>OX459115.1:56295936-58907603 GCA_949775065.1 Brachyopa scutellaris | reverse complement strand
CCAAATTTTCTGAAAAAAAGCCAAAAAGTGAAATGGAAACCACGCCAGAAAAAGTTTACCTTTTTTTGTTTAATTTCCAAATTTGGTTTTTTTTTTTCGGCTGCATTTCCTAGTTAAGTTCTGTTGGTTTATGAGTAGTACGGAATATTCCGGGAGGGGGGGGAGGGAAGGGGGGGAGGCCGCGCCGCTCCTCGCGCCGCCGCCGGGATCAGCCGGGTGTTGTCGCGCCGCCGCCGGGTACCGCCGGATGTAGAATTTGTATTTTAGAACTCGGCCACCTTTATTATACTTTATTACACTGATCACGCATGCTTAACATATAATAACTGCAGTTCACACGTGATCAGTGTAATAAAGTATAATAAAGGTGGCCCAGTTCTAAAGTACAAGTTCCACATCCGGCGGTACCCGGCGGCGGCGCGACAACACCCGGCTGATTGTGTAGCAGCTATTGCTTTTATGGCCGCCTGGCTGTCAATGTAAATATTGATATCCTCTCGTGATATTGTCCTCATTGATACCAATTGGGCGGCCTTTGACACTGCTAGAACCTCAGCTTGGAAAACGCTACTATGATCTGGGAGTCGTATGGAGATGCTTATTCCTAACTCTTCCGAGAAGCAACCCGCTCCTATGCCAATGTCCATCTTTGACCCATCGGTGTAGATGGACTTGGCGTTCTGTGGTATATCGTTTCGCCCCCATTGCTCTCTGCTTGGAAAAGCCCACGAGAAGGGTTTATCAAAGTCCAAGTATGGGACAGTGTAGTCTGAGTTGATTTCACCGTTAAGGTAATTGCCAAGTATTTTGGTGTGTCCATATGTATTCGACCTCCAGTGCTTTGACTGGCTTAACCTGAGGGCGCTCTTTGCTGCAGCGGAGAAACTTAGGGAGAAACGAGGAGTAGATACCTACTGTTATATGTAAATAAACCGATGGTAAGCTGTACTGCTCACCTAGAGACATATCGTGTTGGGTCAGCCCTGTAAAGCCACCTCTAAGGGTTTGAGAATTATTGACAGTGTTGTTTGAATTTATTATACAGGATCTAATGATGAACTGCTTATAACGATAAAATTCTTTAGACATTTATATAACCGGTTTATATTGTAAGCATATCTGATATACATATGTTGTACGCTTGCCTATTCAGAGAGTAGAAAATACACGTTATATAACACATCTTTTATTTAAAAATGAATGTATGTATGTCTTTTATAGACTCGGAAACTATCCAACCGATTTTGGTAAAATGTTCAAAGTACGTTTCTTTATGTAGAATACAACATAGGCATAGTGCGGTTACTCAACAACTAGTGGTTTTGATTCCTGTCATACGAAATTTCGTAATTTCAGGTGAAATGTGAATATGAATCAATTTGCTCAATTAATATAGACAGAGGGATTGATAGATAGACATACAGATAGATAGACAGACAGACAGACAGATTGATAGACAGACAGCTGATGTTTTCTGTATACATACATATTTCCCCTTTATCGTAACGTTTTCAAGACATGTGTGAATACTCCTTTAGAGACGTATTCACTTCAAAAAAATAGAATTTGAAGTTGAAAATTATGTATAACAGCAGTGATTGCTTCCTACTATTATTATCATACCCGAATGACTTCGTGCGCGAGCAAATTTTGAAAAGATAGATGTAGCGAAGCGGGTTACGGCTGGTTATTTATAAAGTTAAAACAATCAAATCTCGATTATCTGGGATGTTATGTCTTATGTATCGAGTTTATACCGGATGATAGAGCAACTCTATGAAACTCATGAACAATCCTGAATCGGACTGAAAATCCTAATTTAAGAAAAAAAGAAACAAATACTTATAAGAATGGAAGCTAACCGATGAACATTATCACGGATAATAATAGAACAGAAAACTACATGAAATCTTGCACTTACTCTTGACTTGAGGTAGACGCGGCTAGTGTACAGATGTCAAAATCAGCTGTGGCTATAATTTGGATCTATTTTCAGCAATCTGGGTGCACGGTAGTCCAACGCACTAACCACCACGGCCACGGCTATTTACTTACTTAGTTGGCGCTACAGCCAGGCATGGAAAATGAAATTTTTGAGTTGTACTTAAAGTTATCTTGAAATTGTACTGAAATTTAACTAATGGTATTGAAAACTATTTTTCGTATGAAAAGGTAATATAAAGTGAACTCAAAATATATTTTCAAAAACACAAGCAAAAAATAAATTAATAACATTTACATAAATAAACATTAATAACTTCATACAAAACCTTACAAACAAAAATACACATATTCAGTTCATAGTTTAGTCTATGAGCTCTTCTCTTCAGGCCTAATGCTCTCATTTTGCACATTTGTGTTTAAAATATTGCCTTAGGTACCTTATCACGGAATGATAGTCCGATAATAGAATCCGTCGACATCGTTCCGTTGTACGTTGATGTTAAGGTTGGCGTATTACCGGATAGAACACTCCTATAGAATCCGTCAGATATCTAAGTTGAAATGTCAAACAATTGTCAACGGCGATGACAGTTTCTCTACATTCTCTCTATGCTTCCACCAATAAAAATACATAAACTCAAATCGTGAATGCGTGAACTTCAATATGTGAATATGCGAACAAATGCACAACACACATTCACATGTACTGAAAACGGATCGAAGGATGCAAAAAGTAGAAAGTAAACCTTCTTTATCCGTCGAAGTTCATACATCCGTTGGTTACGGGCCATCTCCCATTAGAATGTGTGTATTCTATCGAGCTGTCAGTTAAAAAAGACGGAGCAACGGATCGACGGATTCTATGGGTCGGGACCTTAATATAAGTTTTCTGTTTCGACTTGAAGTCGGTTTCTACATTTTGCTTTATTAACTGCTTTATTCAATGACGCTGTTCAATGACAAGCACCTACTCTTGAGGTAGAAGAGATTTGTGAGAAATGTCAAAATCAGCTGTAATGCAATATTTGATTTTTTTACTTGTAATTTCCTGTGCTGACTTGAACTGACATTTTTCAAAAACCTGTGCTGTTCTGTTCGGCTATTTTTGTCATTTTGCTGATGTAGCTATGTCGAATAGAGTGGACGGCATAAGCAATTTCCATTTCGCTAATTATTTATAAAATTTATTTCAGTCCAGAAATCTGAAATTGAGTAAATTTTTAATTGCTGAATTTGTTTGCAGTCGGCAAGTCTCTATATTATTTGACTGATAAATTGTATCGAATTTAGGCAAATTGTACTTTTGTACTCGAACAAACTCATTTGTATCGAATTCGATACAATTATATCGACTTTTCCATCCCTGCCTACAGCTCGAGGTGAACCTGGGCCTGCTTCTCGCAACCATTTGTGTGTGCGTGTTATATTTTTGCACGAATGGAAGGGACCTACAGTTTTTTGCCGACTCCGAACGGCGAGTTGAGAAGCTTAATCGTGACAAATGATACTCTTTGATGCTTGTCAGACATTCGAAAGAGGTGGGCACTGTGAAAAACTTTTAGGTGTTTGCGGCGGGATTCGAACCCAAGACCGCTGGCTCAGTAGTCCGACGCACTAACCACTTGCGCTACGGTGCCCACGGCTATTTACCTACCCTTATAATTCAGCTTCCTACGCTACTGGAAGCCTTATTTTCTGGCTGTAGAAGAGCCTATTATACTTTAAGAAATATTGAGCTCCGAAAGTCGTAATTTTCGTAGCTGATACAACGATCATCAAAGTGTATATGGTACTTCCAGCAGACCTAGAGACTTGAAATTTGGGACATTATGTAGCATTTATAATGTGTATAATGTGTGTGTATAAAGGAAAAAATAAAAAAATTCTTATTTATTAACTTGCAAATCATTTAGATAAATAAAAATCAATCACCGCGTATTACAAACTATATACACTACAGAAGTGTGAAACCTACCTACAAATACATATACAAATTTTCATCATATTGACAAGCAACTAAAGTTGAACATGGTGAATTCTCTCGTCAAATGAATTTTATACGTCATGACCTCATACTCATACCACAACCTCCCCCTTCAACTTTTACACGGACGGACATGACATGGACATTGGCAATCTACTCTTATGTACTTAATTACTTACTTAAGGGGCTCCAGACCCGTGAAGAGTCTCTGCCTGAGACACGGCGGCCTTCCACTCTCTTCGATCCCGGGCACGCTGCTTCCAGTTGTCTAGACCAAGAGCACTGGCATCCGCGGTAGCTTGGTCCTTAAAATGGAGGTTCGGTCTTCCATGTCGTCTAGAACCTGGGGGCTGTGATTCGAAGATAATCTTTGCTGGAGCATTGTTGTCCATTCGCTCGATGTGGCCGAGCCAGTGTAGTCGACGTGTTTTGGCTTTTCGGACTACATCCACATCTTGGTACAGCTCATAGAGTTCGCGGTTATATTTTCTCTTCCATTCGCCCTCCTCGCATACGGGACCGAAAATCCGACGAAGAATTTCTCTCTCGAAATTATTCAAAATCTGCTCTGCTTTCCTGCTTATCGTCCAACACTCGGCTCCATACAGCAGAACTGGCAGGATCAATGTTTTGTAGAGCATGCATTTCGTCTTCCAAGTTAGGAGTTTGAACTCATTTGTTTTGCCAAACCGAAGTAGCAGCGGTTTCCTAGGTTAAGTCTTCGTCGAATCTCCACTAATGTGTCATTCGTGGAGTTGATATTTACTCCGAGGTAGGTAAACTCCTTAACCATTTCGAAGTTACTGTTGCCAACAGTGACGATTTGTTCTAGGCGGTGGATAGATGTTTCTTTGCTTGTTGACAAAATGTACTTGGTTTTGTCCTCATTCACTTCAACGCCAACTCGTTTCGCCTGTTATTCAATTGCCGTAAAAGCCTCTAACACGGCACGCTGGGAGCGACCAATGATGTCGATGTCGTCTGCGTATCCCAGTAGCTGGACAGATTTGTGAAAGATAGTGCCTTCCGTGTTCACACCTGCTCTGCGCACTATCTGTTCCAGCACAAGGTTGAAGAAATCACACGATAGCGCATCTCCTTGCCGAAATCCGGTGCATGTTTGGAATAGTTCGGAGGAACTATTTCCGAATTGCACGTTGCACCGCGTATTTTCCAGCGTCACGCGGCATAGCTGGATCAGTTTAGCCGGGATCCCGAATTCGGTCATCGCCTTGTAGAGCTCATGACGATGAATGCTATCATATGCGGCTTTGAAGTCGATGAAAATATGGTGAGTCTCGACTTGAAATTCGTTGGTCTTTTCCAGGATTTGCCTTAGTGTGAAAATTTGGTCGATCATCGATCTGTCGGGCCGGAAGCCACACTGGTACGTGCCGATTAGTGTGCTTCAGAAAGGTTTCAGACGTTCACACAGTACGTTGGATAGGATCTTATATGTGATATTAAGCAGGGATATGCCTCGGTAGTTCTTACAAGATATAGGATCGCCTTTCTTGTAAATGGGGCATATAGAGCTGATAGTCCAGTCATCGGGCATGGCTTCATCCACCCATACTTGGTCGATGACTTGGTGTATGCACCCTACCAAAGCATCACCACCATGTTTGCAAAGCTCTGCTGGTAGACCATCAGAACCGGTGGCCTTGTAGTTCTTCAGCTTTTTGATAGCTGAGCCGACTTCTTTAAAACTGGGAGGGGGGGATGGATTCTTATAGAACAGAACAGAAAAAGACAACGTTGACTTTTCTTGCCCTATCACTCTCACTACCTGATGCCCATTAAGTAGCTGCTGGAAGTGCTGCTTTAACACATCTACTTTTCCCTGCGCTTCGGTGACTAGGTTTCCTTCACTGTTTCGAAGAGCTTGCATTCCGGGCTTGAAGCCTGCTGCCAGTTACTTGGGTTTCCTATAAAACATCCGGATGTTGTTCCTATCGCGGGACTCTTCAATATCCGTGAGCTGGGAGACTGCGTGGGCCCTTTTCTTCTTACGCAGTATCTTCTTCTCCTCCCCTCTTCTGGCTCGATACTCTTCTCTCGCTGTCCTTGTTTTGCGTTGCAGCGCTTGCACGTGTGCATTTTCTGTCACCTTTTTCAGACGAACGCATTCATCATCATACCAAGGGCTCTTTTTGGGTAGTGGCTGGTAGCCTATGGTTGTCTCTGCTACCTCTTTGATGATGTCGTGATACCGGTTCCTCAGATTGTTGGCATTTGTGGATAGTGAATGCACAGTGGAGAGTCTCTTGCTCAGGCGCTCTCTATAGACTCTGGCTACTCCATTCGTGCTAAGGCTTCGACGTTAAATTTATTTTTCTGGGCGGTTCGCAGCTTCTTCTCGTTGGATAGTCGAGCTCTGAATTTAGCTGCAACAAGATAATGGTCAGAGTCGACGTTTGCCCCTCTGTAAGTTTGCACATTCAGAATGTTGGATGCATGCCTCGCATCTATTAGCACGTGGTCGGCGGTTTGGTTGGCGGTTCGACCATTTGGAAAGCGCCAGGTTGCTGTGTGGGTCTTGGAAACCTAGTGCTACTTATCATCGTATTACGAGCAGCTGTCCCAATTCATCCTTTTTTTCATACCTGATCCTATCCATCGTATCTCCTGGATCGCGGTAATATCTGGCTTATACCGCGTGAGGACAGTTTCAAGTGTTTGAATACTAACTGTAGTGTGCAATGAACGCACGTTCCAGGTGCTTATTCTCAAATCATGGTCCGTGGATGTTCCGGGTCGTCGTGTTAAATTAGGGGGTCCATTATCTGGGGCTAGTGTCTCTCTCATAACTAAATTTTTTTTTACGTGGTAAGGAAGTTACCCCGACGGCACAACCCCTAACCTGGAGGGCCAGTTCCATTTTTTGAAACCCCTAGGGCGAGGGGACGGTTTTAAACCGATGTCCGCAGCCCGGGATGTGAGCGCTGCCGTTGGCCCAGTGAGGGCTCATCCGCCACCATCTCTTGATCTTTTCAGTTATGTTTACCATAAGAATCCCCACATTGTCTTTTATTTTTCAAATTTTTATCGTGTGAATCGAACCAAAAACCTTGAAAATAGAGCTATAATAGCTTTTAGTTTAATGTCTTATGTAAACACTTATTCCAAGCAAAATCATACTAAGCGCTCTTAATGTTTTTATAACTAAATTTTCCAATAAACGCATGTATACTATGTTGACATAGTATTTTTTTGCATGGAATTTTTGGAAGTTGGATGCACTAAGTGCACTTAAAATAGCGTTTGATATGTTTTGTTCCGTGTTAAACAGAACTAACATCAAATAGTATATTCAAAAGTTTGAATTAGACAGTCAAAATAATACTAACTGCTATTTAACATAATAAGCCACAATATTGCAGACCTAACTCCATCTCTAAAAAATTGTATAAAAATTATGAGAGTAACAAAGCATTCAGCTTAAAAATCCGTTAATAAACAAAGAATTTATAGTCAAAAAACTTTAAACGCTTCTCCTGAATAGTAGCAAAAATGCACTTAGTATCTTTTTGCATGGGGCCAACGATATGTATTATGTACATATGTATATTTGTAAGATATAATGGAATGGCTGAAATAATATGAAATTCTAGATGTCGGAGATAGCCAGCCGTGTGCTTATCGGTTAGTTAGCAAGCCTGGCGGATGATGGATCGTGTTTATTCCGTGCGATTAGGTACTCCGTAGAGTCAGATCAAACATTATGCAGTAGGAGTCGAACACTGGGAAGAGCTTAAGACTAACATATACCTGTTATGAGCACGGTTTAAAAACTCTGAGGTCTACAGTCACGTCATGCTTCAGATGACCATTTATGGCTCAGCATGCAAATTGGTCTACACAGTTGAAGTAGGTATATAAGAACAGAAAAGATTTGTCCAACGTTTGAAGTTTCTATAGATACGTTTTATCAATTCTAGGCATAAGGCTTCAACTTACTCACCTATTTTACCTCTAGAATAAAGCAATTTGTTTGAAAACTGAGATTTCACTTTTAAACACCTTATATGTAGTTCACTTTAAATAGAATATTTCACTGATCTGGGTTTTTCTACTGAACAAAGCTATAGTAAACATAGGTGCATTCACGGATAATAGAGTGAAACCCGGATAACCGATTCCGAATTGCAAGCACTATGAATTATTATGAAATGAAAACATTTGAAATTTTCCGGTTAATCGACAGTCGACTGTATTAGAATGGGCCAATCATAGTAGGCGAGTTTTCCATCTGCATTCTGCAAACTTGAATGCAATGCATATTAGTTTGTAATACATGTACATGGTGTCCCGGCTAATGTTTCTTTGCTACACTCTTCATAAATTTCTTGGGAGCTGTTTTAAGCTTCTATTCTGTCTGGAATTATTTGGTTACTGTATTGGAGATAAATTACAAAATCATAAAATATTAAACAAGATATAATTTTACAACTAATTAACTTTATACGCTCTGCAGTAAGTAAAGCAACAACTTTTCTTAAAATTTCTTTAGCTTCGCTAATTTATTATTTCTTCTCAGTGCCATTTTACGGATCCTTCTCCAATACTGTTTTGTGTTGGGATCTAATTCTTCCAATGGAACAATTCCTTCATAGTTTATCTTCCAAAGCCACTCAGGGTATTCTGAATCTGGTTTGATCTAAAAAGCAGAATCGTAGGATCTCAGCTTATTTCGCAATCAATTATTTACCTTTATATCTTCCCCAGTCTTGTTTATGTTACTTCCACAAACATAGGTTACTAATTTGTTGACATCGGTTTCCACGGGAATCTCCTTTTTTTCAACTATTGGTCCTAGCTTTCCCAGCTTTTTCTTTTTTGCCATCGGCGATGCTGTAGAGGGATATACATACATATGTACATTGGTTTAAATATATTTAGCCCGAAAATATAACCAAAGTTTTAGTACCTGCCATTGGTTTTGCATAACTTCTGGCCATGACGGAAGGCAACAGAATTCGATGCTTTAATATATTAAACGTTAGTGAAACAGTTGAAATATTCATGTTGCTTGGAGTTTTTAAGTTAACAAATTTATTGAAAAATTAAAAGAAAATGCGGAGAAAACCTAAAATCGAATTTCGTTTTTGGTAAATTGCTGTCATTTCATGCTGCTATCAAAAGTCAATTAGTTCACTCTAATTCATTTCTTACGTTCAGGAATAGCAGCTATGTGAACTTGCGAAAAAGTGATTTATTTATAATAGGCGCGTTTTTTTTTCAAATCTATAGATTTCGAAAAAGCTTTCCATACAAAAATAAGACTGGATCCAGGCTAAAGTTTTGTTGTATTTTACATTGAAAACATGTTGCGGAAACATGTTTAGCCTATATAGGTTTGAAAAAAACACGCCTAATGTTTAAAAACAGACTAGTCGCAATCCACACGTTGACTCATGATCATGAGTCGCGATGAGTCACGATACGACTCCTTTATAATTTCTGTTTTCGTAATTTGACAGTTCTCTTTTATTTTTTCTTTCGCTTTTGAAATGGTTATAGCTCTGTATTTATTAGTTTCTTTGCAGAAATATTGGTTACATTTTTTTAATTTTCTTAAAATAGTAGCATTGGAGGCTATGTACTAGGTATTAAACAAATTTGGATGTATTTCATATGTGCATAGTTATTTAATTTTCTTTTTCTTTCGTAATTTTCAATACAATTGCGCTCTATGCGCAACGAAAAGAAATGAAGCGAAATAGCAAAATAACGAACAAGAAAAAGAGAAACTTCAAAAGAGTCATGAAAAATGTTGCCCGCTCACCGGGCAGCTCGTTTTCTATCTCATCTTTCTTCTGTCGTGTGAGTCGCGAGTCAAAAGTCAACGTGTGGATGCACGCGCCTCACCGAATGGCCGTTGAAAGCAGAAAATAGAAAAGATGACTCATGAGTCAACGTGTGGATTGCGACTAAGTGTACGACCGTGCGATATCGGTACACCCGCGTAACTAGCTAACACACGATACATTCGTCGGATACAACTGCAAATTGAATACATGTGCATTTGCTGCTTTATGACCATTTGTAAAAACCGTTTGATGTATATATTTCACTCACTGTCTTGTTTTAACACCTCTGCTATTATTTCGTTACCCTTACATTTCTGAATGAGTCAAATCAAATAAAATGGATTTATTTTCAACATCACAATTAATTTTTCACAATACTTTTTGACAGGCTGTACGCGGTCAACGCAGCTACCGGAAGCGGTATACGGCCCCAGTATGTGTAATAAGTTTAATAAAACGCACTTTAATGTTCTAAGAAGTAGACTTTATTGGCTTGACGGTTCCTCTTCAACTGCCTAAGTACATACATACATACATAGAATGACAGAAAACACTGATGATGCACAGATAATTTACACATACATAGACAAATAACTTACATACTATAGGCTTACAACAGTGTTGCTGTGTTATTAAAATATAATACTTTTTCAGATATTATTACAAGCATTTTTTTTTTTTTTTTTTTTTTTTTGTTCTTTTTTATATATATTATTATTTGTTATTATTATTATTATTATTTTTTTTTTTTTTAATCTAATTCCCAGTCTCCAAATCGTTTCGGTGAAGTGACCACTCGCCCATGTCGCGTACGATAAGGTACGGCACTTGAAGATTCCGGAGTGCTCTGTGTTGCTGACGCTTAATAATATGATAATTTCTGAACGCTGCCTGTTGCTGATGATCATTTTCTGAACGCAGCCATTCGTGGTGAACGAGACAATATTGAGATGTCAAACGAATTTTAAATCAAGCAGTTGGTGGCAGAAGATGGAGTAATAGAATTTAATTTTAGTTTCTTTCTTTTTTCCTTTTTTACATTCATTTTTTGCCTTTTATGGTTTATCAGTTAATCTTAAAATTACATGTTTAACTATTAATGTTCATTTGTTACTTAAAATAAAATAGAAAATACTTAAAGTTGCGTTTTTTCCACGGCCACCAACATTTCTAAAATTAAATTCTTTTAGAGCTGCCTTTTCTTGGCAATTATATTACATATATATATTGGGGAAGGCGTCAAAGAAAAAAGGCAGAATGTCCAATCCAAATCAGACGAAGAATTGCGATTGTGCCAAATGCAATAAACCGAACAGCATTGATGATATGGTGCAATGTGATGTGTGCCACAGGTGGTATCATTACAGCTGCGTGGGAGTGGATGCATCAGTTGCAGATAGAAGCTTCGAGTGTGTTACGTGTGCTGGGCTTAATGAAACGGTTCGTGGAAATGTGGCAGCTGTCGATAATATGGGCGATAGGTTGTCACACGTAGGACTAGGTGATCATCAAAGCGTTGGCGTGACGGCACATTCAGTAACAAATCTGAGTGTTGCATCATCAGGCAAAAGCAAGAAACGATTGGAATTGGAGCTGAAGTGCCTTGAAGAGCAGAAGAAGTTGGATATGCGGCTTATAGTCGAACAACAACAAAAGGAAAAGGAGTATATCATAAAGCGATACGAATTGTTGGCACAAGAAGCTGACGACTGTATTGAAGAAAGCTGTTCGGAGAGGCGCAGGACATCGGCGTGGGTGGATCAAGTGAGTGTTGAAAATGCTCCAATTGATCTCAAGACAAATCCTGTGGTTCACACTCAGCATCGGCCTCTAGAATGTGTTGCTGAAGTTCCTGAGTTTGGCTTGAGTAGGAATCAGATCTCGGCGCGTCAGGTAGTATCCAAAGAGTTGCCATTTTTCTCCGGGCGGCCAGAAGACTGGCCATTATTCATCAGCAGTTTTGAGAATAGTACACGAATGTGCGGCTTCAGCAAAGAGGAGAATTTGTGGCGTCTTCAAAGGGCATTGAAAGGTAATGCGTTGGAAACAGTTAGGGCACGTCTACTACTTCCATCTATGGTAGATGAGGTGATTTCTACTCTCCGTATGCGATTTGGGCGTCCTGAGTACATTGTGCAAATGCAATTGTCTAGGATTCGGTCAGAGCCCCCACTGAAAGCTGATCGGCTAGACACTTTGGTAAACTATGCACTGTCGGTGCGCAATTTGTATGCAACAATGGAGGCATCTGGGCTGACGAGCCACCTCAATAACCCCGTTCTACTCCAGGAGCTTGTGGAGAAGCTACCAGCGTCTATTCGAATGAACTGGGCGTTGCATCGTGGTACAACGGAACCGAATTTAGTGCGCTTTGGCGAATGGCTCTACAAGATGGCAGAAGCAGCTAGTTCGGTGATGACGTTTTCTACATTTGAGAATAAAAACGAAAAGAGACAAGCGGGATTGCATGCTCACACTGAAATGCAAATGTCTGAGACAACACAACCAAAGGGGAACGGCTGTTTCATTTGTGAAGAAGATCACAAGCTGTTGGATTGTGGTAAGTTCAAAACACTTCCAATTGCAAAAAGATGTGAACTGGTGAAGGACAAGGGCATATGTGAGAGTTGTCTTGGACATCGAAAACGATTTAAATGTCGAAGTACTGCGAAGGGTTCTGTACATGTATTGTTGCAGTCGAACTCATCGGCCCCAGTGAAACCGTGCAACGCTCATCAAAGGTGTGATGGAGGAAATACAGTGTTTAGGATTATACCAGTGGTACTTCATGGCGATGGAAAGTCATTAGAAACGTACGCATTTTTAGATACCGGCTCTTCTCTGACACTTGTGGAACAGAACATAGTGAAATCTTTGGGCATCGAGGGAACAGCCAAACCATTATGTCTTAAATGGACTGCAGACACCGTTCGCTATGAGGGGTCATCTATGGTTGTACCGATGGAGATTTCTGCTGCTACAAACGATCGCGATAGAAGGTACCGGCTTCAAGATGTTCGTACAGTGCAGCGTTTGGCATTGCCGAGGCAGACTGTTCTAGCTGAGGAGGTGCAGCGTCAGTATCCACATTTGAGCGGTGTACCATTGGCCACGTTCGTGAAGGCAAAGTGTGGGATCCTGATAGGGCTGAACAACCAGAAGCTGACTTTAGCCTTGCAGACTAAGGAAGGAAAGTGGAACGACCCAATCGCAATCAAAACCAGACTAGGTTGGTGTTTGAGTGGCGGCGAGGCGAATGGAGTAAAGGATGGTGGCGTATATCACATCAAAGCCTGCAAATGCGATCAGGATTTGGAAGAGTTGTTGCGTCGACATTACACGTTAGAGGAGCAAGGGATCGAGAGTGCTTGTTGTGAGACAGCGGAGGACGTTCGCGCGAAGAAGATCTTGAAAGAAACAGTACACAGGCAAGAAGATGCCTTCGTATGCGGATTGTTGTGGCGGTACGACAATATCACCATGCCGGATAGTTTTCCAATGGCCCTCAAAAGGCTAAGGTGCCTTGAGAAAAAGTTTGTGAGAGATCCTTCTCTATTGAGGGTGGTCAACGATCAAATAAAGAATCTCGTGGATAAGGGGTACGCTCGTAAGCTGGATCAACGAGAGCTCGACACACAACATCCAAGGGTTTGGTATTTGCCCACTTTCTTAGTGAGGAATCAGAACAAGCCTGAAAAAATCCGAATGGTATGGGACGCAGCGGCTACGACACAGGGGTTTTCTTTAAACAGTGTTCTTCTAAAGGGTCCGGACGAATTAAAAGTTCTCACAGATGTTCTTTATGCCTTTCGAATTAATCGGATTGCGATAGCAGCAGATATTCAGGAAATGTTCCACCGAGTTAAAGTGTGCGAAAAGGATCAGCATTGTCAACGTTTTTTGTGGCGGGATGGTGTTTCTAGCCGGCAACCAGAAGTCTACGTAATGATGGTTCTAACATTTGGTGCTTCATGTTCGCCAAGTATTGCGCAGCATGTTAAGAACATCAACGCAAGGGACTTTGCTGAAACCTTTCCAAGAGCTGCCGACACCATCATTAATCACCATTACGTGGACGACTTGTTAGACAGTGTCGAAACAATCGAGGAAGCAATCCAGTTGGCGAAGGACGTGAAGTTCGTCCACGCAAAAGCTGGGTTTAATATTCGCAACTGGTTGTCTAACTCAAAGGACGTTCTGCGAGCAATGGAAGAACCTGACGGCAATGCAAATAAGATGCTGGAGAACCTAATAGAAGACAAATGCACGACGAAGGTCTTGGGACTTTGGTGGAACACCAGTGAAGACATTCTTGGATTCTCGCTGCAGTTCGTAAAGATGCAGGAAGACATTATGAGAGGGATCCGGATTCCAACGAAGAGAGAGCTGCTTCGAGTACTCATGTCCGTCTTCGACCCGTTGGGTTTTCTCGCCTTTTACTTGGTCAAACTGAAGGTGTTGCAGCAGGAAGCATGGAAGTCTGCAATAGGATGGGATGACGAATTACCCCCGGAACTTCATGAAAGATGGGAGAGCTGGCGCAGGCTACTGACAAAGGTGGAAGAGGTGCAAATTCCGAGGTGCTACTTTCCTGAAGGATTTAGCAAGCGAGCAAAGGTGCAACTTCACATCTTTACCGATGCTAGCGAGGACGCGATGGCTGCTGTGGCTTATTTTCGCTTCATGGAAGACGGCCGCTTCGGGTGTGCACTTGTTTGTGCTAAAAGTAAAGTAGCACCGTTAAGACCTATATCAATTCCAAGGTTAGAGCTGCAGGCTGCTTTGATGGGATCTAGGCTGGCGAATTCATTAGCAAAAGCACATGCAAATAGGTTGACTATTGAGCGGAAGTACATGTGGACCGATTCGAAGAACGTCATATGCTGGTTGCGCTCTGATGCGAAGAAATTTAAGCCATTTGTGATGTTTCGTGTGGCGGAGATATTGCAGAAGACGAGATTGGATGATTGGAATTGGATCCCAACTAAGTTGAACGTGGCCGACGAGGCGACAAAGTGGGCAAAGGTGCCTTCTTTCAATAAAGGTGCTCGATGGTTCGTAGGTCCAGACTTTCTCTACCAGTACGAAACTACATGGCCAGCACCGGAGGAGACTGAATGCTACAAAGAAGAGTTGCGCTCAAAGTATCTTCTGGCGATACATTTCCCTTTGACGGAGGAGCCCTTGTTGAACGTAGACCGGTTTTCATCATGGACACGTTTGCACCGCGCTGTGGCATGGGTGCTGCGATACGTTAATAACTTGAAGGCAAAGGTACGAGGAATCTCTACGGTTGTTGGTGTGCTGACGATGAATGAACTTCAACGAGCTGAGCTGTTGCTATTTCAGATGGTGCAATCGGAGAAATATGGCGACGAAATTGCAATATTATCTAATGGAAAAACACTGTCAAAAGGTAATTGTCTATATAAATTGTCTCCATATATAGATAAGCATAGAGTCTTGCGTATGAGAGGAAGAATCGACAGCGCCTGGTGTATCGACGAGTGCACCAAACGTCCAATCATATTACCGAGGGATCATCATATATCATATCTGATTGTAAGGATGTACCATCTCATATTTCACCATAAGTGCCAGGAAACAGTAGTCAATGAAGTGAAGCAAAGGTTTTGGATCTCTGGCCTACGTCCTCTTGTAAAATTAGTTCGTCGAAAATGCCAGCGGTGTCGTATTATTCGAGCTGAACCAGCAGTGCCCGAGATGGCGCCACTACCAGAGGCTAGGCTTGCAGCGTATACTCGACCATTCAGCTATGTCGGGGTGGACTACTTCGGTCCGATTGTGACCAGTGTTGGTAGGCGGTCAGTGAAACGTTGGGGAGTGCTTTTCACCTGCTTGACGGTGAGAGCTGTTCATTTAGAGGTGGCGCATACACTATCGACCGACTCTTGCATCATGTGTATCAGAAACTTTATGGCAAGGCGAGGGGTACCAAGAGAGATTTACTCCGACAACGGTAGTAACCTGAAAGGAGCAGAACGAGAACTCAGGGAGGCATTTCACCAAATCGACCAAAACAGGATCCAGGAGAGATTCACAACCTCAGAAACTAGATGGTATTTCAACCCCCCCGCGGCACCTCATATGGGAGGTGTTTGGGAGCGACTCGTCGGGTCAGTTAAAAACGTTTTGAAAGAAGTAATGCGGAATCAGAGGTTGACGGATGAGTCCCTGCAGTCGATGCTGATAGAGATAGAAGGTATCATCAATTCACGACCACTCACACATGTATCAGTGGATTGTGATGATGTGGAAGCGATGACACCAAACCATTTTCTGTTGGGGTCATCAAACGGAAGCAAGTCACCAGGAGCTTTCTGCGATAAGGACCTAATTCTGCGCAAGGAGTGGAGAAAGTGCCAGCAGCTGACCGACTTGTTTTGGAAGCGGTGGGTACGTGAGTACCTACCAACATTGACACGGAGGACGAAATGGTTCCAGAATGTTAAGAACGTTGAAGAAGGAGACATCGTCATAATCGTCGATGAAAATCTGCCAAGAGGTTCTTGGCCAAAAGGCTTAGTAGTTGGAGTCATCCGGGCCCATGATGGCCAAGTAAGAAGAGCTACCGTGAGGACAGCAACCGGTGTGTACGAGAGACCCGTAGCGAAGTTGGCGGTCTTGGATGTCAGTAGGTCGAAGGTTGGTAAATCAACAGCAGAAGCGGCTGATTCACCGGAGGGGGGAAATGTTGCTGACGCTTAATAATATGATAATTTCTGAACGCTGCCTGTTGCTGATGATCATTTTCTGAACGCAGCCATTCGTGGTGAACGAGACAATATTGAGATGTCAAACGAATTTTAAATCAAGCAGTTGGTGGCAGAAGATGGAGTAATAGAATTTAATTTTAGTTTCTTTCTTTTTTCCTTTTTTACATTCATTTTTTGCCTTTTATGGTTTATCAGTTAATCTTAAAATTACATGTTTAACTATTAATGTTCATTTGTTACTTAAAATAAAATAGAAAATACTTAAAGTTGCGTTTTTTCCACGGCCACCAACACTCTGGTTAACGGTATCTTGATCGTTTGCATCAACATTAACCGATGGCTCACTTGCAGAGACTGATTGATCAGCCTCGAGGCAGGGTGGATACTCCGGCCTACAAATATCACACCCAGGATTTATATTAGCCTGCCTGTTTACTTCGCTATCTAGATACTGATTTATATTTTCTTCTAATAACAATTCTCCTGTTTTTTGTTTATTGTTGGCAGTCTTTGAAATAAATTTACGGTTTCTACGATAAAAATTGTTAAAGTTATCGATAATAATATATGAGCGATCATTTACTCGTCGATGTATTTTCCCATAGAACCATTCCTTACTATTTTTTTTAAACATGATTCGATCACCTACCTCTAAAAAGGACAGTGCTTTCGCGTGACGATTGTAATATTGCATTTGTTTCTTTCGTTTCTTATCAATTTTGTCTCGAACAACCGACTCTTTAATATCCGCGCGATATAGTAGTTTATTTGTTCCCGGCAATTTCGTTTTAATTTGACGACCAAAGAATAATTGAGCAGGTGTTGTTTTCATGCTAGCAATAGGTGTCGCATTGTATTCCAGAACTCGATATGGAAACTCAGCTAAGGCATTTTCCTCATAGCAGCGTTTCAATATATTTTTTGCGATTGCAACCCCTTTTTCCGCTAAGCCATTACTTTGCGCATAACGCGGACTCGAGTATTTGAAAACCAAATTTGCATCATTGGCAAAGTTTTCAAATTCTCGCGAACCAAATGGACTATTGTCAGCACGAATTTCTGTAGGATATCCCAAGCGATTGAAAATGTTTGTTAAGACCAGAATAATGTGACCCGACTTCTTGCTTGACAGTCGCTCAGAACAGATAAAACCTGAATATGAGTCAATCAAAACAATGTAATCTCGACCAGCATACTCAAAAAGGTCCATAGATATCCGTTGCCATGGATATTCGGGGGCTTCGTTCTGGACTAGGGGCTCTTTTTGGTTATTTCGCTTAAACTGTTCACAGACCACACAGTTTGCTACAAGTTTCGTGACATCATTTGTCATGCCAAGCCAAAAGTAGTGCATTCGTGCACGGGCTAATGTCTTTTCGATTCCTAAATGAGCAATGTGAAGCCACCTGCATATTTTCGGCTGCAATTGCTTTGGAATGACAAGCTTATGGTCTTTGAACAACAAATCATTCTCATAATGTAATTCGCATTTAAACCTGTGAAACACTTGACCGAAATTATCCAATTGATGATATGAGGGCCACCCATTGACGACATAATTTATTATACGACTCAGCTGTTCATCACCTTTTAAGGTTTTAACGTATAAATCATAATTATCCTCCGACAAACATACTCGCCTTGTTAAAGAATGGATCATATGATCAAGTTCCCTATACCCCGGATCTATTTCTGACAAAGCCGCCCGCGATAAACAGTCTGCAACTAACATTTTATTTCCGGGCGTGTAGACAATAGTTAAGCGAGGATACTTAAGTAGCTGCAAGAACATTCGCTGAAGTCTAGCGGTGACATCATCGATTTCACGCTTTATCAACGTCTCTAACGGCTTGTGATCAGATTGCACAGTGAATTCACGACCGTATATAAAGTGATGAAAGCGTTCACATGCGAAAACGACGGCCAATAACTCTTTTTCAATCTGAGCCCACTTTTGCTCAGTAGCCGTTAGAGTACGTGACGCGTAAGCTATCGGCTGGCCTTCTTGTAATAGAACACTACCTAATCCATCCTTGGAGCTATCAGTTTGTATAACTATAATTTTATTTTGGTCAAACGTAGCCAGAACAGGTGTTGAACTTATTGATTTAATCAAGTCATTTAATTCCGCTTCATGTTTATCGGTCCATTTCCATTCCGAGCCATTCTTTGTTAATTCTCTTAAGTTTGCAGATCGCTGCGACAGGTTGGGAATAAATTTGGGCAAATATTTAAAAAGCCCAATCAACCGCATCACATCCGACTTGTTAGAAGGTTTTCGCATTTCAGTAATAGCACGTAAATATTTTTTATCAGGTTTTATTTGACAATAAGTTATGATATGACCCATAAACTTCACTTCCTTTTTACGATATTGTATTTTTTCTTTATTAAATTTGACATTATTTTGTTCTGCTTGCTCGATTACCTTTGACAAGATCGCATCATGAGAAGCTTCACCCTCAATGTCACCAAATATTTGAACCATTTTCTTTTGGAACATCTCCGGGGCACAGTTGAGGCCAAATGGAAGACGCTTCCATCTATAACGACCAAATGGTGTCATGAATGTCGTCAGATCCGATGAATTGTCGTCTAATTCCATTTGCCAAAATCCGTTACTGCAATCAAGTACAGTGAAAATACGTTGACCGGACATGCGGCTTAAAATGTCTTCCGAAGTTGGAACTAAGAAATGTTCTCGTTTTATACAAGTATATAATGGTCTTGGATCTAGGCAAATACGCAACGATCCATCTTTCTTTTCTACTATTTGCATGTTATGCACCCAATCGGTCGGATAATCAACCGGTGCCACTATATCCTGCCTAACCATAGCTTCAATCTGCCACTTCAGCTTGGCTGTTAGACTTAATGGAATACGTTTTCGATACTTTAATGAAGGCACGGAGTTCTCCTTCAGCATGATTGAACACCTGCCCGGTAATTTTCCCAAGCCCTCAAATATTTTACTATTTTGCGCAATGAATTGCTCCTTCTCAACAGGCAGAGAGTAAAGAGTGGTTATCTGTTTAATCAGACCGAATGAGAGGCATTCTGGTAAGCCAAGTAATGGTTCGTATGTATCGCCTACGACATGAAAAGACGCTCTATGTTCTTCTTGTTTTATTTGATCAAAACAACTGAGTTCTACTCTCCCTAGTAAGTTTAATTTATTTGAGCTGTAATCGGTTAACACAGCTTTTGTTTTAGTTATTTTATTTACAGGAATATTTTCGATAAAACGTTTTGGTATACAGCTGACATCAGCCCCAGTATCTAATTTGAACTTAATTTGTTTTCCTTGGATTTCATAGGTTTTATACCAACTATTAATACGTCTATCATCCGAATTTATTCTAGAAGTATTTAAATAATATTTAACTACATTAATATTAACTCTGCATCATCAACTAACTCTAAATTTGTATTATAATTATTACCTAATTCGCTCCAATTGACAGATTTAATTGACTTCGCTGATGATGACTTTATGTCCGGTTTCGCATCTCTCCTCTTGCTCTGGCGACAAAATCGAGCAAAGTGGCCCTTCTTGTGACACTCATTGCATACGATGTTTTGAGCAGGACAAAATTGACGATGTTTTCCATTAAATGGCTGCCCACAGTTGTAACACGAAATTGCCTTCTGAACAGCATCAGCTGATGATGACTGTGGCAGCTGTTCTTCCACCACATTGATCGTCGTCTCCGCTTTCTGCGACTGCTTTCTATCAAGTTCCCGTTTGTTCATTTCTGCGGCTTCGAATGCTTTACACAATTCAGCGACTTGCTGAGGGGAGTCCTCTCTACGCCCAAGTAATTTAAGCTGCAACGATTTGTCATGTACAGCGACAATAATACGGTCTCGCAGCATACGTTCAGCATATGGTGTTTTGCATTTCTGGCACTCAAAAGCACAATGTTGTACTTGTGTACGAAGCTCAGTTTCAAACTCGCCAAACGGTTGCTTCTCTTTTTGTGCCATTGTATGAAATTTGAACGATTCCATTGCCAGATTTTGCTGTGGCAAACAATATTCCCCGAAAGCTGTCAACACAACGGTTAATGAGAACGGTATCGGTTGCTGTCGAAGATTTTCTCCTTCTCCCTCTGGTGCTGCTCTTTCTACATTAGCTGGAAACAATTTCTCGATATCTCCGTCATTTGGGAACAGTGAATTAAAAATTTGGATACCGCGTTCACCGATCAACCATAGGAATATCGATACTTTTTCCAGCTCTGTGTTTTTCATCTTGCCATGTGACCGCATATAGATCCAAAATCTTTGCTTAAACCGGGACCAATCTGTTGCCAGATTCGATCCGTCTAACGGTGCTATAGGCGGACGCATGTCGTCATTATTCGACTCCATTGTCTAGACGATATCTTGTGCTCAGCACAACTACTTCACCGCAGATTCGTTTTCACTATATTAAACAAAATTGTTTTTTTTTTTTTTTTTTAATGGATTTCATGTGCACAGCACAACTAATATTTATTTTCCTTTTTTAATTTTTACACCACTTCGGACACCATGTAATAAGTTTAATAAAACGCACTTTAATGTTCTAAGAAGTAGACTTTATTGGCTTGACGGTTCCTCTTCAACTGCCTAAGTATATACATAGAATGACAGAAAGCACTGATGATGCACAGATAATTTACACATACATAGACAAATAACTTACATACTATAGGCTTACAACAGTGCTGCTGTGTTATTAAAATATAATACTTTTTCAGATATTATTACAGTATGTGCACCTATATTTACCGCAATGGAACCCGCTGAACGCAAAAAACAGCCTGTCAAATCATTTTTCTGTCATATTTGTTAACATTTGTACGATTTTGCGTGCATTTGCATACATTTTAAGATGATTTCATTATTGTTTTAAAGATAAAAATAAATGTTTCCTCACATTAATTTATATACAGAATATCCTAGAATGACATATATTTATCAAAAATAATAATAAAATGTGAAAATTCTGGTTGGCGTATTGGACACCTAAGCCTTTTCTTTTATTTTTCTAACAAATAGTGGTTGACATTTCACAAATTGTCAGATGGCTGTTTGATAGATGTTCCTCGTTGACTCCATGGATGAAGATGTAGCACGATTTCACAAGAGGTGACATTTTTTGACACCTCATTTTTGGCTTTCGAAGAGTGGGGGTGAAATTGTCACAAACACAGAAAAATTACGAAAAATTAAACGAACGCATTAAGCACCAAAATATAAAAAATGTATGTGATTTGACAGATTTGACAGTTTTCTCTCGTGAGCACTTTCTTCCACGAAAAACTACGAAGTTTTTGCGTACGCGAACTGGTTTTCGTTGCTCTTCGTTATTTTTCGTAGATTTTCGTAGTTTTGGGAGCGTACGCGAAGGCGAACGTACCTAGTAATTTTACGTAAAATTACTGCACAGACCTTATCGGACAACCATTCATTTGACATTTCATTTCTCGAGTCTCGAAAAGACTGACAATTTGTGGAATTGATATGGTAAAATAGAACTCAGTAAATCGGAATCCCGATATATTCAACTTGTGGAGCCGATTTCTTTTAATTTAGAATAGAATAACATTTGTCCAAAATGAGATTTCCTTCTAACGCAACACTTGGAAAAATAGTTGTTTATGGGGCTATTGGTTCCATATCTGCTGTCATGTACATGCGCTACAAAATTCAGGACCGAATACGAAACACTCAATATTTCAAATCCGCACTTCAAACAATTCGGCAACATAAAGGTATTTATGTTAAAAATGTATAAATAATGCTGTAATAATTTATCAGAAAATAATAGGTGCAGTAAGTCTTCTTGGTGAACCAATTCGAGAAACAGGATTTGATTTGGCAGACGAAAAAAAGAACTACTGCGATGGACAGACGGCACACTTTGAGGTTTCAGTCAAAGGGCAGAAAGATAAAGGTATGTAATATGGAACACAATCGTATCACAGAAATAGACATTCGAAAAATAATTATTCCTCTAGGAACAATATTCTTTTGGGCAACACGGTCCGACGAACTTGGATGGATCCTAGACCGACTAGACTTGGAAGTAAAGTCTCAACCTGATAAGAGATTTTTAATAAAAAAATCTGAAAAATAAAATATTAAATTAAATCTCAAAGCGCATCTTTTATTTTTTTGGTTTTGTTTTACACTGTAGTTGCTATTTTAAGAAGTAAACTTTAGGCAAATGAACGAAAACCGTTGGGAATTTCTTGCATACAGAGTTGTATAGTTGTTTTTTTTTTGTTAAAGTTCAACAATGATCTATACACAATTACGCTTTCTTGGAATAATTTACTAACACAGCTATGTATTTGAATTGATTTTTTGAAATTTACTATTTAACTTTGCTGATAAGTCAACACAACGCTCTATACATATCAATAATTATTGTAAGTAGTTCTAGTGAACGTATCTTCGGATTTTCATGCCTGCATATAATATACATATGTATGAACATATATGTATATTTCTAAATACTCAATAAAAAAAAGTATATCTCTTTCTAGAATTAACAAACTGACGACTTTATTAACTAGAGCTTTTTTACTATAAATGTATGTTGTTAAGCATTTTTTTTAAATATTTTTATTCATATATATCAAATTTGTTTAAAATTTACATTTTTTCGATTCACTCTGAATAGTGGTGTATTACATTATTCTACTTGCATCTAGTGTTCAGTTTTATCAAATTTTCCTAAAAAAAAAACCCAACAATTTTAAAACAATAAGAACACGACGAATTTAGGACGCAATTCGGACTCAAAGGCATCGAAGTTATTCTACCAAACCAAAGTAAAATGCCATCTATTTCATTGAATGTAAACACATTTTGCTTTTATTTTTTTTTTTTTTTTTTTGTTTAATTAAATTGTTGTTTGAAGAATTGCATTATTATCTATTGATAAAAATATATATTTATACAAATTTATATAGTATTCTTTATAAACGAAACCGAAAAATATGAATGTAAAAAAAATATTATATAGCCGATGCATAGTTAAACGGAATCGAGTGTTCTAGAAAATATAAAATGTTTGAATACAAACGGAAACTGAATATACATACATGTGTTGGTATTTAGTTTCATTAATTAAAAACGAACTTTTGTTGAACAAACAATCAATAAATCGGCCGTAATGCAACTATTTGCACAACAAAACATATAAGTTGATAATTATTTTTATTTTGTTTCTTTTGTTTTAATAGGTTTTGTTTTATTTAAAGAAAAAGAACAATTGTTTTATATGCCTTATTGCGTTTTCAGTTCTTTACCAATACTGTACGACACGATCTTGGTCCAATCTATTTTAGTTCGTGTGATTGGCAGTTGCCTGCGCATAGCCTTAAATGTTGTGTCTGACATTGTCTGGTAGTTTTCGGATATTGCCAGTTGGTACTCATTTTCAGCTTCTTCAATAAGTCGAATGATTTCTCTGGCTGTTTGTTGTTCATTAGTTACTACGAGAGCATCGCGACACTCTTTCGATGACACTAATTGTACATTACCATCTTCGTAGTAATGAACCTGCAAATAAACATTGTTACTCAATACGTGTCGGGGTTTTCTCATTGTCTTTTTTTCTAACCTGCACTTTTAAGACACCTTTAAGTTCCGCACTGCCACTGCCTGGTTGAAAGCTGACATGCCACTGAGATCGCCATCGGCCATTCCAGTAGTTTTTCGGTTGAAATTGGTGATCTTCAATGCAGACAGTTAATGTAACTTGAGTACCCTGTGACCTTCCGAATACGGAGCAGACCTTTAAGGAAAATTTATATTATTGAAATCAAACACAATTTTATTTTAAATAACTGAATTTATACATACACCGTGCCTGTAGTGGTTTGAAGTGTATGCAATTGCTTCAATGTCTAATGCAGAACGCCATGGCTCAACAAAGGCTATGCTTTCTAAATGCTGATAATCAGTGGCTTCTTTCCGCAAGTGGTCATACTTGAATGATTGCTTGGTGCGGGGATCGTAAAAATGTCCGCTTCCTGAAAATTCCAAGAGTTTAAATAAACACCTTCTCATACACAAATATTCCTAATATAAAATACCACTTGTAATAGAAATACATATACATATATATTGATGAGTCGATTTTTGAGTTGAAATCTGAAATTTTACAGGATATTATGCCGAAAAAATAATCTCTAATTAGATTAGCTAGTATTTTATGATTCTTCCGATGGCGCTATAGCTTAGCTCATTAGCTCATAGATCTAAGATATGCAAATTTTTTTGCGGTCATTTTAAGAGGTGGAAGTGGAAGTGGAAAAAAGTTTCCTACACATATATGTTTAAATAAAATCAAAATGATACTTCAATCATTTTCGACCCGCGGACGTACTCATTTTTTTTCTAAAATGTCAGGATCTCGTCGATTTCATCAGGTCGTCTCAGCTGCGGCACAGCCAGATAATACATTTTTGAATAATGAAGGGTTTTTAGTTAAGATGCGTTGGTCTTTTTCTGGGTTCAACAAAAAAAAAATCAGCCGACAGTAGCTATAAGCAGAAGCATTTTAAATCCACATAAAATCAATGATTGCTAGGGCATATAATTTATCATGGAAACAAGATGAAAGAGACTGTTAGACGAATATCGTCTTAGACACGACGGAAACCACGCGATTGCAACCGCTGAATATTATAATGTGTTCAGGCAGCTGTGGTTTGCGTGCGGTTATGCACAAGGCGTTCACCTCACTTCAAATACTCAAAACGCACGGAAATCAACTGAACAGTCTCATATCACGCAATAGAACTACAACCGTACAGTTTCCGAGCGGTTCTATTTTCTGGCAGTTGAGTTGTCGGAACCGCACATTCGACGGTAATGTAAATAAGAACCGCCGCGGGAACCGTGCAACCAATGTCAGATATATGTGAAACTGGATTCGCATTGACCAATTTTTTTTTAAAATCACTAAAGTGTCAACGAGTTTAATATCCAATAGTTCAAATGCAGACCAGCGACATAACAATGGCTTTTATGCCAAATAAATGATTAAGTAACTTACTAGATAAATACGATATAATATACACATGTAGGTGACATCATAGCATTAAAGTATTTAGATTAGGTGCCGTGTTTAGTGTTTATTTGAGAAGTGCAAAGAAATTGATATATGTAAGTTACAAGTTTTTACTGATTACTAACTTCCAATTATATATTTCGAACTGGTGCTGGATTTTGTTTTTGAATAGTGTTTTTCAGACAGACAATGACTAAGCGCATGATAGGCTTGAAGTCTTCATAGCAAGTCAGACAATGTTATTGTTGTCTTAATAAAAGCGCCAAATAAATTAAGGTTTTTTGTTGAGATAAACTAAATTATGAAACCAGTTTTACGCGTACGTACATATCACTTAGATTTTCCAGTGAACGTTACCAAATAGTGACTAGCGAAGTCATAAAGCTGTTTACTTATATTGCTTGGATCATAGTTTGGAGCACACATACCTACAAGATGCATTTACTCGTTCGATTTTGTTTATATGTACATACAACATTGAACCTATTAAGCACGACTCTAAATTTAAATTAAATTGCTACTAAGTCATTAAAAGCCACATAGCTAAGAGATTATACACAATCAGCTGCTCCGAATGCAATTCAACATGCATGACTTATGTAAATTCTCAATTATTATAGTTATGAAAGTTACTTTTCATTAATCCCCAACCATATTCCTTTCCAATGATACCCATATATGGAAACAATGGAGACTTGTACCCAATTATATATGCTTCTTACCCAAATCATTGTATTCAGAAATAACACAATTGTGTTCGCTCCCTTCGATCCTCACCGGGGTCAACTGATCTTTATTGTACTGAGCAAATGCTGAACTAGCACCTTCTTTGAGTAATCCATCATTCTTGAGTAACTCGCGAACGTCGTTAAACACTTCATTGAATTCTCCAGGCGGTGCATGAAGAATGAAATCAGACACGATTCTCACTTTTTCGGCGTCACTGATGTTCGTTTGTTCCATTGTGTTAATCGCTGACGTTGGAAAATCGTTTTACACGACTGCTTGAGCTATTTAAATACGTTTTATGTGTTTAAATTAATTTTAATAGCAAAAAAACAAATTAATATGTATTAAGTTCTTTTTTTTAGGTGACGATACTCAATACTACAATTGTACTAGAATACATAAATATGATTCATTCTGGGCTTTCAGTAAACATGAGCAGAATGAATCAAGAATAAAAAAAAAACTTGACAGATAAAAGCAGAACAAGTTTGGGCCAACCAACACCCTCTTGCACCGATTAGTAAATGATACTTCTCCGATAACAAATGGAATACGTACAGAAATACAAATTAATTTGCACTTTGCAGCGATATTAATGAAAGGACAGAATTATGATTTTATTACCTTTGATAGAGCAATTAAAATTTTAAGAGCGGCTGTCAAAGTCAGTCCACTCGGTGTATAATTCCTATTTCCTACGAAATGAAGATAAACTATGTAGTAGATTATGCATTGAACGTGTTTAAAGTTTCCGATGTTGGTTAAATTGAAAACGAAATGAACAGGGTACAGCGAAAAATTTTATTATAGTTATTTCGACTTAAAAAAAACATTTGTCGAGTTCCACTTACAAATTCTCCGATATCTCCGAGCGATCCGTAAATGGAACACGATTCCTCAACTGAGTAAACGGAGATTTTGGCTCAGCTTTCCAATACGCCAACCAGAATTTTCACTTTTTATTATTATTTTTGTAAGTAAACTACGTTATTCTAAGATATTCTGTATATAAATTAATGTGAGGAAACATTTAATTATATTTTAAAATCAATAGTGAAATCTTCATAAAATCAAGTCAACAAATATGACACAAAAATTATTTGACAGGCTGTTTTTTTTTTGCGTTCAGCGGGTACTATTTTCTGCGTTCAATGCGTTCAGTGCACTATTTGCCCGGTACTCCTTAAGTAATACGGTACTCACACTAGGGCAAAACAGCTAATTTCGTTGCGAATTTCCAAATTAGGCTCGAAATGAGATAATTTCCAATACGAATTTTTATGTTGAAATTATCTCATTTCAACCTAATTTCGTTGAAATTCGTTCAAAATTATGTGAAAATAAAATCGAACAAACCTAATTTAAATGCAGTTGAATGATTCTGAATGACAATGACAGAATAAATTAATAAGGGAATATTAACGATATCCGTTGCGCAAAGACTAAACAACGGATTCTTATTGATCTTGGTGATCTAAACACAAAATAAAAATTATTCAGTACTAAAAAACGAAAATATCTCTAATTTAGTAGATATTTAGTGTTTAGTAGTTATTTTCGTAAATAAACTTTGTGGCTGAGATAACAATTGTCAAAGCTACTGGCCGCGTTTAATACAAGTAAAGTGATATAAAAACGAAAAATATAATGGAATAACATACAAAACACAAATATCTCATAATGGTTTAATAAATATGGGATGTTATCTGAAAAAAAAGAAGAAATTGAAGTTATACGCGCCGCGTAGAGGAACTCTGTTCAACTGCATGTGGAGCCAAAGAGCGTCGGCCATCATTGAGCTGGGAGACTGAGTGGGCCCTATTCTTTTTACGCAGGATCTTCTTCTCCTCACTTCTTCTGGCTCGATACTCTTCTCTCGCTGCTCTTATTTTGCGCTGCAGCGCTTCCACGTGTGCATTTTCTGTCACCTTTTTGCGACGCACGCATTTATCATCATATGTTGGATGCGTGCCTCGCATCTATTAGCACGTGGTCGATTTGGTTGGCGGTTCGACCACCTGTAGAGCGCCAGGTTGCTGTGTGGATTCGTAGTCTTGGAAACCTAGTGCTACTTATCACCGTATTACGAGCTCCTGCAAAATCGATTAGCCGGTGTGAACGCACATTCCAGGTGCATTTTCTTAAGGTGCCGGGGACGTTTCTGGTCGTGGTGGTAAATGAGGGGGTCCATTATCCGAGGCTAGTGTTTCTCTCATAACTACCTTTTTTTGACGTGGTAAGGAAGTTACCCTGATAGCACAACCCCCCAACCTGGAGGGCCAGTTCCATTTTTTGAAACCCCTAGGACGAGGGATCGATTTTAAACCGATGTCAGTACCCTCCTCCGGGATGTGAGCGCTGCCGTTGGCCCAGTGAGGGCTCATCCGCCACCATCAATTTTCCAAGACCCTGACTAGTACATCCTTATCGACCTGAGCTCCGAATATAAGAGGTGGAGAACTATCGATAGTCAGTGCCATCGATAGTTCTCGATGGTTGGCTTTTGACTATCGATAGTTATCGATATATATCGACAGTTTTTTCCTCTTAAGGGTAACAATAAAAAAAGTTAAATGCACCATATTAAATAAACTTTTCTCACCGAGAGAGATTAGATTGCACGATTTAATGAAACCCAGTCCAGCTTTTTTAGGTTCAGACATCATAAAATGCATACCTACATATAAACAGAGAGAATTGAGAGACCAACTCCTATTTCTACGTTGCTGACTCATAAAACGGGGAATCCCCTTTTTATGTTAAAGCTATTTTGACAGTTGGTTTATTAGATCGGGTTCCTCTGTGAAACTTTAAATATACTTTGTTGGTTAGGTATCAACCATTTAAAGAAATTTTTGAAATTCTATATTTAAATGGCTATCGAAAACAATCGATAGTGGAAAAAAAGTATCGATTGTTTTCGATAGTGGAAACTATCTATCCAGTAAATTCACAGAAAAACAGTTCCAAATTCAGATAACTTTGTCTTTCTATAATCGACAAACATTTAAACAAAGCCCAGGGGACAAAATAAGGTGGACGATGTTATTTTTATACTTCCTCTGATTTTTAATACTTCGTTGGTGCACCCTTTGCCTTAATGATGGCAGTGAGTCGTCTCGGGATACTCTCTACCAGTTTCTGAAGGGTTTCTACGGGAATGAATTCCCAAGATTTTTGCAAGGCCGCAAAATTTGATTTTTATTGCTTCTTCTGTCCTTAGGAACACCATTGTCCAAGATACCCCACAGATTCTCAATTGGATTGATTTCAGGCCTCTGTGGTGGCCAATCCAATAGTTCTACGCTGTTGTTTTCAAAGAACGCCATTGTTTTTTTTCGCTTTATGCTTAGGATCGTTGTACTGTTGGTAGACATAATCCTCGCCTAAGCCCATTTTTTCAAACGATTCTTCCAAGTTTGATTGCAAAATGTCGATGCACACATCTGCAGTACCAAGAAAACAAATGCCAATATTTTACAAACCTTTCAAAATAAAGTGCTAAGAGAAATTGTTCAAGCACCGTGGTATGCTAGAAACGACGATATCCACAGGGATCTCGGAATTCCGACAATCGAAGCTGAAAGTAGAAGCATCGCGCGAAAACATAGAAACCGACTAATCGGACATGTTAATAATACAGTCCTACTTATTTTGGATGAGAGCAATTTATTGCGCCGACTACAAAGAACAAAACCTTTCGACTTGGCGAGATAAGGATTAACCGCGTCTAAATTGTGGAACATGCAGGATCTTTCATTGGAAAGTAACCTGCCAAACGTTTATATTTCGTGATAGAAAAATTGCTTGATAAGTAGTATAACTTAGTTGCAGTATCTAACAAATTTATATCGAAGGGTGGTGTTTTTGGTCAGTAAGAATCTGACACTACTATGAGCACGCGCTTGCTATTCTCATAGTGTCTATGGAAGATTTTCACCTACCCTCGGCAAAAAAAAAAAAAAAAAAAAAAAAAAAACATCTGCAGTCATTATTGATTATATTTGGACCAGATTCCCAAGCCCATTCCATGAGAAGCAGCCCCAAACCATTATCGAACCTCCTCCATGTTTCACTGTAGCGGAAATGAATTTCGACTTAAGCGCTTCGTTTTCTAATCTGTTCTGAAATCTCTGTTCTGCCTGACATTCTTTGAAACCAAAATTTATGAATCCGTGCACTCACAGTAATAACTTACAACTAATAGCGAGAATTGTGCAGGTTTAAAAAAAAACTGTTCCAAAAAATACAATTTTTTTGAATTTTTGTATGCCGTCCACTCAATTATGTCCCTCCTTAAATCAACATGATAGACAAAAAAAGAATTAAGGAGAGACAGGAAAAGATCAATAAAAGAGATAAATGGGGAAAACATGCTACAATTAGCCAATAATCTCTTCGTATTCAAAACAGTCCGGTAATTAGAAAAGAAATGTAAAATTTGCCCCCGTCCACTCAATTTTGTCGCCGACTATATATGTATGTAGGCTTTGACGAAGGTTTTGGTACATATATAAATCCCAAAAATATAGACGAAACAAAATATAAGACAAAGAAAAATCTTTTCCTTCTATTCTATACTTTGTGTACCTACTCAAAATTAAACTTTATAATGGATGGTTGAAAACAGAAAAAAATATAGCACGCCTACGGGTAGGTATGTTACTTACTTACTTACTTAGGTGGTGCTACAGTCTGGGGTGGACCAAGGCCTCAACCAACAACCTCTTTCAGTTAGCCCGGTCCTTAGCCAACCGCCCCCAGTTGCGCACTTCAAGTTTGTTGAGGTCTTGTTCTACTTGTGCGCGCCACCTTAGGCGAGGTCGTCCTCTGCTGCGCTGACCTTCCGGGTAAGAGTCGAATATTCTTCGTTGATGTCCATACGTTCTACACGTCCTAGCCATCTTAAACGCCCAATGTGCAGTTATTTGACCAGATTACTGTCGCTGTACAGCTCGTACAGTTCGTGGTTGAATCTTCTCCTCCAGAACCCGTCTACGCAAACGGGACCGAATATCTTACGAAGGATTTTTCTCTCGAAGCGACCTAGGATATCTTCATCCGCTTTCGATAAAGTCCATGCTTCAGCTACATATAGAAAGACTGGGATGATAAGGGTCTTATATAGAGTCGCTGTACAGCTCGTACAGTTCGTGGTTGAATCTTCTCCTCCAGAACCCGTCTACGCAAACGGGACCGAATATCTTACGAAGGATTTTTCTCTCGAAGCGACCGAGGATATCTTCATCCGCTTTCGATAAAGTCCATGCTTCAGCTACATATAGCAAGACTGGGATGATAAGGGTCTTATATAGAGTCTCCTTAGTCGATCAAGAAAGGACTTAACTATTCAATTGCCTTCTTAGTCCAAAGAAACAGCGGTTGGCAAGAGTAATCTTTCGTTTGATTTCCGACGAGATGATTTTTTGATGTTATGGCAGAGCCGAGGTAGACAAAATGCTTTACTACCTCGAAGTTGTAGCTGTCTGTTCTGACGTTCTGTCCAATTCGTTGATGTTGGGTGTCCCTTTTTGTTGACAGCATATATTTTGTTTTGCCCTCGTTTACTGCTAAACCCATTTCAGCCGCTTCCATTTCTATAATCGCGAACGCACCGGTGACAGCTCGCTGTGTTCTACCTATGATGTCAATATCGTCGGCGTATGCAAGTAGTTGAACGGACTTTTGAAAGATCGTTCCTTGTGTGTTGGCTTGTGATTTTCGAACAATTATTTTAAGTATGATGTTGAAGAAGTCGCATGACCTCGTCTGAATCCTTTTTGTCATCGAAGGTCTCGGTGAGGTCATTACCGACCTTAATGGAGCAGCGAGCTTTCTCCTTCGTCATCCTGCACAGACGGACGAGTTTGGCAGGGATGTCAAAACTAGACATGGCTCCATACAGTTCATCCCTCCATATGCCGTCATAGGCGGCCTTGAAATCGATGAACAGGTGGTAAGTATCGATTTGGACTTCTTGGGTTTTTTCCAGGATCTGCCTTAGTGTGAACATTTGGTCTATGGTGGACTTTTCTGGCCTGAAACCGCACTGATGGGGGCCAATCAGGTTGTTGACGAAAGGCTTCGGGTAGAAGATGTTAGGGAGACTAATGCCTTTGCAATTGGAGCAGTTGAGGGGGTCTCATTTCTTGTGGACCGGGCAGACGATGCTGAGATTCCATTTGTCTGGCACACTTTCATCTGATCAAATCTTAGAGATGAGTTGGTGTATGCTTACTACCAAATCATCTCCAGCTGCTTTAAATAGCTCTGCGGGTAAACCGTCAGGTCCAGCAGCCTTGTTAGATTTTAGCTTGGATATTGATATCCGCACTTCGTTTTGTTCAGGTGGATGGGAATTTTGGCTATCATCATCTAAATTGAATGGTTCATTCTGCCTAACAGCGGAGTATTGGTATTCATCGCCATTATACAGTCTGCAGAAGTAGTCTTTCCATATTCTCAACACTGACTGTGTTTCTACTACAATGTTTCCATCCGCATCTCTACAGGTTTCAGCATGGGATCTGTTTTGCTGGCACATTCTTTTTACCCTCTGGTAAAACTTCCGTACATTGTTCCTGGAGTAGCATCTCTCAATATCATCGAATGCACGCTTCTCGTGCTCTTTTTTTTCCTTCTTAAAAGCCGATGTTCTTACCGTCATGTGAGCAGATCTAGTCCTTCTTTGCAGGGTAGATATGTTGCGAAAAAAAATTTAACAAAAAAGTAATAATTTAAACTAAACACTTTTTAGAAAAATATATAACTATATATTAGGCGTGTTTTTTTCAAAACTATATAGGCTTAGAAAATTTTTTCCATGTTAATTACAATAACAACTAAGCCTATATAGGCTTACGAAACCTGGATATCTATCCAGTCTTAGCCTGGATAGAAAAATGTGCTACCGAACTGTTTTTCGTTGATAGTTATCGTAAATTTTATCGAAATGTCAAATGACATGAAAGTGAGGGAGAAATATGAAGGCCGGTAGCTATCAGCCGAACCCTGCTGTCATTTCAAATTTAAATTATTTCTGTTCATTTAAAATCGGTAGAAAAGAAAGAAATACGGAATAAGGAAAAGAAAATTATGAATTAAGTGAACATGTTCCTTATTTTACTATGTATTTAATTGAATCAAATTTGACGAAAAACCAACTTATTAATGAGCGCTTGATAACTACCGGCCTTACTTTCAATGAAAACAGTGCCGATGTGAAACTGTCAAACGTTTTATTAGCATAGTCCTGCCAAGTCACTGTTCAACGTTTTTTTCTCATTTTCCGCTAATATGGGATTCACACTAGCGTCGAAATGATATAATTTTGAGTTTCAAATAAAAAGTGTTCATACCTACGCTTGCTAATTTCGTGAATGGATGCATTCAGTTCCGATAGTAAATCTATGACGGTGCCATGTTATAAAATGTTTTAATATAAAATTATTTTTTTTATATACATAAGTATAGGTATAACGTATAGTAATAATAATAGTTGAATGTTATTGTTTAACAGTTGGGTAGATAAAGTCGACTATTATATAGCTAACATTGGATAGATGCGGCGCTGCCTCGGGTTAGTATGTTAAAATATGACTTTTCGGGTGGGTTTTGCCACTCCGGGTATTTCAACAATTGTCAGGCACTCACGTGGATATCAAGTCGACTATAGAGCCGACTGTAGAAAAGTGCCCCAATCGGCGCAAAGCTCAAATAAATGGACAGATATTGTGTATGCACGAATCTTATGGCCGACGCTCTTTGGCTCCACATGCAGTTGATCAGAGTGCCTTTACGCGGCGTACAACTTCAATTTCTTTTTTTCAGATAACATCCCATATTTATTAAACCATTCCATGAGATATTTGTGTTTTGTATGTTATTCCATTACATTTTTCGTTTTTATATCACTTTACTTGTGCTGAACGGGGCCAGTAGCTTTGACAATTGTAATCTGAACCACATAGTTCATTTACGGAAATAACTACTAAACACTAAATATCTCCTAAATTAGCGATATATTTTTTTTTTTTAGTACTGAATAATTTTTCTTCGAGATCAATAAGAATCCGTTGTTTAATCTTTGCGCAGCGAAAACTTTAATATTCCCTTATTAATTTGTTCTGTCATTGTCATTCAGAATCATTCAACTGCATTCAAGTTAAGTTTGTTCGATTTTATTTTCACATAATTTTGAACGGATTTCAACGAAATTATGTTGAAATGAGATAACTTTGATGTGTCAATTCGTATGGGAAATTATCTCATTTCGAGCATAATTTGGAAATTCGCAACGAAATTAGCTGTTTTGCCCTGGTGTGAATACCGTATAAGCCTATATAGATTTGAAAAAAAAAACACGCCTATTATATATACAGCATATGTATATTGTACAACTATTCCCCTGTTCTGCATTTCGAGTGAAAGTGGATTGAAGCCGAAATTGAAATTCACTCGGAATGGAATTCAGTGTTCTGCATTCCGAGTGATTTCGAATTTTTGGAATCCACTTCGAATTATTATGTTTGAAATGTCAAACACAGCTGTCAAATCATTTCAAAATCATTGGAGATTTTCAGTTCTTGGTTTTTGTTTTGTGCAAGTGAATTAAACATTTAAGAAAAAATATATTTTATTACAATAAAAAAATGGATAAAATGTAAAATAAATTTTTTAAATGATTGGTGAAAACCGCGAGGAAATCCGAATGGAGAGAGTTCGCAGGAAGATTTTCCGAGATAAATCTAACATTCTGGAACTTCCCGAAGCATTGTATGTAAGCAGAAGTTAGACAATTGAAGAAAAATAATTTATTTAATGATTTTTGCATTTTTAAAAGCAGTTTTAGGGTGAGTGCCTAAGAAGATCTTTGTTGATATCCTGCGAGAAGTGGCGTCAGAGAAATCTTGATCTAGGAAAATCTTGATTTTCTTTCACGTAATTCAAGAGAATACTCTCTTGCCTCTAATGTTGTGTTGTACTATATTAAACAAAGGAATTATTTTAATACACTAATGGAAAGTCTTATTATTCTACTCATATTTTTCAAAATGATTCTGATCAACAAATTAATTAATTATTTCACTTTACAACGGCATGTGAATTCAATTCACGTCAAGAATCTCAAGTGAATTCAATTCACTAAAATCACAGGATTTTCGGAATGCAGAACACGAATTTACAGCTGTCATCTTGAGTGGAATGCAGAACACCAAAATATTCACTTTCGAACATACAATCCACAATTCATAGTTTCGTTCGGAATGCAGAACACCCAATTCCACTTTTGGTGGTTGAATTCACTAAAATTGGAATGCAGAACAGGGGGGTATGTATCATATAAACAGCATATATTGTAGGTCAACCTTGCTTGATCTTGGTGTCACCGAATTGGGGGTCAATTCACGATCTATGAAACTGTGAAGTGATAAACAACATCGCAGTTCGCAGCTTTCACAGTAAATTTTCATTCACCATTTTACGAGCACGCATTAATGCGATTCTCGAACTATTATGATAAAATGCTGAGTGTGTACTTATTAGGTCAGTTCGCGTAGGCTCCCAAAACTACGAAATTCTGTTCGAGCAAGTGTGCTTACAGAGTGGAGCGTAGAGTGAGCAACCAGAAAAGCCCAAAAATCGCTCGAGCAAAGAGCAAGAAGCAACGATTTGCTAGCATAGGAGCATAGAGCAAAGAGCAGTGAGAAACAAACAAGCAAAAGTTCATTTTTTCCATTTGAATAGACGAAAAATCAAAGCGATGATAGCTGAGAAATCAAACATATTTTAAATCGCTGTTATGCTCTGGAAAGCTGCTTTGCTCTATCTTCGAAAAACGCCGCACTCTGGGCTACTCTTTAATTGAATGTGTTTGATTTCCTCGCTTTGCTCTTTGCTCACTCTACGCTCCACTCCTGTAAGCACACTTAGGAAACATTTTTGTAGTTTGTTTACTTTTTTGAAATTTTCCTAATTCTGAGAGAATATCATCCGCGCTCTTCGAAATTAAACAGACTACGATTATTGTGTAGGTAACAATAAAAAACCATTGGATTTGATTTCTGTCCAAAGACAGTAGGTACATCTTATACAATTTTAACATGTGTTGTGTACTTATTAACGAAAGGAAACTAATTTGTATTAAACTTTTTTGAAATGTTCCTAATTCTGAAAGAATTTCATCCGCGCTCTTCGAAATTAAACAGACTACGATTATTGTGTAGGTAACAATTGAAAACCATTGGATTTGATTTCTGTCCAAAGACAGTACATCTTATACAATTTTAACATGTGTTGTGTACTTATTAACGAAAGGAAACTAATTTGTATTTAAATTACATTTTTTCAAAGGTCTCCGAATACTGACAAGTCACACAGACATGGGTATAGGTATCATCTTCTTCGTTACATGTTTCAGGGCCAAACTCATGCGTATGCATTGCCTTAGTTTGTTTTGTATACAAGCTACTCCGGACGTCCATGCGCAATTGCTTCATCTGTTTGTTATACTTCTTTATTTTGCTAACCTGTCGTTTTTCTACACGATTATCTTGCTGTTTGAACAATTCCTCTTCGCTGCCCCAGACATCCATTGCTCTTTGTTGTACCTTTATAGTAGACAATTTTTAAAACCATGATTCAGCATTTTAAAATCTTACCTGCAGTAGAAGATAAAGCTTCATTTCACCCCACCTAATATTGTGTGGATTCTTCCTGCTGATGAACTTCAGTGAAGGCTCCCTTTTATCAAAATCGCAATCTTTTAGTAGAAACTCTGTCTTCGCTTCAGTGCGAGTTATAAGCGAATGCTTCTCTTCTGGATCACGACATTTGTCGCAGACAGCATACTCGAAGTTGTCCAGAAGATAGGAATCGGAAAATTTATCACCACATTCCAAGCACTCCTTGTATTCGATTGGAAATTTAACGGAAGGCTCTTCATATGCGGTTGTTGTTAATTTAGATAACTTTTCCTTTAATGCTGATTGGCTAGCGGTTAGTGGTGCCTCGATAAGAAAGCCACCACCGCTGTCTACAAATTTAGTTCCGTGGACCTTTATTACAGAATTCTCAGACAAAGTTGAGCCCCTAATTGAAAAAATAAGCTGTTAGTTTTCATATTATGGTTAAATTCTGTACTTATTCTACGTTTTGCTCTCAGAATACGGATGGCTCACTAGTTTTCCCTTTCGCAAGTTCTCCGCTTTAACGCGGTTTCTTTCAATGCGTGATATTTGGGCAGCTGTTAATTTAGACTCCTTTTTTTCGAGCGTACTTTCCATATTGATATTCTTATTATCCTTAAAAATATATTTTGAGAGGATGGCAGCAAAGTAAAATTTATTTATTTGTACAAAGCGAATAAATGAACTGTCTACTTCTGATATGTTTTGGAATTGGAACATTTTGCGTTGTGGTGCGTTCAGTGGGTCAATACATATGTGGCGGACTTGGCAACTCGCTGAGATTTGACAGCGCCACCTACATCTGAAAGGAGAAGAGAAAAGAAAGACACTTCCTAGCATTCAAAAACAAAAAGTATTTCATCATTCATTCTTCGTAAGCACGTCAGCTCAGACATAAAAATCAGTTTTAAAACCCGAACAATAAAGCGCATTAATTTAAACAATTTGGGAATAGTTTTATTTTGATAAATTAACAGTAATCCCATAACTGGTGACCCCGAGCTACAATGCCTCCTAAAAAAGAAAATGGTAATAATGTCGGAGGTGACACAGGTTCCAATCCTTCTGACCGTACAATTACGGAGGCGGTGGCACGTACAAGGATTCAGCTTCCACCATTTTGGCCGAACGATCCAGAACTCTGGTTCATACAAATCGAAGCAAGATTTCACATGCATCAACTGAAGGCTGATGCCGACCAATATTATACAGTTCTAGCAGCTTTAGAGGACCCTACAGTTCTCACACAAATTTCGGACATTTTGCGATCACCACCGCTCAAAGATAAGTATGTAACCTTGAAAGAAACATTAATTACTCGTTTTGCAGAATCAAAGCAAAAACAACTTAACAAGTTCCTCGCCGAATTGTCTTTGGACAACAAAAAACCATCGCAACTTTTGCGCGAAATGCGTAATATCGCTCCAGCAGGCATTTCAGAGGACATCTTACGGTCATTGTGGATGCAACGCATGCCAATACCAGTTAGATGTATTCTGTCTCCTAATGAGGACGTCGACCTCACAAAATTAGCTGACATCGCTGACCGCATTTTGGAGCAAAGCCAGACCGCAACCACAATGGCAGTTGCTCCGACCGAAAGAAGAGCCGACAATCAATTAGAAGAGCGCGTCATCTCGATAGAGAAACAAAACTGCAGTCCATGGCGGAAATAATCCAGAAAATCGACAAAAAAGTTTCAACGCGCTCACGACGTTCACAATTTGAGAATTCGACCTCAAGAACACATTCGCAATTAAGACGACCAGGAACTCCGAGTCGTTCGCCAGCGTCTGAGTTCTGTTTTTATCATCGCCAATTTGGTGATCGTGCAACGAAATGCAGGTCTCCTTGTCAATACAGGGGGACGGAAAACTAAACCAGCTGTCGACGTCTGAGGCCACGAACGACAGTTCACACAACCTTCGCCTCATAGCTGAAAATCGTTTATTCATTAGAGACAACAACTCTGGGTACAAATTTTTGATTGACTCTGGCTCAGTATTATCAGTTTTTCCTGTCACATTCGTTAATCGTGTTCACCAACAAGCAACGGATTTTCAACTTTACGCAGCAAATGCAAGTTCAATCAAGACCTTCGGTGTTCACGTACTTGAACTGAATCTCGGACTTCGAAAACCATTTGTCTGGGCTTTCATCGTAGCGGACATTCAAACACCTATTGTGGTGAAAAAGTAGTAAAAGACGAAAAAACGAAACAGCTACTGGAATGCGAAAAGGAGAGGAGATGATTTGAATTTGACAGATTGCATCAGAATTTTAACTGAAGAAGACGCGACAAATTTTTGAGTTCTTCTTTTTTCTTTTTTCTTGCCTTTGGCTTTTATTTTTTAATTAATTTCAAGACTGAAGTAACATTTAATTTACACAATAATTTAATAAAGTAAAACGTATAAAAAGGACCAAGTGGACTACAAGAACGCGTTTTATTCCAACATTCTCAAAAATGTATATTCTCAAAAATTTAAATACATGATGTCAATCTCAGGAATAACAGTGGTAAGCAAATGTCCAATTTGCAATAATATTTATACAGAAAAGCAAATGGCGGAATGTACGCAATGCAAAAGGTGGATTCACTACAAGTGTGCGAAAATTGGCGATGAAGTCGCAGAAGATCCCGATTGGAAATGTGAAATTTGTATTGCTTCAAATGCAACACGAGTACAATCTATGATTAACTCAATTGAAGCACCAACAAAATCAGATACAGCGTCAGTTTTATCAAACCGTTCCAAAGGAAGATCTGAAAGAATCCGTCAGCGTATGAAAATCTTGGAAGCTGAAGAAGAAATACTACGGAAGCAGCAACAGCTGCTAACCCAACGTCAAGCACTTTTAGATGATATGTCGGATGAGGAGCTGGAGATCCAGTCATTGCATACAGACAAGGAAGTCGGACGATCCCGTCAGGATATGATCCATCAAAAGGTCAAAGTGAATGCACAAGACCCTGTGGATGCACCGTGTGGAAAGTCAATAATAAATAAACCGAACGATATCGTCAAAAAGTACTTGGCTGAAATGCCACAAAACAAAAAAGAGTTCCAAGATTTGAAAAATAAAGTTCCATCATATGAGTCACAAGCAATCGTAGATTGCAATCATTTATCTACGCATCAATTGGCCACAAGACAAGTGGTGGCTAGAGACCTTCCAATATTTTCTGGCAATCCAGGGGAATGGCCCGTATTTGTTAGCAGCTTTCATCAGACAACAACAACTTGTGGGTTTTCAAAAAGCGAAAATCTTATACGCTTACAACGAAGTTTGAAAGGCAAGGCAAGGGAAGTGGTCGAAGCTCAACTAGCATTACCATCGTGTGTACCACAAATTATTGAAACACTAAGATTGTTCTTCGGCAGGCCTGAAATAATAATGGAGCACTATATTTCGAAAATCCAAAAGATGACATCGCCGAAATTGGAACGAATGGATACCGTAATAGAATATGCTGTTGCTGTCAGAAACCTTTGCGCGACTTTGGAGCAAGCAGATCTGCGAAACCATATGTGTAATCCAATGTTGATGAAGGAGCTCGTCGACAAGTTACCACCAGTCCTTAAGCTGCAATGGGCAACACATAGGCGAAATGAAATAGACGTTGACAACATTTGCGTGCTTGGAGACTGGCTTAATGATCTCATTACAGACATATGCAGTGCTATGCCATCAACTTCCTGGTTTCGACCCAAAGAAGTGCAACCAAAATCAACAGCTAAAAGAGAAATATTAAATATTCATGAAGAGGCGCAAAGAAAGTCAAATCCTACAAAGCCGATTAATTATTTGAAAAAATGTCAGGTATGTCAAGGCAATTGTAAAACAGTTTCCATTTGCAGGCGTTTTTTGGATTGGAACGTGTCAGAACGATGGGAGTTTGTGAAAAAGTCAAACCTCTGTCGACAATGTCTCAAAAGGCATCAATTTAAATGTGCCACACCAGTGCCATGCTCGGAGGACAATTGTACCAGGAGACATCATCCTCTGCTGCATAACATTCAGCAGGCAAACTCAAATAACAACAATGATGAAAACGTCACCATGAGTCACCAGTCCTCCACGGCAGTTCACTTTAGAATTTTACCAGTGCTTCTGTCCAGCAACGGGAAAGAGGTGCAAACTTATGCCTTTTTGGATGAAGGGTCATCTAGTACCTTGCTAAATGTGGACATAGCGAATCAACTTCACCTTGAAGGGAAAAATGAACCATTATGTCTGAAATGGAGTGGAACAATATCCAGGCAGGAGAAGCAGTCAAGAAGAGTTGATGTAACAATCGCTGGAACTTATTTAAATGCACCAAATTTCCGAATTGCAGATATCAGGACTGTACAAAATTTAAACTTGCCAACTCAGTCGCTCGATTATGGATACGTTGCTAAAAAATATCCGCATCTACGCAATTTGCCAGTGGCGTCGTATAGTAATGCCAGTCCAGGTATTCTTATTGGTCTTCGAAATTGGCATGTGGCGATTCCTCTAAAAATCAAAGAAGCCTCTGAAGATGAACCAATTGCAGCAAAATGTCGCCTGGGCTGGACTGTCTTTTCTACCATAGAACCGGTAGAAGATATTAATAACAGGTTTGATCAACATCTTCAACTGTGTGAGTGTCAGTCAGCGAAAGATACGAAAACTCATCAGATGATAAAGGAATTCTTTTCCGTGGATAGTTTGGGTATAGCTGGACCGAAAGATTCTAAACAGATCCAAGATGAAGAACGAGCAAAATCTCTATTAACCAAAACAACAACTCATCAAAAAAATCGGTACGAATCTGGACTTCTGTGGAGATATGACAATTTTAAATTACCGGACAGTCGACCCTCGGCGATTCGCAGGATGTTGTGTTTGGAGAAGCGTCTGAAATGTGATAAAGAGTTAAAGGATAACTTAATCAGACAAATAAAAGAATATGAAGAAAAGGGTTATATTCGAAAGCTCAGCAGTAAAGAGTTGGAAGTACAACATGAACGGATTTGGTATTTGCCGATATTTCCTGTCCGTAATCCAAATAAGCCAAATAAAATTCGAATCGTCTGGGATGCTGCAGCTATGGTGGATGGTGTTTCGTTGAATACGTTACTTATGAAAGGCATCGACTGGAACTCGTCGCTACTGGGTGTTCTCATACGCAGCAGGGAAAGAAAAGTCTGCATTTCCGCAGATATAAAAGAAATGTATCACCAGGTAAAGATTCCGGAAAGGGACCAGCATGTGCTTAGGTTTTTGTGGCGAAATGATGACGATGTCAAACCTGAAACATATGTGATGCAAGTCATGACATTTGGGGCCACTTGCTCTCCCAGTTGTGCCCAGTATGTGAAGAACCACAACGCAATGCAGTTCAACGACCAGTATCCACGAGCAGTGCAAAGTATAATAAAAAATCATTACGTCGACGATTTATTGGACAGCGTTGATGTTGTGTCTGAGGCAGTACAGTTGGCAAAGCAAGTATCGATAATTCACGCAAAGGCTGGCTTCGAAATCCGAAATTGGAAATCAAATTCTTGTAGTGTTATGCGAGAATTAAACCCGGGATCATCTGATGTTAGCATGAACTTAAGCTTAAATCCGGAGTCTTCAACTGAAAAAATATTAGGATTGTGGTGGTGTTTAACGACAGATGAACTAACCTTCTCCTTACGTTATAACAAAGGCAGTCAACGAGTACTAAAAGGAGAATGCCGTCCAACCAAAAGAGAAGTCCTGTGTGTTTTAATGTCAATATACGACCCTCTCGGACTTATTTCCAATTTCCTGGTATATCTGAAAATATTGCTGCAAGACATTTGGCGAAGCCGTATAGAATGGGATGATCCCATCAAAGACGATCAATTTGATACATGGAAAAAATGGTTAGATGTCCTACCACGAGTAGAGAAATTGCGGATCCCAAGATGTGTCCTAAGGCAACTATCCAATTGGACTGATACAATAGTTCAACTTCACGTATTTACGGACGCAGGAGAGCAGGCGTGCGCCACGGTAGCATACCTACGTATTAAAAATGGCACACAAATTGAGTGCTCATTAATAGGCGCGAAAACGAAGGTTGCTCCTATAAAGCTGCGTTCCGTTCCTCGTTTAGAGCTGGATGCTGCTGTGATGGGAAGCAGATTTGCGAAACAAATATTGAACGAGCTCTCGATAACGGTGTCTAAAGTTTGCTTCTGGAGTGATTCCAAAACGGTCCTGGGATGGATAAAGAGCAACCCTCATCGCTTCAATAAGTTCGTTGCCTTCAGAGTGGCCGAAATACAGGACAATGACAGCACTGGAGTTTGGAGATATATCCCGTCCAAACAAAACGTAGCGGACGATGCCACCAAATGGATCCGACCACCAAAACTTGATATTAATGACCGTTGGTTCCAAGGTCCCGAATTTTTATTAGAGGATGAAGATAGATGGCCCAAAGATGTAACATCAGATCCCGAATTAATGGAGGAATTATTGGGGGTACATGCAAGCGTGCGACCTCTCATCGACATTACTAAGTTTTCGAAATGGAACAAACTGTTAAGGACTATGGCGTATGTTATCAGGTTTCTTAATATCAAAGTAAAAATGAAGCCTCAATTACTTACTCACGGAATTTTAAATGGTGAAGAGCTTAAGCTAGCGGAGACTGTGTTATTTCGAATAGCTCAGAGGGATGTCTACTATGATGAAATCAATTATCTCAGAAAACAAGACGAACGTAAGGCAGATGGTTTACAACCTACAGTTCATCACACAAGCTCTATCCGACGCCTTTCACCATACTTAGACGAGCAGCAAGTTCTCCGAGTACGAGGAAGAATTGATGCAGCCACATTCGTTAACGTAGACACCAAACGTCCAGTGATTCTTCCAAGAAACCATGGAATAACTCATCTTATAGTTCAGAGATGTCATGAAAACTTTCTACATAGCAACCATGAAAGTGTAGTAAATCAGCTACGACAAACTTACCTTATTCCAAAGTTAAGATGTGTAGTGAGGTCGATCTGCCGAAAGTGCCAATGGTGTAAAATTAAAAACGCAAAACCGAAAGATCCAGAGATGGCACCCCTTCCACGTGCAAGATTGTCAGCGTATTGTGACCCGTTCGCGTTCACAGGAGTGGACTATTTTGGTCCGTTGATAGTGGCAGTTGGGCGACGACAAGAGAAGAGATGGGGAGTGCTATTTACGTGCTTAACCATCAGGGCTGTCCATGTAGAAATAGCTCACAAAATGGACGCCGACTCATTCATCCTATGTTTCCAAGATTTCATTCAAAGACGCGGGCAGCCTAAAGAAATATACTGTGATCGAGGAACCAACTTCATTGGAGCAGAGAGGCTGTTACGTCAAGAGTTAGAAGCAGTGGATCCTGCTCACATTGCGAAACATTTTGTGAGTCCCTCGGTAAAATGGATGTTCAACCCGCCGGCGTCACCTCATATGGGCGGAGCCTGGGAACGCTTGGTACGCTCTTTCAAGAAAGCGCTATATAGCTCATTGCCTGTAAGGACACCAAACGACCCATTACTCAGAAGCTGCTTGGTGGCTGCGGAGAATATCATAAACTCAAGGCCACTTACGTATGTGCCACTGGAAGAAAACTTGGCAGAGGCTTTAACTCCAAACCACTTCCTGAGATTGACATCTGGAGGAGGCAATCCTATCGGGCAGCTGGATGAAGGCCGGAAAATTTTAAAATATACTTACCAGTATAAGGAAAGATTTGCTAATAAATGCTGGGAGCGGTTCATAAATGAATACACACCGGAGCTGACGCTGCGCTCAAAGTGGTATGATCCAGTGCAACCATTAAAAGTTGGAGACATCGTGATGATTATCGACAAAGACCTGCCAAGAAACAATTACCCAAAGGGAAAAATAATTGCTGTAAAAACATCATTGGATGGCCAGGTGCGAAGCGCAACAGTTCAGACCATCGATGGGCTCTTTGAACGACCAGCAGTCAAACTAGCTTTCCTAGAAGTACGAGAACCGAACGAGGGTACAACAAATTCCAATCCCTGATTTGTAGTACCAGGGGGAACTGTGGTGAAAAAGTAGTAAAAGACGAAAAAACGAAACAGCTACTGGAATGCGAAAAGGAGAGGAGATGATTTGAATTTGACAGATTGCATCAGAATTTTAACTGAAGAAGACGCGACAAATTTTTGAGTTCTTCTTTTTTCTTTTTTCTTGCCTTTGGCTTTTATTTTTTAATTAATTTCAAGACTGAAGTAACATTTAATTTACACAATAATTTAATAAAGTAAAACGTATAAAAAGGACCAAGTGGACTACAAGAACGCGTTTTATTCCAACACCTATAATTGGAGCAGACTTCCTCCACAAATTCGAGTTGTTAGTCGACATAAAAAACAGAAAGCTGATTGATAAAACCACCAACATATTCAAACGAATACAAATTTCATCGACTCCTGATTTTGGCATCTCAGCAGTGCAAGGACAATTTATTTATCAAGATGTCATAAATGAGTTTCCATCAATCACCTCAGGTTTTGTTTGCATCTAGCATTAAATCCACAGTGCTACACAGAATCTCCACCACAGGACAACCTGTAGCAGAAAGACCTCGTCGTTTGTCTGGGGAAAAATTCAATGCCGCACAAAAAGAGATAGAGAAGCTACTACAATTTCAAATCATCCGTCCTTCAAGCAGCCCTTGGGCTAGCCCCATACATATGGTACCGAAGAAGTCAAACGGATGGAGAATGTGCGGGGATTATCGCAAGTTAAATTCACAAACTTTGCCAGATCGATATCCTATAAGACACATCACTGATTTCGCCGAAAACATGTCCGGGAAAAAGATTTTTTCTACAGTAGACCTTCAACGCGCTTACTACCAGGTACCCATGGCGAAGGAAGATGTTGAAAAAACAGCCATCACAACTCCATTTGGGTTATTTGAATTTGTAGCCATGCCCTTCGGTCTCAGAAATGCTACGCAAACCTTTCAGAGATACATGGATGGTATATTTCGTGGTTACAATTTTATCTTTTGCTACGTCGACGACATTTTGATAATGTCCGAAAATGCTGAAGAACATCGACAACATCTCCGAATTCTTTTTGAATGTCTGCACAAACATGGCCTCTCGATCAATATAGACAAATGTGTCTTCGGCAAAACCGAAATACAGTTCCTGGGTTATAACATCAATGAACTTGGCTGCAAACCACCTCCAGATCGTGTTGCTGCTATCATGAACTACACAAAACCAAAGACAGTAGTAGAACTTCGTCGTTTTTTAGGAATCTTAAATTACTACCGGCGTTTCATCCCTCATGCGGCACATCAACAAGCTGTTCTTAACGAGCACCTAAAAAATTCACGCAAAAACGACACACGAAAAATACCATGGACGCCGAACGATGAAGCAGCATTTGAATCATGCAAGCAAAGTCTATCGCAAGCAGCCCTACTAGTGCATCCAATTGACAACGCTTCCTTGGCACTTACAACAGATGCATCGGATATAGCTATTGGCGCAGTCCTAGAACAATTGCATAATCATCAGTGGAAACCATTAGGATTTTTCTCCAGGAAGTTGTCACCAACAGAAACCAACTACAGTGCATATGATCGTGAGCTTTTAGCCGTATACTCATCTATAAAATTTTTCAAATATCTTTTGGAGGGTCGCAGTTTTGTAATTAGAACAGATCATCAGCCGCTGACCCATGCCTTCAAACAGAAGTTGGATAGAGCATCTCCACGTCAGGTTCGTCATCTTGATCTAATTTCGCAATATTCCACAGACATAATTCATATCTCTGGATCAGACAACGCAATAGCAGACGCACTTTCTCGATTAAATGCAATAAGTATGCCGACAATAATTAGTCTCGAAGATCTACAGTCTGAGCAACAACACGACGATACCTTAAAGGAATTACTTAACGGACCATCTTCTTTGAAACTCCAAAAACTTCGCATGAGCAGCACCGAAATATATTGTGACACCTCCACTGGCGTGATAAGGCCTTACATTCCAAAAAAACTCAGGTATCAAGTCTTCGGTTCAATACATGGCCTATCACACCCAAGTGGGAAATCGACTGCTCAGCAAATTAAACTAAAGTACGTGTGGCCAAACATGAAAAAGGATATAGTATCTTGGGCTCGCTCATGCATTCCATGCCAACGTGCAAAAGTTCAACGACATCAAAAAAACGCGCCTGGAAAATTTTCCATTCCTGATCAACGTTTTGACCACATTCATATGGACATTGTGGTAATGCCAACGGTGGACGGATTTCGATACTGCCTCACAATTATAGACCGATTTTCCCGCTGGCCTGAAGCAATACCATTAAAGGATATTACAGCAGACACCGTCGCAACTGCTTTTTACACTTCGTGGGTCTCACGGTATGGAACGCCGAAAACAATTACCACCAACCAGGGCTCGCAGTTCGAGTCCGAACTATTTCAAAAATTGACAACCATGTTGGGTTCAGCACGTATTAGAACAACACCATACCATCCGTCATCAAATGGTCTCATAGAACGCTGGCACCGTTCATTTAAAGCAGCATTGATGTGTCAACAGGCTTCGACGTGGACCAAAGTTCTTCCGACTGTTCTACTCGGACTTAGAACATGTTTTAAAGAGGATCTGAAGTCGTCAGCAGCTGAATTTCTCTACGGAGTTCCTCTCAGAATTCCTGGTGAGTTTCTTTTAAATTCAAATAATGACCCACCGTCTCATCCACAGATCTTCCTGGAAAAATTCAGAAAACACATTCGTGCAATCAGACCACAACAAACTGCTATACATGGAAAAAGAAGCATGTTTCATTTCAAAGATCTGGCGACCTGCACACATGTTTTTCTTCGAATAGATGCTGTTAAAAAACCTTTAGAACATCCATACTCCGGTCCTCACCAAGTCGTTAAACGGTTGGACGAAACAACTTTTGTGATCAAGCTGGGAAACAGAGAAGCCACAGTTTCTACAGAGCGTCTCAAACCAACATTTTTTGCCCGAGAAGAAAGCGAAGCTTCAGAGTCTAACAACATTTTTACACAACAAAATCAAAACAACCAGCCACAACAACAATCCACGCCTCCGGTTGACCAAAATTTGGACTGGCTATTTCAAGAACACTCGTACGCACGTAAACCAAAAACAGTGACATTTTCGGACACAATCATCAGGAAGGGGGTAGCTGTGGCGGACTTGGCAACTCGCTGAGATTTGACAGCGCCACCTACATCTGAAAGGAGAAGAGAAAAGAAAGACACTTCCTAGCATTCAAAAACAAAAAGTATTTCATCATTCATTCTTCGTAAGCACGTCAGCTCAGACATAAAAATCAGTTTTAAAACCCGAACAATAAAGCGCATTAATTTAAACAATTTGGGAATAGTTTTATTTTGATAAATTAACAGTAATCCCATACATACATATATAAAGATTATTTATTGTATGCATTGACATATTATATATGGACTGCTAGTGAAATGTCACTTTCATACAACGTCTGCCGACAATTTGGTTCCAACATAACTAGCGCCACGTGTTTCGTAGGGACAGCAATGGGAAACAATTATCCGCCATCATACTTATTTTACGTAGAAACTGAGGCCATCTATTGCCGTATATACGAGTTACTGCGAAAATACGTTAAATTTTAAATTTTAATACACAATTTGAAAATAGCCGTTACTTTCCTTTGTTGACCCGTAAACTAGATAAATATGGTAAATTTATTTGGAATTCATGTTTTGCGTTGATTAATACTTTGTGTTTTTGCTTTATAATGCAGTACAACTTCTCACAATTTATTAAAAAAATACTTAAATCACAAACCAACGGCTTTCGTGAATTCAAACACAATCTTAGTTTCCACATTTCTCCGCTACGAAACAAGAGGGCTAGTGCTTATGTTGGAACCAACGCGAAGTTGGGTACTTGCAGTCCATATATAATATATCAATGATTGTATGGATATTAGCCGTATTTTATTATCCCCGTGATCTGATCCGGATCAGATCAGAATAATTAAACAAACTAGATCAAAGTTCTGTGTTGTGGTGATTGTACAAGCTAAATTCATTTTGACATTTAGCGCGAAGTTGCCATGCGAATGAATATTTTCTTTTAAATGAAAATTTAATGCGCTTGATTTATTTTTTTAGGAGGAAATTCTAAATTTTGATTGACAGATTCCAAATCAAAAGAACATTTTGTAGCTATAATTTCAGTTTCACATCGCTTAAATATCATTGTGAGCAGAAAAATAAATTTATTCGAACAAAATAACATTAATGATATTTGGATTGCCAATAATATTTTTATATTCTAATGTGGCAACATTTACCCTTAACAATTGTCGATAATACAGCAACATTCAGAAACGGAAGTGTATCATAGTGAGATATAGTCGAAATAATTTTTGGATCACGAAAATTGATCTTGATTGTTGTTGTAATGCACACAAACTTATGAGTTGATCTGATCCGGATCAAATCACGGGGATAATAAAACACGGCTATTACCATTGACATATTATATATGGACTGCTAGTACCCAACTTCGCGTTGGTTCCAACATAAGCACTAGCCCGCTTGTTTCGTAGCGGAGAAATGTGGAAACATAGACTGTGTTTCAATTCACGAAAGCCGTTGGTTTGTGATTTAAGTATTTTTTTAATAAATTGTGAGAAGTTGTACTGCATTATAAGGCAAAAACACAAAGTATTAATCAACACAAAACATGAATTCCGAATAAATTTAACATATTTATCTAGTTTATGGGTCAATAACGAAAAGTAACGGCTTTTTTCAAATTTTGTATTGAAATTTTGGTAGTGGCATTTGTTGGTACCAACGCGGCAACAATTTAAAATTTAACGTATTTTCGCAGTAATTCGTATATACGGCAAAAAATGGCCTCAGTTTCTACGTAAAATAAGTATGATGGCGGATAATTGTTTCACATTGCTGTCCCTTCGAAACACGTGGCGCTAGTTATGTTGGAACCAAATTGTCCGCGTTATATGAAAGTGACATTTCACTAGCAGTCCAAATATAATATGTCAATGGATATTACAATTTTGTCATCAACGGGGGAAAAACACCACTTGGGCTGTGCGCCGATTTCGTAATTGTATCCATTGGGTAATGTTTTACACTAGTTTGGTGAATATAGATGTCAAAAATTTAGCTGGCTTTGGAGTTTTTGACATCTTTGACATTTGTGTTTGTTTCGGTTTTCTTAATCGATTGCCGGTGGACAAACGTAGTGTATAGTGCAATAGTAGGCGTGTTTTTTTTCAAAACTATATAGGCTCAGAAAATTTTTTCCATGTTAATTACACTAACAACTAAGCCTATATAGGCTTACGAAACCTGGATTCAGTCTTAGGTGCTTAGTCGCAATCCACACGTTGACTCATGAGTCGCGACTCTTTTCTATTTTCTGTTTTCATCTGGCATTCGGTGAGGCGCTTACATCGACACGTTGACTTTTGAGTCACGACTCTTTTATAATTTCTGTTTACGTAATTTGACAGTTCTCTTTTATTTTTTCTTTCGCTTTTAAAATGGTTACAGCTTTGTTACAGTTACAGCCCGCGACTCGCCGGGCAGCTTGTTTTCTATCTCATCGTTCTTCTCTTTCGTACTCATGTGAGTCGCGACTCATGAGTCAACGTGTGGATTGGGACTTAGCCTGGATAGAAAAATGTGCTACCAAACTGTTTTTCGTCGATAGTTATCGAAAATTTTATCGAAATGTCAAATATGACATGAGAGTGAAGGAGAAATATGAAGGCCGGTAGCTATCAACCGAACTCTGCTGTCATTACAAATTTAAATTATTTCTGTTAATTTTAAAATGGGTAGAAAAGAAAGTAATACGAATTTATCCGACAACGAAACGAAAATTATATTGAATTAAGTGAATATGTTCCTTATTTTACTATTTAATTAAATTGAATTTGATGACAAAAAATTCTATCCACCAACTTATTAATGAGCGCTTGATAACTACCGCCCTTACTTTGAATGAAAACAATAGCCGTGTTTTTTTGAAACGTAGCTAGCCAGTAGTTGCTAGCAAAGTCAAATTTCACACGTAAAACAAATACAACAACCAGCTGGCTACAACTCTTGATTTTATCCGCAGCCAAAAGCAGCTGGCTAGGAATGTTGCGATATCTCATGGCAAGGTGGCGCTTAAAGCGATTTGTAGAACATTTGACAGACTGCCGTGTACGAAAATTATATAATTTCAATTACTAAATGATGTTTCACAGAAATAATCCACAATATTATGATTTCATATCACTTTATGTAAATTACCCATTGAATAAATTACCGAAATTAATTGTTTTCACAACAAATAACAAAAAATCGATTTGGTTTAATGCCGAATACTTTGACAGTTCACACTTAACAGCTGATCGAAATCACACACATATGACCGATATCACACACACCAACTTGGAGGTAAGTCAGCTGGGTTCGGCTGGCTGGGAATCGTTTTAATGAACGACTGGCTAGCTACTTTTCAAAAAAACACGCCTAATGCTGATGTGAAACTGTCAAACGTTAATTAGCGTAGTCCTGCCAAGTCACTGTTCAGCGTTTTTTTTCTCATTTTCCGCTAAGCCTATATAGATTTGAAAAAAAACACGCCTAGTGTTCACATACGATGGGTAGAGGAGGAGAAATATCGGTAGTCTGTGCCATCGATAGTTCTCGATAGTTGGCTTTTGACTATCGATAGTTATCGATATATATCTATAGTTTTTCCTCTTAAGGGTAACAATAAAACAAGTTAAATGCATCATATTAAATAACTTTTTCTCACCAAGAGAGATTAGATTTTAAAGAAACCCGGTCCAGCTTTTTAGGTTTATAATTATACATCATAAAATGCATACCTACCTAAATATAGACAGAGAGAATTGAGAGACCAACTACTATTTCTACGTTGCTGACTCATAAAACGGGGCATCCCCTTTTAAAGTTAAGAGAAAGACAAATAATAATGCCCCTGTTCCTACACTACTGACTCATAAAACGGGGAATCCCCTTTTCAAGTTAAAGCCATTTTGACAGTTGGCTTATTAGATCGGGCTCCTTTGTGAATCTTTAAATATACTCCGTTCGATAGGTATCAACCATTTAAAAAAAATTTGAAATTCTATATTAAATTTAAAACAATCGATAGTGGTCAAAAAGTATCGATTGTTTTCGATAGTGGAAACTTTTATCTTTATATTTTTAATTAACAAATTACAGACTTTGTTCGGGTGCGGACTTTCGGCGCACTCACCGATTTTTATGAAATTTTTATACGTGAAAATAGGTATTTTTTTTAAGAATTCTGATGCGTATATTTTCATACCGGAAGTTTCTAGTTTGGAAGATATATGCCTTTGAAATTCACATACGAAGTAGAGATGAAGCTTGTTTCAGTTTCGCCTGTAAATATGCAACTATGTTTTAAATAAACACATTTTTCACGTTCATGTTTTTGTAACTCCTAACAGTATGAAAAGATCGGCTTTTAATGGTTTAGATATAGACTTTAGAAGATGCTTAAGTTACACCACGGACAATAAATAAACAGATGTCGCGTTCATATGGGAAGAAGTGGTATATGGAAACGAAATCTGCTTAAAAAAAAAGCTCTTTTCTCTCCTTCGCTCTGTCTACTCAATTCCGTCAAAAGTTCGCATCACACAGAACATTTTTTTTCTCCCATATTCTGTCACACACACACAAGTCACAACGTTGCGTTGGTTACGTATATTGCAAGAACAAAACAACAAAAATTCTGTATGCTTATTTTAACTGACGGCGTTGTGGAGGGGACTGCGGACGGGGAGTGCTGATGCCGGCACGTTCGTTGGTACGGTGGATTTCATAAATATTGACCTGTGTAGATCGTATACGTGTGAAGATGTTTGGGTGTATACATGCTTGTTATTTTGTTTGTAGCTTGATATGAGTATTTTTTGTTTTTCCTCGATATCGTGTAATTTGTAATTTCAAGAAGCGACCATAAGTTTACAATACTTTTTAATGGATTATATCTTGGTTGACTGGTTTGAACCAACCTGCAACATGCTACATTTTATTTATGTATATTAGGCGTGTTTTTTTTCAAATCTATATAGGCTTAGCGGAAAATGAGAAAAAAACGCTGAACAGTGACTTGGCAGGACTATGCTAATTGACGTTTGACAGTTTCACATCGGCATTAGGGGGGTACACACGATACGACCGATCTGACGGACCTGGTCGGATGGATGTCTGACAGACCGATGTCGTTAGCGTACACATTGTCCGACATGTTGTCCGATCTCACTTTGCAAGTGGATTTGAAAGTCGTCGGACGTACTAAAGCAGCGCTTATGATTGATAAAATTTTTGAAGAAAAAAATTTAAGAGAGAAAAGAAAGAAAAAGGAATCGAATTTGGGTACAGGAATGGATGAAAAAGCTAAGAAATTTTTTTTTATATTAATTTATTAACAGAATATTACAATATTGAATTCTCCAGACGATTATCAGAATTTTTTATATTTCCATTTTTTTTCCCCAAAATTCAAAATTTCCATACACAGCCATCATTAATTCTCCGCTAACAACCTTGAAATACATTTCAGAAATGAAAATTGCTCTAGGTCGGACGGACAAGTGTACACATTATCAGATATGTCCGTCCGACCACAAAAATATCAAAAAAATTTGAAAACCATCCGACATGTCCGTCCGGCCGTCGTTTCGAGCGTACACACACGTCAGACCTGGCCGGACAGACCAAGTCCGTCAGATCGGTCGTATCGTGTGTACCCCCTATTGTCACCTTTTACGTTGGCCGAGAAAGATCGGCCGGGACCAGTGTTGTCACTTGGATTTTGAAAAATGTGGTAGATTGGACAAAAAAATGTGGTAGATTTAAAAAAAAAATGGTGGTAGATTTGATATCGTTGACATTAGTATGAGCGTATGTACAATACATTGCATCAAATGATGCGCGGATGAGGATTTCGGGAAAGGTTTCCACACAAATGAATGAAAAATTCATTGGAAGTGAATATGTTTTGAATGTGCGAAACAGATTGGAAACATTTATATACATAATTTTCCAAGGAAACAGATTGAATTGGTTGGTCTAATATGGGCAGGACAGGATTTAAAAAAGTGGTGGAATCTTTGCTTTCCGTGGTAGATGTGGTAGATTTGAAAAACGATCAAAATTGTGGTAGATCTACCACAATTGTGGTAAAGTGACAACACTGGCCGGGACCCGAATGTCTTGGAGAGGGTGGTGAGAAGTGCAGGGGGTAGCTCGCCTCGGCTGGGTAGCGCAACCGAGACGATTTTTACGTGTTCTCTTTTATCTCGTTTCGTATTTTCATTCACTTGCTTTATTCTTGTGTTCTCAGAGTTGAGCTCGTGTCGCCGGAGGAATTTTTTTTAGAGACTGTGTTCGGTGAGTGTTCTGTGTTTTATGGAAAGTTTTGAGTGGTCTCATGATTTAATCAAACATTTGATTTTATATTTTCAAATGCACGAAAATCTTTATAATCTAGCTCATATAGATTATATTAAAATGGTTAAGAAAGCAAATTCAATTACTGAAATTTTGATTTTTCTTGTCGTTGCTACCGTCTAGATCCAAGACGTCAATAAAACCGTAAATACACTATATCTAATCATTCAAAATTTCAATATTTTTTCCATGCATTTTAAAGACTTTTTTTGTTTTTAATTCTATACTGATAGCAACATCTTCCGAATACAGCGCGTTAAGAATGAAGGGAGAAACGGACTAAATAATCGGCTGTCAACAATTGGCGCGTGTAAAGTACCACCCGAGCCCAAAAGAGAATAACGATAAGTCAGCCGACATTTCTCGGCCAATGTAAAAGCTGACATTGTTTTCATTGAAAGTAAGGCCGGTAGCTATCAAGCGCTCATTAATAAGTTGGTGGATAGAATTTTTATTCGTCAAATTTAATTCAATTAAGTAGTAAAATAAGGAACATATTCACGTTATTAATTTTAGCTTTCTTTTCCTTATCGGATAAATGCGTATTTTTTTCTTTTCTACCCATTTTAAAATGAACAAAAATAATTTAAATTTGAAATGAAAGCAGAGTTCGGTGGAAAGCTACCGGCCTTCATATTTCTCCTTCACTTTCATGTCATATTTGACATTTCGATAAGATTTTTGATAACTATTGACGAAAAACAGTTTGGTAGGAAATTTTTCTATCCAGGCTAAGCACCTAAGACTGGATAATTATCCAGGTTTCGTAAGCCTATATAGGCTTAGTTGTTGGTGTAATTAACATGGAAAACATTTTCTAAGCCTATATAGTTTTGAAAAAAACACGCCTAATGTATATCATACATTACCTTCATAAAAAATATTAATTTCCCTCTGTAAATGAATTAAGGGTTATTTCATTCAGATTAAGTTTACTATACAGCGAGTTATGAAGTTAAGTGTCAATTCTTTGGGAACTGATTCTTGCGTATAATCTAAGAAAAAAATCGTTCTACAGCAAGGGTCTGTCTCCAATGTGGACATCATTTATCGATAATTTAAGAAAAGACCTACTTTGGTGTACCTTGACCCATGCTAACACAAATATCTCCGCTAGTAATTACTACATAAACTTCATTTAGGGCTTAAATTTTAGAGAAAATAGTACTCTTTTTAACTACTTTTAAATAAAACCGATAACTTTTTTGGCTTTCCAGATATTTTATTTTTAAGTTTTAATGCAAATTTTGACTTTCAGGTCGCTTTTCTTAAAAAATGCGTAATAAACATACCGTTTTATTATATTTTTCTTATGAACGTAACAATTGTAAATAAAAAAATCTGTGATGAGTATGCTGAAAAACTCACAGATTTTATGATACATACTTCGAAAAAATTGCAGCAGGTAAAAAGCGAAAATATGATTTTTACCTACTTTTTTAACCAGAGTCAACAATTAGTGCGATTTTCCAACTACATAATTCATAATTTTGCAATTCATAATTTTGCAATTCATAATTTTGCCGATTTGCCTAATGAATGCGTACTTATGAATCATGAAAAGAATTCGTGTATTTATCCTAAAATTAATACCTAGTTGCATGACCTTTATTTGTCGGACGCCGGACGCGAACCCCTCAACAACGAACGCGAGGCACAAAATTATGTAATAAATTGTACTTCGCAGAAAGCCCAAGTTTAGGGATTTCCTGTTTACGATTTTCAATTATTTATTTATTTTGCCAAAAATTATTCTGCCTACATTGTGAGTCTTATTCAATAGACAATGATATGACGAAAGAAAATCCAGAGCATGAGATTCATATTGATTGCACGAGTGGCGAAACAGTAGACGTAGACGATACAATAGATCTTTTAGCTCGCAGTATCAGCCTTGGGGCAGGATCCAGTTAATAAAAAAAAATACTATGCAGAATTTGCACATACATAATATGTGAATAGGTATATATTTCTATGTAAATACTAATTATTTTCGTTTGGCCAATATAAAAACTTAATACATACATATGTATGTATGTTAAAGGTGTTATTCATCTACAAAGTGGATCTTCTTTACATGAATCTTCATTAATCTTTAAATTAGACTCAAAGGAGCCATGGCTGCATAGAATTACGCGAAGTCTTCAACATTTGCACGCGCTTCTGTTTGCCTCTCTAAAATGTACAAAACAATTTTTGTAGCTGTAGTAGTTCAGAAGTTATATCACTTAAAGTGGTCTTACCATTAAATTGAAGCTGCCTTACTTCGACGGGCTATAACTTGGATGACCCCCCTTCATACGATTTTTTGTTTGCTAGAGCTGCAGGAATCATTAAACGTTTCTTTTTTTAAATTGAATTATTATTAATTTATTAGATAGATATCGAAGAGTTCAAAAACTATTTTTCAAAAGAATGAAAACAGGATTAGAAATTGGTGCCGACTACTGAAAACTCAAGTAGCCGACTTCAGGGGCTGAGGGGGACACTAGGCACTCAAGAATCAGACTTGTATTTTAATTTTTGTACTTTATTCAAGGTAGGAAATCCACTAAAAAACATAGAATTTTCTAATTTACACATTCCAAATATTCAGATTAACTGAATAAGTACTCAATTCAGTATTTGAATAACTTCTTTATTTTAAAATCAGTTGTGTCTGACATAATCTTCATGAACTATAAAAAAAAATCACGCACTTTTATAAACTGTCAAAGAAATTATTTTCGCAATCACAAAATCCAACGAAATTATCTACTTTTTCCGCCCTTCCATTGATCCGTCGCATATACACATGTACATATGAATACGCGGTAACAAAATTTCCATTCAAGAAAATTCATAGATGTCGCATTCATATGGGAAGAAGTGGTATATGAAAACGAAATCTGCTTTAAAAAAAGCTCTTTTTTTCTCCTTCCCTCTGTCTACTCCACTCCGTCAAAAGTTCACATCACACTCCCACAGAACATTTTTTTTCTCCCATATTCTGTCACACACACACACACAAGTCACAACGTTGCGTTGGTTAATGGTTACCTCTATTGCAATTGCAAGAACAAAACAACAAAAATTCTGTATGCTTAATTTAACTGATGGAGATTGGGAGGGGACTGCGGACGCGGAGTGCTGATGCCGGTACGGCACGTTCGTTGGTACGGTCACAGACAAGAGAAATATCCAGATGTAGAATAGTAGAACAAAAGCATGTTACAAAAAAATTTTAAAACCAGCATACTAAAATCCAAAAACCAGCATACTAAAATCCAAAAACCAGCATACTATCATACAATACCTCATATGAAATGCCTGCAACATGAACGAACTCAAAGAATGGTGTATGATTCGAGCAAAAATGTTCGTTTCTCTCAATTTCCTTTTCTGTTTTGGACTTCCTTGTTGTTGTTCGATTCCCATTACTGCTTAAGCCCGTATGACACTAGCTTTTTTTCACTTTTTTAATGCATTAAAAATGAACTTAGAGCAGTAAGAAAGATGTTCAATACAAAGCTCCAATAGGTGCGAGTGCGTACACAAGAATCAAAAACATACGAAACTGTCAAAAAAAAAAAATACATTTCAATTCACTTTTTCCAGCCGCTGGCAGCTTGTTTTTTGACGTTTTCCCTTTTTTTTTTTGACAGATTGTTATTTTGCTTACACTCCGCAAAACAAAAAAAGGACCAAAACGTTTGTGATGGTTTAGCGTTTTAATGTACAAATAAGTGCTCGTGGTAAATTGTATTCCATCATTTGGTCTTATTGGCACTATGTAATGGTATTTGTTTATTTGTTTATTTTATTTACTGTTTCCATTATTTTTTTAAAGGGAAAGAAAAAGCATCACTGTGCGAAATATTGATGGGCCACACGTGGTTTTTTGCACTTTAAATAAAATAATTTTAATGGCCCGTAAATTTTCTGTTAGCAGGCATGTGTTTAATGAAACATAATAATTTGTTTTTATTTATAACCTTAGTAGTACCTATATTATCACAGCGGGTTTTCCAAAGTGGTCAAAAGTTGGAAAGCGCTCGTCAACTGAAAGAAGCAATCCAGATTTAAGGGAAAACATCTATCAAAATGAGATGCAAAACCTTATAAATTCAATGTCAATGCATTTGCAGTAAACTATTATAAACAAATAATCATCTACGAGCTATTAATACTACCAAAGTTATCGATTTTTTATTTTTTTTTTTATATATTTTTATTGTATTATGCCCTTGGATCTTATCATTATTTCGTTCGTTTAAAAGTTGTCTTTTACTTTATTTTTTTAAACAACTTTTAAATTAAGTTTTTTTTAAGTTCTTTAACACAATAACTGGTTACACATATAATATTATGTGTACAATTGGTTGCCCTCTCATTATTTAAAAAAAAACAATCACTCATATTAAATTGGTCCTCTTTTTTTTTCGAGGAGTGTATTTTTTTGCTACAAGTTCTATTGGCTTTTTTCGTGCAAAAATATTTCTGTCTCTTTTACGCGCGGCTGACATTTACGTACTTAAAAAGTGCATTAAAAAGTGGAAAAAAAATGTAGTGTCATACGGGCTTTAAATTCGTTTTCTTTTGTATCACGAAAACCGGTTTTAGTTTTTTCTGTTTGTTTTCGCATACAAAACGAATACACGAGCAGTATGTGTGTGTGATGTAATAATTTTGATTTTTTTTTCTTTTCGCTTTAATTTCTTATTGTAAAGCAGCAAAACACGATACAATCGTTGTACAACGGTTGCATGCAATTTGCGGTTGTATGCGACGATTGTATCGTGTGTTAGCTAGCTTACGACGCTTGTACCGATATCGCACGGCTGTATGCTTTGATTCGTTGTGTGGAAATCGCACGCAGATTGTATAGTGTGTGTGCTACTTACAACGGTTGTACCGATATCGGTACAACCCGCGGTTGTACAACGATTGTATCGTGTATTTCCAGCTTAAGTAATGAAAGTTTAATGGGGCATATGGAATGGGAATAGCGACTATACCATGGATGTGTGATTTTCATAGTGCTGCAAGTGTTCAAATTTTCTTGAAAGGGAATTTTGCTACCACGTATTCGTATGTACATATATGTATGAATGTATATGCGATGACTCAACAGAAGGGCGGGAAAAGTAGATCATTTCGTTGATTTTTGTGATTGCAATAAAATATGTAATTTCTTTGAAAACGTTAATTTCATTTACAGAGTACCTACATTCCTTTAATGGCATAGAGGATTTTTTGAAATTCCATCTCTAAGTGGGTACCTAAATTCGGAAAAAAAATTCGGAACTCATCTCCAATTTGTTTTGCCATAACAGTGGCAGCGGGGGCGAAGCAAGGCGAGCACGGGTCAGCTAGTCAAATATAATATGTACATGATACAGAAAACAGTAGGTAGGTAGGCATTGTTTTGATTTCCAGTTTGTAAGCCTTTACAGGAGCCCAACAATGGGCGTGTTTTTTTTTTCAAATCTATATAGGCTTAGCGGAAAATGAGAAAAAAAACGCTGAACAGTGACTTGGGAGGACTATGCTAATTGACGTTTGACAGTTTCACATCGGCATTGTCAGCTTTTACATTGGCCGAGAAAGTTCGGCTGACTTATCGTTATTCTCTTTTGGGCTCGGGTGGTACTTATACACGCGCCGATTCCGACAGCCGACTATTTAATCCTTTTCTCCCTTCATTCTTAACGCGCTGTGTTCGGAAGTTGTTGCTATCAGGATAGAATTTAAAACAAAAAAAGTCTATTTTGAATGATTTGATATAGTGTATTTATGGTTTTATTAACGTCAGGGATCTAGACGGTAGCAATGACCAACGAATTCTTCTGGATCTACTTAAATGCTGTGAAACATCACTAGATTTACCTAAGACAAGGAAGAAAAATCTAAATTTCAGTAATTGAATTTGCTTGCTTAACTATATTAATATAATCTAGATGAGCTAGATTATAAAGAATTTCGTGCATTTGAAAATGGAAAATCAAATGTTCGATTAAATCATGAGACCACTTAAAACGTTCCATAAAACACAGAACACTCACCGAACACAGTCTCTAAAAAAATTCCGCGATACGAACTCAACTCTGAGAACAAAAGAATAAAGCAAGTGAATGAAAATACGAACGAGATAAAAGAGAACACGCAAAAATCGTCTCGGTTGCGCTACCCAGCCGAGGCGAGCTACCCCCTGCACTTCTCACCCCCCTTTCCATGACATTCGGGTCCCGGCCGATCTTTCTCGGCCAATGTAAAAGGTGACATTGCTTTCATTGAAAGTAAGGCCGGTAGTTATCAAGCGTTCATTAATAAGTTGGTGGATAGAATTTTTGTTCGTCAAATTTAATTCAATTAAGTAGTACAATAAGGAACATATTCACGTAATTCATTTTAGGTTTCTTTTCCTTATCTGATAAATGCATTTTTTTCGTTCTTCTCTACCCATTTTAAAATGAACAGAAATAATTTAAATTTGAAATGACAGCAGAGTTCGGTTGAAAGCTACCGGCCTTCATATTTCTCCTTCACTTTCATGTCATATTTGACATTTCGATAAAATTTTCGATAACTATCGACGAAAAACAGTTTGGTAGCACATTTTTCTATCCAGGCTAAGCACCTAAGACTGGATAATTATCCAGGTTTCGTTAGCCTATATAGGCTTAGCTGTTAGTGTAATAAACATGGAAAAAATTGTCTAAGCCTATATAGTTTTGAAAAAAAAAACACGCCTAATATATTTGCCCTCGATTTTAAAACTACATACATTTATGTATGTCTATGTAATTTATGCCTCCACAAATTAGGGTAAAGGCACTAGTGGTCGGCCACTTTAAGCCTTTTCCTCATGTAATATAAATACCGTTAGGAATTTTCTTAATGTGAAGATGCAGATACAAGCAGATACATGTCCTACACATCTATCCTTAAATTTGATTTTATAACGCAAATACTGCAGCTGGTAGATGCACATAAGTCCGTGCACATTTGCGAAAGTGTAAGAATGTGATGATTTCTTGTTTTTTTTTTTTAGTTGTGCATATTTACAAAAGTGTTAATATATAGTATAATTTGGTTGGAAGATAAAATTTTAATGAATTTGTATTGTTCTTAAAAGCATAAGGAATGTATTTGGTGCTGCAAGGATTATAAAATATTAATATCAGTGTTAATAATGGGGTGGCCGACCACTAGCATCCCATTTCAATGCGAATTTCAGTCCTCGGCCTGGTATGGCCGACCACTAGCACCCCATTTTAATGCGAATTTCAGTCCTCGGCCTAGTATGGCCGAGCACTAAAGAAATGCACTATATAGCTTAAATTTATATTTTGACGTACAATATTGAAAGTTTATTAATGAATTGCTCTGATTTTTCAGAAATTTTAGTGCTCGGCCAGGTACTAAAGTTGTCGGCGCACTGCCGGTCGACTATTGAAATTACCAAGCTAGTGTTCGGCCACTGAATCCTATTTCGATTGGTATCGGCCTATTTGTCTAATTTACTAATAGCCTGTTATTAAATACAGTAAAAGGAAAAGACCCTCCAGAGATTGCAGGCCTGGTTTTCTTTATTTTTAGAACGAAATCCTGTAATTGCTTCAAGAGAAGCTTAAGGAATAAGCGAAGCTATAAATACGGTCTATGCAAACATTTTTGAAGTTCCTTAACTATGTATTTTTTGTTCTTTTGTTGTTAAACCTTGTTAATCTCTTAAGCTATTCAATAACTTTTTTTTAGATTAATAGCAATTATTTAACCTATTTCTAAATAAGCAAAAAGAAAAATAAGCATAGGTAGTATGATTTGATACAACAAAACTAATTTCAACAAACTGTTGCCAACTTAGTGCATTTTTGTTTATTGTATGCTATTAAAAATAATAGAATATTCACCCCTGTGATCAATTCCGACCGGATTGAAAACGCAAACCGATTTCAAAAACGGACGAATTGAAATAGGGTGTGCTGAAATTCGCCCGAAATGAAACAAATTCGAAATAGGGGAAAACGATCGTCGTTGAACGGCTGCATAATTGCGTAGGCAGCGAAAACAAGGGTTGAACAGACAGCACCAAATAAAAGGATTTCAGTTGCAGTGGGATTGCTGCGTAGAACGATCGTTAGTGAGGCGGCGGCATCCTTTCCATTCACCCACAGTAGCGAGTACTTATATCTTACAGTCAAATACATGTACGCACCAGAAAACTTCCATGCGTATCGATACATCAAGTAGTAAAACTTAAAAAAAAAACAAACAAGCAATAGAACTCAATCGTGGCAAGACATGCTCGAGGAAAAGAAAATATTTGAATGGAAAACAAATCCTGCCTTACAAACTAAAGAAAAAAAAATTAGATTTGTCCTACTCTAAAAAGTAAACAAAACATTTCAACTAGAATCTCTTATTCTGTTTCACCGACAAAAAAATTTCCAACTCGCTGTTTTGGTAAACCCCTTGCCAAATCAGGATATTTTGCCATGAAGTCAGTCATTGATTGATTGATTTTGGTTGAAATTTGTATGTTTTCCCCTAAATTAGGTAGAAATAATTAACATTTTATGTATAAATCTTCTAAGACATACATTTTGAGTCTTCCGGATTCAATTTCACCAACACAAAACCGAACGAATTGAAAACGTCAATTTCTTTGCGTTTTTCAATTCCGACCGATTCTCAGCACACCCCTAATTCGTTCGAATTCGAAGAAATCCGAAAATCATCACATCAAAACTGCGAAAACGTAACGGATTGGATTTCGACCGAAAATCATCACAGGGGTGATTATTTATTAAATGTTTTGCATTCCAATAAACCCTTAAATGATCATTGAATATGTTCTTTTCATTGATTTGTTGGACCTGGCCGACCACTAGAACTTTTATGGCCGACCACTAAAATTTGGCGGCCGACCACTAGCGCAATATGACTTTTTTCATAAATTTGGTCATTTCTAGAGAACAGTGAGGGTTTAATTAAAAATTCTCTTTTTTATCGATTAATATTTGTTTCGACATTCAATGAAATTCTGTTTAATCGTTTTTCATCAAAAACTTTAGTAACTGGAGAAGCACAAAGTGAAAAAAAAAGTTAGGTGGCCGACCACTAGTGCCTTTACCATACTCAAAAATTGTCGGAGAAATTTTCTTATTGCTTTCTTACAAATCAAAAAAAAAATTCGCTCAACCATAAATCAAAGAACATCGAAATTTCACAGAAATGTCAAAATAAAACCAAACAAAAACAACAACCACAGATCAAAATATGACCACCATTGACATATTATATATGGACTGTTAGTACCCAACTTCGCGTTGGTTCCAACATAAGCACTAGCCCTCTTGTTTCGTAGCGGAGAAATGTGGAAACTTAGACTGTGTTTCAATTCACGAAAGCCGTTGGTTTGTGATTTAAGTATTTTTTTAATAAATTGTGAGAAGTTGTACTGCATTATAAAGCGAAAACACAAAGTATTAATCAACACAAAACATGAATTCCAAATAAATTTAACATATTTATCTAGTTTATGGGTCAATAAAGAAAAGTAACGGCTTTTTTAAAATGTTGTATTGAAATTTTGGTAGTGGCATCTGTTGGTACCAACGCGACAACAATTTAAAATTTAACGTATTTTCGCAGTAACTCGTATATACGGCAATAGATGGCCTCAGTTTCTACGTAAAATAAGTATGATGGCGGATAATTATTTCACATTGCTGTCCCTACGAAACACGTGGCGCTAGTTATGTTGGAACCAAATTGTCCGCAGACGTTGTATGAAAGTGACATTTCACTAGCAGTCTATATATAATATGTCAATGGGTATAACGTTTCTACTGAATTTCTTGGCGTTACTGTAGGAATGTATATACAAAGGTTATACATATGTACTCACGTAAAAAATGCTGTAACAATAAAATTATACAAATAAAATAGCGAAAATGTCCTCTCATCTCATCATTATTGATTTATTTATTTATTGGCTTCCAATGGTTTAGTTTAGAAGATGCTGCTGTAGCCACATCCTAACGTAAAAAATGTTGTAACAATAAAATTTGATTTAATATTTGATTAGACTTCGAATTACTTCAGCATTAAAATAGGTAAATAGATAGAGTAATAGTAAAAAATTCGCGCGATTTTTTTACTACATACATATTTCTCTATCTTTTGCTCAAATCTCTTCTAAAAACCGATACGTATACAAATTTCATCAAAATCGGTGAGTACGCACTTATTCGAAATTATTACCATAGGTTTTAGTTATTAAAATATGTAGACATAGGAAACATTTTCAATTCTTTATGGTCCAACATGTTGTCAGACTTCACTTGGCAAGTGGATTTCAAAGATGTCCAAAAAAAAGCAGATGTCCCACGCATGACTTTTGATTGATCAAATGTTAGAAGAAGAAAACATCGAAGGCAGGAAAGAAAAAAAAGCTGCTGTTTTCATCATTTTCCTGAAGTTCCCGAAGTTAAATATACAGTAAGTAAGAGTATTCGCACTGTACAGCAAGATATCGAATACCCACCACCTCCGTGAATTGATTCGAACTCCGGGTAAAACAGCGAGCTCCAGCGACTCGATCAAGAAACTGAAGCACATCAGGATTGTCAGTGACCTCTGCCCGCGTTTAACAGGCCCGTGTTTTAAAACACAAAAAATGGTATCAGGGCAGTACAGTACATAGTTTTAAGAATTAGAAAAAAAATATAAAAAAATTATTAATTTTGACTATTCCCAATTGTATTAAAAACTAATAAAAAAAAACATATATGCATATATATACAAGGAAAAAATTGTAAAAAATTAACAATTCATTCAGGAAAAAATTGTAAAAGCAAACATGCATTTAGATAAAAAATCGATGAGTCCTTGTCTGTAGATCCAGTTGGATGTTTTCCAAGGGGTGGGGGATGTTGTGCCGTAGTTTTGGCACCAGTTCATGTCTCCATTTCACCTTACAAGTCGTTGCACTATGTACAAACAATACTGTTGTGCACTAATTTAATTGCCACTTCATCAAAGTCAATGCCCTGGCAATAAAATTGTTTTGCTTACGCAGCAATATTGTTTAGTTTCGCAACAGCAGGTCAACAAACAGAGAAACGCCGATCTAACTCCCCGACCCACCCCAACTTCCGACTGGAACTGAAGTTCAGCGGCGGAGTCTTTTTAAGAACGCGAACGCGGTAACATCTTGTTTTATTTCTTTTTCCGAGATCAGGTAAAACAGCTTAACAAATTAATAAATAAATGTATTCAGGCTCAACGAAATGAGATATGGAACAAAAAACTTAATGCTCTGGATAAAGCATCCAAGCTCTTCTGGAATATCGTTAAAATTGTTAAAAATAAAAACAAACAAATGCCTTGTCTTAAAAATAGTTCAAACTTAAACACCTATTTCACGGATACTGACTAAGCCAAGGTACTTGCCTTAAATTTTTCGCAGAATCACGTTGTATCTCAACATTTAGGGGATACTGGTACAACCATCGTTGTAAATCAAGCAGTAGAGGCCTTTAATGCGATTCGTTTTAAAACGCCCAACAACGTATATGTATCCGAAATAGACATACAATATTTTTTGGACAACTTAAATATTAGAAAAACAGGCGGACTAGACTGTTTTGAAAATATATACCTTAAACAACTGCCTAGAGTAGGAGTAAAATTTTTAACATTTTCAATTAATGCCTGTCTCAAAATCCAATATTTTCCAGATTCCTGGAAAGTAGCAAAGGTAGTACCAATACCAAAAGCAGGTAAACATCTTGAAAGACCAGAAAGCTATAGACCAATAAGCCTTCTTAGTAGTCTAAGTAAAATATATGAAAGGGTTTTGAAGGAGAAAATGCTTAAGATCATAGATGATCTTAAAATATATCCCGACGAACAGTTTGGCTTTAGATGTAGTCACAGCACTTCCCATCAGGTACTTAGAATATCTAATACCATTAAAAGAAACCGTGTAATAGAAACGTCAACTGGTATGCTACTGCTTGATATTGAAAAAGCGTTTGATTCTGTATGGCACCATGGCATTGTGTATAAGATGTTAAATTTGAATTTCCCATAATTTCTCTGTAGAATTGTCCAAAGTTTTTTGTCCAGTCGTTGTTTTAAAGTGCAAGTTAATGGTAGTGTTTCTAGTATTATTGAATTCCACGCTGGCGTACCCCAAGGTTCAGTCCTTGGACCAGTGCTGTATAACGTATATACATCAGATTTTCCAACATTACCACAATGTGAAGCGGCAATATACGCTGACGACACCGCAATATTGTCGTCGCATGAGTTCAGTCTCAATATTGAGACGAGTCTTAAAAATGCTTCAACAATATTATATAATTATTACAAAAAATGGAAAATCAAACTAAATGCTGAAAAAATGCAGGCTATCTTTTTCACGCGCAAAAGAAAATCTTGCTTTCTTCCGGCAAACCCTGTAACAATTATGGGATATCAAATTACATGGGAGCCTTCTGTGAGATATTTGGGTATTTTCCTTGACCCAAAACTGACATTTAGGTCGGTATTTATCGACCGATCATAAATCGCTCTTAAAGCTAAGAGGCTCATAAGTTGAAATGTTTGGTTGGTATTCACGGACCACTAATAGGCTTTGGTCTATGCTAACTTCGACTATGAGAGAATCGATTTTCGGATTTCCGGATGCTCTCTTTTCGAACATGTCAGTGACAAATGGCAATGTAAATATGGGGATGATGTAACACAGTTGTAGATGGTGAAATTGATGGTGGTGGTTTTTCGTCAAATTCAATTCAATTAAATAGTAAAATAAGGAATATGTTCACTGAACTCATTATAATTTTCTTTTCCTTGTCGGATAAATTCGGATTTCGTTCATTTTTACCCATTTTTAAAATCAACAGAAATAATTTAAATTTGAAATTACAACACAGTTCGAATTATTTCGAAGTTATCTAAGATAATTACCGGATACAATAATAATTGTCTCTGATATTAGCGCTCGTAACTTAAGAGTGGTTGGGACTACTCATAAGTCTTATGAGCGCTCGTAAATACGCACTAATAGAGGTTGGTGAATAGGTTTATGAGGCTCTTAACTTATGAGCCGTCGATAACTACCGGCCTTAGAGAACATAACAGGCGAACACTTAGTAAAATAAATATCGCTATTAAAATGCTTTTTCCGTTTATAAACAGAAAATCTCTTCTGTCTAATGAAAATAAAATTATTATTCATAAAGTTATTTTTCAGTCGATTTTGCTATACGGAGGCCAAGTTTGGGGTGATTGCGCTGACCGTTATATTAAAAAGCTGCAAATCTCCCAAAAAATAAATAAAATCTACCCTGGCATCACTCCACAGTAGACATATGAGAGCAGGTGTTGATTTGATCTCCGATAGAATCAACTAAATGTTCTAGAACACAATATGACATGATGTACCATACTTATGCACTGTCAAACCATTTATATGTACAATGTATTATCTTAATTTATTTACTCTATATATTATTTATTATTATTATGATTATGTTTATTTATTTATTTCATATTTGTTTATTTATTTTTCTTTGTTAATTTATATACTTCATGTTAATTTATTATCTTTATGTTTATCTATTTGTATACATATGTACATATTAACTTAATTTATATTTATTTATTTATTTTATTTTTTTGTTTGTTAATTTCCTTAATTTATGTTAATTTATTTATCATATACTTCTGTTAAATTTTAATTTTGAAATCTAGTCATTAAATATTTGTTCCAATTTATTATTTATTTATTTATTTAGTAATATATTTATTTATTAATATATTTATTTATTTATTTATTTATTAATTAATTAATATATTTATTTATTTATTTATTTATTTATTTATTTATTTATTTATTTATTTACTTATTTATTTTTTTATTTATTAATATATTTATCTACTTATAAATCTATTTATTTAGACTTTATTTATTAATACATATTTATATATTGGTACCACGCTTAAATTGAGGTTTTTTCCTCGTTTTTTTCCTCAAAAACTACATCTTACATCTTTTCTATTAAAATCCTACATACAATGCTTCAGAAGAAAAATATTTTTATTTTAATATTAAATCTCTGTATATATCTGTAAATTGTGCGATAACGTATTATAAATTTATACAAACGAAATAAAATACAATACAATACGAATCTTGTTTTATTTCATTCGTGACTGCAACACTAACTACTACTATTAATAACGATACAAAAGTGAAAAAGAGATGCCATGTTAAGTTGCGTATATTCTTTTTTTTTTTTGGTTGCCGTGGTCGCATACATCACAGATATGGACTTTTAATCTGGCCCGAACGTTTTAGGGGCTAGAGGGCCTCAAACTTGCAAATAATAAATAATTAATATAATATAATAATAATAATAATAATAAATAATTTAATGCCTGGCGAAGCGGGTGGGTTTAAGCTAGTATTTTATAAATCAATAATTGTTCTGATAGCCACCTTACCTTGGGTAGGGGGATAGCGTGTCAGTGATGAAAATATCCAATGCTGGGTTGTAAGTCCAAAGATATTCTGATTTATTGGTGCTTTTCTTATTCTATTTATACAAAATCGCTTAACTCTAAATATGCTTACTTGCTAAAATACCTTAATTGTGCAATATGCTTAGACGATACATTCATTAGTTAGTGCGATAAATTGTGCAATATGCTTAGTTGATAAATTCATTAATTGGTGCGATGAGTCCAAAAGTGCTGGATTGCACTTTGGCCTTCTGGTGTTATACAGGTGTTCCGAGCATGCCTGGTGTAGTGTGCAGTGATTATGTACAACTATTGTACATTCTGCCGGACGAGTTGTACTACAATTTGAAGTCGGCCGTTGTAAAACGTCGTGGTGCTGGTGTTGGACCGAGTTGTGCTTCTACTTCTGTTGGAGTGGTTAATGTCTTCCTTCGGTGCTGCCATGCCATAAGTACGATGATGACTAGGAATAGCCCTCCAATTAAACTGTAGGTGATTCCATGGTGTATGTTATAGGAGGCTGTGTTATTAAGCTGTGGTAGTTGCTCCTGAACCTTCAGGTCGTCAATCCATTGGCTAACCGCTTTGAGGTCATTGTTATCCGTGTTAAGTGTCATCTCTGGAATGATGATTGGTCTACGCGCAGGCCTTGGTTGTTTGGATAGCAGGTCGGATATATTAACCGTTGGAATGAAGGCTGAGTTAAGACGGTTGGAGAGGTTGCTATGAGATGATACTGTCATAGCGTCTTGTTTTAGCATGCAGTCTGGTTGTAGTGTGAGTATGCCGTCTCCTCGTATCGTGGTTGGGAACACTTGCCCCATGCAGATTACGTTGAAAGTGTATTCCTTCTCTAGTACATAGATCCAGCTGTTTGCATTATTCAATTGAATCCAGACGGGTGATGGTTCCATGTGTCGTACCTTACAAAACGATGATGGTTCTCCCGTATGAGTCAATAGGTCTATTTCACACCTGCTTACGTTTGATCGTCGATTGAAGACGGGGTGTTGTTGGCGGCACGCGTACAAGTCATTGTCGTGTGTGCATTTTTCTAACTCTCCCCTTGTAATAGGGTAGTATGTCTCCCTCAGTAGGTTAACGGCAAGGTAGTCCACCGACGGTTCGATGAAGACATATTTCTCTTGGTGAATCGTCGGGACTGGTATTACCTTGAATAGTTCATAATCTTCTGCATTCGCCATTGGCAGTTTTATTTCGAATATGATTATGTGCTCTGTTATTCTGCCCCTTGCCGATAGTGACTGGTAAAGTCTCAGTACACTTGCTTGTGTTGAATCTCCAGCAATCTTGAACTGTGGGCGCAGATGGCTTCGTATGATGCCTAGTTGGGCATGAAGCTGGTCTGGAGTCAATATAAGGGGATTGATCTTCGTATGGTGGAGATCGATCAGCACGTCTAGCAATGAGTTTTGTGTTTGTTGGTAATTTATCATTGCTAACGTAGAGTAGGCTGTGAGAGCGAAGAATTCTTGCCTGGCGGAACATTCGTCGTTGGCAGCCTGGACATTATTTGCTATTGTTCGTAAGTGTTCCTTGAATACTTCCAACTGCTGTGCTACGGCTTTGGTATTCTTTTGCAGTACGTTGTTTGTCGATTCTGCAATTGATGTCTGATGTTTAATTAGGCTGAGCAAGTGATTCTCGTTTGCTTTCGAACTTTCTATCTCTCGCTCATACTTCTCCGAAAACTCCTCATCTAATACTCCGAATAGTTTGTTTGCTACCGTTCCAACGAAGTTGAGTGGAGATCGTTTGAGTCTGGCCTCTGGCTCCCTGCCCACTCCTTGTTTAAGTAGCAGATTATTATTGTTCCTTATGATGTTAAGCTGGTGAGTGATTTGGTTGACTATATTCATACACTGGTGGCTAAATAGTTTATCTGTTTTTCTTTCGCAAATGTCTGTCATGCCATTAACAAGCTCCTTAAATCCTCTGAATTCATCCGAATACGTCTTCAGGTCGTAGTATACGATGACCGTCCAGTCAGTTGTTATGAGGTTGGCGACCCCAATTTTCTCAAAATATATTCCCGGTTGGTTTGTAAATGGCTTATTGATGACTTGCGTCTGAGCGGGTAATGGCCATACTATTGACGCAAGCGCGATCGAGACTATCACGGATGGTATGGTGAATTTTGACCTTTTCTGTTCACTGGTGCTTATCGTGGTGTCGTTGACTCGCTTCCTATTCCGGTGTCGTTCTATTAGTTCCTTGATGGGTGGCCTAGTGGGAATGTTGGTTGGTCGTGGTTTATGAGATCGCTGGTTACAGGAGCGTATGTTAAGATGATGAGTTTTGATGTTTTGGTTAGAATTCTGAACCGCTGTGTTCTTATTTGGTGATTCTATTTTGTTGTTATCCATACTCAACATGGTGGCCGATTCAGATTGTGGTTTGGCTGCAGAATTCTCTGTTTCCTGCATTTCCTTTTGCTTGTCGTTGTCGGTGATTGGTAATAAACATAATTTTGTTACAGGTCTTTTATATGTCTTCTTGTTTACTTGGATGGTTGCTACACGTATTAAGCCATCTTTTCCTGCATGTAACTCAACTATCTTTCCTAGGGCCCATTTTGTCGGTGGGAGCTGCTCATCTTTGATAAGAACGATGTTGCCGACTTTCATGTTATCATTTCGTTTTGTCCATTTGGGTCGTTGCTGTAGTGATGTTAAATAGTCGTTACTCCATTTCTTCCAAAATTGTTTATTTATTTATTTATTTTTTTTTTTTTTTTTTTCGTCAATCAAGTTTCATACAACTTTTAAGAGACTACAGAATAAAAAAGAAAAAAAAAAAAAAAATAGCAATCATAACAATTCCCTAATAATATTCTTAAGAGCTAATCTATTAATATTAAAATCTATAGCATAATCGAATTGATTATAGGTAATACAAGCAGATGTAATTAGATTATTTCTCGCATAATTTGTAAAATGGTAAGGAACATGTAAGAAATCAAACTCTCTTGGTCGTAAGCTACGAGATGGTGCATAAATTTTAAACATTGAAAGTAACAGCGGACAATTTATTTGACAATTTAAGACATCAAAGGCAAAAAGTATCAAATATAATTTTCTTCTTGAGACCAACGGTTTCAATCCAATTAATCTACATCTGATCTCATACGTAGGAACATTTGAATTTCTAAAAATCTTTCGCAAAGCAAACTTCGTAAATCTTTTCTGAACTCTTTCAATTCGATAAATACTAGTTTGATGATAGGGATTCCAAATAACGCAGCAATATTCAAGAATAGGCCGAACAAGCGATAAATATAAAGTTTTTAACGTGTACGGATCTTCAAACACCTTGTTGTTGCATTCTTTCTAGCAATTGCCACCGAGTGAGCAGTCCTTCCTTGCTGTCGAGCCTGCAGTTTTGTGGTGGTGCTAGTATGGGTGTCCCGATTAGAAAATGGCCTGGAGTTATGACATCTATTTCCTCAGGGTCGTTTGACAGTGGACAGAGGGGTCGCGAGTTAAGGCAAGCTTCGATTTGGGTAAGTACTGTTGATAGCTCCTCATAAGTCAGCTTGTGTTCTCCTATTGTTCGCTTGAGGTGATACTTGACATATTTGACCCCGGCTTCCCATAGTCCACCAAAGTGTGGAGACCCTGGGGGAATGAAGTGTCATTTCGTCGACTGCATTGATAATGCATCATTGACTTCTTCATTATAAAGGGTGATTTTTTAAGAGGTTGAGAACTTTTTTTAAAAAAAAAACACAAAAAATTCGAAAAAATTAATGAAATATTTATTTGAATCGATAGTTTGAACCTTGCAATTTAATGTTTAAAGATAATTTCATGCAAATGTTGACCGCGGCTGCGTCTCAGGTAGCCCATCCGCTGAGTCCAATTTTGGCATACTCTTTCACACATATCGGCCGGTATCTCACGAATGAATGCATGGATGTTGGCTTCCAGTGCGTCAATCGAAGCGGGCTTGTCCCTATAGACATTAGCCTTGACATACTCCCACAAAAAATAATCTAATGGTGTCAAATCGCACGATCTAGGCGGCCAATTGACCGGCCCGAAACGTTTTTTTTTTTTTTTTTTTTTTTTTTTTCCCGAGGGTAGGTGAAAATCTTCCATAGACACTATGAGAATAGCAAGCGCGTGCTCATAGTAGTGTCAGATTCTTACTGACCAAAAACACCACCCTTCGATATAAATTTGTTAGATACTGCAACTAAGTTATACTACTTATCAAGCAATTTTTCTATCACGAAATATAAACGTTTGGCAGGTTACTTTCCAATGAAAGATCCTGCATGTTCCGCAATTTAGACGCGGTTAATCCTTATCTCGCCAAGTCGAAAGGTTTTGTTCTTTGTAGTCGGCGCAATAAATTGCTCTCATCCAAAATAAGTAGGACTGTATTATTAACATGTCCGATTAGTCGGTTTCTATGTTTTCGCGCGAAGCTTCTAGTTTCAGCTTCGATTGACGGAATTCCGAGATCCCTGTGGATATCGTCGTTTCTAGCATACCACGGTGCTTGAACAATTTCTCTTAGCACTTTATTTTGAAAGGTCTGTAAAATATTGGCATTTGTTTTCTTGGTACAACCCCAAAGTTGTATACCGTAAGTCCACACCGGCTTTAGCATTTGCTTGTATAAAAGCAGTTTGTTCTCGGTACTGAGGTGGGAATGTTTCCCGATTAACCAGTACATTTCTCTATATTTGATTTCTAATTCTTTACGTTTCATTTTCACGTGCGAATTCCACTTCAGCTTTGCGTCAAGTGTCATTCCCAGGTATTTGGCTTCATTTGCAATGGGAATTCGGGCCAAATTTATAAAAATTGGCAAGTCATTAATTTTTCTATAAGTGAAATTCACGTGAACGGATTTAGTTCCGTTAAGGGCGATCCGCCAGTCCCTCGTCCATTCATTTACTTTATTCAATGCGTTTTGCAGTTTGGCAGTCGTTTCCTCGATTGTTTTACCTACCGCTAGGATAGCGGTGTCGTCGGCAAACGTAGCAAGGATAGTGCCATCTTCTTTCGGTATATCTCGAGTATATAACAGATAGAGAAGCGGCCCCAGAACGCTTCCTTGCGGTACGCCGGCCGAAATTTCTTTGAGCTCTGAGTATTCGTTTCCATTTCTAACACGGAAGAGTCTATTCCCGAGATATGAATTCAAAATCTCGTATAGGTTTGCGGGAAGTACTTGTCGTAGTTTGCATTTCAAACCATCGTGCCACACCTTATCAAAGGCTTGCGAGACGTCAAGAAATACGGTTGAGCATATCTTTTTTTCTTCTAGTGCTTTTTCGATTACGTTAGTAATTCTGTGCACCTGGTCAATCGTCGAATGCTTACTTCTGAACCCAAACTGGTGGTCAGGTATTAGATTATTTGCTTCTATAACCGGTTGGAGACGCCTTAGTAATATCCTCTCGAAAATTTTGGATATGACTGGAAGAAGCGATATTGGTCTGTATGATTTTACTTCATATGACGGTTTTCCTGGTTTTAAAACCATTATGACTTCCGCAACTTTCCATTGGCTCGGTACGTGTTTTAATCTGAGTGCAGCATTTATAATATGGAGAAGCTTAATTAATGCTTTTCTAGGTAAGGCTTTGAGAATTTCTCCGGTAATCAAATCATAACCAGGAGCTTTCTTAGGTTTTAGTTTCGCGATCTCACGTTCGAGTTCTCTAAGCGTCGCAGATCTGCGCGTTAAATCGTCAGATGGTGGAACTACCATCCTTGTGATGTTGATGTTGTCGTGAACCACTTGACCAACGTTCGGTTTAAAGGTTTCTTCCAAATGGGCGGCAAAAATATCCGCTTTTTCTTTATCTTCCCTTGCCCATTCATTTTGATTTATTTTAAGTGGCGGCGCAGGGATTTTGGGCCTTTTGGTGCCTTTTACGGCTTTCCAAAGGGAATAATTGGAATCTTTTTTCGCTGTTAAACTCTCAAGGTAAGAGCCTATCGCACGATTTTTAAAATCCTTAATGCTATTCTTTAACAAATTGCAGAGACGATTCAGATATGCTTTATGCTGTGGAGCACGACTCTGTTGCCATCTTTTACGCGCTTTTCTTTTTTCCCTGATTAATTCTTTTATTTCAGAAGGATATCGTAGACCGTATTTGTCCGGCGTTTTTCTTGGATTGGGCGTATTATTCCAAGAGGCGAGCTGTACTATCTGAACGAAGCGATCGACTTCAACCTCAAGTTCATAGGGTGTCGTAAGCGGTACGCTCAGTTCAACATTTACTTCGATTTCGTTCCTAAAGCCTTCCCAGTTAGTTGTTCTACCAGTTAATTTCGCTGGCTCTCGGTTATATACTAGTTTTTCGCTCAATGTCAAAATAACTGGGGAATGATCAGACGACAGATCAAAGCTCTCTTCAACTTTTATGTGGTTGTTAGATATTCCTTTCACCACGAAGAAATCGATCAGGTCAGGTATTTTCAAAGTATCAGCTGGCCAGTATGTCGGTTTGCCCGTCGAATGAAAATCACAACTGTACTCCATACCTGCCCCATAGAGCATTCTACCTTTTTGCGAGATGTATCTAGAGCCCCAGAACGTATGTTTCGCGTTAAAATCGCCGCCAATAATGAAATTAGGTTTCAGCGATTTAAATAAGTTAGTAAAATCACTTTTTTCAAGCGCGGAACGCGGTGGACAGTAGATAGATGAGATTTTAATAGTACGCTGACTATTTTTAACTCGAATTGTGCACAGTTGCAGAGTTTCAAGCTCTATCTTTAGGTCTTCGCATTGTTCAATGCAGTCTTTAATAAACAAGGAAGATCCGCCTCTCGCTTTGCCCGAAGGGTGACAAGCGTGGTAATCAGTATAGCCTTTTATTTTTAAATGCGATTCCTTTTTCACGTGAGTTTCAGAAATCAAGCAAATGTCAATATCTTTTTCTCGCATGAATATTTCCAATTCGTCAAGTTTTTGCAAAAGTCCGTTTGCATTCCAAGTACATATTTTTAAAATTCTTTTTTCATTCATATTCTAGGTGAAGTACGCGTTTTCCGTGAATAACTCTCGAGCTTAACCAACCTATCGAGAATAATTTTATTTATTTTGCTTTGCTCTTCAAGTTTTGCGAGAATAATTGAGAAAACTTGAGAAGCAGGGTCCGTCGGGAGTTCGAGGTTTTTTGATTTTTCGGATGCTGCAGCCTGGGCGTAGGTCTGCACTCCTGCTGTCCGAGGGCTATTACCCGATGTCTTTTCTAATGGCTTTTCATTACCATTTATTTTAAGACCAGAAGTCGAGGGCTTTTCTGCTATCACCGCCTTCTTCCGCTCTGTACCCGGTGGTTTTTGTTTGTTTACGTTCTCCTGACCGATCTTACCATTTGCCTTAGTTAGCGGTTTTATTATTTTATTTTGAGGCTTATGGAGTGTATCTCTTCGTTTTTGCAACTCCTTGGCTACTTCACAGCCTCTATAATTTGCCGGGTGCTTTCCCTTACAATTAGCACAGATTGCAGAGGCTTGCTTGTTTACTCGACAGTCTTGGGAGAGGTGATTTCCGGCGCATTTCACACACTGCGGTTCTTTTTTGCAATACGTTTGCGTATGATTGAATCCTTGGCAACGTTTGCACTGCGGAATTATTTTTAAATTTCTACGCATGGGCTCGATTTTGACCACGATATTCAATATGGTTTTAATTCGATAAATATCGTCGATACTATCAGCTTTATCGAATGTTAGCATAAAAAGCGGAAGTCCACGCCTTACCAAGATGTCCTTATCTATTTCGGATTGTTGCTTCTCCTTCTTGATGATATTAACGGCATCAAGAATTTTAAAGCCCTTGTCTTGAAGGTCGCTCATAATCTCTTCTTTCGTGCACGAGGGGTGAAGTCCCCTTGCTATAACACGATGTGGCCTTTCTGACTTGATTTCGAAAGTATACCACTGAATCTTATCGATATTAAGTTTCTGGGACAGTGCGCGATAGTCGTCATGGTCATCGACGTTAATCTTCCACGCATTATTCCTCAAAGATGTGACCTTAAATTTCGATGTTATCGTTCCTTTAAGGAGGCTATGCAACTTATTATATTCCGTTATCCCGACGATGTTTATTGGTGGCGGTAAACGAAATTGCGTCTTACGTTGATTTTCTTGCAGTTCTTTACGCTTTTCTTCGTTTAAGGGCACGACTTCGGGCGAAGAACCGGCTCTCCGTTTTTTAGTAGGTCTTTTCTTAGGGACCCGATTCGTTTCGCGTGCTAGCTCTTCTTCATCGGTGTGGTACTCCCGACTATCTAATAGTGCTGGAGCACATTCGCGCTCTTTCTGCGAGTGTGTGTTCTTTAGAACCTTATTCTCTTCTTTTAATAGATCTATCTCTTTCTTAAGATCTTGATAGAGTAGATCCATTTCGTTAAGCTTTATTCGGAGTACTTTATTTTCTTCCTCAAAGCTTTTATATTTCGCTGCCCGAAACGTGAAATTAACTGTTCACCAAACTCGCCTCGCAATTGCGCCATTGTTTCGCGTGCTGTGTGGCATGTGGCACCGTCTTGTTGAAACCACATTTCGGGCAAAAATGTATGCTGTAACAAAGGCCTAACTGCTGGGAACGGCGCCGAATCGACATTTCGCGGTCTTCTGTCACACTAGCTGATACGGCCGCAATATTTTCTTCACTACGCACAGTACGTAAACGTGTTGGTGGTTTAATGTCCAACAAAGTAAATTTGGTGCGAAATTTGGTCACAATCTTCCGAATAGACTGCTCAGAAGGTCGAGAATGCCGATCATAAAATGGAAGCAGCGCGCGATGAACATTTCGAACCGAGCACGAATTTTGATAGTAAAATTCAATAATTTGCAAGCGTTGTTCATTTGTAAGACGATCCATGGTTAAATTGCAAACCAAACTGAAGCTGTTTGACAGTGACACAAGGTACTAAACACACGTCAGCTGTCAAAACCAGTGTTGCCAAAACCAAACCAGCTAAAAAATCACCCTTTATTTTCTTACTTCCTTGACGTGGGCTTGGAGGATTTTGTTGGCAGCCACAAAGTTTGTGCCATTATCGCTGTAGAGATGCCCTACATGCCCTCTTCTAGAACACATTCTCTTGATAGCTGCTATGAAAGCATTTGCCGTGAGATCACTTACAACTTCTATGTGGATGGCCTTTGTAGCCATGCATATGAATAGTGCCACATACCCTTTGTATGACCTGTTGCCTCGTCCCTTGGCCATACGGATGTCTATTGGCCCTGCATAATCAACTCCTGTGTGTAAGAATGATCTGGATGGGCACACTCTTGGTTGTGGAAGGTTCCCCATTAGTTGTGTTCTCGTCTTTGCCTTGTGTCTGAAGCAGGTGGTGCACCTAAAGACGGTATGTTTGACCGCGCTTAGTCCGCTGAGTATCCAATATCGCTGTCGGAGATATGTATGTGTCAGTGCATATCCTCCGTGTAGCGTTGATTTGTGGGCATCTGCAATCAATAATGTAGTGAGAGGACCGCTATGCGGGATTATTATAGGATGTTTCTGAGCGGACGATATGTCTGATTCTGCTAATCGTCCCCCTACTTTTAACAATCCTCGCTCATCCATGATTGGGTTGAGACATCTCAGCTTGCTGTTCTGCTCCAATTCTTTTCCTTTCTTTAGTCGTTTGATTTCTTCATTGAATTCTTCCTGTTGTATTTTGTGTATAATTGTTTCCGTAGCACTCCACACTTCACCACTTGTTAGTGATCCTGTCCACTTCTTTTCCTTATTTGTTCGAAGATTGTGCATGAACCGCTTACAGTACGCCATTACTCTTGTCAATCGGCTTAGCGTGCTGAACTGTGTCACCATTTGGGTGATTAGATCCGGGTTTCGTTCGTTGATTGTTGTTAGTGTGTTTAGGTTGACCTTCCTTTCTTCTAGTGCTGTCGTATGTTCTTCTATGTTGTTGTAGTTGATCTCTGGCTTTGCCAACCACTCTGGGCCCTTCCACCATAGAGCATGTTCGTTGAGCTGAGACGGACAAATCCCTCTAGAGGCACAGTCAGCAGGATTTTCCTTACCTTTAACGTGGTGCCATTTGTCTGGACCTAGTATTCTGGTTACTTCTGTTACTCTGTTGGATACGTAATTTTTCCATCTGCCTGTGTTTCCGTTCAACCAAGCTAGTGCTATCGTGGAGTCAGTCCATGCATGGGTCTCCACTCCGTTGATTTCAAGTGCTGTTGTTGCCTTTTTTATCAGTTTTGACAGGAGTACGGCTCCACACAGTTCTAGCCTTGGTAGTGATACCTTCTTGATTGGTGCCACCTTTGATTTTGCGCATAATAATGTGACAATCACTTCTCCTGTTTTAGTTACCACTCGTGTGTAGACCACTGCTGCAAATGCCTTCTCTGATGCGTCGCAGAATCCGTGCAGTTCTATGTGGTATTTTTGCTCATACCGATTCCAACGTGGAATTTCGATCTGTTCTATGCAATTTAGCTGGTCTCTAAATGTTGTCCATTGATTCGCTATTTCTTCGGGTATGTCCTCATCCCATGATTTCCCGGATTTCCAAAGCTCTTGCTGGATAAGTTTTGCTTTTACAATTATCGGTGCTAACCATCCGAGTGGATCGAATAGCCTTGCTGTTTCTGATACGATTCCTCGTTTTGTCAGGTTTTTCTCTGTCGATGTGGCGTTGACCTTAAATTCGAAGGAATCAGATTCTGGCCGCCAGTATATCCCCAATGTCTTGATAGGGTCATAGCTGTTGATCTTGAATCGTCCTTGTTCTTTATCTTCATTCTTTATACTTTTCATGAGGATTTGGGAGTTTGACGACCATTTTCGAAGCTTGAATCCTCCGCTCTCCAACAACTGTATTATTTGTTGTTGAGCTCTCTTTGCCTCCTCAATTGTGTTTTCCCCGGAGAGGAGGTCGTCAACGTAGAAATCGTTGCGTGCCCTTTTTGCCGCGACCTCGTATTTGTTCTCTTCATCTACGGCTAGTTGTTGTAGTGTTTTTATGGCTAAATATGGTGCTGACGATGTACCATACGTCACCGTCTTAAGTCGATATTCCTTTATTCTTTCGGCTGGATCTTCTCTCCACAAAATTCTCTGATATTCCCTGTCACGCGGATCCACTATTATTTGTCGATACATTTTTTCAATATCCGCTCGGTAGACGTATTTATGTTTCCTCCATCGTATTATGATGGAGCTTAGGTCTTGTTGTAGAACCGGACCCGTGAGCATTGTGTCATTTAAGCTAACTCCTGAGCTTGTTTTGGTTGATGCATCGAACACCACCCTTAGTTTGGTGGTCGTGCTCTCGGGTTTGACGACTGCTTGGTGTGGTAGATAGTATACCTTAGCCTTGTTGTTTTCTTCTGAACTAGATGGAAATTCGATTAACTCCATATGCCCTAGTTCCAAGTACTCCCGCATAAACTTTTTGTAGTCTTCGTACAACTGTTTGTTTTGTGCAAGCTTCTTCTCCGTTTGGAGAAATCGTGCCATCGCTCGATTTTTGGATCTGCCCAATTGTTTGGCATCTTCCCTGAACGGTAGTCTGACAATGTATCTTCCTGCGTTATCCCTCTTGTATGTGTCCCTGTACAGCTCCTCACATCGTGTTTCTGCTGCCGTGAAATTGTTTGCTTCTTGTATTTCTTCGTCTTCCCAGAACCTTTGCAATTGGTTGCATAGCTCTATGTTGGATATGAGACACGCCGTTGAGACATCCCGTTTTGACTTCTGCTGTATGACTCCCGAAAGTATCCATCCTGGGTGTGTGTTTTGAGCTACTGGTGTTCCATGATTTCCTTTGATTACGCCTTCTAATATTATCTCTTGGAAGAGGTCTGCTCCTATTAGTACATCTACTGGGGCTTGTTTATTGTATGAGGGGTCGGCCAGTGGTAAGTGCTTGATATGGTCCCAACCTTCTGCGCTGAACGACTCGTCTGGTAGTACCTTCATGAGTTTGTCCAGTACCAGAAATGTTCCCCATACTTTGAATTCTGATGGATAGATCGGTGCAAGGCTGATTTCTACCTTGCTTTTTGCTGTTCCAGCCTTTGTACTTCCTAGTCCTGTGATTGACGCGAACGCCCGATTTCGGTGTAACTGAAGCCGTTGGACTGCGTCTTCTGTGATAAAGGAGGACTGTGAACCTTGATCGATCAGCGCCCTCAGATAGAAATCGCAACCTCGCCAGTTCGTCTTTATTACCGCTGTTGCTAGTAGTGTCTTGTTGTCCCATTTGCTCGACGAAAAGTTTGCGTGTGGTTGTTCCCTATATCTGTTTGGAACAATTGTATGAAGTAGTGTGTGGTGTCGCTGGTGGCATGTTAAGCAGGTCTTAGCTGATGGACATCTTGTTGGCTCATGATTTGGCCTGAAGCGATTTGTACACAGCTTTTCCCTTTGTATGACGTCTTTCCGTTGTGTCACTGGCATTTGTAGGAATCTGCTACACGCGTGGAGCCAGTGTGCGCCATTACATACTTTGCACGATGGAGTAGTCGTTGTGTGGTAGTTTTTTGGCGATCCTTTCCAGTTGTTGAATCTTTGGGCCCTTGGATTGTCAACCTTTTTCTTTTCTTCCAAGTTGTCCAGGGCATGGAACTTGTTTTCCAAAAACATTAAGAATTCATCCAGTGGTTGTAGCTCCTTAGGATGTTTCAGAGATTGCTCGTACGCCTTCCTCGTTTCACCGTCCAGTTTTTGTGAAATGATGTACAGGATTATGGGGTCCCAGCCTTCTGTGCCAATATTTAGACCTTTCAGGGCGTTGACGCACTCCATGGTGGTATCGTGTATTCTCCTTAGATTTCCTGCTGATTCACCTTGGCATTCCTTCTGGTTGATTAACGCCTGGATTTGCGCATTCACCAGCATTCGGGTGTTCTCATACCTGTTTATCAGAGCTTTCCTAGCCGTATCGTAGTTATTTTCCGTGATCTGTAGGTGTTGTATGATCCTAGCTGCTTCGCCTGTCACGTTTGTCTTGAGATAGTGCATTTTTTGAGCCTTTCCAAGTTTGTCATTTTTGTGTATAGCTTGCTCAAACAGGTCAAAAAATGATTTCCACTGCTTATAGTTACCGTCGAAGGTTGGTAGCTTTAGAACTGGTAGCTTTAGCTCGTGCTGAGCATTCTCTGTTGATTCGTCTTGCTTTGCACAGCTGGTTAGATGCTGGCTCGTGAATCCGTCGATTTTCTCTTGTAAATTTACCATGACTTTCTCGTACCGTTGTTCCAATTCTTCGTGCTCGTTCATGTAGCCCTCGTTGTGCGTTTTGATTAGGCTCACCCATTGACCTTGTATTGCCTGTTGCTTGTGGGCATAGTACGCCTTTGTTGTCTGTTGAGTCTGTTCCATCCTGTCTATAGCCCTGAGGAGTGCTTGCTTCTGGGCTTCTTGACGTTTCATCCTTCTTTTTTGTTCCTCATCTTTTGGGTCTCTGAGGTTTGATCCTGCTTTGATTGTTTCGTCTGCGTTTATATAAGTTCTTGGCGTTGGAGGGGGTGCCTTACGTTCCTTGGCGTTCTCCTCTTGTGTGTCTTCGTCTGCGTCTCTTTTAGTTTGTGGCGTTGGAGGGGGTGCCTTACTTTCCTTGGCGCTCTCCTCCTCTTGTATTTCCTCTATTCTTGTTTCTAGCTTTGCTCGTATTGTCTTCACTGTTGCTTGTACTTGCTCGTAGCATTTTGCTACTGCGTATGGGTGGTCTGTGCTGAATTCTGGATGTGCTCTTAATTTCCTGTCCGTGTCCTCAAATTGTTCCCAGTGGTGGTTGAGGTCGTTCAACCGTTCAAGGACAAACTGCTTTGTTCTTCGCACCTTGGGCTCTCGTGAGTATTTCTCGGACACCTTTTTGATCCAGTCCACTGCCTCCTTTTGGCTGTCTGCCAATTCGTCTAGGGTTGTCATGCTGCCTTATGATTCGTGTCTCCTTGTCGATTGGTTTTGTCTTCTTGCCACTCGTCTGTGGCTCGTGTCTTCTTAGTCGCGTAGTTCTTTGTTTTCTTGTCTCGAAAGACCAATGTTCTGATAGCCACCTTACCTTGGGTAGGGGGATAGCGTATCAGTGATGAAAATATCCAATGCTGGGTTGTAATTCCAAAGATATTCTGATTTATTGGTGCTTTTCTTATTCTATTTATACAAAATCGCTTAACTCTAAATATGCTTACTTGCTAAAAAAACCTTAATTGTGCAATATGCTTAGACGATACATTCATTAATTAGTGCGATAAATTGTGCAATATGCTTAGTTGATAAATTCATTAATTGGTGCGATGAGTGCAAAAGTGCTGGATTGCACTTTGGCCTTCTGGTGTTATACAGGTGTTCCGAGCATGCCTGGTGTAGTGTGCAGTGATTATGTACAACTATTGTACAATAATTTGGTTTTATTACTAAATGCCTTATATTTTAAGTAAGGCATCAACATATTGGAAATTATCTGCGATCTCTCTAATACGTACATCGCATGTTTGTTGAATTTAAGCAGAATATTAAAATTAACCCCACAGCGTCTGTTTTGTGGTGGAGTGTATTGTATTATTCAAACCATACTCAACCTGTCCTAACTTACCGGACCAGTCCGCGTGACTTATGGGTTCGCAAATTTTACTAAGGACGGCTTTAATTACTCTATTGACGCGTTCCACCTGCCCGTTGGCCTGTGGGGAAGCGACAGCTACCTTGACATGAGCGATATTGCGCTTTAGCAGATATTCACCAAATTCGAGGGACGTAAAGCAAGTGCCGCGATCCGTTATAACTCGCCTCGGGCGGCTGTAGTAGCTAAAATACTTCTCCAGACACGCTATCGCTTCTTTCGTACTTGTAGAGTTAACGGGATACAGACGGACATGTTTCGTGAATGCGTCAATGACGACGAGGATGTGCTTTCGCTTCGAATTGAGCGACGGCAAAGGACCAAAGTGGTCAAGGTGAATAGTGTCGAATGGGACGGGCCTTTTCGGTATGCTATGAAAATTATGCTCGTTTATGCGAGCAGGGGCGGAACACATTATGAAGCGCACGCAGTTCTTTATGAACGTATCAACTTTATCGGCCATCTTTGAGAACCAATAGTTCTTTTTCAATTGGTCACAGGTCTTCTCTACTCCTAGGTGGCCGATTTTCTCATGAACTAATCTTATGACACTATTCTCCATTTCATATGGTACTAGCAGTTGCAACTTGTCAGTTTTATTCCTTCTGAAAACTAAACCATCTACTAATTCGTAGCCTATAACCTCTTTCTCTTCTAGTCTTGTTCGCAACTGTTTTATGGTCTCATCTCGATTTTGGGTGGCTTGGATACAGAAATTCGCGCGCAATCGTCGGTAAATACAAATTCGACCCCCTCACGAGTGAGTTGTTGCAGCGGCTTTGCAACCCGTGAATAATTCGGTACAAATTTCCTAAAGTATGAAAACAGCCCCAAACATGTTTTCATCTCTCTTCGGTTAGTTGGCAGCGGGTATGCTCGGATTGCATCAAGGTGAGTGTTGCTTGGGCCAATACCCTCTGAGCTAACACGATAGCCTAAGTAATCTATATTATTATAGCCAAACTTACACTTACTCAGTTTTAGTTCTAGACACCTTTCCCTCATTCTCCTTAAAACCTTCGCCACTAATTCTAAATGCGTCTGGAAATCAGTGCTGGCTATGATAATATCATCCATGTAGATAATTATCTTGTCATCATCAACTAGGTCTCTAAAGATATTATGAATATACCGCTGGAAAACTGCGGGTGCATTCTTTAGCCCAAAGGGCATACGCAAGTATTCAAACTGACCATAAGGCGTAACAAAAGATGTATACTTTATAGAATCAGCTGCCATTCTTACATGAAAAAACCCATTTTTCAAATCTAGGGTCGAAAAGTACTTCTTACCACCGAGGTACTCTATACAGTCCTCGATCAGTGGCAGCGGATAATTGTCTCGGACTGTCAGCTTGTTCAATGGACGATAGTCTACACATTTACGGATTTCACCACTTTTCTTTTTGACCAAGACTATAGCGGACGCAAACGGAGACTCACTTGGTCTGATGATCTTATTTGCTAATAGCTCATCAGTGATCTTCCGTAACTCATTGCGCTCAAAAAACGACAACCGACGGGGCAAAGAGTGGAAAGGCGCAACATGAGTCAACCTAATATGCATCTCATACTCATATGGCTGCGGTTCAATGTCCTCGTTCTTCAAATAATTTTCACGTATAACTCTATTTAGTTTCCTTCTAATATTCAGTTCTATGTTCGGATTTATATCTACCTCGGTTGGCATCATGTCGGTCTCAATTAAAAAGGTTCCTGACATTTTGTCAAGGCAACATATTCCTTCCGGTAATTCCTCGATCGACGACTCAGCCCCAATGACCAAACCCTTCGTTCTCAAGTTTTCATCTTTTTTTTCGAATAACTGAATGATCCTCTACCTCTTTCGTAAGACTATTCAAATCAAGCGCACAGAAATGAGATTGTTTATTATTAAAATTTTTATTCAAAGAACTAAAAGGTACAGAATTTATTTTATTATTGTAGCACAAATGTATATTGAACTTTTCTAGAAAGTCGCGGCCTAAAATTATTGGAATCGCCATTGTTTCATCTAGCACTACATTCAAAATTACTTTCTTAATATGATTTTTAAATTTTATTTGTACACTAATCTCTCCATAGGTCATCAATATTCGCTGTCCGAGACCGCTATATTTTGACTTAGTGGCTACTGTTCTTATGTCGTATGGCACATCAGATTTCCGGATGAAATTAGTCGGACTAACGGTATCAAGAAGAGACAAACAATTTTTAAAATTCTTGCGCTTAATTTGATTACTATAATGGGCAACACTTACCAGGCCAATGGCGTCTATCACGCTACAGAATTCATCTTGGTCGTCTTCTTGACTGCGGCGGTTTGGTGGATGGTCGACATCAGTTGTGGCATCAGAGACAGCGGCGGCGGTTCTTCTTGCAATATTCATCGTTTTCTTAGGGTTCGGACAGCTGCGGTGATCATGTCCTATCTTCCAGCAGCGGAAACAGCTGTTGTCTGGCCTCTTTTCGAATGGGCACTTGCTTCGATAATGCCCCATTCGTGTACAATTATAACATCGGACTTCTGTTGTTGTGGTTGCCTCAGGTGCCTCGGTTTTTGCAAATTGTTTGGATGTTGATGGCTTCGGTCTGGTGTTGGCGGCGGCTTCGGGTCTGGCGGATAGTCGGTTTGCCCGACGTTGCTCATATAAGTTCAAAGACTCCTTGAATTGGCTCATGGTCCGGGAATTCAACAGCAGATGCGACTCAGGCGAGGTGTCCTGCATACCATCAATAATGAAGCCGATCAGCTCGAACTCATTGACATAATTGCAGCGGGCAGCGATGTTTTCCATCTCCAACACGTAGCGGCGGATGTTCTCCCTCTTGTTCCATCGGTGGGTTGAAAGAATCTTGTAAATTTCACTGCGGCCAATTGCCCGTCCAAATTCGTGGACCAACATCGACTTCAGCTCATCGTAACAGAACACATCTTTACTGAGAAGCAGCTTGGCTGTGCCCGTCAATGAGTTACACAATGATGTGTACCGGAACAGCTCGTCAGCCCCGACCATCTGCATGACCCTTTCGAAGTTGCGTAAAAAGTCATGCACGTTGTATGCTCGGGACTCACCATCGAACTTCACAATGGAGTGCTCAATATCCCTGAACGCCAGCCGGGTCGAAGGAGTGGCAGTCGGCATAGGAGTCTGTACCGCGGATGGTGCTGGTGGCAGCCCTGTGTGTTCGAGCCTAGCAATTGACTGCTGCAACATAAGTATTTCGTGGCGTTTGCGCAGTATTATTAGCTGGCGATCTAATTCGGCCTCGGTGGCAGCAGGGTCTTCACTGGTTTCGTCCTGTCTTCGCTGTGCATCCACATAGATCTCATCGTCTTCGTCAAAGGTTGAATCCGCGATGGCATCGGTTGGGCATATAGCAGCGGCGCCCTCAGTTTCGGCAGCGGTTTTGTTGGCATCGGCATATTTATTTGTTGAGACAGCAGTTTCGTTGGCATCAGTTTTATTTATAACCGGGGCAGCAGCTATAACGGCACGGTTCTCATACATTATTATCAACCGGGGGAGAGTAATTTTAATTTTTGACTTTTCAACTCTTTAGTCTTAGCGACACTTCCATTTCTTTTCGTTGTCATTTTCATAATGATCTCATACAACTTTATTCTATTCGCATCCCGATAGAACGCGCTAACTCATTGGACGATAGAACGAGCGATCTCATTGGCTGAATCTTCAGTTGCAAGATTACCCGCGTCAACCGCCAAAGTAGTAGAGCGCTCTAACCGGAGAGTTACATCTGTCAATTTCCAAGTTACAATTCATTATTCTGTACTCTATCTAGATTACACTAGATTACAATATATAAATTTATTTAATTCATTTGGCACTAATGACAGCAAGCGTCAACCAATAGTCAATTCGATTGAATTAAAAAAGAGTCAATCGTGAATTGAGTCTTTTTGGTTACAATTGTTTCACTTATTAGATATTGTACATTTATTTCGAATTTGTTATAAGTTATAGCGGCTGTAAAGGTATGGCCTGTTTTGGGTAGCGTGAACGAATTCGCCACATGGCGTATGTTTTATTATCGATTATTTTGCTTTTGCTCTTCAAGCATGTTATTTTACTTTTGACGTTTAGTCGAGAGTGTACAATGATACTTAACCTAACTTAAAAACCAGTGTTGCCGCGAGCTGAAATAAAAAGTCACTAGGCCAACCTCCAAAAATCACTAGATTTACTGAAATTTGGAAGAGAAGTCACCAGAAAAAAAGTAGTAGAAGAAATAAAATGTTATTCAGCTCAGTGACAAAAATTGAGGGCTACATGGTCATGGGACTTAAACTTGAAATTCGTATCCAGCGAGAGGGTTAGATTTTAAGTAAGTTGAAAGGGAAAGGAAAAGGGACACTTCTTGCAACTCCGAACAAAATCTACTTATCTCACTGGAAAGGACTGTCATAGCCATGAACGTATGCGTAGCCTTCCACAAAGGTAATTAAAATCGTACCTATATTAGGGATGTAACAGCAGGGCCGTAATATTAAGAAAAAATATATTTTTGCATGCCACAAAAATGATTGCTTGAAAAGTCAATAGAAAAAAAACTAAAAATCTGGTGACATGGAAATTTATTTTGTCACTAAACGAATGAAAATTCCACTAGATATAGTGACAAAGTCACCAAAACGGCAACAGTGTTAAAAACTATAGTGAAAGAGGGAGCGACAGCATATCCGCAATGTTCTTTCACTTTTTAGTATGTTCTCGCGGTTTAGTGCTTAGTCACCTTTTACATTGGCCGAGAAAGCTCGGCCGACACCAGAATGTCAAGGAGAGGGAGGTGAGAAGTGCAGGGGGTAGCTCGGCTCGACTGGGTATCGCAACCGAGGCGATTTTTGCGTGTTCTCTTTTATCTCGTTTCGTATTTTCATTCACTTGCTTTATTCTTGTGTTCTCAGAGTTGAGTTCGTGTCGCCGGAGGAATTTTTTTAGAGACTGTGTTCGGTGAGTGTTCTGTGTTTTATAGAAAGTTTTGAGTGGTCTCATGATTTAATCAAACATTTGATTTAACATTTTCAAATGCAAAATGTTTATAATCTAGCTCATCTAGATTATATTAAAATGGTTAAGAAAGCAAATTCAATTACTGAAATTTTGATTTTTCTTCCTGTTCTTAGTAATCTGGTGATGTTTCACATCATTGAGGTAAATCAAGAAGTATTCGCTGGTCATTGCTACCGTCTAGATCCAAGACGTCAATAAAACCATAAATACACTATATCTAATCATTCAAAATTTCAATATTTTTTTCATGCATTTTAAAGACTTTTTTTGTTTTTAATTCTATACTGATAGCAACATCTTCCGAACACAGCGTGTTAAGAATGAAGGGAGAAAAGGATTAAATAGTCGGCTGTCGGAATCGGGACGTGTATAAGTACGGCCCGAGCCCAAAAGAGAATAACGATAACTCGGCCAATGTAAAAGGTCACTTACATGCTTTGTCGCCCTCTCTTTCTCAGGTACATTTGTTTGTCGCAATCCACACGTTGACTCATGAGTCGCGACTATTTTCTATTTTCCGTTTTCAACTGTCATTCGGTGAGGCGCTTGCATCCACACGTTGACTTTTGAGCCTCGACTCTTTTATAATTTCTGTTTTCGTAATTTGACAATTCTTTTATTTTTTGTTTCGCTTTTGAAATGGTTACAGCTCTGTATTTTATCATTACAAATAAAGACGTAACTTAAAAAAACTTTGTTACCGATGATCTCCGCAAATACTGCACCGATTAACGTGAAATAAATTCTATAATAATCGTCTTTTTCGTTAAAATCAATTAGGCTATGTTTTTTTTTGTTTAAATGTTGTTTGTTCTTAAGAAACTGTAATTTTTTTTATATTTTTTTACCCATTTTTTTAGGCTGTCCCACATATTAACTCCTAACTTTAAACCAGTTAAATGAATTGGCAAAACAAAAATGTTTGCATAAAGTCAATATATATACGCAAATTTTAAGACCTTAATCTTTTCTTGACTCCACGTACATGCTGAGAAATAAATAAATAACTATTTTAAAACCGTAAGCGCAAGTGGTTAGTGCGTCGGACTACTGAGCCAGCGGTCTTGGGTTCGAATCCCGCCGCAAACACCTAAAAGTTTTTCACAGTGCCCACCTCTTTCGAATGTCTGACAAGCATCAAAGAGTATCATTTGTCACGATTGAGCTTCTCAATTCGCCGTTCGGAGTCGGCAAAAAACTGTAGGTCCCTTCCATTCGTGCAAAAATATAACACGCACACACAAATGGTTGCGAGAAGCAGGCCCAGGTTCACCTCGAGCTGTTGCGCCAACTAAGTAAGTAAGTAAGTAACTATTTTAAAAACATAAAACAAAACGTCATGGTGTGTGTATGTGGCATATTTGAATTTCTGCGCATTTACTGAAATAGCATTCTATTGATGCCTACTCTCCCGTACTTTGCAAAAACGCATTAATGTCACATAATGTGTTTTTGCTTTGGATAGCTTTTTGCAATCCCAATAACAGTCTTAATATATCTACATTAAAAAATTTTCCCAATTTGTTTCGAATTTCTGAGATAAAAGGTGCAGAAACGCATTAATTGCACAATACTGTACTCCTTTACAGAAAAGAAACACACTATACGTTGTTAGGCATCGTTAAATTGTAAATGAGTAAGTCATCAGTTTTCAAAACAATTACATAACATATTAAATAAGGATAAGGATGCTCTGTATTGCAAAACGTTTAATTTTGTTGGAGTAGTACAATACAAAAACGCGTTAAAAGCCGTTAATGAGTCTTAATTTTTGGACATAGCAACGGAATTTGTTGATATTCAATACAAAAACGCATTATGAGCATATAATGTAAAATAGGTTTCGTAAAAAGTTTGTTTAATTTTAATTGATATACAGTCTCCCACATGGAAATACAAACTAAAAACGCATTATCAGCGGATAATGTTTTTTTTTGAAATTTTAATTCCAAAGAATACAAACAAGATGCAAATACAAAAACACATTCAGCGACTATAATGTGTTTTTATTGCACCCATACGCAATCTAAATATATATCACAAAAAAGAAACACTGAATGATTAATACTAGGGAAGGTGGGGACACCTGATCCCCCCTTTTTAATATGTCAAATATCTCAAAAAGAAAAACATTAATTGCCTTTTTATTTTAATGATATTTTAAACAATTTAATTGTTCATCATATTGTACAGTTTAATTGAGAAAGTATGTAAGATAAAATGTATTTTTTGCCGTTTTTCAAAAACTATCAAAAATAACCAAGTGTCCCCTATTCTGGGAGACTTGATCAGGGCTTAGGGTAGACTTAATTATGGGAGGATACAGCTAACGGTTCTGCCAATTTTAATGTAGGAAGATCATAAAGGGCGGAAGATAGTTCCCCATTGTGTTTAGGTATAGCGCAGCACGCAGTTTCCAGTTCACAGCGCTCGCCTGAAGACATTTTGTTTACTTGTTTCTTTCCCTTGGTAGCAACCACTCTTTGGTAAATGGACTGCGGTAAGCGTAGTCTCTTCAATGTTCCATATAGATTCTGCCCCCAAATTTAAACTTTTTAATCATAAAACGTAAATTTTCGAAAAACTGCAAAGTATTGTGCTTACTGAAGCATAATATCTCGGGAACAAGTCTCCCCCACATTATAGGGATCAAATCTACCCTGGGGTCATAATTTTCTATTGAAAATTTTTCATTACATATCGATATTTATTTTAATATCAAACCTTCGAAGACTTACCGAAATGAACCTGTTTTCGATTATTTTTAGAAATAACTCGTATTAATTATCAATACCTATGTAAAAACAGCAGTTAAAATACTTAAGAAAAAACAATTTGACAACGAAAAAAGAAAAACACGTCACCACAATACTGCTATCTGCGCGCGAGTTGAAAATTAATATTTGTCGTTTCCAACCAACGGTAAATAGTGTTTTGCCAGTGAGCAGTAAAAAAAATAAAATTCCCACATCGAAATGATAGCCAGTGATCAAGTCTCCCAAGGGATCAAGTGTCTTCACTTTCCCCTAATTACTGCCTGCGTAAGTTTTTATAATTTATATTTCCAAAAAAAAAAATTCCTAAATATATCTATCTTTTTGTATATGCATTTATTAACATTCTTTCTCCGTTCCTTATTACGATCACTTTATAAACAATGAGCGTTTTCTCAAAAAGTCTAAATTGCAAGTAATGCGTTTTTGCAAAGTAGTGGAGTACTACGAAAAATATGATTGTAAAAGCAAATTCAAATTTTAAAAAAGTGCACGGTCAATGGCGGGCGGGCAACAGCTGTACCCATGTATACTATAGAAATGTATTAGAACAAAACAATTTGTTTTCTATTAAAAGTTGCAGATGGGCGAAGAAAGGCGAGCACGGGTCAGCTATCTCTATGTATAAAACAGTTCACCGACTGACTGACAGACAACGCACAGACCAAACCGATGGACCTAAAGGGCTGAAATTTGGACAGTACATTGCTATAATAACATAAACATCCACTTAGAGAGGATTTTTTGTAATCCCACCTCTAAGTGGGTGAATTCGGAAAAATAATTCGGCACTCATATCCAATACAATTTGTTTTGCCTTAACAGTGGGAGGGGGGCGAAGCAACGCGAGCACGGGTCAGCTAGTTTCTATGAATATATCTTTTTTCTATTTTTTCTAAAATAGTAGCTATGGAGACTATGTACTAGGTGTTATACAAATTTGGGTGTATTTCATATATGCATAATTATTTAAAACATCAATTTTTGTTCGTCAAATTAAATTCTTTCGAAATTTTCAAGACAATTGCGCACTACGCGCAACGAAAAGAAATGAAGCGAAACAACAAAATAACGAACAAGAAAAAGAGTAACGTCAAAAAGAGTCTCGGAAAAGTCTGCTCGCGACTCACCGGGCAGCTTGCTTTCTATCTAACCGTTCTTCTCTTTCGTACTCGTGTGAGTTGCGACTCATGAGTCAACGTGTGGATTGGGACTTTGCTATCGATTTATATCGAATATTAAGGCTTTCACTTTTGTGTTTACAAATGAATTGTCTTTATGAGAACATTTAATTCATTTAATCCATGGTTAAAAACAATGGTAACCATTAGCCGCGATTGTGGCCTTGCACTTCTTTGACGTAGAATGGTACCTGCGCTCTATCCGGTATACTTTCCAAGTTCTCGGATAGTATCCCTATTGGCGATGGGTACTGGGAGTTAGACCAAGTACTATTTAATTGCGATAAGTATATTTCCTCTATGAGATCATTTTCTATTTGGTTCATCTTATTTACGGCTTTATTCATTAAGTGTAGTGAGTATTTTATGAGTGGAACAACATTTGAGTCGTTGTATACAAGTTCGTTTCGAAACCTTTTGTTCCGGGATTCAAAGTTCTTGTTAATGCAGAGTCTTAGGATTTTCCGTTCAAGAATCTCCATCTCCGATGCCACTGAAGGAGATATTGTAAACCACACAGGAAAGGCGTAGATTAGGATAGGACGAATCAGGGTTTTGTAGAACAAGAGTTTTGTTCTTTTCTGCAAATCGCCATTTCTAATCAAGGGCTTTTTCTATGTTTAATCTCGCGTGTCGGTTGAATTTGAGCAGTTGGTTAAAGTTCACTCCAATATATTTAATATTTGATTTAAACAGTATCATATTACTGTCAAGTCTCAGTTTAAGGTTTTTGCTTTCTTTTACAGCTCCTTCTTTGCCTTTCCCACTGGCGTTTCTAAAGCATATGCATTCTGATTTAGAGTTATTTATTTTTATTCCCCATTTTTTGTACAATTTATTTATTGGTTTTAGGTGAACTTCAAGGAATCTGAAGGCTATTTTTGGGGACTCTGGGGATATTATCGTATTGTTTACCCGAAGGGTGTGTGGGAAGTCATACATAAAGATGTTAAAAAGTTTAGGGCCCAAAATGGATCCCTGAGCTACTCCGCTGAGTGAATTGATAATATTTGATCTTGAGCCTTGGATCTTAATAAAAGAAGACCTATTATTTAGGAAGCTGTTTAGGATGAAAAATAATTGCGGGGGGAATAGTTTAAGAATTTTGTATAACAACCCTTCTCTCCATACCTTATCAAACGCTTTTTCTATATCAAGTGCGCATGCTACTGTACATCTCTTGTCACTAAGGTTAGTGATAACGTCGTTTTGTAGTTTTAGTAAGGCATGGACTGTTGAGTGCTGTTTTTTAAACCCGAACTGGTAATCCGGGATGAATTCGATTGGTGTTATTTCGGGGGATTCCATTTTAATCGCGATGATGCTCTCAAGAATTTTACCTACGTTAGAAAGTAAGGAAATAGGACGGAAGTTGTTTATTGCATAATTGTTCTGAATTTAAGCTATTGGTAGGATCTGGGCTATTTTCCAAACGGCTGGAAAATATGTGTTGTTCAAGCAATTATTAAACAAAATTGTTTGAAATTTTATGGCAAGGCTGGATATTTTTTTAAGGACAAAGTTGGAGATACTATCTGGACCGCATGATTTCTTAGGTTTTAGTTTACTGATAATAGAATATACTTCTTCACTGTTTGTGAAGATTTGTTGTGGCAAGGAATTCAGTGATTGTAAACTCTCATCAAAGGGTAGGATGTGAGGGGGTTGAGATTGTCGCGTTTGGCGGAGTACTGAGTTAACTTCCGTCACTAAATTCTGATCAAATGTAGGCGTTCTTTCATTGAAAATGTTATTGAAGTGGTTTTCGAATGCGGATACGATTTCTTGCTCGTTTGTAAGGGTGGTTTCGTTAACTACAACTTTACCCAATTGGAGTTTTTTATTTTTACCGATTAGTCTGAAAGTTTCCTTATATGCCCGGGGTCCAGGTATGATTTTAGAAATTCTCGTTCTTAGCTGTTTATCCAGCCAGATTTTTACTTTCTCTTTTATTAATGTTTTAATTAAGGATATTCTACTAGAGAGTTCCAAGTAACTCGAATTGACTCTGTTGAATGTATTATGATAAATGCGTTTGAGTTGTTTTTGCCATTGGTGTTGACCGTGGGGGTAGGCAAAGACTAAGTTGTTCATCAAAGTCTTCTCGGAAAGCAGACCAGTTTGTGTTTGTGTATGGCAGTCCCGTTGTGGTCTCAATGTTGGGTATTTCAACGTTGCTAATGGCTAATTCTTAGAGAATAGGGAAATGATCTGAGAAAGTAGGCAGTGTTGTAATGCTGAAATTGTTGATAACTGAGTTGAGCAAATGGTTGCAAACTAGGAAATGGTCCAGAAACGAAGAACCTCTAGGGAATGTTGGAGTTGAGGAAGTTATGTTAGAGATCGATGGTAGCTCGGAGGCAAGCCATTTTTCGACTGTTCTACCGCTGAGATTATATGTTGAGTCGCCCCAGTTTGGGCTTTTGGCATTGAGGTCACCTCCTATAATGGCACCATCATACTCTGAGCACAACAAGTCTATTTTACTTAGTTCAGCTTTCAAATCAGCTATTGGACTATTACTTGGGATATATATGGAACCTAGGAGAATGTTTTTAATTCGACGGTTTATTTTAATTTCAATTGAAATAAATTTACTAGGGAAATGGGAGTTGTAATTCGTCAGGGTAACTTCTGAGTATTTTTTCTAATAATTATGGCTACTGGTTGTCATTGTTTTTGATATAGAAGAATGAGTCCAGAAAGATTTTATGTCTATTGTTCAGGTGAGTTTCCTGTATAAATGCTATAATACTTTTGCTGGCTAGAAGGATTTTCTGCAATTCTATCCTCCTGCTCTGTTTTTTCAAGGACGAAATGTTGAAACTTGTAATCCTGAATGACATTATTTATTGTTAACGATGATTTGATCTAGGAGTTCCAAGTACTTAATCCTCTTTTCTATAACCGACCCACCGCTGTTTAAATTTTTCGTGAAATTTTCTAACTTTTGGAGTAGAGTATGAACGTCTACTCCAAATAGACTTTTAGATAGATCAAGAAATTGACCAATTACTCCCGTCTTGCTGGTTACTGGTGAATTAACCCCGACTCTGACTCTGCGGGAATGACCGCGTTTTTTTTAAAATGACTGGCGTATGATACCGTGAAGGGTGGTGGAAGGGTATTATGTATGACTTTGCATAATCCCTCCTTTCTTTTGCTTCGTTGATAATTTTTCTACGGCTTGTTGCGAAATTTTTGTATGCCGGACATCCCCGATAATTAGCCGGGTGGTCATTCCCGCAGTTCACGCAATTCGCCTTTGAACCAGTTTCCTTTGAGACGGGGCATTCTCCAGGGGGGGTGGCCAGAGGTGCATTTAACGCAATTATATGCACATGCGCAATTTTTGGCAAGATGCCCAAATGATTGGCATCTTCTGCATTGGAGTGGTTCGCTGTTACCCCTAGGTTTTCCCCACCGAACTTGTATATTGAATAGGTATTTGATTTTCAAAACTTCAGAAGGAAGTTTACTTGGCAAGAGCCTTACTGTAAAAAGATTGTAGTCAAATCCCTCTTTTTTTGACCTTATCGTAGAGAATTTGGAGATTTTGTCTATCACACCCAGAACCAAATCTTTGATCTCATCGAGGATTTCTTGCTCGGAGAAGTCTGAGGACAGCCCTCTGAGTATTAGGTTTGTCGTCCTATCCTCAAAAAAACAAAAAAAAAAAAAAAGAAACATGGAAAGTACAGAAGAACAAAATAAAAATCGAGTTGGGATATCCACTCAAGTGTCGGCAGATACCACGGCTGCCCGCGAGGGCTTGCCCCCGACAGGGGCTAAGTCGCCAGTGGTCACTTGCCCACAAGTCCAGATGGACAGCGTTATTAGAAATAAAGACGAAGAAGTCGTAAAAGCGGTCACCGACGAAAAGCGCGGTAAAAAAGATAGACCAAAAATAATACTATCTGGTGCCCAAAAACGCAAGAGAGCGAAAGAGAGAAGGAGGAAAGAGAAGGAGGAAAAAGGCATGATGGGAGACAACCCAGAAGGCGCAAGTACCTCCGCCCAGAACTCTGCCGCAAATACCTCGAAGGTTAGAGGGGTAGGTTCCAAACCAGACCCCTCGAAGACCGTAGAGGCTGCGAAACGACACGCTAATCTCACCCTTACATCTCCAGAGGAGACCCCCACCGTAGGGAGCAAAAGGAAGATGAGACACTCGAAACACGTAAGGGGCACCTATAAAAAGAGAGCTACTGATCCCGGAACCAGCAGAAACTCACCAGGGGCGACTCACGTTGCACCAGGCAGGCCTGTAGTGGGTCCTAGGGATACTTCGAGACCAACAACATCTAACAGAGGGCCCCGCCATATGGGTACCTACAGAGATGCAGCCGCCAACCAGCTCGAGGTGGTAGTGTACTGTGACGGGTACGACGAAGGCAAGATGCCGTCGAATCTGCAAGAAAGGTTTCAGTGCGAAATCCGAAATCCTCTCGACCAAAGTCTGTGCGCAGTCCCTCCAGTCATCCCCAACTTCACAAGGGCGGGTTTTAAAAACGATCGGTACCACGTGGCGTGTGGTGATCAGCCCTCTATTAAAATCTTGGAGGCGTTAACTAAAAGTCTAGGAGAAACATGGGGAGGAACCAGTCTAAGGGTACTTCCATTGTCAGAGATTCCGAGGTTGACCAGGGTATCTGTCTGGATCCCAGGCCCAATCGAAGAACTCCAGAAAATTCTAGAAAGAATTGTTAGGCACAACCAAGACCTGGACACAACAACCTGGAAGGTTTATAACGCCGAAAAGCAAGAAGGCAAAGGCCAACTTCTTTTCGTGGGTATAAGCCAGAAAGCCGTGACGGTATTGAATCAACGCGATGGGTATGCCCTCTGTGGCTTCTATCGTGTAAAATTCACAATACCGCCCCATAAAAGAATTCCTGATGAAGATGCTACAAGCAAACCTCCAGCACAGTAGGGTGGCCACGGCCGTCCTCTGTGACTTCCTATAAAAAAGGAGGTGTCGACATAGCCCTTATCCAAGAGCCCTGGATCGTCAAAAATGGGGTCAAATGATGGGGCAAAAATTTCAAAATTTTTACCAACACAACTGGTAAGTGTCGAACTTGTATTGTAGCAAATAAATCTCTAAACGTCTTCTCTATCCCACAGATGAGTACGGGAGACCTCATGGTCATTAGATTGGAGTATAAGGAAGTGAGCAGGGCGGGCAAAACCATCTTGCTAGCGTCCTGTTACCTTCCCTATGACTCATTAACTCCACCTCCAAGCGAAGAGCTGATAAACCTGATTAGCCAAGCCAGAACATCAGGAGAGTGGATCATCGTGGGAGCGGACGCAAACGCACACCACACAGCCTGGGGCAGTACCAACACAAACCCAAGGGGTGAGTTTCTTTTTGATTTCTTAAACATTGAAAATCTCGTAACTTTTAACGTAGGTTGTACTCCAACTTTCGTAAACAAAATAAGAAGGGAAGTTTTAGACATTACCTTCTCTACCACAAACGTCACTCATCTAGTCTCGAACTGGAGGGTCTCTAACGAAACCTCCATGTCCGACCATAGGTGGATTTGTTTTGATCTTGCCACTGGGCGAAAGACTAGAACCCTAGTCAGAAACTCAAGGAACACCAACTGGGACCTTTACGTCTCAACCTTAACAGAGAAATTAGGTAACCAGAGGCCAGATAATATTCAGGACATTGGGGACCTTGATAGAGAAGTCCTTCGTGTACAAACAAACATAACCGAATCCTTTGAACTAGCCTGTCCACTTAAAGCCTGCGCGGCAAATAGTAAAAATAGATGGTGGACGAGTGATCTACAGGAAAAAAGGAAGGAGGTTAGGAGATCTTTCAACACTTTCATGACCAGTAAACTAGAAGCGGACTGGGAAATTTATGGGAGCAACAGACGCTGTTTCAAAAAATTAACCAGGGCTGCAACTAGAAACTCATGGAAACTTTTCTGCGGTGAAATAGACTGCACTAGCGAAACAGCGAGGCTCAAGAAATTCCTCTCTAGGGAGCACACCCAACCACAACTTCTTAGTGCTGATGGTAGGGCAGCTACCTCAGCGGAATCACTAGAACTTCTGCTGGATAAACACTTCCCAGGTTGTCTTCAGGCCCCTGCTGGACCAACTCAGACAGCGCTAGCCCACACAAGGACAGTTAGGGAACTCAGGGATGAATCTAACGAAGTCATAGATAAAGATAAGATCAGGTGGGCCATAAACTCCTTCAAGCCCTTCAAAGCTCCTGGAAAGGACAAAATACAGCCCATTTTCCTCCAAAAAGGCTTTTCTGTATTGGTGCCGCACCTGGTAACAATTTTCAGAGCCTGCTTGGCACTTGGCTATAACCCTAAGCTATGGCAAGAAGTAAGGGTGGTTTTTATACCTAAACCAGGAAAAGATCTTAGCTCTGCAAATGGATACAGACCCATTAGTCTCACGTCCTTCTTGCTTAAAACCTTAGAAAGAATTTGCGATGAGAAGATCAGAGCAAACCTACCTTTGTCTATACGAAAAAGCAACCAACACGCATACATGAAGGGAAAATCTGTGGAAACAGCCCTCCACGACATAGTCAGCACAATCGAAGATGCCACATAGAGGGCGCTTTCAATAACATTAAGACTCAAGGCATTATGAAAGCTCTCTCTATATATAACAAGAGAAAAACGATAAACAACTTTATTGAACACATGCTCTCAAATCGAACCATTTATGCCGATCTCGGCACTGAAAGCAGGAAAGGGAACGTCCGGAACGGGACCCCCCAGAGGGGGATTTTATCCCCCCTCCTATGGATACTGGTCGTAGACGAACTCTTAAAAATCCTTGCAACAAATGGATTCAAATGTATAGTATACGCAGATGACCTCGCTTTGCTCACGAGAGGCAAACACCTAAGCACACTAGGGGAACTCATGCAAACCGCTCTGCAGTTAACCAAATCTTGGGCAGACAGCAACGGATTAGGAGTAAACCCAGAAAAGACCAATATGGTGCTGTTCTCTAAAAGACTTAAATTCCCAGGCTTCAAGGCCCCGTCCCTAGGGGGAGTTCAGCTAGACCTAAGGGACCACGTAAACTATTTAGGGCTCATACTTGACCAAAAGTTTCTTTGGAGAAAGAATCTAGAAAATAGAATGAGCAAAGCCAAGAGAGCTTTCTGGATTTGCCGGAGAGCTTTCGGCAAAACGTGGGGTTTGAAACCATAACTAGTTCAATGGATCTACTCTTGTGTATTCAAAACCATATTACTCTACGGAGTTTTAGTTTGGTGGCCAGTCGTGAATAACATCTACGCGAAAACACTTCTAACAAACCCCCAACGAATGGCCTGCCTAGGGATAACTGGTGCCCAATCCAGCACACCCACAGTAGCCATGGAGACGATTCTAAATATTCTTCCTATGGAACTGGAGGTCAAAAGGACAGCGGGGCTTTCTGCAATCAGATTGCGGACCCTGGGTCACTTTAAAGACGAGAGCCTCACAGGACACAGAGCTATTTGGAAAGATTTTTCAGAATCCTCTGGACTTGTCAGCAATCCTAGTGATCTCATAGAGAAAGAAATAATACATCTTTAAGACCGACTATGCAGTCGAATTTCCGAGTCGTGAAAAATGGTTACAAGGCACAGCGATTGCCGAAATAGAAGGCATTGTATTATACACGGATGGATCACACATTAACGGAGAATCGGGAGCTGGTGTACACTGTCCGGGTCCTCCGATAACTATATCCATTCACCTAGAACCCTCGGTAACTGTTTTCCAGGCGGAAGTTTTTGCAATTCTCAGGGGCGTAGACGAACTCGTCAACAACGATACCAGAGACACTTGCATACCCATCTGCTCGGACAGTCAGGCTACACTCAAAGCACTTGCGAACCCTCTTACTAATTCCAAATTAGTGAAGGGATGCAAAGAAAAACTCAACACCATTGCGAGATCATGCACGGTAAATCTGGTCTGGGTATATATATATACCGGGTAACGAAAGGGCGGACGAACTGGCAAGAGCAGGGGCCGAAGACGTAGAAAACCTCACAGTAAATACTATTGGTACGGCGGTACAAGCAGTGAAAACTGCCTACAGCCTGTCTTTTGCAAAACCCCACGCACTAACGTGGAGTCAAATCCAAACATGTAAGGCTGCCAAAGAAATGATGGAATTTCCAAATCCACTGCGGGCTATTTATTTATTTATTTAAGTAATAGCTTTACACATTAAGATACAGTATCTTATAAAATAGCGCTAGCTTCAACGGTCATTTTGTATGTTTAAAATTGAGTGGAAAATTAATTAATAGTAAGAATTAAATATTCAAAAATTAGATAACTTTAAATTACTTCATTGAAGGAAAATAAAAAGAAAACAAGTAATCTAAAAATACAACATTGAAAAAGAAAATAATCAAAAAAGGGCACGAATTTAAAAATCTCATCATCATCATCGAAGTGTTTCCAAATATCGCTTAAGTCTCATCCTGAATAGGGTCGTACAACTTGTCAATCGAACAGAGATAGGAAGAGAATTCCACAACCGGACACAAAGACATACACGGACATACACAAAGAATTGTTGGTTAGACACTAAGTAGAAACAGCGTATTGGTATCAGGTTACATGATCTGGTAGAGCGCGGCAGCGAATCTTATTATAAAGGTACGACGGCAGGCGCGGATCTAGAATTTTTTTTTGGGGGGGGTCACGGGATAAAAAAAATCAAAATCCAATTTTTCAGAGTGCAAAAAAGTAAGTTAATTTTGGTCATTTGGTTAGTTTCCGGTTTTTAAGTTTGCAATTTGTTTGTTTGTTTTTTTTTTTTTGTTTTTTGGTTTGCAAAATATTGGTTCAGCTCTATTTTTTGAAATGCGGGCCCCCCTGAATCCGCGCCTGTACGACGGCTGATGCGTTTGCATAACATTATGAACGCTGATGCGTTTGCATAACATTTATTTTCAAGCGTAATTCCATTAATTAATTTAGAAAATTGAGAAATGTGATCGCGCTTTCGTAAATCAAAAATATACCGTGCGATAGAATTGTATGCAACATTTAATTTTCTTTTATGTTCGTAATCGCAATTGATAAAAATTTCACAACCAAATAGCATTATTGGTATTACTATTGGTATTACTAGTGTTTTTGCTAGAATAATTCTCGTTTTAAATGGTGTAATTTTTTGGCTAGCCCATAGCAGGCGAAGAATTCCATAAACCCTCCCAACGGTCAATCTGATATGGTTATTTCAAGAAAGCGTCTTGCTGAAAGTTATGCCAAGATTTTTTGCTGAATCGACAAACTCAATCGGCGAGTTATTTAGGTATAGCTTAGGAAAATAAGACGTATCAGTAGACCTTCTCGAGATAACCAAACATTTCGACTTGGATGGATTTAGACAGAGGCCATAGGATCGCGACCAGGACAGAATTCTGTTAAGATCCTCGTTGACTTCAAAAGCTGCATTTTCCACTAGAATTGGAAAATTAAGGATTAAGGATTACTCTTGGTTGTTCTATCTGCGTTGGTGTGGTCCATCGATGCTGGTTCTATCGTGTCATTCACTGTAGTTTGTGTTGGAATTTTGGAGTTCCATGTGGTTCTGCCTTTGTCGATCTTTGCTTTTGGTGTGAAATCGTTGAAAATGGCGAATCTGTTGTCGCCGCTGCGTGGTTTTATTTCTCCACTTGTTTTGTTTGAAGTGCATGCTTGTCCATCGTGCTGCATGACGTCCTCATCGTCAATGAGGTTACGCACTTGTTGAGATTTGGTGGTCAGAGGTTGTTTGGGAGTTTCCTCCATGCTTTTTTCCGAAAGGGTTGATTTTTTTTTAGTTGTAGTAGGAGATTTGCTGCCTCCATTACGTTGTTCTTGTCAAGGCTTATTCTCTTTGCTGCTGCATTTTCGTCTTCCGGTGGTTTTCTTTTTGTGGTGCTCATCGTGGTGAATTATCACCCTTAAGACCCGTTTTTGTGTCGCATGTGTAATGCGATTTTTTTTTTCTAGATGGTCATTTAAATATCTTAGGGCAACTTGCGGGCTCTCGAAATTCGCATACGCATAAATTTCGTCTGCATACAAGAGAACTTTTGAGATTATTGAAGAGGTTATAATTATAATCTTAGGCCTAAAATTGAACATTGGTGGACCGCTTGTTCAGACGGTATTACTTCAGAGTGGGTATTTTGGATATTTATAATGAAATATCTGTCTGAGAGGAAACTCCAGATTAGTTTAACTATATAAGAATGGGAATGAATCAGGCCTTCCCTTCAGCGCTGCCAGATCGGTCGTAGCTAAACTGCAATGCAATTTCCAAAAAGTCAAATTTGCTACGCTGAAGTCTATATTGTTATCTGTGTGAATATCCATTTTCCTGATAAGGATTTTCTTTAATATTTTACCGACATTTGATAGCAGAGAGTTTGGCCTGAGATTCTCTAGAAGGAAGATGTTGGGTTTCTTGAGAGTCATAAATAAGGTCGCCCTTTTCTAGACTTTCGGGAAATACCCGTTATTTTTGCAGTTATTTAAAGAATGGTGATATATTTCAGTGCGGTGGTTGGGAGCTTTTTAAGTACATAATTTGATATGTTGTCAGGGCCCGAAGATTTTTTAGGGCGGGAAGCCTTTATGATTTCAGCTACTACATCTAAGGAGGTGAAGTATTGGGTGGCTAGGATTTAGAGCTCGATTTTCTTGATTGAAATTAATAGGCTCATTTGTGGGCAATTGGTGAGCTGACACATGGTCTCCTGAACTAGTGTAACCGTGTTATGATTGTGTGAGGGTGTGGGAGTATAAGCCTTAAGTACTTCCTTGAAGTATACGGCTAAAGCCTTAACTTTTTCCGCCCTCTCAGTGTTGATATCGTTTTCTACTTCGATTCTGTTGACCAATTGGTTTTTCTTTTCCCTATAAATTTAAAGATTTCCTTGAAGGCACCTGGACCAAGCCTTATTTAAGAAAGTCTGCTGGAATATTGGGCGTTCAGCCAGATTTCAGTTTTATCTGAAGTAATCTTTTTTAAAAGCTCTATATGCGATGCAAGGTGTTGATACTGAACTGATCTCCTGTTAAGGTTTCGGTCGAAAATATTTTTCAGTTGTTTTTGGCAGTAATGCTTAAGTCTTCAAGAGGCCCAGAATGTCAGAAGGAAGACTGATGTACTTTCTCGTGGAGGGGGCCGTTTGGCTTGTGTGTTGTACTAGGGTATTGTTAAGGGAAATTAAAAGCTGAGAATGTATGTCAATTTCGTCGTTCGTGAAGTTCATTTGATGGGGTAGAAAATGTTATCTCAAGCTTAAGTCCAAGCCGTCTCTGAATTATTCCCAGTTAGTATTGTTGAACGATGGTTAACAAGTGGAGGGGTGAGATTTATTTTCATTAACAGTGGGATGGGAAGTGGTCAAAAAGGTGGGTCAATAGGTTAGGTGATACACGGTTTACTAGGTGTTTTTATATAAGGAACTGGTCAAGAAAAGAGGCGCTCTTCGGAGATGTTGGGGTACTAGAAGTAATGTTTGTTAGTAAGGTGTTTGGCTCACTTACCCAATTAGCTAAGGGCCATTCAAATTCAAAAAGGAGTCCCCCAGCTTAGATTCCTTGCCGTTCAAGGGTTCAAGTCGCCTCCAATGATATAATGATGGCGTCATCGTATTCGCACGATAAAATATTGATGCGATTAATTTCGATAAGAAGTGTGATTGATGGCGAATTCGTGGGGTTATAAATTGAGCCTAACAGACATTTTCTCTTACGGCCACATTGGTTGATTGTGACTTCCACGAAGATACTTGGAATGACAGGATTATTTACACTTTATATTCTTTTTTATGGCTATTGCTATTGTTATTGTTCGTCGTTACGAAGAGTCTAGAATAACCGAGCGCCTGGGATTCAAGTGTGTTTCTTGAAGCAGCGCTACATTACAATTGTTAGCTAGGAGATCGATTCTCGTACTGTGACTTACTAGGGACGAAACGTTAAATTAAATGATTCTGAAGGACACTATTTGGAAGTAATAAGGATCTGGTTAAGAGGCTCCAGGTAAGCTTATCTCTTTCTTTGTAAAAAGTCCTCGTTGTTGAGGTCTTCAATCCCAGCTAACAGAATTGACACCGTAGACACCGAGCAAATCATTGGACAGATCCAGCAAGGTACTTAAAAAGTTGATTGTCCTGTTACAGCTGGGGTAGCTAGAGTATCGCCATGGTTAGAAAGGCTAGCGAACAAGAACCAGAAGGTGGCTTATAAATCCCCACTCTTGGCGATTAGGAACTATTTCTTCTGTCGATTCGTTTTTTTTTTGTTTTCGTATTTCTTAAACGCAGGACACCCTCTGAAATGTGCATGATGCTTACCCTCGCAGTTCATACACCTGGCCTTTGTTCCGAGCAGTGGCGGATTAAATGAATAGATCGCCCTAGGCAAAGCATATCATCGGCACCGTTCTGGCAGCCAACCTAGAAAAAATATTAATATTTGATAGAAAAACAAAAATAGAGTGTTGAATGTTAGTACAAATGTGTTCATATGTATGTATATTTGTTATTAATTTGACAATGTTAAATGTTAAAAAAATATCTGCGTCTACATTTTTGGCTAGCAAAATTATCAATAATATCATTATAGTTAAAAGAAAGCATTAAGTCAGATTCTGTGTTTAGTATTTTATTTGCTTCTTACAATCATTCTTAATACTAAAAACTTAAACAATCTAAAACTTAAACCTAAATTAAGAATTTAAAGCTAAACTTAATATTCTAGGAATGGGGCGTATTGGAGATGGAGTGGTAGTGTAGGGTATTTCTGAGAGAGGAAATGCGTTTTGGAAGGAATTGGTGACGCGAAGCATTCGAGAAATCGGTTCATTATAACCATAATTGGTACGGTGATAATTCAGTCGGAAGAGGGGAATAGATCTAAGGTTACGTGGGTTAGTGCTAAGGCTGATCTTGTCGAGCAGTGCGGGACAGTCGATACTTCCAGCTAATAACTGCTGAACAAAGAGTATATCGGCAATTTGACGGCGTTTTTCGAGAGACTGAACATTAATTAATTTAAGACGATCTGTATAAGGTGGTAAATTATACCTGTCGGGCCATGGAAGACCGCGTAAGGCGAACCGGATGAATCTGCGTTGTATCGCTTCAATTCGTAGAGAGTGAATATCGTAGTAAGGTGACCAAACTTGACTAGCATATTCAAGAATCGGTCTTACGAAGGTAAAATAAAGCGATCTCGTGACATAAGGATTAGAAAATTCTTTGGACCGGCGTTTAACAAAGCCAAGCGTAGAGTTGGCTCTGTTAATTATGTTATCTATATGGGAGCGAAAATTGAGTTCTCTGTCGCAGATAACACCCAGATCACGCAAAGAAGTGACAGAGGGGACGAGTTCATTACATATGTATATAGTAAGTCCTAGAAGGGGGTGGGAGACGTTTACGGGAGTAGGTTATAGCTTGGTACTTGCTGATATTAAGCTCCAAAAAGTTGTGTTTGCACCAAGTTGAAAACCTGTTGAAGTCGTCTTGGAGTGGGTGAGAGTCAGCGGGTGATTTGATGAACCTATAGATTTTCATATCATCGGCGTAGATAGACACATAAGAATTCAAAATAATGCACTCCACATCATTAATTGTTAACAAAAATAATAAAGGACCAAGGTGGCTACCTTGTGGGACTCCAGAGGTGGCTGTGAAGCAGTTTGATACAGAGGACCTAAAGAGCACAAGATATGTATGTGCGCTCATTCAAGTAAGATTTTATCCACATAATAAACCTTGGGTGAAGGCCGAGTGCTTTGAGTTTGAAAAGGATAATGCCATGGGAGATTTTGTCAAAGGCCTTGCTAAAGTCGGTAGATATTACATCAACTTCGTTGCCATCCTCCAGAGCGAACAGAGAGTTCGATACAAATTCAGTAAGGTTTGTAAAGGGTGATTTTTTAAGAGGTTGAGAACTTTTTAAAAAAAAAAAACACAAAAAATTCGAAAAAATGAATGAAATATTTATTTGAATCGATAGTTTGAACCTTGCAATTTAATGTTTAAAGATAATTTCATGCAAATGTTGACCGCGGCTGCGTCTCAGGTAGCCCATCCGCTGAGTCCAATTTTGGCATACTCTTTCACACATATCGGCCGGTATCTCACGAATGAATGCATGGATGTTGGCTTCCAGTGCGTCAATCGAAGCGGGCTTGTCCCTATAGACATTAGCCTTGACATACCCCCACAAAAAATAATCTAATGGTGTCAAATCGCACGATCTAGGCGGCCAATTGACCGGCCCGAAACGTGAAATTAACTGTTCACCAAACTCGCCTCGCAATTGCGCCATTGTTTCGCGTGCTGTGTGGCATGTGGCACCGTCTTGTTAAACCACATATCATGCAAGTCAAGAACTTCCATTTCGGGCAAAAAAAAGTTTTTTATCATCGCTCGGTAGCGTTCACCATTGACAGTAACGCTGCGATTCGCATCATCTTTGAAGAAATATGGCCCAATAATGCCGCCGGCCCATAAACCGCACCAAACAGTGGCTTTTTCGGGATGCATTGGTAGCTGTTGCAATGCTTCTGGCTGATCTTCACTCCAAATGCGGCAATTTTGCTTATTTACGTACCCATTCAACCAAAAATGAGCCTCATCGCTGAACACAATTTTTCGATAAATCGATAAAAAAAACATTTCGAACCGAGCACGAATTTTGATAGTAAAATCCAATAATTTGCAAGCGTTGTTCATTTGTAAGACGATCCATGGTTAAATTGCAAACCAAACTGAAGCTGTTTGACAGTGACACAAGGTACTAAACACACGTCAGCTGTCAAAACCAGTGTTGCCAAAACCAAACCAGCTAAAAAATCACCCTTTAGTTGTAGATCTACCCTTGAGGAATCCATGCTGATTAGGGGAAAAAATAGACTTACAGTGAAAAGACATTATGTCATAGATAATGCTTTCGAAAAGTTTGGGTATGCAGGAGAGTTTTGCGATGGGGCGATAGTTGGAAATATCATTCTTACGACATTTTTTATGAAGGGGAATTATGTAAGAGCACTTCCAGAGTTTAGGGAAAGATCCCTGTGAGATAGAATGATGAAAAAGAGTCGTGAGGGATTGGAACAGATGATTCGCATATTCTTTTAAGACGATGGCAGGTACACCATCGGGTCCAGGGCAGAAATCGGGTTTGAGATTATTCATCTTTTCTAGGACAATTGCCGAAGTGATATGAGGCGAAGCAAGTGAAGTTTGAGGACAGTTGTTCATGAACGAAAAGTAGTCAATATCGGGTTCAACGATGTGGTTCGTGAACGACTGGCTGAAGAAATTAGCAAACAAGTTTGCTATTATGGTTGGGTTGTCAGACAATGTATCATTGAGTTTCAAAGAAGACGGATAGCTATCAGATTTCTTTTTGGCATTGATGAAGTGAAAGAAGCGTTTGGGGTCAGAAATTAGATTTGATTCCATTTGGTCTAAATAGTCGTATTAAAGAGATTCACAGAGATCGGAATAAAGGGAGTATGCGAGATGGTAGTTGTCAAAATCAGAAACAGAACGAGAGTTAAGGTACGTGCGCCACAGTTTGTTTCGTTTATTGCGAAGCGAGCGCAACTCTGTATTGTACCAAGGTGGGGAAGACGATAAGTTTTTCTGCTGCATATAAGGTTGGTTGTTGGTTGGCGTTGGTTGTTCGAGGCTCCGTCGAGCTAAAATTATTAAATAAGAGCGAAGGTGGATGCATTCATCTACCAAGGACTTTTCTAAATCATCAGAATACATTGTTACCAACATGCATGCTCTATTTTCAACTTATTCAGAGTTCAAACCAACCAAATTGCTTAAAAACAAAAATTTGCTATTTGAATTGCTGTATGCTTCTCTTCTGTTTTGAAGTTCAGCCACGAGGCTATTCTATAACAACTAGATAACATGTCACTTTAAATGTTTTATTATTATTATTATTATTATGAATTCTTTATTTTAAACAAACTCGTGATTTTTACATTGGATAAAATTAAAAGAACATTAGCATGGCAAAAAATTTGCCGTCTGCCAGAAAATTGGCATAACCGAGTGTAAGACAAAGAAAGTTTTAGTTTTGAAGTTGAAGATACAAAATGTTTGTTATATGTACATTATAATAATTTAAAAAAAACTAAAAAATTTTATTTATGCTTTACAAAATTTAAATTTACATTTATTCATGTTTGTAATCATTTATTTTAGAAAACTGTTGCGATAACCTAAGGCATGATTAATAAAATAATAAAGAGCCTTCCAACCTGATCCTCCGTTTAAGATTTCTTTCATTTCTTGACGCGTGAGAAAACTCTTTGAAAAATAAAGTCTACGTAATTCTTGAAGAATTGGACACACAGCTAGGAAATGGTTGATATCTTCGGCTTCATTTAGGTTACAGAGGTTACAATTTGGATTGTTATTTCTATGCGGTTTGTAATTTAAATGTAACATCTCAGTCCGTGCTTTAAATATGGCGCTTATTTGATTTACAGAAAACTTTCTATGAAAATAATTATGTACAAAAAGCGTGTGATTAAGCTCTCTGTAGATCAATCTACTTCGGGAAGTTTGGGCTCCATGCAAGGATTTAAGATAAGAGGAGTCATCAACGATCGCGATACACTCATAAAATTTGTCCTGCCAATTTGCGGGTGGTACGTCATTAAGATTAAGCTCAAAACCATGAAAATTTGCTATTTCATACCACTCTTTGAATGGTGACAGCTTCCTTCGGAACGCAAACTCCATAATTTTCTTTTGGAGGCTTGTATCCGACCTTTGCATGACCTTAACGATATAGTTGGCATTGGATCTTAGGTTTTTTAAATATATTGGGGGGAGGCCCGACTCTACGTGAATGGCATACGTTGGTGTACAGATTGAAAGTTTAAATATGCGTTTAAAAAAGAAGCGTTGCACAATTTCAAACTCATCTAGGTTTTGGTAACCGAAAACCTGATTGGCATAGCATAAACATGAATTTATAGTGGCGTCAAAAACTCTAAACTTAGCTGAGATATCCACATGTTTATTGCAAAAGATTTTATTCCACATAAGGTTTATTGCCGTTTTTGCTGCCAAACATTTTTCTTTAACATGAGGACGGAAGTCTAGGTTACTTGAGAAAAGCACTCCTAAATATTTATATTGCGTGACAATCTCTAAAGGTTCACCTTCCAACGACCACATTTCTTGTGGGACTCTTCTTCGGAGGGTATTTTCAAATATCATGACTTTTGATTTTGATGTATTTATCTCAAGACTCCATTTATCGCAAAATCGCTTCAAGCTGTTAATTTGCAGCTGTAAGGAAGTAGGGTTGTCTGCCAAAATGACAAGGTCGTCAGCATACAGCAGCACCTTGATAACCAGGTCACCAAACCTAACGCCACCAGGAAATTCACAAGACACATCGTCAATAAACATAGAAAACATTATCGGGCTTAATGGACAACCTTGGGGAACACCGGCGTTGGTGCTAAAGGAGGCGGACATGGAACTACCATTTGAAACACTAGCGCAAGTGTTGGTGATGAGAAGTTTATAAAGTTTAAGGAATTTTGTTGATATACCTTGAGTTGAAAGTTTATACAACAATGAATTTCTGTTCACTGTGTCAAATGCCGCCTTAAAGTCAACAAAAAATGTATAAAGTTTTTGCTTTCTATCAATAAATCTTTTTGCGATGGTTGAAAGTGCGAAAATTTGGTCCACAGTCGATAGACCAGCGCGAAAACCAGCCTGAAAGATGCTAAGCTTTTTGTTTTCTTCAATCCATCTCATTAGTCTGCAGTAAAGGACTTGGGTAAATATTTTCCTCAGGCACGAAAGAATCGAAATTCCCCTATAATTTCCTGGAGACTTAGGATCTCCTTTTTTAAATATTGCACAGATCTGTGATTTTAAAAAATTCTGGGGCATTTTTTCCTCTTCAAGTATCTTGTTGAAAAAGATACGCAGAAGATTACAAAATAACGGAGAGGAGTTTTTATAAAATTCGGCTGGGATTCCATCTAGCCGTGGAGATTTGTTGTTTTTCAGTTTTGCTAAGGTTGCTTGCAATTCAATGATTGTTATAGGCTCACCAAGATCAGAAACGGAAATTAAGGGGAGAGCATATTGGAAGGTTGGTAGCCTTCCTGGAGGGTTAAGAAGTTCCCTAAAATGATTTGCAAGTATGTCAACATCTATTGACGATGCTGACACATTTCTGCAGCCACCCAACAACCTGACCTTAGACCAAAATGATTTTGAGTCTCTACATTTTGACAAACTTGCAGCTACACCATTCATGAATACTTCTTGTTTACCTTTACAGGTCCTTTTATATGCTTTATTTGCTTTGAGAAACACTAGCGCAAGTGTTGGTGATGAGAAGTTTATAAAGTTTAAGGAATTTTGTTGATATACCTTGAGTTGAAAGTTTATACAACAATGAATTTCTGTTCACTGTGTCAAATGCCGCCTTAAAGTCAACAAAAAATGTATAAAGTTTTTGCTTTCTATCAATAAATCTTTTTGCGATGGTTGAAAGTGCGAAAATTTGGTCCACAGTCGATAGACCAGCGCGAAAACCAGCCTGAAAGATGCTAAGCTTTTTGTTTTCTTCAATCCATCTCATTAGTCTGCAGTAAAGGACTTGGGTAAATATTTTCCTCAGGCACGAAAGAATCGAAATTCCCCTATAATTTCCTGGAGACTTAGGATCTCCTTTTTTAAATATTGCACAGATCTGTGATTTTAAAAAATTCTGGGGCATTTTTTCCTCTTCAAGTATCTTGTTGAAAAAGATACGCAGAAGATTACAAAATAACGGAGAGGAGTTTTTATAAAATTCGGCTGGGATTCCATCTAGCCGTGGAGATTTGTTGTTTTTCAGTTTTGCTAAGGTTGCTTGCAATTCAATGATTGTTATAGGCTCACCAAGATCAGAAACGGAAATTAAGGGGAGAGCATATTGGAAGGTTGGTAGCCTTCCTGGAGGGTTAAGAAGTTCCCTAAAATGATTTGCAAGTATGTCAACATCTATTGACGATGCTGACACATTTCTGCAGCCACCCAACAACCTGACCTTAGACCAAAATGATTTTGAGTCTCTACATTTTGACAAACTTGCAGCTACACCATTCATGAATACTTCTTGTTTACCTTTACAGGTCCTTTTATATGCTTTATTTGCTTTGAGATAAAGTGATTTAAAAAAAATAGATTTGGTTTCCCTAAATAGTTTAAGAAGCGTAAAAGATTTTTTGCGAAGTTTTACGCATTCCCAGTCGTACCACTCAGCTGCAAAAGTTTTATTACGATTAGCATTGTTTATTATGGCTGACTTCTTGATTATCTCGACTATTTGTTCCGCTACCTGGTCACATGACCAGGACCCTTGATAAACCAGGCAATTGACTTTCGCATCAAGTCTTCGCCTATACACACCCCCCTGACTTTCGACCCATTTATATTTACGGACTGTGCTATTCAAAATGGAATCAAAGTCCTGAAATTTGACAGAAGTCACAGTTGGCAGATGGGCCGAATAGCTTACAGCAGGTACCTCAAAATCCTCTAATGCAGTAAGCCAATCTCCTCTTCCTAAACAGTAATCTATAACGGAACAACCCTGACCCGAAACAAATGTCATCTCTCCTCTTCTATCATTTTTCGTAATTCCATTCAAAACCATCAGACCAAAGTCTTCAACCAATTCCATTAGACGCCTGCCACAATTATTTACCGTTTCATCCAACGACTCTCTCAGACTATCAAAGACGTGTGAGGTATTTTCTAGCAGAGAGGCTGGGTTCTGAAATCTGCCAATTCTTGCGTTTAGATCACCTAGTATTAAAATGTTTTGATATTCAACTTCACTTAAAAAAGTGCGAAGCTCATCAAAATCGTTATTCCAATTGGTACAATTCAAGTAGGTTGGAAGAATATAATATTGATCATGCCTATGGTTTAGCATTATAACAGTCTTCCTATTAATTGACCTAAAACTAACAAAATTCTTTAACTTATGTTTTACTGCTAACAAAATACCTCCACTTGCTCTACCAAAAATACTATTTCGAGTGGCAGTGATTACTTTAACAAAAAAATCCTTGAAATATTTAATAAATTGTGTTTCCTGACCATCTTCAAGGAACGTTTCTAATAAAATAATTATATCAAATTTTAGTATATACCTAAAAAAATCTGGAATTGTCAATTTGTTTTTAAGGCCAGAAACATTGTAACTTAAAATATTTAAATTTAAAATTACTTGGCAGACGGCAACACTATCCTAACTTTGTTGATAACGCTGACTCCACTGATTGCTGGATGCAGGTTGGGGATTTTTTTCACGAACAGGTCCAGGTGGTGCTGTCATCACAAAGTTGTCGTTGTTTTTGTTGCAGCTGCCAAAATAACGTAAGGCACCATCTCCAAATGTGTTTTTGACAAATGCAAGCTCTTCCGCATTGACTACCACGAGACCACGGGAAACATTAAAGGAAAACGCGAAATCATTAATGTGAAGTTTCACTCCTCGGATATAAATTTTTGCAGTTGGTGTTAAAGCAAGTAGATTTGTTTTGATTTCATAAAGCGATTTCCTTTTTTGGCGAGTTATCAGTGATTGTTCACGGTGTATCACAATACCTGAGCCTCTTAATTTCGGACTGGCATCAATAATTTTGTTCGCAGTGTCTCCCGGGTGAAAGTTGAGTGTCACAGTGGATTTTTTCGTGTTGTTGTTTGTGAATTCTTGTGCGCTTTTTACTGGTAATTCTGCGTTTTCTTGAAGATGAAGAAGGCCCATACAAGTTTGTTTGGCGAATTCAACTTTATTGGCCTTCCCTTCTGCCGGAAAATGTACCACAACAGAGTTTTGATAGTTTTTACGCGAAATGACATCTAGTTGCCGCTCCAATAGTTGACAGTAGTTCTCCATTGCCGTGTTTTCCGACCAGATGATAAAGAAGTAATATCTTTGGCCGATTCATCTGGAGTGACCTTCCTCTTTCGAATCCTCTTTGTGTCCTTCTTATATTCATTGACTTATTAAAGTTCTAAGGCTTGCTGTTTGTATTTATTAAAGTTTTCCCTTTCCGCTGAAATAAGTTGAATCAGAGTGACATATATTTGTATAACTGTACAAATATCAATATCAACGGACTGTAATTTTTTGTTGGTTTTGTTGAGATGAACCAAAATAAAACCCCAAAACACGATCATGAAAGCAGTTTCTAGTCATTCTTATTTCAACCGTATGCCTTTAGCTTCACAAACAGCAGAACGCTTCTGCTCAGGATTGCTCTTGAAAGCTTTCAAAGCATTGTAAATTTCTGGTGATGGTTCCTTCTTACTTTAACAAGCATCTGCTCGAGCTGAACAGCTTGTGTCCGAGGGTGTTGCATACTATGGTCAGGGCCGGCCCAAGCCAAACGAGCGCCCTGTGCAAGATTTACAGAAAGCGCCCTTTTTTATATTTGCACACACACGCATCAATCTTTTCCACATCACCCAGGAGGTAGACTTTCAATGCGTTTTTTTTATTAAGGTATCCCCTGTAGGCCTAATCCTCAGTAAAAAACAAATATGTATATTTACATACATATATGTTTATATGCGGTAAATAAATGGAAAATAAATAAATTAAAAACAAAATTAAAAACAAAATGAAATGAAAACATATTTACAAAATAAATACTATATAAGAGAATTCAATTAAGGAACTTGTTCAGTATATATACACCCTGTAATAACTCCGAAACTTTCTTCCCAAATTATTCCCCATTCCTGTCAAACTATCATCCTATATCCACCACAACATATGCACCCACATAACGAGCTTATGCTCTTCCCAGCTCGCCTAACAACCTTCTCTTGAGATTTGACCACCGCTGAGGCAAGTACGTTTACGATCGCTTTACAGAAAATCAATTTATTTGAGTTTAATTGAACTTCTCTCTTTTTTCTTCTATTTCTTTTTTTGTCTATCTTTTTTTTCTTATGATTTAACCATACCTCATTTGAGTTATCGAACATTGGTCCTTCGAGCCGGATTTAAATGTGCTTTTCAATAATTTAATTTATATTAATTAATAGTGCATTTAATTATTTAAACCTAATATCGAATTTCGCTTTTCTGTTTGAGAAAAATACGTGTGAAAAAATTGTGTGCATTAATTAAAATGCATATAATGTTTTTCGGCTTACAGTCAGTATATATGTATATTGTATGAAAAAGCGCGAACATTTCAATTTCACTGTGGTATTCAGTCACGTGTTCTTATATATTATTATAAAGCAATTATAATACAATACTTTCTTTGTTTCATCATCGAAATTAATTCTATAGTGTATGTATATTAATTCAATCATCTCAAGTGTTGTTCAAAGTGATCTTATATTACATTCATTTTCATGTTAATGGAATATTCAACTATTCCACGGTGCGTATATTGAATACCACTTATTGCTCCCTAAATTTGATTTATTTCTCCGCAATTAATTTAATCAATTTGGTTTCATATATAATTATAAACCACGTGGTAACATATATATGTACAGTACATATAGGTTAGTACTTGTGCATATATCAAACATATCTTTATAGAAGATTTACGGTAGTATATTACATATATATTTATCTTACGAGGTGCAATCAAGTGTGATTTTCTGTACCTTTCAAATAATATTCTATTTATATTAATTTTACATATCTTTGTTGACTTCCCTTGATTTAAAAATGAGTTCGGTTAATGAGCTTTTAATTAAGCAGATAAATGCTATAGTGGATATAGAGAAATTTAAGAAGAATTTCTATAAAAGCAGAAAAGAACTATTAGCAAAAGTAAGTTATTTGAATGGTCGTCTCGCGCTCCTTGAACCAATGATGACTACATTCAAAGAAAACCATATCCAGGTATCTTATTTAGTTAAAGCAGAAGACACCGAAAAATCAGACGAGGAATATTTTAAGAAGGATTTTTTCGAAATGTTTCATTGTTGATAAAATTAATCTTCTAAGCTCCAACAACACTATTGCTAAAGACAAAATCCATGTTCAAGTTTCTCCCAACAATAATGAGAGTCAAGACATCCATCTTCCACATATTTCACTTCCACAATTTGATGGAAATTATAAAAACTGGATGGACTTCCACGATCTTTATATCGGCATGATTCATAATAAATCCAACCTGCCTAAGGAACAAAAACTTTATTATTTAAAACAGTGTCTTAGTGGCGACGCTAAAGACTTATTTAATTCTGTTAAATGTACGGCTGATAATTATGACTCCGCATGGAAAAGTCTGTCTGATAGGTTTCACAAAAAGCGTTTCATTGTCGAATCCTATTTAAAAACTCTATGTGAACAACCACCATTGCACAAGGAATCTTCAGTTGAAATTAGAAAACTTTTAGATACAACAAAAGATTGTCTGACGTCTCAAGGTCCCGATAGAATCATGGGATATAATAATTATCTTCATTCTCACTCAAAAACTAGATTTTCAGACCAGAAAAAACTGGGAACGATTTTTAACCTCTAAAAAATCCCAAAGAGATGCCTCAAAGGCTGATACTTACGAACTGCCTCAACTGAAAGATTTCTATGAATTCTTAGATGAGTCATTTCGTTCCCTGGAGGCAATTGATAATAAGATCGCTCTGTTCTCAACCGACAGAAAGGAGAAAACTACAACGCAGCATAAAAAACCGATAAAAATCCACACATATAACACTTCAAATAATTCTTCTCCTTGTCTATATTGTTCTGAACCACATTATTTATACACATGCATGAAACTTAAATCACTCTCGTACGATGACAGAATTTCTTTCATAAGATCTAAAAACATATGCTTGAATTGTCTTGTACAGGGGCATACAGCTCTAAAATGTAGGAGTAAAATGTCTTGTCGTAAATGTAATAAACGACATCATACCTTGATTCATCCTGAACAACTGAATAACAATCAACCTTCTATATCCCTAAATACCGAAGCGAACTTCGCTCAACTTCATTCTCTTATATCATCGGATTCTGTTTCGGAAATTCTTCTTGCTACTGCCCATGTAAAGATATCATCTAATTCTGGTGATCTATTTCTAAGGGCTCTTATTGATCAGCGATCTCAATCATCCTTTATCACAGAAAATTGTGTACAAAGATTACGTCTCAAGAAAACTCCACTGAATTGTACTGTTAGTGGTATTGGTGCAACTGGTACAAAACTCTGTAAAAGCGCGGTTGAATTCAGGCTTAGTTCTTGTACAAATACAAGCTTCCGAATCTTAGTCAAGGCGCTCGTTATGACCACGATAAGCAATTATCATCCTAAGTTAAGGCTCTTATCAGGCTTACCACCAACCTTGAACCAATTACCTTTAGCTGATCCCTTCTACTCCGAGCCAGGGAAAATCGATATCCTTGATGGTATTATCAAGGATAAGGTTGGCCCATTAGCACAACGAACTCAATTAGGTTGGATACTCTCAGGACCTGTCAACATGAGTAATTATCAAAATTCAAATTTACAAAACACACTTTCTTATCATTCGCTCTTAAATATAGACAATTCACTTCGTAAGTTTTGGGAGCTAGACGATGTTTCCACCTCACGATTATTTTCTCCCGAAGAAAATGCCTGTGAAACATATTTTCAAAACACTCATAGGCGTTCTTCTACAGGAAGATACATAGTTAAACTCCCGTTCAAATCAAAGGTCTTCGGTGGAGACTATCCAGTATTTCAGCACTCTGCCCAAAACGCTCAAAAAAGATTTGGTCATTGTGAGCAACGAACATTTCCGAAGAACCCGAACCTTAAGGATGAATATTGCAAGTTCATGCAGCAATACATTGATCTCGATCATATGAAATATATGTGCAATTTTGATACTTTATCTAAATCAGAAAACTTCTTTATTCTTCCTCATCATGGTGTCTGGAAAGATAGTAGTTCTACTACCAAGCTACGTGTAGTTTTTGATGGCTCATCAAAACCATTACGTTCACCATCTCTTAATGAAGAGTTATTACCTGGTCCTACATTGCAAACTGACTTAGCCTCCGTCATATTACGATGGCGGATCTTCAAGGTCGTCTTTACATCAGATATAGAGAAGATGTTTCGGCAGATTCTCGTTCATCGCGATGAAACCAAGTTTCAACGCATTCTTTGGAGAACCGATCCGTCCTATCCACTTCAAGTGTTCAACCTTCAAACTGTCACATACGGCACCACTTCTGCACCGTATTTAGCTATTCGTGTCTTACAACAATTAGCAACCGATGAAGCTCAAAGCTATCCATTAGCATCTCAAATCCTTAAGAGGGATATTTATGTTGATGATATTATATCTGGTGCAGACGATATAGAGTCCGCAAAGATAATCCAAAATCAACTCAAAAACCTGCTACTTTGTGGGGGTTTTAAACTTAGAAAATGGTCCTCGAATTCTCCTGAGCTTTTGTCTGATTTACCAGCAGAAGATTGTGAACTAGCATTCGACTTCAACTCAAACTCCGAGTCAACAATTAAATCACTTGGGTTGTACTGGAATCCTCACTCCGACCACTTCCTCTTTAAAATATCACTGCCATTACGTCAATCACATACAAAAAGATCATTACTCTCGGATGCTTCTAAGCTATTCGATCCTCTTGGATGGCTAGCTCCAACTATAATACTGGCTAAGATATATTTTCAAAGGTTATGGCGTTCTGGCACAGCATGGGACAATCCTTTACCTCATTCACTTGAAATGGAATGGGAAACATATCGCAATACGTTGCACGAAGTGCAATCTATAAAAATTCCAAGATGGTTAGGAACAACACAGGCATCATATACAGAAATACACGGATTCTGTGATGCTTCAAATGCGGCATACTCAGCAGTACTATACTGTCGTTCCTTGCACCGTGGTAAGATTTCAGTCAACATCATAACTGCGAAAACTAGAGTTGCCCCAATTAAACAAGTATCTTTGCCCCGACTAGAGTTATGCGGCGCACTGCTGTTGTCCAAGTTGTATAAAAAAAACTTGACGGCAATCGATGGTCAATTAGAAAATCGCAAATCGTACTTCTGGACGGATTCGAAGATCGTTCTTGCATGGCTAAATGCACTGCCAATCAGATGGGAAACCTTCGTCGCTAACCGAGTTAGTGAGATACAAGATGCGACAAATATTGCAGATTGGTATCATGTTTGCTCTGCTGACAACTGCTGAATTCTCAATATTGAAATTAATTCGTATATCTCAATTTTGTTATTTTGCCTTAGAAATTCAAGGTTTAAAGAGCAATTCTCAAATTCCTTTAAAAAGCAAGATCTTAAATCTACATCCATTCATCGATGACAATGGTATTTTACGTGTAGGTGGCAGGCTGAGGTTTGCCGACATTGATGAACACGCCAAATATCCTATTATTCTTTCTAACAATTGTAATCTGTCAAAACTAATCGTTACCGATTCCCACTTTAAGACACTACACGGTGGCCCTCAACAAATGATGGCTTACATTCGCCAAAATTACTGGGTTTTAAACCTGAGAAATTTAGCAAAATCTGTCTTTCACACCTGTACGGTTTGTATTCGCTTCAACAAGAAACGTTCCTTTCAGCTTATGGGATCACTACCTAAGGCTAGAGTAAACGAGACTAGACCATTTCGTCATAGTGGTGTAGATTACGCTGGACCTTTCGACCTTCGCATGTCTAAAGGTAGAACACCCAAAACATACAAGGGCTTCATTTCTGTATTTATATGCTTGGTGACAAAAGCAATCCATATCGAGCTCGTATCAGATATGTCCTCAGAGGGGTTTATAGCAGCCTTTCGCAGATTCACCGGACGTAGAGGAAGTTGTAGTGACCTATATAGCGACTGTGGCACCAATTTCATCGGGGCTAACAAGGAACTGGCGAAGATGCATCTTGGACTTAAATCAATGGTAACAGAAGACATGAGGGAGCTACTAGCAAACGATGGAACCTCCTGGCATTTCATTCCTCCTGCTTCTCCACACTTTGGGGGACTGTGGGAAGCAGGAATTAAATCAGTTAAGTACCACCTTAAGCGAATCATATTAAATAGAACTCTCACATTTGAAGAGATGTACACACTTCTAGTTCAAATTGAATCCTCTCTTAATTCCAGGCCTCTTTGCCCTCTCAGTGACGACCCCACAGATCTAAGCGTACTCACCCCCGCACATTTCCTGATAGGGGAGCCCACCAACATTATCCCGGAACCAACACTGTTAGATGTTAACACTAACAGGTTGTCAAGATGGCAACACATCCAACAAATGTACCAACACTTTTGGGAACGATGGCGAAAGGAATTTTTAACAAGGCTTCAACAACGCCCAAAGTGGACGATCCAACAACCCAACTTCAAGATCAACGACATGGTCATCATCATCGACGAGAGATACCCCCCCGCAAAATGGCCCTTGGCTAGAATCACTCAAATACACACTGGACATGACAACATCTGTAGAGTCGTTTCCGTCTTTTCTAATGGAAAAATAATCAAACGACCCATCACCAAACTGCGTCTACTACCTGATAATAACCCTCACCAATCAACACAGAACATACATATGTTACATAACAACCAGCGAGTATCAGGCGCTGCAAAACCTGGTCCCTCTTACTGAAGTACATTCAATTAGATATGAGAGGAAATGCTCATATATCTACAATCATAAATATTTGCAACCATATAACTTTAAAATTATATCTTTTATTAACTATTTGTTTTATAATAAATAACAGTCGTTCTTGCCCGGCGGTATGTTCAGTATATATACACCCTGTAATAACTCCGAAACTTTCTTCCCAAATTATTCCCCATTCCTGCCAAACTATCATCCTATATCCACCACACCATATGCACCCACATAACGAGCTTATGCTCTTCCCAGCTCGCCTAACAACCTTCTCTTGAGATTTGACCACCGCTGAGGCAAGTACGTTTACGATCGCTTTACAGAAAATCAATTTATTTGAGTTTAATTGAACTTCTCTCTTTTTTCTTCTCTTTCTTTTTTTGTCTATCTTTTTTTTCTTATGATTTAATCATACCTCATTTGAGTTATCGAACAGAACTTAAGTTATTTTTTTAAGGGAAAAAAAAGAGTAAAACCATAAACTAAAACGCAGCGAAGAAATGTGCAGAGGGGAAAAGTTTAAACTTGAAAACTTATTTTTCTGGCCTTAGCTTTGGCAAATTCAGCAATAAGATCATCATAGTCTAAAGATTTCAATAATTCCTTTTCTATAGACATTATAGATAAGCCAACCAATCTCTCTTGAGTCATAGTTGTCCTGAGATAATTTTTAATAATTTTAAGTTTAGAAAAACTACGTTCTCCTGAAGCTACTGTAACCGGGATTGTATTTAGAATTTGAAGAGCAATAACTAAATTAGGAGCAAGATCTTCAAGGCTTGAACTGAATATAAAATTTAACACATCTAAAGATGAGCTTTGTGGTATAACAAGCTGCGAAATGACTGTTAGCTCTTGATACAATTCTGCTCCATCTAAATCTTTAAAATTACCAAATGTTAAAACATTCTGCAAATTAAGGCATGAAGAAAGTAAATTTTTATTTTTCAAACATTCGTTTATGTTACTTAAAAATGAAAAATTGATACTATATGTGTCAAGCTGCTCAAACCTTTCTGTAATTGATTGAATCGCTTGATCAAGTATTTTGAAATAAAAATCTACTTTAAATCTTTGTTTCGGTTCTAATATAGTTTCAGGACATTCATCAGCATAAAGTCTTTTTCTCCGTCGGGATCGCAATGATGAAGCTTCAGGAAACATATTTGGTATTTCAAGGGAACTAGCAATATGCTCAGTTAACTGAACATAATCATTAAATTTTTCATCGGAACGCATTGCAATCAAACTATTTTTGGTATTTTCTAAGACTTTTATGCCTGTTGACAGATTAACGGATGGACTTTGCAAATATTTACTAGTTTTATTAATGTTTTCTAAAATATCAAACCAAATAAGCAGGCAACAAATAAATGTAAAATCAAAAATTTTATTTCCTAAAGATTCTGCAATGTTTTTCGCCTTCGGATTTCCTATTTCAGATATTTCTATAAGGGCTTCATATATGTCTTCTATGTTTGTTTTTAAAGGCTTCAATGCGTCTAACCTGCTCTCCCATCTTGTTTCAGAAAGGGGTTTCAAAGTAAGATTTGGCACTTTTTTTTTATAAATATCCCACCGTGTTGTGGAACTTGAAAAAAAATTATATAAACATTGAATTGTATCAAAAAACTTAACAGCATATAATGAGCACCGAGCAGCATCGTTAACTACTAAATTTAAAGAATGCGAACAACATGGAACAAAATATGCTCTTGGTTCCTATTATAAAATATGAATTACGTCAAATTACTAACTGTACAAACTGAGATGCATAATAAATACTGAACCATTATACGATTAGACACTGAACTAAACACATCGTGAGTTTTACTTTATTACAGGTTATGGGCCTCTTGCACGCAGTTTTATTTTTTGAGTTTTAGTCGTGATAAATAAAATTCTTTTTCGCTGTAAAGCGCGTAATTGTTTCTCGTAAAGATGAGTGATAACAATAATATAATACGTGTAGAGAAAGTGAAAGGGCGTGAAAATTGGGACACGTGGAAGATCATGGCAAAATCGTATTTGGTCATAAAAGGTTTGTGGAAGCATGTTGAAGCAGAATCCACAGGCGATGGTGATTTAAAAGCAAAATCTGAAATAATTTTAATGGTGGAAACGAGTAATTTTTCATATGTTGCGGAAGCAGTGTCGGCGCATGTGGCGTGGACAAATTTAGAAGCCGCGTTCGAGGACAGTGGCGTGACACGAAAGGTAGCCGTATTGCAGCGGTTGGTTTCGCTAAAGTTAGTAGATTGCGAAAACATCGAAGACTACGTTAATAAAATGTCGGTGCTCGCGGCAAAAGTGCGTAAAGTTGGTTTTAAAATTGATGACGAAATCGTCGGGTCATTAATGCTTGGTGGATTGCCGGATGAATACCGACCGTTAGTAATGGCGATGGAAAATCGCTCGGATGATAAATTAACCGCTGACAAGGTCAAAAATACATTACTGCAGGAACGCTCATTCACAACCAATACAGAGCCAACAGCGATGTACGGTAAAAACAAAAAACTAAAGCCAAAATCGAAACCGAAAAATAACGTGCAGTGCTATGAGTGTAAAGAGTTCGGTCATTATGCCAAACACTGTAAAAAACGTCATGTGGCTGTGAAAGATGGCGCGAAGTTCAAAACAAAACATCACGACGTTCTCTTTTCCTCGCTAGTAGCAAAATGTTCACGAGACGATTGGTACATTGACAGTGGTGCATCCGCACACATGACCATGCAGCGAAATATATTACAGGATAAAAAACCGGTTTACAATACGAGAGTGACTGTGGCGAATGACTCGAAAATGAACATTGAATGTATTGGTGATGTGTCGATGAATGCTCACGCCGGTCGAGATGTAGTCCTAAGAAACGTGTTGTATGTGCCAGACTTATGTACGAATTTAGTGTCCGTGTCGCAAATGATAAAAAACGGGAATGTGGTTGTCTTCGAGAAAAACATTTGTAAGATTTCGAATAAAAACGGTGAATTAATCGCAACCGCAACATTAACAAATGATATTTTCAAATTGAACTGTTCAATTACAAATCGGGACGGGTTTACAGCGTTGGTGCGCAGTGATTGTAAACAGCGAAACGCTAACGCGTTAGTGGCGAAAGTGGGTGAAAACATTTGGCATCGGCGTTTGGGGCATTGTGGCATCGATAAATTGAACAAAGCCAAAATGGCAGCCGACGGCATTAGCGTATATAAATCCAAATTGAAAATGCCTTGTGAAGTGTGTGCGAAAGGTAAACAAACAAGAGCAAGTTTTCCAAATACGTCAGCAAAATCATCGAATAAACTTGAAATTGTGCACTCAGATCTGTGTGGACCGATGTCAACACAGTCGATTGGCGGCGCCAAATACTATATTTCGTTTATCGACGATTGCACTCGGATGGTGTTCGTATACATGATGCACAACAAATCGCAGGCATAATCAAAATTCATTGAATTTCGCAATATGGTCGAGAAGCAAAGTGGATCGCCGATACGGACTCTGCAAACCGATAATGGATTGGAATACTGCAATTCCAAATTTGATGCATATTTGAAGGGGGCTGGAATAGTACATCGAAAAACTGCTCCGTATACCCCGGAGCAGAATGGCGTTGCCGAGAGGTTTAATCGGACAATCATCGAGAAAGCAAGGTGCATGCTCTTCGATGCAAATTTGTCAAAAGGTTTTTGGGCGGAGGCGGTTGCAACAGCCACTTACATCATTAATCGCCTACCTTGCAAAATCAACAATGATCGATCACCACTGGAGTTATGGTCAAATAAATTACCGGATTTGTCGTCGATGAAAGTGTTCGGATGCATGGCGATGATGCATGTTCCGAAAGAAAAACGCCGGAAATTAGACGCGAAGTCATCAAAATGCATATTCGTTGGGTATGACTCATCAGCAAAGGCATACAGGCTGTTTGATATGGCTGCTCGAAAGCTACTGGTCAGTAGAGACGTGATTTTCTTCGAGAACGAGCATTATGGAAAGGTAACTGATAATCGAACAGATAATACTAATTATGTTTATCTACCAGCAGTTGATGAGAGTATGTTTGCGAACAACAATGACAACGCTGATACGGATAGTGACAGCAACAACAGTGAGAGTGATCAGTCGAATACATGTGCATCGAGTGATAAACCTAGCGGCAACGGCGATGCAGAAGAAAAAAAAACCAAACCGAATGAATCTGGTGATTCGACAGCGAGTGGCAGTGCGCCCGATGACAGGATCCTACAATCAATCAAAGAAGAAGCGGCAAATTTGATGTCAGGACCAATTGACGCCAATTCAATTGTAGTAAGTGGCGGGAGCGAAACTGAAGTTTGCAATTCGACGGTTCCTGAAATCAGCTCTGACTCCGAAGATGAAATGCGCGAATTTTTTTCGAAGCGCGCGGCAGAAAACTTGCTGCGAAAAGTTCGTGCAAATGTTGCAGCATCCGTCCCAGCCGATCCAGAAACGGTGGATGATGCATTGGCGCGACACGATTCAGCGAAGTGGAAAGCGGCAATGAAAAGCGAGTTTGATTCACTAATTGAAAATAAAACCTGGAAATTGTGCGAGTTGCCTGACGGAAAACGACCAATTGACTGCAAATGGGTTTTTAAAGTCAAACGAAACACCACAATGAATGTAGTCACACACAAGGCAAGATTAGTCGTCAGAGGATTCTCGCAACGGAGGGGAATTGACTATCAGGAAACATTTTCACCAGTCGTCAAATATTCGTCGATTCGATTCCTGATAGCGATTGCTGCGAAGAATCATCTAAGAATTCGTCAACTGGATGCGGTCACAGCATTTTTGAATGGAGACTTGGACGAAGAAATCTTCATGGTGCAGCCGGAGGGATTTGATGATGGAACCGGACGGGTCTGCAAACTCCAGAAATCACTCTATGGGCTAAAGCAAGCATCGAGAGCGTGGAACAGCAAACTCAACAACGTTCTTCTTATGTGCAGCTTAAATCGAAGCGAGGCTGATCCGTGTGTCTATTACCATGTTGACGATAACAGCATGCTTATATTAGCTGTTTATGTGGATGACATCCTCATATTCAGCAACAACCAGCAATTAGAGAATCAAGTCGTGGTGAAATTGAAAGGACACTTCAAAATGAAGGACTTGGGTAATGCGTCGTCTGTCCTAGGTGTTAACATCAAATGTGAGACCAATTTCATCGAAATCGACCAGCAACACTACATCGCAAAAGTTCTCGAGCGGTTTAACATGCGAGATTGTAATCCACTATCTACTCCCTTGGACGTCAACCAAAAGCTATCAAGGGAAATGGAGCCAAAAACGCAAGACGAAGTCGATGAAATGAAAAACGTACCGTACCAAGAAGCGATAGGAAGTCTAATGTATGCGGCACAACTAACGCGTCCGGACATATGCTTTGCGTTGAGTGTGCTAAGCCGCTTTAATAACAACCCTGGACGAGCACATTGGGCAGCAGTGAAAAGAATATTCAGGTACTTAAATGGAACTATTAATCGTAAATTAGTTTATCGCAGGAATGACAATAACAGCGAGCTCATGGGTTTCTGCGACGCTGACTTCGCCGGTGACGTCGATTCACGCAGATCAACATCTGGTTTTGCGTTCATGTTGCAAGGCGCAGCTGTTGCGTGGGGTTCGAGAGGGCAGAAAACAGTTGCCTTATCAACCACACAGGCGGAATATTCTTCACTCATAACAGCGATGAAAGAAGCAATTTGGTTGAACCGTTTCGAAGGCGAAATATTCAACAACGCACAGAAGCCAATCACCATCTACTGCGACAATAAAAGTGCGTTGCATTTGGCAAATAACAATTCACCATCGAAAGAAACCAAGCACGTCGACCTGAAAGTGAAATTTATCCGTGAAGTCCTGGACTCTAAACTCATCAAATTGGAACACATTCCAAGTGTCGATATGATTGCCGACATCTTTACCAAACCGATGACCAGTGACAAGCAGACAAAATTCACAAATCTTCTTGGATTGAAAATTGCATGAAATTAATTAATCAATTTTTTTTTGGAATTTAACTTAACATACTTACATAATTTGCAAAGACAAATCTAATTTCTTATCATATAATTCTGCCTATTTGAAATCCTTTAATTTTCCTTTGTATCATGTTAATTCCGTAACTATTTTGTTCATCTTATATATATTATAAGTTGACAATTGAATTTATATCTATAAGGTTTGAGATAATGAATTAATTTACTATTACACTCAATTAATCAACTGTTTTTTGGAAATTTAACTTTACATATACATACATAATTTGGCAACTGAATCCAATCCTTGTTCATATAAAATTGTAATTTGAAATTCAGTGAGAGTATTATAAAATATGAATTACGTCAAATTACTAACTGTACAAACTGAGATGCATAATAAATACTGTACCATTATACGATTAGACACTGAACTAAACACATCGTGAGTTTTACTTTATTACAGTTCCAGGGTTCGAATTCGATTCTGTACACCCGCTTCTTTACCTTTCATATTGGAACCATTATCGTAACTTTGGCCTCGACAATTACTTATTAAAATTCCATGCAAATCAAGTTTGTCTAAAATTAACTGTGTCAGTCCCATTCCGGTCTTGTCTTCCCCCTTCAAAAACCCTAAGAAATGCTCTTGCACTGTAAAGGTTTTCTGATTCTTGTGCACAAACCTAACGACAATAGTTACTTGTTCTACGCGACTTTTATCGGTTGTAGAGTCTACAATAATTGAAAAATACTTTGCTTCTTTAAGCATTGAAACAATTTTACTGGTAATGGTTGTGGCAAAAATAGTTATTATTTCATTTTGTATGTTTTTGCTTAAATATTTATTTTGGGTTTCTTGATTTGTTATTCTCCTCAAGTGCTCTCCTAAAACCAAATCAAATGAAGCTATTTCCTCTACGAGTTGTAAAAAGTTACCATTATTGAACTCAAACAATTTATCAGAAGAACCACGAAAAGCTAATGATTGAGAACCAAGAAATTTTACAACACTGAATAACCTTTGTAAAACCGCTCTCCAATGCTTTGTTTCAGATTCGACTGAACTTTCAAATATTGTGTCAATTGCTGTGCCTGATGTCAAACCTTTTTCTAAAAATTTTCACGATTTGAAATTTTCTAAGTGGAAAATACTAACCTCGTGACTTTTTAATATTGCGCTTAAATGTGGTCAATCGGAACTCCCTGTACTTGACAAAGCATGATAATTTTTATTTCTTGCAAATAAAATACAACAAAAGCAATAAACAGAATCCCTTGATTTCGAATAAATTAACCAAGTCCTCGGAACTACCTTGCCATTGGATAATGTTCGTTGATAACTTGAAATTGAAAATTTTCTTTTATTTGTTTTTGGAAAATGATGATCCTGAATTTGCATTGGACCCTTTAAAACTAGTTTTTTAATAAACTCATCAGATAAATTTTCCCAATTATTGGGATCATTAAAAATATCATCTGTTAGAACTAAAGATACCTCTTCTCCTGGCCCTAATGTGTTTCCTAGTTGCACCTCATCGATATTATTTAAATTACTTACATTAGTTTCATTTACCCTATCTGCATGTTCGTCGCTGCGTTTTAAAAATTTGATGAAATTTTGGCTTTGTTTTTTATTATCGGCTTCAACAAGCCCTCGCCTTTTTCTAAATTCTGCCCCCGAAGCCTTTTTTTTGTCCATATTGGAAGAAGGAAAAGAAAAACACAATTTAGAAAATAAATTAACACTTGCACTTCGATTAAAAAACACGTTATTTCTATTGAAAATTGATATGTTTAATGTAAGCCGACTGAGTGAAAAACAATCAAAACAATCTGCACCAGAGTATATCTAATAGTGACAGTGAGTATAGGTCATTGCCCGTGCACTTTTTTGAAATTCGAATTTGCTTTCACAATCATATTTACCGTAGTAGGCCGGGCACAAAACATGTAGAATGCTATTTCAGTTAAGACGTAGAAATTCAAATGTGCCACATATACACACAATATGACGTCACCCACAACCCACTGCTGGCTGTTGGCTATTGGCTTCGGTCTCCATTGATAGAAAATCGTAGATGAGAAATCCTATACATACATAATGTGCAGAATAAAAACCTGCACGTTCAAACACAAACGATTCCGTAGGATTGAACTTTTTTGTTTGACATATTTTAGAAGAGAGTACTATATTTTTATATACAAATATACAATACAAAGCTACTTGTTCTCTTTGTAAGAGAAATTTGTTTCTTTATTTCGTTGATGAGAAATCCCATACGTGCAGAATAAAAACCTGCACGTTCAAAGGTTAAACAAACGATTCCGTAGGAATGAACTTTTTGGTTTGACATATATTTTAGAAGAGAATACTATATTTTCATATACAAAGCTACTTGTTCTCTTTGTAAGAGAAATTTGTCACTTTATTTCGTAGATGAGAAATCCCGTCCATATGTGCAGAATAAAAACCTGCACGTTCAAACACAAGCGATTCCATAGGGTTTTTTTTTTGGTTGACATATTTTCCTATGAAAATTTTACGAGTGAATGTGCAAGAAATAAAACCTGCACATAGGTGGTGGAACTTTTTTTGTTTTGAGATTTTTGAACTAGATTCTTTTAGTAAAATGTAAGTGGATGTACAAGAAATATACCTGCACGAACAGGGTGGAATATTTTGAGATTAGGTAGGTAAGAAATGAACTTGCATAGGTCTAGTGGGTTTTTTTAGTTTGCAATATTTTGAGTTAGATTCTTATTGAAGTTCCAACATTGCAAGTGATGTGAGTTAACCTGCAAGAAATAATTCAGCACAGGTGTGATGGATGTTGTTGTTTTGGGCTTATTTGAATAAAGTTTTTGCTTAAAATGCAAATGGCAGTAGGTATTTGTTCGCGCATGATTAAATTAATTTTTCCTACTCCTAGCAATGCGCCCCCAGAACTTGCGCCCTGTGCATTTGCACATCTTGCACATATGGTTGGTCCGGCCCTGACTATGGTATAGTTACATAATACATACGTATTACCATAGACACATTATTACATTATTACACATAATAATGTGTCTATGGTATTACATACATACTAATTGAAGAATTGAACATCTTTTTAATTTGTTTTGGCTATTTTTCAAAAGTCTCGCGCGTGTGTCTTTTTGTAAAAAAAAACTTCGGGCAGGCGCCCCTTGTTACCTCGCGCCCCCTAGGCAATTGCCTAGTTTGCCTTAGGGATAATCCGCCACTGCCACGAGGCATTTCACGCAGTAGTAATTGCTTTCACAGTTCTTGGCCAGATGCCCGAATCGTTGGCATCTCCTACATTGTAGGGGCCTACTATTGCGTTTTGGTTTTTGCCATATTATTTTGGTATTAAATAGATACTTAGTTCTGTTAATCTCATCTTTAGATGTATTAGGCCTCGCGAAAATGGAAGTCTACAGATTCTACTTTAATTTTAAGGTCTTTACAAATCTATGTATGTACATAGATCTAGGTTATTACAAAATATTGGTGGAAAGATTTTCCTACTTACCGATTTTTTACAATTATTTGAAGGTCCTCCTGTTTTTTCACCGTTGTTGCAACTAATGCCGTTGTTGTCGCTGGTGCCGTTATTGCCGCTAGTGCTGATGTCATCATAAGTCTTTCACGATGTATCGTTTTTGCTGTTGTTGGATGGTGTTATATTGGTCCTTGATGTTGAGTTGTGAGAGCTCCATGCCCCCCTATCACTGATATTTAAGTCCTGCAGTAGGTATAGCAAAATGATTCAAGTTGTTTAGCTGCATTTTTTTCAACCGTTTGAAGATCGGATGAACTGCTCTTACATCTATATCTTTTGTTAGGGATATAGAAGGGCTGTTGTAGGTTGTTTATGTGTACTTCCTTGTCACTAGCTTGGGCACAAGGGCTCACACAAGAAAGTTCGTTGGTGCCAGAGCTTAAATTAAGAAGCACATGCGCTACCGCAACAAAATTTGAGTCACTATTAGTTGGTGGTTTTATGATGGCTTTTTTTTTTTTTTGGTTTTCATAACGGTCCCCACTTGCAGCATCCCGAAGAGACCGGCGCCGTTGGTGAAGCCAAATGCCAATTGTAGGTTAGGGTTTTTTAATCAATAGAATAGGCCACTTGTGGCGTACTTTGCTGGCAAAACTCCTCCTAATCGCTAGTGAAATGATATTTTAACTAATTTTAAACAGTCTACGTGTGAGAAAGACAAATTAAAACTTGAACAAATTGCAAAGTTTCCACTTCGTTTTTTTACACGCTCGCTATGACAGTCCACAAAAGAGTTCGATTTCCGATATCAATATACTCATTACGTAACATATGTATATAAACATATGTATGTACATTGTACATATATGCACATAATCATAATGTATTTTATACTGACAGTCAGCAATCTGGTGGCTACTAAAGAGCGAAAGAACTCCCTCGTCGGTTTCATACGATTCCGGGTAGACCCCATGGGAAAGTTGACCTTCATTTTTAATTTATGTCTTATTTAGATATGCTTTGGCCGGTGTACATAAACTCAAGTATTTTGGTCTATTTTGTTAAAGTTTAACAAACAAAAAAAACTGCAATATAACTAAAAAAAATAATAATAAAATAAAACAGCAAAAATACAAAAAAAAAAAAAAAAAACTAGTGCATATGTACATATTTATTTACACACGTAGGTACCTATATACATACATAGTTAGCATAAGATAGGCTAAATAGTTCTAAGAGTTATTATTTAAGGTAAATGTTAAGCAAACAGAACAAGTCCATTTATTTAGTTTTTTTTAAAACGATTATTTTGTAGCTTTCAAAACCGCTTTCAAGTATGCATAAAATTGAGCTAGAGTGCCCGCTTGGAGCCAGTAAGATACATTAAGATAGAAGTTAGCTATGCTTGTTTTATTTTATTTTTGTTTATCTACCTAAAATATAAATAGATAAAAATGCAAAAAAATGCATGGCGTTTATTTTTTTTTTGTGGGCAATAATGTATGAAATGCATTATATTTGCGCCATAAATACCTATAATACATAAAAGTATAATACATTCAAATTGTTGAGCGATGACAAACTGAAAAAAATTATTTTAGTTTTAGAGCTTATAATCAGATTGTGTTCAGCAAACCAGTTTCTTAATAAATTACTTACTTTCTTAGTTGGCGCTACAGCTCGAGGTGAACCTGGGCATGCTTCTCGCAACCATTTGTGTATGCGTGTTATATTTTTGCACGAATGGAAGGGACCTACAGTTTTTTGCCGACTCCGAACGGCGAGTTAAGAAGCTCAATCGTGACAAATGATACTCTTTGATGCTTGTCAGACATTCGAAAGAGGTGGGCACTGTGAAAAACTTTTAGGTGTTTGCGGCGGGATTCGAACCCAAGACCGCTGGCTCAGTAGTCCGACGCACTAACCACTTGCGCTACGGTGCCCAATTAATCCCAATTAATGTCAGCAACAAGGTCCAAAGGACTGTACAAACCATAAGAAAAACCTATATCATCGGCAAAAGCTGTAGGTGAACCTTTAAAATGCAGTGCAAGAAGTGAATTAATATAAATGAGAAACAGAATTGGTCCCAAAACAGAGCCTTGGGGTACTCCTAAATTGAAGAACTTAACTTCGCTCCTAATCTCATCTATCTTCACTCTCTGCGACCTATCTTTTAAGTATGACCTAAACCAATCCAGTACGAATCCGCGAAATCCGGCTTTTTCTAGTTTGCACAGCAAAATATTGTGATTGAACATATCAAAGGCTTTTGTAATATCAATAAATAAATCAGCCGTATATTTTTTCTCATCGAGGTTTGACATTATATGCGTACACAACTGCAAGAGCGCATCTTCAGTCGACCTACCTTTCTGAAAACCAAATTGCTAAAAAACTTGGTTTTGTTTAAAAAACTTACAATTCTATTTTTTACAAGTTTTTCGAAGATTTTACTGAAAACCGGAAGAAGTGATATGGGCCTGTAGTTACACATCTCAAAAGCAGAACCATTCTTAAACAATGGCACTACATCTGCACATTTCAGTGCTTCTGGAAAAACCCCTGTAAATATGCAACGATTAAAAATATCTGCCAAGACAACCACTAGGAAACAAGCAACTGTTTTTACAATCAGATTTGAGATACCATCAGCTCCGCACGAGTTAGAATTTTTAAGAGTACCAATAACATCTCAAGAGAAGTTATGGGCTTGTATACAAAACTGTTATTTTGTAACAGTTCAGCAGACCTACAATTGGACGATGAACAGACACAAGGCGTTAGAACTGGACATGGTTGTAAGCTACTGGCTATATTTGTGAAATAGCTGTTAAAGGCTTCAGCAATGGCAGGTTTGTCTGAAACGTCGACGTTATTAACACGTATCGAAGTAGGTTTTTTAGAAGAGGAAGATTTATTAAGCAAGCTATTTACTATTTGCCATTCATTTTTTAAGTTTCCCTTAGCAGAATTAAATTGGGTACGGTAAAAAGTATCTCGGCAAATCGGAATTTCCTTTTTAAGTTCAACGCACAATGTTTTATATTTTGTTTTAAAACTCAGATTATGAGGGTACTTTTTGCGCTGAATTCTAAGTTTGTTCTTACCTCTTACTTTATTGAACAGGTACCTTGAGATCCAAGGCTTAAGTCGTTCTACGCGTTTTTTAGAGGACAGTACTGAGGAACAGCTAAGAATGTGTTTCTTAAGGCAATCAATAAAAATAGTATATGCCTTAGAGGCATCTCTGCACGAGAAAACATCTTCCCAAGAATCCTAAAAAAGATTGTTTTTAAGTTTACTGAAATTAATTTTTGTCACTTTTTTTGCAGATTTAGGATTTTTTTTATTCTTACTATTGATATTTACTAAAATCCCTGTCATACAGTGATCAGTGATCATCAAATCCAAAACAAACTTCTCACATTTACCTAGCGACACATTTTTGAAGCGACCGTAGATGTGATCTAGACATCTTACTTACTTAGTTGGCGCTACAGCTCGAGGTGAACCTGGGCCTGCTTCTTGCAACCATTTGTGTGTGCGTGTTATATTTTTGCACGAATGGAAGGGACCTACAGTTTTTTGCCGACTCCGAACGGCGAGTTGAGAAGCTCAATCGTGACAAATGATACTCTTTGATGCTTGTCAGACATTCGAAAGAGGTGGGCACTGTGAAAAACTTTAAGGTGTTTGCGGCGGGATTCGAACCCAAGACCGCTGGCACAGTAGTCCGACGCACTAACCACTTGCGCTACGGTGCCCACGAACTAGACATCTACCGGATACAATCCTAGTAGGCTCATTGATAAAGCATGCTAGGCCATTCGATGCTAGCAAAGCCAAGTAACTAGAAACAGTTTCACTATTTTCCAAATTGTTGAGATTAAAATCCCCAACAATAATTAAATTCTTTGATATTTCATTTTCTAAAAGACCTGAAAATTCTTCTATGTATGACAAAACGTTAAACATATGCAGTCTGTATACACATAAAAACACATAAACTTCATGGTTAATTTCAATGAAAACTTTCAAGACATCAGCACTCAAAAAGTCAACACTGCATCAAGAATCTTGTATTCCTCTTTCACGAAACAACCAACCCTGCAGCATATTTCTCATTAGTTCTAGCAACAAAGTTGAACCCGGGCAAAGAGTAATCGCATTTTTCAAAATCATATATCCATATTTCAGATAGGAAAACAATGTCTGGAATGCACGAAAAGGACGCGAGATGAGTAACTAGAGATTGAAAGTTTTCTCTTAAACTTCTAACATTCTGGTGGACAATAAAAAGTTTGTCGTCGCAGTAAGAATTATTTTCAAATAAATTATCACAGTTGGTACTATAAGGATCATGGGTAGAAAAGTCATCAAAAAGATCATTTTCATCAAACATTTATGCAAATGGAAAACCGATAATGCACTAAATAAGTGCAAGATCATTAAAGGATTTAATTACAATGACTTTTCCACCCTCAACCTTTCTTACAAGAATTTTGTTGTCTTTGTACCAAACAAATTTAACAAATTTATTTATTTTTGCTTGTTTGACTTTATAGAATAAAGCCTGAGTGTACTTAGTAATAGAATCGTTAATATAAATACCGCTTCCCTTGCTACTAAACAAATAATATTATAACTGCATCTAAAATTTAGTGTTTTTGGCATTCGGTTGACTTAAGTTGATACATATATTAGGGTATAAACAGAACAAATGAAAAATAATAGTACAACTCGCATATAATTTGATTTCGTAAGAACTGGACAAGCGACAGGCACACAAAGTGTCTGTTACCGCAGGTACTTAGCTCTTAAATTTCAGAGCAGAATATATATCAACTCAAATAAATAGCGTTTGCTCTAATATAGTATATAGTCTGCTCTGCACTTGAATAAGCATACCTACTATAATCTATTGCAGAGCGATCGATGTCTGTGCTGATATAGAGTATGGCAATACGCACCCGGGTCCTGTATGGCTGTTTCCTCAACTGGTTTACTAAACAGATGGTTTCATATTTACAGGCGAAACTGAACCAAGCTTCATCTCGACTTTTTATGGAAACTTTAAAGGCATATATCTTCCAAACTAGAAACTTCCGATATGAAAATATATAGCATATCAAAATTCTTATAAAAATGCCTATTTTCACCTATAAAAATTTCATCAAAATCGGTGAGTAGGGCCTTATTCGAAATAATTACCAAAGTTGCAGTTATTGAAGTACATTTTTTTTGAGTAGTTGCACTTATAAAGGTTAAAATGCTATGTTTTATGGCTAAAATCGAAGAGTTGCGTGTATCAAGGGTTGCGATTACCGAGTTCGAACTGTAAACATATGTTGTTCATTTACACATACACGTGTACTTAAATATGTCCGTTCGAATAATCGAGTTTTCTATTCAATATAACTATGTAAATGCGTATTGGATAAATCATTTTTGATAAGAAAACACTTCTTAAGTAATCAGCTCTTGCGTGCTGACCCTAAATTTTTGTTGCCAATTGCTAGTTACAGCGGCTGTACAAAAGGTGCTCAATTTGCTAGACAACAAGTGGTTCAAAATGCATTTTCAGCAGCAACAGCATTTTTCCCCTTATTTGTAAAATAAAATAACAACCGGTTTTTTGATTATGTGGTAGTGCCGCACACAGCCATCACCAAGTTATATGTGGGGTGGAAATCGTTTGTGTGCGTGTTTCACTTTCATGCGTTCCTAAGCAACGTTGTATTGTATTTACTTGTCCAGTGTTTTGTTTGTTCGTTTGGAATGTCGCTGGAGTAGGAGTTTGGCTTTCGCTTGAATAGGTTCGTTTCGTTCTGGGTTACAGTCGTGACGTTTATTTTTTTTTTACCGATCTTGTTTTTGAAAGTGTCCCTATTACCTGCCAATAACTTTTCTTTTAAATAATATTACATTTAATCTTATATTGCAAATAAGCGGCATTTAATGAGAAAACCTAATACTTTAACGTTTTAAGATAAAAAAAAGTGACCGGATAACGTTCTATTCGCATCTCGCTTGTATCTACCGCTTCACCGATACTTGCCTTTCTTTCTATCGTGTTTCGTGGATTTACCTGGCGTTTTACCTGTGTAATAAATAATTATAACACGAAGTAGAAGGGAAAGGAAGAATGAAATTATCATTTCATCCACTCGTTCGCGTGTGTTCGTGTGTGTAGCATTTCAGGTTTTCCGATTTTTCCGTTCCATGAAATGCATTCGAAAGCAAAAATGCCGTGTTGCCTCCTCGCCGTTCACGATCACCATCTCCTCCAGCTCCAGCAACAGCATCCTCATCAACACTGCGAGCTGTGACTGTGACTCATTTTACGAAATTCACTCGAAAATGATTCTATTGTGAGCAAATAGATAGAGGATTACATATATTTTTCTTTGTTTGCCACTCGCACAGAATAAAATATCGCATTGGAATTATTGTGGAATACGACTAGGGGTACACTATCTGTTACCTATATCTACCTGCTTAATTGAAAAATACGTACTCGTACCTATGCCATTGTATTTTTAGATAAGTGCATTTAACATATGAATAACCATTTCTAGTGGCTGGTGGCTGAATGAAAAGCATAGCGTTAAAGCAAAGTGAAGTTAACAAAAAATAAATTTCCAACGCTTGCTGCATTTTATTTTAAAGTTAAGTTCAACAAATGAAAATATGTTTGTAAGAGTATTTAATTTATTATTAACGGCCGCGTGTTGCGTGGTATCGATCACAGACGTCGTCGGCGGTGAACTATTGTCCGATGGCGCGGAAATCGGCTACAAAAATGACACTCGACAACTTGTTCGCTTAAAACGTGAATCGAACTCGGTGTATCAAAATCCGCCTACGTTACGAAATGGCGGCGACAGCGTCTTCTTCGGGAATGGCGGCGCTATTGACGAATGGAATTTGGTAGACAATCGCAAACCGGCATTTAAAAATTGCCTGGAGTATGCTCCTTCAGTTAAGGAGGAACAGCCGGAGAATACATTCGTGATTCTAGTGCAGGCCGAGGATCCTGATCCGGGACAAACAATCAAATATAGCTTAACACAATCGGCAAGTGAAAGACCGAAATTTCATATAAATTCGAATACGGGCGTAATTGTGACGGCTCACACTTTTGATCGTGACGAGCCGATTCACGAGAAAGCCGTTTATGTGACAGTGCAGGCGACAGATGACGGCCGGCCGCCATTGGACGACGTGTGCACGTTCAAAGTGACCATTGAGGATATAAACGATAATCCGCCAGTTTTCAACAAAGCGAAATACGATGAATCCATGTCGGAAGACTCACAAGTAAGTAGCTTTAGGGTCCAAGAAGCTTTTTAGGTACACATACAGTATAATCTGCTAATTGGGACCCTCTGTAATTGGGGCACCTCCGAAATGAACCCCACTTCATGCATACACTCGGTTTTTTCATATAAGCGAACCTCTGAAAACGGGACACCTCTGGAACAAGGAATTGCGTTAGAATTGCTTGAAAAACAAACCTCTCAAATCGGGGCACCTCCTGTTTGGTTCGAATTTTCCTGGTCACCTGGAGGACCCCAATTAGGAGGTTTTATTGCAGGTACATTATATCGTTGGTCTATGAATACTGAGGCAAGTTGTTCTTGAATACTTATTTACTTAGTTATTTATTCTCTGGATGCCTTCTAAAGATTCATATGTGACACCTTTATGTGGTTGCTAAAATACCGAATCGACTAATCAGATCACAAATTAAATGATATACAGGTAAGGTAAAGTAGGTAGAAGCGGTGGTTTCGGTGCAGAGAAAACCCAAATAGCGTAAAGGTCAGAGAAAGGTCTTGCCGATATCTTTGTGGATATGACACAGTTTGTCAGACTGGTCCACCTGGGACCACTTCGTTTTAAGAAGAGTAAAAGTATATTGCCCTAAACAGAACCTACATAAATGTATGTATGTACAGGAGAATATGAACATTTTCCGCTAGTTAGCTGTTAAGGGCTCACCCTCGGACGGGCTAGTTCGTCTGTTTTCTCGTTTTCTTCGATGGCACTATGTCCTGGAACCCAGAGAAGAGTCTAGCCTGTGGTTCTACAGTTTGGGGTAAACAGGGGCCTGCTTATCGCAATCATTTGTATGTGCGTGTTATAATTTTGCACAGTTTTTTGCCGACTCCGAACGGCGAGTTAAAAAGCTCATCGTGACAAATGATACTCTTAAATGTTTCTCAGGCATTCAGAAGTGGTGACACCGTGAACAAACTTTGGGAGTGGCTGGTATTGAACCCGGGTAGCATGCGTAGTAGCCCAACACACAATCCACTACGCCATAGTGCCACTATAGTACATAATATATTATAAGGATGCCATTTCCAGAGTCACTGTTTCTGACATCTACGAAATGTGTTTAGTTTTGAAAACATATTTATTTTTCCAAATTTTCAATGTAAACACTGATTTAAATATATACGACCCAATCTAGCTAACTGACCGTTAGTGGCACTCTAGACTTAACTTTATTATTACAGATGAACAAAATTGTGCTACCTTCCCACTTTTTCGTGTCCTCTATTACAATAGATGTGTTGGGATTGGTAGTTCTGAAGTAAGATAATATAATTCTGGAGTATCTGAACACATTATTATTCAATGATTCCATACATTTTTCGTTTGTTTTTAATTTTTATAAACAAAAATACAAATCCTTATAAAAACGAACTGCTCAAAATAATAGGTAATTTATAATTAAAATGTTATAACCGTAAAAAAAAATCATATTCTGATATCAAATGAATAACTAACTTGCACTAATCCGTCCGGGCATTGAGGCTATTAAGCTTTGGCATTTTTCAATAGGAATAGCCCAAAGGTCGGTTTTGTTTGGAATGTTTCTATTGCTAGTTCCCGCCACAAATTCTCAATAGGATTGCAATCGGGGACTAAGAAGGCCATGGTAACAGAAATCTCCTGTTCTCTCAACCAAGCACTCACCAGTTTTGATGAGTCCTTGGGATCATTATCCTGTTGGAAGTGCCATATCAAAGGCATATTGTCCTCTGCATATGGCAGCATGTGATTTTTAAGAAGATCACAATAAATTTATTTTTATGATATCCTCGATGAAAACAATTGGTCTAACCCCAAACCAAGAAAAACTGCCCCACACCATGACATTTGCACCTCCATGTTTTACCGTTTTTTTTTTTTTTTGTAAAACGACGGTGAAACGAATATTCCTTCTACTATCAGAACCGAAAATATTAATTTTTGTCTCATCGCTCCATAAAATATTTTGATAATTTTGAGTGGTGTTGTTTTTTAAACTTTCTGCGAACTGCTTCCTAGCCCTTTTATTTTTATTTTGATGAGCAAAGGGGCTTTTCTGGCAATTCTGCCCGGTTAATTATTTTCTTGTAATATTTTTCTAACAGTTGGGGCAGTGATTACGTTATCTATTGAAGCTGCAATGGTTCTTGATGCCCTAAATGGGTCCCTTTTTTCTAGCAGTGTTATTTATTGTCCGTTGCTGAGTCCGTTTCTCTGCGTCTTCCTCTGGTTTTCGTCACAGCCTGTGGTTTTAAAGCCCGTATAACAAAATTCACAGATCTTCCTAGCGTCTTGGCAATGAATTTGAGGGGTTTTCCTTTCCCTTTCAGATTTTTCTAGATTTTTCGTTTCTCCCTTTGCTATATTATTTTGTGTATACATTTGCATATTCTGCAAACTATTTGATAAAAAATGTTTAAAGTTTACCATGTGTTTGGTATGATAAATGTCACAAGATTGTCTTTGTTTTATCTGCGCATTAACCATCTCAGGAAAAAATTTCAAAGAGATTCTTAATTTTGTTAATGAAAAAGAAAGTAAATCCCTGGCTGGGGTTACGGAAGTAATAGAAAACTACGCTCCATCCCGGCATAGGCCAAAGAGAAGAGCAACTAAATGTTATTACAGTGGGCATCCCATATAACGAATTATATAAATCCTTTCGTTAAAGCGATCATCGTTTTATAACTTACTAATAATCCCACCAATGTATTTTTTATAAGAAAAGAGAAATCAATTCAATAGATTCAATCGAGAAAATAACAGAAGTAGGGATAAATCCACAAAAATGGCAAACGATTTTGTTAGAAATTGTTAAACCGAGCGTACATTTTTTGCATCATTCGTAATGTAGTGCCATCAATAGAAAAAATCTTTGGATTGGAAATTCTTTAAATTGGATATTCGTTAACCTGGATGTCCACTGTACTTCCTTTAGGTAAGCTCGATCGAGGTGTCGTTTCTACTGGAGAGAGGATTTAACGAATGCAGCTGTGTGATTTGCGTTCGTTGTACTCCTCTCTTCGTTCAAAGTGAATTTTTATGTGGGAATGATGCCACCTGTTCAATGACAAGTACCTTAATATGCCTTCATATACATACATATTATGCTTTCGTAAAACTTCCTCTTTTGACGCAAAAATTTGCTTTAAGAAGATGAGTTTTGCGTTTATGTTTCGAGCTTCTACTGTAGTTGATTTTGCTGTCGTCGTACAAGGCAAGGAGGTTGGTACATGCAAACATATGTATGTATGTAATGTATGTTAATATTTAAAGTTTTCGTTTGAAGAAAATCGAATGGCGCTAAATTGTTTAATCGAAGGCAGGTTTGCTATAAGCTGTTTTTGCTTCACGCCAATATAACTCTGGTCACAATTCACCTGGCGAATTTTTATTAACAGCTGTAATTTTATTATTAGAACGCCACTTATGCACAAAAAAATGTGTAAGGTAGCAAAATGTCCGCTTCTGAAAATTAGCATATACGTATGTATATAACGACAAATTCAATTTTAAATACATATGTATGTACATACAGACGTACATACAGTTGTGTTCAAAATAATAGGAGCGCTATGTTAACATCACTTAAAATGTTTTCCTGGCGAAAAATTGGTAGTTTAAACTGTGAAGACATTTATGTATATTCTAACGGCATTTGACAAACAAATCCAGTAAGAATATGCACAGTTGAGCTTGTATGTGCGAGGATTTTATACAAAGAAGTGACTGCGAACGAAAAAGCACTGTTCATAATAATAGTGTTTTGGAAAAAGCAAAAAAAAAATTAAGTTTGCCGTATTTTAGTGTTTTACTGCACTTTTTTTTAAAAAAATGATAACAGTGGGTCGAGGAAAGAATGCAAATCAGGAAAAGCCAGAACTTATTCGAAAACTGCCTCAAATACGAAAATTTTACAGAAAATTACAGAAAAAAACTTTAAAGTAGTATTTCAGCAATAGCAGATGTCTTAAAATACATCGAAAAGCCAGAAATACAGAAACGGAAACGTATAATCTCCAAAGCTAATGACAGGTTAACTGTAAGATTTTCTGAAAGCTGCCCAGCGGCATCTTCCAATGTCATACAAGATAAGATTTAACGCCCATTAGTGATGTTACCATTGGCAGAAGACCTCTAGAAAATAAACGTTGTGCCAAAGTTCACGCCAGGTCCCATTTTAGACAAAAAAAAAAAACATCTGCAAGCTCGTATCAAATTTGCCAAAAGTCATGCCGATTGCCCTGCGACGAAATGGGGCAATTCACATTGGACGGACGTTAAATTGTCCTATTTGCTGGAACTTGTTCCCAACAATATGTCCGACGACCGCCCAACACAGAATATTTGCCTCAGTACACGGTAAAAACTGTTAAACATGGTGATGTGTGATGTGAAGGTCATCGTTTGGGCATGTTTTTCGTATTACGGAGTGGGACCAATACATCTGATAAAACGTAAAATGGATCAACATTTTTATGAAGTCATGCTCCTATAAGCCGAATAGGAAATGCCGCTAAAATGGGTGTTCCAACAGGATAACGACCCGAAGCACACGAATAAAAAGATGAAAGAGTCATTTCGGGTCAAAGGTATTCGGGTTGTGGAGTTGGCTCACAGTCTCCCGACCTGAATCTGATACACTACTTGTAGTGTGATGTCGAAAATGATGTGCCAGATGCCAAACCAGTAAGCATCAACAGCTTTGGAGGGTTCTTAACCCATTTTGGCCCGAGTGGGTAGTTTTCTACCCAGATTTTTATAATTTTTTCTCCAGAGGACTAATGACTGTTTGTAAAATGTTTCTATTTAAATGTAATTTTAGTAGTGTTAGTTACCATTTTGTTTTTCAATCTTCCCCCCACCCCTCTCTTTTAACACTATGATTGGGGCCTAAAATGTAGGCTTCAAAAAAGCATTTATATAAACAATAAAATATAATGTCTATTCTATGACGTAAATATAAAGTACTAAACATTTGTATCATTACTTTATGTGTTCCGTGTATCAGACCTTACAGATCAACGTTCAAAAATTGATGGGTAGTTTTCTACCCAACGGGCCAATATGTAAGAATTTTTTCATTTTAAGACAAGTCATGTATAACATTGAAACAATTTGAAATGACCGTTTTTTGTTTATTTATTTGTTCCGCATTTCGAGGTGATTCATCCAGATTCAGTATTTAGTCAAGATAACAAATGGTGTACTAGTAGATATCATAGATTAAAACAACAACAATGCAAATGGAGGAGATTATGGCCTTGCTTTAGTCACCTGATGAAGAAGATTATGTGGTCAATAAGGTGCACAGAACGGAATACGCAAATGTTGTGTATGTACCTTCAAAAGTCGACAATGCACTCCTTTTAATAGATTTTGGTGGAACTTTGGAGCTAGAATATTTAGAGGAGGGTGGTTTACATGCTCATGAGGCAGAGTCGGAGACCAGATTGGAGCCACCTTTTAATCATTGTCAGAATAACGTATCTTTGAGTATTCTTAACGTGGAAGTGGATGCTGAAGCAGCCAGAATTTAATCTATATCACAGCTATTGGGTATTGCTAAAGCAAGTATAAAATATGCTAAAACGCTCTTTTATTACCTATCATTGTCGTAGGTTAGGTGGTAAATCGTCATCTCAGTTGTTTTCTCTTTTCCATACTGATGGCATTACCGAAATGATAAAAGTATTTAATAACCAATATGCGGCACAACATAATGCACAGCTTCAATTCAAACTGCACGAATTAAAGAGATTCTTGGATACACTGTTCCGCAATGAATACCATACACTTCCTCCATGGAAATTGTATGTACTGGTCAATTCAGCATACATTTTGAGTTTCAATTGCGAAGAATCTTTCAATGTCGATATTTGAATCAATCAAATGACTTATTCTTTTATCAGACAACACGAAGTTCGATCGGATACATTTGCCAAAATAAGACGGCTCATCAATCACCGTAGGCGATTATTGAGGTATTCACAGTAAAAAGTAGTGGTGACCACTTTTTGTCAATACATCTTCCAACATGATGCTCAATGCATGAGAATTGCTTGTTTTGGTCACGAAATCGGGAAATGTCAAGTCAATTGGAGCTAAGAGACCATGTGTCTAAGGAGGTTTTGAGAGCAGACCGCAATCGCCCATCCACATGCATAATACAATATTTCGATGGTAGCAATAGTGACAAAAGCGCTGCAAAATTCGTCACAGTAAGGCGCCCTTTATTTGTATAAAGTGTATTATTAGCTAGTTTGCATTCTAAATGCTTCGGAAAATATACTACAAACATATAAGTACATAGTTATTTATCCCTACGTACTACTTATAACTTATCTATTTAATTTATGCAATGTTGATTTCCTTGAAATAATTTTTTTTTTATACTTATTGGCCCAGTGGGTAGTAAACTAATAACAGGTAAACGGTTAAAGAGAAAAATGTTTTGTTAACATTTTTGGTTTGATGGGGTCCATATGAGCTACTTTTGAAAATATCGTGAAAAAATGTCCACAGGAACTGGTACCGGGCCAAAATGGGTTAAGGTAGCCTGGCGTAAAATAACTTCCACTCGTTGTCAAAATCTTATCGACTCTATACCTCATCGGTGTGAGGTTTTCTTTAAGAATAAATGATTTTCAACCAAGTATTTAGATACCTAAATATAACAATTACCTAAATTTTGAAATTATAAATCTTATTATTTAAAATATTTGTGATTTTTAGGAGCACTCCTATTATTTTGAACAGTTAAACTAATGGCTTGAAGTACTTTTATTTTTTATAAATCTATTTTCCACTTTACGTTAAAATTTTTTAATCTAAAATTCTAAATGTTGCTAAATAAATTTAGTTGTGTCCAAAAAAAAAAAATAAACAAAAAAGATGGTAAAAAAATAACAAAAATCGCCGTTTTCCAGTTTGTGGAATGCCGCTCCTATTATTTTGAACACAGCTGTACATACAATCATCATACATACATCTTAATACATATATGTATATATATATATATAAATATATATAAAATTCTCATTTATGGGCCGAATTGGCTCAAATTCACAACATACATATAATATTTAAATAAAAAGAAAATCTTCGGCCAAATTTCAACCCAATAGGTGGCGCTGGGGTGCAGATATTTTCAAAAACGTAGCTTTCCCCGTATATAATTTTTATATAAACAATATTAAATTTAAATGTTATAATATAGTTTGGTGTAATAACAAAAACTTCCCACAGGTAGCGTTGGCAATTATCTGTCATGTGAGTTTGCGTACACGGGCGAAGCCAGGCGGATGACCTAGTTTATTATAAAAAATTAACAACAAAAAGTTTGTTGAACGAAATCGAATACATAGAGTCGATTTTGCTTTTTTTTTTTGACATTTTAGTCCCCTTCACCCGGTGATACTATTTAAAGGTTATGGAAAATTTAGACAATAGATTAGAGCACAAAATATTTTGTGCATCAAACAATTGCACATACCTACTGCAAATCATTTTGAAAGGAAACCATCATTCTTCGAAAATATAAAGTAAATACAAAAAGACTTTACTTCAGTTCAGGTGGCGCTACAGCTTGGGGTGAATCTGACCCTGCTTCTCACACTCATTTTTGCGTGCGTGTTATATTTTTGCACCAATGAAAACCACCTTCAGTTTTTTGCCGACTCCGAACGGCGAGTTGAGAAGCCCATTGACAAATGATACTGAAAGAGGTGACACCGTGAAAAAACTTTTAGGTGTTGAACCCGGGTTGGGATTGAACCCGCGCAGCAACGCACTTACCACTACGCCATGGTGCTCACTCACAAAAAGACTACCATATAAAGGGTGATTTTTTAGCTGGTTTGGTTTTGGCAACACTGGTTTTGACAGCTGACGTGTGTTTAGTACCTTGTGTCACTGTCAAACAGCTTCAGTTTGGTTTGCAATTTAACCATGGATCGTCTTACAAATGAACAACGCTTGCAAATTATTGAATTTTACTATCAAAATTCGTGCTCGGTTCGAAATGTTCATCGCGCGCTGCTTCCATTTTATGATCGGCATTCTCGACCTTCTGAGCAGTCTATTCGGAAGATTGTGACCAAATTTCGCACCAAATTTACTTTGTTGGACATTAAACCACCAACACGTTTACGTACTGTGCGTAGTAAAGAAAATATTGCGGCTGTATCAGCTAGTGTGACAGAAGACCGCGAAATGTCGATTCGGCGCCGTTCCCAGCAGTTAGACCTTTGTTACAGCACTTTTTTTTGCCCGAAATGGAAGTTCTTGACTTGCATGATATGTGGTTTCAACAAGACGGTGCCACATGCCACACAGCACGCGAAACAATGGCGCAATTGCGAGGCGAGTTTGGTGAACAGTTAATTTCACGTTTCGGGCCGGTCAATTGGCCGCCTAGATCGTGCGATTTGACACCATTAGATTATTTTTTGTGGGGGTATGTCAACGCTAATGTCTATAGGGACAAGCCCGCTTCGATTGACGCACTGGAAGCCAACATCCATGCATTCATTCGTGAGATACCGGATATGTGTGAAAGAGTATGCCAAAATTGGACTCAGCGGATGGGCTACCTGAGACGCAGCCGCGGTCAACATTTGCATGAAATTATCTTTAAACATTAAATTGCAAGGTTCAAACTATCGATTCAAATAAATATTTCATTCATTTTTTCGAATTTTTTGTGTTTTTTTTTTAAAAAAAGTTCTCAACCTCTTAAAAAATCACCCTTTATTTTTGTCGGTGTCTTCAGTAAAACAAGTTTTTGAAAAAAATAATTCGTATGACATTGCCATTGGAAGAGGTAGAAAAACAATATTAACTGCACGCGAAGAATGAGTTATTGAGAGGATAGTTAAAGCAGATCCAAAAATGGGTGCATCGCAAATTTCTATTAAAGCTCGAAAAATTAAGTGTTCCAACAGTTAATCCTTAGCCCATTCGAAATTTGCTACATATGTTACTAGGGTTACAAAGGTGCAAAATATCTAGCGATGTTACGAAAAAGTGGCATCCATGAATCCATCTTGCTGTATGTGCCATTGTTTGATGCAGTGTATCATTATTTGGGCAATTATACATAATTTCAGATTTCAAATTGGCACAAACATATCGTTAATGTAGGTAAGGTAATGTTTAAGTTCAAAAGATCTGAATTTTAGTATTTTTAGTATTATTGTCTTGTACCTATGTAAATTTAAATTTATAATGTGTATGTATAAACGACTTAATATCAAATTCCAATTTTATTATTTTAGTTTGAAGAATACTGTCATGTTATCGATACTATATTTGCAATACTTTTACTTTTATAATTTATACGTTACGAGACGTATCGAAACAGCATGAAGATACATACATATGGGGTAAATAGTTCACACTCACTCACAACGGAATGAAAGTACAAAGTCGGATTTTCATTGAAAAAGTGGAAATTATTCATTTTTGCTATACGTTTTGTTACACGCAAAGTTCGTTAAGTGTGCATTAAACATAGTGGTGCCGTCTCGTTGCCTTTTCAGTCCATTCTGATACCAGCCGTCATATGTGCATCAAACTTAACAGCACACTGTTTTCAATTTCATTCGGCTTTTGATACATATACATATACATATACATATATACACACACATGTCTGTTTTGTCTATTATCGTATTAAGAAATTACAAAATTGCTTACGTTTTGCAATTCTTACGAAATTACCGAGGTGAATAGAATGTTTTTATATATTGTATTCTATAATTATGTACATATGTGATATTGGACGGACAACCAAACCCATGGCTTGTTAATTTGTTAAAAAAAGTAAAAAAAAAATATAGTTTTCTTGTGAGATCGATTTATTTTACCTTCGTAAGACCGATCCTTGAATATGCTTGTCAAGATATTACAATACCCACTCTTTACAGGTTGAAGCGGTACAACGGAGAATTCATTGGTTTCGTCCTATGCGGTCTTCCGTGCCAACCTATACATATCGTCTAAAATTAATTAATGTACAGTCTGGAAATGCGCCGTCAAATTGCCAATATACTCTTAGTTCAGCAGTTATTAGCTGGAAGTATCGACTGCGCCGCACTACTCCACAAGATCACTCTTAGCACTAACCCACGTAACCTTGGATCTATTCCCCGCTTCCGACTTGTAGTATCTGTTTTCCGAAAAACTTAGGTCGTATTCCTTTCAGGATTATGCATCTTCCTATGAGCTTACGAATGCAGGTGCAAATAGATCGCATGCTGTACACGTTGTCCATCCCCCAACTAGAGTAGATCTGACTTTCTGAAGCCGATTTCTGCTCTCCTTGTAAGAGTGGATAATCCACGCGTTTTTTTCAACATCAAGATTCTGCAGCAGCAGCCTGTTTAGTTGTCCTGAAGACCTCCAAAATATCGGACCCCATGGGTGGAATTCCCATCCATCCTGCTGATCCATACCTACATGGGTCTGCTGCGGGGAGCATTTTAACAAAAACGTTCCATTATCAGGCGTTAGTATAGTTCTTTCTTTGAACCAAGCTAGGGGCTTATTCGTGTATACAGATTGAATGAACTGTGCGAATTTTATTATTTAATTATATTAATAAAAAAAAAAAAAAAACCTGACCTGCTCGATTTCCCGGGTCGAGGGTGGGTTTATACATAAAGCTCGCTCCTCTTTCCGTAGGTAGAGATGGAGACTTGGTGTTGGGTAGGTGGGTACATACATACCTACATCTATACATACTCGTGCATGGTGTAATATTTTTGTGGATTTTTAAGAGATCTAATTAAGTACGTATACATTCATATACACAAACAAGTCTCGGATTACCCAGCGGGAAAAATAGTAAGCGCTACCCAAGTATGCAGAGAGTAAGCGCTTACTCTTCATAACTCTAGGAAGCTTTGTATACTGAAGTATACTTACTTATTTCCTAAATGTGTATTTTAAAATAATATGCCACTCAAAGTGTTGCTGCTATTCCAAATGAAACTTCTGGAAGAGCCATTTCTGTTTAAGATCTCTCTTAAGCTATTCTTAAATTTGTTAAAAACATCTTCTCTTTGCCACACGGAGCATCGAGGAAAAATATTCTACATTCATTGTTGTTGACCGAGGACATTAGGATTTGTAAACGTTCTTCGATTTAAACGTCATTAATTTTACACTTTTGTATTTAATAGATGATTTTTATCGTTTGTCGACTCTTGTAAATATTAAATGTTGTGGCCCGAAATCGTGAATAAAGAACAACCAAGATTTTCCAGTGATTTTCCTGAAATCTATTCCCATTATCTTATTATGGTCTATCAGCATTTCATTTAAAATTGTTTTATCGTAATCAATGCCGTTCGAATAAAGTTGTAGGCAGTGTTTTCTGCCTCGCTTTCACGTCGCATTGTAAAACGTTCATCAATCTCAGCAGCAACATCTCAGCCATTTTTTCTCTCGTCATTTGCTTATTGATATTGAAAACCAAAAAAAAAAAGAAGAAATGACTGAACCTCCTACGTATGAAACTGCAGAGTTAATTTCATTTATTTGTCATTTAGCTAAAAATGCAAATTTTGTTCCCACACTCAACGATGATTGGGTTGTCTGTATGTTTTTTGAGCACAGTGCAGGTTTTTTTACGGGGTATTACTCGTATATTGGTATGTAAATAGCTTATTTTTTTGACATTGACGGTGTACTGGCATATACATATGTATGTGTATCTAATTACATACATAATAGGATTTATCGTTTAAACTCACGTTGGCCGTTTCGCAATATCACACGTTGTTGACGGTTCCTTCTTCAGTTTATTTATTCGCCAATTGACTTTTCTTTTTTACTTGCTTCTTCGCTTCAGTTAAAACCTGTTCTTAGAAATAGTGTGGAAGCAGTTATACTCTGTGGCCGTTAAAAAACAGTTGGAATTTATTTAAATTTAGTGTGCTTAGTTTGAAGTAATAATGTGTTTGGATTTTATTATAGCAAATGAATCAGAGGTAAAATATGTTTATTAAGTACATTGAAAACAATAACTAGACGGCAAATGCCAAATTCATTTCGTTGCCATTCCTTGTATTAACATTTCATTAACGTCATTTACGACGGACGATCAGGTCATTTTGAACCTTCAGCTTGAGAGCAATGAATAAGATTTAGAGATTGGTAAACAACAAACATTATGTATAAGTAAGTTCTGTGTAAATCTATTGCTGTTCTTTTTCTATCCGATAATGTCCTTGAAAAAACACATTGGCTGTAAAAAAAAAAGTACTGCCAAAGATTGACATACGACATTTTTCAAGTATGTTTTGTGTGAATGACATGAATGATGGCATGTATCCAAGTGGAACTTTGCATTTAAAATCGATTAAACTATTGTCATTCAGTAAACAAGATTTCGTGAAGTTTTGGTTACCTAGGAAGGATAATAGTGTTTTCTTTTGTGTACTCGTAGTAAAGGCCCCGACCCATAGAATGAGTTGGTGCGTTGCGGCGTTGTTTCAACTGAGAGCTCGATAGAATACACGCATTCTTATAAAAGGTGGCCCATAACTAATGTGACCATTTATTTTTTGGCAAGAAGAAATTTCTTTAGGCCTTACCTAAAAGAGTTTTTTCACGGTACCACCTCTTTCGAATGCCTGACAAGCATCAAAGAGTATCATTTGTCAAGATTGAGCTTCTCAACTCGCCGTTCGGAGTCGGTAAAAAATTGTAGGTCCCTTCCATTCGTGCAAAAATATAACACGCACACACAAATGGTTGCGAGAAGCAGGCCCAGGTTCACCTCGAGCTGTAGCGCCAACTAAGTAAGTAAGTAAGTTGCCAGTTGAACATCAAAACCAGCAGCTTTATAGATTAGCTGAATTTTTCTATGATGTCTGCTTATTTCCTCATGACGTAGCTGCTGTAAGAATACAGAACACTACTTACACTGTATCGCAGACATTGCCGAAGAGACTGCCTTTGCTTATCTTTCGTATAAAATCTCTGAATGTTTTGCCGTTCGCGACCCTCTTTTAATAAGTAAGATTTTCGTTTTCCCCCCATTCAACCGACACAGTGCTCGAACTTTTCCCACTCTGTCGCTGCAACGTTAATTTTTCTTCCTCAGCTGACACTCGTTTTCGTTGTGTGCTCTTTTCACTATTCCACGGATTTATTTCGGTAGTCAATTGTCGACTACCTCTTATTTAACATTTAACCTACCGAACCGACACTTTATGTATACCTACTTATTCCCGCCGTCACCGCGGTCACCTAGTGAACAAAATATTTTATTTTATTTAGAAATAAATAATGTACACTACATATGTGTTTTCCTGGTATTTTTTTTACAAATAACGAAACAATAGCGTATGCAGGATATTCTAAACGATATTAAAAAATAAATTGTGTGTATAAACTACACGCGGCAGAAGTAAATCCTTATCCCTTCATGCACATAGAGGTTTTTTCAATACGGACATAACAATTCTGTATTTAAATCAAACACAGAATAATTGAGATATCGGGCTGAAAATTATTCCAGGTATAGTATTTAATATTAAATTTAAGTATGGAATTCGATCTCGTTCATACGTTCAGCACGTAATGGCTTATTCACTATCAAATACGAATTAACGCTATAATCCATTTATGGCGTTAATTCACTTTCAAATGAGAACTAAAGTCATATCGTCTTAGTATGTTTTAGAAAATGGCCTTAGTCCTCATTTGAATGTCAATTAAAGTCCCAAAAGAAGTCCCACTTAAGTGGGGCACAAGACCCAAATTGAGTTTAGGACTCATGTCGCACTCCATCGGGACATACGTACATACATAAATACAATTTTTTTTGTTGTCGAAAATTGGACTTTAGTACCGAATTCTCGGAGAGATAGGATTCCAAAAATAATGTCTGTTTTTCAATTAGGCCTCCAAACCCCTTTTATCCATTCTAATATGTATCGTGCGATTTTTTTAGTTTAAAATTCTCAAATTCTCAAAAACTAAAATTTTATAGTTTTCTTTTCTCATCTGCTCCTCACGATGACTGCCTGTTAGATCAAAAGTGAAAAGATTTTTTTTTTGATTAATCGGAAGTTCTATTTTGTGTGCAGCTTTTATTATAAACTATTGGAAACGACTTGAAATTTTGTCTCACAGTTTGTTTTTTTTGTGTCTTTTCAGCCCGATGCTATAATAATGCGAATATCCGCTACGGATTTAGATGACGGTGACAACAGTATTATCGAATATGAAATTCTAGCTGAACGTGATTTTCAATACTTTCGAATTGATAAAGCTGCCGGCATTATATACCTGAATCGACCCATAGACAAACGACCGGGTCAGTATTATTCTATTACTGTGCGGGCATACAACGTAGTACCAGATCCACAAGATGCTCAAATAGAGGTACGAATTCGAATCATTGAATCCAGTAAGAAACCACCATCGTTCATAGATCCTATTGAGGTACCAATCTTCCTAAAAGAAGACTTCAAAGAGTACTCGGAGCCGATAGTGACGCTTAAAGCTGTCTCCAATGTACCCGATAAGCCAGAAGTAATTTTTGAACTAATCACCGGTCGCACGGAGCAGACAAACAGCAAGAAAACCTTTGTTTTCAATCAAATTGGCAACACTGTCTCGATAAGTTTGGGTAAAACTCTCGACTTTGAAGCCATCACTGATTATACACTGACTATGTCGGTACGCAATATATATGACTTGGTGGCCGAACATCTACTTAAAATTAAGATCGAGGACGTCAACGATAATATCCCCTATTTCACAGAGGTGAAAACAGGAACAATTTTGGAAAATGAGCCAGCAGGGACGCCTGTGATGCAGGTACGTGCTTTCGACATGGACGGCACTGAGGCGAACAATATAGTCTCGTTTGAGTTAGCCGACAACAAAGACTTTTTTGCCATTGATCCACATACGGGTAATATTACAGCGCTGACAACGTTCGATCGAGAGGAGCGGGACTTCTACAATGTTAAGGTCATCGCAAGTGACAACTCGCCATCGGCTTTGTATAAGAATGGAGAACCCAATCGCGGACAGCAAGTGTTTCGCATTGAAATCGCCGATAAGAATGATCACAAGCCGCATTTTCAAAGGCCCGAGTATGTGGCCGAGAAGTTGCCCGAAGACGCTAACATAAACTTTATCGTCATCGAGGTGACAGCTGTTGATGAGGATAATGCATCACAGATTGTTTACACCATTGAAAAGGGTAATGACGACCAGGCGTTTAAAATAGAAGCTAAAACCGGAAAGATAACCGTCAACAACAGACTGGACTATGAGACGACCACGGAGTATGTGCTGAAGATACGAGCGTTCGATGGAATCTACGATGATCATGCAACGGTGACAATCAAGATCGAAGACGTCAACGACAATCCACCAAAGTTCAAGGAAGCAGAGTACAACAAGACCATCAAGGAGGAGCAGGTGCTCGACTATTGTATACTAGAAATCGAGGCTAAGGATCCAGATATCAAGGATCCGTTGGCTGATCAGAAAATCAAGTACTCCGTAGTAAAAGAAGAGCAGAAAAAGTTGCTTACCATAGACGACAATGGTTGTCTACGCTTGATACAACCGTTGGATAGGGATCTGCCAAATGGCCATAAGAACTGGCAGGTACTGATTTCAGCCATCGATGATAATGGAAATGGTTTAAAATCGGCGGTTGTGGTAACAATTACGCTTGACGACATCAACGACAATGCGCCGTTTCTAACAAACAAGATGCCAGTAATATGGCAAGAAAATCGTAATCCTGGGCAGGTTGTTCAGCTACAAGCAAACGATTATGATGAGGTCCAGAATGGACCACCATTCACATACGGAATTGATCCCGATTCTCCACAAGATATCAAGACAAAGTTCTCCATTGACAATGACTATTTGTTTGCGAATGTCCAGTTCGATCGAGAAGAACAGAAGGAGTACTTCATTCCGATTCGCATCAGTGATTCTGGAACGCCAAAACAAAGCAGCGTCAGCACATTGCACCTAATCATTGGTGACGTGAATGACAACGCAATGAGTACAGGATCCAGCCGCATATTTATCTATAATTACAAGGGCGAAGCTCCAGATACAGAGATTGGCCGGGTGTTTGTGGACGATCCAGATGACTGGGATTTGGATGATAAGACGTTTGCATGGAGAGATGGCTATCCGCATGAGAATTTCCGTTTGAATCCGAGCAGTGGCATGATAACCATGTTGGAAGGCATTCGAGAAGGAGACTATTTTTTGAATTTTAGGGTCACTGAGGAATCTACCTTTATTCCACGGCACTCAGTAGATGCAGATGTGACGATAGTAGTAAAGGAAATCCCTGAAGAAGCGGTTGATAAAAGCGGTTCCATTCGATTCGTTAACATAACCAGTGAGGACTTTATTTCGATACCGCGGTATGGAGATCCAGATGCGCTGAGTCTGAAGGACCATCTGCAAATGAGTCTAGCAAAGCTCTTTAATATTTCCGTGTTGAATGTTGACGTGTTTACGGTCCTGGAACATGCAAACCGGACATTGGACGTACGGTTCTCAGCACATGGTAGCCCATACTATGCCCCGGAGAAACTAAACGCCATGGTTGCACAATATCAGCGAAAAATTGAGAACGAGCTGGATCTTGAAATGTTGATGGTGAACATAGACGAGTGCCTCATCGAGAAGTATAAATGCGAGTCATCCTGTACGAATACTCTCCACAAGTCGAGCATTCCGTACATGATCTACTCAAATATGACCTCCTTCGTCGGAGTCAACGCTTTTATTGAAGCCGAGTGTGTCTGCGAGGACAAATTGTTAAGCTTTTGTCTGAATGGAGGTACCCTGAACGATGACGAAGTCTGCCAGTGTATTGATGGCTTCAACGGTCCTCACTGTGAACTCGTTTCGATTGGTTTCTATGGCAGTGGTTATGCGATGTACGAGCCCGTATCGCCATGCGACAATACAAAGATATCAATGGAGATCTCACCTCACACAGACAACGGTCTGATCATGTACATTGGTCCTATCAACTACAACCCTCTGCTGCCGATTTCGGACTTCCTTTCTCTGGAGCTGATCAACGGATACCCTGTCTTAATGGTTGACTATGGTTCGGGGGCGATTCGCATCGAACATCGTCACATTCAACTGCAGGGCGGTAAGAGTTACGCCCTCGACATCATTTTACAGAAGACCAGCATCGAAATGACAGTAGACAACTGCAAATTGTCAACTTGCATGAGCTTGGGCGCGCCACAAGGCCCCAACGAGTTCCTTAACGTGAATGCACCGCTGCAATTGGGCGGGACTCCAATTGACTTGGAACGTCTCGGTAAACAACTTAACTGGACGCACATTCCAAAAACAACCGGCTACTTTGGCTGCATCCGCAATCTAACCGTCGATGGTTACACCTATAACCTCGGAACTCCCTCAGTCTTCAAGAACGTGGATCCAGGTTGTCAGCGCGCCGTGGCTGTTGCCGTATCATTCGGCATAGATCGCAACTTTATCATCGCGATTGTCGCATGCATGGCACTTTTGTTGATTATTCTGCTGGCCGTGGTGGTGCAGAAGAAACAGAAGAATGGATGGCACGAGAAGGATATCGACGACATTCGAGAAACCATCATCAATTATGAGGACGAAGGCGGCGGTGAACGGGACACCGACTATGACCTAAACGTACTGCGCTCACAGCCCTTCTACGAGGACAAAATCTACAAGGATAACATGCACCCGATGCAAGATCCCAACGACATCCCCGACATTGGGGGCTTCCTAGGCGATAAGAAAGAGAACTGTGACAAAGACTCGGGCGCGTATCCCGTCGACGATGTGCGGCATTACGCGTACGAAGGTGACGGTAACAGTGATGGTAGCTTATCTAGTTTAGCGTCGTGCACAGACGACGGTGATCTCAATTTCGACTACTTGTCGAATTTCGGGCCGCGGTTTAGAAAATTAGCGGACATGTATGGCGAAGAGCCGTCCGATACAGACTCAAATGTCGACGATGATCAGGGTTGGCGGATATAGTTGAATAATAAGTAATAAATTTTGATTTAAATCCATTAAGAACATATGAATGTAACGTAAGTGTATTTTTTTTTATCAAAAGTTTAAAAAAAAAAACATAATTTAAGCGAAAACAAACAGTAAACTAAATTATGTACATTTAGGTTAAACGGAATGGAAATATATTATCAAATAATATTTACCATCCAAGTGAAGAAAGGAGAAAAAAATAAATAGACTTATTTTTTATTATTTTATATAAAAAAAAACGTTTTATTTTTAATTCTTCGAATAACTGCATACATTCTTGGGATTACAATTTTTCGAATTTCATGGGCTGTTCGTTTCTTCGGTGTTGTGGAAGCGATGACTTGCAGAAGTTGGAGCTTTGGGTGGAATCGCTGTTTGGATCTCATCCATTTGCATGTAAGTATTATTTAAGTTAAATTAGTATTCCCTTACGAGCGTTTTTATGTTGAATAATTGATTGATATTGATATTATTGACTGTTCACAAAATGTTTTCTCTGCATTTTTGCCATTTAAAGAATTCCAATGTTGAGAACTTGTATTGCCGCCTCTGCTTTAACTTTTGGCTGTTCAAGTGCATTTCGCCATCACTTTCGATTTCTTCGGCTTGCAGATTGCTGCAAGTCGGTAACAGATCGGTTTCATTTTCGCCCAGCTAATTGTTTTTGTCCTATGCACATCCAGTTGGGGATATGTCTTCAAGCCAATCATTAATTGATGCAATTATTTCGTCTTTGTCGTAATCAGTGTTTAAATACATCATATGATGGTTCTAGCACTTTGGTATTGCCCTAGACTGCCTAGACTGACTTTGGCCATTGACCATAAATTAAATGCCTAAAACGTTTCTTTCCAAATTTAAACCTTCGCTTCCGACCAAATGTGGCAATAGACTTTTTTTTTGTAATAGAGTTTATTCAAGTCAATCACATTTTGATCCATAGGCTGTAGAATCGCGCAGTGTAAAATAGAAATAAGTGAAAAAAAGGACAAGATACAAATATGGAAATACATATATAAGAATTTATAAAACACAAATTGCGTTTATCGTGTCACTTTTTGGAAGAGTTGCAACAATGACAAGATTTTAAGTGTTACTTTTTGAAGTGAAACTTCTTTAGCCGCGGTAGGGCAAATTTACCTGAATCAGAGAAAAAAGTGAAACGCTTCCCCTTCTCCAACTTCAACAGGCAGTAAAATCTATACATAGTATAAAAGGAAGCCACCAAAATGTGGCTAAGCTCGAGAACCACTAAACGGATTTGGATGCGGTTTTCACTATTATGATCTGCATTTCTTGGCGGAATTTATGGGTGTACTCAGACTACTCCATTACTGATAGGAGCTGAGAATTCGAGATCGAAGTGGCAGGAAATCAAATTTTCTGTCAGTACAGCCCTAACTCAACAATGGCTTATTGGATTTAAAACAAGTTTCACTTCTAACGCGCGAGAGTCTCACGCACTTTTTTTTTTCCTGGAGGTGTGTGTACCGACGGTTGCTTTTATTGGGGCCGTACTGTATATTCCTGAGAGAAAGATGCTTCGATATATGTGTATAATTAAATAAGTAAACAAATAGTAAAATGCAAACAAGTAAATTAGTAAATAAAGAAATACAGCTGCGAGCAAAAAAATAGCAGTGCCACTAAAGAAGTTGCATTAATTTAAAAATACAACAAATTAAGCAATATTTTTTAAAAAAATTTACCAATAATATAAACTGCGTTATTTTCTTATAATATCTACATTATTAGTTTTTGATTTAATTAAAATAAATTAAAATAAATGCATTTTATCGAAAGGAACTTCAAAAAACGGCGAGCAAAAAAATAGCAGTGCTCTTTCTTCGCCAGCTTACTTTATCAAAAAAGTAAAAAGTAAATACTGAATTTACATAAATTAGTATGAGGTGTTATTAAGGATATACCAGTCCTTAGTAGTATGCCTTTAATTACTTATTAAAGCTGCGTAAAACCGTTTTACAGAGTCTAAAAGATGCTGGCACCTTTCGGATGATATTGATCTCCAAGACTGCTGAACTAACCCTCACAACTCGTTTTTTTTTGTTTTTTTTTGTGCAGTACATATCTCTTTTATATAGGCCTATAAATTTTCAATAGAATGGAGATCGGGATATTGAGCAAGCCACTCCATGAACTCAATCAATATATCCTGACACCATTGTTTAACTGTTTACGTCCTGCCTTTCAGGTCGTTGCCCTGCTAGAAAACCCATTTTAGTAACATTTCGTCTTCGGCACATGACAACATGATGTTTTGCAATATATCAACGTATGAGTGCTGGTCCATTATACTTTTATGCCAGTATATGGGACCAATACCATAGTATGAAAAGCATCCCCAAATCATGATATTAGATCCACCGAGTTTTTTAGTTTTTTTTTGTGAATCAAGGATCATATTTTGTATTGGGTGGATGCCTGACATACTGCTGAGATACGTTTCCGCTATACAGGAAGGTTTTGGTCTCATCAGTACACATTATATTACTCCACTTCTCAGCGGGGCAAGACTAATGCTTTTTCGCAAACCTCAGCCTTTTTGATACATCCATTTTCTTGAGAGGTGGGACTTTTCGTGGACTTCGAGCACTTAAAAAAGTGTTCCCTCAGCCGTCCTCTAAAAGTGTGAATACCACATATTTATTAAGTTAAGCACACCCACAATCTGGGTAGCTGCTGCAGAAAGATGTGTCCCAGAGTGCCTTACAAAACGTTTCACCATTGAAGGATGCAAAATTTTGTTCCGGCCACGAGTTTTAACCTTCATTTTATATTTTACAGCATTGCTTATCATTTAAGCGTTACACCCAGAAGTTCCAGAATTTGTTTGTACATTTTCCCATCTTTTATAAGCAATTTATTTAGCCCGCACGTCTCTGGTGTGCAGTGTAGTCCACGACCCACTTTTATCGAAAAAAATTAATCGGTTTTACTATTGATTTGATTAAAAATAAAAAGAAGGAACTTTTATCTTACTTTTCTATAAGTTGGATTCCAAAATCAAGTAAAAACAAAATTTGTATACCGAAATCTAATAAGCACTGCTATTATTTTGCTCGTCTCAAAAAGTATGAAATGCACTACTAATTGATATTTTAAAGCAGAAGTGAGGATTTACCATTGCAATATGACGTCATGTGAACAACATATTGTTGATAAGTATAATATTACAGCAAAAGTCACAAAAAATATTAATACAAAAAAAATATTAAGGAAAATGTTGCTTTCAAGGTAGCACTGCTATTATTTTGCTCGCCACTGTACGTATATAAATAAATAAATAAACAAATAAATAATAAATATGCAAATAAATAGATAGTTAAATAAATATATAAGTAAATAAATAGGATGATAAATAGAAAAGTAATTGATATGAGTAAATAGTTAAATAAGTATACACAAAAAATAAGTGACAAACAACAAATAACATGTTAGGATTTACAGATATAAGATGGATCTAACTAATGCATTAATTAAAGGATTTTGTACTTTTTCACATTTAGCTATACATTTTTAGTTGAGTATTTCAAATCTTCTTGCAATTTGAAGGACCTCGGCTCTCGTCCAAAATTATTGTTGAAAAATCCCAAGGTAGACCCAACATCATTTTAAGTACTTTGTTTTGGGCGGTTTGAAGTTTTTTAGTGTACGTTTTGGCACAGCTTCCCAAACTGGAGAAGCATATGTAACTAGGGATTTCAAAATTACTCTAAAAATAATCATTTTATTGTTTCTGCTCAGCAATGATCTACGATAAAGAATACAGATAAAGCATTTTGACAGCAATACTTACTTTATTTAGGGTATTTTTTATATGACCACCGAAAGTTAGCCTTTTATCTAAGTACAGCCCTAGGTACTTAATTAGATTAAGTCACGGAATATCACTATTGCTTATTTGCAAGTTATTTACTGGTAAAAAACAATCCTCTCTTTTTCGTGTGAAAAGGTTAGGTTAGGTTGAGAGGGGTTATGAGGCTAACCCATCACAAAACACTAGGCACCAGAGTGGGTCCATCGCGATCCCCTAAAATCCATCACAGGATGGTACCTGTGAAAAAGATGGCTTGGTTTTTGTCAGCATGAACTTTAACTTCCAATGCATATAGTATTCAAAGACGATGTTAAGGGCATTTTGAAGATTGCGTTCAACGACCGATCCGACTTTGTGAGAAGAATATATTGCAGTATCGTCGGCATACATTGCTATATCACAGTTTTGTATATTTGGGAAGCCGTGTGTTAATATGTTATATTAAATAAGGTTGGGGCAAGAACAGCTCCTTTGGGCACTCCAGCCGGAATTGCTTTTTGGGAGGAGTTCAATTCATTTAGCGATACCAAGAAAGCTCTACTGGTTAAGAAACTTTGTTTTATTTTTATTAGGTAATTTTGGCAACGGAATTTTAGAAGTTGATATATGTATCGACCCATTATGCCAGACTGAATCGAACGCCTTCTTAATATAAATCAAGACTTATCCCGTAGATATTTTATTAAAGTTTCGCTTTACAAACATTCTTGGAAACTCTTAAGATCTGGTGGTCTATTTCACCAACTACAAATTACAACCACAATTTTGTACTTGTAAATGAGAACTACAAATTTGCACTTTTCGTTCTGTTAAGCACGGTACAAAATATTTGGTGAAACGACATTAATCAAATATTTTACAAATTTTGTTAAAAAGCACTTGTAAACACAAATATAGGCCACTGGTGGGATGTGCTGTGATTTGTGCGGAATCGAAACGGATAAGCTGGTAAAATACCCCTTTCTTGCTTCATTCTTCATTTTTATATTTTTTTGTTCTTTTTGGGAAGCTTTTACTAGCTTCCATTTAACAAGGAAATAATGCATTTTAATACAATTTTTTTTTTTTTTTATAACTTGATCCTCCCCAAGGCTGATACTGCGACCTAAAAGATCTATTGTATCATAGGATACTAATTAGCCCAAAAAGGCAAATCTCCTTTCTAATAAAGGCGAGTAAGTCCTTGGTTGCCGCATTTTTTAATTCGTAAGGTCTAAGCAGTTCTTTATGTAGGATACGTCGTCTGACCCCGAAAAGTGCCGGGCAATCACAAAGGACGTGTTCGGCTGTTTCGACCTCTTCCAAACAGAGTCGGCAATCGGTCTCGCTAGACATTTTATGATAAACGATGTCTAAGAATTCTCCATCAACAAAATCTAAAACCGAAAGTATTTGTTAATGCAGGTCAATATAATAACAATTAAAATGTTTTCATAAATCATCAGCGAATTTACGTGATTTTTAAAACTTTTTTCTAAATTTAATTAATGGAAATAAAAACATAGAAAGAGGTCATTCGCGTGTTGGTTTTTTTTTCGTTTTATTATGGTTTGTGAAAATTGTCACCTTTTTACTTTTATTACTTTGCTTAATTGCTTGCGTGTTCTCTAACAGATTTATAACTACTTACTTGTGCGATGCCAACAATTGTACAAAGAATCTTTTGTTTTGGTTGTTTACCTAAATTAGTTTTACATGTTTCAGGGTTTTATATGTGTGGTAGTTTTTTAGTATTTGAATTGGACAGAAAGTGTTGACAGGAAGCTTATAAAAAGACGTCTACGATAATTGTACAAATGAAAATTTACAACGAATAATAGCAGATTTTTTTTTGAAGATTTTTGATTTTTGTATAGCTGTGCTTTTACAGCATGGAAGTACGATCTTGTGTTTGAAATAGAAAAAAACTTTTAAATAAGTATGTCCCTAAAAATATATTCCAAATCATTTTTTTGTTTTTATAATTTACACACGCTAAAGAGGATATCAATACCCTTGTAATATTTACACGAGCACATGAAGGACAAGAACGAGAGACAGACGGATCGACGTAGTGATAGGCAACTCAGATGTTAGGTTTTAACTAACTCTATGGGTGGTGTCCAGGATAACTGGAGAGTTGTGTATTATTGAATGTTATATCGTTGCTTATGGTTCACAGAATTTGTTTTCCAGATGTTTCTTTCAATTTCTTCAGCCATGCCACCATCCTACTACCAGTGTTATGCCTCCGCACTTTCATATGATTGTCAATCAAGTGTCAAAATAAATTAGCTGTGATTTATCCTTGTCATCGTTTTGAGTGCGTAAAGAGAATTTTGCGTAGTTTTCTTCTGGTTTTTCCACTTTGCGTACATTTTTTTTTATTAATTACAAAACAGTTCCTGTCCCAGTCCCATCAATCTTTTAAAATATTTTTTAATTAATATATCACTCTCAAGCGTCGTCGCGTCGGTGCGGACAATCAAGAACTTTTAATTGAGTAAAGAGATGAATCGTATACTTGAAAATGTCAGACCGCGCCGCCGCCACAGATTAATGCAAGTCGTTTGTTCAATTAAAATGTTTCAAATACATTTTAGTTCTTTAGTCTTTCCTCATGCGTTTTACTTAAAAATTACTTATCATTACTTTCAAAGTCTAAATTCAAGGGAACGTTTGAGTCAAAAGGGATGAGTGCTTCCGTGTCACTCCCTTCAATTATTGTAATCTCAAAGTGGTTTATCTTTTGGATTGACCTTACGGTGTAAGTGCAATAGTATGCTGCTCCACACGTTCGATTATCGCAGTGAATACACCGAATATGATAACAGTAAACGCATCTATACATCTAATTAGGAACCGCTTGTTGTCCAGATAATTGAAAAATTAAAAAAAACAAAATAATTGTCTGGATTTTCTTTTTTATATTTTTGTTTGTATGCTCTTAAATTGGCCCAGAGAGGCGGAATATAATACAATACAGTTTCTTACTGCTGATTTAATTTTTTGCAAATCACATTAATTGGTTCACATATTTTGGGTGAATAAGAGCCAAGATCAACCCGTCCAACATATATATGACCGGTCAATGGTGCCTCGTACGTTTGAGTTCATACAAATAACTTTTTTTTTAATCTTCTTTCAGATGTACATCCGGGCGTGAGTGAACAAATAAAAGACGATGAGCATGTGATGCTTAAAATGCACCTGCGTCTCAGGTGCATTTATAAAGTTCTGGGGTCTCTCGTTTTCCTTATGTTGTCAGCTGCCATCTGTTAATATCTTCTTTTTTGTTTTCTAATGAAAAATACGTCCTAACGACAGTTTATTTTTTAAGGTAGGTAGTTATTTTATTTTGTGGACTCTATAGTATCTTCCGGGGCAGATAGTTTCTTACCTGCTGCCGACGAGAATCCCGTTTGCATGTGTATTGTGTATTCTTGGTATTAATGCAGATAGTTTAAAAAAAAAAAAATACGTACTTATACGTACAAATTTTACAGTACGTACAAACATAGGAAAGGTCGAATGAAAAAAAAAATTATATGCAAACACACTGCTATACGGTAGGTCGGTAGGTATGTATGTATGTACATTGAACCAAAAAAAAACTTGTACACTTGATTTGACAAAGTTTGCAACTTATTATCTCTTGAACTACATATGCACACCAGGGGAATGAAGTAAGTTGCAATATCTGTTCTATTTTTATAGCTTTAAAATAACGTTTATTTAAGATCGTTACACAAAACACGTTTCTGGGAAAATAATATAAAACAGAAAATGAGCATTTTACAAAGCCAAAAAAAAACTTGTACACCCTACTCTTTTCCACTTAAGGTACAGTTATCCTGCACAAACAATATGCTTACAAACTAAGTTGAAGGGACAATGAATAAATTTGATTATTTAAATATATTAAAAACAATTTACAACCTACTGCTGCAAAATTGGGACAGAGAACAGAGAACTTCTGCTTCGTGCGCGATAACGATCCAAAACATTCATCGTTTTTAGTTAAGGAATGGCTCCTGTATAACGTAAAAAAAGTACTTCCTCATCCACCCCAAAGTCCGGATTTGAATCCCATTGAGCATTTATGGGCTCACATGAAAAAAAAATTAAGAGAAAAAGTGGTGAAAAATAAAAATGAGCTAAGAGCCGAACTGCAAAACATATGGCAGACAATAACCCCAGACATCACGAGAAACTTGGTTCTTTCGATGCCAAAGAGACTTCAAATGGTTTTAGACGCTAAAGGAAATCACACGAAATATTAATTTCAACGAAACGTTCAATAAAACTTTATTTTTAAATGAATTTATGAAGTGTACAAGTTTTTTTTTGGCTTTATGAAAAGTGCCTTTTATATTAACTGTTATTTTGCTAAAAAAGTTATTTATTCTTAAGTTTGAAATAAAGACGATTAAAAGTAAGGAAAATAAAGTATCATTTAAAGTTTGTTTCACTAGCTGGCATATTTTTTTTCTGATTAATGCATAATGAACATTCGTTGGCCTACTGTACAAGTTTTTTTTGGTTCACTGTATGTAGGTAGAAGTGGCAATTTCGGTGGATACCACAACCTCAGGTGTAGTTTATTCGTATGTAGGTTGAGATAATTATGTATATCCACCCTGTGGAGTTTAAGAAGAGGATCTGTTCTCCAATCCTTTTCTCGGATGTAACTTTAATGTTGTTAAAGAATGGTTCGCCCGGTATGCGTTGCCGGACATTTGCGCAGAAAATTAATAAGCGACTTTTTCATGTTCATCCTTGCAACTTCGGCAGAAATTGCTGTAAGGGATCGCTTCGCTAGTTTGGCTGCGATAGGATTTCGATACGCCGAGCACAAAAAATATGGTGTACACGTGTCTTTATAAACACGAACACAGAAACAGCATATCACAAATTCCGTTTTCACAGTGCTGCGATAATTCGGTATTATGGCTTCCGAATCGAAAATTTACATTCGCTTGTGGCGTCCAAAATTTGACGAAATGTGATATTATCGTTCGCGAAAAGTTCGCTAACCATAATAAAGCCTTAAGAAAGTATCACAAATTATTGAGGCATAAAACAAATAACATTAAACAATAGCATATAAATAAAGACGAAAACAAATAACCAAGAAAAGAAACAATACGTCTGACATTTCCTTATTTCATCTTTAGGTGGATCAAACATGGGGGAATGTTCTTCTTGATCATTTTAAAAGCTCTTTAAAACTCATAAGTGAGTGTATGAATGACTTCATTTGTCTCAATGTTATACAAAGAGTGAATTCTTATTTCCTGACTACGTATTTATTGTTTTTTTAATATTTTTCTAAGAGAACTTAGGTTTTGAGCCAAATGAGCCAAATGTGAGCCATTTTTCTGTGGCTCGGAGCCAAAGCAGAAAAACTTGAGCCGAATTACCCAATTGAGTACTTCAGCACAACGCTAATACCGATGTCTGTCACCACACCACTCACCGTCGCTTCTATTTCTCTCTGCTTGGAAAAATTGCAGATAAGAGCTTTTTGAAGTTAAGCTTGGGGATATTGTAATCCGTTGGGGACATAACCAGACCATTTGGTAGTGTGTCTACGATTTTACTGAAACCAGATGGTTTAGCAGTCCAGCAACTAGATTCCTTGAGTCGGATATCACTGCACAGCGCTGTGCTTTTGATATGGAGATGGGGATCAAGTGGCAGAAGGTGCAATAGCACAGTGGGAGCATTAGTTGGGCATGACCTCATGGCGCCTTTTGCGTTGTGCCTATGCTCGGATGTTTTCGTTGGGCATCTCCAATCAATTTAGTCGCATTTCTGCTATTGTATGTACATATAAAAATATCGTCTTTTCTTTCTTTAGGTGACGCTACAGTTCGGCGGTACCCAGGTCTGCTTCTCCAATTGTGTGTGCGTGTAATATTTTTGTACGAAAAGAAGGAACCTACAGTTTGGGTGTTTGTCCGGATTGTACCCGGGCAGCATGCGTAGTTGTCTAACGTACTAACCACTACGCCACGATGCCACTATATAAAGATCGTCAGTCACAATAACGTTCAGCATTTGTTTTGTACCAAACTCCAAACATATTACTAGAGGGTAACATTTTGTAGTTTAGTTTTTTCTGCACCTCTTGCTTCTGTCGTAAGTTTTGTATGCCTATTGAGGTGAAATTTGGGAAACAGAACTCAATCGGTTACCCAACAGCAGAAATGGAGAGACTTAAGAAAAAAAATACAAAGTACAAAGAACAGTTATTTTTCTAAAAAAAACACTCACTCCATCGAGTCCTGGGATGTCGTTGTGTGCCTTTTCATCGAGTTCCGAGATATTCAACTTCAAAGTCAGTTTTGACATTAATACATATGTCTAACCACTGGATGTTTATATGAAATTTGTGCGTTTGAAAACTGTTACCGGAGAAATATATGTGAAATTGGATGATAATTTTCTAATGGGGCAGTGGCTCAGTTATAGCGGATCCGCTTTTCGCCTTAATGGGTCCCAGGTTAGTTTCTTGCCCAGGGCGGTTTGGTTCTCTTTTCTTTGGTTTTTTTTGTTTCTTTCTGTTTTTACCCGGGTATGGCAAAACTAACGAACCCTGTGCGGGAAAGGCGAACGAATAGTACAGCTACTCGGCATACAGACACTGCAGTCTTCACCGACGGGTCTAAAACTGTAAACGGCATGGGGTTTGGTATGTACTGGACGGAACCGTCTTTCAGGCACAAGTTTTAGCCGTACTTCCTGATAATGAAACGAATATCCGGCAAGGACGTTGACAGTCAGGCTGGTTAAGGAGCTAGAATCGTTCACTACCAAATCCGCACTAGTCAAGAGCTGCCGTATGCAACCAGGTATGTCTATATTGGGTGCCTGGTCAGTCTGTTGTAGAAGGCAACGAGGTCGCCCACGAGTTGGCAAGGAAAGTAGAGCGACTGCCAACTACAGGAAAAACTAAGTGGAAACTACGACACAAGGTGAAATGAAACGATGATGTTGAGAGTATAGCTCTGCTCTCAATTTTTTCTCAAAATCTTTTGCCAATATTTTAATGAATAATCATCATCATTATATAAATAGGCGAAGGCAAAATAGTTCAACCCCTTTTTAACTAGGCCGGCTTCCCCTAGGCATAACGGGCCCCTAAAGGATTTTTTTAAATAGCAACTGAAAAAATGTGTTTTTTATTTGCAAAACAATTTTATTGAAACGAAAATTGATTAATACATCAATATGGAAAAGAAAAGTAAATGCAAATGAATATTGAATTTGCCCATTATACCCCGGTGCTGGGGCACAATGGACATATGTAGGTAGGACTGGGAGTATAAGTACCCGTTCCTCGTCCTATTCACTTTCTGATCAAGATTCTTTCTTCCTAGTCATTTTCCTTCTTGTGTTGGTTATTTTTTTTTTTTAAAGTGAGGAGCTTGGACTTGGTGCACTCAGCCTCAAGTTGGGCTTTGTTAGGAGAGTTGTGATTATGCAGTTCTTCCCCGGCGCTTAGAAACTCTTTTTTTTGCTGGTGCTTTGGGAACAGCTACAATATGAGACAGAGATAACTTTTGAATGGGCATTGGCATTTGTCAAAACGGGCCCTAGGGATGATGTCAATGGATCCATTGGTCTCAGATTAACGGAATTTTGGGGAAACATTGTGGAATGATTCGTTTCGGAAACGGCTTGGAGATAACATCAATGGATTGCTGGTTGTGCATGAACTTCGTGGCACCGAATATGAGTCGACCGAGTGGTTTCATCTAAAAGCGGAGACTCCTCATTTGGCATGTCCGTGGTTTGACAGCAAAAAGTCATGCTCCTTAAATACATTTGGATTAACCGGCCATATCCAAGTCTTTTATGGCGACTGGCATTGTTCGAGCTCAAATAGGCTTTGTGAACCATTTGAAACAATTTCAAATTGATGCTGATAGATACCCATGCCCATTATGCCTCGTCCATTCTGTCCCATAACGTATTCTGCACAAAATCTATAAAAAAAAATAATACTTTATTTACTTACTTTGATATTAAATAATGAAAATCCAATTTAAAATTCCCCTTTGATTAAAAAAGACACGCTTTATTTCACTGTAAATACATTCAACTCAATGAAAAACCTTCTTTTAGCAAAAACACAGCAAACGTCTCACTATTATTCAAAAAAGGGATTTCCCCTAAAAGCCACCTTTAAATTTAACCAGACAGATTTAGTTTCGTAGCTGCAACTTTGCTCAACAGACAAATACGGAGGGGGCCCATTATGCCCCTACCTTAAACACAACATATTCTGTTGATTTCGGGTTTGTTGGAAAGGCTGCGAAGTGCAGTGTGTATTTTTTCTTCCAATATGTTGTGTCTAAGCCGGGTAAAAACCAGGTCCGTTTCTCTCGTACAATTGGTCGAATTTCGACCACAGGCGATACTAGTTTTAAAAAATAACAACGGAGACATATTAATGTTCCTTATGCACTTCCGTGAAGCGGAGGTCTTTTTGGGTAAGGGTTGTAAGCTGCAAGCAGCAAAAAATCACGATTTCAAAATGACAGGTTATGGCCATTTTCAATATGAAATAGCTATTCATAAGTTGTTAAATATAAATACAATAACATATGACATAAAGTTGAAGAGAACGAATGAGAATGCTCTTGGCCGTTTTTTTTCTTGTTGTTTTTGATAAACAATTTGTTTGTAGCCCACAGTGTTTCATAATATAACAGGAACACGCTCTCACTATTGTTTTTTTTTCCAGCGTATAAGTTATTTAACAATTTCGATAATAAAACTGCACTATTGAAAGATGTGCTTTATGTGTGAAGTGGAGTAAGATAAGACAAAAAAAAAAAAAATATAAATAAAAGTTAACAGAACGTAAGCGACCTTAACCATACACATCTTTTTGGATCCCTTTAGACATGTTTTTATACCCGTATATGTTTTGTACAAGTATTTCATTTTGATGACTTCTGCACACGACATCGCTATTTCTGTACTATCCTCGCGACTTATCTGTCTTAGGACACATGAAGTATGGGTACTTCTCTTATGAGGATCACACTTTGTATGTGCATCTTTCATATTTGCGTATATGACGCTGTCGACCAGCTACATATTGAATTGATTTAAACTACAACAGAGAGATGCAATTGCAATTTTACGAATGATTCATTCCATTGGCGCGCTAATAAAATCAAACAAACTCCCATCTTCATAGTCTGACTTCTATTTTTGTCCGAAAAACATAAATTGTATAAGAAGGCAGAGTATGCAATTTGTGTTAGCAGACATGGTTGATTTTCACATTAATTTTAGTATTTTTTTTTTTTCAATACTTTTGTCGTATATTTTGACATTTCACGCCATATGTCCATTCTGGGACAGGCCTTGAATGTGATAGTCCTTTGTAGATGTTACATTTGGGTGTGCAGGTTTTTACATTTTATTGTGCACGTTGCGTGTGTGCATGGATTTTTTCTTTTGGGTATTTCATTGCTATACGCAGATACGGGCCACTACCCTACACAGGGTGTGTTTTATTGAGGGAGAAATACATTTTGTTTGTACACACTGGCATTCGGCCGTGTACGGACATGTTAATGCATTTGGTGTAGTGTTATTGTGTTCATTTTGAAAAAAAACATTTAAGAAGAAAACACTTGAATTTTCCAGACCACGTTTTCAGCAGGGGAAGTTATTATTGGGCTCATATTTCATTTGAAGGGCTTCCAATGAATTTGTATTTGCGTGTACATGAGTATGAACATAAAAGGGAAAAAAGGCGGAAATTCTTTGAACAACCGAATATGAAATTTAATTATATTTTTAATATTAAACAATGAATTGACCCTGTAAATATATGTGTACATTCTGCTATGTTTATATGTATAACGAAAAAAACTGCAGTTACTCACTCGTAAGTTGATTGTGGCGAAAATCAAAAGTTAAATGAATTTCATCATTTCGATATCAGATATGACGTACGAATGCACATATGTACATACTATGTCTAGGAGGTTACAACTTCAAGAATATAGAGTACAATAAACTTAAAAATGTAGTTCATTACTAAATTTAGATTATGAAAGCCAGAAAATGAAGGTCTTCCCCTTTTGGCATGTATTTCATCTTCTTTTATTTATCAGCGTTATGACTTATTAACTTGTCACAACTGTAGTGGTTATCTTTTCTATGACTCTTGCACTGTTTGTATCGTGTACAGTCATATACATTATGTACATTATGTATATATGTACATATGTAGATAATTATTTTATGTATGTAGTTTCACTTACTCCGTCCGTCCATAGGACCACTCTCTCATTTGTACACCTATTGAGGTGAATTTATTTTGCACCCGTATTCTATTAAGTTAACAGTGAGTTAAAAATTACACTTACCTCATCAAGTGGTGTTACGTTAGATAGGTCTTTCCAAAGCAAAAAAAAATGTCTTGACACCTCTTGAGTATCAAGATATTCGCTTTCGAGGTAATTTTTCCAGTTCATTTACGGCCCAAGTATTGAAAATACGGATAATCGTCAAAATTGGATTCTCAGCAATACCAGACTACAGCACCTACATATATTTATGTACATATATTTTCTGAAAATAAAAAAATACCACACAGTCTGATTTTGGAAATTGAATAAGAAGGTAACGTTTTCAAACACTTTTGAATAATTTTTTTTCTTTTTGTTTACCTTATCATAAATTTTTATTAAAAATCAAAATTAGTTAAGTAACAAATAAAATTGAAAGGCAAAACAATAAGACTTCAATAAACTTAGGTTTTTCTGTTTTCTTTGGATAGCAAAGTAGTTTTTTATTTTCTATCAAATTTACAACAGAAATAAAACGGGAGTTAAAGATAACGCTCAACTTTATAATTTGATTTTCTGCCAGCTGGGGCTTTTGCCCCAATGTGCGCCGTTTGCTAAGAGTTTTTATCCTGTATAAATTGCTATCTCAATGGCATTTCCCATTCTGCATATGAAATCATGTCCTCTTCTAATATTTTAATGTTCAGATTCTGGTCCATGATCTCCTTGACCAAAAATATTGGAGTGTCAGGAAAAGCACTCCCAAACCATTGTACCACTCCGCATCTATGTATATTTGGTGGTTTTGCTTATTGCTTATTGTATTGCTTATTATAGAGACTTGTAGGCTGCGTTTTCTGGATTCCTTACCCATGAGTTACTTCTTTAGGTGGCGCAACAGTTCGTGGTGAGCCAGGCCTGCTTTTTAGCAACTATTTGTATGTGTGTTATATTTTTGCACGAATGGAGGGGACCTAAAATTGTTTGCCGACTCTGAACGGCGAGTTGAGAAACTCATCAAATGATACTCTTTGAATGCTTTTCAGACATTCGAAAGAGGGAGCACTGTGAAAAAAACGGATGTTTGCTGGGACTGAACCCGGGGCAGCATGCGTAGTAGCCCAAAGCACAAACCACTACGCTATGGTGCTCACGCCTTACCCATGACATGATGACATGATTATCCATTCCAGATGTTCTTTGGGAACTGCATCCTTTTCTTTCTTCCGAAGAGGTGCTGATCTGCAAGTCTCCTTCGTATGGTTTCGGAGCAGACTGGCAGGTCAAACTCACCTTTTACGCCTGCAGCTGACTTAAAATGTTTTTCTGGCCAAACAGTTGGCATGTTGGGTTTTGGTGGCTACTGCAATGCTTTAAAAATAAACGTTTTTGATCTTCTAATGAACCTGGCCACCTCCCGTTGCGACTTTCCTTCCTGAGTGAGCTTTTGTATTAAAGTTCTTTCAGTTTAGGAGTCTGGTGCAGTGAGCTTTTGTATTAAAGTTCTTTAAGTTTAGGAGTCTGGTGCAGGCAATGAAGGTATGATGAACGTAGTCTTCTGGAGAGTCGGATTTTAAGCATGCATTAATCACTTTTGAATCTTTTAACTTATACAGGGTGTTCGCCGGGAAGGTTTACTATGTACTTTATTTTTCTATAACTTTATGAAAATGTTATTGAATGTTTGGAATTACTAATGAAACACAATGTCTGCCTCTTACGAATCCGGGCTCTTTTAATAACATTTCTCATCACATTTTTACATTTCACATTTCAACCGGGCATTTGATTAATTGCACCACGAATGTTTTGTTTCTGGTTTATTGGCATAAACTTTGGTCTTTAGATATCCCCATGATAAGGAAGTCCGGAGCTGTTAAATTCGGCGACCTTGGACGCCAATCGACATCACAATTTCTTGAGATAATATGTTGTGGAAACAGATCGCTCGGTAATTCTATTGTAACTAAATTAATAGAACGGAATAGTATTTCATTCTTCCCGGATAGTTGCCGGAAGGTACCTATCGCTAGTGAATACTATATAAATATATATAAATAAATATTAAATTCTAAACTTCTGTTGCACCTCAGGATGCTCCTCATAACTTTGTTTTGCAGTTTTCGTAGCCTTTCTACCTGCCCCTGGTTGCAGCATGAGAATAAAATTGAGGAACAAAATTCAAAATGCGGTTTGATGATGGTATTATAAACTGTAACAGCTGTTATGTAGTCCATTCTTTTTCGGATCTTTTTAAAAAAACCCTACTTTTTTACCAATTTTTTTGCAGATGTAATCTACATGGTCGTGCATTTTTAATTTCTTATCAATGTTCATTCAGAGATATTTTATGCTCTTAACGTTTTCGATCGTTTTTCCGTTGATTTCGATATTTGTTGTGCCATTCAAATTTATTTCCATTAGCTTTGTTTTCTGCTCATTGAGTTTTAGCTTGTTCATTTTCAACCATAAAGTCAATTTATTTATGTCAGCCATTAGTTTACGTTCGCATTCTTCTTCGTCTGTTCCTTCTGCATATATCAAAGTATCGTCAGCGTAAAGTACTATTTTACAGAATTTTATTATTTCTGGCATATCATTTATATACATTATAACTAGTAGCGCCCCTAGTATCGACCCTTGTGGCACTCCTTTTTCCACATCGATAAAGCCTGAAACGCTATTATTGACTTTCGTCCGTTGTGTTCTATGTGTGAGGAACGATCTGAACCAACCGAGCTCCTCATCTTGTACACCATACATGTATAGTTTTGCCAAAAGAATTTCTCTATCGATTGTTTCGAATGCCCGTTTAAAATCTAAAAACAGTGCCATTGTTTTTTTACGATTTCCACCACCTTTCCATTCATTCAATACATGGTTTACTGCTGCTTCACAGGAGTAATTCTTTCTAAACCCCGATTGATATATTGACAGTATGTTGTTGTCTTCGGCGTACTCCATCAGTTGTTGTTTTACCACCATCTCTAAAACTTTCTCAATCGTTCTCAGCGTATTTATCGGTCGAAATTCTTCACTTTTGTTGGTTTTCGCTACTTTTTCGACTGGTGTCATGGGTTTGGAAATTCTCCTGTTCGAAGTGATGTGTTCACTAGTTGATGTATTGTTTTTCCTAATATATTCCAGTTATCCGTGAGTATTCTTTCGAATAAGTCCGCGAATGGATGTAAAACAGGTCCCAAGAAGTACAATTATTAAACAACCAAAAATCGTAGTTTAAATGCAAATAAGTACAAACAAAACAACAAAACCAGTTACATTAGCAAGTTGTTTTAACTTTCTTTTTGACTCTTCTGTTTATATAAGAAAAATTATACTTTTTTAAAATATCAAACCTTCCATTCATTCATCCATGAATAAGTCAGAACAGCCAGGTGGTGTGGTATTAAGCTTCAACAGGCATACATAGAATTCCAAAACGTGTTCAGAATCAATTAGTTGGTTCTTTCAAGTGAGATTCCTTTCATTTGTTTTTGAGGTGCGCATACTTATATACTTACTCAATGTTTTCGATAGATTGTCATATAAAAATGTTCACTTACCCTTATTGGGTATGCTGTGCAGGTGCATCTACTTACCTATTCAATAAGCTACAAAGGGTTGTGAGACTTACAGGTTCTCTTCTCGCTTAGAAGTCAAATGTTCAATGATATTTTAAATACCATACAGGGCCAATTGCATGCGGTGGCACAAGAAACAAACCAACAACCAGGAGACAGCTACCTGTCCACATAAATTGATGTCACGTGGAATAATAATTGAAGCCTGTCATATGCCCTAGAATGCGTAAATCTGTTGCCAATGTAACAAACGACATTTTGTTTCATTGTTAGCTGTTTTTTTTTTTTGTACGGCAATATGAAGGCAATATGGAAAAACTGTAATTGTTTTTAGTTACTCAAACACCCATGTGCGTGTTTCTTTTCTTCTTCAAAGCATGCCGCACAGGTTCTATTTAATTTAACCCGTAGTTGGTAACAGAGAGAGGTAATGTTGGTCATTGTATTTATGATGGTTTTAATTTCAATAAATTAACTCGTTTTTATTTGAAAATTGCTGCTTTCTCCTCTTAAGTAAGAAAAAAAGTACAAAATTGTTGGAACTACATAGTCATACATTATGTACATATTAGGTACGCTATTTTTATGGGAGGTGCGATCTGTGTGAAAAGAAAAGGTAATTAGTCATTATTATATTATATACGAGTTTGTACAATACTATTATATACATTATGTATGTAAGTAAAATAATGATTGTATTATATGTAGTAAGAAGGCATCCAGAAACAACCCTGCAAATGGTTCGTGATCGATCTCTTCCGCATCTGAGTTTTAACTTTTTCTTCAAAGGGCTATGTCACTCAAACTCAATCGAATCGGGGCTTTTTGGTTTCCGCGAAGACGTCATTGGTTGATATCACTCTCTTTTCGAGGTTAAGAAGTTCCTTTTGATGTATCTAATGGTTTGATTAACCTTTAACTGGGTAGGTGGGATGCTGACACCCCAAGCCCTTATTTTTCAAAAATATTATACTTTGCGACTGACAACACCCGTTGTTGCTACAGTACTTCCTGTTGTTTTCTGTTATACAGATTCAGATGGTATTAAAAAAGTTTGGTTGCACAAGTAAGCCGTGACAGCCTCTTCAAGCTGTCAACACCCCACCTACCCAGTTGTGTAATTTTTTGTACTGGGTGAATTTGTATAAGTAATTTGAAAATGTCATTTGAAAAAGATTAGGAACGCATTCAACTGTTATTGACACTATATAAGCGAAGATTCAAGTGAAGAGCCGTACTTAATTGATACGGATAATGGCGAATTTGTTAAAACAAAAAATTGTTTCAAAAATTAATACGGAAAGCACTATTTTGGAAAGGATGACTAAAAACTCTATAAAGGGGTCTTAAAGTTAATTCTTTTAACATTGTTCTACCCCAGAACTATATCATAATGACAATTCCGCCATAGAACCACTTACCAGAGGAAAGATAAGCGTTATAAAGTGAAATCATAATGGGGTGTTGTTAGGGTGTCCATCTCGGGCCCTTAAAAAAAGAGAACATTTTTGTCCCAGAGCTGTAAAAAAAAGAGAACTTTCAAGAAAAAAATAGAGGACAAAAAAGAGAAAACCTTAGGTACATCAAAAATTGCACATTAAAAACAATTTTTTTACTATTTGGTCAAATATCTGACAGCCGTTAGCTGTTTGGGTATTTTGGAAGCGTAATGTCAATAAAATATTGAACTATTTCTAAAAAGAAATATAAATCATTTTTTGCTATTCTGGCAACTGTCAAAATACACCTCAAAATAGCTGTGTTTCAGGAAAGTTTAAACGGCAGAGTGAAGGGTTTAACTATGATGCAAGTTTCTTTGTACACCATTATATCACCATAGACCATCTTTTTGGAGTACAGCAGATCCTTCTAGTCCATTGATCCTTTTTTCCGGCAGTACTTCTGCACGATAAACCTTCCAATCTATGGTGTGCATCCCTTTTTTTTCCCCTATTTTGTTTATACTAACTAGTGAAGGTAATATATGCTGACAGAAATTAATTGAAACCATCAATATTCGACTACTGTTTCTAATTTTCCAGCAAATTTCATCACAAATCGACGCACTACATTTTTGAATTTATTTTTTGTGATTTAATTTCAGTGATCGATGTAGGGCAAATAAAAAGCGCAAGGGTATTTTGCTACCGAAACGATGTTTTACCGGTGAAGATGTCTTTCAAATAAATATAAAAATAAAGAAGCGAAAATAAACAATATTTATTTTTCCCATTGTTTCTAATTAGTTTTCCACCATTGTACATACATTATGTACTTGTACATATGTACATATATTCTAGTCTCACTGGGTTTTCTATGCTTCTAACTACAAAATATCTTAAAAAATAGATAGGTTACGACTTACGAGCGATATTTCAACTATTAAAACTACATGCATTACATATATTTGTTAAATGTGTTAGTCAGCGTAGTTAATTATTATCATGGGTTCATTAATCAAGTCTAAACCATTATATCCCGCGTATTGAGATTTATATACATACCTATTTGTATGTAAAAATTGATATCATATAAATGCCAGTAGGAAAAAAATTTGATAATAAAATCAGGTCAGACAGCGCCACTCCATCGAGTAGAATTTCTTACAAAACAGTCCCGATGACATGTCGCATTGTAGTCGTGTACGTGAAGAATGCAAATAAAATGTAAAGACAGAGTATCTTGAACAATTCAACTTTGTAATCTGTCAGTCCCGTTGTCAGGGGTTTCCTTTAAAAAAAATACATTTTGCAATAAAACAAACGGTTATTACATCAAGTCTGTTATTTTCTCACGATATGGCAAAAAGTCAGATTTCAAGTGTCACCTGCACACAACATGAAGCCACACTTGCGAAAGTACTGCAACACAGCGAAAGATTCGTTTTAGTTTTGTTTTTAAATTTAAATATTTTCCAAACATTAACAACCACATTAGTTGCAAATACATCGAAGGTAATCGCCTTAAGTCTGATTGGGTCATTTGGATACATTTCCAATGAAACAGGGTAAGCGGTCAGAATGTCTTTCGTCCGCGAGCCCTGAAACAAGCGAACAAGCCACAACCGACGAGTAGACAACGGCAATGAAAAGAATATAATTAACAATGATGCATGCACATTTCGATAGAACTACAGTCTTGTTCTGCAATAAAGCGCAACCCAGTTTTAGATTTCACAAAACAAAAATTGATGACACACACTCAAGACTCAACAAGCTGTGCTATGGGGATTGTTCTACTGAACACGCGGTTCAGTTTAGGTCTAAGGGGGCCAACCTTAGACAGACGTAAAGCAAACACAATAAAACAATTGATTTGTTAACTCAAATTTCAAATAGGATTATGGTAAGGCAGCTACAGCCGCAAATTTATGGTGCAAGAGAGAGAGTGGGCGGGTGACGCGACGGCCGGCGCGGTGTGGTGATTTGATCTGCTTGAACTGACAAATGAAATGAAGGGATAGGCACTGAAGTTAATTTTTCGCATGCACCGTTGGCCAATTGGTTGTTACCCTAATTTTCTAATCGATATAATTCTCAACCTTTGTTCTTCACTGAATCGATATTGGTTGGTTTCATATGATTTGCTAGAGATGACCAAGAAGAAGGAGTGTGTAGATACAATATTTTTGTTTAATCATTAAAACTATACAAACTAGACTGGTGTATTTCCGGTGCTATTAGCCGTGTTTTATTATCCCCGTGATCTGATCCAGATCAGATCAACAAATAAGTTTGTGTGCATTACAACAACAATCCGAGATCTTGCTTCTTGTCAAGATCAATTTTCGTGATCCAAAAATTAGTTCGACTATTTCTCACTATGGTACACTTTCATTTGTGAATGTTGCTGTATTATCGACAATTGCCAATGGTAAATATTGCCAGATTAGAATATAAAAATATTATTGGCAATCCAAATATCATTAATGTTATTTTGTTCGAATAAATTAATTTTTCTGCTCATAATGATATTTAAGCGATGTGAAACTGAAATTATAGCTGCAAAATATTATTCTCATTCGGTATCTGTGAATCAAAATTAACAATTTCCTCCTAAAAAATAAAACAAGCGCATTCAATTTTCATTTAAAAGAAAATATTCATTCGCATGGCAACTTCGCACTAAATGTCAAAATGAACTTCGCTTGTACAATCACCACAAAACAGAACTTTGATCTGGTTTGTTTTATTATTCTGATCTGATCCGGATCAGATCACGGGGATAATAAAACACGGCTATTATAAATACATAATTGCATATTTTGAAAGCATTTTTGAATGAAGTGCTGTAACAAACTCCAAGCTGTTAAACATCTTCAAACTTTTCATGTAGCATCTCATTACTTATGTATATTTCATTTTAATTTTCATTATATTTAATTTAAATGGTTTGTACATTAACATAATGATCTTTCTTAGTACTAAATACTACGACAATGGTTCGCTAAGCATGAGTTGCTTATAAGCGAGAAAACAAAAATTATGATTTGTAACTTAAAAGGTCCTTGTCCACTTGACTGCGATGTTTCTTTTCATGCCAGTTCTTGTTCGAAATTGTCTCTATGTGTTCATACCTGTGACAAAAAAAACTTTTGTGAAGATTCAGTGTGTAGTTCAAATTGTTTCAAAATAGGAGGTGTTGAAAACTATAAGTATCTTGGGGTGTTACTCGATAAAAATTTAAATTGAAAAGCGCACGTGGATGAGTTAAAAAAATATATGTTATCTGTTACTCGTAAAATGTATCTTCTAAAACCACATTGTTCAAAGAAAATTTTGTTAATGATTTATTATGGACTTGCACATTCTAAGTTACAATATGGAATCGCAAGTTGGGGTGGAACTTACAACACTACCATTGAAACACTAAACATTGCTCAAAAACATATTGTAAGAATTATTTGCAAAGTTTCTAGATTAGCAAGTAGTTGGCCTCTGTTTTCCCAGCTACGTGTCCTACCATTAAAGCACCTATATATCTTTAAAGTTCTGAACGTTTTTTTCATGCGAAGCGGTTACAGCACTACTCTCAGGAGCTCAAATGCATACGCACTGAGAGCCAATAGTATGTCATTTGTAAATATTCCTCTATCTAGAAAAACGCACTTCTCGAACTTTTATACTGCGGCAGCACCTAGGCTTTTCAATAAATTGCCATTGCTGGTAAGGTCAATAGTTCAACCCACTTTATTTTTAAGCGAAGTTAGAAAACTCATTTTTAGTATGGATAGTTCGACGGTCAAATTTTTTTTGAGCACAACTTTATAATTTGTTATCTTTGTTTTTTAATTGTTATCTTTGTTTTTTAATTGTTATCATTGTTTTTAATTGTAATCATTGGTTTTTAATAATAGTATTTTATATATTGTCTATTAATTTCAATTATCACTTGTCATTAATGAATTTATTTTTATTTGTAACTAAATTTCAATGTACCCCACATAACATAAAATAATTTATTAAATTTATTTGAAAGGTCATTCGCCTCTAGTCACCAAAGTGCTACAGAATGATGTCCATTTATTCATTTATTCTTAATTTAAAAAAATGTTAGTATTTTGAAAACCTGTTAAGCCACTAACTTTTTGTAAAAATGAATAATAAAAATAAAAAAAAAAAAGTACTACTTTAACTTCAAATGTATTATTTCATTTATACTTTAATCTCAAAATACAAAAAAAAAAAAAAATATATATATCGTGAGTGATGGAGTGGAAGTGAATAGGTTTGGTGTTGGTTATTGAAGAAATATACATAGGAGAATTCCACTTTTCAAAGTGGAGTGATTTGATATACAGCCGTGGCGAACTAATTTTGATAGGTACCTCAAAACTCATAAACTAACCATCCGATTGAGCTGAAACTTACACTATACCTATATACATATATACTTTTTATGATGTTTGAAGTGTTCGTACATCGAAAAATTTCAAGTTTTCCGGTAGATGGCGCTGGAACTCAAACATTTTTAAACGCACCGTACGATTAAGCTGAAATTTACACAATGTGTTTGTAATGAAGTGAGAAATGTTCGTACATCAAAAATTTTCAAGTTTTGCGCTAGATGGCGCTGGAACACCAAAATTTGAAAACCATCCGATTGAGGTGAAACTTACAGAATATATTTGTTATGAAGTAAGAAATGTTTGTAAATCAAAAGTTTTCAAGTTTTCCGATAGATGGCGTTGGATTTCCAAAATATAAAAACTATCCATTTTATTAAGCAGAAACTGACACAATATTGTATTAGTTATGAAGTGAGAAATGTTCGTAAATCAAAAGTTTTCAAGCCTTGCCATAGATGGCGTTGAAGAACGGAATCTCCAAATACTAATACATCAATGCACGGTAATAGCTTACAGCTAACTTTCATGTGAAGTATTTCGAAATTGTTGAGTTAATCTCGGTCGAAAAAGTTGGATGTTAGATATTGTTTGGGCAGTTTTCTTAAATCCAAATAATGTTGTCAGCATTTAATTCTCCACCAGAGTCATTACTATTTTTAATGTCTGGAAAATTGATTCAAAATTATATTTACGTACATACATAAGTAAATATGTACATCAAACAGGCGAAATTTAAATAGTTTGTACATCTGATTCCAAGCACTTCTGGAACAACACTTGCAAATATAATTCGTGCTTCTAGATGACATCGTTCGGTGTACCAAAGTCACTCGAAAACATTGAATTACATTTTATGACATAAACACTATTTTCAATGTGTTTGATTATCTGATAAGGAATTGTCATGTCCTGGCTTAATATTTCATAGGAAACCCTTTAATCGCGATCACAGCCTTAAATCCCCGTGGCATCTATGCAATAAGATTGCTGCATATTCTAGGTGGTATGTTATGTTAGCCCAAGCCGTCCTTGCAACTTCAAATAATTATTTCCATTTCTAATTTTATGCTTGCCAATTTCGGTTTTAAGTTAATAGGAAATAGGATATAAGATTTAAATCAGGATACACGGTGGCCACTCTAAAATATCGACAGAAGTCTTATCGAACCAATGTTTTGTTGCTCTTGCCGTATGCTTTGGATCATTATCTTGCACAAATCTCCAAGTACCATGCAGTTCTTCCTTATCCTTAGCTTAAGGTTACAAGACATTTCATAATATTTGTATGTATTGCCCCGAACTCATTATACATTCTATTTTTATTTATGTATTCAATTATTTCGTACATGCTAGACAAAAAGTGCATCACACTTCCTCCTCCGTGCTTAAGAGTAACCGTCTTTCATTGTGGATTAAAGGCCTAATTTTTGGCGCCGCCGGACATATCTTTTACCATCTGATCCCACTCTATTAATCTTTGTGTCATCGCTCCATGATATGATATTTTCATCCATTCAGCAATCGTCAGGCCCTTATGTTTGTTGGCAAAAGCTAACCTTGCTTTTTCTTATCGCCCAAAAGTTGGCTTTCATTCAATCGTTCCCGTATGGAGCGTGCTGAAAGAGCATTCGGATCATCACCAAAAACTTCCTTTTTAATTTATTTAGAACTCATAAATGGATTTTTTTTTTTTGGCAACTCGAATGGTTATTCGATCCTCACCCTAATTAGTGTTTCTGAATCTTGCTACCTTTTCCGTTAATGTTTCTCACTGCAGCTATTATTGGGACAGCTGCTTGGTTGGGACAAAATCGGTCTGGACCGAAGTGTCCCAAATAAGCAGAATCCACTGTATATGTAATAGTATACCATTTAGTTTTAGATCAAGTATCTTCGAAATGACAGTTACTGGCAAGTCATCGATGGGATGGTAAGCCGAATATCGTGACGTAGATGGTATGACCGCTTATGGTCTCACTAGCCATGCCAACCATGTGCTTACCAGGAATCATCATGACGTCACTTAAATAATTTTATTCGCAGTGACGCGACGTTACAATCTAGTTCGCATTCATTAATCGCTTTTTGTCATTAATTCACATCCAGAGAGATAAGTAGCACTCTAAGCAGGGAAGTACATTCGCAGAATTATACTTAGGCGTCATAAAAATCTTAATTAAAAACGGTGCTTTCGTTGCATTTAGGATTGACTTTACATAATATAAATGTGTATTCGACAAGTGCGTACTCAGCAGGACTTTATTAACACTTTTCATTATTCCAAACTCAAAGAGCTCTTATGGGGTCACGTTGCTTTCGTTGCTTTCCCATCGATTAATTAAAAACACTGGCGTTCTATAAATAAATCGTCTGGTGTATACTTGTATGTATATACTCTATTATGTATTGCATAAAGCTTCGACCCACAGGCTATCTTGGTTGAAATAATAAATTATTGATTTTTCTATTGTCATAGCAGCGCACGAATGCAAATATGTACTTTAAATGGATTTACAATTGAACGGTTCGCTCACTCATATTGCATTTATGCATCTAATTAGATCCATCAGCTACGCAATGAGTAGCGATTGCTATACCAACTGCAATTGTAAAAGATGTGTCCAGTATGGAGAAGGGGAATGACTTCCGTGTGCTGAAAGAATAGTTAAGTCTTCAACAATAATTTCCATTCTATGCGAGAATAAAGAAAAGAAGAAACGCTTACAGAGTCTTATCTATGTCGAGGGTTTTCTTTTATCTTATTGTGGATGTTTGCTCATAAATATGGAATTATCACCTAATGTTAATGTATTTGTTATCAAAGAGATAAAAATAACTTTCTTTCGAGTTCTCAGGTATGATTTTAGTTTAGTAATGCATGCGCATACGTTGAACCCATAGGCGATTATATTCACTGACGTGATTATTTTTGTTCTCGTTCGGTAAATATTGAATGCCTTATCTGTTTACATAGTATAAACGTAAAGTATATAGTATTAATTTATGTTAAGCAAAGTTGAATTTATATACAAACAGTGAACCAAAAAAAAAGTTGGGCAGGAGCAGGATGCAATTACAAAATTGAAAAAAAAATCGCAAAACCGTAAATCAATGAAAGTGCAAATGAAACATAATTTTTTAAGTTTTCCAAATACAGTCCTGTGTAAAAAATTAAGGCCAGTAGAATAATCAATCACTCCTGTTCTTATTTTTTTTTCAAATGAGGTTTTGTACTTATGTAAGTTGAAAACAGTCTTGAAATGAATGCAGCCGATGCAGCCGAGTACAATGTAATTACTTTTTTAAGTTTGGAAAAGAACGAAAAATACGTTAAAGATGAAAGTCAATTTTTATATAATTATCCTACTGGTCTTAATTTTTTACACATAACTGAAATTTTAATTAATTTTTCTAAAACATGTTTTTTTTTTATATTTAAGATACACAAAAAGAAAAAAAAACATTAGTTTTCAAAGCCAAAAACAAATTCATTATAAAAACCGAATACATTAATAAAAATACACATTTTAATTTTTAATATGGTGGCCCTTGGCTTCCAAAACAGCTTGTAACCTTCTTTTCATAGACATACAGAACTAATTTTTTCGTCACATCGGGCGGTTAATTGGCCCATATATCCTGAAGGGCGCTCTTCAAGACATGTTTGCTGCATATTGGCCTTTACATCCATTTTTTCACCATGTGCGCTCGCAGGTGCTCTATAGGGTCTATATCCCGGCCTTGTGGAGGATGGGAAAGAGCATTTTATATAGCAACCATTCCCGTACAATATTAGACGCGTACTTTGGGTCATAATCATAAACAGAGCAATAATTATCGCGTATGCGTAGCTGTTGCTAGCGAATTCTTTTTGAGGATGTTAAGGTAGTCTATTTTATTCATATTACCTTCAACGACTATCATGTTTCCTACTCAACTCGAGCCCATTGCACCGTATACACTTACACTGTGACCGTGTTTAACAGTGGCATTTACATGCGCCGGACCTAAGGCTGTACCTTGTCGCCTCCAAACAAATCGGCGTCCAGCAGACCCAAATATGTTGAGTTTTGACTCGTCGCTGAAAATGACCGCGTTCCAGAAATCTAAAGGTTGACGGACATATCGTACCAATAATACAATATTACAAAATATGATGTTATCTCAAAATTTTTCCAATTTGAGATAACATCATATTCAAACGTACAATTCAATTCCCTACGCGTCAAAGACTGTTTTTAGAATAGTGATAGAACAAAATATTTATTAATAAGGGTCAATCACATTCAAATTTAAGTGCAAAAAGTGTAAACTTGGAAAACTACACACATATTCAAACGCCCTCTGCTGTTTGTCCCTTAACTCTTACAGCAACCTGAACATTAGAAAACACTTTTGCGGCAACAACTTTTGCTATTTCTCACGAACATATGTAGCTGCAATTTACTAACAGAACTATGTTGTTCACAAGAATAGTTATTTTTGCCTACAGAATAAACGGTAATAGGGACAAAATAATATCTAAGTGGTTCAGAATTTGATAGAAAAAAAAAAAAAAAAAAAAATCTACAAAATTACAATTTAGGTTAATTGCTTGTTTGAAAATAACATTTAAAAAAATTAAAACGGATATATGTACATACATTTATGTATTTGGAATATTTAGAGAATTAAAAATTATTTTAAGAATTAAATTCATAGCAAGATACTTGATTCAAATGAACGAATAAAGAAGAATGTCAGAAGCATTTGGCATTTCTGTACTTCGGTAGCAACTTCGAACGAATACAAAAATGTGATTTGTCAACCCTCAACCCTATCTAACATACATCACTACGCAGTTCCTTTTCACTTTTTTTTGCGTGTTCGATGACATTAATGTCGGCCGTGTTATTTTGCTGAATAGCCTGTCTTATGGAGAATTTATGTAAATTTAGTTTTAATTTATTTCATATAGAACTTTTTCCCATGACATTATGGTAACGATTAATTTGTATGCCATTAATAGAGGGATATACAACTTGCGAGTAATTTTTGTATTTCGGCTGTGCTTTAAAAAATGTTTGTGCCTCTAAGACAGTACCGAAAAGCTAGCTAGCTAATACCTCAATTTGCAGTATCGGACAACTTTTAACAGCTTGTATTCATACAAATACATACATATTATGTGTATGGAATACATATGTATTCCCCACTTTGAGGTCAATATCAAACTTTTGCAATATCACCCACTACGCTGGTTAAAAGCATTCCTGCATTTTCTCGCAACTTCGCTGCTCCGTCAAGGGTAGGTGCCAGCTATCAGACAGGTACTTATGAGTATATTGTTCTAAATAAAGATAAATATTAGGTCTCTTAGGTGACTTTTTGTGATCAAAATGGGACATCTGTCAAATAGTCAAAAAGCCCAATAGAAGCTAAGTTGATGTTGTATGTCGGGAGCAAGCATACACCTTAAAAATTGTATTTCATTCTTTCATATAATATAAATTAAGATTTCAATCGTATCAACGATTTATCATGTATGTAATTATTAAGCCAGCCAGACATACTTTCAGAGTCGGCCAAAATTAAAAAATAAAGAAGAATTGTGAATTTGTTTGAAAATTGACTCAATAAAGTTGAATTGAATTGAATCTGTCAAATAGTAAATAATTTGAAAAATGGGGGAAAATCCCCTCTTCTTTTTTTAAACTTCCCGTACTTTCTGCACTTAAATTTATAGATTCTCAAATTTTAAGGAGTGGGGGTAAAAATCTGTCAGAGGGAGGGAAAAGTGTGCAAAAGTACAGGAACGCATTAAAAAAAAAAACCAAAAATGTATAACGTTTGACAGATTTGACAGTTTCATAAAGCTGCCAAAAGAAATTTCTTTGGCTAAAATCGTCAGCATCGGGAAATTGTTTACGCTCTCTTCTACGAAAAACTACGAAAAATCTTCGTACGGGAACCGGATTTGACTGATTGTCGTAGTTTTTCGTAGTATTGCGCATTTTTTGACAGTACAGGAACAGACCTAATATTTTCACGAAAAACTAAGTTTCTTTTATTTTGCCATTTCACAAATTGTCAGATTACTGTTTGATAGATGTCCCTCGCTTACTACATGGAAAAGATGTAGCAAGATTTCGCAAGAGGGGATATTTTTTGACACTCGTTCAATTTTTTGACACCTCATTTGGCTCTCTCTTCTCTTGATTTTTGGCAGTCTTAAGTAATTTTACGTAAAATTACCAGTCATCTAACAGACCTAATAATTATTAAAAATGTTGTCGTATTTGCACTACCGAAATGAAAACATTTATAACCGGTATTACGCCCATTTACAACATCAAATACTCGTTTATCATACAAAAATACCTTAGGTGCATAAAGTGCATCTATTTCCCACTTGTGGTGAAGTTATATCCCATGTGAAGCAATTGGTCGTGAAATTATGTCCCTATATACATATGTATGTAGGTACATATGTTTTCACTTATATTATTCGTTAAAATCACTGGTTTCTGACTGTACTGATCTGAACAGTTATTAAAATTATCATGCACAACTGTTCGCTGTTACTATGTTCTGATTGGGGAGAGGCTATCGACCACATTCGCTCCCAGTGTTTGGTTTATAACTGGGTCAGACCGAGGTCTTTTTCCCTTATAAAAAAGTTGTTGGGGGTGCTGGGACTGATCAAAACTTTACGAAGTTCTTAATTTTTGATAGTTCTTCGGTGGATTTCTATGACCCAGTTTTAACTTTAGCCACATATTATTTTTTTGCTGAATATTTCATTGCCAAATATCTCTTCTTCACATATGTACATATGTTTATGGTCACATGAATAACGTTTTCTGTAAAGAAGCGTGACATTTTACCAGAGTTCGTGGAACACCAAATTAATTGAGATGTTAACGAAAAATTCCAAATGACATACAATTGAACTCATATCAGTCATGGTTTGTTGAACGATATGTGTAAATTTTACGTTTTTACAATCAAAACTTATTGCTGTAATTTTATAAAGCTATATGTTTATGTACGAAGTACGTACATTTACATTATGTGCTTACTCAGAACGTTTCTAATAGAAAATAATTTAATGTTCTTTTTCATTTACTTATGAAAAAGATGCAGCTTTCACATTTTTTAAATACGGGTATGTAAATCGCAAAAAGTACGATTAGGGTAGAATATTGATGTGTTCATAATAACTGAACTGATTATGATTACAGCTGTCTAAATCTTCTTGCAACCACCAAATTTAATTCTACATAACGAACAGTTGAGCAAACAAAATTTGCTTGATGGTGATGTGAAACTAAGTACACCATAATACTCATATATTCGTAAATATGTATGTAGATATAGGTATGTGCCATTGAAAGCAGTTTGCAAAAAAAAAAACAAAGAAAACAAAATTTTGGGAGATACTAAGATATGTTGTAAACATATATATTTAATTTATATATGTATATGCATATACAGATGTGTTCAAAATAATAGTAGTGCTTCAGATTTATTCAAACATATTTATAGTAAAAACACCATGCTCATATATTGTATTCATCATTTTAAAGTCAATACAAAAGATTACATAAATAGTTTAGGAAGAAAAAAATAAATTATAATATTGATACAATTATGTGCTGTTCAAAATAAGAGTAGTGTGTGTTAAAAAGCCAGAAAACTAAGTCAATAATCCCGAATTAATACCAAAACTATCACAGGCAACTTAAGTTGGCATCAATATTTTATCGAAGTTTTATTATTGTCCAACTCTGCCGTGCACCTGCGTTGCAAGGAGTCCATTAGACCATGAGAGCGTTTTGGAGGAATTTTACTCCTCGCATCTTGAATCACTTGCCAAAGCTCCTGATAATTGGATGGTTTGGCATCTGAAACCTCTTTTATATCGTTGGCCAACATATTTCTTATGAGATCGAGGTCGGATGACCTCAATATCTTTTACCGGAAACTACTCTTTAATTCTTCGACAAGCATATTTCAGGTCCTTACCCTGTTGACAGGCCAATTCTAACGGCATTTCCTGCTCGGCGGAATGTAACATTACATTTTCTAATAGATCAACATACATTTGATGATCCTTCACTTGCTTTATCATATGGATTGATCCCACATCTTAGTACGAAAAACCATTCCGTACTATTACATTCGACCCACCATGTTTTACTGTCTTCATATTGTATTTAGGGTGGAATTTGGTATTGGGCGATTGGGGCGCATATCACCCAGAGCCAATACCATTGAAAAAGATAATTTTTTTCTGTCCGTCCACAATATTTTATGCCATTTGTCGATATGCCATTCAAGGTGTTCTTTTGCAAAACTGTTCTCTTCTGACCTTATATGTTTTTAAGTCAGCAGTGGCGCCTTCAATGACTCCGTACAAGTATTTAATCTTCTTTGAGATGCCTACGAATATTTAGTATAGGTACTTACAGTAAGTTTTATATCCTTTTTGATTACTTTCGCCAAGTCAAAAGGGTCGGTTTTGTTATACCGCCGTATACGCCTGTTATCAATTCTGTAAGTTTTTCGCTTGCGACCCCGAGTTCCCGGCTTTTCTTTAAAAATTTTATTACACTATCAATCATAGTAGGGGCTCATCCAAAAATATTTTGAGATTCGACACGTTTTTCCCTGCCCCCGCAGCATTAAAATCAGTTATCGTTTTTCAATTGTGCAATGCTTTACGCAGCCCACTAAATTGTTAAAATTAGTTTCTATTGTTTTTATTTCTTTAAATAACAAATTTACATGCTATTTTCTTAATGTTTGTAAACTTTTTAAACACAATTTTACAATTCTGCATCAATTTACCAAAGGACTACTATCGCACTACTATTTATTTCAACAGTTGATATCGCATTCAAATCCAAACTTTTGGTAATATTTTCTTAAATTCATTTGATAACAACTGTTTTAGGAGTTGCATTTGTTAGTTAAATGCTTTTCCTAAAAATGGCATCAAAAAAATGCTTTTTCCATGTTTCGAGTGGAGGCACTACTATTATTTTGAACACAACTGTACATGCATTATATTATGTATGTATATAGCAGGGCGTCGGGTGGAATATTGAGCTGGATGTGCGATTCGTGAATATATTAAAATTCATTTTAATTTCAAATTCGATCGATGTACCTACCTCAAATCACAAGTAAGAGAAATATGTTTCTCTTGTCTGTGCTAAAATAAACCATTAATTCCCTTTGTTTCTTAGCATATGTATATGTTAAACTGAACAAATTATACAGATTATACTCAAGAAACAGTTCCCAAAGTATTGACGATTTACTTAGAAACACCCTGTATCTTAAAAATTAATTTATAGTTACATATTTGTTTTTAAATTGTATACGTGCGCGTATGTAAGTATGTATGCTGATATGCACCTATATATCTACGCACTTATTTTGCAAATAAACCTCAAACAAAGAAGATTGTTTGGTAACATAATAGGGTAAATTTCCCTGTAGTCAGCCTTCAACCAGTAGGCGGCCATGTCTTAATTTGTTTTGCCTATGAATGAATAGTTTTTAATGCAAAAATCAACACCGCAATCAAAACAGGTTTATTCCATTGATATGTCATATGTCACGCATACATATGTACATATATTAACAGTTTGAATCCGTTAAACTAGATAGAAAACTGCACTCAAATGCAGTGCCAAAATGAACTTGTGCAAAAGTAAGTTATGGTCTAATTTTTTAGTAAGATATAGTGCTCCAAAGACAGGTATGTTTTTGGCAGTTTTCACTGTTTTGATATCAAAGTGTAGTTTTTTCAGTATTTAGAGTACTTATTCTTTGAAATGTTATAAATAAAATCACATTTCAAATACCAAATTTGACTTATTATAAGCGGGCTGACCACGGGAATCAGTTTTTAGCTGATTGGTCCAGTACTCAAGCGTATTTCAAGCGAATTTGGAAAAAATTCAGCGGTTTTGTTAGTAAAGAAACTCCCTTAATTTATAATTTGTTATTTAGATAAATATCTATAATACTTTGAAATCCGTTTATCGTCTCGAAGCGGCCGATTCACAAATACTCTGATAAAAAACACACGAGATGGTGCCAATAAGAAAAGTTCACATCTTTACGAAAAGCTAGTCGGGAATATGTCACGCCAAGTGGCAGCCTTCAAGATAGACTGCATTTAAGAATAGCAGAAGGTCCGCGGAAAATAGGACCAGACGCCATCCTGTCTAAAGATGAGTTTAAGTCATTGCTAACTGGTACATAGACCTTACCAAATGCGGATTTCCTTTGAGGTTCAATGATCTTTTGAATACAGTTCAAATTAATATTTTGGAAAATAAAATATGTATGTATTAATTAACAATCGACCAGGTACAAATCATTTTAAAATGAGATCTAGCTCCTGAAGAACAATTAATGGTCTAGACATAATAACAAAATAAAGCAAAAATGGTTTGAAAATGAGATGCTGGTGCCATACTAGAAGATCCGGATCCAATATTTAATGAAGAGGTCCAAAAGGTGTTAAGGTTATAGCATTTCGTGCTATAAGATACAGGGAGAAATAGCAAAATTAAACTTTTTTTTTCTTTTCCCTCAAGTGGCCAAATGTTGTCCTTTCTGTTTAGTTTTTCCTTACTTAGACCGAAAAGAAGGTTTTGAGCTATGTATATGTACATATAGCAACGTTTTCTAAAAATTGGATGTCCTAAATTTATAGAAACTTTATTAGTGACACCAAACATAACGACCGAAAAAGCATAAGACGTGATGAATGTGCCACATGGTTGCAGCTTAAGAACACCGATTTCGTAGATGGGGTTATGTATGTTTTTAATGCAATTTTGTAACTCGATTATCCGGGGCGAGTATATATTTTGCATGCAGAAGTCTGGAAATCCGAATTTGTAACAAACAGTATTTCCTAGTAACATGCGCTTTCGTGTTTGCTTTTGAATGATGTTTTACCAGTTATATTTCTGTATATTTGAGAAGCAGGTAATATTGTAGAGCAACTGTTGTATCTCTGCATATTTTAGAGGTAGGTGATATCTATTTTAATATTACGTTGTAGAGAAAGATTAAAGTACGGTGCACATACATTACCCTTCATGGATACGAAACGTAATAGAATTGTTTTGACCATTGAAAATAAACTTGAATTAACTCAAAGATATATTTTTATTAATTATTCGATTTTCTGTGTTTTCCAATTTTCCGGCAAGCCCTTGCGGTCATTCTACCGGATAATGGAGGTTCTACTGTAGCTCTATGAAAAAAAAATGTGTGAGCCTTACGCTCACGGGGGAAGTGAATACTTTTGCAATCCAAAGCAGTTGTGTATGTGTAATGTGTAAGAGAAGAAATTTGTCTAGTACAATCGATGGAAAATGTGTAATAAAATTTAGTAAATATGAATGTAAACTTGATTATATTTTTGTAATACAAATTATGAAAGGAACAGCTATTCAAAATTGCATTAAATATAGAATTTGTTAATAACTCGACTCCAGCGCCACCCATCGGGTCCAGTTTTTGTAGTTTTCTCTGTTGGTACTATACTAACATAAATTTTCAATATGAATCATTTTGGTCAGTTAAAAAAGAAGTTGCTAATAACTTGACTCCAGCGCCACATAGCGGGCGGTTTTTTCACCTTAGTCCTTCCTTAGGTCCCAGACTATCTCTCTGCCAAATTACATTATAGTTGGTTAAAACCTTTAGGTGTGAAAAGGTTTTGTTAATAACTTGACTCCAGCGCCCTCTAGCGAGCGGTTTTTCCACCTAAGTCTTTCCTTAGGTCCCAGACTATCTATCCGCCAAATTACATTATAATTGGTTCAGCGGTTTAGATGTTAAAAGGTAGACAGACAGACATACGGACGGCTGGACAGACAGACAGACAGACAGACAGACGGCCAGACAGACGGACGGACATACAGATAGACAGACAGACAGACAGACAGACGGATAGACGAACAGACAGACATACAGACAGCTGATGTTTTCTGTATACATATTTCCCCTGTATGGAATCATTTCCACGTTATCGAAATACAGTTATCGAAATCTATCGTGATGCAGTTATTGTCACTCGTTTTCAAAAACAAATACGTCGCTAAAGAAGTATTCACTTCAAAAAGATTTGCACTTAAAGGTTGACTACTGGGTAGCTTACCCTATGTACTGTATACTCCTATATCCATTAGTACCACTCGTAAGTACTTACATCTTACCCCCTCCTAGCAACGTTTCTTAATGCACGATCGTATACCCTTTATCTTTAACAAATTCAAATAAATTTTTATTGCCTTTTGTTGTCTCTTGAAACAACCTTTAATGGAACGGTTTTTGTGTAAAGTCACGTTTAGCTTCAATCGGCAAGACCGGACATCGTTGAAAGGCGTCCAACGACTCCACCCAACACGACATCTAACTAAAAAGCAAATCTCCGTCCTCGCACGACGCGACGGACGGTCTAAGCACAACACACACACTCGGCTTCAGCTGCGAATATTGTTACAGTCAATGTTTTTTTTTTAGTTAGGAGTACGTGTTTAAAGCATTAAATTCGGAGCAAACAACTCGGGCATGGCTCTCTGGTCTCTGCCCCTCTTAGGGTCATTTTGTATTGCTGTTGTTGCAACGCTAACCTTTTTTGTTGTTGTTACTTCTACCTGTATGCCAAATGAAACAAAAGAACTAAATGTGAAAACCGAAATATATGTCCAACCTTAGTTCCTTTTTTTTCTTTTGCATTGTTAGAACAGCAGAACGGTGGTTGCCGTGCCTGGGGTAGCCACGCAGACACAACAGGAAAAACCCTGCACCAGAATTGCAATAGTGGCAGTGTTAATACCGTTGACGTGCCTCGGAGCAGCACACTTTTGTGTGGTTATATATATGTAGCTATGGGTTTTTATCGTTAGATTATATCACACAAAGGTGGTACAGACAGCTGCTCTTTGCAGGCCATTTAAATTCAACAATGCCACGTAGTAGTTCCTCCTCAAGTACATCAATTTAGGTACGAGTATAATGTGCGTATGGTTGATTTTGATGAAAACGGGAAAAAATTGCAAATATTTGGGTCATTGATTTGTTACAAAACACTTAGTTTTATATGAATGCGTGTGTACGTACAAACATACATACACTCATATTTCTAACTCATAAAAAATGTTCATATGTTGCTTTTGATCAAAATGAAATTTACTGACACTACTCAGTACAGTCTCACTCGTTGTTCGGAATTCATGCAAAAAAAAGCTATTGAATATTTTAATAAATTTTCGTTGATTGACATGGATATACATATAATGTATATGTATGTACATATGTACATATATTTATGTTTTGCGGAGGGTAATTTGGTCAAAGTTGTCCATTTTACTTTTTTTTCTATTTGTTTAGGGAGTACTAGGCAGCACCAAATTAGCGCTGTATGCAAATCAAAGATGTGTAAACATTTCAAAACATTTTTACTATTCAATTTTCAATATAAATTTACATACTAGACAAAAATGCTTAAATCTAATTTAAGAACTAACAAAAATGACTTAATCTAGCTTACTGGCCTTTAATGGGCACTCTAGGCTTAACTCTATTTTTACAAACTATTGTCTTTCGGCCTAAAACTATCTATATTACTATCTATACTAAAAATACAGACTGCACGGACATCTAAAATGTACTAGTTAAAAAATGCTTTTTAGGAATTTGAGGGTGTTCACATTACTGAAGCTTTTTTTGTTTAATTCAAAAGAAGTTGATTTAGACCATTTTGATGTAAATAAAATAAAACAAAATATTTAGGAGCGGAGGACACTGAATCACATAAAGTAAAAAAGGGCATAGACTCGCTGTGTCACAAAATTTTAAAATACGTATGTTTATGTACAAAAATTTGCATTTTTGAGCATTTATGCACATAAAAAAACCGGCCAAGTACTAGTCAGACTCGCGATCAAAGGGTTCCGTAGTTTTAAGACTACATAGTTTTATTTTGTTTAAATAACTGTTTCGTTTCGTTAACAAAATAAACTTAAACGACCCACCTCTATATTCACTTTACCAACGCGCGTCCATTAACCTTTTTTGCGCTGTACTACTGAGTTTTGAGGTCCCAGGTTCGTTTCCTGACAAAATCCGTATTTTTATTTTTCTGTATAGCAGCACAGGTTTGGATAGCCTTTAATTTTCTCAAAATTATTGTTAATAGAATAGTGGTAATTTCTTCAAAATTGGTCCAGTAGTTTACGAGTTAATCGGTTGAGAAATTGAATTTTTCGACATAAAATTTAATTTTTCGACGTGAATTTCTCAAAAACTATACAACTTACGAGATTCGCTAAGTTATCTTTAAAGATATAGTTAATTATCTACCAACTGTGATTTTTTCATATTTCTGACTTCAGTAGTTTCCGAAAGAACCGTAGGGGGCTTTTTTATGATATTTATCACACAGTTTTGGCAATAACTCCCAAAGTTTCTAACAGAAAAAATTAATAAAAACATTTTTGGAATCTTTGTTTCGAGAATGATATATTTTTCGGAAAATTTTTTTTTTTAGGTTACATTTTACCCACCCTGTGTATAGTTGGTTCACAACATTTTTGAGTAATATGTTGTCCATGTATGTAGACCACCGTAATGTATAAGTGTGTCAAATTTCAAGTTTCTAGGAACGACGGTTCTTGATGTTTTTATCGTGACAGACTATTTTGAGTTAGAGCGAACTTATAATGGTTCCGTATTACCATATGGGTACGGAACCCTAAAAACATTAAAAGAAAACTTAATTGAAAATATTACTTCAAATTTTAATATCCTGTTATATTATATTCGAAGAAAACAAATATTGGCACCATATGTGTTCAGAAATGCAGAGATTTGTAGCGATGACTTGGTGAAACCTATACCCATGTTCTTCACAATACTCCCAATATTTTTACTAAAAAAATCTAAATGAGAGTGAAGAACATGTGGTTTTAGCGACAACCTGCATCCTAATATTTTAAACCACGTTCTCACTCAATAAATATGTAGGTGGTAACGGGACAGGAAACTCGTCTGAGTGTGAATGATTGGAAAAATGGATAGGTACACAGTGCATCGGCGATTTTTGATTTTTGAATCTGGAAAATTCGCTACATAAATATAGCACTCACGCACTTGATCTTTTGGTTCCCTCCACACTCTTTAAATGCCAAATGCCATTTTACGATTTTCAACTCGAATAGAAGCGCCCAAAGTAGATCGACAAGAACCGCAGACCACATGTGGAGCCCAAGCTTTATCTTGGTGGCAATTTTCATGCCGAAATAAGCCTCGTACGCTTCAAAAAAATTTATCTGAAACTTTACTTGGCTCTGGCCGATATAAAACCCACACACGTAACAAAAGGAATCTGTTGAGTACAAACAGCAGCGAAGAAGACATTTTTAATTTATGTTCTCAACTAACGACTACTTACACTTACTCGCAGAGGTCAAATGATAGTGCATCTCTGTGAACACATTTCGCGCTGCCGTTACCGTAAAGCTAACGGTTAGAACTAATGAATACTGAAAGTGTGCTTGACTAACTTTCCATAAGAAAGCAGAAACTAATAAAAAATTAGCATCAACAAATTTTTGCTACACAGTGTTTTATGTATGCGCATACATATATTCATAGAATACATACACGAATTATGTAATTATATTAATTTTTTGGGTTCCGTAAACGCGAAAAAAAAACCGCTCTAGGATAACTTTATTGTCTGCCTGTCCATCATAACCCTTTATCTCAGAAACGACTGGAGGTATTAGGTTGAAATTAATATCTAGTACTAAGGTCAGTTCTTTAAACAGTAGATATGTAGCTAGCTTCTATCTTTATGCAATAAAAAGAAACTATAATAACCAGGAATCAACACCGTGATCAAAAAAAGGTAAAAAAAGCAAAACTACCGCAAAACAAGGCAAAAAGAATTTAATAATAAAGGTTTTTATGCGTTATTATTAACATTGGAATAGCATTGTACAACCAAAAACATTTTGAAGTTCTCTGGTAACAATCGCCTGCGATTATCTCTCAGGAAAGCCTTAAATGAACTGAAGGATAGGGATGTTGAGAGACTAAACATCGATGTTTAAGTACGTAAAATATCGCAGAATCGGTGTTAAAAACAAAACATCGACCATCGATGTTAGCAAAGGAGAGCCGGCTCTTAATTGACGATTTTGAATATTTTTTTTAAATTGAAGACCAAGCATGCGTTGGCTTAAGACAGCCAGTGGGCCTCGAGCCCCGACCCAAAGAATCCGTCGACGTCGTTCTGTTGTACATTGGTGTTGAAGTTTACGTATTGCCAACATCCTATAGAGCCATCAGTTAAAAACAAGATTTTGTGCCGCTCTCATGCAAGTATGTTATTTTTTACGTCATTAGGTGGCCTGGCCTTGGTGTTAGTGCGTTGGACTACTACGCATGGTGCTCGGGCTCAAATCCCAGCTCGGGTCCAACACCTAAAAAAGTTTTTCACGGTTGCCACCTCTTTCGAATGTCTGACAATCAATCAAAGAGTGTCAATTGTCATGAGAGGCTTCTCAAATCGCCGTTCGGAGTCGGCAAAAAACAGTCAACATATTTGGGCTCCTTTGCTGGAAACGAACATATATATGGTCGGCGAGGCCGGTATCCCAAAAACCACACTGTCACTCATTTGGGGTGAAGTCTTCTTTTCGATGGGGCGCGACAACTTATTTTTCTTCAAACATTAGGGTCTTCCTGCAGGCAATCGAATGACCGTTGGCTTTAATTCTTGCGTTGGTTGGAACTTATAAAACGGGGTACAAGCTGTTTCGTGAAGTGAGTAGTTACTGCAAATATCTTACAATTATAATGAAGAAATCATCACTTTCAGTCGTTGACTTTTTTTTCGTTGATAAATATAGTTCTAACAAAAATTAAATTAATAAATGCAAATGTACATAAATATCGTCGATTGTTTTTATATCTTTCAAATTCCTTGTACCTATGCATTTTTATTTAGTTTACAGTTTTAAACGGCTGAGTTCACATGGGTTCTCAGCCTTTCCTTGCAACTGTGAAAATATATCTACAGTTCCTTAAAACTTTTACATAACGCAATAAAAAAAAAATGCGCACTCTACCCTGACACCAACATTGAAGAAAATTCCCACAATTTTCTGCCCTCAAAATGGTAATTTCTCAAGGAGTGTCTGCCATCTTCTCACATGCAGCAGGAGAAAATTGCCTTTTTAAGGCGAAAACTAACAAATTTGTGGTTTCCCCAATTGAAGCAATGACTTATCATAAGTAAGGGTCTTGCCCTTTTCCTTAACAAGAGTATCTGGGATTGGTAGCATTTATCATTCTTTTATAAAAAAAAAAAAATTGCAACGCTTCAATGACTCCGTGGGAAATTAAAATAGGGCAGCTTTTATTGTATTGCTCATCAATTAGCAGGGTTTTACTTACATCCATACAAACATGATGTAACACTCCTACATATTGTCTAAAATTGATGTTCCATTTTACGATATTTTACAAAAAGTGTAAACGTTTAAATTATGCTAATCGAATTCTAATCGAATCGATTTGTTTCAAACGAAAAAAGTAACGATTTCCGGGGCGTTTATATATAATACAAACACATTTTTGTGTATGTATGTGAATAGGGGGAAATACCGCCGAAATCAACAAACAATTTGAACGATCGGCGGTTGTGGACGGGAAAATGTCTGTGTTCAATTAATAAACAAAACCAAAGGCGAAGTGGGTATTTATTCGTTTCTTCGAGCTGCTCAAATAGTTTTCGAATGGACGTTCTGTCCGTTTGAGGGTAAACAATTGCCAATGTAAACAGGGTCAGTCCAATGGTTAGTACTTTCCAATGATGGGTTTCAGATTTGTTTAGGTATATGGCCAATCGACGAATGTAGTGCGATACTAACGCAACAATTAGATTTGTGTTACCCCAAGAGTGATTTTTATGAGATCTTCTTTTTACGTAAGTATGTAGTTATGTAGATACATACATGGAAATAAACAATTTCTTCAGAGAATTAATTTATATTTTCAGTTGAAGCAAATGTAGGCAAGTATCAAACGTATCAGGTTTATGCTTATGCCATTTACTATATGATGTTGGTTGTTTTTTTTTTTGTTCTGATTAAAACAATAATAAACTAATTCTTTCTATTGGTGATCGAAGTTCGTTTTTCAATTAGTATGTGTGGAAATAAAATATTTTTAATCAAAATATATTTTTTGGAAAATTCGACTCTTCAATCGAATTGTTGTATAATCGAAGGGCAATGCAGATGACACACACATTCGATCTTAAAAGTTTGGTATTGATTATAAAATAACAAAGTCAGTGATACCTATTCAAGAATTTTATAAACCGTTCTCTAAGTATGTACATATATACATACATATGTCGGTCGCAGTTGGTTACTTCCGACCGAACCTTTGCAATATATTTTATGACGCAGAACGGTATATGTGATTCGTCTTCCGCTAGTTTTGAGGTAAAATTCTGACACGTATATCAACGAGTGATTTGGTTACCTTGAAAAGAACATAACAAAAATATGCATTAATATATCTAATTATATTAATAGCAATTAACGGAAGTCGTGAGTTTTACTTTGACAACTAAGATTGGAAAAACAAAAACACTGGGCGTCCAGTATAACGAAAGATATAATGTATATAACGAATTGGCTCGTTATATCCAAAGATTCGTTATATCGAAATCGGTTTTTTGACCTCAAGGGGGTATTCTAGTCTAGAATTTTGAAAAAAATGTTTTTTTTTTTGAAGATTAGACCTTCGAAAATGTATGTATCCCTTTTTTTGTTAATTAAGCTGAGAATAAATATCAATCACATGGGAGAAGCTGTTCTGAAGTAATAGTCGTTTGTTTTAAATTGAATATTCGTTTTCTCATTTGTAGTCCCTTAAACTCTAAAACTGAATATTTATCTAATTCAAAGCTAATTGATAAACCTCCTCCGAGAAACTAGTAATCTAATACCAAAAGAATCGTTAAAATCTATTTAGCGGTTCTTGAGATCCTTTACTTCAAACGGAATATGACACCGATCGGGACTTTGCTTTATACTATGTAAGGATTGTACTTTACTTTGCATTCGGTGAAAAATAGTCGGTGGGTTGGAATAGTCACGAATAGATTTTCGTATGTGCGCAACATTCACTGCACTCTCTTCATCAACCCTATCATTAAAATATAAATTAAAATTACTTTCCATTCCGTTTTTATTCAATATTATCAGTTTTATTTCACAGAATTTTTTTCTCGACCACCAGAGAAATGTCACATTGACGTTAAATAGTGAATGTGCAGTTGTCACTTTCTTTTTCACATGTTCCTTCCATTTCAATTTAGCATCCAGATTCATACCAAGATACATAGCTGTGCTGGAATAAGGAACTTCTTGATTATTAACAACCATTTTTTTTCGTTATTTTTTGTTTGTAAAATTGATATGAGTCGACTTTGACTCATTAAATTTGATTCGTCAACGTTGAGTTCAATCACATATCACTGAATTTTGTAGCTTTTCAGTTGCTTTAGCTATGCAACCATCAGTTAATAAAAGAGCAGTGTCTTCTGCAAATGTGGCTATCAGCGTGTCATTCGTATGTGGTGTATCCCTAGTTTATAATAAATATAAAGTGGGCTCTAGAACACTTCCCTGTGGAACACCTGCTTGTATTTCTTTCAGTTCAGAATACGCGACCTCTAAAGAATCTATTTGTTATATTAGATTTAACTATCTCATAATATTGTCTACGTAAGTCCCAATAAAGTTTATACTCTAAAGTCTAAACTCTAAACCCTTATGTGAACTTTATCGAAAGCCTGTGCAGCGTTTACGAAAAATGCAGAGCAAACTTGTTTTTCTTCTAGTGCTGTTTTTATAACATTAGTTATTCGGTGCACTTGGTCTATTGTCAAATGTTTATTTCTAAACCCGAACTGATGGGTTGGAATAAGCCTTCTTTGCTCTATGATTCTGACTAGTCTTTTGTGAAACAGTTTTTTTAAAAACTGGGTCATATCTTTGTTTAAAACAAGCATTAATTATTATAAGCTTGAGTTTAACAATGTTTTTAAGTGTAGCTTTTTAAAGATTTGGGCAGTTACAAGATCATAACCTGGAGATTTTCTATAAGATAGTTTATGAATGCATGTTCTGATCTCTCTTAGCGAAACATAAGCAATTACGTCTTCATCTACTCTCTCAGAAAAATCAAGACATTCGTGGAAAAGGTAAAACATGGTGCTCCGAAAAAGATCAATTATTCTTTTTAACTCACCAAATCTGTCTACTCCAGAGATCATTATTGGCGGTGGCTGTCTTTTCAAGACAATGGTTGTCTTTTCAAGACTTTTATCATTCGTCTTAGCTTGTTAATTTGCGTGTTTTGCGTTTTGCGTGTTTTGTGTTTCATGTAGATGTTTCAGAACTTCGTTCTGCCTTGCGTTTTTTCGTTGGTCTTTTGCTGTTCTTCAGATGTCCTTCTGTTTCTTGTATAATTAATATAATCAATGTAATTAATAAAATGATTTTCATCGACAAAACTGAAATTAAAGGATTATCTAGACATATGGTAGACAAAAATACAATATGATTGCTATGAGATACTAGCGCTCCAGCATTGGACTTACTACACTGTGAGGCTTTTTTTCAAAACCCCCTTTTTTCGCAAATGGAGGGTTTTTACGTAGTTTCCTTCTAAGAATGCAATTAGGAATAAGATTTTTGTTTATGATTCGATAATACTTCAGTAGAAAGATTTCTTTTTAAATTCTGCGGACAACTCCAATGTATATTTATTACGAAAATAAAATCTATCTATCTATTATACTCTTTTTGAGCTAGATTTGTAATTTGTCATGGTAATGCTCATAAAAAACATTGAATTATTGTATAAAAACAAAAATAGATTTTAACTTATCGCTTTCTCTTAAATTACACAAAAACAGAAAGCTTAAAGGCAAACTGTGATACGTTTGGTTGCAGACGTTTTTACTTAAAATTCAGCGCTAAGTTTCGACACGAAAATATACCTTACTAGCAACTTTTTTAATTAACTTAGTAATAAACAATATATGTTTATGTTAATTGGTATAACATGGGCAAAAGACACAATTTAATTGCTGATGAAACCAATTTACGCGTAGAAGCATTTTTACGGCGAAATTATTAACTCGCATTCACGCATTCCTTCCACTTTAACGATTCTAAAGTGAAGCTCTAATTATACTATATCAAAAATTAATTTCACTTCCTTTAATAGGAAACTCTCCTACCCTCTAGTATGGTTGTCGTCATTTGTAAATACCTTGGTTGGGGGAAGCCATAAATTATGGACCGCTTTTGGGCTCTGTTCTGATGCTCAAACATGCCTACATGCATCATGAACATCTGATGCAGTGGCGATATACTAAAAGTGGCAATTAAAATCTTCAAAAGATTTGTTTTGGCGATTTTTTTTTTCATTTTATTGTTCTTCTTGGGTGTGGGTAGGTTGATTCTAATTTAGAGATGACATTGATCTTTGGTTAAAAATACATTCTGGAGAATCGAGTATAAATGAGAACGAAATTAATGTTTTTGTTTTAAAGAAATAAGAGACTGTTTTCCTATTCTACTTTTACAATGTTTTTCACCGGAAATTCTTTGTTTTCAGCATCAATTTTATTTGTTATACTTAAAATATTGAAACACACATTTTCTTTTTATTGCAGCTGAGTGAAAAATGTTGCATAATCGGACCATCAATAAAATGAATTAAGGTAATTTATTTATTTTTATAATTACCAATACTTACAGATTTATTACTATCTTGCATTTGATTTCAGTTTGTATAGAGACATATCATTTCATTATTCACTACTTGACCTAAACTTAGTTTACCGTTAATGAGGCGGATAGGATGGAAGAAAAAAAACTTATTCGTCATTCCCATACGACTAGACTACAAATTGTCAGAGTCTATGGGTGTTAAAAGTGACATTTTATCAACATGTCAAACTTATCAGTATGACAAACGAGTACGCCAAGCCATCTAACCCCGCATATCAAATGCATATTATAGACTTTAAAACAAACGGATCAGACACCTCTGGAATTCAGCTCACATGTATGTATATGTTTTATATACGAGTTTATACATAAGTAGTTAGTCGTAGTAGTGGAGTGTATGTACTGTACTGTGTGCAATTTTATAAAGCATCCAATATTACATGAGGCAAGCTGCACGAATACCGTGACATGCAGGCATTTCTTACATCAACTCAATTGTTCTAGGAACACTGTGCACAAATGAACAGCTACCGCTCATGTAATAATTATTGGTTTTTATCACTATGTCAAGGGCTTACGTAATTCCAACTGAACGCACAATTAATTGGATCATATGTCGGTATGCTGACCTCATTGCAAGAGCAACGGTCTCGCCGGTTTAAATATTTTTTTTTTTTGCATGTGTCGGTAAACCGCGATGATGCGCGTCAGTTAAGTCTGAATCGCATTTATGCGATGAAATTGTCATGGACTCGTAGTTTTTCAATTATGACTCAGATCAAGATGTAATCTCACTCAAATTTAAGGTGTGGAGCTCTTGGGAGAGTTTGATTATTCATTTGACCGCTGTAAGTCTGTATATGTATGCGAAACGAAATAATTGTATGGTTTTATAGAATAGAAAATTACTCCTAGCTTATCTGTTTTCCCAGGACACTTTAAAGCCATTTGTTTTGTTGCCAAAATGCGCGACTATCTATTTTGTTGCATGTCTTATAACTAAAGTTAAAGCTTACAACCCATATTCGTAAGTATTGCTCAGCGTTGTGTCATCTGCTGGGTGGTTTTGATGTTATCCAATGTCAACGGAGGGGGGTTTCTCAGAATTTTTTGTTGTAACGTCAATGATTCAACATTAAGCTTATGAAAAAAAAACCTAACATGACGTGAAAAACTGATTTGACTCAGAGGTATTCGAATTTTATTTATTTCTTCTTTATTATCTTCGGAATGCAGGCAAGCTGTACTGTATGTAGCCTTGTGAAAGAGAAAATAGTCTGACATTGTTATCTTCTCATTAAACATGAAGATATTTTTTGCACACTACAGATATAATGAAATGGATGGGATACTTAGTTTCCCCTTTGTTATTCGAGGACGTCCATCTGCATCCCTTTGTAATCTTGATGAGGGTGAAGCCTAGTTTTGTTTACATATTCCCATGGAAGAAGCTCGAAATCAAATACCTTCGAATAAATCGTTTAGCGTGGTAAGAGTAACCCTCTAAAGTCTTAAAAGGGGTCGTCTCATTTATAGCGTTATTCCCTGGCATTTTTGCAATTTGTGTGTATGTGTTTTTTTTTATTTACTGTAATCACGTGTTGCCTGAGTACACAATGGCGAAATAATTGGAATCGGTGGTGATTTATGCTACAAGATGCAACCCCTATGCTTGCCATATTTTCACAGCGAGATACGGTGGGGTTGGCAAGCAATATGTTCATATTGCGATCAATTTATTGCTTCTGATAGTAGGTATGCATGTAAATAATAACGAAATCATATATAAAATATAAAATTTCTTTAGATTGTTTTCAATAAGCAGACAAATTTGTTTACGGGGACTCCCCGTTCAAGAATTTAACAGTGATACTTGAAACCTTACGCTTAACCTATCGTAATGAGAACGTGTAAATTTAAAAACAAAGTACCAAAATGTGTATCGGTGAACTTCATTCATATACAATTTTTACTAGAAAAAGAAAAGCTTGTTTTCTACCAAGTAACAGACTTCAAATTAATGGAGTGCAGACAGAGTGGAGACACAGCGCAAAGTATTTAGGGGTACACCTGGATAAAATATTGACATTTAGCTTACATATGCAGCAATCTATAAATAAGGTAAATAGAAACAATTCGTTTGACAAATTACGTTAGTTTGGACGTAACACTAACTTTGTGTAATTTTTAAGACGAAACACAATTTATTCAATATTTGTAAAGTTTTTGAGTGGTGATCTTTTTTTTTTAACCTTTTTTCGTAATTTGCATCGAATTATTTATCGCTTTTATATGTATTTTGTATATCTGTATTTTTTTATACAATAATTTGGTTGCATTGATTTAAATATTTCAATCGATAGTTTTTTAGTCTTTAGGGGATCCATCTCACGTTTTTACACAATTGCGTCATTTACTCACGATTTGATGAGACTATCTATATATCGATTTGTTAAACAAACATACGTCTTGATCCAAGTGGGAAGTGCGATGCACTGCTATTGTTAGTATTTTTCTGATGTTGTAAATCGTCTTTAACTAGACGCATTGGTGTAGTCATATATATAGTACTTTCTATGTGCAATGTGCATATAAAGGGTGATTTTTTAGCTGGTTTGGTTTTGGCAACACTGGTTTTGACAGCTGACGTGTGTTTAGTACCTTTTGTCACTGTCAAACAGCTTCAGTTTGGTTTGCAATTTAACCATGGATCGTCTTACAAATGAACAACGCTTGCAAATTATTGAATTTTACTATCAAAATTCGTGCTCGGTTCGAAATGTTCATCGCGCGCTGCTTCCATTTTATGATCGGCATTCTCGACCTTCTGAGCAGTCTATTCGGAAGATTGTGACCAAATTTCGCACCAAATTTACTTTGTTGGACATTAAACCACCAACACGTTTACGTACTGTGCGTAGTGAAGAAAATATTGCGGCCGTATCAGCTAGTGTGACAGAAGACCGCGAAATGTCGATTCGGCGCCGTTCCCAGCAGTTAGGCCTTTGTTACAGCACTTTTTTTTGCCCGAAATGGAAGTTCTTGACTTGCATGATATGTGGTTTCAACAAGACGGTGCCACATGCCACACAGCACGCGAAACAATGGCGCAATTGCGAGGCGAGTTTGGTGAACAGTTAATTTCACGTTTCGGGCCGGTCAATTGGCCGCCTAGATCGTGCGATTTGACACCATTAGATTATTTTTTGTGGGGGTATGTCAAGGCTAATGTCTATAGGGACAAGCCCGCTTCGATTGACGCACTGGAAGCCAACATCCATGCATTCATTCGTGAGATACCGGCCGATATGTGTGAAAGAGTATGCCAAAATTGGACTCAGCGGATGGGCTACCTGAGACGCAGCCGCGGTCAACATTTGCATGAAATTATCTTTAAACATTAAATTGCAAGGTTCAAACTATCGATTCAAATAAATATTTCATTCATTTTTTCGAATTTTTTGTGTTTTTTTTTTAAAAAAAGTTCTCAACCTCTTAAAAAATCACCCTTTATATCTCAATATACGCTGTACTATAATGCTGTAGTTGCTTTTGACAATGAAGTAATTTATTAATTTTTTTATATATATATATTTATAAACGGCTGCAAGTAAGTAAATCTTGGAATACCATGTTGAATTTTTACTCATCACTATGGATCTTCTTCCACATAACTATACAAATTTGGCCATTTGTTAAAATAATTTAATTCAATGGAATTATGAATTCTAACGTCATCCATGTCGGGTAAGTGACCGCTTTAAACGCATCGACTCACAAGTGCCGTTTAACCAGAACTTTTGGTCCAGTGATTGGATTCTCCTTTCTTTGTGCTGCTGGTATAGCAATGATTTCATTGTCATATAAGATCCGAAAAAAGTAATACATTCATAAGTAATATAAAAAGTACTTTCTGTCACGATAGGTTTAAGAATTCACCCTAATATAAACCCTCCTTCCCATCCGGTTTCTATCAAATTTAAAACTATTTTGCCAAAGTCAACCTAAGAAAAACAAACTATCCTTTCATTGTGCATCATGAGTATCCAATTATGTATTTTATATATTTTTTATTAGAAATCAATTTTAGAGATAGGACTTACATAGACATTAATAAATAAATCAATTGTTTGCTGAAATTAGGGGTTTCGTGGAAAAATTTAGGAACCCCGAACTTGTGAACTGAATATTTATTCAATAATTGTAATGTAACCGTCGCTTTAGATGTAATTCAAAAATAAATTTATAATAAAATCAATACCAAACATTTTAATTTTGCAATACATTATGTAGATTGATGTGTGTGTAGCGAGTTTACAATCACACTATTCCTTTTCTTATTAGAAATTGAAGATTTTGTACGATGTTTTGATGCCTGTATTTTGTAATGCAGTAAATAAAATGATAAAAAAAAGGTGAATACAACAGTAAGATCATTATATCCGTTCATTAACGCAAGTTGCAACTAGAAAATAAATTATTAATACTTAAGGCTATATTCCAAGCAATACTTTTTTATGGTTCTCCCGTTTGGGGTAAATGTGCCATAATACATATTAGAAAAATTCAAATTACAGAAAATAAACTCTTAAAAATGATGTTTGATTTACCCCGGCATTTTTGCACTGAAGACCTACATGTTTTGGCAAATATTGAAAAAGTGTCGCAAAGAATTTTAAAACTAAATGATAGTTATAATATGTATGTATATCTTGTAGTTCTTCTGACAACCACTTGATTTCCAACCTTGTTGCTTAATAAATTGCTTTATACCTCATTCATTATGTACCATATTTGATATTAATATATTGTTTATTATTTATCATTAATTTATTGTTTTTTGTTTATTGTTTAATATTTATTATTTATTATTTGTCATTTATTATTTTTTATTTTTTATTTATTTTTTATTATTTATTATTAATTATTTAGTATATATTATTTCTTTATTTATTAGTTCTTTATTTATTATTTACTATTTATTATTTATTGTTATAAGATATTATTTATTATTTGTTATTTATTATTTATTTGTAATTGTTAATTTATTTATCCACTTTCTGTTATTTATAAGATTTTTTAAAATTTGTAATTATACATATATGTACTAACTACCATCATATTAATAAACTGTAAAAGTTTGAAATCAAGTTTGGCCTCCTCTTCTCTCTCCCCTGGGTAACTAAGCTAGCTTCTAGTTTTCATGGAACGTTTTTAAGTAGCTTTTCCTCCTAAAATGTAATAGTAATATCTTCTTTCCCACAATTGTTATTAATTTCTCAGTAGTAAGGTAGCTTATACCATATCTCTGTAAATTGTGCAATATAGTTTTAAGAACAATATGTAATTTCTCCGCTACAATAAAAATCTATTTATATCTAAAAAAAAAAAAAATTAAAAAATATATAAAATTTTTAAACTGGGATCAGTTACACCCGTAGGGGAGAGTGAGGTTAGGTTATTATTTTTATTATTGAAGGATGAGATGCACCGCGACCTTAAGATCTATTGTGCTCCCTACAAGTCACCCTACAAGGAACATCCCTCTCGTCATTATTCCTATTGAAATCGATTAGAGAGAGCTTCGCTCACACCTAGCCTAGGTGAGAATTCCATAGGTCACAGCACTTCATCCAAATCAATTTCCCTGCGAAATCGCAGTAGGGGATTGGGTGCTATGAGTTGTAGATCCTCTGCTGTAATTTGGTATTTACCCAAGCACTTGAATCTTTTCTGGGTAAATGCACCACATTCCACCAGTATGTTTTCTGGAGTTTCAGTGGATTCATTGCAAAATCTGCATGAGTCTTCGTCTGATAGACCTAGCTTCCTGAGTTAACAATGTCCCGTTAGAAACGCAGTCAGGATGCGGAGTTTGTTTTTGTCAAGGCTGATGAAAGCTTTGAATCTCTTCAGGTTGTAATTACCCAGCAGTTTTTCTCCAAGACTTAGTCCTGTTTGTCTTCTCCAGTGATCGGAGCTCCTCTTTTATGGTGTAATCCCCTATGGCAAGTTTGTCCGCCTCTTCATTACCTTCTATCCCCAGGTGTCCTGGTACCCAGTATATAGTGACATTGTTTTGTTCGCCCAGTCTATTTAGTTTATCTAGGCATTCCCAGACAATTCTAGATTTGATGATCTCAGCCCCTATTACCTTGATAACTGCTTGGCTGTAGCGCTTGTCAAGATTGAGTTGGGCAAATCTGTCGATAGCACAGATTTCAGCTTGAAAAATGCTGGTGTAGCTGCTCATGGGTTCACATAGTTTAGTTCCGGGCCCAAACACTCCTGCCCCCGTTCCTTCCTCAGTTCTTGAACCATGCGTGTACCATTTAATGATGTTAGGACTCAGCCTGTAGACTCTAGAATCGTTGGTTGGTTAGGTTGTATGGGGTTATGAGGCCGAGTCATCACAAAACACAAGGCACCATATTGGGCCCGTCGCGATCCCCTGGACCATCGGTTGAGGGTACCTAAACCGATTCATTTTCGCCAAGCATTTAATTTCCCTGCAAATTTTTAAGATCTTATTGTGGTCAATTTGGCTACCCTCTTCCAGTGTGTTAAAGAAGTAATTGCCCAAAGCTTTCTGCGAGTTCATTACACTCTATGCGGGGGCGGAGTTAGAAGTAACACTTTTCATTAAAGTTAATGGAGCTCCTAAGATTTTGTAAAATTTTTGTTTTTTGCCAGACTTCAATAGTCGTTGGATCGGCCGCTTCAGTGACGTTAATTGGCGTTGATTGTTTCGGTGTTGCGTGAAAAATCGATGCTATACTGTCAATCTAAAAATGTTTCAGGTAGCACAATATTGATCGAACAATGAGTAAAATAGAGCTCAGAACCATCAACAATATACTGCGAAATTGTATTGATAGTATGGGCCTGCCAAACCAGCCGTGTCAGCTATTTGAATTGTACAAAAGATATTGTAGTAGTAATAACAGTAGAGTTAACTTTATTAGTCTACAAAACCTATTTTGCTGCTTGGTGGTCTAAGCCCAATCATTCAAGCTTAAGTTTCCTGCTTTGTTTCCTTTCTTTACTTTAGGTGGCGCTACAGCTGGGGGTGAACCTGGGCCTGCTTCTTGCAACCATTTGTGTGTGCGTGTTATATTTTTGCACGAATGGAAGGGACCTACAGTTTTTTGCCGACTTCGAACGGCGATGTGAGAAGCTTATTGACAAATGATATGCTTTGATTGCTTGTCAGACATTCGAAAGAGGTGGCACCGTGAAAAAACTTTTGAGTGTTGGACCCGGACTGGGATTGAACCCGGGCAACACTGCGTAGTAGTTCAACGCACTTACTACTACACCACGGTCTTTCCTTTCTATTGATCAATATATATTGACCTTAGTATTGCAAATGCGATGTTACATCTGAATAAATCCTCCATGCGCTTAAGAACCGGAATTATCATAAGACACCGTGCTCCCCGAATCCAAAGATATCTGAAGAAGCTGCGGCGATGAGGAAGAAAGCACATCGATCCAACATCTACCCTGCTCTCCATGAACGACGTAGATTCTTGGCAGGCATAGCAGAGCTTGGAAATTTAAAGATATCGAGTCCTCTAAGATTCACCAAGAGCACAAACTGGACGAGTCGCTAAAAAAGAGGATTTGCTCGCAAACTAAGAGGGGATTCACAATCGACCTTCAGGTCGCCGAGTGTACATTATTGCTCGAAGATTCACACACCCTTTCTAACCTAACCTAACATTTTGATCAATATTCGAAGTTATTCGTGAAATAGTGACTCAAACAAATTTGAATTACGAGTACAATGTCTAAGCTAAAAATAAATAAATAAAAAAAAGGCGTGAGTACCAAGTACTCGTGAAATTTGATGTATAAACATACGTTTGTGTATGATGGCGGATAAACAGAGAATGAACTAATACTAAGAGAATTATATACAGAGAACGCACTAATACTATGTTTGGTTAGGCGTGACGGACAACGGCGAAAAATTTGCCCATACCGAGAGCTAAGATGTTTATACCCATCAAAAAGGGCCAGAGAAAGTCAGGATAATTTATTCAAGTACCTATGTAGGCCAAAAAGTTCTCCAAAATATCTTGACAGCGATTAATATCGTTGAGCAGTCTTGATTTGACCAACTAATTGATAAGTTTGAACTTAGGTGTTAAAAAGTCACAACATTGAGCAATCGCTAAAACAATTGGTAAATCACAAAAGCATACATTTTAATTAAATTGTTGCTCATCTAACAAGAAGTGTGAATTTGTTCATTTCAAAAAAAAAAAAAAAAAAACAACTTGAAGTAGAAGTGTCAATACACACGACACCGACACAAACAGTCGGCTCTCATGAGTTCATTTAGTTAGTAGGCGGGTGGCAGAGGCAGTATTCTCGATAGTGGTGTCTAGTCTATACACAGTATTCGCCTCACATTTAAACCAGTAGTCTAACAACTCCCATATCCATTCGCTAGTCACGTTAGCTTGCATCAACGTTTCAGCTACTCACAGTCGTACGTTTCGTTTTATTTACAGTCAATAGCACTTTGGGTGCCAGTGATTAGCCTCTCCGCATAAGTCGTCTCGTTTCATACTCGTACATCCATTCGTTATTCCACGACAAAAGATTCTTTCATATCGACACTTTCTGGAGAACAAAAACAACAACATTACAGTACGCAGAGCGACGACGGCGTGTTCATGACGTTTGTGGAATAAGAAGGCCATTGACTGAGCGAATTGAACTACAAAATAAGAAAAAAAGTGCTTCAATTACTTTTGTCATTTGACATAATTAGCTTTTACGGTAGGTACACCAATACTATGTGTATGTATGTACATACATGTTCATTTTAACGATTATTCTTTCACGTTATCGTCGGCGAACACAAATCTTTAATAAAAGTGGTGGCAGTTGACGGAATTGAAATAGAAAAAACTGCTAAGAACGCTAAACTATCAATTCACGGTACGCGCAAACATGTAATTTTACTTTGTCGCTACGGACGATAGATGTTAGCGACATTGTTTTGTTTGTGGCCCCAAATAAAGCTTGACGGGAAGGTTCTGCCACCACAGCGGCTATAAGTGGTTATTTAGATGATACTCAAGTTGAACTGAACCTTTTGTGTAGCATATAGAGCGAGCCCCAATTTTGTCTTCAGATATGTCATTAGATGTAACAAATAAAACGGTTTAAGGTATATACAATAAATGCTCTTTCGCTTAGTAGTTAGTAAAACTGTTTTTTTTTTTTCTTTTAGCTTTTAAAGTAAAGAAATAGGTTTGCCGTAGAAGAGATACATTCTAAAATTTTTGTTAGTTTTCTTCTTGGGATCACCATATATCGTGGTAAAATTGCTTCGTGCACATCAGTTAGGTATATAAATTAGGATTTGTTATCTCCATACATAAAAATCACTTGTCACTGTTTTCGTTCACGCTAATCACCGAAACCGCCCAACCGATTTCGATGAAATTTGGTGAATACGTATGGTTGGTTCCAGCTTGAAAGATGGGATAGTTCTGGAGCCGATAGGTGGCGCTGGAGTCAAGTTATACACACATTCTATATTTATTGACCAAAATGACATATATTCACAACAACTGTTGGTTTAGTGCCAAAGAGAAAATAAGAAAATTTGGACCCGAATTCATATCTCAGCAAGCAAGAGCGTTTGAGCCTTTCTCTACTATCTGTCAAAACTTCATGACATTTGGTTGATATTTAACAATTACTTTTAAAAAGTATTTCTTCAGAATACCTTTTCATTTGATGTTCAAATTTTAACTGTCATTAAATTAAATTCCACTCAAAACTTGGTAAATGCAACAAGTGTACCGTGATGATTGTTTGAGTACATCAGTTGTTTTCGAGTGGCATAAACGATTTTTGGGCGGCAGAGGGACGCTGGGGGTGTACGTGATTTTGTTGCAAGAGACCGCAATGCTTCACTTGATAATTCGGTATTTCATACATACACCGTTTGTGTGTTCTCGATAAATTGAGAAGCTACTCAACCGATTCAGATCATACTTGGACATTAAGCATGTTTTGTAGAGAGATAAACTTCATTTGTTGGTTAATAATTAGGTATATTGTGCATAAAATAATATAGTAAAATCAGAAGCGTGATTTTGTACATTCTTCTACTCCACTAATTTATCAATCAAAAAAAAAGAAGATAAAATTCGTATTTTCTTAATCTTAACAATGACACTAAATTAAATTAAGGAATCAATATAAATATGATTATTTTGGGAGCGATCAAATAAAGAATTTGTATGTAATGAAATAACAAGCAAACATTTATTTATCCCTAAGAACATATCGTCGCCCTAGAATTGGTTTGCCGTATACGCCATTTGTATTTTTTTGGGAAATCGCATTTTAAAGTTCACGGTTCAATTAAAACAAAACTAGTCGATAAAATTTTTTTATTTTTTAAGAGAGTTAAAGAAAAGCTCAGTCTATTTTAGTTTTTTAAAAATTCAAAGTTTTCCTCTGACCAAACCGACTTTTTTATTATATTTTCATTTGTAGCCTGTTAAAATTTATATGCACATACAGCAAACCAAAATTATTTATCTTTTTGTTTCTGCCGATTGGTACGTATATACGACTACATAAATACACTTATTTCCTTAGTAATATACATGCACGTACGTTAACACAATCCTGAATATTATTTTAAGTTTGTATGACGTATGGTTAAAGGCCATGGACATACGGCAAAACAATACTAAACAAAAAAAAAAGTGAATTGTATGGGAAAATTGACGTATATCCACAAAAATGGCGTTTACGTCAAACAAATACAAATATTTTTTAATACCTGTATAAATTACGATCAGCATCAGCACTCCTGTGTACTGGTGTTTTCAACCTTTGGAAGCCATTTTAGCAACTCTTTTAATTGGTAGGTAAATGATTTATGTTTTAGATTTTAAAAAATATAATAAACCTTCGACCACGGTTTTTATAGATAAAACAAAACGTTCCTACAGAGTGATGTACCTTGAGATCATCGTTTAGTGGTATTTGAGTAAAATTTTCAAGAGGAACGAAATAACAACTTTGATACAAGAGTTTATACCAACATACCTACTACAACTTTTTTATGAAAAGACGCCTTGCAATTTCAAGTACTTACTTCCCTTCCCGTTGAACTTATTGGAAAAGAATTAACAACACTCGGTGCAATGTGATATGATAAGATACCTTAACAATTAGTACACTTTCCGTTTATTTGGATGAGTCACAGTTTACCGTAGCAAAATACGCCGTATGCAATGATGTAATCTGTGCTAAAATCAATAGTAACCTAAGCGTTATCAATGTGAAAGTATTTGTTTTTTGTGTGGTATTGGGGGGGAAAACAGATTGCAATATTCTGTGCAATATGTCGTGTATGTACTCATCATCTGCCGTTAAGAAAATATGAAACCAGCGTTACGTTGTTAAACAAATCGATACCCATCCTTCCAATAGTGTCTTATGCTTGTTTGCAATGATCTTACAAGCTACGACCTACTGAGAGAAAATTTGAGAAGTTCAATGACTCACCGAAACGGCAATGTTACTTGCCCGCCGAAAATGTGCGATTTAACCTTTCTTGTGGAGCTACGGTAAAACACGTCCATTTTGATGACACGAAGGCACATTCAAGCCAAAATGTATGTAACTGAACATTCGATAATTTACATAACCCCTGGAATTCGTAGAATATATTTGGGGTCTACCCATTAGGGATTTATTCAGCAATCATAGGTTAGAAAAGTTCAAATTATTTTCTCGAGATTTGTTCTTCGGAAATTAAATTTGTTTGATGATCTTCCAAATTAATTCGAACTATTAGAAACCTACCCTAATTCGAACCATGAAGGCTCTCGAATTGCTGGATACTTTTTTCGTGCTTAATATTTTGGATGAAAAAGCAGTGTAAAGCTTTTGAGAACGGTTGGCGTTTGTTTGACAAAAATGCTTTAAATGTAACTTAAAAATGTAATTGCAATAAGAAACCATTCACAAAGCCAATTGACACAAAAATGGTAACTGCACACAAACCATCAATGTAATTGTTTCCAAAAAAAACTGAAGTCGACAAGTTGGCAAGTGCTCGAACTACAAGATGCATAATGTAAAAATATAGGTGATTACCGAATGTACGAATTAGCGAGATAGTACTGTAGGTAATATGTAGATGCAAACTATGTTTTAGGTGCATCACGCATCATTTTCTTTAGTGATATTTTAAATACTTGTATGACACGCTTATTGTTTTTTTTTTTTTAAATTGACATGCCCTGAAAGATCATTTAGGAAAATGTATTCTTGCCAAATCAGCATAACAAATTTTGGTAAACGTGATCCTATCAACCGGTGTATGTATGTATCTGTGCTTACAACTTGATCGAGTGCACTTACTACGACTACCTCGCCAATGTCGTTAAGATCTACATAAGTCGATAACTTGAATAAGATTAAAAAAAACGTAGAGCCAAATACACCGATTTACATAAGCATGCATTTTGGAAAGCTATAAGTTCGTCTTTCGGATTCAATAAATTTTCCAAAAGACATTGCTCCGATTTTGAATTGGATTCAGTTTCAAATATTACGTATTCATATATACTCCTGGACAAAATGATAAGACACACCCTTAAAAGTAAAGAAAAAAAAGTGTGCCTTACATTTCCCAAATCTGATGGAATCCTACGCTGTATTAAGATTGCACCGGCATAAAAAAAATTGGGAAAACCCCTTAAATTTATATTTTTAGCTGAAAATCCAAATATGTACTAAGTGGGACAAAAAGTTAGGATAAGTTGATCATTTTGTATCGAAACTTCGTTTAGTAAGGACTAATAAAAGCGTTTTTCAAAAAACGATAATATGGGCGCTGGAAAATATTAAATTCAGTTGAAATACAAACAATATTAAACTTTAGGAGTGAAGGCGGCATGGAGTATTACATTAATATCAAAGTTAGTGAAGAAATCTCGAAGAGTAGAGAAAAATTCATGGAAAATTATGGCAAAACAAAGTCTCCCAGAAGACCACCCACAGGGTCCCTGAAATTAGGGCGGTTTGGACTCCCGTCGCCGGGTGCGGCCGTGTGCTGTCGCGCCGCCAATTTGTACTTTAGAATTTGGCCACTTTTATACTATATATTACTGATCATGTGTGAACTACAGTATTTTTGAAGTTAAGTAAAAGCATGTCAATTACAGTAATTTTGCTACAACAATGCTCTTGAAATTAAGTATGTATGTTTATAAAAGCATGTGAAGTTAAGTTATTTTGCGACAAGCCATAACATACATAATGAGTCATAGAATGCAACTTTCTGACGCTTTTTGATGTGTAAACATCTTAGCTCTCGGTATGGGCCTCACGCGAATTTCTCGCCGTCATACGTTACCCGTAACCAATCTTAGCAGTATTAGTGCGTAACCAAACTTATTATTAGTGCGTTCTCTGTATATGACTCTCTTAGTATTAGTGCATTCTCTGTTCTTCGCCATCATACACAAAAATATGTTTACACATCAAATTTCACGAGTACCTGGTACTCACGCCTTTTTTTTCTTCTCTATTTTCTTCTCCTTTTTCAATTTCGAAAAACCGCCAAAAAATTTTCTGCCGTTTTTTCCATACAACTTTTTTGGCGTTTTTTTTTATATTTCATAAATGGAAAAATTGTTTTAAAAAGTTATGGAAAGAATGTCAAAATTCTCAGCGTAAAGCCAACCTATTTGGGTGATTTTTCCTGTGAAAAAACGCCACAACTTTGTTTGGAGATTTTCGGGTTTTTTTTCCATTTTCTTTTTTGGCGTAACTTCAGGGAGCCCCACCCACATTAACCTCTGGGCAAAAAAACTGCGAGTTTGCGGGAATGTTCAAATTCTTTTTTAACGACTAGTCAAATCGCAGCTCAAACGTGAGTTCAAACCAACGCCCAAAATATGAAGTTGTGTAACAACAAAACAAACAGCTACAACTGCTTCAGAAGCCACCTTTAACCAAAGGCTACTAAGCGTGCCGTTTAAAGTTTGCTGTCAGGCATTTCCATTGGAAGAAAAAGTGAAACAAATTCATATTCAGTTCAATTTAGATGGACTTGATGGTCATTGTTTTTTTTACGATCTTCGGAAGGAGCAACGAATTTTAAGTTTCCGTCAAATGGGAGGAGGTTCTGTAATGGTATAGGCTGGGGTTCGGTGAATAACCATGGTTATTCCCATAGCCGGTCCCGGATTGCACATATGCATATACACCCTTGAAACCCTGCTTTTCGTGAATTATTGAGTACATATTTTGGTTTATTTTATTAACAATCCCGTCAACAAATGCATAGTTTTTTGTAATGAATAAGGTTAGATAATTTAGTAGGGAAGAAAAGCTGCAAAAGTGTTAAATTGGATATATTGAAAATGTTTGCGAAATTCATTTTTTACTTTAAAAAACAATAAGCAATATAAATATTTTGAAAAAATGTGAAGCATAAATACATAGTAAAAAAAAACAAGTTAATTTAATATTTGGTACGCCCCACTCTGGCCTTAATTCTGCAAGGTATGTATTTCATTAGCTTTCGGCAATAATCTAGAGTTATAGCATTTTCCAATGCTCTATTATTACAAATTTAAATTTCACCCTACTTCTCGAAGTTCTTTGTTCTGTTTAAGAATTGCCCAGCAATTCTAAATTGGGTTAAGCCCGTATGACACTAGCTTTTTTCCCCTTTTTTAATGCATTAAAAATGAACTTAGAGCAGTAAGAAAATTGTTCAATACAAAATTCCAATAGGTGTGAGTGCGTACACAAGAATCAAAAACATACGAAACTGTCAAAAAAATACATTAAAAATGTATTGCAAATTACAATTCACTTTTTCCAGCCGCTTCACATAGGGGTATTTGCCTCGAAAAACCGCTCATAAATCAATAATATAAATACATAAATACATGTATGTGCGTCTTACGGTTCTTATGATATTATTATTTTATATGCATATAAACGGACAAAAATCATCAAAAGACCTATCCGCAATGCGAACTTCACACACAAAAATCTCAAATCCCCACAAACTTCACAGTTTTAATGTACTGAAGCTCAGCTTTATTTTGATACCAATTTCATTGATGTACGCTCTTGCCGCAGAACGGATGGCTAGAAAGCAATGGGCAGTATGATTTTGTGTGATTTGGAGGTGATCAATTACCAGCATTTGTAAAAGATTTTATTAATCAACCATCAAATGATAAAGAATTTGAACTGGGTATTCCTTGATTTTAATTCCGTTGAGATGCACATTGCAGTAACGAAGAATCCAATGATAAGGAACGAGAATTTTGAACGGCTTATAAATAATAACGAAGTATTTATATAATTTATTATAACATTAAATGAATGTGCACTATTGATTAGAAAAATAAAAAAAAAATGCGTATTATTTGTTATCTTAGCTGTAGAACATCATAAGCTTCAAAAGGGTTTGGGTCATTGTAGGTAAATACAACATACATAATGTAGATATTCATGACTTCAAATCATTTTTAAGTATTCGTACTTACTAATCGAGTTCACTAATCTTGCTTAGTGAATGAAAGCACAAAGCCACCAAAAAAACGTGGTATCTTCGGTTTGGCAAAGCCCTCGAAATCTTCGGATCGTCCATCATTGCTCTCTTGTTGGCTCCCCAGAAATATATAATTATGTAGGTGTTTATATGTATTTTTCGTTTATTTTTAAAAATTAAATTGGGGAACTAAGACACTTGTAACACTTTTGATGTGGGCATGATTTAAGTACTCGACTAATTCAATATAAATATAATAGATTTCAAATCCTAAATAGGAAATACAACATTACTACAAATTAATATACAAATGTTCCATATGTATAAAATGAGCTAAAATTGATTAAACGAAGATCCGTCGATAGAACAACTGATTGAAATATAAGATTTAAATTCCCCTGCACTTAATTTCATTTAATTTCTCTTGTGTTGAAATTGATTGTCTGGGCTTACGCCCCACTGCTAGTATCTGCAATAATAGACAGCGCGAACGGCATCGTGCTCTTAACAAAACGTCAATCACACATCTTTAATTTCTTTTATATAAATTGAGTTGACGAATTGATTATTATGAATGGTGGCGGCGAGTATTTTTCATTCACCCTTCAAAGTGGCGTGCAATATATGACAAACTCAACCCGATGTCTCCTCACCCTTTGCGCATTTATCCCGAAGCCATCCATCCACGCCTGCCTTCCATCCACAACGCATCACCGCATTCCATGTCGTAAATTCGAGATGCAGCCCAGATTTGTTTACTTGTTCTTGCGTCTTAAAAGTGAACGCTGCATCTTAAATGAATAGCGCACCAAATACAATGCACAATGAAGACTATAGCGTAATAAATCCGTCGTGTGGTACTTGAAACTGAGCAGGAATGAGGCTTGTTGGGGGACTGTAGAAAAAGCGTTAATTAAATATTACTCAGCTGCCTGCGCACAAAGCCATGCGCAACATACGAACATATCCATCAGCAAGAACGAGCACATTCGGGCATATTCAAACCATGGCTTCGGATATTTATTGCTTTTCATTTGATTATGTATATGTATGTACTTGGGCCACTAACACAATCTCGTAATGATCTCGAGTTACCATCGGGGTCCCATACAAATTATGAACGATCAGTGCAGGGTACTAAGCTTCTGTCGTCGAATACAATGCTGGTCTGCTCAAATCACAGAGATTTTCGAACAATAATGGTGATTTAATTATTAAAATTATTTTTTTGTGATTTCGGAGCGTTAAACTTGCTCTATGAGGTCAACCATAACGAAAGGATGTTTGGATTTCGATACAATATGTAGATATATGTATATGTACTTGTGTACATTGTTCGGTGGCTTTAAATTATAACGTAATCAATTGAAAGTAAATTGTTGTGTATATCTGAAATTGTTAACGGGAGAACCGCTATTTTCAATACACTGCCTGAAGAATCCAATGATAAAACGAAGATCTAAGTTGCGGAATTCTTTTAAGGCAGGATTCAGTATCAGTTAATCGTTCTCGGCAACGTCAACATGAGCGCCGTGTTTTAAAGGCAGAAGAACTGATATTGATACAGATACAATTATAAATATTATTAGTACGACTAAGTTGGTAGCAAAACAAACAGAGCAATGACATAACCTGGTCTAATATGAATCACCACCGTCATTGAGTATAAGCTTTATGAGACTTGCAAACAATTAACTGGGGCAATCCATCACAGTCTGGTTAAATGACCAGTTTGGGTTTAATGCACTCAAAAATGGTCTACTAAACGAAACGTGCAGACCAGTGGCGCTATACTCTGTTCCACAAAAATTGTCAGTACAGGGAGAATAGGACGTTTGCCTCTCATTCTGGTTGCAATAGCTTTCATAAATCTGTCCCTCTTTTAAGCTCTCACTGAGCTACCATAGTATGCATTACAAATCGTCGCAGATGGGAAAGCAATACCCCTAGGGCTACCATCTGCTGATTTAAGAACAAAATAATTTGTTGAACGAAAAAAGATAATTGTGTACAAAGTAGACACCACCTCGATTTTGATGAAATTTTAGTAGGTTGTAAAGGGCATGTTTACGAGTATTTTGATGTATCACTGTTATATATCGGAAACGACTACTTTACGAGATATAAGCTAAAAACGAAAAAACACACTTCGTTTCCGCATACAACACTCATCTCGCGAAAATAGCATTCATTATAAATCACAAAAATCAAAAAATTGTTGAGCTACATTTTAACGAAAAACATGAAAATGAAAAAAACAAAAGCCAAGTGGCAACACCCTCACATATCAAATTCATTTATTGGTTTTCAAAAGCACAAAATCCCAAAGCTCTTCGACAAAAACTGAGGAAAAAGCTGCAACGATTTACTTGAACTTAGTAATGGGAGCACTGTTTTTATGTTCGTATATTCATACACACAGCGATGGTTGATGGCGGCCACACGACCACAGTATGCCATTAGCTCTGGTCATGATGGGGTGTATGCGCATTGGACGAAAATTACAAAAACAAAACCTGGCCAGTCAGTGGTTTTGTTTTTATTTCAGTGGCAATTTTTCTGATTGACTGCCAGAAATATATGTTTTGGCACTAGTGTCAAAAAAAAAAGCTCCCCCATAAGGCCTGTACTGACAATTTTTGTGGAACAGAGTATAGTAGCCAATGTTTCCACATTCTCTTATGCAATACAAGTACTCGTAGGAATATGACAAAATAATGTAATGCATCTTAGGGATCAAGCGAAGCGGAGGTATCTTGCATCATCGTGGAAATTAAATTCTAGGTTTTCGTTTGCTCTATGTTTTTTTTTAAAGATACCATATGTGATATATTAGGTTAGGTTAGGTTGTGGTAGGATTCACTGAGACCAAAGTAGGTCCATTATGTTGCCACATGAGCCGATTTTTATCGATACTCTTGAAACCATTTTGAAAGTTGGATGAATTTCCATATTTTATCGATATCCGTTGAGGAAATATCCTTAGGGTATATGAAGAAGTATTCTCCTAGAATCTTTTTTCTTAAGGAGGGGAGAGCTGGCAACTGCATAGCAGGTGATAGGGGGATTCCTCCTCCTCATCCATGCAGTTGTGACAGAAGTCATTGGCGAGGATTCCCGCTTGATGGCATGTCTGCCTATTCCGCAATGACCCATCAATACCCCAACCGGAATGCTTATATGTGTTCTGCTAATTTTTAGCAGGCTGCGAGTTTTACGTTGGTTTAGCTGTGCCCACGTCTGCCTGGCGCAGCGACATGTGTCAAGAATACGCCATCTTTCATTAGCCTGTTGCAGTGCTTGCTTAAAGATTTTATCTTTTATTGTTTCTATTGGTACATGGGGTTCACTTTCTGTGATAAAACTTCCCAGTTTTGTACCTTTTCTGGCTAGTTTGTCTGGTTGACAGTTACCTGGCATGTATAAACTATGACCAGGAGCCATGCACAGAGTGAGCATGCATCTGCTCGATATCTCGTTTAGAGATGCGCGGCAATGTCTAACCAATTTTGATCTTATAGATGATCCTGCGCTTAAAGATTTCAGATACAAAATCCAGTTATGGATTTTAAATCTTGTACATAGAGGATTTAAAGATAAAATATGGTGCAACTGGTGCTTAAATACAAACGATTAAGTTTCAAAGAAAAATAGATACTAGATACTAACTTTATCACGAAAATGTACTTTCTTATATTTAACAATATTTTTTATTATTGTTATTATAAAAAAACTTGCATACCTACTATATAAAAATGTTGCAATCTAATTGAAAACGAACAAAATGACTCAATCTATCTTACCGGCCTTTAGTGTGCTCTCTATGCTTGACTCATTTATTTATCACAGAAATGAGCGCTATGGAGGCACATATTTGAGAATGAACATGAAAACACACAAGCGTCGTTGCTGTGATTTGAAATATGGTTATCTTTCTAGGGTTAAGTATAAAACTTACAACCCAAAAAGATGCTGATGTTTATCAAGATTTGCACTTTCCGACCTTAAGGGTAACGCAAAGGCAAGCACCTCACTGTACTCAGATCACAATATTGTTATCAAATTGATCATGCACTTTACAACACTTCATAGTATACATATACTATATATTTCGATTATGGGAGGTGTACATCATTTTTACTCTCTTGCAGCAATGTCTGTTTTATATCGTTTTAGCAATATGCAATATATACAGTTTTCTCATACATATGTACAAATCTTAATAATTTTTCAAAATGTTGTGCTCCTGATCAATCATTTGAGATACCTACGGCCTAATAAATAAGCATATTCTTTCGTTTTGTTATACAATAGTATGTACAGTCAACCCTCGTATAACGCGGTAGTTAGATTCCCGAGAAACAGCAACATTTCATTTATTTATTTATTTAAATTAATGCTTCATACATATTGGATATGATATTTAATTAAAAAAAAATCCGTTATACTAGTTTGCTAAGCACTTCTTTGGAATTCATTTTGAACGAATATGGAGCTTGAAAACGTTGCAAATGCCTTTTAAAATTGTTGATGCGTTCGTACAGGGATCAATACCTGGGAAGTAATTCTCCAAATTGTCAGCCAATCCAATCCTTGGTTTATGTTTTATGTTAATACGTTTGTATCTAGCAAACACGTGAATGTGTTAAAAGGGAATTCCCCGAAATGCGACACACATTTTTCGCGTTAGAAACGACTGATAATCGCGTTATAACGAAACCGCGTTGTAGAAGTAGAAGTACCGCGTGATAGGACGGTTTGCCGCAATTCATAAATCGCGTTATAGCGAATCCGCGTCGTGAAAGTACCGCGTTATACGAGGGTTAACTGTACACATATTTTTTATTTACCATCAGTCAATTCTAATTAGTGTTAATTTTTTTATATTTAATACAATTTTTTTTGTTTGTTTCTTTTCAGATATTTTTCCTATGGAAAATGTAAGGCGAACACTGAGCATCAAAATTCAGAATACGTAAAAACCATTTTATGGAACGCTCTTTTAAAGCAGTATATCCTTCCCAACGATTACTTGAGGTATACTGATCACAAAGTTATGGCTATGGGCTAGAGTAGATCTTAAAATGTGTTTCGAAAACATATTTGTACGAATTCTTACAATTTAAATAAATTATATAACGAAGCGGTTTATGTACGAGTATCAATAATGAATTAAAAACATAAACTAAGTACATAATTGTATACTAAAAAATACAATAGAACATATCATCTTGTGCCTCTAATTAAATCAAAGGTTACAAATTCTTTTTATTTTCTGTAAGAATATACATTTTTTTGTTTGTATTATCACTGGCGAAAGCATAAAATTTATTACAAACACCTTGTAAAAATAAAATTAGTTATTAGTTACCTAAAATAAAAACATTATTTTTAGCAGTGTAAATTTCTCATATAAATGTCATGAATGTAAAAAAAATAACAGTACATACACATATTTATTACAATTTGAGTAAGTGCTTAATTTCCCCTTACTACATTCGTTGTACTTTCATATAAGAAATGGTGGTTATTTATTTACGATTTAAATTGGACTTCCAGATAAATTTTATAACTAAGAAATATAATCTAACTTTTTTTTTTTCATAAATTTGTGAAAAATATGCTCGAATTATTTTCCTTTTACGTTTACGAGTATATATGTAGTAAGTAAAAACAAATATTTGATAAGTAAAAGTAAAAACAAAAATAGAAAAATTAAAAAAAATTAAATCAAAAAGACAGAAGACTATAGGTTATATATTGAAGTTAGAGTTTAATTATTAGTCTACTAAAATTACACTATAAAGAAAGAAAATATGAAACCTTGTAAGAATATTTAAAGACATACCGTAACTAGCTTATGACATACATATCTAAGATTAACTGCCTTAAATAGTATTTCTTTTTAATTTTACAATCACTTGTCTTTTTAATTTACCATGATTAATAAGATTAAGTAAAAGAAGCAATTATAATTCTATCATTTTTAAAGTGTTTTTTTTTTTCGCAAAACTGTTATTTTCGTTTTCAAGAATTCAATAGATTTAAATGAAAAAATAATCGTGATTCGTATTTTGTAAGTTTTGTACGTAAACTGATTTAATGTGAAAGAATATTTAATACAAATATAAAATTTAGAAATGTATAATATATTTTTCTAATTTAAACAAAATGTTATGTGTTTTTTTCTGGATACATATTTATATGTATGTATGAATATTATTATTTTTTTTATTTCCTTTATTTATTTACATCTGTCCATATTGGACACTAAGTAATTGTTGTTTCAGAACAAGACATGACCGCTTATAAGGCCAGTGCCTCTACATATTTTTGTTTTACAATAAGGTGGGTTTTTTTTTTTAATTAACGAGTATTCAAGAAGTGTTTTTTATTAATGTCTTTGAGTTTGGTCTGATGGTCTTAGGCGATTTAGTCCTTTTTTTTGGGTTATTTCTTGTAGCGGGATAGAGTAGGCTTCATTGTTATCGTGGATTAATAACCGGATTTGGGGCCCTACTCTGTATTTCGTTTCGAAAGTGAAATTTTCCGAAAACGAATATTTTGTACTCTCTATTTCGATAGCGGAATGAAATCTACTACTTTCGGATTTACATTTCCGAAAGTGGAAATTTGGTACTCTGTAACTCGTTTTCTAATGTCAAAAGCATTGAAAAACGGAAAATTTGTTTCTACAACTAATTCGCTAATGGAAGGATTTTAAAGTACCTGAAAATGCAAGTTTTTAAGAAAATCTTTGTGATGATAACAATTATAAGCAAGCAATTCATGTGTGCACATCACGATTTAGCCAAAGGACAATTAATTTTGAGGAATTATTAGATCTAAATGAATTTGTGTCTTTATTTTTTGTGTTTATTGATTTATTAAATTTTTTGTGATTTGCTCTCGTATTCTCAATGTTGGAGTAGGCATCATTCTCCATGTTACTGTTCAATGCTGTTTGATGATGCATCATCGGGTATTTTAAATTTACAGGAACTCCAGTGGATCCCAAAGGAGAAGGAAATTCATCTCGTATGCAATTCAAAACATACAAGAAAGAAAGCGTTTCTTGACTGAGGTGTAGGAATGTTGGATGTATATATTAGATGTAATTTAGGACCTAGGACGCTTCATTGGGGAACTCTAGCTTCTGCTTTAAGAAGATTTGAGTGCTCGTCTCTGTGTTTTACGTAGAAGCAGCGGTCATCAATGTACCTTTTAATGAGCAGGAAGAAGTCAGTTGGGAGTAGGAGTTGTAGTTTGTATAAAAGTCCCTCATGCCAAACTTTGTCAAAGGCCTTCGAAATGTCAAGATAAATTGCCGTATTATAGCTCAGCTCGTCTCAATCTCTCGATATCTTGTTGATTATTCGGTGTACCTGTTGTATAGTTGCGTGCTTGCGCTTAAATCCGAACTGGTGGCTGGGAACTACATATATTATTTGCGCCCGTCCATTATTGGTTGTAGTCTGTCTATTAGGATTTTTTCGAATAACTTTGATACTATTGGCAGTAAACTTATTGGCCTGTAATTAGCAGTTTGAGCAGCGTCTTTTCCAGGTTTTGGAACTGCTATCACTTTGGCTTATTTCCAAAACTTTGGGAAGTATTTAAGAGTAAAAAGTGCGTTAAATAGATTTTGGAGGTATAAAAGTGCGTTTCGGGGTAGTTCTATTAATATTTGTCCGTTAATAAGATCATACACCCAGCTTTTTTTTGGATTAATTTTGTGTTGAATGTAGTTTTTTATTTCTTTTACTGTTACCTTTTTTATGTTACTGCTATTAGTGCTTTGGAAACTAGAAGTTGTAGGTAAGCTTATGTCTGAATTATTTTTGTCATTAGTAAAAGTCACTCTCAAATGTTGAGCTAAGATTGTGGCTTTTCTTTATCAGTCCTGGCCCAGTTGACGAATATTATAATTCGGTTTTTATTAATTTATGGTCGCCGTGGATGTGGTGGTTAGTGCGTTGGACTACCACGCAATGCTGCCCGGGTTCAATTCCAGCCCGGGTCCGACTACTAAAAGTCTTTTCACGGTGCCACCTCTTTTGAATGTATAACAAGCAATCAAAGAGTATCATTTGTCACGATTGAGCTTCTCAACTCGCCGTTCGGAGTCGGCAAAAAACTGTAGGTCCCTTCCATTCGTGCAAAAATATAACACGCACACACAAATGGTTGCGAGAAGCAGGCCCCGGTTCACCTCGAGCTGTAGCGCCAACTAAGTAAGTAAGTTTTATTAATTTAGGAACTAGAGATTCCGAAGTCAACAGCGAGTTGAACCATTATTTGTTGGTGCATTGTAAAAAGTTGCCTTACAATCATATTTATCGTAGTACTTGTCCCGGCACAAAACTATTCAGTCAATGGGCAGAAATTCAAACGTGCCACTACTGCATGGCTGTTGGCTTCGGTTTCCACTGATGGAAAATTGTTGGCGACGATTTCATAAACTGTTTTGAGCATAGCTCTGCTCCAGGATAACGCAGAAGGATGATTTGTACCTCAAATGGCTCTTAAAAGAATGTACTAAAAACAGATTTTTCTGACTTCAACCACTTAGAGATGGAATTTCAAAAAATCCCTAAGTGGATGTCTGTGTCATCAAATGAATGTACTGTCCGAATTTCGGACCTTAAGGTCCAGCGGTTTGGTCTGCGCGTTGTTATTTTCTAAAAAGTACTTTATTTTACTGAAATTTTATTATTTCTATAAAATTTGAATGAGGGATTGTCCTTCCTAATATCGTCTACAAATTTCTGTCCAAATTTCCCACAAATGATACAAAAGAGCGAAAGTAGGTAGACTCTAGCAAAAAACGGGTAGAAAATGGGAATATTTCTACTCAGCAATAAAGAAAAATAAACAAAAATATTTTATGGTAGTTTTTTCCACTTTTTTTTTGTTAAACTAATAATTAAAGGAACATTGAGTTGAGCTTAATTAGTCATTTTTACAAGAAAAACGGATTTAGTTTTTCCCTAATATTTCGTAGCACCACCCTTAGCCTTAGCCTTATGACCGCTTGAACCGTTCGTGGCATCGAGTCATAAAGTTTTTCGATTTCTTGTGCTGTTATGTCTTCAGTCCATACCTCTTTTATTACTGCTTTGAGCTCTGCAATAGTTTTAGGGGTCTTGTTGCGTACCTTGCGGCCCATAATTGACCACAAGTTTTCTATTATATTCAGGTCAGCGCTATTTCCGGGTCAATTTAGGGATTCCAGTCTTCATCTTCATTGAACTTGGATTCGTCTGAAAATATGACTCTTCTCCAATCGTCAGCGGTACGTTCTCGGTGCTCTTTAGCCCACGCCAACCTTTTTTTCTTCATCTTTGCTGATAGATGTGGCTTCTTCGCAGGTCGACGGGCTTGAAGATCCACTTCGTTTAGTCGGCGCTGAACACTTCGGGTGCTGAGTGACAATACATGACAAAGTATGTGTTAAAAAAATGAGAGAAATGCATCCGAAAGTCATAAAAGCATAGAATTTTCTTAGTGCGGCGTTTTTTTTTTTGGCACGGGGTGTATGTACTTGAAAAATCATTGCAGTCAAATGAAACTTGAATTATGTAGATTATGATACATACTTTATTCGAAATAAAGTACTCATTTGATTTTTTTTTTACGAAAATTTAGGATTTTGTATTAAGTCCGTTACTCTGGATGACAGGACGTAATCAGCAATGGATGCTATGTGTCAAACTGTGAAAAGTTTGGATTGGAATGGCGTTCGACTACTTTTGAAGCTCTGCCCAAAACATTTGCATATCTTGCCTACATTCCGGAGGAATTTCTGAATCCAAGATAGACCACAAGTGCTCCTTCGGATCTAAATCGGAGATTGTCGTGGCGATTCTAATGTTTCGAAATGCTATGAGCTGAGAAAATCCTTCGCTATTCGGAATGTGTGCTTGGGGTCGTTGTCTTGCTGAAAGAGAATCGACACCAATTCAATTTTTTCTGCCGATTAGTGCAAATTACCCATCAATAGCTCAGTATAGCTGACTTCGGTCATTACCCCATCTATTTTACAAGTTTGACAACACCAGATAACGATAAGCAACCTCACACCATTATTGACCCACTTCCAGATTTGACCGTTTGTTGAACACACTTTTATTTCGGGCGATTTGACTGGCGGCACCAAACGCCCTTACATCTTTTTGCATTTCCGAGCACGTACTTAGTCTCATCAGACCATATATATGATTATAGCTTTAAGCCTTGTCGACATTCATTCACGAAGATTAATCTTGTTTATTTTGGAAATCATAGGTCTCTTGATCGCCATAAAATAACGAAGGCCCAATGTTCTTAATATTTTTCTCATAGTTGATTCAGAATCTCTTAAACTGAGGCTTTCGATCGGTGCAGGAGTGGATGTAGCGGGCTCAAACGACAGTTGTCTGGAAATCCGTCGTGTTTCCCTTAAAGTTTCTCCCCGCATTCCGCAACTATCAAAACCTAGTATACTCGTAATTTTAATTTAAATGTTTTAACATAACAAAATAATCGGCAAATTAGGGACTCTTCTCAACATGTTTTATTTTTATTTATAAGAAAGGAAAGGAAATATTGGAAATTCATAGTTTCAATTGACTGGTAATGTTTGTACATATGTACTTATACATATGTATATGTATAAATAAAGGGTGATTTTTTAAGAGGTTGAGAACTTTTTTTAAAAAAAAAAACACAAAAAATTCGAAAAAATTAATGAAATATTTATTTGAATCGATAGTTTGAACCTTGCAATTTAATGTTTAAAGATAATTTCATGCAAATGTTGACCGCGGCTGCGTCTCAGGTAGCCCATCCGCTGAGTCCAATTTTGGCATACTCTTTCACACATATCGGCCGGTATCTCTGTGTTAGTGGCCCAAGTACATACATATACATAATCAAATGAAAAGCAATAAATATCCGAAGCCATGGTTTGAATATGCCCGAATGTGCTCGTTCTTGCTGATGGATATGTTCGTATGTTGCGCATGGCTTTGTGCGCAGGCAGCTGAGTAATATTTAATTAACGCTTTTTCTACAGTCCCCCAACAAGCCTCATTCCTGCTCAGTTTCAAGTACCACACGACGGATTTATTACGCTATAGTCTTCATTGTGCATTGTATTTGGTGCGCTATTCATTTAAGATGCAGCGTTCACTTTTAAGACGCAAGAACAAGTAAACAAATCTGGGCTGCATCTCGAATTTACGACATGGAATGCGGTGATGCGTTGTGGATGGAAGGCAGGCGTGGATGGATGGCTTCGGGATAAATGCGCAAAGGGTGAGGAGACATCGGGTTGAGTTTGTCATATATTGCACGCCACTTTGAAGGGTGAATGAAAAATACTCGCCGCCACCATTCATAATAATCAATTCGTCAACTCAATTTATATAAAAGAAATTAAAGATGTGTGATTGACGTTTTGTTAAGAGCACGATGCCGTTCGCGCTGTCTATTATTGCAGATACTAGCAGTGGGGCGTAAGCCCAGACAATCAATTTCAACACAAGAGAAATTAAATGAAATTAAGTGCAGGGGAATTTAAATCTTATATTTCAATCAGTTGTTCTATCGACGGATCTTCGTTTAATCAATTTTAGCTCATTTTATACATATGGAACATTTGTATATTAATTTGTAGTAATGTTGTATTTCCTATTTAGGATTTGAAATCTATTATAAAGGGTGATTTTTTAAGAGGTTGAGAACTTTTTTAAAAAAAAAAACAAAAAATTCGAAAAAATGAATGAAATATTTATTTGAATCGATAGTTTGAACCTTGCAATTTAATGTTTAAAGATAATTTCATGCAAATGTTGACCGCGGCTGCGTCTCAGGTAGCCCATCCGCTGAGTCCAATTTTGGCATACTCTTTCACACATATCGGCCGGTATCTCACGAATGAATGCATGGATGTTGGCTTCCAGTGCGTCAATCGAAGCGGGCTTGTCCCTATAGACATTAACCTTGACATACCCCCACAAAAAATAATCTAATGGTGTCAAATCGCACGATCTAGGCGGCCAATTGACCGGCCCGAAACGTGAAATTAACTGTTCACCAAACTCGCCTCGCAATTGCGCCATTGTTTCGCGTGATGTGTGGCATGTGGCACCGTCTTGTTGAAACCACATATCATGCAAGTCAAGAACTTCCATTTCGGGCAAAAAAAAGTTTGTTATCATCGCTCGGTAGCGTTCACCATTGACAGTAACGCTGCGATTCGCATCATCTTTGAAGAAATATGGCCCAATAATGCCGCCGGCCCATAAACCGCACCAAACAGTGGCTTTTTCGGGATGCATTGGTAGCTGTTGCAATGCTTCTGGCTGATTTTCACTCCAAATGCGGCAATTTTGCTTATTTACGTACCCATTCAACCAAAAATGAGCCTCATCGCTGAACACAATTTTTCGATAAAAAAGCGGATCCTCGGCCAGCTTTCCGAGCACGAATTTTGATAGTAAAATTCAATAATTTGCAAGCGTTGTTCATTTGTAAGACGATCCATGGTTAAATTGCAAACCAAACTGAAGCTGTTTGACAGTGACACAAGGTACTAAACACACGTCAGCTGTCAAAACCAGTGTTGCCAAAACCAAACCAGCTAAAAAATCACCCTTTAGTATATATGAATGTACGTCACATATTATGTTGCTCGTATCACCATACCATATTTTGAATTATCTCTCGATGTTAAAAATTATTCTTAAATAAATATAAGAGTTAGATAAGATAAACATTTTCAAATGCCCATTGATTTCATTATTCACCTAAGCAATACCTGCTACTGAAACACCTTTGTATATAGAAATGCATATAAACCCATAGTTGTACGTGTGTATATAATGCCTATATAAATATATCTATAAACATGAAGATCAAATCTTTGCAATAAAAATCAGTTCAAGGACCATGTTACCATATGCCAGAACGAATGACTCGTTCTGCTGATGGTGATGGTGTTGGCAATGTCGAACGAAAAGAAATTACACGACAAACTGAAAGTATTTCCGGTTTAAGATTTTCGGTTTCTCTCACGTTTCTCTCACCTAAAAGAATATCAAGAAAAAATAAATAAATAATACACCATCCGCCATCGTCTTACACTCGATGATGTCATTCAGCTAGCAAGCGCTGCAAGCACCAACTTCAACATTACCACTGTACCATGGTACCAGACAAGATTTACTGCCGCATGCATACTAATGTGCGAGACATTCTTTGCATGCCTAGCACTAGCACCAGCACCAAACTTGGAACGAATAGCGACACAACTCGATGGCTCACCCGCAGCTATTTTTAATTGAAAAATGGTGGAGGGAACGAGTGAAAAAGTGTAGATAAATCAGTGTAATGCCAAGAGGTCAGATATTATAGCTGAACCTCTCCGGTCAACATGCGGAACTTACAAGTCCCAAGTCTGAGCCTGAACGGCGAACAAAGCTGCATTGGAGTTCTTTGTTTGGATATTTCATGTGGTCAAAACACTCTGCTCAGACCGGAATGCGTTGGTATGAGTGCGCTTATCAGCATAGTAGTGGTGGACGATAGACATAAGGCAGCTTTAACTGCTTTTGGTCTTTATACCTTTTTTCGTTGTTTCCCTGCCAGCACATTGCAGCAGCAACAGCAGCAATATAGTGTGTTTATGTTCGTTTGTATATGTATTACCTTTCGTATGCAAGTTTTGTAGAGTAGGTCGCCAGTCGTGACTCACTTAAATTGGAATGTATGCTAAGAATACGATTTCAACTCTGCTGGCCATAATGTACAGTTTTTATTGCTCATAACTCTCCAGCGCAAGTCGCAAACTATAACAATTGCGTGAAATAAAAAAAAAAAAAAAAAAAATGGTTGTGAATTGTTGTATAATAAAATACCTTGTTGAGCTCGGTACTCGTTCTTGGTAAATTGAAGGGAAATAACGCATTCACACTCCGAACTGAGGAGGTGTCAATGAACTTGAATAAAATACTCGTAGTTTCTTCTTCTTGCTGCCATTGAGGTTTTCTTACAGTACATAGTGGTCTGGATGCCAGAGATCATATCCAATTCTATTTTTTTTTTGTATTCTTAAGTGAAGTTAAGAACTCTGCGGTCAGATAGATGAGTGCGAAAATGCTAACCAGAAGACGCAGCTGCTTAATGTATGATAAGATAACTTGCAACGTACGAGTGGGTTAGTGTTTGTAGGTACATAATTATATGACTCAAAGCTTATAATAATATATATAATAAAAGTAATTTGTTCCCCATGTTACCTATATGTAGCAGTTTATTTAATTAAGCGTTCAATAAGAGTGATAGGATTTAAATTTTAACCGAGAGCCACAAAAAATCTACCAATTTTTTTTTTTTAAAAAATTGTTGTGGTGTGTTATAGTAAGCTACCCAAAAAAAAAACGTTTTTCCCAACGTACTATCTATAAGACATTCTGAAGATATTTTCTTGAGATCAATGTATGCACTTTACAAATAACATTCAGTGATTCTTTGGCATGCTCCTCTGCCTTTTCACGAGCAATCCCCGGGTACTGGAACTGGCGGAGAATGGAACTGGTGTACGAACTTGAGAGCTGCAGGATCGATTTCTCTGCTTACGTCAATGCCCGTTTAACTTCAGTTTGTTGCTCCTCCTCTGAAGAATCACTTTCAACATCCTAAGGATCCCTTAATTCATCGGTGACCGTACCGGTACTGGAGTCATTGAGGATCGCATCTTCAGTAAGAATTGAAAGAATATATGTAGTTAAAAACGTATGTCCTATGAAAAGCACATTTAATGTGAATAATTTTCAGGATTCACTCCGAAATCCCTATGCTATGCGTACATTGAACTTTAACGGGCTATTACAACAAAAATAATGCATAACAACTAAAAGCGACTTTGATTTCTGTGAACATTTATTGTTACAAATAAACTGAACAATAAAATATAATGTGATGTCCAAAATAAATTCAGATTCCTGCGGCTATTTTTCTTTTCAAACCAGAACTAAAAAGTGAATTCTCTTTCTAACAGAAGACATGAATGTAAACATTGGCGCAAATTCATAGTCAGCTCATGAACAGTGCCTTTAGTTATAGCCGGCACTAAATAAAAAAGCCGGCTATAACATTTCGGTATTCATAAACACATTTTTGCCTGTGCATTAGTTAGTATTAACTTTAGTATGTTTTTGTAATGTGATTTGAACGAACAAACCAAAACGTCAAAATATTATATGAGAAGTTTAGATCAGACTCCAATTATTTAAAGTGACGTTTGACTCATTTTAAATTTCGAGCCGGCTATAAGTTTAAAGTCGACTATAGGGTGACTATGAATAGCAAAAAGTACATTTTAAGTTATGTAGGTGAATAAATTCTTTTAATGTCGGCTTTATCTGACTATGAACTTTCGCGGTGCAGGGAAATAACTTCACGGGCCAATAACTTCACATGGGAAATAACTTCACCTCTAGTGGGAAATAAATGCACATATTTGATGTGAAGTTATTTCTCACTGAAGGTGGGCAATAATTTAACCAGACATTTTGTGAAATTATTTCCCACTTATAATTTTTTCGAAAAACACAGGGGTACCTTGGAATAAAGCCGAGCAAATTAAGGCTGAATTTGGCACTATCTCTATTTTAAAATGCAGTTATTTCCCATGTGAAGTTATTTCCCTGCACCAATTTTCGCCATTGCTTTTAGCCACATTTGCTCGAAAAGAATAAATAACCTATTATTAAATGTTAAGTGGACACACAATAATAATGGCTCTGATTTGTCTTTATGAATAACCATTTTGAACCTAAGAAAAAATGTCCATATTTTATTGATATACGGTTTGTAAAAACATAATATGTATGTATAGGTTAGGTACATATGTAACCTACCTAGTTTTCGAAAAAGTATTTTTTCCGAGTAGGTACTATGCGTTCCATATCTATTATGTGTGCCAGTTTCGACGAGGCTAAGTCTCATTTACCTGTTGTAGCCTTTAGCTAGCGAAAAGATTTTGTGTCTTATACAGGTGCACTCTTAACTGTTGAGTTTCCGAGTAGATACACATCTCATCACAAGGTGAGTGTTCGTCTAAGTATTTATCCTTGAGTGAGGAGCGACAGTACGATACTAATTTATATCTTATCATTGGTGATTCATGTGCTCTACTAGCTGCTCTTTTAGCGATATATGTACATAATGTAGATTCACATTAACGCCCCTAGCTAAAATACAGTAATTTTTGTTAAAATTTGTATTTTCCAGTTTATGTGCAAACTGTAACGCATTTAAGTTACATAGTCATGTGCCCACTGTACTCAAATGAGTACAATAAAATTGCACATTAGGCGTGTTTTTTTTCAAACTTATTAATGATGAAAGAACTAAATACTTTTTAATTTTTCACTTTGAACACTTTGTATGGAAGATCTTTATTAATGCGAATTTTCGTCTCTTTAACACTCGATGAATTGCGGAGTACAGCCAGTGATGCCAGATTGTGGGTAATTACCCATTTTGTGGGTATTTCGCATCTCAAAATAAGCTAGAAGGGCAAAAGGGTATTTTCATAGCACCCAGAACAAAATTTGGGGATTCTACGGTTTGTGAGGCGACACTGTTTGGAAATGCCATTTTGTAAATTTCGATAAGCACAAAATATAAAGTTACAATCAGTTATTAATCGCTTAGTTTTATGAGATATCGAGGTTTAAAAATTAATTTTTTTCCTATAATAATTATTTTGCCTCGGTACAAAAAAAAGTGCTGGATATTTTTCTTGCAAAATTTTAACGAAAATCTATTGGTTCCTAACTAAGAAAAGATTGCCCAAATAGCATTGACTCTACCTTCACTCAAATGCCGAGGCAGAACGAGTTTTTTCAATTGTAACCGATGTTAAATGCAAAAAAAGAAATCGGTTAGAAAAATACATGATAAACAGTATTTGTCCAATATGATAGGCATTTCAATCAAGAAACATTACTTGCTTCAATTTTGATGTGAACAAGGATCACGTGTTCTTACACAATTCAATTCAAATTACACAATTGTACATTGTATACGTTTATACATTGTATACGGATACAGACATTTTGGGATCTGATTCATTGTTTCATGCTATTAAAAAAATCGTATGGGACTTGTGACTAAATTAACTTAATACCAGGAAAACTGTGAGCGCAAGGTAAAAATGTTATACCTAAGATAAATGTAGGTGACATTATGGCGCACAAAAATAATAATAGCAAAAAAAAATTATAAGTACTACATGTGATTTTCACAAAAAATGGTTAAAAAAAAATAAAATAAATCTGTGTTTGAAGACAAATATCATCAAAATGAAAACACGGATGGTTATAATTTATAACTGTTTCAAAACTTTTTTAAACACCCTGTAGTTCAGTGGGTGTTCAAGATAGACCCCCCACCTACTCGATTTTTTTCATAACATGAACCAATGAATCAGTTCCCAAAATATGTGTATCCCAAACCGGACCACCCTGTATGCATTCATTTCATTGTTCCTAGTTTTGTTTCTAATTAAAGACTGAATTTGTTTTTTTTTTTTTGTTATTTGTTTATGTTTTTTTGTATGCATATTTTCGTGGGTAATCTAGTGGGTATTTTCCAACAACGGCGTGGGAAAAAAGGGTATTTTTCATCATTGCTGTGGGAAATTTGTTGCATAAAGTCTGGCATCACTGAGTACAGCCCAAGCGGAGTTTCGGTTTCTCATTTTAACTATCACTGACTTAGTACGTGGGTCTCGATTTGGCACACTGTAAGCAGTTTCGATGTCATTCGCGTTGGGTTCGCCGAGTAATCCAGCACATATGGACTTTGCCCTCTTGTTCATGTCAACATTTTTTTCTGCGGGTAGGTGCACGATGAGATTTGTTTCGGTGCTTTTTAGCGACAGATTATCCAGCTGCATTTCAAGTTGCCTGTTTCTAATTTCAAGTTGTAACACCTTAGTAGATATCTTATTATTATGTTAGATATTTCGGAGAAAAGTAATTGAAAGTCGGCCTTTGACGCTAAGTCTTTAGCAAGATCCCTATTTTTTTCATCAAGTATTTGTTTAAGTGTATCGATACTAATACCTGAAATATTTTCCATCGTCGTTTCGGCCATTCTAGCTTTGATTTCAGAGTGATTACTTTTACTGGAGCTAGGTCGACGTTTTTCGGTGTTATTTTGTTTTGGCGAGGTTTCGAGAATTCCTCGTTTAGACATATAGGTATAGTGAGGTTATCTTCTTTACAAATATTTACGCTTTCGATTTTGTGTCTTATGCACTGTTGCCGTTTTGGTGACTTTGTCACTATATCTAGTGGAATTTTCACTCGTTTAGTGACAAAACAAACTTCCATGTCACCAGATTTCTAGTGCTTCTTCTAGTTACTTCTCAAGCAAGCATTTTTGTGGCATGCAAAAACATATTTTCCTTAACATATAATTTACTAAACGTATACACATATGTATGTAAGTATAATTAATCCAGCTTTCTTTACTGTCACCAGAAAGAACGGATGCACTTTGAAAGATCATGGGTCTTTTCGTCTTCTTTAATAAATCCATTCTGCGCCGTTTGTGGTTAAAGAAAAATATGTGGAAGGCATTGAATTAAACAAAAAAAGCGACACATTCAGGAATGTTTTGCCATGTTGAATCATCATCTGGCGCAGCGTTAAAAGTTGTAATCGGCGTGTTGCATTCTTATCCAACACGAAGAATAAAAGAAGAAAAGTATGTAGAGAAAACAAAAATATAATAAACAACTAACAACGCGTATGGCATACCATGGACTAAAATCGCTGTGGTTGCAAATACTGCCGCGAGGAGGAACTCTAGGCTTTGTCCATTATCTAATTGAATAATATTCCCATAAAACAACAAGCCATTTACGCATTTTAAAGGGAAGCGCACCGGAATTGAATGAATATTTGTATATTTTTATTGTTGATCAAGCAAATTTTAGTTTTGTTGGACGGTTAGCATGCAGATATTCCTTTACCAGAGTCGGCGTTGACTCACGTATACATACACATATGTATAGCGTTAACGCCACCCTTTAAACCACACGACCTATCGTTATTTAAGAATCACGCTACATAGATTCTCTTTGTGGGAAGTTGGCTCAAAATATAAAGCTGGGTAATTATCCAGTCTTATTTTTACTCTGAAACCTTTTTCGAAGTCTATATAATGTAGGTTACAAGAATAAAAAAACACATCTACATATATTTGAATTTAAGTCAATTTGCCAGCGACAGCGACTCGCTCTTCTAGATGGTAATCACCGTGCCAGGGCACAATAGATCTTACTTAATGTCGCGGTGCATCTCACCCTTCAATAACAATAACCACCGTGCCAACTACACTACTACTATCAATCAACCAAAGCTTTCTAAGAAACATGTTCTATAGTAATTTTTTCATCCCTTTCCGAATCCGGGGACAGCATTGTTATATCTGCCGCCATTTTTGAAATATGGCAGCTGAAAGCAGAAAAAATGTGTAATTTCAATTGTTTTTTTTCCAAAGAACCGTAAATTTTAACATTAGCCACCAACAATAGGAGGCTAATACTTTGTATCTGGTGGAATAATCGATTTTTCTAAAAGATAAGTAAGGAAATTCAATATGGCGGATTTAAGATTTAAAATGGCGGCCATAAATGACGATTCTTACAACACCTTACCTAATGTCAATGTCATGCTCTCTGATAAATAAGCTAAAAGTCGCTCAGACTGTAACTAGTTTGGAATTTGTTATCAATTCGAACTTATCATGATATGATCATACAAACTATGCTATAAGAAGAATCTATGGATGCCTTCGAAAGTTGTGGGTAACTGCAAGTTTTACACTCGTCGACACAAGGCATAAACTTATCATGAGTCTCATCTTATCCCTAATTATAAAGGGTGATTTTTTAGCTGGTTTGGTTTTGGCAACACTGGTTTTGACAGCTGACGTGTGTTTGGTACCTTGTGTCACTGTCAAACAGCTTCAGTTTGGTTTGCAATTTAACCATGGATCGTCTTACAAATGAACAACGCTTGCAAATTATTGAATTTTACTATCAAAATTCGTGCTCGGTTCGAAATGTTCATCGCGCGCTGCTTCCATTTTATGATCGGCATTCTCGACCTTCTGAGCAGTCTATTCGGAAGATTGTGACCAAATTTCGCACCAAATTTACTTTGTTGGACATTAAACCACCAACACGTTTACGTACTGTGCGTAGTGAAGAAAATATTGCGGCCGTATCAGCTAGTGTGACAGAAGACCGCGAAATGTCGATTCGGCGCCGTTCCCAGCAGTTAGGCCTTTGTTACAGCACTTTTTTTTGCCCGAAATGGAAGTTCTTGACTTGCATGATATGTGGTTTCAACAAGACGGTGCCACATGCCACACAGCACGCGAAACAATGGCGCAATTGCGAGGCGAGTTTGGTGAACAGTTAATTTCACGTTTCGGGCCGGTCAATTGGCCGCCTAGATCGTGCGATTTGACACCATTAGATTATTTTTTGTGGGGGTATGTCAAGGCTAATGTCTATAGGGACAAGCCCGCTTCGATTGACGCACTGGAAGCCAACATCCATGCATTCATTCGTGAGATACCGGCCGATATGTGTGAAAGAGTATGCCAAAATTGGACTCAGCGGATGGGCTACCTGAGACGCAGCCGCGGTCAACATTTGCATGAAATTATCTTTAAACATTAAATTGCAAGGTTCAAACTATCGATTCAAATAAATATTTCATTCATTTTTTCGAATTTTTTGTGTTTTTTTTTTTTAAAAAGTTCTCAACCTCTTAAAAAATCACCCTTTACATATGCTGAGGTTGTATACTGCAACATTGATTCTTTATCCCAACGCACGTTACAAGTAGCATTTAATTATACGGTAAGATGTACATATATATATATATATCAGTGGCGTCTCGTGGAATATTTAGCTGGGTGTGCGATGGGTGAAAATGTTAAAATTCATTTCAATTTCAAATTCGATCGATGTGTTTGATATGCTTCTCTTGTCTGTGCTCAACTAAACCATTTTTCCCTTTTTTTCTTAGCATATGTAGGTAATTGTATCAGCAAATGCCTTGGAATGTTCTGATTTTATAGAAGTTGTTAATGATTGGTTCGACATATTTAATTCAAAATGTTCAATCAGCGACTCAAGGAGCAAGTGTCAAGGCGTTTGGATTGGCTCCAGAAATACAACGCAACATAGTCGATTTAATGAGTGAAATAATGCAGAATTTGCGATATCCTACTCGACGTTTACTGCTCCCTTTTCAAAAAGGAATTCGTTTGAATTCTGGAATCATTATCACAATTGCTAAAATATGGTAGATTTAAGTATATTATAACATACATACATATATTATAGCAAATAGACTCAATTAAGACAACTTAGAACGTTCCTTCGGTGTAATTAGGTTCAAGGGAGGCCTACACGATCACCCAACACCACTAGAAATAAAATTTAGATTACGTTATTGTTTACTAGGTAAGATAATAGGTTTTTTTCAAATCTATGTAGGCTAAACATGTTTCCGCAACATGTTTTCAATGTAAAATACAACAAAACCTTTGCCTGGATAATTATCCAGTCTTATTTTTAATTGGAGAGCTTTTTCGAAGTCTATATAGATTTGAAAAAAAAAACGCGCTAATGTAATGTATCCCACAGCAAGTAACTCATTTAAATCTACACCAGATGAAGAACAAGATGAAGATGTTTATATCGACTCATCTTCCAGTAGCTACACTTGGGCTCATGAGCTATCCGAAGGTGGGCTTAAGAAACTAAACCAACAGTTTCTGGAAGAGATAAGAGCACTTGAAAGTATTTTTATATTTCTCAATAAAGAATGCATATTTGTTCACAACAAATAGCTTTATAGAAACGCACTTTAAAGAAGCAGAATCAGTAGTTATGTACGTACCTCTGGACATAAAATCAAAAAAGTCATTTTTCAAATGTAGAATGTATTTTAGAATTATGCATTCGAATAAGCCCTGTTTAATCCATACAAATGTAAAAGGCAGAAAGTTAAGTAAAACCATTTCATGTACATAATTAAAAAATAAATTTTCTCTTCCATCACTAAAATCGGTATATCGTGACGTCACAGTAAGTTGGTATGCCTTACATAGGGTCTCCACGAGACATTTTTCATGTCTGCGCTCATGTCTGGCTAGGAAAATGTCTAGTGGAGACCACAATCAGCCAGATAGATTTTCTACCCGCCATCTATGGGGGTTTGGGAGCGCTCAGCATTTTACTCAGGACAGGATGCCCAGTCAATTTATTCCGAGCGCATCGAGCGCGTTCAGCCCACGCTCTGAGCGAACAAAGAAACACACGTTCCATACTCTGAGCACTCGAGCTAAAAAAAACACGAATATTTTTTTGACAACTCAGGCTCTGCTCTGAGGTTAATAAGAAAAACGCCTACATTAAAAAAAAAGTTTAATTCTCCATATTAATTAAGCTTTTCTCACCAAGAGAGATTAGATGCTAAGTAGTAATTCTCCTATAAGTTTAGTTCCTGACTCATAAAACGGGGAATCCCCCTTTTAAGTTCATCGAAAGACAATCAATATTGCTTCTATCACTACGTTGCTAACTCATAAAACGGTGAATTCCCTTTTTAAGTTAAAACCTTATGATCGTGTTCCTCTGTGAAATTTCAAATATACTCCGTTCGTTAGGTATCGATCAGTTAAAAAAAATTTCTTAAATTCTATGTTTAAATGGCTATCGAAAACAATCGAGTGGTCCAAAAGTATCGATTATTTTCGATAGTGGAAACTATCGATTATACAGCCCTATTATGGTTAGCGAATCGAACGTTCGATATGAAACGAACTCTTTTGCGAATCACCCGTATCGCGGTATTATGGTTAGCGAATGTGTCATTCGCCTGTGCAACAACTGCTGCAACAACAAAAACAAATTAAATTACAGTTGCGAACATAATACCGAGTTACGCGTGATTCGCAAGAGTTATATATATCGAACGGTCGATTTGCTAACCATAATAGGGGTAATAATCGATAGTGCAATCGATAGTTCTCCACCTCTACATCACGATCACAGTAGTACCATACCAATACGCAAACTATTTTTAATGGGTATGCCAATGCCGTATGCCTAAAAGAAGTTCCTAATTGGGAAGATATAGAGTTTTTTTATTTGTTTCTCAAAAAAAACTAGATCAGACTATTTTAGAAAATGATTTGTTTGATGAAGTTGTTTCTGTAAAAATATACACAATACACCGATAGTGATAAGTTCCATGAGTGACAAATTCAAAATTTCACTATTGACCTCAGATGGGTATACATTTTTAGGCATTTTTTCACGAGAGGAGTTTACTTTAAAAATATTGGAAAACTGGTATAATTTAGATATTTTATGTCTTCCTGGCGCAGATGCTATCACAGAAAGAATGTTTTCCTCGATTAACAAGCTGTAGACAGTAGAAAAATCACAATTGGTTGTAGAAACAGTTTAAGCAATGCTTATGTTAAAAGTGCAGTACAAAAGCTGTGATGATTTTTATGAAAAAGTTAAAAATAATAATAAAATACTGAACAAATAAATTGTATTTATAAATTAACTTAATCAATGTTTACACCTACTGAAGATTTGATATATTTTTTTTATTAAAGTTATGAATTGCTTTGTTATTGTTTTTTTTATTTTTTTTATTCATTGTAATAATTTGTTAAAGTTATTTATTAATTTATTATCAAGACTGCAGCAAATATGTAAATTGAATAAATATAAGTCGTCTCTTAATGTCGTATTTAACATTTTAAAAATCTCTCGTATCGCAGAATTTCTAATCTTATTAGTTTTTATATTTATATTCTTTTTTTAATGATAAGAAATTAAAATTTCTCAGACACCAGAGATTTTTAATCCTTAAAAAACGCTTTAAAAAACGCACTTTTTTTAATGCAAATTTAAAAATCTGTCCCGCTTTAGCCACAAATTAATCTGTTCACTTTATTTCAGTGGGCAGAGGCTATTAGACTAGCATATTAAAAAAAACTGTGTGTATCAAGCCTGTGGGTACTTACACGCGAAGAAAATAGTGTTAAATCAAGCTGCTCATCAGACTCCTTTTCACGGGGCATACGACCATAGTCGTATTTTGTAATGCATTACAAAATACGAGCATGGTCGTGTGCCACTCGCAAATACGACTATCAGAACTGGGGTGAAATGCTGTTTTTGTGATTGATTTCCAGAAAAACAACCCATTTTAGAAACACCAATTAATTGAAACATTTCTTGGTAGATTGGGTGTTTATTTTACATCAGTAGTTGAACTATAACAAATCGCTGCAACTTAAGATTAGTCTTTGCCAGTGGTCCAATTTTTGGGCCTCTCTGCCATTAAAGTATAATCATGATTGACGCCATGGAGTGAGCCTAATTCGTGAGTGCTGCGTTCTGGGAAGAATTCCCATCCCTCCTCAATGGACAATTTTTTAAGGAAACCAGCAACGCCTGCAAATTTAAAAGAAAAATTATTCAAGTACAAGATGCTGAACTTATAATTACTAAAAACGAGTCCCATGAACACGCCGCCCACTACCGTTCGCTTCCATGAACCGTATACACCTCCGGCTAAAATACCACCAACGGTGTAGTTCCACCTGGAAATTATATCTTTAATCATATCGCACTATAATACTAAAAATTACTTTACTTGTCGTCCTTGCCACGGTAATTTGTAGCTGCATAGGAACCGAGTGTAAAAGCAGAAGCCATGCCAACCATTGGCCCCGTAAAATATGCAAATCTTCCCAGTGTTGCAAGATAACCTCGAGTTTTTGAGATCATCAGAACATCAATTGTGGACCAGGCTAGGCCAAAACTGGCAGCGTATCTGTTAATGGCAATGACTTTTCCGACAGCATCTTTTCCTTCCGGCTGGTCGTAGTAATTGGCCTTTAGAATAGACATGTTTCACCTGGAACCGAGAGAATCTAGTTATATATTTCAGTTTCAACGTGAAGAGTTTTTTTTTTCGCTATATTAATATGTTGTTGGAATAATTACAGAGTAAAGTATACACGAAATAAATTTAAAAAAAGTTAGTAAAACATCTAACCTGCTATTTACGTAATGTTTGACAAATCTGAACTACTGCCAAAGTGACATCTGTCAAAACAAAACATCTGCCTTGGAGCTATGTTCACAAATGCTTTTGATTACGTGAGAGATAGATGAGAAATGAAAAGGAACAATGTTGCCATTTTACAAATCGAAAGCAATAGTCGAGTTCCACTTACGAATCCCTCCGATATATCTCGGAGGGACCACGATTTCTCAATTAAGGAAAGGGAGATTTTTCACTTTTTGTGTTACAACTGAACATGTGGTTATTTTGGACATTTCATAAAAGGAATCCATAATTCCGAATGCTCAAATGCTGTGAAGTGAGAAAATTGTCATGTTTTTAATTTCTGCACGTTTAATTCAAGTAAATGAATCTGAAAAGCGAAGAAGAATACTAATTGTAACAGATAAATTTTTCCTCGGCGAAGGAAAATCTGTGAGGGATTCGTAAGTGAAACTCGACTTATTAGAGCCGTGTCCTTAGTATGGATAGAAAAATGTACTACCAAACTATTTTTTGTCGATTGTTCTCGAAAATATTATCGCAATGTCAAATATGACATGAAAGTCGGACATTTGTACACAATTGCGGCGATGAAAACACGGATTCCTAAGAGTAAATATAAAAAAAATTAACAACAAGCTAAAACTAATTATTATTTTATCATTCTATCATTTTACTATTTCTTTAATACATGTGCGCTCAAGGATCTAATGAGTTTGACAGCAGATGTTAAGCTGATAAATGTCAATTATCATAGTGGTGCCAAGTCACTGGCGAGCGTTTTTATTTTCTCATTTTTAGTTAAGCCTAAATAGATTAGAAAAAAAAAACGCCTTAGGTATATTAATTTATAAAGATTTTTATTTCTATGTTACATAATTGGTGGCTAATGTGAACTTATTTACATTTACGTAGATATAGATTTATTGATTTGTCAATATTACCTATATATCTAAGAGAAAACTTTTATAAATACATAGGCAAAGCATAGCAGATAACAAAATGTGATATTATTTTTAGAGATTTTAAGAAAATTTAAAAATAAAAAAAGAAGCTTAATAAATTAAATAATAATAGAAAAGAAAGATACGATAGTAATTTAATATAGACTAAGCATGTAAGAAGAAAAGTGTGAATGATTTTCGTAAGGATGCAAAGTTGTGGGTGGCTATGGCATAGTGGTAGCTTGGTAGTCCTCGTACCAACGAACGGATACATCCCCCGTTCTTATCTATGATAGAGCTCCAGGCGTTCTTCGAATCACTGAGAAAGAAGAAGTCAGGGGGAATCGATGGAATATCTAACATTGTGCTTAGACACCTCCCTCTAGAAGCGGTAGATATTTACTGCATTCTGTTTAATAATGTGCTGAATAATGCACATTATCCAGCGCATTGGAAAACAGCAGTAGTGCATCCTATCCCTAAAAGGGGTAAGGACAATTCCAATCCGGCAAATCTTCGGTCAATAAGTCTCCTTCCGATCATCAGCAAAGTATTCGAAAAAGTGATCAATAGAGCCCTGAGAAATTGGGTTGAGGACAAACATATAATTCCAGATAACCAATTCAGTTTTATGGCGGGGCATAATACCATACATGCCGCGTCTAAACTCGTATCGGATATCCAATGGAACAAAAGCAAGAAACAATACAATGGGTGCCTGCCTGGTTGATTTAGAGGAAGCCTTCGACACCGTTTCGTTAGAGGGACTTTTTTACAAGTTGAGCAGGCTGAGCATAAGTAAACCGCTGCTGTTCATACTTTATAATATGCTCACAATGTGACCTCTGCTGGTATGTTTGAAATTAAAAATGGTCTACAACAAGGTGCGGTTAGTTCGCCAATCCTTTGCAATATTTACACAAGTGATCTCGTAGGGTCTCTTCACCATGCTATTGCGTACGTAGATGACTTGGTCGCGTACAGATCAGGACCAAAGATCGAGGTCATTGCAATTCTCTTGCAGCGTGACTTCGATAAGATTCAGCGATATTGCGAAGACTGGAAGTCGAAGATCAACTTCCAGAAGTAAGAAACCATTTTGTTTCGGACGCCGTTGTCTGGTTCCTCTTGAGACACCAGAAAGAATTGGTGGAAGTTTGCAATCGTTGGACGACACGGGCGGCCACTTGCATGTCGAAATGTAGTAAGATACCTCGGGCTCTGGCTAGACCAGTATCTGTATTTTAACAAACATATAGATGCTGCTCTGGCCAGAGCCATATGGTTCAACATCGGACCAAGTTCGATGGAAAGGATTCGGGTGTTTGGGAGGGCTTGCGGCTTAACGGCTTCGTTCCACCAGAAGTGTTCCTCTATTTTGACCAACAGCCATTCCGCCATTTTGACCTCTCGCCACGGGTTTTCAATCAGGTTTCAGTCTGGCGATTGAGAAGGCCAGCTGAAAACATTGAGGATGTTTTTAAGAAACCATTCTTTTGCTCGCTTCGATCGGTGTTTATGATCATTATCCTGTTGGAACACCTATCGAAGAGGCATATTGTCCTCCGCAAAGGGAAGCATGATATTTCTTAATATGTCCACGTAGTACAGTGCTGTCATATTGCCCTCAATTTTATGAAGGGGACCTACACCCCAGTAGGTAAAACATTTCCATACTATGATGCAGCCCCCCATCATGTTTCACGCTCTTATTGCACTATGTCGTATTGGGTGTTCTTCGCACTTGTGAACTACAGCGATCTGAGTAAAATAAATTAACTTGGCTCTTATCAGACCATTTGCGTCATTTTGGATCCAGGCCAACTGGAATGTTCCATTGCAAGTAGGAATCTTTTAGCTACATTTTTCTTTGACAGCAGCGGTAAGTTTCTTGCTTTAATGTTGTTTTTTATATGTTTCCTGCGTAAAGTAGAGGTGTCGAGGTGCAGGCTAAACTCTTTTTCAATGCGCTGGATGAAGCAAAAGCTTCCACTTTTGAATAGCGCGATACCCTTTTTTGAGAAAGGCAGACATTTAAGGCTTTTGCCTACGAGTTTCTTTTTAAGATTGCCACTTAAAGGCGTCTCAAAAGTATAAACTTGCAATTATTGCATACGATATATAATACCTTTTCTCATATTTATGTACGGCGGTAATATGTTAATTAATTGTTTATTCTTTAAAGAGCTTTTAAGGTGGGCGCAAAAAAAGCGAATCGCGTTCCTTCTACATCACACTGTCGTCGGTTAAACCCTTATACAGTGAAATCTCCTATCCACTAAAAGATGCACCCTGAAGAAGGATTTGTGTTTTATTTTTTGCGAAAACATTATTCAAAGCGCATGTTCAAAGATTTCATGAATGGCATACACAAAGTGCATACATTTCCAGCATCTCAGCTGGTATCGCCATGTTAGCATTAAATAAGAAGCTCTACCAGTGATATCGATTTTTCTTCTTCGGAAATTAATTTAACATTTACGTGGTAAACAATAGTTTTGCAATTAAAACACACACCTTCCGTGTTTCATCGATATAGACTAAACATTTCTCTGTAAGTGCTATCCTTTGGATCTCTACATTATTGTGTTTCAATCCGAAAAATGTATTCTATGTTTTAATCTGTGAGTTTTGTAAAATGTAGAATGTATCAGCTAAGAAATTTACATTACTCGTATATGTATGATGTGCTTCAATACTAGAAAAGAGAGTAAGAAAAACAAACAACCCGTATGGACATACAAATGCCTTCAAGTTGGGATGCCTATAAAAAAAAACTTAAAACATAATGATAACATTCTCCATTATTTTTAAGCATCCATATGGACATTAATTTAATTTCTAAATGAAAACTTCTAAATTTAAATGAATCCTAAAAATATTAAAGTCCTTCTTCTCTTTTTTCTTGAGTGTTGAACTAAACGTGCAAAGCCCACTTATAAAGTCCAGGCGACAATTATGTTTTGTTTTCTATTATATGTACATTGTTTAACAGTAATTCAACTCTGGTAGGATTCACTACAGACGGAATATTCATTGGTATACGAATACATAGATGCTGCGCCGGTAATGTGGGAAGGGGTCATTAAAAACAGCATGCTCGATTTTCTAATAAAATTATACCCAAGCGAATTCATCATTTAATACTGGGAAATAACAAATTTCAATTTATATTTGAAAATTGAAAAACAGAAAATTAAATCAGTGTAACATGAAGATATCTATGACTGCGTTTAAAAGAGGACACAGTGTACCAACTCTCATATAAAAACTTCTTTATCCACGATTTTCTAATACCAATGAGCCCATTTAGTGGGCACCGTGGTGTAGTGGTAAGTGCGTAAAGTTTATTCACGGTGCCACCCTTTCGAATGTTTGACAAGGATCAAAAGAGTATCATTTGTCATGAGAAGCTTTTCAATTTGCCGTTCGGAGTCGGCAAAGACCTGTAGGTTCCTTCTATTTGTACAAAAATATAACACGCACACGCAAATGGTTGTGAGAAGTTTCAAACCTTAACTTATAGCAGCTGTTTAAGTTTATCTTAGAAATTTGCCTATGAAATCGATGACTGGCACTTTAACCTAACAAAGTATCCAGCCCACCTCTTCTGTATCAGCTCCTTTACTGGTCGCATCTTCCTGCCGGGATACTGTTGGAAAGCTAAACTCTTCGGAGCACAAGAAATGAAACCAATCGCTTACAAAGTTAAAGGAAAAAGGAAAGAATTTATTGAAGTCAACTTGACAAGAAAGTTAATTGACAATAAGTAAACAAAGGAGTTTCCAGGTTTAATTAATTTAAGTTTTACTCTATTACAATACTCCCACAAAAACGCAAAATTCTATTAGATCAATTGGCAAACTCCAAACCCACACCCTGAGCACAAAAAATGTTCTTCTGCTTCGGAACCGCCTTCGTGAAGAAGTCTGCTATCATCTGATTTGTGTTGATGTGTTTCAACTTAATGTTACCTTCGTTAACCTCACGCCTCACGAAGTGGTGTCTGACATCGATGTGCTTGGTTCGCGCTCGATATGCATTTAATGCTGCAAGATCAAGCGCAATCTTGTTATCGCAGAATATGATAGGCGAATATGTGTCACCCATCAGCTCTTCCAGAAATCTTTTTAGCCAAAGCGCCTCCTGGGTTGCTGCCGATAGCGACATGTATTCGGCCTCAGCTGTTGAAAGCGCCACTGTGCGCTGCTTCTTTGAATTCCAAGAAAGGGCTGCTCCTTGCAACGTGAAGACGAAGCCCGTTGTTGAACGCCTCTCATCGACATCTGATGCCCAGTCTGCATCACAATATCCGACGAGTTTTGGATTACCCTCTTTCGTAAATACGAGTTTCGCTTCTGCTGCACCCTTTAGATATCTGAAAATACGTTTAATAGCTGACCAATGTGGCTTACCAGGATTTTTATTAAATCTGCTAACTGCGCTAACTGCATACGCCAGGTCAGGACGCGAACTTGTGCAGCGTACATAAGGCTCCCAACTGCCTCTTGATATGGGACCTCTTTCATATCTTCCTGTTCTTCTCGGGAATGTGGACACATCTCTTTGGACAAAACTTGATTTGTGTCCAATGGTGTTGATACTGGATTACAATCCGTCATACGAAAACGCTCCAAAATGTCTCGAATGTACTGCTGCTGATCGATAGATAAACGTCCATTGGCTCGATCGTGATGAACCTGCATACCCAGTATATAACGAGCGGCTCCAAGATCCTTCATTTGAAATTTCTTCATCAAATTCGCCTTCAACTCCGATTTCATAGAAACGTCATTGGATAGAATAATGATATCGTCTACGTAGACAGCGACTATCAGCTTCTTCTCTCCCATGGTTTTCAAATAAATGCATGGATCCAGTTTTGATTTTTGCATTTCAAGTTCTAAAAGTGCTGAGTCCAGTTTAATGTTCCAAAGTCTGCTCGATTGTTTTAACCCGTAGAGTGACTTCTTTAACTTACAAACTCGTCCAGGGTCATGAGCGTAACCTCTTGGCTGGTGCATATAAATCTCTTCAATGAGATATCCTTGCAGGAACGCCGACACTGCATCCATTTGGTCCATTTCCAAATCATATTGGACCGCCATAGCCAATAAAATACGTAGCGATGTATAACGAACTACGGGTGAATACGTCTCTTCATAGTCAATGCCTTTCTTTTGAGCACAGCCCTTGACTACCAGTCTGGCCTTGTAGCGGGAGATATTCCCAGATGCATCACGTTTCGTTTTATACACCCATTTGGTGTCGATCGCCTTACGGTTGGCTGGTAACGGAACCAAGTCCCACGTCTCATTAGCGATTAAGGCGTCGTGCTCTTCCTTCATTGCTGCGCGCCACAACTGGGCCTCTGGTCGTGACATCGCTTCTTCCATTGTGGTGGGATCGCACGTCATTTCACGTGCAACGAATGAAACAAAGTCTGGTTTTACTATTGGCTTCGGGACTCTCGCTGATCGTCTCACTTCTGTCACCTTCTCACTGTTTCCAGGCGGTGATGCATACTCTTCATCAGAATCTGCAACAACGGTGCTGTTGCTCTCGGAGTAAAACGTCTCATCAGAATTGTCTGACTCCTCTAAAGTCACTTGTTCGATATTGGCTTCCTCTTCCACGGTGGCGGCAGCAGCACCAATATCGACTACCACTGAATCTGAAGGTAAACAAACAACATCAGTAACATCGACAGAATTAATTACCTGACTCTGTTTTGGTTTCTCATCTTCCAAAAAAACAACGTCTCGGCTGATGTACACCTTCTTGGTCTTCGGATCAACAAGTCGATAAGCCTTCGACTCCTCACTATACCCCACTAGGATGCACTGCAATGACTTGGAGTCGAACTTCTTGCGTTTTTCTTTTGGTACGTGAACCATTGCTTGACAACCAAACACTCTTAAACGCGCTAAATTCGGTTTTCGCCCCGACCACGCTTCCTCTGGTGTCATCCCCGTCAGTCCTCTTCTCGGTGAACGATTGATGATGTACACGGCCGTCGTCACAGCTTCACCCCAGTACTCTGTCTTCAGATCTGCATCAAAGAGTAGGCAACGGGCCTTCTCCACTACTGTCCTATTGGTTCTTTCCGCTAAACCATTCTGCTCCGGCGTATACGGTGCGGTCCTCTGATGTCGTATTCCATATCTGCGCAAACGGCTTGACAACTCCTGGTTGCAATATTCAGTGCCGTTTTCGGTGCGTAAGGTCTTGATGGTTTTTTGAGTTTGGTTCTCAACTAGACTTCTGAACTGGACCAATTGTAGAAGCTCCGTTGCTCTTGTTCCAGTGTGTTTAAACGGCAACCTGTTTTGTTTCGCTTTTATACAAACCACACATGGTGATTTACTCTCACACCCAGGAAAACTCACCCCAACTGCCAGGTCTTTTAGCTTAATTAAATTTTCGTGGCTCAAATGTCCCATCCGACGGTGCCACAAAGAATGTGTCTGCTGACACGCGATTGACAAATTGGCATGTATCACAGTAGACTGGAACAGCTTGTAGACACCTTCTTCCTTTGAAGCAGTAGCAATCAAGCAATGTTGGCTGTTATAAATCTCCGAGCGATTTCCTTTGAATATAACAGAATTGCCAGTATCTGTTAATCGACTCACAGAGAGAAGATTGGCACACAAACTAGGCACAAAAAGAACATCCATGGCAACAGCACTCTCACCCGTTGATAACATAAATTTGACGTCTCCTTTACCATCAACTGACATCACATTTTTGTCCGCTATGACCACATTGTCATTTTCCGCTTTTCTGATGTTTTCCAACCAATCTCGCTGCAACGTCATGTGCTTGGAAGCACCAGAATCCAAATACCAGTCCCTTGTGTTTACTTCTTTTACCGAAAGAGACGTGTAAAATGTATTTTCTCGGTTTGGGTTAGGCTTTGTTGGATTCTTCTTGTGAATCGGACAATTGCGAGCAAAATGACCGTACTTGTTGCACTGGAAGCAACTCACATGCTTCTGTCTATTGGTTTCGCCCTTCTGCTGTGTGCCTTCGCTGTAAAAAACCACAGAACCATCGTAAGTTGAGCTCTTCACGTCCTGGAGCAACTTCATTTTTATTGCGTCGGCTGTGATTTTAACTCCAGAGCTTTCGATGCCCATAATCATCGGCTGATACATGTCTGGAAGACCAGTGAGAAGCAAAGTACCTATCCACTCCTCACTTATCGCTAGCCCAATTCCCCTAATTTTGTGCGCTGTCGTTATTATTTTATTGACGTATTCGTCGACTGACTCGCATTCTTCTAACCGTGTGCTGATTAGGGCTCTTAATAAACCTACTCTGCGAGTTAAACCAGAGTCTTCAAATGCATCTTTTAATTTTGTCCACACTTTATTCGGTGTTGTTGCGTCTTGCACGTGAACATAATTCACTGGCTCTATTAAAAGGATTATTTTTGTCCTCGCCTTCACCAACAGCTTAGCATCAGCAATTTCTCCGGTCACACACTGCCACAGCTCCTCGTGTTCCAAAAGATTTTGGACAGCAAACCGCCATGTGTCGTAGTTATCTCTCCCACGAAGTTTTTCTATGGTTAGCATTGACGATGCCATAGCGTGAAAGAAATTTGGTGAATTAAATCTTTAAATATCTTACGCATCCGTTGGAAATTTTACTTGAAAATAATTATATGATAATCCGACTTGCCCTATCTTTCTTGTGCTTAGCTAATTAACGCGAATACCTGGGCCCATAACCTGTTGGAAAGCTAAACTCTTCGGAGCACAAGAAATGAAACCAATCGCTTACAAAGTTAAAGGAAAAAGGAAAGAATTTATTGAAGTCAACTTGACAAGAAAGTTAATTGACAATAAGTAAACAAAGGAGTTGCCAGGTTTTATTAATTTAAGTTTTACTCTATTACAATAGATACCCACATAATACACAAGCGTAGATCAGGGGCCGAATTACCGCACCCGATAACGAGTTGGTGATCGAGTAAATTATACGTAAAATGATACTCGATAACGTGTGCCATAAATGCCAAAATCGTCACATTTAGATAACGAGAAACTTGTTAACTAGTGCGGTAATTCGGCCCCAGTAGAAGCTCGCAGGATATTATACGAACATTGGGAAAGTGGTCACATTAAAGTGGACAATTTACGTAGACGATAGCGGGAATTTTGTTACATTTCTGGGAAATAACAATCGTACGATTACCTTGCGAAAAATCAAACATAAAGTTGGTGTTCGGTTAAGCAACGTTCACATGCTCAGAACTACCATTGGCACAAGGTCTGATACAGGAGAATAAGTGCTAACTAGTGGATCAGTGCGAGAAATCTCGCATGAAGTAACCCTATAACCTTACTCCTTATACGGTTTACGAATGACAAAAAAGAGAACGTATGTAGGTATAGGTAGTAATGTTTTTTCGTAATAAAGAAGATGGGGCACTTTTGGGCCAAGAGCGTACATCAATGAAATTGGTATCAAAATAGAGCTGAGCTATACAAACAACATCCTCTTTGTTAAAAAAGTAATTTTATTGTTTTTTTTTCCTTAATTTTCTTTATATTATGTTATTTAATAGTTCTTGCATAAATATCTTTATATGTTAAAAACAAAACAACATTTTTTCCAAGTTTCTGTAAAAAAAACATGTAAGAACTCACCATTGAGCGTTGGTTACTGAGCATTGGTGATTGATTTGCACCAGGTAGGATTTTGAAAGTGTTTTTCTTAGTTAATAATGGCTGAATCTTACATTATTATACACCTGGTTGGCAACGCCGTTCGCTGATATATAACCGCTTGTAGAATAGCTCCGAAATATTAAGTTAAAAAATAGGTTTTTATCGTTTATTTAAAATAACAAGCAATTGATACAAAAAGTACACTCCCAATAAATCCCCTAAATTCAAAATAAGGTGAGTTGCACACTTTTTCACTTCGTTAATCATCAATATCTTTGTGGCAATGAATAACGGCTCAAAAATGCAACGAACTCCACCAAAGAAAAGCAACAGCACACCGGCCCCGCAAGCAAAAAGGCGTATTGTTGACTCATCCCCCGAGTCTCCCTCTGATCATCAAAACGTCACAGTTGGAAGCATGTCCGTCCGAGATTTAAAGGCTCTGGTAGAGAGCTCATTGGCAACTTTACTCGACGCCAAATTGAAAAATATGCCAACGAAATCGGACTTAGAAGGAATCACCACAGAAGTACAAACACTACAAAAGAGCAACGCGGCACTACAAGAGCAAGTGCAATATATGGAAGCTCGATGCATCACACTAGAACGCAAAGTAGATTATTTGGAGATGAAGGCCAATGAGAAGAATGTTGTTGTGCATATTCCTGCTCAAGTTGGGGTGGAACCGGAGGCAAAAGCAAAAGAATTATGTCTGGAACTGCTGCAAGCTACAGATTCTTCATTAATCGCGGATGCACGGGGCTTACGCCCAAAAAACAACACTGCAAATGTCATTATTAGACTGCGCAAGAGAGAGGATGTACGACGCATCTTAAACTCAGCAAATAAACTCCGTGGAACTGGTGTGTCGATGCATAGGGATTACACGGAGGCTTCGCGGGATAAAAGGAGGCGCTTGATTAAAATTAAAAACGAAATTTCTGCGAGAAACAAGAATTTAAAAGTTGAATTGCGTGGGCAAAAATTAAAAGTAGGCGAAAAAGAATTCTATTTTGACAACAACAACCGCTTGACATGTGATGGAGAAAGTGGAATGTCAATACTTGACAGGATGATTAATGACAGCTCTCCAATGACGATGACAGGTGGCGAAAATACTTATGGTGCAAACACAATGGAGTTATCCGGTGCTTCTCAGACTGAACAACGAGTGCCTCAAAATAATATTTAATTGTAATTCCGTCTGCCCAAATAATAGTAGTAATAATTGTCATGATAATAGTTTTAAGCTTAAAAAATTATTAATCTTATCATATAACGTAGCAGGATTAAACAACAAATCATTATTTAATGAATTTTATGTTTTTATTGATCAATTCGATTTTATTTTCTTATATGAAACGTTTGTAGAAGATAGCAAATATAGTAATTTTGAAAACAAATTTTCTAACTTCGAATACAAGTGGATTCCGGCATCAAGATTGCATGAGAGAGGAAGAGCGAGTGGAGGCTGCATCTTTGGTTACAGAAGAGATCTTAAAGATGTTAACTGCGAGTTCAAAAGCAACGAGAATATATTATACCTAAGCGTGGAATTTGATAAAAAGAAATTCTGTATACTGCCTTCGTACTTGAATTGCAACCACTGGGAAAGAGACTTCGCAATGCTGAATGAAATAACGACGTGCTGCGAGAATCCAAACGTGATTGTGATAGGGGACTTGAATGCGAGGGTGGGCGAAGAAGAAGGATCCGAAAACACCGTAGCGGACATAAGACGGCAATCGAAAGATAAAATTTGTGATGCAAAAGGTAAAAAGCTGCTGGATTTCTGTAATTCATTTGGACTGCGGCTGCTAAATGGAACGACCAAAAGCGATAAGGGTGGTAACTTCACGTTTGTGGGAAGGCAAGGGACATCCGTCATTGATTACTGTCTTATAGGAGGGGAGTGGAGCGCCCACATAACGGATCTGGAAGTAAAGCAAGTTCCATACTCGGATCACCTTCCAATTGTGGTCACTTTTGCACACACGGTTTCTCCCGATATGGATGTCAGAGAAATGAGTACCCTCCCTAAGCTAATATGGAGCAACTCTAAAGGTGTTTTATTTAGAAGTAAACTAGATGAAGAACTACAAGAACATCAGACAGTTGACCTCAGTATAATTGAAGGAATTATCAAGGATCTGAACCCAACTAGCAACCGCAGGAGGACTACACAAAACGATTTTAGGGAATCGTGGTTTGATAAAGAGTGTAAAAAGGCGAGACAGGTATCCTTCGCTTGGCTAAAATTATTCCGATTCCTCAACGATGATGCTGCAAAAAATATGTATCTTAAAGCTAATAGAGAGTTTAAGGCCCTTTGCAGGGAAAAAAAGAAAAACAAACTTGAGCTAGAGGCCCGAAGATTGGCTCAATGTAGTAACTCTTCAGAATTTTGGAAAGTAGCCAGGAGAATAAATGGTGGAAGATACATAATACACAGGAACCTGCACCCGAACATCCTCCAAACACATTTTTATATGTTGTGGAACCCATCGCCCATAAGGTTTAGCTTCCACTACGCTGCACCTGCCTTCCAGAACGATATTTTGGATAGTCCTATAACTTTTCAGGAAGTTGTTGGGGCTCTTAGTGGACTGAAAGATGGCAAAGCAGCAGGGTCGGATGGGATCCCTTCTGAATTTTACAAGTATGGCACCAATGAGCTTAAAAACAGACTGACCTACCTATTCAATGACATCATGGATAATGGAATGATCCCGCATAGGTTTAAAGAAGCGCTTATCTTTCCAATCCACAAAAAGGGTTGTAAGATGGATCCTGCAAATTACCGAGGTATTTCTTTCCTGAATGCATCTTACAAAATCTTTACAGCGGTTCTGCACAGTCGACTTACAGCATGGATAGACGCAAATAAGCTGCTGAAAGAATACCAAGCGGGTTTTAGGCCAGGTTACTCCACCGTTGACCATATATTTGTCCTAAAGGGTGTTGTAGAGTCATTTCTACTGAGGAAGAAGAAACTATATGCACTCTTTGTGGATTTTAAGGCCGCCTTCGACTCAGTGGACCGGAATGCGCTACTCTACAAGCTTTACTGCATGGGTATGTCACATAAGTTTGGTCGAACTATACAAAACCTATACGCTGATACTAAAGCTGCTGTATGGAATGGCGATACTTTATCAGAATGGTTCCAATCGTGGTCTGGAGTAAGACAGGGATGTGCTTTGAGCCCGAGTTTATTTGCTCTCTTCATTGAAGACTTAGTTGATATCCTGCCTGGAGGAGTAGAGTATGCGGGTCTACTGGTTAAAGCCCTTATGTTTGCGGATGATATAGTGTTGCTGGCTTACTCGCCCGAATCTATGCAGCTGATGATCAATCGCTTATATGATTACTGTAATATGTGGAATCTGGAGGTTAATTTGAACAAGACGCAAATAATGATCTTCAAAAGCGGAGGAGGCCGAATCTGCTCAAACGAGAAATGGCACTTTAATGGAGAAGCAATTGCAGTGGTAAAGGAGTATAAGTACCTTGGTGTGTATCTCACCAGAAACCTTAATATGGAAAGACATCTTAAGGAAAAACTAGAGAAGTCAAAAACAGCCATCAATACAGTCTGGAGAAAATGCTTCATGAACAAAAACATTGCCCATAGTAGCAAATATAAAGTGTTTGAAGCTGTGTCGGAATCTACCCTTTTATACGCGGCACAAGTTTGGGGATACAGGCAATATGAGACAGTTGAGAAGTTACTTCGGTACTACTTAAAGAGAGCATTTCATCTTCCACCAAACACGCCAAATTATATGCTCATGTTGGAAACAGGACTATCACCACTGTTCGTGAAAACACTAAAACTCCAGGTTGATTACGTTCTCAAAGTTCTGAAAATGCCAGACCATCGACTACCAAAAAAAGCAGCGCTTCATACAATACGGCACAAAACGGGATGGTACAAAGAATGGATAGAGCTAGCAACTAGGTGTGGAGTAGAGCTAAATCTCGAGAATACCACGGAATGGAAGTCGAAACTATACCAACTCATCACAAGTGTGGATGAACAGGCCAGAGCAGGATTTGTGGAGAGTGCGCTTGGGTCGCAGCATAGAATGATATACAGTCGACTTTGCCACAATCTACAACAGAATAACTATTTCCGTGATGAGCACAGTATAGATGAAATAGCGACGTTGCTGAGGCTACGTGGAGAGCTCCTAAAATTAAATTATATACCACACAGGGATGATCTACCGATACTCTGTAGCTTGTGTAACATGGAAGAGAGGGAAGACGTTTTGCACTTCCTTGGCAGATGTCCAATCCTCAGGGAGACAAGGAGGGAAATCTTTGAAAGCGATACTCTATCGGAACGCGAAGTCCAAAAGGTTCTTAATGAAATAAATGTTACAAAACTAACCAGGTACTGCAAGATTGCATTACAGTATCGAGAGCGGATTCTAAACGGAAATTTCTAATACTTGAACGTACTCCCCTAACATATTATAAAATTTGAGTTTATTCTACTTTATAAAGTTAAATTTTGTTGTCAACCAGGCAGACGGCAAAGCCATGCCAACCGATTTTTTTTTTGTAATTAACATTGTAACAAATATTTAAGCTCTAAAATAAAAATCTAATCTAATCTAATCTACACCAAATTAAAGTTTGATAAATGCTCTTTTTTATGTTCATAAGTAGAGACCGGATTATATGCAACATAAAAACCTTGAAATATGCATGCAAATATGCATGAAAAATACTTAAAATATGCATGAAAAGTGTTAAAATATGCAACATTAAAAACTAAAAAAATATTAGTTTTAAGACTTTTATTTCTAATTCAGCGTAGTATTAGTATTAGAAATACTAATTAATAGTATATAAAACGAATGTTTGGCAGTTCTTAAATTTATTTGTTAATTTTATAAACGTAAATCAATCAGGTATTGCTCCAAATGTTCGGTGGTAATATTGTGTCTTAGATCAATGAAAATATTTTTGTAAGTGGAAAAGGACCGTCCCTCATCCGTTGAGGTAACTGGACAGTACTTGAATTGGGGTGCTAGGTTAGCACTTATCGTTTCTGGCAAAAGTTCATCCGCCCCATTGATAAAACTATTTACTTGGCACAAAGATTCAAAGCCTGGTTTATTGCTCAAGTTTGTTTTCATATTTCTTTTTAAGTTTAGCGGTGAATATATCTGGCAATGCGGAGTATATTCGGCGTATTTTGTTTATTCTCAACAAATTCCATCAACGCCATACCCTGAGTTTCGAGCTTTTTAAAACTCGCAGGTATTGGGAAAAGGAGTGCTAATCACAGCAATGTTTTTTGCTGGGGTTGTTAGACGCTTCCTTGGATTTACAAACTGCTACAGCCTCCGTACTATCGAAGTCTGTAATTACGCCTTTGATGTCCACAAAATGTTCACTGTAAAACAGCACAGCCTCAATCCACGTTCCTCATCGAGTTATCTCTGGTTCAGGAGGTAAAGGCACATTTGGTAGCTTTTCTTTAAATGCTTTAATGCGGATAGATGCCTTAAGAAACACTTTCTTTGTCGATGAAATGAGTCTATTTACACTGTCAAACTAGAGACTGGATTATATGTACGTCTGCTCTACCTTTTCCCGCGTGAATCATGGTGCCGCCAAGTAGGTTTGTAGCGAAAATATGCATCTTTACTAGATTTTAAGTATAATATGCAAAAATATGCAACAAATGGGTAAAATGGTCAAAATATGCAAATGCATATAATCCGGTCTCTAATCATAAGTGTTAAAAATGTATGTTGTCGCTGAAGATTTTTCAGAAATTAGTGATTTAAATTTAAAGTCTTAAGAGATTAATTGATTATTTTAAAACTGAACATCTAAGGCTCATTATTTTCAGGTCATAAGGGAGATATCACCTTTCATTGGGTACTAAATTCATGTATGTGCATCTTACGGTTCTTCTGAGATTAAGATTTTATGTGGATATAAACGGACAAAAATCATCAGAAAATCTATCCACAATACGAACTTCACACACAAAAATCTCAAAATCCCCGCATACGATTTTCATAAAACTGTAGAGTTTTACTGTACTGAAGCTGAGCTTTATTTTGATATCAATTTCATTGATGCTGTTGGCCCAAGCTCAATATAATTTTGCCTCATCTAATTTACTTAACATATATGTACTTTTAAAAATTCTTTATACTGATGAACAAAGTTCAGTTGATAAGCTTTCGATCAGTGTTAGAATCATTGAAATCGTTGCAGAAATAAACTCTCAGGAGGAATCATAAGCTCTTGCGCTAGCGATTTAATTATATAGATACCCCGTAAAACATATGCTATGCAAAAAATCAATCTGATATCCAAGTAATTGTCTAAATTCTAACTAATACCGCTACCGGATGATACGCAACATTCTTAGCAGTTATATGAGTAACCGATGTTAACTTAAAAAACTGTAAACAATAAACAGTGAGTAATGCCTGTAAAACAAAAATAAATAGATAAATACTTATTAAGATCACCCATCCTGTCCTCCTTCCTTATCCAACTGATAATGAATGAAACGGATGCCGAAAACTTCCGTTGATCAAAGCTGTTCTACATCGATTCACACTTAGCCCGTGCCCATCTGCAATGCAATAATTGATATAAATTATAATTTTTATTTATTTATTTCTATCTTGTATTCGCCTTCGTGGAAGTCCGGTGAAAATATTTCTTCTCGGTCTCGCGCCAGACATCCAAGAGATGAGAAATGAAAACTCTTCGACAACGAGACGTAATAATTTGCAGAAAAGAAAACACTACTGCCACAAGAGAGGGAGAAAACAAAACAATTCCAATATACAAGTATTTCGTAGCGAAATTGTTTGATATTTCCAAGTTTTTATCTTGACGCTACGGCAAACGACGTGAAAATGAAAACGGCAAATGAAGAAAAGAAAAGAAAATAAATCTATGATGATGAGTATGTGACGGTTTATAAAATATCTGCTTGGATGATCTTAATAGTCATTGAAATTGTCTTGACCAGTTCGAACGGGCTGCTCAGACTTTGCGTAAGGTTCATTATCAGCGCATACGCTTTTCCGCTATTATTTTTGTAATTGTATACGTGTACCTCATAGAATATTACGCATAAGTATACATATTATATTGTGTGTATTTAAATTAGTGTAAACGAATCAAGTGGTGGACAGTACATTTACCGGAAGTTGTACTTTTGAATCATAGAAACATTTCGTAACAGCCGTGTAACGGTGAAGAATCATAAATATTCCAATTTTTGGCATATTGCAAATTTCTAAATATACCTACCTACATATCTAAGCTGTGAAAGCAAAAAAATAAAAACGTTTTGAATAATATTGTGTGAGTGAATATAATGAGTTTATGAGCTCTAAAAATAAGACCGTTCAGGATCTGCTCATATAATTGTGTGAAAGGTGTTTTTTCGGTTACTTTTTTTTATTTAAGTGCAAATTTCAAAATACAAAAACAAATAAAAAAAACTGCTATAGCTTAGCTCGTTATATGGACAACATTGCGCGTTATCTTGGCGTCTATGTTATAATTTGAATATGGTCCCTTAAATATAAATTTAGTGTTGACATAAACTTCTGACCTAAATAGACAGATTGAAGTACTTTTGCCAAAAGTATTTCGAAGGATATAAGCTGGTTAATCGAAAGTGAAGAAGTTTTGGATTACATATCTTAGTACATTTATTGGTTGTATAAAAATATATATTTTTTCGCACTATAGTTTATTTAAATTTTATATTGTTTATAATTAAAAAGGCATGGGAAGGAAATAATAAAAAAAAATATTAGTTTCGAAATGAGTTATTAAATTTAATAAAGACATAAAAATGTAATTATTAAAAATTATAGGCGCCAGTGCTAGACGTACACTCAGAACTGATACGAAGCAGCTGGTTGTTTTTCGTCTCTATCATTATTTTATTTTATGTTTCCCGATTTTGATATTTATCTGAATGGCTGGCAAAATAGTCCATTTACTATTTAGTGTGCGTTCTGTCAATGAAAAACGAATTGTAAATACATACATTATGTTATCTGCAACCAATTGTTAATTTAAGCTCTAGATCTAGCTCTCTGTGTTTAGTGTGTATAGTAAGGATTTGATAATTTAATTAAGGTAAATTAATAATATAGACATTGACAAGGATACATTATTGATTTTGAAGGATTAACGGCTGTATCTCTATTATCTAACTTATTTTGCATGAAGTTGGATCATTTCAAATGGGATAAGTAATAACGGGTTGGTTACGATTGACCACATTTTAAACTCTCGTTTTTGAAAATATCGCATAACAAAATCTTGCATTATAGTCCAGTGCAATTAGTCATTATACCTAAATGAAAAATGACGGCACCCGATTATTTATTTATTTATTTATTATTTATTCATCAACTGACCTTAACTCTTAACAGATTACTAACAATTCAATATAACTTAAATAAATCAATTAAATCCTGCAATGATATTTTAAATTCGGTTCTTACAAGATTTATATCTATATCACTTGGGAGTGAATTAAAAAGTTTAATACATCTAGTAAATGGTTCATTGGAACCATAATTAAACCTATGTCTTGGATTTTAAAGAAAATTACGACGACGCATTATTCTTTCGGGGACATATATTAGAAAAATATGAACAATCTCAGGGCATTTAATGCGATAACAGAAAACATCATATACAAACATTAGACATTGAACAGACCCGTCTTTTTTCTAACGATTATTATAATGAATGGATTTGAATAATTTTTTTTTTGTTTTTCCAATACCACAAACTTTACCCATTAAAAATTACCGCAGTTTTTAAAATCTGTAAATTTAAGCAAAAAATCAAAGTTTCTAGAAATCTCAAAACAAATACAATATTATCGGAACTTTGAAATATTTATTTTAAGTATTTCAAGAAAATACAAATACAATACAAAATTTATGAAAATATAAGACTTGCTATACTTAATTTCAAAATGGCTGATATTCCAAAAAAACAAAATATGTAAATGAAAAAATCGTTAAATAATACGTATCAATTTTTTAAAAAAAATAATTTATTAACAACTTATGTTTAATAAATAATTATAAACGTAATTGTAAATTACAATATAATTAATTAAATTATAAAAGTAATAATACATTTTTGTAAAATCGGTGATCACGTCAATTAATTATCTCCAACATTTTAATTTTCGATCTCATTCATAAATATCAATGGTGGAACATTTAAGCAGCTAACTCCTTTACAATGTTAACAAGCTGTAGAACAATTAAGGCCACTTTTTCTACAACCACAAGCAGAGCCACATCAAATTTATTGCAATTTTAGTCTATCTATAAACCGACGGTAAAATGGAAAATTACGAGAAGGGTGGGCCACAGATGGTCTTATATAGAAAGGCATAGGGCCGCACTGGATCGAACAAGAACTAGCGAAATCCCTAGACCTTACAGGTTACAAATTAGAATAGCTGTAGGAATATTATCCGGGCACTGCCTCTTGTGCAAACGCCAAAAGGCTCCAAATCACTGGCACGGCTATTTGCATTTTCTGCAATGATTTATAGGTATAGCAGATGGTATTGCACATATTCTATGCATAGCACGCTGTCGCAAGAACATTTAAGGCAGATTCTCCTTAATAATAATCTGGAGAAGGTATGCCTGATCAACTATAGACTATTAGAGTATGTAATAGACTATAGACTGTCTGCCTATTTTTTTTTTTTGTGATGGCTCAAACTCAAAACCCCTTTCGACATAACCTAACTTATCGTTCAACGTTTAACCATCTTCTCAATTGGACTGCTGTGCCCCATTTGTCGACCAGATTTCAAGCATTCTCGAAGTTGACCACTGTTTTCCATGGTAGTCTGCCCTAATTGCAGATGTGTCCTCGTACCGAAAGCAGTGTTACTTCTTTAAACTCATTAAGGTTTTCAGTACATACATATTCCAATACTAATGTTGTTTGTCTGCACCATGCGTCTGATGACTGCCTGATTTACAACCCCTTACTTAACCTTCTAACAAAAGATCCAACGCATGCAGCAAAGCAACCATCTCAGCTTGTTATACAAATTCATCGATCTAAGTTTTATAGTCAGCATTGTTTCGAAGACTTTCTGTTTGTGTATTTATACTGGTGATTTCAACCGCCGAGCAGAAATCTCTGCCAGAACTACAGAACTTAGACTCGAAGTACCACAGCAAGTAAAATTTACAAAATTGTATTTGAGTTTGTCAGCTCGGAGTGACATTTGAGCAGTTCCCAGCCACCTGTCAATTTTCAATGAAATAGAAAAAAGTGAAATACTAACCAACTAACTGACAAGTACTTAATCCACTTTCGCACTGGCACCATACTAAACTGTTTCTAGAGCAGAATAACATCTGCACTCGTGCTTATAGCTGGGTTCCGAGGTATAAACCTAATTGCACTGGACTATTATCATAAACGATATCGAAATAACGAAAACTCGCAATATCAAAATTCCGAAAACTAGAATCTCGCATTGAAATAAAATATTTTTTAAATCACGAATCTGTAGTAATACAATAATTATTACCATCGAGAGATGAGCATACAGCATATTTTTTAAGCAATCAATCTTCGACAGAGATACCCCATACGATGAGATTATTTTATATGGGCTTCATGTAAATACATAATATTATAGTAGGTACACAAAAAAAATCTAGTCTCATCTATATATAAGAAAGAAAATAGCCGAATCATTTCTGATAATTCTAGAGATTCTTGAACTCTTCTCACCCATTTAAAAAAAAAAATTTTATTTCGATATTGATGTCAATATCGTCTGGTTAACCAGCAGCTTGCTTGCGGAATAATTACCTGAGAACCATTTTAGCAACCTTTGTCATTCTGCTGGTGGGAAATGGCATACGACTACAAAAATTTATAGAACTGAATAGTTGTCTAAGCTTTCCAAGAATTACTGTTACGCATTCTACTCGAAATTACGAGATTTCACAAATTAAAAAAATTTCTTAATACAATTGATAAAATCAGCAGAATTGTATTTGCCAAAGGATCGATTTCACTAAAAATCAAAAAAAAAAAAGATGAAAAAAACAAACACTGAACTGTGTTTAGTTTCGCCAATGCTGGCGGTTGGATGTGCTGTTCGAAAATGGCAATGTATCAATATCATTTTTAAACTATGAGTAAGACCAACTGCAAGAAGTATACATAGGTATAAACTATAAATCGAATTAAATGTTATTCTTTTAGACATATTTATGGATATTCTCTCTTCGAAAGCAAAATACTAAAATAAACATCAAGTGATCTGCGAATACAGCATCCTTTTCCAGCTACGGTGTTTTTTTAACCTCTACTTATAGTTTTTTTTAAACCCAATTCATGTTGCACGCTAAATATAATACATAGTACATAATATGCATAGCAAATAGCTTAAACTCCAACAAAAATCTTTGTTAAACGTTGCGGCATTAAGTTGTAAACAGTAATAAATTAAAAAAAAACTAATATTACAGTAAAACTTTTGAATAGTGGAATGCTTCGGTGCCCTTTTTTCTTACTACTCGCAACATTTCTACTATTCGCAAATTTTTCCACAATCGGCAACCTAATTTCTTTTATTATTTGGCGATACATTTTGATATCGGAGTTCAGAATGTGTACTTGTTGACTGCAGCCGCTAGCAGAATGAGATAAAGACATGCACGAAAATAAATAATAATAATAATTGAAAAAGGAAACCAAGCCGACAAAATGTTAATACCTTTTGGCGCATTCGTTTCTTGAATCTACTATTGAAGAGTGAATTTGCATGGGAAAAAAAGAAAATTCATTGGAAAATGCTCTATTATTCAGATTTCGCAGGTTTCATTTATTAGCAGACTAGCTGATGTACCCGCTTCGCTGCGCATCCAAAAATATTCTGTTTGTATGTAGATATGTGTAGATATTTTTAATAAATTGTCTACTGGAAGGAGACTTCCAGCTAAATGCTACACTTGTCCTTGTACCTTAAAAGTTGGCATAAATACTTGCAAGCTAGCTATAAGAAAGAGAACTGTCAAATTTGTGTGTGGGCAAATTATAGTTTGATATTTCATTTTTTTTACATCCAACCGCTTGTACTTAGCACTTCTATAACTCCACAAACATGGAAACTGCCGAAAATTGTTTATTAATTTAATTATCTCTTCTTGTGATATCTGCCAGTCGCAAATAATTATTTTTTTTCTTATTCAAACGCAACGAACGCAACCAATTTTCACTCAAATGTCAAAAATTAGCAAGATATCTTTAGCTTGCTAAATATCCTGCTATGGATAGTTTGCTATTTGCCGTCTCCATTAGCTATTTGCATAGCATGCTAATTATCTTGCTATACATTTTAGCTCGTGGAGACGGACTGTTAAAGAAAAAAGTGACGCAGGTGGGTTAGCAATTTCTTCCAATCTAACTTTTCCGCTTTCTTTAATATTACAGCACGTTCTTACAGCCAACACGTCAAAGCATAATACATACATTTATCTGTATCTGTTCCAAGCCCCGCATCTACATCTCATAAAACAAATTGCAACCAAATTTATCCAGTTATTGGATTAGAGTTGATCGAACAATTACAATACATATACATTAGCACGAAGTAATCCCAATCACTTATACTACACGCATGTATGATGTATCGCATACACGCATATCCGCTGCCGCTGGTGCATTGGCGGTAGAAATGGTCTTCACTGATCGTTGTCGCGAAAGCATGCAAACAATATTTCTTTATGTTATTACTTTTCTCATAGAAAATGTACAAAGAAGATATATATATCAAAATCTTTGTTGTGAAATAATCTAAACAAATATGTAAATTTTATTTTAATACGTTATTTAAGAACTAAGATAGAGTGAGATAAATGCCCAAAAGTAAAATATAAACTTTTTTTTTCTCATTTAGTAGTTTTTTATTAAAATATATTGATTTTTTTGATCCATTTTATAGATTTAATCCAACCAGAATCGATTGCGAAAAATCGCATGCAAATCCGTTCAGTAGTTTTTTTTGTTTTTGAGGCACATACATACATACTTTTTTTTAGACCTCATTTTATAAAAGTAGTGATTCCACTATACACAAGTTTTTCTGTATATACGATATACCTATGTATGAAATATAATTAAGATCTTCCGAGTCAGGCGGTTGTGTTCCAAATGAGTCCTTAAAATGTCACGTTCTACATTTTTTGTTGGCATGTTGAATTCAACACAGCCCACAGCTGCATAGTGTCAACACGTTTCGCCAGTTCGCTAGTAAAAATGCTTAGCAGTATGAATGTATAGATTAATAGCACAATCATTTTTTTTTCTGCTTGTGCATTTTAAGCAAATGCTAATAGATCTTACCATAATTGTTCGTATTCTTCTCTATTGCAGGTAATGTTGAACATACGATTTTTACATTAAAAATCGAAATTAATATTTTAAAATAATAAATATGAATGCTATTCATTAGATAAATAGTATGTTATTACAATAACTTAAACGAAAATTAAAATTGACAAAAAAAAAACAAAAACAAAAAGAAATCGAAACTAAAACTAAATAAACATGAGAAACGCACCAAGTCATCCTGTATACCTAAACGAAGGATTAGGTCCCAAGAAGACAGCAATAATTATTGTCACCGTTATTGGATGTGTTGCTATACTATGGCCAAAAGTTTTCCACCCGATGATGTTCGGCGGTACACCTCCAAAGACCCCCGCTGCAGCTAAAGATCATCGTTTACCCGGAGGTAGGTGTATAGATACTTTCAAAGATTATTGAAATATTATATTATATATTTAAAAAAAAACACACACCGAAGGATGTTGTGATGTCGTTCTTGATAGGGAAAAGTTCTTAAATTCCACTCCCTTCGAAGTTGGACCACATTTGTATCGAAAGCAACTGAATTTGCTTACCGGCGAATTAAGTAGGTTTTTTTCATTTTGTTTTAAAATACAGTTTAGATTGAAAGTGTGCTCACCTTACCGTAACGTTAATAATTATTTCTTAGTGGTGTGGAATCTGGCTTATAATTAACAGAAAAGTGAAAGGCTTTGTAAAAAAAAAACCGTAAGAATAAAGGAAAGCGAAAACGAAAGTGAACACTTTACTTTTCACGTCTTAACTTGTGAGGAGTTTGATTGCCAATGACTTTTATTTTATAATCTAATCTAGTGTTTTATTTTTATTTTTTTTTTGGTTTATATACTAACATTAATTAATTTTTTAACGGTTCAAGCTCTGAAATAGAAATAATAATACAACATAATAATGTTAGTACTAAATTACTAGGCATACGACAGGAACGCCCACCGCATCTACATCCAGAATCCATATACCAGTCAATGAAGGAACGAGGCCGAGCGATTCCAGCAACGCCAACTGTCCCAATCGTTGAAAGGTCAAAATCAGCCAGTAATCCGCCTCCAAGACTTGTTGAAGGAAGAGTAAGTTAAAAATATACCTCATACAGCTGTTTTTCTATATTTATTTTTTTTTTTTTTGTAAAAAAAAAAACAAAAGAAATACATCACGCACACATAAGCATAGCTAAACAAAATTATGTCTTATAACAAAAAAAAAAAAAATAAAAAATACCGTGCATTTATTTTATGGCAGATGTATAATTTTTTGTAAAAATAGCCAGAATGTGTGGCATCAGCAAATATTGATCTTGTGCCAATTTGTTTGCTACTTTGCTCTGGGTTGTATCCGAGTTTATTTCCATGTTAATTTTAATTGCATTCAACAAATTACCGTTGTCAGTCTTTGGGAATAATGATTGTTATGGATTGAAATTAACTTGACAGATAAAAAGGGACATATTAATAATGTGCTCCAATTACAGCAGTAAATGTCAAATTACAGTAGGTACTATTTCTGTTATTCCCATTGAAGATCTCGTGCCATTTATTGAAATGCATATTAAGAAGAACTTATATATTATTATCTCTGTACTTTGCACATTGAAGAAAAATCTGCGTAAACTAATACAAATTTACCAAATAATTTTCGAAGGAGATATTTTTAGAAGGCCTTTACCTCCTACGAGAGTTTTTGGTGTACAAATTCACGGTCAATATTCACTGAGTCCATTCCATATCTACGAATATGTACAGGCAGGGAGTCGAGATTGGATCAGCTGAGCTAGCGCCTTAATTATTTTGTTGTTTGTTTATTTAGTCAGTTTAATGGATTTTATAAATAAAATTGGGACGCTACGTGGTGCGCATCACGCAGAAATAGCTGAAATGCAATTCTGAATATATGAATAATTGCGTGGCCTTATTTTCTGGGTGATAGTTTTATTTTTATATTTCGGCTACAGCTCTGTCAATAGGGCTATAAAATTTTGGCCAAAGTGGCTTTCAAAATAAGTATGGGTCTTATGTGTTTTTTTATATTTCCGTCGTCGTCGCTTCTCATGCTGAAGGTTCACGGTTCGAATCTAGATGTCGCCGAAACATTTATTTCTCACAAAATAAAAATAAGTTGATCAGTTTCAGAGTTAATGTGAAAACCTACTGCGAAGGCATTACACTGGCAGTAGGGGGTGGTAGCATGGCTGAAGAATTGATCACACAAAACTGCAATTAGAAACATCTGGTAAAAACTTCTGTGAATCATAAGCAAGGGAAAAGCTTTCAATAATACACAGAAACTCTCCAGTTATCCTGGACACCACACATAGAGCTAGTTGAAACCTAACATCTGAGTTTCCTATCATTACCCCGATCTATCTGTCTCTCGTACTTGGTCTTCATGTTGTTGAATAATTAATAACTAGCTGAACCCCGTCGAAAACGACGAACATTTTTAGAGAGCTTAATGGGCAAAAATATATGTATGTAAGTTAAGAAAATAACTGTGTGAATTATATTTACCAATAAAAGCTCAGTGTAGTTAGAAGATTCAATGCCTATCTTTGAAGATAAATAATTCGCTATTCATATGTACTCGAATACTCATACTATATGAAAATCGGTAATACCGATCGACTGAGCAATATCCGAAAAATACCAAATGGTAGAAAATCAGTTAAGAAGTCAAGTACCGCTGTACAACTTTTTAGGCAAAAACCTGGCATTACATTTGATAGCATGTGTCTAAACTAACCCAAATATGAAATTTTAACTAAATCGTTGGAGAATAAAATCGGTCCCAAATGAAGTATAGGTACCTTAAATTTTGGGGCTAGAATGAAAATTCCAAATTGGCCTTGTGGTATAGTCCCACAGAACCCAGATATGAAGTTGCAAGCAAATCCGCCCAGCCGTTTAGGCTCCAGTTCGAGATACAGCCGTGTTTACAGAATGAGTGTTACTGCTTTATTATATAGTATTATTGCTGTCTGTAGGTCAGAAATGAAAGCCAAGCATTGATAATCATCATTAATTCCTTTAATATTATTCCTCTCATCACATATATGTACATAGGAATTGGCAGTCTACTTCTGTATGTGTGTACATGTACATATGTAGATGTTACCATAATGCTACGTATTCGTACTTGATAAAGTCTTATTTGGTTAAATGTTACGACATCATTTCGGTACAAAAGTCAGCAAAAGGGGGGAGCATGTGCAAGTCTTGTAATACCATTCAAATGTGAGCCACGTCATCCTCATCTATGTATATACTCACGGATAGTCTAGCAGCTATAAAGGCACTAGACTCAAACCTGATTGACTATCTGATTGAGATCAGTACCTGCTTCAATACTTTCCAAGAAACAAAGTCAAACTTTGGTGGGTACTCGGACATGAGGGTATTTGATGGAAACGAAAAAATTGACCCACTGGCTAAGAAAGGTTCGGCTGACTCCTTTATCAGCCCTGAGCCGTTTTGCAATATTCCGAATTCAGCTGTAAACTTGAAAACTAAAATTTGAGAAAATAACAAGTGTATCTCCTATTGGGAAAATACCCAGGGTCTTCGTCAGGCTAAAAGAGCCATTAAACCCTTCCACAATAAATCCATAAAAACATACTCCTCAGTAGAAATGAATTCAAGAGATTCGTGTTATTTCTAGCAGGGCAATGCCATCTTTGATATCACCTAAACAAAAAAAGTCTTATTCAGGAAACTGAATATCGTTTCTATAGGGAAGGCGACGAAACTGTGGAATAGTAGTAGTAGTAGTAGTATTGAATTTATTGTATCATTAATTTTTTCTTATTCTAATTAGCAATGGCAACAGCCGTCAGCCAGATTGACAATTTTATGCGTGGATACATTATTGCAGTTAAATTCATTTTTTTAAATTACAATTGTTGAAATATATTTTTAACTTTTTAAAAAAAGATAATAAGTAACATACAGCGATTCGCAAGATATAACAGTTAAGAAATATTTTGGAGCATTTTTATACTTTGGCAATTTTAATGATTTGCTAACATAAAGTTTCTTCTTTACGGATTTTACAGCGATTTACTTTAACAATTTTAATGATTTGCAATATAAAGATTAGGGAATCTATTCCTCCATAAACTGGTTCCGATACGCAAGGGCATCCGATACGTAGTTGCAGAGAACGTTCCAGTTAGATCCGTTGAGTATCTGAATTACCTCCTCCTCAATTGAGAGAACGGATTGGTTGTAATGGTATCTCCTCGTCTCCTGAAGAATTGGGCATTTTCCTAGCAAGTGGTATGCATCTTCTTTTTCGCGTAAGTTACGCAAGGAGCAGAGTGCTGGAAGATCTTCCCTGTATGGTCTGAAATTCAGAGGTAACAATGTTCCACGAGTCTTGAAGATAAGGCTTATTTGGTTAATTCTAATAGATTCGTGGAAGTAGTTCAAATCCATAAAGCTATGGCTTAGCTGTTTGTAGATTAAGCGACTCGATGAACACGCTGCGTTCTCCATAAATCCTTGGTGAATCTTCTCATTTAAGTTCCTCAAAATGTCATCTAGGGCCACAGTCCAGCTGGATCTGCAAGACTATACTTCACAGGATCATTTCTGTAGTCAGTTTTCATTTACTTTTAGAGCAATCTGAAAGAATATGAACTGTGGAATACATGGATTGCATGGCATTGTTCCGTAAACTGACTTTGCGGTGCAATATATCTTTTAGGTCGAGGTGTCCTCCGCAACTGACGGGTCAGCACCTTTAAAAAAAAATCTTGTAATGAAAAAATTAATATGTGAATTGTGGCAAATGAATCAGATTCCTTATTAAAAATTTAGACCGGTTTTAAATCTTATCAACTTGGCCGCCATCTATGTACATAATATAAATATAAAGTATACATGCCTGCAAAGTATTTTAAATATGTATGTATAAATGAAATACATGTTACACCCGGCCCTGTAATTATTTTAACCCTTTCGGGACGGAGAAAAGTTTAGTGATTTACATATAATCAAAACCTTCAAGATAAACGGTTCAGCACAAAAAAATTGACGCCTGATAGCTGGAAATACATAAAGATAGCGTTACTACCATGTTGGAAGACGATCTGGTACCGATTTCAACCAAATCAGAGGAAAAGTTTGGGTGTTAGGAATGTTTATATTTTTCGTACATACATATATATGTTAAGGGTTAATTAACAAACATGACAATTTATTACTGATCATACCTTCTTCCGCTGTGCAGTTTTACGGTACATCTCACAAGGTGGATAGATGAGATTTTTTGACTTTTTCAACGTTAGTTCAAGTTAAGTTAGTTGGGCAATCATATGATTGTGCCACAGTGATGTGCAGTGGTCCGTGAGCTTGTCCAATGGCCAATTTCATCTGAAATATCCTCTTTAATACATTTCGGAAATATCGTCTTTAAACATTTTTTCCCTGGAATTTTCGGTTTTACTGAGAATAGAATAATAGAACCATCTTCAGAGTGAGGTATTAAGAGATAGATTTTAAATCTGAGTAGGTTATTATAAACACGTCCAATAACCATCGTCTTTGTGGAAAGATCTTCCATTCTTCCATTCTTAAATCTGGCACACCACGCCACTGGTACCTATAGTGAGCACCATGGTGTAGTGGTAAGTGCGTTGGACTACTACGCATCTGCCCGGGTTCAATCCCAGCAAATACATAATAGTTTTTCGCGGTGCCACCTCTTTCAAATGTCTTACAAGCAATCAAAGAGTATCATTTGTCAAAGAGCTTCTCAACTCGCCGTTCGGAGTCCGCAAAATCTGTAGGTCCCTTCTATTCGTCTATAACACGCACACACAAATGGTTGCGAGAAGTAGGCCCTCGTTCATCTCGAACTGTAGCGCCGCACCTAAAGAAGGAATATATGTATACATTATGTATGGATGTATGAACATACAATTAAGTTCATTGTTTCGTTAAACGGTATTTTTGAATTTTTCAATAATAATTGTCAATTTGGATATAAATACATGTATGTATGTGCATACTATGTACAATTTTGTCTGCTATTCTTTATTTGCCTTTCAATTATTTCTAATATTTCCCTTCCAATATTTCCATTTTTGGCATTCGAATACATTTTGTTGGATTTTTTTTTTTGCAATCAAGACACAATCAATACAGAAAGCTTAAAAGGCTTCTAAAATTTGATACGCTATCTTATAAACATTTTTCCTTTTCGTAAATATAGAAAATACATTATTGTTTTTTATAATATGTATGTACTACATACAACATACCTTATTGAAATTTTCAGCGCAGTTTTCGATAAATTTTATTTTTTTTTCAAAATACATACGTGTACGTAGGTATCTACGTATGCATGTTTATAGGTACATTGTTTTTTTGCCATCTTCTAGTTTGTGTATAATTTTTTAGTATGTAAATTGCCGGTAGACTTTTACTGTATAGAAGACTAACCAAATGGGAATATGCGTTTTACTGACCAAAATTAGAAACACAAGTAAATAAATACTCCTATTTTTAATCAATCATGAATGAGTCAATAAATAGCGACTATAAACAGAATAAACAAAGTTTTTTACTGACCATTTAAAGTAATAAGTCGCGTTACAAAATTTGGCAACATAATACCAACCAGAAACAGGATATGACTTTTTGATATACAAAAAAAAAAACCGCATCTTAGATTCATTTCGACATGAGTTGGAGATTTTTTCATAGAATTATCTTAAACGCAGTGATAATTTGTTGTGTTTGTCATTAGACTGTCTTAGTTTGGATTAAAACCCAAGATAATAGACATTCCATAAAGCATACATAGTTAGAGAGTTGTATAGTGAATCTACTGACTCCGTTAAGGATAACTATGTACCCGTAGAGCACTGGAATAGCCCACCGACATGCTTATGCTCGATGTGCACTTAAGAAGACTTTAACTATAAGAACACTATATATAGTTACTAAGGACTGAACCGAATAAAATCTGTAAATTTTAGTAACGGCTATATCTCCTATGTGTAAATAATTAAATACCATTTTGTTCCCAAATTGTCTTTCGTACTATATAGTTTCAGTTTACGTTTGATTTTTGTAAAATGCAGTTGTAAACGTTTATAAAAGATGAGCCAGGAGGAACGCCGTAAAAAGATCATCGACAAATGGCTCGAAAATCCTTCGTGACCAAACCATTTTATTGCAAAAAATTTGAACGTAGCAGGCAGTACAATTGATTCTGTTATAAAAAGATATTTGGAGACGTTGACTATTAAGCGAAAACATAAAAGTGGAGAAAAAAACGGAGCACTTGATAAAAATTTGGATAAAAAAAATAGTGGGTTAAGAACCGGGCCATGTCATCCAGGGATGTTGCTCGGAAATGTAGTACCAACCAAACAATGGTACAAAGAAGCAAAAAACGGGTTGGAAAAAACGCGGAAAAAAACAAAAAAATACCAAAAGTTTCCGAGAACCAAAAAAAGGCCATAAAAACATGAGCCCGAAAGTTATACGACTTGATTGGGCACAAGAAAGCCTGCTTGAATTTGGACGATGAAACCTACGTCAAAGCCGACTTTAGTGCTTTCCAAGTTTCATTTTTCCAGGTGAGCAGTTTTATAATTCTTTTGAAGAAGGGATTCTCCTAGTCTCCCGATTAACTCCATTTATAAACAAACACGAGGTTTCAACATTATTTTGGCTAGATTTGGCTTCAGCTCACAATGCTCAAGCGACGCTAAAGTTGCTTGTGGCCAAAAACATAGATTTTGTACCAAAAGACATGAACCCACCTAATGTCCCACAGTGTCGTCCAATTGAAAGGTATTGGGACTTGGTTAAGACAAAATTGAGGAAAAGTGAGCAGTGTGCCTAAGACCCTAAAGATTTTGCTATTAAATGGAAAAGAGCATGCAAAAAGGTCACGGACGTCACTGTCATCAACATAATGAAGGACATTCGAAAGAAGTTGCGAAAAGAATGGGAGCCTAATAATTTCTCTGCTTTGATTACCTGTAAACGAATTTTAAAAAATATAGTTTTTGAAGGAAATAAAAATGATTAACATGATCACAAAATTTTGGTTTTTCGCTGTGAAGTTTCCAAATTTTATTCGTTTCAGTCCTTAACTTCTCTAAAATAGACGTCATTTGGATTATTTTTGTCCTTCCAGACATTTTCTTTTTTCCTTTCCAGTTGACCAGTCCAAACCGTGGGACTAAGATTTTTCAAAATTCCAAAGAAATTCTCTATTTGTGGATGAGAATATGTATTATTTTTCAGTACCCAAAACACAGATACATAGCTTATAAATTGCTTTTATTGAAAAAAAGGTTAAAATTAATACCCAAACAATGCTGGACTCATTAGCTTGTACTGTGCATTGCTTTAGGTTAGCAGTTCTTAACAAGTTTTTTGAATCATGTTACAATGAAGCCAGTATAATTATACATATGTGCACTCGCATGCTGGGCAACCATTCAATTTAAGATTACGTCAATTTAAAGTTCGTAGAAGCTCATAAAAAATTAATGAAACATATACACGTACTATGTAAATATGTATACCACTGCTTATACAGTTTGTAATTTACGAGCAAAATAGTGGCTGATGAAAAAATGAGCGTGGGTTTACATTAATGAAATAACACAAAAATGCCATTTCTAATCAGTCTATATAGAATTGCATTAAATTTATACAAATTATATAAATAAACGCAACCGGTACAAGCAATGACCTTTTTCTATTTCATTAACACTAGATAGACGGGAAAATCTTCTTACCAAGAAAGACGGCAAGGGTCATTTGACCCCATACAATAAAAATGTAGATTTTGATATAGTAAATCATTTAAAAGTGCTAATCAATCAGTGAACAAACTTAAATATAATCATATTAACGTGTTTTATTAACAAGAAGTTTGTTATTTCTTACTACAATCATGACAAATAATTGCTTTTGACTGATTACATTTTCCACGTAATGGAATTTTACAAATATGTTGTGTGTGCAACTAGATTTATTATTACAGCTGGAAATATAGCAGTGACGTCTTTAACCAGCTGAAGGCTGCATCGGTATTGGTGGTTGTGTTTAAAATTAAAAAAAAAGTTAAAACAAATTAAAAAAATGTGAAAAATTACACTATATGGGTCAAATGACCGGCGCCGGCTTTGTAGGTAGATGATATGTTTATGCAATTCTTTACTAAGATATAACAATGAAACTATATGTAAATTTAAATTCACACTATTTTAATAAAAGTCACAAGAGAACATGTCATAAAAGTTAAAACTTTTAAAATTATAGAACGCTAAACTTCAAAATGTTTTAACCATTTGTTTACTATCTGTATATATGTATATTTAAAAACCTTCCAACGGCTGTGCTCGTTGTATTTATAAACGAACCTATATGAGAACAACGTTTTGACATACCATTTATATGTACATTTATGTAGGTTAATTATCAACTGTCATTATATTTCTTTTGTTTGTATAATTGAATACAGCGTAGGTACTCCAGTTTTTAGTACGACTCCATTTATGTGAACATTTCTTTATTAGTAAGTCTCCCAATATGAAACCAGATCAGGAATCTGGTAACTCATTTAAACAAAAATGGAATTTTTATGAGATTTTGATTTTTTTATCACAATCGAATGTCAGATATTATGTCATTGAGTGCAAAATGTCTAATCTTGATTTATAAGTTTGTTTCCTGTGCATTTTTATTTTATATTTCGTTATCACTGAAATAATTTTAGTATGAGCCTAAATTATTGTCACAGAAGCGTTTTAAAGCCGACTAGTGGCTAGTGTAGACGACGACGCTGGAAAATATTTTGATTTTGGCTTAAAAGATTCAATTGGTGCGAGACTTAAAGTAAAATGCATCATTCACGCCGTGATTTCAGTACTGACACCCGGAATCAGCTGGCAGTGGTTCATTTTATTTTTGCAAAATTTTTATTAGCGACTAGGTGAATTTCTGGACAATCATCATATTATCATATATGTATGTATATTTTTTCTGTAGTATAGGTACCATTTCCGGCTCTCACACTTAACCAATCTTAACAAATGAGGTGTCAAAAGAAAGAGAATTTCCTGCAGCAGTGACGAATTGCACTTTCACTTTTTAAATTTTAACAAGTTAAGAAACCGATCAAGACAAATATTTTACCCAAAATGAACTCCCAACAGAATAAACACTTCCCGTACGATTTCCATGGGACTTCCATCAGTTGACAGATGGAAATCATGCAGGAAGTGTTTGTTGTTTTATGAATTCATTTTGGTTGATATACATATATGTATGTATCAACCAAAATTAAATTAAAAAAAAACAAACACTTCCTATATGGTTTCCGTGGGATTTCTATGAGTTGACAGATGGAAACATATGGAAAGTTTGGATATTGGATGGGAAATTTGGATTTTGGGGGTTGGATTTTCTCTTGCGGGAGTTCTCGCACTGGCACACTATTAAGTATGTAAACAAACAACATTTTCGCATTTGGAGTGAAGATCACCCTAATTGCTCAAAAAGTGGTCGGAAATTGGACCTGCCGAATAAACATTGAAAATGGTAGCTGCGGTTCACATTTGCCCGAAGTTCTCTTCAATTAACATGTTAAATACTATAAAATGAATTTTCAAATAAAAAAAGTTGGTCGTTCATAACTGTTTGTGTTTTTTAAACAAAAAAGTTATGATGCTCTTAAGGAAAAACCCTTTGATACAAATGTTTGGACCTATCAGTGGTCTCATGAATATTTATATCAAAAGTATTAAACGCCGGAACAAATAATCAATATTACGTTTTGAAATAAAATTTAATTTAGTTCAGAACACTACAGTAGCTTTTTTTAATATAAATAATTTGAACATGAAAATTCTTAATTTCACTCCTGTTTGCTATTCCAACTTTTTTGGTGGAATTAAATATTTAAATACTTTCTTAAATCTCTACTAACTACATTTACAAATATCAATTACTAATATTGTCATTTCAATCACATTTTTTTATAGCCTGGACCTATTCCTGGAATGCGTCCGCCAATGGGAGCAGGTTCTGTTCACCAGGCACAACCTAAAGGAAGCAGCATGGGTTTAATAATGCCTCTGTATACCGTGGGCATAATTGTGTTTTTCGTATACACCATTATGAAGGTAATTTTCATTGCACAATTTTATATAAAAATAATTACAAATACTTCCGGATATTATAGATTGTTACGAAGAAACCAATTCCCAATGCCCCGTATGGGCCTGCACCGGCTGATCCTACCTTTAGGAAAGAAGTATTTGGGCACGATAAAAAAGTTGATGACCTAAATGGTTCCAAATTAGGTAAGCTAATTTTTGTATTACAATACTTTAAAAGTATAAACTTTCAATATATAAAAATTAAAACCGTAACGAAATTAATATCATCTTATGAAACTCCCCTTAAAAAATCAGGGTGGAGAGAACATCAGACAAGTAAGCTCATTGTAGGATTAGACCTTTTTGGTTATGTTACATAAATTCTGTTACTTTTCGTATTTTTTTTTTTTTTTGAATCATTATTCACTAATTAAACATTTTAAAATATGTCCTTCTTTCGTATTTTTTTTTTATCAAAGTCTGATGAATGTATGCACATGTATTTGACGAATTGTAACATACGCTTTGTTAATGAACATTCTATTAATAATTCTTTCTATTTAAATTTTTGATAAATTTAATTATTTTGTGTTGCGTAGTTTCGAAAAACCAAAGAACAAATTCAAAATATTAATATGAATAGGGAGGGATAAAAAGTTGTCAAAACATTTCAGTAGCAGCAATCTTATTTTTGTTTATTCAATTAGAGTCAATTTATTTCCTAAAAATGTTTTAACACATTTTCCATCATAATTTCGAAAGTTTTCCTGTAGAAGGAAAATGGTTTGCTCAGAAGTGAGTTGGACTAATATTCAAAGGTATTCATACAAAGAACAATCCCAAATATATTTTGTATTACATTTTCTAAACGGTTTAAATTTCGTCCAGTTTAAATGTTTGATCCTTGGTAAAGTATTTCTTTTTCGCATTTATACATAGATACATGTATGTACATAATTATGTACAATACGTTCAAATCAATGCAAGCAAATATAATTTTTTTAACTGCGCCTCTTTTTCAAAAGTTTGACAAACATTTGGAGAGTATCAACTAAAGGGTTTTTGGTTTTTTTTTTAAACATTGGGGCTGCGTACCCAGTTAAACCACAATCATAGTAAAAAAAAAAAGTGTCCACTCTTACTATTGACTAGCTAAGTTTTAAATATTTTGGCTGATATCGGCAATAAAAAATATTGGTGGTTCTCTGGTAATAATTGCCTGTGATTGTCTCTCAGGAAAGCCTTTATTGAACTGAAGCATCTTTCAACATTGGCAGAGACTAGCAGTGGAGCCAAGATAAAAGATGTCATGTCGTTGACTTAATCATTTAAATCCAATTTGGAGTTTGCAGCGCCCTTTAGCGTGTTGTTATTTCTCCCCGATGTCATTCAAAGTCTTTAACACCTCTTCAATAGGCCTTCTTTAATATTACGTATTGCACTAAGATCAAACGTTGAAATTAAAATACACCTACTAGGACTAACCTATTACTTATAAACTCATAAATATGTGCACTTTCGGGTCGACCTAAAATCTTTTTCCTATTTCACCACAAAACTCCTATCGTTAGAAGTCCGTCACCTATCATTGAAAATCCGATCAATGGGATTGACAACGCTAATTCTGTTGCCAATATACTCACAGGCATTGCAAGTCCCACCAATGAATCAACCAATGATTCAACCAATAATTGCGCTCTAAGGACTGTGCCTCCTCCGTTTGCAGTATTTTTATCTCGCTTGGAGTATGGCACTAAACCCTCTGCTACTATTAACTATATAGCGAAGAAGGGTATTGATACGAATAGCATCAGATGTTTAAGCCTAACAGCAGATAATTTACCTGGTCGCATCTCTGCTTCTTTTAAATTACTTGTTCCATCATCAATGGGTGAAATACTTTTAAATCCGGATTTCTGGCCGAATGACATACTGGTTAAGATGTTTACTAACAGGCCTAATTCAAGATCTTCTTCTTCAAAAAACTTAAAGAAATTGCCCTCTTCTACCAACACGTAAGGGGACTAAGAACCAAGTGCACTAAACTCTTGATGAGTGTGTATACCTGTTCTTATGATATTATTGTGCTTACGGAGACTGGATTAGATGAGAGTTTCAGTGATTCCGCCATTTTTCCTTCCAACTTTGATGTGAACCGCTGTGATCGTTCAGTGGCTAATAGTATAGTATTTATATATTCAAACGCTTTGGTGGTGTGCTTATAGCCGTTAAAAACGATTATAAGGCGAATGTTCTTGAGCTCAACGATTATAAAGACATTGAAATTTGCTGCAGCTATTTTAATCTTACATCTTCCGCCAAGCTGTACATTGTTTGTGTTTACATTGCACCTAGTGCCCGATCAGATGTCGTAACTAGGTATTTAGATGCAATTCGCTTCATTGTTAGTATTTTATCTTCCACGGATTTAATATACATCCTTGGTGATTTTAATCAACCCAACATTAACTGGACATCGGGGGATGCTGATTGTACGTATCTCAATCCAGATATATCTTCGTCTACACTTGGAGCTGAGATCGTGGATACGCTCCATTCACTTGGTCAACTCCAGGTGAATAATGTTTGTTAAAAACAACATGGATCGTACTTTGGACCTCATCTTCACTAATAAAAGTGACGAAACGTTTGTATCCAGGGATCTTACTCCTCTCGTTCCGGAAGATTTGTATCATCCTTCTTTAAACATTTTTTCTTTATTAAATTTAAAAGATATTCTTATTTGTGATTCCTTTAGATTCGACTTCAAAAATGCTAATTATAGTAATATTTGTGAAGAGCTTAACAATTATGACTGGGGTCCTTATCTTTCGCTAGAAATCGATGAAATTTGCTCCAAATTTTACGAGGTCATTAATTCTGTTGTTTTTGAATTTGTCCCTGTAGTTCGCGTCAAAAATGTAATTGATTCCTGTCCCTGGGACAATGAAATTATTCGTAACCTAAAGACTCTTAAAAATCGTGCGTATAGGAAATGGCGTTCTAGTTTGGCGGATGATGACTACCTTGTGTTTAAAAGGCTTAAATCTGAATTTAAATCTGCTCTCTACCACGCGTATTTTGTGTATTTAAATGATATCCAGAATAGCCTCAAATGTAGACCGTCATTAGCTTTGCTCGTTGTAGATCTCCTCTCATGAATACATATTCTTTTGATGGTGTAGTCATTCCTCGTGTTAATGTAATCAAAGATTTGGGTGTGTTATTAGATACTAAGCTATCTTTCAACAATCACGTTGATTGCATCACAAACAAGGCGAACAGAACATGGGGAATGCTTAGGCGCTATGCTTGTGAGTTTTCTAACGTGTATGTCTTTAAATCGTTATATGTTGCATTTGTGCGCTCCATATTAGAATACGCCTCAATTGTCTGGTATCCATATTATAGAGTTCATATATCTAGAATTGAATCAATTCAAAAAAGATTCCTTAGGTTCGCTCTTAGGGGACTTCCTTGGCAGAACTCATATCACTTACCTCCTTATTTATCCAGGTTAAAATTAATTAATTTAGAATCACTGGAGGTGAGGAGAACGGTGGCACGAGTTGTTTTTATTCATAGGGTTTTAATAGGTGAGATTGAGTCTACAGAAATTCTTGACCTTCTCAACTTAAACGTTCCCTCAGTCAATCTTCGAAGCTCTAGATTCTTTAGAGTAGCACACTCTCGTACAAACTACGGTCGTTCTTCCTCAATTAATGGATTGATGATTTCGTATAATGTAAATGTCCATTTAATTGACTTTAACCTATCGATTTCATCAATAAAAAGAATATTACTTGATGGTCTTCAGTCATAATTGTTTGCCCTGTTTTTAACTTTATTTTTCATATACATGTATATTTATAAATTTTTGTATTTTTGTTTTCTGCTTCTGTCTATGAAAGTGTAATCTTTGGTGACAAATAAATAAATAATAATAAAATAATAATAATAAAAAAAATTTTGCAATTGACTTGGATCTTACGCAATACTCAACAGACTAGCACTAAGTATGTCAGGGAATATGAGGTATATAAAACTAGATGAAAAGGCACAAACTTATGAAAAAAGAACTTCACAGATGTCTAACGGTTTTTGTCAGATGAAAAATTTGTAAATAAAACTGCGGCGAATGCCTGAGATTGCACGTACGGCACAAGTGAACGCATGTTTATAATAACACAAAAATGTATTTAGGGTTGTTTTGGTGTGTATGGATATTCTTTTTATGCGCGCTAGTGCAAACAACGGGTGCAATTATGTGCATGTTCACACGAGAGAAAAACCTGCTCTTATATGTGGACTCTAAAATTTCTTTCGTGTGAGCAAGGACAAATCGTATATCTACATAAGTTAAGAAGAAAGTGCAAAGCAGCGTTGACAAATAGCACCAAAAAGTTAAAAAGGTAGTGTAGAAAAGGTAATATGAGTAATGCAGCCCATACGCAATTCAATTCAATTGTCAATTGAGTTTACAGCTGAATTGATATTCGACAAAAACACTGCACCAACTGAATTGAAGGACTTTGTATAAAATGCCACAAATATATCTGGAATTCTCTTTATGTGTGCGTTTAAAGTCATCGCAGCGGGAAAAATAGTAAGCGCAACCCAAGTATGCAGAGAGTAGGCGCCTAGAACAAAATATGCATTGAATAAGGGACTGCTTTCAATAACATCCTTTGGAAGCTTAAAAGAAGCATTTCGATACATACGACGCGACGGCTGTCCAGACAGCAGGTTTAATCATGCTACCAAGAATCCAGTAAGTGGGCTTACTGTTCATACCCAGCGAGAAAGAAAGTAAGCGCTTCCATGGGATGCAGTGTGTAAGAGCTTACCCTTCATATCCGGCGGAAGCTGCTTATAAGCACTTCCATGTTAAAATCGTATTGAATGCTTACAAGGCGATTCCTTTAGATTTTAGAAGGTCATATTATCTAGACAGCATCTGCAACATATTTCTTTATGAATTATATTCTGTCGACATAGGTGTTAGATCTCTTTTGATCTAATTCAAACAAGTGGATTTGACCGCAGTCGTAGAACAAGTGAAATTTATTGTCATAATATTTTCCTTAAATACTAATTTATAATCTATACGATGGTGGGAAATGACTATGGGAAATATATTTTGGATATCCATTACTGCAACTTATCAAATTTGATTCCCGTATATTCGCCAGACGTAGTATTGTATCAGAATATGGAATACAATCCTACGTCTGGGAAAACGTGTGAATCGGATTTGATATGTCAGCAGAATGAAGTGTGGGAAAGGTAATGTTGATGTTTTTGGGTGATATTGGAGGATGTATATGGTGGTGCGTAAGATAAGGTAGCAATATTTGTTGGTTGTGGTTTTAAACATCCTCCCCGACCTTGAGATCCTGGAGCTCAAATTCTGGTTCTGGTTTTGGTCCTTGTGACTTCCTTGTTTTCCATTTTTTGATGCTCAAAAAGATGATAAGTCCCAAATATATTTTGTATTACATTTTCTAAACGGTTTAAATTTCGTCCAGTTTAAATGTTTGATCCTTGGTAAAGTATTTCTTTTTCGCATTTATACATAAATACATGTATGTACATAATTATGTACAATACGTTCAAATCAATGCAAGCAAATATAATTTTTTTAACTGCGCCTCTTTTTCAAAAGTTTGACAAACATTTGGAGAGTATCAACTAAAGGGTTTTTGGTTTTTTTTTTAAACATTGGGGCTGCGTACCCAGTTAAACCACAATCATAGTAAAAAAAAAAGTGTCCACTCTTACTATTGACTAGCTAAGTTTTAAATATTTTGGCTGATATCGGCAATAAAAAATATTGGTGGTTCTCTGGTAATAATTGCCTGTGATTGTCTCTCAGGAAAGCCTTTATTGAACTGAAGCATCTTTCAACATTGGCAGAGACTAGCAGTGGAGCCAAGATAAAAGATGTCATGTCGTTGACTTAATCATTTAAATCCAATTTGGAGTTTGCAGCGCCCTTTAGCGTGTTGTTATTTCTCCCCGATGTCATTCAAAGTCTTTAACACCTCTTCAATAGGCCTTCTTTAATATTACGTATTGCACTAAGATCAAACGTTGAAATTAAAATACACCTACTAGGACTAACCTATTACTTATAAACTCATAAATATGTGCACTTTCGGGTCGACCTAAAATCTTTTTCCTATTTCACCACAAAACTCCTATCGTTAGAAGTCCGTCACCTATCATTGAAAATCCGATCAATGGGATTGACAACGCTAATTCTGTTGCCAATATACTCACAGGCATTGCAAGTCCCACCAATGAATCAACCAATGATTCAACCAATAATTGCGCTCTAAGGACTGTGCCTCCTCCGTTTGAAGTATTTTTATCTCGCTTGGAGTATGGCACTAAACCCTCTGCTACTATTAACTATATAGCGAAGAAGGGTATTGATACGAATAGCATCAGATGTTTAAGCCTAACAGCAGATAATTTACCTGGTCGCATCTCTGCTTCTTTTAAATTACTTGTTCCATCATCAATGGGTGAAATACTTTTAAATCCGGATTTCTGGCCGAATGACATACTGGTTAAGATGTTTACTAACAGGCCTAATTCAAGATCTTCTTCTTCAAAAAACTTAAAGAAATTGCCCTCTTCTACCAAAACGTAAGGGGACTAAGAACCAAGTGCACTAAACTCTTGATGAGTGTGTATACCTGTTCTTATGATATTATTGTGCTTACAGAGACTGGATTAGATGAGAGTTTCAGTGATTCCGCCATTTTTCCTTCCAACTTTGATGTAAACCGCTGTGATCGTTCAGTGGCTAATAGTATAGTATTTATATATTCAAACGCTTTGGTGGTGTGCTTATAGCCATTAAAAACGATTATAAGGCGAATGTTCTTGAGCTCAACGATTATGAAGACATTGAAATTTGCTGCAGCTATTTTAATCTTACATCTTCCGCCAAGCTGTACATTGTTTGTGTTTACATTGCACCTAGTGCCCGATCAGATGTCGTAACTAGGTATTTAGATGCAATTCGCTTCATTGTTAGTATTTTATCTTCCACGGATTTAATATACATCCTTGGTGATTTTAATCAACCCAACATTAACTGGACATCGGGGGATGCTGATTGTACGTATCTCAATCCAGATATATCTTCGTCTACACTTGGAGCTGAGATCGTGGATACGCTCCATTCACTTGGTCAACTCCAGGTGAATAATGTTAAAAACAACATGGATCGTACTTTGGACCTCATCTTCACTAATAAAAGTGACGAAACGTTTGTATCCAGTGATCTTACTCCTCTCGTTCCGGAAGATTTGTATCATCCTTCTTTAAACATTTTTTCTTTATTAAATTTAAAAGATATTCTTATTTGTGATTCCTTTAGATTCGACTTCAAAAATGCTAATTATAGTAATATTTGTGAAGAGCTTAACAATTATGACTGGGGTCCTTATCTTTCGCTAGAAATCGATGAAATTTGCTCCAAATTTTACGAGGTCATTAATTCTGTTTTTTTTGAATTTGTCCCTGTAGTTCGCGTCAAAAATGTAATTGATTCCTGTCCCTGGGACAATGAAATTATTCGTAACCTAAAGACTCTTAAAAATCGTGCGTATAGGAAATGGCGTTCTAGTTTGGCGGATGATGACTACCTTGTGTTTAAAAGGCTTAAATCTGAATTTAAATCTGCTCTCTACCACGCGTATTTTGTGTATTTAAATGATATCCAGAATAGCCTCAAATGTAGACCGTCATTAGCTTTGCTCGTTGTAGATCTCCTCTCATGAATACATATTCTTTTGATGGTGTAGTCATTCCTCGTGTTAATGTAATCAAAGATTTGGGTGTGTTATTAGATACTAAGCTATCTTTCAACAATCACGTTGATTGCATCACAAACAAGGCGAACAGAACATGGGGAATGCTTAGGCGCTATGCTTGTGAGTTTTCTAACGTGTATGTCTTTAAATCGTTATATGTTGCATTTGTGCGCTCCATATTAGAATACGCCTCAATTGTCTGGTATCCATATTATAGAGTTCATATATCTAGAATTGAATCAATTCAAAAAAGATTCCTTAGGTTCGCTCTTAGGGGACTTCCTTGGCAGAACTCATATCACTTACCTCCTTATTTATCCAGGTTAAAATTAATTAATTTAGAATCACTGGAGGTGAGGAGAACGGTGGCACGAGTTGTTTTTATTCATAGGGTTTTAATAGGTGAGATTGAGTCTACAGAAATTCTTGACCTTCTCAACTTAAACGTTCCCTCAGTCAATCTTCGAAGCTCTAGATTCTTTAGAGTAGCACACTCTCGTACAAACTACGGTCGTTCTTCCTCAATTAATGGATTGATGATTTCGTATAATGTAAATGTCCATTTAATTGACTTTAACCTATCGATTTCATCAATAAAAAGAATATTACTTGATGGTCTTCAGTCATAATTGTTTGCCCTGTTTTTAACTTTATTTTTCATATACATGTATATTTATAAATTTTTGTATTTTTGTTTTCTGCTTCTGTCTATGAAAGTGTAATCTTTGGTGACAAATAAATAAATAATAATAAAATAATAATAATAAAAAAAATTTTGCAATTGACTTGGATCTTACGCAATACTCAACAGACTAGCACTAAGTATGTCAGGGAATATGAGGTATATAAAACTAGATGAAAAGGCACAAACTTATGAAAAAAGAACTTCACAGATGTCTAACGGTTTTTGTCAGATGAAAAATTTGTAAATAAAACTGCGGCGAATGCCTGAGATTGCACGTACGGCACAAGTGAACGCATGTTTATAATAACACAAAAATGTATTTAGGGTTGTTTTGGTGTGTATGGATATTCTTTTTATGCGCGCTAGTGCAAACAACGGGTGCAATTATGTGCATGTTCACACGAGAGAAAAACCTGCTCTTATATGTGGACTCTAAAATTTATTTCGTGTGAGCAAGGACAAATCGTATATCTACATAAGTTAAGAAGAAAGTGCAAAGCAGCGTTGACAAATAGCACCAAAAAGTTAAAAAGGTAGTGTAGAAAAGGTAATATGAGTAATGCAGCCCATACGCAATTCAATTCAATTGTCAATTGAGTTTACAGCTGAATTGATATTCGACAAAAACACTGCACCAACTGAATTGAAGGACTTTGTATAAAATGCCACAAATATATCTGGAATTCTCTTTATGTGTGCGTTTAAAGTCATCGCAGCGGGAAAAATAGTAAGCGCAACCCAAGTATGCAGAGAGTAGGCGCCTAGAACAAAATATGCATTGAATAAGGGACTGCTTTCAATAACATCCTTTGGAAGCTTAAAAGAAGCATTTCGATACATACGACGCGACGGCTGTCCAGACAGCAGGTTTAATCATGCTACCAAGAATCCAGTAAGTGGGCTTACTGTTCATACCCAGCGAGAAAGAAAGTAAGCGCTTCCATGGGATGCAGTGTGTAAGAGCTTACCCTTCATATCCGGCGGAAGCTGCTTATAAGCACTTCCATGTTAAAATCGTATTGAATGCTTACAAGGCGATTCCTTTAGATTTTAGAAGGTCATATTATCTAGACAGCATCTGCAACATATTTCTTTATGAATTATATTCTGTCGACATAGGTGTTAGATCTCTTTTGATCTAATTCAAACAAGTGGATTTGACCGCAGTCGTAGAACAAGTGAAATTTATTGTCATAATATTTTCCTTAAATACTAATTTATAATCTATACGATGGTGGGAAATGACTATGGGAAATATATTTTGGATATCCATTACTGCAACTTATCAAATTTGATTCCCGTATATTCGCCAGACGTAGTATTGTATCAGAATATGGAATACAATCCTACGTCTGGGAAAACGTGTGAATCGGATTTGATATGTCAGCAGAATGAAGTGTGGGAAAGGTAATGTTGATGTTTTTGGGTGATATTGGAGGATGTATATGGTGGTGCGTAAGATAAGGTAGCAATATTTGTTGGTTGTGGTTTTAAACATCCTCCCCGACCTTGAGATCCTGGAGCTCAAATTCTGGTTCTGGTTTTGGTCCTTGTGACTTCCTTGTTTTCCATTTTTTGATGCTCAAAAAGATGATAAGTAGGACAACCATTGTCAGGGCGATGTAACTAATTGAGTACTGGTGTACGTCATGATTTGTGATAGGTTTTGGTAATATTTGGTTGCTTTTAATGTCTGCAATCCTCCTTTCCAAGTTCGTCATATCGTCATCACCACGCATTAAAAAGTCTTTGGTGATGAGTTTATCCCTTGGTGCTTGTAGTTGTTGCATCGCGAGTTGGCTTAGATTAAGCGTTGGTACAATTGAGGCAGTGGATTCGGATAAGTAGAAATTGTGGGCATTAATTGTCATAGTAGGTTGTTTTATGACACAGTTTTGCGCTAGTTTTAATAGCCCAATGCCTTGAAGTTTGGTAGTTAGAGTGTTAGCCCCACAAACAATGGAAATGATGTCTTCTTGCTGGAAGGCAAATATCCAGTGATTTGGATTATGGAGCTGGATCCACATTCTTTCTGGACTATTACTTCGAATATGACAATAAGGTGATAATTGCTTCCTATGATTTAGTAGATGTATTTCACATTGATTTTCCGTCGAGTGAGTGTTAAACAGAGGATGCCGTTGCTTGCAGATATATTTGCGCTCATTTACCTCCAGGCATTGCTTGTATTCCTCTCTGGACAAGGGGAAGTATTGATCCCTATATGGACTGATGGCGAGAAAAGCGGTAGATGGCTGAAGAAATATGAAGGAATCGTTTCGTTGGACCGGTAATGGTATAATTTTGAATATCTGGAAGCCTTGGATGCCCAGGAGTGGTAGTTTGACATTATGTTCATCATACCCAGGAAGTGTTACACTGGTTGGAATATTTCTGCGAACCTTACTGAGTTCCTTCAGCAGTTGGCTTGGTGATAAAGTAAGTGAGCTTAGTCTTCCATGATGGGTATCGGTAACGGCTTCCAGTATTGCAAATTGGGTTCTTTGAAAGCTATCCATTAGCTGAGACACGTATATAGAAATGTAGTTGAAAGTTTGTCCTTCATCTATTGCATGGGTCACGTTGTAGAGTTGTGTTAATTGTTGATTTATTAAAGTAAATTGCCCTGTGATTGCTGCAATAGATTTGTTGAGAACATTGGCGGTTGACTCAATTATTGATGTTTGGTTTTTAGTTAACTGGAGAAGATGAGCTTCATTTGTAGATACGTTTTGTATGCTTTCTTCCATGTAATGAGCAAAGTCCTGGTCTAGGATTCCAAAGAGCTTGTTTGCCACAGTGCCAATGAAGTCGAACGGAGATCTTTTGTTACGTATGGTGATTCCATTTCGATGCTTTAAAATTTCGTTCAGGCTATCTGTATCCGTGAGACGTTGTTGAAGTTGGTCGGTCATTGCTTCACAAAAGTTATATGCCTGCCTTTTTATTTTATCACACCTTTGTCTTAGTCCGAAAACACTTTCTTTGATCCCTTTATATTCGTGCCAGTAGTTGGACATGTTAAAGTAAACAAATAAATTCCATTCATCCGTCATCAGATTTACTTGGCCTAAATCTTCAAAATAGATTCCAGGGTTGTCCGTGAATTTTTGAACTTCCACTGGATTTTGTTGTTTTGTTGGTTGACTGTAAGCAGTGCCGAGTAGCAGGAGGCCCAGCACAAGTGAGGTAAGTGGATTCACCTTTAGCTTTTGGGTTTTTTGAGGGGAATTCTCAGCCTTGCGTTTTAGGTTTTTTGGGCTGTGACAGTCAACTGGCTTTGATGTTTGTATCGGTCGAAACTGTCCCTTGAGTGTATGGTTTACTTTGATTTTGTGACGACCAGCCAAATTTTTTGGAAGTAAAGATGTACCTGATTTTAATATATTCGGCTGGTCCTCCTTGGAAGGTAGAGCTATAGGTGCTGGCGTATTCGGTTGGCTTTCGGTAGGCAGAGGACATATTTGAAAGATGGATCTTCTTACTTCTCCAGTGGATGTTTTGATATCCACCACCCTGGTTAATTTGTCTTTTCCTGGGATTGTCCTTAAAATTCTTCCCATCTGCCATTTCAACGGTGGGAGGTTATCTTCTTTGATTAGTACAAGTAATCCTGGCTGAATTTCTTCCTGAGGGTGCTTCCACTTATATCGATTTTGGATTTCTTGTAAATATTCTTGGGTCCATCTACGCCAGAATTCTCGGTGAATAGATGTCACTAAGTTCCATCTGGTTAGGTGTAACGGTGGCGGTAGTAAGAGGGGAGCGGGGCTGGTCATCTCGTAGAGATGGGACGAAAATTGATGGGATGGGATCCAAGGTTGGGAGCAAATGGGAGGGAACGTGAAAAGGGGGGTTTTCCAGAGCTAGGGTGCGGAGTCGCATGCCTTGCATCTCACAGCTTAAGCTCGTCGGAGGGTGGGTTCTTGCATCCGAACTCTAGAAAAATATCACCACGACACAAAGTTCTTGCATGCTATAAAAAAAAAGATTAATATCGCCAGGAGGGATGATGTACAACTCTTCCGGGATGACGGCAAAAAAAAAAGAAAATTAAACCAAAGGTAAGGTGCGCTAACACTGCTTCGTGAGGAACCGATGTTCGTCCTCTCAGCGGGTCTGTACGTTCTGTACCCTCCCTCCATGTGCAAATGGCCGCTGAAAAAAAAGATAAAGAACTTGCACCCTTTTATAGCCCTTAGGCTGTCCTACGAAAACTTAACCAGTCGACATCGAAATGAGACACCGTTTTATATGTCTTAAACTAACATTTTATTCTTACAAATTCAACAAAAAAACTAAAAGGTAACATTATCAACTAAAGCAGAATTCATTACGAAAGCAACCAGTATTTATTGGGCAAACGGTAAGTTACGGGAAACATTATTTGCTCCGGAGGAAACGATATGTAGTTTCATAAAACTAGTACATAAAAAGAAGGAGCGCTAGTTGCGTTACGTTACTTGAATCATTATGAACAATAATATAAAAAAAAATATAAAATCTCAATTTTAGTACAGTATTCTAGTACATTATTCAAGAAAGGAAAAATCGTATAATATACAATTCGTATCTATAGAAAGAGATAATAATTTCCCCCATGCATCTTCCAACTCCCTGTAGGAGATTAAAAGAAAAGTAATTGAAACCGCGTATAGACACTCGATACGTGAGTTGAACAAAAAAAAAAAATTTCATGGTAACCCTAAAGTGGCACCGACTAGAAGAGTCAATACGGAACCGAGGTATCCCTCGTGATACCGATGTACGAAGTATAAAAAAAACTTGTCGAGAGAAAAAAAAACAAAAGCCAAAAGCTGGCGTATTAAACCGAATAATAAGAAGAAAAAAAAAACCCCAATCAATATATTATTTACGTACGCTTACCTGGTCATCCCTGCATCAGGCCTGGTGAAGTGGATCCCTTGTCGTAGCGCTGTAGAAATAAATTTAAGAAACATTTTTTTTTCAAAGGGGAGGGCAAATCCCGATTTAAATCTAAAAGTCCCGTTTTCTCTCACCGGTGAATTATAACGATATACGCATGGACACAGAGAAAAAAAAAATGCATAGGAGATACTACGTGCAGAAGGCAATGTTACATTAAAGGTTATAAGTATCGCATAAAAAAAAAATTCAATGAAAAGAGAATAAAATAAAAAAAAATATAAATATAAAAATCACTCCGGATCGGTCGCTGAGGTTGGCGGCACGGGAAGGAGGCGCGATGTCCTGGGTTGGTTGGCTCGGGGCTGGCTGCTCTGCTATGCCATCTGCAAACCGGTACTTTTAGGTGGCCGCACTGGTCTCCATTTGGGCACCGTTCAGTGACGTATCGGTTTGCACAAACGAAATTTATTATGCGCGTCGCCGAAGCAATTTTTCTGCGCACTTTCCGGGCACTTTTGGGCACGGTTCGGTGTCGCACCAGTCACACCCAAAAAAACTATTTATGCGCGTCTGGGATCACGCGGCCGAATAACTTTGTATGCGCACTATTCGAGCACTTTCGGGCACAGTTCGGTGTCGCACCAGTCACACCAAAAAAAAACCTTTTATGCGTGTCTGGGAGCACGCGGCCGAATAACTTTGTATGCGCACTATTCGAGCACTTTTGGGCACAGTTCGGTGTCGCACCAGTCACACCAAAAAAAACCTTCTATGCGCGTCTGGGAGCACGCGGCCGAATAACTTAGTATGCGCACTATTCGATCTGGTTCCGAATCCTCGCCGTTTGGCCGAGTTGGGTTTTATCCGATTTATAAGGGATATTCTTTTTATGTGCCACTCATGGCCGAATCCCGCCGACACTATTAATTACACCGTGTGCAGGCAAGAAAAAAAAACGCAGAATAAAAAGGGATGTATCTGTCCCATGAGTCGACCGACTCAACCGGCTACCAAACTTCCACTGACTATCAATCCTCGCTTTCTTTCCTCATCACTGTGCCGCAGCGCAATTCCCTTTTCGACCACCAAACCACTACCTACACTACTCCCTCCTATTGATCTCTAATTGCAATACATCTTCTGTCTCTGGCATTGCTTTAAGATGACACCTCCTTCTGGTAATTTTCCATTCTACGATCACGCCACCCTTCCAATGCAGCACATATGTATAATTCCTAGTTCTCTTTTTCTTTTATTTTCTCTACTCTATCCCAAACCCAACTCCTCCTTCATTGGTCCGAGGGGGAGGCATCTTACGACGGGGACAAGAGACCAGTGCTAAAAAAAAACTGCTTGTACGGCGCACGCATACAGGTGTGTGTATACTGAAGTTCTCTCGTTAACCACAGCAACCGGTTGCTTACACCTCCACCTTAACCCAAAAGGGGGGGTGCGGTGAGAGGTAGCATTCCGATGCTGTGTGTGAATAACGCGACGCAACGAGAAACGAGAAACGAGGAAAGGAAAAAGAAGGAATTAACGAGAAGCAAAAAAAAAGTGAAATCACCAGGAATGTGAAGTAGCGGCAGAAAACATTTATATTTTTTTTTTTCGCGAAAGGGTGTATTCATAGCAATGCAATGAAACAAGAACAGCAAGAAAGTTGGCGCGTGGCAGCAAGTGGGTAGCTGTACGTGCGCAACTAGTTTTGTCTGGGAGGGAGGTACACTTGGCAGATGTACTTACATGACGGGTGGATTTAATGCTGAGGCAAGAAGAAAAAAAAGAAAGGGAACTTAACGCCTGACGGCCGCCGTTACATAGGCTGGAAATGTTTTTGGGCCAATAATCTGCATCAATTATTGCTGTTAAGGGTGCACCAATTAGGAAGTGTCCTGGTGTAAGGGCTTCTAGATCGTTAGGGTCGGCTGACATTGGTGTTAGTGGCCGTGAATTGAGGACTGCTTCGATTTGAGCCAGCGCTGTTGTTAGTTCTTCTTGGGTTAATGATGCACTTGCAAATATTCGCTTCATGTGGTATTTTGCAGATTTTACCGCAGCCTCCCACAGACCTCCGAAATGTGGCGATCTAGGTGGAATTGGTCTCCATTCAATACCCCTTTCAGAGCAGTGACTGTTAATCAGATTCTGTCCTTCCTTGGTGAAGATTTTTGAGTAGAGGTCGTACAGCTCATTCCGAGCTCCTATGAAATTAGTTGCATTGTCAGAGAAGATTTTTGCCGGAAGACCACGGCGTGCAACAAATCTCTTCAATGCTCCCAGGAAGGCTTGAGTAGTTAAATCCGTAACTAACTCGCCTTTGTGGCGAAACAGATGAAAACTGACACGTATGCCTTTGTTGGTTGTTTACCCCGTATTTTGTAATGAGTGTAGACGGGTCCAAGAAAGTCAACTCCCACGTTTACAAAAGGTCTACAAGGTTGAACTCGTTCTGGTGGCAAATTTCCCATTAGCTGTTCAATGCCCCTTGGTTTTGCCTTGAAACATTGCAGACAGTTGTGGACAATAGTCTGTGCAAGTTGCTTGCCTCTTAGAATCCAGTAAGTTTGCCTTGATATCGCAAGTAAAGCTTGGGGTCCTGCATGTAGGTTCTTCAAATGCAAGTGCTTCATCAACAACCTAGTGAAATTATGCGAATTTTTTAGTATCACTTGATGCTTGGCTTCGTACGGCAACTTCGAGGCTTCTAATCGGCCTCCGACACGGATAATGTTTCTTTCATCCAAGAACGGTGTTAGTGAGCTTAAACGGCTTTTCTCAGCTACACTTTTTCGTTTCTGTAAGGCAGCTATCTCTTCTGGGAATTCAGAGTTTTGAATAAACTGAACTATTACCGTCTGCGCTGCTTTTAATTCTTTAACAGAGAGTATTTGGCCTCGTAACCTGTAGTTTGGTGCTCGCTTTAGATTGCTAATGAAGCGTATGATGTACGCCGTTATCCTCTGCAACGTTGTAAATGAATTTTTGTGATTTATATTTTCCAGAAAGTGGTCACCTTGACGCGATGTAGTCAATATGGTTTTCATAACTTTTACTTTCGGTAGATTGGGTTCACTTAAAACTGAAGGTTGCGCTGGCCAATTGATCTGTGCGGTTTCTAAAAATTATGGTCCGTGAAACCATAGACTTGAATTCAGTAGACTTTCAGGAAGACTCCACGTGATAGGAGATCAGCTGGATTATTTTCTGAATTTATATATTTCCATTGGCTTCGCTTTGATTCTTCTTGAATAAATGAAATGCGGTTAGCTACGAAAGTTTGTAATGGTGATTGGGTGTTTATCCATGCTAGGACAATTCGAGAATCCGTCCAATAAGTAGTTTCTGCGAATTTAATAGGCAAACTTTCCTTAACGAACCTTACTAACTGCGTCATCAACCTTGCGGCGCAAAGCTCCAGGCGAGGAATCGTTTGCTGTTTTATTGGTGCTACTCGAGATTTAGAGCAGACCAGCTGTACTTTTATTTTTCTTTCTTTATCTACGGATCGTAGATATACGGCAGCTCCATATGCCCGTTGCGACGCATCCGAAAAGGAATGAAGCTGAATATCCTTTGCATCCGGCCATAATATGTGCCTTGGCACCTTCAAGTGGTTCAGGTTAAGCAGTTCTTTCCTGAAATGTATCCATTTTGTGTGCATTTCCATTGGTACCGCAGCATCCCAATCCAATATCGACATCCACAATTCTTGGAGAAAGATTTTAGCTAGAAAAATAAGTGGACTAACAATTCCTAAAGGATCGAAAATGTGTGCGGTGTCGGCTAGAATTGATCGCTTGGTTACTTTTGTGATTTGTTGATATTTTGTTTTGATGATCAATTGGTCTGATTTTGGCATCCATGTGAGCCCCAAAGTCTTAATTGAACCTTCATTTTGATCGTGTAAAATGTTCTCTGTTTCGCAATCTTCTTTTGGAATACCCGCCAGAAGTGATGGCGTATTGGAACACCATTTTCGAAGATGAAACCCTCCTTTCTTTAGTAAGCTGTTGAGTTCTGCTTGCATTTGCACTGCCTCCCGTAAGTTATTGCTGCCTGTTAATACATCATCCATATAGATATCGCGCTGGAGGATGGTCGCTCCTAGAGAGTTTGTATCTTCTGCTGTTTGCGCCAGATCATGGAGGCATCTAATCGCTAAATACGGTGCTGACTTCGTACCGTAGGTGACCGTGTTAAGTTGGTAAGCCTTCAGGGGTTGATCCGGAGACTCTCTCCATAGGATTAGTTGGAATTGCTTGCTGTCATCATCCATAAGTATTTGGCGGTACATTTTAGAGATATCGGCCGTAAAAACATGCATGAATTCGAAAGCGCGGCAGAATAGAAAAAAGATCATTTTGTAAAGCTGGTCCGGAATGCAATATCTCATTAAGTGATATATTTGTAGACGTCTTTGAGGATCCATCGAAGACTACTCGTAGCTTTGTTGAACTGTTATCTGGACGAAGAACGCAGTGGTGTGGAAGGAAATAGTGAGGTTTTGTGTTGAATTCTGCGTTGTAGTTAATCTCTGTCATGTGGTTTAAGTTAATATATTCTCTCATAAATTGAATGTATTGTTGCTGGATATCTGGTTTCTGCCGTAGCTTTTTCTCCAAATTGCGAAATCTTCTGGTAGCTATTGCTCTCGAACCTCCAAGGCTAGATGGACTGTGTGAAAATGGCAATTTTACAATGTACTGACCATTTTTTGTGCGTATTGTCGTTTTCTTGAATAGTTCTTCACAGTGACGTTCTTCCTTAGTAAATCGTTTTTGATTAGTTGATGTTCCAATGGCGGCTTCCTCCATAGACCTAAACTGTTGTACTATATCTTCCAAGGGTGGGGACTTCTCTGCGATGCCAGCAAACGGTGTAGATGGAACTTCGAATGTGGCTTTTCCTATCACTACCCATCCTAACAAGGTATTTTGAAGTGTTGGGAATTTCTTGCTCAACTTGATTTGCCCCACAGACATAAGCTCTGGATATAGTTCTGCTCCAATTAGTAAGTCGATCTCTTGAGGTTGATTGAATGTGTCGTCCGCCAATTTAATGTTCTTGGGCAGGTGCCAATGGCTCGTCTTTATATGCTGATTTGGTTGCCGAGAGGTTATGGTGTTCAGTATGAATACTTCTAAATTCGTGCTGTAACCAGTAACTCTTGATCGCAGGCAAATATTCACCTTTTTCGAGATTTTGATTGGGTTGTTTCCCATTCCTGAAACTTCTTGTGGTTCGTGTTTTGGAGTCAGCTGTAGTTGTTTGGCTAATCTCTCTGTGATAAAATTAATTTGAGAGCCTGAATCCAAGGGTGCTCTTGCCTTGGTCGGGCTGTTAGTTCGATTGAGTACGTTAACGATAGCCGTCCCTAAGAACACGTAATTTGAATCCCTTCTGGCTGAATTGACGGCTGACAAATTTGCTCTGTTGTTTATTTGAAGAGTGCGTGCATCGGCGTGCGGTTGGAACTCCGAAATGTGGAGCAGAGTGTGGTGAAATTTATTGCATTTTGTGCAATGTCCAGCTTGACAATTTGAGGCCTGGTGGCCAAATCGTAGACAATTGACACATCTCTTTAAGGATTTAGTTTTCTTAATTCTTTCTGTTATAGAAAGCTGGAGAAACTTTGGGCATTTATAGATGGGATGATTTGGATGATCGCAAATGAGGCATTTATTTCCATCATCTGTGATTGCCAAGAAGACCTTGGATGATCGTTTTGGTTCACTCTGTTTAGTTCCTAGTGCCTCCAGCATTTGGAAGCGACCCTCTAAGAACTTGAGCAAATCCTTCATTGTTTGGAGCTCCCTAGGCTTAGATAGCGATTGCTCATACAGTCTATGAGTATCTTTATCTACCTTTGGAAGGAGGAGGTGAATCACGTCGGGGTCACCAAAAATGTTAGATCTCTTTTGATCTAATTAAAACAAGTGGATTTGACCGCAGTCGTAGAACAAGTGAAATTTATTGTCATAATATTTTCCTTAAATACTAATTTATAATCTATACGATGGTGGGAAATGACTATGGGAAATATATTTTGGATATCCATTACTGCAACTCATCAAATTTGATTCCCGTATATTCGCCAGACGTAGTATTGTATCAGAATATGGAATACAATCCTACGTCTGGGAAAACGTGTGAATCGGATTTGATATGTCAGCAGAATGAAGTGTGGGAAAGGTAATGTTGATGTTTTTGGGTGATATTGGAGGATGTATATGGTGGTGCGTAAGATAAGGTAGCAATATTTGTTGGTTGTGGTTTTAAACAATAGGATTATTTTTGAAGTGATTTTTGAGGAGATTAGATACGTTCTGCTGTTTTTCCATTAAAAAGTATATCCAATGAAAACTGTATTGTTACTAGTTTAAAGTTTTTTGAGACTATTTTTTTAAGTAAAACTTTTATATAAAATATTGAATTGTTTTAATAAAATTGTACTTGAACTATAGGAATTCTTCTTGCTTCATATGTGCTTTAACGGTATCGTAGAGTCAGCGCTTTCCATTGCCTTAGCAGCGCTTCATACTAATGTTGGCGTAAGTACTTTCCATTGCCTTCTTCTGAAACATGTAGACAGCGCTTCATACTGATGTTAGCGCAAGCGCTTTCCATTGCCTTATTTTGAAGCACGTTAGTAGCGCTTCACACGGATCTCACCGTAAGCGCTTACGTCTGCGGACATCAAATGATAATACCCCGTCTCCACGAGACATTTCCCAAGACATGTTCTTCGACTTCACATGCAAATGTCTCGTGGAGACCCCTAATTTGATGTCCAAACTAAAAATATGTCCGCGATGTCAGCATTTTAGTTTTGTCTTCTCGGCAAACTGAAATCCAGATTTTTTTCTGACATTTGGCAGGCAGATTTTCATTCGGTGGGTTTTTCGGTAGAGTGAACATTTCGCGCTGAGTTGGTTTGGTAGGTAGATTTTCATTTTAGGGTATTTCCGTAGAGTGAAGATGCTGGTTGGGTAGGCAGATTTTCATTCAATGGTATTTCCGTAGAGTATTTTACTGCTTTTAAAGCGAGAATTGCGCGTTGTTTCTTTCTCGACGTCAGCTTGTAGATTGAAATGTCTTGGCATGATTTGCCCAGCGAAGGAAAATAAGAAAAAAACCTGTTTCTGGTCAAGATGTAGTTTTGGCAGAAATATGTCTCGTGGAGACGCGGTGTAAAGCGAGAATTGCGCGTTGGTTCTTTCTCGACGTCAGCTTGTAGATTGAAATTGGCATGATTTGCCCAGCGAAGAAAAAACCTGTTTCTAGTCAAGATGTAGTTTTGGCAGAAATATTTTTTTTTCGCTCACACACACTTTCACAGATTTCACAAGCCTAGTAGAAATTCCCCTCAATTTGACAGCAAATCAAATGACTTCCCCACACACAGTTCAACTGAGTTGAAATCAACTTCCAAAAATCTAAATCTTTTAATCTACCCCAACCAACACACGGGTTGATTTCACCATGAACCGACTAAGTTGACGGTTGAATTGAATGGTGTATGGTCAGCATAAAAAGGCAAATAAAGACGAAGTCAACAAAATCCGTTCGCTGGACATAAATCTGTGGTCACAAACCATAACTGCCAAAGTCGATTTTGCACATTTTTCAGGAGAACAGTTTGAAGTCTTAAATCGGTCTTGTATTTCATAAATCGACTTAAGCTGTTAGGTTCTTGCTATGTTCAAAAAACCTAAGAGCCATTCTATTGCTAATATTCTACAAAAAAATGATTATAATAGCATTGTAAATCCAATGAAACTTATAACTCAATTTCGTCCTAACTCGACTTAGGCTGTTATGGTTTGTGACCACAGAAATATATGTATATTAAAACAGCAATACATGTTGGCTACGTCGATTGTATTAGATTTGACTGGTTGAAATTTTGTTCCCCAAAATTCTTCAAACTGTGATATGCCCTCACGCGTTTAAAGTGGGTATATCCGTGTACGTAGACTTGTATTATGTAATTTTTTCATAAAGATCATTTGTACTCACATTTACAACTCATCTTGTAAATATTGTATATTCCATTGTCTATTTTACCACTTAAAGCTGTTTAAGTGTATTAAAAAGGGTTATTTCTAACTTCATTGGCGGGCGGATTTTTCGACTATTATTGTTGTTTTTGTATACACTTAGTCACACTCATATTCGTATATCCACGATTTATACAAAAAAAAAAAACAAAAAAAAAAACAGAAAAATACATCTTATTCGGTGCAGGGAAATAACTTCACGGGCAATAACTTCACATGGGAAATTCGCGTGAATTTTTCACTATTTCTTTATCCTCTGCTCGAAAACTAAAGATTCAATTTAAAAATTAGATATTCAATTTTTTAGCTTGTATGGTCAAGACATCAGACTGAGTTGAATAAATTCAATAGTGATCAACTCCACCAACGAAATTGAACATTACAAGTTACGGTACCTACTTTGTTTACATTAAAAGTGCAAGAGTGAATCACGCGTCATAATTATTTTCAAATTATCATTAAATGTGAAGTTATTGCCCACCTTTAGTGAGAAATAACTTCAAATATTAAGAGAAATTATTTCCCACAAAAAAGTGAAGTTATTGTCCACATTCAGTGAGAGATAACTTCACATCAAAAATGTGCATTTATTTCCCACTCGAGGTGAAGTTATTTCCCATGTGAATTTATTGCCCGTGAAGTTATTTCCATGTAACTGTTATTCTTCTAAATAAATCAAATTTATTTTTTCAGGATTTACATGTATTGAATCATAGGAAGTTACATAGTGGCATCGCGGCATAGTCGTTAGTGCGTTAGATTTAACGCATGCTGTCTAGGCTCAATCCCAGCAAACACCCAAAACTTGTTTATTGATGGTGTTAGGTTTTCTCTATTAAGGCTGATACTTGGTTTTATCTGCATGTTTACTGTGTAGTCGAAGTTGAGGATAATGAATTGGGACTCTTCAGCGAATGTGATCCAGAAGTCAAGACCTTTGCTTAGGTATTCTTTGGCGAAGTCTAGCCACTTCTCTGAATTGCCTTATTGATATGAGAATATGGTCGCTGCCGTACAATTCTGTCAGTTCTTGTCATTTGAACAATAGAAACAACTGATTTTAGTACAATATGTTTATGTCATACCTACATATTTGTTAAACATAATTTATGTTTGTTGTTTTATTCTTATCTGATTATAGTCACAAATGTGATCCTGAATGAAAACAATGATTTTTTTACGTTGGAGAGGCATCGCATTTGTTGGCTTCGGATTTATAAATGTACGAATACAAGTGTGGCTATGGTCATACAAAAACGTATGCTTTAGTTATTTCATTTTTTAAAATTTACTTTACTGTACTGTACATAACATATATTGGTAATGCGCAGTCTCAACACTAAATAAATGCTTGAATCTATCAATATTTTTACGTGAATTGAAAATACAATTTATTATTATTATTCATAATTGGTTTGACGGAAGTAATAATATTTTGTTCAGTACATGCTATGACTTTGAATATGAAATTTCGTAACAAATTTTTAGGATCTAGCCAGCAACAAGAGCACTGTAGCGGGATTAAATATCAAGAACAAGGGCTGCGAGATATGCCATCAACTAACCTAACAGTTGCTACTAATGGCTCACAAAACGTTGGTCAATCATCAAGCTATCAACTTACAAAGTCAAACCATCCAATGATGAGTAAGGAATCTGAACAATTAATGGAAATTGAGAAATTAAGGAAAAAACTTGAAGAAACTGAAAAGGCTATGGCCAAGTTAATAACCGAAATGAATTCAGATCAATTCCAAGCTAAGGTTAGAAAAATGTTTGCAAAGAATCGCATAATGTGCACATTTTTTAATATTATTAATTTATTATAAGTTATTATTTATTTTTTTATTTTTATTTTATTTTTGGGTTAGCCTTAGAATTTGTTTTAAATTCATATCACATTGCGAACGATACGATATTCAAACATGAACACTAACACTGAGCATAGATAGAATATAACATATAAATATACATAACTACATGTACATATAAATAACAACCAAAAAACACACTTAACTGCAAAGGATAGGGATATATTAATAATTTTTAAGGAAAAAAAAATTCTTAAACTTCTCATTTCTCATTTTCATTTTTCAAGATGCTCGCCATGAATTTTATCAAGCGACAGAATTTCGGCGTTCCCTTTCTAAAATAAGTAATTAAAATTAATTTTTCCATTCGGTTTCTTGGGATCCCTTAGCCTTAACTCATGTAGCATGAGAATACACTCCTTTTTATTTGCGTACATTTCTGTTCTGTTTTTAACCATCACCATAAGTTTCTCGTGTTTGTTTGCACAATATGTGTTTGGTTATGCTGCCCATACATAAGTATCCCTCAAAATAAGCACTGGTTGACTTGCGCTCCAAAATTTTAAGCATGCATACTTACTTTATTAACAAAACAAAGGGGACATATTTTAAAACAAAAATAATTAAAAAAAAATCTGCGTTCTTACCACAAACCTATTAAGTTTGTCTTAATTTTGTACTCTCTCTCTCTCTCTGTCTCTCTGTAACGAACAGTTTGGTGTTCTTTTATGTTTCCAATTATAATTTTTTTTTTTAATGTGATGTCTTACATTTTTTTAATCAATTATTATCACATATATAGTTGTAACGGCTATTCAAGGTTTAATTGATGCTGCTGACGAGCAATTAAAAGTACGAGAAAAAAAATCGACTTCAGATTCAAATAAGGTTAGCAATAAAGAATTTAAAAAAATGGAGATTCAAATTCTGTAAATAACTGATATAATTTTCGTCTTCATTTCGTGTGTGTGCCTGTCTACTTATCAATTCTAAACTCAATAAAATATTAATGCAATTTAATATGATACACTAAACATATACTAATTACCACAACACAATCAATAACTCAGAATAACTTATAAACCATTAATTAAATTTATATTTGTTCGTTTTTTTATTATATTCCTTATTTTTTATTGTTTTGTTAAGCGCGCAATGCATGCTTGTTTTTTTGTGATTTCGAATATGCTTTCAATACTTGACATTGAACAAAATATGCCAAGGATTTTATTACATTTAATAAAAGTCTTATTTGATTTATTAACAATTGCTTAAAATACGCAACAGGAAACAAACGACAAAACGATGAAACCGAATAATGGAAATATTACAAATGGACATGAAAATATAAATGAGAGTGAAGATCCTAATTCTGTAGACAAATCAGTAGACGAATCCCAAGACGGCGAAAACATTTCTAGTACTGTAGAGCAACAAAAAGATTTCAAAACGGAACCACTAGACCGCAAAAAGAGGGAAGGCAGTGTTGATAGATCAGTGGCGGTAAGTTTCGTTTATCCTATTTTAACTAAACATTTTTATTTTTATGATCAATGCTTTTTGTTACTTTTCTGATTTGCATAATGTAGGTGCTTGGTATGGAGGTTACAGCTAGTTGTGAAGGTGGTCAAAAATGGAGCGGTCGCCCCCCAACGCCAGTTTTTTTCTCACATCCCGAACATGTAAGTCGCGAAAGTGACTAACTGACCAAATAATTTCAATGTCTAAAATGGTTTCTAATTTTTTATAAACGTATGAACTACATATTTCTTATTTAAATATTTAATGGACCCAAGCAATGGTCTGAGATCGAAGTGAGCTTTGCTTTTACGCTTAGCTATGATATGCTTTTACCTACAAACATACATAAATAACATCTGCAATTTGTTACTCATACGCCATACATACACAATGATAAAATAAAAAGTAGTTACTAGATAATCAATACTTTATGGTTATTGTTAGTAGAGGCATTTAATATTTGTGTATGTTAGTTAAAATTCCAATTGGTCTTTACATATTTTGATCATTAACAAAATTACTTATTATTCTTTGGGCGCCCGCCACAGTGACAGAGTGGTTAATGCGCTGGACTACTACGGAATGCTCTCTGGGTTTAATCCCAGGAAACACCCAAAAGATTATTCTTCCGAATGCCTGACAAGCATCCAAGAGTATGACTTACTGTGTGGAGTCTTTCAAGTCGCCGTTCGAATACGGCAAAAAACTGTAGGTCCCTTCCATCCGTGCAAAAAATATAACACGCACACACAAATAGTTGCGAGAACCTGGGCTCTGTTTTGCATAGGACAGCTTACCGCTCATACACTGCGCGAAATAACTATATATCGGACAAGCAAAAAACTTTAAAAAATATATTTATTTTATTATTATTTTAAGGACTATATTTTTTCAAATTATAGGCATAAAACTAGGAGGAAATCCATAAAACAAATTAAAGTTGTTCATTAATTAGAAAAACAGAACGTATTTTTTCAAACTTCAAACGAAAGAAGTACAACAAGTCAATTCTGCTGTAAAAATTTAAGTAAAATATTTTGAAAATAATATTTAAATATTTTAGTCTTCCTGCTTTTTTGGTTAAGACTACTACTAAGCGTCGAGGCATTGAATCGAGTAAATTTTGTAATGTGGATATGTCAATTTGTAGCCATTCTTCCTGAATAGCGGTTTTTAGCTGCAAAAGTGACTCGAACTGGCCTACACCTAACTAAACCCGCTTCGACAGTATGGCCCATTGCTTCTCTATGGGATTTAAGTCAGAACTTACTGTAGGCCAACAAAGAGTGGGATGTTACTCAACTTAAAGAAGTTGTGTGTATATGCCGATGCATGTATGGCAGCGTTATCGTGCTGGAACGTCCATTTTTCTCCCCACAAATTTTCACCAAAATCAATAAGAACATTGTCCAGCAATTCCACATATTTCTCCGAATTCAGTTTATGGGGAACAAAACAAATTGGAGTCTTTCCCCTATACCCAAAACCAGCCCATACTCCCAGCTATCCTTGGAAGTTCCTCAAGTGCCGAGTTTCCCGATCTCGGTGTATATATCTATCCAATACTTGTGTCTTCCATCAGGACCATCCATATTAAATTGCTTTTTATCACTGAAGATGACAGATTGCCATTTCGTAATGCAAAACTGATGTTTCTCAGCAAAACATAACCTTGCCTCCTTAGACCGTAAGAGAAGCTTAGGTGTCAGTAAGCGCTATTGATATATAATGGATTTATCCTCCTTTAAAAGCTATTGGACTCTTCTTGGTATTTCTTGTTACTAGAAGAGACAACTGGAGCCTTATTTGTGATGAACTGATTTGCTTATTAATGACTTGCGTTTCATTTGCCTTTTAACTCTTTCATCAACTTTTGGTGGACGACCAGATCTGCTTTGTTTCCCATAATTATTATCAGGATCCTTTAAGAAGTTTTAGACATCATTTTTATTCCTGCGTATTTTCTCCACTATTTGCCTAGCGGTTAAACCATTTCTTTGAAAATTTGGAATTTCCAGCCTCTCGTCCAGAGACAGTGTTTTTCCCCTAGGCATGTTTTGTTGGTTGCAAAAAAAGAAGGTATATTTGACTTAAAATTAATTAAACACATTAAATGTTTTCAACTACACACCGATTTGTTATAATTAGTCGGCTTAAAATTACTTTCGCCACTTCAACGTGCGACTGAAACTCGTGTCTGCTATATTTATTTTGCACCGCAAAACTAATAACACACGAAAGAACAACCCGAAAGAAGAATATAAGGACGTGAGAGAGTTGAAAGTACCGCTATGTTTTAATTCAAACACTCCATTTTTTAACACAATGAAAAAAAAATTGTGTTAGTTAAGAAATTTTTTTTTTTTTGGAGAAAATGCAAATGGAATAGCTTGTTCGATATAGTTATTTCGCGCAGTGTATTTGTTTATTTTACTTATTATCCTGAGTCACAATCAGAGCTTGTGATTTTTTCTTCGGCAGACCCATGACTAATTCGTATTAAATAGAAAAAGGAAACCTAACAAAATTTAAATTACTGTACAGTTTCCCTCGGTAAATAAATATAAATACATCCTACTAATATATAAATGTGAAAGTTTGGATGTTTGGATGTTTGGATGTTTGGATGTTTGTTGCTCTATAACACCTTAACGGTTTAACAGACTTGAATGAAACTTTCGGGAATAGATAGTCTACTTCCTGGATTAGAGATTAGGCTACTTTTTAAACAAAACATACAATTCCTTGATTCCGTAATTCGAGTTATTCCAATTTCCGCTTTTATTACTTGGTCATTATTTTTGGGTACACCATTGTCATTGATCGTCAGTCTGTTGGGAGAGGGTTGTTTTTGTAGATGTTATGCTCTTCTCTTCGCCACAAATCCATCGCTATCGCTTATTCTTTAATTCTCTTTCTACCCATACGCGCATTGAATTATGGGTAAACCATTCCCAGCAGGAAAAGGTAATCTATTGGAATCGAAAGGGGAATCAATCGCTAGTATAGAATATTGATTCCAGAATGCATTATTCTTAACACAGACTATGTCCTAGGAAAAGAATCGATTACCTGAAAGTGTTCTAAGAATGCATTATATAATTCATTCTTTGTAATGTATTATATAATAAATGCATTAATAATTAGTTATATAATTCATTTCTCCGACATAAATTATAGAATTTATCCAGCTTTAAATGAAAAATAGACAGTTTATTTTAAATATTTTATTATCAAACAACAAAAAAACAAGAATAAAAGTAAATAGGATTTAAAACACAAAAACATATTATTAATCAAAATCAAACTCAACGTAACTAATTCAAAATCAAAACTAAAAAAAAAACAGCTCAACTCATTTTGCTTTTTTCTTATCAAAGTGGATTTTTTTTAACTGCCGTACTTTTATAAGGTGAAATGCCTTTTTAATCTCGGTGGCATATTCTTTCTGGGTGAATCCTTCACGTTTTAGGACCTCTGCAATTGAAAATAGACATATGTTAATATAATGGAGAAATAAAATATGTGAACAATTAAAAGGTGTACGTACCATACATTGCCTGGTTTAAGTTTTCGAAAGCTTTAAATGATGATTTTCCTTTTATCCCCTCAAAATTGTAATTCATTATTAGTTCTTCCACGACAATTTTCCCAAAACTTTCTTCAGTTTCAGCACTTTCTACACAACTTACTTCTTGGGAAATAGAACTTTCTTCTGCACAATTACTATTAATACATATATTTTCTTTTAACAGTTCACTTGCACAAAGTCTTTTTTTGGCTAATAGTCTTCGCCAATGCCGTTTAGAATACATTTTCCTTATTTTATACTACACTCTTTACTGTCTCGCGTTGCAACACACAATGAGTTATTCATGCGTTTTTAAATAAAAACGCAAAATTTGAGGCGACATGAAGGCGCCGACAGACAACTGTAACCAAAAAATCGTTAAATTCAAAAAACACTACATTACATTTTCTGCAGATATGGGAATCTAGGTGGTAAACAATGTGCTTTATTATTATATGGTATTACCACGTCGATTCTTTTGGAATGCATTATATTTCTCATCTATAATAACGAATTATGTATTCGATTCTCCAAGTAACACATTCCGTATTTTCCTGCTGGGTTGCCATTGATCGTCGTTCTGTTAGGAGAGGGTTGTTCGTGTAGATATTATGATTTTCTCTTCGCCGCAAATCCATCGCTATCGCTTATTCTTTCATTTTCTTTCTACCCATACGCGCATTGAATGATGGGTAAACCATTGCCATTGATTGTCGTTCTGTTAGGAGAGCGTTGTTCGTGTAGATATTATGATCTTCTCTTCGCCGCAAATCCATCGCTATCGCTTATTCTTTCATTTTCTTTCTACCCATACGCGCATTGAATGATGGGTAAACCATTGCCATTGATCGTCGTTCTGTTAGGAGAGGGTTGTTTCTGTAGATGTTATGCTCTTCTCTTCGCCACAAATCTATCGCTATCGCTTATTCTTTAATTTTCTTTCTACCCAATACCCATACGCGCATTGAATGAGGGGTAAACCATTGCCATTGATCGTCATTCTGTTGAGAGAGGGTTGTTCGTGTTAATAATTAATGCTCCTTTTTAGGATTGTGACACAAAGTAGAGGAGGGATGATTTTGCTGATATTTGCTACCGACTTTAGTTAGTTGTGTTTCTGCTTCATCAGCGTGCGGATCTAGATCTACAGAAAGGGGGAAATGTACGATTTTTTTTACTTTCTTTTTTTTTGTCACTTTACAGCGGTATTTGGTTACCTTAAGGTTAAGTCAGTGGACACCTTAGAATAAAGTTTTTCCTTTTTTTTAAATTCACAAATACATATTATATTGTAGTAGGGGTAGGCAGGCGATGTTGAGTCTTAAAATTAGTAAATAAAGGGTGATTTTTTAGCTGGTTTGGTTTTGGCAACACTGGTTTTGACAGCTGACGTGTGTTTAGTACCTTGTGTCACTGTCAAACAGCTTCAGTTTAGTTTGCAATTTAACCATGGATCGTCTTACAAATGAACAACGCTTGCAAATTATTGAATTTTACTATCAAAATTCGTGCTCGGTTCGAAATGTTTTTTTTATCGATTTATCGAAAAATTGTGTTCAGCGATGAGGCTCATTTTTGGTTGAATGGGTACGTAAATAAGCAAAATTGCCGCATTTGGAGTGAAGATCAGCCAGAAGCATTGCAACAGCTACCAATGCATCCCGAAAAAGCCACTGTTTGGTGCGGTTTATGGGCCGGCGGCATTATTGGGCCATATTTCTTCAAAGATGATGCGAATCGCAGCGTTACTGTCAATGGTGAACGCTACCGAGCGATGATAACAAACTTTTTTTTGCCCGAAATGGAAGTTCTTGACTTGCATGATATGTGGTTTCAACAAGACGGTGCCACATGCCACACAGCACGCGAAACAATGGCGCAATTGCGAGGCGAGTTTGGTGAACAGTTAATTTCACGTTTCGGGCCGGTCAATTGGCCGCCTAGATCGTGCGATTTGACACCATTAGATTATTTTTTGTGGGGGTATGTCAAGGCTAATGTCTATAGGGACAAGCCCGCTTCGATTGACGCACTGGAAGCCAACATCCATGCATTCATTCGTGAGATACCGGCCGATATGTGTGAAAGAGTATGCCAAAATTGGACTCAGCGGATGGGCTACCTGAGACGCAGCCGCGGTCAACATTTGCATGAAATTATCTTTAAACATTAAATTGCAAGGTTCAAACTATCGATTCAAATAAATATTTCATTCATTTTTTCGAATTTTTTGTGTTTTTTTTTTAAAAAAAGTTTTCAACCTCTTAAAAAATCACCCTTTAGTTGGTGATTTCAGACAAACCTCACCAGTTACTCCACGATCAATGCTTACAACAAAGCCTAATATCCTCGGCGTTTACATAATGCTATTGTACTTTAAATATAAACATTAAGTACAACTATTAGAGACAAGAAACCAAAAAGTACCATTATTTGATGCTCATAAAATACATATTATGTACATATGTGTGTAGACGTGTTTGTACACAGGAATATTACATTTCCATAAATTTTTTATGCAATCGTTTCATCTATAGGGAACAACCACTTAGTTCAGATAATAATGTATTGGCCTTAGAATTCTTTAGAATCTTAATTTAAATATGCCCCTATTCCGTAAGACAACTTTTGTTAAGTTGAGTTGAAATTTGGTTGAAATTTGAAATTCGGTATTACTGAACACAACTCTGAGAAAAAGAGTTGCCTGTCAACATAAAACCAAGATGGCGAATCCTCTTTAGAGTTGTGTGGGAATTTGTCTGGTATTATGGTAGACAACGCAGTTATGTTTTGGTTGCTAGATCTGTCAAAAACTAACAACTGGGTTTAAGCAGTTGTTTGAGAGTAAATGTTGAGATACGAAAGATGGAAAATGGACAAAAAGACGTATATCGGACAAAAGCATATAGTCCACATTAGTTGGAGAAAATAGTTTTACATCTTCAGCACTCGGAACTGGTAGTGGTATTGCAATTGCAATCGAGCGTCCATGCAATTTTAACAAATCTTTGGTTTCTATTTGAACGAAGCACAATGCTTCTGTGTTCAGTACAAAAACACTTGTAAATATTTAAAAATAACAGAAGTAATTTACACATTGCAAATGCATATTCTTTACTTACCATTTTTCCTAGTTGGAATTGGAATATGTCACGGATAGATTTTCATATGCGCACAACAATAACAATATTATCTTCATCATTATTATCATTAAAAAAAACAAATCAAAACTTCTTTTCATTCTGTTTTTATTGAATATTGAGTTTCTGTTGGCAAAATTATTTTCTACTTCGATCACCAGAGGTCAGATTTACGGTAAATAGTCAATTTGTAGTTGTTATTCGCATCTAAAAGTATGCAATTTTTTTTACAATCACAACTGAAAAAGGTTGTTTTATGTAATATGAAAAATTCGTTGAATTGCGCGAAAGTGGAGTTGAATGACAGCCAACTCAAATAAATTGAGTTGTGTTATGGAATAGGGGCAATAATATCGATTCCTACTACTTCCTTTCTATCATACTACAATCAAATGACGCGACTGATTTTTAGCACGGGCAACGCCGGGCAGGCAACAGCTAGTATCTAAATAAATATCAAAAATATGAATCTACATTATTTAAAGAACGTTAAAATTTAAATGTTTAGTTTCAGTTGTAAGGTTTCTCCACAACTAGTCGCTGTACACTTAAAATGAACGCAGATCAGCCGCAGTTGGAAATCAATATGTACCACTTTTTGCGTATTAGTCTTAAAATCTATAGGATGCGAGTAGTTAACTAATATTTTTTAGACTGTATTTAACAAAAAAAAATCGCACCGTATTATCACTAGTTTTTGTTTTTTTCCGTAAAAAAAATTATTTATTTAGTTAATTTAAATGTATTGATTTTGTTATATAAAACATAATTAATTTAAATAAAATGCATCATAATTTCAGTCCAGTGAAAAGCTTGAAGATTCCCCAGTACCACAATCTATATATTTGGAGGGATCGTTGGGCCATGATTCCCAAATATTGGTATCAGATGCAGAAACACGTACAGAAGAAGTTTTCGACAAGGACCTCAATGGATCTCCCGAAGAGCCAGCCGTAAGTTTAAATTTAAATATTGAACTATTAAAAATGGATTCCGAAATGTATTGCAATGTTTCTTCTATACATGTACGTAGGTTGTGCTGAGTAGTAAAATGACATTATCTCTAATTAACCTCGATGCGATTGACGAAAGCAACCAAAATAATGATAAGTCCCCGCAAAGTGACGTGGAGAGCCCCCTTGCGGACGACATTGAAATCATTAGCCACGATGAAAAATAATTAATTTTTTAATTACCTCTAGTAATATATACTCGCACATATATGATTTTTCGTCTCTGTATTTATAATAATACATTAAAAATTTTCTCAATATTTAAGTAGCTTAAATAAAATGTCATGACATGTACACTTTTTGAAAACAAAAGAGAAAATAATCCAATTTTTAAAATTGATTATTTTCGTTGTTTAAAATAATGACTGATGTAATATTATTAATTATTTATTTATCAATATGTTTATGGATTCTTGTAATTTACAGTAAACATTTGGCTCACCTCAGACCGCTTCAATTTGTAAAAGATTATCAAGAAAAAATAACAAAATAAGATTTATAATTCAGTTTGCTCACTTTGTAAGATTTGTATTAGTGTGTTGAGAACACATTTAAAATTAAATTTATGAACATACATTATTTCTCCGTGTAATACAATTAAATTCTAATAATAAGTCCATTAATAGATTTTGAATACAGAATGTGTTGTTAAGAGATTTAATTTTAAAGTCTTTCATAATACCGTGTAACGTTAAAGCTTCATTATGAGCATGAGAATAAAATAAAAACAACACACACAGACTCGTATGTACTTCGAACCAAGTTTCATGAGTGACATTCTTTTCGCAGCGAGAATAGGAAACAATGGGTGGTGTGAATAAAAACTGAGGGTGACTGTTCCCTCAAGTTTTTAAAGGGAACCCTCCATTTGGGGTGAATAAAAATATTTTTCGTTAAGTTGAACGAAAACACTTCACTCACACATTTTGACATTTAAGGCTTCCCTCCATTTTGGTGTGAATAAAGTCGCATTTCATTAAGGGAACACTCGAGAAAGTTGAGGGTGCTTGTGATGTACTTTTGAAATAATTAAACATGAATACCATTATGCGGACGAAGAAAATATGGATGAAATCGAAGAAAAACCGACAAAAAAATAAGATTTGAATGGAGGAATAAGATTTTGTTAAAATCTCGCAATTTTATCCATGTTTGTTTTAAAAAAACCCAATTCCAGCGATGAAAATTAATAAACAAAATGCGCTGCGAGCTGTGGAAGAAAAAATAAAAAAAAGTACATGTGCCATTGAACTGAACAGCTCCAGTTAAATTATTATTAATAATGTCAAAAACAGCTGAGTTGCGCGCGTTCCCCAGGGGTCAATTCTCGGACCCCTTTTATTCTCACTATTTATAAATGATTTGCCGGAAGTCTGCGAAAGTGTTTCTATGCACATTTTCGCAGATGATGCGCAGATATATCTTTCATGTCGAAGTGGCCTCTCAGAGGACTGTGTGCTCCGAATAAATGAGGACTTGAACGCTATTTCTAACTGGGCATTATCAAATCGGCTTAATCTCAACCCTGATAAGACCAAAAGTATTGTTTTCTCTAAACATAAAATTGATACCTCGTACTTGCCTCCTATTTCATTATTTTCAAAAACAATACCTTTTTTAAGTTCCGTGAAAAGTCTTGGTATCTTCTTAAATTCTCAGCTGACGGCTGCTGATAATGTGAATTTTATTGTTAAATCTATTTATGGTGGTGTGAGACAGCTAAATGTTTCTGCCAAATTTACACCTCAAGCCACAAGAATGAGACTTGCTAAAACCTTATTGATTCCAATAATAAATTATAGTGCGGCAGTTTACAGCTGTCTCGATTCAGTTTCCATGAGAAAGTTGCAAGTCGCATACAATACTATTGTACGATATGTTCTCGGCTTGCGACGCTTTGATCACGTATCTATGTTTAATAAAAGAATTACGGGTTTGTCTCTCAAAGAATTTTTAAACTGCAGAAGCTGCATTTTGCTCTTCAACGTAATAACCAATAAAGAGCCAACATATCTCTTTGAAAAGATTAACTTCGGTGTGTCTAGCAGAACTCTCCATATTACTTTACCCACTTTTAACTATCTGGAAAGCAAGAGATTATTTTTCTTCCATTCCATTAAGCTTTGGAATTCTTTGCCATTATCCGTCCGTCAGTGTAAAACACACAAAAGTTTCAGTAGGGCTATATACGAATATGTCATAAACAGCAACAATAATAGTATTTTTTCGTAGGAAATTTCTAGATCGCTTCTTTCGCTTCTTTTCTTCTTTACTTTTTCTTTCTATTCTTTTTTTTTTCTTTTTTAGTGAACTTTTTTCATTGAATTTTTTGAATTATCTATTATGAATTCTTAAATTGAATCAAAATAGTAATTAAATTGTTATAATAAATGCACTCTTGATATTTTTGTTATTAAAATATAGAATTAAGTACTGATAATAAGAATGTTATTCTTTTTGTACTACCTAGTTTTGAGTAAAATAAATAAATAAATAAATAAAATAAAATAACCCATGTGACCAAAACGCCGAGAACTATAATTTTTAATTTTTCGCGTTTGTACGTTCCAAAATATGATTATTAATTTTTATTTCAGTTTTGGTGGTAAATCTCAAGTAACTTGGGAATTGAATTTGACAGTTCTACACTCAATTTTTAAAACTTCAACTTCAGGTGAAGTTCCTACTTGAAGAAAATTTTTATTCACACCAAACTGAGTGAACCCTTTCAAAAAAACACATCCCTGAAGAGGGTTTACTTCGAGGAATCCCCTTAGTTTTTATTCACATCACCCAATGTCCTAACGGAAGGAGACGAGTTTGGTAATGTAATAAAGTGGGGAGAAGCGTTTGAGATGCTGAAAGTGAGAGAATATATGAATGTGGTGCTAATTAAGGGACGAAATACCAGTTTGACACCGAAACAACGAAGAAGTTGTAATAAGTTATTGAAAAAGGGAAATTGAGAACGATCCCGACTTTATTTTGCATAGAGAGGACACCGATATGCCTTTAGCAGCGAAGAGTGGAGAATGACAGAATGCTCAGTAGTTGGATTGGAGTTATTTGAGGGGAGAGTATATTCTATATTGATACTATAGCTACTATGATATGATAATACAGAACAGAGAGAATGTTAGAGTTGCCAATCAAAACGAAGATTGTTTTGAATGATGAGTTACTGGTTTATCAAAGACCAAGGCGTTTATCGACTCCAGACCAACATTTCGGGAAAAGGCAAACGTAGAGTGGTTAAAACGAAATCATACAGGCTTACTTACTAAGACGGTGCTACAGTCCGGGGTGGACCAATGCTTCAATCACAACCCTTTCTAGTTAGCCCGGTCATTAGCTAACTGCCTCCAGTTGCGCACTCTAATTTGGTTGAGGTTCTTTTCCGCTTGTTCGCGCCACCTTACGTGAGGTCGTTCTCTGCTGCGCTGACCATCCGGTTGGAATCGAATACTCTCTTTTCCCTTCGAATTCGAAGTAAACAAGGATACTTTCGTCTGCTTTCGATAAAGCCCATGCTTCAGCTCCATATAGCAAGACTGAGATGATGAGGGTTATGTAGAGTTTCCTTAGTCGATCGGGAAAGGGCTTTACTACTCAATTGCCTTCTTAGCCTAAAGAAACCGCGATTGACAAGAGCAATCCTTCATTCGATTTCCGACGATATGTCATGTTTCGATGTTATAGCAGAGCCGAGGTAGACAAAGTCCTTTACCACCTCAAAAATATAACTATTGCGACGTTCTGTCCAATTCGTCGATGTTGAGTGTCCCTTTTCGTTGACAGCATAATTTTTGTTTTATTCTCGTTTCCCGCTAAACCCATTTTAGCCGCTTCCATTTCTATACTCGCAAATGACAGCTCGCTCTATTCTAATAATGATGCCAATGTCGTCAGCGTATGCCAGTAGTTGACATTTGAAGATCGTTCCTTTTACATTGGCTTGTGAGGTTCGTTAGAAACCTCAGGATGTACACGGATTAATGTGTGCTGCTGGACCAATTTCTTCATCACTCTGGTACATGCTTCGAAGCCCAATGCTGTCTTCTGTCGTTGAAGCGTAAGCTTACCCATCAGCCATTTTCCCTTCCATTCTATGTGTGCGTGTTAATGCCTACGTTTGTAATAACCACATATTCGAAGTTGTCCAAAACGTGGCGAAATGCCTACGTTTCCTTTAACGATGAAAATAATTTTACCCTTTATAAGACGTTCATTTGCGCCAAGCAAGTACAATGCTCATATCTGGTCGGTCGTTCCAAAAATAACTTTGCTGTTTTATTGATTTTTCTACAAACAGTGCTGTAGCGTTATAGCCAGATGCATTTCTCCCCTTCAACCATTTTTTCGCAAGACACGTCTCGCAAGGAATGCCCCACAGCTAAGTAAATTATAGAGAATCTTTCTTTTACCGCTGTGAAATACCTTACCATACACGATTTTCCTCTCTTGTTACTATTTACAAATATTCAAGACCAATGCGCATCTTCTCTTTCACCCCTATGGCCCGCGCTTTGCAAAGCATTTTAAAGGTATTCATATCCCCGTTAGCAAAGTTACAACGAGCCTTTTATGTAAACTAAATTGAAACATAACTGTTACAATATATTTGTGGACAATGTAGCGTATACGTATTTTTTTTCTTCTTTTTTTATTGTTCGCTCTTTTTCTCTGACGCTTTTTCTTTCTCTGGGCATTTTTTTGATTTTGAGGTTCTGGATACGGTTTTTTTGGATCGGTTTGTTTTGTACTTTTATTCTCCTAATCAATACCTATAACTTTGCTGGAGAAAGAAAAAAAATCACTACGGTTAACCAAGATATAGCCATGAGAAAAAAAAACAAAAAAGTGCTCAAAATAAGGTTTGAGCCAAAATATTCATGAGGCTATAAAATACGTTAGGCAGCCAATCTGACAAAACGAATGATGAAGAGTTTCTAGTTTTGGTAAGTACTTTCAGGATCAATGCTCAAATCTTAGGCCCTAGACGATGACCTGAAAATGTCACACAGTGTTATTTTATGGAAGCCGAAATGGTATATAAATAATATAAAGAAGAAATTTCTTTTATTTTTTGCAATATCTGTGGAAATAAATCCTGAAATAAATTTGACAAGGATTGCCAATTTCAGTTTTATTTCTTAAATTAATCAAGAGTTCGGGTGGGCGTTAATCCGGATATGTTTTCCATATATTCCATTAACCCAAAAACGATGCTTTATTTTTTTCCCGGATTTTTCGATTTTCTTTAGTTCTTGCAAAGCCATCACGGCAGGAATTAACCGTCGTTGCTTCCTCGTATACGACATGTTTGCAAATAAAATGTCCTGACAGAATTTGCCCACGCAATGAAAAAATAAAAATTTCTGAAATGATGTCTGTCGGAAATAAATATTTCTCGTGGAGACTCGGCTAAATATTTCCCAAATTAGCAATTTTTATTTTTTTAGCATTGAATAATTTTTATTTTGTGTTTAGATTACCGAGATTAATAAGAATCCGAATCTTTGCCCAACGGATATCGTAGTATTTCCTTATCAGCTTGTTTTGATATTTTCATTCTGAATAATTCAACTGCATTCAAATTTAGTTTTTCCGATTTAAAAAAAAAAAGAAAAAAGAGCACGAGAAGCGTGTGATCGAGGATATTGAGATATGCTATTCCAGGAACAATGTACAATGCAATGCAAAACAAGTACCGTACAGAAACCTGTAGAGACGCGCGGTAGGAAACATTGTAGTAGAAACACAGTCGGTGCTGAGAATATGGAAAGACTACTTCTGCAGACTGTATAATGGCGATGAAGACCAACACCCCGCTTTCAGTCAGAATGAACCATTAAATTTAGATGATGATAGCCAAAACTCCCATCCACCTGATCAAAACGAAGTGCGGATATCAATATCCAAGTTAAAGTCCAACAAGGCTGCTGGACCTGACAGTATACCCGCAGAGCTATTTAAAGCAGCTGGAGATGACTTGGTAGTATCGTACACCAACTTATCTCTAAGATTTGGTCAGATGAAAGTATGCGAGATGAATGGAATCTCAGCATCATCTGCCCGGTCCACAAGAAATGAGACCCCCTCAACTGCACCAATTATAAAGGCATCAGTCTCGCTAACATCGCCTACCTGAAGCCTTTCGTCAACAACCTCATTGGCCTCTATCAGTGCGGTTTCAGGCCAGGAAAGTCCACCATAGACCAAATTTTCACACATAGGCAAATCCTGATCCTGATCCTCCCCCACATTGACATCATTGTTAGAACACAGCGAGCTGTCATTTACGAGCATAGAAATGGAAGCGGCTAAAATGGGTTTAACGGTAAACGAGGGCAAAACAAAGTATATTATGCTGTTGTGGGTAACCACTACAAACCGCATATTGGCAACGCGACCACAATTCTTATCTAATGCTAATCATCGGCTAGCAGTTAAGTTTGACAGTGGAGATTTCCGAGCGTAGAAGTCTGATAGCTGATGACAGCGAGAAAATCGATCACTTTTTCTGCGACAACTCCAGATGACTGGACGTGCTTTTCTGGGGCCGCTGCCCATGCGTGTAATTTCTGCCTACGTAAAACCTTAACTTATATTTGTACTTTAATATTATTACATATCATTTTTATAGTTAAATTTTTAATTTAATTTTTAAGTTAAATTACCTTATCAAAAATAAAGAAATATATGGAGTTTGTGAAGTTGGATTTTTTACATTGGAATACATCTACATATACCTCAACCGAACTTCCAAACTGTCAACAAAAAGGGACACTCAACGTCAACATGTGACAGAATGTCACAATAGACAGCTACAACTTCGAGGTAGTAAAAGATTTTCTCTACCTCGGCTCTGCCATAACATCAAAAACTTACATCTCGTCGGAAATCAAACGAAGGATTACTCTTGGCAACCGCTGTTTCTTTGGGCTAAGAAGGCAATTGAGTAGTAAAGTCCTTTCCCGATCGACTAAGGAGACTCTATATAAGACCTTTATCATCTCAGTCTTGCTACATGGAGGTGAAGCAAGGACTTTATCGAAAGCGGATGAAGATATCGTTGGTAGCTTCGAGAGAAAAATCCTTCGGGTTTACCACGATATCTCGAAAAATAAAATCTCGAAAAAAAGAATCTCGAAAAACAAAATCTCGAAAACAAAAATCTCGAAGAAAAAATATCTCGAACAGCAAAATTCTACAAAAAAAAAATCTCGAATTGATATTAATTTTTGAGACAATGGTAATAATTCGCGCGCGCGGATTGTTTGATTGATTTGTATAGAAAAGTGTTTGATTCACTGTTCATGCATGCAAATGAGTTTACTCAATATAAAGAGTTTTTCTAAAATCTGATCGATGTGGACATGGTTTTACAAAAAAAAAAAAAGTGTGTGTGTCACACGCGGTAGAAGTGAAATTTTTTTTTAAAAAAGGTTTATATATTATTTGTATTGGTCATATAATTTTACGAATGAGATAAGTACAGATAGATAGATATTGCAAGAGAGCGAAGAGCGAAATTGACGGACAGAGAGAAGAAAGATATCATAATCATACATATACCTACATACATCAACATCATTCAACACGGACAACTGAATTTAACAACTTATTTATTTGGATTCACCAAAATTACCAAAATTTTGAATATCTATAACCTGCGCAATGTTGACTTTTGTTTTGGCTTATTCTGTATCTCATATGGTTTCATTCAAATTCCTACCAAAGAAAGAAATAAATCCGTCATACTCTTAAGTCGTAAGCTCGTAAGTAGTAAAAGTCAAATCCCATATTTTAGTTCTCAACTCGATCTCATTCATTATTTTCATTCCTCACGCTCTCAATATTTCAATTCGAAAAGAGCTTGATGAGAGTGGTTTCACATACAATGCTATCATGTATGCACAAGTACTACTAGTAAGAGTAACTAGTGTACTAATACTACTTTAGTTATGTGTACGACCGGAACGACTCAACTATATTTTGGTTTTTGGTTAGTGCCAAAATGGCAGTTGTCAGGGGAGGTTGCGTTATCTTCTCTAATTTTCAGCAGAATTACCGATTGGTTAATTTACTTTCGTAAGGCATCGGATTACCTGTGCCTGTGTAGATTAGTTACTGCGTGCTTCTCAACACTCAACCGCATGAGTAAGCTCCATAATTTTAATATTAGGTAGCTTCGTTGGCTTAAATTTGAACAAAATTACAATATAAATCTACATATAACATATGTCTGACTATGTATTATAATATACTTAACAAAAACAACAAATACATAGTTTTTAACCATATTTGATCTAAATATCAATTTTACTCTCGTTCAAATAGTCAATAATCACACTTTGCATTTTGGGCACAGAACAGATCAACTAAAACACGAAATTCATATTTTCCCCAAAATATGCAGAAAAAGAAATATACATTCATGCTATAACCTGCGCAATGTTATGACTTTTGTTTTGGCTTATTCACTGTATGTTTTTGAGAACATACACACCCACACACATACAATGGGTTTTACTACTCATATGGTTTCATTCAAAATTCCTACCAAAGAAAGAGAAATAAATCCGTCATACTCGTAAGTCGTAAGCTCGTAAGTATTAAAAGCCAAATCCCATATTTTAGTTCTCAATCTCATTCTTAATTTTCATTATTCGCGCTCTCAATATTTCTATTCGAAAAGAGCTTGATGAGAGTGGTTTCACTTACAAGCAGCGTTGCCACTTTACTGCAATTGCAGTAAATCTACTGCATTTATTTCGAAATTTGAATCTACTGCCAAAAAATTAAATCTACTGCATTTTTGTAGTATGCTTTGTGTGGACATTTATCCCTTTTAGCACAAAACTTGACAACAAAACTTTTCGAAAAAGTTGAATTCCCTATCTGAACGCAATCACAACTCACTATACATAAACGAATCCATTCACATTTCAAAAATTGACTTTATCGTACCGTTGATTCTGTTTATTTCTCCCAAAAAGGGGTTCACACGATCCGCCATATCTGACAGACTTGGTCGGATGGATGTTAGACAGACTGATGTCATTAGCGTTCATATGTCCAACCTTTTGTCAGACTTCACTTCGTAAATGAATTGCAAAGATGTCACACATACTGGTAGCAGCGCTTATGATTGATACAATTGTAGAAGAAGAAGAAAGAAAAGGTAGCGGATTTGGATATAGGAATTTATAAAACAAATCGACCAGAGTCTTATTCTGTTAATTTGCTAATAGAATTACAATTGAATTTTCCAGTGGATTATCAGAATGTTTTTATTTCCAAAAGTTCTTTCCAAAATGCAATATTTTCATACACAGCCATTTTTAATTCTCCAACAACGACCACACTGCTAGAAATACATTTCAGAAATGAAATTTGCTCTAGGTCAGACAGATAAGCGTTCACATTATCAGATACATATGTCCGTCCGACCACCACAAATATCAAAAAAAATTGAAAACCATCCTATATTTCTGTCCGACCGTGCGTCGTTACTTGCGTTTACATTGTCAGATTTGGTCATTCAATCCTGTGTACCCCCAAAATGAAGAACATTACAAAAATTCGTAAGTAAGTTATTTGTTTAGAAGTATCTAACTTTTATATTGGCAAAAGCCAAAATAATAAAAAAGAAACAGAAACACAAGCCAAATAGTGTTAAAATATCTTGTTTTTTTGCTGAAAAAAAAATCTACTGCGAAAAAGAGAATCTACTGCAGAAAAATAGTCCTGAAGTGGCAACGCTGCTTACAAGATACAATGCTTTCATGTATGAGCGCGCTAGCACTGTATACCACCCGAAACCCCACCAAGTAGCACACACATGCACTTACACTGCGTGAGCGGCCGCCCGACTGAGCTGGGCTGTGCTAATACGTTGTGTTCTGAAAGAGATGCAATGTTTTTCGTGACGAATTTTCGTTACACGATTTTGGATTCACACCGCGAGCTAAGAAGTTTCACTTCAAAAATTATATAAACTTATAAATTTGCCTTCCTTTGGGTCTGAACAAGCACAACTAAGCTTACCAAGAACACAAAATAAAGTTGATGCTAAACGTTTTGAGGGGCATTGCCTACAACTTGAGTTTCAAAAATTTGAATAATATCAATGCATTGTTCATACATTTTTTGAGTAAATAGATTTAACACAATGTAATGTGCAGAATTATTCCTTGTATATAGTAAAAACAGTACCTACCTACTACAGTAAATTTGGAAAAAAAAACAATTTTTTGTTGCAAAAGGTTTGTTAAATTCTTAGTATTTTCAAAAAAGTTACAGAATTTACATTTTGGACCCGTTTTAATTACTTTTGCAGTAAAATGAAGAGATTTTAAAAATCTCGAAAAATTTTTTCGAGATTTGTTTTCGAGATAGTCTTTCGAGATATTTGTACTTTCTAGATTTTGTCCATTCGAGATTCTCGTTTTCGAGATTTATCAAATAAATTTTCGAGATTTTTTTCGTTCGAGATTTTAGTCGTTCGGGATTACGTGGTGATCCCATTCCATCCCGTTTGCGTTGACGGGTTTTGGAGGAGAAGATTCAACCACGAACTGTACGAGCTGTTCAGCGACAACTACCTGGTCAAAAAACTGCACATTGGGCGCTTAAGATGGCTAGGACATGTGGAGCGTATGGACATAAACATTCCTGCTCGGAGAATATTCGATTCTAACCCGGAGGGTCAGCGCAGCAGAGGACGACCTCGCCTAAGGTGGCGCGCATAAGTAGAATAAGACCTCAACTAACTTGGAGTGCGCAACTGGAGGCAGTTAGCTAAGGGCCGGGCTAACTGGATGGGGTTGTTGGTTGAGGCCTTGGTCGACCGTGTAGCCCCACCTAAGTAAGAAAGTAAGATTTTATTTCACATAATTTAAAACTTATAATTAGGCCGTGTGCCAATTGCGTTAAAATTTTATCCCCAGGCTAATTTTTGACATTTGTACAGAGGTGGATAAAATTTCAGCTTTTTGCTGTGTCGATTCGATTAAATGGGATTTTTTTTCTGAGCACGTTATTTTATTAATTTCCGACAAGAATTCAAAAATTTCCCTTTCTTTACATATTATTGTAACTAAAATTACCTAACTGTTTTCCCAGTTTCAAATAAAAAAAAAACATAAGAAAACACAACTAATAATTATTTTTGGTGTCAACCCTTTTGTTTGTAAATTATATCCCATCAAAAACATTACGGTAAAAAAGGCCAAGTTCCTATAGAAAATGTAGGCCATAAAAAGTGGTGAGATAACAGGGGCAGAGGTAAAATAGATGAGTAAGTTGAAGCCTTAAGCCTTGAATTGATTAAACGTATCTATAGAAACTTCAAACCTGGCCGCGTTTGATAGTTTCAGAAATTTTGTAACAACTCAACTACTAGACCTGCAAATGGAGTGGTGTTTCATCGTGCGCATAAAGCACAATGATAGCGTTTTTCTATGTATGTATGTATAATAATTAAAGTTTTATTGCAACGCGGCCAAGTTTGAAGATTCTATAGATACGTTTAATCGATTTAAGGCTAAATTACTCATCTATTTTACCTCTTAAATAAAGTTCTGCAAGAACTTGGCCGCTGTTATCTCACCACTTTTTATGGCCTACATTTTCTATAGGAACTTGGCCTTTTTTACAGTAATGTTTTTGATGGGATCTCACTTCTATTTGTTAAGTTTTCTGAAAGACTAGCGAGTGCTCGCAACTTACTCGTATATCATGCTATGTACATATTTTTTGAACTTACTATTATCTTTATTTAACTAACTGCTCTTGTTTTATTATCCTCCGTGGATTAATTTCGGATATATGTTTGTATATAGATATTCGGATTACCCATTCACAGAGTGCCCGTTTGGGGCCAGTAAGTTAGAGTAAGATAGTTAAGTTAGTTAAGCTAGCTTTAAGCGCTTTTGTATAGCATGTAAGTAATATGTACTTGACTTTTTAATAAAAATGCATTAACTTTTCTGAGAAACATTTTTCTTGAATTCTATTTTAAACAAATCTTGTCTGTTCTGATGTAGGTAGTTTAAATGTGTAGAGTAGAGGAATATATATTTCCAGCTGCAACCAATTCACATACTGAGTCAGGGACGTGCCGTGATGTTCCAAGCAGGGTGTTCTACTTTTTTTTTGTTAGATAATAATGTACATATGTATATACTCAGTTTTCTCCTGGACAAGGACGAGGACGTTAAGTAAACAAGGCCAATAAAATAATTTATTAAGAACGGGACAACCACACAACCAAAATTTTCTTTCATAGTAAGAAATCTAAAAATATCTACTAAAAGATTTACTGGTGGTAAACCTAACAAATCAAATCCGGAAGAGACGGTGTTGGCCTTCCAGAACTAATTATTTCCAGTTTTTCTTCCGAATTTAATTGAAAAAATGGTTTCTTCAATAAATTTTCAATAGCGCATCGACAAGTCATATTTTTCTTTTATATGATTTGGCTTAAAAGAACGACATTCTTAGATATGAAAATATGAATTACTGCCAAAATGCGAATGATCAATGATTTATTAGCTAGCCGTGTTTTATTTGTAGCCTGTATAGAATAAACATGTTTCCGCAACATGTTTTCAATGTAAAGATTTTCAAGATTTTTGCTTTCGCTTCAGTCGATATGGAGTTCTACAAATATAGAGCACACCGAAATCGAACAATAACTAATATCAAGAGAAGAGAATCGAACAAAATTCAACCAAGCAAACGTTAACATGCGAAACAAAACAGAATATGAAAAGCAACAAAATACCCACAGCTAACATCTTCATCGCTAAAGAAAAGGGTAGAAAATATGTTGTATCGAGGCTGGGTGCGCAGTTTGCTGGAGAACCCAAATTCATGTTTTTGTACAGACGATTGTTGGGACTTTGAATGTGGTAGAACTTTTTTTTATATGAATATTTCCTTTGGGTTGGTGCGCTAGTCAGTGGAGACTGGAGAACAACCGGACGAGTCGACGTCAAACTGAATTTAATAAAAAGTTGGTTTGGATAGGTTGCTGGATACTGGATAGTGGTTTGAAATAATGTATGTATGACGGCGCGCACCGTTCAATTTATTTACGAAAAGAGGAGATAGGAGAACATTTTGTTCCACGTCAATTTGTGTTGAATGGTTTATATACATTTTGGTATTGCGATTTTGACTGCGGTGTTTGGTTTGGTTGATTTGGCTATGACGGTGCGGCACAACAGAGTGACCAAAGTGCATGTTAAAGCAGTATTTTTAATTGAGTATTTTTGAATTCCAACTCAATTAGATATTGTTAGCGCATGTATATAAACAAATACATTTTTCATAAAGATGGATTACGTTGGGGTGTGCGGAGAACACCTGCGCACCTTAGAATAAATGTCACTGTACTGAGTCATAAATGGTCGTCTGAAGCATGACCTGACTGTAGACCTCAGAGTTTAGATCATTTTTACACCGTGCTCATCACAGGTATAAGCCTTAAGCTCTTTCCAGTGTTTGACTACATACTGCATAATGTTTGATCTGACTCTACGGAGTACCTACATAATCGCACGGAATAAATACGATCCACCATCGCCAGGCATGCAAACTAGGAACTAGCCAATAAGCACTTAGCTGTAGAGGTGGAGAACTATCGATTGCACTATCGATTATAATCGATAGTTTCCACTATCGAAAACAATTGATACTTTTTTTCCACTATCGATTGTTTTCGAAAGTCATTTAAATATAAAATTTCAAAAATTTCTTTAAATGGTTGATACCTAACGAACAGAGTATATTTAAAGTTTCACAGAGGAACCTAATCTAATAAACCAACTGTCAAAATGGCTTTAACTTAAAAAGGGGAGTCCCCGTTTTATGAGTCAGCAACGTACAAATAGGAGTTGGTCTCTCAATTCTCTCTGTTTATACGTAAGTACCCAGCAGGAAAATACGAAATGTGTTACTTGGAGAATCGAATACATAATTCGTTATTATAGATGAGAAATATAATGCATTCCAAAAGAATCGACGTGGTAATACCATATAATAATAAAGCATATTGTTTACCACCTAGATTCCCATATATGCAGAAAATGTAATGTAGTGTTTTTTGAATTTAACGATTTTTTGGTTACAGTTGTCTGTCGGCGCCTTCATGTCGCCTCAAATTTGTCGTTTTTATTTAAAAACGCATGAATAACTCATTGTGTGTTGCAACGCGAGACAGTAAAGAGTGTAGTATAAAATAAGGAAAATGTATTCTAAACGGCATTGGCGAAGACTATTAGCCAAAAAAATTTTTGTGCAAGTGAACCGTTAAAAGAAAATATGTGTATTAATAGTAATTGTGCAGAAGAAAGTTCTATTTCCCAAGAAGTAAGTTGTGTAGAAAGTGCTGAAACTGAAGAAAGTTTTATTGATAAAATAAAAAATTGGGCAGTGAACTACAATGTTTCGAGAAATTGTTTCGACGATTTATTAAAAATTTTAACAACAGAAAATATTACTGTGCCTGTGTCGTCTAAAAGCATAATAAAAGCTCAAACTTGTGTACTTAGAACAGTGTCACCAGGATCATATCTACATATAGGTTTAAAAAAACAATTATTGAAGCTTGAAAGTGTTATTAAAAGTAGTGACACTATTTGCTTAGACATAAATTTTGATGGGTTACCCCTTTATAAATCCTCTAGTTTAGTATTGTGGCCAATTTTGGCAAGAATTGTTGATAACCCACGAGCAAAAGTTTTTCCGATTGGAGTTTACTTGGGAAAAAGAAAACCTTTAAGTGTTAATACTTATTTGCATGATTTTGTAACAGAATTAGTAGTTTTAAAGGAAAGTGGACTTCAAATAGAGGAGAAAAATATTATTATAAAAATTAGAAGCTTTGTGTGCGATACTCCTGCACTCGCATTTCTTTGCCAAACAGTTGGTCACAATGCCCTTGATGGATGCTGCAAATGCCTACAAATAGGTCGGCGTATGAATAATAGAACAGTTTTCAGTACATCGTGTGAATCTTTGCGCACTGATGATGATTTTAAAGAAAGAAGGCATAAAAGCTTTCACAGAAAAACTGTCGATGGCAGATTGGAATTAGAAGGTCTTGGAATCGGCATGATAAGCCAATTTCCATTAGACCCTATGCATCTGGTAGATTTGGGAGTCACAAAAACAATTTTAATCCTACTGATAAGTCGCAAAACACTCAAAATGAAATTAAATCAAATACAAAAAGATGAAATATCCTCCAAATTGTTATCCCTTGTGCCATTCATAACCAAAGAATTCTGTAGAAAACCGAGAGGAATAGATGAAATAAAACGTTGGAAGGCTACTGAGTTCAGGCAATTTATTTTGTACACCGGAATAGTTATACTGACAGATATTGTTGACGAAGATTTCTATTACCATTTTCGTCTTTTGCATTGCGCATATAGGCTTTTAGTAGCAGAGCAATGTTATAATTTGCATATAGAAACAGCAACACACATTTTACAATATTTTGTTGAATCCTTCCCCCTAATTTTTTCAGAAGATCAAGTCTCTTTTAATGTTCATTCACTTCTCCACCTTCCTGACTGTATAACAAACGTGGGCCTCTTGAGCAGTTTTTCATCCTACGATTTCGAAAACTATTTACAGCAATTGAAAAAACAAGTCAAAAAACCTACCCATATATTAGAACAGATAAACAACAAAATTTTTTTCGACAATTACATAGTAGATGCTGAGGAATATTCAATTAAATGTAATAAAAAAGGAGTTATTATGTCAATTAATATGCCGGGTTTCTATTTAAGATTCAAAAGTCCAGATAAATTTTGTTTTATAAAATCAGGATTTGCAATTGAAATCAAAGAATTTTCAAAAGTTGATGGTAAATTGTACATAACAGGAAATAGAATTTTGAACTGCACAAATTATTATGAGCAACCACTGCAATACTTAGACATTGGAATATTTCTAAGTGACGGTTACACTTGCACAAATAACGAAATTTTTAAATGTGAAGATATTTTACATAAATTAATGCGGTTGCCCTTCAAAAACAAATTTGTATTTTTTAAAATTCTCCATAGCCAAAATTAGAATACATTTTATAAAGTAAAGCAAATATAAACATACATATATTACTTCCAAAAGATGTCGGCTAAAGAAAATTTTGGTAAACTTGTTCGCTGCAACGCAATACTTAAGCCAGGGAATAAAAACACAAACCCAGGTAATTAGTTTATAAACCTATGTACATATTGATTGAAATAAATTAATAAATTCTTGTCTAGAATCATTCCGTATCGATAATTTGGAAAAAAAAATGGAATTGATGAATAGTAAGTATTTTATGCTATAACTATTCTATATAAATTATAAGACAGTAATTTTACATATTCTTACAGATAAATTTGATGAATGTCTGAATTATCTAAAAAAAATTGACTATAAATTGGACACCTTGCTTTGTCAAGATTTAAAAAAAATTAATTTCCCAATAAAAAGCAATGAGGACCTTAAAAAAGTGGACAACCAAATCGGAGAAAACTTTGATTCATTTGTAAGTTGTGAATTAAATTCTATTATTATATTCTATTCTATTTTTGTGTGTTTTTTCAGTTGCCAATTATTAAAACAATTTTGCTGCCTGCAGGGCTGCAAAAAAATTTCGGGAAAATTGTCGTGGAAGAACTAATAATGAATTACAATTTTGATGGGATAAAAGGAAAATCATCATTTAAAGCTTTCGAAAACTTAAACCAGGCAATGTATGGTACGTACACCTTTTAATTGTTCACATATTTTATTTCTCCATTATATTATCATATGTCTATTTTCAATTGCAGAGGTCCTAAAACGTGAAGGATACACCCAGAAAGAATATGCCACCGAGATTAAAAAGGCATTTCATCTTATAAAAGTACGGCAGTTTAAAAAAATTCACTTTGATAAAAAAAAAGCAAAATGAGTTGAGCTGTTTTTTTTTTGTTTTGATTTTGAATTAGTTACGTTGAGTTTGATTTTGATTAATAATATGTTTTTGTGTTTTAAATCCTATTTACTTTTTTTATTATTATTAGATATTTTATTTTCATAGATAAAGGCTCTTTTTTTTTAACAAATTTTTATAATAATCAGAGATTTGATATTTAAATTATATCTTACAACTGAAAAATTTTATAAACATTTTAAGATAATTTGACTTTTAGATTACATTTGAAGGAAAACTATGATTAAAACCTTAATTTAATATGGTTTTTATAGAATTTTATATAAAAAGAAAGAAAAAAAAAAGAAAAAATTGACTAGACAAATCAAACTTAAAAACTATGGGATATAATATTTGTTTAATTAAATAATAATTAATTTAATCATTGAATAAGTAAATAAAAATGTACAAAAATGTGTATTATCTATATTATTTACAAAAATTTGTGAGGATAAAACATTTTATAAGGAACACTTTTATTGATCTATTAAATTTTGTATTAATACATTCTTGGAATTACTACATCTTAGATTAAATCTTTCCTTGAGAATTTCAATTTTTCTTGTAACTTGATGTACACCGGTTTGCTCATGTAAGAGTTGAGTTGAAAAAAGCCAAGGTAGATTTATCATCATTTTTAAAGTTTTATTTTGTGAAACTTGTAATTTTTTAATATGTGATTTAGCACAAGTTCCCCATACTGGACATGCATATAAGATTATGACTTGAAAAATTACTTTACATATTATAATTTTATTGAATTTACTCAGGGGTGATTTCCTACATATAAGGGGGTATAGCATTTTAGTAGCAATGCTTATTTTGTTGAGGGTATTTGTAATATGGTTTTTGAAAGTTAACGTCTTGTCTAAATATACACCTAGATATTTGATAGAATTAACCCACGGAACATCACAATTGTTTATTTTAAGCTGACCAAGTGGTAAGGCACAAGCTTTTCTTTTTCTAGTGAAAAATATGGCCTGTGTTTTGTCAGCATTGAGTTTGACTTTCCACGATTTAAAATAATCGTTGATTTTGTTTAAAGCATGTTGTAAATCGTTCTCAATTTATTCTCCTATTTACTTTTATTCTTGTTTTTTTTTGTTGTTTGATAGTAAAATATTTAAAATAAACTGTCTATTTTTCATTTAAAGCTGGATAAATTCTATAATTTATGTCGGAGAAATGAATTATATAACTAATTATTAATGCATTAATTATATAATACATTACAAAGAATGAATTATATAATGCATTCTTAGAACACTTTCAGGTAATCGATTATTTTCCTAGGACATAGTCTGTATTAAGAATAATGAATTCTGGAATCAATATTCTATACTAGCGATTGATTCCCTGTTCGATTCCAATAGATTACCTTTTCCTGCTGGGTAAGTATGCATTTTATGATGTCTGAAACTAAAAAAGCTGGACCGGGTTTCATTAAAACGTGTAAAACTTTGTTTAATATGGTGCATTTAACTTTTTTTATTGTTAACCTTAAGAGGAAAAAACTATCGATATATATTGATAACTATTGAACTAGTGAAAATAGCCAATAACGAAATGTGTACAGAAATTACGTTTTCAATAGAAATAATAGACTTGGCAGCACCGTTAAGATTTCATTAGCCGCTGTCATTTCGTTTGTATCGGCGTCGCTTTCAACTTTTTTCAATTATATTCAATTTTTAATTGCAGAAAGTGTGCGTTGCTGATATTTGCATTACAATTTTGCTATATATACGTATAAATCCGAGTTGTTTTCTATTATATATTGAAATAAATGTTTGTAAAATATTCCCTAATATAATAAAATATTATTTTCTGATTTTTTTTCTTAATGATTGCAATCAAAGCCGGTGGCCTAGTCATTATAAATAAGCTCTCTAAATATTCCCTCAAATAGCTCCAAATACTGCAATTCAATCTATTTTAAAGCCTTCGTCTATTTGTAGTGCACGTGCATATGTTGTTTTATGATTCATATTTCTAAACTTCAAAAATACAAATTTATTAAAAGCTTAGTTTTTAAATGTGACTATTGCAAATACAAGTATTGCAGCACTCGGCTCGGCATTGAAGGTGTCATAAAACTTTCTAATGTCTTGCTTTCGCATCAAACTTGTTTGCGAGTATCCCAAAAAAAGTGTATCTATGTACATATGTGTACGTAAGTATGCAGTTGTTTTAATGTTTTATCTTTTTAGTGCTCAAAACAAACTGAAATATGAAAACAATTGTTGATGTGATGTCGATTCAGCAGAGGTCCGAAAATGTTCCCAACGCACCAAAGGTAACCCAAACCGACTACAGGTAAGTAATTGACATAAAAGCAAAATAAAGTGTTACAATCATCTTCTTAACTTGTAAAGAAAAAAGGATGGACCTGGTGTTGTGCCACGTTTTCTTTTCGAGTGCTCGATCAAATTGTCGATGAAGCCATTGACTTCGGCAACAGCTGCCATAATATTTCACCGATTTTTCAATGAGGTTCAGAGGAGCGATTATGACCAATATGTAAGTACATGCTTGTTGAATTAAGATTTCAGCTTCATATCTCAATTCATGCAGTTGATTGCTTCGAGTTGTCTGTACTTGGCTGGAAAGATCAAGGATGACCCAGTTAAGATACGTGATGTCATTAACGTGTCGTACAGTACGTTGAACAGAGGAACAGCTCCGCTTGACCTAGGCGATGAATATTGGTCCATGAGGGATGCCATTGTCCAAGCAGAACTCCTGATCGCCCGAACATTGAAATTCGATCTAAATATTGAGCACCCACACAAAGTAAGTCATCATCTATGTTTCGCTATACTCTGTTCTCAATTATAACTTTGTATGTTTCAGTTTTTGTTGTATTACATGAAATCCCTTAAGGACTGGATCGGGCCTCATATATGGGGATCTCTTCCGATTGCGAAGACGGCCGCTGCATTTTTACAAGTAATTCTTATTTTATTGCGATATAAATCAGATCTTATTAAATATTGATATTTACCCCTCCTTGTAGGACTTCCATCATAATCCCAAGATATTGAACCATAACTCGTCTCACATTGCAATTTGTTGTCTGTCATTGGCTCTGCAAACATATGGTGTACAAGTTCCACTTACTGGCGAATCTGACGAAAATTCGGCTTGGTATAACGTAAGTGTAAAACTCGAAATTTCTAATGAAATAAAATGCATAACGTGTTGTCTATCAGGTTTTTGTGAGTGGATTAACAAAGGAGAAGCACTGGGAGATTGTTGAGGAAATCATGGAAGTGTACAATCATGATGTGGAAATTAACGTAAACTGAAGCCAATCGACTGAGAGGACTCCCTAGAAATCGCACTAGGATGCGATTGATTTGTGATAACAATTTGAGAGTTCACTAGAAGTAATGAGCTTCTAAAAACTATTGGCGTATCATTTGATGTCTTTATTTAACCCTCTACTATAATCCAATTTTTATTCTTTTATACGTTTCTTTATTTTACATTTGAGCATCTTAACGTTGTGGAATTTTACTACTTCGAATAATTAAATGGATTGCGCAATAAATTTGTTGGCTACATATTTTTATAATTTATTACCGGATATCGCTTGAAGCTTGCACAGTTTATCAATATAAATCAAGAAATGTTGACGAAAGCAATGCAACTATAGAAAATATACCAAAGACAAACATATTAAGGTGAAAACTGGGACATTTCACGAGGGTTTAATTGGGGCAGTCTTATAGAAACCGATACCTATGCAAAAGAATGGGACACTGGATGAGATTTTTGGTCTTTTTTTTGTGGAGGCATAGGGGCATGTCTTAGGGCGTCTTTATTTGCTATAGTAACTAAGGTTACTAGTGCCTATATTGTAGTGACTGGGATTGTAGTCGCCAAATTCGGTTTCGTGATTGTACTGCTCGGAAGAATGCCGTAATAAAGTTTATCGTATGTATATTAGGTGAAAAAAGAACAGTTTAGGTATTTAGGGTAGAGCTTTTTTCGTTCGCACGATACGGGTGATTCGCAAAAGAGTTCGCTTCATATCGAACATTCGATTCGCTAACCATAATAGGGCTGTATATTTAATTGCGTCAATTTCTTTCTTTGCTTTAGTTCCCACTCTCAAGAAATACACGATAATGACTCCGATGATAGTTTTATTTGCATTTTTCATTAAAAATAAGATTGTGTCGACATGTTATATAAAGCACGAATCGTTTAAATCTAATTTTTTTTTTTTTTTTTTTTTTAAATAAAATTAAAAATTCCTTACACTAGTTCTTAACAATAAAATAATAGAAATGTCTTATACTTTTCTTTAGTGTTTCTGCATTTATGCAAAATGCTCAAAGTATAAAAAGAAAAAAAATATACATACATATCTGATTAATAATAATTATTATTAATGAATTAAGAAATAATGACGGTAAACGACGGCCTCAATGTATCTCAGTGTTTATGCTTGTGTCTGTGTTTGTCGCTACGGTGCCGGCTGGAAGGCGATCTGTTGCTGTTATATTTGGGGGATCCATCAAGCCTAGACGATTTATCTGGGCTGCGTTTTGTCCTTGATGGCGATGAGAAGCGAGTTGGAGACGGTGATCTATAGTGAAACGGATTATGTGCGGCAAGATATGCAGTTTTACACATAAAAGACTTACCTTCTTAGCCTTTGTGGAGGTGGACTTTCATCGTACTTCGACGATTTAGAAAAGTATGGAGATCTCTCAAGGTATCGCTTGGGAGAATCAGATAAACTGCGTGACCGATTGCGCTTTGATTGCTTTGAAGAACGAATTGCTGGTGATACTTCACGTTTGGTATATGGCGATCGTGATCGTCGTTTAGTTCGTGGTGGACTTGGACGCGATAAATATGGTGATGGTGAACGTCTCGTATGACGTGACTTTTTGGATTGTGTTCTAATCAAAAATATATATAAATTTTAAGTAACGTGTTTAAAGCACCAAATTACTTACGATTCATTTGGACTGGGACTTTGGCGGGAGTCCTTGCGAAGAAACGAAGAGGGTGAATCAATTTCATCTTTTAGTAAATCCTAAAATTGAAAAATTGAAACTTAAATTGTACTATGATCAAATCATGATCAACTAAACCTTCTTAAGTAATTTTTTCCGGTAGTGCTCTACTTGTTCTCCGATTGTCCACCCGGAGCGCAGATCGCGTTTGCCACACTCCAATTCGTCTTGATACTGCATGGATTTCACTTCAATCTCTCGCAACTTGCTTCGTTTCTCTTCGCTAAAATCTCGAGATTGGTCTGTATTATCGTCATCTGAACTTTCATTGCTGTCATAAAACTTCGGTGGCTCTGGAGCAACAGGATCCAATGTGTCCCACTTGCTTGTAGTAATTGCTTGTGCTTCTACTTGTTCGGGATCTACAGTCTCCCACTTCGAGGGAATAAATGCTCCGCCCTTCTTGGGTGAATCACCGAATTTATCAATCGGTATTCCATCGATATCATCGTCCACTAAACAAATCAGAGACGAATCGAATGAATTTGAAATGCCACGACCTTAATACACTTACTTGGAATTCCATCAATATCGTCGTCATAATCCTCATCGCAATTACTTTCACTGTGCTTTATTATTGGGGTATCCTTTTGTATTGGAATAGACTCAGGCAAAGCACGCATCAGCGCTCCTTTTAGAAGAGCAGCTCCGTCTAGTGGCACTCCGTTAAGATCTTCGTCATCTTTTTCATCGCCCGAGATTGGAGCACCGTCGATATCTTGGTCTTCTTCTTCCTTTTTCTCTTCAGTTGGCTGGAAATTAATGAAAAATTAAAAATGCGAAAAGTGTGAATGGTTTCAAACTTACAGGAGGAAGTCCTAAAAATATTGCTTTTAGTTTGAACAAAAATTCCTTTGGATAGATGGTCCATTCTTCCCAAGCACGTAACACTTTCAATACACGCGCCTTAAATCCTTCGCCTTTCAATCGGCTATCCATAGTAACGTAGTAAGAATGCATATTTTCAAAAACGACCACAAGCTGCTTTTCCACACTTGAAAAGAAAAAAGAACGCATATCAAAGGATACAAATGTCGAATAAAATATGAAAAATTTGCTGAAAGCTCCAACTTGTGGCGCTTTCATAAGATTCATATACCTAATTCTCCAATACTCACAAAATAAGTTTTGGGAACTTACGCTTTTCGAAAGAAACTGGCATTTGACACCTTCACAGTACAGTTATGCAGCAGATCGGAAAACAGATAAAGTCTGGCAATTTTCTTCGAGCATAAAGTATCTGGGTTGGCGAGTGACTCTGCTATACACTCGCAAATTTCATCAGCTGCTTCAGCATGTTCTATGCAAAATATCATGACATCACCGATTCGTGTTCGTTCTGGCGACAAGTGACGTACTAAATCCTCCAACCGATCGCGTTGCCTGTTAATAAATTGAATTTGATGTAAATTTAAGCAATATTAAGACATCCTGCCAGACCACGTACGCATTGGACAGAGCACCTTTGTGTGGCTCTGGTGCTTCATCATCTACAACGAATTCATCGGGCATACCCAGAGTGTAGAAGTTTGCTAAAGGCGGCTTCCATATAGGACCGCCCTTGAACATCCGGAATTCCATTTCCCTCCACTCATTTGGAGTGTCACCTTGGAGCAGCGAGTACAACTTCCATCTATAGTAAATGTGAGCTGGACTTTCATTGTCAAACAAAAACGCAAATAGTGGATTTTCCATTTCTCTACTCATCACCAAAGCCTCGAACATTGGACCTTCTCTGATGACAAACTCTATCATGCGATGAATAACGCACAAAACGGTTCTAAAAATATTAAATTGTATAAATAAGCCTTAAACATCAAATGAAAGCATACTTTTCGGTTGGAATGAACACCTTAACCACTGCATTGTACAAAATCTGCAATGAAAAATCGTATATCACTACAAATGTTTCTAAGCAAGAAACTTCAGTATACAAAACCTTTTTCATTAACTCCGTCTTCTCAGGGTCGTCAGTGTATTCCTTGTAGTTGCCATCGGGTATAGTCAAAGTTTCATTCGGCGATGGTTGTGCATTGAACGGCAATCCTGATAGCGATGGCGGAAGTGTTAATTCAAGCATTGGCGGCGGAATGAATATGGGTTGATTCATAATGGGCACAGCCTTGCCCCATCCCAATCTCATTTCGTATCCCATTACATCACGTCCGTGTAATGTCTTTAGAGCACGTTCTGCGTCTTTTCGGCTCATATAAGCAACAAAGCCGCAGTTTCTTCCACGCGATTTCTCCTCCTCCGACCGGGGCCACATAATTTTAATACTTGCCAGCGGACCGTAGCGGCCAAAAAGTTCCATAAGTTGCTGTTCTGAAATCTGTTAAAAATAAAAGTATAAATTGAAAATACTGGATGTCTGCTTTTAATTATCAGATCAACCTTTGGACTCAAGTTTCCTAAATAAAGATTTGTGGTATTTGGATCACCATTATCGAACGATCCCGACTCATTGGATTCTTTTGGATTATCAGAGTCTGTATTGACAATTGTTTGCCGAGCAATATGTTTGTATTTGTGACGCTCTTCACGCTCTTCTTGAATCCTTTAATAAAACGAAATAAGAACATAATTAATGTATCAAAATATTAATTTGTCCACTTCTGGAATAATAATCATATTCGGGTGCGATTCAATCAAAACAATGTGTGTACTAATTTGAAATACAGATAAGTTTTTGCTTGTTAAACTTACTGTCTGAGTTCTTCTTTGAAGAGCTCCAAGTTGCTTTTCTTTTTTTCCTGAGATTTTTTCTTAAGTGTAAGTGATTCCTTTTTGGAGTCTGATGCCAACATTTTAGCATATTCCTGTGCTCTTTCTGCGGTTGATTTTTCATCGCTTGCCTTGCCGGGTATGTAAATTTTACCCTTATCTCTTTTGTCTTCACCTAAAGGATTATTCTTAGATTCGAAACACACTTTTTGCAATCGAAAAATTGACTTACGCCTGGAACCGGCATCGTAGGTTCCAGCTTTAATCCAAATTTTCGACGAAGCGGGAGGCTCTTGAAAAGTTTCAACAAACTCTTTGAAAGCCTAGAATATAACATGTATGCTTAAGGATAGGGAAGCAATTTGTGTTAAAAAATACTTACATGAGCAGCAGCCGCCTCTTCTTCACGCTTTTTTTGATCTTCGAGTTCTTTCCGCGAGAGTGGTCTCTTACCCATCGCACCCAGCGTGAAGGCTTCCAATTTCTTTTCATTTATTTTCTGTATTTTCCAACAAAGTGAGCTTAGTAATTTAAAAATATGTTTATGCACTTAATTACCTTTAAACTCATTTTAAATTTTATTTTATTTTTCAAGCCAAATTATTGAACAAAAATCTACATGACATTTGCAGGGAAGCTTCCCCAAAAATGACATTCGAATTGAAAAACTGACGTTTAAAGGTATGAGCACAGTGGTAGAGTTCAGAAGGTTCAGTTCTTTTAAGTAGAAATTTAAATCTCTAGTTTCTATCGAAACGATTTCGGTCGACTTTAATAATTCATAATTCTGTGTAGAAAAATTATAACTTGTACCCTTATTAATATTATTATTATTTCCTTATTATAAAGTAATTAAATTAAAATAATACACAAATAAAGCATCCTTTATAACAAACTAGCCGTAACCCGGTGCGCTTCGCTACACCTATCTTTTCAAAATTTGCCCGCCCGGCGTTGCCTGCGCACGTAGTCATTCGGGTATGATAGAAAGGAAGTAGTCGGAACCAATCATTGCTGTTATACATATTTTTTAACTGCAATTTCCATTTTTTTGAAGTGAATACTTCTTTAGCGACGTATATGTTTTTAAAACCTGTTACGATAAATGTGTTACGATAAAGGGGAAATGATTTCATACAGGGGAAATATGTATACAGAAAACATCAGCTGTCTGTCTGTCTGTATATCTATCTGTCTGTCTGCCAGTCTGTCTGTCTGTCTCTGTCTAACTATGTGTCTGTGTGTCAATCTGTCTGTCTGTCTGCCTGACTGTATGTCTGTCTATCTTTCAGTCTGTCAATCTGTCTATCTGTCTGTCTCTGTCTACCTATCTATCTGTTTGTCTGTCTGTCGGTCTGCCTGTCTATATTAATTGACCAAAATGATTCATATCCACATTTCACCTGAAATTACGAAATTTGTATGACAGGTACTAAAACCACCAGTTGTTTAGTAAAAGCACTGATGCTATGTTGTATTCTATATAAAGAGAAACGTACTCTGAACATTTTACCAAAATCTGTTGGGTAGTTTCCGATTATTCCTTTGCACTTTGAACTTTGATTTTGAAAAAATATGTTTCGTGTTTATGCTCACATCAATGTTTTGAAAGCTATGGCCCCTAGTTTATTTATACCTAAACCATATGGCTCTTCAACTTTGGTTGCCCTTCCTTGAATTTCTTGCACCTGTCAAGGGTCATGGAAACAACAAAAATGTAAACAAACAAAGGATTGAACAATAATCGTTGCAATTTTGACTTTATTGAATTTGTGTTCAAACCATTCTTGTACATTGCAATATGTTTGTTTATTTAAGTAAAAAGGTAAATTCGTCAAGTTTTGCTTGCATTTATTAAAAAACTGCTTCTTATTTGATTAGATTGCGATTCCAAACAATGTCCAGCTGAACAGCATTGCCTGGAACGAGGAGCAGGGGTATATTGCTGTTGCCGGCTCCGATGGTCTTTTAAAAGTTCTCAAACTGGAACAGGGTGAGTACTTGATTTATTTAATAATCAAACATTATCAGACGGAATTCTAAACAGCTTCCGGTAATGGACAGACTAAGGGAGGGTTGGCAGCTGTAAGCAACTTATCCATGAATCAAACGCTAGATGGACACAAGGCTGAAGTTAAGGTAGTGACTTGGAATGATTCTCAACAAAAGCTAACCTCGTCTGATGTGGATGGAGTAATCATGGTTTGGATGCTCTATAAGGGATCTTGGTACGAGGAAATGACAAATGATCGGAAGAAATCGACTGTGAATGGAATGGCATGGACATCTGATGGAACTAAGATCTGTATTGCATACGATGATGGTGCAATTATTGTTGGTAATTAAATATGAGTAATCAATGAAAATTGTTCAATAATGTAACAAGTACATAATATGATCTTTCAGGATCTGTGGATGGTAACCGTATATGGGGAAAGGAGCTTAAAAATACTCATTTGACTGGTGTGCAATGGAGTCCTGACAATCGTCTCATTCTCTTTAGTTTGGCTAATGGCGAGTGTCACCTTTACGATAATCAGGGTAATTTTGCGGTAAGACTCCAATGTACCAAAAAGAAAATAACATTTGCTTAAAAGCTACAATCGTATCGTCGGTCGTAGGAAAGAAAATTCTAAATTGTTTCCATGATTTGGATGAGGTTTCCAATTTTAATCCTTTTACGGAAGTTCCAGCATATCCAAAAAAATAGATCAACTGCCTTCATAATTGTATAAATTAATAAACTTATATTTTAATAGATTTTGTTTTAGATTTAGAAATTCAACTTTTCGTGTTACTTTCTAGATTAAACTGAACATTCAATGCGTCCCACTGAGTCCCAGCCGAATCTATAAAATAGCTAATTTGAGCTGGTTCAGTGGAAAAGTAGCACCGAACCGTCCTGTCCTAGCTTTATGCTATGAAGTAGGAAAAGTACAAATAATGAAAAACGAAAATGACGATGGTATGCTGCAAGTATATCACAAACAAATCTGTGACGAATATGCTCTCCTTTTTCATTGTTTCTAGATCCTATAATTTTTGATACGGATATGAAAAATGTTAACGCACAGTGGAATCATGATGGATCTGTTCTTGCCATATGTGGAATAAAAGTTGACCCCAGTTCAAAGGAGGGCAATCAGGTGTCTTTCTTTTCTCCCTTTGGTAAAGTATTCCGAACACTTAAAATTCCAGGTAACCAAGTTACTTCGATGGCATGGGAGGGTCAATCACTTCGAATTGCAATGGCAGTCGATTCATTCATTTATTTTGCAAATATACGACCAGATTATGTTTGGTGTTATTTTGAAAAGACCGTTGTATTCCTAAATACAACTTATGAGTCTGCAATGAATGTCATTACGTTTTGGAACACCAGTTCAAATCAGGTGAATTGAATAAAAAGTTCCATGAACCAAGCCAGTATAGCTATTATAAATTTCAGAGCTTTTTAAAAGAAGTGGAACCCGCATTGTGTTTGGCAGCTTGTAATGATCATTGCGTGTTAGCAGTTGAGTGTTTGAATGCAAATATTCGGGAGACTGCGCTTAATGCAGTTGAGCGAAAGGTGGACGAAAAATGTTATCAGCTCTTGTTGTGCAATTCAATTGGAACCACTGTAGATTGTAAGTGTTGTAGATTAAGAATACAGTTCAATAGTTTATGTGTGTGAATTATATTCTTCAGCTAAATATACGGATGTTAAGCCAGTCTATATCGCAATCAATTCTACATATGTTGTGATTGCATCGCATGAAGAGGTTCTACTTTGGCAATATCACACCCCAAAGGTATTTTAATTTGCACCCCCTATTATAACACAACAAGAATTCGTTTTATTTTAGAGTTCTACAAACATTCAAGGAGTGAAGGGTAGAAAGGAAAAACGTTTTCACATTGATGAAACACCCACTGGTGTCGACATCAAGGATTTAAGTACAAAACCGGTAAAGGACACTCTAGATCCAATTTGCGCTATTACTCTTTCTGAGAAACTCCTCTTGGTGTCAAGAAATTCAGGAGTCATTAATGAATATAGTGTTCCAAATGTAGCATTACGAACCAGGCACAAAACTGCACATTTCGTATATAAAATGTCCATGAATTGTAACTCTACGTAAGTTAGTATGATATTTCCATTTAAATTTAATGAGCTCGTTTGTTTAGTCGCGCGGCCATTATTGACCACGATGGCATTATGGTACTGCTTGATCTCGATGACAACAAAGAAACGCAGTTAAACTTCAGTCGGGTGGAACGTAAAGACGTGTGGGCAATATGTTGGGCAAAAGATAATCCACTGTTGCTGGCACTAATGGAGAAGACCCGGATGTATGTGTTTCGCGGTAATGACCCAGAGGAACCGATTGCTACTTCGGGGTACATATGTTGCTTTGAAGATCTAGAAATAACAAGTGTGCTGCTTGATGACATCATGAGCTGTGGTGAGACGCAGAATCCCGCGAATCATATTGTTCAACTTCGAGTAAAGTCTTTACGCGATACCGATGATCTCCTTACACATGTTGGCATAGAAGATGCCAAGCAATTTATAGAAGATAATCCGCATCCGAGACTTTGGCGTCTGCTGGCAGAGGCTGCGTTAAAGAAACTTGATATGGACACAGCTGAAAGTGCATTTGTTCGCTGTGCAAATTACCCGGGCATTCAATTGATTAAACGGCTGAGAAATATACCATCGGAAACATTACAGAAAGCAGAGGTGGCTGCATTCTATGGGGAATTTGATGAAGCAGAGAAATTGTATATGGATGCAGATAGAAGGTTTGTTGTTTAAAGTTGAAACTTAACAGGCTCTAAAAAGTTATCAATTTTTTACATTTTTTGTTCATGAACATTCGGTTTTACAATTGAGTTAGTTAAAACCTGGTATTCATTTTAATTATTATACTATACTTCGTTGCTGTGCCTATAGCATATAGGTAAAACTGTTATAACTGTTATTCCTAATATCTTTTTTTTTTCTTTTTGTTTCTTTTGAAACATTAATTCATATTTATTATTTTATAATTCCACCAGAGATCTATCCATCGATCTACGTACAACTCTGTGCGATTGGTTTAGAGTAGTTCAGCTCTATAGAATGGGTCCAGGAATATCTGATCAACAAATGGAAACAGCTTGGAAAGAAATTGGCAACCATTTCGCTAATCTACGCTCGTGGTTAGTGTCCGCATTCTCCTATTTAGTTCAATAAATACTTTTTCTGGGATCTAGGGAAAGCGCAAGGGAATACTTTGAGAAGGCGCATCATATTGAGGGTCTTATGGATTCGTTGTACCATTTGGAACAATTCGATGAATTAAAACTTTGCATTGACAAACTTCCGGACAGAAGCCCTTTGTTGTCGAAAATTGCTGAAATGATGGCTTCCGTAGGCGAGTTTTCCAAAAATTACTTTCAAATGTATGTTTTTTTAATTGATGACTATTTGTAGGGATGTGTAATGAAGCCGTTGCAGCCTATTTAAAACTAGGCGATTACAAATCAGCAGTGAATACATGTGTAAACCTTCGTCAGTGGGGGCAAGCAGTTAACTTGGCTCAGCAGTATAAAATGCCACAGATAAGTGTGCTCCTATCCAAACATGCTACACATCTATTACAGGAAGGTCGCCTACCTGAAGCTGTTGAGCTCCAGAAAAAAGCTGCACGATATTTGGACGCTGCTCATCTGTTGACAAAACTAGCTGAACGTGAGGCAAACAAGAAAGCAAACTTTCTTAGAATTAAAAAGTTATATGTCCTTGCTGGACTACTAGTTGAGGAACACTTAAAATCTTTAAATTTACGTTCAAATTTACGATTCGACCGTACAAATGTACTAGCAGACATGTCCACTGAAGAGTCTAATCTTATCATGCGAATTTGGCACTGTGCTGAGGCATATCATTTTATGATTTTGGCTCAACGACAGTTGCGGTTTGGAATTGTCCATAGCGCGGTTATTACAGCTTTGCGATTACGTGATTACGAAGATGTGCTAAACATTGAAGACATTTATAGTTTGTTGGCGCTTGCAAGTTGTGCCGACCGTTCTTTTGGTAAGTCTGATAAAAGGGACCTGCAGGGATATTAACCATTGCTTTTTTTGAAGCTACATGCTCCATTGCGTTTATTAAATTGGAATCTCTGGATTCTGTATCGGAAAAATGTAAACAAGAATATGAGGAGCTTGCAGTGAGTATTTTCTCTAAAAATGAACCCATTGACCACAACTTGGACTTGGTTCAGTGTTATTCGTGTGAAACACCGGTAGCTGATTGGTGTGTAAAAGACTTATTTTCTTGTTTCCTATATAATAAAATACTAAAATGTTTAATTTCAGCTTACCATCTTGTTCTAATTGTGGTGCTCATTTTCCGGCTTGTATTTCTTCGGGAAAATCAATTACGCAGCCCACCAACATTTGGATGTGTCCAAGATGTCACCATTGTGCATCACCAATGGAAATTACTCGGCATCGAACTTGTCCGCTATGTCATTGTCTAATTGCTATTAGCGGGATTGAGTCTTAATTTAAACACAATTGTAATACCTTACCAATTTATATGTCGCATCCGTCCATTTTACGTAACTTTGCAAAATGTTGTTTTAAATCAAAATAAACCACTTCAACTTTAGAGGCTACTTACCTTAATTTACCTTTTCTGTCTTTTGTGGTGCTTAAAATTTTAGCATTAAACAAGATAATTTTCAGTTAGTACAATTCTTTGTAAGCTGTCTCTTATTGCATATGCCGAATTTGTTGAGGTAACAGACTATTGCGCACCATTGCAGTGGGTGGCGTAGCGTGGGTTGGGACCGCCCGGGGCAGACCCAATTTTTGCCGCCCCTAGTGATTTTTTCACACACTAAAAAAAACCTCTGTCTACGGTTTCAACCTACACATATATATGTCAATAAACTTGGTAAAATTTCTCTTGAAGCCGCAAATTTAGAATTTTCCCATATTGCTTCCCAATCTCTAAGCGGATAAAAATTACTTATGTACCTCAGGATATCAAATAAACAACGGTAATTCCCATTAAACTTTAATTATCTAAATTAAAATTCTTCAGAAAAACAGGATTCGATTATTTTTTGTAATTTATTTTCCATTTATTTATTTTTTTCTTTAGCTTTTGAAAATTTTTGATTTAATTACATTAAAATATATTGCAATAAATAATTTTTTTAAATTAACTACATTAAATTATTTTTGTTTATTAATTATTTAAATTCATTAATAAATAAATAAATAGTTTCATAACTAAAATTTGTTTAAAAACATAATTTTTAAATGAAAGGATGAAAGCATTTAATTTAGTCTTAAGTAAAAGGGAAAAAAGTTATATAGGTAGGTTAGGTACATAATGCAATTACATATGTAATTAATTTTTTTTTATTTACAAGAATCTTTTTTATTTATATACAGAAAACTTGTTTAAAATTGTATTTTCCTACTTTTCATCAGCGCGAAATCTCTTATTATTCTTTCAGTATCGATGGTCTCTGTGATTTCCTGCTCTATAGCCATGATACCCAGATTAGATAGCATTAGAGTGCAAATTGTGGATCTTAAATCATTTTTAATAAGCTTCAATTTTGAGAAACTTCTCTCACAGCCGGCATTACTTATTGCAATTAGGAGAAAAAGACGAAGCATTATTGTTATGTTAGGCAGACTAACTTCCAGTCTTAACTGTAATATATATTTTAATAGTTCGAGTTCGAGTGGGCTTTTATTGGCGAGTTCATTTGTTTTGCTTGTAGAAGATATAATTGATCTTAACCATACGCGTTCGATCTCAAATTCATCCTTATCAATATCATCCTCATGAGGTGCTACATCTGAATTGATTTCATAGTTTTTATCTAAGAGTTTGGCTGGGGTGAGAAAGTCGAACTTTGTCCAATTTCAATTCATCTCATTTTTCTGTGAGGAAGATCTGTAATGCATTTATTTTTTGAGCGCATTGATAAAAGTTAAGTCCTTCTGTTTGCAAGTATATTTGGGCATCATTAACTTCGTGCAGTACTGGTTTGCAAAAGCCCAAAAAACACAAAAATGAAAACGATTGCAATGTTATTAGCAATGCTCCTGCATCCGTCCGTGTGTTTAGGCTTTCGTCTGCCTCCGTCAGTTTTGCCAAGGTATTAGAAATGCCTTCATAATGGTTCGAAAAAGAGTTCGCTTCATATCGAACGTTCGATTCTAACCATAATAGGGGTATAAATAAATAATCCACCAGACCTGCATAGATACTCTTCTTCTTGTGAATCCACCAAAACGCCTTCAAAAAAATGTCAAAGTTATTGTTATCTGGCGGTCCTAGCTCGTGATCTGGGGTTTTTTCATCTAGATTTGGCATGAGTCCGTCAGGAGGGAGTTTTTTTTCTTGTTTATGATACCATAATCCAGGATGAACGTCAACCCCATTCTTAAAAATGAATTTTATACGACTGCTGTAAAACCACATATGTATATGTATGTACATACGTACATATATATATTTATGAAAACACAACAGAGTTTAATAGATGTTTAACATGCCAAGTGCCTTGTGAATGCCAAAGACTGATTTCCATTTCACTTCAAGCATTTGAATCATTTACCCCATGCATGTAGGTATGTGTACCACATGCATCATATACATATATGCCCATAGCCATAATAGATATATTAATTTCCTTTTTTTCTTATTTCACAAATTATTTTATTGATTCAATCAAACTTCCATCGAGGAGTCCGATTAATGTCCTTATAAGCACTACCTATACAATAGCTTTCACGCCAGGTGTATTTTTGGCAAGTACCGTAACATAATGATGATAGTCACGCACCTCCTCGGAAATGATTCGCAAATTAGTTCAACACACATATGTTATCTTTCATCGGCGTGCGAGGAAACTTAGCTGTGCTGTTAGCAAATTCCAAGCACATAGGTAGTTACGAATGAATTGTGTTTTTACCCGTTCCCATATGATCGGGTGCCTATACACATGATTAGGCATATGCAATCCTGCTCAGAAATCAATGCCTAAATAAAGTTATTTTGATTGCATATTTCTATTTTGAATTCATGCATCACGAGACCCACTTGAATGGAAAAAGTTTCTTTTTCATTGCATGTATAGTTTGGCTTGGGAACCCAATCGAACATTGTGATTTAACGCGTGGTATCGAGAGGTCGTGTCCTTTTTTCAGTAAAATAGTTTTATCAGTTTGGTGAAATTATTTGTAATTAATACGAGCGCATTGAACGCGATTTATGGCTTCCTGGAGTAATTGGAAGTCACGGTATGTATGAGTACCTACAGTATTATATTTTATTAGTGTGCCCGTGCGAGACCTCTCGCAAGAGAAAATCCAACCCTAAAGTCCAAACTTCCCATATGATTTTCATCTGTCAACTGATGGAAATCCCGTGGATCATACGGAAAGTGTTTATTTGTTTGGAAGTTCATTTTGGGTAGAATATTTGTTTTGATCGGTTTTTTTTGTTGATTTGTTTAAATTTATAAACTGAAAGTGCAATTCGTCAGTGCTCCAGGAAATCCTCTTTTTTTTTGACAACTCATTTGTTAAGATTAATTAAGTGTGAGAGCCGCAAATGGTACCTATACTACAGAAATAATATGTGACTGTATATGATGAAGATTCTTTCAAAAGGTCCTTAATATCGGCCTTCGAAATATATTTTACGCGACTGGAACGTAATTTGTTTCCATATTTATTAAGGAGGCTATTAGTATATATGTAAAGTTCCGTTATTCCTTACATTTTTTTTTACTTTTGATGGTGCTTAAGTCCAAGGCGAAACTGGGCATCAGCTTACATGCCTTTTTATCTAGTATGATCCTTTGCCCGCGGTTCCCAGTGCAGACTTCCTTCCCTGAGTGTCATATGTACATTCTACATACATATCTGAACTTTTCGTTTTTAGTTCGATTGAAAAGAGTGTTCGTCGTTAGCTGAATCCATGTTATTATATGTAATATTTGTCTAATGGTTTGACGAACAGCCATAATACAGAGCAGATACATATATCATTCTAATAAAAAATGTGTTGTTTGGCTCGCCCGTTCTTAATGTTTGCTGTTACACTAAAACTCTTTTTGCAGATACCCGTGGACAAAAAAAACCCTCGCACCATTACTTTTCTTCAATTTTCATGAAAAAATCTTATGCTATAAAATTAATTTTTTTATTTTACTTTAATATGGATAAACTTGTTAGTTTATAACTTTAGAGTAACAAACAGGGTGTTTCCAAGTTAAATGTCAAGACTTTTGCAACTGATTCTTGGGTTTATTCTAAGAAAAAAATCGTTCTACAGTAAGGGTCTATCTCCAATTTGGACATCATTTATCGGGAATTTAAGAAAACACCTACTTTGGTGTACATTGACCCATACTAACTCAAATATCTCCGCTAATACTTTCTACAGAAACTTCTTTTAGGGCTTTAATTTTAGAAGAAATAACACCCTCTTTAACTGCGTTTAAATAAATTGGATACCTTTTTTAGCTTTCCAGATATTTTATTTTTAAGTCAATATCCTAAATCTTGCCCAAACATTTTTTGACTTTCAGGTCGTTTTTCTACAAAAAATGCGTAATAAACATACTGTTATATTATTTTTTCTTATGAACGTAACAATTGTTAACAAAAAAATGTGTAGTAAGTATTCCGAAAAACTCACAGATTTTATGATACTTGGAAAAACCCGCAGCAGGTAAAAAGCGAAAAAATTATTTTTTACCTATTTTTTTTAACCTCAGTTGGCGATTAGTGCGATTTTCTAACTAAATCATAATTTTGCAATTTGTTTTTTAAATTAAGTATGACTTTACGAAGGTTTTAAAGTATGCTCATCTATTAGAATACCCGTCAAAACCCTAATTTCCATACCATTTTCCCCTTGACATCCCAGACTCAAACCTAACTGAGTATGTCGGCCTAGTTGGAAAATTTAACTAGGAAAAGTGGTATAAATGATTAGAAAACAAAATTCAATTTATCAGCTAAGGCCTCACAGCCCATAAACGTAGATAATATCTGCGTTTTATTAGTTTGTAAAAGATGCCATTTCAAATACCGTTTCTAAGCAACCGTTGTGTAACCTCGGCTTCAAAAATTAAACTGATGAATTGAATTTTGTTTTCTAATTATTTATACCACTTTTCCTAGTTAAATTTTCCAGCTAGGCCGACATACTCAGTTAGGTTTGAGTCTGGGATGTTAAGGGGAAAATGGTATGGAAATTAGGGTTTTGACGGGTATTCTAATAAATGAGCATGCTTTAAAACCTTCGTAAAGTCATACTTTATTTAAAAAATAAAATGCAAAATTATGATTTAATTAGAAAATCGCACTAATTGCCAACTGTGGTTAAAAAAATAGGTAAAAAATAATTTTTTTCGCTTTTTACCTGCTGCGGTTTTTTCCAAGTATCATAAAATCTGTGAGTTTTCCAGCATACTTAGTACAGATTTTTTTGTTTAGAATTGTTACGTTCATAAGAAAAAAATAATAAAACGGTATGATTATTACGCATTTCTCGTAGAAAAGCGACCTGAATTTCAAAAAAATGTATGGGCAAGATTTAGGATATTGACTTAAAAATAAAATATCTAGAAAGCAAAAAAAGGTATCCAATTTATTTAAACGCAGTTAAAGAGGGTGTTATTTCTTCTAAAATTAAAGCCCTAAAAGAAGTTTCTGTAGTAAGTATTAGCGGAGATATTTGAGTTAGTATGTGTCAAGGTACGCCAAAGTAGGTGTTCTCTTAAATTCTCGATAAATGATGTCCAAATTGGAGATAGGCCCTTGCGGTAGAACGATTTTTTTCTAGGAATGAACACAAGAATCAGTTGCCAAAGTCTTGATATTTAACTTGGAAACACCCTGTATTATGCATTTGTATGATAAAAGGGAATTCCACGTTTTATTTAGGCAAACTGTTTTATCAAAATTTTCATTACGTACATGTGCAACTATTAAAAAAAACCTAAGTAAATATTAAATACAACCTTAAAATTATAAAATGACATAAAAAAAGAATTAATTTAATGTGCAATTAACCCAATATTTGGTTATTCCACTTTGTTTTCTTAATGACGTCATCAATCCTGTTTGGCATCGTATCAAACAATTTTTAAATATGGGAAATTCATTATACTTTCCAGTTGAGTAACATTATACTTTCCAGTTGAGTTTGTTTGCCCATGTAATGCCAACAGTTTTCTCTAGGGTTGAGGTCCGGGCTACTACCAGGCCATGGAAGAGAAAGAATCCCCAAAGAATCCTTGTAGTTTAGTACCCAAAATTAGAGTAAAGTAACAAAAGTTTATAAAAATGTTAGTTTACGGATCATATGCAGCAGAAACGCTTAGCGATTTTGCTCTATGTGCAAGACCTAAATCGTCCTGGAAAATCAAACTACCAACACTGCGGTAAAGTTGCTTAAAGTAGGTACAACATCGTTTTCTATAATTTTTTCTGTGCACTTACTGAGCCTCTTCTAAGGATTACAATTTATCCAACACAAAATCTGGTTATTGCCCCCCATACCATAATATAAGGGGAATGCTTAACGGTGGGTAAAATGCAATAATCTGAATACCGTTCACCTTTTCTTCGGTGAACCACCGCGTTCCCGTCTGGGCTAAATAAATTGAATTTGGTCTCATTCGAAAATATCACTTTTGCCCTTTCGGCCTGAGTCAAATTTGTATAAGTTTTTGCCCATTCAACCTTTATTTTTTTTCATTCGCGGTGTTAACAGTGGTTTTTTCTGCAGGGCGACATACATTAACTCCCATTCCATTAGCAACCTCGATACTGTCCGATTATTTATTGTTTCCCATTTTGCTTCTGGACTGACCATTTAATATCCCCAGTAAGTACAAACCGGTACAAGTTCGCTGGATCAGACGCTGATCTCTAGGAGATGTTTTTCTGGGCCTTCCGCTTCCAGCTTTCCGAGCAATGGAGCTCTCTAGTTGAAAAGTCGACTAGCAAATTCACGATTTGACACTTTTTCCTTACGCAAAGCAACAATATACGCTTTCTCTTCAAGAGTTACCACAATTTCAAATCTTTGAAAAAACGAACCTGTGACTAATTACCAAATAAAAAAAATACAGAGCCCTTACCAGTAGTCTTGAAGGATATTCAGATAGTTAAAATATTGGCAATAACAAAAAAAATATATGCTTATAAATTATTTCACCATACATAAATTGGCTCTCATCGGAAAGGAGAGAATACAAATTATTTCGAAAGCGAAGGTTTTTTTGTCCACGGGTGTACGTACATATGTATATACCTACATATAAACTAAAACTAGCTGTACCGATATGATATGATATGATATGATGTGAAATGATACAATACATATATGATAAAATTACCCAACAGGTAATCGTAATGGTAATGGTAACATCCTCATCACATTTAGGTCCATGTGGACCCATTGTGATACCCATAGTGTATTACCATCCGTGGTGTTAGTGTCTGGGTTCCCACCAACCAGAAACCCTAGGAAATTCAAGCAGGTTCGATGGTGATCCATCAGATAACTCGTCGATGTCTTCAAAGAAGAACTTTCCAAGGGCTCTATTTCTCAGTTGGTAGAGGTTGGGCCAGTGACAGAGGAAATAAGTTGCGTCCTCATCAGTCTCTTCCTCACCGCATCCGCTGAAGATATCATCATCATTTAGTCGTAGTTTTTTCATGTGATATCTTAACATGTTGTGGCCAGTTAGCACTCTTATCAGCAATGACAGCGATTTCCTGTCTTTTTGTTATATTCTGGCCACAGTCTTCTTGATACATCACAGGTGGTTAATGATTTCCACGTGTTATTTGCTTCACTTAGTGATTTTCGTTCAATTTTGGCCGTAAGGTTACAGAGTGGAGGTTTAATCATACCATCTGCTTGTTCTATGTCTAGCGCTGAGCCGTTTCTGGCCAATTCATCCGCGGCTTCATTACCTGGTATTCCGCTGGTATACCTGGGACCCAGCACAGTTTTACCATGTTGGGCGTGTCAAGAACCTTTAGCTCTTCGCAGCAATACTTTACAAGCTTGGATTTATTTGCGTAGCAGCTATTGCTTTTATAGCCGCCTGGCTGTCAATGAAAATAGTGATATCCTCTCGCGATATCGTTATCATTGACACCAATTGGGCAGCTTTTGTCACTGCTAGAACCTCAGCTTGGCAAACGCTGCTATGGTCTTTAGTTGCTTATTCTTAGATCCTCCGAGAAGCAGCCCGCTCCTACGCCTATATCCATCTTTGATCCATCGGGGAAGATGGATTAACCATCCTTAGATATTTCGTCTTTCTCCTACTGTTCTGTTAGAGGAGGTCTTATCGAAATCAAAGGACAGTATAGTCCTAATTGATGTTGTCGTCAAGATAGTTGCTAAGTATCTTGTATCTTGGTGTGTCCATATGTGTTCGATCTCCATTGCTTTGACTGGCTAATCCTGAGAGCACTTTTTACTGCGGTCTCCTGCATATAGATATCTATAGGCAGAAGGTTAAGAATTGCTTCCGATCCCGCTGTTGGCGTTGTTTTCATCGCGCTGGTTATTCCAGTGCATGCATGTAATTACCCCGCAACTTTCTTTTATTTCGAATTGCTCTTTTTACGTTTCATCTGCCTCTAGTTACTCTAAGAGACCAAGGTTAGGTTAGATAAGGTTGTGAAGCCCAACTTCTTCTTTCACTGCCCAAGAATCTACCACATAAGACACAGAACTCTAGAAGGCAGTTCTTCCAGGATACAGAAGGATTCTCCGAAATCATAGTAAAAGATATCAACAGTTTGATAATCCTTCGTTGCTGTCATCTAAACGAATAATGGAATGGATCTGCACTGATCTCAGTATTGCGATAGGTGGGCATTCGTAAGCTTCAACGCAATACCCATATCTGCACCAAAATTGACCATGACACTTATGCATTTAAAATTATTTTCATATATAAACTGGATTTGCTAGCGTTATCCAAGAAAAGGATTAAAAAGAAAGTTTAACAAGTCGGTGTGATATAATATAAGGTGTGTTCCTTTTGAACAAGGTTGTATGCATACAGTGCGATTTAAAATATTTCCATTAATCTAAATTTTCTACCTCTGATTTGCACCACAAAGAAAAACATTACGTTTAGCAGAAAGGTTAGTTATTACTTTGTAAAATAAACACAAAAACATTCTTGGTAATAGACACCTAGCGGTATCTTTGTTCTCTTTTCTCTCAAACATGTCAAAACAGCAGCATTTTTTCGGTACACTTGATTAGACGCACGGGTAAATTTAGTTAATAGACAAAGAGTGATCGAGCATACTTCAGTGAAATATTAATTTGTGGTTAAAGGAAGTGTTTGTCTTTTACTTAAGAAAGAAATGGGCAAAACAAATTGTTAAACTTGGAGGAAAAATCGATGCTTACCATTCGGAAGGGTTTTCGAACGCCGAAATAGCCCGTAAAATAGAGCGAAGTGAACATGCTGAGTGAAATTACATGAATAATCGCGATTCCTATGGGAGAAATTACATGGGAAGAATTAAAACAGTGTTAACGCCTCAAGACAAGCGGAAAACTCAGAATTTTGTGAACAAAATGTTAGAAGCAAAGTAAACATGGGAAGGTTCGGTGATGGTGTGGGGTTGTATGGCAGTATCTGGGGTCGGCAATCTTGTCTTTATTGAAAGTACAATGAATAAGAAAAAAATAACATGCAATCGAGCGTCGATAAATTAGGTATGGCTAGGAATTGGATCTTTCAGCAAGACAATGATCCTAAGCATACCTCGAGGGTCGGTAAGGTATGGTTTTATAGGACTCCAAATTAGTTCGATCAGCCTCCGCAATGGCTGGATATTGTAGAAATAGGGTAGGCACTGACTGGTTTTAACTCGGCAAAGCCCAGTGTTGTAACTGTTGCTACACATCAATTGTGCTTATTTTACCTCCAAGTGCTAGCCATCGGGTATTGGTCGCTGCCCACCCGGGCACGACTTGCTAAACTTATAAGCGCGAGTGCTGACGAAGCGAAAATAGCAGCACTTTAATACGCGTCAGCGGACGAATTCCATAGATGGAACCAACGGTGGCCTGGTCAAAAAACTGCACATTGGGCGTTTAAGATGGCTAGGACATGTAGAGCGCATGGACATCAGCTCTCCGGCTCGGAGAATATTCAACTCTAACCCGGAGGGTCAGCGCAGCAGAGGACGACCTCGCCTAAGGTGGCGCGACTAAGTAGAACAAGACCTCAACCAACTTGGAGTGCGCAACTGGAAGCGGTTAGCTAAGGACCGGGCTAACTGGAAGAGGTTGTTGGTTGAGGCCTTGGTCCACACCGGACTGTAGCGCCACCTAAGTAAGTAAGAACCAACGGTGGCGTTAGTTTTCCAGAATGGAAAGAAAACCTTATCTGAGCTACTTCGACATATTCGGAGCTCAGGTCGATAAGGATTTTCACGTACTAGTCAGGGTCGTGGAAAAGAGTTGGTTGCGGATGAGCCCCTACTGGGCCAACGGCAGCGCTCACACCCCCGTAGTGGGTTACTGACACCGGTGGACCCGGCCCCTTGTCCTAGGGGTGTATAAGGATCTGGCCCTCCAGGTTGGGGGTTGTGCGTAAGGTTAACTACCTACCGCGTAAAAAAATTATAGTTCCGAAACAACCAAAAGCCTCGGAAAAGGACGGATTTACTATTGACAACCACGCTAAACGAAAAAAGGACAATGACGTTCGGATCTGCACCTGGAATGTTCGCTCACTGAACGGCGACGGTGCACCTGAACAACTGGCAGAGGTCCTAGACAGCTATAAAGCGGATATAACCGCCATCCAGGAAGTGCGATGGGATGGGCCAGGCAGAGAAAGAATGAGAAACTGCGACATCTACTACGGTGATTGCTATACAGAAAATAAACAGCGCTTATTCGGATGCGGGTTTGTCATACGCGGCAGAAGTCTTGAGCTTTCGGCACGTGAGCGAGCATCTTATGACAATCCGTGTCAAGACAAAATTCGCCAACATTAGCCTAATATGCGCTCACGCCCCCACAGAAGAAAAGACGACGCTACCAAAGATAGTTTCTACGAGCTCCTCGATAAAATCTACGAGCAATGCCCTAAGCATGACGTTAAAATCGTATTGGGCGATTTTAACGCCAAGATAGGAAGAGAGGACATCTTTGGTAGGATGGTTGGAAGGCACAGACTACACGACACCACGTCCGAAAACGGACTAAGGCTAATCGACTTTGCTGCGGGGCGAAGTGTCAGTATAGCAAGCACTCGGTTTAGTCATCTCAATATCCATAAGGGGACATGGCGGTCTCCGGATCGACTAACCATCAACCAAATCGACCACATTGCGATCGACACTCGATACGCCTCCAGTATCCTGGATGTCCGAACCTTCCGGACGGCCAACATTTGCTCGAACCACTACCTTGTTGTAGCCAAGGTACGAATGCGGATATTTACAACGCCACAACAACGAAATACTGTGAGAAAGTATAATGTCGAAAAGCTACAATCGCAAGATACCGCCAGAGCCCACAGAGAACGCAAATCCCGATCTCTCGCTACGAGTCCTACCGCAGCAACAGCTAGTACAGAAGACCAGTGGCAACACTGCCAGCAAGCCATCATAAGTGCCGCGACCACCAGCACGAAACCCCTGGTTTGATGAAGAGTGCAGACTAGCTAACGCGGAAAAGCAACAAGCGTATAAAGCGGCGCTGCAAAGAAGGACTAGATCTGCGCGCATGCTCTATGAGCAGAAGAGACGGGAAGAACATCGGCTTCTAAGAAGGAAAAAGAAAGAGCACGAGAAGCGTGCATTCGAGGATATTGAGAGATGCTACTCCAGGAACAATGTACGGAAGTTTAATCAGAGGGTAAAAAGAATATACAGAAACCTGTAGAGACGCGGATGGAAATATCGTAGTGGAAACACAGTCGGTGCTGAGAATATGGAAAGACTTCTTCTGCAGACTGTATAATGGCGATGAAGACCAATACTCCGCTGTTAGGCAGAATGTACCGTTCAATTTAGATGATGACAACCAAAACCTCCATTCACCTGATCAAAACGAAGTGCGGGTAGCAATATCCAAGCTAAAGTCCAACAAAGCTGCTGGACCTGACGGTCTACCCGCAGAGCTATTTAAAGCAGCTGGAGATGACTTGGTAGTGAGCATACACCAACTCATCTCCAAGGTTTGGTCAGATGAAAGTATGCCAGATGAATGGAATCTCAGCATCGTCTACCCGGTCCACAAGAAATGAGACCCCCTCAACTGCTCCAATTACAGAGGCATCAGTCTCCTCAATATCGCCTACAAGATCCTGTCTGCCATACTGTGTGAACGCCTGAAGCCTTTCGTCAACAACCTGATTGGCCCCTATCAGTGCGGTTTCAGGCCAGGAAAGTCCACCATAGACCAAATTTTCACACTCAGGCAAATCCCGGAAAAAACCCTAGAAGTCCAAGTCGATACCCACCACCTGTTCATCGATTTCAAGGCCGCCTATGACAGCATATGGAGGGATGAACAGTATAGATTTGACATCGCTGCCAAGCTCATCCGTCTGTGCAGGATGACGATGGAGAAAGCTCGCTGCTCCATCAAGGTCAGTAATGACCTCACCGAGACCTTCGATGTCAAAAAAGGATTCAGACAAGGTGACGCGCTGTCATGCGACTTCTTCAACATCATTCTTGAAAGAATTCTTCGAAACTCACAAGCCAACACACAAGGAACGATCTTCCAAAAGTCCGTTCAACTACTTGCATACGCCGACGATATTGACATCATTGGTAGAACACAGCGAGCTGTCACCGGTGCGTTCGCGAGTATAGAAATGGAAGCGGCTAAAATGGGTTTAGCGGTAAACGAGGGCAAAACAAAATATATGCTGTAAACAAAAAGGGACACCCAACATCGACGAATTGGACAGAACGTCACAATAGACAGCTACAACTTCGAGGTAGTAAAGGACTTTGTCTACCTCGGTTCTGCCATAACTTCAAAAAATGACATCTCGTCGGAAATCAAACGAAGGATTACTCTTGCCAACCGCTGTTTCTTTGGGCTAAAGGGAATTGAGTAGTAAAGTCCTTTCTCGATCGACTAAGGAGACTCTATATAAGACCCTTATCATCCCAGTCTTGCTATATGGAGCTGAAGCATGGACTTTATCGAAAGCGGATGAAGATATCTTTGGTCGCTTGGAGAGAAAAATCCTTCGTAAGATATTCGGTCCCGTTTGCGTTGACGGGTTCTGGAGGAGAAGATTCAACTACGAACTGTACGAGCTGTACAGCGACATCAACCTGGTCAAAAAACTACACATTGGGCGTTAAAGATGGCTAGGACATGAGAGCGTATGGACATCAACGCTCCGGCTCGGAGAATATTCGACTATTACCCGGAGGGTCAGCGCAGCAGAGGACGACCTCGCCTAAGGTGGCGCACACAAGTAGAACAAGACCTCAGCCAACTTGACGTGCGCAACTGGAAGCGCCTAGCTAGGAACCGGGCTAGCTGGAAGAGGTTGTTGATTGAGGCCTTGGTTCACCCCGAACTGTAGCGCCACCTAAGTAAGTAAGTAAGTAAGCCTCCGCAATCACCAGGCCTAAGCCCAATAGGACATTTATGGGATCATTTGAACCGGAACATTCGCAAAAGGACTAATAAAAGCTAAGTCCTTAAAAAGGCTTTAATTGAAGAATAATCTTAAACAATAATCTTAAAAATGGTATGGAATCCACGATCGATGTTTGTGTGCATCGTCAGCAAGAATGTATGTATGAATTTAATGTAATTCATTAATAAATGGTCTATTTATAATTAGTCCAGTTGAATAACCCTTCTTTATTATTAGGCAAGCGAATAAAGAAATCCTACGCCGATAGTTTTTAGGATAGTACACTCTTAGCCATTTTCTATTTCCTTGATGCTTTTGCAATTTTGTGCTTCATTATTGATGATTTGATTACCTCTGTACTGTACTGTACTGTTCTCAACTAAAGTTTTTTATCACAACAGCTGGCTCTTATTTTTGAAAAGTTTATAAAGTTATAGTGATAAATTCGTTGGGGGAGATATTGATTACTGTTAATAAGTAATTATTTCCATTATTTTGCTTGCTGCAAGGTATCATGTCCACCAAATCCGTTTGCCATAAGTCATCTTACCCTTTTGACTCAAAGAAGTATCTGTTTATAAAATTTACATTGAATATTTTTATTTCAAATGGAAAATTATGGTTAAATTAAAAAATAACAAAGTAATTCACTAAACAAAGCCCATTTTGGTGCCGAGTCATATTTGTTTGTGTTTAGTTTGAACACGAATGTCGTTGGTTTTTTTCTCAGTGCGGTTAACAACTTTTTTTCCTTCTTGTTTGTGAGTCCTTTGTTACAGTGTCCATATATGTACACATAGCTTTCGTACTGTTAGTCGTGATGATGTGTTTGGGTGGGCAGAAGAGGGCAGAGATTGACAATGGTCCGTTGTTATCTTTAAGTTAAAATGATGTGGATTGTACTACAGTGTTGGCCAAAATTATTCTACCATGGAAAAAACTGAGTTAAATTGGAAAAACGTATATATTTATTTTTTTTCTATTTGAATTGTTTTTTATACAAAATATTTTAGTTATTAATTCACAACCAAAAAAATTATTTTAATTTTTAACATAATCACCTGGACAAAATTAAAGCACATACACCCAATCAAGAAAAACTAACGTTTGCTTGCAATATGCTACAATATAACCGTTTGTTTTTTGTAAACATGATCTTATAAATGATAAAAAAAAAGTGTTTGTGCATCATCGGCGTTGTAGATCGGTCAATATAATTTGAAACAAAAAGGAAAAATTGTCTGCTTTTAATAACGGCGAAGTTAAAGTAGTCATGTACGTGTCAAGTCAACAGACTTTTGCTAATTTCTTACAAGCCAAGTCAACTAATACTAGTAATTTCTTCAAGTGACAACTGACAAGCACAAGTGACTTGTGCATGTATGTATTTATGTATGCAGTATGTACATATACATATATGTACATACATATGTATATGCTTGGTCGTGTAATAGCAGGCATAACGCGCGTGGCAACCACACACCGTTTTTTCTATTGATAGTGTTTTTGAAATACATTTTAATTTTTAAAGAACTCATCTGCACCCATTCCTTTCCAATTCATATACTTATAATATTGCTGCACTATACCCACTCAATATTAAAAGTGCAGCAAGTCGAGTCAGTAGGGACATAGGTACAACAGTGGATATCGGCAGGTTGGTGCCAATCAGTGTCTACCTTATTCTAAGATATCAAACCACTAAAATATTTGTAGTACGTATTTTAAAATTACATCATTTTATTAATGTATGTATGTATGTATGTATGTTCATATTTTCCAACTGTAGCATAACTGCGTCGGTGCGTACTACAAGTTGCATGAATGCTCTTCTTAATGAAACGGTGGCAAATAAAAGAAAAGCTTTTTTTAAAACTGCCATGGGCGAATCCTCAGAAGCTGAGTGCAAAGTGGAATACCATCCCAAACTGGACATTCAGTTTCTACAGGGAAACTTTTCAATGGAACAGGTGTATAAGTTAGTTGAAGCGATCGTGGAGGAGCGCCTTCTTTGGGACAGACTGAGCCGAACGTATGATTCATGGCGAGCTGTGCACTTGGTTGAAGGTTTAGTCTCTGAAATAAGAGACCGCATCAAAGATCTCCGCCATAAAAGGTACGTATAGAATTAACTCTTTTCGTGGCTTAATAAATTTAAAATTTATCATTTTTAGCCATCGGATCATATGCATTTTGTCGCTAATAGAGAAGCAGAATCAGGGAATAAGTATAAAGATGAATTTTTTAATGGACGCTAAAAGCGATAATTTTACTAAATTTGTTTATGAAGGGGCGACGTATACAATTGTTGTAACTGTATTTCTAGTTCATAAGGATTAAAATGACTCGAATTTTGACATTATGTATGTTATGTATGATGATTTATGGGCTTACATACTTATTATCTCGCTTGGGTTTTGAGTTCCAAAGTCAACAATAAAAATTGGAGTGTTTTACAAACCAGCCCTAGCAGGTCATTATTATTGCATATTTTTTCTGTTGTCTGTAGTGTTGCTTTAAGCGTTAATCCTATGAGCTCTATAGGTACTACTTATGCACATAAATGTACACTCGTGGACAAAATAAAACCACCGCAATCGAAATAATTTCAAAAAGCTGGAAGCGTAGACCCAAAAAGTCTCCAGTGTTACTTCCAGCGGATTTGTTTAAAAAAAAACTGGTTTGCACATGCTGGGGATATTAACTATTCATTCTAGGAGCAAACTGCGAGCAACTAAGTGATCGGACGATATCATTGAAGAGAGAGTAGTTGAAGTGATCGGATGTGTTTTTCTTGAGCTCTTTGGTTTTCTGGTTATTTTGAAATCTTATACAATAAAGATCTCCCATCATTCGATGGATGGTTTTTGTGGAAAGTGTAAACATGTCCCTACAAAATGGTATATTTCCAGACTGCTGGAAAGAGTCTAATATTATCCCAATTCCAAAGATTAAAAACACGAATAAAGTTGAAGAATTTAGACCTGTCAATATGCTGCCACTAGAAAGTAAAATTTTTGGAAAAAGTTGTGCATATTCAACTTCAAAAGTATCTTGATTCTTATAATTTGATTTCTACCTACCAATCAGGATTTCGAAAAAACCACAATTGCGAATCACTAATTAACTTAGTCATAACTAAGTGGAAAATAGAAACTCATGAAATAAAGGCCAATGTTTCGGTTTTTCTAGATCTGAAGAGGGCCTTCGAAACTGTAGTTGAAGACAAAGATCCTACTTAATAAACTCGAGAAGTATGGCATAAGAGGTATAGAACTTGACAGGTTCAAGTCTTACTTACTTAAGAGAAGGCAGGGGACCAAGCTGAACGGCGTAATTTCTTCACAGATAGACGTGGAGTTTGGGGTCCCACAGGGGTCATTAATTAGAGTTTTATTATTCCTTATTTACATAAATGATATAGAAAAAGTTATTGAACATTCCAAATGGGTTCTATTTGCTGGGGATGCCTTGTTGTTCGCCTCGGGTATTTCTACAGACGAAGGAGTTCAAAAGGTCAACTCGGATCTGGTGAGACTGCAGCGGTGGTTCGAAATGAATAAACTTAAATAAAATATTAATAGAATAAAGGCTATGATTTTGAACGGTAAGGATAACCTCATTGATAATATTATTATTGACAATGAAATTATTGAAGTGGTAGAAGAAATCAAATACTTAGTTATCATAATTGATAATAAATTAAGTTTTAATCCTCACGTTGAAAATGTGTGTTAGAAGATAGCGAAGAAAATTTATTTTTTCTCTAAAATCAGGAAGAATATTTCCAGAATATGTGCAATTAAAGTATATAATACTATTATCAAACCACATTTTGAGTATTGTTCTAGTGTAATATTTATGTGCAATGAGTATATGTTAGATCGTCTTCAAAAATTACAAAATAAAGGCATGAGGATTATTCTTCAATGTAATAGATTCACTTCAATACGAACTATGTTGTAAATTGTTGTTAATTGTCATGGTTGAGCATAAATCAGCGAATTTTATTTAATGTGTTTATTTATAAGATAAAGTTTAATATCTTACCCTCTTATTTACAGTGACTCAACTTTTTGATCACATGATTAGTACAAAAATGATTTTTCGTTGTAACTTTTTTATTTATTAAGATAATTCATTGAAATTTTGAGGAGACAAAAATAGTAATGTTGTTATTCAGCAGATGAAAAGAAAACTTGAATATCTTTTTTAATTTCAATATACCTCGAAAAAGTACAAAACATGATATGTGATCAATTAGTTGACTTTGACAAACGTTTGTAGTTAAATATTCAGTATGTCTTCCTTTTGTTCTGAGAACAGCTTGAATTATTTGCACTTGCTAGAGCCTAAACTGTTCCAAGCAGTTTGAGTCCGGTCCCACAAATCGCTTGGATTTGGAAAGTCTCCTGGCTTTTTTGAAATTGCACTTTTGACCTCAGCCCAAAGATTTTCGATCGGGTTAAGGTCGGGAGAATGTGCTGGCCAATCAAGCGTTTGAAACTGCTTACCTTCAAGTCATGTTTTAGCCTCTCGAATAGTGTGTTTCGGATCATTTTATTGATGAAAGATAATGTCCGACACGTTCTTATTCCAATCGTTCAGACATTTCCGCGGTCCTCGTCCAAGGATGCTGACTTATTGGTTGGCATATATTCTCCCTTTAACTTCCACACAATTACCAACACCTTCCATGATCATAAACCCCCAAATGATTAAATTTCCGCCACCAAACTTATCGACTGGTTACTGGGTACTAGGTTACGACGGTACTGGGTTGCTCCATCAGTCTTTTTCCAGGTCCATTGACAACCATCAGAGCCAAAACGATTAATGTCGTTTTACTCGATCACACTACCCTTGCCCAGTCACTAATCGTATAAGTTGAGTATTTTTCTGCGAACTCCAGCCTAAGTTTCTTATGTCGTTTTGTCAATAGTGGTTTTTGTCACTTTCACACGTCCGTGTAAACCGTTTTTGTGTACAATTTTCCGAACAGTTTCTGTTGATACAACTATTCTGTCATTTTGTCGCAAATCTTTGTTCATTTGGGCTGCATTTTCGTGCACTCCGTACTTTATTTGTCTCAAAATACAGCTTTGTACAAGAGAATTTAGGATGGGTTTTTCACCGGTCCTTGTTTTCTACATCTTCAAACTTGAATTTTTTTCTTATTTTTGTGATGGAACTCAATGAAAATCCAGCTTTTATAGAAATATCACGGTATGTGCACTTAACATCAATAGGCACTTTGATTTCTTCTATTTTAGAGCGGCTTAGTTCTTTCATTTGATCTCGAAAAAAAACAAACGTAAACAACTTAGCAAATGCAAAAATAGTAGATTGTTTTACCTTTTCCTGGATTCAATATAACAATACGTACATAGAACTAAAATAGTATTTGAAAAAAACTTCAATTTCTCCAAGTTTTACTATACTACGATCACACCCAATGCACAATTTACACAGTCTCAACTAATTGATCACATGCTTTCGAGAATAGATTTCCGAAATTCTCCGAAATCTAACGGTACATTTTTATTTTTTTTTGCGTATTCTTATCTAGAACATCTATAACTATACTTTGTCAAAAGTTCGTTGCATTAACATTTAGATTCAAAAAGTTACAACTAAAAAACCTCTTACCTTTTCATCATGTGATCAGAAAGTTGAGTCACTGTATGTGAAAATATAAATTATGTTAATGAAGTCCAACCATATGATTTAAGAAACTCGAACGATTTCAGAGTCCTATCCTTTAGGACCTACAGGTCAGGTAACATGATTATGTGCAAGGGTTTTCAAATATTTAACGGTTTACCAAATGTAATCGAAAATATAGAAAATTTTAATGAATTTAAGAAGCAAACTATACTTTTTGTGAAGCAAAGATTTAGATGGTAAGATATATTTTGTAAGAAATGTTTATTTAAATAGCAGTTTTTTGCTAAATAAAATAATAAAAAAAAAAGAAGAAAGTGTGACCGTGATTTTGGCCGCGATGATGCTCAACTGGTGCCATGCGCGGAGTTTGTAAAAAGATTTTTCATCGAAAGTGTTGTGAGGGTCAAATAACTGAGTATGAGGTCAGTCTTTTGAAAAGAAATCGTAATCTCGGTAACTACTGCAATGAATGCGTTTTTTACCCAAACAGTTTTTAAAGCAGTAAGAGTCTTTGGTGGGATCCAATCAATCTTAGCATGATCTTTTTTATCGAGTTGATGAATAAAAATACACAAATAGTAACTGAAATACAAAGTAATATGAAAGCGGAATGTTTAAAACTGTTCGACAGAGACGAAAAACATATTCAAGAGAGTGTGAAATGTGTTACGGAATCAATAACGGAAATAAAAAGTCAAATTTCAAAGAATGTTAATGGTCTTGAAAGAGATGAGAAATTGAAAGAAAGTGTCAATCGTATATCTAAATCAGTGACCGCCTTAACAAATGAAATAAAAAAATATAATAACAGTCTGGTAAAGGGAAAAGGAGATAGATCATTTGCGGATGTTGTGAAGAAGAGTGAATCGTCTGTCCTTGTTTACCCAAAAAAGAAGCAAGAATCTAACGAAACGAGGAAACAAATAAAATTGCCAATAGATCCGACTAGTATAAATATAAACATTGTGGGGAACAAGAATAGCGGCGGCGTTGCCATTTAGTCCATCCAATCTCCGTATACCGAGTGTATAGTGTATACAAAAATGCAATGGACAAAACAAAAAGATTAATTACCCCAGGTGGCAGTCCAGCTTTACTGGAAAATCCACCCTCTTCGGAGGTCGGCTCTACGGATTCTGGGGAGAGCCATTTATTGCAATCCAATGACCCTTTAGTGTTTCGTAACACCAATAAAACACAACACTAAAAGTATTACTTAAATTATGTTTTTATTAAATAAAGATACACAGTTGTTTTTAGGTTTTAATAGTTGAAAAGTTAAAAGGCGTCGCTATTTCATCAGAAGGATGACAATTGAGAGAGAAGAATCAAAAAATGAATTTTAAACGTATTGTATACTTCATGGTATTGCCAAACAAAAATATTAAAATGAAAATGAACGAATATTAGTATATGTTAATCCATTAAAAATGTATATTCACCACAATATCCCCCACCTAGTTATCGACTAACGATATTTAAGAGGAAATCTAACATGTCTTCCAGATGATGTCTTCTTTGTTTGTGGCTCGTTGTCGGTTTTCGATTGTTTTTGTTTTGCATCATTTGATGTAGTAATATTTTTCGAAGCGATGTCGTTCTTTTGTTCTTTACTGGTTTCCTGTTGAGGTATTGCTGTTGGTGTTGTTGTATCGTCGAATATGTATGCGGCCTTTAAACGATCGATCGATATTTTTGTCACTCGCTGATTTATTTTTAAAACGAAGTATTTTTCAGATTTGGATATTACTTCAAACGGACCTTCGTAGTTGAATTCCAAAGGCGTTTTTACACGATCGGTCCTGATAAACACGTATTTGGCGTCTCTTAATGCTGGCTGCACACAATATCGTTCCATCCCGTGTCGTACTGGTTTCGTCATTGGTAACTCGAGCATTGATTTTCGAAGTAATTCCACGAACTCGGTTTGGCTGGTTTTGCTTTTTCGCGGCATAAGGAACTCACCAGGGATTCGTAGCGGCGCTCCGTACACCATCTCTGCCGGACTTAAACCGATGTCGCTCTTAATGGTTGATCGCATTCCCAAGAGCACTAGTGGAAGCGCTGAACTCCAACAATTCGTCTCCGAACACTTGATGGCGGCCTTTAATGTTCGATGCCAACGTTCTATAATCCCATTAGACTGTGGGTGGTACGGTGTTGTGCGTAAATGTTTGATGCCGAGTATTTGCGTTAATTCTTGAAAAATAGCCGATTCGAATTGACGACCCAAATCCGTAGTAATTCGTAAGGGGATACCAAACGTAGATATCCAACCGCTGATTAGTGCACTTGCCACACTTTGCGCTGTTATGTCTATTAGCGGAATCGCCACTGGCCATCTTGTATATCGGTCAATGCATGTCAGACAGTACCGAAATCCATTTGAAGTTGGCAGCGGTCCGACAATGTCGATATTAAATATAAATAAATAAATTTTATGTGCTCGAAACGGACATCGATGGACGCATAGTCGCTTAAAGGTGATTTCGTGTGTCGATGTATTTTTGCTTTCTGACACGGAATACATGAACGGACAAATGCAGCTACATCTGTGGACATCGAAGGCCAGACATAGTGATCAGCTACCAGTTGTTTTGTTGCTCTGATACCGGGGTGTGATAAAGAGTGAAGTTTATGAATCACTGTTTGACGAAAACACTTCGGTACGTATGGTCTTATTTTGTCTCGCAGAACGTGGCAGAAAATCTCATACGTCGAATCTGGAATGGATAGTTTTGATAACTTTATCGATTTATCGTTACCTTCGCTTAAAAGAGTCTGCAGTTCTGGATCTGTTTGTTGTTGTGTGGCCATCTCATCGAAACTAATTATTTCTTTTTGTACAGTATTAATGCGTGAGAGTAAGTCTGCAATGTCGTTGTCTGATCCTGGTAAATGACGAATGTCGGTTGTATACTGACTTATTAAATCAAGTTGTCGAGCTCTTCGTGGCGATGCTTTCTCACTTTTCTGCTTAAACGCGAAAATTAGTGGTTTATGGTCTGTGAAAACCATAAACTCTCTGCCCTCGAGTGCGTATTTAAAATGTTGAATTGCCTGGTATACGGCTGTTAATTCTCGATCATACGCGCTGTAATTTTTCTGCGCAGGTGTAAACTTTTTTGAGTAGAATCCGAGTGGTTGAATTTGGTCCTTGATGATCTGGTGAAGAACAGCGCCTACAGCATCGTCCGAAGCATCAGTCGTGAGTGTTATTTGTGCTTCTGGTGCCATATAGTTCAATAGCGTTGCATTTGCGAGATCGTCCTTGCAAGCAACGAAAGCGATCTCAGCCTCGGGTGTCCAATTTACAACACTGTTGTCATTCTTTTTGTTGCCATTGACCAATCGTTGTAATATATGTTGATTTTTCGTGGCATGCGGAATAAACGGACGATAAAAATTCAGCATTCCTAGAAATTTCCTTAAATTTTTTGCTACTTTCGGTTGTGGAAAATTTCGTATTGTTTTTACTTTATCTTCTGGCGGTTTTAATCCATCTGAACTGATTGTGTGGCCCAAAAAAGTTAGTTCTCGTTTTCCGAATTGACATTTATTAAAATTGATAGCCAGGTGTGCTTGACGAAGACGACAACATACGATGTGGATGTGTTTTACATGCTCTTCTACCGATTCCGATGCGATGAGGATATCATCAATATAAACGAAGATAAAATCGAGACCTTTCAATACTTCATTTATATGACGCTGGAACGTTTGAGCCGCATTTCTCAAACCAAATGTCATATAGAGAAATTCAAATAAGCCAAATGGAGTGATAATAGCTGATTTGTGAATGTCGCACGGTTCCATCGGAATTTGGTGGTATGCTCGCTGTAAATCGATCGTGGAAAAAACTTTTTTGCGATATAAGATACTGGTGACGTCGTGTAAATATGGTATCGGATATCTGTCGGGTACTGTGATATCATTCAACGCACGGTAATCACCACATGCCCGCCACTCTCCGTTCGTTTTTCTTACTAAATGCAACGGACTGGCCCAGTTGCTTTTCGAGGGTCTGCAGATGCCTTTTTCCAACAGATATTCAAACTCTTTTTTTGCCGCTTGTAGTTTATCGGTGGGAAGGCGACGAGCACGTGCATATGTCGGAGGCCCCTTTGTAGTAATATGATGCGTTACTTTAGAGTCGGTCGGTTTCTTGTTGGCGTTAATTGTAGCGAGGTCTTTGAACTCATGTAGTAATTGTGCGTAACGTTCGTGCGAATCGTATGCCACTATTTGTACAACATTACATAAGGTGTTTTTTCCTTTTGATTTGAGCATTGTCATTCGGTCGATAAGTTGGCCTTCCTTAATGTCGACTAACAGATCGAAATGTTTTAAAAAATCGGATCCAATAATAGCACAGCTGACGTCAGCCAGTAGGAACGTCCAGGTGAAATTTCGTCTTAATCCCAACGAGAGTGTTATTCGCTTTTCGCCGTATGTTTGTATCGGTGTGCCGTTGGCTGCGAACAGCTGAGTTGATTTTGTTGTTCTTCGCTTAATGGTGTTATGGGCTGGTAGCACGGAAAGATCCGCACCAGTATCTATCAAATATCGTTGTCTTGAAATGCTATCGTTAATAACTAGGCGGGCTATCCGATAATTGTCTTCAGATCCGCCCGCTTGATCGGAGGACGTAGTTAGTTTTTTTGGCGTATTTTTTCGATAAGCACACGGATCACGACACTTGCGAGCGTTTTGTCCGAATTTTTGATGATACCAGCAGAGTTCTTCGTCGGCATGTATTGACACGTTGGAGTGATCACGGGATTTTTGACGTCTAGAAGAAACTGAACGGGATAAGCGTTTGAAGTTGCTATTGTTTTTTATTAAGCTGTTTATTTGTTGTTCAATACGCCCTAGACGCTTGTCTATTTCAGTGTTACCTGAGATTGATGGTTGCACATTCGAAACGACAGCTAAATTGTGAAACTCACCAACTTCCATAATTTTGTCTGCCAATTTTGCTAGTTCGGATAGATCAGCGTCAGATGCTTGTAATATGGCTCGCACTTGTATTGGCAATCGTTGCAGCCATAATGACTTTAAAAAATCCTTGGTTATTTTGTTCTTACCAAGAGCGCTCAACTCATTTAACAATTGTGTTGGTCGTTTGTCACCCAAATCGATGTCAGATAGTAATTTCTGTGTTTTTTTTAATTCGCTCTCACAGAAACGTTCTACAATACACTTCTTTAAATTGACATACTTATCTTTTTCAGGCGGATTAAGGATTGCGTCAGATATTTGGACCAGAACATTCGATTCTATTGCAGCAACTACGGTGTTGAATTTGGATGCATCGCTTGTTATTCCGGCAACATTAAACTGTGCCTCGACTTGTGCTAGCCAAATTTCCGCATGATCAGGCCAAAAAGGTGGAACCTTAACAGCTACACGGTTCACAATTGGGCCGATGTTCATGGCTGTGGCGCCAGAGCCCGTGGACGTAGAGTCTTTATTTTCGTTGTTCTGCGTTTCAATCATTGCAGATTCGGTGCAATAATTACCTTAAAACTACTGGTGTTCGTTTGTCGGGGTCACCAATTTAGTGTTTCGTAACACCAATAAAACACAACACTAAAAGTATTACTTTAATTATGTTTTTATTAAATAAAGATACACAGTTGTTTTTAGGTTTTAATAGTTGAAAAGTTAAAAGGCGTCGCTATTTCATCAGAAGGATGACAATTGAGAGAGAAGAATCAAAAAATGAATTTTAAACGTATTGTATACTTCATGGTATTGCCAAACAAAAATATTAAAATGAAAATGAACGAATATTAGTATATGTTAATCCATTAAAAATGTATATTCACCACAACCCTTTCACAAGAAGTGCAAGGGTATCTCGATCTCCTCCATCAAGATCAAATAACTCCGGGAAAAAAAGTCCGCCGGGAGCGCCGCAGCGCGAAAATCAGGACTTAGCGAAATATAAAAGCTTTGAGGAAGAAAATAAAGTACTCCGAATAAAGCTTAACGAAATGGATCTACTCTATCAAGATCTTAAGAAAGAGATAGATCTATTAAAAGAAGAGAATAAGGTTCTTAAGAACACACACTCGCAGAAAGAGCGCGAATGTGCTCCAGCACTATTAGATAGTCGGGAGTACCACACCGATGAAGAAGAGCTAGCACGCGAAACGAATCGGGTCCCTAAGAAAAGACCTACTAAAAAACGGAGAGCCGGTTCTTCGCCCGAAGTCGTGCCCTTAAACGAAGAAAAGCGTAAAGAACTGCAAGAAAATCAACGTAAAACGCAATTTCGTTTACCGCCACCAATAAACATCGTCGGGATAACGGAATATAATAGTTGCATAGCCTACTTAAAGGAACGATAACATCAGAATTTAAGGTCACATCTTTGAGGAATAATGCGTGGAAGATTAACGTCGATGACCATGACGACTATCGCGCACTGTCCCAGAAACTTAATATCGATAAGATTCAGTGGTATACTTTCGAAATCAAGTCAGAAAGGCCACATCGTGTTGTTGCAAGGGGACTTCACCCCTCGTGCACAAAAGAAGAGATTATGAGCGACCTTCAAGATAAGGGCTTTAAAATTCTTGATGCCGTTAATATCATCAAGAAGGAGAAGCAACAATCCGAAATAGATAAGGACATCTTGGTTAGGCGTGGACTTCCGCTTTTTATGCTAACATTCGATAAAGCTGATAGTATCGACGATATTTATCGAATTAAAACCATATTGAATATCGTGGTCAAAATCGAGCCCATGCGTAGAAATTTAAAAATAATTCCGCAGTGCAAACGTTGCCAAGGATTCAATCATACGCAAACGTATTGCAAAAAAGAACCACGGTGTGTGAAATGCGCCGGAAATCACCTCTCCCAAGACTGTCGAGTAAACAAGCAAGCCTCTGCAATCTGTGCTAATTGTAAGGGAAAGCACCCGGCAAATTATAGAGGCTGTGAAGTAGCCAAGGAGTTGCAAAAACGAAGAGATACACTTCATAAGCCTCAAAATAAAATAATAAAACCGCTAACTAAGGCAAATGGTAAGATCGGTCAGGAGAACGTAAACAAACAAAAACCACCGGGTTCAGAGCGGAAGAAGGTGGTGATAGCAGAAAAGCCCTCGACTTCTGGTCTTAAAATAAACGGTAATGAAAAGCCATTAGAAAAGACATCGGGTAATAGCCCTCGGACAGCAGGAGTGCAGACCTACGCCCAGGCTGCAGCATCCGAAAAATCAAAAAACCTCGAAACCCCAACGGACCCTGCTTCTCAAGATTTCTCAATTATTCTCGCGAAACTTGAAGAGCAAAGCAAAATAAATAAAATGATTCTCGATAGGTTGGTTAAGCTCGAGAGTTATTCACGGAAAACGCGTACTTCACCTATAATATGAATGAAAAAAGAATGTTAAAAATATGTACTTGGAATGCAAACGGACTTTTGCAAAAACTTGACGAATTGGAAATATTCATGCGAGAAAAAGATATTGACATTTGCTTGATTTCTGAAACTCACGTGAAAAAGGAATCGCATTTAAAAATAAAAGGCTATACTGATTACCACGCTTGTCACCCTTCGGACAAAGCGAGAGGCGGATCTTCCTTGTTTATTAAAGACTGCATTGAACAATGCGAAGACCTAAAGATAGAGCTTGAAACTCTGCAACTGTGCACAATTCGAGTTAAAAATAGTCAGCGTACTATTAAAATCTCAGCTATTTACTGTCCAACGCGTTCCGCGCTCAAAAAAAGTGATTTTACTAACTTATTTAAATCGCTGAAACCTAATTTCATTATTGGCGGCGATTTTAATGCGAAACATACGTTCTGGGGCTCTAGATACATCTCGCAAAAAGGTAGAATGCTCTATGGGGCAGGTATGGAGTACAATTGTGATTTTCATTCGACGGGCAAACCGACTTACTGGCCAGCTGATACTTTGAAAATACCTGATCTGATCGATTTCTTCGTGGTGAAAGGAATATCTAACAACCACATAAAAGTTGAAGAGAGCTTTGATCTGTCGTCTGATCATTCCCCAGTTATTTTGACAATGAGCGAAAAACTAGTATATAACCGAGAGCCAGCGAAATTAACTGGTAGAACAACTAACTGGGAAGGCTTTAGGAACGAAATCGAAGTAAATGTTGAACTGAGCGTACCGCTTACGACACCCTATGAACTTGAGGTTGAAGTCGATCGCTTCGTTGAGATAGTACAGCTCGCCTCTTGGAATAATACGCCCAATCCAAGAAAAACGCCGGACAAATACGGTCTACGATATTCATCTGAAATAAAAGAATTAATCAGGGAAAAAAGAAAAGCGCGTACAAGATGGCAACAGAGTCGTGCTCCACAGCATAAAACATATCTGAATCGTCTCTGCAATTTGTTAAAGAATAGCATTAAGGATTTTAAAAATCGTGCGATAGGCTCTTACCTTGAGAGTTTAACAGCGAGAAAAGATTCCAATTATTCCCTTTGGAAAGCCGTAAAAGGCACAAAAAGGCCCAAAATCGCTGCGCCGCCACTTAAAATAAATCAAAATGAATGGGCAAGGGAAGATAAAGAAAAAGCGGATATTTTTGCCGCCCATTTGGAAGAAACCTTTAAACCGAACGTTGGTCAAGTGGTTCATGACAACATCAACATCACAAGGATGGTAGTTCCACCATCTGACGATTTAACGCGCAGATCTGCGACGCTTAGAGAACTCGAACGTGAGATCGCGAAACTAAAACCTAAGAAAGCACCTGGTTATGATTTGATTACCGGAAAAATTCTCAAAGCCTTACCTAGAAAAGCATTAATTAAGCTTCTCCATATTATAAATGCTGCACTCAGATTAAAACACGTACCGAGCCAATGGAAAGTTGCGGAAGTCATAATGGTTTTAAAACCAGGAAAACCGTCATATGAAGTAAAATCATACAGACCAATATCGCTTCTTCCAGTCATATCCAAAATTTTCGAGAGGATATTACTAAGGCGTCTTCAACCGGTTATAGAAGAAAATAATCTAATACCTGACCACCAGTTTGGGTTCAGAAGTAAGCATTCGACGATTGACCAGGCGCATAGAATTACTAACGTAATCGAAAAAGCATTAGAAGAAAAAAAGATATGCTCAACCGTATTTCTTGACGTCTCGCAAGCCTTTGATAAGGTGTGGCACGATGGCTTGAAATGCAAACTACGACAAGTACTTCCCGCAAACCTATACGAGATTTTGAATTCATATCTCGGGAATAGACTCTTCCGTGTTAGAAATGGAAACGAATACTCAGAGCTCAAAGAAATTTTGGCCGGCGCACCGCAAGGAAGCGTTCTGGGGCCGCTTCTCTATCTGTTATATACTCGTGATATACCGAAAGAAGATGGAACTATCCTTGCTACGTTTGCCGACGACACCGCTATCCTAGCGGTAGGTAAAACAATCGAGGAAACGACTGCCAAACTGCAAAACGCATTAAATAAAGTAAATGAATGGACGAAGGACTGGCGGATCGCCCTTAACGGAACTAAATCTGTTCACGTGAATTTCACTTATAGGAAAATTAATGACTTGCCAATTTTTATAAATTTGGCCCGAATACCCTTTGCAAATGAAGCCAAATACCTGGGAATGACATTCGACGCAAGGTTGAAGTGGAATTCGCACGTGAAAATGAAACGTAAAGAACTAGATATCAAATATAGAGAAATGTACTGGTTGATCGGAAAACATTCCCACCTCAGTACCGAGAACAAACTGCTTTTATACAAGCAAGTGCTAAAGCCGGTGTGGACCTACGGTATACAACTTTGGGGTTGTACCAAGAAAACAAATGCCAATATTTTACAGACCTTTCAAAATAAAGTGCTTAGAGAAATTGTCCAAGCACCGTGATATGCTAGAAACGACGATATCCACAGGGATCTCGGAATTCCGACAATCGAAGCTGAAACTAGAAGCTTCGCGCGAAAACATAGAAACCGACTAATCGGACATGTTAATAATACAGTCCTACTTATTTTGGATGAGAGCAATTTATTGCGCCGACTACAAAGAACAAAACCTTTCGACTTGGCGAGATAAGGATTAACCGCGTCTAAATTGCGGAACATGCAGGATCTTTCATTGGAAAGTAACCTGCCAAACGTCTATATTTCGTGATAGAAAAATTGCTTGATAAGTAGTATAACTTAGTTGCAGTACCTAACAAATTTATATCGAAGGGAGGTGTTTTTGGTCAGTAAGAATCTGACACTACTATGAGCACGCGCTTGCTATTCTCATAGTGTCTATGGAAGATTTTCACCTACCCTCGAAAAAAAAAAAAAAAAAAAAAAATAAAAAATTAGTGTGGTGATAAACAATCCTCTGAAACACTTAAAAATGAAATTGAGAATAAATTAAAAGAAGAATATAATGTAATTGTCCCTAAGATATCTAAACCAAAAATATGTGTTATGAATTTAGAGAGTGACGAAAATGAAGTTGAAATCGTCAATAAAATTAAAAAACAAAACATGGAATTAAACGATTGTGAAATAAAACAGGCTTCAAGCCCGGAACGCAGGCACTTCGAAAACAGTGAAGGAGACCTAGTCACCGAAGTGCAGGGAATAGTAGATTTGTTTAAGCAGCACTTCCAGCAGCTACTTAATGGGCATCAGGTAATGAGAGTGATAGGAAAAGAAGAGAACCCGCATCCAGTCAACGAAGAATCCATCCCCCCTCCCAGTTTTGAAGAGGTCGGCTTAACTATCAAAAAGCTGAAGAACAACAAGGCCGCCGGCTGTGGTGGTTTACTAGCAGAGCTTTTCAAACATGGTGGTGACCAAATTTTCACACTAAGGCAATTCCTGGAAAAGACCAACGAATTTCAAGTCGAGACTCACCGATGAAGAGATCATCGACTTCAAAGCCGCATATGATAGCATTCGTCGTCTTGAGCTCTACAAGGCGATGGCCGAATTCGGGATCCCGGCTAAACTGATCCAGCTATGCCACGTGACGCTGAAAAATAAGCGAAATTGTGAACGCAGAATATTTTATTGCGAGATTACTACAAACAAATAAACTGATAGCTGCCGTAAATTTATTGTACTAGTTCTTCTGTATTGAACAAAAAAATTGGAAATTTTCCTAAATAATATTTTTTTATAATTAAGTAGACTTTATTTGAATAAATATTGCTCATTTAATTGATTGTCTTTTAATTTTACCCAATAGATTACTTGAATAATAATTCAAAACTAGTTTGGACTAACACACTTAAGATAAACTAGTTTGGCCTAGGCCGAACTAGTTTGTCCTCATATGCTTAGGATAAACTAGTTTGGCCTAGGACAAACTAGTTTTGCCTGAAATCGGATTTGGCCGGTAACATATACACCTGTATATTAATAATAGGCGTGTTTTTTTTCAAAACTATATAGGCTTAGAAAATTTTTTCCATGTTAATTACACTAACAACTAAGCCTATATAGGCTTACGAAAACTGGATAATTATCCAGTCTTAGGTGCTTAGCCTGGGGGCCTATTCCTGTACACGAGTCGAGTGAGACGTCAAAAGTGAGCTCACAGTCAAGTCGAGTACGTTTTCGTATTCCTGGACTCGATCGACTGTCTCTCACTCGAGTGCAGTTTGAACACAATTTTGAACCATACCCAACTTCACTTTATGTCGGTTTGACATTTCATTTCAGCATTTATATATGAAAAAATTAAATTGTTGTGTTAACGTTTAGTTCTATTTTGTGAATTATTAATTCATTTTTTTAATTATAATATTATTTTATAAATTATTAATTAACTGATGATCGTGATAAAGAGGACGACCGTAAATTCACTTTAAAAAGGATATCCGTCAAATGCTTTGCAACTACCGAGTAATACGTCAGTAAATATATTACGACAAAAACAAATAAATTTATGTTATTAATGTGATATTTTATATTTTACAGATTTCAAGACTTATTTAGAGTAAAGATATTTTCCATTATTTACTCGAAACAATGACAGCATGCTTTAAAAGCCGCAGCAGATCATCTTCAATGGATAGTTTTTGTTTTATTTTCAAATTATTTTTGTAATTGCACCAAATCTATAAATACAATACAATAATTATCAACAAATATATATAATGTTTTAATGTTTATAATATAAGCGTATCATATAATTAATTTCTTCCACCCACTCACGCATCTTACAGGTGGTCCTTTAATTATATCCACAATTCATTCGCTTTTTGTCTTACTTCCGGAGACTTATGCGGCCTGTTTCAAGATCTACCAAAATCTCTTTCTATTTTTATCCTAAAATAAATAGAAATATTAAATAATTTCACCAAAGAACAAAGCAATGCTATAAAATTCATGTTTCAGTTCGAGTACAGGAATACCAAAATTGAGTGACTCGTGTTCAGGAATACCATTTCATCACTGTCACATGAAATTGACTCTCACTCGTGTACAGGCATAGGCCCCCTGGATAGAAAAATTTGCTACCAAACTGTTTTCGTCGATAGTTATCGAAAATGTTATCGAAATGTCCAATATGAGATGAAAGTTAGGGAGAAATATGAAGGCCGGTAGCTATCAACCGAACTCTGCTGTCATTTCAAATTTAAATTATTTCTGTTCATTTTAAAATGGGTAGAAAAGAAAGAAATACGAATTCATCCGACAAGAAAAAGAAAATTATAATGAATTAATTGAACATGTTCCTTATTTTACTATTTAATTGAATTAAATTTGAAGAAAAAAAATTATATCCACCAACTTGTTAATGAGCGCTTGATAACTACCGGCCTTACTTTCAATGAAAACAAATGCCGATGTGAAACTGTCAAACGTCAATTAGCATAGTCCTGCCAAGTCACTGTTCATCGTTTTTTTTTCTCATTTTCCGCTAAGCCTATATAGATTTGAAAAAAAAAAAACACGCCTATTAACAAATTAAAACAGATGCTGATAAGTATACGGGTTGGTACCCATAATTGGAAGTAGTAGAAATGCATGCCATTTCAGTTGTTGTACGTGCAATTTTTTGAAGCAATGTTTTAGAAATTCGTTTTGAAAGTGTCAATTTCAAGGGGAGTTACATGACAATACGAAAAGGCACTTATAGGCTAAGAGCGGCGATTCGAGCAAAGAGAATAATGATAGGTTCCCAACGGTCGATTCGATAACGCCAAAAGGGGTATAAAGTATCCTAGGTTACCGTGATATTGCGTGAGGTACTTGACCGATGAGCCAGAGACATTTGTGAACCGCATGTCATATTCTTATCTGACATCACTGAAACCGGTGCGGTGGCGAGTCTTGATGATATTCATTTATTATTTTTAGAGCTCTGCCTTCATCCGTTTCCGTAATTGCTGCACATTAATATTTTAAATTGTACATAAACACCACTTGCTTTATTTATTAAATATTGTACGCATTTTATTCATATATTAATATTATAAACATATCATAAAAACTAACCACACAAGATGGGTTTATCGTTTTCAAGGTATCCTTCGGATTCTTAAGAAAAATGTATCAAAAAAGCTTATTATGACTGACAATTTGGTGGAAACAATTCAAATCACGCCCTTGAACATTTCGGGTGTGTTTTCTTTTAACTTAGACGGAATGCTATTTGCATTTTGTACACAAAAAAAAAAAAAAAAACAACAATCGTTTGACGGAATTAATAGGCCGCCCTACGCTTATAATTGCGAATGTTATTTGCCAAACAGCAACCAAAGATAAAGCCCACAAGCTGTAAACAAAAAAAAAAAACATATCATCAATAAAGAAAAGATACAAAAAGAGTTTTAAAAAATGTCTTACCTCAACGCCGACAATGGCCAAACCAGCGAACTTAATAATATCACTCTTGCCGGACCAGAAATCAATGAATTTGTTTCTGCAGCCAGAAATGTAGATGTTCAATGGATTTGAGCAGTCGTTATTTTCGCAGCATGTTGATGGTGGAAGTGACGCTACGGTCAGGTAATCACCGGGTCCGTTTTTACCACAACATTTGAACTAGAAAATAATCATTGTTTATTATATAATAATTGATTGTGCGCATTCGTTTTGTAGAATACTTACTCCAACTTGCATGGCATCCATGAAGTCAGCCTTACGGGTGCGTTCCTCCCATGCCTTATCAACTACTTTGCCCATGGAGTTAATAAAGTTCTCCTTATCGACCCAGAAGTAGACGACACATACAAGTTGTATGATGAGTATAACCAAAAGCAGTACTGAATACTACGTAATAGAGAAGGAGGAGAATATTACCTTTAATAACACTGAAATTATCATTAACTTACTGTCATGGACATGCAGTATGATTCCCTGATTGCTCCGCAACATCCCAGGAATGAAATCAAGAGCACAATTGATCCCAAGACGATGAGTCCAATTGGGATTTGTTGCGTTTTCACGGCTTCTTCAAGATTGTGGTAATCACCAGCGTTGTTGAACAACAGTACGCCAAAGACGACAAGCAGGATTCCACATATCTAAGATAAAATAAATAAATGTACATATGTTTATTAGTTTATTAATACTGTTAATTATACGAATACAGTTAAACATTTTACGAGTCAATACAATATTGGCATTCCATACATTTAATGGATCAGAAAATCTTTTAGAATAAATAATATTTTAATAATCTTGTCTTGTCTTGAGTCAACCATAGACTAGTTCTAAAATTTTGCAGGGTAATAAAAAGCTTTGAGAACTGTGGCGGTTTAGGTGCCATCCTTGGATGGATTCTAAGAGATCGCGATGGGCCACTCTAGTGCCTGGTGTTTTGGGATGGCTCAGCCACTCAACTTAACCTGAAAATCTAAGTATTACCCTGGCCATCTCAATCCCCCGACATAAACTCCATAGAAAATCTATGGGAGGTGTTAAAAAGAAGTGTTTCTTATAAGAATACAACAAATACAACTCAATTATGGGGGAAAATAAAATCAGCATGGAATGAAACACCTTTACTAATTTGCCAAACTCTTATCTACTCAATGCCACGAAGATGTGAGACCATTTTGAAAAGTAAAGGCCATACAACTAAGTACAACTAATAGTGACCATTTTATTTAATCGCAAGGGTTCTTCGAAAAGCAAAATTAAAATGTAAAATGTTGTTTGGGAATGCATAATTCAATATCGCCCCACTACAAACATTTATTTGAAAGCTGACTGTGCGTGCACTCTTATTATGTTGGCCTCCACTGTACGTATGCACATCGCATAACAATTCCGGTTATACCCACATACTTACGTACGTATATGTACGTACATACATATATGTCTGTCTTCTTTAAAACAGAAATTAGCTGTTAAAATTAAACATGCATGGAATCATTTGATAAAGCCGAACACACCTTGGTTTTTTTTTTTTTTTTTTTTTTCCGAGGGTAGGTGAAAATCTTCCATAGACACTATGAGAATAGCAAGCGCGTGCTCATAGTAGTGTCAGATTCTTACTGACCAAAAACACCACCCTTCGATATAAATTTGTTAGATACTGCAACTAAGTTATACTACTTATCAAGCAATTTTTCTATCACGAAATATAAACGTTTGGCAGGTTACTTTCCAATGAAAGATCCTGCATGTTCCGCAATTTAGACGCGGTTAATCCTTATCTCGCCAAGTCGAAAGGTTTTGTTCTTTGTAGTCGGCGCAATAAATTGCTCTCATCCAAAATAAGTAGGACTGTATTATTAACATGTCCGATTAGTCGGTTTCTATGTTTTCGCGCGAAGCTTCTAGTTTCAGCTTCGATTGTCGGAATTCCGAGATCCCTGTGGATATCGTCGTTTCTAGCATACCACGGTGCTTGGACAATTTCTCTTAGCACTTTATTTTGAAAGGTCTGTAAAATATTGGCATTTGTTTTCTTGGTACAACCCCAAAGTTGTATACCGTAGGACCACACCGGCTTTAGCACTTGCTTGTATAAAAGCAGTTTGTTTTCGGTACTGAGGTGGGAATGTTTTCCGATCAACCAGTACATTTCTCTATATTTGATATCTAGTTCTTTACGTTTCATTTTCACGTGCGAATTCCACTTCAACCTTGCGTCGAGTGTCATTCCCAGGTATTTGGCTTCATTTGCAAAGGGTATTCGGGCCAAATTTATAAAAATGGGCAAGTCATTAATTTTCCTATAAGTGAAATTCACGTGAACAGATTTAGTTCCGTTAAGGGCGATCCGCCAGTCCCTCGTCCATTCATTTACTTTATTTAATGCGTTTTGCAGTTTGGCAGTCGTTTCCTCGATTGTTTTACCTACCGCTAGGATAGTGGTATCGTCGGCAAACGTAGCAAGGATAGTGCCATCTTCTTTCGGTATATCACGAGTATATAACAGATAGAGAAGCGGCCCCAGAACGCTTCCTTGCGGTACGCCGGCCGAAATTTCTTTGAGCTCTGAGTATTCGTTTCCATTTCTAACACGGAAGAGTCTATTCCCGAGATATGAATTCAAAATCTCGTATAGGTTTGCGGGAAGTACTTGTGGTAGTTTGCATTTCAAGCCATCGTGCCACACCTTATCAAAGGCTTGCGAGACGTCAAGAAATACGGTTGAGCATATCTTTTTTTCTTCTAGTGCTTTTTCGATTACGTTAGTAATTCTATGCACCTGGTCAATCGTCGAATGCTTACTTCTGAACCCAAACTGGTGGTCAGGTATTAGATTATTTTCTTCTATAACCGGTTGGAGACGCCTTAGCAATATCCTCTCGAAAATTTTGGATATGACGGGAAGAAGCGATATTGGTCTGTATGATTTTACTTCATATGACGGTTTTCCTGGTTTTAAAACCATTATGACTTCCGCAACTTTCCATTGGCTCGGCACGTGTTTTAATCTGAGTGCAGCATTTATAATATGGAGCAGCTTAATTAATGCTTTTCTAGGTAAGGCTTTGAGAATTTCTCCGGTGATCAAATCATAACCAGGAGCTTTCTTGGGTTTTAGTTTCGCGATCTCACGTTCGAGTTCTCTAAGCGTCGCAGATCTGCGCGTTAAATCGTCAGATCCTTGTGATGTTGATGTTGTCATGAACCACTTGACCAACGTTCGGTTTAAAGGTTTCTTCCAAATGGCCGGCAAAAATATCCGCTTTTTCTTTATCTTCCCTTGCCCATTCATTTTGATTTATTTTAAGTGGCGGCGCAGGGATTTTGGGCCTTTTGGTGCCTTTTACGGCTTTCCAAAGGGAATAATTGGAATCTTTTTTCGCTGTTAAACTCTCAAGGTAAGAGCCTATCGCACGATTTTTAAAATCCTTAATGCTATTTTTTAACAAATTGCAAAGACGATTCAGATATGTTTTATGCTGTGGAGCACGACTCTGTTGCCATCTTTTACGCGCTTTTCTTTTTTCCCTGATTAATTCTTTTATTTCAGAAGGATATCGTAGACCGTATTTGTCCGGCGTTTTTCTTGGATTGGGCGTATTATTCCAAGAGGCGAGCTGTACTATCTCAACGAAGCGATCGACTTCAACCTCAAGTTCATAGGGTGTCGTAAGCGGTACGCTCAGTTCAACATTTACTTCGATTTCGTTCCTAAAGCCTTCCCAGTTAGTTGTTCTACCGCTTAATTTCGCCGGCTCTCGGTTATATAATAGTTTTTCGCTCAATGTCAAAATAATTGGGGAATGATCAGATGACAGATCAAAGCTTTCTTCAACTTTTATGTGGTTGTTAGATATTCCTTTCACCACGAAGAAATCGATCAGGTCAGGTATTTTCAAAGTATCAGCTGGCCAGTAAGTCGGTTTGCCCGTCGAATGGAAATCACAACTGTACTCCATACCTGCCCCATAGAGCATTCTACCTTTTTGCGAGATGTATCTAGAGCCCCAGAACGTATGTTTCGCGTTAAAATCGCCGCCAATAATGAAATTAGGTTTCAGCGATTTAAATAAGTTAGTAAAATCACTTTTTTCAAGCGCGGAACGCGGTGGACAGTAGATAGATGAGATTTTAATAGTACGCTGACTATTTTTAACTCGAATTGTGCACAGTTGCAGAGTTTCAAGCTCTATCTTTAGGTCTTCGCATTGTTCAATGCAGTCTTTAATAAACAAGGAAGATCCGCCTCTCGCTTTGCCCGAAGGGTGACAAGCGTGGTAATCAGTATAGCCTTTTATTTTTAAATGCGATTCCTTTTTCACGTGAGTTTCAGAAATCAAGCAAATGTCAATATCTTTTTCTCGCATGAATATTTCCAATTCGTCAAGTTTTTGCAAAAGTCCGTTTGCATTCCAAGTACATATTTTTAAAATTCTTTTTTCATTCATATTCTAGGTGAAGTACGCGTTTTCCGTGAATAACTCTCGAGCTTAACCAACCTATCGAGAATAATTTTATTTATTTTGCTTTGCTCTTCAAGTTTTGCGAGAATAATTGAGAAAACTTGAGAAGCAGGGTCCGTCGGGAGTTCGAGGTTTTTTGATTTTTCGGATGCTGCAGCCTGGGCGTAGGTCTGCACTCCTGCTGTCCGAGGGCTATTACCCGATGTCTTTTCTAATGGCTTTTCATTACCATTTATTTTAAGACCAGAAGTCGAGGGCTTTTCTGCTATCACCGCCTTCTTCCGCTCTATACCCGGTGGTTTTTGTTTGTTTACGTTCTCCTGACCGATCTTACCATTTGCCTTAGTTAGCGGTTTTATTATTTTATTTTGAGGCTTATGGAGTGTATCTCTTCGTTTTTGCAACTCCTTGGCTACTTCACAGCCTCTATAATTTGCCGGGTGCTTTCCCTTACAATTAGCACAGATTGCAGAGGCTTGCTTGTTTACTCGACAGTCTTGGGAGAGGTGATTTCCGGCGCATTTCACACACTGTGGTTCTTTTTTGCAATACGTTTGCGTATGATTGAATCCTTGGCAACGTTTGCACTGCGGAATTATTTTTAAATTTCTACGCATAACCTTGGTGTGACTATCATTTTATTTTAGGTTTTGCCTACTGGTTGTATTGTATATGTTTATGCCATACATACTTACTGCAATAATCATTTAATAACATGAAAAAACCCATCAACATCACAACAACTTTCTCAAGCTTAAGAGCTTTAATAACATTATAAACTATATCGACCTTTCAACTGACCTAGTCTATGTAGGTAACTCCAATTATTTCATTGCGCACACCTGTTCGGTCAGACACTTTTAACACTGCAAACGTTAAGAAATTAATGCATAATCATGCCACACTTGCGTAATCAATGTTAATACCTACTGAAGTAATCGAACAGACAACGGCAACACTGTCATGAAACCGGAATTGCTGTCATATTATAAAAACCAAGTCCAATCCTTATATACATAACATTGTTTCAAGTTACACATACAATATATGTTTTGTATGCACAGTGTGCGAAATAATTTACGGCTTTAACCAGTTGTGGGAAACATGGCCGACAATTTAAATTAAAGAAAATGTTTGCGCTGCTGACAGAGATAGTAAGTTCAAGTATAAACACAGCCTACACGCAAAGATTGTAAGCAGTTAAGAAATATCACAAGGTATGCAAACAATTGTTTATTTGTGGAATTAATTTTCTAGTGACAATTGCTCTGATGCGTGTGCAGTGGAATATGCTTAATTGCTAGTTTTATTAAGATTTTAATTCTAACTCAGAGATATGCAGGTATGATACGAGTAAGTCCAAATTAATTAGAGTAGTTATGAAAAAATTGTTTTGTTGGAGAGAAATGTTGCTGGTTTGTGTAAGCAAACACGGTGGTTTGTCAATAAAAGTATGACCAAGCTATTAATAACAATAGGTACATACTTTGTTTACAAAGGACTATATTTAATCATGACTTATGTAGGGTAAAGGCACTAGTGGTCGGCCACCTAACTTCTTTTTTCACTTTGCGCTTCTCCAGTTACTAAAGTATTTGATGAAGAACGTTTAAACAGAATTTCATTGAATGTCAAAACAAATATTAATCGATAAAAATAAGAATTTTTAATTAAACCCTCACTGTTCTCTAGAAATGACCAAATTGATGAAAAAAGTCATATTGCGCTAGTGGTCGGCCGCCAAATTTTAGTAGTCGGCCATAAAAGTTCTAGTGGTCGGCCAGGTCCAATAAGTCAATGAAAATAACATATTCAATGATCATTTAAGGGTTTATTTGAATGCAAAACATTTAATAAACAATATTTTATTATTTTTAATAGCATAGAATAGCATAGAAAATAGAAATAAGTTAAATAATTGCTACTAATCTAAAAAAAAGTTATTGAATAGCTTAAGAGATTAATAAGGTTTAATAACAAAATAACAAAAAATACACAGTTAAGGAACTTCAAAAACGTTTGCATAGACCGTTTTTACAGCTTCGCTTATTCCTTAAGCTTCCCTTGAAGCAAGTACAGGATTTCGTTTTAAAAATAAAGAAAACCAGACCTGCAATCTTTGAAGGGTGTTTTCCTTCAAATGTGTTTAATTATCTTCTGAACAGTGTATGTATAAGCAAGTGAGACAAATACATAGGCCGATACCAATCGAAATAGGATTCAGTGGCCGAACACTAGCTTGGTAATTTCATTAGTCGGCCGGCAGTGCCCCGACAATTTTAGTACCTGGCCGAGCACTAACATTTCTCAAACATTTGTGTGCTTAGCGGTTAAATCAGAGCAATTCATTAATAAACTTTCAATATTGTACGGCAAAAGATAAATTTAAGCTATATAGTGCATTTCGTTAGTGCTCGGCCATACTAGGCATTAAAATGTTATCTTCCAAATAAATTATAATATAAATTAAGACTTTTGTAAATACGCACAACTAAAAAAAAACAAGCAATCACCACATTTTTACGCTTTCGCAAATGTGCACGGACTTATGTGCATCTCCCAGCTGCAGTATTTGCGTTATAAATTCAAGTTTGAGGATAGATGTGTAGGACATGTATCTGCTTGTATCTGCATCTTCACATTAAGAAAATTCCTAACGGTATTTATATTACATGAGGAAAAGGGTTTAAGTGGCCGACCACTAGAAAGTGGCCGACCACTAGTGCCTTTACCCTATGTATGTCATGTCATGACTATACGTATGAATATAAATTACCATGTAAGAACAATTTGAAACCGGATGTTAGTAGGTGATATTAGCCGTATTTTATAATCGCCAATGATCTATGTAGGTATGTATGTAGATCATTGGTTTGTATGCATTTCAACAACAATACGAGATCTTGCTTTTTATCAGGATCAATTTTCGTGATTCGAAAATTAGTTAGGCTATTTCTCACTAGGATACACTTCCGTTTGTGAATGTTGAGGCGTACATGTTGATCCGAAATGGAAACTTGTTTGTCACTTGGAGAGCCACGTGGAGGAGTTGTTTGGAGATCAGCAAAGTGTCTATAGTAGATGGATCTTACCTAGCATTGAGGGAATCCATTGGCTAGTTAGCCGTGGCGACGTTCTGACTTTGAGGTGTTTTACTCTTTTAAAACAAGCAAAGAAAATGAAAAAAAAAAAACATACAAAAGTATAACTAAAAGGACAAGACCACAAATCCTTTAATTGAACCTCATATCGGGTGGAAGTGTTGTAATTGAGCACTCCACTATATTCAGTATTTCCAACAAAACAATTACAAAATCCATTTAGGAAAAATAAATATTCTAAAAAATTGCTTATGTCACATTTTGCCATTATAGATTGCTTGACTTCTTTAGACTTTTTAATGTGCAATTCCCGGTAAGGTGCCAAGGGAATCCCTACGTTGCTTTGAAAGGTTCTCGAGCGATTGCACTGCCGTGCCAATGCAGATGCGTATGAATGAAGCAAAAGAAAACGTAAAACAAATCTGTCTAGACAAATAAAATACGGAAATATAAAGTTAACAGAACATAACGTATTATAATTCGCGCAAAGCGAGGCCGCGCAAATCGAATTTGGGTAGGCAAATGCATTTCGCGCAAAGAGAAGTCGCGCGAAGCGAGGGACCAGTGTATCAAAAAATTTAATTACAGCTTGAAATCTGCATTCACATTTTTTGATCATGCACATGATTTACCCAGTCACTACCGATATTGCTTGAAGTTTGAAACATAGAAGCGCTTGGTCTTAGATAGGCACGTACATATAATCGGCATCAGAAAATGACAATATTAGAGAAAACTAATCTTATTAGACAAACAATAAACATAAAGCCTATGTCTATAGCCTTAGGAAAAAAAATCACTGTCGGTAGTACATAATTATTATTCAAAACCTTGAAAAACGCTTCGGTTAAAAAAAAATGACAAATAACAAAATTTAATGTAAAAGAAGGGCTAATGAACTTTGTTGTATGTACCTGAGTATAATTAATGACATGCCTATGAAATATTTCAGGATGAATAACTATAGTCTTTCGGCTATATATTTTGTTGCTCTTTTTTAACAATATCGGTTGCAACAAAATATCATATCTCCAATGTCAAATGTTTGGCACTCAAACCTGCAGCAATCATTCACTACAATCGTTACAACTACGCAACACCCACACATGGTAAGGAGATACAGAGCTCTAAATGAAGTCTTAACGAACCAAGTGACATGAACACTCGTCTTTTAAATCATTGTGATGTGTACATACCTACATCGTAAAATAATAATTGCTTCTGAAGTAATATATATATTCACAAACATAGATAGAAAAAAAATTAAAGATAAACTGGCATAACAGACCCATGATGCTCATCGCTGCGTGTTATTATACTAAGTATCTATTATAATTTATTTCCCAAACGATATTAAATGTACTCGTAATCTTTGCTGCTGAATGGCGTCAATCATCTCCAATGTGTAATCTAAATATGCAAAGTTGATTTACAAGCACGATTGTTATCACTAAAAACAATTATACACCGAATACGAAACACGTAAAGCAAATCATTGACTTTAGCAATTAAAAGACGTCCAGTGATTTTCCAGGAATAAATAATTATACTGCACTTTCTGAATAACGTACCTCCGAGTATTGTATAAAATTTCTTTCGATCGATTAGCAACAATTATAAAATGAATTCCGCATTTGCATCGTTCAATTCTATTTAAAACTATTCATATGTACTTATTTACAAGTACGTACATATGTATGTACATATATCTGTTCAAATGTACATAGGTAAGTTTTTTTTTTTTTTTTTAAAGTCACACTAAGTGAGTTCTAGAGAGGAAATGAGTCACTCTTAATCAGCGACTCGTGGTTACAATCTTCGTATTCGTTTATGGAATTCATCATAAACAGAACAGAACAATATTGCTGGACGAGATGTGATAGAACGAGAACGCAATAGTAAAAGAAAGCGATCGTCTTCGTCATATACTCAAATAAAGTGGCTTGAAATTTGTCTTGATTTTCGAGAAAGGTCAAGAGGTTGATCTACTTAGTGCCTTTATATGTATGTATCTTTACTCGTTTAACTCAATATAATATGTACAAGCGCATATACATACATATATATGTATGTGAGCATCTACTGATTAGAGCGGCTTTTTAATTATTATAGTGTGGGTATATCGGTGCTTAAGTTTGTTTCATGTTTACACGCTTCAAGTGTGTTTACATTTTGCAGAATAGCTGAGCTTGACAGTTTCACTTTTTTTTTCAAGAAAAAAAAAAAATGAATTATGACAAACATGTAGGTATAGGCAGGTAGTCTGCCTGTGGTGATGCAAATTTTATTTTTAGAAATTTGATGGAAACCGGTTGCTCTTAGTTCATACGAATCGCGTCACCCTTGCGGAATGAAAAGAAATAAAAATCAGCGGAAAGATTTCCTTGAATTGGTATTAAGTAAAAGCCACAAACATAACATGAGAAGGTTTTATTTTATTTAATTTAAAATCTTAAAGTAACAAAGTCCACTATAATTGAATGCAAACTCTAATTAGCGAATTATTCAAAGTCAGAAACAACAAAGTTTGAATCTATAAATATTTGCACTACTTTCTGGTCTGCTTATTATAAACAAAACCAGTTCGCGTTCCAAGTTGTTTATTCTGCTGTGCTAAATTGTTTACGTGCCAGTGAAGTCATTTAGGAAACTTCCCTTTATGCGATATAACTTACGATGCATACAAACAACGAACTCGATATCAATAACTTTACGATTTAAAAACATCGCTTGAGTTGCTAAAAGTTATTTCCTGACTTAGCTAGAAAATCACTTTGGTTAGGGTAATCAAATATCAGAAGTGTTTTTGTTTAGATCAATTCCATTGCCAACACAAAAACGGTTGCGATATCTTTAACTTTTTAATCAAATTTAATTTACAGTTCGCTGAATAAAATAGGATGCATTACAGAATTTTATATTGCAATCAATTTGCCTGTATGGGGATGTACAAACTCTTGTTTGTTTGCATTTAAAAGATTTAATATCATATGGGGTGACTAGAATAATGATTCATGCTTATATTCTAACAATTTCGTTCTGATTGTCATCATTCGTTTCCGTGTTCTCATTAGTCATGTTTTCCAATAAAAATCACACTCGGTATTTTTTTGTCAGTCATATTTGCAAGTACACACGCCATCGACAAAAGATGAGTTGTTCGTTTTTTTTTTCCTTATGGTAAACTACATATTATTACTTAACACGAAGATCACCCTTTTAGATATTAAAATAGTATAAATAAAATATGTACTTGATATATTCGCATGTTCCCGATATCGAGTTTCACTTGCTATTATAGGAATACCCAAATGTCTGACAATTTTGAGTATACAATGCAAATGTTAATGTCATCTAATTTTAGAAACGAACAACTAGGTCTAGGGATGATTAAATCTACTCGGATAATGTTGAAAATGCCTTCATGTCTACCTAAAATTGAACTTCTTGTATAGGGTTGCTAAGTGACTAAAGAAAAAATGCAGGGATTTGTTGATTGGATTTGATTGAGCCGTACAGAGATCTTAAAAGCCTTACGCGTCAGATCAAATTCTGACGTTTGGTAATCCTATTTATAGTACCCCGCCAAAAAATTATGAACGCGGTTGAAATGCTACAATTTTAAAGTTGTATGTATAACTTACATCATTTGCACATCAAAACAATGTTTTCTCTTAAATCCAGAATGCAATTTTTAATTTTGTGTTGTAATAAGTAAATGTACGTTAGCTTCATATTTCGTCAAATTTCCTTTGTTTTTTTAAGACACTGAATTCCAAAACGCAGTGCTGTCACAGCACTGTAAGGCCAAGCGTTCAATAATGCAGACGTGAAACAGTGATACAATGCATTACGTTCCAAAACGTATTATAAAGGAATAGCATGCGCAGACAGCGCAGCGTGAATATCTCATTTTTCGCCACCATGACAGCATGAACAAATAATTGCGTGCAAATTACAAATGACAAAAAAAAAATGGATACGCCACACAATTTGTACACTGAACAACAAGTACATATGTATTTCTTAATTATTCAAAAAACAACCTGCATCATGACTAGTGATGGGAAAATACCCGATAAATACCATTTGGTATTGTGGGCACCGTAGCGCAAGTGGTTAGTGCGTCGGACTAATGAGCCAGCGGTCTTGGGTTCGAATCCCGCCGCAAACACATAAAAGTTTTTCACAGTGCCCACCTCTTTCGAATGTCTGACAAGCATCAAAGAGTATCATTTGTCACGATTGAGCTTCTCAACTCGCCGTTCGGAGTCGGCAAAAAACTGTAGGTCCCTTCCATTCGTGCAAAAATATAACACGCACACACAAATGGTTGCGAGAAGCAGGCCCAGGTTCACCTCGAGCTGTAGCGCCAACTAAGTAAGTAAGTAAGAGGGTATTTACCGGGTATTTACTAAAACGGGGATTTATGTGGGTATTTATTTCAAATGAGGAATTATTGTAAAAACATGCTCATTGGGTATTTTATTTTTATATTATTCGATTTAAAAATGAAAATGCAAAACATAAACAAAAGATTCTTTGAATATTTACTAATCTGAGTCGCTGGAATTAAATGGTATTGTATCTACAATCTTATCAAAAGAGATGAATTCTGCCGATTCAGTAGATTTTGATGTGCTGGGTATATTCGCATTATAACTGCAAATTGGTTCATTTACTTCTGTTTCCGAACTTCTCCGCGTGTTCAGTAGTAAAGCTATGTTAAGACGATTGCCAGATCTGACAATATTGTCAGGTCTACATGTGCTGACAATTAGCTGCAAATGAGCTGACAATGACAAACTACCTCACAATGTGGAATGTTCACACGGTTGCCAGGTTTTGTCCCAATTCCTGACAATTTATTGACAGGCGGTTGGCCTGCAAATGTTCTGACAATGTTTTCTCTGACAATATTGTCACATGTCCCAAAAGACATGAATCCACCTAATTTCCCACAGTGTCGTCCCATTGAAAGGTACTGGGCCTTAGTTAAGACGAAATTGAGGAAAAGTGAGCAGTGTGCTAAGGACCCTAAAGATTTTGGTATTAAATGGAAAAGAGCATCCAAAAAGGTCACGGACCTAACTGTCATCAACCTTATGAAGGACATTCGAAAGAAGTTGCGAAAAGAATGGGAGCCAAAATAATTTTTCTGATTTCATTAATCGTAAACAAATTTAAAAAGATATATTTTCTGAAGCAAATAAAAATTATTTACATAAACTATCACAAACGATTTTTTTTTTGGTATGAAGTTTCCAAATTTTATTCGTTTCAGTCCTTACTATTGTAGGAGCGCTAGGTTTGTATAAGATATTTGTGAGAAAGGGAATGGCATATCGGATAAATGGCCTCCACGGCTTTGCTGACCCTTACGCACTATTTCGTCGAAATTGTTAATGACCGTTTTGCATAAATGTGTCTGTAAATGTGAACTTTGCCGAAACAGCGCTCAATTTGCTCCTTCAATGCGTGGGTTGTCCTGGGCTTGTTAGCACGAACCTTCAACTTCAAAAAATCCCAAAGACAAAACGGCGCACATAGGTCGATTTTGTAGGTATTAGGCGGCCAAAATTCAATTTTTCAAAGTTAACTTACAACAAAACAAATGTATTCTTTGATAAGCAGGTACCCCAACAGATAATATCCGCCCGTCCACGGCTCCCTCTGCGGCGCGGGCACCTCACAGGGCGGAACTTAATCGTCTCGCAAACTGTACACTTTTTGTTATCAGTGGCGCTGGCCGACGCTCATAGCGAAAGAAAGTGAATATTTCATGTTATACAGTGCAGTGCATAAGTTTAAGTGATGAATATGGATAAACCAGGTAAGTTTCTTATAATATGATATAAATATCAATTAGAAATGGTGAAGTTTAGTACAGTAATAGCGTTTTAAAGACTACCCTTTTTAAAGGGTAATTTCTCACCATTTTTTGTTTTCAATAGCAAAACTGGTATACTTCCAGGTCCGTCCGAGTAAAATTTCTTATTTTGTTCTATACTATAACTCCTTGGCTTGATAATCAGAAATTATCAGCCACTACTTTGCACAACTAAATACATTTTTAGTCAGAAAGTGATAAATTAGCCTTTTTTTTCTTTTGTGTCAAAATGAATTTGTTTTGTGGTAGGTTCATCAGGCTGCTCGGAATTGAAAGTAGTAACTCGAAAATATCTATTTGGTGAGATGAATGAGCAAAATTTTTCATCACTAAACAAAAAATTGGAAAATTATTTGTTAGTGTGTTACGGGGACTCAGATGAAGACAAAAAATATCTGAAACATAAATTTTCACGTTTTAAAACAAAAGTAAAAAACAGATTTTTTGGGGTCTAAAATACCCGATTATTCATTGTAGTGCTGTTTATTACTGAAATAAAACATAAAATAATTTTGGCCGCCTAATTCCTAGAAACCGACCTATGTGCGGCGTTAAATCGCATGATCTGGGTGGACAATTCTGATCACCAAAACGGTGAGTTGTTTCTCGGGCTGTATGGCATGTGACATCGTCTCATGGAACCAAAAAAGACTGGATTATCATGGAGCGAATGCGAGCACCTGACCAACCGCATTTACAAAGAAGAATGGTTTGATGATACATCCAGGCAAAAATCTGCACCGAACAGTGAAACATTGTGGATGCATTTGTTTCTCAACAATCACTCGCAGATATGTCAATAGTCGAAGCTAACATTATTAATGTACAAGCAAAAAAATAGCGTCACGTACACGTATAATTTTTGTTATAAGAACGTGACATTAAAGGGCATATGGCAACCCTATAACTATTGTATATAAAGATTTTGTATAGCTAGACTAAGCGACAACTTGCCAAAACGCATAGGTAGATTAAAATACACCCAATTTTTAAAGAAGCTGCACACCATAAGATTTATTTTAGTAGCAATTCTTGGAAATAGAAAAAAACACTTCTGTGATCTGAGTCATTGGTTCGGGCATGACCGGGTTTATTTTTATACTTTTGATCTATAAAACTTAAATTTTATTTTTTGTTGATTTGTAATTTATTTATCTTTTTCGTAGCGGGAGAGTGATGCCATTTTATTGTTGTTTTCTTTTTAGATCTTAGTTGAATTCGTTTTCTAGCAATTAATAAATTAATTAAACCAACCACATCATAAGAATGCTTTACTAGAGTACGAACTGTAAAGATGTGGTTTTAATGGAATCAAATTATTTAATAATGTCTTGTGCTGGGCAAAAAAAAGGAAAAAAAAAATTAAAGACTTAACTTAACTTAAGACTTAAGACTTAACTTAAGTAACTTCAATTTAGGCGACGATTGAGGGAGTCGGAACTGTATGCAATACGACCAGCTAAAAACCCATACTTCATCAATACAAAGAAACGGCTGGATTTTGCGAACCGCCACTGTATGTATGGACGAGCAAGCAATGGGCAAAAGTTTGATGGAGCGCTAACTTGTTCTCGTCACATGGCATGCGATATGTGTGATGGCCTCCGGGACAAAGGCACAACCCCAGATATCAAGTTCCGACATTGGCTTCCATATTTGCGGTAGAATATGCCTGAAGACACCTTATTCCTACATGATAATGGCCCAAAACATACCAGTCGGTTGGTGAGAAGCTTCTTGGAAAAGGATAATGTTAATGTTTTGGTGAGGCTAGCGCAATCTCCCGATATGAATCCCATAGAAAATGTATGGGATTTTATAGACCGGGTAATAGCGAAGCGAAAGTCATCGAATTGCACTGAGCTGATGGAATAAATAAGGTCAGAATGGGACCAAATATCTCCGGACTTATTGGTGTCCTGGTTGACTCAATGCCGAATAGATTGCGTGCTGTTATTGCTAATTTTGCAGTTTTTATTACTCGCCTTCACTCACATATGCGAACATTTTTAAATTGCAGTTAGTTTTGATAAAAATCGGCTATGCCTATGCACAACGAAAAAAAAACAGCCTTAAAAGTTCAAAGTATTATTACCATGTAAAATGGCAGAGTTCTAAGTATTATAAAAATTGATTGATTGAAAATTTTTATTCAAAATCCATACGACATTAGTTAATGGATTGAAAAGTGATTTATGACTCTTCTCGTTCTTTATGAAGCATCTCTAGGAGTAGGAGTAGGAGTACGATAATAATCAACTCCATGTGGCAGCACAATAGACCTACTAAGTGTCTAAGTGAATCCAACCAAATATGGGGATAGCCATCTAACCTAACCTAACCTAATCTCATGGCCAGATTTACATATATCGTAAACGGTTTCTAAAGACATATATGAGATTTATCGAAAAAATATGAGGATGACATTGAAATATGCTAATGTACCTACGTAGTTTTACAGACGGGTTACTTAAAAAAAATGCAGGCCACGAAATAAATTTTAGAACATGGAAAGCTAGAAATTCCTAGGTATTCTACCGACTTTACGTATGTATAATACATACTAGTGGCGTATCGTCAGAGTGTGCAATGTGTTCATTGCACAGGCACATACATACATAGTATTTACATCATAACTTTGGTATATGATTGATTCTGTTCGTTGTTCGTTGTTCATTAAAAATTTCGCACTTGATTTCGTTGTGCCGATCTTCACTCGCATGACATAAACACTGAAAAATTTGAAAGTAAGGTCGTGCGAAACTGAACTGTGAACTTCATGTGTTGTTGTCCCGATACACAAGAAGTTCATAGAAAAGTTCGGATTTGATTTCCTTGTAGGCTTATAGGCTCCGCCCCGAAAAATCAAACCGTCAAACTGGTTTCTCAACTTGGTTGAAGTTGTGTACAGATGACCAACATTTACTGAGACCGTACCATGTTCGCGTACCATTTTTCAGTGTCTGTATACCCCTTAACGTTTTCTTGTATTTTATGTTTTATGTTTATTCTGTACAGGCTACAAATAAAGCACGGCTATGGTATGTTCAGTTTTATTCGTTTAGAAAAAAAAGGGAATTATTCACCCCTATCATTAAATCCGACGGATCTGAGATTCCCTTCACTCATTCGGTTCACATTCACCTATCGTCGTGATCATTAAATCCGCCGGATACATTACTCTATCTACATCCCTTTTTATGTTTTCGAAATCAGATGTTTTCTGATTTGACACTTGAAAAGGCGATTGTGTTGTGAAAACAATAATCTAAGGAATAAAAAATTATAAATAAATACTTTTTTAGTTTTTCCTTAAGCTTTTGCTTTGCAATATTCTGCATTCCAATGCCGTGTTTCATTTATTTTATTTATAAAGTTTTTAGCATTCACATTTATTTCCATTAAAATTTCCTTGTTTCGGTCGCATGTTTTGTGTAAAGATCTGTGTATTACTGTATTCTACGTATGCCTGAAGTTAGTTCATCAGTTGTTTGTTTCTGTACTCTCGATGTTCAAAGTTGTTGGCAGTCAACTCTGTGCCAATACCATTCTTTTGAACTTCTGCCGCCTATTCTAGATCCTCCATCTTCAAACTACTCTTCGGGCTGATCTTGAAAAGCGGAGTTATACAACTTGATTCCTTCTACGTAACTTTGGCGACTTTTGACGATACGCGTCGAGTCGACTTGAAGATTTATACACACTTATCATTCCCGATTTTTGACAACACCAGAGAAAATTGGAATTCTGTCCCGTTTGCGATCCGTTTGGTTTTGGCCGAAAATAAGACCGATCCAATGGTGGATGTTATGCCGCACTATTTCTGATTCCATTTGTTTGTTTCTTCCTTTTCAACGTTCTTGGTAGTAAAAAAAATGCTAGCCAATCCTACAGCAAAAGCACCAGATCCGCAACGATTCTCTCGCGGATCTGAAACGTCAAACTTTGTAGGAAGAGTTTCGATCCGTTCGTTTTCAATGATCAAGTGAAAAGTTGTTCACATTACCGACAAGTGGACGATTCCCTTCGAACGGATTCAATGATACAGATTTTCGAATTTTCGTGAATCATTCCCCCGGCGGATTTAATGATAGGGGTAATTGGTTTATTTAACAACAGACTAGAGAAACATATTTCTCTTGTTTGTGATTTAAGGTACATCGATCGAATTTGAAATTAAAATGAATTTTAACAACACACCCAGCTAAATATTCCACACGACGCCACTGGTGCATACATATGTATGTATGTATGTTTGTATGGTAAGTAACCTCTAATAAAAAAATTCTGTGGGCGGGACCATTAAAAAAAAAAAAAAAGTAAACTTAATAAATAAAATACTGACTAGAATTACTGCCGATGGTAAATATGTAATTGCATAGCTCAAGCTAATGTCAGCTTTTAATTAACACGGATAATTGGATCAGACATATGTACGTATAACATTATGTGTTAAACATGAGATCAGACAGCGATGTTTGTACTCCTTTCTTCCAAAAACATGTACATTCCATACATACTTAATTAAAAAAAAAATATTGATTTTTATCATAATTCATTAAATAACAGATTAATAGATTCTATCTAAACTTAAAGATTTTTCGAACTACTAAATTGATTCAGGAAAATATCTTCCCTGAACAAAAATAAATTAAGTTCAGAGTATATGGGTACATATGAATTTACATATTTATGTAGAAACAAAGTGAAGAAAACTATAAACCTACCGTAGTGGCTAGATAAAAGTTAATACATGCTAGAGATTCCAAAAGTAGTCAGTTTCTCCTTATTCACTTCAGAAAAAATGTGACAGTACTTTTTAATGTTAAAAGCTATTAAATGATTCCATTATCATTGTGATTACTCACAAGCACGACGATTTATTTGTCTTATTTCCTGTTCAGATTTAGCGAAATACAGCTTAAATTGTGGGAGATATGAGCCGTCAGTTAAATAGAGAGGAAAACATTGTGATTCACGTCTTAATATTGATCTTTAAGGGCTAGTGCGGAATGAATTGGATGTAGCCATGTCAGTGTACAAAATGTTTCAAAGAAAAGTCGTTTCTTTGTATCAGCTTGGAGGAAACTTGGGGCAGGGATGAAAAACAAGAACACAAACCGAAGAGAAGCCCATTTGCTTGAAAATGTGTGTATTAAGGAAAGAAAAAAACATCTAAAGAAATAAGTCTTGAGTTCAAGGAACAAACGTAAAAAAAAATAAGTTCAAAAACAGTACGAAAAAGATTGTAGGATAGTGGTTTACCAGTCAGGAACTCAGGAGGCTTAGCAATTAAAATCAGTATTTTGAGGTTAAATTTTGCTAAAGCTCACCGGAACTGGGCGGAAAATGATTGTAAGAGGGTCATCTTCGCAGGAGAGGATTATTTTCTTACATCATTCAACCGCTCAAAATCGATAGAAGATTTTCAGTCGTTTCTTACCGCAGACCTCAGTCCCTTCGCCTACAAAACCGTTTTTCTGCCGGCAAAAATCATCTCGTGTGCGGTGGCCCATGTTTGCATGGTGGGGTTGAAAATAAGAATTTTATGTTCTTGGCTTGTTTTGTTGTTGAATTCATTTTACTGCCTGTTGAAGTTGGAGAGGGGGAAGCGTTCCACTTTTTTGTCTGATTCAGGCAAATTTGCCCTACCGCGGCTAAAGAAGTTTCACTTCAAAAAGTATGCATTTGTTATTGGTATTTCAAAATGAAACAAAATAATTTACAAACTCAATTATTCACAAAAAGGAGCTTTTTAGACTATTTCAAGTCACATCTACGATACGTATCAGATAGTGCGGAAGTTGTTGAAAACATTGCACCTGGCGTACATTACGTTAGGTTAGATTAGGCGACTGAACCTCACATAGACCGGTGTTGTTGTTGTGCTAAATTAACGACTTCTTCGAGTGGGTTGAAATAGAATTTTCCCAGTATTCTTTCTGTGCCTCCATTTAAAAATGTTTTTTTTTACTGACCCTATTTCAATAATAACCTGCGATGGTTCTGGCTAAATCTAGCTAAAATTTCGTTTTCAAACTTATTTTGTGCTTCTAGAATCCTCTTCTTATGTATACTCATCATAGAGAGGCCGACAAGCCGGTTTTCTGTCATTGTTGACCGTAACCAAGAGTTTACTCTGCGTAAAGTACTGAATGACCTTTCGATAGTGCATGTTGTGCAGGGCTGTGCAAATCCTGTTGTATCTCGGGATAGAAGCACTTAGTCGATTGGTCGATAATCATTTGGACGAGAGAGGATTTTTTTTACCAACGTCAAGCATCGCTATCGTTAACGATATCGAAAACGATGACGACTGTCTTACGTGATGAGGGCCCTGGATATAATGCTCCTTGAAAATAGCGATACTTTTATATTTCTGTCACCAACGGGTTTAATATAGCATTGGTATACATATTTGTTAAGTATTTTCGACGAAGGGCCGATTATCGAAAGAATATTATTATGTATGTATTTCTTTTATTGTGGTAACTGTATTTCGTTTTACTGCTATTTGATTTAATTCGAGCACAACTAAGTTCAGTTTGTGGCTACACCAGTGAAAATATGGCGCTTTTGTATATTTTTCTTGCGAAATTTTCTGAACACCATCATCCTTTCCTGACATAGTGGAACATTTCTCATACTCTTGTCCTACGCACTTTTCTGGATTCAGACCTATGTTTACTATAAAACTATCGATGGCAGGGGCTATAACATTCATTGCAATCAATTTCACAAAATATATAAACTCTTCACGAACCACCATCTTTTCTTCATCCAAAAATCTAACGCCAATGGAAAGTTGCTCTTTTCCTGATAGCGGTAATTTTGAATTTTACCAATAAATGAATAATTAATTTTGTTACTTAATAAATCTAAATTGTAAGCTTCTATTTAGCTTCTAGTCAGGGACCAGGGTGGGCCAGATGCCCCATCGTGGGTACGATCATGCTACGAGACTAGTTTAAGTCTGCGAGCGTGATATCCGACTAGGCCGCCAGGTAGTACGTAGATTGCATTTAATTCTTGTTAGCGAGAGAACGTACTTATATATGTAGACTTTTGGAGTGCGGCCAGAATATTTTTGTTATTTTGACGAGGTTGTCTAATTCCACATATTGTCAGCTGTATCCTGCTGGATCGAAGAGTCTATAATTTCGGTTCTGAACTGAGTACAGTAGAATCTCGAAAAGATGAACGAATAAAAAACAAACCCCGTTCATCTTTTCGAAATATTAATCTTTTCGAGTAGGTACTTAATTTTGAGAAGGTACTTAATTTTGGTTAGGTCAACTACCACGCCACGCTGAAAACATCGGTTAGTACTTAGATGGTTGACCAATTTGAAACACCACGTGTTGTTGACATAGGAGTAGAAGTAGGGGAGTACCGATAAATGAATCGACTCCATGTGGTAACACAATGGACCTTAAGTGTCTAAGTGAATCCAACCAGTGATGGGGATAACCACCGTAACCTAATCTAACCCCACCTAATTTTGGTTAAGAAAAAACTGGTTAACACCTTTAGAAAGTATAAAGACATTATATAAAACATAACAGGAATTCATTATATTTTTATTACACAAATGAACAAAAAACGGGGAAAACGAAGGTATGCAAAACATTTATTTAGAAGTTTTCTCAAAAAAAAAAAAAAAATGGTTGATCGTTGTTTGTCGCCCGGAAGAAAGTTGCTTGATCAAAGCCACCTCTCTTAGGTTTCTCAAGCTTAAAATTGTGGAAACGTCGGCTTCACATTGCTCAGCAAATTTTAGAGAAATATTGATATCTGAAATGGCCTGTGCTGGTTTGATGACATTGGCATCGGTGTTTTCTTCTGCACTGCTTTCTGAAAATTCAGGATCCTCTTCAGCATCAGAGGGTATGAAGTCTACATCTTCATTCCAGTCTCTTATACCATCACATGTGTATTGATCATCTTGCACTTTTCTTTTAAATTTAGGAACTTTACTCTTGCTTTAAATTTAACGTTAACGCGTTAAGCGGCCGATACACACCACACTTGTGCACATACTTCGGTGTGAGCATCATTAATAATCATTTCAAAACGAGAAAAAAATGAGTTTGGTGCAAGAGTTGGCATCTAAAAAGAAACAAGTTTTCGCACATACATAGGTCTGCTAAGAGAACTTGAAGAAAATTCACCGGAATATTATAGAAATATTTTAAGAATGGGTGCTCCGACATACGAGGAACTTCTTGGTACATATATTAGAACCTCTTATCAAAAAGAAAGATACCCACATGCGGGATGCAATTGAGGACCGTTTTCGCAAAACTCAACAAGCGCCAAAAATCGAAATATGAGATATGGGTAGCGAAATTTTTGTAATCACAAGGCCCGTTGACTAAGCCAATAAAAATTTCATAAAACTCAACCAGTACAATACAAAAAAAATGTTTTAATGTTAAGGTTTGTAAAACTAATATTGAAAAAAATGTTGATTTACAGGACAAAAAACTGTTGATTTTCAGGACTCAATATCTGGTAAGCTCGATACTTCATTGCTTATATTTTTCCGTTCTTCAGTGATAAAGTCACCATTTATGGGCTTGCCATTTTTACATTTTTAGTAATCTTTTTCTTTTCTTATTAAAACACAAAAAACCTTGTAATGCAAAACTTGCAAAATGCACTTGTTGAGTTTTGCGAAAACGGTCCTCAATTTCTCTTGACGAAAGACTTTCGGTGACCTTGCGATTCCTTGCATCTGGTCAAAGCTTTGAGGATATGAAATTTCTTACCGCCATTTTACCTCAGTACAAATTTCCATACATTTCTATCATTGAGCCTTATTGCCATTTTGAAAAATTTTTTATCCGATTTTAACACTACCGCGATCAAAGAAAGGCTGATATTTTGTAAGAGCGTGCGCGCAACAACCCATCCATACACAGCACACTTCTAGGAACACCGACACAAAAAATCTAATTTTTTTGATTTTGCTCACACGCCACACCGCAAAAAACGGTGCACGGACAGCCCCATACATACCACACATTTCAGCACACCGACACAAGTGTGGTGTGTATGGGCCGCTTTAGAATACTGCTATGGTGAAAAAATTCCGTTCATCTTTTGGAATAGTTCATCTTTCCGAGATTCTACTGTAATACTCTTAGCTCATCTTGTTCATGCTGACCAGGGATCCATTGGATATTTGGATCCCATGGCTTACTCAGCATTAGTATGGAGATTGTTTTATTTATTTTATTTATTTTTTAGAAATCTGTAAAAGATGAAAACTAGTTATCATTGTTATCTAGGCCGTCCATCTCTTCGGTTCCACAGACGTAGGGCAAGCACTTGCATAGGAAAATTGAACACGAGTTCATGTTTAAGTTTTCTTAATGACTGATTGATGTAGTGCATTACAAGTATGTAAGTTCGACAAGCTCATTATGTCAGCGGATGCATAGCCTTAGTCAGCACTATTATACAAAAAAAAAATGTAGACCTTTCAAAGGCAGCTTCTTAATTGGGATATTTTCTTTAATCTTGTCTGAGTTGTAGATAAGTGGTTAAATAGTGGGTGCCACATGATGTGCTTCTTTGTATGTAATGTATGTATGTACCTAAGTACATCTGCATTAAATTGTTTATCTTAGCGCAAATCCAATGATTCATTATTCCCACACTGTTGAAGATTCTTTCGAAATTTTTCTAAAATTCGTTTAAACAAAGAATGTCTAATACATATGTATATGTATAGCCACATACATTTAAGAACGAATATGTATTTGGATCAGTATCTTATGTATGTATGTATGTCGGTTGAAATGCAACATTTTCATAAGCATTTACTTTTTATGAACAATAATTTTTTTTTCTTGTGATAAAAAGAAAAAAAAATCCCAACGACACCCTGTTGTTTGTGCATATATGTATAAGTATACATAAATGTATGTCAGTTATATCGTTTGTCTGGAACTATTTTTTTAATGTTTGGTTCTTCATATCGAAATCGAAATCATTTGCCATGTCGAATTGTTGATCGTTGCTGTGGATAGACGTTGGTTGTTCATTTCCATGGTGTTAAGCGCAACGAAACCACCCTACGTAACCAAGGATAACAAGGAGTATATATTATGTACAAAAGAGTATGTATGTATGTATGTACGTTTGTATTTTTTGCTACTGCACGATTTTTTTTTAATTTTTTGTTTTGGTGCCTGTATCTCACATACGTTTATGTATGTACATATATGTTCATATAATGTAGGTACCGAGATACAAAAGATCACATGCATTTGTTTTGAATTTTGTAATTACTTCTTGTGTTGTTTTCTTATTCGTGATGTAGATATAAGTAGGTACACACAAAATATTATCTGAAAAAGCAATACTACTAAGTGTTCTTCTTTTTATACACTGAACAGGCATTTCTGCGCCGAAAACATTGCGTCATATGTGTTTAAATGTGGGTCTTTGTATGATTAGAGCATATAGGAACTGATGCCTTCCTACTGATTTACTTGTCTCGATATTCAATTGTAATCAAAAGTGAAATTTCACAGCTGCTGGTGATTATCGAACATTTAACATTACGTATTCGTCGTAGCCCCGTGCAGAATTCCTGCTTCTGACGATTTTGGTCGTCCCACAATTAGGTAGGTATGTGAAATGAATTATTATTGTACAGAATTTCAATCACGTAGTTAAGTCCATACACTAGTGGGGTCTTACTACGTCGTTTGATTTGGATAAGCAATAAAATTCACAAACAAAAAAAAAAATTCAATCCACCCTTGACTTGAGATGAGCGCTGGAGAAACTTGTCTTGAATGTTGAATTGAGTGCGAAATGAACGTAGCTGTATGCTGACTGATTGTCTGCCTTTTATACGTGTACATTACGTAGTTATGTATGTATGTTTGGATACCACCTACTGTATTTGTACTGTTGAAGGTTACATTCACATACCTATATACTTTCTGTATATATGTATGTACCTATAAAAGATTCCAGCAGCCCAATGCTGTTTTTCTTTTCTCATATACATATGATGAGAAGCTGTGGCAATATTCGAAAGAGAATGACATCATCAGATAATTCGTTATTAGAGAAGGGAACTACGTCCAGTCCATCTCCATTTTTGTATGTACATATTTACTAATTGAATAATTTGAAAATGTAGTTTAACTTTAAAGATGAACTTACCGAACACAGTGTGTTGAAGAGGAATAATATATATTTCACCATAGATGTCCCGCAATCCATTTTGAACTTTGTTGATTTAAAATCTTTCGCGCTCGCCAAATCTACAAAAATTCACAAAAACAAAAAAAAAACTTCAATTTCAATATTCAAATCAACACGCGGAGGGTATTTAACAGTTTTAAAGATTATTTTTTTCAAAAATGTTGTGCTTTAAATTCTAGTACAAAAAAAATCCAAAATAAACATTTCTTTAGTGAACTTTTCAAGAATCCGAATACGTTTTGTCAATAGTCCAAGTTAATCCGTATATGTTTGTAATATGTTTGTAACACAATTACAACGAAGGAATTTGTCACAGAAGCACACAACACAAAAGCATCTTTATTTGTTTTATACAAAACAACAGGAATATCGAAATTCTCTTCTTCACTTTATTACAAAAAAAAAAAAAAAAAAAACACAACAGCCCAATTAAAACTTACAGAGTAAATTAACAGCACAGCAATACTTTCGACAACGGTGTTCACGAATAAACTGAAGTCGTTTGAACTGAACCAAACCAAATCTACATCAAAACAGGTTTCCTTTCCGCCATTCAACAACATTCAAGTCAAAAATTACAGCACCACACATACATATACATCCATTTACCAGTCCATCGCCCATCCCATCCCATACCCATTCTATTCCAAGTACAGTACTAGTGCTATTTGCTATACTGCTATAGTGCTATATCAGGTAGCAGAGGCTTGCAGTCTTGCACCATCTGTGTGCGCAGGGTTTCCGATGCTACACGATCGTGCTTTTTTGACACGGTAATTTCCTGTAGATACGTGGGAAAATAAATATTTGCTGGCATGGTTTCCTTATTTTCGTTATTTTGCTTGAACCTAAATGATATAAATTAGAGAGTGAAAACACAGTGTACATTGTACAATGTACATACATATTAAATTCCGTTATAACGGAAAATTATAAATTTTATTTTGAAGAAATAGAAAAACATGTGTTTTTTTTCGATTAGACACGTTATTGCCCAAAATGGGACTGGGTTACACCGGAGCGGATAGGGTTCACATGATCCGACATATCTGACAATGTGAACGCAAGAAACGACGGCCGGACATACATGTCGGATGGTTTTCAATTCTTTTGATATTTTGGTGGTCGGAGGATATATCTGATATGTGAACGTTTGTCTGTCCAACCTAGAGAAAATTTAATTTCTGAAATGTATGCCCCTATTCCATAACACAACTCAATTTATTCGAGTTGGCTGTCATTCAACTCCACTTTCGCGCAACTCAACGAATTTTTCATATTACATAAAACAACCTTTTTCAGTTGTGATTGTAAAAAAAATTGCATACTTTTAGATGCGAATAACAACTACAAATTGACTATTTAACGTAAATCTGACCTCTGGTGGTCGAAGTAGAAAATAATTTTGCTAACAGAAACTCAATATTCAATAAAAACAGAATGAAAAGAAGTTTTGATTTGGTATTTTTAATGATAATAATGATGAAGATAATATTGTTATTGTTGTGCGCATATGAAAATCTTTCCGTGACATATCCCAATTCCAACGAGAAAAAATGCTAAGTAAAGAATATGCATTTGCAATGTGTAAATTACTTATGTTATTTTTAAATATTTACAAATGTTTTTGTACTGAACAGTGAACACAGAAGCATTTTGCTTCGTTCGAATCGAAACCGAAGATTTGTTAAAATTGCATGGACGCTCGACTGCAATTGCAATACCACTACCACTTCCGAGTGCTGAAGATGTAAAACTATTTTCTCCAACTGATGTGGACTATATGCTTTTAAACTGCACACATTTTTTTAATGACGTTATTAATAATATTGCATTATTTCATTTGTCCGATATACGTCTTTTTGTTAATTTTCCACCTTTCGTATCTCAACATTTACTCTCAAACAACTGCTTAAACCCAGTTGTTAGTTTTTGACAGCTCTAGCAACCAAAACATAACTGCGTTGTCTACCATAATACCAGAAAAATTCCCACACAACTCTAGAGAGGATTCGCCCTCTTGGTTTTATGTTGACAGGCAACTCTTTTTCTCAGAGTTGTGTTCAGTAATACCGAATTTCAAATTTCAACCAAATTTCAACTCAACTTAACAAACATTGTCTTACGGAATAGGGGCAATTGTTATTGTTGTGCGCATATGAAAATCTATCCGTGACATATTCCAATTCCAACTAGAAAAAATGCTAAGTAAAGAATATGCATTTGCAATGTGTAAATTACTTATGTTATTTTTAAATATTTACAAGTGTTTTTGTACTGAACACAGAAGCATTTTGCTTCGTTCAAATCGAAAGCAAAGATTTGTTAAAATTGCATGGACGCTCGATTGCAATACCACTACCAGTTCTGAGTGCTGAAGATGTAAAACTATTTTCTCCAACTAATGTGGACTATATGCTTTTAAGCTGCACACATTTTTTTAATGACGTTATTAATAATATTGCATTATTTCATTTGTCCGATATACGTCTTTTTGTCCATTTTCCATCTTTCGTATCTCAACATTTACTCTCAAGCAACTGCTTAAACCCAGTTGTTAGTGTTTGACAGCTCTAGCAACCAAAACATAACTGCGTTGTCTACCATAATACCAGAAAAATTCCCACACAACTCCAGAGAGGATTCGCCATCTTGGTTTTATGTTGACAGGCAATTCTTTTTCACAGAGTTGTGTTCAGTAATACCGAATTTCAAATTTCAACCAAATTTCAACTCAACTTAACAAAAGTTGTCTTACGGAATAGGGGCAGTAATTCAAGTGGTGTGGTTGTTGTTTGAGATTTAAAAATGGCTGTGTATGGAAATATTGAATTTTGAAAAGAATTTTTGGATATGTAAAAAGTTCTGATAATCGCCTGGAGAATTCAATATTGTAATTCTGTTAGCAAATCAACATCTTTCAAATTCACTTGCAATGTTAGATCTTAGATGTTAAGCTACATACGAGCAGACGATATGCTAAAGTCGCGTATGTAGGAAGTAAAAAGCGTGTGAGTAAGTAGTGGTGGGCAAAGATGTGCGAATGGTTTATATTTCCTGTCGGCTGTCGACGGGGGGGTGAATGATTATAGAATCCACGATCGACGCTTGTGTGCATCGTCAGCAAGAAAACACCCCATAGGCCAAATATGTACGTTAATACAGCAGATCAAACGCAGTTCGTCGGAAGTGTGACTAGTAAAATATGGAACGATCTATCTGGAGCCCAATTCCGCAAGCGTGAGTTTTGCTGTGTACACGAAAAAATGTGTACACTACCTTGTTACGATTCCGTATGCGTGAGAGTGAGTTTTTTTTTACAAATTATTTAATTATTTAGACGTTCTCGCTTGTTTACTTCAACGTCCGATTAATCGTTAAAGAAATCTTATAAATAAATAAATATATTTATTATTCAAATATTTGTCAGGTTAATAAATGTTTACTGGGGCCCAATTCCGCAAGCATGACGTCTTTTAAACTTTGCAATTCTTGCTTGCGACTCGTATGTTTGTCACTCGTTTATTTGAGCTTGTAGGAGAGACAGAATCGCTGAGACTGCTCGAGTCGCAGTGATATCGGTGTTTCTTCTTTGTGTTTGTCGTCGTTACATTCACTTTTTGACATTTCCTTTCATTATTATGCTCGACGCTTACGAGTAAATTCGTCGTATGTTGTCTATTTAGATTTTAGTTTGATGATTTTTTTTCAGTTGAGCGTACTTTTTGGAGAAAAAAAAAAATTGTTTTTTGTGGTCACAGCAATGTCCATATCTATTTTCCCAAATAATTAATTGTTAATGTGCACTGCAGCAAAACAAAATAAGATGTATGTACATGGTCACAGCAATTCTCACACAGTGGTTCGACACAAGTGAAATCAGCATCGTTTTCAGTTGAACTTTGGAAGTTACCTTCGGCAAGAAAACGCAAAACTACGGCTAGCTGCAACTTGCCAGGAATGGAAGATTGTTTAAAGAGTGGCGCAATAATTTGCAGCACCATTCGGAAGGCACATATATTAAGACGGTAGTTTCATATGAGCCTATATTTAATGTCAAATAACTAACATGCCTACTGCAACTTTTGTTTTTAGCAGCACCTGCAATTTCCAACGGATTAGATATATCTCAGCCTTGATCCTTTTATTTTTTCTTGTACCTACATATTTCTGCCTTTCAGTCTGCAATGCCGCAGCAATTAATACAGCCTTCATAACAAGATCTATTATAATAATATCAGCAATCAAACAATTTGCCAAAATCAAAATACTTTTTCAATACCCAAAATGGCAGATATTAGCCGTTTTCAATTTCACGCAAAGTGATTTCGAAAAAAAATCGGTTACAAAAACGGTCGAAATGTAGAACACTGAAAATAAGTTCACTCGATTTTAAATTTCGATTTTTATTTGATTTCACTCGGTTTCTGATAGCTGATAGACGTGTTCACACGATATACCTACACTCCGCGCCACTTGAATAGAAAGAAACAATGATTTTTCTTACGATTTAACCGTTTAGCGCTTTGGTAAGCTTAAAATGCAGCTTTATGGTTTATTTTTCTAAGAGAGGAATCCATACCGAAAAACAATGCTCAGAATAATGCAAAAAGTCATGTTAGGTTGTAATTTTATGCATTTTTGCATTCCTGCGAAAAAAACCGTTTTTTTTGCTCCACTTGAATAGAAACATCTGCTTATATTAACTAAAATGAAGAAATAGTAAGACCAAAGTAATTTTTGTCTTCTTTTAATAATTTGTACCACCCACCACTACAACCTTTATTTAAAATAACTTCATAAACCCTTTTGGGAAGTGAATCACGAAGTTGCTTTAAATGGTTTCACGAAATGTCACTCCACGCTGCCTTAATTGCAGTAATGAGTGGTTCACTATTGTCAAATTGTTGTCCGTTATCGTAGAATCTGCGAACCATCCATCCCCACACGTTTTTAATAATATTAAGGTCTGGTGAGTGTGATGGCCATTGTAGCAAGCTCACATTTTCCTCGAATATTCAACTTTTAATGCTTCTTGCAGTGTAGATTGGTGCATTATCTTGTTGGAATGTCCAAGATATTGGTCCAAAGACTTTGCTAAGTTCAGGGAGAGCTACTTCCAATATCTTCTTGTAGGAATTTGCGGTAATTTTTAGTGTAGGAAACTCCAGATCAACAGTTCCATACCATGAAATCGCTCCCCAGACCATAACACCTTCTGCGCAGCTGGTAACGTTCCAAGAAACTTGGTTCCTACCTCAAATCATGGAAATAATGGTTATATTCATCCGGATTGTTGCGATTGCGCAACTGAAACAAACAACTGAATAAAGAAATCTTTGCCACTTATTTTTAAGTATTTATTTTTACTAAGGACGATTTAAATATACACACTTCGCAAAGCAAACAATGAAAAAATTAAGAAATTATGACTTTAAATTAATTTTAAGAAAAATGTAAAGAAAACAAAACACTAAAAATTAAAGTTTTCGACCTCACTCCCTCAAACGTTGTTCGTTAAAAAATCTGACAGCTTCAATTCAACATCAACATCAGCCAGGAAAAAGTGGATGCGTCCAGTCTCATAGCTGGGTAGCGTTTCTTCTAACACTCCCCGCCAGTACTACGACTTGCTGCAGTATGTCGTAGCTACTCTTCTCTTCTTAGCTCCAGGCGAGCGAGCTTCACCGCTGGGCGCTCCATGACTCCGTTTGCGGTTTGTACCACTGCACTTCGAACCTGTCCATCAGCGGCACGTCGCACTTCGACAATTCTTCCCTTTGGGTAATTGTTTCGAGGCAAGTTCCTGTCGATGATTAAAACGATGTCTCCAACTTGGAGCTGTATTACTGGTTGAAACCATTTGCTGCGGAGAGTCAACTCGGGTAGATATTCGGTGATAAACGCCTTCCAGCATCGTTCAGCGAAACGCTCCTTACATTTATAATTTAATTTTAAAATTTTATGACTGATGTCCGGCTGGCCAATAGGCTTGATGCCACCGGAAATTAAACCCAAAAAATGGTTAGGCGTTAATGCTTCTTCCAGCTCGCTGTCCAGAGGCACATATGTAAGTGGTCTTGCGTTGATAATATTTTCAGCTGCTATCAAACAGCTACGAAGCAGTTGGTCTGTTGGAGTGCTCGTAGGCAAAGAACTGTAGAGCGCTACCTTGAAGGATCTGACCAGCCACTCCCAGGATCCACCCATGTGTGGCGATGCAGGGGGAGTGAAGTTCCACTCAAGAGTTGGGCTTATAAAATGTCTAGCCACTACCTTAATGTCGACCGCGTCCAGTTCTTCTCGCAGTAACCTCTCACCGCCAATTAAGTTCGTCGCTCTATCGCAAAATATCTCGATTGGAAAGCCACGCCGGCTAACGAAGTCCGTGAAGCAAAGTATAAATGTATCTGCATTCATTTTGCTCGGGATTTCAATGTGCACAGCAAGGATGGTCAGGCACGTAAACAGGACTCCCCAGCGCTTTTCCACTCGTCTACCAATCTTTACGATCATTGGCCCGAAATAGTCGACTCCGACGTATGAGAATGGCCTGGTGAAAGCAGATAGTCTGGCCATGGGTAGTTGTGCCATCTGTGGTGGCTGGGGTTTTGCTTTCTTTATTTTGCAGAGCTGACACTTGCGGCTGACAGTTTTGACTACGCATCTTAGTTTTGGTATCAGAAACCTTTGACGAAGTTTGTTCACCACGCTTTCGTTATTGCAATGCAAAAAACTCTCGTGCTCATGTTGTACGATTAGTTGGGTAATTGCATGACATCTTGGCAGTATAATCGGACGTCTTGTTTCTTCGCTCAGATAATTAGCGGCGTCTATTCTGCCCTGCACTCGAAGTATACGATCTTCATCCAAGTATGGCGAAAGATGGTATATCGAACTAGCTTTGTTGACAGTCGGCTGTAAATCATTTGATGTAATCCTCTGAAGATCGTTGATTTCTTTAAAGTAGAAGTCTGCTTGTGCCATCCGCATTAAAGTGGTCTCGGCACGATGGAGTTCTTCACAAGTTAACAGTCCTTTCTGCTTTTCGGTCTTACTGCTGTTATTAATGAACCTCATGACGTAGGCCAGGCAATGAAGTAACTTCCTCCACTTTGAGAAACGGCTGTAGTCGACGAGTGGATGGTATGTTAAATGTATACCTAGCAGTACCACTACCGTTTGAGATGTTATTGTTATATCTTTCGGCCATTGCGACTCCTCCTGATATAGATAGTCCGGACCCTGGAACCAGTGATCATTTAAGCCAAGCCATTTAAGCCATTTAAGCCAAGACGCATCATCGGCGACGTTCATTTTCGATGGTACATAGCGCCAGTTCTTAATGTTGGAGTTGTCTTGGATCTCAGTCGCCCTGAAAGCAATGCACCCATTGTACCTGGTGTATTCGGACTGTCAGCTGCTTCCGGATACTCCCCGCCAATCTGCATCCCATAATTGCTGCATCCAACTCCATCCGGGGCACGGAACGCAGCCTGATAGGCGCAACTTTAGTCTTTGCACTAACCAATGCGCATATAACACCTCCTGGTGACTCGATTCGAAGATACGCAACTGTGGCACATGCCTGCTCACTCGCGTCGACAAAGATGTGCAGCTGGGTATTGACATCACTCCAATTCTGCAAGTCTTTTAAGCAACATCTGGAGACCCTCACTCGTTCAACTTCTGGAAGTACCTTCAGCCACCGCTTCAAACTGCGAATCCTGTATTGCGTCATCGCAATCAATGTGGCTCCTCCATATGTCCCGAAGCAATATTCCCAGGTATACGAGAAAATGTGAAATAAGTCCCAATGGGTCGCAGATGGACATCAGTACTTTGAGAATTTCTCGCTTGGTTGGTCTCGTCTCACCATTCAGCACAGACTTATTGCCCTTGTTGAACCGCAGTGAATATGTAAATTCATCGCCACGAAGACACCACCACATTCCCAGAATCTTTTCTGTATGGTTTCCCGAGTTCATGCACATGTTGACTATGGCATCCGACGAGCTCGGGTTGAGAGCCCGCATAACATTCAATGAATTCGACATCCAATTGTGTATCTCAAAACCGGCCTTGCGACGTATATTCGTCACCTCGATCGCCAAGAGTATTGCCTTCCCATCGGCGTCCACGCCATCAAGGAGATCATCAACACAATGGTTGTCAATGATACACTCCACCACTCGTGGAAAATCTCGCTTGAAGTTGATCGCATTTTGATTTTTGATGAACTGTGCTGAGCTTGGAGAACAAGTTGCACCAAATGTCATGACTTTCATCATATAGATGTCTGGCTCCTTATTCTCGTCCATGTCTCTCCAGAGGAAGCTCAAAACATGCTGGTCCTTTTCTGGCATGCAAACTTGGTGGAACATCTCTTTGATGTCAGCGGCTATGCACACTCGTCTCTCTCTGCAACGTAAAAGAACACCAAGTAAAGAAGAATTCAAATCGATACCTTTCATCAGTAGCGTATTTAGCGATACTCCGTTGACCCTTGCAGGTGCGTCCCACACTATGCGAACCTTTCCTGGTTTGTTTGGATTTCGAACAGGAAACATAGGTAGGTACCATACTCGTTCTCTTGGTATCTGCAATTCAGCTTGGCTCAACTTTCGGATGTATCCCTTTTCTTGGTATTCGCTTAACTGCTGCTTTATGCTTTTGGCTAAAGATGGATCGGATCTCAAACGTTTCTCTAGGTACATCAAGCCATTGGTCGACTGTCTGGTAGCTTGAAGTTTTCATATCGCCACAGGAGTCCTGTCTCGTATCGGTTACCCAGGTAAGTAGTTGTAGAGGTAAGTAGTTTTCTTGCTCGACTTTCTTCTTGTTGCTTCAACTCATTTGTAGGACCTGCTATTCCAAGGTTGTCGACGGAGAAAAATTCCTTTACGAGTTCGTGTAAATCACTATCTTGATCCTGACATTCGCACATATGTAGATTGTGTTCTCCACCAGCAGCGTTATCTTGGAAGTTATCGATTCTACAGAAAACTGTCCATCCGAGTCTGCATTTGATAGCCATAGGTTCGTCTTCTGCACCTTCCTTCACCTTGAGTGGAACCGCCACCTTCCAATTACGCAAACCAATAAGAATCTCAGGACTCGCGCAGTCATATGATGCGACCGGCAAGCTTCTCAAATGAGCGTATCTAGCTGATAACTGGTTATAATTAAGTAACTGCACAGGTAAGTTCAGAAAGTTTACAGTCCTCTCATTAATCAATGTAAATTGTGGTGCGTTTTGATAAATACCAGCAATAGTTACCTCTACCTTTCTGGATTGCACTTCAGTTCTGGAAACAGTACCGGTCCACTTAAGACACAATGCCTCCTTGACGCCATCCAGTTCGAGACGATTCACGATTTCTTCTGCTACCAGAGTGCTGGTCGATCCTTCGTCGAGGAATGCGGTTGTTCTGTAGCATCTCCTTTTAGATGATAAAATAACAAGTATCACTCTAAAGCGAACGCCGGTCGACAACATTGTCTGATGGCTCATCGATGGTTCCTCGATCTGGTTATTGTTATACTGATGTTGCTCATTGTGCAATAAGGGATGATGTTCCTTCTCGCAATTATTCTTGCCGCATGATGTTGACGTTCTACGTTTAGCTTGGTGCCTCTTGAGACATTGACGACATAGTCTCTGGTTTCGGACGATATTCCATCGATCACTCATATTCATATTGGCAAATTCATTGCAGCTACTTATACTCCGGCACGCTCCTTTACATACTCTACATTTGAAATCATTCTCCTTTGGTTTTATTGTTTGAGAAGATTCATTGACATTCGCTTCTTCATGTTGAAATATGATTTGCATATCCTTTTTGCCCTTCTGCATTGCCTGATGTTCTCTTGGGACCCAATTCGTCGTTGTCGATATACTACACACATCTGTGGCGATGTCGCTCAGCCATTCAGACAGAGTGCATAGGTTGTTCGGATCACTGGCATAACGTTTATGTTTTGCCCAACTCATCCTCATAGTAGGAGGCAGCTTCTCCTGTAGCTCTTGCATCAGCATAGGATTGCGCAAATGATCATCCATCATGGCTTGCGACAATGTAGCACATAGGTTTTTTACCGCCATCGCGAAACTGATTACGCTTTCCATTTTTTCTACTTTTGGACCCTGCATCCTACGCAGGCGCTGAATTTGTTGGTCCAATACTAGTTCCGGTCTACCGAACAATAATTTTAGAGTATATATGATGTCATCAACACACTCTGGGATCGTGAGTTATGCTTCAACGATTTCCCTTGCTTTGCCTTTTAGGCAGCGCTGCAGTCGTATTAAGTTTTCGCTGTCCGAAAACCCACATGCTCTTATCGTTTGCTTATGGCTGCTAATAAAAATTGGTCATTCAGCTGTATTGCCAGTGAAGACTGGAAGGTCTTTGGCTATTGCTTGTCTTGTCATCAATTGGCGTTGCGATATATCATGATCATTTTGAAATGTAAATGGTCGCTTACCTGGACATGGAGTTTTAATAAATTCCCCTTTTGCCACAAACGTTTCGGGCGATGTACATTTTGGATACTTTTTCAATCCACACTGATAAGCAGTCTGATCACTTGGTTTTTTAATTAATTTGATGCTCTCCTGTTCTTCATCGCTGAGCTGTTCCAATAATTCTTGCCGCTTTTGTATCAGGATTTGTTGCCGCTTCAAAATGCATTGTTCCTCCTCCAGTAGCTTCAATTGCCCCCGCACAGTTGTACCGCTTGAGACAGACATTGATTTGTGCGTTCTTTGGGAGTTATTTCCTGTTGACGTCGGTACTGTACCGTTTACGTCTTCGGTATCGAAGTCTGATGACTGTGATTTTGGAGGCATTGCTGATTGTGCTACTGCCCTGCTAGTAGACGCTATTGGCAAAAACCCAGAAAAAGATGCCACTGCTGAAGTTGATCCAACTGTACAGTTGATACATTTCCACTCGGCGTCGTTGCAAACTTCATCCCCTACATCCGCACACACATAATGAATCCATTCTTTACATTTGGTGCACTCCACCATATCGTCTCTTGTATATGCTTTGTTGTAGACAGGGCATCTGCCGTTTGAGACAAATGGCGGCGGCGCACAGTGGTTCAGGTTGTATGGAAGCGCCGAAATAATTCTATATCTCTTCAAGTACTGGACCGATTTTGATGATTTTTTCACCAAAGTGTTTGTATTTTTTTACTACTATTTACTACTATTTAACATTTTATATAATAAAATTTTAAATAAAAAAATATATTAAAAATCGGCTAAAAACTAATATCTGACGAATAAATATTATAGATTTTTTATAAAAATAAATTCAAATGTATTTACCTATATTTGTATTTTCATAATTTTTTAGGGTTCCGTACCCAATGGTAACACGGAACCATTATAGATTCGCTCTAAGTCTAAAATATCTGTCACGATAAAAACATCAAGAAACGTTCTACCTAGAAACTTGAAATTTAGCTCACTCATACATCACGGTGTTCCAGATATTTGAGACAACTTAACACTGGAAAATATTGCGAAACAACTATACAGGGTGGCCAAAATTTGAGCTCAACAAAAAAAAAATTCTAAAAAATATAACATGTTGGATATCATTCGAAAGGGCTAAAAGCACAGATTTCAAAAATACTTATTTTTTTCTGTAAGAAACTTTGGGAGTTATTGCCGAAAATGCGTGAAAAACTCCATTCCCCGCGCTTATCTCCGAAACTACATACTTAAATGAAAAAATCACGGTCACAGCCTAAAATTATTTCTACTATGAATTAATTAGCACACAAACTAGTTGAAACAATAGCTATCAAATTAGAAAAGAATTAGATTGCTTTGAAGGGAGGTATAGTGAGATTCCCATCTCCATTCAACGACAGACTGAAAAAGATCTGATTTGTCAACGGTATTTTTGAACTTATAAGCGGGGACGCAGCTTGACGCAGCTGAAAATGGTACCGCTGTTTAGGTAAGACTCCAGGGAATATTTTAAGTGAAAAATTCAAATGGAGGGGAGTGGAGCACGTTTGTTCTGCTCTACTGAACTTTCCCACATATTGATTTTTAGACCATTTATTTTAAAAATTCATAGCTGCTTGAAGTATAAGAAAATTAAAATTACGATAACGTTTACGTAATCTTTAGACATATTGTAAAACGTATTTAAAATTTTAAAATGAATATCAACTTGTCGCGGAACATATATTGACTAGAGTACAAGGCACTTCGCTATATGCACAAAAAATGGTTTCATAATGGAGCAACTTTAAAGCTATCGCAACTGTTACCATAAGTGTAAATTTTTCTCCATTCCATCAAAATGTGTTATCCAACTTATATACTTTAAGAATGCATAGCCACTAAGTGTTTCAAACAATTTAAAAATTTTGATTTTTTTCGCCTCTCAAACCACTGTGCGGCGTAGAAAACATGTTTGAACAGGATTTTTTCGGCGAAATAAAGAAATTGAAATTTAATTTTTAGAAATGTTGCGATTGCGCAACTGAAACAAACAACTGAATAAAGAAATCTTTGCCACTTATTTTTAAGTATTTATTTTTACTAAGGACGATTTAAATATACACACTTCGCAAAGCAAACAAAGAAAAAATGAAGAAATTATGACTTTAAATGAATTTTAAGAAAAATGTAAGGAAAACAAAACACTAAAAATTAAAGTTTTCGACCTCTCTCCCTCAAACGTTGTTCGTTAAAAAATCTGACAGCTTCAATTCAACATCAACATCAGCCAGGAAAAAGTGGATGCGTCCAGTCTCATAGCTGGGTAGCGTTTCTTCTAACACGGATGATCCATATTAAATTGTTTTTCATCTGAAAAAAAACACTTTTGTCCACATTTTATCCCACGTTATATGCGTCCTGCAAAAATCCACGATTTTGATTTTTGTAATGGATTTAGCGGTGTTTTTTTGTAATCTCAGGCGATTCAAATGTTGCCACTATTTATTACGTGCCTAACGGTATTAAGCCTAGCACTAACACCAGTCTTTGCTTTGATTTATGCTGCAGTGTTGCTGGAATTAGAAGCTAATCTAAGAATAGTTCTTCTGTCTGCTTCTGATGTGGCTCCGGTTTGCCTTTCTTTTATATTTTTTCCGTAGTTTTCTCTCTGCTACACCGTAATGGGAGTCCATTTTTAGATTAAACTTCTATTTTTGCTTTTTCTGCAGAAGTTAATGCATTTGCTCGGCCCATTTTTGCACTAAATGAAAAAAAATATTTTCAGTCTGTAGACTTATTACTATTTTTCCTTTATTTTCATCGTACCGTATCATAAAGATGTGCAGCGACTGCCGTTAAGAAAATGTTTCTATTCAAGTGGAGCGAAAAAAACGGTGTTTTCTTCGCAGTAATGCAAAAATGCATAAAATAACAATCTAACATGACTTTTTGCATTATTCTGAGTATGCATTGTTTTTCGGCATGGATTCCTCTTTTAGAAAAATAAACAATAAAGCTGCATTTTAAGCTTACCAAAGCGCTAAACGGTTAAATCGTAAGAAAAATCGCTGTTCCTATTCAAGTGGCGCTGAGTGTACAAATGCATTTGCGAGCATGGTTTTCGCATATGGTTCGCAAATGGGGTCGCAAATGTTGTGGCTTATATGCTAGATGTTCACACGATATGCAACACAATTTGCAGGTCACAAATTTTCAGTCATATGCAGATTTGCGAACATTATCAGTCCTTTGACACTTTATATTCTCTGTATTGTGTTGGTGATTTATGACATTTTAGAGTGCGGAAATATATGTAGGTAAATGCATACATATATCAATGTTTTGTATGTAGGTACATATACTAAAAATGTAGAAAAGAAAGTGGGTTGCTATAGATACTGCTATGTAAATAAAATTATGTTAAAAAATCTTAAACCCGACTATGGAAAAAACAAACTAAAAAGTACAAGACATCCGTGAGCACGTAGTTATATAAATACGTTATTATTAAGGCATGCGACCGTAAACATAATCGTTTCGTTTCATCTTGTTTCGTAGGTGCTTTTTAGTTAATTTTTCCCGTAGTCGGGTTTTAGTTTTTTTTTAACTTAATTTTTCATTTACAACTTTTTGGTCTCTGAAAATATGTAGAGTGTAAGTAGGTAAGCAATGTTGCATTTTATTTGTCAAACCCTTTCATTTGATACTCATATTAAGAAGGTTGTAACGATAACGTTAATCCACCATCTTGGTGCTTCCGCCATATTGATTTTAGAATAACGTCATAGCGTCTTGCATTCTACTCGCCAAGGTATTTGATTTGATTTATTAAAAAAAAATCTGTAAAAGCGGGCACACACCATCGAACAAACAGTATGATAGTGATAGTATGATTGCGGAAAGGCTTCATGCAAGTCAAAATCCTCTTGTCCAAGTGCAAGTGCCACTGCTCCTACGGCAAATCTGTCGTTCTTCATCTCCGCTAAGGGTACCGTGGCGCGTTGGACTACTATGCAATGCTGCCCGGGTTCAATTCCAGCCCGGGTCCGACTACTAAAAGTCTTTTCACGGTGCCACCTCTTTTGAATGTATAACAAGCAATCAAAGAGTATCATTTGTCACGAGTAGCTTCTCAACTCGCCGTTTGGAATCGGCAAAAAACTGTAGGTCCCTTCGTGCAAAATATAACACACACACACACACAAATGGTTGCGAGAAGCAGGTCCAGGTTCACCCCGAGCTAAAGTAAAAGTAAAAGTAAAGTGCTTCATTATAGAATGTGGATTTTCGTTGCAATCTAGGGTAGACCGGGGACAATAGTAGCAGTGTACAGTTGTAACACTCGCGATAATTCCCAAACTGTAACTGGAAATCCTCTCTAACAGGCACACATAACGCGCCTGTATATCATCATTCATTTGAGAGTTTCTTTTCGGCTTCCGTACAAAATAGACATCACTAGAGGAAAAGACAGTTTTTTACCCTCTAAAGTAAATTTTTCTGTTGGTAAACATTTTTGAATAACTTTTTTTTGCTACAAAATTTATAAAGTTTATTTTCTATAGTATATTCAGTGTCCATCAGTCTATCTTTTTGTGTACTGCTTTGACTCCAGCTAATTGTGATAAATAAGATATGACGTATTTTATGTATAAAAGGCACATGAGGACAGTTGTAACATTCCCATTCGGGGACAATTGTAACACGTTACAACTGTAACATCTATACCGATACTCCTGAGAAAGAGGCTATAAGAATTAAATGTTAAAGAGGGTGCAGTCATTGATTCAATGCAAAAACTGGTCACATCAACAGGCAACTAAACAAAACATTTCATACATCTAGCACAATTGTGAGTTGAATAAGGCACTCATTCTTTGCATCTACGCATTCATTGTTGTCATTAATCAAAGTGAATAATTACAAAAAAAAAACAATTAAAAGTTTGAGTAAAACATAACTTGTCTTAATTTTTACCTATGTTACAACTAGGGTGCGAAGAAAGTTGTAACAATTATCCCATCTCATTTAAAGTGCATATATCTTTTTTTTTATCATCCTTGTAGATTCAAATTAAGTTGTAATGCTGGGAAGAAAACAGGCATTCTTTTGGTGTAAATTACTCTTTGATAAATATTATAGTATAAGGACTATATGAGCTGAAAGTCAAAGTGTCCCCCGGTCTACCCTACTCTTCTCTGTCTTCAAATCTACATACATACATTACATACATACATATGTACCTGTATCGTTGGACACGACTTTCATTCCCGTGCAGCATTTTCCACAATAGAAGTTGAATGAGTTCATGCTATTAGCCGTGTTTTATTATCACTTATGATCTACATATATGGATCAGGCAATGAAAATAAAACAAACCAGATCAACGAAAAGGTTAAGTTCTGTGTTGTGGTGTACAAGATAAGTTCCTTTTGACAATTAGCGCGAAGTTGCCATGCGAATGAATATTTTGTGAAAGTTTAATGCGCTTGTTTTATTTTTTAAGGAGGAAATTGTTAATTTTGATAAACAGAATCGAAATGAAAATATTATTTTGTAGCCATAATTTCAGTATCACTTTGCTAACATATCATTATGAGCAGAAAATTAATTTATTCGAACATGGTTGGTTACAGCAGTTGGCCTTTGCCTTCTTGCTTTTCGGTATTATAAACCTTCCAGCTTGATGTTTCCAGGTCCGAGTTGTGCCTGGCAATTCTTTCTAAGATTTTTTGGGGTTCTTCGATTGGGCCTGGGATCCAGACAGATACCTTGGTCAACCTTGGAATTTCCGACACGGGAAGTACCCTGAGGTTAGATCCTTCCCACGTGTCACCTAGACTTTTTGTAAGTCGGATCAGAGGTACTAGCGCTTCCCGTCTTGCCTTTTCCCTCCTCCTCTTTCCTCCTTCTCTCCTTAGCTCTTTTGCGTTTCTGGGAACCAGACAGTCTTAGTTTCGGTCTGTCTTTCTGTCGCTTTTCGGCGGAGGCCAAAGACATGACTTCTTCGTCTGTGCGCTCTTCTATTATTATATTATCGTCCATCTGGATATTTGGAAAATTGACCACTGGCGACTTAGCCCCTGACGGAGCCAAGCCCTCGCGGGGCAGCCGTGGTTTCTGCCGACACTTGAGTGCATATCCCCACTCGATTTGTACCATCTTATTTAACTTTTTCCATGTTTTTTTGTTTTTTAAACTAGTGTCTTCTAGTGTTTCTAGGGTTTCTTAGTTATCCGACGAGGTCGTACCTCAGCCCCTCCACCCCGACAAGGTGAAACCCATGGGGGGTATTCGAACATAAATAATCTCTATTTATAAAAATGAAACATTGTCTGTATGTATGTTATAGACTCCGAATCTACCGATCCGATTGAGTTCAAATTTTGTGGAAAATGTTTGTATTTTTCTGAGAGTGTTTCAGTGGAGTTTGGTCAAAATCGGTGTGCTAGGAGCTGAGTTAGTTGCAGAAAGGGGGTAAAAAGCTATTTTTCTGTCTTTAAACAGCCCCTAACTCAACAATGGCTTATCGGATTGCAAAATTAAAAAATAGGTGGATTTAGTAAATTATCCACTGATTCATTTAAGCTATAAATCATCCATCTACGTTATCTTGAAGCTGAGCTATGCTCAAAATCAAAACCATTCATAAAGTCATAGCCACCAATTTTCCATCAGTGGAAATCGTAGTTAAAAGTCATGCAGCAGTGGGTGACGTAGTAGTATCGGTTATGTGAATGCGTGCTCTATTTGGCGCCGCGACTGTCTTTGTTCCTTAGTATGTGCAACAGGAAGGGTTGAATATTGAACGATGAGCTCTATACCGGAATACGTACATACATACATACATGTTTATGAACACAATATATAACGAGTAGGAATAAAAATTATCAAACCAAAGCGGGTAGATATATACATATGTACATATAGATCAGTGATCGATTGCACAAGCAGGTAGTGGCGGCTGGTGATGCTGTTAATATGTACTGTACGTATGTATGTACATATGTATGTAGGATCAGAAATAAAACACGGATTTCATAAACGTTATACAACAATATCGGGTTTTATTAAAATCAAAATAACAAAGTTATGTGAAAGATGGCTTGACGATAGCGATGGCGACGATGGTTTGACGATGGCGGTGGCGACGATGGTTTTCAGCAAAAAAATTAAGTTCAATTCGGCGACACGCTCTTTTAAAGCTCGCGACTCGGCTCAGCGGTTCATCCCGTCTCAAGTGCTGCCAGCCAGGTTGAACTATTGGTCCCACAACTCGGCCATCCTGCTGTTCACCGCCTTGTAGTGTTTATTTGCTTTGAAATTGTTCTATCGCACCGTGTTCTGAACTGCTGTCTTTGTTTGTTTTATATTATGTAAGCAATCGCCTTCTTAAGTGTCGTCTTCCATGTAACCAGATATCTAGGATAAGTAAAATATTCTATTTGAAATAATATAGATCTCAAAATGAAAAATAAAATCAATAAATGTTCTCAAGTAATTAAAAGGTGTGTAATAGTTAAAACTTCTCAGTTATGTAATTCAATTCATGTTGGATTATTATATCAGTACAATAGTCACCAGGTGTATTGCATCTCGAATCCAATTTGTCGATTAGGTTGCTTGTTTCACATCTCGTGTAGGTTAAGCTTCTAAGGGGAGTTTAACTTCTCAGATTAAATTTTCTGCATCTAGGGTAACTTGTAATTCTTTTTGAACATCTCAGGTAAGTTTTCTTAGGCATTTATCTTTTTCTCAGGAATACGTCTTAAAAGGGGGTCATTTTTGGTAAAGTAGTTATATATTTCATCGCAGGTAAGTAGTAATTAGGGTTCATCGTAGGTAAGTTGTAATTATGGTTTTTCGTAGGTAATTTGTTGTTAGGTGGTGTCGTCATCGATACTGTCTTCATCCTCTGAGCTATCGCCGTATGGTACCCAGGGTTTCATATTGTCAGCGCTTGTGCTGGGCTTCTTAGGGCCTTCCGTTTCTCCTAGCTTTTCGACATCGTAACGATCATTTGAACCAACCTTCGTCACTCTATAAGGACCAAAAAAATTGTTATTAATTTTAAGAACATTACCAAACTGCGTCCTTCGTATGGCTACAAGATCGCCCAGCTCATAAATCCGAGCCGACCGCCTTTTTTTGTTGTATCCACGTTGATTTTCTTGCTGTACAGCTGCTATCTGTTTTTTTGCTGCTTCTCTTAGCAGGTCCCTTTCTTCGTCAAACGCATCTAACAATTCGGTAGCTACTACCTCAGCAATTCTTATATCTTCTTTGTTCCGCATTCGTATCCTAAACATCACCTCAAATGGAGTTCTTCATATGCTTCGGTTTAGGCTGCTGTTAAGGAAAGTTTGAATCTTATTAGTATAATTGAACCAGGTATCAGGTTTATTCAATGAAAGTTTAGTTAACATGGGAGTTATGCTTCGATGCACCCTATCCACCTGACCATTTCCACGAGGGACACCAGTTGTTACTAATACGTGTTTGATAGCTTGCTCTTGACAGTAGTCTGAAAAATTATTAGATGTAAAAGCTGTGCCACGATCCGTAATAAACCGATGTGGGTTACCAAAAACAGCCTTCTGTAATTCTAACTTGTGCAAGGCTTCTATGGTCGATACTGTTTTTACTGGATATATCCACACAAACTTACTAAATCCATCCGCTACTGTAAAGATGTACTTATACTGCTTTGAAGTGGCGGTTAACGGTCCAACATGATCCAAGTGGTATGTGTGCAATGGGCGATCTTCTTTTGGGACTGGGTTTAAGTATCCCTCGGCTTTACCGATTTTCCTCTCCGCTAAAATGCACTGGATGCAATTCTGTCGACAATGTTCAGCTTTTTCTCGTAGGTTAGGGATCGAGTACTCTCTCTTTATTACTTCTTCCATCTTCCTGGCAGCGAAATGCCCATTACTGTGCACACTCTTGATCAATTCCTTCTGTAAACCTTTAGGTACATATAGCAGTCGTTCTCCTTGTTCATTTACTTCGTACAGAATACCTTTATCTGAAACGAAATTTTTATAGGGGTTATTCTTTAATAGTTGCAAAATTATATCAATTCGATCGTCTTTCCTCTGTGCGGCTATTAGCATCATAGCAATCGGGGTTCGACTTAGCGCATCAACGTGTTTCATCCTTGTTCCAGCTCTGTGCTCTAGCAAATAGTCGTAATCTTGAAGGAGTAATGCCCATCCAGCAATTCTGGGTGCCAGCTCCTTTTTCTCCATGGTCATTTTGAAGGCCGCACAATCTGTTACAATTTTAAATTTTAGCCCTAACAGATACACCCTCAGCTTCTTCAATGCTGCCACAATTGCTTACACTTCTAGTTCATAACTACAGTATCTTTCCTGAGCTGGTGAAGTTTTTTTTACTATAGAAGTATACTGGGTGAAGCATAGAATCGTCACTTGACTTCTGGAGTAAAATTGCCCCAAACCCGAACTTGGATGCATCCGTGTTCGGTTTCCGCTTTCAGGATGTAGATCTTCAATGTTGGTTGCTGTGACATTACCCTCTTTATACCTTCAAATGCTTCTTTTTGCTCCATTCCAAACTTTAAACTCTGTGTTTTCCTCAATAGGTCATGTTGCGAACAACTCTGACGCATAGTGTAAACGAAAATGCGACACTTAACGAACGCAGTCGCGTAGTAGAGTAGCTGCCCGCCTGAGCTGACTACCTTGTCACTTTTGCCAACTGCGCCGCCATTGAAATTTTCCATTTGAGTTCGATTAAGCACATGCGTGCAGGTTTCCTAAAAAAGTAATTTTGAATTCGATTAAGCACATGCGTGCAACTTTCCTTTAAAGTAATTTAGATTTGATGTGGCACATGCGTGCACGCTTTTTCCTTTTACAAAGTAAATTAATTTGGACCTTCTGAAGTAATTTAAATAAAACTAAATTTCCAGATTTTCAAGAGACTTATTGTAAGTAAAAGCCATGGAATAAATATTTAAGTATGTACTAACTTATTATTTAATAAATAGGGTTTATAACCTCCACTTATTAAACTAAAGGCGTTTTCTTTCTGTGGGGTTATACCAGCTCTTGCTGCGGCCAAATTGCCGCAACAATTTTATAAACCAATAAAACACATTATTGGTGTTGGTTCTTCTTTTTCTCTGCGGCTAATTATTTGTGTGTGCCAATTGTGCTGAGATGCCGCCGAAGAAGAAAATACCACTACCATCGGCCTTTGTCCAAACGGGAAAAGTGCGTAATACACCGGACACCTCAGAAGAGTTCAACTGTCGCTCCTGTGAAGAACCAGACTCAGCGGGAAACATGGTCCAGTGTGATGAATGCCTTGGTTGGCACCACTACGTGTGCGCGAACGTAGACAGCTTCATCCGAGAAGAAAGTTGGGTATGCCAATTGTGTGCAGGTAAGCAATATTCATTATCCCCTCGTTTTTCAAAAGCCACATCCGCGTCTTCGGCCAAATTTGCCGGAGATGTAGCCACATCAAATAAATTTGCATGCGTAGTCCAAGCCACTGGTGTAAGTGCATCAGAAAATATAGTTTTAAGCCAAACGACGAATAACAAGCACCCTGACCCAAAGCCGTCTACTTCTTTTGCAATCGCGTCCGCTGTTCATATCGACGAATGCAGCCACTAAAGCAATTATTCAGTCGACAATAATAAGACTGTAAGAGGAGATAATTCCGCTGTTCCTGTTATCAGACCGGGCGTGTCAAATGTTCCCATCGACGTTGTACAAATTGAATTTGAGGAAGCGGTGAATTCAATCACAAAGTGTACGCCAAATGTACCCTCTTCGGATGTAACGATTCGCGTTAGCCAACCTGAGCTGAATTCTGTCTCTTGTGATCCTGTTGCTTCATCATCGAGTGTTCCAGTCGTCGCAAATAATTCGTCTGTGGCCACCCACATAGGTGGGGTCGATGAATTTGCATTGAAGACCAATAGGCAAAGGCGAACTTCAACAACCTCCTGTCATTCTCGATCGTCGAAAGCTTCCTCCTCAAGAATTGTGCAACTGGAGTTACAGAGACTTGAAGAAGAAAGGGTTTTAGCGGAGAGACGTGAAAATGAAGAATTGGAACGCAAGAAGAAGAGGGATGCTGATTATTTATCGAAGAAGTATGAGATTCTTTCTCGATTTCAAGATTCGGAAACTGAATCTGAAGGAGTAGAAGAGGATGCGACCGCATCTAAACTGAAGGTCAGCGGGTGGCTTGGAACAGCACCCACGTGGAATTGTCTGCAATCAACGGAAGTGGTAACTGCGGGCACGTCGGGTTTGCGGCATGACACTTCGATAAAACATCATGAACATAAAGCAATGTTTAAGGCCGCTACTAGGTTGAACACAATGCAGCCGCGTTACCAGCCTGAGACGTCGAAGATTAATATGCCGTCTTCGTCAAAGGACTTGCCAATAAAGCCGACACCTCAATACCCACAGCAGCACTTCCAGCCTACAGCTTTACAAAGATTGCCGACGGCTCGCCCCGGCGCTAACGTACCGTATGTTCACGTTTGCAATGGATCGAGACCTGATGTTCCTGAGCGTGTAATGCCACAGCCACAACCAGCTGACCCGTTGAGAGCCACCTTGCCTTCTTCGAACGTTCCGCCCCCGCCGCATTTGTATGAGAATCAACATCAGCTACGCCAGTCTTCGAACTCACAAGCGCCACCTCACCTTAATTTAAATGGACATGATTCACATGCTTTGAATAAAAACCAGATCGCGGCACGTCACTTAATGTCTCGTGATTTACATTCATTTGGTGGAAACCCTGATGAATGGCCGCTTTTTATTTCCGATTTTAACCGGAGCACCGAACTTTGTGCCTTCAACGATGAGGAAAATCTGGTCAGATTAAGCAGAGCTCTTAAGGGAGACGCATTAAACGTGGTGAGGAGTTTGCTGATACAACCCAATTGTGTACAGCAGGTGATTGCGACACTTAAGATGTTGTACGGAAGGCCAGAGCTGATTATATATGCTCAGCTCCGGAAGATTCGCGCCATACCACCCCCAAAGGCGGAAAAGCTCGAAACGATAGTGAGTTTCTCAAGTGCTGTATATGCAGTGGCAATTGTGTTTCTGTCGCGGATTGCCAGCGTTTTCAAAAACTGAGCCGAAGGGAAATATGGTTAGAGGTAAGGAAAAATCAACTGTGTCGGCGATGTCTCGTGAAGCACGCTAATTATAAGTGCAACTCGACAGCCGTTTGTGGAAAAAACAATTGTGTACTTAAACACCATCGGTTGCTGCATAACGACACCTCTACTGTAACACCTCGTCATGATGTTGGGACTGCGGAAAGGCCGGTACAGAATAACCCAAGCGACAACACAGAGCTACCAAAAGACACGGGAACTGTTGGCCTGCATGCACAAAACAACTTAAGTGCTCGGTCTTACAGTGTCTGCTCAACTTTATTTCGCGTAGTTCCAGTGGTCCTATATGGTAAGGGGATTCAGCTAAATGCGCTAGCATTCCTGGACGTCGGATCGTCTCTTACGTTGATGGACGAGGAGTTGGCGAGTGAGCTGAAAATCAACGGCGCTCCGCAACCATTGTGCTTACGATGGACTGGAAACACACACAGATACGAAAATAACTCCGAAATATTCAATCTGCAAATATCTGGTGTGGGACCGAATGCGAAAAGGTGCATGCTTTCAGATGTACACACAGTTGAAAGGCTTCAGCTACCTCCTCAATCACTCAACTCCAATGAGATGCAAGCAAGGTACAATCACCTAATGTTCCACTTCAAGCATATAGCAAGGCCGCACCACAATTGTTAATAGGGCTCAACAATGCAAAGCTGGGACTGCCGTTAAAGTCCAAAGAAGGAGGTCTACAAGAGCCAGTAGCGACTAAAACTCGTTTAGGATGGGTCGTGCATGGGACCAGCTCCCGTGAGCCCGAAGAAAGCAGACCATCATGCGAAGAATACAGTTTCCATATTTGCGATTGTAGTGACGGGGACCTGCAACATTGGTAAAGGACTTCATGCGGGCAGATAATTTCGGAGCTTCGAATTCTACGATGCTAATGTCAACCGAAGACTCTCGTGCGCTGGACTTATTAAGCACTTATACTGTTCGCAAAAATGGCAGGTTTGAGGCTGCGCTGCTCTGGAAGCTCGACGATGTTCAGCTGCCAAATAGCTCTCATATGGCTAAGAGACGATGGGAGTGTTTGCAAAGACGAATGCGACGGGAGCCAGAGCTAGCAATAGCATTGAACAACAAAATAAAGGAGTACGTTTCGAAGGGCTACGCTCGGAAACTTTCGGCCAAAGAAGTGGATGAAGGACGTGACCAGTCATGGTATCTCCCAGTGTTTCCGGTCCACAACCCCAACAAGCCCGGGAAACTCAGAATAGTTTGGGATGCAGCAGCCGCAGTCCAGGGAGTTTCGCTTAACACTGTTTTACTAAAAGGTCCCGACCAGCTTGCATCATTAACCTCTGTTATTTTCAAGTTTCGCGAAAACAAAGTAGCTATCTGTGGGGATATTATGGAAATGTTCCACCAAGTTACCATAAGGGAGGTGGACCGAAATTTCCAGAGATTTTTGTGGAGTTACGATAGCGACAACAGTCCAGAGACCTACATAATGACAGTTATGACTTTCGGGGCCACATGTTCTCCCTGCACTGCCCAGTTCGTGAAGAACAAGAATGCGGACGAATTTGCGAAGGAGTTTCCGATGGCAGCTCGGTCGATTAAGGAAAATCATTATGTAGACGACTTAATGGACAGCGTTCCCACAGAAGAAAAGGCGATCAGGTTGGCGAAAGAAATTCGATACATACATCAACAAGGTGGCTTCCATATTAGAAATTGGATTTCAAATTCACCCGTGGTCCTTAAAGCGCTTAAAACGCTCTGCCTTCGCAACTTTATGGCGAGACGTGGAATTCCAAATGAAATTTACAGCGACAATGCCACTAATTTTCGAGGCGCTGAACGGGAATTAAAAGCAGCACTAACGAACATCGAAAAGGAAAAATTGGCGGAAACCTTCACTTCGACAACTACTAAGTGGAAGTTCAACCCACCGGGTTCGCCACACATGGGCGGCAGTTGGGAAAGGATGGTGCGCTCTATAAAGACCGTTCTCTACGCTACGATGCCTACTCGTACTCCGTCCGACGAGCTCCTGAGGAGCATGCTGATTGAGGCTGAAAACGTTGTAAATTCGCGGCCGCTAACATACATTCCGATAGATACTCAGAATCATGAGGCGCTCACTCCCAATCATTTTATTTTGAGGTCATCCAGCGGATCAAAGCCGACGATGTCAGGGTGCTTAGGAAAAATTGGCTAACATCGCAGCAATATGCGGATGGCTTTTGGAGGCGATGGGTGAAAGAATATTTACCTACATTGACAAAGCGCACGAAATGGTTTACGCCCGCGAAACCAGTCAAAATTGGAGATATTGTCCTTATTGTGGACCCCAATGAACCAAGGAACTCCTGGCCAAAAGGAAGGGTAACTCGTACGAACCAGTCAAAGGATGGCCAAATACGGAGTGCTTTCGTACAAACTCAGCGTGGGATATATGAGAGGCCTGTCGTAAAGTTGGCGGTACTCGACGTAGGAGTCCCGGAAGAGCCAGATCCGTGCGTACAACTACTAAGGGGGAGTGTTGCGAACAACTCTGACGCATAGTGTAAACGAAAATGCGACACTTAACGAACGCAGTCGCGTAGTAGAGTAGCTGCCCGCCTGAGCTGACTACCTTGTCAGTTTTGCCAACTGCGCCGCCATTGAAATTTTCCATTTGAGTTCGATTAAGCACATGCGTGCAGGTTTCCTAAAAAAGTAATTTTGAATTCGATTAAGCACATGCGTGCAACTTTCCTTTAAAGTAATTTAGATTTGATATGGCACATGCGTGCACGCTTTTTCCTTTTACAAAGTAAATTAATTTGGACCTTCTGAAGTAATTTAAATAAAACTAAATTTCCAGATTTTCAAGAGACTTATTGTAAGTAAAAACCATGGAATAAATATTTAAGTATGTACTAACTTATTATTTAATAAATAGGGTTTATAACCTCCACTTATTAAACTAAAGGCGTTTTCTTTCTGTGGGGTTATACCAGCTCTTGTTGCGGCCAAATTGCCGCAACAGGTCACTTAATGGTTTTGCAAGACTCCCAAAATTCGCGATAAATTTTCGAAAGTATCCTGCTAAGCCTAGGAAACTTTGAACACCCTTTAAGTTCTTTGGTTCAGGAAAATTCTTCACAGCCCTTATCTTCAAATCTGATGGTCTCACCCTGTTGTTTTCTATCTCATACCCTAGATATTCTATTTTGGTGCATAGAAACTGGCATTTGCTCCATTTGAAACGTAACCCATGTTCACCTGCTAAGTCAAAAACCCTTCGCAAATTTTGTATAGCTTCGTTGTAATCTTTGGAAAGTACTATGATGTCATCCATGTAGATAAGTATTATTTTATCAGCAATAAGCGGCTGGAAAATTTTGTTGATGTACTTCTGGAAAATTATCGGGGATGTACACAATCCGAATGGCATTTTCAAAAATTCGAACTGCCCATCCGGCGTGACAAACGAAGTATATATATTTCCTACTTGATTCCGCAACTGAAACGTGAAAAACCCCGTTTTCTAAATCAAGGGTGCTAAAGACGTGCATCCTACACCGCTGATCTAATTGATCTTCAATGAGAGGAAGCGGAAAACGATCCCTAACTACTTCTTTGTTAAGCTTTCTATATTCAACGCATAACCTTTTGCTACCGTCTTTTTTGTTTACTAGGACAATAGGACTTGCGAACTCTGAGTCACTTTGGCAAACTATTCCATTCTGTATCCATTCCGTTATTTGCGCCCGCACAATTTCTTTTTACAATGGTGCTAATCTTCTTGGTTTCTGAAAAATTGGATCGTCGTTCTTCAAAATAATATTCATTTCGTAGTATACCGCATTTATACTTGCGATCTCGGTTGAGCCCCCAATTTTGTAGGATCAGAAATAAAACACGGATTTCATAAACGTTATAAAACAATATCGGGTTTTATTAAAATCAAAATAACAAAGTTAAGTGAAAGATTGCTTGACAATAGCGATGGCGACGATGGTTTGACGATGGCGGTGGCGACGATGGTTTTCAGCAAAAATAGGAAGTTCAACTCGGCGACACGCTCTTTTAAAGCTCGCGACTCGGCTCAGCGGTTCATCCCGTTTCAAGTGCTGCCAGCCAGGTTGAGTTATTGGTCCCACATGTATCTGCGTTTTCTGTGTTTCGAATACATACAATGCTGAAATGGTTATTTTGCGATTGTGTGCTGTAATGTATCGTATTTGACAATTCTGAACTCACCGGTGGACTTTACATTGCATTAACCACGAGAAGCTATAAATGTCTTAACATTTTCTGATAAAATCGACATAAGTATATATATATATGCAATTGATTGGTACGATACTATTACATGGCAATGCTAAACCCCACACCTCACGTGTAACGGTACAGAAACACTTATATTTGGGATTGGACATTCTTCCCCATCCACTGTACTTGATGTTCCAGTCAGTCTGAAGTCATTAAGCTACCAGATAGTCTTCGGATATAAAGCAAAAGGCTATAAAATACTTTAAAGATATGTATCATTGCGTTGAATATTAAGAATTTCTTAATAAAATTAATACTTGACGACTGACGTCGGAAGAGCATTGTACGTACATACATAGAAGCAAACCCCTTATAATTTGATAAAAGATACATAAATGAATAAACAAGTGTTACTAGCTTTTAAATGTTTGCTACTAAATCGTACATTACAGTCAAACAATAGTAGAAAAACTATGCTGTTGTTTATTCTCACGATGAACATTTCGTGTGTTTCAACAAGGTCACCTTTTATATTGGCCGAGAAAGCTCGGCCGAATTATCGTTATTCTCTTTTGGGCTCGGGCCGTACTTATACACGTCCCGATTCCGACAGCCGACTATTTAATCCTTTTCTCCCTTCATTCTTAACGCGCTGTGTTCGGAAGTTGTTACTATCGGTATTGAATTAAAAACAAAAAAAGTCTTTTAAATGCATGGAAAAAATATTGAAATTTTGAATGATTTGATATAGTGTATTTATGGTTTTATTGACGTCATGGATCTAGACGGTAGCAATGACCAATGAATACTTCTGGATTTACTTAAATGCTGTGAAAAATCATCAGATTTACCTAAGAAAAGGAAGAAAAATCAAAATGTCAGTAATTGAATTTGCCCACTTAACTTTATTAATATAATCTAGATGAGCTAGATTATAAAGATTTTCGTGCATTTGAAAATGTAAAATCAAATGTTCGATTAACTCATGAGACCACTTAAAACTTTCCATAAAACACAGAAGACTCACCGAACACAGTCTCTAAAAATATTTCTCCGGCGACACGAACTCAACTCTGCGAACACAAGAATAAAGGCAAGGAATGAAAATACGAAACGAGATAAAAGAGAACACGCAAAAATCGTCTCGGTTGTGCTACCCAGCCGACCCGAGCTACTCCCTGCACTTCTCACCTCCCTTTCCATGACATTCTGGTGTCGGCCGAGCTTGCTCGGCCAATGTAAAAGGTGACAAGGTTTGTATATTTGACGGTTCTTATTTCAACCCAGAGCCACATTACTAGAGCAGTGTTTTTTGCTTAATAAGTAACGCGACTGTTTAAGTACACGGGCGAAGCCGGGCGGGATAGCTATTTCTGTATAAAACTAGATAAGCAAAACAGCTTCATTCTTATTCGTGTATAAGATGTAGAGTTGTGTAACTCATGAAGGAGCCGTTCAAAAGATCGGCTCACCTTGCTGAACTAAATGAACTAGTTCAGATTCAGATATATTTAGCTCAGTAGTTCAACGGCTCACCTCTCATCTGAATCTGTATCTGATCTGAACTAGTGAGTTGTGAAACACAAACACAATACAGATAACGGTGACGGCTCAGTAGTTCACTACGTCTGCGGCTCACCACTTCAGAACCAGAAGAATGATAAGTATGTCCATACAAAACCGGATTTTTTCTACACGAATTCCTTGGGAACGTATCCTTTGTAGTTGTAGTAGTACTGTAGTGGGTATACCATTCACCAGGGATGGAAAAGTCGATACAATTGTATCGAATTCGATACCAATGAGTTTGTTTGAGTACAAAAGTACAATTTGCCTTAATTCGATACAATTTATCAATCTGCATCTTTCAAATTATTTGGCAATCTGTATTTTTCAAAAACAAGCAAGTTGAATAAATTACCGAACGACACATCTATTTGTTTTAAGTTTTACACACAGTGTTGACTGGATTCTACTTTTTACGACACACCTCTCTGAACGTAAGAGGCAATATATGGAGCACAATTTATGCAAAATGAGAGCATTAAGCCTGAAGATGAAGATCTCAGAGACTAAACAATAAACTGAAAATGTGACATATTAATAGCTCTCTAAACCATTCTCAGGGCACTAGTAATTACTTCTCTAGTCGTCTTGGACTTGACCAAATAAGTTTAATCTTTATGACGCTCACTGAATTACTAAGGCTTGACTACAGAGCTTACCGACAAGATATGCACGACTCAAGTATATGTAGCCTTTGTAATCTGAATGCAGTGGAAGACGTCTACCACTTTATAGCAGTTTGTCCTATTTTGTCAAAACTACGCTTGCTTTACTTTTCCAAGAGAACTTCCACACTTGAAGCTTTACAAATTCTTAACGGTTTACGGGATTGGAAGCTGCTTTTTCGGTACTGCAGTTTTGATAGCTTAAGGCTTATGTTTATAACTGTATAATTTCTCATGCATACAAGAGTTATTTTCTTTATTTCTTAAAATCACATTTTGTTATTAACATTATACAATAAATAAATAATAATAACAATTATATGTAATAACAATAATACGTTATTTTTTTCGTTTGTTTATGTTTTTTTACGCGAAAGATAGTTTTCAATACAATTGGCTCCATTTCAGTACAATTTTAAAACTGTTTTAAGTAAAACTCAAAAATGTAATTTTCCATCCCTGCCATTCACTACCATATGAGAGAGAGATAAAACCACAGATATATACATAGATATCGCACGCAGCTCGCAAGTGCAACCCTAAGGATTGTTGCATCGAACCAATTCAAACAATTTTGAGTTCCATGGTCGAGCGAGTCAACTGTCCTCCAGTGTGTTGTGACTTCGGTACACACACATTTTCTTCATATTCCACCCTTAATTTCGTATTTCCTCTCAATCGAACTTGTAGTAAACGAACATATACGAACGACTGACTGCTCTATTTCTGGATATAAACTATACCTTATGGATGAGTATGAGAGATGAGATGAATGTATATTGTGTCTGTTAAGTGAGAGGTGAATGGTGAAGCTGAGTCTGAACTAAAAGAACTACTGAGCTAAAAGAACTACTGAGCTAAAAGAACTACTGAGCTAAAAGAACTACTGAGCTAAAAGAACTACTGAGCTAAATGAGATACTGAACTACATTGATGAACTAGTTCTTTTTAGTGAACGAGAGTTACTGAACTACTTCAGTGAAGTGAACTAGTTTGCCCATCTCTAATAAGATGTTTCGACTGATTATCACGCTCATTATAATCAACGCATGCAGCATTGTACCGGCATAAAAACAGTGAAAAAAATGACTGTGAAATAAAGCGTAGCAACGCACACCGGGTATCCGCTAGTATTTAATAATATTTAGATTACAAAATTTTTCTTATTCTAATCTGGCAACATGTACCCTTGACAATCGTCGATAATACAGCAATAATAACAAACGAAAGTGTCACTAGGATTAGTGAGAAATAGTCGAACTAATTTTTGGATCACAAACATTGATCTTGATAAAAAGCTAGATCTCGTATTGTTGTTGTAATGCAAACAAACCAATGATCTATATGGACCATCGGCGATAGTAAAATACGGCTATTATGTTTATTTGTAAAAGTATTAATAGACACCTGAGAAACAATGGCTACACTCAGCTGCTCTCATCTAGAATGAGAGCACTGAGATTATTTGAACTTATGAGTAAAAAACAGCAAAACTGCTACTGCGCATTCTACAAAAACGGCGTATATGCTGCATGCGATAAACGTAAACTGTTGAGTAGGTATACGTATAAGTACAATGCTCGCTTTGGCGGTTCACAACACCACAATAGTATTCTATAACTACGCTGCAAGTTTTGCTAAGGGGGCCAATGTACGAGTACGAGTACGAATTTCACTTTCGATATCGGGGGAATCAGAAAACATTGACGTCATTAAGCATAGACAAACGCGACGTTAAGGGGATGTGCTTTTAAGGGTGGTTTTGTTAAAGCGAATGCAGACTGTATTCCTGAAGAGTGTACAATACACTTAAACAGAAGGACCGGGATATATTTAATAACATACACTTGTTGTTGTACTCTGGATTTAAAAGCTAATTAATGTACTTCATTGATACACACAGTAAGCACAAAGTTTAATACATTATGTAGACTTGTTGCCTGTTTCACTAAAATGTGGAATATTATACTACTTTGCGTGTTAAACAAAAGACACACATTCCTACATAAGTACATTTTTTTACATAGTTGATGCTATTTTAAAAACTTGGCGGCAATTATTCTCTGAAACATATATATGTACAGATATTGAAAGTGTACATTCGCTTGTATGTACATAGGCACATTGCCTCGCCTATGCAAAACGCAATTATTTAGCATAGTGAAAGTGAAATTTTATTCAAGCAAAGATAGCAAGATGACATCATGGACTGATGTCACTCCAGGCTTATTTAATGTCTCTGGTGTGATGGAATCCTCATAAGTGGCATTTGTCATGGAAGGAGTGAGTACGAGTGTTTTTTGGTCTTTTCTTATCTCTAGAATGTCTGAATTCAAGAAGAACTATGAACACATCCAACCGTAACCGCAACTTTAACGTTTACCGTTTAGCGACAAAAAGCAAATCTTACAGGAGACGTTTTTTTTTGGAAGTGGACTTCTTACTCGTCTTCGGTAGTTAAAGGGTTGCCTTATGTTTAACGCTCACGTAATATAAAAGAAGCATAGGGAACTTATACATTTGCTGCTTACTGAAATGTTCAACTCAATTACAAAAACAAAATAATATAATTAGGTACAAACTTCTTTTAACCCTTTGTTGCCCGAATTATTTTTTCTTATAATTTTTGAAAACGAACAATAAAAATATATACATGGAACCTTGTTAGTTTTGAATAACCCAAGAAATTAATTTATGTTAACTTATTTTGTACTATTATTAACATTTTGTTGGTGGTTTCTCAGAGAAACCACTGGACATTCACTGAATTTTTTCCGAAAAAATAAAACAGAGAAATAATTGAAAGGGAAGTATATTAAATATAAGTAACACATTTATTTAGTGTGATATTTAGCAAAACAATTTTTTTCCGCTGACAAGCATAATGGTACTTGGCAGACTGAGCAGCACCATTTGGAGCGATGAGGTTCACTTTTTGTGCTACAGTATGCACATCGTCTGGAAGTAGCGTATATTGGCAAGTGGGCGCACTGGTCATATCTCCTCTCGAATGGAACATTGGGTTTGAAATTGTTAATCTTCGATTGTTCTGCTGTTGAAGGACGACCTCTGCGGGTGTCGTTTACATTCACTCCAACTATACCACTGCAATTCTAAATTCTTTCAATGACAAAGATTTCTCATTTTCAGGTGACCTGGTTTTAAAAATAACAAATGCATTTACGAGGGAAACATCAAGGAAGTGCCACATTATTCGATGCCACCACTTTTTGGACTTCCGATCAATTTCATAAAATGACTTCAGCATATCGGCTTTATCGACAAAACCCATATTTTTGTTGTATTCAACAACCATTTCCGGGCAAGTGATAATTGATGTAGTCCCATCTTTTTGTTTTCGGGAGGTAGTTGAGTTTTTCGAAGGATCGAGGAAGTTTCCAAGAACATTAACCGCCTTAGTGTCCTTCCACTTCAAAAATGACAGTCCGTCCTTGCTGACACGCCAGTCCGTTTTGCCCCTGAACATTTTTTTTTCGTCCATTAGGTCACTTGGCAGGTCCTTTCTATTGGCGCGTACTGTCCCACAGGCGTAGATGAATTGTTTTTTTAAGTCCTTTTGCAATTGCACAGAATTGAAATAATTGTCGAAGTACACATGATGCCCCTTTCCCACTAAGCTTCGAGTAAGGTCTTTGACTACTCGAGCTCCCAAATTCTTTTCAGCTGCATCAGATATTCGGCCTGTGTATATTTGGAACTCTGATATGTATCCAGATTCATTTGCACGGACCCACACTTTATATCCACTTATATTACAATACGTTTGGACTGAAAATTATTTACTAAGAAACAACACGTAACGACTGTCAACAGAAACTGACGTATTAAATGTTTGTTTTTAAATGCCTACTATGCTATTTTTAATTTCAAAATGTTCAAGTGATTCTCGTTTTTTGTGAGATCAAAATCTGCAAGTAAGGGGATAGTTGTGTCGTCAAAACACATTAACCGTTAAAAAAACAAAAAAATAAAAAACAAATGATGCAAAAACATAAATATACTATGTATGTGAATGATTTTTGATCTAATTGCCATTAAAAATAAAACAAATCGTTAATATTGAACTGAATTCATATGAAGGTACCCGGGTACCTTGTCACACGGATTAAGGTGTTTTTTTCACGCACATAAGGGTTAACTACATAATATTTATGTTTTCTGCAACGTGCTTCTGTAATTGATATTTGTTTATTTGTATTTGCAGGAAGGTCGCTACTCCATCAAGGTGTGTGCTTTCGGAAAATGTAAATCACCAACGCAAAACAATAAAAGAAGATGCGCAAAGAAAAAAGAAACTCTGACAAAGCTACATATCTAGAGCTGAAAAAACTGTACAAAGACGAACCTTACGGAACAAATGTTAGCGAAAAAATAGCTTATAAAAATCAACAGCTTATTTCTAAAGAATACTGCGAACTTGGTTCTTATGAGCTGAACAAGTATTTGCTTCCGGGTTCATTGTGGTTGGAGAAACCAAATATGAAAGAAAATAATGTGTTATTTCTAACTCAAGGTGCGGCAGAAAAACTCTACGGTGTTTGGTCAAAAAGACATACAGTGGCTCACAGTGAAAATGGCCCACCTCGAACCAACTTAATCTTCATCGATAAACTCTACGAACTCAAGAAAAATAAAAATTGAAAATGTTCAGGTTCAATTGACTTTTATATTCTTCTTTCAAAGCACGAAAAAATGTAAACATTCAATTACAAAAACATCAAAATAATAGGAAAAAACAAATAAGAAATCAAATTTCATCTCACAGTGAAAATGGCCCAATAATATTTAAGTTCTAAAACTTGTCAAAGAGGGGTAAATATTTCAATATTTAGTACTGTTTTGGGCACACTATTTGTTTTGTAATTGATTTTAGACGATTTGGAACTAGTTCTATAAATTTGTTGGTATAGTCGGGACTAATTTTTAACATTCCTCCAATAACACTCTTTTTAAGTAATTTTCATTGGAAATTTCATGTTTTGGAATTTCAATTTCCAATTTTTTGCCATAAATGTTCAATTATAATAAAATACAGTGCTTGTGGTGGGGTGTCGATCACTCTTTTACAATGGTACGACATCTAGTTCCGTATACTTCCAGCCGGGTGCTTCGGACCATTTGTCTTAATTGAGCTGAAAAGTATCTTTAATTTCATCAATCTACCTTTAATTTTCAGGATATTGTTTTAAATTGTTTGGCAAATATCTAAATATTGATATTTACCCATATTCCCTTTAATAAAATGTAAGCTACCAGCCCAAGATGCTGATCCTCCACCCCAGACCATAAGATGACCACTGTCATGCTTAACTGTGGGACGCAAATGCTTAGGATTCATCTCTTTATTCGGCTTTCTCCAAACGTTTACCCTTCCATCTGATACAAAATGGTTATGTTTGCTCTCATCCGTAGTTAAAACGCTTTTCCAAAACAAAAAATCTTTCATTATGTGGTTCTGAGCGAACTCCAATTGAACCCTTTTGTTCATCTGACTAATGAATGGCTTCTTCCTTGCAATTCTACCATTTGATCCAGATCTACCTAGATATGTCCGAACAGTTTCAGCAGTGTAATTAATCTTCAGATGCTTTTTCACCATATCTCTTGGTTTTGGTGCGCTCAGCATTGGATTTTCTTCGGACAAGTTGACAATCCAACGTTCATCATGATTAGAAAACATCTTCTTGGGGCTGATTTTGGCTTGTTTATAATTCTATTATCGTTCTTGGACATTCTAATATTATCTTTTATTGTTTCTCGAGCTATTTTTGCAATTTTAGAGATTTCTCTCCACTCATAAAATGCTTAATAATTAATTTTCGTAGCTCTATTGGATGTTTGTAACCCTATGAGGTCTTATTTTGCAAAAGTTAATTTAACGAATAAATTACATGGGCGTCAACGACTTCTGCAGTTGCATTCTAATGTGGAATAGTAAAACGGAGAAAAAAAAATTACAGTTCTAAAAGTTAAAAAAAAACAGTTATTTGAGAAGCTTTTGCTATCTGGGTCATTTTCACTGTGAGATGAATTTCGTTCTCTTCTCTCTCATTCCCTCTTATTTCGTTGCTTTTATGATTAAATGTTTTAATTTTTCATTGCTTTTGAAACAAGAATATAGCAGTCAATTAAAGTTGACCATTTTCGCTATTAATTTCGATGAATTTCCTAGAATTTTTCTCAGAAAATGTATTTAGTTTGGGGTGGGCCATTTTCACTGTGAGCCACTGTAAGTCCATTTTTTTGGGAAATTGAGTTGAGTATGTAAAACTATTCAGAAAAAAATCATTGAGTGGTCCTAAACACACATTACAAGAATTTTAAAAATTGTGTTTGATCAAAATGACATAACTCCTCATGTGTTGTTTTGACCGAGCGAAAACTTTCAATTTTCCAAATACAGTGAACTCTCCCTAAGTCGAACTCTCTCTAAGTCGAATTTCTCTCTAACTCGACGTTTTTCGCCATATTTTATCATTCCCTTCAATTTTCCATACAAAAACCATTCTTTAAGTCGAACTCCCTCTAAGTCGTCACTCTCTCTAACTCGAACACATTCTCTCGATTATTGGCATCTTTTTTTACCCCTTAAGTTGAATTTTGTTTAGCACAAAACAAAATAAAAATGATTACCCCTTCGGAATTCGTATTTGAGTGTATAACTACCAACCATCAAGTACCTACCTACACACTTCAATATGCTAAATATGTGTAGCATCGCGTGTGCCATGATCGTCAGCTCGTCGTGGTTCTTCCTGTTCATATTCTTGGTAACTCCATACAAAGATACAGTTTTTTAAAAAGTTGCAACGCAAAAACAAAAAAAACGTTGGTTTCCTTTTCTTTGTGTTTTTGCAATCGAAACAGGTTTTTCAATGGTAGATCCATGCGTATGTATATGTTACCAGCCGAACCCGATTTCAACAAAACTATCCTATCCTATCCTAAGCGTGTTAGGCCAAACGAGTTTTGAATTATTATCCAAGTAATCTATTGGGTAAAATTAAAAGACAGTCAACTAGATGAGCAATATTTATTCAAAAAAGGTGAGGGAAATTTTCGATTTTTTTTTCGAATAAAGTAGCTAGATCATTTAAAAAAAATGTAAGTTACGTGAATTATTGCGAGTAAACTGTGTGGTCAAAAGTTTTGTTTATTGTTTGTAAGTATATTAAACTTTTTTTTTTTTTTAATAAACAAACGTTTTAAAACAAAAATAAATGTTTCTCTCTATTACTCGAATTTTTCCAAAACTCTCTCTAACACGAACAAATCTTGGTATCCCGTGAAAATTTGACTTAGGGAGAGGCGACTGTAATTGCGTGATCAGAATGACATAACTCCACACATGTGTTGTTTTGACCGAGCGAACATTTTAAAAATTTCAAATAATAACATGGTCAAAACAATAGGAAACTCAACTGTCATAAAAAAACATGAATAGTATTCTTTTGTATCAAATACTATTCATGTTTTTCTTTTGTTTTTTTTTATTTTTAAACTTAAATAAATGCATTTTTTTAAAAAACTTGTTACTAAAATAATTTTCAATCTGGATCTTATCTCAACCCGTTGAAAAAGGTCAAAGTACCGTTTGGTCAAAACAACATACACATCTCCCTCAAAACATGTTTTTGGGACGATTTTTTAAATTGAATTAATTGATTGTTGTACATCTTATAATTTATATTATTATGGCATTACAATATTACTTTAATACATTAAACTGGATTTAGAAGAAATTATTGAACTTTAAAACGCATTTATCTCAAAAGATTTAGGACTTATGTCTTTTTGACCAACCACCGTAGAACTTATGTTACGACATTTTTTTTCCAATTAAATTTTTACATAAAATCTTAAGTTTAAAAATACATTTATTTTCACTTTCTACCGATAGCTTTTCAATGGAATATATTAAAAAATGCTAAACATACTTTTTATTTTATAATTTGGCCTAAAAAAGTTATGAACTATTAGAGCCAGCGCACACTACAGACTTTCTATCGACCGATAGTTTGGTCGGGTTGGGTTAGTGAGTGCGCACACTAGGCAACAGTCGGCCGACGATTTGATATTGCTAGTCGTAGTCGATATTCGATAAACAGATTTTGCGGAGAACAGTCGCATAGCATAATGGCTGTTAAACATTTTTCCAGATACGTCATAATTGCTTTTATACAGCGCAGGAAAAGGAACAAGATGAAAAACCGACAGTTTTGGGTGCATCGTATCAATAGTGATAGGTTATTAAATGGAAAATTTTACTCGATGCATTCCAAATTAGGGTTGGTTCCATAGTCCCCAGTTACAAAATCTCCAAACTAAAATCCACATATCAAAATTCACAAACCAAAATCGCCAATCACAAATTCCCCAAACACAAAGTCTCCAAACACAAAATCCTTTATAGTTTATGAAATAAATTATGTTTGGCCGTCAAACACTCTTGGCATAAAATGGAAAATCCCCAACTTTGGAAAATTAACAAATAAAATATTTACTGTTCGGGGATTTCGTGTTTGGGGATTTTGTGTTTATGCATTTTTCAAAAGTTGGGGTTTTATTGGTTAGAGGATTTTAATTTTGGGTATTTAGTGGGTCTCCCGATACAATTTTAAGACTTTCAATACCTATGGAGGAAAGATTGAGCGTTACGTTACGGTAAAATAAACCTTAAATATTCATAAAATATTTTTTAATCGAATTAAATTGGAAAGTTAAGTATTTTGAGAAATTTATATGTTTAGAAGTCGTATATTTGCGAATCATCTGAAAAATTTGAAAAAATAGAATGGGAACTGCGTGGCGATCAATTGCTCTAAATATTCTGAGCTGAAGGCAAGTTTAGCAATCGTTGTGATAGTGGCAATATGTTAGTTCCTTGATGATATACGGGAAAAGATGGCATGGGTTGTTGTTGTTGTTGCCTGGATACTCGTATCTGCTTAAAAATGGTAAGGATACCAATCTTAGCATCAAGTTTTTCTTCTGCCGTCAAATTTTTGAGCGAAGGGACAAGAGATAAAGAAAAATTGGTATCTTCATCAAGAGTATCAGACTCATTTAATGCTTTTAAAAGTACTTCATCCAAATCGGCTTGCTTCGAAACACTAGTCTTCTTCTTCCGCTGATGAATAAGTGTGGAAGTCGAAGGACCAGATTCATCATCATTTTCGTAATTTTCTTGAGAATCATCTACTTCCAGATTATCTTCAGTTCGTCGATTTTCCATGTATGGAAGTAGAAATAATAATTCATAGAAGCCTGACCCGACTTTGTGTTCTTCTGTAAGTTCAATTCTCGACAAAAGCATGTCCGTAAATTAGCCCATCGTTTTCGCACATTGCGACCTGAGAAATAATAATATAATTAATTCTTTACAGATATCTGGCCACTGGATCTAGTTTCAATAGGTTGTCTTTTGATTATCTGATCGGAGCTTCTACAATACGAAAAATTGCTAGAACTACGTGTGAACAAATATGGTACATACTTCAACCATTGTTGGCAACGAAACAAGAAGATGACTGGGTTAAAATTGCAAACGAATTCTATAGTCGCACAAATTTTCCAAACATTGATGGAAAGCATATACGGGTGATACAACCACAAAAAGTTCTTCTCCTGTGTTTTTATGGCTTGGACAGATGCAGATTATAAATTTGTATACATAGATGTTGGTTCTTATGGAACAGCTAGTGATTCTGAAATATTCAAAACATCTGAAATGGGTAAACGCCTTTCCGAAAATCGATTGAATATCCCCTTCGGAAGGTATTTGCCCAGTGATGATAACGGAAATGTCATTCCATTCTGTCGTAGGCGATGAAGCATTTGGACTTGGAAATCACAAATAACGCCCTTATGCAAAAATAAATTTAAACTACACCAAGCGAATTTTCAACTATAGACATACGAATGGTCGAACTCGAATGTACTCTCGGTATTCTCGCTAACAAATGGCGTATTTTTCACCGTCCACTTGATGTGAATATGAATTTTTGTGTTCGAATTATTAAGGCTTGCGCTGTCCTTTACAATTATGTACGAATCAAAGATGGAGTGAAATTCACAGATACTGTCTAAAGTTGTCATGTGAATAACTTAACGGTAAATGAAAGCAACAGAGGAATAAATAATATGAATGACGTGCGGCAGTACATGTCTTCATACGCAATTCCGCGTCAATATAGCAAAGTGTAATAATGGGTTAGCTACGTTAATAAATATACATATAAATACGTACCTTGTTTTGATTTATCATCGGCACTGAGCTGGTTCCAATCAGGAACAACTGCTTCAAAAACTTCCTCTCAACATTTTTTTTTTCAAATTAATATTCTTTTAGGTTTTTCTTTTTACAAAGCGAGGGTCTTTTTCCACTTCCTCTATCAAATTTACATCTAGAACTCAGAGCAAAATAATTTAAAACTCAGAGCAAACTGAGCTATCGAAAAAATCGGCCGACTTTATAGTCTGTATCTGTAGTGTGCGCACGTAGAAGAGCGCCGCACATAGGCCATAGGGGTATTTGCCTCGAAAAACTGCTCAAAAATATTGTTTTCTCCTTATGAAGTGATACTTGCCTGAAATAACTTTGGAAGCGTTTCTAAGCTTATTTAAGTCAAATACCGTAAACGTTCAATTTCAAGCTTAAAATCTTTAAGTTGTTCCTTCGTGCAAGACGCTTTATTGAGCAAATAGCTCTGAAAGTGATCCAGTTTAGCTTCAAAATCTTTCTATTCATGCTCATTCATAACATTATAGCTGTCTTTTCTTTAGAATGCATAATCCAGAGGATCCTTTAAGCAAAAGATTTTATTTTATGGTAAACAGATAAACAGAATTTTCATTTAACAAGACACACGTCAGGGACGATGAAATCTAGGGGGGAGTTAGGGGCAGCATTTTTTTTTTGATATTGCTTCTTGACATCCCTCTCTATAAGCTGATATCAAAAGAGTTACCGAATAACACCGAATTATATAACAAAAGGTCCATTAAAAGAAAAAAAACAAAGAAAAAAAATGCCCATTTGCATACATTTAACAGTGCGATTTTTCACACAAATCAACAGATTCATAATGTAAGTTTACGTTCGATGACTTTCAACTGATGCTGTGGCGAAGTGCCGATCAGGGCTGCCGTTTAAATTTTTTGATTGGGAGTATAATTCGATTCTTTTGGGCAGTACGGCGCAGCACTCTGGGCTGGGGTTTCCATTATGAACATTGCGGTAAAAATTTTTTTTTTTATGATTTTTGTTTTAAGTTATTTTAACCCAGGTAACCAACAGAAAAAACCAGCGATAGTTCCCTCATTTTATTTTTATTCACTTTTTTGAGTGAAGGGAAGTAAACTGATGGGACAGCGTATTCAAAAAGGTAAGTTTAACACAATTTTTACAAAAATAGTGTATACATAATATTTGAACAATTCAATGTTAGAATATCAAGTTATTGATTTCGTTCGTAAGATTTATGAAAATCTTCTTGTATTTGGCAAAATAAAGATTTTTTTATTGGTGTCCCATATATGGGACAGTAGGAGATTAGAGTTCATATCTGCTTTTTTTGTAGGTGCGTAAATTTTGACGAGATCATAGCTTTTTTGGAAGAAGACGAATCTATAATAATCCAGCACAGGCTACAATAGCCTTGGTACCGCCAAATAATGCGTGTGGAGAATTGATGGATGAAGATTCATGGGAGAAAAATGAAGTGGCTATATCCAACTTACCACGCAGTCAACTACTCGCTGAAGTTGCATATATGATGACGGATTTGATAATGACGACGACATTCCATTATTTGTAGCTGTTACCAAAAAAAAAGAAAATTAAATGCAATTGAAAATCCAACCTGGACCAAAAGGGATTTGCATGTTACTACAGGTGACGCGATATTTAGCAGTGTGCTCAGTAATCAAACGCCAGTAGAGATATTTGAACAATTTTTCGATGACAAATTCAACGAAATGGCAATATCTCTCACCAGTAGTTACGCCATGCAAAAGAACATAAGTTTAAATATTTCATTACACGAAATGAAACTTTTTTTCGGAATACTGTTGCTTAGAGGATATGATGTGCTGGTCAAAACATATCGTTGTATGTACCGAACATCTATAAGGGGGAAAAGTGGTTAGGTCCGCTTGTGTCGTATCTTCTCGATGTAACCTTCAACAATTGTTGGCAGTTACAGAAACAAAGTGACGGTAATAAGTATGCGTCTACTTGCCTTTCGACGAAGAATTGCTGTATTGTTATTAGAGTCTAATTGTCATTATAAGAAAAGAGGTCCTTCACGTCCATCTGCATTGGAAAATTTGGACTTAAGATTCGACCACATAGATCATAGACCATTAGGTGGTAGAGCAAGGAAACCGAACTCGCTGTAGAGTATACCATCTGAAGTCACCAACTCGATGCGAAAAATGCGACATTAGACTTTATGAACGATGCTTTAAAATATTTCATATTAAAGAAAATTTAATATTGAAATGTTTATTTTCTTTGAACTCCTACTGTCCCTTATAGGGACCACCCCATAATTCGGGACCAATATTTTTTTTTGTATTTTTTTAAATGTTATGTAGACCAATATTTGGTACATAAATAAAATTCATCAATTTTTGATAAAAAAAAAAGTTTCAGGAGAATCTGGGTTTAGATATTCTGTATAAACATTTTTGCGAGGAAACTTATTTTTCTTTTTTTTTTAAGTTTTTGATTTCCACTTGTATGCAATTTTATTTTTTACTAAACCAGTTGAGGAAATAGCCCACAGGGCCCGGGTACTCCTTCCAGATCATGACGGGGGCAGCTGTCCACAGTTTTTTTAATTCGCGCGCAGCTCGTCACCCACCCAACTTTTTCTTAAATAGCATGCAGCATGCCCCCCATTTTATTCCACTGTCCACCTCCAACATCTACATTTAGGGGAGATTTTTCCTAATCACCGTATTTCATGCAATTTTCTTACAAAATTATCATTTTTTGATATTTTGAGGTTAGAATTGAAAAAGACAGTTTATTTCCTCTCAAAAAAATATTATATTTGTGTTATTAAGGTCCATTGTGATTGTTGTGGATATTGGAATACGCATTTGGCAAAACCATTTGGATCTTATAATTAATCTTTTTAGGTCTGTAAACGGTTTCTTAGCAAGGTCGTTCAAGCAGTCTAAGAACCGTGTTGTCATACAAGACAGGCGCCGGCCGTTCTTGGGGTGCCGGGCAGTGACATAGAAGGCGTGCTACAGATTTATTTCATCCTGGTACATGCAGCTTCTACAGAAGATATTTGTAAGGATACCGTTTACCGTATCTACTGGCCATGTTTTCTATTGTACAGTGTCTGGTTAAAACACACCTCTAGACCAGAAATATACCAAAAAAATTATCGCAATTTCATAATGGAAACTCGGCATGAAAATCTAATGGCAGCTGGAATATACGGGTACGGGTTTGTTTTTTAATAGTTAACAATATTTTTAAATCGTGAATAGCAAGCATTTAATATTTTATTATGTTACAATATTATTTGAATCTGCATTGGAAGTTTAATTGTGTACTTTGAGCAGTATGATTTCATTTTAGGCAGTACGGAGTACGAGATGATAAAATAGCAGTACTTTCGGCAGCACTGTTGCCGATACTTTAATTTGAAGGCAATCGTGTAGCTGTAGCGTGTAACCTATCAAACTTATTTATCGGCCGATATCGAATCGTTGTAGTGTGCGCACTTTCATATATTTTCATACTGATTAAGAGCCCGACTAAACTATCGGCCGACAGAAAGTCTGTAGTATACGGGGGCTCTAATAAATAACAATTTTAGTAAAAGATTGAAATTTCTCGAAAACTCTTTTTTTGACATAAGCTACTCTGTCATACTGCCACAGATATATGTATAAAAATGCCCATTCCGGGTACGAGCGTCTGAAACTCGAGAACCGCTGGACAGATTGACACCAAACTTTGACAATATCTTAGTTTAGACTGCAGGAAGGTTTCTTAGTTCAATCCCAATGGGTCACGCTGTAGTCGTCATATTTAAATTTTCCGTATTTATGGTACTATTTGGCTCAAATTCACAAAATATATTTCTGAAATAAAAATAAGTTTGCTGATAAAATTTGGACTCGCTAAGTGGCGGTGGAGTCGAGATATTTACGAAAACCTACATTTACTGATGTATTTGTTCATATAAGAATGGATGTACATTGGCTATGCGTTCTCTGTAGGTTCTGGTGGTGTTTTGCAATTGTAGCTTTTCAACATTATACTTTCTCAGAGTATTTCGTTGTTGTGGCATTGTGGATATCTGCATTCGTACTTCGGCTACAACAAGATAGTGGTCCGAGCCAATGTTGGTCGCTCGGAAAGTTCGGACATCCAGAATACTGGTGGCGTGCCTGGTGTCGATCGCAATGTGTGCCGATTTGGTTGACGGTTTATTGATCCGGATACCGCCATGTCCCCTACATTGGCATTGCGCCCCGCAGCAAAGACAATCAGCCTTAGTCTGTTGTCGGCCGTGGTGTTGTGTAAGCTGTGTTTACTAACTGATCAACGAAAGATGTCTCTTCCTATCTTGGCGTCAAAATCGCTCAATACGATCTTAACGTCATGTTAAGGGAATTGCCCGTATGTTTTCTCGAGCAGCTCGTAGAAACTAGTGATGGGAATCGAGTGATTTTTTTTGACTCGAGTCACTCATGTAATTTACAAAAATAATCGAGTTCTACTCGAGAAGAAACCTGACTCGAGTTATACATGGTTTTTTGCAGGTTCACAAAACTTTTGACAACTTATTCAATAAAAAAGGTATGCATATAGTATATGCAGAACACCTTATTGTTCATAAAAGGATAAATAAATTAAGCAAACCTTCGTTTCTTCTAACTCATTTTACCAATTAAATTACTCGTACCATTAACTTATAAATTGAAAAATAAATACACTTACTCATTTAAACAAGCTACAAAAAGTACTGAGAAGGACGACACAATAATAAATCAATGTTACTGCTACGGTATAAGATATCCATATGTTTAGGTACAAGAAGAATGGAGATTTCAGTGTAAAACGTACGTTCTCATTTTACAACCATTTGTTTATATGAATTGAAAGTGAATGCGAGCGCGAGTAACTAATGTCGATTTCGATTGGCCAAAAAAAGCACTTTTTTGCTCTAGATCAATTGTTGTGAATCTCGGATTTAGCTCGAGATTAACACCTTCTTGCACTAACACCAGCACTTTTTATATAAAAAATTTCAATGCAGTACATGAAAATAAATATCAATCAACAAAAATAATTATCAGAAACTGTGTAGAATATTATCAGAAATTATCAGAAACTGTGTAGAAAATATAAAGAAATTGTTTTAAAATTGTATTTATTATTTTTCCTTTTTTTATTTATTTTCTTTTACGAACAAGATGTGGAATGTTTATTGTGACTAATTGCAGAAAAACAGATCAATCTCGTTTGTTTTCCAATTGGCACGTAAAAAATTTGAGAGCAAAATCTGAAAAGCCCAATCGAAAACGACATAAATTTCGCATCTTTCTGTAAATGCACATACATATGTTCATATGTAAAGTAAACTGTGACTCGATCCATGGATCCATTACGTTGTCTTGTATGTTTTTCGAGTCAAATTCATTGAAGCCAGTTTCAGTTAAACTATTCGAGTACGAATTGACTCGAGTACGAGTTCACTCGAATATAAAAACATTTGACTCGAGTACGAGTTGAAACTGAATTACTCGAGTAACTCGAGTAAAAGTCGGCTCGAGTCCCATCTCTACTAGAAACTATCTTTGGTAGCGTCGCACACAGGCGGATTTTCCAAAAAACATGGCCAACATTATTTTTTTGTTTTTGATAGTAAATTATTTCATAAGTTAAAATATATTTTTAGTAAATTAATTTTGAAAAATTTTATTATATTAGAAATACAGTGAAATCTGCATATAGCGACCTCGGTTATAACGACCATTCGGATATAACGCCGCTTATTCTGAGTCCCATGATTTCACACCTTAGTTTTCATACAATTTCATCCTGATATAGCGACTTCGGATCTAACGACGATTCCGGATATAGCGCCCGATTTTTGCAAGAATTTGAATTTTTGCCTCCGGATAAAGTGACGAAATGAAAAAATAGCATATAATATGTAGGTAGTTGCCTCTGTAAATTTACCGTTTGTTTCGTTTCGAAAGAATACAATAAGTTTTCCAGTCCAATTCTTTAAAAATAAAAAGGAATCGTAAATTCGAACATGAAGATATTGAACACTCGCTTCTCAAATGGTTTAAATTGCAACGAAGTAAAAATATCCCTCTGAGCAGTCGCATTTTACAAGAAAATGCTAATCAATTTGGTATCCCAGAAATATTTTTAGTTTTCTGAAATAGAAATGATAACAGCATGTGAAAGAGTACACCCAGAGATTATAAAAAAATGTTTTGAACATGCAGGCTTCTGTGACTCTTCACCTTTACCTGTATATACTGAGGATACCGATGATGGATTGGATAGTTTGCCTTTGGCACAAATCGCTTAAATTGGGTCTGTGAAGCAGACTGCTTTGTGAAGCAGAGAAGTAGGTTATTTTTTTTACTCACAAAAGACATATTTTGAATGGGTATAAAATCTTATTTTTACTAAAAACTGCGCTTTAGTTTACAAACATAATAATCTACTTGCCACCAGCAGACGATTCCATACTAACTTCCTTTAATAACTGACTCACAAAATTTAAATAAAATCAAAACAAATTAAGGGTGTTCACAAATTAAATTTATCACTGCAGCCACCTTAAAGAAACTTCCACTTTAAACACACGACTAGACAAATCGGTTGTAAATAAAAAATGTTATATAATAATTAGGGGATGATTCCGTTATGATAGTCTTTCAATATGTAAACAATTTGGGAGGGGAAATAATCGAAAAAAATACACATTTTTATTTTATCGTTTTGGCCATGTTTTTGGGAAAATTCGCCTGTGTACGTTGTCTTTTTCTTCTGTGGGGGTGTGAAAGCATATTAGACTGATGGTGGCGAATTTTGCCTTGATTCGAATTGTCATAAGATGCTCACTCACGTGTCGAAAGCTCAAGACTTCTTGTCTAAGTCTAAAGCGTATGACAAATCCGCATTCAAATAAGCGCTGTTTATTTATTTCATAGCAATCACCGTAAAATCACAGTTTTTCATCTTTCTTTTGCCGGGCCCATCCCATGGCACTTCCTGGATGGCGGTTATATCTGCTTTATAGTAGTCTAGGGCCTCTGCTAGTTGTTCGGCTGCCCGCGGTCTGTTCAGTGTACGAACATTACACGTACGGATCCGAACGTCATTGTCCTTATTTCGTTCAGCGTGGTTGTCGACAGTAGATGCATCCTTTTCGGAACCATAATTTTTTACTTGGTTAGGTAGTTAACCTCACGCACAACCCCCAACCTGAAGGGCCAGATCCTTGTATATATAACCCTAGGACCAGGGCCGGGTGCACCGTTGTCAGTAACCGGCTACCGGGCTGTGAGCGCTGCCGTTGGCCCAATAGGGGCTCATCCGCCACGAACTCTTTTCCAAGACCCTGACTGGAAATCCTTATCGACTTGGGTTCCGAATATGTCGGAGTAGCTCAGACAAGGTGTTATTTCCATTCTGGAAATTTAACGCCAACGTTGGTTCCGTCGGGGGAATCCATCCGCTGACGTGTTTTTAGTGCTGGCATTTTCTCTGGATCAGCACTTGCGCTTATAAGTTTAGCAAGCTGAGCCCCGGTGGGCAGCGACCAGTATCCGATGGCTACCACTTGGAGGTAAAATAAGCACAATTGATGTGTAGTAACAGTTACAACACTGGGCTTTGCCAAGTCAAAGCCAGTCAATGCTTACGCTATTTCCACAACATCCAACCATCATTCTAACACATACAGAAAATAAAATGTGCCACATAATCTGTTCATGTTCATTAATTTGCTTAAAATTAATGTGCTGAGCGGGCATACACGCATTATTACGTCACCGACTGCTGAATAGTTGCTGCTTGTTGGCTGTGGTCTCCACTGATGGAAAGTTGTTTGATTTCATGAATTATTTTGATCCATTTCTGAGTTTTGTTAGTAATGTGACAAACTGCTGAACCGATTTTGACAACGCTCTGGGACCAATACCGAAGATTGCCTGAAAATTTAAACTAAGTCGGTTAGATGGTTTCGAAGTCCATAGTATACTTACAAACATAGGTGCATTGAGTTTAATATATTATATATATGTACATATATAGATAAAAGCATAAGAAAAGCATAACTGGTTTTGTGTTTTATATAAAAAAAAAAACGCATAGCGCATCGCATTATCAAAAATATAGCGGGATTTTCTTAACCGATTTGCTAACGCAATTAAGCGGGATTTTCTCAACTTATTCACTGACTTAATTAAGCGGGATTTTTGTAATTGGGTTCCCCGGTTAATTGCGTCAAACATTGTGCCACGCAATTAACCGGGCATCACTACATACATACATAACTATCCCCCCAAAGAAATTTCCGGCATGGGGAAATTTCTTACTCTCTCGAGCAGCATTCTCTTTTACCGAAAACTTCAAAATTATTACGATCCTATCCGCTTACTGTTTTAAAAGACAATGACGAAAACCTGTACTCTGGTTCTAGCTCCGTTGTTCAATATAACATTTATGTACGTACATACATATCACATTAACATATTAAAACTATCCAAATTGTCCATTCTTAAAGTGGTTTTAGTGTTCCGTACCCAAGAATGGAACACTAACGGATTCAGTTCGGTGTCTAATTGTCTGTTTGTCCGTCTGTCTATCCATTTGTCACAGGCGTTTTCTCAGAGACTATTCAAATTTGGAACAGTTGTAGCCCAAATATAGACCAGAACTTCCCAGATTCTCCTACTGTCCCATATGTGGGACACCTCTGCTTTTCATTGGTTGTTATGTTAGCAGGCTGAATTCAAAAAATGTTTGAAATCTGTTTAATTCATTTGAATCCGTTCCCTAGTAACCAATACCAAAAAACCAGTGATAGTTTGCTCATTTTATTTTTATTTACTGTTTGTGAGTGAAGCGAAGTGAACTGATGGGACAATGTCTTAAAAAAAAAAGTTTCAGGAGAATGAGGGTTAAAAAGCTTAATTTAAATTTTAAGGGTTGTTTTGGGGGGTCAAATAGGAAGTAAAAAAATAAATTTTTAGGTCAACGCGTGGGATGTTAAATGAAAGCTCGTTAATGCAAAAATTTAAAATTGTATGAAATATATTTTTGTGTTACTTATTTCTTAGCATTTTTTTAAAAAAAAACATTAAAAATTGCTGTCCGCCTACCTTACCTCTAAAAATATCGCTCCAGAAAAATCTGAATAAAATCACAAACACTAGGAATAAAGTGTAGATTGACCCAAAATTATCAGGCCTGCATTACATTCAACAGTTTTTTTTTTATAATTTTTTTTCTAATTTCACCTTCCCAACTTTTTAAATATCTCGAGGTGACGTAACCCTATCACAATTATATAAAAGCGAATAATGGTTGCTCCTAAAAATATGCCCCAAAAATTCGCTTCGGGTATAACCATTGATCTTAGCCTTAGCCTTATGATTTTATATTTTATAGAGAAAGAGAGACAAATTACAAAATTAATGATGCACATGCGTAAATTTCTGGAATTCTTTATTTGTTATTTTGTGTACATACATATATGTATAATTATTCTTTTGAGCAAAGGGAATTTGTGTCTATAAATCTATCAACATACTCGTAAGTCTGTTACATAAGTATGTAAAAATAACCCGATAACTGCACCTGACCGGATTTTTTTCTTACATTTATTGAGAACATACATATTTCTACAAACTTACAATTTTTTTTTCCTATTAAGGGAATATAGACATGTTAAGGAATAATCTTCTATAATGAAGAAATTGTCAAATTAGTATGCAGCCCTTCTACGTCCATTCCTGATTTGGTTTGCTAAGCAGCAACCGAATATAAATGCGATCAACTGAAAGGATAGTATATTTTTTTAGCGTGTACTTTGATTTATAAATAATAATTTAAACAAACCTCAATTCCAGCTACTCCCAAACCAGCATATCGTATTATGTTTGTGTTCTTTTCCCAGAATCCTACAAAAGCTCTAGTGCATCCTTGTGTCTTTGCGGCTGATATAACCGAGCAAGATGTTGCTGATGCGCCACAGCATGAATTCGGGACTGATTCCAATGCCAAAGTGTAATCAGTAGCGCCTGACTTACCACAACATTTGAACTGTTGGAAGGAAAACGCACACAAAATTACTAAAATGAATATAAGAAGGCAGTGCCCTTTAAACCTACCCCTAATTGCAAAACGTCCATAAAGTGTCCTTCGTTACTTCGTTGTTCCCAAGCTTTGTCCACAATAGAATTCATCGTTTTCAAGAAGTTGCCTCGGTCCACCCAAATGTAAATAACCAAAACCATTTGAAGGATCAACAGAACCAACATAAACACAGAATACTGAAAAAAAAGTCATTTACTTGTACATTCATGTGATACATTACTCATCGTTTAACTCACGGTCATGGTTAGACAAGAGTCTTCCCTGATGGCGCCACAGCACCCCATGAATGAGATGATAAATATGATGCAACCCAACACAATGATAGCGATGGGAATGCTAGATGTGTGTATAGCATCTGCGAAATTGTTGAAATCTCCCATACTCGATATCATAATCGAACCGAAGACGATTAATAGGATACCGCATACCTATGGATTTGAAATTTTTTTTATTTTTTTTTTAAATTACTTATGTATAAGTTTATTCTGTTAATTTGTAAATATTTAAATGAGGACTCCTTCACGGAGTTGAAAGACTAAACGGCACTCTTTTAACAGGTTCTCAACATTATTATTATTATTATTTACTTACTTAGTTGGCGCTACAGCTCGAGGTGAACTTGAGCTTACTTCTCGCAACCATTTGTGTGTGCGTGTTATATTTTTGCATGAATGGAAGGGACATACAGTTTTATACCGACTCCGAACGGCGAGTTGAGAAGCTCAATCGTGACAAATGCTACTCTTTGATGCTTGTCAGACATTCGAAAGAGGTGGCACCGTGAGAAAAACTTTGCACTTGAGACATATTTTTATTTAAATTTGTAGGAAGTTCATTGTGTGAACCAGGAATTCGTATCTTCTTCGGCCATAATCGTTCCAAGATCTAGGGATCTGTTAACGCGTATTAACCACTTGTTGAGTTGGAGTCTTATAGTTGCTGTCTTTCCAAAAGTTAGAGATTACTTCAAGCTTGTGGATAAGAGATACGCCCAGCATCTTCTGTCGCTGCCGGTACGGGTAACCATAATGGTTTTCTGCGTCGCCTGAAGTGGGGCCATTTGCGGTGCATTGCCCCAAGCTAAGACACCATAATCCATATCTCAAATGGGATTCAACCAGACCAAAACAGCATTGCCGTAGCTGATTGCTGCAATTTCTTTGTAAGCTGATAACTCCATTTTAGATTGTAGTCAACAAGAATACCTAGGTATTTGTAGGCCGATACGTTGTCTATCATATCACAGCATTCGTCATTGCCTTGTATCCTTAAATGACACCTGGATTTGTGAAGGCACTTGTGGTGGATTTTAATTAGTATTTGTGTTTTAGGTAGATACATATGGGGGACGTACATACATATGTATGTGCATGACCTTCGTGCTCTTAGTATTGATGACAAGGCCATGATCGTGGCACCAAGCAGTGATAGCATTATTTCGACTGCTTCTTCAACGTGTTTGTGGCTTAAAATTATGGCTGTGTCGTCAGCGTACGCTTTTTTTGTTGGACCGCGAGCATATCGCTGACATATACTCTTATGTATGATGAAGATGAGCTGTTCCAGTTTTGACCCCATACTCGACATCTTTTTCCTCACTGTACTCTTCATTGATCTTAACTTTAAAGTGCCATCTTCGATTTCACCTAAACAAAATAGGTTTTATTCAGGAAACTGAATGTCGTCTTTGCATGGAAGACGACGAAACTGCGGAACATATTCTATGTATTTGTATTTGTATTTATATTTTTATTAAATAATAATTTTACACTTAGATATACAATTATCTTTGAGTTGTGCAAATTTTTAAAAAAGGTAACGGATTTAATTATTCAAGAGAGTAATACAACAATAACAATAACAATAATAATAGAAATAGTAATAATTGTATCCTATATGAATTGACAATATTTAAATAACTAATAAAAAATAAAAAAATTTAAAATAATAAGTCCCTAGTTCCCAATTAAGCGCAAGGTGATGTTTTAACTGTCTCTTGAATTCGCTAATGCTTACAGATCTCCTAATATTGACTGGAAGTGAATTCCAGAGCCTTACTGCGTAGACAAAAAACTGTTTTTTGGTAGTATTATACCTGTATATGGCTAAAATATACGTTCGGCTTCTTTCAGAAGACGCTGGTTGGAGTCTTTGGTAAAGGTAATCCGGTAATTTAGTCTCTTTTAAGCGGAAAAGAAAGGTTAATATCTTGGAGTCTAAGTGTCTATTAACATCCATGCCAAGAAAGTTTTTTACATGATTCGAAATATGTTCGTAACGACGGATATTATATATGAATCTGACTGTATTGTTAACAGCTACTTTCAGCTTACGTGTGCTATTGCTGTCAAGGTCGGGGTACGCGTAAAAAAGAATCGGCAGCAATAGTGGTTTTACTAGCATTGCTTTTATTCTAATTGGAAGACATTTACCTATTTGATACAATGTACGAAGCGTCCCATACACTTTACCTACTGCGATTGTTACATGCTCATCCCACGCAGGATGCTGATTAAACGTTACTCCAAGATTTTTCGCGGACGTGATATAGTTCAACGAGGATCTGTTGATACAGATCCTAGGCAGCCTGGATGTATCAATATCTAACCGACTAATTACAATGGCTTGACTCTTATTAGAATTCAGCAACAGCTTGTTCTCACTTAACCATTTATGGATAAGGGTCAGATCTTCATTAATTCGTGAAACTGCGTCTTCCACTAAGTCAATAGGGTAACTCAATTTGTACATCGTCCGCATAACTGCCTTGGAACCGAAGGGATATCATTATTGAAGATGGAAAACAACAAAGGACCCATAATAGAGCCTTGCGGAACACCGGCATTGGTTTCGAGAAAATTCGATAATATCCCGTTGGATTACACTCTTTGAACTCTATTAACAATATAACTGTTTATAAGTTGAATCGCAGTGGGATCAAAGTTAATGGGACCGTATCGAGAGCTTTCGAGAAATCTAGCATAACTAGTGACGTGACATAGTTTTTATCCATTTGGCAGCAGAGATCATCCACAATGTTTAACAATGAGGTAGTGCAGCTATGATGCGGACGAAAACCATATTGATGGGGCGACAACAGATTAAACTCGCGCAGGTACGAAAAGATTTGAAGACTTATAAGCTTTTCAAAGACTTTAGAAATGAAAGGAAGAATTGAGATGGGTCTATACTCCTTGCTGCTGGCAGCTGAGCTTTTCAAAATAGGTACAATTTTGGAGGCTTTTCACTGCATTGGGTAAGCTGAATAAGTCAAAATAGAATTGAAGATATGTGTTAGTACAGGCAGAACTTCCAAAATTATAATTTTTAAGAATTTAGGTTGCATCTCATCCAACCCGACTGCATTTGATTTTCTCCCATCAATGGCCTTGAGTACATCGTGTTCACAAACTCGAAAAAAGCTTAAACTTCTAGTAGTATTAGGAAAAAGTGATGGGTTCATTAAAAGGGTTTCGTCGATACTAACGTCTTGTTGGGGGCTAGAGTTTGAAGCGGCCGCGAACTTGTTGTTTAATTCGTTAGTATCAATTTCACATAAACTTGAATTTTTTTGTTTCCCAATACCCAACTCCTTGATATTGCTCCAGGTTTTAGCTTTGCTTAGCTCAGGCTGGAATTTGGAGGAGAGGAACCTTCTCTTAGACTTCAATACTTCGCATTTAACTAAGTTTCTAAAAACTAAATTTCTAAGTCTCCAATATTAATTTCGTAGTTCAGGAATTCTGAACCGCTTCCATCTCCTATAGAGCGTATCTCTGTTTTCCATAAGCATTTCAATATTACGGCCACACTTCCTGTTGCGCACAGTAACATTTTTCAGAGGTACATGGGTTTCAAAGAGACTGTTGACATTATCAGTGAAAATAGAAACTTGTACCAATCCATTAATAAAGTATCTCTTAATAACCTTCTCCTGTCAATGGATTTGTGGTCCCTATACGAAAGCTACAAATCGGTCAAAACTAAGGTCGTAAAAGAGTATGATGAGGTCATGCTTCGAAAAACCGGGAACGTCTAACTGCCCGTAGAAGTTGGTTCGCTTTAAGTCACTAACAACAAACAAAGGTGTCCAACAGGGTTGAATTATTATTACTGAAATGAGTAGGAGTTACTGTGTTGACAGGATAACGGTGTAATGCACCTAGGTTATTTAGAAAACGCTGTGGCCTGCCGTTCCTTCTATTCAAAAGATTAACACTAAGATTTATTTATTTATTTATTTGTCACCAAAGATTACACTTTCATAGACAGAAGCAGAAAACAAAAATACAAAAATTTATAAATATACATGTATATGAAAAATCAAAGTTAAAAACAGGGCAAACAATTATGACTGAAGACCATCAAGTAATATTCTTTTTATTGATGAAATCGATAGGTTAAAGTCAATTAAATGGACATTTACATTATACGAAATCATCAATCCATTAATTGAGGAATAACGACCGTAGTTTGTACGAGAGTGTGCTACTCCAAAGAATCTAGAGCTTCGAAGATTGAGTGAAGGAACGTTTAAGTTGAGAAGGTCAAGAATTTCTGTAGACTCAATCTCACCTATTAAAACCCTATGAATAAAAACAACTCGTGCCACCGTTCTCCTCACCTCCAGTGATTCTAAATTAATTAATTTTAACCTGGATAAATAAGGAGGTAAGTGATATGAGTTCTGCCAATGAAGTCCCCTAAGAGCGAACCTAAGGAATCTTTTTGAATTGATTCAATTCTAGATATATGAACTCTATAATATGGATACCAGACAATTGAGGCGTATTCTAATATTGAGCGCACAAATGCAACATATAACGATTTAAAGACATACACGTTAGAAAACTCACAAGCATAGCGCCTAAGCATTCCCCATGTTCTGTTCGCCTTGTTTGTGATGCAATCAATGTGATTGTTGAAAGATAGCTTAGTATCTAATAACACACCCAAATCTTTGATTACATTAACACGAGGAATGACTACACCATCTAAAGAATATGTATTCATGAGAGGAGATCTACAACGAGCAAAGCTAATGACGGAACATTTACTAACATTTAAAGAGAGATAGTTTTTAGAGCACCACAGATTAGACTTTTGAAGATGAGAGTTTAAGAGGTGAAAACAATGCGGCTCACTGCCCGACGTATAAATCTTGAAGTCATCTGCAAACATTAACAAGGAGCATTCCGGGAGAAAATTTACAATATCATTTACAAACAAGATGAAAAGTAGGGGTCCAGCCACAATGATTTGATTATGTTCCAACGAAACGTTTTCCAACAAATTTGTTATAACTGTGGTGTTAGTTCCATTGGGCGGCTTATAAATAACTCCTACAAGACATTTGTCGAATAAACTTGATATTTGAACAAAGATGTATTCAAAGTCATCATTGGCGTTGGAAGCATATAATTGTTTAGAGCGAATACGGTTTTTTATAAATATGGCAACTCCTCCCCCTCTACGCCCTATCCTATCAGCACGAAACGTTCTGTAGCCGCTTAGATCGATTCTCTTGTTAAAAACCTTCTGAAAAAACCATGTCTCAGATACGCCTTTCCATAATTGAATATTAATTTGAATTTATCAATGTGCCTTATTATGCTTTGGGCATTTATGTGACAAATTGAGATACCGGAATACCTTCTCCAAATAATGTTAAGCATCGCTTTGGTTTTGTGGAAACAATTATTGTTACCGCCGCAAGACATCAGGAACCCACCCTCAGTCTCACTATTTTCTTCGCTCACGTCGATAAGAAAGACAAGGACGGATATAAGCAAGCAAACGACATCCTAATCATACCACACAACCCGCACATAAAATCTTTGCCCTATACGAAATTAAATATTCAACACAAATATAAATTGTTTCATAGAAATAAAAACAAGCTAAAAAGTTAAAATATTTAAATTTCTCTGCAGTAAATAAAATAATAATAATAAATAATAATAAATAATAATAATAAGTCGTGGCTCAGGAGTCTTCTGACAATTGCAGATTCGTTTCATTCGTTCCATTACTTTTGTGACTGTCAGCTTCATTGAGCTTATCGAGACTTTCAATAAGCACGTTGGGTGATGTCGAAGTTAGTTTAATATAAACATTGTTAGTTTAATATATGTGCATGGCACTTTGTGCCCTCCGGAGACAACAGCTCCACAGAGAAATCCTAACTCCCACGGAACTTCGTACAGTCTCCACCAGTGAGATCCTCAACTTCATCAAAAGAATTGAGCCTCTTCTGGTTCCCTAAACTGACTTTGTGGTAAAATAGAGCTTTTAGGTCGCAACTAGCGGGTCAGAACCCCTTTAAAAAACTAAAAATAAAGAAATTGGCACTATTTTCGAGACATTGGTCTTCAAACACAGTTTTTTTTATTTTTTTTAACCAATTTTTGTGAAAATTACATTTATCTCGGGAAAGCGTGCTTATTTTTTTTTTTTACTATTGTTATTTAGATGCGCCATAATGTCACCTACAAATTCACCATAAAAAAGTTGAATATATATCTACATAGGTATAAACATAAATTGTTATGTTAAAACTAATTATAAATATTTTTCAACTAAGCTCTATCCGGTGACTGTTCAATTAGGTATACGAGTAATTTCTTTGAATAAATCTAATTTAAATGATAAAACCCAAATCCCAGATGATTGCCGAAATGAAAAAGTTAATTTGTTTAGGCATTTTAGTCAACTATCAATGGCTTATCGTTGTTAGGATGTTATTGAGCTTGTACTTATCACATATCTTTTTTTTTGTGAAACGGTCAACACTGATAAGATACCGGTATTTATAGATAAGATAAAAACCGCTCACATATAACCGCACTCTACTAAATTAAAGCTGTGTATTTAATTTGGTATTTTATGCATGTGAATAGTATTTCCATACGAAAAGGGGATATTTGAGTAAGTTTCCTTTAATGTCAATGGAAATAATACAAGCGTGTCCAAAATTTGTTAAATCTTTCCAGTATTTACTATACGAGTGCTACGAAACTGACCTCATCGATGATCTCATTTTAAATGTTGTCGAAAATAAAAGCACATAACTTTTTATTTGAAATTATTAAATTAAAGTTAATTTTCTTACCACAAACAATATGTTGAATATAAACAGCACATATTTAACAAAGGTAGCACCGCAATCCATTTTGAAGGCTTAGGTTGTAACGGGTGAACCTTGATTTATATATAAGTAAAAATATTTGGATTCAAATGACACAACCAAAATAATTAACAATATTTTTTGCACTTTTTGTCCTTTAATATGTAGTTTAGTAATTTATAATTTATAACATCACGCCAATACCTTAGGAAAAGCTAAAATGTTAAAGCAATTACGTTTGTTCGTCTAATAATTCGAGATACGATCCGTGTTCGACTTCGTAGTACGTTGGCTGATTTTTCACTATATACCCCGTTCTCACCGTTAAGTTATTTATTATGACAATGCACTGCACATAGCTTTTATTTTTATCTAAGCTTGATTATTTGGAAATGTATGAGTATTTTATATATATACGAGGTGTGCACTACACCAAAGTACCCTTATCTGAGTACAGTGGACGTCCATTATAACGAACGCTTTTTAAATGTAGCGAACGTTCGTACAAACTTGCTATTCGATATAACGAACATAATACTTTGCATATTTCTTTAAAATCTATTGTTGTTTCATATTGTTCTCAGTATTTTAAAAACAATACAGTGAACCCTCTCGTAACCAGACACTGACGGTACCGAGAAATTTGTCCGGTTATGAGAGGTGTCCGGTTATGGGAGAAAAAATAAATTGACGTTCTTTAAAAAAGAAACACAATAGACATGTAGTATTCATTTTATTTTATAAAATGTAATTTTTATGTCAAAAACAAAAATTACCAAAAATACTAATTTCTGTCTATGGCAATCAAGCGTAAAATTAAACATACATATGTACATATACATACATACATACACTTAACATACAAACCTATTTAAAAATGCAATGGGATTTATAAATGCATATACTTGTTGGATAACACGTTCGCGGACAAGACAGCATATGCCGTCAATGGTTAAGGAAATAAGCGGATCATGACAATTTTGGATATGTTAGGACAAGACGGGAACCCTGACGAAAAATTCAGTAAACTTCCATATTCCGCCATTATTTGTCCTACCAGAGACAAATTTTCAATCATTTTTACCTCTATACAAAATTCGCACAAAATAATATAAAGAATCTCTCAAAATGCCGGAGATATGCGTGTGTCATTCTAGCATTTCCCACCGAAAATCATATGTCCGCGAACGTGATAATGATGCAAAGACACGCTCCACAGTTAACATTTTTGTTTCGTTTCTTTGCAAAGTGTAAAGAAGAGGAAAAAAAAATCAAAAAAAAAAACAATGTTAAAAGTTTGCATACGTAGATGTGTTTTGTCCGTTTAAGAGAGAGGGACATTCTATTGCGGTTACGAAAATTGGTTACCGTGTGCGGTTATGAGAGAGTCCGGTTATGGGAGAGTTTTTCAAATTCAAATTCAAATTCAAATTAATTTATTAACATCATTATAGCATAGTAAGACTGATTGTCTTTTAAATTAATACTATAGTTACATAAATGTATGTGCATAGAAAAATACAAATCTTTTTGTTAAACAAATGTAAATATTTAATATCAAAAAGCTAAGCCCTAAAAACTAATATTTCTTCTTTAAAATTTTATATGAAAAATCGTGTATTTATCTCGGTTCTTTGAAATCTGTCCGGTTATGAGAGGTATCCGGTTATGAGGGTGTCCGGTTATGAGAGGTGTCCGTAAGGAGAGAGTGATTGCAATCTATCATTTTCATTGAAAGAAGCGCGCCAGTCTCGTGCAGTCCTCGTATTTTTTTTATTTTTTGCTTTTAATATAAATACCTACCAAAATCCAACGTAAACGACTTATGTACATTTAGATAAAAGGTTAACATTAGTGATGAATGTTACAAAGGCGTTACACTTCGGGAAATTTATTTAAAACTAGCTGAACTCGTGCTCGCCCTCTAAAGGCTTTCTTGTATGAATATAAATTTATTCAAAATCAGTGGTAGCGAAGAAACATAAAAGTATTTGTCCACAAAATTGTGTAATAAATTTCGATGTCGTTTCAATGTGTATCTAAGTGGAGATTTCATAGTTCTTAAAGCCAACGTGCTCTAAAATGTTATAAAACGTCATCTACTATAGCTAATAGATAATTATTGTATCTGCGCTGCAACACGCTTTTAGTTTTAATTTATGTGGAGCAGATAGAGAATTGAAAAATTCGACCAGATAACTGGTTGTTATTTCTTGGTCCATAACCCGATTGATTGAAATATATTCTGCACTTTGACCATGGACCCCAGAGCCCAGAGACTTGACTTTTCCAGAATGGCGTTTATTTCATCAGCTCTTGTGCCTCGTGGCACTACTGATAACGTTTGCCTTAAGTATTTCCTGTTAGGTTCTGCTAACGATTTCCACTGCCTTACGGTATACCATAGTGAATTCGTCCCACACAATTAGATAACAGTCACAGAAAACTCAAGCTTTATCACTATTCCGGGAATTGTTGCAAACTGGACTTTTAGTGGTGTCTAATTGTATGCGTATTTTAAACACTGCATGAGAAGTTTGACCACCGACCGGGCAGTTACGTAACTACTATTCCGGACGTCGCGACGCACGCCACAGCCAAGGGCAATATTGCCTTGGCTTCGTACTAATGAAAAACAAATGCTTCCCAGATGATTTCCACATAGCAAATACATATACAGAAAACCCTCGTATAACGCGGTACTTCAACAACGCGGTTTCGCTATAACGCGATTCGCGGTCTATTTTAACGTGTCGCATTCCTGTATTTTGGGGAATTACCTTTTAACAAATTCACATGTTCCGTTCTTTAAATGTTGGCTCACTGAAATACTTACCCGTCTGGTTTTGTTTATTTCTGCCGCTGTTTTGTATCTGGTAGGTATATACTCGTACATATGTACGTGTTTAGTGGGAGTATTCTGCTTAAAACCATTTTCGGTATGTTATGAATAATTAACTGTTTTTCTACATTTATTTAAAGCCAAATATTTCTAGTCACACACAGTGTGTTATAAAAGCGTTTAAAAGTTATTACATTTGTCGAGCATTTCAGTTAATTTTGTATAAAATGAACACGAGCATGACAGTTTCGCAATTGTGGAAAGACTTTTCAATCGTAAATTGTGTGGAGATCATTGCACTGTCTATTAAGGAATAAAGACCCGCAACGCTAAATGCTGTTTGGAAAAATATATGGCCAGAAGTGGTTTCAACTTAGAATTCTATAACCCAACTTGACGTAGAAGTATGCCGAATTATAGACGTTGCTCAGTCTTTCGATAGTAAGGGACTTAGTGACATTATCGCAGAAGACGTCCTTTAACTGTTTGCTGTTTAAGTGAGGAAGAATTGGTACATTCTTCTTTTTTAATTGTTTTTATCATTTGGGTAGAGTTTTCGTATTAAAAATATAGTTCAGTTAGTGTTTTAAAAACAGTGTAACAAATTTAAATGCATTTTGTTTTTGTGGAGAACCTAACCCCAGCTTTAGTATGTGGCGACTGCTGGCAGTGGTCTCCATTGAAGGAAGATTGTTGGTGATGCTTTGAATAATTGTTTTGAACATTGCTCAGATTCAGGACAACGCAGAAGGATGTTTTATATCTCAAATGAATCAGGGACAAATCTACTAATTTCACTTATTTTTTTGTTTTTCAATCCGATAAGCCATTATTGAGTTAGGGCTGTATAACTATAATTTTCCTTTCAGATATGCAGTTATTTGACTATTTTGTAAGAACCATTAGGCTGAGCAAAAAACGACATAGCCTTTGTCCTTCCCGGATACTTAAGAAACCTTTCAAAAAAAGGTTCATCAAAATCTGTTCAACGGTTTTCACGCCATTAGGTAACAACAAGAAAACCTCAACAATGTTATAATATTTATAGATTATAGATAAGCAATTGAAGCTAAATGAAAGTAATATTTTTGAAGCTCCAGTTGAGCATACTAAAGCAGTTCCAATGTGCTAGAATGGGCAAAACAAGTAGACGTTGATTTGTCTGACATATTTACGTTAAGGCATCTCAAGAAAGGGCACTAAACTTGAAATGTCAATGAAAGTTTTATCCCTATATATATAAAACGATATAGATATAAGATATAACGAACACTTTCGTTTAGCGAACGACAAAAAACATTATATTATTCGTTATATTGGACATCCACTGTATATACATAGCATTTATTTTTATCTAAGCTTTATTATTTGGAAGTGTATAAGTATCTGATATATTCGCAAACACGAATATGGGTTTTATTTATTTCTCTGAAATTGTGACTTTATTTACTGCTTACATTTAACAACCCTTACTCTTATGTTCTGTATTAAGAATGGTGACAAGATATTTTTAATAACAATAAGTATCCCTTACCGCCTTTCTTTATTTCCTATGATAGAACGAAACACGGCAGACTAGAATACTCGTATCATCATCGTCATCTTTACATACAAATTGGCTGACAAAGATTCCCACATTTTCTACGCGCATCCAACATCCAAACATCCCACAGATGAAACTCAACACCCTCTTCTCATTGTAATAAGCGCATTCCTGCACGTTCCCAAATACCTTCTCATAGCTGCATTAGAGATAAGAATCAATGTTAGATTTAAGTTTAGTTTTTAGTCAGTTGTAATTTTGATCCCAATAAAGTAGGGGGCTTCACCTCCAGAAAATAAAAAAATATTTTTTTTTGTTTTTTAAACGATTAAGATAATTTAACTGGTGCCCGAGCAGGAACCGATATTGTGAGTAAGTGGTACTGCATGACCTGTGAACCGTGTGCGTCTCTTTCCAGTGCCTCAAATAGCCCCGCGACCCGGAATTAGGCTAGTGACTTTGGGGCAATTAATAGTGCAGTGCAGTGCGCGCCCCCTACCAATGTCGGTCCAGCGATGACGACCCATGACCATCGCCACAGCAGCATTCGCTGCTAAAGATCCTGAAAAAGTCTTAGTGGACCGCGCCAGAGTGTGCGGAATGTTGAATCCCGAGCCACCGAGTAGCAGAAATACCGGACAAAAGGGAGAGATCCGCTTCACCTGCGTAGGAATGCTACTGGTAGCTTCGTAAGTTTAAAATTAAGTTTTTATTATTTTATTATTAAATTCTAAGATAATTAAAAAGTAGTAATTCATTAATTACCGTAAACTCGGGCTACTTTGTGCCAGGGTTTTATGTTTTTTGTAAAAAGCTTTTGTTTTCTCAGGAATAGAAAAAAATAAGGTTTATCATTTAGAATTTAGATCCTTTACATTAAGCAATTAAGGAAACGTTTACAAATTCACGAATGGAGCTAAGATTTTTAACATGTAAGCCTCCGAAGTGTGGCATAAATTCACCCCACGTTTGGGGTAACTTTGTGCCACTGCCAAATCCTTTGGTTAACCTGTCAAAATGTAAGTTTAGTTAAATCTTACCCATAAAGCATTAAAACACATGATAGCTCACGGGCTCCCGATCCGTGAAGAGTCTCTGCCTGAGACAAGGCAGCCTTCCACTCTCTTCGATCCCGGACACGCTGCTTCCAGTTGTCTAGATCAAGCGCTCTAGCATCCGCGTTAGCTTAATCTTTAAAACGGAGGTTGGTTCTTCCTTGTTGTCTCGAACCTAGGGGCTGTGGTCTGAAGATCCTCTTTGCTGGGGCATTGTTGTCCATTCCCTCGATGTGGCCGAGCCAGTGTAGTCGACGTGTTTTGGCTTTTTGTACTACATCCACATCTTGGCAGTTGTACCTTCTCCTCTATTCACCCTCCTCGGATACTGGACCGAATATCCGACGAAGAATTTTTCTCTCGAAAGTATTCAAAATCTGCTCTGCTTTTCTGCTTATCGTCCAACACTCGGCTCCATACAGCCGGACTGGCAGGATCAATGTTTTGTAGAGCATGCATTTCGTCTTCCGAGTTAGGAGTTTTGAACCCATTTGTTTTGCCAAACCGAAGTAGCAGCGGTTTCCTAGGGTAAATCTTCGTCGAATCTCTACTAAGGTGTCATTCGTGGAGTTGATGTTTACTCCGAGGTAGGTAAACTCCTTAACCACTTCGAAGATACTGTTGCCAACAGTGACGTTTTGTCCTGTGCAAAAGACAAATGTTTCTTTGTTTGTTGATAGCATGTGCTTGGTTTTGTCTTCTTTCACTCGTTTTGCCGGTTCTTCAATTGCCGTAAAAGCCTCTAGCATGCCGCGCTGGGTGGACCAATGATGTCGATGTCGTCTGCGTATCCCAGCAACTAGACAGATTTGTTAAAGATAGTGCCTTCCGTGTTCACACCTGCCCTGCGCACTATCTGCTCCAGTACAAAATTGAAAAAGTCACATGAAAGCGCATCTCCTTGCCGAAATCCGGTGCATGTTTGGAATAGTTCGGAGGAACAATCTCCGAATGGCACGTTGCAACGCGTGTTTAAGTACGTTTGAATATAAAAAGGAAGATCGATACATATGAGGTAACTTTGTACGAAGCAAGGACGCTGGTACAAAGCTACCCAGTGCCGTGACATAAGACCATGCGACATAAGGCCATATTGCAAAACCAGCTGATGTACCCGCTTCGCTGCGCATACAAAAATATTCTCTTAGTATGTAGATATGTGTATTTGTAATAAATTGTCTACTGGAAGGAGACTTCCAGCTAAATGCTACACTTATCCTTGCGGCTTAAAGGTTGGCATCACAATTTGCTTAGCACCAAATGACTGAATGAATTGCTTGGATAAAGGATTTTCCATAGACTATTAAAGAAAAAAGTGACGCAGGTGGGTTAGCAATTTCTTCCAATCTAACTTTTCCGCTTTCTTAAATATAACAGCACGTTTGTAACGGAGGCCATCCTGCGTCTGGGCATGAAGTACTTTACCCGTAAGCACATGTGTTGCCCAATATCCACCTCCATGCACAGGTACAATTGACAAGTGTACCTCCTCAACAAATCCAGCGGCGCACCGAAATTCTGCCACGCGCCGGATTTCTTGTTGATTTGTCACCACAAACAATTTTTTTTTACTTTTGTTTTTTTTTGTAATGCAACATACCGATACCCTTTTGGAAATTTTCCATCCCACGGTCATGCCATTTTACCGATACGTTTGCATATCTCTCAATCCCAGGCATGAAGTTTCTTTAACATAGAATCGAGGGGGATGCAATCGTACGACAGGGTAAAGGGATTCGGTATGTGAAGTCGAAAACAAATGCCTGTGTGGCGGACGTGATGTTATGTATGTATGTACATCCCACCACCGTCATCGCTCTCGTCGGCAACCCAACCAGTTGAGGCGACATAAAAAGGGGTCCGAAAAGCGGTACCTTTTCTGGGCTCGTTACGATTTCATATAACACACGCACACACAGCGTCTTGTAAGAAAAAAAAAAGAGAATGCAGCGAGAGGTAGATTTTTTTTTGTTGTGCTGCAGGCAAACACAGCAGCCGTACACTAGAAAGGAATACATAGAGAGGTAGATCTCCGTGGGTTTTTTTTGCATGAGGAGGGATATACTCGCGACGGTTAAACAAAAAGGAAAAAAAAAATAAAACAAGCACGAGTATGTGTGGGTAGAGTTTTTTTTACGCAGTAGCACAGGCGATCTGAAGGCGAAGATGAATTTTTGGAGTCAGTCGTTTTTGGGATTCGGGAGCGAGCAGTGCTTGCAAGTCGTGATGTAAGGGAGCGCGCATAATCACGGTAGTCCACTTTCCTCGGTTTTTTTTTATTCTTTTGCTAGTGGCCACAGTCGGCGAACAGTTTTAATAAATTGACACGTAAAGTATCACCTGTGAACGGAACATAGAAAAAGGATATTAATGAATTTTCCTGCTACCGCTTGCCGTAGTTACAGTGCCGCCTTTTGCCTGATCTAAGTGCTCGCGGTCTAACGGTGCAGTAAATTATTGTGTGCATTTTTTTTCTTTGGCATGGGGTGTTGGCCACAGCGCCGAAGTAAGGGTACTGTCAAAACCCCGTAACCCCCCCCCACGACAAGTGTACTAGCCTATTCCAGTTTGATCGGAAAAGCCATCCCCAGGAAAAGTGAACCCCCCAGTGTAACGTTCCAAAATTTACTCACGTGGCCTCTGCCCTTTCGCCGCCCGAGTGACGCGAGATAGCGCGACCGCTTCGCCGCCTCCCCTCACGCGTGACCTCCCCGTATATCGCCCGTACCATATCCCAGTGCGTCAAATATTTTTTTTTGCAACCAAATCGACCCCAAGACACTCGTTGTACCTCGCAGGTGACCCTGTCGAGTTAAGTGGTCTGACGTGGCTCAGTTCTAACGACCCCAGCTGCATCCAGCTCGACCCCCGGACGAAAGGCGTTCCAGTGACCAGCGGTGTTACACCAGCACCTCAAGGGACCAGAGGTCTACCTGATAAGCCCCTTCTGGGAAAGTAGATTCGTTTTTCGTTTTGGTTTTCATTTATCTGCCATGGTGCACACAAAAAAATAAAATAGTGTCTTTCTTTTCCGGTTCGCCGTACGCGGCTCCACTTTTAATGCATACGATAAATTAAATTTTGCGTTTTGGCGGTAATTCCGATGATTAATTTGTTTTTTTTTCGGTTTGACCGTAGAATTCTTTGTGCTTTCAATTATCTTATAGTATCCGGTCATACCGATGAAACTTAATTATCTCTGCTGTTCACGGACTTACTATAGTTCATTTAGTTTTAGTATCTTAAGGATATGCGGCACGGCCGTTTAATTATTTGGTTTTTTTTTTGAATTGATGCGAATCGTCCGCACATCGACGTATTGTGTAGCCGGTTTTACCGAAGAATTCCTAGTTTAAATAATGTATTTATGATATTCGGCCTCACCGTTTATGCATCTTGAATTTTGCTAACCTATGAATTGAAAAAAAAAATTAAAATTAAAGAAGTTATGTTTTGCGTTATAGTCCATTAAAGTAGCCTAATCTTTGTACGGTATCGTGTGCATAAGTTTTTCTTTTATTTCGCTTTTACCTTCCTATTCAGCACCCTAGGTACACCTACATCGACAGGCCTGGCGACGAAGGATAACCTCAGGTGAGTTTTCTTTTATTTGAATTATATGTTTTGAACTTTACCGGTAACTTAAGCGCACCTTGCCATGGATGTAGGTCCCATAAGTTTATTTCGTTTTCTCGGCAAGCCCTCCGCCTGACCGATAAGATTATATTTTTTTTTATTATTTCTTTTGGTGAACAAGTATCTCTCGGCAAGTCGTCTGCTTGCCAGCTACCATTACTTTTATGAAGTATGTCTATCGGATATGGATTAAATAAAGTTTTAATATGAATTGTTGAATATACAACTAATTGGTCTTCTTTCGATGGTGAGGTCAAAAGATCCCCTATGAGGGACAAATTTTGTTCCTTTCGATTTTTGGGTGCAAGTCCTTTTTTTAAATTTCAGCGGTGACTGCACAAGGCAGGGAGGGTAAAGACCCGCTAGGGAGAGTCCCACCTTTCTCCCCAACAGTGATGGTAACCTTTAGTATACCGGTTTTAGTTTTTTTTATTTTCGATCTTATATAGCAGCGCGTGCAATAACTTTTGTAGTGGTGCGTTTGGGTTCCACGGGTGCAAGATCCCACCCCAATCCGTCGAGCTCTAGCCGAAGAACCGACAAGGCACGCAACCCGCACTTCAGTGGACCAAACTCTCGCATGTTACCCTTCTCTCGTTCCCTTCCTCCGATCCCTTATGCCTCCTACTCCCACCAAAATGTAAATCCCATCTCCTGGTAGATGACTCCCCCCTCCCCCTTCCTACTACGTATACATGCACAACAGACTCACCGCCATTACAATAAATGGCGCCCAACGTGGGGCCCGAAAGATTTACTTTCGGGTTCCCCAAAACTATAAAAAAAAAAAAGAGGTTTTTTTTTGAAGTAAAGTTTTTTTTTGAATTTTAATAGTTTCCGTATATTCACTTTTACCTGTAGCCAAGCTAATTGGGGCATAACCCATAGCCATTGGAATTTCGTACTCTTAATAGCCAACAGACGGGTGGAGACGGCCAAGGACACCCCTTCGGAATCGCGTTTTCTGTCAAAAACCTTAACCGGTCAGAAACGACTTGGGTGACGTCTTATGGAATCGCGTCTTCATCCAACCCTAGTAGGGAAGCGACGACCAGGGTTAAGCCCTTGGAAGTGCGTCGGTTTTTCCACAAGCTAGAACGGTTAGAGAAACGACCATGGTTAATGGCCCAATTCGCTTAGCTGCATTTGCCATTTTCCTTATAGATTCAGGTTATTGGATGTGGGTATTGGAAAACACGTTGCGCTGAGAATTACGGTCCCGACCCAACGACCACCACATCCATGGACCACCCGTACTACCAACCAATCATAAAATTTTTTTTTCTTACGATACATTCTTTTTTTTCTCCCGATATTACTACCATCAACTGCCCTTTGGGGGATCCCAAACGGCCGAACCATCGAAACAAGACCATACTATATATGAATATTTTCTTTCGCTATACTTAATTTTTTTTTCTACACAGCATAAGCCCCTATACCGACGTATATGTATAAAGGTTTATGAAATTCATAATTACAAATTATATTACTATTTCGCTACCCCATCTAAGTTTATGAGTATCTTAAAAATATCTTCCTTTTTTGAATTTTCTCGAACGATTTCGCATTGACTTTTGACCCTTCTTGAACCTGTCTCAATAATTTTATCTACGTGGAAGGTTCAAATTCATTCCGCATTATTGAAGCTATACCTTTTAAGAACAGAACCCCATGATTATCCTCGTTGGGATAATCCTTCTTTCGCTCTTTACCCTGACATTCTTCGGTCGATCCGCGATGGCGGTGAGACATAGTACCGACAACCTAAACCAGCTCGGGGTGGAGCCTATCAATCCGACGTGCACAATCTGCCAGGAGCCGTTCGCTCATGGGGCAGAAACGGAAACCACCGACTGTGCGCACGTTTTCCATAAAACCTGTTTGAGTAACTGGTTGAACGCCTCGCATTCTTGTCCAGTTTGCCGACGTGACATCGGCCCTACCAACCCGCGAAACAGCCAAGTCGATCCTCCGTCCGTGCCTGATCAGCGTAGCAAGGGAGCGGTACCAAAAGGACGGCGTCCGGTAACTCGCTCGACCACCTCGCACAATTCGGACAATTGGCGGAACCAAGACCCCAGCATTCTGGAGAGCAGACTTTCGTCTGGCCATCACTCCGAGCCTAAGCGTCCGCACTCGTCTGTAGCCCGCTCTCCTCACCCGCCTCCATCAAAATCTCGCGCCAACTTAAATCTCCCGCTGGACAATGCCTCGCTTCAATACGATAATAATATCCGACAAGTAGTGAGAGAGGAGATGGAGATAGAAAGGAGCCACAATCGCGACGAGATAAGCCAAACAATCGAGGCAATGTTTCAGCGCTGTTTCGGTTTGTACGCCCCTCCCTTAAATAGAGCCCCCGTGAACACCCCCCTGACAGATAACACCGGTTGGGATCAACGGACTTATTTACCTCCGGCTCAACCTGTGCAACCACCTCCAACCAGGACGCGTAGCTATCCAGCTGCTCCCATAGAGCCCTCTGGCAATAACAAAGTTTCGAGCATTTTGATGAACTGGAACGTTAAGTTCGACGGTACGAAAGACGGTATCCGTGCCGAAGAATTTCTTTATAGAATACAGGCCCTGACACTGCACACGTTGAACGGTGACTTTTCGGCCCTTTGTAGCAACATTCACATCCTCTTTTCTGGCAAGGCCAAAGATTGGTACTGGCAGTACCACAAGCGAGTTCCCGTCATTGAATGGGGCGCACTCTGTGAAGCCCTACGGTTCAAGTACTCTGACTCTCGATCTGATTTCGAAATTATCGAACTAGTTCGAACTCGAAAACAACGCGAACGCGAATCTTTCGATGACTATCTAGATGCAGTGGTTGCCATAACAGATCGGTTGATGGAGCCCCTGTCAGATGAACAGTTATTGGAAATTCTAGTCCGCAATCTCAAACCGGATCTGAGATACGAGTTACTGCATCTTCGAGTGAACACTATTGGCGAACTCCGTAATGCCTGCCATAGGCATGAGTTTTTTATGCAGGAGCTTCACAGAGGGAGCCCGGCCCGACCTAACGCCACCAGACGATTTGTGTCCGAAGTGGCTTTGGACCCTCCGTCTGGGGAAATTGTTTCTGAATTAACTCCTCACAGGAAAGCACTAGTGTGTTGGAATTGCGGATCGATGGGACACAGTTATCTCGACTGCGAAGAGCCAAGACACGTCTTCTGTTACGGATGTGGGGCTCAAACACATACAAGCCGAAATGTCCCAAAAGTTCTCCGTCGGTAAACTCGAAAGTGGATGCGGCCACCAACACCCGATCGCATCCTCAGCCGAGAAATTAATTGTCACCCAAGATCAAGGAGTCCAAACTCAAGAAGACTACGTTCCCCTAGGGACAGTACCTCCACCCGTCCCAGCACCTCGCGGTATCGATCCGTCAAAGCCATTTCATCAAAGACTCGACGAATACAACCAGCTTCGTTCAACTCTGGACTGTCTTAACCCACCAATCGCTGCACTAACTTTTCGAAAACCTAAACGGTCCACCCAAAGGTTGCGCCTGTTCTGGTCCAAGGTTCGCAGGAATCGTAGACGCCTACTATGCGCTGATCTCAGAGGAGATACCCTAGACATTCGACCATATGCGGATGTTGAGATATTGGGGAGACCGGTAAAAGGTTTGCTTGATTCAGGAGCAACGATCAGCTGCTTCGGGGCTAAGGCAGCAGATGAAATTCTGTCGTCGGGACTTGCGCTAACCAGATATCACGCTTTTGTGAAGACCGCTGAAGGGCGACTGCAGACCGTTAGAGGCAGTGTGTGCTTAGATGTTACGTTCCGCAACATCACTAAGCCATTAACCTTGTTCGTAGTCCCTTCCCTCAGTCAAGACCTGTACCTCGGTGTTGATTTCTGGAAAAGCTTTAAGCTTGCGCCAGACATAATCTCTGAGGTTGACACCCCTATCCCGTCTGACACCCCGATGCACGATCTTTCTCCCTATCAGCAGCAACGGCTACTGAGCACTAAGGCCCTTTTCCCGTCATTTGAGAAACACGGTTTGGGTAAGACTTTGCTCTTAGAGCATAACATTGACGTCGGCTCCGAAAAGCCGGTAAAGCAACGCCATTACCCCGTATCACCAGCAATAGAGTCATTGATGTTCGCTGAGATAGATCGGATGCTCGCAATGGGGGTGATTGAGGAATCCACCAGTCCCTGGAGTTCACCAGTGGTGCTCATCCGCAAACCCGGAAAAGTGCGATTTTGTATAGACTTTCGAAAAGTCAATGCCCTTTCAGTCAAGGATGCCTATCCTCTGCCACACATTGATGGCATTCTGAGTCGTTTACCTCGAGCGGAATTTATTTCTAGCATCGATTTAAAAGATGCCTTTTGGCAAATACCTTTAGAAATAAATGCCCGCGAGAAGACGGCATTCACGGTCCCGAATCGGCCATTGTACCAATTCACGGTTATGCCATTCGGACTGTGTAACGCGCCGCAAACAATGTGTCGGCTTATGGATAGGGTCATCCCCTGTCATCTCCGCGAAATGGTATTCGTCTATCTCGACGACTTATTGGTGATATCGAAGGATTTCGATTCTCATATTTCGGCTCTGCAGGAAGTGGCGTTGCACATCCAAAAAGCCGGCCTTACGATTAACATTCCGAAGAGTAAGTTTTGCCTGAAGGCCGTAAAGTACCTTGGTCATATCGTAGGCTACGGAACTATTCAAACTGATCCGGACAAAATCGCGGCCATTGATAGTTTTCCTCCACCTAAATCTGTCCGACAGCTACGGCGCTTTCTGGGTATGGCAGGGTGGTATCGAAAATTCATCCTTAATTTCGCGTCCTTGACGACGCCCCTAACCAACCTACTCAAGAAGAGCCGTACGTTCGACTGGTCTTCAGACGCTCAGGAAGCCTTCGAAGCGCTCAAAGTGAAACTCACCTCTGCGCCGTTATTGATCACGCCCGACTTTAAGAAACCGTTTGTCATCCAATGCGACGCTAGTCAGTATGGTGTCGGAAGTGTGCTGGCACAACTAGACGAAGAGGGAGTTGAGCATCCGATAGCGTATATGAGCCAGAAACTGAACAAAGCCCAAAAGAACTACTCGGTGACAGAGCAGGAATGTTTGGCAGCAGTTTTGTCCGTCAAGAAATTTCGACCGTATATTGAAGGACATGAATTTACCGTTATAACGGATCACGCGAGCCTCCAGTGGCTAATGCAGCAGAAGGACCTTTCTGGCAGATTGGCTAGGTGGGCCCTCAAATTGCAGGGATTCGATTTCTGTATTAAACACCGTAAAGGTTCCAGTAACGTAGTGCCTGACTGTTTGTCCCGAAGGGACACCGTGGACTTGAACGCTCTGGAAGGGATAGCCCCGATCGTGGATCTGCAGTCCCCACATTTCTCCTCCGAGGAGTATAACGCGCTGAAATCCCAAATTTCAGCTAACCAAGCCAGGCTCCCCGACTTAAAAGTCGTGGACGGATTCGTGTACAAGCGCACGGCGCATCCAGACGGTTCCCCCTTGTCAGAAGACGAGTCGTGGAAACTATGGGTCCCGACAGGCCTAACGAACGAGATTCTTTACAACTCCCACAACCCGCCCACCTCGGCTCACTGCGGAATAGGGAAACTATTGGAAAAGCTCCGACGCCACCTATTTTGGCCGACGTTAGTGAAGGACGTGCGTACCCATGTTTTGACATGTGGAATTTGTAAAGCCACCAAAAGTCCGAATGTAATTCTGAGACCACCTATGGGACAGCCGGTCACTTCTTCTCGGCCGTTTCAGAAGCTCTTCATCGACCTATTGGGACCATACCCTCGATCCAAATCAGGGAATATTGGAATCCTGATAGCCCTAGACCATCTTTCGAAGTACGTCTTCTTAAAAGCCTTGAGGAGATGCACCACCAAACCCATCATAGACTTTCTTGAGAAAGAAGTTTTTCACGCTTTCGGTGTCCCAGAGACTATCATCAGTGACAATGGGGTCCAATTTAAGTCTGTAGAGTTCGGAAGCTTTCTTAAAAAGTATGGGGTGAACCACATGGTTACGGCAGTGTACTCTCCACAAGCCAACTCGTCCGAACGAGTCAATCGCTCCGTCATCGCGGCCATGCGCGCGTATATAGCAAAAGACCAAAGTGAGTGGGATTTGCACCTCAGTAGCATAGCATGCTCTCTCAGAACCACGGTACATGGCTCGATTGGATGCAGTCCCTACTACGCTCTTTTCGGACAAAACATGGTATTGAATGGGTCGGATTATGCTCTGTTGAGGAACTTGCAAATGCTGAAGGGGGAAGATGTACAGATCCTGAATAGCGATGCTCAAGGTGAGGTACGAGAACAAGTTCGGAAAAATATGCAGGCGGCATTCCTGAAGAATGCAACCAAATATAACACCAGGTCAAAAGCAACAAGCTTTAAGATAGGCGACGAAGTGTATCGGCGGAATTTCGCTCAAAGCAACTTTAGCAAGGGGTTCAGCGCCAAACTAGCACCAGTCTTCGTAAAAGCTCGGATTCGAGCCATTAAAGGCTCATCGTATTATGTCCTAGAAGATCTGGCGGGGAAAGCATTAGGAACGTACCACGCTAAAGACATACGCCGCTAGCGTCCGGTTTCAGATTAGGATTTCGCTCCATCTAGCTACACCTAACCTGCTTTGTAACGGAGGCCATCCTGCGTCTGGGCATGAAGTACTTTACCCGTAAGCACATGTGTTGCCCAATATCCACCTCCATGCACAGGTACAATTGACAAGTGTACCTCCTCAACAAATCCAGCGGCGCACCGAAATTCTGCCACGCGCCGGATTTCTTGTTGATTTGTCACCACAAACAATCTTTTTTTACTTTTGTTTTTTTTTGTAATGCAACATACCGATACCCTTTTGGAAATTTTCCATCCCACGGTCATGCCATTTTACCGATACGTTTGCATATCTCTCAATCCCAGGCATGAAGTTTCTTTAACATAGAATCGAGGGGGATGCAATCGTACGACAGGGTAAAGGGATTCGGTATGTGAAGTCGAAAACAAATGCCTGTGTGGCGGACGTGATGTTATGTATGTATGTACATCCCACCACCGTCATCGCTCTCGTCGGCAACCCAACCAGTTGAGGCGACATAAAAAGGGGTCCGAAAAGCGGTACCTTTTCTGGGCTCGTTACGATTTCATATAACACACGCACACACAGCGTCTTGTAAGAAAAAAAAAAGAGAATGCAGCGAGAGGTAGATTTTTTTTTGTTGTGCTGCAGGCAAACACAGCAGCCGTACACTAGAAAGGAATACATAGAGAGGTAGATCTCCGTGGGTTTTTTTTGCATGAGGAGGGATATACTCGCGACGGTTAAACAAAAAGGAAAAAAAAAATAAAACAAGCACGAGTATGTGTGGGTAGAGTTTTTTTTACGCAGTAGCACAGGCGATCTGAAGGCGAAGATGAATTTTTGGAGTCAGTCGTTTTTGGGATTCGGGAGCGAGCAGTGCTTGCAAGTCGTGATGTAAGGGAGCGCGCATAATCACGGTAGTCCACTTTCCTCGGTTTTTTTTTATTCTTTTGCTAGTGGCCACAGTCGGCGAACAGTTTTAATAAATTGACACGTAAAGTATCACCTGTGAACGGAACATAGAAAAAGGATATTAATGAATTTTCCTGCTACCGCTTGCCGTAGTTACAGTGCCGCCTTTTGCCTGATCTAAGTGCTCGCGGTCTAACGGTGCAGTAAATTATTGTGTGCATTTTTTTTCTTTGGCATGGGGTGTTGGCCACAGTGCCGCGCCGAAGTAAGGGTACTGTCAAAACCCCGTAACCCCCCCCCCACGACAAGTGTACTAGCCTATTCCAGTTTGATCGGAAAAGCCATCCCCAGGAAAAGTGAACCCCCCAGTGTAACGTTCCAAAATTTACTCACGTGGCCTCTGCCCTTTCGCCGCCCGAGTGACGCGAGATAGCGCGACCGCTTCGCCGCCTCCCCTCACGCGTGACCTCCCCGTATATCGCCCGTACCATATCCCAGTGCGTCAAATATTTTTTTTTGCAACCAAATCGACCCCAAGACACTCGTTGTACCTCGCAGGTGACCCTGTCGAGTTAAGTGGTCTGACGTGGCTCAGTTCTAACGACCCCAGCTGCATCCAGCTCGACCCCCGGACGAAAGGCGTTCCAGTGACCAGCGGTGTTACACCAGCACCTCAAGGGACCAGAGGTCTACCTGATAAGCCCCTTCTGGGAAAGTAGATTCGTTTTTCGTTTTGGTTTTCATTTATCTGCCATGGTGCACACAAAAAAATAAAATAGTGTCTTTCTTTTCCGGTTCGCCGTACGCGGCTCCACTTTTAATGCATACGATAAATTAAATTTTGCGTTTTGGCGGTAATTCCGATGATTAATTTGTTTTTTTTTCGGTTTGACCGTAGAATTCTTTGTGCTTTCAATTATCTTATAGTATCCGGTCATACCGATGAAACTTAATTATCTCTGCTGTTCACGGACTTACTATAGTTCATTTAGTTTTAGTATCTTAAGGATATGCGGCACGGCCGTTTAATTATTTGGTTTTTTTTTTTGAATTGATGCGAATCGTCCGCACATCGACGTATTGTGTAGCCGGTTTTACCGAAGAATTCCTAGTTTAAATAATGTATTTATGATATTCGGCCTCACCGTTTATGCATCTTGAATTTTGCTAACCTATGAATTGAAAAAAAAAATTAAAATTAAAGAAGTTATGTTTTGCGTTATAGTCCATTAAAGTAGCCTAATCTTTGTACGGTATCGTGTGCATAAGTTTTTCTTTTATTTCGCTTTTACCTTCCTATTCAGCACCCTAGGTACACCTACATCGACAGGCCTGGCGACGAAGGATAACCTCAGGTGAGTTTTCTTTTATTTGAATTATATGTTTTGAACTTTACCGGTAACTTAAGCGCACCTTGCCATGGATGTAGGTCCCATAAGTTTATTTCGTTTTCTCGGCAAGCCCTCCGCCTGACCGATAAGATTATATTTTTTTTTATTATTTCTTTTGGTGAACAAGTATCTCTCGGCAAGTCGTCTGCTTGCCAGCTACCATTACTTTTATGAAGTATGTCTATCGGATATGGATTAAATAAAGTTTTAATATGAATTGTTGAATATACAACTAATTGGTCTTCTTTCGATGGTGAGGTCAAAAGATCCCCTATGAGGGACAAATTTTGTTCCTTTCGATTTTTGGGTGCAAGTCCTTTTTTTAAATTTCAGCGGTGACTGCACAAGGCAGGGAGGGTAAAGACCCGCTAGGGAGAGTCCCACCTTTCTCCCCAACAGTGATGGTAACCTTTAGTATACCGGTTTTAGTTTTTTTTATTTTCGATCTTATATAGCAGCGCGTGCAATAACTTTTGTAGTGGTGCGTTTGGGTTCCACGGGTGCAAGATCCCACCCCAATCCGTCGAGCTCTAGCCGAAGAACCGACAAGGCACGCAACCCGCACTTCAGTGGACCAAACTCTCGCATGTTACCCTTCTCTCGTTCCCTTCCTCCGATCCCTTATGCCTCCTACTCCCACCAAAATGTAAATCCCATCTCCTGGTAGATGACTCCCCCCTCCCCCTTCCTACTACGTATACATGCACAACAGACTCACCGCCATCACACGTTCTTACCAACAAAACGTCAAAACATAATACATACATACACATCTGCATCTGTTCCAAGCCCTGCGTCTACTTATCATAAAACAAATTGCAACCAAATTTATCCAGCTATTGGATTAGAGTTGATCGAACAATAACAATACATATACGTTAGCACGAAGCAATCCCAATCCCAATCACTTATACTACACGCATGTATCGCATACACGCATACCCGCTGCCGCTGGTCCATTGGCGGTGGCAATGGTCTTCACTGATCGTTGTCGCGAAAGCATACAAACAATATTTCTTTATGTTATTACTTTTCTCACAGAAAATGTACAAAGAAGATATATATATCAAAATATTTGTTGTGAAATAATCTAAACAAATATATAAATTTCATTTTAATACGTTATTTAAGAACTAAGATAGAGCGAGATAAATGCCCAAAAGTAAAATTTAAACTTTTCTTTTTCTCATTTAGAAGTTTTTTATTGAAATATATTGATTTTTTTTTATCCATTTTATAGATTTAATCCAACCAGAATCGTTTGCAAAAAACCGCATTCAAATCCGTTTAGTAGTTTTTTAGTTTTTGCGGCACATACATACATACTTTTTTTAGACTTCATTTTATAAAAGTAGTGATGATATGGCATTATGACGCTTTCACAAAACTACTTAAGACCATATTTCAGGGTATGGCTTTATGTCGCTATTCAGAAGCGATCATTTAGATTTGAGACATATGTAAGTCCATATGGTTTCTCACTATTTCTTTATCGGGGCAGTGACATAAGTCCGACTGAAGTGGGACATAAGCCCCAAATTGAATTAGGGACTTATGTATATCCCGATGCGGTTGGACATTTTTTTTGTTGAATATTGGATATACTCGTAAGTCCAAAATTTTCGGAAAGATAAGATTTAAAGAAAAGTTCTGGTTTCCCATTAGGCAGTCAAACCCTTCATCTATTCTAGTACTTGAGAATTGGAGAAAAGAAACTTATAAAATTTTAGTTTTTGAGAATTTAAGGAAATAAAACTAAAAAAAATCGCGCGATTTTTAATCGTAGCGTAAACTGTCAAAATTCTCGCACCTTCACTGCGAGAAACCATTCTTTCTCGCAACGATTTATTTTTCGATTCGATTTATTGACATTGTTTTCAATGAAAGAGGAAACAATTGTATTAATTTTGAGTAGCAAAAAGGGAAAACACACATTTTCGCGCCTTTAAACGTCATTTACTCTTTTAAAAAATTTAAATTTGTTGTCCAAAATACTTTTAATTCAATATGAGTGATAAGAAGAGGAAAGAAAAATATCAAAACTCGTACGTCAAAAATCTCGTTGCGAAATTTGAAATTCTAGGAATTTACCTTCAAAATCTCGCACCAGAAGTTACGATTTTTGTTTCACAACGATTTTTTTTCTTGCAACGATTTTTGTTTTGGGAATAAGAGGCTTTAGTTTTATTTTCTCAAATTCTCAAAAACTAAAATTTTATAAGTTTCTTTTCACAAATTTTAATTATTCATAAATTAGTATGAGTGTCACCCGAACAGCATTCCGCCCGAAAAAAATTCACATTTCACTTTTCGCCTATTGTAAGTTTCGCCCGAAACTTCATTCGGGCGGAATGAAACGCCACTGACAGCTAAATTTTTCACTTAATTATATGTAGTAGGCGAAAAAGAGAACAAAGAGGCGGAAAAAATAATTAGTTTGTTTATTTTGAGGCAAGAATAGTAGAAGTCCAGATAAGATACGCAGCGCTATACTATGCAATGCATATTTATAATAATTTATAATAATTTCCCTCTTGTAAAAAAAAAATTACAAATTTTATGAATTTATTTTTCAAATTTCAACTTTGTACCTATTCACAATTTTATTCGGGCGAAACTGTCAATAGATTTTACAAATTCGGGCGAACAAAAACATTTCGGGTGAAACATTTTCCCGGCCGAAAATTTGTCCTTTATGGATAAAATGGGGAATTTCCAGTGCTACTGACAAGGCTGAAATAAAACAATGGTTTTAAAATGCTTTTCCCTTCATACTTATACGGTACATATTTTTTTACAGAGACCACGACAAGATGAACAAATGTACATTTTTATGGGCAGCCCATCGGCATGTTAAATTTAACCCAAATCAGTCCACATTTTGTGTATGTCCTGTTTGCCTTGGACAGTATTTGTTTATAGTTAATCAAAATTGACAATTGTTCCGGCGTGGCTAACCTATTAATAACATTTCAAGAAGTTTCTAATTATTCAAATAAATATAAATAAACATCAATTACTTACATTTATGCAAATCGTTTACAGAATCACTGGCTTCAAACACAAAAAAACAACCAAAAGTATAACACGAATGTAATTTATAACAGTTAGGATGATGTTTAGCTTCTATTTCGCCTACTGTTTGAGAGATTCAAAGACACTCAAAGCTCTCAAACTTTGAGTAAAATAAACGATAGACGGGACGACAATCATTGAGTTACGTGAAGCAAATTGATGATGACATCGTCGGCTACTATCGTCTATACGATTATCGTCCTAAAAGTTACAGAATGAGTCCCCTGGTCTAGTAGAATGGTAACGGATGTCTTCAATATTGCATTCCTCATTCACTTATAAGTCATCTCTAAAATCTGGTATGATGGCATCGTCCCCATCACTCTCGTCATGAAAATCATCTTTACCAGAATCATAGAGAATTTTGTGTATCTCCGAGATATTATCCGGTTTTGATAAGTCAAAAAGCTTTTATTGGGAAGCCATTTCTATCATGAGCTATAAACAAACAAATTAATAAGTTTTTAATAAAACTGAGTACTTGTTACATTTACTAATAAATAGTTTATTCAGCTACACGGGGTACTCAGACGCTCAAGCTTGCAGTTCCATCTGCTACCGATTGGCGGCAATTTAAACCAAGGCTGCGGTTCAAGTGTACCACAAGAAGCATTCCAGGGTTATGAGGTAATTGAGATCCTCTTTGTGAATGAATAACACCTTACATACATATGTATTGAGTTTTTATATTGACCAAACGACAATAGTTAAAATGTATGTAAATAGAAATATATAGGTACATATCCTCACAAAATTATTCGCACAAGTACTTTTTAGCCATATACGCGACAGTTTTGTTAATTTTTAATGAAGATTTTTTATTTGTTTATACTGTTTGTACTGCTCTGTATGTTCGGCAGTCGAATTCATACTAAAATAAATCGAAATCGAAACTAACGGCAGTATGCCACCCGTTTTTTAAATATTGACTGAAAAAAGAAGACACTAAATTATCCGCACAAGCACAATGTATGATTTATAAGTTGTCTTGATTCTGCTAAAGGACGTAATCGAGGTAACAGGCTAACAGGCCTTGAGTGTGGGATATTTGGCAAAATAAAAACTGGAAAAGAACAAGAAAAAAATCGGAGACATCTTTAGAAGATCGAAGCTTATCTCTAGGCTAATTTGTTAATGAAAGGCATACCGGGAGACCGGTGAACTTGTTGGAAGATCTTACACCGTGGTTAGGGATATTTTCTACAAGCTTAGGAATGAAGGGAATTTGGAAAATAAGGGAGGTGGGGGCGAAAAAAATATTATTAGCGGCAAATGCGAGGCATATCATCAAGAAAATCAAGCAAAACCCGAAGACACCTGTAACATTATTGACCGTAGAGATGTCTGGAGCTTGTACCACAAAACAACAAGCATTGTTAAAAAGGCGAATTTTAACAAGTAACACGAGTTTCGAACAGCTTGCTATTTGTTAAAATTCGCCTTTTTAACAATGCTTGTTGTTTTGTGGTACAGGCCGCTGGTATTATAAATACATCCCTCTCTGTCGAAACAGTAAGACGGTTTTAAGATCGGATGTTTTACATGGCAGATTCGCACATCGAAAATTTTCATTTCTGACATAAATAAGAATAAAAGGTTTGCTTTCCCCAAATAACAAATTAACAAGTACTCAGAGTCTTGGAAGACTGTAATTTTCAGTGACGAGAGTAAGTTAAAGTTGTTTGGCCATGCTGGAAAGCAAACGGTTTGGCGACGACCGACAAGCAAGTACAGAGCTAGAAGTAGCTAATTTTCATGCAACCGTGAAATACGGTGGTGGTAACATCATGATGTAGGGGTATATGTCTACAAGCGGGGTGAGACAAATGGATTTTATTTATTATAAAATGGACCAATATGAATGCCTTAATATCCTAAAATGAAATCTCCAACAAAGTGCCACAAAATTGGGTCTAGGGTCAGACTACATCTTCCAACAAGACAATGACCCGAAACCTACTGCCTTTAACGTTTAAATGTGGCTGCCTTCTAATGCATCCTCGCAACTGAAAACACCCCCATAATTACCTTATATTAATCCCATCGAACATTTTTGGGCAAAACTAGAAATCGAGCTATAAGCAGCAAAACTCTCAAAAAAGCCTTCATGCAGGAATGGGAACTTATAAGCCTAAATTTTACTAAAAAAAAAACTTGTGCATAGTATTCCAACACGCTTAGAATCTGTAATTGAGGCCTATGGTGGCGCAACAAATTATTGATATCCTGAGCATCCCTTGAATTTTGTTATTTCGACTTTTTAATTGGTTTTGTGCGAATAATTTTGTGTCACATTATATTGAAGTTCCCTTATTATTATTAGGCGTGTTTTTTTAGCCTATATAGAATAAAAATAAAAATTTCAATACATAATACAACCTGGATAATTATCGAGGCTAAGGTATTTTATATTGAAAACATGTTGCTGAAACATGTTTATTAATATAGGCTTAAAAAAACACGCCTATTATACAGTAGATGAAGGATATAAGAACATCCTATATAAGAAAGTCTCGCTTATAAGACACACATTCCAAAACACCACGCACTTTCCCATATAGGTACGTGTAAAAAAAAATTGTTTATAAGCAATACGTTTATAAGAAAGACACTGATATAAGAAACTTATTTTGATACAAAATTCTATACATTACATAGAAAATGAAACGTGCATAAGAAAGTTTTCTCCCAAATTAATTTTTTTTGAAACGCTGCCTTAAACATTAATCTTAAAATATTAAATGAGGTGCAATCACTTTTAATTTTTTGTTTTTGTTATGTTATAAGCTTTTTTTCATTCATATGTACAAATAAACGATACATATAATGTGTCTTTCAATGCTAAGATAATTTTTTTTTATATGCTATTGCGATACTTATAAGAAATATTCTTTCTTATATCCGTGTTTCTGATATAAGAAGATATCTTTCTTATATCCATTTATTATTTATAAGAAAGCACGAAATAAATTCCTTGGCTTTTTTTAGTTCCGCGAAACAAATATTTTGCTTCGATTTTTTAACTACATATTAATAATGAAAGCAAAATCGTTTCTAAAGTATCAAATTTCTAATTTTTATCCAAGAAAGTGGTTAAGTTTTGCTTTTTCCCTACGTAAATTCTTTTGCGAATAAATTTGTAAGGATGTGTATGTACATATATAGGATTGTAGGTAGAGTTGTGTAACTCCTGAAGGAGCCGTTCAAAAGATCGGCTCACTTTGGTGAACTAAATGAACTAGTTCAGATATCTTTAGTTCAGTAGTTCAACGGCTCACCTCTCATCGGAATCTGTATCTGAACTAGTGAGTTGTGAAACACAAACACAATACAGATGACGGTGACGGCTCAGTAGTTCACTACGTCTACAGCTCGCCAGATAAGAAGTATGTCCATACAAAAACGGATTTTTTTACCCGAATGCTTTGGGAACGTATCCTTTCCAGTTGTAGTAGTACAGTAGTAGGTATAAAATTCACTACCGTATGAGAAAGATAAGACCACAGATAGATACATAGATATCGCACGCAACTCGCAAGCGCAACCCAAAGGATTTTTGCATCGATCCAATTCAAACCATTTTGAGTTGCATGGTCGTGCGAGTTAACCGTACTCCAGTGTGTTGCGACTCAGGGTAGCCTCTGAAAATTTCCGGAAAGGGTCCAAAAAGGGGTCCCTGGCGAAAAAAAGGGGTCCCATATAAAATTAAAGAATAAGATGGGTAGGATAAGTATAAGTAAGAAAAGTATTTGGACAAAAAGTTGTGATTATTAGTTTTTGTGTTTGTAATCCAGTTGCGTACGATAACAAAACAAAGAATAAAACACAAAGTGATTACAAACTATATGAGGATACGAGAAATTTAAATGTAGGCGTTTTTTTTTTCAAATTTATATAGGCTAAATATGTTTCCGCAACATGTTTTCAACGTAAAATACAACAAAACCTTAGCCTGGATAATTATCCAGTCTTATTTTTGTACGACGGTTCGGATATAACGACCAATTTTCGAGAAGAAAGAATCGATTTCGTCGCTTATAACGACGAAGTGAGAGAAAATTTGCAAAAAATTACATATCTATTCACGTACTATATGCATAATGTATTTATGTATGTATGTACGTTAGTCTGAATATTTCTTGTTCATTGTAGTGATTTTACACAATTTTTTAGTGTTTTTTTTGCGCCGCCGATGATGGTCGTTCTACATTGTGCAGCTGTGTATCTATTGTATGTTATTCTTATTATTATCGCCAGGATAGCTGATCTTAGTTCTAATGTTTTGTGTATTTATTTGAGTTAACGCATGGTCATTAAAAAGTAGGATATAAGTTAGGAGTTTATTGATTTTATTTTCTTATACAGCCATGAGTTCTAGAAAACTTAGGAACTTTTCTGTAGAGGAAAAGGCAGCGATTTTCTACCGTTTGGAGTCAGGTGAAAAAATAGCGTAATAGCACACGAGTTTGGAGTGATTTATTTTGTTAAACTGTCCATCATAATTTAAAAATAACATAAATTCATTTTGTCTGTGAATGTTTTTAAGTTTTCTCTGAATACTTATGGAGGACAGTCGGATATAACGACCACGTTTGCTCGGTCCCTTCACCGTCGTTATAAGCGACTTCCACTGTATATAGAAATCCGGTTAATGCAAAAGTGTGATTGCTGTCGGTACTTTGTCTACTAAAAGAAGTGAAGGAATTTCGGTTGATTGTGGCAATTGTTTCTCAATTTATAGAAAGGGTCCGAAAAGGGACTTGTAAACGAACATATACGAACGACTGACTGGTCTATTTCTGAATATAAACTATACCTTATGGATGAGACGAATGTATATTGTGTCTTGGTAAGTGAAGATGAATGGTGAAGCTGAGTCTGAACTAAAAGAACTACTGAGCTTAAAGAACTACTGAGCTAAAAGAGCTACTGAACTACATTGGTGAACTATGTAGTTCTTTTTAGTGAACGAGAACTACTGAACTACTTCAGTGAAGTTATCTAGTTTACCCAACTTTGTTTGTAGTAACACAAAATAAAAAGATAACATTAGTGGGTCCCCTGTTCATACATTTCAAAAAGAAAGGAACAATATCTTCCGTATATCTTAATTAAAAATGTTACAATTATACGTAGTTTAGAAAATTCTGAAATGGTCGATTGACGTACATTTTTTGTTTCTCTTCCGAAAGTCTATTTTGCTTTAAATTTGAATCGTTATCAACTTCACAAAAACCCTCAGATATACATACCTACATACATATGTATGTTAGAGCGTTTTTTAATACGCTGAGATTCTTGTTGGTCATACTGTAACCAGAGTACTGTGTTACTTGCTAAACACACTGTAGTCAGGATATTGGATTCCTGGTTTGTGTATTTTTGCATGTATGCGTAAACAGTGAAGGAGTGTATTTACTGACAGATCTGTGAGTGCTTCGTAGAGTGAGTTGATCTCGAGAAGCCGCCACTTAATGTGCCACAGAATTGTCTTTTAGTATCAACTTGTATTTAATATAATAAATATAACATCAGAAGTGGGATATACCTAAACTGTATAGATTCGCGGATATTTCCTGGTTGTAAAGGGTGATTTTTTAGCTGGTTTGGTTTTGGCAACACTGGTTTTGACAGCTGACGTGTGTTTAGTACCTTGTGTCACTGTCAAACAGCTTCAGTTTGGTTTGCAATTTAACCATGGATCGTCTTACAAATGGACAACGCTTGCAAATTATTGAATTTTACTATCAAAATTCGTGCTCGGTTCGAAATGTTCATCGCGCGCTGCTTCCATTTTATGATCGGCATTCTCGACCTTCTGAGCAGTCTATTCGGAAGATTGTGACCAAATTTCGCACCAAATTTACTTTGTTGGACATTAAACCACCAACACGTTTACGTACTGTGCGTAGTGAAGAAAATATTGCGGCCGTATCAGCTAGTGTGACAGAAGACCGCGAAATGTCGATTCGGCGCGTTACTGTCAATGGTGAACGCTACCGAGCGATGATAACAAACTTTTTTTTGCCCGAAATGGAAGTTCTTGACTTGCATGATATGTGGTTTCAACAAGATGGTGCCACATGCCACACAGCACGCGAAACAATGGCGCAATTGCGAGGCGAGTTTGGTGAACAGTTAATTTCACGTTTCGGGCCGGTCAATTGGCCGCCTAGATCGTGCGATTTGACACCATTAGATTATTTTTTGTGGGGGTATGTCAAGGCTAATGTCTATAGGGACAAGCCCGCTTCGATTGACGCACTGGAAGCCAACATCCATGCATTCATTCGTGAGATACCGGCCGATATGTGTGAAAGAGTATGCCAAAATTGGACTCAGCGGATGGGCTACGTGAGACGCAGCCGCGGTCAACATTTGCATGAAATTATCTTTAAACATTAAATTGCAAGGTTCAAACTATCGATTCAAATAAATACTTCATTCATTTTTTCGAATTTTTTGTGTTTTTTTTTTAAAAAGAGTTCTCAACCTCTTAAAAAATTATCGGATCTGATTATGTGAAAAATCAAATAGTTATTGGAAGAGACGTTCTCAAGGATCCAACATTAACGGTCTTGGTAAATAATAATGGATCAGTTTTGCGACGAAACGAGCTATTCGAGTGCTCTGTTAATCATATTACAACTGCCGTAAAAGTCGAGTTACCTCTTATGGCATTGCCAGGTCTAAATAAAGTCTTGGATAAATATTCTCAGTATTTTATAACTGGATATCCAACAGAACTAGTGAAAATCCCTTGACATCCGCCTGTCCAATGATACAACTATAAACTACAAGCCGTACCGAATATCACATAGTGAACGACAAATCTTATCTCAGATGGTATCTGATCTTAAAGCCCATGCAATAATTAGAGACAGCTCGTCCCCCTTCGCCAGTCCTGTGATATTAGTAAAAAAGAAGAATGGGCAAAACCGGTTGTGTGTGGATTTTAGGGCTCTAAATAAAATAACGATTAAGGACAGATACCCTCTACCCAGAATCGAGGACCAGCTCGATAGGTTGTCCGGGAATAAATATTTTACATCGTTAGATATGGCATCTGGCTTTCACCAGATCCCCATTGCGACAGACTCAATCTAAAAAACTGCCTTCGTAACACCAGATGGCCATTATGAGTATTTACGCATGCCGTTTGGACTTGCGAATGCACCCGCCATTTTTCAGCGTGCTATAAACAAGGCTTTGGGAAAATATAAGGATACTGATGCCCTGGTTAATCTGGATGACGTTCTCGTTCCATCAAGAACCATTAAGGAAGGTATTGGAAAATGATGATGTCATCCTTAAAGTACTTACTGAAAACGGATTTTCAATTAATATGGAAAAATGCCGTTTTCTGCAAACCAAAGTAGAGTATCTGTGCCGAGAAATATCAGCCGCTGGCGTTAGACCGAGTGAAACGAAAATCGATGCTGTAGTAAGATCACCGGTACCAGAAAACGTCAAACAAGTTAGACAATTCATGGGTCTGGCAAATTACTTTCGCAAATTCGTGGCAGGGTTTGCCTTAAAGACAAGCTGCATTACTGCGCTGACAAAGAATAATGTAAGATTCGAATGGACGGAGGAGTGTGAGGCGGGAAGACAATACATCATTCATCAACTAACCACACGACCAATTTTGGTAATATTTGACCCCGCTGTCCCTACAGAATTACACACTGACGCTAGTTCCATTGGATATGGAACTGTTTTGTTTCAACGAGTAAATGGGCAGTCTCATGTAGTAGCCTACTACAGTCAGGCAACTAAACCATATGAGGAAAATTATCACAGCTACGAATTGGAGACACTGGCCGTAGTAAATGCCGTTAAACATTTTCGAGTATATCTGTTGGGAGTCAAATTCCTTCTAGTCACGGATTGTAATGCGTTAAGAGCAACCAAGCAAAAACGAGATCTGCTTCCTCGCGTCGCTAGGTGGTGGATTTACTTACAAGACTTTGAGTTTGAGATTGCTTATAGAAAGGGAAATACCATGTCCCACGCGCACTATTTGATTCGAAATATTCCTCAAAACACTTGCTATCGTGTAAACAGCCTATCGGAGACGTGGTTAGGTATTGAACAAGGTCAAGATCCCGAAACGGCGGACATACTCAAACAGTTGAACAAGGGCGATACAAATGCCAAAGCACAATACAGTATCCAAGGCGGTATGTTATACAGAAAGGTTCAAGAAGGAGGTCGGCTTTTTTGTAAGACCTTACAAGCCTCAGAAACGGTGGAACGAGTTCATAATTTCGTCATGCTGTTTGGAGTCCCATGCAAGATTGTCAGCGACAGGGGAACCAATTTCACGAGTGATGAGTTCCGAAAATTCTGCGTGTCTCTGGGCATAGAACACCATCTCATTGCCCCAGGAGCTAGTAGAGCGAATGGCCAAGTCGAAAGGTATGTCGATACGGTCGTTAATTTGTTGCGGACAAATATAGACACTAATCTCGAATGGACAAGTTATATCAGCAGAATTCAATTGGCTCTTAACACCACAATAAACAAGACCACTGGGTTGTCACCGCTCAAGGTTCTTACCGGAATTACTGGTCGAACACCTGAAATAAGTGCCCTTTTGGCTCAGATGAACATTGATCCCGATAATGATGACATACAAGCAATTCGTCAGTTAGCTGACGAAAGGATAAAGGAAAATGCAGTTCGTATGAAAAGCAGATTTGACAAAAATAAGGAAAAGCCGACCAAGTTGAAGATTGGCGAAAAAGTATTACATCGATCGAACCAGATTCGTAAATCTAAACTAGACGTTCACTATCCAGGGCCTTACGAAGTCGTTGGCATTCTTCCCAACGATCTCTACAAATTGAAAAAAGAAAATTTGAGAACGGTCATCGTTGCCGCTAGGGAAGCAATCCGTCCGATAGATGGATACGAAGGCGAGAACGAAGAAATTGGGAATGCATAAGTTGATTTTTGTTGGTAAGTGTCTATGTACAGAAAGTTGTTGTTATTTGGTAATTAAAGGACATGGTACCTGGTTTAAAGGAATCAGGGTATCAGTCGAGTAATTTAGAGCCAGAATCAATGGGCAAGCTTAAGATCGCCTCTGATCCATATGATTCTATGTTTGATTAAATTAGTCGAATAATGTAATAAACAGACTCGCTCTTGGACCTGAGTTATTGAAGTCACCTACCTGGTCGAGGTTAGTTCTCATGGACAAGCTTAAGATCGCCTCTGAGCTATGCGTTTGTATTCTGACCTGACCAATGGTGGTGTGAAAGAACTAGTTACCCCGAGTGTTTGCGAGTCTGGTAAAGGTAGGTGTGTTGTAGACAAGCGTAAGACGGCCTCTGAGCTACACGACCTACCTGTTGCAATTGTTTAGTTGGTAGTTTAATTGTTTCATTGTTATGAGATGAATTAAATATAGAACAGTTCACTAAACGTTTGATGTAAATTGAATATTTACAGATCTTTGGTCCGTTGGAGTCGTTGTTGGATGAAACGACAGGTAAACAAGCGACCATCCGAAGAAAATAAATGAATCCGAAGAAAATTATTGAATTGGAGAAAATGAATGAATTGGAGAGAATAATTGAATTAGAGAATATGTTCTCGAAAATTTTATGTTAAAAATGATTTTATAAATGAATTTTGGTTATATTAAAATGGCTCTGTGCGTCTTACTTCATCGAGAGCGATGAACTTGCAGGATGGCCGTGTTAGAGCGTTTTTTAATACGCTGAGATTCTTGTTGGTCATACTGTAACCAGAGTACTGTGTTACTTGCTAAACACACTGTAGTCAGGATATTGGATTCCTGGTTTGTGTATTTTTGCATGTATGCGTAAACAGTGAAGGAGTGTATTTACTGACAGATCTGTGAGTGCTTCGTAGAGTGAGTTGATCTCGAGAAGCCGCCACTTAATGTGCCACAGAATTGTCTTTTAGTATCAACTTGTATTTAATATAATATAACATGTATGTTCAGTATCCGTATCATTGTTGTTAACTAAATCTACTGTTATCAATATCAATCTCATGCTCTGGATTTTCTTTCGCCATATCATTGTCTTTTGCGAGAAATTATTCACAATCGTGCCAAAACTGTATAAAGCTATGCAGACAGAATTAACGTAAATCGGGATATCCCCAACTTTGGGTTTTCTACAACGCACAATTTATGACATAATTTTGTACCTCGCGTCCATCCGTTGCTCGTCTGGGTTAGAGAGGCATTTTTACAATTTGCTTCCAAGAGAGGTGAAATTGTTTAGACAATCGACAAATATTAAAAAAAAAACATGGTTTAAGAGAAAAATACTGCACAAGAGCGGTGTCCGCCCAATAGGAGTATCAGTTAGGAAAGTTTTCACTGTAGATGTAAAAGAGGTATACAAACAAATCGCAACTGTCAAAACAAATTATAATTTCAGTAAATCTCCTGTGTGTCAGCAATCGTAGGGTATTCGCTGTAACAAAGCTTACTCGTCATAAAATGGTAAGCGTGAGTAGAGCGTAGATACAAACTCAGACTGGAGGCATGCTTTCAACCAGATTATTCTAAAGCTACTGATAAAATAATAATAAATGATAATAGTTATATTTTGTTACTCATACAATAATACAGTATGGCCTCAATAAAAGCAACTAATAGAAATTCGGGCAGTTGCTTTTATTGAGGATGTTGCAATAACCGAGTAAAAAAATATTGGTGTCTGAAGTGGAACAACTGCATTTCGCCATCACTTTCGATTTCTTCGGATTCCAGATTGCTACAAATTTTTAATTGATGCAATTATTGCAAATGGTACCAGCACTTTCGTATTGCGTTGGACTGCACATTGACCCATGCAATAGCCAAGAGGCATAATGGCATGTCTTAAATTAAATACGCTAATTTTTCTTTCCAATTTGTCTCTTTGCTTCCGACCGAATGTACCATGAAGGCGATCACATTGTAATAGTCGATCACACTTTGATCCATTGGCTGGAGAATTGCGGTGCAGTTTGTAAAATAAAAATAAGTGAACAAGAAAGACGAGATAAAAATAAGGAAAGATGTACAAATGATGTAAAGATGTAAAGATGAAAACATTTATAAAACAAAAGTTGCGTTTAGCGAGTCACTTTTTTTAACAGTTGCAACAGTTGTAGTCAACAATAGTAAGATTTTATTGTTGCTTTTATCGAGGAGCTGCGCGTATCGAGGGTTGCTTTTATTGAGATCGTACTGTACGTACATATGAATGATTATACGTCTTAATTTGCTTGTAAACTCTCATATAAAAAAGATTAATTCTTTAACTATGAGTACATGAACACAGTAGTAATTCTGTGGGCAGTTGGTACTTCAGTTACTAATCAAGTCTTTTTAACTAACATATTTTGTGCCTACTCATTTTCTAAAAAAAAAGAAAAATTAAAATATTAATAACAGTAAATGCATTTTATTTATATGCGTATGAGTAATTAAATATGTACGTTGGAAGTTTTTTTTAAATTCTTATCAGCGGGTTTTTTTTTATTCGACTCTGGTGAGTCATAAGCACACTGAGTAATAGTCGACAGTTTTTCTATATACTCGTCAATGTCAACACAACAAAATAATTACAGGTAAAACAGTACACTTGGAATTTGGTGGACGCATATCATTATCTACAATATTGTAATGAGTTGCGTTTAAATTACACTACGACATGAAATATAATCTAATTAACTATGTAGTTTAAATATCTAACATATGAACATTTATACAACTACATTATATACAGGGTGGTCTGGTTTGGGATACAGATATTTTGGGAACTGATTTATTGATTCATGTTACGAAATAAATCGAACAGTTGAGCTACAGGGTGTTTAAAAAAGATCCTTCAGAGAAATATGTACCAACAGTTATTCAGTTACAATTTTTAGTGTATGAAACTCAGAGCAACCAAAGTAGGCTCATTTGGCGCACTTTCCGGAGATAAATGTGATTTTCACAAAAATTGGTTAAAAAAAAAAATTAAAATCTGTTTTTGAATACCAATATCTCGAAAATGGAAGTACAAATGGTAATAGTTTTTAAATGTTATAAATACTATTCAATTGTCTATGAAACCGGTCAACTTTGTTTGTTCTACCAACTTTTCTGAAGGATTTTTTTTAAACAAACTGTAGCTCAATGGGTGTTGAAGATAGACCCCCTTCCGTGCGATTTTTTTTGGTAACGTGAATCAATGAATCAGTTCCCAGGCTACATGCCTGATGTACATGCATATGTATGTATATGTATAGTTGGCACTTATGTTGTTTTAAAAAAATCAGTAAGTTTGGGCGAATTCGTAAACGCAAGACTTGCAAAGTTAAGCATTGCAAAGCAAATGTTCCAAAGCAGTTGCAACGTAAGAAGTATATGTTTGCCTCTGCCTCATACAATAGCAAATGCAGAGTGAAGTGAGCTACATTTATTTGAGAGTTGCGTAGATGCTTGCTTTTGCGCAAAGTACTGCGGTTTAGAACTGTTTGCTTTGCAGTTATGCTTTTGCGAACCTCCTGCTTTGCACATGTTGCCCAACATATGCGTTTACGAATTCACCCTTTCTTTTGCGTCTGCTTTTTATTTGAACCAAAGGACTTTTCCGAATTTTTTCGCAGTCTCCAATCGTTCCGTATAAATTCGCCAAATTGTTTTGAATAGCATATGGAGAATGGAGCTACATATGTTTTTTTTTTTTGCAAACGCAGTTGCGATATTCTGAGGGAATCCAATATTTTTATGTATCATATATATCATATCGCTTATATGGAAAATAAATAGGGTTTGCATGAAGGGCGGTTAATGTCGGATGTGCTACAATTACAGAAGGTCCCAATAAGGAGGTTTTACTGTATACAGTAGAATCCGCTTAAGACACTCACGCTTACGCTTTCCCGCTTTAACGCACTTTTTTCCAGTCCATTAATTTTGACTAGAATTCTCATGCAAAATACAAAAGTTGGACAGATGTTCCTGGCCCAGATTTCTCCGATATCCTAGCAGAGAATATTGAAGAATTTGGAAGAATTCATTAGTGACAGCGCTTCAACCGTTGAATCAGAAGACGAAAGCGATGAAGAAGAACAAACACCGAAACCTTCAGTGACCAATGGTCTACAGTCCGTCAAACGCTTTTCGTCTAAGAGACGATTTTCTGCTGGTCCCTTGGGAATCGGTAATGTAAGCTTACGTTAGCAAAAGGATTAAGTCACAAGCTTAATGCTTGATATGTACAAGAGGCTTATGTATTCAATATTTGTAGATTATTTCGGCTTAATGATTAATTTAGGTTTGAAAGTATGCAAAACAAATTAAACTCATTAGTGATAGAATTTTATCTCCGCTCTCCAAAACATGTATCTACATAATAATACACAGGGTTGCATGTACATACTTGGTGTTAGGCATTTTAAGGAATGATTTTGGTGTATATTTTGAAACAAAAATCCATCACGTGTAGGGTATATGTATTTTGCATGTACACCAAGCTATACAGCATTTAAGGAATACCTTACTTTGACCTAATGAAATTCAATCCAGTACAAATAAGAAAGTCTGGAGAAATGAATCTAGAATCTATACAGTGAGCCCTCATACCATTGAATGATACACCGGTGGTTCAAGAATTTGCGATGCAACACACCCTTCATCGATAAGAAAATACTTTGACCTACCCTGAGTCCTGACTCACGCTTAGCTTCGCAACGATTGCAATTCGCGTCACTTTAAAAAGCTGCCTTTGTAACCAGCAGTTTTATCGTAAAAGCTCATTACTAAGCAGTTACTCATCGCATCGCCTGCATTGGTCTCATTGGATTTACGTTAGACACAGCATTAGTCATGTTAATATCATAAGGCAGATGAAAAAAGTTGGAGTACGGGTACGGGGCCCACGCTGAAATGGTTCGAAAGCTACATTCGAAATCATGTCCAAATCATAAACAAATATTGCGAGGAAGAGGAACTAATGTACGGAGTCCCACAGTGATCAAAGTTAGGCCCACATATGTGAACGACATGCTCACAGTTCTTAGACAAAGTACGGGCTATGCATATGTCATAGAATCGTTGAAATAGCAGAGAAAATAATGTTACAAAATGGTGCCATGATCATGGTCTTGTAATAAAGGCCAATCAATTATATAATAATAAAAACTATATATAAATAAATACAAAATTTAGATTCAAATCCACGAACTGCAATGTCTGCATACGTACATCATGGAACTATCTTCATTTATCTACGGTGGAGAACTGCTCAGCGATAATCGAAAACGACTACGATCTGAAATGGAACTATAATGGTGCTGATTATGAAACAGAGAGCAGAGCTGTTGGACGAAATGTGAGCCCAGAATTCTGTGTCTTATGTGGTAGATACCTGAGCAGTGACAGGGGGGGTGGGGTGTGTCGTCAAGGACTTCCTCATCACCGCGCACTCTACAGAGATCATAACGATACCATCCTGTCACGCTGTGCATACTAAAGAAACATATACAAATACATATGAAATTAATTTAATATACACACTAACATACATATGTATTTGTACTAAGTATATGTGAAGACCTGAATGTTTTTGCCTTATGGTTAGGTTTGCAATTGATCTTCATAAAGTACTGCTTGAATTTCAGTTTTCTTCCGTTTTACTACGTCTTATGTTGAGATTAAAAAAGAGCTAAGTTAAGGCGTTTAATAAATAAGGACCAGCTTTCAAGTTACTGCGAAATAGATTTCCACGACTGAGTAAAGCTAAAATAAATAAAGGAGTCTTAATCGGTGCTCAAGTTTGAGAGATTCTTAAGACGAACATTTTGATTCGGTTTTACGGGTACATGAAAAAGTGGCATAGGAATCTTTTAGAGCTATCGCTCATGGATTTTTAAGTAACAGGAGATCTGAAAACTATAAAGAGCTAGTTAACAATCTCATAAAAAATTATCAGCAGATCGGTTTCAATATGTCTTTCAACATTTATTTTTTTTACACACATTTCGCCTTTTTTCCTTCAAACCTCGTTGATATTGGCAGCATTTCATCAAGTCACATCTGCAATAGAAAAAAAGTTACCAAGATCCATGGAACCCTTCACTGTTAGTGATTATTGCTGGAACTTGATCAGAGTCAAAAATACCACTGATACTAAATATAATGACCAAAACAGAAGAAGAATTCGTAATTAATAGTAAGTGCGTTATGTCTCTTTATGACGTTCCTGAGAGAAACTTGAGAAATAGTGAGGTTCTCTTTCTTATTCCTAGTCACAGGACAAATTATGGGCTAAACGAACCATGTCCGTACGAAGCGTCCATAGCTACCACACCACTCGATTCTAGTGGTACCCCAAAACACGACTCCCAATCCCAACCTAATCCTTCATCCTTTAATAAGTAACGCGAGAGCTCAACATCTAAAACTTCCTATCTACATATATCCCATACTGCTTTACCTGTATATGAACTAGGAAATATCTCAAACCAAAAATTCCTTGCATTGCAGTAGAGACAAATACAATTGCTCATACGCCTCCGCGTAACTGCAATCGCGAACCCAAAATCGAAATCAAAATAAAAGTGAGTTTATACGATTATGTAAAATTCAAGAACAATTCAAATTTTATTCAATATAGGTAAATCTTAAATCTAGCTACATATTCTCAACATAGCAATAATGTTAGAATAATAATAATCACCCCTATTATTAAATCCGCCGGATCGGAGATTCCCTTCACTCATTCGGTTCACATTCACTTACGGTTGTGATTATTAAATCCGCCGGATACACTACTTTATCTACATCGCTTTTTATGTTTCGAAATCAATTGTTTTCTGATTTGACATTTAAACAGCCGATTAAAAGTTTGAACAATAATTCAAGAAATAAAGAATAATACAGCTATATCAATAATTTCTGTCAGTTTCGAACTTAATAGGAATTTTTTTAGATCCCGTAAGACTTATTCATTTATAATCTTTTAAACATCATTTATGCACACAACAACCAAATCCGCTCTTAAAGAGTTGCGGATGTCAAATGTATGGGAAGATTCGATCCACTCATTTTTAATAATCAAGTGAATATCATTTACATTACCGACAAGTGAACGATTCACTTCGAACGGATTTAATAATACGAATTTCCGAATTTTGGTGAAGCATTCCCCCGCCGTATTTAATAATAGGGGTGATTATCTGATCGTTTTCATTTTACATTTTGATTGGCCATGTATAATCTGCCTTATTGTGAGTTTCACCCGAACAGCATTCCGCCCGAAAATCACTTTCCCCCTGTTATGAGTTTCGCTCGAAACTTCATTCGCGTTAAATAAAACACTATGACAGCTGAATTTTTCCCTTATTTTAAGTAGGCGAAAAAGAGAACAACAAGGCGGAAAATGTAATTTGTTTGTTTATTTTAATGCAAGAACAGTAGAAATTCTAGTAGAAGTTGATATTTTTTGAATCTGAACAAATAAGGCTGAATATGTTTGTCGATGTACTAGTGATCGTCTTACTACGTACAAGTAAACATTTCGGTTTTAAGCGTCCATGAATAGAAATTACTTTTTATTCTGTTTCATAGATGTTCTTTTTAAAATAAATAAATGTGCTTTTTAATACGGCCAACGTTTTGAATAATATTGCTATTTATCTTAACTTGTTTATTGGCCTCATCAGTTAGTTGCTGAAAATTAGGTTGAGAGTTTTCTATATTAGCAAATATTTCTTCAGCATCAATCGCTGTCCAGTCCATTGTGCCTGCCAAATACTTCATTCCTTTACCCCAACAATTAATTTAACCTCTCTTATTTTTTTTTATACTTAAGTAGTTTCTGAAACTAAAAAGTTCTTGTTTTATGGCTTCTATTTCCCTTTTAATAAATCTAATTAAAACTCTAAAGACTTCAATGATCCGCACACGCTTAAGTGTCTTTTCTTTGCATTTGTTAGATCCAATCTCGAATACTGTAGTATCATATGGAATCCTTTTTATGAAGTCCATTCCAGTAGAATTGAGAAGATCCAAAAACGCTTTACTAGGGTTGCCGTGCGTAGATTACGTTGGAACATTGAAATGCCTTCGTATGAGACTCGATGTAAATTATTTGGTATCCTACCACTGTTCAAGCGTAGACAATTTTTTTCAATTATGTTTGTTCGTGACTTGATAAACAATCATATCGATTGCCCCTCATCTTTAATTGGATTCTATGCTCCATCTAGAGTGCTTAGAAACCGTCTTCTTTTTTATGTTCCATTTCATAGAGTTAATTATGGTTATAATGAACCTATTACTAGATGCCTTAGAGAGTCTAATAATTATAGTAGTTTACTAGATTTCCATTTAAGTAGGGAGTCGTTTAGGAGTAGACTTATTTTGGCTTTAGGTTTTGGCGGTAGTTTTTAAGTATTTAAGTATGTATATATATATATTGTAATAGGTAATCTAGCGAGAACAGTAGATGTTCTCATTTGATGAAATAAATAAATAAATAAATAAATAATTTCAATACTCGAGTGCTCTTATTTTGAAGGAAGCAAAACTGGTTTCTAAGATCCAAAATCCAGGATTTTTTCCAAAAATCGCGAAAATCGGAAATTCCGGAAAGTCAATATCCCGAAAATCCAATATTCCGAAAACCGAATCCCGGAAAATTATATAAAATTAAAAATCTGCGCAAGAACCGAAATCCCGAAACTTACGCAAATTTTGCTTTTTATACAATTTTTTGGGATTTCCTTTTCAGGATTTTCGGGATATTGACTTTCCGGGATTTCCGATTTTCGCGATTTTTGGAAAAATTATATCCACCAATGACCAGGTTTTCATAGAACGCATTAAGTTCGTTAGTCGTTCTCGTACACATAAATGAAAAAAATATATTTATGTTTTCGCTGGTAATTTGGAAAATTCAATAATTTATTTGCTTTTATTCTACTTAATATGTACAAGAACTTTCTTCATAGAATGAACTGAGGCACCTTCTTCAATTGGCGACATTTTTACACGGTTCGCCCTTTTCCTATACTGCCTGCCAGAAAGCAACCGAAGATGAACGCCACGAGCTATGCAAAATGAAACATAAATATAATGTATTAGTTTGTGGTCATAGCTTGAATTCGGACAAAAAAGGATTTACCTCAATAATCGCTACTGCCAATCCAGCGTATTTAATTATACTGGTATTTGATGCCCAAAAATCTACGAACTGGCCTCTGCAACCTGGCTTACTTGTTGCCATAGTTAATGAACACGAAGTTGTCAGCGATCCACAGCAGGAGTTCGGAATTGCTTCTCCCAATAGGGTGTAGTCAGTGAATCCGTATTTACCACAGCATTTAAACTATAATTGAAGAATTTATGAAATATTTCCACTCAAATCAAAAAAAGACAAACTTACGCTCATCTGCAACGCGTCCATGTAACTGGGCTCCTCTTGTTGGATATTCCATGCACTATCAACAATATTGCCCATTGTTTTCAAGAAATCACTTCTGGCAACCCAGGTGTAGATAATCAGGGCAAGTTGCAACAGTAATAGCACCAGCATACAAATGGAGTACTAAATTAAAAGAATTCCAATATAAACGTCAGTCCTCGAAATCTGTTCCAAAAGAGATACTTACACAATAAATGAGGCATTTGTTGTCCTTAATTGCTCCACAACAACCGAAGAATGCTACAACGAATATAATGCACCCGAGTGTCAGAATGCATATTGGTAGAGTGTTTGTGGAAGTCGCTTCAGAAAATTTGAGAAAATCTCCCATAGTCGTTAGGGTTAGGGAACCAAAGATTATAAGTAAAAGGCCACATATCTGGAAAAAAAGGAATCATGCAGAAATGTTAGAAAACTACCACAATATATCCTATTTATTATGAAAATCTATTTTTAGCGATAAACTCGTTGTAATCGTAGTTTTTTAACGATATTTGCGAATGTTCGCAGACGCAAACACTCATAAGTAGCGCACGGAACAGATTTGTAAAGCTCGATTTTTGGTTAACTGTCAGAGAACTGTAGTTCCATTGATAACTAAAATTTCCGAGAAATCTTATCTTCACATTTGCACTGGACAATGAACGATTGCGAACAAAATATCAACAGCACATGAGTTTGATTTTCGTCTGGTAATGCCGCGACGCGACGTTAGCAAAAGGTTGCATAAGTGGAACCTTATAAAAGAGTTTAAACTTTTGCCTGGAATTAGAAAGGAGTTCACTTTATCATGCAGTAGCACTTAAAAATAAGGAACTAAGAAAGAATGACAACAGCTTTGTTGATGTAACCAGTATCCACGGTACCCTGTAACAATCTTTGTATTTTAAACGTTTTCAAATCGCAGATACATTTTCTATTTACTAAAGAAGCATTGAAAGCTGTCACTATTTTCAGTTAGAAAATCAATTGACTTTGAAATTACTATATACAGCTGTGGACAACTAATTAGAAATACCCCAATTCAAATTCATATTACTGTGTTCATTTATAAATTCCTGACCTAGTTACTACCCTTATTTCATTTACCTGTATTGTCAAACTTATGCTAGGTTTCCACTTGTCGATTTGGAATTGACAAACGACGTATTTTTACGTCAATTAGAAAATTGGCAAGTGGAAATAATGAAAAACTGTTTGAAATAAGAATGTTTTTCATATATTTCTTTAATCCTTCAGTAACAAAAGCTAAAATTATGGTTCAAAATATTAATAAATAAAAAAATATATATAAAATAAATAATTAGCCCTGGAAATTGAATGGACAACTAATTAGAAACATCTCAAAAAATGGTTATAATTTTATGTTGAGTGGTTGGAAGGCATTTTAAGTTTATACCGAATAACTTCCTGGCATCTATGCTGCATAGACTGAATGGGTCGTCTCCAGCGCACCACAGTAATGGCTTTCCCAGCACCTTCAATATCATTACCCAAAATGTCTAATAATGTTGATTTTTTTGAAGGTGACTGCCCTTTGACATCGCCGCATAGATGTTCGATTAGATTCAGGTTGGCACTTGATCCCGCCCACTCAAGAACACTGATTGAATTGTACTGAAAAGATTACTTCGTGACCTTAAGCATATGTTTGGGGTCATTCTCCTACTGGAATTTCCAAATAACTAGCGAATTTCTGTCGGCCAAGTTACCAGGTTATTTTCCAATATCTAGATACATTTTTCTGCCAGTAAAATGTCATCTATTCAGTGTAACGGACCAGCACCATTCCAGAGAAAACATTTCACAACGTTGGCTGATACCCCACAATGTTTAATAACTGGTAAAACAAACTTGGGGCTCGAAGATGTGCCTTTTGGTCATCGTACATATCGAGCGACATCTTGTCCCATCCTTATCCTTAGTTTTATCGTTCCATACTATGTATTTCCACAGCTCTGCTATCTAATTCAGGTGAGACTTTGCGAACTCAATTGTCTGTTTGTCTGTTTTTCTTTGCTTAAAGTAAACGAGCGGTTTCTTTCGCGAGGCTCTTCCATCCATCCCAGATTCTACCAGTCGTCTTCTAATGGTGCGTGTGGAGACTGGACTACTTGATTCTTCTAAAATTTGTCGCTGCATTTCCATTGGACTCATTTCTGGATCAAATTTGGCAAGCCAACTCGTTCGATTATTGACTAACCTTTGAAATTCAAAACAAACTTTTAATTTTTCAATAAATCAAATCGAACTGAGGTGTTTCTAATTAGATAGCCACACAAAAAAAACACTTTTTTCTACATTTCCCACGATAAAATATGAATCGCACGGGGAACCAACTATAAATGCATTATTTTTTTGACAAGCAAAGTGATCTCTTTGCCCTAAAACAAAAAGCATTACTATTATGTTAACAGAAAAAAATTTGTGCTTGTTTGAATAGATAGAGTCAGGGTGTTTCTAATTCTAATTTCTAATTTACTTTTACTGCTTTCGTGGTAAACTTAAAACAAAAAATATTGCGTTGAGTTGTATGAATCACCACTACCCCATCAAATCATTGACGTTGTTCATTCAATGCGTATTAAGTGAATACAGCGAAATCAGCTCACTCTTACTGACTTTCTGACATAGCATCAGATTATTTTCCGTTTTTTTTACGTTTCAACTTATCAAAATTGCTAATGAATTAAGCAAAATTAAAAACAAACTGGAAACCGATTACATGACTCAGGTTTTTGTTGACCCTCATATGATCACGATGGTAAGGAATGCATTATATCCGATTTTCATATTAGTATTATCTTGTTTTTGTTTTTACAAGTTTAAAAATATTGACGAACTTAAAGAAAATTAAATAAACAAACAGTTTCGTTAAATGCAAAAGTTTGTTTTTGTAAATAATCCAAATTAAAGGAACATTTTGCCTTTTTACCCGACTACTATTATATTAGGTTAGAGTAAGAACTAAGAAAATTGTTTAAATCAGTTAATCGTCATCTTAAGTCGTTAAATCAGATTTTAAGTGATTACATATTAGAAATACGGATTCTTAAGAGATATGATATTTCGTTAATATTCACAGATACATATGTAGGTTAGGTTAGGTTAGGTTAGGTTAGGTTGGGTGGCTATCCACCGTAATCGATAGGATTCACTTAGATCAAAGTAGCTCCATTGTGTTGCCACATGAGCCGACTCTTATCGAAACTCCTGGAACCATTTTGAGAGTTGGAGGCATTTCCGTATTTTATTGATATCCGTTGAGGAAATATCTTGAAGGTCTATAAAGAATTATTCTCCCACAATCTTTTTCCCAACGAGGAGAGAGCTGGGTAACTGCATAGTAGGGGATTCCTCCTCATCCTCATCTATGCAGATGTGGCAGAAGTCATTGGCGAGGATTCATAACGTGTTGGCATTTCTGCCTATTGAGCAATGACCTGTTAATACGCCAACTATTATGCCGATATGTTCTCTGCTAATTTTTAGCAGGCTGCAAGTTTTACGTTGGTTTAGCTGTGGCCTGTGGCCAAATCTGTCTGGCGCAGCTACACGTGTCAAGATTATGCCATCATTCATTAACCTGTTGTAGAGCTTGTGTGGAGATTTTGTGTTTTATTGTTTCTATTGGTACATGGGGTTCACTTTCCGTGATAAAATTTCCCAGTTTTGTACCTTTTCTGGCTAGCTCGTCTGCTTCAAACCCAGCACAGCGTGAGCAAGCATCTGCTCGATATCTCGTTTAAAGATGCGCGGCAGTACCTAACCAATTTTTATCTTATAATTGGTGATTCGAGTACTTTTATAGCTGCTTGGCTATCGGTGTAAATGAAAATGTCACGATTGTACATCGATTTCGTCGAAAGCCTATCAGCGGCTTCACGGATAGCCATCGCTTCCACTTGGAAGACACTACAGTGATCTGGAAGCCTCAAGGACAAGTTCAGGCTGAGCTGCCCCGAAAAGACACTCGCCCCTATACCATCCCCTGCCTTGGACCCATCCGTGTAAATCTCCAATGCGGATTTGTCATTTAGACAGATATATCCTACCCATTCCTGTCGGTTGGGAATATTAGTCCTATATTTTATATCGAAATCCAGGAGCGGAGTCATGTAATCCGTACTTTCGTAAAGAGACATGGCCTACTGGATGGATCGTTACCGGTAGCCACCACGTGGAGGTCATAGCTGGACTTCCGTGGAAACAATAGCTACGGCACGTGCAACCTAGGTTACTACATAATTTCCCCCTATTGTAAACCACGGCAGGCTACCTTTAAAAACATAACTTATATATAAACTTATGTATAAAAAAAATCTAATTATTGTCTCTGGTTTATGTATAAGCTCAATGCTAATTTGTGGGGCATATTTCTAGGATAAGCCATTCAAATTTTACTCTCACACTCTGCAATTTTTTAAAGTTTTGTGAAAAAGTGTTACGAAAAAAGTAACACAAAAAAATATTACACTAATTTTTGAATTCGTGATTTAATGAGCTTTTATTTCACATCCCACACGATGACCTAAATTTATTTTAACCTCCCGCCCAACCCCCAAAACTAGCCCATGAATCTTAGGTTTTTAAGTTTAGGTCTGTGTTTGGGTCACTAATTTCTACAACTGTTCCAAATGTTAATAGTCTACGTCAAATAGTCTCTGCGAAAAACGCCAGTGGCAGACGGACAGACAGACAGACAGAAACCGAACTAATTTCATTAGTGTTCCGTTTTGGGTATGGAACATTAAAAAAAGGAGAAAAAAAAACAACATAAATGTAAGCCTATTTCAAATAGGACTTTTGCTGTCAGTAGGCAATACAGTGTCTATGAGTAACGAGATAGACAGTACATCGGCAAAACAAATCGATTCGAATGATGAGAACATGTACAGAAGTTCCAGATAACAGTCTGGTTTATAGCTTCGAACTGAAAGACCATAGTCCAATCATTTAAATTTCCAAGTAATACTCAGAATCAGCAGGTTTAATTATAGCTATCAATAATGATAAGATATAAGAAATAATTGTTGTTGTTATATAATGGATTGAGTGCTTGTGGTGGCTGTGGCGTCGCTTGTCATGCTGAAAGTTCACGGCCCAAATTTATAAGTTGATCAGTTTCAGAAGTAAATGTCAAAACCTACTGCGAAGGTAGTAGGTATGGCTGAAGAAATTGATCGCACAAATAATAATAAGAAACATCTGGAAAAAAGCAAGGACAATACTTTCAATAACACATAACTCTTCAGCTATCCTGGACACCACCCATGAAGTAGTTTGAAACCTAACGCCTGACTTCTTGTCCTTCATGTGCTCGCGCTGTGTGTAAACATTATAATGGTATTCATAATCCCTTTAGCGTATAAAGATTATAAAAACAAACTTAATACACGATGGCGCCGCCGTGGCTCCGTGCGTTGGGTTACCAAGCGTGACGTCGCAAGTTCAAGTCCCAGCATACACCGAAAAGCGGTTTCACAGTGCCAGTATTTCTGAATATCCCATATTCAAGAGTATCATCGGCAGGCCCTCTTTCTGGTTTCAGCATTCCAATTAAACTCATCCACCATTAAAATTGGTGAAAAAAGCACCGACACTTTTGATATCTAAAAAGGCCTCAGGCAAAACAATATTGCCTTGTGCTTATGTATGAAACATACAAAAAGTAAAATCTTTCAAAAGACCGAGAAGAACGTACATAGAAGGGCTGTTGAACATTGAGATGAAAACAGTGAAATTACATAGAATAATGTTAGTTATATTATCATTAAAAAAACAAACTTGCACGACGTCACACTAGAATTAATGTTAAAGTTATACTGCCATTAAATAGATACAAATGCACAATGTCACACTAGAAGCTTAACTTGTTCGGTAATAAAGGTTTGGTTGTCAATTAAGGCGATTTTGGGCGGAAACGCCGTTAAAAAAGGCAATTTCAAATGAAAGGCAGCTAAGCAATAATCAAGCCTGTACCGAAAAGCCCTTAAACGATGTTAACAGCAAAATCCATCGTTTGCACACTAAATCCTTTGATGTTTTTTTTCATGTTAAGATTTTAATATTATTGTATAACTTTTTTGGACTATTTTATCTCAAAAATATTTTATTTTAATCGTTTCTTTATAGCCATAATGTAGTACGAAAACCAGCAAAACTTGAGTAACTTCTTGGTTTATATGCATTTCACTCACCACAAACAATAGATTGAAAATGTAGAGAATATATTTCACAAGATTAGCACAGAAATTCATTTTGAATATTTTTTTGTATTTATTTTTTAAGCGAATAAAAATGTTCGTCGTTCGTTCTTTTCGAAGTTAAAATTATAACTACTGCTGTATCCCTTTGTTCAGCCTAAATATACAAAAATGTATTAAATACTTCGATCAAGTTCTATGAACAATGTAACTGGGAGCTTATCCATCAAAACAATGGCATATCTTATCGCTGTTTTTACTCCTTTATGCGGTACAAATTGATGTGGCTCCGGAATTATCAGAAAAGGGGGGAGTTAATATGATAACCATATCTTTGGAGATAGTACTTTCGAATGATAACGGATGGTATGTGAGAGTTAGTCAAGTTCGCCAATTAGTATGATTCACGCAATAATAGTGCTGTAAAGGAAATCTAAGGTTCTTGGAAAAAATGTATATTTATTTAGTAGCGGAATTTAAAAACTGTCAATAGTTGTCAGAAGTGCACTATATGTCACATACTACAAGCTCAACGCGAAAATTTAATGAAGAAGTTAATACTGTAAACAAGAAGTTGACTTTAGGTACATAATAATAAACTTGTTTTGTATATCGGCGGATGCTCAAAGTACAGTATCAAAATAAAAATATCGAATATTTATTTGTATCAGAACGTCACTATGTATACATTAATGCCTATCTGTTGTGGATACACTGAACCAACAAATATTCCCATCAATGCAGAGTAGGTACCCGCCCATACAAAGCGTGGTCAAAAATATAATATACATGCTTTTTTAAATTAAACACTGTTATTATTATTTTTATTTGTTTTAACTTACAAAATACAAAAAATAAAAGATAAACAAATTTATACAAAAAAAATATATTTGGAAATTTAGATTTTTAACAATTCTAATGTATTTTCTGATAAAAACGATTTTTTTTAAGTAGACAATTTGCTCAAATTTAAAATAAGCGGGTCGGAACTTAAAAGAAGTATATTCAAAAGGTCCTTATTAGTGAGCGATTAGTCAAAACAGTTTGTTAGTTTTTTTTTTTTTTTTTTAAACAGAAAGTTAACGAATCACCACTCGAAAAGTACCTCATTTGTAACGGGCACTTGAAGGCAAACCAACAAAATCTATAATTTACTGGAAACTAAGCTAAAAAATAAGTTCCAAAAAGTGCTTCGCGCAGGGGTCCTATTACATTGTGGCTTTAAGTTATTAAACAATAAAATGTATGTTTTTATAAAGTACTCACCTTCTTGTTTAATATCCATAACAAGTAAATATTGCTCACACTTTCTAAACACAAGTTATCACTATCACAAGTTCTCTACTAAAAAACTGCACCGATAAGCGAGCTACACAGAGCCCAAAAAGACTCCGTACAGCGGCACATGCCCGAAATAAATGCTTCAATGAGATCCAAATACAATGATTAAATAAAAAAAAAGAAACATTTTTATGAAAGAGAATCTTTTCTTCTTTATTTCTACCAAATTTAATTTACTTTCACATTATAACTTGAAGTTTATGAACGCAAACGTCCTGTACGGCCGTTTCTGAAGAACAAAGAAGTCTCCGTACAGCTACCGTTCCAAGGATCTTACGGTGTTTTCTGTATTATAAGTCAATAGATGAAACATAGACAGTATACCAGCGACTTTCAAATTAAATAATTTTTTTTTTTTCATTATTTTTGCTTTTTTATGATTTTTGTTTTTCTTTTTCTTTGTACTTTTCTTTTAAATTCTATCTGCTTGAATTTTTGAATTTTAAATTTTAAATTGATATACCTAATTTTTAATTGAATTTTTGCTATTTATTTTGTGTATTATTATAAACTTAAATATATACATTTCTTTTTCTATTTGCTATTTATTAGTACACTCCTTTTAGGTTTTGTTGTTTTTCCACTTTTTTTTATCTCTTATGATGGTAAATAATCAACTGAGTGCAGATGGAACATTGCATTCTATGATTCGTGTCTTAAGTAATTTGCAAATTGGCCTGCGAGTTTGCCATATAAATGCTCAAAGTTTGTTACCTAAGATCGATGAGTTTCGTGATTTGTTTGAGGGATCTAGTGTTGACGTTATCTGTGTCACAGAAACATGGTTGGCGAGTGGTTTAAAAGACACGACGTGTTGTCTAGAGGGGTATCGAGTCTTTCGCTTAGACAGGAAATCCCGTATTGGTGGTGGGGTGGCAATATATGTCCGAGACTCGATCAAGTGCAAGCCTAGGTGCTCATCAGCAGATGACAGTGAGATAGAATATCTATTCGTTGATCTGGTTGGTAATGAGGGTAAAATTTTGATAGGTGCTGTATATAGGCCTAACCAATGCATTGACTTCGCTCCCCTCTTAACCCTTTTAGAGGATATTTCGTTGACATCCTCTAATATAATTATATGTGGAGATTTTAACAGTAACCTTTTAACCTCAAATTTGTTGACTAACAGTATGGAAATGTTTAATTTAAGACCAGTAAATACGAGTACGCCTACACACTTCTCTGGCGGTTCTCCGACACTTTTGGATTTATTTCTTGTAAATGACCTGAATGAAGTGCTTATATACGACCAACTCTCGGCACCTGCATTTTCAAAGCATGATCTGATATTTTTAACTTTTAATTTCACCGTTAACTATATCATTAAAACTATTGAGTATCGTGATTTTAGACACATAGACTATACTCTTTTGGAAGAAAATTGCATGAATATATGCTGGGATTTACTACATGCCGTCGTCGAGTGAGCAAGTCGATTTTTTAAGTGGAAATATATTAAGCCTCTATGACAGACATGTAGATATGAAAACGAAGGTCATTGATGACAGAATTAATCCGTGGTTTACCAGTCATATACGATCCCTAATGCATCAGCGTGATAAAGCTTACAACTGTTGGAAGAGATATCGATTACCGGAATTTCGGCAAATGTACTGTTCACTTCGCAACAAAGTTGTAATGGAAATACGTTCCGCCAAATCGAAAATGTATGCCAGTAAGCTTAATACCTGTTTAAGTGGACGCCAATTGTGGAAAAACCTGCGCAGCATAGGTATTGGTAAAACAAAGTGTAACTCGGCTGATATTACAAATCACGTCGATTGTAATTCTTTAAACCGAAAGTTCTTGTCTCTGCCCTCGTCAATTTCTGTAGAGAGTACTGAGTTTTTATACAGTTCTATGGTAACCATCCTAACAACTCTAGTTTTGGCTTTAGATCGGTAGACAGTGTGGACGTGGTTGAAAGTGTGCTCTCGATAAAGTCTAATGCTATTGGTCTAGACAAAATAAACCCCATATTTTTAAAATTACTTCTACCAATAATCCTGCTATACATAACCTTCATTTTTAATACGATTTTGACAAAAGGACAGTATCCTACACTATGGAAGCGGGCCAAAATCATACCTATTCCCAAAAATGCTAGAGCTGATGAGTTTAGGCCAATTTCAATTCTCCCCTTTCTTTCAAAGGTTTTTGAACGAATCGTACAAAAACAGATGAGTACTTATATTAAAAATAATAATATTCTTACTCCAAAACAATCTGGTTTCCGCGAAAAACACAGCTGTATTACGGCCATTCTGAGTGTTACTGACGATATACGGCAGGCTTTAGTCGAATACAAAGTAACATTTTTGGTGCTTCCTGATTTTTCCAAGGCATTTGATATGGTTGATCATACTATTTTATGTAAAAAACTGGTTCGACAATATAACTTTTCATCTGGTGCAGTAAAGCTACTTTCATCCTACCTAACAAATAGAATGCAAGCGGTTCAGATAAATGACAATCTGTCTGATTTTCTCCCAACTGCTAGTGGCGTCCCTCAAGGTTCTATACTTGGTCCCCTATTATTCTCATTATATGTAAATGAACTTCCATCTATCATAAGAAGCTGTTCGACACACATGTATGCCGATGATGTCCAATTGTATATGAGTTGCTCTCTTGGTCTTATTGAGAACGGAGTGATGTAAATGAAGATCTAGAGGCTATTGCACGTTGGTCTGAACTAAACGGATTTTCTTTAAACGCGAAAAAATCGAAATGCCTAGTCATATCAAAAAAACCTTTAGATCTTTCCTACTTCCCTTCTATTTTATTGAGGGGCTCTCCAATAGAATATGTTGAAACGGCTAAAAACCTTGGGATTATTTTTAACCGCTATCTTACCTGGGATAATCATATCAATGCTGCCGTTGGAAAGGTATATGGTGCACTGCGTAATTTGTGGGTAACACAGTCTTTCACCCCTATAAGGACGCGGTTTATGTTAGCTAAATCGTTGGTCATTCTATGGATGTGAAATCTTTTGCAGTTGTAATGCGGTCAGTAAAAGAAAGCTCAATGTTGCCTTTAATAGCACGATAAGATATGTTTTCGGCCTACGTAAATATGATAGGTTAAGTAGGTTTTCTTCGCGTCTGCTCAACATGTCCTTTGAGAGCTATCTACAGTTTCGCACTTTGACACAGTTATTAAATATTTTGGTAAAACGTGAACCACACTACTTATTCGAAAGGACTCGATTCACCTCTTCACAGCGGTCGGGGCAATTAATTCACACTCGTTACTCGTTTCTTACCTCAGAGCGTCAATTTTTCGTTAATGCTGTTCGATTGTGGAATTCACTGCCTCGGAACTTAAGAATAATTCAAGGTACAAACATAACAAGACTTAAAAGAGAATTAAGAAATTATTTTTCTGAAACAGATAAATATAAACTTCTATGAAATTTTTGTATATATTTAATTAAATAAATAATTTTGTTTTGGTATATGGTGCACTGCGTAATTTGTGGGTAACCCAGTCTTTCACCCCTATAAGGACGCGGTTTATGTTAGCTAAATCGTTGGTCATTCCTATTCTAATATATGGATGTGAAATCTTTTGCAGTTGTAATGCGGTCAGTAAAAGAAAGCTCAATGTTGCCTTTAATAGCACGATAAGATATGTTTTCGGCCTACGTAAATATGATAGGTTAAGTAGGTTTTCTTTGCGTCTGCTCAACATGTCCTTTGAGAGCTATCTACAGTTTCGCACTTTGACACAGTTATTAAATATTCTGGTAAAACGTGAACCACACTACTTATTCGAAAGGACTCGATTCACCTCTTCACAGCGGTCGGGGCAATTAATTCACACTCGTTACTCGTTTCTTACCTCAGAGCGTCAATTTTTCGTTAATGCTGTTCGATTGTGGAATTCACTGCCTCGGAACTTAAGAATAATTCAAGGTACAAACATAACAAGACTTAAAAGAGAATTAAGAAATTATTTTTCTGAAACAGATAAATATAAACTTCTATGAAATTTTTGTATATATTTAATTAAATAAATAATTTTGTTTTGTTAACTTTGTAATATATATTCAATTTGTATGATTTGAAATTTTCTTATTTTTTTTCTTGTGAAGATTGCATTTGGTATACTCGCTCATTTACTCTTAACTATTGTTCATATAAGATATTGTATCTTAATGTGTAAGTTAACACGCGCCGGCAGCCACCTGTCGTACGGTAATGCGAGAACACCCAGCAAGGCCATTGCACCGGACGCATCGCTTGCATTTCCTGCACGCGCGGACGGCTATCGTGGGAACCAAGGTCAAAGCGAAATTAGGTTTAAGCATATCAATATTGTAAGTTCAGTTCTAATTGGGAACCGGACGGAATAGCATCGAATTTGGCATCTGAAGTTGTGGATGGAATAAATATAATTTTATAACGTGGAACTACTAGTTTTCTTATTACGAACAAGTTGGGCCAACCACAGGTTGGCGTTCGGTTTTTTTTTGATTCATAAAGACGAAGAGCTTTTACTGGCGCCCGAGCAGGGACATGACGAATCAAGTCAGTCTCTTAGAGAAAAAAATTAACCTAAAAGTGACTAAAGAAGAACCAAATAAAAAGTGAAGATCGTGTATTAAAAAAGAATAATGCTGTGTGCATGAAACCAAGTTGAATGAATTGTGTAACAGAGAAATTAACGTAAAGTGACCAAAAGAACCCAATAAAAGTGAAGATCGTGTAACGAAAAAGAAAAGAAATGCTACGTGCATAAGCAAGATAAATAAGTGAAAATCGTGTAACGAAAAATGCTTGTATGTGCATGATCTAATAGTGAAACAAGTGGAAAAAACCACATGCAATATAAAACCCAGAAAAGTTTTAAGGAACTGGGAGTGAAAATATCTTACGAATAGAAGTGATTAGAAGCAGAACAAAAATTCCAATTGGATGCCCAAAGAAGACCAAACGAGCACTTAATAGGCGATTAAGTAATCAGGATGCAGGCTACGTATATATTATCACTGCCCTTGCAGTTAACTAAAGAATAAATTAATGCTAAATAACTAATCGAAAATAAACTGAAATGTTTGATCAAAGAATCACATTTTTATAAGAAAAGAAAACACTCATGCCTAGGGGCCAACCTCTCACGAAAAAAGGGGCCGGTTCACCGAAATTTTAATAAAATATCCGTGTGAAGACCCTCGTACCATTAGTAGGTCGCTGCAAAAATAACTGCATTACGACTAAAGAGGATTTATACGAGCCTTCCGTCAGGACGGTGACTACCCCGAAATATTAAGAGAGCGCGCTTAGCAGGCATCTCGGTAAATTAATTAATATTAAACCGAAAACCATAAATTGAATTAAAAATTTAAAGAAAGTTGCTAAAAAAGCGACAACAAAAATAAATAAAATACAAACGACTAAAAGAATCTGTATTTAAAAAATTTAACTGAGAAATTTCACATAAAATTGAATCCGAATTTGCTTCTGCCACTAGGTGCTAATTTATTTGATATAATTAAAAATATTTAAAAGGTCATTACATTAAAATTTGCACGTTTCACTTACACACTCGGTTACTATCTGACGCGCTTAGAATGGACGAGCTAAAGAACTCGGTGACACAACTCACCGGTGCGATCAACTCCGTCCTCGAGAAAGGTTTAAATTTTACCACAGATGCCTCAGACTACGCCATTGGTGCAGTCTTATCCCAGGGTGAGCATGGTAAGGAAAGGCCTGTGGCATACATCTCCCGCTCCCTGAATCGAACAGAGGAGAACTACGCGACCAACGAAAAGGAGATGCTTGCCATAGTCTGGGCTCTCGATAATTTGAGGAATTATCTGTATGGAGCAAAAAAGATCAAAATTTTTACTGACCATCAGCCGCTGACATTTGCCTTGAGCAATAGAAATCACAACGCTAAGCTCGAACGTTGGAAGGCAAGAATTGAGGAGTATAACTACGAGTTGATTTACACTCCCGGTAAATCAAACTCTGTGGCTGATGCTCTCTCGCGGTTAGAGACTGAGGTCAATCATCTATCAGACACCAACACCGAAACGGCTAGCGAAGCACAATCTAATGTGCGTACAGGAGAGCGCCTAGAAAGTACTCCGAGGGTGAGGTAGTTTATGTCACTCACCGTGAAACGTATAAAGGGTAAGAATAACCCATTGTACCGAAAAGAAATTATCGCAAAGGACAATCGCGTAACAATAACGACAGCTAGTGGCAAAAGAATTCATAAAGCTCACTTAAATACCATGAACAAAAACTAAAAAAAAAAAAAAGGAGAATGATTCCCTTGTCTTATCCAAATTAAGAAATAAACTAATTTTAAGAAAAAAAGAAATAGAAATAATCAAATTCTAAACTAAGCAATAAGTTAATTTTAAATATAATTGTATTGCAGTCTAGCTTTCTTGGTTCCCGTGCAGACCCTGCACATTTTCGAATACAAGTCACCAATTGTAACCATTAAAGAAGGCGACGCCTGGGTGACGAACGGCTTTCAAACTTATCCACATAATCGACTTTAAACAATACAACCCACTTATCGAACAAAACGAACAACAAATAACGAAACACATAGCAGACCAAGAGATGCGCCTGGTTCTAAACTACCACCTGAACCAAGTAAAAGACCGAATAAGGGAACTGGGTGATCCAAGGACGAGAAAGACTAGGTCCATCAACTGGATAGGAACAGCCTGGAAATGGTTGGCTGGCTCTCCTGACGCAACTGACTGGGACAAACTTTTACAAACACAGACGGACATAGTGGAGAACAATAATAACCAATATAAAATTAACGAAGAACTTTTCGACAAGACACATGAGGTCATGGACAAGGTTAATAAGATAATCGACCGATATAACAACGCCTTACAGAAGGGGGAAACAGAAAGACTTAGACTATACGAAACTACTAATTAACCACGACACGACATACGGACTCAAGGGTGACTGCTTCCACATAGGGAATACCTCGGTATGCGAGAGTAGCGTCTTAAAGAAACTAGCAGAGGACACATGCCTACCCAGGATCCTCAAGGGCGGCACCGCGTCATGTGACTTCCAAGGCACTAACGAAGAGGTCATCGAACTTATTGGGGACAATACGATCTTCGTGACAAATTTTAATGGTTCAATTTTAAATAAAAATTCTTCTATTCCTCTAGAAGGTACATATCTCATCCAACTAGACAATGACAAGGTAACCATTAAGGATCAGACGTACTGCAGTGTCTCCACTTCAAGCCTACAAGCGCTTCCTGCTGTCCTGGCCAATGTTACTAGCAAGAGGATCAAGCCTAACCTAGAATTCGTGCATGATATCAGTGTCAAAAATATTGAACTAATTAAAACCCTAAAAGAAAACTTTGATTCCTCTATAATTACAGAAATCCTGGTCGCCGTAGCTATAGTTATAGCCATCTGCCTACTGTGGAAGAAGATCTACGGGAAGGTCAACATCCCTGAACTCCGTTTGTCTTTTCGCCGGAGGCGAATTCCTCGTCCAGCACAACGTACAACAGGAGTTCAACAACCCAGCCAAAGTTGTCCATCATGTTCGGTCATTGATCTGCGGGACGCAGATATTTGAAAGGGCGGCAGTTAACACGCGCCGGCAGCCACCTGTCGTACGGTAATGCGAGAACACCCAGCAAGGCCATTGCACCGGACGCATCGCTTGCATTTCCTGCACGCGCGGACGGCTATCGTGGGAACCAAGGTCAAAGCGAAATTAGGTTTAAGCATATCAATATTGTAAGTTCAGTTCTAATTGGGAACCGGACGGAATAGCATCGAATTTGGCATCTGAAGTTGTGGATGAAATAAATATAATTTTATAACGTGGAACTACTAGTTTTCTTATTACGAACAAGTTGGGCCAACCACAGGTTGGCGTTCGGTTTTTTTTTGATTCATAAAGACGAAGAGCTTTTACTGTGTATAAGCATATCGAAAATAAATAAATAAATAAATAAATAAATAAATAAGTCATTCTGAAAGTTGCTTTTCGGAAACGATCAATTGTGTTTTTCCCATTTTTAGTTAAAAAAGTGTGTACAATAGTTGTACATAATCACTGCACACTACACCAGGCATGCTCGGAACACCTGTATAACACCAGAAGGCCAAAGTGCAATCCAGCACTTTTGCACTCATCGCACCAATTAATGAATTTATCAACTAAGCATATTGCACAATTTATCGCACTAATTAATGAATGTATCGTCTAATCATATTGCACAATTAAGGTATTTTAGCAAGTAAGCATATTTAGAGTTAAACGATTTTGTATAAATAGAATAAGAAAAGCACCAATAAATCAGAATATCTTTGGACTTACAACCCAGCATTGGATATTTTCATCACTGATACGCTATCCCCCTACCCAAGGTAAGGTGGCTATCAGAACATTGGTCCTTCGAGACAAGAAAATAAAGAACTACGCGACTAAGAAGACACGAGCCACAGACGAGTGGCAAGAAGACAAAACCAATCGACAAGGAGACACGAATCATAAGGCAGCATGACAACCCTAGACGAATTGGCAGACAGCCAAAAGGAGGCAGTGGACTGGATCAAAAAGGTGTCCGAGAAATACTCACGAGAGCCCAAGGTGCGAAGAACAAAGCAGTTTGTCCTTGAACGGTTGAACGACCTCAACCACCACTGGGAACAATTTGAGGACACGGACAGGAAATTAAGAGCACATCCAGAATTCAGCACAGACCACCCATACGCAGTAGCAAAATGCTACGAGCAAGTACAAGCAACAGTGAAGACAATACGAGCAAAGCTAGAAACAAGAATAGAGGAAATACAAGAGGAGGAGAGCGCCAAGGAAAGTAAGGCACCCCCTCCAACGCCACAAACTAAAAGAGACGCAGACGAAGACACACAAGAGGAGAACGCCAAGGAACGTAAGGCACCCCCTCCAACGCCAAGAACTTATATAAACGCAGACGAAACAATCAAAGCAGGATCAAACCTCAGAGACCCAAAAGATGAGGAACAAAAAAGAAGGATGAAACGTCAAGAAGCCCAGAAGCAAGCACTCAGGGCTATAGACAGGATGGAACGGACTCAACAGACAACAAAGGCGTACTATGCCCACAAGCAACAGGCAATACAAGGTCAATGGGTGAGCCTAATCAAAACGCACAACGACATCATGGAAAATGAAACAGAAACGGACGATATTGAGGGCTACATGAACGAGCACGAAGAATTGGAACAACGGTACGAGAAAGTCATGGTAAATTTACAAGAGAAAATCGACGGATTCACGAGCCAGCATCTAACCAGGTGTGCAAAGCAAGACGAATCAACAGAGAATGCTCAGCACGAGCTAAAGCTACCAATCTTCGACGGTAACTATAAGCAGTGGAAATCATTTTTTGACCTGTTTGAGCAAGCTATACACAAAAATGACAAACTTGGAAAGGCTCAAAAAATGCACTATCTCAAGACAAACGTGACAGGCGAAGCAGCTAGGATCATACAACACCTACAGATCACGGAAAATAACTACGATACGGCTAGGAAAGCTCTGCTAAACAGGTATGAGAACACCCGAATGCTGGTGAATGCGCAAATCCAGGCGTTAATCAACTAGAAGGAATGCCAAGGTGAATCAGCAGGAAATCTAAGAAGAATACACGATACCACCATGGAGTGCGTCAACGCCCTGAAAGGTCTAAATATTGGCACAGAAGGCTGGGACCCCATAATCCTGTACATCATTTCACAAAAACTGGACGGTGAAACGAGGAAGGCGTACGAGCAATCTCTGAAACATCCTAAGGAGCTACAACCACTGGATGAATTCTTAATGTTTTTGGAAAACAAGTTCCATGCCCTGGACAACTTGGAAGAAAAGAAAAAGGTTGACAATCCAAGGGCCCAAAGATTCAACAACTGGAAAGGATCGCCAAAAAACTACCACACAACGACTACTCCATCGTGCAAAGTATGTAATGGCGCACACTGGCTCCACGCGTGTAGCAGATTCCTACAAATGCCAGTGACACAACGGAAAGACGTCATACAAAGGGAAAAGCTGTGTACAAATCGCTTCAGGCCAAATCATGAGCCAACAAGATGTCCATCAGCTAAGACCTGCTTAACATGCCACCAGCGACACCACACACTACTTCATACAATTGTTCCAAACAGATATAGGGAACAACCACACGCAAACTTTTCGTCGAGCAAATGGGACAACAAGACACTACTAGCAACAGCGGTAATAAAGACGAACTGGCGAGGTTGCGATTTCTATCTGAGGGCGCTGATCGATCAAGGTTCACAGTCCTCCTTTATCACAGAAGACGCAGTCCAACGGCTTCAGTTACACCGAAATCGGGCGTTCGCGTCAATCACAGGACTAGGAAGTACAAAGGCTGGAACAGCAAAAAGCAAGGTAGAAATCAGCCTTGCACCGATCTATCCATCAGAATTCAAAGTATGGGGAACATTTCTGGTACTGGACAAACTCACGAAGGTACTACCAGACGAGTCGTTCAGCGCAGAAGGTTGGGACCATATCAAGCACTTACCACTGGCCGACCCCTCATACAATAAACAAGCCCCAGTAGATGTACTAATAGGAGCAGACCTCTTCCAAGAGATAATATTAGAAGGCGTAATCAAAGGAAATCATGGAACACCAGTAGCTCAAAACACACACCTAGGATGGATACTTTCGGGAGTCATACAGCAGAAGTCAAAACGGGATGTCTTAACGGCGTGTCTCATATCCAACATAGAGCTAAGCAACCAATTGCAAAGGTTCTGGGAAGACGAAGAAATACAAGAAGCAAACAATTTCACGGCAGCAGAAACACGATGTGAGGAGCTGTACAGGGACACATACACGAGGGATAACGCAGGAAGATACATTGTCAGACTACCATTCAGGGAAGTTGCCAAACAATTGGGCAGATCCAAAAATCGAGCGATGGCACGATTTCTCCAAACGGAGAAGAAGCTTACACAAAACAAACAGTTGTACGAAGACTACAAAAAGTTTATGCGGGAGTACTTGGAACTAGGGCATATGGAGTTAATCGAATTTCCATCTTGTTCAGAAGAAAACAACAAGGCTAAGGTATACTATCTACCACACCAAGCAGTCGTCAAACCCGAGGCACGACCACCAAACTAAGGGTGGTGTTCGATGCATCAACCAAAACAAGCCCAGGAGTTAGCTTAAATGACACAATGCTCACGGGTCCGGTTCTACAACAAGACCTTAGCTCCATCATAATACGATGGAGGAAACATAAATACGTCTACCGAGCGGATATTGAAAAAATGTATCGACAAATAATAGTGGATCCGCGTGACAGGGAATATCAGAGAATTTTGTGGAGAGAAGATCCAGCCGAAAGAATAAAGGAATATCGACTTAAGACGGTGACGTATGGTACATCGTCAGCACCATATTTAGCCATAAAAACACTACAACAACTAGCCGTAGATGAAGAGAACAAATACGAGGTCGCGGCAAAAAGTGCACGCAACGATTTCTACGTTGACGACCTCCTCTCCGGGGAAAACACAATTGAGGAGGCAAAGAGAGCTCAACAACAAATCCATTTTTTTTCTTTATTTTGCTTTGAGTTCCTAATCAACTACTTTTAGATGTTAACTTTAATCGGTAACACTTGAATTACATAAAGTAACCACTCATTAAATTTTATAAGTCTTACACTAATTTAAAAGATAATGTATCTTACTGTGTTAAGAGAATAATGAAATAAAAATACTAAAAAATACAACAAATAATACAGTTGTTGGAGAGCGGAGGATTCAAGCTTCGAAAATGGTCGTCAAACTCCCAAATCCTCATGAAAAGTATAAAGAATGAAGATAAAGAACAAGGACGATTCAAGATCAACAGCTATGACCCTATCAAGACATTGGGGATATACTGGCGGCCAGAATCTGATTCCTTCGAATTTAAGGTCAACGCCACATCGACAGAGAAAAACCTGACAAAACGAGGAATCGTATCAGAAACAGCAAGGCTATTCGATCCACTCGAATGGTTAGCACCGATAATTGTAAAAGCAAAACTTATCCAGCAAGAGCTTTGGAAATCCGGGAAATCATGGGATGAGGACATACCCGAAGAAATAGCGAATCAATGGACAACATTTAGAGACCAGCTAAATTGCATAGAACAGATCGAAATTCCACGTTGGAATCGGTATGAGCAAAAATACCACATAGAACTGCACGGATTCTGCGACGCATCAGAGAAGGCATTTGCAGCAGTGGTCTACACACGAGTTGTAACTAAAACAGGAGAAGTGATTGTCACATTATTATGCGCAAAATCAAAGGTGGCACCAATCAAGAAGGTATCACTACCAAGGCTAGAACTGTGTGGAGCCGTACTCCTGTCAAAACTGATAAAAAAGGCACTTGAAATCAACGGAGTGGAGACCCATGCATGGACTGACTCCACGATAGCACTAGCGTGGTTGAACGGAAACACAGGCAGATGGAAAAATTACGTATCCAACAGAGTAACAGAAGTAACCAGAATACTAGGTCCAGACAAATGGCACCACGTTAAAGGTAAGGAAAATCCTGCTGACTGTGCCTCTAGAGGGATTTGTCCGTCTCAGCTCAACGAACATGCTCTATGGTGGAAGGGCCCAGAGTGGTTGGCAAAGCCAGAGATCAACTACAACAACATAGAAGAACATACAATAGCACTAGAAGAAAGGAAGGTCAACCTTAACACACTAACAACAATCAACGAACGAAACCCGGATCTAATCACCCAAATGGTGACACAGTTCAGCACGCTAAGCCGATTGACAAGAGTAATGGCGTACTGTAAGCGGTTCATGCACAATCTTCGAACAAATAAGGAAAAGAAGTGGACAGGATCACTAACAAGTGGTGAAGTGTGGAGTGCTACGGAAACAATTATACACAAAATACAATAGGAAGAATTCAATGAAGAAATCAAACGACTAAAGAAAGGAAAAGAATTGGAGCAGAACAGCAAGCTGAGATGTCTCAACCCAATCATGGATGAGCGAGGATTGTTAAAAGTAGGGGGACGATTAGCAGAATCAGAAACATCCTATAATAATCCCGCATAGCGGTCCTCTCACTACATTATTGATTGCAGATGCCCACAAATCAACGCTACACGGAGGATATGCACTGACACATACATATCTCCGACAGCGATATTGGATACTCAGCGGACTAAGCGCGGTCAAACATACCGTCTTTAGGTGCACCACCTGCTTCAGACACAAAGCAAAGACGAGAACACAACTAATGGGGAACCTTCCACAACCAAGAGTGTGCCCATCCAGACCATTCTTACACACAGGAGTTGATTATGCAGGGCCAATAGACATCCGTATGGCCAAGGGACGAGGCAACAGGTCATACAAAGGGTATGTGGCACTATTCATATGCATGGCTACAAAGGCCATCCACATAGAAGTTGTAAGTGATCTCACGGCAAATGCTTTCATAGCAGCTTTCAAGAGAATGTGTTCTAGAAGAGGGCATGTAGGGCATCTCTACAGCGATAATGGCACAAACTTTGTGGCTGCCAACAAAATCCTCCAAGCCCACGTCAAGGAAGTAAGAAAATATAATGAAGAAGTCAATGATGCATTATCAATGCAGTCGACGAAATGGCACTTCATTCCCCCAGGGTCTCCACACTTTGGTGGACTATGGGAAGCCGTGGTCAAATCTGTCAAGTATCACCTCAAGCGAACAATAGGAGAACACAAGCTGACTTATGAGGAGCTATCAACAGTACTTACCCAAATCGAAGCTTGCCTTAACTCGCGACCCCTCTGTCCACTGTCAAACGACCCTGAGGAAATAGATGTCATAACTTCAGGCCATTTTCTAATCGGGACACCCATACTAGCACCACCACAAAACTGCAGGCTCGACAGCAAGGAAGGGCTGCTCACTCGGTGGCAATTGCTAGAAAGAATGCAACAACAATTTTGGAAGAAATGGAGTAACGACTATTTAACATCACTACAGCAACGACCCAAATGGACAAAACGAAATGATAACATGAAAGTCGGCAACATCGTTCTTATCAAAGATGAGCAGCTCCCACCGACAAAATGGGCCCTAGGAAAGATAGTTGAGTTACACGCAGGAAAAGATGGCTTAATACGTGTAGCAACCATCCAAGTAAACAACAAGACATATAAAAGACCTGTAACAAAATTATGTTTATTACCAATCACCGACAACGACAAGCAAAAGGAAATGCAGGAAACAGAGAATTCTGCAGCCAAACCACAATCTGAATCGGCCACCATGTTGAGTATGGATAACAACAAAATAGAATCACCAAATAAGAACACAGCGGCCCAGAATTCTAACCAAAACATCAAAACTCATCATCTTAACATACGCTCCTGTAACCAGCGATCTCATAAACCACGACCAACCAACATTCCCACTAGGCCACCCATCGAGGAACTAATAGAACGACACCGGAATAGGAAGCGAGTCAACGACACCACGATAAGCACCAGTGAACAGAAAAGGTCAAAATTCACCATACCATCCGTGATAGTCTCGATCGCGCTTGCGTCAATAGTATGGCCATTACCCGCTCAGACGCAAGTCATCAATAAACCATTTACAAACCAACCGGGAATATATTTTGAGAAAATTGGGGTCGCCAACCTCATAACAACTGACTGGACGGTCATCGTATACTACGACCTGAAGACGTATTGGGATGAATTCAGAGGATTTAAGGAGCTTGTTAATGGCATGACAGACATTTGCGAAAGAAAAACAGATAAACTATTTAGCCACCAGTGTATGAATATAGTCAACCAATTCACTCACCAGCTTAACATCATAAGGAACAATAATAATCTGCTACTTAAACAAGGAGTGGGCAGGGAGCCAGAGGCCAGACTCAAACGATCTCCACTCAACTTCGTTGGAACGGTAGCAAACAAACTATTCGGAGTATTAGATGAGGAGTTTTCGGAGAAGTATGAGCGAGAGATAGAAAGTTCGAAAACAAACGAGAATCACTTGCTCAGCCTAATTAAACATCAGACATCAATTGCAGAATCGACAAACAACGTACTGCAAAAGAATACCAAAGCCGTAGCACAGCAGTTGGAAGTATTCAAGGAACACTTACGAACAATAGCAAATAACGTCCAGGCTGCCAACGACGAATGTTCCGCAAGGCAAGAATTCTTCGCTCTCACAGCCTACTCTACGTTAGCAATGATAAATTACCAACAAACACAAAACTCGATCTCCACCATACGAAGATCAATCCCCTTATATTGACTCCAGACCAGCTTCATGCCCAACTAGGCATCATACGAAGCCATCTGCGCCCACAGTTCAAGATTCCTGGAGATTCAACACAAGCAAGTGTACTGAGACTTTACCAGTCACTATCGGCAAGGGGCAGAATAACAGAGCACAAAATCATATTCGAAATAAAACTGCCAATGGCGAATGCAGAAGATTATGAACTATTCAAGGTAATACCAGTCCCGACGATTCACCAAGAGAAATATGTCTTCATCGAACCGTCGGTGGACTACCTTGCCGTTAACCTACTGAGGGAGACATACTACCCTATTACAAGGGGAGAGTTAGAAAAATGCACACACGACAATGACTTGTACGCGTGCCGCCAACAACACCCCGTCTTCAATCGACGATCAAACGTAAGCAGGTGAGAAATAGACCTATTGACTCATACGGGAGAACCATCATCGTTTTGTAAGGTACGACACATGGAACCATCACCCGTCTGGATTCAATTGAATAATGCAAACAGCTGGATCTATGTACTAGAGAAGGAATACACTTTCAACGTAATCTGCATGGGGCAAGTGTTCCCAACCACGATACGAGGAGACGGCATACTCACACTACAACCAGACTGCATGCTAAAACAAGACGCTATGACAATATCATCTCATAGCAACCTCTCCAACCGTCTTAACTCAGCCTTCATTCCAACGGTTAATATATCCGACCTGCTATCCAAACAACCAAGGCCTGCGCGTAGACCAATCATCATTCCAGAGATGACACTTAACACGGATAACAATGACCTCAAAGCGGTTAGCCAATGGATTGACGACCTGAAGGGTCAGGAGCAACTACCTCAGCTTAATAACACAGCCTCCTATAACATACACCATGGAATCATCTACAGTTTAATTGGAGGGCTATTCCTAGTCATCATCGTACTTATGGCATGGCAGCACCGAAGGAAGACATTAACCACTCCAACAGAAGTAGAAGCACAACTCGGTCCAACACCAGCACCACGACGTTTTACGGCCGACTTCAAATTGTAGTACAACTCGTCCGGCAGAATGTACAATAGTTGTACATAATCACTGCACACTACACCAGGCATGCTCGGAACACCTGTATAACACCAGAAGGCCAAAGTGCAATCCAGCACTTTTGCACTCATCGCACCAATTAATGAATTTATCAACTAAGCATATTGCACAATTTATCGCACTAATTAATGAATGTATCGTCTAAGCATATTGCACAATTAAGGTATTTTAGCAAGTAAGCATATTTATAGTTAAGCGATTTTGTATAAATAGAATAAGAAAAGCACCAATAAATCAGAATATCTTTGGACTTACAACCCAGCATTGGATATTTTCATCACTGATACGCTATCCCCCTACCCAAGGTAAGGTGGCTATCAGAACAAGTGAGTTTTTTTAATACAGAGGAAAAAAATAACCAAATTTCTATCGCAACTGAAAAATATGGCCTTTCTTAAGGAAAAAGTTAAATCTCTAGCTAAAATTTCAAATATTGTTAACAAAATGGATTCTTCGGTGCAATGTGTCATCCATTTTTTGTTCAAATTTGAGGTTTTTTTACCGTTGTTTCCTCAATATATATTTTTTGCTTGCAATATTTATTCTTTTTTTTAAAAATAGTGTTTTCCAGTAGAAAGATATAACTATGTATATCACATCTCTGTAACTAAAGTTATGTAAATTGTGCGATAACACATTGTAAATTATGAACGAAATATATCAATATGCAATATGTCATCCATTTATTACAAAAAACAAAAAACAAAACTATAACAAATAAACCAAGATCCTGGACGACTAAAAATTTTACCATCGCCTAGGAATAGAATTATGAGGGTAGTGAACAAGGTTTTGAAAACAACTGCCTGTGTAATAGCTGCAAATCTTCAAACAAGTGATGAAATTAATGTTTGTGAATAGATAATAAGAATTGTCTTAGGAATGGGTTGAAACGAAATGGTTTTAATGGTCTGGTCAGCAGCAGGAAGCCATTCATCAAGAAATAGAACTAGTTAGCCAAATTGCACTACGCTTTTGAAACAGGGATAATTCATTTTGAGACACGGTTTTATGTAGCTATGACAGTTAATTTAACATTTTTGGATCGGGTGGTCATATGGTGTGGAAAAAGCCCAATACTGAAATGGATATCAAACATTTAACGCCCACAGTAAAATACAGATTTGGATACGAAATGGTCTGGGGTTGCATGGCCTCCTCCGGCGTGGGAAATCTCGTTTTCGTCGATTGCTGAGTGGATAAATGTGCAATTCTAAATATACTCAGAGAAAATCTACATTTAAGCACAGCTAAATCAAGGTCTGGCAACAATTTTCTGTTTCCAACCAGACAATGACCCCAAATACACCTCAGATTTGGTAAGAGATTGGTTACTTGATAATGTTCAAAGGAAGCTGAAACACCCAGCGCAGTCATCTGATTTGAACCCCATCGAACACTTAAAATAAAAGTTGCAAATAAGCAATAAAAATTAGCCAAAACAATTTTAATGTATGAATGGACAAAAAATGGCCAAGACATCACATCCAAGCTGGTTCATTCCATGTGAAACCAATTAAAAGACGCCATCCATAATAGAAGCCGACCAACTACGTATTAATTTGTTTTTTTTTTTCATATTTATTTAAAATATTGTTTCTTTGTTAACTAACTATTTCGTCAGATGTATTTCTTCAAATTAGGATGAAACTTTTATCTTAAATCACTGTGCTTTGATTTTTTTATGAGTTGAGAAGTAAGAAGTGATACCTGTACGGAGACTTTTTGGTCTCCGTGTACATGTTTTATTATATGTTAACTTTCAATGGCTATAAAGGAATGAAAAAAAATAATGGGTAACAATTTTTTCCTGGTTTTGGCTTAGCGGGAGTTTGAAGAACCTTATTGATACTTTAAATTCTTGATTAATGACATTTAATTTTTTTAATTTTGGCCTATTGTTGTCAATATGACAATCTACGATTTTCATTTTTCAACGAAGTGAAAACATATTTACTTATTCTTCATTGTTCTTCATACTGACAATTACAACTGTCAGCCTGATGAAAGTAATTCTCAAATTGAAAACTGAGGTTGTCAGATAAATCACTATCAGATCTGTGTCGCGGATCATGGTGTGCCTAATATAAGCAACAACCACAATCAGAGATTTGCCAGGGCAAAATATGCGTCAGCAGGCTCATCATTTAGTGTTGGTGTTACTGGTTAGGCTACGCTACATAACAACACTACCCTGAAAAAAAAGTCAATTTTAAATTGATATTTTTGTCATATCAAATGCAATTTCTTGCAATACGATAAACACGATTGTCATATTGACCACAATATTCACATTGACTACTGGAGCTATTATATTAACTACTTCTTTCTTACTATGGAATACCGAAAATAGAAAATTTTAAATTTCCATATTTGGCGATAATTTTCATCGTATTGATAATTTTTTTTATCCATTTTCAGTTGACAACCTGCAATTGGCAATATGACAACCGATATTTTTTTCAGTGTACTGTGCACCCGAACAATTTATCCAAATATGTACGTCATAAACGCGCTTAGTGTTATTTTGGTATGCCAATTGTCGGTGAGTAAGCAACCTTAATTAGCCAAATTCCGAAATGTGTCATGGGTAATATACTTGCACGAAAGAGAATCTCAAGTTCGCGATCACGTAGGTAATCATAAGAGTGCGTTATGAATACCTAAATAATTGAAAATCCAAGTTTATTAGAGTTTCCAATTACAATGCAAAGAGGGCAATTAAAAGGCTAAAAGGTCTCGAATGCCAGTAATACGTAAAGCGGTCGAACCTTCATTCAACCGATATTTTGGGACTTTGTTTCAAAAACATACCAATGCAATAAACTATTATACAACTCGTATACTGATCGTTATCATTTATAACAAGTGTATATGTCATATACACATATGACTAGGTTATTTATGCCATGTTGCTTATCGTTTCCTTTAAGTAATTATACATGTGGGAATAATTTGCATGGTAAATGTGAAACAAGTAAACAATTGAATTAATAAGTCCACAAATGAGAAATTTGATAATTTTACTATTACAGCAACTGACATTAAAATTCTATTAGATATTATAACTGACAAATTTTGAAGTCATAGTAAATATATATTCAACTACAATTTTTGGTAGATAAGCAGTAGCTTAAAGAAAGGCAGGTGTTCTTTATTTCATGCACATGCACATATTGCGCCGTCATGATCAAAAATTGACCCAAGAGCAATCAAAACGCCTGGTCATTTGTGAAAAAAACATCTAGAATTCTGCTTCGTCAACAATTCATTTGCAATAATATTCCTGCTCGTTGAACAGAACCTATCTACTTGCAACTAGTTTAACGCTTGTAGATTGCGCTTAGGTACCTCCATCTGTAATTGAGAGCGTCGAATACTCCATGGGACAAGTCAGTGATTTTAGATCGTGGGATTTATCCCATATTATGGGATTTTAAACTCCTAAAAGGGATGAAGGGAAGATAAGCTTAATTACTTAATCACGCACTCGTTTTCGCTTTAAACTTTGACGTTTAACTAATGAACGCAGTCGGAATTCGATTCTCGAATCTTGATTGTCATTTGTCTTTTCCTTTTACTTCATCCATACTCACGTCATTCGTACAAACAAACAAATTCTAAGAAGTTGTAAGAAGTAGGTAACATAAATCTGTGAAATCAAGGTTAAATTCCCAATAACAGTTCGATTCACAATGTGCAAAATTATAATAATTTATTTAGTTCAGAAACTACAAGCACCTGATTTAAAATTGTTGTTATAATTAGTTTTGTTATTTTTGTTTCAATACTTGAAAAACCATAATGAATAAGGTTTTTTTAAGAGACAACTGACTTATTTAATAAAACTTAATTTTAGAGCAAGAATTGAACTGTTTTCTTGAAAGGGATTTTAAAAGGGATTTGGGTTAATCGAATGGGATATTATGGGATTTTCGTATTAAAATTTGGGATATCGGATCAAAGCAATCTGACATCACTGGGACAAGTACATTTTCGTACTCGTACAGTTTGCAAACGTTTTTAAAGATCTGAATATTCACAAATCCGCGGTCCAAATGGTATATTTCGCATAGTTCGGAAGGCCACTTTGTAATGCTGAAATCACACCGGAGCAGTCAAAACGTATTTGTTTCAGAAGCCAAAAAAACGTTTTTTATTTCAACACACACCAACCAAAATACGTTGTCACAAAACAAATCAAGTTACTTTTCTATTTCGTTTTGTGTGTGTTGAGAAAAAACAAAACTGAATTTGTGCCAAAATTTTTTCCACAGTAATTTTATTATCCTAATCTTTATCTTTGTAATTGGACTTCTTTCCTGGATTAAATATAAATATAATTTCTCTGCGTCTACGTCGATTCTCAACGAAAACTTAAAAACAAAAAACACTTTGCTCTGTGCAAAGTGGGTGCCGCGCGAGCTCACAATCGACCAAAAACAGTAACAAATTGATTATTCTGAGCAGTGTTTGAAGCTGTTTAGTCATAATAAGCCCGAATGTTTGCGTCGATATGTGACAATTGATGAAATACGGCTCCATAATTTCACTACGGAGTCCAATCGACAGTCAGCCGAGTAGACTGCACGCGATGAACCGAATCCAAAGCATGGAAAGACTTAACAGTCAGCTGGCAAAGTTATGGCGTCTGTGTTTTGGGATTGCAGAAGAAGAAAGTGCTGTTTCATCAAGACAATGCAATCAATGAAAACGACGGCAAAATTGTATGAATTGGGCTTCGAATTGTTTCGGCATCCACCGTATTCTCCAGACCTGCCCTCCTGTTCTCAGACCTTAAGAGAATGCTCGCTGGAAAGAAATTTAGCGCCGATGAAGAGGTAATCGCCGAGACAGAGGCCTATTTTGAAGCAACAGACAAATCGTATTACAAAAATGGTATCGAAAAGTTGAAAGATCGTTATAATCGGTGTATTGCCCTCGACGGCAACTTCATTAAAAATAAAATCGAATTTTTCAAAATAATGTTTTTTTCTTTAAAACGATACGAACTTTTCAGCCGAAGTATTATTCATCTGAGAGTATTGAGTGTATCTTTGTGGTCGAAGTGAACAGTGTAGGATACAACATGATGGCTGGTTTTAATGTGTCATTATTGTTACCACTACTATAAACATTTTTTAACCTAAAAGAGGGGTTGCGGGGACGGTTGAAACAATTTTTCTGAGTATGGTTGAAACAATATGTTAACTTGTTGAATACACCACCTAAACCACAGCAGCATACTTATGCAGCAGACTTCGCCAAAACCCTCTACAAGTGCTCACCTAGTAACTCCTAGTGAAGTAACGTTTTCTTTTAGTTTATTTTTAAATTACTTTCATTTCGTTTGTTTTGTTTAAATATACTGTTGATTTTTTATTATTTGGTTATAAATAAATAAATAAATATTGAGACATTGAAGACTCTATTTTCAACGAAAACTTAAAAACAAATAAAACGCCAGTGCAAAAAACAACAACGAAATTTTGTTTCTGAAAAACAAGTGTCCAGCTATCGGTAACGAAATATGTTTTTTTTGTTTCGCCTTGTTTTTTTCGTTTTGCCGTATGCTGTGTATGTTGCGCCATAAGAAAGTGTGAAAAAATCAACAACGGAGCTGGTTTGAAAGGTTTTTGTTTCATTCGGTACCTATGTGTTTTGCCTGCTTTGGTATGTGTTGTCTTATAAGAATCAATATATAGATGTTTCATTAGTCACAAAAAAAAAACGTTTTGATTGCTCCGGTGTGTTTTCAGCCTAAGATTGTCCACCCATCCTACTCGTTTAGACTATTTCCAGCATACTCGATTAACTTTTTCGTCAATAGATAAGAAACTCACTTTTAGATCAATATAAGTTGTCTTGGACGGTTTCAAGTCTGTGATTCACCACATCTGCCACATCTAATCCAAAACATTTCTTCGCTTTACGTATTCATTTCCAGCTTCACGTCTCTCCTATTCAATCTTCACATCGTAGTCGAATGAGGTATAACCAATGGAGTGGAGTTTCATGTTTTAAAAACCCTCTGTCTTCTCTCGTTAGAGCGTAATCTTAACCATCAACCACTACCCATGAATGGATCTTGCATTGCGGACACTAAAAAGCTTTCCATTCTTGGTATTCATGTTAGTGCTAACCTATGTACGTTGTAATGACCATATATTCAAAGTCACCAAAAACGCCGCGAAATTAATCAACACTGGACCTGATCGATAGGATACAAAAATGCGCGAAAAACTTCTAGGGGACAGAAACATTACTGTTTCAATTGACTCCCTTGAACATCGCCGTAAATGTAATGTTTCTTTTTTTCCCCTATTTTATAGCTTTTTCTAAAAAACACTAATCCAGCGAAATAGCCAGATGCCCCTTCAATTATTTTCTCGCAATACATGTCTCACAAGAATGCTCTTCAGCTTACCCTCAAGCCCAACTTCGAACGTACAGCAAAATATAGAGATGTGGAATGCTTAACCAAACACAACTTTCATTCTCTCATTACGATGTACAAACACTCGATCTGCCATACTCTTACACAAAAATATTCACTGCCTTCTCGTTACAAAATTCATAAACAGGGACACGGTAGCCATCCTGGTAGAATACCACGCCCGGGAAGAAAGAATAAAGGTCATTTTAGCCTTTGCCTAGTTCCATCTACACCGATATGGGTGAAAGATGGACATAGGCATAGGAGCGGGTTACATCTCCATACGACTCCCAGACCTTAGCAGCGTTTTCCAAGCAGAGGTTCTAGCAGTGATAAAGGTTGCCCAATTGGTGTCAATGGTGACAATATCGCCTGCGGATATCACAATTTACATAGATAGCCAGGCGGCCATAAAAGAAATACAGGGTGGCAACTGGCAAGCTAATTAGCACACCCATTGAAATTTTTCTTTTTGGCGACAAAATACATTAAAAAAGTTCATAAACGTATTTCAAATAAAAATATTTAGTTTTATTTGAACACATTATTATATTTTACAAAAAAAAAAATGTAACTATAATTTCGAGAAAAAAAAAACAATGATGGTTGTGTTATTGTGTGAGGCAGCTGCTCTCTAAAATAATGATAGAGAGAGAGTTTGAAAAATAGTGAGAACAACTTAAAAGTAATTTAAATGTGATTTTGGTTATTCAGATTTACTTAATACAACAATAACGGCAGCATATCTTCAACTTAATGACGCCATTAGGTCAGCACAGACTTCAGGAGGAATTTTGTACCATTCTTCCCGAAAAGTGGTCCATAACGCGTTTACCGCTGTTGGTTTTAATGCCATTACACGTCGTTTGATGATGACCCATCAATTTTCTATTGGATTGATATCCGGGCTTTGTGGAGCCAAGTCAGAACGGTAATATCGTATGCATCAAACCACTCCTTAACTGTGTGGGACGTATGGCATTGGGCATTGTCTTGCTACAACTTTGCCGATGTATTGCAAATGGAAAATCATCAGAAAAATGTACCAAATTGTTGGCCAATATGCTCTGGTACATAAGCCCATCCATTTTTCGTTTAACTTGGACTATTAGGCCAACAGTATTCACGGTAAAGCAACACCATACCATCACGCTGCCACCTCCATACTTAACCGACTTCGCAGTGTACTTTGGGTCCAAATCCATGTTGTGAAGATGTCGTACGTAGGTTCTGCCATCGGTTCCATACAGATTCAATTTGGATTCATCACTCCAGATGACAGAATTTTAGAAAGACTAACTTTTGAAAATATGGCATTTTCCGAAATCCAACCGTTGTCTTCGATTAGATTATGAAACCTTCGGTTTTTTGAGACTCTGGCATCCTCGAAGATTATTTTGCAAAAGCCGAGCTCTAACAGTTCTAGCTGATATATTCACACAGCATTTTTGGTGCATTTGAGCTCTTATTTCCATTGATGTGGCGAAGGGGTGCCTCTGACTATCGGACTATTCTCACGTTTTTAGGTCTTTTTTGACCTGGATTGTTTATGATTTGCTTAAGTGCATTCTATACTTATTTTTTGGGAATAGCCGATTAATCTTGCAATTTCGGATATCTTCTGCTCTTTTTGGTGCAAATTCGGACTCTGATTTCTTTCTGCTTCATTGAAATCCTTTTTCCCATATTTATTCTCAAATCTTAAAAAAAAAAAACAATGAACAATGAATGAATGAACTAACGGAGATTCGAAAAAAATTAACTCTGATCACAGAATTGGATTTTTTCAGTAAAAACTTACTTGAATGCTTGGGTGTGCTAATTAAATTGCCACTGTAAAACACAAACACTTACCGTAAATCTTATATAGCACGGAATCGTATTGCAAAACGATATATTTTTTTCTCGATTAAGTTCTGTCATTGATGCACGTATTAAACTCTTAAGCATTTGTTCGCTTATAAGTAAGAGAAATTGAAGAAAAAAACAGAAGTTTGAATTTTCATAGGGTGTGCTAATTAGCTTGCCAGCGCTGTAGCTTCTATACACTAAGTAACATCTAAGCTTGTAAAGTATTGCCGCGAAGAACTTAATGTTCTTGGCATGGAACACAACGTAAAACTCTGCTGGGTCCCTGGTCACATCGGAATACCAGGAAATGGAGCAGCAGATGAATTGGTCAGAACGGGCTCAGTCCTAGATATTGAATAAGCAGATGGTATGGTTAAACCTCCACTCATTAACCTTTAGGCCAAAATTGAACAAAAATCACTAAAGTGAAGCAAATAACTGGTGGAAATCATTAACCAACTTTGATGTATCAAGAAGCCTGTGGCCAGAATATAAATACATAGCAAAGCGAAAACAAGAAAACTCCTACAAAACGACAGGAAATCGTTCTCAATGCTAAAAAAAACTACGACTACGATGATGATATCTGCAGGGGATTGCGGTGACGAAGAGGCTCATGAGGATACAACCCATTTTCTCTGTCACTATCATAACTTCTGTCAACTGAGAAATAGATCCCTTGACAAATTCTTCTTCGAAGACATCGACGAGCTATCCGATTGATCACAATCGAACTTCGAACACCACGGGTGGGAACACACTATGGGTGATAAGGGTGTTACCTTTCTCATCAGCCCGCTAACCCAACGTTACTTCTGCCCAAATTATATTAGTTATATATACATTTTTACAAGTGATACCCAAATCCCAAGGATTTCTATTCACTCCTTTCCCAACATTTGTAATATGCTGATTCCAGCGAAGGTCATTTCACAAAATGGAATTTCCTGGAATCATTATCTCGTAACTACTGTAGATAATTTTATAAATAGGTATATAAAATGTCGAACCCCCCAAAAAATCCTGATAGTTTCTTGATTATTATTGTTAAAGATTAGGTACAAGGGGGTTTTTAGTTACTTAAAATCAAGCCAAATGAATCGTGCACATGAGTCATTCTTTATCGATATTCATTGATGTTGAGATATAAATATATATTTGGTGAGCACATTCGCGTAATCGTGTACCTAAGAGTCCGTCAAGATTATGTCACTGGTTGTGTTCAGTTATCTTGAAGAAGAATTATCGAACTGTAACTTATTTACAATCGATATTTCCTAAACAATGAAATTGTTTTACTGTCATAACAGTTAAGTTATCTCTTTACGGTTTTTGAGCAGATAAGGAATTCATATGGCTGGCTTTACTAATGATTTTAGCAATTCAAAGCGAAGTGCATATTTCTTTAAAAAAAATATTGAACATGTAAGATCTTACCAAAAGTAGCGCCTAGTAAGCGAATGTGTAACGCATCAAAAATCTTATTTTAAATATTATTGAAATGTTACATCGATGCCATTACTTATTCGCTTACCAGGCGATACATTTATAAGATGTTTTTTCTCAAAAGCATTCCCGGAATGAAAATACAGTTATTCGACTCAGACAAATCCAATCATGACCAACTCCGTCAGGAATTATTTTGATGTTGCATCATTTGAAGTTTGTTATTGAACGGTGCCAGTAGGTACGTTTCAGTATAATTAATAATACATAATAACAATAATTTAAGAAGATTAGTAAATTTTTAAACGCCAGGATGCAGTAACTAGTGCTTCAAATAACCACATTCCACTGCTGAATTAACTGATTCCCTGTAAAGCTAATACTAAGTGCTTACCACCCTAGGACGTAGTAATCAATGTTTTCAGCAATTATCAGTTACCGCGGAAATAAGTGATTACCGGTAAGCCAGTTGGTAAGTGCTTACCACCCTAGGACATCCCCATATAAATGTAATCGATTCTGTAATAAGGAAAGTAAGCGCTGGTAGCTACCAATCAGCACTTACAGAATGGATTCGGTAAGCAGTAATTTCCTACTGGGATGGTTTTAATGTGTCATTATTGTTACCACTACTATAAACATTTTTTTTTTATCTAAAAGAGGGGTTGTGGGACGGTTGAAACAATTTTTCTGAGTACGGTTGAAACAATATGTTTACTTGCTGAATACACCACCTAAACATCACAGCAGCATAATTATGCATTATAACTTCTCCAAAATCATCTACAAGTGCTCAACTATCCATTAAAATTTCCTTGTTTTGGTCGCATGTTTTGTATAAAGATCTGTGTATTCTACGTATGCCTGAAGTTGGTTCATCATTTGTTTGTTTCTGCACTCTCAACGTTCAAAGTTTTTGGCAGTGACCAGGTCAACTTTGTGCCAATACCATTCTTTTGAACCTTTGTCGCATATTCCAGATCCTCCATCTTCAAACTACTCTTGGGGCTGATCTTGAAAAGCGGAGTTATACAACTTAGTTCCCTTTACATAACATGGGCGACTTTTGACGATACGCGTCGTGTCCAGACTTGAACATTTATACACACTTAACCTTCCCGGTTTGTGACAACACCAGAGAAAATTGAAATTCTGCCCCGTTTGCATTGCATTGCATTGCATTCTATCTCGTATGGTTTTGGCCGAAAATAAGATCGATCCAATGGTGGATATTATGCCACACTATTTCTGATTCCACTTGTTTGTTTCTTCACTTTCAATGTTCAAAGTTCTTGGCAGTAAAAAAAAATGCTAGCCAATAGCACAGCAAAAGCACCAGATCCGCAACGATTCTCTCGTGGATCTGAAACGTCAAACTTTGTATGGAGAGATTCGACCCGTTCGTTTTCAATGATCAAGTGAAAAGTTATTCACATTACCTACCGACAAGTGGACGATTCCCTTCGAAAGGATTCATTGATACCGATTTTCGAATTTTCGTGAAGCATTTCCTCCGGCGGATTTAATGATAGGGGTGATTATATTTTGTATTATTTGCACGTGTTTCAACTGACCCCAATCACTGTTTCAACCGCCCCTGGTAAGTATGTGGACGATTGAAACAAATTGGATTTTTTTTATTTGATGTACTACTAGAAATAGCACACCTGGTACTAAAATGGCTAATTAAAACACGATCTTTCATTTAACATACCTCCATCATCGCTCGGCTTATAAATGGCAATACTATAGACGATATAACAAAAATCGTTTCAACCGTACCCAGTCCCCCCTACTCACAACAACTCTTATTAGGACTAAAATGAAAAACCTTGACCTGATCTGTGTAGAATATGTCCTTACCTGAAAAACCAGACTATCCTTCTGTAATTTTGATATTTTTCGGTCTTAATCATATAATATATCTATATAATAATCTTAATCAAAAAAAAAAAAACAACTTTGACAGATAACAGCAAAATGTACATGTCATGCGCAGAACTTGAACTTGTGGTATGTTGTAGATCTGCAACTGGGTGCAACGAAGGGTTATAAGTTATAACAATGTATTATTTGTTCGCTATAAATGTAATGTAGAAAGCAAACAGTTGCTTAGATAAGAAATCAAACTCAACACAATTGATGTTAAAAAAATACTTTATTTCTGTTTTAAATATGGATATTTGTATATACATGTACTGTAAAAAATTAAAATTTAAGCATGGTTAATGCACAGTTTTAGCACAATTTTTTTTTATTAAACTTTTAATAAATAGGCATCTCGTAGAAATAAGGACCTATAAAAGGAGGGACAATTCGATTAAGTAAAGCACCTTGATGTCTCCCTATTAGTATGCCGATCTTCGTTTGTAGTTGCGGATATTGTTGGCCAAACAACAGGAGAAGATGAAACCAATAAACTGAAAAAGATAATCAAAATTAGATGTTAAAATTGGAAAAATATATGTACGAGTATATAATGTATGTATGTACATATGTATATAAAAAAAAAGTTTTCTACGAGTAGTAGAAATAGTCAAATATGTATGGTATTTTCTTTGCAGTAACACTCGCATATTTATCTCTTTCGACTGTTGCGCTTTTAAATGTGCATGGTATTGACCTGGAGGAAATGTGATTCCAACAGAATAGCGCGAATATAATAGATTATCCTCAAAAACAGACTTTTCTTTGATGTATGCGGATAGGCCAAAAAATAGACCCTAGACGGCAGCATGTGTTATTGCTGAAATGCGACCACAGATGTTGCAAAAACCGTTGTGCACAGACATATCCGAGGAAAGTCTTTAAACATTAATGGTCAATGACATTCTTTGATCTTTGGAGTGAATGCGCATGCAATTAATTGGGATATTTTAAACTAAACACTCATTGGTATATGTATGTATGTAGGTACATAAATGAAGTAGAAAGTACATATATATTTGACAGTATATCGAAGCATGTTGTATGCAAGTAGATGGTCTATATCCTGCAACATCGTTTGGCCAATTTTATAAATCATCTGTGTACATTTTTTCTAAAATTGAGATTTAATGTGGAAAGACATTTCAATGATTTGTCAGAACTTTGTCAATCGGCAAAACGTATTCCACTTTTGTGATTCATGCGCCCGGTGAAAACCAAGCAAGAAAACAATAATATTATTATAATAACAAAAAAGGGAAAAGCCACTGCATCAGTTCCTCTGTATATTGTTATTCCAACTTTAACAAATTGTTATCGCCGTTCGCTTAATCTTTGTGGTTTTTAATAAGCAAGATTGCATAGGTACATAACAGCTTATAGACCTTCATATTTTTAAAAATCATTCGCCGTAGAGCGAACAGTCTTTTGGAGTGAACAAACAGAACACTGTTTATTGTAAGCAAAACATAATGTTAAGGTGTTGCAGTTACTTTCTTGACAACACATTTTTTCACGTATCGCAAATAAGAATAACTTTTAAAAGAAACTCCCGAAATTTGTATTGCCTGGCAATTTTTACGCGCGATAGCTGCGTGTATCGCTCAGGCCGGGGTTTTTTCATTAATCTACTTGCCGGAGCACATTGTTATTAGTTATTGCAGATTTCATTTACTGAACTTTGCTACTTTTTTCAGGATTTTTTTTTAAGTGTATGTAACTGTGAAATCAGAAGAGTTCAAATTCCAGTCTTATTTCAAAGTACATACATACATATACGGTATAAGCGGAACTGCTTTCAAAAATATAAAATATGAGAAGCCCTGCTGCAAATAACAATTATTGCTCCAATTGCACGGTAATATTATTGCATATTTCGAGGCTGACAATAAAAATCTTTGTGGAATTTGAGAAGCTCTGTTGCAAAAAACAACTAGATTACATACTGATTTAATTGCTTAGTAATTTTATTGCATATTTCGAGGCTGACAATGCAAATCTTTGTATAACTTGAAATATTTTTGTATAACAGTATTAGATCACAGATTGCCTTGCCCACGTTCCGTATTTTTAACGCCTTAACATAGGCACATATTTCTTTTACAAAATTTGACTAATAATAATTATTGTACTTTTTTTCTGTTGCATGAGGTTTCGCAACTGTTTCTCACTAATTTGACGTTGCTGATTTCGAGTCTACCGTTACTTTTTATCTAACAGCTCGAGTTTTTAGAATACAAGTACACTAGGATTTTACTTCTTAGTCGACGAATTGTAACGAACGGTGAGGCAATAAACCAGATTTTATAAATTATCCGCGGTGTCGTCATCAAGAAGAACTTATGAAACCTATCCAAATAGTTTTTGTTTCATTTGTGCTGAGTACATGTTTAAAGAATGTCGCTTGAATGTGTCTGACTTTGTAAAACAAGTCTACATGGACATCTTTGGGATGCCATTAGAAATAAATATCAAGTCCTGGATCCCAAATTTGGTGTGTAAAAACTTTGTTGAGTCTTTGCGTTTATGTGCAAATAAAAAAATACCCACTTTTAACCACAAAGGTCCAATGGTCAGCACGATGACTGAGAATATTACCGGAATAAACAGCAAAAATCGTTCCACGTGAATTTATTCTAGCTTGCAATATGCTATTAGACCTGTTCTGAGTTCTAGTGATGAGTCAGTCAGTACCACAGTCCCAACCTAGTATGTACATCCAATCTTACATCTCAAAAACGTTCAGAAGATAGTAACAATGGTTAAAAAAAAACAGTATGTAAAAGCTCTTAAGAAAGATGGGGAGTGTTTCAAATACATTACAAAAATGTTTCCAAAATTGACTACTGAAAAGAGAAAAGCTGGTATTTTTGATAGTCCTCAGATTAGAAAATTAATAAATGATTCAAATTTCACCAAATGCATGACAGTTTTTGAAAAATCTGTGTGGAATGAGTTCATTTGGGCAGTGAAAAATGTCTTGGGAAATAAAAAGTCGGCCGACTACACTCAACACATTGAGAAACTAATGCTGCACGTTCAGCAACTTGGATACAACATGAGTATTAAGCTACATTTCCCCTTCAGTTATTTATATCGTTTTCCTGAAAATTTGGGTGATTTAAGGGAAGAGCAAGGAGAAAGATTCTATCAGCATATCGCATCGCATACTATGGAAGAGCGATACCAGGGTTACTGGAATGCAAACATGATGGCTAATTATTGCTGGAGCAATCAGAGTAATACTCCTAGGTTCACTCATGCAAGAAAGTCGTATAAAAGAAAGTTTTGTTCAAATTAATTTTGTGTAAGAAAGGATTTTAGCTTGAAAACTGGTATATTTTTGCAAAAATGTCTGCCCTCAATAACTAGCGCTGCTACTGGAAAATGGACTTCAAATTTGAAATCAGCGAGGCAAATACATTTAGAATTGAGCACAAAACTTCATGCAACAAAACCACTGTTTACCAGTGTAATATTTGAGTAGTCACCATCACCAAAAGACAAACGACAACTTTTCTGCAGAAATTATTCTTAGTTCAGTTATTGACTTACCTCAATGGCAGCTACTACTAATCCAGCGTACTTGATGATATCACTGTTATCAGCCCAGAAATTAACAAAAGCTCCTTTGCAACCGTTTTTGTAAACAGTTTCCGATGTACAATTGTTGACATCATCGCAACAACTTGTGGGGAAATATCCTTGATAAGTATAATCCCTATAGTCATTCTTACCGCAGCATTTGAACTACAATTGAGAAGGAACACAACAACGTCACTAAACATTACACGCTACAAAAAACCACTACTTACTCCAACTTGTAAGGCATCCATGTAATCAGCTTTCTGTGTGCGGCGACTCCATGCCTTATCAACAACTTGACTCATGTTGACGAGATAGTCTTTTTTGTAAATCCAGACATAGACAACCAATGCTAATTGGGCAACCATCAGAATAAACAGGAAGCAGGCATACTGCACAATAGAAAAAATTTGACAAATGCAAATACAATGATTTGATGGCCCACTTACGGTCATTGACATGCAATATGATTCGCGGATAGCACCACAACATCCAAAGAACGCTATAATCAATATAATAGATCCAAGAACAACTAGTGTAATTGGAATCTGTTGCACCTTAATTGCCTCCGATAGTTCATCAACGGTGTGGACATTGCTGAAGAGCATTGAGCCAGATACTATCATGAGTATGCCGCATATCTAAAATGAAAAAAGCAAATTGAGTTAAGCCATGTGAATGCAAAAAAAAAAAAAAATAAAATCATATAGAAAGAAAAACATTTAACCAGCAAAATAACCAAAAAATAAAACAAGATGTATGTATATTTTATCAGCTGTTGGTTCGTTGCGGTGACCCCGAGGAGGCAATTCAATGACACAATCTATAAAAGTATTAACGTACGCAACACTCAATGTTGATACGTTGATTATTTTGCTATTTCGGCTTATGTGTGTACATATGTATGTACGAGGATATGTAAAAGCTAATATTTTGAAAATTCTCGTACGTCATTCAAATTTGGTAGTATTATAATTAGATGCAATTAGAAGCAGCGTTTGTGTCGTTCATCTTGCAGTCCATCTTGAAAACGGACAAAAAGTTTATTTCATGGAATCAAACAACAAATCCGAACAAATCCTCCGAACACAACATTAACAACGTTCTTTCTATTATGTCAAACAGATGATTTTGCAAGAACTTTGATGAATGCAGACTTACCACCTTGATCAAAAAGTTCCCCGAATAACCACCGTGTGGCGCTCCCATCGTTCCGATTTGAGTTAAGTTGGTACATCTGTTAAGTTGGTACATCTGTTGTTGATATTCCCTCTAAATATTAGCATCATAGCTTGACATTTGCTAAAGTTACGTAGCCATTTATCTCTGTGTGTTGGCGATTTTTAACAATTTTAGAAATGGATTTAAATTTGCAACAGCGAACTTGTATTCAATTCTGCGTAAAAAACGGATTTAATGGTGCGCGAACTTTGGAAATGTTGGAAAAGTGTTTCGGCAACGATTCTCTAAAGAAAACGGTCGTTTACCAGCCTATGGATCCGTCCAAGACATTTTGGTTCATGATTTGGGTTTCCGTCGTGTAGCAGCAAAGTTGGTGCCAAAAGACCTCAATTTCATGCAAAAAAGAGACCGTGTTGACGTCGCAAAAGACATGATTTGCAAGGCTGAATCCGATCCCACATTCATCAAAAGGATCATTACCGGAGACGAGACGTGGGTTTATGAGTATGAAACGCAATCCATTTAAAAAACCATTACGGGGAACGCGTTTCAGCAGCCGAGAGGAAGTAATGGAAAAATCGCAGGAAGCACTGATGGACATACCGAAAACCGAATATAAAAAAAAGCTCAAGCGCTGGCATACTTAAGTGTGTTGCAGTCGATGGGGATTACTTTGAAGGGGACAATATAAATTTAGATGAATAAACTTGTATTTTTTATTTTCTGAATAAATTCCGGGAACTTTTTGATCAAGGTGGTATTTCACTTGGAACGCACCATAAGAAAGAATTTTCATAGTTGGGCAACCTGGAATATTTTCATCAAATGTTTAAGGAATAATTTACACTGTACATCCCAACAACGCTGAGTGCTTTTATTTACGAGTGCTTCTGATTGCCGTTCGTGGTACTACATCATTTATAACATACATTTATAAATAGTGGATGGAATAGTACATAATACGTACGCTATTTGCAGTTATTGATGTGTAAACATCTTAGCTCTCGGTATGGGCAAAATTTTCGCCGTTATCCGTCACGCGTAACCAAACTTGGTATCAGTGCGTTGTCTGTATATGATTCTCCTAGTACTGTAGATTAAAAACTGTTTGAACGCGCATCACGCGGGACCCACTGGACGGATTTTGATGAAGCATTGACATAGTGATTGCTTTAGTTCCTCCTCAACAACGTTTATAATTTTTATCCCGGAAAATGGCATGGTTTTTAGAAAATAGTGAAAAAATTGCATATTTGAAAGGCAAATTATAATCATTCAGCCCTAACTCAATAATGGCTTATCGGATGGAAAAACAAAAAAATAGGTGAAATTAGTAGATTTGTTCCTGATTCATTTGAGATATGAAACATCCTCCTGTGTTGTCCTGAAGCTGAGCAATGTTCAAAACAATTATTCCAAGCATCACCCACAATTTTCTTTCAATGGAGATCACTCCCAGCAGTCGAACAGCAGTGGGTATCGTTGTAATAGTGTGTGTCTGAGTATATGTGCGCGCTCTAACATGTTCATAATGCTTTGCATTTCAATAGTCTGCAATCATTATCACCATTTGCGGCTCTCCCACTCAACCAATCTTAACAAATGAGGATTTTCTAGAGCAGTGAATTGCATTTTCAGTTTATAAATATTGTATAATTATTAAAAAATTTAAAAAAAAAACAATCAAAAACAAATATTCTACCCAAAATGAACTCCTGTTGTTTTCAGAGCTATATTTGTTTGCTAAATGGAAGTCATCTGGGATAAGTATTTGTTGTTCATAAGTACGAAGCCAATGTAACGAAGAACTTATCTCATCCGTTTACGGTGATATATCGCAACTAACAAACCGTGAGAATTATTGGCTTTGTGTGCGAGCTATTTTGTCGTCTAGGAATGATCAGCAATTATGTTAATAGCGAGATATTGGCATGTGTTGATGGTCAAAATGCAGAATACATTTCAATCAACCCTTATGGACCAAGAAGTAACAACCAGCTTTCTGGTCAAATTTTTAAATTCTCTATCTGCTCCAGTGGGTTATTTCACAAATTTGTATTTACAATTTTACAATACAACATCTTAGCTCTCGGTATGGGCAAATTTTTCGCCGCTATCCGTCACGCGTAGCCAAACTTAGTATTAATGCGTTTTCTGTAAATAATTCTCTAAGTATTAGAGAGATCTGTTTATCCGCCATCACACACAAACGTTTACACATCAAATTTCACGAGTACCTGGTACTCACGCCTTTTTTTTTATCTACGATACACATGTTTCCCGTCATAGCCAGTACAATTGTGGGAGAAATACAAAGGCTACATTTCCGAAGATATTCTGCACAGAATGCGCCAAGAAATACAAAATCATGGCTTGTATTTCACAAAAGAGATATACATACAATGAGGCGCTAATCTTCATTGAGGATCTTTGTCTTGCAATGTGCGACAAGTTGTTAACACAATTGGGAATGACAGCACCAACTCGATCCATCAACTATAAGTAACGCGACTATTTTAGGGCACGGGCAGGCATCAGCTAGATTGTAATAAATATGATTTTTTTAATAGAAATTGTTCAGGTGAAGAGCAAAAAAACATCAAAGTTAGAGAGGGTGTGGGTTCAGGGTGCATTTTATTGCATCAGCTTAAGTTCATTCTTTTCTAAAATATCATTCTCTGAAATGATCAAACTCATTATGCTAAATTTGTTTACATATTCTTCAATTATTATAATATATAATAAATAAGCCGCTTAGTACCGTTTGAAATTTTTAAGCCCATTGAATTATAATCGAATTTTTCAAGTTGCATTTGAGCGGAAAAATAATTGACAACTTTTCACAACATTCATTTTATAACGGAATAAAAATACATTATCTGTACGTACTTGCAAAATTCATAAGACCATATACAAATCATATCATTTGCCTTCGAGTACACTATGTACTTCCGATTGAACCAGTTAACACATATTAACAAACATGTATATGTATTTCTGTTGACCTATTCTATTGGATTTAAATACATAAACGAAGATCGAGAAGAAATTCAAAAAGGGAATGGAAAGTTAGAAGAAATTGTAATTGTAATTGTAAAAAAAAAAGGAGCACTTATTTCGTACAGATAATGCATTCCAAACAACAGGTGCGTTCAGTTTATAATGAATACACTACCCTTTTGAAAATTATTCGCCAGTTGGATAAAATCATTTTCTTATCTATCTATTTTGTAATATGCCTACCTACGAGTAATATAATTTATTTTTTCCTAAAATACAGTAATCACATGTCAATCTTAATTGTCTATCTTAATCGCATTCACTAATTGAGTCAATTAAATCAATAAGAACAAACCGAATGAAACAACAGGTAGGATCAAATAACATGGTTTTGCTTTTATCTTATTTTTGGCGCGTCATATACATATGCATATGTATGCATGTGTGAAGCTCGTGAATTTGGTATTTCAGTGGAGAAGCACCTATAAATCATTCCGAAGGAATGGAACATATCGAAATGTATGTTATTTTTGTTGAATTTCCCAAAAATAGATATGAATAGTATATTGTTCTATTAAAGACGGATGAGAGACTTTTTATTTGTTTTTTGTCTTTAAATTGATTTGTTTGTTGTCATATTGACGTACTCGTAAATACATATAGATCCCATCAAAAACATTTCAAGTATGTAAAAATTAAAACCAAGCATCGCCACTCAAAAGCCTCAACCATGATGCGCAAAGGGAAACACAAGCTTATGGCAAAATTTAACGAAATGTTGTTCCCTTATGTTACCATAACATAAAGCAAAACAAGTAATATAAGTACATATGTAGTTAAAATGTTGGTATATATTAAATCTAGGTTCATTGGTACAATGTATACTCATAGATAAGACATAACAAAGTAAAATTGCAAAAAAGAAACAGAAAACGTGAATAAGAACGTCGTACCAATTAGGTATAATTCTTAGTACATACGTATAATGACTATATTGTCTCTGAAGTTATATTAAATTAAAGATTTAGTTAAGATTTGCAGATCTACAAAATTTCAAATGGCTGCAAGTGCGCTGAAATAAATGCAGATCAATTCGTTAATTAAAAAAGACAGATTTGATTATGCTAACAATATTGAAACATTGTTCTCTTTTTGGAAAATACTCAATTTTTCTGCGCAAAACACTTCCATACATATATGTAGAATTTCCTCAATTTTTCATTTCACATTCAGTCGAAATCGCTTACAACGACATCGGTTACAAGTTCAACGACATATCGATTATAAAGGCCAACTTCTTAGGTCCCGGTTGAGCTCCATTATAATCCCATTGAAAAACAAATCGTTTACAACGACATCAATTTAAATTAAATTATTGGCTATAACGACTAAAATCGACTCGAATGCTTTTTTTAAAAAAAGGCGTGAGTACAAGGTACTCGTCAAATTTGATGTGTAAGCATACGTTTTTGTATGATGGCGGATATAAAGAGAATGCACTTATACTAAGAGAATCGTATACAGAGAACGCATTAATACTTAGTTAGGTTACGCGTGACGGACGACGGCGAAAAATTTGCCCATACCGAGAGCTAAGATGTTTACATATCAAATTTAGATTTAGAATCTCGCGAAATAAAATATTTATTAATTATTAATTAAATTAATATTTATGAATTCTAGTTTTCGAAAATTTGATTTGTGAGATTTTGATATTGCGAGTTTTCGATATACGAGATTTTGTAATTGCGAGATTCCGATATTGCGAGATTATGATAATGCAAGATTTTGAAAACGAGATTTTAAAATGCGGTCAATCGTACCCAACCCGTTTCACACTCCTCTATAACCACAATTCTAAAGGATAAGGAATAAATTACAAAATTATGAAACAAGTAAAAAAGTGTATATTCTTGAAAACAGATTAATTTAACCTTGATATCGGTAGGAACCGTAGCGCAAGTGGCTAGTGCGTCGGACTACTGTGCCAGCGGTCTTGGGTTCGAATCCTGCCGCAAACACCTAAAAAAAAAAAAGTTTTTCACAGTGCCCACCTCTTCCGGATGCCTGACAAGCATTCAAGAGTATCATTTGTCATGTAAAGCTTCCCAACTTGCCGTTCGGAGACGGCAGAAAACTGTAGGTCCCTTCCATTCGTGCAAAAATATAACGCGCACACACAAATGGTTGCGGGAAGCTAGGCTTGGTTCTACCTAGGACTGCTGAAGCCAAATATTATTATTATTATAATATCGGTTATAGCGACCTATCGCTTATTACAACAAAATTTGCCGGTCTCTTGAAGGTCGTTATAACCGATTTTGATTGTAATTAGTTTAAAAAAAACCAAAGATTTTATGCAAAAATCCACGTGCACATTCAGTAATCGAAAAATAAAAGAAAAATCAAGACCCACTGATCTGACAACACTGGCTTGTTGGTTGCAAGCTATTTACTCACGACTTTTCCTTCTTCATCACTTCATCCACTTATAATTGGAAACCCCAATAGAACGCATGACATCCTCCCACTTCAAGAGTTCGATACAACGTACGAATCACTGTGCATCTTCACGGGTGGGTCGAAAACCGACAAGGGCACTGGCGCTGGAATTTATTCAACAGAACCGGAGCTTAGTACGTCTTTAAGGGCTCTATGCAATTGCTCCTAACGTATTAACTCCTAATGAAATAGTTCCTAATGAAGAAATTTCTAAAAAAAAATGCTATATGTAACTGCAAATTTTAAAAATAAAATAAATCCTAACTCAGGAGAAAATATCTTCTAACCCAAAATGGAAATAAATCCTAACATTTAGGAGTTGTTTCATAATGAAATAATTCCTAACCGTAAAAATGAAAAAAGTCCTAAAGTGCAAAATATTCGTCTTTATTTAATTAAGTGTCAGTACCGTTTTAGTTATAAACTTGGATGTTTTCAACCACTATCAGCATACAGGGCTTCTAATAAATTCGTCTTCATCCGAATATAGATTATTGAAGCATTCACTCTGTTTTATCAACGCGGCCGGCACGTAGTAGGGCAGATTTTGGCGAGGTTATAAAAACCTTTGCTGTTAAATTCTGCAATGTTATTTTTGTCTTGTAGAAATCCAGGTTTTTTGTTTGTTTTGGTTGCTACAGTTAAAAAAGTCAACATTTAGTCAAAAACGTTAAAACGTCAAGTTTTAAGAAAAATTAAATAACTGCTAACAACATAGAATGTAATTGCTCATAATTAGGCTTTATTTCATTCACATGATTTTAGAATTTAACATGCAATAAGTCCTAACTTCGATGAAAATAAACCTAATATTTAGGAGTTTTTTCATGTGTAATAACTACTAACTTTGTATGTAAAATTTTAGGTTTTATTTCATTTTTTTCGTTAGGAATAAATACGTTAGAAGTTATTGCATAGAGCCGTCTTTAAGACTCCGGATGGCTGTAATGTCTTTCAGGCAGATGTTCTAGCGGTGCAGCGACGGAGCTGTTGTTGACGAAGCTAATATCAGATAACGCTATCATAATCTACATTGACCGTCAGGGCGCGCTCAGGGCGCTAGAATCGTATATCGTTAAATCGGCAATTGTAGAAGGTTGTCGCTCTGTGCTCGCAAACCTAAGTGGGCATAACAGGGTTAAACTATTTAGGATCGCAGGACACTCTGGTGTAGAAGGAAATTAATTTGTAGATGAACTAGCACGAAAGGGTGGGGCACTGCCTATAACCGAGATGGTGAACTTAACACCACCATCAAGCGGCATCACGGCAAAATTAAAGAATGCTATTATTTTATAAGTATGGTGGGCAATAGATGGTCAAGAATAGAAGGACATATGGTGTCCAAGGTTCTTTGGCCTGCTTAAGACTATAAGAGGACCAAAGTAATCCTTGGACTACACAGTGCAATATTAAGAATACTTTCCGGACACTGTCTCCTCAGAAAGCATGCCAAAAGAATGGGACGAATGCAGATACTGCATTGACTTAAGTTCAGCAGAGGATGTGAATGTCATGCCATTGCTCGTTCATGTAAAAAAGTTTAAGTGAGTGACTTAGTTGATACATTGGAAGAGGCTGGTCGCTGGTCAAACTGGCCACAATAAAATTTTAAAATTTTGCGGAGAAATCAAATGTTTGTACAAAAATGTTTCGGATTAGTTACCATATATAGATGGTTCCAGGAGATCGCGATGGGCTCACCATGGTGCCTAGTGTTTTGTGATGGCTCAACCTCACAACCCCTTTCTAACCTAACCTAAGCAAGTAAAACCAAAGGGTCAGCATTTTCCCAATGTGGTCCTTTTTTCTTCCATCAGGTATATGTACAAATCCACTACAAAAATTATGGGGCTTAAAAGTACACTGAGTTGCTCCCAAAAAAATATGCAACAGCTGTCTACTAGACTTGATGCGGGGAACTGCCGTGCCCCCAGATATTTAAAAAAAATCGAGAAGCTTGTCCGAGTAATCCTCGTTACCAATATACTAGCATGTCATGGAAGATATCCCCCCTTAAGGATAAGTAACTTGTAGAAGTTAATTTGGAAATTAAATAACCATTTTTATTGCCAATTCGGACCGCACCCAATGAAAAATTTGGAACACTTGTTGTTTGCTGCGAGTTAATTTAATAGATACGTTTATGTGATTAACTTAATTTGTCCACATACCCACTCTTTTGCCTGACACAGACATCCTTCCGTGTTGTGTGTTTGCACCACCACGGCCAGTTTGTGTTATATTCAACTGATACAAGTCACGCTACACAAGAACTTGACGGTAGGGGATCTATGTTCAACGATACGCCTGGCTGTGCCAATTTGATTTCAAAAGATAGTCGGATTCGAATACTTGTAGAACTCCGTCCAATATTTCGTTGATTTTTATAATGAAAGCCTGCTAAATAGTTAAATTATGCGGAGATTTCTGGCTAAAAAAGTTTCGTCAGGTTTTGTCGAACCTCTAGATTCAGCTGACTGTAGGGTAATTTTCGTTGACTATTCGCATAGAAAATATATCACACATCACACGATCAGTTAGGTGAGAACAAGGAGCCATAAGCATAACAGAAAATGTTACGTGTTTAATTATTACTGCCACCACCAAGAAACCCACCTCCAATGGGAAATAAATCCACTTTTCTAATGTGGAGTTATTTCCCACTGGAGGTGAGAATTAATTTAACCCAAAATAATTTCTTGTACTTTATTTTTCGTCAATTGCCATTGTATTTCAGAATTAAATGGAAAAAGTTGTGTTAAACGAGAAAGAAAATATCAGTATGGATCTAGTACTACATATTGCTTTGGGAGTTACAGAATCATTAAAGTGGTAGCTCGGGCATACGAGTGGCGTTAGAGATTGTTGAGTTCAATATTGCCATACAAAAATTAAAGACTATTATGATTATTTCTTATGTAACAACTTAAACTATATTTTAGTTAATAGTAGACTTTGAATAAAGATGTATTTTTTTTAACTTTTTTAAACTTGTACATATAAAAAAAAATCGAAAATTTTCTCACTGTTGGCTTAAATCGAACTCTCAAAAACTAAAGATAAGATTTTAAAAATAGATATTTAGTTGGAGTTGTTGAAAAATTAGATTCGATAATGAGATATTTTTTTTTAAGTTTATGAAATAAGTATCTAAAAGCAATTTCTGTGGAGGAAATAAAATCTAAGCTTGGTATTTTCCTAAAATTGCTGCACTATTCTATGCCTGCACAAATCTGCAACAAAAATCACTTCAAGAAGAACCCAGTCTAAATGATGAAAATACATCCTAACATACATCCTAACAAATACATTTGTATATTTATCTCCATATGTAATAAATACAGATACCGTGCGCCTGCCTCATTCCAAGTACAGATGAATACAAAACCAATCAGATAGCTCTAAGATGGATAAGGTTGTAGTGCCAATTGTCTCCGCATTGTTCGAACTATCCAAATTCGTCAGAATTCCAGACTTCAACAGTGCTTTTCAGACGTAGGTTCTGACAGTAACGATAGCCGCGTTATTAAGACAGAACCACGCATTGATTTTCATTGACAGTCAGGCAGTACAGCACAATGTAAATCTTAGCTGCTCCCCGGACAAAAATCTGTGCCAGAAAAAGAAAAGATCGCTGAACTTGCGAGACTAGACTCAGAACTTGAATCAAATCAAGCTCAACTATCAAATTTTCTTTGTCTACTCTTAAATAGAAAATGGTATAGAGTAAATGAATTTGCATAAGATAACCCCACTCGATTATCCCATCAGGAGTCCTACTAACATTATGTACTTCTTGCTGATTGTGGTGATTTGGCCTTAAATTTAGGAATCTGACGTGGGTGATGTCTTTTTAACACAAAAAAACTCCTTGCAATACAAAATAATTTTACTTGAAAAGATTTAAGTAGTTTTAACTGGGCCCTGGGCCTGTACCACAAAACAACAAGCATTGTACAAAAGGCGAATTTTAACAAGTAACAAGAGTTTCTGTACGACGAATCTCTTGTTACTTGTTAAGAAGGCTGAATGGCTTCGCCAATAAACAAAATATGCGGTATTGGTCAGGCAGCAATCCACACGTACTCCATGAGTCATCATTGCATCCCGAAAAAATTACGGTTTGGTGTGGTTTTGTGGATTTATGCTTGAAAACCGTCGAAAATTGGGTTCAGCGTCTGGACTTCTGCAAGCGTGCCCGTGGTGGCCATACAAAAGAAATCGAGTTCCATACATAATGGCATCGAACGTACTTTCACAGGAATAAAGAATTTCTTTGATATCCAAAACCGTTTTTGTTTTATTTAAAACAACTTTTTATTTGCAAGAAATGCTATAATGATATCCGAATCAGGAGAAAGTGCCAGAAACGTTGCCAAAATTGTTGTAATACGGCTTACGACCTGCATATTACACCTCCTCTGAATTAAAAATGGAATTAAAATATCTGCTACCAAATAAATTTTTTTTATACAAAATGTAACCACCCATGCTCACTTCCGCCATTGGTTTGAAAAATGGTGGAAAACCACATTTTTTCAACAACTTTTAGTTTTTATTGCGTAAATATAATTTTCTAGAGATATCATGGAATCTCAAAAATATCGGAACAGTGGAAAAAAAAATATTTAGGTTTGAATATCCATAAAAGTACCCGGGTACTGCCTTTGGGTCGGTGAGGGTTTAATTAGTTCACAACAAAGATTTTGATAGAAATGTATATATCTTATTTGTATATTTTCTGTGAGAAAAATAATAACATAAAGAAATATTGTTTGTATGCTCTCGCGACAACGATCAGTGGAGATCATTGCCAACGTCAGCGTACCAGCGGGTTTGCGTGTATGCGGTACATGCGTTTGGTATACGTGATTGGGATTGCTTCGTGCTAATATATACATATGTACATATGTGTTGTAATTGTTCGATCATCTCTAATTAAATAATTGGATAAATTTGGTTGCAATTTTTTTCTTGGCCTGGAACAGATACATAAGTATGTATTATGTGGGAATATGCAACTACGAGTCGCGCGGCACAAACACATTTTATAAGACAAGATCGATCGGCATTATGGTCCTTAACCCTTTCGACCCGGAATGCAGTCAGTAGACTTACATCCATAATTTAATGTTGATCAGTTGAAATGACTTGCCTTTAGCATATTTCTAGCAAAAAATTTACAAAATTGTCGTTAGAGGGCGCTGGGAGTACCGGGACATATGTGTCCCATCCGGTTTTGTGGGTGGGAGATATACGTCCCATTAGGTTATTATTAATAAATATAAAATAACACATTTTTATTACAGGGTACGTAAATTTTATTTATGGCAACTGGCAAAACAAATATATTTTTCGAAATAATACAGATATTGCGAAATCAAATAGCAATTGCCCAATGGGACGTATGTATATGTCCCACCTAATAGACCGGATGGGACACATGTGTCCCAGCGCATAAAAAGGGCAATAAACGTTGAGTACAAAGAGAATCTTCACTTACAATTACTTCAATGTATACACCAGAACCAATAATAACTTGTTTTTTACTTTGTATGCTTATAAATTACAAAAAAAATCGTTCACTTAAAACTTTTTTCAATGACTTATAGAAAAACATCTAAGCACTACAACCTTATAAACGTGAATGAACACGGTAATATTGGCACAGTTGTCAATAAATTTGAAAATAAACCGTTAGAAATTGTTAAAATACGGTATGCGATGTAATTCACCCATTTTGGATGTAAATTTTTGATGTTAGGGCTATGCGAACATTGAGTGGGACATATGTGTCCCAACAGGTGCGAAAGGATTAAAAGAGCGATCTGCGTTTAATTACAATCATGGAATAAAATATAAACGTTTGCCAAAATTGCAGAGCACTCAATTGGGAAAAATTCATTAATTGATAATGTTACAAATACTACAAAGAAAATATTTTTTTATGCGCTGCGAAGCGGGTACATCAGCTAGAGTATCAAAAAAAATGATGCGACTGTATCCAACAGTCCCGAGCTATATGTAAACATCACGCGAATGGGGTTTGTAGCTCCACTTAATTGGAAAGAAAGTAAATTATAACTAGTCTATGTTCGATAAAATTCAAGCCAATTTCATATATGTATACTCATCGAATCCACTCCATTAGCAGTCGACGCAAGGAAACGAACCTGGGACCCCTAAACTCAGTTGTATACTGCGCCAAAAGTAGAAAAACCAACGCGCTACACACTCAACCGCCACGGTTATAAAAACTTTTCATCCAAGTTCTTACATAAATAATATCAGCTTGTAGGTATGATTGAAGGCTTTATCAGTATAAATAATTTTGAAAAAAAACATATGAATGAAGTTATTATGGAAACACATTTTTTCAACGTAAATACATTCACAAATGAGGTGTCTAAAGAAAATAATATCTTGGAGCAATGACGAAATGCACTCTGATTTTATAAATATAATCAATTTGTTTACACTTAATCTTAATATTCATCAAAATTAGCTCTTATTTTTTGGAACAAGGTGCCACTAGGACACTAGAGGACAGTAGGTAGCCATTTTATTCGTAAATAGGTTGTAGGTTTTCTACGTGCGAAATTGTTAATAATATTTATAAACTAAAAATGCAAACCACTGCTCTAGAAAATCCTCTTTCTTTTGACACCTCATTTGTTAAGATTGGTTGATTGTGAGATCCACAAATGGTGATAGATAATGATTGCAGTACATTGAAATGCAAAGCATTATGATCAGTATAGAGCGCGCACATATACTCACACACACACTATTGCAACGATACCCACTGCTACCCGACTGCTGGCGGTGGTTTCCTTTGAAAGAAAATTGTGGGCGATCGCGATGCTTTGAATAATGGTTTTGAACATTGCTCAGGAGGATGTTTTATATCTCAAATTAATCAGAGACAAATTTACTAATTTCACCTATATTTTTGATTTTCAATCCGATAAGCCATTATTGAGTTAGGGCTGTTTAACTTTAATTTTCCCTCCCAATATGCAGTATTTTCACTATTTTCTGAAAACCATGCCATTTTCCGGGATAAAAAGTGTGTATATAAAAGTTGACCAGGAACATGAGCAATCACTATGTCAATACTTCATCGCACTGCTATGAAATTTGCATAATAAATTTCGTAACCGTTCGGAATTCCGTCCCCAAAATCGCGGAATTTCTTCCCAAATTCGCGGAATTACTCCACTAGAAATTTTGCTAACGCGCGCTTAGATGTTTACACATCAAAAAGTTATAATAATAAAAAATATGCAGTTTTTTTATAATCATCTAAAAATTAGCTGTTCATTTGCTTCTTTAAAACTTAGAAACTAACCATCCGATTAAGCTGAAACTTACACAATTTATTTGTTGTGAAGTAAGAAGTGTTTGAAATCAAAAGTTTTCAAGTTTTCTGATAGATAGCGCTGGAACACCAACATTTCAAAACCATCCGATCGAGCTGAAACTTACACAATATATTTGTTCTGAATGTTCTGTTCGTAAATCAAAAGATTTCAATTTTCTCCATAGATGACACTGAACACCAAAATCTCAAATTTATTACTACAGTAATGCACGGTGACAGCTAACAGCTAACTTTTTATTCACCTGACGTGCACTTCTCACTTCATAACAAATACGAGTATGTTGTGTAATGTCTTGACATTTTTTGATATAAACACTTGTCCTCAATAGGTGTACCGAAGCGCTCCGGGTAACCACTAGTCACAAGTGTAGCGATGCCATCTGTCCAGGTTTTCCCGGACATGTATTCTTTTTCGCCTATGCGGGGAACGTCCAGGATAGTTATTCTTAATTGTCCGGGTTTGTCTGGGTTTTCCATTATTCATCAATTAACATATTTGGCTCATATTCTAATATTCTATATATTACGTAATTTGTGTCCCAAAATTCACGAAAGATTTGATTTTGTCGCCATTGATGTCAACGAAAAGGGTTATCACGGGTCTGTTCCCGTACCTGTCCAAAACTGCGAAAAACTTCGAAAATCTACAAAAATCAGTCAAATCCTTTTTCTGAACGAATCTTTTTTGTAGTTTTTTTTTTTTACAGAAGAGGGAGCTAATAAGAAGAACCAAAGCAATTTCCCCATGCCAAGAATTTTAGCCCAAGAAATTTCTTTGGGCAGCTTTATGAAAACTGTCAAATCTGTCAAATGTCATACGTTTTCCATTTTTTGTTTTGAATGCGTTTCCATACTTTTGCTCACGTTTACCTCTCTCTACGAGATTTTAACCCACACTCCTTAAAATTTGATAATCTGTGAATTTTGGTGCAGAAATCATGGGAACAGACCTATTATTAATGAACAACGCATTTTCATTGCAGCCACAACAAATTTCCCTGGTCGTGTAATTTCCCTTTTTGCGATTTAACGTGGCGTCGTTGGAATTGTTTCTGTGGTTTTTTTTTTTTTTAAGTCTAAAGTTTATGCCAACAAGCCCACGAACACCCACGAACCAAATATAAAGTGAGAACTATAAGTTATTTATTATTTAAGTACCGCCATAAATGATGTATTTTTGTTATAACACATAGTGCAATATGCGTTTTTGTCCTAGTTTTGAACTCTTTTTTGGATCCAATTTTGTCCGGGAAAATACGTGATTTTCATGCTCGTTAACTAGTTTCTTCAAAATATTTCTGGCAACCCTACACTAGTGTATTATAAATATTTAAAGTTTATGCTTAACGGTGATATTTTGCAATAGACATATGAACGAGTAAACACTTTCTGTTTTGTAAACAAGCATTCAGCTGCACGAACTTGTTATAACAGAATGAATATACATATACCTACATACATATGTTTGTTCGTACGAATACCTACATACAAACAAAATAAAATAATATCACTGACAATAACTACGTGTCTCATGGTAAGGCTCTCACCGCGCAACGCAACGAATTCATTTAATTGAAACTATGCATTTTATTTAAACATTTGTTTTTCTCTGTGGGAACTGTCAATGTGCGGTTGCTTTGAGAACTTTGTAGTGAAAATAGCAACTGATGATGTCATTGCTTTTTCACAATTTTATTGCTCAGAAAAATATGTATGAATGTGTGTGGTGGAAATTAAAATCCACGTAACGACAAACAAAAGAAAATTTAATTTATCTGAAAATTGCATGTAATTCACGTCGATGAATTAAGTCTTTACTGATTAATTGTCAGTGCCAATCGTTCTCACGTTTTACTATAACTCAATGAGATAATAAAATATTTAAAATTATACTTCCTACATTTTTTTTGCATGTGTTGTTTGATATTTATTATTGATATGTTTATCTAAATAAAAAATAATAACACTTGTCGTACTAAAATACATAATTTTTGTAGACAGCGATCGTTAATAAAACGAATTTCGAATTTGTCTAACTGATAAAGGTGCAATAGAGGAACATTGGCAAGAAGCAATTAATAGATTCCAGTACCAACTACGTACATAAAGTGCTCATAGAGTACGTTAACAGTTTAAGGACCAAATGGTGCACATGGAGAACTCATCTATACCTTATTAATTGGAGCGAAGTTTAATGTCACAAATGCGAGACAAAATTAATTAATTTTACCATTATGTATGTATACGACAGCAGTACATCTCCTTACGTTACAACAAAAGTTTCGATGAGATCATAGCCAATATTGACCTTGTGAGATCATTTTGCATGTGCATTTATTATCGTCAACCTACGACAGGCGGGGTTGCCAGGCCCATAACTAGAAATGACTCAGTATCGTGAAAATAAAAACTCATCATTCGCTGGATATGGATTTTGTTTCAATATTTTCAGCAGCTCCGACAGTTTCCTTGGGAGCCGTCATTCAAGAAGTTAGTGCGTTGAACTGCTGCGTATCCTCACAACCTGGGTAGGGTGGTACTCGTATCTAGGGTCTAGAAATACTTCGAACCACCTGTCACATTTGGAATACATTCTATACCAATATTGCTTTGAATAGGTTGCAGTAGTCTTCGTTTTTCAGCATTTTTTTTTATTATATCATTTTGGTCAGCTGGACGACAATGCTGGTGGTCGGCCGCCTTTCAGGTAAAATGGTCGCCAACAGAAATTTACATAGTATCTGTACCATTTACATACACTGAGTCCAAATAGTCTCCGTACATCAAAGCAAAGTGATTTAAGATAAAAGTTCCCCCTAATTTAAAGAAATACATCTAACGAAGTAGTTAGTTAACAAAGAAACAATATTTTAATAAAATAAACATACAAAAAAAAAAAACACTTAATAAATTCAGTGCTTGAATAAAGCAAGGTGTGTTTGGGGTCATTATCTGGTTGGAAACAGAAAACTGTTGCCAGACCTTAATTTCGTTGTGCTTAAATGTAGATTTTCTCTGAGTATAATCAGAATTGCACATTTATCCATTCAGCAATCGACGGAAACGAGATTTCCAACGCCGGAGGAGACCACGCAACCCCAGACCATTTCGTATCCATATTCGTATTTTACTGCGGGCGCTAAGTGTTTGATATCTATTTCAGTATTGGGCTTTTTCCACACCATACGGTGACCATCGGATTCAAAAATGTTAAATTAACTATCATAGCTAGATATAACCGTATCTCAAAATGAATTATCCCTGTTAATATTCTCAAAAGCGTACTGCAATCTGGCTTACTAGTTCTATTTCTTGATGAATGGTTTCCTGCTGCTGACCCGACCATTAAAACCAGAGTATATCTAATAATGAGTAGGGACACTCTCTACACATATGCAACTGCTACTAGTACAGAGCAAGGCCTGAAAAAAAATTACCCAATAAGTAAAAGCAGCTCAGAAGGATTGATTTCAACCCTTACCTGCGATTGTACATAATGAAAAGAGTCGGCAATAGCTTTCAGCAGCACCACCACATGCGGCTACCTACGTAAGATAAATTGCGTGTGGTTTTCTCATAATGCCTTTTTAAACGCGTCCCGAGTTGAACGCCCATGTGTGAGTAAGGCAGAGAATGTCATCAAAGATGTGGTGTGGCCGAATTCGCTGCTGTTAATTTGGTTTCATTTATGATTTTGTTCATTTGTTTTTTATTAAATAGGATTAGATATGGATGTCTCAAATATATATTTCAATGTCAAATATGAATATTAACATTCGTACATTGCAATAAATCCTCTAAAGCTCCTATTAGTCTTATATTAAACACTTTCCAGAAGCTACATTTAGCATAGCATCTTGTCACACTACTTGTGCAGTCACATTGGGGTGGGTTTTGTTTACATTTTTTATACACTTATTTTAAACGCGTCCTGACTTGGGTTTTTATCAGTTGAACGAAAAGGCAGCAAACAGCATAGAGTAGGGTGACACGGATTACTACATGCATGCGGCAAACAAGTAAAAGGTTTTATGGTCACGTGTAAAAAAATAAAATCGCGATCTTTGTTTTCGGGATTTCCTATTAAGATGAATGAAAATACACAGCTGCGAAATTAGGTAGCCATTAGCGTAAGATATTGACTAGAATTACAAAATAGATATTTTTTATTGAGAGTATGTTTATGACGTTCACATAAACTATTGTCGTTTTCGATTGGACTCTTCAGGTTTTGCTCGCAGATTTCAGATTTTTCGTGCTGAATTGAAATCAAACGAGATTGATCTGTTTTTCTGCATTTGCATTCTTGTGTCATTTTTGATTTTAAGAACAAAATGTCAAATGTCAAAAAAAGGAAAAAATAATAAATAAAATTTTAAATACACTTTCTTTATATTTTCTAAATTTTGTATGGAGTTTCTAATAATATTTGTGTTGATTGATGGCATTTTTATGTGGTGAGTTTCAATTTCGTATGAAATGTTTTGGTGTAAGTGTAAGTAGGTTTGAATCTGGAGTTGGAATAGAGATTCACGAAAATTGATCTCGAGCAAAAAAAGCTTTTTATAATAATAATAATAATATATAATTTAATAATTTTTATAAGTGCTTGGCGGTAGAAAAACTGAAATTCAAGCGTAAAATATTTTAGCGTACCGAACAATTGTGAGATTTAAGCAAAATTACAAAAAATTAAATAATTGTGATTGTAATGTATGCATGCATACTAAAATTTTATTGTACTTTTCCATTTTGTAGATAAGGGAAAGTTGTTTCACTTTTTTAACAAACTCCACTTATTCATAAACAAATTTCGAAAGATTGAATAGCATTTCTAAAAAAAAAACATGTATTTCAAGTGTTGGAATTATTCGGGTACACCTGATTTGGTAATTTAAAAAAAATAGCTAGTATAACAGAAGGTAAAAACGAAGATTTATTCGTATTTCGAAATTAGCACCCTGTGGCAAATTCTGAAATAATTTTTCTTCTCTTCTATCTCTCTTTCACGACTACACTTCTTATTACCGTCTATTTCTCCGTGTCTGTGTGACGAAAAATGGAACTGATAAGAAACACGTGGAGAGTGTCCCTACTCATTATTAGATATACTCTGATTAAAACCATTTCGTTTCAACCCATTGCTTACACATTTCTTATTATCTATTCACAAACATTAATTTCATCACTTGTTTGAAAAGTTGCAGCTATTGCACAGGGACTTGTTTTCGAAACCTTGTTCACAACCCTCATAATTCTCTTCTTAAGCGATGGTAAATTTTTCTATGTCGTCCAGAATCTTGGTTTATTTGTTATAGTTTTGTTTTTTTTTTTTTGTAATAGCTGGATGATATATTGCACCAAAGAACCCATTTTGTTAAAATTTTTTGAAATTTTAGCTAGAGATTTGCCTTTTTTCCTTTTATATAAGCCACATTTTTTAGTTGCGATATGAATTTGGTTATATTTTTCCTCCATACCAACAAAAACTCGCTTTTTTAACCAAAAATGGGAAAAACACAATTGATCGTTTCCGAAAAGCAACTTTTATTATGTTATGACTTATAATACAGAAAACACCGTAAGATCCTTGGAACGGTAGCAGCATTAATTTGGGGCATGTGCTGCTGTACGGAGACTTTTTGAACTCAGTGTACATACATATGTACGATTATATACAACTGTTGTTCGTTTCGTAGGACACAAGAATTTGGTAAGTTCGTTGATGATTCAATCTTTTTGTGTCTGTATATTAGAGATAAGGATATATGTTACATAAGCGCTATCGCAGAGCTCTTCGGAATAATGTAAAGTTGCATACCAATGAAATATCGAAGTCGACAACCTCTCTACTGCTCGATTCGAAAGCCTTTGTACATACATACATGTATTCATACATTTAATTTTTAATATTTTACTCACGCTTAAGAGGTTATGAATACCATTATAATGTTATGTCGCACTGTATGGGGAGCACATTAATGACAAGACTAACAGAGAGACAGACAGATCGGCGTAGTGATGGGAAACTGAGTTGTTAGGGTTTGACTAACTCTATGGGTGGTATCCAGAATAACTGGAGAGTTGTGTATTTTTGATTTTTGTCGTTGCTTATGATTCACAGTATTTATTCCGGATGTTTCTTATTATTCATTGTGTGTGCTATAAACCCATCCTTCTGTCAGTTGTATGCCTTAATAGGTTTTGGCATTAACTTCTCAATAAATTTTTCTGAAACACGTGAATTTGAACCATGAAGATTCAGCATGTCAAGTGACAACGACCCCAGTTACGCCACAACCACCCTCATATGTAAATGTGTATGTATATACATATGTATGCACATGTACATAAGCACATATGTATGTATGCTATATATGTATGTATGTATACATAATTATATTATGTACATACGTATAAATTAAGTTGTTTTGAAAATGTTTTGACAGTGACGGTGACAGCTTTTTTGTCCGCCTGAGGGAGTAGTCCGTTGAACGGAGAAACACAGTTCTTTTATCGAAGTATAAACTGCAACTTTATTTGAAACAATTATTAAAACAAAAACAAACAGAACAAAGATTGGTAATCTTCGCAAATGACTACTAACGCAGCTGCATGGATGAGAAGGAAGAATAATCCCCGTATCACCTCGTGTGAAGCTACCTGGCACTCTCCTCCTAAAAAAGTAAGATTCTGGGAGAATATTTCTTAATAGACCTTAAAGATATTTCATCAACGAAGATGACAAAGATGACAAAGATGACAAAAATATGGGTGTCCGCGTCCGATAAAGGAAACGTAAAATGTATGCAATTTGAATAGTAAAAGCTTGGTTAGGAAAATTTGTCCGTCTAAAAGATCGGTCCGACTAACGGAGCTGTCCGTCATGAGAGATTTCACTGTGCTGGTTACGCTACCGTTCGGAGTAAAGTAGAGCCTGCTTCTCGCAACCATTTGTGTACGCGTTTCGTTTATTTTCGCACGTATGGAATGGTCCCTCCAGTATTTTGCCATTTTCAAATGGTGAGTAGAAAAGCTCCTCGTGACAAATGTTTGTCAGATATTCAGAAGAGGTGGTACCTTGGAAAACTTTTTTTTGATGTTTTGTTGGGACTGAACTCAAACGCACTCATCCCACAACGCTCATAGAAACATACTCACCCAGCGGGAAGTACAAATTAGCAACAAATAGCTAAATAAAACACAAGGAATTTTCAACACATTGCATTTTCCTACAGGTATTACTCAACAAAGAACATACCGTCTATACACAAATTCATTTCTATGTATTTATGTATTAATGTACAAACAAACAAATGAAAAACTGGTTTTAGCTTGTTTTTTTAAGCCCATCTTATCTACGTGTTAATTTACAAAACAAAAAATGTAAGCTTAACTACTGTTAATCAAAGCTCTTCAATGACAAACACTTTAATCAAAAGCATTGTTTTGAAAAAAGCAACTTACTATCTCATGAAGATCACACTCTTGAACTGTAGCGTAAATGTATGCTACGCATACGCAATGTCAAACAAACGTCCGTTCTAACATAAAAATATGAAGGTACATTACATACATAATGTACCAATGTATATACCTACGTCTTCACGATCAAAACAAAATTTATATTTTTTCGAAGCATTCTGGAGATTTAGTTCACAGATCTCGAAAACATAGAAACACAGAAGAATTAAAAATAGGTATACTTTACAATAACAACTGTGTCATGTTCGCCGATGACGTCATGCCAGCAAAAATTTTAAAACCGTTGATATAGTAGGTATACGACGCAACCGACGAGGGGACAGTGGGATGTAAAAAAAAACAGTCTGACGATCAAAAACAAAACATACCAGCCAAACCCATTCTGTGGGCATATATTAAAATTACATATAGATACATCCATACATATAGGTAAATAAATACGTAAATATGTACACATGTATTTGAATTGAAAATGAAGTCCAACCGGATTAGGTTATATGTATGTATGTACATACTTACATGGTGAGTATTTGAGCGCCAAACTCAATTTAAAGGGGGGAACAAAACAAAAACAGTGTTAAGCCACATTTGAAAATGAATGAGACTCGTATAATTTTTTTTTTACTAAAACTTCTGCAACGCTCATAGAGCTCTTATTTTTAGCCTAAAAATATGAAATCATCTGTTGCCCCTTTATAGCGTCACCCACATTAGATTCTTTAATTTTGGAAATTTTTTGATTTTTTTTTCTGTATGTGACCGTGACAGTGTGACACATTAGATGACCATAATATGCAAATTATTTCTATTCTTACAAAGTAAATAAAAAAATGTACATACATATGTATCTATAAACTTACCGCACACAGCAAATTGAAGAGGAAAAGAATATATTTAACCATCGATATTCCACAACCCATGTTGATGGTGTAAGTGTGTGTGGTATTCCTTGGCACAAAACAAAAAGAGCAAAACCTAAAAGAAAATTTCATAAATTGTCATCGAACAATTCGAAAACAAATCACAGGTAGGGCACTGTTTCCACTTTCCACGGCTAAATCATACAAATGTGACCAATCTCAATTTTCACGACGATCGCGATGTTTAGATACAAATTCTAATTATATACTCCAAGACGAATTGGATTTTTCTATTTTTGATTATTTTCTTACTCGTATTTACGTGGAGGACACAAATAATTGAGAAAGATTCTTCTGACGCGTCTTGATTGTACGAACGAGTGGTGGGTGATTTGAATCTATTGAAGCAGATACTAAAAGATACACTACCTTATGGCAAGTAAATAAAAAAATGCACAAGCAGCACGGAAATACTAGAGATCTCTTGACAGAACGTTGTGAAGCGCTGGCAGAGGCGAATGAAACTGAGATCGACAAATTTGCTTCCAAAGCCGTAACGTATTGTCAGCAAAGTCAGAGTCGATGGCGTTTTGCCCCCACATATACTCGTGCTACGATTGCAGCAGTGGTCGGCAAATTCATATAAAAAAATGTACCAATGCTGAAGTGTATCTAATGGATTATGTGGAGAAAAAGCTTCGACTCGCTGATGTCGATTCGATGTGAATATATTAAAATCCAATTAATTTTGAAAGCTCCCCGAAGAATGTTGAATAGAAACTGAGAGTGGAACAGCAGCGAAATAGAAAATGAAAACAAAGCAACAAAAACCGTGATTTACTTTAATGACCTAGAACCAGTTGGTTGTGGATCAGTTTGATTTGTCATTTGTTTTGGAAATACTACTTGAATGTACCTACATACTATATATGTATTATGCACCTATGTGGTTGCGTCTAACTCAGGTTTTAGAATAGATATGTCTAAAAAATATAATTTGCAATATTTTCGTTGAAAGTCGAATCTGAAACGCCTTTGAATCCGTTCGACGGGTCTTACCCAAAAAGCTGCTAAAATACATATACATTTTTGAAAAAAAAATACATACAAAACAAAGAACAAATGCATTCATCGGCGGTTGAGGAAAAAAAAACTCGTCATAAAACAATCGAAAAATGGTTAATGATTAAGATATATGCCCAACCTACATAAGTATGTAGATATATGTATAATAGAAAGGATTGGAAGCTATGGGGAATATGAATACTTTACGCACAAGAGTAAAGACAAGGCCCGTACCATTACTAGTTAGTTTGCCAGTCTCTTGTTATCCTTCTATAGGTTAAAGCGGTTGGAAATTCATTTTCTAGCTTTGCGAGTCAATATGATATTTTAAAACGAGAGCTTTCATTCTTGTCAGTTCATAATGTGAATTGCAATATGGCCTTAAGACGTTTGATCTTATATGGGCCTTTGTATTTTAAATAATAAAAAAAAAACGCTAGTATCCACATACGACGTACAGTTCTTTAAGTTTTGCAAAAAAACTTTTATTTTTTATTTTGCATTGTACATGCATACATACATGCATACATAAATATACATTACATATGTACATACATATATATCCATGTTTTTTATATATATCGATGTCTGTACATAGGTATGTACAGTGAACAAAAAAAAGTGCGTGAGACGCTCGCGCGTTGGAAGTTAAACTTGTTTTAAATCCAATAAGCCATTGTTAAGTTAGGGCTGTGTAATGACAGAAAATTTATTTTCTGCCACTTTGATATCGAATTCTCCGATCCTATTAATAATAGAGTATTCAGAATATACATATATATAAAGTCCGCTAGGAAATGCAGATCATAATTGTGAAAACCGCTTCTAAATCCGTTTAGTGGTTCTCGAGATTAGCGTGTTCATACAGAAAGACAAATTTTTGGGTCTTCCTTTTATACTGTTTATAGATAGATAGATAGAAAGATGTCTGCACATACGAACACGCGGTAAACAAAGTCCCATTCATGAAAGTTTTTTCACCATAAAATTCAAGATGGCGGATGACGCAATAGGGTTAGAATTCCGAAAACCGAAATGTAGACTGCCAGTGAGCCTTATCTCCTTATCTTTTCTCCAAACTCATAAGAGGTGATCTAATGCCCAATCAGTGGAGGGAAAGTTATCTTCTTCCTTTGCACAAAGGAAAGGGGGATACGCGAAACTGTGATAGTTACCGTTCAATTAAGTTGATGTCACACACAATGAAGATCGTTGAGCGGATATTAGATGGCCACCTAAGACAAATAATACGGCTGTCTGATGACCAGTGCAGGTTTATCGCGGGTAAAATCAACCACAGATGCAATTCAAAGTATAAGGATCATAATGGAAAAGCATCGTGATTCCTTAAAGAATCTGCATATGATTCTGGTTGATTGTGAAAAAGTATTCGATAGACAACCAATATGGGTAGCGCTAAAACAACGAGAGGTTCCTGAAACCTACATACAGATGATCATGGACATGTACGAGGGTGTAATGACAAAAGTCAGATGTCCCGCAGGAGGCACCGATGAATTCCCAATAAAAGTCGGTGTGCACCAGGGAAGTGTCTTAAGTCCTTTGCTCTTTATTACAGTCCTAGGTTATCTGCTTGAGGGAAAAGTGACGGACCCTAAAGTGCATCAGTTATTCTTTGCTGACGATGGAGCCAGGGGCGTACCAATCGGAAATGGCGTCTAGGGCACGCATCAAAGTTGCGCCCCTTCGTAAATTTTCTTAATATAAAAAACAGATACTCCGATTAAATAAAGCAATCATAAATCTTATTTACAAAACATTTATTTTCTATTTTATAGCGAAAGTAAGTGCGTAAAACCGTTACACAACAATTGCACCTTTCTGGCCTTCTGCGACGCAAACATATCGATGATGTTTTCGAAACTAGTTCTATCCGTTTCTTCTCGCTATACACTGAGCAAAGATAGGTCGCATACCCTTTCTTAACCCATTGTAGCCCTCAAGTACTTTTACTTTAGATAGAGCTACAGCTCGGGGTGAACCTGGGCCTGCTTCTCGCAATCATTTGTGTGTGTAAAGGGATCGAAAATGAAAGAAAAAGAAAGAGTTTTATTGATTCAAGGAAATCAATAAAACTCCCTGTGACCTCGTAATGCGAGATTTTGAGAAGCAAGAAATACGACAAAGTGAAGAATTTGTTTCGATACTGGACGCTCCCGGGCGTCCAATGGAAAATGACATAAGTATTGCGTTAGTTCCAATTTTGTCCACTGAACACATAAGTTGGTGGATGTATTGTGGTTTTATTTTATTTTTAAATTTAAAAAGTGGCGGTTTTGCGCACCCCTCTTTGAAATGCGCCCGGGGCACGTGCCCTACCTGCCCCACCCAAGATACGCCTCTGGATGGAGCCATCATAAGTGATGATCAGACTTCTTGATGTTTGGGTAGATGTTTTGGAGCGGAATGGGTAACGTATTAGCAAAAAAAAGACAGAGTATCTGTATTGCCCATTCTCTGAACCAAGTCAACCCATTCCAGACATTTATTTGAATGGAGTGGTGGTTCCCAAGTGTGAAAAGTTCAAATATCATATCAATGATCAACAGCGAAGCAACCGTTAATAACGACATCAATCATCGTGTAAGAGTAGGGTTTATGAAGTGCCAGGAAAACTCTGTCATCTTCTGTGACCGAAAAATGTCCCCTAAGCTGAAAGGAAGGCTCTACACCGCAGTTGTGAATCCGGCGCTTACATACGGTTCACAATGCTGGACAATGTACAAAAAGTATAAGAGCAAATTAACAGCAGCTGAGATGAAGATGCTTCGCATGACAGCAGGAGTAACAAAGCTTGATCGAATAAAAAGTTCCAAAATCCGAGGAAGCCTTCACGTCAAAGAACCCATCTCGAAGATACTGCAGCACGACCGGCTCACTTGGTATTGTCATATTCAAAGGAGGGATCCTACGAACCCCGTCAAAAAGGCAATGGAAATCAACGTTCTCTCACAATCGCGTAAAAGAGGCAGGCCTAAAAACTCCTGGGGCACACAAATGCAGAACCACCAGCATTTGATTGGCCTCAATAATGAAGTGATTCAAAATCGGGAGGCCTGCAGATATTTGTTGAGGTCGAACCGGCGGACCAGTAGGAATACAGTTAAGTGGGATTGTGGGAAGGTTGTGATCCCTATAATTCTGATCATAACCCCGTCGTTTAAATGGAGAGAAAAAGTATTTTTATTTAAATTAAACAAACATTTACAACAAGATTAAAATTAAGTATCTATAAAGATGTAGATGTTAATTAAATGGAATAGAAATTTAATTTAGATTTAATTACAAGTATGTAGATAATAATTATTAGAAAACATTTTAAGTGAAAATAAAAAAGCATTAAATGAAAGACTTAAAACTAATAAATATACTTTTAGAAATAAACTATGTAGGTACATAATGTATAATATATTCGTATAACAAAAATGTATCAATGCCAGCCAAATATGCAAAGATTTAAAGTTTTATCAAAAGAAAATTATGTACTAAAACTGACAGCATAGACAACCAACTGAGATTTGGAAAGTGCTGCCAATCCATAAACAAAATCGACAACCTAGTGAAGATCTGATCAAACTTGGTCCTGAACATAAACATATTATGTACGCAGGCAGACTGCAGTGCAGGACCCAACTCTGAAGTTGCGATGCAATTTAAGTTTTGCTGTCATAGCAATGGACGACATAGATGCGTAAGAGAGTGACAATAAGATGAAAATAACCGATGGTCGTTAAAAATTCGAGTCATCATCAAAACCAACATAATTTTAAAGGAAAATGGCTTTGCATCTATACCGAAGCCCGTACTTATGTATAAGTTTAGTAAAGTCACAAGTCGTAATAATCTAGTTATTAAATCTTATTATTAAAAAGTCTTGCCCGAATGTCTGCCAAATGCAATATCATTTTATTGCCAGCTGACTGTATGATATATGTAAGTACGTATCTATGTATGTACACGGCGAAGGTTTAGCTCTTATTAATTCACTTGATATCCTGATAGACAAAAATATCATCGCCTTCGGTTGGATGCGTTAACAGTATATTTTTTTTATGTACACTCGTTTATGGATCTATATTTGAAACGTCAAGTCAAAGAGTATCGATCGGTGGCCACGGCCACCCATTTCGATATTTTTGTCTTAATTGCAACGTTCTGATAAGGATTAAGTTTAACCAGCTCCCACATGTACATTACGTGGGTATAAATACGAGCTATTTAAAACGATTGGGAAACCACTTTAACAAAACTGATGAGATATGTAATGTACTAGCAGTACAACTTTTCAAATACACGACGTTAGGAAACACTGCGATGTTACATTCTCTAGTTAAATTAGTGTTAAAATTGGGCAGTATATATGTAAGGATTAAATTTATAAGTCAATGTAAAAACAAACCCATTGAGAAGAGAGATTGTCTGTGATTGTAGACTTGAACCTATTATTGACCTTTGGGTAAAGTGCGTAGGGTACAATTATTCCAAATCCTTTTGTTTTTCTTCTTGGGCTTTTTATAATCTGCATATGCACTACATATGTATAATGTATATGAATTTATGTATGCACACCTTATAAATTGAAGCTAGATCAGAAGGGATGAAGCATTTCTTGCATCGCGTCGATTAAGTAAGCCTAGACGCTTAGACTACTGAAATGAAACTGGGTCTTGGGGGACACCAATTTGATGAATTGTAAACTAGAAACCATCCAATATAACCTGTATTAAAATTGTGTATTTTTCAGTTTTTTCAATTTGCTACTTTGCTACATTAACAAAAAATATGTCAGGCAATAAGATGAGAAAAAAAAATTTAAAAATTTTTTTTAGTTTGAGCTCAGTAACATTATTATTGATTAGAGTCAACACCCGCTAGCGGTCAAACCAGGAAACATAGAACCTTGAATTTGATACCAGTTCATATATGAGACTCGACCAACAACTTAATGTCATCAAAACAATCTTAACACCGCCCAAATTAATTCGGGCATCACAGGGTTAATTTTAAAATTTGCCCCATTATGCTACATTTTATTTTTTCGAAGTTTCCTGCAAAATATTTTGTTTCTGTTTGGCAATGCCCTCTGTTGCTTTCAATCCCATCAATAGATCTGTTCAATGAAGCTGTACTGGACTGAGAAGAACAGAAAAGTACAAGGTTTATGTGTTCAATGAGAAAAGTTTCTGTCCAAAACTGATTTGCTTTGTGTTCAACGACTCTGTCCTGGACAATTTTCGGCACCTACTCTTGAGGTAGAACAGATTTGTGAGAAATGTTGCACATTTGATTGTTTTATTTGAAGTGAAAAGTGTTTCGACGAAATTTAAGTTTACCAAATGGGAGAAATTGAAGTTCAATCGCAAAAAGGGCAATCAGTTATTATAAAATGCCATAAATAATTTGGATAGCATTAAGTAAAATAATCACAAATGCAGATGTCATTTTTGACAACAAACATATGGCTGTAATTTTTTTTTTTATAATCTGCACATGCTAAAGGGGATATGAATACCCTTATACTGTTTACACACAGCGCGAGCACATGAAGAACAAGAACGAGAGACAGACAGATCGACGTAGTGATAGGAAACTCAGATGTTAGGTTTCAACTAATGGATGGTGCCCAGGATAACTGGAGAGTTATGTATTATTGAAAGTGATGCCATTGCTTATGATTCACATAAATTTTTTCCAGATGTTTCCTATTATTAGTTTGTGCGATTTATTTCTTCAGCCATACCACCATTCTACTGCCAGTGTTATGCTTTCGCAGCAGGTTTTGATATTAGCTTCTGAAACTGATCAACTTATTTTTATTTCGTGAGAAATAAATGTTTCTGCGACATCTGGATTTGAACCGTGAACCTTCAGCGTGACAAACGACGACGACTACCACTACGCCACGGCCACCCATTTCTTTGCTGACTTGATCTGACATTTTTTACAAATCTGAGCTGTTCTGATCTGCCTTTTTTCTCATTGAGCAAAGCTTATTCATTTGAGGGTGAGAGGTGAGTTTTCTGTTTTGTGCATCCAAAACATGCATATTTATTCTGTCAGAATTCGAAAACTGGTAAATTGCCAACTGTGTGAAGTTTAAACTCGATCAGAAAGATGATAAATTGTACTTATAAATTGCTATAGATGGCTCAGAAACTTTATGCAGATTCGTAATAAGACAGCGAAAAGAAAAGGAGGAAAAAAATAAAAACAAACAAATAAAAAAATATAGATAGTATGGAAGTTTCGAAGAGCATTGCCTGGTCATATTTCGCAACGTAAATTATATTCCGCCATCCAACATGGATTCCCTTCCAAAAGTTGAAGGAAGTGCTTTCCTGAATCCTGACTCCAAGGTAGCACAACATATGACTTGTGCTAGAACGAAAACGGCAAGTATTACCTATATACAATCATTATTTGTAAAGTAAATTGATTGTTCTTACAAACGTTCTTCTTTTGTTTTTGCTACTTGAAGGCTACTCTTCAGAATGAGAGATTTTGCTACATTTGCTACTTTTCACAGTTTTTCGGGCTACATTTATCCAAAGTCAAGCGGCAACGCTGGTCCACCATTTGTGTGTGCGTGTTATTTTTTCTACGAAATGGAAGGGACCTACAGTTTTTTGGCGACTCTGAACGGCGAGCTGAGAAGCTTCTCATGACAAATGATACTCTTTGATTGCTTGTCAGACATTCGAAAGAGGTGGATTTAGGTGTTTTTGCTGGGATTGAACCCGGGCAACGCACTAACAACCACGGCCACGGCGACCACGCCTCTGTAAAAATCCAGGGTAACAATGTTATAGTATGTAGCTAAATGATGAGTGTTCAGACATCAGAGTAATGATGATGAAGGCACTGGGGTGCTTTTCGCTGAGTTAGACCCTCCAGTAAAACTTTGGCTACTTTTTGCTTTGTTCCCGGACCTATACATTTTTTCTTCAAATATTGATATGTGTATTTTAAATTTTTACAAAACCTGTTTTAAGAATGGTAAATATACGTAAGTTAAAATATGTTTTATTAAGTTTTGTAAGCCTTTCATTGTGTTTAAAAAAGCGGTTACTGCACGTAACCAGTAGATAACTAAGTACAACATAGAACGAAAATTGTATTATTTATTTTTCTATATTTATTGTTTAAAATATTGTGATACAAAGTAAAAAAAAAATTGTTTTATCATTTGAACAAAAATCCAATTTTTCATTAATTGTTCACCGAACAAATAAATCACTCCGAATAACACGTGCAATCAAAGTATGTAAATGCACAAATTGTCAATTTCAACGCATTCACAACTGGTAGAGACGTTTTTTTTATCGTTTTAGAATGAATTTCACTTCCTAGAAATCAACTTGGTTTCATCACAAAACCACTAGGAAAATAGAGTAAAACTATTTAGTATGTGGTTTCATACTGAAACCACTAGGACACAAAGGGTTAAACAATATTGGCTGATGGTGACTATTAATAAACGTTTGTATGACATGGTAAAATCTGGAAAAATAACAAGATTCGTAAAAAAATGCCCTAGCTCGTAGTATATCCGGGGTGGATAAGCAGTTATTTATAATCTTAAATAAAAATAATAAAACTACATAATGCAATTTAACGGCTTACCATAAATTATACTCCCACATAAAACCAAAAGGATTCAATTATATTAGAAGTTTTTCATAACTTACATACGTACATATAAGTACATACATGCATGTATGTAAATTCCTCTGATGATGTGGTGACGACATGACTATACCATGAGTTATTACCTGCTTGCTTACTGCTATTGCATACATTTAAAATTCTTGCTGGAACGTAGTTTGTATGTCATCTGGCACGCAAATTCCCTTTCTCGCAAAGTCTAACTACATATATGTATGTATACATGTAGTAAAAGTATATACAATTATAGTATGTATTTTTGCAAACCTCGATATTTGCAACCTACGTAAATGGATTTTCTTTTTTCAATTTTTGCAACAAACCCAAAACAAATACAAAATTTGTGTGGTAAGCTTTACTACATATTATGCAATGTTGGAGGTAAGAGCAAACTTCTGCCGACATCATAAATCGTCTTGACGTGTAGTAACATCAACGCGCCCAGATTTTTTGTTTGTTTCAAATCCCCGAATTGAAGCAACATTTTTTTTTCGTTTTCCTTCATTGAGTCGTGTTCCTTTTGAAATGATCATTTGAGCACTGTAAGCAATAAATCCGCAAACCATGTAGAGGCACTCAAAAAGGGTCCATCGCCATAAAATATGCAGCCGAATGATCAACGTAAAGGTTGACTAATCTTTACTACAAAAAAGATCGTTGAGCCGTCCTTGTTTCTCTTGCAATTATGAAGAATCACTAAAAAGCTTAAATTCAAAATGTGCCATCTTTTTCTTGGCAAACGTTTGGGAAGAGTTAAAAACGAATATAATTGCTAAATGTTGGAAAAAGGTAATCTGAAGTAAATCCTTTTCGGGAGGAAGAAAACTGTATTCTTTTGCTACTAATTTGTAGCCCTGCATTTAAATTAATTCCTTTTTTCTAAAAATATATTTGAATGCATAAATTTTCTTTTTAATAAAACTAAAATTCTTAATGGTACACGCAATATTATTTTGATAACTCAAAGTGTGTAAGTCTTTTAATTTTCTGTTTGATTTGTGCAACTTTTCAACTTTTTCTGTTTTCATGAGTTGCATAAATCAATCACAGTTTTGCAATTTTTTAAAACCGAATTAAACTGGATATACAGGGCACAGATAAGAGAAATATACAGATGTAGAATAGTAGAACAAAAGCATGTTACAAAAAAATTTTAAAACCAGCATACTAAAATCCAAAAACCAGCATACTATTATTATTATTATTATTATTATTGTTGAAGGGTGAGATGCACCGCGACCTTAAGATCTATTGTGCCCCCTACAAGTCCTAGACGAAGGAACATCCCTCTCGTCATTATTCCTATTGGAATCGGTTAGAGAGAGCTTCGCTCACACCTAGCCCAGGTGAGAATTCCATAGGTCACAGCACCTCATCCAGACCAATTTCCCTGAGAAATCGCAGCAGGATTTTGGGTGCTATGAGTGGTAGATCCTCTGCTGTAACTTGGTACTTACCCAAGCACTTGAATCTTTTCTGGGTTAATGCCCCACATTCCACCAGTATGTGTTCTGGAGTTTCGCTGGACTCATCGCAAAATCTGCATGAGTCCTCATCTGATAGACCTAGCTTCCTGAGATGTCCCCTGAGTTTACAATGCCCAGTAAGAAACGCAGTCAGGATGCGGAGTTTGTTTTTGTCAAGGCTGATGCAAGCTTCGAATCTCTTCAGGTTGTAATTACCGAGCAGTTTCTTTGCCTGTCTTAGACCCTGAGTTTTTGTCCAGGACTTAGCCCTGTTTGTCTTCTCCAGTGATCGGAGCTCCTCTTTTATTGTATGTTCCCCTATGCCGCAGAAGGGTTCAGGACCCACAAATGGTGTGGCAGCCCCTTTCCTGGCAAGTTTGTCCGCCTCTTCATTACCTTCTATCCCCAGGTGTCCTGGTACCCAGTATATGGTGACGTTGTTTCGTTCGCCCAGTCTATTTAGTTTGTCTAGGCATTCCCAGACAATTCTAGATTTGATGATCTGGGCTCCTATTGCCTTGATAGCTGCTTGGCTATCTGACATTATTGCAATGTCGCATCTATTGTAGAGCTTATCGAGATTGAGTTGGGCACATCTGTCGATAGCACAGATTTCAGCTTGAAAAATGCTGGTGTAGCTGCCCATGGGTTCGAATAGTTTAGTTCCGGGCCCAGACACTCCTGCCCCCGTTCCTTCCTTAGTTCTTGAACCATCCGTGTACCATTTGATGGTGTGCGGACTTAGCCCATAGATTCTAGATTCGTTGCTCCAGTCTTTCTTGTTGCTGAGTTTGATATGAAAGTTTTTCTCCCAGCTGAATTTTCTAATCCCGTCGTCTCTAGGAAGGGCTAGAAGGGGAAGCTTATTGGCCATTGCATGATGGTCTTTATGGCTGATGCATTTTCCTTTTCCTATTCCTTCTTTGGCCATTCTTAGAAACGTCCTATTTGCGGTTTCATTCACTACCAGATGCAATGGAGTAAGCTCCAATAACACCTCCAGTGCTGCAGTTGGACAGGTTCTCATTGCACCCGTCATGCATACGCATGCTAGTCTCTGCACTTTATTTAGTGTATTTCTCGTAGTTGTCAGACTGGTTCTTTTTGCCCATGCTATTGCCCCATAGGTGATCACAGGTCTCACCATGCTAATATACATCCATCTGAGAATATGAGGTCGACAGCCCCATGATTTGCCGGCTATGCTTTTACATATCATGAGTGCACGAGTCGCTTTCTTGGTAACCTCTTCTGTGTGCTTCTTCCAGTTCAGTTTACTGTCAAGGTACACTCCTAGGTATTTGACTTCTAGCACAGGAGTAATGACTGATCCTGAGAGGGTAATAGTCTTCATGTGCGGAAGCTTCCTCTTTCTTGTGAAGGGTACTAGCGTTGCCTTGGCCGGATTGATGTTAAGTCCCGCTATATTGCACCATTCTTTTGTCACTATAAGCCCTTTTTGTATTATATCACATAAGGTTTCCTCGTATTTCCCTCTAGCGATTAGGACAATGTCATCAGCGTAAGCTTGACAGTCTATGCCGAGGTTGGTCAGTTTTTCAAGGAGTTCGTCCACGACGAGACTCCAGAGCAGCGGTGATAGTACTCCCCCCTGCGGGCAACCCTTAGTGGTATTTATTTTGATGGTGTGTAGTGTCGTGCAAGTTTCCGCCGATCTTGTGCTCAGTAACTCGCGTACCCATCTTATGATAGTGTCGTCAACGCCTTTCCTGCTCAAGGAGCGTCCAACCGCTTCATGTGAAGTGTTATCAAAGGCTCCTTCAATGTCTAGAAAAGCGCAGAGTACAGTCTCCTTAGTGTCCAGTGCACCTTGGATTATAGTATTTAGTTGATATAGAGCAGTCTCTGTTGATCTGCCTGCTCTATACGCGTGCTGAGAGTGATGTAAGGGGGATCTGTGGAGAATCTCCTCCCTTATATAGTTATCGACAACCTTTTCCATAGTCTTCAGAAGAAAAGATGTGAGACTGATTGGACGATAGGACTTAGGCTGCATTGGGTCCTTTTTCCCCACTTTTGGTATGAAGACCACCTTTGCCCTACTCCACTGACTCGGTACATAGCCCAATGCAAGGCTACTTCTAGTTATTTTCTCTAGGAGTGGCAGGAGTTCCTCTTTTCCTTCCTGAAGGAGTGCTGGGAAAACTCCATCTACACCAGGTGATTTGAACGGTTGAAAGGTTTTGATGGCCCATTCCAACCTACTTTTAGAGCAGATAGTGGAAGCAAGCTCCCAGTCAACTCTACGTGGTCTAATGGCGTGGTTAACTCCCACGGTTTCTACACGGAGTGAGCTTCCAGGAAAGTGAGTTTCTAGGAGCAAAAGTGCCCTCTGTTCTTCATTCTCCGTGAAGCTGCCGTCTGGGTTTTTTAGAGACGTTGAGATTCCGCCTGTTTTAGAAAGTGCCTTGTGAAGTCTGGCAGCTGTCGGAGTGTTTGTGATTGTTTCACAGAAACCCCTAAAACTGTCTCTTTTCGCCTTTCTTATTTCTTTGTTGTAATGAGTGAGTACCGTCTTGTAGCTCTGCCAGTCACCGTTACGCTTAGCCAGATTAAAAAGCTTGCGAGTGTCGGATCTTAATTTTGACAGTTTATTGCTCCACCATGGTACTGACCTATTACCTCTGGTTGTACGAGTGGGGCAGCTCGTCTCGTACGCGTCAATGAGGGCCCCTGTCACATCATTTACCGTATTCTCAAGTTCTAGGGGGTGTGCCGGAGCTCTTCCTACCTTTATTTGCTCCAGATTAGCGCCTAGATTTTCCCTAAAGCTATCCCAGTTGGTTTTCCTTGGATTTCTAATTGGATTTGAGATGATACTTGTCTCCTCAATCTCAAACTCTATAATTCTGTGATCAGATATGGAGGGCTCATTAGATACCCTCCAGTTTTTGATTAGCCTGCTGATGCTCGGACTACCTAGCGTGAGGTCTAAGACTTCCTGCCTAACCCTAGTGACAAAGGTCGGAGTGTTTCCTACATTTAATATATCAAGTGAGGAGCTAAGTATGAATTCTAATAGGTACTCACCCCTAGGATTGTTGTTGGTGCTCCCCCATAGTTCGTTATGCGCGTTCGCATCACAGCCCAGAAGTATTGGTAATTGCAGCTTGTTGCAGTGCTCCACAAGTCTTTGCAATTCCTCTGGTGCAGCCGGTCCATCCCCGGCACAGTAGACTGATGCTATCACTAGGTTCTGGACAGCCCCCCCAGTTCTAAGAGTGAGCTGGATGGGTACAGTGTCCTTTGTGGCAAATTCTGAAAGTAAAATGGGCTTAAATTTATTCCTGACTAAGATGCAAGCTCTAGGCCTGGTTACCCTCATATCCCAAATTACCTGTGCATCCTTGCAAGAAAGTCCTCTTATAAGCCCCTTCCAGATCCATGGCTCCTGGATTAGTGCAAGCCCAAGGTCTTGAGTGGTAAACATCCTGGCAATCACAGCTGAAGCTGCTTTAGCGTGATGGATGTTTACCTGGGCGATCCGTATTTTGTTGACGGACATCGAGTTATTGCTTTGGTGGGGCGGGAGCCCCTTCCTCAGCTAGCAGGAAAACCTCATCTTCTGTTGACGGCTCAAGGGAAAGGTGGATAGCTGTCCTATTAAGGTCCTCCACGTCCGCGTCTTCGTCCAGAATCCAGCTCCCCGGAGATGTCGACCTATTGTCGCTTTCCTCTGCTACCATTTGTAGGTCCATCTGTTCTACAGGGGGGACTGGTACTGGAACTTGTAGCTGATTCAGTGGCTCTGCTATCGTTTTGGGTACTGATGATGCCGGAGAGGAGGAAGGCTGGATAATTTCCCCGGTGATCCCTTTAGGCCTCTTGAGACCATGTACCGCCACCCTGCCGAATCGATAGCTCAGCGAGCCATTACTCTCCAGAACCGCTGCGTATGATTTCTCGTCGATTCCGACTGCCAGTACTTGCCCAGCACCTTCGTCACGGCAATGAAGGATCCTCCATGCTTGGATGTTAAGTCCTTCGTTTTGGGCTGCGATTGAGGTAGCAGGCTCCTGTCCTGCGCTCCTTGGCAGAAACATAGTGATGCTGTGGGCCTTTGGAATCTCGGCCTCGCTGCACGCGACGAGCTCCACCCCCTTCCATTTCTTCAGTTTGGAAACTGCTATTTTTAGCCACTCCGCTGAGCTCTTGGTCTCGCACTCAATTAACAGCATCCCGTGTCTGAAATGAATGCCGAGGAATTTGAGTTTGTGCTCCCATCCAAGCACCATTTCCGCTAGTATAGCGTTCTCCAGGATCCTAAGGTCCTCAGCGCCAAGCATATCCTGCGGGTACTTTTTGGGTAGTACCGCAATCTGCTCTGCCATTACTGCCTTGGCGTAGCTTTTGCTTGCCTGCGTTTCCCTTGCCTTAGTGGGCTTAGCCCTCGACTTTGCAGCATCCGTCTCCATCCTGCGGCGTTTTTGCTCATTGCTAGCAGGAGGAGTAATGGATTCGCTAGTTCTCTTCAGCACGGTTGTATTGGTTGAGCCGGGCTTGGCCCTATGCTCCTCCGCTTTCTGCCTTGCTACCTCAGGTGCAAAGCCCTTTTCGAGGTATCGCAAGTACCATCTGTTGCCTGCACCACTCAGCCCTTTCCTCAGTGGATCATCTTTACCGCCTGGTTGGCCTGGCGGCGGCATTTGCGGAACGTTGCGTTTCCTTATAGGGCAGGTGGAGCTTGATGGTTTGAGGGTTTGAGCTGAGCTCGTATCCTCACTCCTGGGCTCCACTGTTTCCGCGAGTGGGTGGTTGCCTCTGATTTTGTTGACTTGAGCTTGGCTCTCGTCCTCCTTTCTCAAAGCCGCGACCGACTCGGTATGTGTATATTTTTGCTGGGGTTCCAGCATCTGCTTTGGGTTCTCCAAATTCCGGTTGGTTGCATGCACCCACCTAGAACTGCTCCCGCCACTGGTACTGGATTTCTCCCCAGTGAGATCTTTGGTACAGAGCCGGCGCTCCATTATGATGGCGATCTCACTTGCAGTTAAATCCTGCATATTTGTTGGTGTTTTGTTTTGGTTTTTTTGTTTTTTGTTTTTATTTTTGTTTGTGTACATTTGGTCCCACGAGTAACGCGGGAAAGAAGAGTCCGCCACGTCAGAGCCCCGTATAACGTGGTAAGGCCATGCTTACTCCTTGAGGCGACCCGGTATCAAGGAGGCTCCGTACGAATACAGCCGGTATACCCCCTGGCTGCAAACCAATCCAATAGGCACGGGTCGCGTGACACCCTGGATTAGGGGGTTGGCAGATCTTAGTCGTCCCTCCACAAAAATTCTGACCAAAGGCGGTAATTCTCTCGCGAGCAGGAGCTCACAGTAGAATATCCGCAGTTGACCTGAGGGTTGTGTCATTGGGATTCAAGCCTCCGCACCAACGTCAAGGTGTCTGCCGAGCGGAAGAGCATACTATCATACTACCAGCATACTATCATTGTATTTATATCCTATAGTAATGACAAGAAGGGCATACAAATTGTTTGCAGGTTTCCTCGCAATCTTTGTGGCGCTGTTAAGAATATGATGTGTGTGTGGATTGTGTATAAGATAAGAATTTTGATTTTTAAAGTTTCGAATTGGTTTGTGTTTAGAAGAAAAGCTTACTCGGAAATATAGCTTGCAGGACAGAAATAGATTACGCTTACATTCTGCTCTACACAACCAAAACGATGTTGTTGAGATAGGACATTATTCTGTGTGTATGTATCCCTTTTTCCTTTTATTAATGCCCCTATTCCGTAAGACAACTTTTGTTAAGTTGAGTTGAAATTTGGTTGAAATTTGAAATTCGGTATTACTGAACACAACTCTGAGAAAAAGAGTTGCCTGTCAACATAAAACCAAGATGGCGAATCCTCTCTAGAGTTGTGTGGGGATTTTTCTGGTATTATGGTAGACAACGCAGTTATGTTTTGGTTGCTAGAGCTGTCAAAAACTAACAACTGGGTTTAAGCAGTTGTTTGAGAGTAAATGTTGAGATACGAAAGATGGAAAATGGACAAAAAGACGTATATCGGACAAATGAAATAATGCAATATTATTAATAACGTCATTAAGAAAATGTGTGCAGCTTAAAAGCATATACTCCACATTAGTTGGAGAAAATAGTTTTACATCTTCAGCACTCGGAATTGCAATTGCAATTGCAATCGAGCGTCCATGCAATTTTAACAAATCTTTGGTTTCGATTTGAACGAAGCAAAATGCTTCTGTGTTCAGTACAAAAACACTTGTAAATATTTAAAAATAACAGAAGTAATTTACACATTGCAAATGCATATTCTTTGCTTAGCATTTTTTCTAGTTGGAATTGGAATATGTCACGGATAGATTTTCATATGCGCACAACAATAAAAATATTATCTTCATCATTATTATCATTAAAAAAAACAAATCAAAACTTCTTTTCATTCCGTTTTTATTGAATATTGAGTTTCTGTTGGCAAAATTATTTTCTACTTCGACCACCAGAGGTCAGATTTACGTTAAATAGTCAATTTGTAGTTGTTATTCGCATCTAAAAGTATGCAATTTTTTTTACAATCACAACTGAAAAAGGTTGTTTTATGTAATATGAAAAATTCGTTGAGTTGCGCGAAAGTGGAGTTGAATGACAGCCAACTCGAATAAATTGAGTTGTGTTATGGAATAGGGGCATAAATTGTTTTGTAATGGTTGTGTGTGCTACATCAGTGATTATACATCGGGGAGTGGGAGGGGGGAATCATCTTCGAAGAGATGGGTTTAAAACTTGGAGGAAAGGGATTGAAGGGAGGTAAATTGAGGGACTAGGACAAGGGACATGGGAAAGTAAATTTGGGCCACTAAGAAGCGGGTTGCGTGCCTGGTTCGGTCTTCGGCTGAAGCTCGTCGGATTGGGGTGGGGTCTTGCTTCCGTGGATCCCAAGCGCACCACTACACAAAGAATTGCACGCGTTCATATAAGCAAATTATCGAAAGAGAAAAAAAAATTTACGAAATCTAAAGTCTGTACTCTGCAGCCTACCATTGCCTGTGGGAGAGAAGATGTAATTCTCCCTAGCGGGTCATTACCCCCCCTGCCTTGTGCAGTCCCCGCTGAAACTGAATTAAAGACTTGCACCCAAAAAAAAAGAAACGGAATCAACCTTCTGGGGGTCGACCAGCCAAGGCCATTAAAAAGAGACTCTAATTTTAAATTTAGCAATACATGTTTATTTCAAATTAATCTTTCTTAGACTTAAGCGTATTATAAAGGTAACCTACGGTCCGAGGACAACAAACTAAAACTAACTTTAGGTATCGGGCGCGAGAAGATGCAGTGACTCATAAAAATAATTAAAGAAAAACAAACTAAAAGTCTTACCTTGTTCATCCCGCGTCGCCAGGCCTGCCGAAGGGGGTACCTAGATACATCTAGTAAAGGAAAGATATAAGGAAACTACGGAAAATTCAAGTAGGCTTCGCACCCTTTACCTTAACATAAAGAACCGAGGGAAGCGGTCCTCAAATTTAAATGCAACAGCGCAAGTGGCGCGATAATTATTCAACAAAAAAAATTATATCAATTCAAAAAAAAAAGAATCGTAATCGTACTTAATGGTTTATTCTTGCGAAAGAAAATTTAAAACAAACAAAAATTTTATTAATTAGGAAAAGAAATAGACGGCTATACCGCATTAAAGAAAATAATAATAATCTACTACCTTAAACGCCAGGTGCGTGGATCAAGAAGTATCGATAGGGTTCAGGCGTTATTCACCGCCTTTTAAATGAAGAAAAACAAATTAGTACCAGGAACGGATAAGCCGCACGTAATTACTAAAAAAAATCAATAAGACCACGTACGAGACGCGTCACAAACAAAAAAAATAATCTCGAAAGGTATGTAAATCTTATCGATACGTCTTGACTTACAACCGGATGTACCGCATTTAGGGAACTTAATTAATCAGATAATTAGACCATTTAGGCCACACGGACATTGTCGAAGAAAAAAAAATATAATAATTACTTATACAAAAGCACAAAATACGGCGATTTGGCCGCTTTCGGTATAAATCTAAAATGTGACTAACTAGTCCGAGAATACAAAGCTTAGGCGACTTAAACGCGAGTGAAACAAAAAAAAATTATTAAATACGAAAAGAAAGAATTTAAGCAACACTTCACTCTACGAGAGACCCAAAATAAATTGCACGAAAGAGATTGTCCCAGAGGGGGATGTACGTAACCTTATCCTAGTCCCCTGGAGGCTAAAATAGCACCGTGGTAAGGGGATCTGGTGTCGTGTCCGCTGCCGCAACTCGGTGGCCTACGTCCAGGCTTTGGGTTCACCAATCGGATTTCGATGACAATGACGCCAGGTCAGAAGGAAAGGAGGGTGGCAAAAGATTTAGTGGGCCAGATATGCACTTTTTCACCAGGTCACTGCACACGCGCTTATTGCTTGCGTGGTTAAATTGCACATCAGGTGGGGGAGTCACAGGCACGCCAGATCACTTGACACGTGGTGGCGGCACGGGGGGGGAGATTAGAGATCAATTGGCTTTATTTTATTTGGGTTTTTTTTTTTTTCCTTTTTATTCGGTCTTATCGGAGCACTGAAGTTGCTTTGGGGACTAACCGATCATTTCTCGAGTCGCGCAGGTGGTCCGGAGAACTTTCCCGGAATTTTTCTTATGGTATGGGGGACCAGGACACGTGGGAGCGGGTCGATACCGAGAGGAGGCACTCACAAAAAAAAATTGTATCGTCGTTCTTTTTTTTTTTCTCGGGGAGGTTGAACACCATTCGGGCTGTGGCACGCGGTTTTCTTTTTGTATTCCAATATGGAATTAACAAACTATTGCAACCGAAATGAACTTTAAAACTTTAAACAAAGAAGAACTTTAAAATTTTCCACTCGGTGGAATTTCCCGATCGCGACTTCGCTACCAGCCGACCTCTCCGTGTGACTGTCCAGTCTACTCTGCCAAAACCCAATTTTAAAATCCTCCATCACACTTAAAGTCGACGCGGCTCCTCCATACCATCAAAAATCCAAAAAAAAACTCTCCCCTTTTTCAATATCGTTTTACTAGGCTGCCGTGTGTGTGTCGGTGACGAAAAAAAAAATCTCTCTCTCGTTTGCTTTCTCGGTATTTTTTTTTTTTTTCCTTTTCGTATCGTTGCGCTGCTGTGGGTATGCCTACGACGTAAAAAAAACTACCTCTCGTTTGCTGTCTCGTTATCTTTTTTTTTTTTCTTTTCGTATCGTTGCGCTGCTGTGGGTATGCCTACGACGTAAAAAAAACTACCTCTCGTTTGCTGTCTCGTTATCTTTTTTTTTTCTTTTCGTATCGTTGCGCTGCTGTGGGTATGCCTACGACGTAAAAAAAACTACCTCTCGTTTGCTTTCTCGTTATCTTTTTTTTTTCTTTCGTATCGTGGGGCTGCTGTGGGTATGCCTACGACGTGAAAAAACTACCTCTCGTTTGCTTTCAAGTTTTTTTTTCTTTTCTTGTTTACCAGGCAACTGTGTGTGTGCCGGCGAGAGAATCTACACGGTGGTAAGGGTAACCATTGCGTGGTCACGTACGCCACGTAGGCAGTTAGTTTGCCTATACCTGCTCCTTGCCCCGTCGTACGACGTTTCCCCCCTCGATCCCAGGTCAAAGGAGTTTGGGACCGGGACCAGAACGGGGTATCGCCTTACCGCTACGTAGAGAAAAAGGGTTCGAACAAAAAAATTGTTTTTCGATGCTGAACCGCAAGAATGTTGGCGCGTGGCTAAATATGTGAGCAGCCGACTTTGCCGGGGACGTACACTTGTCATCTGTACTTTCAGGCGGCGGGGTGAAAAAGTACACCGGACGAGGGCGGCGTTGGCTTGAAATTGGGCAGGGCGCCTGACAGCCTCCGTTACAAAACAGGTTAGGTGTAGCTGGATATTGCGAAAGCCTAAGCTGGGAGAGGTTGGCTAGCGCCTTATATCTTTAGCATGATATGTTCCCAAAGCTTTGCCCGATAGATCTTCCAGAACATAGTACGAGGAACCTTGTACTGAGCGTATTCGGGCTTTCACAAAAACTGGTGCGAGCTTGGCGCTGAAGCCTTTTCCAAAATTGCTCTGGGCGAAATTCCTCCGGTATACTTCGTCGCCTACCTTGAAACGGATGACCTTTGATCTGGTGTTGTACCTGGTAGCATTCTTTTGGAAAGCGGCCTGAATGTTTTTCCGGACTTGATCGCGTATTTTGGATTGGGTTTCGACACTTAGTATCGGCACGTCTTCTCCATTCAACATCTGAAGGTTTTTCAGCAGAGCGTAGTCCGAACCGTGTTGTATCATATTTTGTCCGTAGAGTACGTAGTATGGGCTGCAACCGATGGAGCTGTGCAACGTGGTTCTCAATGAACACGTTATACTACTTAGGTGCACATCCCATTCGTTTTGGTCCTTTTCAATATACGCCCGCATGGCTGCGATCACCGATCGATTAACACGTTCTGAGGAATTGGATTGCGGGGAGTATACTGCCGTTACCATGTGGTTCACCCCGTAGGTGGAAAGAAAGTTTTTGAACTCCACGGACTTGAACTGTACCCCATTATCGCTGATAATGGTCTCTGGAACGCCGAAGGCGTGGAAAACGTCCTTTTCGAGAAAGTCCATGATGGGTTTGGTGGTACATCTCCTCAGGGCTTTTAGGAAAACGTACTTCGACAGGTGGTCTAGAACTATAAGGATACCGATGTTTCCTGATTTCGATCGAGGGTATGGTCCCAATAAATCGATATAGAGCTTTTGGAATGGCCGAGAGGAGATGACCGGTTGCCCCATCGGTGGTCTTAGGATTACATTGGGGCTTTTGGTGGACTTACAGGTCTCACACGCCGACACATAATTTCGTACATCTTTTACCATTGAGGGCCAAAAGAGATAACGTCTCAACTTTTCAAGTAGCTTTCCTATTCCGCAATGAGCCGAAGTAGGAGGATTGTGAGCATTATGTAGAATTTCCGTTCTTAACCCTGACGGAACCCAAAGTTTCCAGGTCTCGCTGTCGGTCACTGGAGATCCCGTGGAATGCCTAGTGCGTTTATACACAAACCCGTCGGCGACTTTTAGATCGGGGAGTTTGGCTTGGCTGTCCAAGATTTGGGTCTTCAGAGCCTTGTACTCATATGAGGAGAAAAGCGGAGACTGAAGGTTCACCATAGGTGCTATCTCTCCCAGAGCGCTTAGGTCTTCGGTGTCCTTCCGGGACAAACAATCGGGTACGACGTTACAAACGCCCTTGCGGTGTTTTATGCAAAAATCAAATCCCTGTAGTTTCAGGGCCCACCTCGCCAATCTGCCCGAAAGGTCTTTCTGCCTCATCAACCATTGAAGACTCGCGTGATCCGTTATAACAGTAAACTCATGTCCCTCGATATACGGCCTGAATTTCTTGATTGACAGCACCGCTGCCAGGCACTCCTGTTCGGTTACCGAATAGTTCTTTTGGGCTTTGTTTAATTTTTGGCTCATGTAAGCAATCGGGTGCTCTACTCCTTCTTCGTCTAACTGGGCTAATACGCTCCCCACGCCGTACTGACTGGCATCGCATTGAACAACGAACGGTCGCCTAAAGTCGGGCGTGTTTAATACCGGAGCGGAAGTGAGCTTTACTTTAAGCAACTCGAAGGCTTCCTGAGCTTCTGTGTTCCAATCAAATGACCGACTTTTCTTCAGAAGGTTGGTTAAGGGGGTGGTTAGTGTCGCAAAGTTAAGGATGAACTTTCGGTACCAGCCGGCCATGCCTAGAAAACGACGTAGCTGTCTAACCGATTTAGGTGGAGGAAAATTGACAATCGCTGCTATCTTATCCGGATCAGTTTGAATGGATCCGTAGCCCACGATGTGACCAAGGTACTTTACCGCCTTTAGGCAAAACTTACTCTTAGGAATGTTTATCGTTAAACCCGCCTTTCGGATGTGCCCCGCCACTTCCTGTAGAGCACATATATGAGATTCAAAATCCTTAGAGATCACTAGTAAATCGTCGAGATAGACGAATACCATTTCGCGGAGGTGACTGGGGATGACCCTATCCATGAGCCTACACATTGTTTGCGGAGCATTACACAGCCCAAATGGCATGACCGTGAATTGGTATAATGGCCGATTCGGGACTGTGAACGCTGTTTTCTCGCGGGAACTTACTTCTAAGGGTATTTGCCAAAAGGCGTCCTTTAAGTCGATACTAGAAATAAATTCCGCTCGAGGTAAGCGACTTAGTATGCCATCAATGTGCGGCAGTGGATAGGCGTCTTTTACAGAAAGGGCATTGACCTTCCGAAAATCTATGCAAAATCGCACTTTCCCCGGTTTGCGAATAAGCACGACCGGCGAACTCCAGGAACTGGTGGATTCCTCTATCACTCCCATGGCGAGCATCCGATCGATTTCAGTGAACATCAGTGACTCTATGGCAGGTGATACGGGGTAGTGGCGTTGCTTCACCGCTTTTTCCGATCCGACGTCGATAAGGTGCTCCAAGAGCGAAGTCTTGCCCAAACCCTGCTTTTCGAACGATGGGAAAAGGGCTTTGGTGTTTTGTAACTGTTCTTGCTGATAAGTGGTGAGATCGTGCATCGGGGCCTCGGACGAAATCGGGGTGTCAATTCCCGATATTAAGTCTGGCGCGAGGTTAAAGCTTCTCCAAAAATCTACCCCTAGATAGAGATCTTGGTGGAGCGAGGGAACGACAAATAGGGTCAGTGGCTTGGTGATATTGCGGAACGAGACGTCCAGACAAATACTACCCCGAACTGTTTGTAAACGACCTTCGGCGGTCCGGACAAAAGCATGGTATTTTTGTACAGAAAGTCCTGATGACAAGATTTCGTTCGCGGCGTTAGCTCCAAAACAGCTGATCGTCGCTCCTGAATCAAGCAGACCCTTGACCGATTTCCCCAGTATTTCAACAACCGCATACGGACGAATATCTAGGGTATCTCCTTGGAGGCCCGCGCATAAGAGGTGGTTACGGTTCCTTCGCACCTTGGCCCAGAAGAGGCGCATCCGATTGGTGGATCGCTTGGGTTTTCGAAAAGAAAGAGAAGCGATTGGCTGTTTAAGGCCTGACAGGGTTGAGCGGAGGTGGTTGTATTCGAGAAGTCTTTGATAGAATGGTTTCGTAGGGTCAATACCACGAGGAGTTGGAATGGGTTGAGTTGGTGTCTGCGTTGGGCCGTAGCCTTCTTCGGTTTGCACTTCGCGGTCTTGGGTCGTAGTTAGTTTCTCGTTTGGGGATGCGGTCGGGTGTTGGTGGCCGCATCCGCTTTCGAGTTTACCGACGGTGAACATTTCGGACATTTTGGCTTGTATGTATTTAGAGCCCCGCATCCGTAACAGAACACGCGCCTCGGCTCTTCACAATCATGATAGCTGTGACCCACTGACGTGCAGTTCCAGCACAATAGCGCTTTTCTAGGAGGAGTTAATTCGGAGATCTCTTCTTCTTGCGGGAGATCGAACGCTACTTCAGACACAAATCGTCTGGTTGGGTTAGGCCGGGCTGGAGTCCCTCTGTGAAGTTCCTGCATAAAGTACTCATGCCTGTGACATGCTCTCCGAAGTTCGGCGATACTGCCTATACGCAAATGAAGTACCTCGTATCTCAAATCGGGTTTGAGATTACGAGTTAGTAGTTCTAGAAACTGTCTATCTGACAGGGGTTCCATCAGCCGATCTGTTATGGAAACCATGGCATCTAAGTAATCGTCAAAAGATTCACGGTCGCGTTGTTTGCGATTTCGAACCAGTTCGATAATTTCGAAATCAGAGCGAGAGTCAGAGTACTTAAAGCGCAACGCTTCACCGAGGGCGGTCCACTCGATGGAATGGACCCTCTTGTGGTAGTGCCAGTACCAATCTTTAGCCTTTCCCGAAAACAGAACGTGAATGTTGTTACACAGAGCCACGAAGTCACCATTTAACGTGTGCAACGTTAGGGCATGTATTCTATATAAAAATTCCTCGGCCCGGATGCTATCTTTCGACCCGTCGAATTTCACATTCCAGCTGAGTAGGATACCTGGAACTTTATTATGACCCGGAGAATCCGCAGAAGCGGCAGGGTCGTTACGCGGCCTAGCTGGGACTGAGTTCAAAGGTTGAGGCGGGGGCATATAGTTCTGTTGCTCCCAACCAGTATGATCCGTCATGGGGGTGTTTGCTGGGACACGGTTTACGGGAGCGGCGTACTGGTTGAAACACCGCTGAAACAGGGTTTCGATGGTTTGCGTTATCCCTTCTCGATTCCTGTTCATTTCTACCTCCAATTCTTCTCTTACCACTTGACGAATATTGCCTTCGTATTGAAACGAAGCACTGTGTAGCGGAAGGTCTAGATTGGAGCGAGATTTCGAAGTAACTGGATCTTGGGTACGAACGGCCGAAGAAGGCGGTCGTTTAGGCTCGGACTGATTGCCGGAGGAAAGTCGACTCTCCAGAATACTGGGGTCTTGGTTTCTCCAATTATCAGAATTGTGGGAGGTGGTCGAACGAGTCGCTGGACGACGCCCTTTTGGCACCGCTCCCTTGCTTCTCTGCTGGGACACTGACGGAGGATCGACTTGCCTACTTAACAGACCGGAGGAGCTAAGATCTTTACGACAAACTGGACAAGAGCACGAAGCGTTCAGCCAATGACTCAAGCAGGACTTATGAAATATGTGCAAACAGTCGGTGGTCTCGGTTTCTGCCCCGTGAGCAAACCGCTCTTGGCAAATGGTACACGTTGGATTAATTGGCTCGAGTCCGAGTTGGTCCAGATTGTCTGAACTATGTCTTACCGCCATCGCGGATCGACAGAAGAAGGTCAAGGTACAAAGCGAAAGGAAAATTATGCCAAAGAGGATAATCATGGGCGTCTATTCTTGGTTAGACGCTTCACACTGATAGATAATGGATCTGTACATCAATATATCAAAAAAAAATCGAAAGATAACCCCAAGGGCAAGGGGAGGAGAAAAATTTAAATTCAGTAATAGTATCTATAATACTTGGTATAGGATAACCTAGCAAAATATTTGAGATAGTATTAGATTAACTTGTAATTTGTATATAACTTTTAGCAACTTCTATATATGTAAGTTCTATATAGGAGCTGATAATATAAATGCAATATGGGTTAAAGGAGAAAAAAAATCATGAATGTTCGAGTCTCAATTTCAATGGCCTTGGTCGAATGGGGTTCCCCAGAGGGTGAGGCAATGGCAGCGAGAAAAAAAAAAAATATATATATAGCAAATTTATGATTGGTTGTTCAAATGGGAGGTATTCGGATGTTTCGGTCGTTAGCTTGAGCAAATAAGTCTCAGAGTAACGCAATTCCAGGACCATCCATCTAATACTTCGACCTATGAAAAAAAATGGTATATGCAGTTAGACAGATTGAATCATAGATTTTGGGCGTCTTCAACCATTCCAGTGTTCGGGAGGGAAACGCAATTCCAAGGAAAGTTTCCCTGGTCGTCTCTTACCGTTCTAGAGTCCAGATGGAGACGCACTTCCAAAGAGTATACCCTTGGTCGTCTCTACCCATCCTGTGGTTTCCAGAGGACGCATTTCCAAAAAAAACTTGACCCAATCATTTCGCCGCAGGTAAAATAAGTGTATGGAAGCTAATAAAATTCTGAGTAATTGTTGTAGATAGCAATAACAGATAAAGGTGGCCAGGACGCTTGCGTCAGTGACCCCAGGTGGTTTCCTCAACCCATTGGACTTTGTCAAGAAACGCTATTCCGAGGGGAGTGACCCTGGTCGTCTCTGACTTGTCTCGGGTACAGGTGCGAACGCAATTCCGCATGACATCACCCTGGTCGTCTCGAACTCAAATCGGGTTCGGACGCGATTCCGACGGATATGCCATGGGTCGTCCACATCCGTCCGTTGGTTGAGAGGCAAACGCGATTCCTGGGGGGGGCTGACTCAATCCTCCTGTCTCAGGTGTATAAAGTACCGAAACTACTAAAGTTATAAGCAAGGGGTGTAGTTTATTGCCATAAACAATTCATTACTTGAACAAAAAAAAATTTTACTTGACAAAAAAAAGAAAAAGAAAATCTTTCGGGCCCCACGTTGGGCGCCATTTATGTAATGGTTGTGTGTGCTACATCAGTGATTATACATCGGGGAGTGGGAGGGGGGAATCATCTTCGAAGAGATGGGTTTAAAACTTGGAGGAAAGGGATTGAAGGGAGGTAAATTGAGGGACTAGGACAAGGGACATGGGAAAGTAAATTTGGGCCACTAAGAAGCGGGTTGCGTGCCTGGTTCGGTCTTCGGCTGAAGCTCGTCGGATTGGGGTGGGGTCTTGCTTCCGTGGATCCCAAGCGCACCACTACACAAAGAATTGCACGCGTTCATATAAGCAAATTATCGAAAGAGAAAAAAAAATTTACGAAATCTAAAGTCTGTACTCTGCAGTCTACCATTGCCTGTGGGAGAGAAGATGTAATTCTCCCTAGCGGGTCATTACCCCCCCTGCCTTGTGCAGTCCCCGCTGAAACTGAATTAAAGACTTGCACCCAAAAAAAAAGAAACGGAATCAACCTTCTGGGGGTCGACCAGCCAAGGCCATTAAAAAGAGACTCTAATTTTAAATTTAGCAATACATGTTTATTTCAAATTAATCTTTCTTAGACTTAAGCGTATTATAAAGGTAACCTACGGTCCGAGGACAACAAACTAAAACTAACTTTAGGTATCGGGCGCGAGAAGATGCAGTGACTCATAAAAATAATTAAAGAAAAACAAACTAAAAGTCTTACCTTGTTCATCCCGCGTCGCCAGGCCTGCCGAAGGGGGTACCTAGATACATCTAGTAAAGGAAAGATATAAGGAAACTACGGAAAATTCAAGTAGGCTTCGCACCCTTTACCTTAACATAAAGAACCGAGGGAAGCGGTCCTCAAATTTAAATGCAACAGCGCAAGTGGCGCGATAATTATTCAACAAAAAAAATTATATCAATTCAAAAAAAAAAGAATCGTAATCGTACTTAATGGTTTATTCTTGCGAAAGAAAATTTAAAACAAACAAAAATTTTATTAATTAGGAAAAGAAATAGACGGCTATACCGCATTAAAGAAAATAATAATAATCTACTACCTTAAACGCCAGGTGCGTGGATCAAGAAGTATCGATAGGGTTCAGGCGTTATTCACCGCCTTTTAAATGAAGAAAAACAAATTAGTACCAGGAACGGATAAGCCGCACGTAATTACTAAAAAAAATCAATAAGACCACGTACGAGACGCGTCACAAACAAAAAAAATAATCTCGAAAGGTATGTAAATCTTATCGATACGTCTTGACTTACAACCGGATGTACCGCATTTAGGGAACTTAATTAATCAGATAATTAGACCATTTAGGCCACACGGACATTGTCGAAGAAAAAAAAATATAATAATTACTTATACAAAAGCACAAAATACGGCGATTTGGCCGCTTTCGGTATAAATCTAAAATGTGACTAACTAGTCCGAGAATACAAAGCTTAGGCGACTTAAACGCGAGTGAAACAAAAAAAAATTATTAAATACGAAAAGAAAGAATTTAAGCAACACTTCACTCTACGAGAGACCCAAAATAAATTGCACGAAAGAGATTGTCCCAGAGGGGGATGTACGTAACCTTATCCTAGTCCCCTGGAGGCTAAAATAGCACCGTGGTAAGGGGATCTGGTGTCGTGTCCGCTGCCGCAACTCGGTGGCCTACGTCCAGGCTTTGGGTTCACCAATCGGATTTCGATGACAATGACGCCAGGTCAGAAGGAAAGGAGGGTGGCAAAAGATTTAGTGGGGCCAGATATGCACTTTTTCACCAGGTCACTGCACACGCGCTTATTGCTTGCGTGGTTAAATTGCACATCAGGTGGGGGAGTCACAGGCACGCCAGATCACTTGACACGTGGTGGCGGCACGGGGGGGGAGATTAGAGATCAATTGGCTTTATTTTATTTGGGTTTTTTTTTATTTCCTTTTTATTCGGTCTTATCGGAGCACTGAAGTTGCTTTGGGGACTAACCGATCATTTCTCGAGTCGCGCAGGTGGTCCGGAGAACTTTCCCGGAATTTTTCTTATGGTATGGGGGACCAGGACACGTGGGAGCGGGTCGATACCGAGAGGAGGCACTCACAAAAAAAAATTGTATCGTCGTTCTTTTTTTTTTTTCTCGGGGAGGTTGAACACCATTCGGGCTGTGGCACGCGGTTTTCTTTTTGTATTCCAATATGGAATTAACAAACTATTGCAACCGAAATGAACTTTAAAACTTTAAACAAAGAAGAACTTTAAAATTTTCCACTCGGTGGAATTTCCCGATCGCGACTTCGCTACCAGCCGACCTCTCCGTGTGACTGTCCAGTCTACTCTGCCAAAACCCAATTTTAAAATCCTCCATCACACTTAAAGTCGACGCGGCTCCTCCATACCATCAAAAATTCAAAAAAAAACTCTCCCCTTTTTCAATATCGTTTTACTAGGCTGCCGTGTGTATGTCGGTGACGAAAAAAAAAATCTCTCTCTCGTTTGCTTTCTCGTTATTTTTTTTTTTTTCCTTTTCGTATCGTTGCGCTGCTGTGGGTATGCCTACGACGTAAAAAAAACTACCTCTCGTTTGCTGTCTCGTTATCTTTTTTTTTTTTCTTTTCGTATCGTTGCGCTGCTGTGGGTATGCCTACGACGTAAAAAAAACTACCTCTCGTTTGCTGTCTCGTTATCTTTTTTTTTTCTTTTCGTATCGTTGCGCTGCTGTGGGTATGCCTACGACGTAAAAGAAACTACCTCTCGTTTGCTGTCTCGTTATCTTTTTTTTTTCTTTTCGTATCGTTGCGCTGCTGTGGGTATGCCTACGACGTAAAAAAAACTACCTCTCGTTTGCTTTCTCGTTATCTTTTTTTTTTTCTTTCGTATCGTGGGGCTGCTGTGGGTATGCCTACGACGTGAAAAAACTACCTCTCGTTTGCTTTCAAGTTTTTTTTTCTTTTCTTGTTTACCAGGCAACTGTGTGTGTGCCGGCGAGAGAATCTACACGGTGGTAAGGGTAACCATTGCGTGGTCACGTACGCCACGTAGGCAGTTAGTTTGCCTATACCTGCTCCTTGCCCCGTCGTACGACGTTTCCCCCCTCGATCCCAGGTCAAAGGAGTTTGGGACCGGGATGGGAGAAAGAAAAAAAGAATTATATGCATATGCGGACAGCGATACATATCTGGTGGCGAGATCAGGCCATGGAAAGTTACCAGAACGGGGTATCGCCTTACCGCTACGTAGAGAAAAAGGGTTCGAACAAAAAAATTGTTTTTCGATGCTGAACCGCAAGAATGTTGGCGCGTGGCTAAATATGTGAGCAGCCGACTTTGCCGGGGACGTACACTTGTCGTCTGTACTTTCAGGCGGCGGGGTGAAAAAAAAACAAATGCAAGGAAGTACACCGGACGAGGGCGGCGTTGGCTTGAAATTGGGCAGGGCGCCTGACAGCCTCCGTTACAGTTTTCAGGTTATTCGGTTGGTGAACTCGTATGTTTCTGTACGATACGAATAAATTATTATCTTGTTTTCATATTCCTACACTTATGTGTGTACATATGTATGTACATATGTGTGTATGGAATGTATATGTGTACCTCATGTGTGCTGTAGTTGGTATGCATATTATACTACATAATTTGATTATAATTTATAAGTACATAATTACATATGTAGGACATTATGTATTTGCATCATATGTCACAGCTGATTTTAATAGTCCTTCTGGCGGTAATGTTATTTACCTTTCTAGGCCTCTAGCTTCTGATTTCTGATCCAATTTTTATGTTTGACCCACTCTCTGTTTCACCAGAACCACGATGAGGACGTGGTGGACCTATGGTTAAATTTTATTTGATTAAGAAAGAATAAGGGGGTATTCTATTCCATATAAAGAGCTCCTCCTACAGTAGTAGGTACCTACAGTATTGTGCAAAGCATTTTCAATTTCTTTTCAAATACCTACAGTGATTTTGTATTTTAACTGCTCTAAAAAAAGGCAGAATTCGAATGAAATACTGAGTTGAAAGTACTTACGTTGAGTTTATTATTTAAAAGAAAGCAAATAAATCCCTAACATATACCGTTGATGTTTTATAACAAATAAAAAAAAAACGAACACATGCAATTATTTTTTTTAATATGTAGGTATTTGGTACAATACAAAGTATTATAGCTAAATTGTTTCTTATTATTCCTCACACCTTTTTGGTATGGACCAAATAAGAGAGTTTATTAGCTAACAAAACATCAGAGAAAAAAAAACTTGCAAATATTTTGCACAATACTGGATGTACTGCCAAGATAACAAAAAAAACCCTTTATGCAGTGAAAATGAATTTACAGTATGTAGCTGTAAAGGGAGCGTGCATCCACATTTACCAACTTCTTGCGATAGGCGCACGTTTGCGACAGAACTTTTTTTTTATGGTTTTAGTTCCTCTGATGTGTGCCCATAAACACAAATATAAACTTATTCCAATTGGCTAACGTTTTTTTATGATTTGGGAGGACAGGACCTTATTAGGCGCTGGGCCTTTGGGTCACCTACCTTACATATTTCTCAGAATTTTTTTTTTCGAGTTAATCTACATTTCGCCAACCACCCCCTCAATTGTTTCACAATACATTTTTGAGTGATAAGTTATCTCAAATATACATATGTGTATACATATGTATACATATGTGGACCACCGTAATGTATAAATGTCCCAAATTTCAAGTTTCTAGGTACAGTAGAATTTCGGAAAGATGAACTATTCCAAAAGATGAACTACCCAGAAAGATTAACGGAATTTATTCACCATTGCAGTATTGTAAAAGATGAACAGGTTGATTTTTGGATACTTGAATAGATGAACGCTCTACCCACAAATTTGTTTTTCTTCCTTATTCGTATTTTAGTTATTCCTAGTAGATTCATATAACCGTCATTCTTTGGAAAACTGTTCTTTTCTGCTTGATTTTGCATTTTTGCATTTCATTTCGTTTGTTTGCATACCAGTGTGAAGTGAATTTATATAGAGAAAAGATGCCACCAGTTAAAAAAGACATCTTAACCAAAATTAAGTACCTACCTACCTACGTAAAATTAAGTACCTATAGGTACTCAAAAAGATGAACATTTCGAAAAGATGAACAGGGCCGGTTTTTTATTCGTTCATCTTTCCGAGATTCTACTGTATAATAGTTCTTGATGTTTTTATCGTGACCAACATTTTAGAGTTAAAAACGAACTTATAAAAATTCCTTATTACCATATGGGTAGGTTACGTTCGAAACCCTAAAAACGAAACTCCGGTCACATTTCCTTTTCCCTTGAAGCAATTTCTATAAGCACAAATCATTTCTGCGAAAAAAACACACATACGCATAACCCATTCGCTTATGGCAGTGAAATGAAATACAAATATACTCCGCACAATAGTATAGGTATGCTTATGTTGTAAAGTAAATTCTTGAATTCAACTTGTTGTTGTTCTTACGCTACCCTTGCTCTTTTCATTACTAACCCACCCTTTAGATCAATAGCTTTTTTTCTTTTCACAAACCATAATTAAGAACGACGAATAAAAAAAACAAACAAAAAGCTCGTTTTCAGATATTTTCTCATTTTGGTACAACTATCGGCATCTAGTGAGGTAACCTGCAAACGTCCTTGTCATTACTATAGGATATAAATACAATGATACTATCATCCAATACCTCGTATGAAATGCCTGAAACATGAACGAACTCAAAGAATGGTGTATGATTCGAGCAAAAATGTTTGTTTCTCTCAATTTCCTTTTCTGTTTTGGACTTCCTTGTGTTGTGGAGCCTAACATTTCTTCTGTCTGTGTGCAAAGGGTTGGTGCAATACAACAAACGGTTTCTACACAATAATTGTCACTTTGATTCAAGTCCTTACGAGTGGTAATTTTTGTGAATTTTACTAAGAAAAAAATAGTGGAAGTGAACTGCGAAAACTGTTGCAATCAGTAGAGTATTGAGGATAAAGAACATAATTCGATTTATTTTGGGTTATTTATAGTTTGCTGTTGTTTCTTGCACAAAAATATATGTAATTAAAAACTTTTTTTTAATAAATGCAGACGACATAAGGAGACAGTTTTTGTATGATTCTTCTAAGCTCGGCCCCCGACTACTCAGTTTCGAGTTGTTATTTCGAATTTTCAGTAGTCGGCCTCATGAATGAATGGTGGTCGACCAAGGAGACTGTTGGTTTTTATTTCGGCCTTTTATGTTTTAGAATTTTAGATGAAAACAGGATAGTAGATACCTATAACGGATCCAACGGCTCCTAAGGGCTGGAAATACATCTAGAATCAGTACTGGAAACGACAAGGAGACGATTACCGTTTTGTTTGTGTTCAGTGCCTAATGTAAAACGTCATCTCCATTAGTCGTTCTTCCTTAAAAGCCCTTGCGTTAAGCTGTGGTCAAAAGCACCCTAGACAAATGGAATTTAGAAATGCCAAAGAGTGGCTGGATGCGTTTCAAGACGTTTTTTGAGCACGTGGCCAAACGTTCCAATGACGGGCTAACTGAAAATAACATTAAACGGCCAGTATTATTTCTGGCCGATGGTCATAAGTGTCATCTAATTATGGAACTGAGCGACTTTTCCAGAAATAATGATATAGTTTTACATGAATTTTTTTGTAACATGCTTTTGTTCTACCATTCTACATCTGTATATTTCTTTTGTCTGTGCTTTGAGTCACCACCTGGATGCATTAAGGAAATAATTGACCTGGGCTGATTAGGGTTAAATAAGCAGTGACCAGGCAATAGTCATGCTCGTGGTTAAATAAAGGTGGCACTGTTGGCAGTGTAAAATGTTCTTCGAGCGTTCATGTCTAATAAAAAATTAATAGTTTTTCAATACATACTTCAATACTACAATACCCCGTTTTCGCAATGTTTTGGTTGACTGACAGTTAAAATGCAAATTCGTTTTCTCGCAAAGTATAACTACATATGTACATGTACAAAAATATCTATATTTTAATATATCTAAATTTAATATAATAATAATATATCATTTTTATCTACACCACAATGTATTTCTTTCTATTAAATTTTAGAACTAAATTTTTGGTATACTCAAGTGACATCTATCTGCGAAGTCAAAACATAGAATTTTGTTTTTAATGGTTGGTGCACAAGCTATATAATTTCGCCGGAATTTTTTTCATGTAGTTTATATCAAAACCATTTTTGCAATGTACCAGAGAAGAATTAACTGATTGAAAAACAATTTTGAACAGCAGTTAGACATATGGGGATGTAGCTCAGATGGTAGAGCGCTCGCTTAGCATGTGAGAGGTACGGGGATCGATGCCCCGCATCTCCAAGTCTGTTTTTAATTTTTTAATATCGTTGATAGGAAAATCACGAAAAAAAATGTGCTTTGTCAGATTTGGAAGTTTTCATATCGATGGCCCCATGCAAAAAGATACTAAGTGCATTTTTGCTATTTTTCAGGAGAAGCGTTTAAAGTTTTTTGACTATAACTTCTTTGTTTATTAACGGATTTTTAAGCTGAATGCTTTGTTACTCTCATAATTTTTATACAATTTTTTAGAGATGGAGTTAGGTCTGTAATATTGTGGCTTACTATGCTAAATTGCAGTTAGTATTATTTTGACTGTCTAATTCAAACTTTTGAATATACTATTTGATGTTAGTTCTATTTAACACGGAACAAGACATATCAAAAACTATTTTAAGTGCACTAAGTATTAATGTGGCTGGAAATCTACTTAGATCTATTTAGATACACTTAAGTGTCATCTTCTTTTTCTTGCGTACAGACAAAACTATACTAAAAAGCACATTAGTGCATCCAACTTCCAAAAATTCCATGCAAAAAATACTATGTCAACATAGTATACATGCGTTTATTGGAAAATTTAGTGATAAAAATACTAAGAGCGCTACGTATGATTTTGCTTGGAATAAGTGTTTACATAAGACATTATACTAAGTGCTATTATAGCTCTATTTTCAAGGTTTTTGGTTCGATTCTCACGAAACAAATTTGAAATATAAAAGACAATGTGGGGATTCTTGTGGTATACTTAACTCAAAACTATACTAAGTGCACTTGGTATCTTTTTGCATGGGGCCATCGATATACAGTCGACTCTCGATGAAATTTTTTCAAAGTCCATTGAAAATCTCGGTAAATCTAACAAACCCTTTGTCTTTGTACTTGGTAATTTGAAGTGATTGTTATAAAAAGAAACGAGTCAATCGAAGGAAAGATTTATTCAAGCTAAGAAAAAAAGTTATACATATTCCAAGTTTGATAGTTATAAACGTTTTATTTCAGTTAGCTTCAGTGTGTATAAAAGAGCGAGTATGAAGTGCACTGACTAACAAAACTATAACTTACAGATTTGTTTATAGAACCACTCCCACTTTCATCTGCATTTACCAAGCTTTTACATTTTAGAATGTTATACACTGAAGTTTTAAATTTTTGTTTTCTATTTTATCTCTTAGTAATAATTCAAATCTACCTCTTGCTAGTGGTTTAGTAAATACGTCGGCAATCTGCCCTTCAGTTGGAAAATGCGAAAGATCAAAGACTCCTTCAACAAACTTCTGTCGAATGAAGTGATATTTTACATCGATGTGCTTACTTTGTTTGTGAAATTCTGGATTTCGTACTAGCCTGATAGAACTTTCGCTGTCAACCAGAAGGCTTGGCTGGCCACAATGCCCACTTACTTACTGTTAAATGTTATTTATCTCTTCTATTTTACAACTTATAGTTATAAGTATCTTCATAGTTATCATTTAATAATAACAAACTCTCCTCTCCAGAGCCTCCACGTAATCATCATCCTCGTTAACTGCTGGAAATAGGCGCATCTCGTAAATGGAAGCATATTCTAATCGTATCCAGATAAGAGGTTAAAGTCAATGTCTGGTTAAAATTGTCCGCTTGATAGCTGGGAAGAGAATCTTCCGAGGAGGTCAAAGAACCTTCTAGATGCACCAAAAGCAACCGTGAAGTGAATGATGTTTGTCGCTAAAAGAAACAATTATTTTAGTTAGTGTACGTTCTAGGGATTGACTTTGAGTTTACCTTTTAGTTTTGCCATTCCCGGTACAGGAAAACGTTGTCGATTTCAGGTGGACAAAAGAAAACCCTCGCACCATTACTTTTCCTCAATTTTCATGAAAAAATTAAAGTTCTTCTTATATTATAAAATTAATTTTTATTTTTTACTTTAATATGGAAAAACTTGTTATTTTAGGGTAACAAAAATATATATTAGTCGAAATTTGACCACACAATTCAAATATATTTGCATTTGTATGAAAAAAGGTAATTTTATGTTCAATTTAGGCAAACCGTTTTATTAAAATTTCATTACATACAGGTGCAACTATAAAAAAAAAGTAAATATTGAATACAACCTTAAAATAATAAAATAACATAAAATAAAAATTCATTTAATGTACAACTAACCCAATATTTGGTTATTCCACTTTTATTCTTAATGACGTCATCAATCTTGTTTGACATCGAATCAAACAATTTTTTTATATAGGAGATTATTAAATCATTATACCAGATGTCTTTTATTATACTTTCCAGTTGAGTAACAGATGTTGGCCTTGTCTCTCTAATTTTTTTGCCCATGTAATGCCAACAGTTTTCTCCAAGGTTAAGATCCGGGCTGCTACCAAGCTATGGAACAGGGTTACCATACGTCCCCCTTTTTCATACCAAAAAGCTGTTTGTCCCCCCTATACAAACCTCTGTCCCCCTTGTTAAGTAAAATTCAAAAACAGAAAACATTCAATTTAGCACTGTTAAAATATTTTCATTAAATATTTTTAAAAAGATTCAGCTTTATTGTGAGTTTCACCCAGAAAATATTTCACCCGAAATATTTTTTTTCACCCGGAATTTTAAAGGCTATTGTGAGTTTCGCCTAAATTAAATGTTTATTCGTTTTGTTCAGATTCAAAAAATATCAATTTCTACTAGAATTTCTACTATTCTTGCATTAAAATAAACAAACAAATTACAATTTCCGCCTTGTTGTTCTCTTTTTCGCCTACTAAAAACAAGGGAAAAATTCAGCTGTCATAGTGTTTTATTTCGCCCGAATGAAGTTTCGGGCGAAATCACAATAGGGGGAAAGTGATTTTCGGGCGGAGTGCTGTTCGGGTGAAACTCACAATAAGGCTGATTCCCTGTAAACACATCCCTTTGAAGTTGAAAATCCTCTCAAATCTGAACGCATTCACTCAATGACCTACATATCAGTTCACGCGCAAAAGTTTTCCTTCATCAGTCAGTATATGATTTGTGCTACTATCTGCCCTTTGTCAGATTTGTAAAGAAGGCAAAGAAGGTCCTGAATATGCGACATGTTTAATTTGCTTTAACTTTTTTACTTCACTTTTTTTTACGGTGGTGTTATATATTTTTTAAAAACATATTTTGTCTCGCGAGGTCCCCCTTTTCGTCATTTTTAATCTGGTAACCCTAATGGAAGAGAAATTTGTACTCAAAATTTGAGTAAAAAAGTTTATAAAAATGCAAAGGAAAATCTTGCCGATTTTGCTCTATGGGCAAGACTTGAATCGTCCTGAAAAATCACAATCACAATCACACTATCGCATAATTTTTATGGGCATTTCACGGTTGCCACCTCTTTTGAATGTTTGAGAAGCAATCAAAGAATATCATTTGTCAATGAGCTTTTCAATTCGCCGTTCCGAGTCGGCAAAGAAAACTGTAGGTCCCTTCCATTCGTGCAAAAATAAAACACGCATACAAAAATGGTTGAGAGAAGCAGGTTCACCCCGAGCTGTAGCGCCACATAGAGTAAAGTAAATCTGGTTATTGCCCCCATACCATAATATAAGGGGAATGTTTAACGGTGAGTAAAATGCAATAATCTGAATACTGTTCACATTTTCTTGCCGTCTGGGCCAAATAAATTGAATTTGGTCTCATCGGAAAATATCACTCTTGCCCTTTCGTCCTGAGTCCAATTTGTATAATTTGTTGCCCATTTAAGCCCTAGTTTTTTTATTCGCGGTGTTAACAGTGGTTTTATCTGCATGACGCCTTACATTAACTTCCATTCCATTAAGCAACCTCGATACTGTCCGATCACTTATTGTTCCCCAGTTTGCTTCTGGAATGACCAGTTAATATCCCCAGCATGTGCAAACCGGTTTTTTAAACAAATTCTGGGCCTTCCGCTTCCAGCTTTCCGAGCAATGGAGCTCTCTGGTTGAAAATTTTTCAAAATGTTTCGCACACTCCATTCATTAGAAGACCCTAGTCGAGCTTTCTATTCAAGAGTCAACACCATTTCAAATCTTTGAAAAAACGAACCTATTGTGACTTATTACCAAAAAAAAAAAATACTGAGCACTTACCAGTAGTCTTAAAGGATATTCAGATAGTTAAAATATTGGCAATAACTAAAAAAATTTATGCTTATAAAAAATGTCACCGTAGGCGTACATAAATTGGCTCCCATCGGAAAGGAGAGTTGCTCTCAAAATTGAGCGTACACCCATCATCCAAACACATTTTTCCTTTTTTCAATATTAAGAAATACTTTTCAAAATAATTTATTTACAGAATTAATATTTCACATACTTTTGGAGTAATAATAAGATACAAACAAAAGTACATTATTAAATTTTTTATAAAAATAAAAAGGTGAAAAGCACTGAATTTCATCACACAAAACTAAGCGTACACTGTATTAAAAAGTAAGTAAAGACAACTACAAAAGACAATTTATGTAAAATATAGACGTGCAAAAATATAACGCGCACACACAAATGGTTGCGGGAAGCTAGGCTTGGTTCTACCTAGGACTGCTGAAGCCAAAATATTATTATTATTATTATAGACGTATTAATATTTAGTATGACCTTTTTGAGCATTTTAATCTTCTTGGAAGTGCCGTGGCATAGATTCCACTTACTTATTTATGATGGAGGGGGGTGTATGTTCACAGGTTCGCTTGACCTTGTTTTTTAACTTATTCCTGTTTGAACAATTTCTAGTTTTCAGCTGGGTACTGCCTTTCTGTCGCAAATGATCGATAGGATTTCGGTCCGGTGCTTATGGTGACGTTTTGAGCTGTTTTGGAATATTTTACAGCAACTGTTTGCTTACCTAGTGTGAGATATTTTCTGGATCGTTATCTTTCCGAACATAACAATTTAAAGGCAAGCTCAGATTCTCTGTGGAATTGTGTAGATCTCTTTTGGGAATATCTAAGACTTTATTTTGTCCATTGTGGTCTCAATAAATTCCAAAATTCCCGGTTCAACTAGCTGCAGTATAACTCCATGACATAATGTATCCTCTCCATGTTTCACTGTTTTGCAAATATTTTTCATTTTCAGCCCTGTATTAGGTTCTCTCCAGACAATTTGTTTACCATCTGAGCCAAATACATTTATATTTTTGATCCAACGGTAAACATAACATTTTCGCAAAAACATTGTGGCTCTTTAATATATTGTTTGGCGAACTCCAAAGAACTTCTCTGTTTACAGCAAAAATGTATGGCTGGTGAAGTGCTACTCTTGTATATAAACTGTTTTTGCGTAATACAAGTGTAACGGTTTCTAATGACACGAGTTTCTCGATATTCATAGAAACTCCCAAAGTTAACTTTGGAACGCTGGCGTTTGGATTGGACTTAGTTTTGGGAACAATAAATCGTTCATCATGTGGCGATAACATCTTTGTGCTTTTTTTGAACGCGTGTTCACGGGTGTACGCTCAATTTTGTGTGATGAAATTCAGTGCTTTCCACCTTTATATTTGTATAAACAATTTAATAATGAACTTTTGTTTGGTTTTATTTCTTAGTATTACTACAAAAATATGTGTTATATGAATTCTGTAAATAAATTATTTAGAAAAATATTTCTTAATATTGAAGAAACGAAAAATGTGTTTGGATGATAGGTGTACGCTCAATTTTGAGAGCAACTGTACATAGAAATGAGTAATAAATAAACTTGAATATTCCACCAATGTGCACCAATATATGTACGTACATATGTAGTTGGAATAGTTTCCAAATTGAAATGTTAAAACTTCCCTTGTGGAAGACGTTTTTTTTAAAGTAAGAATACCTTTGAAGAATTCAATATTTTGACATCTATAAATGAACACCGAAATAAACCAGTCTTTCACGGACGGATGAACTCAAAAAACTTTGAGGTTTGGATAATGGTATATTTCCAACGTAAATAACGCTAATAGTCTTTCTATTAGCAATGCTTGTTTATTGTTGTTAAACGAATATATTGTACCCAACAATCCAATCACGTTTGAAGATCATGTGGTCACTGGTACCTGAGTTCAGAAGCCACTCTTCACAATCTGCTTCCCTGTTCGCAACCACAATACATATGAATGATTCACGTGTAGATTCTGTTTGTGATATACATATTTGTAGCTCTCAGCGGGCAGTTCTTCTTCCAGTGACCTACACCAAAGCATTCACTACGGTGTAAGAAACCTACACCAAAGCACTTACCCAACTTGCCCTTATACTAATTCGAATGCATATTCGATTTTTGAAATCACAAATTCCTTCGTGCAATTAACGCACTGCATAACCTGACTTTGGCCATTTTCGAAAATCATTTGATCGTCAATTTGATCGTCAAATAACGATCAACATTTGCTGCACTGAGGGTTACGTTATTGGCAGCTTGCGTTTAAGAACATTTTGAGAAAAGCAATTTGATGCAGATGACGTTTTCGAAAACAGCCTTTCTTTGCGAGATTGTACAGCCAAACGGGACTCTTCCATCAATAGGCGTGCAGTCAACATTTCTAGCATCTTCCGGCTAACTGCCGTAGATTCCCAAGAGGTGAAAAAAAAAATGGTTGTAGTCCCCAGGCAATGTCATAAAAAATTTTGTTGCAAGCATATTATCCGTAATGGACTCACCGCACTGTTTCAGCTCATAGACAAGACTCCAAAATGGCTATATCGTCTGATGGATCTTTCATAAAACTGTAAAACTTCTGTTCAAGAGAATGGATGTCAGCACCGTTTACTCGTAAATGGACTCCAATGTCACCCACATTGCATTCGACGTTGTGCAATTCATAATATGAACAAGTGCTAGCCAACGCTCATTACAATTGCTCTCTGTGCAACTGTGTCTTCTTATATTTTCTATCTCATGCAACCAGAACCACCTTAGAATTATCAAGTCCAGTTGCCTCCGGCCTCAGACATTCCCAACATGATAGAATTCATTTGAACTGACCATAACTCTTACCTGAATTTTCCAGACTTAGACCGATCTGCACAATTGGGCTTTTATACTACTTACTTACTTACTTAGGTGGCGCTACAGTCCGGGGTGGAGCAAGGCCTCAACCAACAACCCCTGCCAGTTAGCCCGGTCCTTAGCTAACTGCCTCCAGGTGTGCACTCCAAGTTAGTTAAGGTCTTGTTCTTCTTGTGCGCGCCACCTTAGGCGAGGTCGTCCTCTGCTGCGTTCACCCTCCGGTTTAAAATCGAATATTCTTCGAGCCGGAGCGTTGACATCCATGCACTCTACATGTCCTAGCCATCTTAGGCCAATGCCACACGAGCGTCTTTTTCCGCGCTCCCATTTGGTCGCGGGTCCTGAGTACAAAGACAAATGTACACACGGCGCCTTTTTGGTCGCGGGCGCTCGTGTGAACAGTTCTATTGGTTTTCTATATACTCATGGTGCGCGACCAAATGGGAGCGCGGAAAAAGACGCTCGTGTGGAAAAGGCCTTAAACGCCCAATGTGCAGTTTCTTGACCAGGTCGATGTCGCTGTACCCCTCAACGCAAGCGGTACCGAATATGTTTCGAAGGATTTTTCTCTCGAAGCGACCAAGGATATCTTCATCCGCTTTCGATAAAGTCCATGTTTCAGCTCCATATAGCAAGATTGGGATGATAACGGTTTTATAAAGAGTCTCCTTAGTCGATCGGGAAAAGGCTTTACTAATCAATTCCCTTTAGCCCAAAGAAACAGCGATTGGCAAGAGTAATCCCTCGATTGATTTCCGACGAGATGTCATTTTTTGATGTTATAGGCGAGCCTAGGTGGACATTTACATTTATGTATTTTGTTTTGCCCTCGTTTACCGCTAAATCTATTTTAGCCGCTTCCATTTCTATACTCGCGAACGCACCGGTGACAGCTCGCTGTGTTCTACCAATGATGTCAATATCGTCGACGTATGCAAGTAGTTGAACGGACTTTTGAAAGATCGTTCCTTGTGTGTTGGCTTGTGAGTTTCGAACAATTCTTTCAAGTATGATGTTGAAGAAGACGCATGACAGCGCGTCACCTTGTCTGAATCCTTTTTTGACATCGAAGGTCTCGGTGAGGTCATTACCGACCTTAATGGAGCATTCCTTGATGCACAGACGGATGAGCTTGACAGGGATGTCAAAACTAGACATGGCTCTATACAATTCATCCCTCCAGTTGAGGGGGTCTCCTTTCTTGTGGACCGGACAGACGATGCTGAGATTCCATTCATCTGACATACTTCATCTGACCAAATCATAGAGATTAGTTGGTGTATGCTCACTACCGAGTCATCTCCAGCTGCATTAAATAGCTCTGCGGATAGACCGTCAAGTCCAGTCAGGCCCATCCAGGTGGATGGGAGTTTTGGCTATTATCATCTAAACTGAATGGTTCATTTTGCCTGAAAGCGTTTTGTTGGTCTTCATCGTCACTATACAGTCTGCAGAACTAGTCTTTCCATATTCTCAGCACCGACTGTGTTTCTACTATAATGTTTCCTTCCGCGTCTGTACAGGTTTCTGTACGGGACTTGTTTTGCTGGCACATTCTTTTTACCCTCTGGTAGAACTTCCTACATCCTGAAGTAGCATCTCTCAATATCCTCTATCGGACGCTTCTCGTGCTTTTCTATTTTAAATTAATCACAATCCATTTTAGCAGCAGCAACAGACAACAAGCCAGCGGATTTAATGATAGGGGTAACTGCTAGCCAACCCCGCAGCAGAAGCTCCAAATCCGCAATTATTTTCCCGCGGATGAGAAACGTCAAACTTTGTATGAGGAGATTCGATTCGTTCGTTTTCAATGATCAAATGAAAAGTCATTCACATTACCGACAAGTGGACGATTTCGTTCGAACGGATTCAGTCAAGCGCAATAAATCGCATTATTGCTATTTGCGAACTCGTATTAGTGTCGAATAATCACTCCAATTGGTCTGGATGAGGTGCGTGACCTATGGAATTCTTACCTGGTCTAGGTGCGAGCGAAGCTCTCTCTGATTCTAATAGAAATAATGACGAGAGGGATGTTCGTTCGTCTAGGTCTTGTAGGGGGCTCAATAGATCTTAAAGCCGCGGTAAATCTCACCCTTCAATAATAATAAATCAATTGTAAATATAATGTTGTGGCCGTGGCCGTGGTGGTAAGTGCGTTGGACTACTACGCATGCTGCTCGGGTTCAATCCCAGCCCGGGTCCAACAGCTAAACAAGTTTTTCACGGTTGCCACCTCTTTCGAATGTCTGACAAGCAATCAAAAAATATTGTATGAGAGGCTTCTCAACTCGCCGTTCGGAGTCGGCAAAAAACTGTAGGTTCCTTCCATTCGTGGTAAAAATAACACGCACACACAAATGGTTGCGAGAAGCTAGGCTTGTTTCTGTATAGGACTGCTGACGCCGTATATCTAAATATAAAATAACGCTTTTTAAAAGAACCGAACACTTTCACGAATTTTTGTTTATCTACATTTAACTTCTGCAAACTGAAGTGAAATGAAAGAAAGAAACAATTGCCTAGGTATTTTAATTTGCGTCTTTCTGTTGTAAGATCAGAACTAATATTTGACTGTCACGCTATTGATCAGGGTAAATAGAGCTCAGAGACCATATTTCCATATATATAAAAAGAGAACTAAGTTTTTGTATAGTTTTTTTCTTTAATTGACCTTAAGATTCGTAAAATTTGTAGATAATACATGAAACGACACCAAGTTACAGTGAATCCTAATTTAAAAACAAAAAATGTGTAACGTAAATCATATCAATTAAAAATACTGTCCTGTTGTATGAAGTCAAATAAATATGTTTTATTGAGATGATTGACATGAGGCTTAAAAAAAATACAAAAGTCTGACATGTTTAATTTTGTTTGTTAAGATTACGAATAAACTTCTATGAAATCTTAGAGACACTGAAGCTAACAGTTGTGTTCCTTTTTGTTACTTATAAATGATCACAAATATGTATGTTTGTATGATAAAACAACGTACTAAAACATAGAAATGTCCAACTAACATTAAATGTTTAAAATTTAACTTTAAACACTTGGGATTTTTATTTATTTATTTTCTTTTTTGCAAATAGAACATTTTTTTTACGTTTACTGGTAGTTTTTAAATATTTTGTCATCTTGGATTTTTTTCTTTTTGGAATTTTGAAAGGTTTACTTAGTTTTATATTGAATTTCAATTAATTTTAATTTGTATTATTATAATGATGAAATTGGTCAATAATAGTGAAGCTAAAATCTACTAAGTGTATTTCATTAATTTTAAATGTTTTGTTTTTCGTTTTTTTTTTTTCTATTACTAACTAACCAAAAATATTAAGTACATACATTTGAAAATAAATGTTCACTATGATCAACTTCCTTTTCACATCTTTCAAAATATGTTTTTTCATTCCTATACGTACATGTACGTTTATACATATATGTTATGTAGGTACTGCTTAGCGGAAGAAGTAAAGGAAACCAAAAATTGGAAGTTAGTTTATAAAATATAAAATAAAGTAAAGTGTAAATAGGAAAATTAAGTACAGGTTCGCAAAATTAGGATAAAGAGGGTGTTTCTTTATTTTCTTCTTCAGATATCTCCCAATATATATATATGTATACCTTAGATTATTAGAAAAATACAGTTTTATTTATCTTTCATACACATTGAAATTTGTAATTTTTGTTTCTAATAAGGGCGAACAAATTGCCGCATTGATTTTTATTTAAATTCAACAACTACGTATTGTTTTAATTTTTCTTTTCCTATAATCTAATTTATTTATTTAATAATACAAATAAACCGAGCGATCTTGGTAAACTTAATCCCAGCAAATATTTTTTTGTTTTATTATATTAAGTCCGTGTCCGTGTTATTGTTTTATAATGCATCAGGTTTTTTCTATTCTTTTCCATATCAGCTTATTTACATGCGCTATAACTTTTATAATTTGCAATCCTTATAGATATATTTTAAAATTTATTTTTATATTTCCAGTTCTTGTATCACATAGAAATACACTTTGGTCATTTTTTTATTATTATTTCAAAAGGCAGGTCGAACATTATTAACATATTATTAATTTAGCTTCAAGTTATATTGAAAACAGGTTGTCAATGATTGTTGTTTAATATTTAAGAGATGTCTTACGCCGCTACAAAATAGTGTCTTCCTCGATACTAGGGACATTCTGATTAAAGTTTGCGAAATAAACTAAGTTTAAATAAAAAGTTTTCATCACCGATATCGTCGAATACAGTGGTGAATTGGCGTTGTAGTGTTGTTTGCAAAATTTTGATTTAGTAAATCAAAATACCAGACCGCCAAATGATGCAATGACAAGTCAACATTTATTGTTTGTTAAAATTTCATTAACAAATATAAATAAAAATATACATTAGAAATGTTAAAAGATGGCTGCTCATGCGAAAAGGCAATCAGGATCTTCTTCTTCAGGGAGACAATAGGCAACGGTGTTGTAGGTCTACCAATAGGTATACCAAAAGAATAGGAACATTGACTTAAATCAGACCTTCCCGGTTGGGAAGTTGTCGATTTTCCTGCCTTTAATTTTGCCTGGCTTTTAAAAAAAATGTATCCAATCAGTGTAATTCTATTGATATAAAAACTTCCCTGCATTTGTCACCTCCTGGCTTATAGCTGACTTATAAAGCTAGCTGAGACTTGATGTGAATGTATTTCTACTAACGCCGTGCGCTTACTCCAAAGGCTGTTTTTTCGAAGTGTTTATGTTGAATATTTTAAAAGAATTAAAAGTTTATAATAGTTTGCATTAAAGTGTGATTACGATGCCGCCATAGTCTCATTTCGATACTTTTACTGTGCGATTAACATCAGTGTGCTCTCATACATGTCCTGTCTCTTGCAGTTGTGAACATTTAATTCCGATATCCGTAGGATAAACATGCGCATTTTCCAAAAAGTGCCTCTTATGCCTAAATAAAAAATACCTAAATATTTTGATTATATTTCCCGTCATAGTAAATATTTTTACTTTAGGGAAAGAGTTACTCAAATGGCAGTTTAATTTTTTTTTATTTAAATTTATTAAGTGAGTATTTATATACGAGATAAGTATGTATATATATAAATTATTTCATTACTTTTCCTACCTAGTCTATTTGTAAATGTCTAAAAAGGCTTTTGTTTATTTCCACTCCAACTTCAATTTTATCTCTCAAACGAGAGCATTTTCCAACACTTTTCCTTTATCATATTCGTTTGTATTGATCTCGTACAAAAATTAAGACAGTAAAGTATATTTAAATATTTAAAGAAAAATGTTTTTTTTTTTACAAAATGTATATTAGGTGGTGACAGCTTTATTGGCATTCGTCTTAGTATTCAGTTCAAGTGATTTTTGGACGATAGAGCCCATTCAATTGGTGTCATTACAGACAGTAACTGTTTCAGCCTTTTCTAGCGCTCTATTCCAACGAGAGTGAGTGTTGTTCATGTTCAAATAATATCCTTCCCTGCGCGTTTCTGACTCTGTGATGGTTTGTTGTTTGTGAGTTTAGGTTTTTATTTCTTTCATTTTATACATATATTCGCTGGAACTTTACATTTCGAGTGTTTTATTGTTTACAACTTATTTTTCTTAAGAGATCGCCAGACAAAAAATCTATCACAAACTACGTTAATGGATGACCACTTTGTGCCGGAATGCAGTGGGCTTGTTTTTTAAATTTTCAAGATTTTTAGATAAGATTCACTTTTTTTTTTATCTTTTTTTGTTCGTTTTTTTGTAGTTTTTTTTTTTTGTTTGCCTTTTTTATGTTTTTGATAAATTATTTAGTAAATTTAAGTATAATTTGAAAATGTTTAAATATTATACGTATATTTATATATATTTATTTATTTAGAAACTAATTGTCTGTCATTTGGGCATGGTGGGTGGCGGTGGTGGAGCAGTCTTCATAAGTCGATGGCCAGGTGCCGATGGAGATAAACTCAATGGCGATGGCAGATCACGTCGTCCTTTATCTTGAATGGACAGTGGTAAAAATTCTTGCTGTCGTTTAGCAATGCGGTTAATATCCTCACCATTTTCACTCCGTCCAAGGAGTACGGTTAAGTGTATTGCACAGAATAATCCAATGCTCTATTAAATTTAAGAAAAAATTATTAAATAAAATTAAAAAAATAAATATTTATTGTAATGTTATGTGATTTGAACAAGAAGGAAGAAAATACACCATTTTGAACTTAGTTTTATTAATAAAACCCTTGTGATAACAATTAATTGTTGATCAATCAATATTAAACGAGAATTTTTTAATTACAGAGTAAAGAGTGCCTACGGTTTCAACCTTGACTGAACAAGACTACAAATTATCCGTTAGATAAGTTGAAAACCTCTAATATTTCTTTGAGCCATAAATAAATCCTATTACATTATGCTTATGCATGAGTACAGTTTTAAGCAAAGTTATGAACGCTTTATGGATAGGGTGTCCATCGTATCTCTTTAAAAGAGAACATGTTCTCTTTTTTTGGTCTGATCTTTTTTATACTATCTTTTTCCTGGCGGATCTATTTTTGTTGTCTTTTTTTTACAAATGTCATTTTTTATAATAATTATTTTCTTCAAATTAGAATACTTATGCCCAGTTTTACAGTGAGAGTTTAAGTGGAGTGTAATTCGTCGTTAAAGTTAAACTCACCTTCACTTCACAGGTATATTTTGACAGTTGCCAGAATAGCAAAAAAATTATTTATATTTCTTTTTAAAAATAGTTCAATATCCACCGAAGCCGAAGTCAAACTTTTATTGACTTTACGCTTCTATGCCAGTGGTTGCCTACTTTTGTGGTGTCTCAAAATCATCGGCAAGCAGAATTTGTAGCATTTTCTCCGATCGCCTTTTAAGAGAACTACGTAAAATTTGAGATTTCGAAATAATAGCGCTGCCAACTTTTGTTCCAACACAGCTTCCAGAACTGCGTTTAATTAACTGACGACTAGTTTAGACTGTGAAACCGAACGAGTTAAACTATAACTGAAAGTTTAAACTCTCGTTCAGGTTTAGTTGAACCTCTGTAGTCTCACATTGAAACTGGGCATTTCGGGTTATAAGTACCTAGCTAATTTTTCAATAGATTTAATAATTTATGTTACTGAAATTGAGATACAAACACATCGTTATGTTACGTTACGAAATATATTTTCGTTATATGTACTACAGAAAGTCAAAAGATTACTAGATACATACTTTTTATCACCCAAACAGCTGTCAGTCAGATATTTGACCAAATAGTAATTGTTTAATTACTAACATTAAAGTGCAATTTTTGATGTGAGGTTTTCTCTCTTTTGTTCTATATTTTTTTCTTGAAAGTTCTCTTTTTTACAGCTCTAGGACAAAAATGTTCCACTTTATACAACATATTTTATGTGCTGACAACATTGGGTCTTATCGCTCTAAATTAAACTCGGTGTCAGTTAATAATTACATCAAATATAATAGGTAAGCTATAAGTTAGTCGGTCTTGCTGGTACTAAAGGTGCCTGTCCATTTGAGTGTAAAATTTTCGATATTTCAATATCGCGTAGATATTCTGGCAGAATACTGAGAGTTTATTTTCTCAGAGTACTCTCATAACCGTGTCCACATGATATATGTATTTCTTCTGCTAGTTCTCAGTTCGAACTAGTTAAAGCGGCACGTATTCTTACAAGCGAAAGGTTACAGCTGCTTTAATCATTGGCATTGTTCTTAAAAAAGAAAAAAAAAACTGGGTTAAGCCATGGGTGGATCATTGTCGCTAATTCGGGGCGGGGTCTACTCTTATAAAAGGCTTCAAATTAAAGATGCTCAACAATTCTGAGATTTTTGCAGTTTGACAACTAGTGAAATAAAATATATTATTATTATCACTCACTATTTTTAAAACGATACTTAATTAAGAGAAGCCATACCGGCACGTGAGCGTGTATTGGTAAAAGCGGGTACAAACCTTCGAACAAGATTGTCACCCAAAACTGATATCATTTTTGCACGATGAAGCGAGTGTACACAGTATGGATTTTGTATGACACTCAAATCATCGTTGTTTTTGTTGTTTTTCGACGCTCTCTACCTGTGTTTGCTTTTTGGAGGACGAACTTTGAATACACACAATCGGCAAAAACAAAGACGGCCGCTGAGAGTCACGCAGTAGCAAAAATTTTTGTGAGCATAATTTCGAATGTACACATTAACAGTTTTGCGTGTTATCCTTCAAAACTGACACTCTTGTGTACACGCTTTAACACTTAAATTCCTATCATCTGGTAAGTGTGTGCATAAGTACTTACATATTTGTATTTAGAAGGGGGTTATCTCGTAGAGACAACAAGCACGTAGACCTGTAGGCCCATTGTACTTTCAATACATATATCATATTCGAAGGTAAACTAAAAGCTCAGTTTTAAATTCTTGTATAACCTGTGCAGGTGGTTCATATAGTACCTATTTCATATTCCAGTATAAGCAATTGAAAGAATTGTGAGAGAAGTTTTAACAATTTAAAAGATAAATTCGTATTTCAATATAAACAATTGAGAGAATTGTGAGAGAAGTTTTAACAGTGATAAATATTTGCAAGTAAAAAAAAAAAACAAAAAATATAAATTGGTGAATTTTTACAAGTTCTAAATATTTTTTTTGTTTTGCCATGCTGACTCTCGATAGCTACTCGCAAAATACTGGAATTCTGCGAGCTAATCTCCGATAGTGATCAAAACATGTGTCCACTTGCGAGTGACTCAAAAAGTTCGAATGTCAAGAGTAAAACGTCATTTCTCCGCGAGCTACTCTCAAAACTGTGGCCAATTGCGAGTTTGCTCTCGAAGGCTACACCCACCTTAATGTCAATAAACAATAAGTGAAGTTGAGGGAAGTGAATGTGTGAACTGTATTTCAAATTGGAGATATGAAAATCAATACAGAGATTTTGTTATATACCGACACTAGTTAAATTACATTTATATAATAGATCTTTACTTTGGATTAAGTAATATGCATAAGAAGTCTACAAATCATATTAGAAATATGTAAGTTGTAACCAAAACTACTAGCTGGAATGCAACAGACAAAGAGGATCAAGCCTTTTAGGTCGATGGTTGCATTCAATTGATTTTTATATTATGCCATTAAGTTTTTAATGAAAAACGTCTTGAGAATTGAGAATCATTTACATTTGGATGATAACACATAATTATTGTTGTAGTTTACATTACATTTGATATGCCCATGTCACCATAAGTCAAATCAAAAGACGCTCGTTAGTCTTATGTTTTTTTTAAACATTGTAGACAAGAGAAAATATGGTTCATGGGAGTCTTTATTTTTGTTGGAAGACCAATCAAATAGATTTGTATAATTGAACATGTAGGTTAAACGCCGCCAGCATATCCAGCTCATTTATAGACTTCGATTTTTTAAGTTGAGTAAGGATATTGATACTAGTGAGTGACAGATCTTCTATTCATCATAAGATAGGTAGGTATCTTTGCAATCTTTCGACAACACATCCTGCGTACCGGTTCCAGGGCAATATGGCCTAATATGGAATTCATAAGTTCATCTATAAATAATAAGGTTCGAAACTATTTTATACTATAAGTAACTGTGACCACTATTTTCAATCCAACTATTTATTCATGTTAGATTGTGAAGTCTTACCAGTTGTAGAGACACAAGCCACATTGGACTTAAAATAAATCGATAAAGGTCCAAATGCAACTGATATTCACTTTGAGATTGCAGCATACTTTCCAGTCCAAGTTAGTGTTCTCAGACAAGTCTTCAATGTTTAACAATGCCGACTTTTTTTTATCTCCTTAAAAGCTGTCTGCTTTCTGTTGCGTTCTGCTTGATATCGAACTACCGATTTATTTTGACGGCTACATCTCGTATGTCGAGTTATTATGTTGATAGGGATTAAATATTTAGGAAGTCTAACTTACTCAAGCTACATATGTATGTACATTACAAAAATTTCGAAACAAAAATGTGTTTTTTGCCGATTGGGGGAAAGAGCGCTGTAAGCGTGCTATAAGACTACACCATACTTCTCGAATAAGTGTAAGTTTATCGAAATCATAATCAAACTGGCTATAGGCAAGAACTTAGTTAGATTGCCCTTTAAGAAGCTACACATGTTGTGCACAGCTCAACGTAAAATTATCGGTGTAATCTAAGCCACTACATAACACAAGGCTTTCCTCGAGCCACTTACCTGAATCAATGCTATACCAGCGGCAGCAAAACAGGCTAGAATTAGTCGAAATTGTATTTGCTCTGAAAGCACAGCCAGGCAACCACGCTTGTAATGCGTATCACATGCAGACTCATATGCATGCTCTGGGCGAGAGCAGCAAGACCATGGCAATGATAAGCGTCTATAGTCCAACGGTCCATCCACACCACAACATTGCAACTGAAATGTACAAATGGTTTTAATATACAAATACATATATGCATATGTAAAGTGTCTCATGCTTGACCTACCTGTGATTGCATTCGATTCCATAAATGCAAATTATCCACTTTGGTACGTGAGAACTTATCCAAAAAATCCACAAACGAATCATCAACGAAAATCTCAACGGATGTTGGTAGATTCTCTCGCATCGCCAAGGCCCAACCGCACACAATGAACTGAACACAGATTGCAGCCACTAATAGTGCGCTAAACTGTAATCACAGCAAAAAGAAATTTATAAAATTAATGATGTTCCTGCCGCTTGGCTTGTCACGACATTGCACAATCCAATTTGGATTTCAATTCGTAAAGTACCCACCATTCCTAGAAGGCAGCGCTTTTTTTGATTCGTGGCCTGACAGCCCATCCAGCATAAGATGAATGTGAAAGGACCTAAAGCTAAGAGAATCGCGGATGGTGCCCACAATTTATTTTGTACGATGCCATAGTAGCCGACATGTCCCCAGAGCAAAGAAGTTCCTATTATAATCTGTGCAGCCCCAGTTATCTGAAAGGATACAAAAGATAGAAAAAATCAGTCAAAAATGGAATAACACAATTTGCAAAAGTGGTTTATAGATACAAGTGGATTAATATACATAATTTGTATGTTTGTGACCAATTAACTGTAGATAACACTTGGAAGGGGTTACAAAACCCAATAAATTGTAACTAATTTATATTTAAAACTGAATTGCTTTATAGCACAATGAAGTTTCTAAACAGAATTCATAATGCAATTAGGCAATAGATAGCGTATCACGTAATCATAATGTAAACAGTAAAGAATTGTAAAAAAGTAACTCAAAGATACTGGACGGAAAGAAAACACAGTCGTTAAGCAAATATATTTCTCTATTTAAATACAAATTAAATTTGTTGTAAGGAATATCGGTCAGATATAAAATCAAACCGTTTTCCAATTGAGTGATGTCCTGATGTAAACAAAAATAAATTGCCAAAGCTTTCCTGCTTTCAAATTACAATAAAGCAAATAGTTGTGTTCGAAAGTACTGTACGCAAAGATGAAAAATGGATCGGAAACCCGAAACTGTAGGCTGACTCCTCGCAGGACATGTTTCGAATGTTTTCAAACCAATCTCATTCACATCCAGTGCAACTACAGGAAACTTACATTTTGTTGATAGAACGGACGAATGTGAAATCCATATCGTCACACTGAAAGAAGTAGGTAACAAGCATTATGCCAACATAAGTTATCAAACAAAAAAACACCAGGGTACGATCTAATAACTCCTCTAGTTTTGAAAGAAATGCCACCAATAGTAAGAAAAATGCATGCTTTAAGCACCGATACGTGCTACATCATTGGAAAATTGCAGAAGTCATTGTTATACCCAAGCAAGGTAAGCAACCATCAGAAGTAGAATCTTACAGACCAGGCTAATCATATCGTCTATAGAAGATAGAAGACTTATTTCAAATCATCAGTTTGGATTTAGAAAACAACATTCCACGATAGACCAAGTGCATCGAATTACAGGTTACAGATGTATTGCAAACGGCACTGGAAGAAAAACAAGTGTGTTCGGCACTGTTTAGATGTAGATGTTGCTCAAGCCTTTAACAAGGTTTGGCACGAGGGGCTTAAAATCATATTGCATAGGGATTTACATAGACAGTACTACGAAATATTGAGATCGTATATTTCAGACCGACTCTTTCGAGTACGATCCGAACAAGAATATTTGGAACTGAAAATAATTGAAGCCGGTCTTCCACAAGGAAGTGTCTTAGGACATACCTTGTATTTTTTATACACCAGGAGTTACATGCAATGATGCTATGTCTCTGGCTGCACTTTCGGAAGCGTGCAGCAGCTAAACGACATAAGCAACAAGCGAGTTGTCGCAAGCAGGCCACGCCGGCTGTGCCGTAAGCTTGCAATGATGCTATACACGAGCGCTGTACACGAGCTTTCTGCACTTCCGAAAGCTTCAGTAATGAAGAGCATGTGTTTACAACGTCACTAGGCGTCGGTTGCTGTTGTTGTTGTTTTTGTTCTCTCGTTTCTTTCTATTGTATGTAAGATCTGTGTTTTTGTTAGAGTGTTGTATTAAATATAGTTAAGGATTAGTGTGGTTTTGAATACTTTCGAGAGAAAATTTCTTCGTCGGATATTCGGTCCCGTATGCGAGGAGGGCGAATGGAGGTGAAGATATAACCGCGAACTCTATGAGCTGTACCAAGATGTGGATGTAGTCCGAAAAGGCAAAACACGTCGACTTCACTGGCTCGGCCACATCGAGCGAATGGACAACAATGCTCCAGCAAACTTTAAAAACAATTGTTTTTTTTATTTACAAATTTCCTCGTTTTATTCGCTTGTTGACGAATCATTACTGAGGGATATTCCGGTAGATGACAATGCTTTCATGAATACCTTTGCAGATGACACTACAATGTTGGTGCCTAATAAATGCATTGTTAAGGTAACAGAAATCCAGGCAGATGCAGTCAACAAAGTTAGAGTTTGGACGCAATGAAGTATCAAACTCAATGAGACAAAACCAACTCAAATAAAATTTAGTAATAAAAAGTTTAACAATGTTCCAATATTCATTAACAAACAAGTTGTACCAGTACTCCAATATGGCCAAATACCTTCGAATGACTTTGGATGCGAACTTAAAATGGAAAGACACATCAAAAAGAAAAGAGAAGAACTAAACTTGAAAAATTTACTGGGTACTGGGAAGATACTCAGAGCTATCTATATCTACCCAGAACAAAATAATGCAAGTACAGAAACCTGTGTGGACGTATGGCATTCAATTATGGAGCTGTACAAAGAAAACAAGCACAGAAACCATACACAAATTCCAAATTAATAGAAATAGCGACTTGCATCGTGACCTGCAAAAATGGATTTGGTTACAGAAGTGGTTAGAAAACACGCTCTTTCACACAGCCGGCGTCTTGAAAATCACATTAACTCCGAAAAAGAGACCATCTTAAATCGAAGAGACAATATTTGAAGATTGAGAAGCACAAAGCCTTACGAGCTAATGGTCTAAAAACTATGGGAAAGTAAATAACCCTAAGCTTACCCCAATGCGATTTAAATTTAAAAACAAGAAAAATCATTTGTCGATCATTCAAAGCTTGGTTTTGATTCCCAGGTGTTTTTAGTGCAGTAAGAATCCCACTCGATTGGTTCCGATGAACTACCGAGTGTCTTTTGAAGATTTCCACCGGGAGGGGAAACAAAGAAACTATTGTGAGGGATTGCTAGTTTGGCTGCATGGTCCCCTATTGGCCGGTGCCCTGTACTAACTGCCACTTTTCTAGTTATATCTACGCGGGTACGTTTGTATTTAAGCTATTGTAACTTGGCCATATCTTTCTGGATATGATTCAGTTTGCCAGACTGGTCCACCTGAGACCGGCTAGTTTTAAGAAGTGTGGGAGTATATTGCCCTTAACAGCAACTATAGGAATATGAATATTTCCCGCTAGAGAGCTATTAAGAGCTGACCCTCGCCTGGCAAGTTCGGTAGCTCTCTCGTTCCCTTCAATGGCGCTATGTCCTGGAACCCAGAGAAGAGTGACTCTAGCCCGGTTGCACAGCGATTGAGTTTTTCCTAGCGTCGATCTACTGGTTTCGATGCGGTACATACATGTTGGGCTTTTGGACCCATAAATGCAGCCTACGACTAGAAAATTTACCGCTTCTAGTAGTAAACTAACTTAAACCTGGAGTCTTTAACATTCAGTTCTTCGTTCATAGGAACTACTATACCTATACGTATTAGTAAGTAAATAGCAGATTTCTCACTAGGTCGATATTTAAAACATTTATAGATGTGCTTGGACTATGCTCAAGTTATGTACCAAACCTTTGTCTATATACCGTCAGTAGTGACGCAATTCTAAATCAAATAACTAATTTACAAGCCTATATCCTCCTCGTATGCTTTAGTCCAACAGTTAGATCTATCGTTTTGTTTACCTTACTTTACGAAATGAAAATGTGTGTGCATAATTAAAATCTCAAAAGCTCAGCAATTATCAATAATCAACGACGTCACATTATTTAAAAACCATTTGCAGGATAAATTCTAAAATGAAATGCATGGCCATACTGGCATCCAACCAGATGTGAAATGCAACGACAACTAACGTCAAATGTAAAGGAGAAGGAGAATGAAGAGGACTGCGAGAGGAGTTCAACTAGGATATGAAAACAGAAAATCTCATGCGATTGCATTCACAGGGTCACGGTCAAGGACGCTGGAATGCACACAGCCCCATTCAATGAATACCTAACCAACACATACATATACGAGTACCATACACTAAACAAGAAAAACATGAAACAATTTCAGCATCCATTACACCCGCCGCGCACAGGAGTGTCCTTCCGCATAGAAAATATGAAACTATTACACTTTAACCAGGATTTCAGGAGATCTACAGCGGACGCTATGCACAAGAAGCCATGGAGCAACAGTACTTCGTTCTGGGTCAAAATATGTACATTTGTGTCCTTTCCCCACAGCCACTCTGCTTTGTAATTATAATCTTGTAACGATTTTGGCGGAGAGGTTCAAACCTAAATAGCCAGGACTCATAGTCACAGACAAAAGAATAAATGCCCAGAAGCTAATTGGTTTTGGCATACTTTTTCCCCTTTGTTTGCGCTTCTTTTCGAAAGGCAGCCACTACAATAAAGGGAAAGAAAGAAGGCGCATAAAAAATATGTACATACATAAGAATATACCCCCATTGAGTTGCACTGTGAAATGTGTCACATTTTATGCTCTGTCTCACAGATCCTAAAGTGATAAGGATAACGCAAGAAGTAAGCATTGTGAAAAAGTATACATACGCACATCTTTGTTTTCGCAGAATAAAGGATTTAATCTAAATGGAAGGATTGTCTTTTTCTATTATTTGCTCGGTTTTAATTTCCACAATGAAGCCTACAATGTGTGCTCTGTGCGACTGCATGAACGTATCATGTTTGTCTGTAATGCGAATATTCTTTGACCTTTCAAGTGGTTTCTAGCACTTGATTCTAACAGAATCCTTGGTTGTACACGATTAGTTTGCTTGGCATTGAAAATGTGCATGCACTTGTGCGAGATGCAAAATTTCAGCGCGATTTTTTCCTCCACAATTGACCTTTGATTATTGTGTAAGACTGGAAGCGTGTACCACATGCATTAATGTCGTCCTTTTTCTATACACAATCTCATTTGCAGTAAGAACAAAGTAGTTCATGGTCGAAGTGGTTCGTTGCTCGAACACTGCACTGCTGCTTGAAGGATGACGAAAGCAGTTTTCACTTTGCATAAATGCATCACGAAATAAAATGGATGTGACACAATTGCTTGTGGGTGTTTTGTTTGTATTTGTGTTCGACTTCAAAAAGGAACTCTTGTTTGAAATCCGAAAGTGGCAGTAATATTTAGATCAAGGATATTGCTCCTAGCACGAGTAAACCTGTAAGAATTCGTTTGAAAAGAGTTTTACGTTTTTCACAATTAGTGCGACCTCAAATTAATAAGGAATTTAAATATTTAGCTAACCTTTAAAAAATGCCACGGGTAAAGTCACGCTATACACTTATTTATGTTAACATTACCCTTTGCATGATTATTGATGCTGTCGCCTGACTGGGCATATAAGTCATGGGACACTTTGTGTGGGACTACATACATACAGTGGTGTGCAAAATAACTGGTGTGTGCCTAAAAAACCTGTAAATCTTTCGGTTTAATATTTGGTCCGAAATTCTTTATTTTTGATGAGAGCCTGACACTTTTTTAGCATGGAGTCTACCAATCGTTGGCATCTTACAGTGGGTATAGATCCCTAAACTGCTCTCACCGATGCGACGGCGACAATTCTTCCTTATGAATGTGCACTCTTAATATCATCGCAAAGATTTCCAATGGCGTTAAGATCTTAAGACTGCGCTGGCCAGTCCATAAAGCTAACATTTTGATGCATAAAACATATTTTCGCCGTAGCCGTGATGGTTAGTGCGTTGGACTACTACGCATGCTGCTCCAACACCTAAAAAAAAAGTTTTTCACGGTTGCCACCTCTTTCGAATATCTGCTTGTCAGAGTATCATTTGTCAATGAGTTTCTCAATTCACCGTTTGGAGTCGGAAAAAACCTGAAAGTCCTTCCATTCGTGCAAAAAAAAATATATACATAACACGCACAAACAAATGGTTGCGAGAAGCAGGCCTAGGTTGACCCCGAGCTGTAGCGCCACCTTAAGTAAAGTAAAACATATTTTCGCGGCTTTGGAAGTGTTTAGGGTCATCATCTTGCTGATATGTCCATCGAAGTGGCATTTCTTCCTCGACAAATGGTAACATCACATTTTAGAAGATATTAATATAATCCTTAATGCATGTGCCCTTCTCCATACCATAAAAAGTACCCCCAAGCCATCACAGTTTCACCACCATGCTTAATGGACTTTCATATGTAACGCGGTGGAAATTCTGTACTTTCAGGTCTTCTTACATACGTTTCATTGCTATCTAATACAAATAAATTGATCTTGGACTCGCCGGAAAACAAAGCATTTCTCTATTTTCCTTTGGGCCAGTTAAGATGCTCCTGGGCAAATTGCTCCCACCTTTCTCGGTGCCCTGTTGTTAGCAGTGGGCATTTCTCGGACTTCTACCAGGTAATTTGCTATCCAGTAGTCTTCTTCTTATGGACCAGCTTTGTAAGTTTAACCCAAGTTATTTTTTTATTTGGATAGAAGTACCAAATGGATCCTCTTTAACTACTTAGTCTAACAATCTGGCGATCGGCTGCCTTCGTCGTCTTAAGTGGCCTGCTTCGATTTTCATCGGTTTACGCCATTTTAGAGCCAACCGTTTCAGCTAAAAATCTATAGGTCTTACGTCTTACCTTGCTTCCTCAGTTTTTTTTTTATTAAAGCCCGGCTTTCATCGGTAAAATGTTTCTTTCATTCGTCAATATAATTTATTTTTTATCCGTTTTATCATATAATTAATATATTTTAAGTAGATCATTTTGAAAAAATAAAAAAAAACAAAGCTAATCAAAAACACACTTCTTATTGACAAAAACACGAAATAAAGCAATTTGTTGTGAGTGTAACGCACCTACTTTATTGGATACCGAAAATGGTTACTACCTTAACAAATTAAAAAAAACCAACAGAAGCGGTAACTGAAGTCTTCCTAAGTTATATGAAAAGACAAATAATTTACAGATAAGTGATCTTTGACTGTTAATTTTTACATTTCTTTTATAGTTGTTTGCGAAAATTGACTTTTGGCAAAACGAAGTACTCCACACCTATTATCTACTCATACAAACAATTTTATTTTATTTTAAGTGGAAGACGATCGGTGATTGTTTACCACCCAATGCTGAGCTATAAGTTGATTTCTAAATTGTTACTATTCGAGGTTTGCTACAACTTTACGCTCGATTTCTTCCGGCACAACAACCGATTTCGGACGATCTTTACGAAATTCGTCCCGTAGCGAAGTGCGGCCACGATTGAATTCGGAAAAACAACACAACACGGTCGCTCGAGATGATGCTTTAAGCCCGATTCACAATGTCGCGTTCGGGCGCTCTCGCGTCAATGGGCTTTATATCGACTTTACGATAACTTCTGTCCAACGCACGAAGTCGAAATTTGCAAAACTAAATACCGCTTCAAGCTTCGGGCATTCATAGGTTAGTGTGAGGAGTATGACAAATAATATGTTCTGTTTCCTCAAATCTCCTATTCACGAATTTATGATAGAAAGAAGATTTGAAATGTATTTTTATTGTTTTATTAAGAAACACAAAATATAAGGATTTTCTTTGTAAACAAGATTGTACGAATATGTAAATTAAAAAAAAGACCCCACACAATTAATTTGTGTTGAAAAAAATTAATCTAGCCATTTAATTCTTTTACACATATTAAACCTTAAAAAATTGTACTTTAATCGAACAGGCTATCGAATAGTATATAATGTCAACAACAGCTGTGAGTTGTCACAACGCACTCCCTAGTAGAAAGTAGTTCTACTTGGCCGTTGCCCAGAACTTTAAGATATCTACGATATAACGCCTGAAGTCACATTTGAGAGCACCCCATATGTTTGCATTATGTCTACTTAATCTGTTAACGCGAGAGCGCCCGAACGCGACATTGTGAATTGGGCTTAAAAAGGTCAAACCTTACTATGAAAATGCCTGATTTGACATATTCACACTGGTGTTGCCATATCTCAAAACTTAAGTAGCAACCTACCTACGATCTTAACCACTGCTGCATGACTGTCACTGACGGAAAATTGTTGGTGATTATTTGAAGAATTAATTGTTTTGAGCATTGCTCAACTTCAGGACAACGTAGAAGGATGATTTATATGATTTATGATTTATTATGATTTATAGCTTCGGAGAAAGACGGTCCGATAACACCGCGAGCCCCAAATTGTCAATCATCATATATATTATTTCTGTAGTATATCTAGGTACGAGTATCATGACTGGTTTTGTATGAGACGGACCTAGAATGTATGAACATCAAATAGAGCAAATGTGTTAGTTCGTCGGCTAGGAAACGGTACATTTGAAAATGTAACTTTCTTCCGCAGAAAAAATAGCAATAATATTCATCTACCGCAACTGACTGTTGGGTCTCTTCCAGGATCACACTTCTTCAATCCCAAATGGGTGTAATTCCACTTCCTTAAAATATATTTTAAGTATGTATGTTTGTATGTATTTAAAAAGATATGCAGCATAATCTTCTTTCACACAAGTACAACACTTCAAAGAAATCGAACACCTTTTTATTGCAAATAAATCACACAGCCAAGTGACCTTCTGCGTGTGTACTCTTGGCCTAGATTCAACTTTCAGTTTAAAAATATGAACTAAATAACAAGTTAGGACTTTGCATGGTTTTTCTACCAATAGATTTAAATAACAAAAAAAAAATAAGCTCTCCATCTGGTATTGAAGTTTACACAAACATATTTTCTCAAATTGGAATAAAGACAACTAAGCAGTAGTAGAAGCGTGGTGGTGTACTTTTGAAAATATACTCCAAAAAGGATCAAAGTTTCAAACTATAAAAAAAAAAACAACTATTGTGGTTATACCCGCTTTTTTTAATTTTCTCACTTTTCCTGGTGTGAATGAAAATTCAACACAAAACTACATATCTTCACACATACGACATACGTATGTACAGATGTACACATGCAGTGCAAAACGCCAAAGGCTGTAAGGAAGATGTCCCAATTTGCAAGCAAACATTCACATGCTGCCCTTTTCACATTATGTATCACACACACATACATAACTACTCGTAATTCAATGCATATAAATATGTACATGGTAGTGTTGCAGGAATCGTTTGCCTTTGCCTTGGACAAAGTAGATCCCATTTTCTGGCGAATGTACACGAGTAAAAAAATAAATTAAAAATATACTACATACATATGTATGTACATACCTATATAATATAATATATGTTTACACACATATGTATAAATATTTATATACGTATGTACATATTGTACGGAAAAAAAGCTTCATCTAATTTAAGATGGTTTTTTTTTATGGCAACAATTCTCACTGTTGTTGTGGGATTGGATTAGGTTAGGTTCGCATTCAGTAAACAGATTCTGGGTGGTTTTCTTTTTAATGCTCCTCTTGATATTAAGAACACGAATTCGCTGTATTCCTAACGAGAAAAATATTCAAGAGATGTCAAACAAAGGATAACTATGTATGTATGTATTTGGTATTCTCAACGTTTTAAAAAGGTCAGCTCCTTTAAGCAGCACATTTCGTAGGAGCGAACAAATACACTAATAGTTCAAAACTAATTAACTTTTGTGTAGACAAAAATGTATTTTGCTCGTACTTATACATAAAAAGAATTTAGGAGAAGTGAGTTAAGTATGAATCACTGCCTTTATTTACTTTTAATTTATTCCTTTAAGTTTAAAAAAACCATGCCTCTTTGCAAAATGCTTTGGACTGGTGCCCCAATTTAAAAATGTTCTGATTTCTTGTTAAGTTATTGCAGCATTGAATTGAAAAGGCTATGTACACCTAAGACTTTCGGGAAAACTAAATTCCAGAAAATCGTTCTTAAAAGAAGAAAAGTATTGCCAATTTAAGGACAATTCAAATGTATTACGCTGTTTGGGGCTGTCACAAATTGCAAAAAAAAATGTTTGCATATTCTTTTAGTAAAGCATCTTGAAAATATTCTCTGTAAGGTTCTATAGATCCGGGCCGCAATTGATGACTCTGTGTAAGGTGCAAATCTACATTTAAACATTACTTTAAGCTTCAAACGCGATTATCTCGAAACTATGTTTTTGAAATTGGTGTACTAAATTACTCTAGAGCTATTTTACCGATTAACTCTAGACTTGACAGAGTTCTTCTATAAATTACAAAAGAACTGATCGATCGAAGGTTTTTTTATATCAAAAACTCTATTTTATAAACAAATAATAAGCGAATCCATCGATTAAAGAGAAGATTAACTATTAAATTAACGGAATTTTCTTGATTTTTTGATTTCAAATAACCAGTTCTTCGACGATCGCAGTGACCTAGCACAAAAAGACATGGGAAGCCTTTTTCCCTTTACCGAAACAAAACTCCAAATAACTCTCATGAGTAGCAGGGTAAAATATCCCCAAGATCCTTGGTTTTACAATGGGCATAAGTGTGCTGGTACTAGTTACCGGCAGCAACTGCTACTTAACCTAACCTAATAAATTCACGAGCAGGATTGTAATTGTACGCCACAACACCACTTTTGAAAAACATACTCCACAAAAACGGATGTATCTTTTGCAATTTTTAATAGTTCACTGTGTAACACTTTTCCGGTCGTGGTCTCGGGCCTAAGATTCGAGAATCCTGAAAGTACTTATTATATATTTTGACTCAAACCTGATTTTGAGCACTTTTTAGTTTTTTTCTAATGACTATATTTTGAGTTAACCGTAACGAGTTTTTTTTTTTTTTGTCTTCAGCAAAGTTATAGGTATTGATTAGGAAAAAAAGAGTGCAAAACAAACTGACTTAAAAAACTGCATCCATGGCCTCAAAATCGTAAAAATTCCCAGAGAAAGAGCGAACAATAAAAAAAAAAAAGAAAAAAAGTTACGTATACGCCACATTGCTTTGTCCACAAATATATTGTTTTTTTTTTTCCTTTTCAACTTAATTTCATATCCAACAATTATGTTTTAATTAATTTAACATAGAAAATACGTTTTTTTTTGTGTTTGTCAACTAAATGTAAAAAAATGATTGGGCTGATTTTTATCAATAGATGGTGTTAATCATTGCTTTACGCCCAAATATGTCCATAATTCCATATTTAAATACGAGGTAATATCCAGAAATTAAAGGAAATTAATTTAAAACTCAGAACAAACTGAGCTATCGAAAAAATCGGCCGACTTTATAGTCTGTAGTGTGCGCACGTAGAAGAGCGCCGTACTGATTAAGTAGTCGGCCGATAGTTTCACTTTAATTTGAAGGTAATCGTGTAACCCACCAAACTTATTTATCGGCCGATATCGAATCGTTGTAGTGTGCGCACTCTCATATATTTTCATACTGATTAAGAGCCCGACTAAACTGTCGGCCGACAGAAAGTCTGTAGTGTGCGGGTGCTTTTAAGGGGCAACAATAGTTAAAAAATGTAAAAAAATATTAAAAAAAATGCGCATTTTAAAATTGTGGCCTTATGACTCTGCCCCTGACCCCTTAAATATAGATGCGTTTGTATTATAATACCTGTCTATCGCCATTACGTCCGATCAAGCGAGAACATTATATTATTTCTGTAGTATAGGTACCATTTGCGACTCTCACATTTAACCAATGAGGTGTCAAAAGAAAGAGAATTTCCTGGAGCAGTGACGAAGTGCACTTTCACTCTATAATTTTTAACAAATTAAGAAACCTATCAAAATAAATATTCTACCCAAAATGAACTCCCAAAAGAATAAACACTTCTCGTATGAATTCCATGGGATTTCCATCAGTTGACAGTCTTTAATGAGTTACAAAGAGCATCCATCCGTAAAAATTATGGCAAATTGAGTTGACCCAGGACAGAGTGGAAACTAACCCTGACGACCGACGATGGTATGAAAGTGATCGTAAGCTAGAGTTTATGGATCAGCTAGTATAGAAAACCTGCAGATATTTCCAATACCTACTGTGATTTGTACCTAATATGAACGGGTTTTTTTTACGAATAAAGTATTTTCTAAGCGATGAACTTATTGGGCTCTTTTTTAGTACAACCATGTATTTTTGTCGCAATTTATGATTCTTAAGACGACCCGTGCTTTAATGTGACGTAAGGTTTGGGTAGATTTATTAACATCGCATCGATTCGGGGTGGCTACAGGTTTGAGTTAAACAAAAATAGTTAAAAGTCCAAAATCTGACCAGCGCCAGATTATCTTGTTACATGAAACGCTAATAGAGCGAAATGCTTCATTTTCATAAAAAAAAATGCTTTTCACAACAATTTCACTTTACTTCATGACTTTGCGGAAGATCTATCAGCCTATTCGAAAAATCCACCAAAGTTACCCTTTATTCCATTTGTTAAAAAGAGCCTAAACCCAGAAATCCACTCTTAATCGTTTAACTGGCTCTTATGTTTCCATTTTTATCTCTCAAAGATAAATGAAATGTACCAACTGCCATTTCAAGTGCAATCAAGTGCCTATCCGGGAGTTTCCGTCGCAGATTTTCTGCTTTCATTTAGCAGCAATGAAATCCCTCTGAAGAATTACTGGCGCATAAACTTTTAACTCAATTTCTTCCAAGTAATCAACATCATCCAACACCCATAATCTATTAAGGTGCAAGTACCTTGAAACTTATTCGTACGTACATAAGTATACATATAGCTTGGCATTTAAATCTCTGTTCGTATACAGGTATGTATGTATAGTACATATAGTACATAGCCCGTGGGGACAGTTTAAAAGTGATGCTCTTCACGTTGGCGTTAAGAGATGGAATGAGATTCAGAAAAGTAGGCATTCCTTTAAATTCGATCTTCGTCGCAAGGCTTGTTGTTGAATATGGGATGCTGCTATGTAATATGATTATATCTACACAGTGCTTTTTGCAAACAAGTTCGACTGATGTAGATTCATTTAACCCAATCCCCATAACTGAACGTCATATTACGCAATATTGTAGTTCTCTGTTCTCTGATGGGATTTAAGTTGGAGAAAACACAACAAGCTAGCCAAGGACATTTAGAAAGAAAGCTTTTCCATCTGCGAAAACCAAGGGCTCAAAATGGAACATACATACTTACATAGTATGACATACGAGGACAGTGTATAAGCAGTGTCCTACGTTGTCCTGCGTTGTTATGATCGGAACATCTGTATGTTTATCTTATTCATTTGTTAGTAACCCGGGAATCCAAATGAGTATTCATCGAAACTTTTCCAACTTGAGATAATCATCTGTTCTTGTCTTTCATATGCTCGAGCTGTGTGTAACATTATAAGGATATTCATAACCGCTTTAGGGTGTGTGAATTATCAAAAAAATTAAAAAAAAAAACCGTCCAAGTGCGAGTCAGACTCGCGCTCTAAGGGTTCTGTAGTTTTAAAACTAGTTATATTTATTATACACGAATGATATACCAAATACGAATGATACAATGATAGCCACATTCGCAGACGACACTGCTATTCTAGCAGTTGAAGGATGTGTGGTTAAAGCAACAGAAAAACTACAAAATTTTATTTTCACTAGTAATATATACAGTATACTTCAAAATTTACTAAATTAAGTTATACAAATAATAATTACAACTAGAGAAAATTTAGGGACTTTACATATTCCTTAACCCTTTGTTGCCCGAATTATTTTTTCTTATAATTTTTGAAAACGAACAATAAAAATATATACATGGAACCTTGTTAGTTTTGAATAACCCAAGAAATTAATTTATGTTAACTTATTTTGTACTATTATTAACATTTTGTTGGTGGTTTCTCAGAGAAACCACTGGACATTCACTGAATTTTTTCCGAAAAAATAAAACAGAGAAATAATTGAAAGGGAAGTATATTAAATATAAGTAACACATTTATTTAGTGGGATATTTAGCAAAACAATTTTTTTCCGCTGACAAGCATAATGCTACTTGGCAGACTGAGCAGCACCATTTGGAGCGATGAGGTTCACTTTTTGTGCTACAGTATGCACATCGTCTGGAAGTAGCGTATATTGGCAAGTGGGCGCACTGGTCATATCTCCTCTCGAATGGAACATTGGGTTTGAAATTGTTAATCTTCGATTGTTCTGCTGTTGAAGGACGACCTCTGCGGGTGTCGTTTACATTCACTCCAACTAGTCCTGATACCACTGCAAGATTTCTCATTTTCAGGTGACCTGGTTTTAAAAATAACAAATGCATTTACGAGGGAAACATCAAGGAAGTGCCACATTATCCGATGCCACCACTTTTTGGACTTCCGATCAATTTCATAAAATGACTTCAGCATATCGGCTTTATCGACAAAACCCATATTTTTGTTGTATTCAACAACCATTTCCGGGCAAGTGATAATTGATGTAGTCTCATCTTTTTGTTTTCGGGAGGTAGTTGAGTTTTTCGAAGGATCGAGGAAGTTTCCAAGAACATTAACCGCCTTAGTGTCCTTCCACTTCAAAAATGACAGTCCGTCCTTGCCCTGAACATTTTTTTTTCGTCCATTAGGTCACTTGGCAGGTCCTTTCTATTGGCGCGTACTGTCCCACAGGCGTAGATGAATTGTTTTTTTAAGTCCTTTTGCAATTGCACAGAATTGAAATAATTGTCGAAGTACACATGATGCCCCTTTCCCACGAAGCTTCGAGTAAGGTCTTTGACTACTCGAGCTCCCAAATTCTTTTCAGCTGCATCAGATATTCGGCCTGTGTATATTTGGAACTCTGATATGTATCCAGATTCATTTGCACGGACCCACACTTTATATCCACGCTTGATGGGCTTCATTGGCATGTACTGGCGCAAACTGCTCCGTCCCTTGAACTTGATCATTGATTCATCAACCGATTGTTCTTTTGATGGCTTATAGGACGATATATATATTCTGGACAGTGTTTCTATCATCGGACGAATTTTATAAAGCTTGTCAAAATTTGTGCTACCCCTCAATGGTTGTCGCGTGTTGTCGTTCAAATGAATGTTTCCCAGAAGCCATGTAAATCGGTTCCTGCTCATCAAGGAGCTCAAATATTGATCTCGTAATTCGGGCTTGGTTGACCAGTAGTCACGATAACTGGGTAGTTTTTTAACTCCCATCAGCAGATTTATGGCCAGAAACGCTTTGATCTCTTGACTGTTGGTAGGAGTGTGAGATGCAAGACTTCCACCAGCTTTTTGAATGGCATACAAGTTTGTTTGGAAAACAATCATATCGATTAACTCTTGAGTATATATATGCAAAAAGATATCGGTCGGTGTCTCCAAATTTCCCGGAATGGTTGGTCCAGTCTCCTCCACAAACTCTTTTACGTGTTTCTCACAAAAGGTATTATCTTTTGTCCAAATTGTAAAAGACTCCCGTTCTCTAGCCCTTATAATGTATAGTGGAATTTCGTCTTCAGACTCCCAATCAGATTGATCAGAGTCAACAACATCGGAAGGAACAAGATCTGGCTCATTTTGTAGCAATATTGCCTCATCTTGATCATCTTCGTCAATATCTCCAATGTCAGACTCAGGATCCGATGGGATATCCTCCAAAATACAAATAATGGCATCATTCGTCAAATGACGTGCATGACCATTTCGCGTTCCAGCTAAAAAAAAAAAATAATAAAGGTCGGTTAGGTCCCGGTGGTTTCTTGGAGTAACCACACATATATGCAACACACGAGATCAATAAAACCATTAAATTTAATACAAAACACTCAAAAAACACTACACAATATCCAAATAAACTCGATTGTCATCAAACTTACCAATCATTTTATTTGAAAATAACAAAAATAACAATGTTTCTTAAAAATCACTTCAAGCACTTTCACTGTCAATAACAAACTCACAATGACCCCCACTCATCACAAAATGCAAACATGTAACACTTGGAAAATTTTCGCGTTGCTCTCCGAATGAACGCGAACAGACAGGATATGGTGGTTTCCCATTGAAACCACTAGGAAACTACGGAAAAATGATTTATTCGGTGGTTTCATGTTGGAACCACCAGGCAACAAAGGGTTAAACAGAAATAGTATTAAAAGCCACTTCAAAGAATTAAATAAAAAGAAAGAAAATAAATGGGTGGGGTGCCCCTTTGAGGTTATGTAATTTCACAATTTCAAAATTGAAACAAAAGATTAATCTTTAAGTAAAAATAAATATAATACATTTTGTCATTAGAATATTGCAAATTAGAAAACAAAAATTCATCAACGAAACACCAAAATATCAAAAATTTCATCTACGATCGAGAACTAAAGACGGATTCTTAACTATTAACATTAGCCCATTAGCCAATGTCTCACGTGATTCATACATTTTCTAATAGGAGTAAGAGTCCTAATCCAAAAAGGAAGCTTGTTAAAGAGATGGCACGACGTAATTGTATAAAACTGCTTATAAGCTGTGGTTCGGAAACTAGGAACAGCTGCAAGATGCAAGTGATTGTCACACATTTTTGGAATCTTTGTTTCGAGCCCTTTCGAATGAATGATGTTTAACATGATATATTTTTCAGTATTTTTAATTTTTTTTTTTTTTTTTTTTGAGATTACATATTTTTTGAGTAATATGTTGTCCATGTACATATGTGGACCACCGAAATGTATAAGTGTGCCAAATTTCAAGTTTCTAGGAAGAACGGTTCTTGATGTTTTTATCGTGACAGGCATTTTTGAGTTAGAGCGAACTTATAATGGTTCCGTATTTCCATATGGGTACAGAACTCTAAAAATAAGCATTACTCTACTCTACCATTACACTGATCTTTTAAATACATAACATACATATACATATATGTACATAATGTACATAAACCACCTTTCGTTAGCACAAAAACTACCTCCACTACTTGACGCCATGACATCTGTGTATCAAAATATTAATAATGCAAAACACGTCCAAACTTTCGTAAAATGCCCACATCCCGTACACTTTGTGTAACAAGGCTTCTTGTACATATGTAACCATATTCAAGGATGCTATAACATCGATACAAAAACAAAAATTATAAGTTTTTATTCCATTGAGAAATTAATCAACACTCTGCAACACATATCCCAGTTTAAATCATGCCAGCTTTTTTTTTTAGAAAATGCTGAAACTACTTAGTACATTGCTTTGTCCATAAAGATAGAGTTAAATACACTTAAGATAATTCGTCAACAATTTAAGGAAACCAAACCAAAATTGTATAGCCTACATAAACAGTGACAAGTTGTTAACGTTCTAACGTAGTAGTGGTAGTTTATTTCTTTGCAATTCACTAAATACACTTCTCTCCTAATTGCTTAATATGCTTATCTCTTAAACTACGTACACTGTGTTTATTTATACTTAAAACTTTTTAGACTTAAAACAAATTCACACCTTCGTCTAGCTGTGTTTAAAGTGCACTATGGAGAGTCAAACTTACTGAGTTACCTTGTACTTTATGATGAACATATTATCAGACTCCCATAAGGACCATAGATGTCACTCCAATGAAAAGAGTTTTGTCGGTGTTACCACTTTATAAAATAATATACCGCCCGGAGTAGACATATCAACTTACTGCAACAGCACACGTTTAGGTACATATATATGTACATATGTGTGTAGGTATGTATTTAAGTATGAAACAAGGGTAGACATCCTCACACATCACATCCTAAAATTTATTTTTCTCTAGAGACTTTAATTAAATACCAAGAAATTTAACAACTGTAGACCTGCATAATATACATTCAAACAAGATTTAAAAAATAATCCACACACACATATGTACTGTAATGAATGAACATATCATTATTAAAGTGGCGAAAAAAAAAAGAAAACAAAGCCAAAAGAGCTCGTCACACCAGCATCAGATTGTATTGTTCCCCCTTTCGGAGTATGTACTATAATCTGATGAGCTCTGAAATAAAATGATAATCGAAAATGGGAGCCAGGATACAGGATGCTATGTGAAATTAGGTTAATGAATCCTTTAATGAGTCGCTTCAGCTCTATGGCAAGTGCAGCGATTTATCAGTTTTTCAGATCGTGTTTCAAACTGCCATGGCGTTACTCTTTACTGAGTATGGGAATATTTAAAGCATTATCTACGCTCCGCTGCTGACATACTTTGCTTCCATCAGTTCAGTTTTAAGGGTACATGACAACCGAAGAACGTTCGATGTTAGTTTCAATAACTCTAATGGATTTTGGTCCAAACTTTTGCGCAAAACAAAAAAAAAAAAACGTTTAGAGTAAATTCTATAGAGTAGTTTTCGTGGTTTATGTGCACATGTTTTCTGAAAGGCTGGTGTAACCAGTAACCAACAATCACGCTATCACGAAAGTTGAAGATTCTTTTTTTCTGGTAATGGTAAGGGTAGTCCTCGGTTGGAAAAAAAACTTTCAAACCAGTTCGCTTAGAAATGCCAGGCAAGTTTAAAAACTATTATAGACAAAAAAAGAATCAACAATTTTTTTAAATTGATTTAATTATGGATCGTATTTAAGTATTGGGCTTACATTTTCAATGAAATATTTTATTTAAAAAAATAAACAAGCATTTGATGAATTACCTGCAAGACTACAGTGTTGTGCAAAGCAAAAGCAATAAAACTCAGTTTTGGCGTTTTGTTGTTAGAAGTTTTTTTTTCAATTGAATTTTGAACTAATTTATAACAGGTATTTAATTAAGTCTGCAATTGCTACAAAAGGTATGCAATTGAAAACAAAAACAATTAACATATCCAAAGAAAGTTAAAGAAACAAATAACGATCACACATGACTGTGTGCAAAACTAAAGCAACAACTTCCTGTTAGTTGAATTTAGATCCTCTTAGAATTATGGCTCGAAAAAAAATTAGCGACCACTTAAAAACAAAAATAACGGATAATCTCAATCATAAATTGCTAAAAAAAAATATAGCATTGATTGATCTATTGTATGCCAGTTAGTAAAAAAAAATATGAAGCAACAGATAGCGTCTTAACAGTGCGTTCAGAAGGAATGCACTTCGGAAAACGACCTACAAAACTATGTGCAGAAGAATCTGCAAATCAAAAATCCATTTGTGAGTTCGCAAGAAATTGTAAATGGACATGAACTTAATGTGCATTCAACCACAGGCCGAAGACGTGTCATGGAAAACGACCTTAGGGAATACAGTCCAGCTGAAAAGCCAATGATCACAAAGTTGCATTTGCAGAAAAAGTATTTTCTTTTAAACTTCGATCTAGACCAGTGGTTCTCAACCGGTGGGGCATGCCACCCAGGGCAGGGCACCGGGGATTGTAAAGGGGAGGCGTGGACACAATTTAAATTGTGAATTTTTTTATGCAAAGAATACAAATGTAAATGTTGAAGACTTCAAAACTTCAAAACATTGCTATTGCGTATTTGGTGCTCTTGTCAACAACTTATTTATGCGAGCAAGTGTTTTCAGCTCTCCTCCACATTAAAAACAAGCAGAGAAACAGACTTGACCCTTCAGCTGACATAAGAATTGCATTGACGAAAATTGCACCCAGAATCTCAGAACTGGTGAAGAAGTCGCATTGAACAAATGAATCACATAAAAAGCATCTGTTTTACATTACTGATAACTAAGGCAACCAAAAGCATGCACAAGCATATTTTTTTTAGCAATGTTATTGAGACGTGACTAAGCTCGTTATCCGTTTCATGAGATTACATCTGCAATACTGCTCAATCAATGCAAATGCCGCGTACCTACTCTTTCTTTAACCCTTGCAGGTCTATGGGATATATATATTTCCCAAGTGTGTTTTTAACGGAAACAAGTAAATTTGAATAAACTTCTTTTATGGTTTATTTTACTTATTTGACTTTGCAGTGAAGTAGGTTTTGCATCTACTGTTTGATTCTTTTTGCTCTCTTAACTCATTTATTGTGAGCACCGTAGTGTAGTGGTCAGTGCGTTGGACTACTATGCAATGCTGTGCCCGGGTTCAACACCTTAAAGTTTTTTCACAGTGCCACCTCTTTCGAATGTCTGACAAGCAATTAAATAGTATCATTTGTCACGATTGAGCTTCTCAACTCGCCGTTCGGAGTCGGCAAAAAACTGTAGGTCCCTTCCATTCGTGCAAAAATATAACATGCACACACAAATGGTTGCGAGAAGCAGGCCCCGGTTCACCCCGAGCTGTAGCGCGACCTAAAGTGAAGATACTCAAGCGGCGAGTCGCAGGGCAACAATTCCGAAATAAGCTGTAGCTGCTGAAAAAGCTAAGAAGAGTGGGAAAACGTACCCAAAAGCGAATTCGAAATCATCCATGCCGCGCAAATGTGTCGATATTTTTAAAAATAAGGGACAATACACAAAGTACTGCAAATGTTACTTTAGTTTTGCACAGGCAGATTGTGATATTTTTCTGTTTCTTTTTTTTAATAAATTAATTTTTTTTTGTTAAAAGTATATGCATACGTTTATTTTAGTGCTCTAAAAGCCTAATTCCAAACATTTTTGTTTTTCAATAAAATAAGTAGGCAAATTGGTAACAAAATCGCTTCTAAATGCTATTGCTTTTGTTTTGCACAACACTGTATATGCATGTACATACATGTTACCAGAAAGGGGCAATCCACTAAATACGTCACACAATTGTGTAATCACATACTCGAAGTCTCTAGGTTCCACACAGTAGGTACAAAAAATTCAAAAACATGCCGTACAACTGTCACCATTTTTTCTTGCTACTGATCCAATGAAATATTCATGGCCTTTGGCATTTCACTATTTCTTCTTTACTTGTCTATAATGTCAGAAATGCACTTTTACTTACAGCAAAAGCGTACCTTCAGGCCAACTGTGAGGTTCAGATTTTCTTTGTTTAGCCTCTCATATCTTTAAATCTCTAACACTAAAACTTCAGATCATTGTTCTTGTACTTAACCTAAAGAGTATGAATCTTCAGTTACGAGCTGCACTCAATACTTCATTTGGGTTTATTACCAGCTGAAATGCAATTCTTCACCAGGATGAAGCTAAATGTTTAACAGATACCCACTCAAATTGTGCCGCAGCGCATTATTTTTTTATTATTGCTATGCAACAGTACGCAGACAGATACTTGTTCGTTACTAAAAGGAAAACTTCATCGGAATAAGCGCAAATTACGCTAATTGTTAAATTTATATTTATTTTTGTTTTTATAAAAATAATAAATATTCGTCCTATGTCTTTTGAGCTCCAAAGCAATCGAATGAAATTTCCAACTTCACTTGTGTTAGTTGAAGAAGAGTACCACTTGTAAACGTACTCAAAACTGCAACTGCACTCGAAACTTGTAAAATCACAACCTATAGGATATAGAGCACTACAAAAGTACAAACAAAAAATAAACAACTTTTCAGCTAACAAGGAAAAGAATAAAAAAAAATTGCCAATAAAATTTCAAACAATAAAAGAGAATTATTTAAAAGTCAAAACAGTTTTTTGCTTCCCGCTAGCCAAAGCCACCACCACCAGAAAGCAAACAACAATACACAAACTCAACTACCAATGCACATTGACGATGTACAGAAGAGGAAAAAATATTTAAAAGATTATTGCTGTGGAATAGTCGAGTTTCTCTTTGTTCTCAGCAGGACGAAACTGTGTCAAGGCTTTAAAGTTCCCAGTTCGCTATATGCGCACAAAAGCTTCTCGTAGCTATAGTTATCACTAACGACAACGGATTGTAATCCTGCCAGTTTATAAGCAGCAGCAGCAGCGAAGTTTTATCTAATTATGCCAACATCCTTTTGATTTCACATATATATGTATGTACATAACTAGTTTAATACCGGTTTCAATCCAATGCAATGGGGCGAACTGTCCTGGAAATTCGCCTGGATTTGTCCTTCTTTTTTTCTTTTTGCAGTTAGAAATGTTATTCCGTAGATAGACAAGTGCAGATTGAATACCACATTGACACATTGGATGAGAGAACCCGAGAACTATGTAATTAACGTACATATGTACATACATATAAAGGTAGCAACTCAGTATTGGGTGGGTGATAGAAGGCGTTGAATTGCCCCATAAATTGAAGTAAAAAAAAATATGATGTAACGAAAGTTGCATAAACGTCTTCTTGTACAAAAAATAAAAAAAAAACACCAAGACGAAGGAGCACAGGACGACTTTGTGCGCATTTCTTTTTTCTTTTAAATCCAATTATTTTTATTTGATAGAGAATGGAACTCACCGAAACTAGGCCAGTCAGAAGTAGGATGTATTATTAAAGAGAATATTTCCATTCTAGTGATTTGATTAAAAATGCAATGCATAAATACATGAATACGTAATGTTCGAGGCTCTTGTTATTCATTCGCATTACAATGGCCAAAAACAAGGCGAGGGTATGTAACTCAAGAGAATCCTAAAAATAAAGCGCTTAGAGAAATGGATTAATTCCCTCGATGCGCACCCCAGGCACCTTACCCATTTTGAAGGACGTATTCCAAGGAGCGCGACAACCAAGTGGAAAAATTATAATTATGATTTTAGTATCACAGCAAAGGTAAAACACACGTACAACGCGCTCAGTTCAATTTTCAATGGTTAATTATGGGTCGAAATAATTACTTTCTCCAAATTACAGTACGTTCTCGATTAACGCAACTCTCGATTCACGCAACTCCTCGATTTACGCAACAGCCGAATTTACATCATTGTGGACGAAGAAATCGCAACTTTTCAAATAATTTTGACTCGATAACTGCAACTTTTATTTTTATATATCTTTATTTACTCTGGTCATTGGTTATGTTTGTGTTTTAAGTTTTCCTTTTGCCTGGGCAGTTATTTTACCGTTTCTTTTGAGTGCCTTTAACTGATGGCACGGTGACGTTGTATGAATGTATGTATCTATTGAATTCAATATTTTGTTATTAGTTTAATGAATTTTGTTTAGTGATCATAGGTATAGGTACCTATGTTATATCTAAATGAATTAACATCTTTTTATTTTACTGATATAAAAATTTGAATAAAAATTTGTTGCATTAAATACATATGTAACATAAGAGTTGCTTTTCAGATTTTCGCATTTAATCTCGAATTGAGCCTAAAAAAATTTACTCGGTTATTGCAACAACTTCGGTCATTGCAACTACCCTCGTTTTAATTAGTTGCGATAATCGATAATGTACTGTACTTAGGCGTGGTACACATATGCGATTGCAGTCGCACGACTATTCAGTCGCAAAAAATAGAACACATAGCTTTCAATGTAAGTGTGCGCACATAAATCCTATCAATCGCAACGTATCATGTGCGCGCACTTACATTAAAAGCTTGTGTTCTATTTTTTGCGACTGAATAGTCGTGCGACTGCAATCGCATGTGTGTATCAGGCCTAACACATTGGTGTTGGGAAAGATAGATATACACATGTGACCTCTAAATTTTGTCATCATATATACATATATGTATGTAAGTATACTCGAACCTACATAGATATATACGTATGTACATATGTATGTATCAGAATTGGAAGATCAAAAAGTATCAAATTTTGTAATATTAATTAGGAGGATAGCGTTTGACTGTATAAGGGTTTGTTTGACAGATGCATTTTAAGAATCTCAACTTACTTATATGCTTCATTATCGCTTAAGCTGGGCATTACGTTGTTTGGAGCTTATTTTGAATAACTTTTTAACAATATTCACTATATAAAATAAATATCCTGTTGGCAGGCAATCACCGTGAAACAAAACACTTCCGCTTCAGACATATTCCTCCATAAATAACACAGGTCAATAAATAAAAATAAAATTTTTGGTGCCGAAATATCGTTAGTGATTTTGTATTAGGTGTGTATTTTTTTTTTTCTATGTGTATTTTGGATCTACCGTCAATTTTGAATACTGGCTGTAATCAGTACTTTCGTGTGCGAGTTATATATGTATGTATGTACATATATACATGGTCCATCGTAACATAATATATGTAACTACATGCTCACCAACAGCTTCAAGAGATCAGGCAAATAAGTGCAGCTCTTTTGTACTTGTTGACAAAAAACAAGTGTAGCTGTATTATGGATGTTGAATGTCTATCAGTCCAGTTAGTTCGTAATGTGTCGTCAACCAAATCGTTTTGGTATTCATTGTTTCATTGTTTATTGTTCGTGGAATTTGTTTAGTGTTAAGTGAATTATTAATAAATGAATTACGTACATTAAAAAGTTGTTGTTTATATTTATTAAATTGTTTCCTAAATCTAGAATCGTAACTTGCGCGGTTTGCTATCTTTCGCTACATTTCTATAATTAAATTGTATTCAATACTATGTCTTCATCGTGAAGAAGTTGTCTCAATGAGCCAACTGTGATTTGTTACAATTGTGGCGAATACACAGTTAAAAAGTTCAAAAAACCTTTATAACAGATTTTATAAAAAGTGCTTATTTTTCTTACTTTAAGTCGAAAATTTTGGATGAAAACAAGCCGGGGATACCCCAAATTGTTTGTAAAATGTGCTATGAACACTTGAGACAGTGGGTCAAAGAAGCCATATGAGGTCCAGAGCGCTTATGCAATGGAAAGAACAAAAAAATCACTTCGATAACTGTTACTTCTGCTGTTAATTTGCATGGCGTTAACGTTAAAACAATAATTTATCCAGATTTAGAATCGGCTAGAAGACCCTTACCACACTGAGAGGAAGTACATGTTCCAATATTGTGCTCTACCCGTCAACTATCATTTGATGAAATCTTTAATGAGTTAAGTAGCGACAGTGATTTCGACGGAATAGCGTCTACAGAGTCAAAACCTTTTACCCAAGAAGAATTAAATGATTTGATTAGGGATCTTGAACTACCTTAAGAATCTGCAGAAGTATTGGCTTCTAGATTAAAACAAAAAAACTTGTTGGCGTCAGGTACAAAAGTGACGTTCTATCGCACAAGAGAGCAAGACTTGCTACCATTTTTTCATTCGAAAAATGATATTGTTTTTTGTACGGATGTGCAAGACCTTATTCTTTACTACTTTAAGAACTTAGCATGTGATATGTCCATCAAAATGCACTACCTCCACAGTCCACAGTAATCTTGAACAATTCCCAGAGAATCTTGAATCCTATAGGGAAAAATAAGGCGAGCGGTTTCACCAGGACCTAAAAGCTATGGAAGAGAGGTACCAAGGCCGATGGGATCGGCATATTATGGATGACTGCTGCTGGGGGATGCAACGTGATTGTCCCACTACACCTTATTCACGAAACTCAGGAAAAATAAAGTTTTTATGGATATAATAATGTAATAAATGCTGTTTTGTAGGTAAATTTGCATTTTTCTGTACAAGTCAAAATCTAGAAAACAACACAAAAAAAAATAACAGCTTCTTGGCACCAAAACCAGTCTTGACCAGTGTAATCGATGTTTTTATACACTGGTATTGTGAAGCTGTCAGAAGCAACATTTCCCTCAATGTTGATTATTTGATCTGGTTTTAGGAACGGATATCCCAACGCTTTTCCTATCATTTACAATTTTGTAGAAACATTATCTTTTTCGCGCAAACTTTCCTCGTATGCTATTTTTACCAAGCCATTGTTGTAAGTCGCTTTGTCATGCACCATAGAATATTGGTCTATTTTTATTGTTCGGCAATAACAAAACCTTAGCATACATAAGAGTGGACAAACAATACATTAACTCGACAAACAGACACTGCAGTTTTCACGGACGTGTCCAAAACTGCTAACGTCACGGGGTCTGGTATCTTCTGTGTGGAGCCAGATCTTAGGGTGTCTTTAAGAATCCCGGATGCCTGCAGTGTCTTTCAGGCAGAAGTTTTAGCCGTACTTAGAGCTACAGAGCTCCTGAAAATGAAGAGAATATCCGGCTAGGATATTATTATTTACATCGGCCAGGCTGCGCTTAAAGCGCTAGAATCATGCAATATCAAATCGGCAGTAGTCAGGAGCTGCCGCACACTGCTTAGGCCATACGCGCGCAAAACCAGGTGATACTATGTTGGGTACCTGTCCACTCTGGGATAGAAGGTAACGAGCATGCCGATGAGCTGGCTAGGAAAGGAGCCGCCACTGACCGAGGCGGTAGTAGATGCCCCACCACTAGTTAGCATTAAATCAAGGGTAAAAGAAAATCTTATGAGAACGGCTGACCATAGATGTCTCACACACTGGAACGTAAAAGCACTAGTGAAATCATTAAACTTCGTAGAGCACAAATAAGAATAGCTATAGGAATATCATCGGGATATTGTCGCATGGGCAAACATACCAAATGGCTCGGAATCACAGACACGGATATCTGCAGGTACGGTAAAGACATGCATGCATAGGTGTAGCAGAAGATATCGAACACATTCTGTCAGAATGTCAGGGATTAGCATGCAGTCGCCGGATCATTTTAGGGTGCTACTTCTCCAGTAACCTGGAGGAGTAAGGCCAAATCGACCATAGACTCGTTCAAAAAAATTTTAGGGTAATAAAATGCTTTGAGGAAATTGTGGCGGTTTAGGGAAATACTATCCGGTTATGGATTTTAGGGGATCGCGATGGGCCCACTCTTATACCTTATACAACCCCTCTCAATTTAACCTAACCTAACCTAGCATACATGGAATTCAAAATATACAAAAATATACATTTAACATTTTTTTCAATCCATTTAAGGTATTTTTTATTTTACTAGAATTCCGCTCATCCTTTCCGTTCTTGTCTAAGCATATTTTGCGGATGTTTCGTTGAGTGTTCAAAATGTTGCCAAAGAGGAATAGTGTTTACCCTTAAACTTCTGACAAACTCTAATGATTCACAGCAATTGAAAAGAATTTATGTATGTACATAAATGGAAAAATTATACATTCATGAAAGAAGATGAGTTGTTATGAAATACAATGCTTGTCATTGTTTATGGGATGCTAACATCTTGAAGAATGTTTATCTTTTAGAGTTTCATCTGACCTTTATCATTATCTTTTTAACGAGCAGACAATCAAATGTCTGTTTACGAGTAGCGTTTTGTATTAAAAAGTTTCGCACACTTTTGAGTATTGTGTGATAACTTCTGACGAGACGAAAATAACTTATTTCATTCATCATTCATTCAAATAAAAGGTCCTGCTTTCTACAGCAATACGTATGTATATCTTGAGGTCTTCAGCTACAGCTCAACGAAATCGAAGAGTCTTGCAACCAAAGAAACAACTTTCGGGAATTTCATAAGAATGCTTAAAACATTGAGGAAGTACCTATGGCGGGCATTATGAGAAAAAGTAAAAACAAAGACGACGGCATGGATCAGCTTTATTAAAAGTGACATACAAAACATACTATTGGACAACGTAAGATTGAATGTGGTTTGGCATGTCCTGCATGTGAAAAGGAATACGATCATTTAGAAAAATAAGAAGCTAATCAAATGACAACCGTCTTTCTCGGTGTTGAAGCTACATATTATGGTAATACATTTGGAAACATGAAATTATTGACTTTTGTCTTCAGATTCTGATTTTTTGGTTTTTTTATGATTTTTGAAAAATGATTTGCAAGATTTTGTACGAACTAAATTGCATTTATTACAGATAGCTGACTCGTGCTCGCCTCGCTTCGCCCACCTGCAACTTTTTACTAATTTGCAAAACCTATTTCCTCATCAAGAGCGATTTAAATGATTTTTTAGAAATTCTAAATGATTCTTCAAAGCTGAAGTGTTAAGAAAATATGTTCTTTAACTTTCTTATATACCAGGAAATCGGAAGCTCTAATAGACTGGTACGATTAAAAATTATTCGGCGGGCCTAGGCTAAAGTATCCACAATAACAAACAATTTTATTAATGAACTACCTGAACCCGTGCCCGCCTTTGGGAAAGAAACACGCAAAATTGAACGTGTGAGAAGCAGCCGGTGGTGAGGTTCATGCCCGCGGTATACAGTGTTCGTCCCTGCGCCTTATTTATCGTCACCGCAAAGCAGACGCTGATGCGAAAGTGTACACGCTTAAACTGGAACGAAAAAATGTTAGGTATGGTCGGAATTCGAGGAATAAATAAATGTTCGCCGGCACCACAGCCCGTCAACACTTTCGCTTCCACCAGATTGCATTGCAGCGTTGCAACTCTAAATCGGGTGCCGTTACATAACTCAGGTGGGCTAAATTTTTTTTAGAAGAATAATAGGTACGGTGCACCCACTTTTAGTTTTAATTTATGTGATGGAGTCCCTGGAGCAGATAAAGAATTTAAAAATTCGACCAGATAGCGGTTGATTGACATGTATTCTGCACTTTGATCATCAACAGGTGCCAGTACGTACGAACTATCGTAACTACTGACGACGCCACAGCCAAGGGTAATATAACCTTGGCTTCGTACTAATGAACAACAAATGCTTCCCAGATGATTTCCATATAGCAAATACATATACATAATATTATATTCATACACATCGCACTAATGCTGTTGTAACTCAAAAAAATTTGAGATATGTATCATCATATTCAAACGTAAACTTCACTTCCATAATCCCTACGCGTCAATAAGCTGTCGTTAGAATAGTGCAAGAAACAAAATATTTATTAATAATCCTAATAATCTATTAATTTTTTTTATAATCTGTAACTCAGTTTGAGTTCCGACAGTATTGCATTATTAGTGCGATATATGAACCAAAATTAACTCTTAAAACAACAGGTGTTAATTTTCGATAGTTTTCGGTATTTTTTATTTAAATTTGCTAATAATATTTAAAAACTGAAAATGCAGTCCACTGCTCTAGAAAATTCTCTTTCTTTTGACATTCCTCATTTGTTAAAATTGGTTGAGTATGAGAGCCGCAAATGCTTACGATGATTGTAGCACATTAAAGTGCAAAACAAATGATCACGTCAGAGCGCGCACACACACTATTGCAACGATACGCACTGCTGCACGGCTGCTGGCAGTGGTCCCCGCTGAAAGAAAATTGTGGGCGATGCTTTGAATAATTGTTTTGAACATTGTTCAGCTTCAGGACAACGCAGAAGGATGTTTTATACCTCAAATGAATCAGGGGAAAATTTACTAAATTCACCTGTTTTTTTGTTTTTCAATCCGAGAAGCCATTATTGAGTTAGGGCTGAATAATTATTACTTTCCTTTCAGATATGCAGTTTTTTCAATATTTTCTTAAAACCATACCATTTTCCGGGATAAAAAGTATAAATTATATGGTCCAAGAACATAAGCAGTCAATGTTTCATCAAAATCCGTCCAGTAGTTCTAACGTGATACGCGAACAAACAGTTTTTAATCTACAGTTTTATTATATGTATAGAAATAGATAGACATAGATATAGATAATATATAGATAGATTTTATTATGATCTCCTTTTTTAAGATGGCAAACTTTTCAATGTTAGCAACAAGCAATGCCTCGGTGAAACGTTGTGGATCTATGGTGTTTGTTTGTGGGATGTGTTTGTGTATCGAAATAGGATTTACCTTGAAAGTCGTTCTTCGATAATATTCGCTCCAAATGATGTCATTTGGGAGGAACTGTTGTACTTTTGTACATTCTGCAAGAAATACTTCAATCAAAGTTCTTGGCCAGAAAGCATTGATATCAGTGGCTCTAGTGGCGGTGTCAATTATGGTAATTGGACCTTTCCGCTTGCACAATGTGATCCTGGTGGTTCGTGTCGAGACCTCCAAGCATTGCAATGTTGACAAATAGTGTTCATTGTTCCGAAGTCGGCCTGTTTTTCTACGAGAATTCGTTGAATTCAAAAAAAAATATACTTTTATAAAAAAAGAGAAAAATAATTATTTTGTTATATATTGTACGTAGTACTGATCAAGAAATAAAACACGTATAAATGCACGTTGTGCTGAGATGTTGGTTTATTTCCAAGTGATCGAGAAATTACTTTTAATTGACAATGATTAAAAATGACATTTGACAGTAGTTGTAAACAATGCCCCAGAGTGGGGTTAGTAATACCAAATATGGTTTTGTATTTTAGTACATACTTTGTAAAATAAATGCAACAATTATATTATGTGTTTTTTTTTTTATAAATTTCAAAATAAATAAATACTACTAAATAAAAGGAGAGTGTTCTCGAACACGGCCGATACATCCGCGGTGTAATCTACTGTTGGATCGTATCCGAACTCCAAACGTTCATTTCGAGTTGTCACGTTTGGCCGTCTCTTTTGCCGACGTTCAAAATTATTTTGTGCGTAAGCTCCAAAAAAGTGAGTCAAACTGTATCTGTAAACTGTATCAACTTGTATGTATGTTCTTCCTGAGTCATTCATAATGGATCTTATTCGATTTGCCTCCAAACGCTGTCTACGCTCTTCATCAGTCCGATTGATTTGACAATCGATTATGTTGGCTTGCGTTGCGTGTACGCCGACTGATATTTCGACGCCTCACTGGTGGCATTTTTTCCAAAGAAATAAACCACGAACTGAAATCAATTGAGTAGAAGATGTACAGTATATGTAAGAAATAATCGTTAAATTACTTTGGACCACGCTCGCTTAATATAAATGTTTTATTTACTTTTTACCATAATGTTAAATCGCGATATCTACACACATTCACTATCAATTATATATTATATGCATACATACATACACACCAATATCTCGGTTTGCGTCGTTCCATTTGCGTCGTTTCTAAGTTGCGTCGTTTAAAAATTATCGTGATTTCGAAGCTGTGCGTCGTTTTTATTTCAGTTTCTGTAATTTAAATTTTGTGGGTTCGAAGTTGCTTCGATGTGTTATTGGTTTGCGTTTTTGTTATGTATTACCTTTTTTTTTTTTTTTGTAAAAAGGGGATTCACCAACTTATTTCACAGACAATGGAAATATTTTCTGATTAGTTCACAGGCAATGGAAACGTAGTTTAGAAGTTGGAAAATCTGTGACAGACGCTATCAATTGCTACAATGAAGTATAGTTTTTGCTATCGAGAACGGGTTGTAATAAAGTATGCAAAGAAGAAGTGTCTCTGAAATGGTTTTTACATTCTTTTCCATATTTTCCTTTACAAATACATACAGTGCTGATCAAAATAATAGGTAACAGGGTTGTAATAAACTGGCAACACTGATTTCTCAAAACTGTGTTGTTTGTTTTGGGTGCAATAAGCACCGTTACTTTTCTATCGATGTTACCGATCTTTCGACATGCAGTTTTCTCCTTCATTTCCTATCAGCTGAGTATAACAGGTCAAAGTGTGAAATTACCTTAGTTTAGCCCTGATCAAAATAATAGGTAATTTTATAAAATGTTTCATTAAAATTAAGGAAAAAGTTAAACTGATTGATCCGTTAAGCAAAAGTAAGTAAAAATAAAAAAAATAAAAAATATATATCAGTATATAAAATGAGATTAATTCAGAGGGTCGTAGCAAGCATTGCACTGTTGAAGAACGTCGCATCGCTCATAATATAAAAGGGAACAGAAAAACCCTCAAATTCATTGCCGAGACGCTAGGAAGATCTGTGAATTTTATTGCACAGGCCTTAAAACCACAGTCTGTAACTGAAACCAGAGGTAGACCCAGAAAAACGAACTCAGCAACGGACAATTACGTCATAAAGGACCATTGCAGCTTCAGTAGATAATCTAACCAGTGCCCCAACTGTTAGAAGAAGATGACAAGAAAAAAATTAACCGGGCAGAATTGCCAGAAAAGTCCCTCTGCTAAAAAAAAATATATGGGCTAGGAAGCAGTTCGCAGAACATTTAAAAAACAACACCTCTCAAAATTATTAAAATATTTTATGGAGATGGGATGAGACCAAAAGTAATATTTTCAGTTCTGATAGTAGAAGGAATGTTCGCCGACCCAAAGGAAAGGAGCTTCACCATCGTCTTACAAAAAAAAAAAAAAATGGTAAAACATGGAGTTGTAAGTGTCATGGTGTGAGGCAGTTTTTCTTGGTTTGGGGTTAGACCAATTGTTTTGATTGAGAATATCATGAAAAAAGAAATTTATCGTGATATTCTTCAAAATCACATGCTGCCATATGCCGAGGACAATATGCCTTTGATATGGCACTTCCAGCAGGTCAATGATCCCAAGGACTCATCAAAAGTGGCTTGGTTGAGAGAACCGGAGGTTTCTGTGTTACCATAGACTTCTCAGTCCCCCGATTGCAATCCTATTGAGAATTTGTGGCGGGAACTAAAGAAGTCCTTGGCAATAGAAACATTCCAAACAAAGCCGACATTTGGACGGCGATCCAGAGGCACTGGAATGATATTCCTATTGAAAAATGCCAAAACTTAATAGCCTTAATCCCCAAGTGGATTAGTGCTTTTCATTCCAAAGAGTGTGGTCATTCTGGCTTCTAACTCACCTTAAATAAAAAAAAAAATTAAATTTAGTTATTCATTTGATATCAGAATAAAATTTTTTTTACAGTTATATTTTAATTATGAATTACCTATTGTTTTGAGCAGCTCGTTTCTATAAGGATTTGTATTTTTGTTAATAAAAATTACAAGGAAAAAATAAAAACAAAAAAAATGTATGGAATCATTGAAGAATAATGTGTTTTGATTATGAGAAAAAGATTACCTGGATTCCTATCTAAAATCTTACAAAATTTTCAAAAAACGTTAATTTTTCTTTGTATTATATTCATTGGTTTTGTTGTATATGTATTTTAGATACAATCAACGCTAACGTTTAACTTTAAGAATGTTGTGCTATTTCTCCATACTCTACGAAAATTACCTTCATCAAAGTTTTGAAATAATCAATGCCAAGATTAGTTGTGCAGCTACTTAATATATCACATACTTAACTACCATGTACTTACTAAAAAATAACAACCTGTACATCGATTGAAAAAAATAATATTACACGTCGGATTCATCGTTTCCGTTTCAATTAAAAACATAATAAATACGTTTTCGTCTTATACCATTAACGAGTTCATAACTTTCCCTATTTCAAAATATTTATTTCCCGCTAATAAATCAAAATACTTCTGAGATATTCCAGCGTTAAAAAGAAACAAAATCATGTTGTTTTTTGCTTCAAATGCTTTCAACAAATTTACTTTTTTTAATTCAATTTCAACAGAATTTAGACATTTAGTGAAGTGTTGAGTTAAAACTATGTTGGCTTGATAAATGTACCTAAGTGTGAATGACAGCTACATATGTATGTACATACTACATCCTGGACTACAAAATACATAGTAGTGATCGTGATTTAACATTTTTATTAGACAGATTTTGTTGAAACCCATAAATAACGATGCTTCCAAATTGAGTGGTTCATTGCTTTGACAAATGTATGTCTGTAAAGCTATTTTTAGTTTATGGTTGATTTTTTGTTTTGTTTGATTTTTACTTAAATTGTTATGCACATTTTAATGTTTATACATTGTTCGTCAACCTAATAGTGTTTTCAAATGTATCGTTAATTATAAATAACATTAAAAAAAATGAGACATGAGGCGTATTTTTTTTTTAGCCTATATAGAATAAAAATAAAAATTTCAATACATAATACAACAAAACCTTAGCCTCGATAATTACCCAGGCTAAGGTTTTGTTGTATTTTATATTGAAAACATGTTGCTGAAACATGTTTATTCTATATTGGCTTAAAAAAAAACACGCCTATTACTTACTTACTTAGTTGGCGCTACAGCTCGCGGTGAACCTGGGCCTGCTTCTCGCAACCATTTGTGTGTGCGTGTTATATTTTTGCACGAATGGAAGGGACCTACAGTTTTTTGCCGACTCCGAACGGCGAGTTGAGAAGCTTAATCGTGACAAATGATACTCTTTGATGCTTGTCAGACATTCGAAAGAGGTGGGCACTGTGAAAAACTTTTAGGTGTTGGACCCGGACGTGGTAGTCCAACGCACTTAACACCACGGCCACGGCGACCACCGTTACATCTCTAGTAATTTTAATAAAAATAATATGTTAAAAAAAACTTAATTATTAATTCAAATGCAGGGCGAAGCTGGTTACAAAGAAAAAGCAATTGGAGCTTCTGGTATTGTATATGTAAATAAACTTTAATTAATTTTTATCTGCTTTATTCTACACTTTATAAGGACATGGATTAAAGAATATTATTCCAGATTTATACAGCTTCTTCGTTGCCAGAAAGAAAGCATTCCTCTATCCATCCATCGCTCAACCACAACCCAATTGAACTCTTTTATCATTACAAGTAAATAATTATAAAAACAATAGCCAAACAACTGTCGAAAGTATGATGTATTCATGATTTTCACATTTTAATTTACAATAATCTATTCTATTGAGTTACGCAATACCAAAGCCAAAATCAATCGATACAATCGAAAATTGTAGTGACGATCGTTGATCAACACTCACAATAGGGGACATAGGTAATGCAAGTTGTAATATTTCAACTAACAATTATAGGTGTCAATATGACAATTAACGATTTTCATTTTTCAACGAAGTGAAAAATATGCATCAACAGGCTCATCATTTAGTACTGGTGTTACTGGTTAGGCTACGCTACATTACAACACTACACTGAAAAAAAAAAAATCCATTTCAAATTGATATTTTTGTCATATCAAATTCAATTTCTTGCAATACGATAAACACGATTATCGTATTGACCACAATATTCACATTGACTACTGGAACTGTTATATTGACAACTTCTTTCTTACTATAGAATACCAAAAATAGAAAATTTTAAATTTTCATATGTACATATGTATATGTATAGATTCAGAAAGTCATAAACTTCTGACACCTTAGCTTATCCGATTTTAATTTTGTTAAATTGGGTAACATCAACTCCCCTTCGTTGGCTCATCTATTGATTAATGTTCTCATACCAATAAATAACCTTTAATGCATTTTAACTCTACAAGGGGATTCCATGTGATGAAATTTTGCTTGCACCAACAGCAGCAACATATGTATGTATGTATGTATGTATGTATGTATGTATGTACATATTAAAAAGTTCGCGGAGCATTCTTCCCCAACCATCTACTCAGTTACCAGTTACCTTCACTCAAACTCTTTCGCTTTATTTTGAGTGATTTTGAAATAAAATTGCATTTAACCCATAACCGAATTTCCAAACACGTTAACTTTTTCCTTTGATATTCATTCGACGTGTTTTACGTCATCTTGACTTCCTATCCTAGTGCCTTTCTTTGCAGAAATTTTTGCAGAAAACAGAGAAAACTATTCTTCACTCATTCCAGTGCAATCTAACACGGCATGAACCACGAACCATGGGCACCCGACGAGGAGGTCTTAACGAAATATTTGTTATTCCCATTCCGATTCCATATACAAAAACAACCCCCATTGCAGTATGGTGGTGCAGGCGAATTAGCTAGAATTCAAACCAACTCAAAGGCCACGTATCTTAGTGCTTATTGTTCAGTGTAATCGCTAACTACGTCATTCTTTCCAGGCCCAGATTTTCAGAGAAAAATTTCCACTCACCCGTCACCCAAATTATATGAAAACTCCTAGTGCTGCTCAAACATAAAGGGGCCTACAGACACTGATACCTGGTACTAGTACATGGTACGGTCTCAGTAAATGTTGCTCGTCTGTACAATTTGCATCGTATACATTCGAATAAAATTTTTAAAATCATCAGCAGCACAGTATTCAAATTTATTCAGTAGCTTAATATGAGAAAATTGTGCTATTTCCTGCAACCACTCATTCATTATTATCATACATATTTCAAAAGTTTCCTTTTATCAGTCATTTTCCTTTCTATCAAAATTAAACACGCATACAAAATGCGATGTTAATCAGTTGCAATCTCCTCGCACACTGCGGTTGATCAACATGGTTGGACTGTGTGAACGCTACAGGCTCAACATGGTACTAGTACCAGGTATCAGTGTCTGTAGGCCCCTTATGAGAGTGTGAATATGCACATATTATGTTTATTCATTAGGATTCATGTTGCTTGTTATTTGATAAACATTGTTGAAAGATAGAATTTTAAAAGGTAAGTCGGTAGGAATCGGGTTGTATGGACGCCACGCCACTGATAGGTACACATACATTGCTTGAACCACTATGTCGTTGCAAACACTTAAGTCACATTTAATTTTAATTGGAGGTTTCACGTGTTGAACGTTATGCACGGCATCGGGCTCATTTTCACCACAAGTTAGTTTGGCCAAAAACTTTTTAAAATTACACATAAATGTACATATGTACATATATATTTTCTGGTGACACACATATGGCTCCATTAGTTTTTTTTTATTCAAAAAAAAGTTCCACTTTTGGTCCCTCGAATTCAGTTTGTCTTCGAAGTCATCAATGGACTAGCATTTGCCAATTAAAGTTAATGGACGACTTTGAGCACCGTGGCATATATGTATGTAGTGGTTAGTGCGTTGGACGCATGCTGCCCCGAATCTAATAACGGCAAACACCCAATAGGTTTTCACGGTGCAACCTCTTTCGAATGTCTAACAAACATTCAAGAGTATCATTTGTAAGATTATCGTCTCAACCTGACGTTCGGATCTAGCGAAAAACCATTCGTTCAAAAATATAACACGCACACACGAATAGTTGCGAGAATCAGGCCCTGGTTCACCACTAACTCTAGAGCCACCTAGAGAAAGAGAAGGACAACCAAAGTCATTCTGACGTGAACTCTATGTATGAGCTATACCAAGATGTGAATGTAGTCCGAAAAGCCAAAACACGTCGACTACACTGGCTCGGCCACATCGAGCGAATGAACAACAATGCAAAGCAAAGAGGATCTTCGAATCACAGCCCCCAGGTTCGAGATGACAAGGAAGACCGAACCTCCGGTTTAAGGACCAAGCTACCGCGGATGCCAGTGCGCTTGGTCTAGACAACTGGAAGCAGCGTGCCCTCAGGCATAGATTCTTCACGGGTCGGGATCGGGAGCCCGTTAGCGAAAACAAAGATGGCCGCTGATCGTCAGTCAGTAGCAAAAATGTTTGCACCTCGTCAGTTTTGATCGACAAACCATCAACCAGTTGTACACACTTTCAGTTTTGATGGACGTCAACCAAAACTGTCAGTTTTGGTCAATAGTGTGTACCACACTTTACCTACTCGTATAACTTTTTATAAGATAAACCATATGTACTTTGGTAAGTACCAAAAAAAAAAGGAAAAGAAATCATATGTACACAATGTATGCATGTATGTTTTTTGCCTTCAGTAGATTTTTTTCCACCTCTATTATAACCGTTCATTTTAAAGGCAGACCAAACACCGTGCAAAAACACAAATTTAACAGATTTTTTTTACAGAAGTTGGTACGCCTTCATATATTTATCGCTTTTAACGCGCAAAACTATCATCGCTACGTCTATTCTTTTATATCGACGTCCTCCGCCTTATATTCTAATATCTACCCTTAACTACTATTGTACCGTTTTAAGGGTTAAATGTGTATGCATAAGACGGGAATTTATTAATCCCAGATAATTCACTTGAAAATCCTTCGTGCACTCACACAAAACGAAAATTAACAAAAAATCTCATTGTAAGTTGAAAACGCCGCTTTAGAAATACCATTACCAAAACGGAAATTCGATTTTTTGTGTCCCCCTTTTCAGAAACATAACTGCAATTAATTCCCGCTTCTAGGCTGCTTAACATCGTCCTAGCATTAGCAAGTGTATTATTTATCGACCTTTGTGTATACTTGTAAAGTACCTACTCCTTATTATGTGCACTATGTGTATTTGGCATAGGATTTTGTTCCAATTTAAATACACACCGGAAGGCTTCCATACCCTGGCTGCCATTTTGGCGCATTCGGCTTTGAATGCAACAGAAATTCACTTTTCAGAATCGTCTTCACGGAAGCTGGGCCCAATAAATTCATACGCTTTTCGCCTTCTTTCCCATTTGAATTTAAAGTTGTATGGCGATGAATTCGAGAAGTATAGGTTATGGGGTTTTATTTAGTTTTTCGTATTTTTGTTTTTACTTCGTACTCCAGTCGCCATTTTCTACATCCGGAACGGAAACACATAAAGCGACATGAACAAAAAACAGTGCCCATATGGCATAAAATTAAAGCAAAGTGTTTGGTTTCAAATAGATGGAGGATCGGTGGCGCGACATAGCCGCCCAGCGAGCATAGGGAACCATGAATATTCCGATCTAGATGTACTGGAGTGGCGTGTTCACAGGCAACGCGGCGCGGCGTGGCAAATCACTCTTAACATGTGGTTATGGAGAAGGGAACGTTCTCAAGTTAATGAATAAATAAAAATAAAAATAAATGTATGTACGAGCGTGGAGAAGGTCATTGCACAGGCTACATATAACACACTACATAAATATAGAAGATAATTTTATTTCCAGTAATTATCTCTGTTCTTCACTAATGAGGAATGTAATGTGAAACGTTGAGACGACACATGATTGGATTGGAGTGGCACATGAACATTTTTCATATACACAAAACATGTTACACGACTTAGATTTACTCGTACGTTTTATTTTTTGAGCAACTGTACAAAATCTGCATTCTCCTGAACTAAATTTATATACTCACACGTTTTATGGTCGAAAACATTCAAATTATGATTGATTGGTGAAAATCTTACCTGTAAAGAAAAAAAAAACCAAAAACATTACAAACTGTTTGTTTTTATTAAATGAGGATCCTTAAAATCTTAAGAAGAAAAAGCAAGCGCAACAATTTACGATGGAAACAGACGTAGGTATAGATACGAGTTTGACAATGTCACCCCGATTGACGATTAATATTATATCTCATAGCGACTCATGATTAATGCAATTCATCGCGATTATATACTTTCTTATTGGCATTTTAATTTTAAGTTTGACTAAATGAATAAATAAACAAATACCTGTTATTGAAAGTACAGACATATACCGGCTACCCTCGTTAATGTGTTCCTGGAAAACATGACGTTAAGCGAAACAACGTTGTATGGGGCAAAAAAAAGGAATTCAAATTTTTAAGTTAAGAAAGACCTACTTATTTTACGTAAAATTACCAAAAATCAAGAGAACAGAGAGCCAAATGAGTGTCAAAAAAATTTCCCCGCTTGTGATTTCCTCTAATTCCGTGCTACAACTTTTTCTTGGAGTGAGCGAGCGACATCTGTCAAACAGCTATCATCTGACAGTTTGTGAAATGTCAATCACTATTTGTTAGCGAAATAAAAGAAAATTGTTTTTTTGTGAAAATATTTAATAGTTAAAAAAACGATTGCACTATCTGAGGATGTTACCCCACTTTTCAAATTATTTACTATTTGAGACCGATGCCCCTTTCTGATCACAAAAAACTTACAAAACAGACTTACTACCTTACATCAAGATTTGAATCTCGAAGATACACTTCCACTAACGTACCGAGCTAAAAATGTATGTACATTATGTAGGTAATGGGTGCATACCTGCATTCAATGTAGACATATGTATATATAATGTACTTATACTTATGTATGTAAAATATCTTTACACAATTTTGTCGACAATCTTGGAAACCGTTAGAAAATTGGCGACATCTTGGAGACATTTTTATTTTATTGTTGCATTTTTTTTTCAAACGACGTTACAGCGAAGCCCCGCAACGTTTAGCGGGGGGTGATAATTCTTTGAAACCTGTGACTGACAATTTTTCGATTTAACTCGAAAATGGCAACTAAACACATAATCACAGGTACCAAGTACCACAGTACCAATGAAGAAGATGTATAGGGTTATTCAACTGGTGCGCAACCTGACAGCCTATATGTAACATATGTACATATATACAAATAACACGTGACTCATAAAGTGTAATTTCATGCATTTAAAGAAGTCAACAGGCATATCCATGTTAAATGTCGCTGACTGGTATGCTGAGCAATGTCACTTCTAATATCAGGGCTTAGCTTTTTGCGATCACCTTTCTTGAGTCGGTTTAAAATATCCGTCTACCCAACTATTCTTTCTAGTTCTGACGAACGAATTAAACATTTTGAAGCATTTCAAAAAGACAAAAAAAAAAAAAAATATAAGAACCAAGAATAATGAATAATCAATACGATCTGTATTCTCCTTAATCGCTTTTCCCTTTTCATGACAAACCAATAGCTATGTATATATAGTGTATAGTGTATGTATAGTGTCTGTTAAGGCAATCCAATACGAAAACATTTTAAAATACTATAAATCTTCAAATGTATTCGTTCGGATCCCTAGTTTCGAAAGAAAGCACGGAGTGTAAGTAAAGAATATGTTCTCAAAATTCACTGCATTATCTGAATCTGATTGCTTTTAAGAAAGTATACTTGTAGCAGGGGAGTTTTATGTCTACTTAAGAACGTGAATACTATTTCTATGAATTCACCCATGTACATCCCTGTATATAAAGTAAGTTTCCTTTGAGAATTTTCTTTTTTTAGTTCATTTTTGAAATATTTATATTGTACATAAATTACATGGATGTTGGATGTTGTGGAAATAGGGTAGACACTGATTGGCTTTAACTTGGCGAAGCCCAGTGTTGTAACTGTTACCACACATCAATTGTGCTTATTTTACCTCCAAGTGGTAGCCATCGGATACTGGTCGCTGCCCACCCGGGCTCGACTTGCTAAACTTATAAGTGCGAGTGCTGATCCAGCGAAAATAGCAATACTATAATCACGTCAGCGGACGAGTTCCCTCGATGGAACCAACGGTGGCGCTAGATTTCCAGAACTGAAACAAAACCTTATCTGAGCTACTCCGACATATTCGGAGCTCAGGTCGATAAGGATTTCCATGTACTAGTCAGGGTCTTGGAAAAGAGATGGTGGCGGATGAGCCCTCACTGGGCCAACGGCAGCGCTTACATCCCCGAAGCGGGTTACTGACATCGGTTTTAAACCCGGCCCCTCGTCCTAGGGGTTTCAAAAAATGGAACTGGCCCTCCAGGTTAGGGGTTGTGCCGTCGGGGTAACTTCCTTACCACGTAAAAAAGAGATAGTTATGAGAGAGACACTAGCCTCGGATAATGGACCCCTTCATTTAACACCGCGACCCGGAACGTCCACGGACTACGACCTAAGAATATGCACCTGGAATGTGCGTTCACTGGACTCTCTTGGTGCTATTCAAAAACTTGAATCTGTCCTCACGCGGTACAAGGCAGATATTACCGCAATCCAGGAGATACGATGGATAGGATCAGGTATGCAAAAAAAGGAAAATTGCGACATTTATTACAGCTGTCACAAAAGACTGCACATGTTAGGATGCGGATTCGTCGTGGGAAATCGGCTACACTCAAGAATAATTGACTTTAAGCCGATCAGCGATCGCCTGGCTGTAATCCGCATCAAGGCAACATTCCAAAACATCAGCATAATATGTGCACACGCCCCTACCAACCAAGCTGAAGACTCTATCAAGGAGGAGTTTTATGACCTCCTGGACGGAGCCTACGGAGCCTGTCTGGAGTATAATTTCAAAATCATACTCGGGAACTTCAATGCTAAAATCGGTAAGGAAAACATCTTCGGCGGATTAGTTGGAAAGCACAGCCTCCACGACACGACCACAGACAACGGCTTCCGGCTAATCGATTTTGCAGCAGCTCGTAATACGGTGATAAGTAGCACTAGGTTTCCAAGACTACGAATCCACACAGCAACCTGGCGCTCTCCAGATGGTCGAACTGCCAACCAAATCGATCATGGACAGTAATGCTCCAGCAAAGAGGATCTTCGAATCACAGCCCCCAGGTTCGAGACGACAAGGAAGACTGAAACTCCGGTTTAAGGACCAAGCTACCGCGGATGCCAGTGCGCTTGGTCTAGACGACTGGAAGCAGCGTGCGCTGGATCGAAGAGAGTGAAAGGCTGCCGTGTCTCAGGCAGAGACTCTTCACGGGTCGGGAGCCCGTTAAGTAAGTAAGTAACACAAATTAAAATTGTCATCACATGTTCAATGTATTACTCGCAAGGGATTTTGCCTGGTCTTTATACGGTATGAATAATTACATAAACATATTGATATTACATATATATATATATGTACATATTACATATACATATTTACATACACAATTGTAGGAAAGTCTGTATAGCAAGTAAGCTAAATATATCATCAAAGGATGCATTTTTTCAATCCAAACAGTCACATATCAGGGTTCATCCTTACCTAGCCTAATCTAACCTAAACATTGGCCGCAATCCAGTCGAACAACCAGTATTTTTCTGATGAATATTGATATTGAATTTAATGTATGTATGTATGGATGTATGTAACTCTGAATGTAATATTTAATAATTATCACCATTGAATGAATCAATTGTCTACAGAATTGATAATCATTAACAGAAATCTGATTTTAAATTTTATTTTTTTTTCATTATTCTCTTAACACAGTAAGATACATTATCTTTTAAATTAGTGTAAGACTTATAAAATTTAATGAGTGGTTACTTTATGTAATTCAAGTGTTACCGATAAAAAAGTTAACATCTAAAAGTAGTTGATTAGGAACTCAAAGCAAAATAAAGAAAAAAAAATGGAGGTAAATAAAATAAAAAGACAATATCAAAATGAAAAAAGAAAAGATATAAAGAACAGTATTAAAATCATCATCTTAGTGCTTCTAAGTGCCGTCTCAGCCTCCTCCTAAAGTCAGTAGCGCAATTTATCAATCTAATCGAACGGGGAAGGGAGTTCCAGAGCCGAATAACATGTATTAAAAATTGTCGCTCGGATACTAAATAATGAAACCTTACTGGGATCAGTTCTGATGTTCTTAGAGAGTGCGAAAATGGAATTATATTGAATATATATGAAGGTTGACGTGTTTGCATTACATTATGCAGTAGAGTTATAGTCCTGAGGTTAAACAAGTTATCAAGACTAAGACCATGTATTGATTTGGAAAAGTATGAAACATGATCATATCTTCTGAGTCCGTATACATACCGCGCGATGGAGTTATATCCAACAATAAGTTTCCGCTTGTGTTCGTAGTCGCAGTTCCCGAATATCTCACAGCCAAACAGTATTATTGGAACTAGTAGAGTTTTGGCAAGTATCATTCTAGTTTTTAAAGGAGTTATTAGTTGAGATGGCCATAACATTCTAAGACTTCCATATAGTTTACCTAGTGTGATTCTTATGTGATTTTGCCATGTAAGAGTTTTGTTAAAGGTAATACCCAAGTTTTTCGCCGAGTCAACGAACTCAATAGGTGTGTTATTTAACACTATTTTGGGAAATGTCGGTGAAGAAGTATCAATAGGTTTTCTATAAATTATTAGACATTTTGATTTAGAAGGATTTATGAATAGCCCATTGTTTTGTAACCATCGAAATATTGATTTTAAATCTTCATTCACTTCAAATGTTCCATTCTCAACTAAACCAATAGGACAGCAGTTATACAACTGAACGTCATCAGCGTACATATGAATAGATGAGTTAAGAACGTATGAAGGAAGATCGTTGATATAAAGTGAGAATAACAATGGCCCTAGGATTGATCCTTGGGGAACACCTTTGCTCACCGGAAGGAAGGAAGAAACAGTGTTATTAGAAATAACTGCCTGGAATCGGTCATTTAAATAAGAAGAAATAAGATGCGCCGAGGATGATGAGAACATGAAATTATTAATTAACTTTTGGCAAAGAATGTCGTGGTTGACAGTATCAAACGCCTTAGAAAAATCTAAGAGCGTTAGAATGGTAACCATATCTTCATCTGTGGCCTTTCTTATGTCTTCCACAACTTTCAATAAGGCAGTTGTACAACTGTGCGAAAACCGGACTGTCTTGGCTCTAGCAAATTGTTGTTTTTAAGAAACTTGCGTATTTGGGTATTCATAATCTTTTCTAAAACTTTGGATAAAAATGGTAAGATTGCTATTGGTCTAAATTCAGTCGACTTTGGATTTTTCGGAACGGGTATTATTTTCGACTGTTTCCAAATCTTAGGAAAGACGCCTGTCAAGAAAATTGAATTGAAAACATGTGTAATGTACTTCAAGCAGTAAGGCAGGATAGCTTTAATGAATAGCGGGTGCATATCATCAAAGCCAACAGAATTGGATTTAATTGAAAGGAAGCTTTCTAGAACGTCAGTTTGATCGACAGCAGTGAAGCAGAAACCCGCTGAACTAGGTTCACTGTGAAATTGATAATTTGTAGTTAAAGAGTTAAAATTATTATTATCACCAGAATGTACAGAAGAAATGGACGTAAAATGTTTATTTAATTCATTACAATCAATATTTAAATGACTCGTATTTTTATGTTTTCCTAGACCAATTTCACGGATATACTTCCAAAGATTTTGCCCAGCAAGAGAAGGATCAAGTCTAGATGCGTAGAACTGTCTTTTAGACTCACGTATTTCACACACCACCCTATTTCGTAAAATTTTGTATAAGTTGAAAAGCTCTTCCAACCTAAACCGCTTCCAGCGTTTATAAGCATCATCACGTTTAGAGATTAAATGGACTAATCTGGTTGTAAACCAAGGACGATCGGTGTTTTTGGTTTTCCTTATTTTTAATGGAACGTGTAAGTTATACAGTCTGAGTATGTTACTCTGCAAAAAGAAAACTTGTTCATCTACACACACAAATACGGAACCATTCTATTGACCTCAGGTCCTCTTCTAGTTGATTACTATTCACATTTTTGAAGTCTCTATAGCTGTATGTTATATCAGAGTATATTGGAAGACATTGAAATGTTAGGTGGATAAGATCGTGGTGAGAGAAACTTGGCGTTGAAAGCTGATTGTATAGAAGAACTTTTCCTAAGTCACTGACAAAAAACACATCGAGAAGAGTACTGCAGTCCTTGGTAAAATGGGTTGGTGTCGATGTATTTACTGGCATTAGATTCAGAGTTCTCATACCATCGATAAGGTATGAATCTTGAAGAATGTTACTATTAAAATCTCCAGCGATGATGACAAGTAGAGATACATAGGTCAGTTCTTCAAGTACCGATAATAATGGTGAAATATTTATATTCCGATTAGGTCTATAAACTGAACCTAGTAATATTTTGTTCCCTTTGCATGTAACTTGTATAAATATATATTCAATCTCGGAACCAACGGGAGACTCGCGAATTAGTTTACAACTTAATTCTTTTCGAACGAATATAGCAACACCGCCCCCCATACGTCCAACCCTATCATTTCGAAAGACCGTATACCCCTCCAAACCATACATGCGCTCATTAGAATCTTGAGAAAACCAGGTTTCTGACACACATATAGCATCAACCTTGGAGCCTTCAAATAAATACCTGAATTCATCTATTTTAGGACGCAAACTCTGAGCATTAATATGAGAAATCTGTAAACCACCATGCTGATGACACAATACGTCTATCATCAAACGCACATTATAATTGTTACTAGCCGTTGAAAGTTCCCTTATACGATCATAAGTATCAGCCATTAATATTAAATAATATAAACAGCTGGTACCCAGCGAGACGTACCACACTCCTCAACATTCCAAATTGCACCACTGACCCCAAAGACACCGAAACAATACATGAGCACAAGAATGATGATGAACAATTATATGTTTTCATAAAAAAAAAGAAAGATAAATAAACTAAAGATAAGTAATACATTTAATTTAATTGAATTGAAATTTAATTAAATAAAATTAAAATAGAATTGAAATTAAAGAAATAAAAAGAAATGACTTTGTCGTGAACTTTATGCCCCTATTCCGTAAGACAACTTTTGTTAAGTTGAGTTGAAATTTGGTTGAAATTTGAAATTCGGTATTACTGAACACAACTCTGAGAAAAATGCCCCTATTCCGTAAGACAATTTTTGTTCAGTTGAGTTGAAATTTGGTTGAAATTTGAAATTCGGTATTACTGAACACAACTCTGAGAAAAAGAGTTGCCTGTCAACATAAAACCAAGTGGGCGAATCCTCTCTAGAGTTGTGTGGGAATTTTTCTGGTATTATGGTAGACAACGATGTTATGTTTTGGTTGCTAGAGCTATCAAAAACTAACAACTGGGTTTAAGCAGTTCAGTACAAAAACACTTGTAAATATTTAAAAATAACATAAGCAATTTACACATTGCAAATGCGTATTCTTTACTTAGCATTTTTTCTAGTTGGAATTGGAATATGTCACGGATAGATTTTCATATGCGCACAACAATAACAATATTATCTTCATCATTATTATCATGAAAAATACCAAATCAAAACTTCTTTTCATTCTGTTTTTATTGAATATTGAGCTGTTGGCAAAATTATTTTCTGCTTCGACCACCAGAGGTCAGATTTACGTGAAGTAGTCAATTTGTAGTTGTTATTCGCATCTAAAAGTATGCAATTTTTTTTTACAATCACAACTGAAAAAGGTTGTTTTATGTAATATGAAAAATTCGTTGAGTTGCGCGAAAGTGGAGTTGAATGACAGCCAACTCGAATTAATTGAGTTGTGTTATGGAATAGGGGCAAAAGAGTTTCCTGTCAACATAAAACCAAGTGGGCGAATCCTCTCTAGAGTTGTGTGGGAATTTTTCTGGTATTATGGTAGACAACGATGTTATGTTTTGGTTGCTAGAGCTGTCAAAAACTAACAACTGGGTTTAAGCAGTTGTTTGAGAGTGAATGTTGAGATACAACATAATACAAAATGATACAAAATGAACAAAAAGACGTATATCGGACAAATGAAATAATGCAATAGTATTAATAACGTCATTAAAAAAATGTGTGCAGTTTAAAAGCATATAGTCCACATCAGTTGGAGAAAATAGTTTTACATCTTCAGCACTCGGAAGTGGTAGTGGTATTGCAATTGCAGTCGAGAGTCCATGCAATTTTAACAAATCTTCGGTTTCGATTTGAACGAAGAAAAATGCTTCTGTGTTCAGTACAAAAACACTTGTAAATATTTAAAAATAACATAAGCAATTTACACATTGCAAATGCGTATTCTTTACTTAGCATTTTTTCTAGTTGGAATTGGAATATGTCACGGATAGATTTTCATATGCGCACAGCAATAACAATATTATCTTCATCATTATTATCATGAAAAATACCAAATCAAAACTTCTTTTCATTCTGTTTTTATTGAATATTGAGCTGTTGGCAAAATTATTTTCTACTTCGACCACCAGAGGTCAGATTTACGTTAAGTAGTCAATTTGTAGTTGTTATTCGCATCTAAAAGTATGCAATTTTTTTTTACAATCACAACTGAAAAAGGTTGTTTTATGTAATATGAAAAATTCGTTGAGTTGCGCGAAAGTGGAGTTGAATGACAGCCAACTCGAATTAATTGAGTTGTGTTATGGAATAGGGGCAAAAGAGTTTCCTGTCAACATAAAACCAAGATGGCGAATCCTCTCTAGAGTTGTGTGGGAATTTTTCTGGTATTATGGTAGACAACGCAGTTATGTTTTGGTTGCTAGAGCTGTCAAAAACTAACAACTGGGTTTAAGCAGTTGTTTGAGAGTAAATGTTGAGATACGAAAGAAGGAAAATGAACAAAAAGACGTATATCGGACAAATGAAATAATGCAATATTATTAATAACGTCATTAAAAAGATGTGTGCAGCTTAAAAGCATATAGTCCACATCAGTTGGAGAAAATAGTTTTACATCTTCAGCACTCGGAAGTGGTAGTGGTATTGCAATTGCAATCGAGCGTCCATGCAATTTTAACAAATCTTTGGTTTCGATTTGAACGAAGCAAAATGCTTCTGTGTTCAGTACAAAAACACTTGTAAATATTTAAAAATAACATAAGTAATTTACACATTGCAAATGCATATTCTTTACTTAGCATTTTTTCTAGTTGGAATTGGAATATGTCACGGATAGATTTTCATATGCGCACAACAATAACAATATTATCTTCATCATTATTATCATTAAAAAAAACCAAATCAAAACTTCTTTTCATTCTGTTTTTATTGAATATTGAGTTTCTGTTGGCAAAATTACTTTCTACTTCGACCACCAGAGGTCAGATTTACGTTAAGTAGTCAATTTGTGGTTGTTATTCGCATCTAAAAGTATGCAATTTTTTTTACAATCACAACTGAAAAAGGTTGTTTTATGTAATATGAAAAATTCGTTGAGCTGCGCGAAAGTGGAGTTGAATGACAGCCAACTCGAATAAATTGAGTTGTGTTATGGAATAGGGGCATTACTTTATAAGATCAGCTGCTGTTGTTGTATCAGTCGTATTTGCAGTTGGTATCATCTGTGCTGTTGCGGTAATGTTATTTAGGTCTTCATGTTTTACAATTAGAACAGCTTTTCCATTGCGGTTTGTCTTAACATAAACCAAGCCACGCCTTGTAAACACGGAGAACAGTCCGTTCTCCCTTTTGATTTTCAAAGCATGCTCCAGAAGCGAACAATTTTTGACAGTTAGACATTCGTGAATGTAAACAGTCTCCTTAAGGATATTTAGTAAAACCCTTACTTAAAACCCGGTTAGTTGCAAAACTCATTAATAAGAAAAATGCATTCTATTCCCGTGTACTTATTCACAAATTTCGTATGCAAACTACTCCGTTTTATTGAAACCCGATTGAGTGAAAAACTAGGATAGCTGAAAAAAGAGGTCCTTAAACATTTATGTATATCTTTTCATAGAAAAGGCTCCGCCTAAATGAAAAAATGGATATGTATTACAAGACAAGAAAAAAAATGGCTTTAAAGACATCTATTTATTTTCCTAGGCTTGTTTAAATGAAGCATTTTTTCTGTTATCCGAAGCCCGTTTAAATAAATTTTTTCTTCAGTTAATCAAAGTCCGCTTAAATGATAAACCCCGTTAATTGAAATAAAAACCAAGATTCTTACTCATATAAGCGGGGTCGACTGTATATAATTTCGACTGTACTTGAGTTGGAGTTAAACTTGAACATTGAAAGGGAGCAGATGCAGCTTTACAAGTTTCAGCTTAAATTGTGAACTGCGTTCCAAATATGCAAATTTCAGTACAGAAAAATTACTTATTGTGTTTTTAATTTTTCATTTTTTTTTAAATTGACTTTAAGCAAAAAAATCCGGTCAAGTGCAAGTTATACTTGCGCAAAAAGTGTTCCGTACTGTATCAGTTATTTTAACTACATATGTACATATGTATGTCATAGATTTATGTTGATAGATCTATATGAACCCTTTCTTTACGATACGATTTCTACTAAAGATACAATGATACTTTGTTCGATACTCACATATATGTACAAACATAAAAACATATATAGGTACATATATGTACATATGCACTTGTATATCTGCAGACACAAGAAAGTACATGTGTACCTACATACATAGTTTTATGGTGCACAGCACATTTCAATACAAATAAATTGAGCACAATTTGCGAAAAATAAATTCAAATTTGTACCTACATAAATGTATACCAACAAGTAAGTTGAACAAATTACCTACATATGCATGTATGTATGTACATATGTCTCTGATGTCCTTTCTCATCTGCTCAGAAGAATAGTTATACACACACACAAAGTAAAAGAAAAAAAAAACAACAAATCGTGAGAATTATGTTTCCATCTACACTTTATTCTCAATGTTTGTGATTTTATTCAGATTTTTCTGAGCGATAATTTCGGAGAAAATGCTCGGGACAGCAAGTTGTAACGTTTTGTGAAAATTTGTTAAGAAACTACCCCCCCAAAGTCGAAATTCAGCTTTTTAAGTTCTGGTCTGTGTTTAGGCCACTAATTGCTACAACTGTTCCAAATTTCAATAGTCTAGGTTAAGTAGTCTCTGAGAAAAAGGCCTGTGACAGACAGACAGACAGACAGACACCGAACTGATTCCATTAGTGTTCCGTTTTGGGACGGACGGAACACTAAAAATTAATGGTGAACAGTTTAGTACTATAGTCACGGGTGCCTAGTTGCTCATCTTCTCGCAACCATTTGTTATAAAGAAAGCTACCATTTTTCGTCAAATATGGACGGCGATTGGATAATTTTCGTACTCCAAGTTCTGGCACCATGAAATAACTTTTTGGCGTTTACTGGAATGGTGTATCTGACGCCCATATAACTACATAAGTCTACATTTGTAGTCCCCCCAAATAGTACATACAATTTACACAATAAGTTTCAGTACACATGCAAAAAAAGAAACTCTTCCTCATTACAACTCACAAGTCATAACAATTAAAACCAAAAATAAATATTGCCTTAAAAGGTCAAGAAAATATCGTCATAATGTTATGAAAGAACGAGCCATTAAGGAACAAACAATATTTCTCACGCAACAATTTTAGACGACAATATGCAAATTTGTTAATGAAGGAAAAACAAAGTAAACATTGACAGGGCAACTTTTAATAAGCCTTGCCAGAGAAAGGAGAAAATTGAAATCAATTAAAGGAGCCTTTAGCTCAAAAACTTAATGTGAAGTATACCATAAATCAAAGGCGTCTGATCTGCTTTTCATTAATCAGAGACTTCAAATCCAATCCTCTTTCTATCCCGTTCTCAATTTCGCTTTCCGAAAACGCAATCTCTAGTGGGTAACCCCAACGATGCTCAGGCACTATCTCCTTTGTGCTTGCACCAGACGTTGCCTTAATGAGGACTTCTTCAACCCGAAGATAATCTTTGCAGAAAAATTATCAAGTTTGCAAAGTAATTGATTGCAATGCAAAGGTCCATTAACCCGGTTTTTTCCGACTTCCTCTTTCTTAGGATACCGAGAATACAAATGCGGCAAAGCAAAATCCTGCTGGCCTGCGCCTTGCAAGGAAAACCATCCTTCAGCCATACCACGACGACACTCACCCGCAACCTCAATGTTTAGCCAACACAAATTATTATTAGGATGCGACCCAAATTGAAAGCCTCACTGCTGCATTATACCAACAAAATACCACCCGCGAGGAATGCCATCAGCACAGACACTTTTCACTGTTCACATTAGGTACGCCGCGCCGCGGCGTTACGGCTCTATAAGTGGAGCAAACAAACTTTGTACAGATTTTTACGCGGAGCTAACTACCACCAGCTCACCATGGAGGCCGAAGCACAGCGGCGGATTGATTTGTAATTGCGAATTTGGAAGTTCTTAGTCAATATGGCGGAGGATTGTGACGAGTGTCTTTTGGATAGATACGTATTTGCGCATAGACTTTGCAATTAAAGTAAGGGCCACTAACCAGGCTACGCGCGTACTGACCCACTTATCATGCATGTCGAATCAATTGGGTTTTAAAGGCAAGCCCTAATACCATGAGGACTTTGGAGCTGTAAAACGATTAAGCCACAGAGTTGCTGTTAACGTTTTCCGCTATCAATCACACCCCAGACATGCAATGTTTCTTTTTTTTTCTGCCAGTTTCAGTTGGATTTCCCCGTCACGCAATTGCCAATATTGTGGGAGACTCGACGTGTCGGCGAGCGTGCAAAGGCATTGCAGCACACCGTGTCGATTGCCACAGGAGAATGGACTGAAATATAATGTTTTGTAATCTTTGACCCAAAAAATGCATTTCAGTTGGAATATTTTTTTATCGGAGATTAATGTTGTTGACTGCTGACACATGTTTGCGATGAATGAAAAACGATATTTTACAAAATGTTTAAAATTGGAGGGTTCGGGGTAGATTTGGTTGTCTTTCTTTTCCGGAAACCCACTGGAATACTCGTATATATGTATGTTTGTCAAGGGTTTTGCAATTACACTGGGTCGCATGCACAAGTCAATGAAAGGTCAAAGAACGATGTTTTCCACGGGATAGATTGTTGGATTTTTATTTATTTTTCGATAAGTTAAAAACAATGGAAGCTAACCAATTTTTGGATGGTCGCTGGAAGGGAAAATCATCAAAAGACATTGCAGAGGCAGATACACGAGGGAACCGTCCGCAATAGTGAAGGGCTTTAACCCAATCTAAAAAAACCTCCCGAAGGCTGACTGATGTCTGTCTTCAGAGAACCGCACCTAGTCGTAGTTATGTTGTTAAGTTTATAAATAAACCACCGTTTGTTGGTTTTCTTTTTTTCTTGGTTGAAATAAAATTGTAACAAGGTTTCCTCATCTCGATATCCATAAGCGGAAATGGCGGTCTCCGGATCAACAAACTGTCAACCAAATTGACCACATTGCGATCAATACGAGGCACGCCTCCAGTATTCTGGATGTCCGAACTTTCCGAGCAGCCAACATTGACTTGGACCACTATCTTGTTGTAATCAAAGTACAAATGTACAATCGCAAGACACCGTCAGAACCTCATCGAACGCGTATCCCGATCTCCCGCTACGACTCCTACCGCAGCAACAGCTAGTGCAGAAAACCAGTGGCAACACTACCAGCAAAGGCAAAAAAAAAAACAAAAAACAACAGGCCTATAAATCGGCGATGAAAAAAGAGACAAGATCTGCTCGCATGCTCTACAAGTAAAAGAGATGGAAAGAACATCGGCTTCTCAGAAGGAAAAAGAAAGAGCACGAGAAGTGTGAGTAACATATAAGACATCAGCGAAAACCCAGATGGCCAACAACCCCAAACAAGAATCAGCCAATTCAGCGAAACATGGGTTCAACAGTGGCCATCACTCCAAATCGAACGGAAAGAAAGGAAATGCAACATCAGCGGAAAAGCTGGATATAGACACCTCGTCAATGTCAACGCGACGACCAATAATTCGAGTATTCTGATAGCGGCAAGTTGCAGCGACGCTTGGACGGAGGACTTAAAACTTAATAAAGAATTCCAAACAAAGTGTTTTTTTTTTTTTTTTTTTTTTTTCCAAACCATTTCACTAGTGCGATCGAGGATATTGAGTGATGCTACTCCAGGAACAATGTACGGAAGCTTTACCAGAAGATAAAAAGAATGTGCCAGCAACCTGTAGAGATGACGAAGGACTTGGTAGTAAGCACTGAGCATACTTACCAGCTCATCTCTACGATTTGATCAGATGAAAGTATGCCAGATGAATGGAATCTCAGCATCGTTTGCCCGATCCACAAGAAAGGAGACCCCCTCAACTGCTTCTAAAGGGTGATTTTTTAAGAGGTTGAGAACTTTTTTTAAAAAAAAAAACACAAAAAATTCGAAAAAATGAATGAAATATTTATTTGAATCGATAGTTTGAACCTTGCAATTTAATGTTTAAAGATAATTTCATGCAAATGTTGACCGCGGCTGCGTCTCAGGTAGCCCATCCGCTGAGTCCAATTTTGGCATACTCTTTCACACATATCGGCCGGTATCTCACGAATGAATGCATGGATGTTGGCTTCCAGTGCGTCAATCGAAGCGGGCTTGTCCCTATAGACATTTGCCTTGACATACCCCCACAAAAAATAATCTAATGGTGTCAAATCGCACGATCTAGGCGGCCAATTGACCGGCCCGAAACGTGAAATTAACTGTTCACCAAACTCGCCTCGCAATTGCGCCATTGTTTCGCGTGCTGTGTGGCATGTGGCACCGTCTTGTTGAAACCACATATCATGCAAGTCAAGAACTTCCATTTCGGGCAAAAAAAAGTTTGTTATCATCGCTCGGTAGCGTTCACCATTGACAGTAACGCTGCGATTCGCATCATCTGTCACACTAGCTGATACGGCCGCAATATTTTCTTCACTACGCACAGTACGTAAACGTGTTGGTGGTTTAATGTCCAACAAAGTAAATTTGGTGCGAAATTTGGTCACAATCTTCCGAATAGACTGCTCAGAAGGTCGAGAATGCCGATCATAAAATGGAAGCAGCGCGCGATGAACATTTCGAACCGAGCACGAATTTTGATAGTAAAATTCAATAATTTGCAAGCGTTGTTCATTTGTAAGACGATCCATGGTTAAATTGCAAACCAAACTGAAGCTGTTTGACAGTGACACAAGGTACTAAACACACGTCAGCTGTCAAAACCAGTGTTGCCAAAACCAAACCAGCTAAAAAATCACCCTTTATTACAAAGGCATCAGTCTCCTCAATATTGCCTACAAGATGTTATCTGCCATATTATGAGAACGCCTGAAACCTATCGTCACCAAGACCATCGATGTCAAAAAAGGATTCAGACAAGGTGACGCACTGTCATGCGACTTCTTCAACATTATACTTGAAAGAAGTGTTCGAAACTCACAAGCCAACACACGAGAAACGATCTTTCAATAGTCCGTTCAACTACTGGCATACGCTGACGACATTGCCATCATTGGTAGCACGCAGCGAGCGGCAAAAATGGGTTTACCGGTAATTGAGGCCAACACAAAGTATATGCTGTCAACGAAAAGGGAAACTCTTCATCGACGAATTGGACAGAACGTCATAATAGACAGTTACAACTTTGAGGTAGCAAAGGACTTTGTCTACCTCGGCTCTGCCATAACATCAAAAAATGGCATCTCGTCGGAAATCAAACGAAGGATTACACTTGCCAACCGCTATTTCTTTGAGCTAAGAAGGAAATTGAGTAGTAAAGTCCTTTCCCGATCGACTAAGGAGACTCTATATAAGACCCTTATCACCCCAGTCTTCCTATATGGAGCTGAAGCATGGACTTTATCGAAAGCGGATGAAGATGGTCGCTTCGAGAGAAAAATCAATTAGAAAATTGGCAATTGGAAATAATGATAAATAAGCAGTTTTTCATTATTTCCACTTGCCAATTTTCTAATTGACGTAAAAATACGCCGTTTATCAATTTCAAACCGACAAGTGGAAACCTAGCATAAGTAAGTACGTATTATTTTTTTAATTTAATTTAGTTAGCTAGATCAAAATGTTTCACCCTTCTTGATTCTCTAATTAGGTTGTCATTATTTAACAAATTTGTTATTTCCAAGTTGACAAGGTTGAGAAGTCTAAGTTTATGACTTATCTTGCTACTTTTTGGCTTCGTCTTCAACCATTGCAACTTCTAGATCTCTGTGTAGATCGGCCTTTCTTATGTACCAGGGTGCATTTGCTATGCTACGTAGTACTTTATTTTGGAAAATTTAAATGCTTTGTAAATTTGTTTTGCTGGTGCATTCACCACGTTGGGGTCCATATGCCCAAACTGCTTTTATAACTTCCTTAGAAAGCAGTAGTAGTTGGACAGGAAGGAGTGTCTTGTTTCTCCTAATTAGTCAATGCATTTTACTGTAACGCATGTTCAGCCTCTCTCTTCTTTTCTTTGAATGTGCTTTCCAGTGCAGTTTAGTGTCTAGGGTCATACCTAGCTATTTAGCTACGTTCGAGTATCTACTTTATTACAATGTTGTTAATGTATACTGTAACATGTTGTACATTTTTATTAGTAAACATTGTATGAATTGTCCTCAGGTCATTTTTTAGTCAATTTAGATATTTTGTTTACTGCTTTTTTTTAGTTTCCCCCACAGCAAGTACAGCAGTACCATCTGCAAATGTTCCCACAGCTACCCGATAAAATTGAATTTTTTATTTTTGAATAAACGACCACTTAGTGAATCACCCGTTACATATTTAAAAATCTTCTTATATATACATACATATCGGCTGAACATTATCCGATTTGCATGGGAATTTTTTCTTGTTTCACTCGTATTGAACCAGGTAAACACACAACGGAGACGAACTTGGATTCGCTTTTCCATACATTTTGTATGGGTACAGTTCAAGTGATTGCAAAAGTTAAAAATTTAGGAAAATGTCTCGGAATAATACAATGAAAATAATTAGCAGAGCTGCAAATTTGAAAAATGTTTAATCGAAAAACCCCTTTTTTACACATTTTCATGCAACAACATTGCCCAAACATTCGTAGGCAGTGATTTTTTGTTTGTAAGATCAATAAAAGATGGCGCTGTTAGTCCACTTGACATTTGCGCAATTGGTGTCCTTTTTGGCCGTCATTTCACCATAGCTTGATCCATTTCCATCTAGAAGCTTGAATGTATTCTGACGTTCCAACAAAATCAAATGGGAGCCTCACTCACACACCTTTACAAGTAGGTGGAAGATTGGCGCAGCCATTTTGTTAAGATCATTAGCGTACAGTTTGTTGTTGTTAAGTGAATGACAGGCTGCCCAAAATGTTGTACAAAAGAAGAGAAAGAAACAGTTGATTGATGTCCACGTGCTCATTCACCTGCATTCACAGACAGGGAAATTTAGACCCCGCTTATTTCTGACAATGCGCGGGCAGGGAAAATGCAATTTTGCCATCTATTATATGTAAGTAGTCTGTGCATTTCACATTGGTCTGCTACAGTTGATACTGCATTAAAATTACTTTTCGAGCATTAATTATAAATTTTTCAATATTCAAATTATGCCAAAATCATTCGTGAACGATTACATCATCTCAATCAAGTGAAGTTCATCGTGATTTTGAGGATTGTTCAGTCGTCAGCTCATTTTATGTTATTTTGCCGGTGACTGAAGTGGTGGAAATTTCAATGATTCCGGTGAGTTTATCGAAAACATTCAACGTTTCTAATGTTTTCAGTGCATTTGCGAATCAGATAATATTGCTTCGAGGATGATAATTCGAGTTCTTCGACATTGTATTTTCAGTGTTCAGGAGACATTTTGCCGGCGCGCCTATCAGAAGATCAAACATTGGCTCATGCAGTCTGTATCGTCCGGTTGAATCAAACGCACACCGTCGAGTGAGAAAAAGTGCAAAGTCCCGTGAATGGCCAATCACATCGCGCTGCTTTCCAAATATGACTGCACGATTCACTACACAGAAGTGCCGTGTGTTACGATTGGGCTCATGGATGTGATTTGCTAGTACACTGGTCCCTCGCTTTGCGCGGGGGTTAGGGGAATGAAAAGTATCGCGCAATGCGAAATCGCGCAAAACGAAACCGCGCAACGCGAAGTATGAATTACATGTAATTTAGGGTGTTGCGTTCCTGAAAAATTAAATGTGAGCATTTATTTAAGCCGCGCAAATCGAATTTGGGTAGGCAAATGCATTTCGCGCAATGGTGAAACCGCGCAAAAAGAAGTCACGCAGAGCGAGGGCCAGTGTATTACAATGCCCTAAAATTTCATTTGTAGACGGCGTCATCTGTTATCGATCGCAAATGTTCGATCAACAAATTGAATCGTGAATGCTCGATATTTTAATCAAAAAATCAATTTTGGGCGGGACGAAGTTCGCCGGGTCAGCTAGTTTTATATATACATAAGTATAAGGGGTACTGAAAATATTAAGTAATTTTGTAATTTGTAATTTGTAATTTGTAATTTATTTATTTAACAATGTTAACACGTAGATACAGTAATCTTTAAATGTGTAACAGTATGTGGATTTAAGGAAAACAAAATTATTATTTAGAGAAAATTAACAATAAAATATAGTTAAAAGGAAAAAAGGATAAAGATCTTGAGTTAAGAGTAAAATAAGAACAAAACAATAATAGTAATTAGATTGAAATATTAAATTTAGCTTTAACTAGATCAAGATTAAACAATAAAATAAAATAAAATAAAATAAAATAAAATAAAATAAAATAAAACAAACCCTAAAACCCTACAACAAAATCAATTTGATTTTAATATTTTAATTCTACTTTTTATGTGCAAAAATTTAAGTCTACTATTCCCTGTTGTGGGCACCGTAGCGCAAGTGGTTAGTGCGTCGGACTACTGAGCCAGCGGTCTTGGGTTCGAATCCCGCCGCACACCTTAAAAGTTTTTCACAGTACCCACCTCTTCCGAATGCCTTACAAGCGTTCAAGAATATCATTTGTCATGTAAAGCTTCCCAACTCGCCGTTCGGAGTCGGCAGAAAACTGTAAGTCCCTTCCATTCGTGCAAAAATATAACGCGCACACACAAATGGTTGCGGGAAGCTAGGCTTGGTTCTACTTAGGACTGCTGAAGTCAAATATTTATTTTTTTTATTCCCTGTTGTATTACAAACAAAAAAAAAATACAAAATCTACGAGTGCCTGGATTTAACAGTAATACACTTTAATCGATTAATCACCTCGTTGGCCAAACTGTGTCTTCACTGTCGAAGGCTATCCGAATAACCTCTTAATCACTTAGTTCACCGCTCATAGCATTTTCATCTTCACAAGTGTAAATTACATTTCTTTTCAATTATAAATCAGCAATATTTGTAAATACTCTCGCTCCTTAATGATACGTTCGCTAATAATAATGAACAGTTGGAGATTTTTTAAGGCTACCCTCAAATTATCGTAAGCATTCACCTCATATATACAATCGATTTCCCAGTGCCTATGTATTGAGTGTAGATATCATAAATATAGATAATACATGTGTGCTGTTGTTGATCTGTACTCTTTGAAGTTCGATTCCAAAGAATCAGGTGCGTTTATTGTGAATTTCATTTTACAGTCGTGGCCGATTAAAAATTTAAAGCAGGCAGCGTTCTTGTGTCTGATTTATAAACTCGTACCCGTACGTACTTATGCAGATTTATTTATGCGCATGGTTATTGACGCCGCGGTTTGCAGATCACAGTCTGTTTGTTCATATTTAATACATTTTTTTCTCTCTCTTGAATTAAATATGGCTATAACCGGAAGGATGAGCCAGTACTGCTGCACATTGGTGCTCCTGGTATGTTCCTTATTGCGGTAGCAATTCCAAAGAATCATGTCATGTGCTTAAGTTAAAACGGCATCCTTTGACTGCTATGAAATTGCAAATCATAGTTCGTCCCCTGAATAAGCAATGTGTACAATACATACGTATGTACATACAGATAATACTTGCAGCTCTTTATGGCTTCTCAGCGCTTGCCTCCTAGCATCAATATTTGTGCACGTCATCTAGTCTTCAGGATCGTCTGGGTGGTATGGCAGAAAGGCATCGGTATCTGAAACATCTTCCCTCGACATGACCCAATTAAGGTGTGCTATGGTTCCATGATTCTTTTTTGGTTTTGTTCTTCCTGTTCGTTTCAATTCTTGCACAAATTCTGCAGGATGAAACCCACATAGAGGGAATGAGCATCACCCGCCGCCGGAAGCTATCGAATGACTGACATTTCCAATAAGGCCATCCCTGCAATCGACTAACTAATGTACAACTATGTAGGTTCTGGTATATATGTATGCATGTACATCTGTAGTTGAGAGATTAAGTAAATTTGGATTCCAAACGTTAAATTGCGGCCTTAAATAAGGAGCGCGCTCATCCAATATTCATCGGAATGTCAAACAGTTTGACTTGTAATGCATACGGCATGCGGCATACCTATGTATAGGGGGGCACATGAACAAGCAACCAGGGATTCCTTCGTCATTTTTTGTAGTTATTTAATAGGAACACATACGGAGGCAATCCATAGCAGGTAAATGGCGACCTAGCTTCTAACCAAACACCGTAACGGGGAAAAAGAATATTATTAAATCAAAGTCAAATTGAGATCCGTGTCAGGATACTTGTATTAATATTTTCGTGAATTAGGACAGTCATCGTATCGCTTCACTCTCCAACTTGTTTAAGTGCTAATGAGGACTCTTGCCCTAAATAAAGGCTCTCCATGGTGCGTTGGAATGAAATGCTCGTAAATTTCGTTCAGACTCATTGGGAGTGTATATTCGATTAGGTAAACTTATTAAATCGAATATTGCATTGGGCAAATGGGAACGATGAAAACGGGCGGGGTGAAAGTACTCCTCTATTAGGAAAAGTTAAGTTGCATTGGGGTATACTTGATTCGCTTTATATTCTGCATCGCGTGTGGATTATGGCACCGGGTTATAACTGCTTGCTGTTTATTTATTAAAGATATAATGAATAATGATACTTTGTTAAATTTGTATCAATGCAGAGACTATTTCTTATTATGTGGATACAAATAGTAATTTGTTTGTGTATTTATTTGAGAGTCGTTGAATGTTTTTTTTCCTTTGTGTAAGGGAAAAAATCACTAGATTCTATTTTTCTGATTATACTCGTACATTTAAAAAAAATTAAAATTAATCTTGGAATTGCAATAGAAATCGGCTTCGTTTGGTGTTTTTATGCTCAGCATAAAAAAAATTCTTGCTACATTATGTATCATTAAAAAAAAAACTTTAACAAATCATTTTGTTTAAAGTTTTAAGTAAATAATGGTAGTTATAATTTTTCGTGATAAACCTTAAATCAGTCGACCTTCTAAATGTAAAAAAATGATATACGCGCAAATTTCGACACGTTGTGAGAAGGTAACCCTTTTCAACCCTCCACGAGTTACGTTTGCGGCTTACGAGTATGTATGACCAATTTTAAGATTCCTTTTGAAAGCATTATTCAATGCCGAACAAATAGGAGACACACTTCTAAAAAAGTAACTGGAATATCCTTTATGTATGAGATTGAGAAGTAAGACGTAAGTGTCCCTTCTGGACCAAATGTTAAGAAATTATAACTACATACGTCATTAATTGACATTTGTAAAAAAAAAATGCTTTTCTTTTGTTAATAGGTCTGTTTGGTATCTTTCTTCTGTGTAAGACTTAACTCGCCGTCAAATAATAAATAATTTGGGAAGTGGGGAAAAATCCTCTCAACCAGCGGAAATTCGTTTATGTTTTCCACCTGTCATTTTGGGTTACGAAACACGAAATGTGTAGGAATCTTACGAATGTGTACGAATGTGTAAGTTACCAAACAGACCTAATGTAAGAAAACTCAAAATCGAATCGACAGCTGATCAACGTAAATGCAATGGGGTTCATTACAAAAGCGGCGAAACTATAGATATAGTAGGATTCGATGTTTGTAATTCAACAAGGAATGTAGACGTTAATTTCCAAGACATGAGATCAAAACCAATGAAATCCCTGAGGTTCTGCTGGAAGACCGTCGAGTGCAGGTTCGCAACATAGCCAAGATAAACGTGTTTATAACATCTTGCACGAACATTTAGGTGTGATAAAGCTATCGGCAAGATATGTGCAGTTTTTGACCACAGGGAAAAACTATAGCTGGACAGAATTGTTCGTCTTTATTGGATACATCGCAGGGTGAATTAACGAAAAAACAAGGCAAGGAAAAAAATTTAATTTTAACACGTCAATACACTAACTCGTCGCCATGGACAAACTTGTCGCATCGCACTACTAACTACTTCCTTATCCACCATATTAACCAGATTTGGATCCCTTTGCTATTGTTAAAAATGAGGAAATACGAAAAATGTTTGCACTAAACGAGATTGAAACAAACGCCTATTTTAAGGACTACGAAAAATCGAATTTCTTGGAAGACTTAAAGGAGCAGCATTTGTCCGTAATGGGATCTCAATTTCAATTTCAATTCATTTTATTTCTTTAGCAATTCGTTAAATAAAAATACAAATATACATATGTTGTTGTGTGTACCGCTCTAGGAAACTGCCATATTCACGCTTAGAAAGTACTTACCCATAATAAATACACTTAAGAATATTCCGTGAGCAATAAGACTTTTAAAAGTAAATTTGCCTTGCGGCAGCCATTAGATACTTCTTAAGTGCATTGGTATGGCCAGACGAACTCATCCTCCAGTCAAGCAAAACACCAAGATACTTAAACGATTTAACACTCTCGATACAAAAACATTTATCAGAACGCAGAATGAAAAACGAATGTTCCAAAGTCCACCTCCTTTCAACACACATTCAAAAACTTAATTTTAGTCTTGTCACTATTTACCGCTTATGATGTTTGAACCAGTGGCTCAAGACTTCCAGATCATGGTTTATGTTGGCACTATGAAAAGTACATGCCATATCGTCAGCGAACGCGTTAGCTTTGCTACGAAAATTTTGTAAAATAGCGAGTTAATACAAATCAGAAAAAGTATCGGACCAAGCAAAGAAACTTTGAGGAACCCGTATGGAGATACTACTAGTAGAACTGAGTTGACTAACTTTTTGCCCCTATTAGATAAACAATAACAGAACCAATTATGTAACATGCCGCTAAAATATTTGCTAAATTTTAACGAATTAAAACCACTTTTATTTTCCTAGCACTATAGTTTTAAGTTTGTAATGTTCAGAAAGCATTCCTGCGTTTAAAAAATCTAAAATTTGCTGAATATCCCATTTAAGATGCCTTCAGATTGTCATGCCCTATTCAAAACACTGTGAAAATCTATTCGACAAATGGTTATGCGATACGAAAAAGAATATTTTCCTTAAAAATTTAGCAATGAAAATGTAGTTCGACTGCATATTTCCACCGAATACACACAAATGCAAAAAAAAAAATCCTTTGTTTCAGCATTATTGTGTCGTACTTGCTATTCCGATATTCGTTTCGGGCATCTTCATCGACAGTCAATGGACAATAATAACACGATGGAGTATTTTTTTTTTGGTTTTTTTTTTTTTAGCTCTGTACTTTATTGCCCAAGTCGTGCCCAGTACAATGAAACGTTTTGGCGAGCAGGCATAAATTTCCTTTTATTTGGCAATTGACATGGAAGGCTTGGATTTCCGTCCGTCTACTTGATCATGTTCTCTCTACTGTTTTTTTTGTGCCCCTTCCATTGACGCCAACTGCAAAGTATGTTAATAAAAAAAACAATCGATAAATTCCGCATCATTGTTTTGAAGGGATTTTAGCTAACACATGTCATTCGTATGGTAGATTCAGTTATTTTTGGGTTCTACTCGGGTTGAGTCATGTAAAATGGAAAGAAAAGGAATTAACTTTCATATTTAATTCAGATACAAAGAGTGTCACAACATGTGGGGTGCGGTACATTAATATATTATTTACTCGGAGGAGTTCGTTGAAATAACGTGTGCATTATACGGAACCAGTGACCTTTTTATTAAGTTTCACAGTCATGAGTTACGACATCGATAAATAAATAAGCTCGTGTAATATCTGGTTAGGGCAGTTAATTCTATCAACATATGCTGTGCCCCAATGTTTTCAGCAGCTATAAAAAGACTCCTTCGCATCTGCATCCCTATCGGCAATTCAAAAACCGACCTGTCATTTATTGGGTGTTTGCAGTGATACAAACGAATGTGAATACGATATTGTCCCTTGCAGCGTTCGATTAATGTTATCGATTGCTCGACATCAGCTGGGACTTGGAGTATGTGTTTTCCATGTTCATATGGACGTAAATGTGTCTTCTCGTATCTAAATTAGAGTCTGTGTTGTGCGAATCTAGAGAGTAATGTATTGACACGTTTCGGTTTACTCGTCTTTGATCTAAGGTTAATCGACTTCATTGCATTCCGTGTTTTGGAATAACGTACCATTATTATAGCAGGTAGAATGCATATGTACATACAGATACAGTACACTCCTGGTAGAGGGAACAATCCAATAGAGTGAACAAGTAAACCTCTTTAGAGTGAACGCATATTTTTAACACAGTTAAACACGAATAAAGTAGCTGCCAAAATGCACAATTATTCGAGCAAATTTACCGTTTGTTTGACGTACTTTATATCTGCCATTGTTTTACGTCTTGCATTCTAGGATGGGTAAATTCGGTTGCAATTTCATTCGTTTGAATGGTTTGACAGTATAGAAAGTGAAATTTGTTGCTAAAAATGAATCATAAGCATTTAACTTAAAAATATGGAATTGTCAAATCGGCTGTATGCACTATTAACAAAACGATATTATAGCATCGGTGACTAATACTTACTCTGGCTTTTTGACAACATGTAATAAAAACAACATGAAATAATAAAAAACCATTTCACACTTTTTGACTACCTGTACTACAGAATGCCTTTTCATGCTCGCTGATGTGAACAATCTTGTTTGTATGAACAGGCCTGGTTATTAATAATTCACTTTATCGCGCGTCTACTGTATGTAGATTGGTAATGCTCCACTTCGAAATGTTTGGTGGTTTATTACCCAATATCTGACTCTAGAATATAACAACAAGTTAATGAAATAGTATGGAGATTTGCAGTGATTTTTAAGTCTACAAAGTTGGTGTAATAAATCACACTTGCGGTGCTGCGAACAACGGCATTACTGAAATCTAAGCTTTGAAGGCGTTCATAGGCAAACAAGATTATGCTTGAGTGGATACACTCAATATGATTGATTGTATAGCGTGTCACATTCAAATTAACACCTCCTTCTAATTGTATATCTTATGCAGCACTATCTGGTCGTTTAAATATCCTATACTTGACAAGATGGCATTTTTATCACTCTGGAAAGTACTCGTAATTTCTATCACTGGCTTAGAAATCATTCAAAATCTTCCAAGTACTTTTGCAATTACAAAGTATGTGCGAACATAATATGTATGTACATGTACATATGCGTTTGTTATGCTTATGATGGACGGTGACAGTATGGAGCAAAGAAAAAAGATAGCCAGCGCGAGCGCAAGCTCGATTGAATCTTACATATGAATATGTGTGTATCCCGGTAGTCCGCACATTTACATACATACATACATACGTACAATACATATGTAATAAGACTATTTTGTTTTGTTGGTGCAAAAAAGAATAAGCCATTTTATTATTCGGAGCTATTATTAAATTGGGAAAAATACACATAATTCCTTAATTCCTTAATTCGAGGTTTCGTAGGTAAACCATTGACATTGATAGTGAGTCTGTTAAGAGAGGATTGTTTATGTAAATATTATGCGAAAAGTCTACTTAAGAGCCAATGAATTTGGCCAACAAGTGAAGTACGACCATGCCCCAGCACAATCCGCCGAAACAGACGTACACATTATTTGCACCAAATTGCAGTCGTTCTTTTAATGTCAAAAAACCACTAACGGATCACTCAACACGAAGTGTCATTTTAAATGTAGCGCCATTGCTAAACTGTCAACATTCAACTTTTGACTAGGAGGTTATTAAATATGGATCGATACACCCTCGCACAACGTGTTGAAACTTGAAATATGTAGTGAAAATTCACTATCGCGGAAACGTTTCGTAAAGTTCGTGCTACTACTTTTGGTCATCAGCAAGCGCTTTCTCGCACAGTTAAGATCAGACACAGACAAGATCAGCTAAAAATATCGCCGCCTTAGCTAAAAATGTGACTGAAAACTCAGGTGTGTACATTTCAAGATGAACACAGGATTTGGGCATATCTGCAACCATTTTGCACCGCGTTTTGCATAAAGATCTTGGCCAACATACTTACAAGGTCCAGTTGACTCAAGAATTAAAGCCAGCAGACTGATTGGGTGCTGCAAATGAATGAACAAGATCATAATTTGTCTGGGTACGTAAACAAACAAAACTGTCGCATGGCTCCGAAAACCCAAGAGAAATAGACGAATGACAGTTTGGACGTTTTTCGGGCTGGCGGTATCATTGGGCCATGTTTTTTTTTCGAACCATTTCACAGAATTGATTTCTCGAAATTGAGACTTCAATTGGCTTTTTCCTCTGGGGCTATGTTAAAGATAAAGTCTACGCCAATGCTGCATCAACGATTCATGCACTTAAAGAAAATATTAAGGCTGTTATTCACAAAATACAGCCGCAATTATGCGGAAACGTGATGAACAATATCATCAAAAGAATGACTATTTATAGGCAGAGCCGAAGTGGACATTTGGCAGATACATACATACGAGTATTGTATTCCATAGCTAACCTCAGAGATTTTATTTTAGATTTACATTTTTTCAGAAAAATGTTGCGTTTTTCTATTAGTTTAAAATGACACCTCTTATTGACTGACCCTATTTTGGAAGAAACAATTCTAGACCACAAAAACTTCAAAGAAAAACCTCGCACATACGTATGACATCTGACACAAATATTTTTTCAGAATGTAGAAACCGTACGCACACGTTCTGGCGATAAATCTTTCACTGCAAATTACCGACACTAAACTTCACCGTCACTACTTTCTTATGTCATCGAGCAGATTGCTAGCAGCAATTCATAAGCTATTCAAGGTATTCATCATTTTAATGGCCAGCAGCATATAATTTATTCAAAATCATTCCAACAGTGACCTACTACTAAATGAAAAATTTACATATTTATTTAAAATTTATAAATTCCTAGCATTGCATTGTATTGAATAGATTTGAGTTGAATTTGATTCCGATTCGAATCCACAAAGCACCAAAATCATAAAGACCACTTGGATACGGTTAAATATTATCACTATTTATATCAAAGTGGGGGGGTGTGGTTGTCGCCGCTTGTCACGCTAAAGGTTCACGGTTCGAACCCAGATGTCTCCGAAACATTTATTTCTCGCGAACTATATATATATATAAGTTGATCAGTTTCAGAAGTTAATGCCAAAACCTATTGCGAAGGCATAACACGGGCAGTAGGATGGTTATATGGCCGACGAAATTGATCGCTCAAACAATAATAAGAAAAATCTGGAAAAACTTCTGTAAATCAAAAGCAACGACAAAACTTTCAATAATACACAACTCCCCAGTTATCCTCGATACCACCCATAGAGTTAGTTGAAACCTAAAATCTGAGATTTCTACGCCGATCTGTCTGTCTCTCTCTCGTTCTTGTCCTTCATGTGCTCGCCCTGTATGTAAACATATACATTAGGCGTGTTTTTTTTAAGCCTATATAGAATAAACATATAACAACAATATAAAATACAACAAAACCTTAGCCTGGATAATTATCGAGGCTAAGGTTTTGTTGTATTATGTATTGAAATTTTTATTTTTATTCTATATAGGCTTAAATCAAACACGCCTATTATAAGGTCATTCAGACCTTATACAAAAATACCTTATAATTCAGAGAATTATACAAAAAAAATAGTATCTTCCTTAGATGTGCGTAAAGTCAACCAAATAAAATTATGAAACCTATACGTCATTGACATATCTATACATAGTATAAAAGGAAGTTCCCAAAATGTGTCTTTCTGTATGTACAGGACAATCTCGAGAACCACTTAACGGATTTGGATGCGGTTTTCACTATTATGATCTGCATTTCCCGGCGGAATTAATGAGTGTACTCAGACTTCTCCATTACTTAGAGAAGCTGAGAATTTGAGATCGAAGTGGCAGAAAATGGCCAACAGCCATGCAGCAGTTGATGACGTCATAGTGTGTGTATGTGGCACATTTGAATTTCTGCGTATTAACTGAGATAGCATTCTATCACAGATAATATCGAGGGGCAAGTAATCAATATTTTGGCGTGGTCCTAGACTACAGAATACGCAAAAATACACGGTATACTGCATGAATGAATACGTGTGAATGCACGCGAATACGTTTGAATACACTGTGATTAGCCATGAATACGTACAGAAAAGTTCCTTGAGTACACTGCAAGTGCCCCTCGGTTAATATAGTAACTTATCTGTGATTCTATTGAACTGTTGTGCCCGGCCTACTACGATAAATATGATTGTAAAAGCAAATTCAAATTTAAAAAGAGTGGACGGACAATGCCGGGGGCACCAGCTATACCAACGGAGAAATGTGGAAACTTACATTGTGTTTGAATTCACGTAAGCCGTTGGTTTGCGATTTAAGTATTTTTTTTAATAAATTGTGAGAAGTTATACTGCATTATAAAACAACAAAACAAAATATTATTCGACAGAAAAAATTAATTCGAAATATATAACATATTTATCAAGTTTAGTAAAAGTAACGGCTATTTTCAAATTTTTGGTAGTGACATCTGTTGATACCAACCGTGACCAACCATTTGAAATTTAACACATTTTCGCAGTAACTCGTATGTAGAGTAATAGATGGCCAAAATTTCTATGTAAAATTTGCTTGATGGCAAATTATTTCACTCTGCTGTTCCTACGAAACACGTGGTGCTAGTTATGTTGGAACCAAATTGTCCGCAGACGATATATGAAAATGACATTTCACTAGCAGTCCATATATGTATAATATGTCAATGCTATACATATTAACTCGTACATTTGTATACATTTAAACTAAAGTTAAAATAATAATAATTCTTAACTCATTCGCACCGAGACAGTTCATTGCAGTTAACTGGGATTTTTATGATAGCCAAAGAAATAAATCAACAGAGTGACACATTTTTTACCTTGACAGCAATATGTTGAGGAAACTTGTATTAAAATAAAAACAGAGGTAAAGTAACGGTCTTTGCACACTAATTACTTATGTGGAGTGTCTTAATTGCAATTTGTAGGAAAATCTTTTTTGTCTATGGCATTGGCAAGTGACAACCCTAAAAGGTGTCAAAACTACTGAGCCAATCAATCACATCATGAATTCAATTAAGCACTCCCTCTAGAACTTTTTAATTCAAATTGTATGTAAAATTGACTATTGAGATACAAATTTGTGTATGAGGGATAAAGAAGGTCACACAAATACCAAAAAAAAACATAGATTTTCTGATGAACAGAAATAATTTTCAACATACGTTATATTATATTCTGTTCGGAATTTATTTGTTTTCTCCCTTGGGGTAGTAAATACACGTTCAATGATGAGAATAGTTTTAAAACACATGAAATTAATTCAGGAAATACATACAAAGTTATTACACGAAAGCTGAATAGCAAAATAAATTAATGTTCGACATCTTTTCCCTAATATTTTGTAAATAGTATGCCAGATGAATGGAATCTCGGCATATTTTGCCCGATCCCCAAGGAAGGAGACACCCCTCAATTGCTTCAACTAAAGTGGCATCAGTTTCCTTAATATCGCCTGCAAGACCTTATCTGCCAAATTTTGCGAACGCCCAGAACCGTGTGTCAGCAACCTGATCGGCAACTATCAGTGCGGTTTCAGGCCTAGGAAAGTCCACCATAAAGCACTAAGGCAGATCCTGGAAAAAAGAAGTCCAAATCGATTATCACCACCTCTTCATCGATTTCAAAGCCGTCAATGACAGCATATGTAGAGATGAACTGTATAGAGCCGTGTTTAGTTTTGAGATCTGCAAAACACGAAAGTGGGTGAGCATCTTTCGTAAGATGTTCGATCCCGTTTGCGTTGACGGGTTTTGGAGTAGAAGATTCAACCACGAACTAAAAAAGGTGTGCAGCAATATAATCAAAAAAAAAAAAACTGCGTAGAACGCATGGATACCAACGTTCCGGCCCGCAAAGTATTCGATTCCAACCCAGACGGTCAATGCAACTAAGTTGCCTCGCACAAGTTAGCTAAGGACCGGGAAAACTGAAAAGGATAACTGTTATGTCCTTGGTTCAATCCTAACTGTAGCGCCACCTAAGTACGTAAGTAAGTGAATGCTATTTACAATGCTGTCACTATTTACAATTTATGTACAACATAAAGCAAAGCTTTTGTTTGAGCTGATTTATTTTCTATGCTTTCTATGCGATTGTATGGCTTTAACAACTTTATGTAACAAGTTTTTCATAGAAAACTTAAAATCGCTGCTGTTATGCTACTAATGTATCAGTTAAAAAAATATACAGTTCAAATTGACATAAATGACATGGCCGAACAAAAAGTGTACAACCTACAAAAAGGCAAGAGAAACAAGAGAAACAATTTTTTAGGCATGCATTAGTTTGAAAGCAAAGCCATACTTTCGCATTTCAAATAACAACATTTAGAGGGCAGCCAAATAGTGTACGTTCGGGTAACAACTCGAGGGTTAATAGAACTCCAGTGTGGTCTAGTACTGATATTGTGATATAACCTGTAAAGTCCAGAAACGACACCGATGGGAAATAAAAGAACCTTCATTGACCACGTTATAATTCAGAAGAAGTCTATTGCATCGAAAGAGTTGTCACAAAGTTTAGAAAGTTTAGAATTTCTCTTCTGGGACACTGTTGACATTTTTGATGGGTGTGTCGACAGAGTGAGCACCTGATGAACTTAAAGGGTCAACAGTCTAATTTGACAATACTTCCATCTAGAAACTTGTCTAATTAATGTGCATATACTACGCATATACTCATGCGGCACCGAAGTAAACAATTTCAGAATTCTGATCTATTTTGATGAAATAATATAACTAATAAGCTGATATACTTGTACCACGTCTCGTACTAGTTGTACCATTCCTATCATACCACGCAACGAATTTTAACAACAAAAAAAATCTCGGTCGCTGTTGTCATGAGCCAATTAGTACAAGAACTGAAGCGAATAGCTCACAGACCATTTACCATGCCGTGCATGTCAATTGGGTTTAACTGTATAAAGAAGCTTATGATCATTTTACAGATTAAACTAATTTTCAACAACACTGTCGAATCTGGTGTTAATGATAAGTTATTTGTTTTCAAAGGGTCGATGGCTTGAAACTGCACTTGATATGCATGCTTGATAGAAAGATTAGAATATTGAGAGATCCAGCTGTAAAACTCAGCTACTCTTTACTGTCAAATCTTAACTGACAAATGTAATCCAAACTGAAATAGCATGGGCAGCCAAACAAAATCGACCTGGAACATAACAAGCACCCTGTACCTATGTAGTTCCATCAGCCATATTATTAAAAAAACGTTCTTGAGTTTAAACTAATGCTTGATGTTGATTTTTGATTTGCATTGTTTCTGTTTTGTACTCCTCTCAGACACAAAGTACTCCCCTGCAAACCTTTAAAATACTCCCATTAGAATTTTCAAAACGGCAGCCCTGCTGCCCCCACACAGAATGGACACAAATTTGCACATTTTTTGTAAATAAAAAAAATTAAAAATCCGAGATAAAATCTTGGAGACAATGTGCTCCCGAGAGAATTAACTTTGTTTCCTGATGACCGCAGGAAATTTTGTAAAATGGACGAAAATCTTTTCATTAATTTATGTATACGCTACGAGCTTTTCCAGTTTGTTCATGTAAATGTTCGATTGTAGCTTCCACCAGAGGCATTCATTTAAACGATACATTTCAATGTATTCTCTTCAATACTACACTAGGTCACACATTTTCTTCGACGTTCACTGGAAGGACAAGGCACATTGATGTACCCAACAATCGATCAAAATTTACATAAAATGTAAATAGAGGATGGTTCTTAACCGGGTTTCAAGGTATATATATCATGCACCACATTAACATCTGCAATGGAAGTGGCCAACTTCCGATTAAAAATAATTTCCGACTAAACACCTGCAATGAAAACTAAGAAGCATGAAGACAATTGAACATTAATAAAACAAATTGGCGCAAATTCATAGTCAGATAAAGCCGACAATAAAAGAATCATCACTAACATAACCTCAAATATACTTTTTGCTATTCATAGTCACCTTATAGTCGACTTTAAACTTATAGCCAGCTCTAAATTTAAAAGGTGCCAAACGTCACTTTAAATAATTAGAGTCGGATATAAATTGGGGCATTCCGAAACTTAGATACTGGCAAATGCAAGTAGTTTACGGCCTCTGATTGGAGCCCGAAAAAATAACAGAACATGTAGTCTACATTCATTGAGGTCGGGGACTGGATTTTAGTCAAGAAAATCTTGACTAAACGTCGAGAACAGCTGACTGATTCGTTTGAATATGCTGCGTGGCTGTTGTTTGCGCGTTTTTTTTTTTAAATCTATATAGACTTCGAAATAGCTTTCCAAGTAAGAATGAGACTGGATAATTACCCAGGCTAAGGTTTTGTTGTATTTTACATTGAAAACATGTTGCAGAAACATGTTTAGTCTATATAGATTTGAAAAAAGCACGCCTAAAAATAAAAATTTAAGTAAATTATGAAGGGGTATTTTTATTTTTTTAATTTTTCATGCAGTTCATATACAATCGACGAACTCTGCAAATCCTTCATCCTCTAAGTCTAAGTCGCCCATTAATATTTGGAAGTTTGTTTTTGTTCTTATTTTTTTTAAAAAATTAATTTGTTGTGCTGCAATCACAATTCTCCAAACAATTTCAGAGTGAAAAAAGAAAGTAAATTACGTTTTTGACAATTGAACTGTCGACTAAATATCTTGTCATTGGGGGCGTTCCAAAACTTAGATTATTGCACTTGCAAGTCACGCATGCTGGCATGCAACAAGGAACACTCAAATGAATGTAACTCATGTTGTTCATGAAAGATGGGCGTAGTGTACACCAGCACTAGCATGCAGAAGAGAGGAGATATTAGCGGCATAATCACTGTGTTGAGGCACGAAAAATCGATCAGATATCCTTGAAGCTAATGTTTACTCGTTCGAGGTTCAGAAATGCAAATGCATTAATAAATACATTTCCTTCTTTTATTCACAAACAAATATGTATTACCAGCTCTAGAAAATCCTCCAAAAAATTATTTCATATCCTGAATAGGAAAACAATCCTCGGAACTCAAAACACTCCGCTAATTCCATTCGCTGGATATGTGTCATCCCGCCAATCGCGGATGCATATGCATGTCAGCTTAACATCTGTTTATTTTCTCCCTGAAATTAGGTACTACACAGGGCACAGATTGTTCCATATCCTTATTATGTTGCAAATAGGATACTCCCGTTTAAATTATGTCATTGTGTCATACGTATTTGCATGCATGCATCCTATTCCTTGCTGCCAGTCCTGGAATATGTGACTTTGATCCGCTGTGATGGTAATCAACAGGGATATATAATTTGCAGTGCAGTGCATAAAGTGAGGAAGCGCATTCGCTTCCTTTTTTAGGTCGCTAATATGTCCTAGCACATTATCAGGCTGTCGGATTCGAAATGAGTTCATACATCACATTCTGCAGTAGGTGCAAGAAAAAAATTAACTTCTCCGTTCCTATTACATAGTTTCAGCGTTCGATGGTGTTACCATTGATAGTTACAGCTGAATGCACTTATCTATTCCGAATTGCATTCAAGTGGAACACATTACCGAACTGGCAGTCATTGTGCGCTCATTGTAGCAACTCTTGCACAATAGTTTCCATCGGTTTTAGGTCGACATACATATGTATGTATGTATATGTACATTGTACAACTGATGGATTTGAAAACTGATATGAAGCAGGAGTTGTGACAAAGAACGTGCAAATGTCGTCATTTAAATTAAACCCGAAACCCCCACACACGCTTCAAATTAAATGAGTCCACCAGGTCCTTTTAGACACATTCAATGCGACGCAGGGTACAGTTGACGGTTCAACGTTTGGGAATAATAATTCGTAATTGGTGAACATATTTTGTGGCGTCCTCGTCGACGACGTCGTCGTATTTCAGAAAGCATAGTTATTTCCGTTTTATGAATGAAGCACTATGAGGAGGACATTTAGTGGGACAGGATAATGCGGACAGTAGCCTTCCTGTATGGGAATACTGCGGTATTTGCCGTGAATGTGAATAGAAATGAGGCAAAAGCTCCGAAGGAAACAAAAAAAGCTGGGTAGCCGAGATTGGGACAGGAATTTTTAAGCCTGTGTGTGTGTGTGTGTGTAGGGCGCTCACTGTTATGTGTAAATGCACATTATGCGGATCATGTACCTGGTGACTCGTTACGTATCGACCTGTATCTGGTATGCCACTATTACCAACTTTACGCTGTTAGTTTCTTCTGCCTTTTGTTGCGTCAAGCATAATGGCATAAAAACTGACGTGTCCCATTGTGCCGCACTTGCACGCCGAAATACCATTAGTTGCGGGCCCAATTCACTGCGGATATGGAAATTAATTATACGTTTTTTTTTTTGTTTAGCACAAAAAAAAATCAACACTTATTCAATGTTACGGTTAACTGGTAAATACAATGTCACTAACTATTTACAAACAGAGATTAATAGAATATCGGAATTGTGTACCTAATCATAATGCCCTGGAACTTAATATTTCAAAATGCAAGATTTTTTCGGCTTGTCATTCTACTTTTTCATAATTATTTTATAAATGATCTTCGACCTTAGCGATGGTATGAAGTGATTGATCTAGGTGTCATGTGTTTGACAATAAATTAAATTTTATTTTGCATTATGATTATGCCATTGCCAAGTCTAACTCTTTGCTGGGCTTTCTAAAGCATAATTGTAAAGACTTTCGAGATGTACATAGCCTTAAAGTTATGTACAACTCATTGGTCAGACTTTATTTAGAATATTTATTTGTTATTTGCTATTCACGAGCTCAGACTGAAATATATCTTTGATGTGCTTTCTAATTATGAGAGAAGGTGCAAATTAATTGGTTTGCAAACCTGGAGTTCTGCAACTTTTGTCATGTTTATTCGCGATATTATTAATTATCATATTATTTCGCTAGAATAGGTTTTTCTATTAAATAAATACATATATATGTATGTATACCAGTGAGCCCGTGCGAGAACTCTCGCAAGAGAGAATCCAAACTTCCCAACTAACATCCGAACTGAATCAAGAATCAGATCAAGAATCAGATATGGAATTTTAACATGGGGCAATGCATCTAAAACACATCTGGATAAAATTCGCAGTCTACAGCGACGCCTGGTAAAAATTATCAATAATACAAATTATAATTTTCAAGTTCTAGATGTCAGTAGCGTGTACAAAATGACAACAATTCTAGAGTATTATGATGACATCCGTTTTCAGCAGCCAATCAATCACGACAAGAATACACAAATGCGAGCTCAAAAACTTTTGAAACTACCAGCAGTATTCAACAACTATGGAAAACGACAACTCCAGCATAATGTTCCAACAATTATGAATTCACTACCCGCCAAAACGCAAAAAAAAAACCCAAAAAAGAATTATAAACTTACTTTCTTTCTATTAATAATTATATCAACAAATTTTCATGTTAGTTCAAATTCTTTTATCCATTTAATTACATAAAAATTATAACAAATAAACTCACAGAAAATTAACAACTACATATATACTGCTTAACTTCCAAACATTATATGAATTTGAATTTTAATCACCTGCAGATAAGCCTCAAGCCTTGCAGGTAGCATACAATATTGTAACTTTTTTTTTTGTAAATAAAAATTTTGTAAAAAATAAATAACTTCCCATATATGATATCCATCTCTCAACAAATATTTCCCACATGACTCCCAAATAGCAATAATATCAACCAAAATGAATTCATAAAACAACAAACACTTCCCGAATGATTTCCATCTGTCAACTGATGGAAATGGAAATCATACGGGAAGTGTTTATTTCAGTTCATTTTGGGTAGAATATTTGTTTTGATTTTTTTTTTTTTAATTTGTTAAAATTTATAAGGTGAAAATGTAATACGTCACTACTCCAGAAAATTCTCTTTCTTTTGATACCTCATTTGTTAACCTTGGTTAAGTGTGAGAGCCGCAAATGGTACCTATACTACAGAAAGAACCTATACGTATGCTATAATTATTCAGTGCCTACTCGTACGCACAAACCTGAAACGTTGAGAAACAGGACGTGGTGGCACTTTTTAGCTTAACCTATCTTTTTTCACTACTACAAATTAATACAATGATAGAAGTTATCACAGGACAAGATATTTCCTCTCACGATGGGGCATAATGCATAAAGCTTAATGCAATGTAAAAAATTACTACAGTTATGGGCAAAAAGTTTACATGAAACACTGTGTATTGGTATATTTTTGAGGTTATCAGAATAGTTTTACCTCAATATCAGTGTTGAAAATTTTCAAGCTTTAAGTTACAGAACTGAAGTTACAGATCCCCTACCTGACTATCTACCTCGTCGTGGTGTAGGGGCCTAAAAGGTCAAAGACTCTCGGGTCACCAACCCTAGAGGAGATCTCAACCAAAGGATAGTCGACCCCGTCACATCATTCCCATCCTCTATCCCTTCGCTCCCAATCCCGGGCCGGATTAAGGTGTCATACGACCCGTGCCGAGAATCGACCAGGCTGAGGGCCCTTTAAATAGCTCAGTCTTGCACGGAGTATCCGGAAACCTGGCGACATCCGGATTAGCCAGCCTTACCTGCATACTGCGGATCTCTGTGCAGGTGGACCTTCTTTCTCCGCTACTCGTGGGAACTATAATGAACACAAACAACAAAAACAACAATAACAACAAAAACAACAATTCCAACTATTCCAGCAAAGGGCCTCTCTTGATTGGGCGATGAAAATCTCCAAGAGGTCACCCGCTGCGTCTTCAGACTCCGCGTCAAAAAGACAAAGGTCGCTGGACGAGTCCCATCCGGACTCAAAAAGAACTAAGGTGAACAACACCACACCTAAGCCGTCCAGCATCACATCAAGGCCTTTCAGCGAGGTTCTTAAGGATCACTTGGTGGTTGCAGTCATCGACCGCAGCGATCCAGACGGCAGGATCTCCCCTGATAGGTGGCTGCTGGTCAACAGCCGGTTGCACAGTGGATTCCTCAGAATCTTCAAGGATCACCCAGATCCTCCCCCCATATGTCGCGACAACGGATGGCATCAAGGCCATGTGAAGTTGGTCGCCTGCGCTGACGATAGATCGGCGCAGCTTTATAAGCTGGCAATAAGCCAATTGGGTGAGATATGGCCAGGTGCTAGGTTGGAGGTCGTAGCAAAGGAGGATATCCCGAGCAGACCAAGAACCCGGGCCTGGATCCCAACCGAACCCCCTCTTGCCGCAGATGTGCTTAGCGTCATTAAGCTCTGCAACCCACAACTTCCAACGCACAATTGGAAGATCGGCAGGTTAGACGAAGCCAGAGGTCTCTTTAGGAGTGCCTGTATTGTTATCAATCAGGAATCCCTGGCTCCTCTCGCCAAAACCAACGGCGTAATTAGCTACGGGTTTGACTCAATCACCCTTAAGGTGTACAAAAAAGACGAGGCAATAGCGGAGTCAAACCCCTCACCCAAGGACCTCGCAACCACTTCGGAGCTACCGTCATGCTCGCAGATGTCATTCGGTGCAATGACAAATGACTCGAAGACGGTACCCTCACCACTACCACCACCACCATCCCAATCCCACCCCCCATCCCTGGAAGAACCGCTCTCGGATATGGAGATTGAGCCTATCATATGCTTGAGTGAGGACGAGCTTCTAGCTTCGGACTCAGACCCAGAGGCAAACTCTACAGTAGTGGAGGTAAATCCGCCTGATTGTAGCTCCAATGCTGCGATTAGTTCAGATTAACCTCCACCACTCCAAAGCGGCATCCGCTTCACTTCTTCTCCGACTCCAACAACTAGGAGAAGACGTCGTCCTGATCCAGGAACCTTGGGTTAATGGTAACTCGATACTTGGACTCAGGACTCCTAATTATACTCTTTACCACAAGAGGAATGAAGGTAAGCCAAGAGCCTGCATTCTGGCAAAGAGTAATCTTAATATATTCCTACTCTCTAATTACAGCGATCGAAATACAGTAGTGGTAAAACTGGAGACTGGCAAGGGCAAAATCTGGATGGTCTCGGCCTATCTCGCCCATGACGAAATAGGCCCTCTACCTCCGAACAATCTGAGGGAGGCGATCGCGGATGCAGAGAGGCGCAAGGATGGACTAATCCTGGGTAGTGACGCTAACGCGCATCACTCTATTTGGGGCAGCTCCGACACCAACAACAGAGGTGAGTTACTTTTTGACTATTTTCTTAATACAAACCTCACCTACTGCAACAAAGGTTGCACACCAACTTTTATAACCTGCAATAGACAGGAAGTTCTAGATATTACACTTGTATCTGATAATATCTCCCAATCGATCAACAACTGGAAAGTTTCGGCTGAACATTCGTTCTCAGATCACCGATACATCCAATTCTCGTTAGACGATCATCCCCCAGCCAAACCAGAGTTTCGGAACTACCGGAAGACCGACTGGGCTAAATACAGGGAAACTCTACAGAGGCTAATCCCTTCTTCAATACCCCCTGTCACGGACAGCACACAAGAGCTTGACTGCATGGTAGGAGAACTTACTTCCGCCTGCAATAGGGCACTAGATGTAGCATGTCCTACAATAAGACCAAAGGGGAAACCAAAACCACCATGGTGGAACTCCGAAATTAGCAGTACAAGAAAACGCTGTAGACTGCTATTCAACAGGGCCAAATTAACAAAAAGTACCCTAGATTGGAACTCTTATAAGGAGTCCCTCGCAGTATTCAAAAGTACTCTTAGGAAAGCTAAACGGAAATCCTGGAGACTTTTCTGCGACAACATTGAGAACTTCTCGGAAGCCTCAAGGCTACGAAAAATACTCTCGACCAATCCAAGTACTCCTGGCTATCTTATGAAACCAGATGGCTCTTGGACCTCTTCAAGCGAAGAAACAATAGACCTACTCCTGGATACACATTTTCCTGGTAGCTTCTCTTCTCCACTTAGTAGTTCGTCTAATAGCACACAACCTACTCAACTTACACAAAATAACATTAACAGTCTGGTCACAAAGGACAAACTGCTTTGGGCACTACGCAGCTTCCAACCATACAAGTCTGCGGGACCTGACGGCATAATACCTGCTGAATTTCAGTCGGCAACTGACATAATTCTGCCCTGGCTGGAAACTATACTCACTTTTTTGTATAAATAATACCTACATTCCCAAATTATGGTTGGAAGTCAAAGTAGTTTTTATTTCCAAAGCGGGAAAGAGCTCTCACGCTAGTCCAAAAGATCTCAGACCTATTAGCCTATCATCATTCTTCTTAAAAACTTTAGAAAGACTGAACGATACCCACCTTCGCAGCAGCATTGAATCAAGACTGCTATCAGAATCCCAACATGCCTACTGTAAGGGTAAATCAGTAGAAACTGCACTGCACTCCCTAGTACGCACCATTGAGAATACGATTTACTGCAAAGAATACACAATGGTTGTCTTCCTGGATATAGAAGGTGCCTTCAATAATGTTAAATCGGAGGCTATAATAGATGCCCTTTCAAGTCTCAAGGTCGAGAACTCGCTTCGCAAATTGATCAATTTACTACTCTCTAGTCGAATTATCAACACCAAGCTGGGCGAGTCCTCTTCCAGGAGATTTGTCAGCAGAGGCACCCCCCAAGGTGGTGTCCTATCCCCCCTTCTTTGGAACCTGGTAGTAAATGAACTTTTGCTACTCCTAGAAGGCGTGGGATGCAAAGTAATCGCATATGCTGATGACGTCGCTATAGCTATTTCCGGCAAGCATCTTCACACGATCAATGAACTCATGCAAAATGCACTAAATAAGCTCTCGAAATGGACCGACAAATGTGGACTGGGGGTTAACCCTCAGAAAACGGAGTTGGTTCTTTTTACTAGGAAATACAAAATCCCTCAGATAGACCCCCCTTCTTTATATGGTACCAAGTTAGTTTTCACCGACAAAGCAAAGTATCTAGGTCTCATCTTGGATAGTAAGCTTAGTTGGAAACTCAATATCCAAGAAAGAGTAAAGAAAGCTACCATAGCACTCTACTCCTGCAAGAAAGCCATCGGCAGCAAATGGGGTCTTCAACCCCGCATCGCCCACTGGCTCTATGTATCTATCATCAGACCGATTCTGATGCATGGCGTAGTGGTCTGGTGGACCGCCCTAGATAAAGCTATACATCGCGACAGCTTGGGGAAAGTACAAAGATTAGCATGTCTGTGCATTAGTGGAGCATTAAGATCAACACCCTCCGCAGCATTAGACATCCTACTATATCTCCCACCCCTAGACTTAATTGGTAAGCAAATGGCAACCAGTTCTGCCATAAGACTCAAAACAATCTCACAGTGGTCAAGTAACTACACTGGCCACTCCATAATACTAGACAATCTTACCCTTCCCGAAAACATAGACTACACTGTACCCAAGCCCAATTTTGACAAAAACTTTAAAGTCACTATTCCAGATAGATCCTTCTGGGATGACCTAGGTGCTGTAACAGACAAGTCGATACACTTCTATACTGATGGCTCAAAAACCAATGATGGTGTAGGAGGAGGTGTTTTCTCAGACAGATTAAAACTAAATCTCTCCTTTCGCCTCCCTGATCACTGTAGCGTGTTTCAAGCGGAGATCATGGCGATTTCGGAAGCACTGTCCTGGATCAAGAGGAATGTAATATCCACTAACGATATTAGCATTTTCTCGGATAGTCAGGCGGCGTTGAAATCTCTGGAATCAGTCTCATCCACTTCTAAGACCACCTCCAACTGCCGTTCATCTATCATAGAGATGGCTAAGCAGTCTAACATTCACCTTTGCTGGGTGCCGGGGCACAGAGACATTCCAGGGAATTGCAAAGCTGACGAGCTCGCTAAAATAGGAACAACAATACCTATTCTACCCGATAAGAAATATATAGGTATGCCACTCGCTACTTACAAGCTAGCACTCAAACTTGACACAGTCAATAAATCCAACGCCAGATGGGAAGGTGGAACCACCTGCCTTGCTACAAAGCAAATCTGGCCTAGATTAGATCTTAACCGCTCTATATACCTTTTGTCACTAAAAAGACTGCATATTAGTACGATTATCGGTGTCATCACAGGACACTGCCTTATAGGCAGACACGCTACTAGACTTGGCGTCATTTCGAATGACTTCTGCAGAAGCTGTAGAGACGAAGAGGAGGAGGAAAGTCCAACACATCTCCTCTGCTCGTGTCCAGCTCTTTCCCGTAGTAGGAAACTTCACCTTGGAGAATACTTCTTCGATGATCTAAGTGATCTCACACAAAAAGACGTAGGAAGCCTTCTTCGTTTTGTACAAAGTTCCAAATGGTTCACTTGAGTAGCGGGGTGATTATCCCCAAGATCCTTGGTATCACAATGGGCCTCTATAGGCCTAAGTGTGCTGGTACTTGTTACTGGCAGCCACTGCTACCTAACCTAAGTTACAGATCAATTAAATGCAGATATCACAGTTTAACCCTCAATTCACTACCACTGTCCCTGGGACTCAAAAAGGGTATAAACTGATAAATACAGATAGGAAGTTGAATCCCTGCACGTTCTTTTTTTTATAATGGCGACATGTCTTTTTTGTGTTCATAGTGAAATAAGCGTTAATTTTTTGATTTGTTAAATGAATTAACTCAATATTATTTCTATTTTTAACACATATATTTTTGTCTTTTTGAAAATGTGATCTTAACAAGAAAATTTAGAAGACTTTGAAAGTTCCTTGAATAAAATAAAGATATTTATAAATGTCATTATTTTATTTAGTCAGCAGATAGTTAAAGCTGGTTTTTTTAAAAGTTTTTCCAAACTATTAAAAAAACAAGATACAGTAGACGCTCGATATAGTGAACTAATGAAAACCAGGTCTGTTCACTGGAGCGACATTGTTCATTGTAACGAGCGTGGACTCCTTGAAGCAAATTTTATCAAAATGTGTATTTTTTTCGTACAATTCATCAAAAATAGAATATAATTCCAAATTTTCTTTGCGACTACTAAAAAACAAGCCAATATTTATAAGAAAGAATATCTTATTTTTAACAAAAACAACTCTTCCGTAAAAAACATAATACATTCCATGTACGTAAAAAAAACAAAAATACAACAAACTTAAGCTGTGCTTAAGTGACATGGTCACAAGGAATATCGTTCAAAAAATAAGAAAATAAGCAGCACGCACTTTGTTTTTGCACTAACAAACAAGTTTGTTCACTATTTAGAATAGCCTGTATAAAATATTGTGTGTTCACTATATTGGATTGTTCACTATATCGATGTTCACTATATCGAGCGTGTACTGTATTACAATTGTGAGTCCCTGAGACTCATAAAGGTATTTACGCGACTGATATTCACCTAGTGAATTAAGGGTTAAGAATCCTGTTCATTCAAATTTGGTCATAATTCATAAGTCCTAACTATTGTACATTGTCATGAACCTAGTCAAAGAAGCCCGAACGCTGAAATTAAAGACCATATCAATGAAGCAAAATTCGCAGAAAATAAAATGACGACCAGATTCTGTTCTCTGTACACGCTGATTTTATTTTGTTGTTGTTTTAGTAAAATCCCTAATCAGTAAAACCCAACTGAAGAACTCTAACCAACAATTTAAACTCTACAGCATTAATTTAGCTGCGGTAATTTGAAATAAACTCGTTGAACAATAACAATTAAAATGAATACAATTATTGTAGTTTAAATTGTTCAAGAAACAGATTATTCCAATTTACGGATTAAATGATCAGCAGTACCTTCAGTTTAATTGCAAATAATACTGAATTAAGTAATTCAACCTTTAACCATGCAAGACTCTACAGTTTTCAAAGGTTGTAACAATTTTCAAACAAATTTAAAAAATAAAATTATTATTTAATTTGTAAAATAAGCGATTACCAACCACCTTTGTGCTGAACTCTCTTACAGCCCATTACATCCATATAGTACACCTCAGCGAATTCTTATTATTTACTTATTATTCATGGGCAGAACCATTATCTGACACCGGAATGTATTTTTTAATGAGAATATATTTTCGAATGGATACCTTAAAATAGTGTCACTAGCACACCTACACATGTACGGTAAGTATGTATGTGTATGCTGATTAGTGATTCATTTCTGCGGTTTATATATGTATATACAGTGCTGACCAAAATAATAGGTAAGCAGGAACTGGCAACACTGATAATGCATTTTATAGATGCAATAAAATAGATGCGTTACAAGAAATATGCTTTATTTCGTGTTTTTTATCAATAAGAAGTGTGTTTTTAATTAGATTTGTATTTTCCCATTACGAGCTACTTAAAATACACATTTATATTAACTATATGACAGAACTGATAAAAAATAAAAAATAAATTGACGAAAGAAACATTGTACCCTGGAAAGTCGGGCTTAAATTAAAAAAAAAAGTTGAGGAAGGAAGGTAAGACCTACAAATTTTTAGCTGCTCCCAGAATATGGTCACCAATGCTCTAAAATGGCGTAAAAGCAATGTAAACAGAGGCAGACCACTAAAGTCGAAGAAGAGAGCCGATTGCCAGATTGTCAAAATAGTAAAAAGGATCCATTTGCAAAGCTCGTCCATAAGAAGCAAATTACCGGCTAGAAGTCCGAGAAATGCCCTCTTCTAACAACAGGGCACCGACAAAGGAGAAAGCAATTTGCCTAGGAGCATCTTAACTAACTAGCCTAAAGAAATATGGAGAAATGCTTTGTTGAGTCCAAAATCAATTTATTTGGATTAGATGGCAACAAAAGTACGGAACTTGGGGTAAAATATTAAACCCTCATTCTTAATTAAGCACATAAGTAAATAGTAAATATTTAACAGTTTACTTTTATTTATTAAAAAATAAAACATTTCTTCATCTTTTCAGGTATCAACATATTACAATAAAAAAACTTCTAAATGAGAAAAAAAAGTTTTATTTTCGACTTCTGGGAATTTATCGCGCTCTATCTTAGTTCTTTGATAACGTATTAAAATAAAATTTACATATTTGTTTAGATTATTTCACAACAAATAATTTGATATTGTTACATAATTATTTATCGCCCACACGTAACATACCTCAATTATCCAATGACCGCTGTAAAGTTAAGCATAACTAATTCACCTCACTCTGCAGACTTATTTTTCGCCACACTTGCCGTTCGACTATCAAACACCAAGTGTGCATCAGAACTTCGCCATATTTCTGTCTCCAACTTCATCTTCTCGATAAGACCAAGTTGGAGCCTAGATCAAGCCATGATGCTAGTTTGCAAGTTAGTCTTAAGTTTGCGCTCTAAACTTCATGTTCTACTTAAATAATAAACCTCAGTTTTCAACATAAAACCGCATTTTTTTATTTAAACCAAAAAGGAGTGCCTTCACTATTAAATTATATATTTATCTTCTTTGTACATTTTCTGTGAGGAAAGTAATAACATAAAGAAATATTGTTTATATGTTTTCGCGACAACGATCAGTGGAGACATGCACCAGCGGGTATGCGTGTATACGGTACATGCGTGTAGTATACGTGATTGGGATTGCTTCGTGCCAACATTTATATGAATTGTAATTACTCGATCATCTCTAATTCAATAACTGGATAAATTTGGTTGCAATTTGTTTTATGATAAGTAGATGAAGGTCTTGGAACAGATTCAGATATGTGTGTATTATGTTTTGACGTAAGAACGTGCTGTACGTTTAAGAAAGCAGAAAAGTTAGATTGGAAGAAATTGCTAACCCATCTGAGCCATTTTTTTTTTCTTTAATATCTATAGAAAATCCTTTATCCAAGCAATTCATTCAGTCTATCTATACGATCCTATAATAATTCTTTTCAAATGACTTCATTGGTGCTAAGTAAACTGTGGAGCAAGGATTTATGCCAACTTTTAAGGTGCAAGGACAAGTGTAGCATTAAGCTGGAAGTCTCCTTCCAGTAGACAATTTATTACAAATATATGTACATATCTACATACAAGAGGAATATTGCGCAGCGAAGCGGGTACATCATCTAGTATAAAAATAAGGCTGACATTTTACTAATAGATTTATTTAATCCGAAACTCGCAAAACAAAAGGCCTTCTAATTTTTCCATTTGTTGAATTTGGTAATTTTTTTACAAATCTATTTAAAATATTTGACATGGAAAAGTATCATCACTGTCGTTCAAAAAGAAAGTGTATAACAATTGAACTGGGAAACACTAAAATGTACTCTCCATCTAATCGAATATTATTTTGCGTAAAATGCAAACTTTCACAGAAGTGCACTGTCAAGTATGTACTATCCATGCTAACTTTCACAAAAGTACACGGTCAAATGCTCTCCCACCATTAAGTCTTCAAATGGAAGGGGCGCTATAATAGAGCACAAATTGTTAGACAAATAAATAAATTACCATTCTAAACCATCTGAAGTTAACACCTCAAATATTTGATATAGCACTTAGCTTACTGTTAAATTTGGATGCATCCCAAATTGTTACTAAACGAAGTTCATCATTTTTCAATTTTATGAGTTATAAACAGACAAACAAATAAGCAAACAAATCCAATAATTGACAAATAAACTTTTAATAAAAAGTGCAACATTCTAGTTATAATCGCTGATGATTTGAGAAAACAAAAAACAAAATAAATAATATTAATTCCAAAAACATATGTTCATATGTACATGTATGTATATATGCGTTTTTGATTTAAAACTTAAACAGGAATGAATTACATATTCAATGGAACCATCTTGAAAGGTAAAAAAGTGTATTTGCGAGTAATTTAAAATTTCTTTAACAAGATGTCTGATTGAAACTTGAATACTGTACTGTACATACATAGTACATACATTCATACATACAAACACACGTGCATATTCTATATCGTCTCATTTCACATATGTACGTTTGCAGATTATTATGTTAATAATCATTATGTGGGTAGTCATAGGTATTTCCTAAGAAAATTTAACAAAATGTAGGTACACATGAGTCAAATGTTCATACATAGATGTGTGTAAGCATACCAATTAAGTGGTTCATTTATTTTGAGTCAGTATCATTTAACCAAAAAGTTATTTAGTTGATATTAAAAGAAATACGCAAACATTTATTGGTTTCGCTGTTAAATGCATTTCACGTCACTATGAAACGATGACTTGAACTCGCTTCCAAAGAAGAAAAAAAAGGCCATATATGTGTATGTATTAAACATACACACACACGTAGAGAAACGTGGCTTTTAAAATGCCACTAAGCCTTACTTAAAAGGCAAACACATAAAAACAAAGTAGAACCCACATACACACCTATATCGTTATTTTATCTGGTAGAAAACAAAAAAAAAACCATGCACTTCTTTGTACAGGTGCAAAGAAAAGAGCTAGCTACGTGGTAACCGGTATGACATACGATCACATACCAGCAATATAGTGAACACAGAAAGAAAAATAATAAAAAAAAACTGGTTTAAGTTACCAACGTGGCTCAATGCATGTGACAACGAAGAAACTTCACCTGTTGGTAAACTGTGTAGAAAAGATAACCAGAGAGAAGTCGTTTTTTGTTCAAATAAAAGAATAAGAAGGAAATAATGTAATACACGATAAAATGGTTCAATTTTAAATACCTACTATGAGATAAGAATTTATGGTTTTGCTTTACGTATCGCCATAAGGTTGAAAAAACCAAAGCCAAATAGTTTACGAATAATGCAAAACTGTCGAAATATTTAAGCGTAGACAATAGAAAAAGTGTGCTATAGTTTAGTTTATATAGATATAGGTTCTTTGGTAATTAGGGTGTAAGAGCAATAAGCACCTTGTCGTCGTGGGTTAAACTAGTTTGTGACCTAACTAGATGTTGTACATACTTGCATTATTTTACATGGAAAAAATTAGTTAGAATGATAAAATTGTGTAAACCCTCCGATAGGATCAAATTGTATAAAAAAGATTACCGAAAAGTATTATCAAATATTTGGCATACCTAAACGATTAATATTTCCCGAAAGTTTAACACTTGACATTTTAATTTAAATTTTAAACAGATCTTCCCGCAGAGTTCTATGTGATCCTCAAATCTTACATCACAGATCGTTACTTTCAAGTAATGCTAGGTTTCCACTTGTCGATTTGAAATTGACAAACGACGTATTTTTACGTTAATTAGGAAATTGGCAAGTGGAAATAATGAAAAACTGCTTATTTATCATTATACCACTTGAAAAAAAAAACTTCAATAGAAACGATTTAACCGTTTAGCGCTTTAGTTTTGGAGTTTTTTCTCCGTACAAGTTTGACAGGTAAAAAGGTTACATTCAGATTTATATATTCACTAGCTGTCCCGCCCGGCTTCGCCCATATCTAAAAAATATAGTGTTACTTACAATACATACATTGTCACTTAGTTCGAAGAATCAAAGACAGTGCGAACGCCAAGGTTTGCGGTCCATCAATATATACAATCCACAAGTGTGGATTCCAAGTATTTTTAGTTTGAATAAGTGACATTTCGTAAGAAAGTGGCATTTGTTAGAGTATTTTAATTTTTGTATTAATTTAAATAATATTGCAAATAAATTAATTTAAAAATCGGCCTATAATAAGCACAGATGTTAATGAACTGGAATACGAAGCTTTACTTCATTGTGTGCATTAGTTTTTGTGTTTATCGAATCGTTCGCTCTTACCTGTCGAGCGTCACATTGAGATTTATACATACATTAAGTACGATGCCGATTATGGAATCCGTCGGATCAGATGCGGCGGGAGTTATCCTCAATTTTTAGTTTTTCGTATTACTGAAAACGTCGGTAAGAAAGTGAACGGTTGTCGGTAAAAAAAATTGCTATTATCGAAAACGCAGTCGATTCGTACTCCATACAAAGTTTGACGAATCTCTTTCGCGCGGAAATACCTGCGGATGGCAAGCGAATGTAATCAAAAATCACAAATGTTCTAGTTCTAAACATGGAAAGTAAATAAAAAAAAAAACAAATGAAAATTTACTGGAAAACTAAGCAATTAATGAATTTCAAGTATTTGCTTGGAAAACAATAAATGGAATGCTTCAATCGCTGTTAATTCACTGAAATGCATTCATGTTTTTTTTTTTGTTTGGTTTAAGTTTGTTAATTAATAACTATGGACTTATTAGAATGAGACACGTTTATTTAAATAAAGAAATTAATGTTATGTACACTTTTGCACTTCTTGGTATGAATTGTCATTCGAAAAGTTGAAATTTGGACAGCGAATTGATAACGTGATCTCGCAATTCATAATGCAGTTTGCCGACCGATAAAGCAGTTCATCCGATCGTTTCCATAATGGCTCTGGGATGAATTGCGAATCGAATGCGGATCGGACGTACTCCTCGGATTCCATTATTGGCATGATTGTCCTAATTATAATGATTTTGATAAGAACAAGCAAAAATGTTTCTTTGACTATATACAATACAATTGGGATATACATATGTACATATGTACATATATAGTATGTAGAAAGAAATAAATTTGTTGTTTCAAAATAATTTTACTCGCACAACCAAATTGTTGGTTGAAGCCTTGGTCCACCCCGGTAAGTATGTACAACCAAATTAATTTATTTGAATTGTCAACAAGTAAGCAATAACACTTCTTATCTACGGTATAGATGCTATAATTGTCTTTTTAGTATCACTTTACATAGAACAAGCAAAGACTATACAAATAACCTTCAGCCGAGTCAACAAGCAAGTCTATAATTGGTAAAATTGATCCAGCATCGTGGGAATTCATAAAGAGGCTACGTGATTAAAAAAAAAGGTACATTGTTTCTTTACCATTTCATCTCTTTCATCAGAAGTCTTCGATGCAATTTTAATTGTCTTACGTGTCAGAGAAGTTATTCACTTTATCTTTAGTAGTTTAATAAAGTTTAGTTTGGGTCTTAGGATCGTGAATAAAAAAAATAAACATATTTTTATCTGTCGATGTGAATTCAGCAAAAAATGTTAATTATCATTGAGTTATGGCGCTGACTGTATTCTTTCGCATAAATTTGTGAGTAAACACAAACAAACCTAGCTTGTGGGGTGATTAAGCTGAAAGCACTTGGCAAATGTTAACAGCTAACCAACAATAAACATTCTGCCGAGATGACTTATACTGAAAAGGTTACTCGTCATTAACATATCTAAATAAAATGCACATAACTACATACATATCTACATATATGCATATGTATATGTTTATGTAAACATATGACGCAGTGCGGCATCAAATTGCAAACTGAATGCAGCCTTCGGCTTTGGATGCAACGCAGTACATGTTGCATCTATGGTCATCTGTGGATGTGTGTTTGCATAATATGTACATATGTATGTATTTTACAGGTGGAACTGTTAGATTATGTTTACATCCACCAGCACAGAATTTCACTCACGCCATTATCGTTTAGATACGCGTCAAAAAAGGAAATTTGACTGAAACTGAAAATCGAACCAAAGAACCATGGAAGCCCTCACCACCGACCGTCACCGTATACACAACAAAGCAGGGCTGTTTTTCTTTCTGTTTTGGATTCGCCTTTATTTATATGTTCGTCGTTCGGAATCACTGCCTTTTATTGTGCGTGTGTGTGTATGTGCATTTTGAATGTTTATTTATTTGAATAGCTTTGTGGCCATTTGCCCTATAGCAAACACATATTAAACTGCTGTGGATGTGTAGTCATGTGCATGTGTAGTGGTTGCTGTTAAATTTCATACAATGATCGCTTTGGGCCTTTGTTGCTGCTTGTAAGGTTTAGCACCACAAAAGATATTCAGAGATAAGCCTTTTTTTGGTGTTCAGTGTAAACAAAAATATTGAGAACTCTGCATTTAGAGTTCAATGTACAAAAAAAAAACAGATATGGAAGCAAATCACATGAGAAATGCCTAAGAAAGTTCAAGACATAATCGAGTCATAAAAATTGAATCGGTTACTTTATATTTATATAATATATATATGTAAATATAAACGTATGTAGGTACGATTATGTTCATACAATACCTATTATCGGAACGAAGGATATTTCGCCTTATTTGCGTAGGTGGTAAAAATAACACACAAGTTCATATGTATGTATATGTACATAAATAGCAATGGAAGCATGAAATATAATATATGTACCTTCATAATTTGGATAGCGTCAGAAAATGACAAATATAGATTGCCAAAGAACGGGCGAAGTGGTGGTCGTCAATTACACCAGATTCACGCAATAATCGTCATCATACAAATACATATGTACATACGTACGAGTACATATTTCGATATTGTAAATGATTTGCATGCGATTTTTCTCGATTTCGTGTAAGGGATATAAATTAAGGAAGGACTGTGTTCAACTCGTGAAGAAATAAAAAAACAACATAACATACCTACCTATCTTCACAACTGCGTAAAATATGTACGCATACACAACCAACATTATTTATTTGTAATATCCGTCAGTCAAAAACAGCTATAGGTTGTCTATACCGATACATATATATGACTAAATATATTTCTGTTCTATTTAACATGCAGAATATGAAATACAATATCGTTGAGTTACTTTGTACGTCAGCAATCGTCAGCGTCACTTTCTGGATATTTTTGCTAAATGTTTGCATAATTTTATTACTACTCTTTCCTGTATAAGTTAAATTAGCTAAAGAACTTGCTTTGAACATACATAACACATAAGTATATAATGAAATGTTTTCCATAAAATATAATTCAAAAATTCGTCAGTGGCTTCTTAATAACTACTTAACCCTCTAATGTCTAACAGGTAAGGCTGTTTACATAAACTTAATTTAATTTGAATCAAAAAATATTTTACGCTCAATAAATATTAACAGCTTTCTGTTAAATACATATGTCATTTCATAATTTACTATGCAGTTTGAAAGTTTCAGGCCGATGCGTTTGGCAGCAAAAGGAAATTTTGTGTAACAAGACAGTGAATGAAGAGAAAAAATTATTGATCATTTGATGCAAAATTAAAATTTTTAAAGGCTAAACATGTATTTCTAAACGGGCCGCATTGCCCGTTTAAGCGTAAAAAAATATGTCTCTTAGTCTGATTATTCTTAGTTGTTGATGGACTATTTGTACAAATTATTGTTTCTAATTTTTTGTAGAAATGTATAAAAAAAAGTATATACAGTGAAAACTGTCCATTGACCAGCCTTATAAGTTGGCCACCTGACGAAGTCGGCCAATATTTAACTTATTAACATCCTTATACGTTGAACACCTGTATAAGTTGGTCAAGGATTCTTGCACCGCAGTTGGCCAACTTACAAAGGTTTCACTGTACATACTTATATCTAAAAAGTATGCCGAAGAGATATAAGATTTCATGAATTCGGTCCAAATAGATTCAGACGAAAATTATTTTAGTGATGATGAACTTGAGGATCCAGATTACATTCCACAGGAAATATCACCTGAAGATGACCAATTTATAATGAAATTTACTCTCCAGAAATAAGTATTGGTCTATTTGCGTGGAAGAGAAGTACATAATGTACAATACATATATGCTTTAGGAACAATCAGAGCCAACAGAGTCCCAAACTGTAAGCTTCCTTTGGATAGAGTTGTCAAAGCAGATAGAAGAGATTCAATTGAATATTTAGGTATCGCATATGGCATTGACATAAATACTATTTTGTGGAGAAACAATAAAAATGTAAGATTATCAGCAATATATTGTTACATACAAGTACATATATGTACACATGTTGATATTGAGCAATTTTCAGGAATTGACCAATCTCACGTTTGCTTCTAAATAAAAAATGTTATTACAATTTGGAGCTAACAAACTTTTACTCAGCTACGAAAATATTATTTTTTTTGTCCACAATAACTCTAACTTCAGGGGGTAACTTGCATATTTGTTAACCAGTTTTGTGTTTTTTTTTTTCAAATCTATATAGGCTAAACATGTTTCCGCAACATGTTTTCAATGTAAAATTCAACAAAACCTTAGCCTGCATAATTATCCAGTCTTATTTTTGTATGGAGAGCTTTTTCCAAGTCTATATAGATTTGAAAAAAAACGCACCTATTATTTAGTGTTTTTTTGGTCTCTAGATTTTTGTGTTGTACTATAGTTTTCTTTACCAATAAGAAAAAAAAAATGATTTGAATACTCCTCCTAATATGGCAAAATCAACTAATTCCAACTAATTATTTTTGCAGCAGTTCGTAATCTGGTGATTTGTAGCACAAGATTTTCACACAACCGAACTCACATACACAGCAACTTGACCATCTCCAGGTAATTGAACTGCCAGCTATGCATGTATGTAAGTTGATCATGTGCTAATTGATGCAATGTACGCGTATGTTTTATAACAATACTCCCTTTTAACTCAGGCGTTTCAGCAACACTACGAAGCTATGCATTGAGCTTGCTGCACCCGGCGCAATGTTGGAGTTCCGGGAGTTCTGAGATTAGCTTCACCATCTGCCTTTTCAAAACGTAGTACAGTAGAACCTCGATTATCCGTGTGGCATTTCGCTAATCCGTGTAAAATCCTCTGATTGTAACTCGTTTATCCGGGCCGAGTATGTATTTTGCATGCAAAAGTCGGGGAATCTGAATTTGTAACAAACAGTATTTTCTAGTAACATGCGCTTTCGTGGTTGCTTTTGAATGTTGTTTTACCAGTTATATTTCTGTATATTTGAGAAGCAGGTAATATTGTAGTGCAACAGTTGTATCTCTGCATATTTTAGAGGTAGGTGATATCTATTTTAATATTACGTTGTAGAGAAATATTATAGGATGCACATACATTACCCTTCATGGATACGAAACGTAAAAGAATTGTTTCGACCATTGAAAATTAACTTAAATTAACTTAAAGATATATTTTTATTAATTATTCGATTTTCCGTGTTTTTCAATTTTCCGGCAAGCTCTTGCCGGTCTTTGTACCGGATAATCGAGGTTCTACTGTAGTTAGGCTTATGGAAAAGTTTTATTTATTATAGAATCATTGAATATCTTGCCATTCGCAAATTGGATCTCCAGTTGGCTGTCATTTTTTTTAAATTAGAGTCCCCAAAACAAATCAATAAAAAGTACCTGAATGAAAGGATATAACATGCATAAGGACATTGACTGCTGAATTGTGATTCTGAATTTGCAATACCAATTATGTACAATAAATACATCAAAATATGTACATATTCATTGTTGGTTTTTAATGAGATGGCCAGTAAATGGAACTAAATACAACGACAATTCCAGTAACCGGCCGAGTACCGATAGAGGCGTGGTAGTTGTATACCGCTTGTCCGTGCACACAGGCGGCATTCACAGAAGTTGCTAAACATTGTTTTAAACATGATTAACTTTTCTGTTTTCGAAGCACTGAGATCACTCGCGGTCTTGTTTTAACATATTTTTATATCTACTTTATATGACGTGAGTCAAATCAATGAAAGTTAGATTTATTTTAAGCATCTCAATTAATTTTGCAGAACACATTTTGACAGGCGGTATGCGGTACAGGGTGGTATACTTAGCTTGCAGCGCAGCGGTACAATATTGTGCAAAATGGTTTTCTTTTTCTTTTTTAGTAATAGATCATAAACAACAAACTTTTTGTTCCAGCTTGTTTTGCAACGTAATAATATATGTATGTATGTATATATTCCAAGGAATAAAGTGAGGTTTGTTTCATTTCAATATACTCAACATGTTAGAAAAAAAAAGAATGTTAAAGTTAGAAAAGCGCCAGGGTGGCCGGTTACAGGTGCAACTACCCTAAAAGGTGGTAAAATGATTCGGGATAAATGGCACGCAAGCAGTTTTTGGCCAACTTAGATAGGTTTGTTTTAAGAATTGAGTGGAAAATATAAACACATGAAGGTAGATATGTAGAAGAATATTAAAAGTTCCTTGTTTTCAATGCCAAGGCATGAATTATATACATATGTATATCTCTGGGCTTGATTGAGTAACAAACATCCAAACAAACACGCTTTTAGACATATTCGTATCTATAAGCATGAGTAGACATTTTTAGATCTGGAGTTTTTAGTGGGACATTTAGTAACACGTCGCAATAGGGCGAGTAGTTATTAATTTTATAGTGGTCTTGAACGTGTTGAGCGGAATAAACGAGCTGAATTTTATATTTCTTAGGTATGTACTACATACGTATGTATAATGTATATCTATACATAATAAATATATACATAAAATGACATAATGTATAAATAATGAGTTGATGAGTCAACCAGTTAGGATATTTACCTTTGAAATTTCCTTTGTCATTTTTTATTTAACTTCCATTCATACTAAACAAACAATTTAGTGGAAAATATTCAGTTCCCATGAATTTGAAATAGATATCCCTTTCTGACAAGTACGATAGTACCTACCTCCTTATCAAAATACATACAGTGTAGTCTAAAAAACACAAACGAAAGAAAAAACCCAAACGACTGAAATATTGTTTTACTCAAATTTCACGATTCAAGTTAACTCAAATTGCATTGTGAGTTATTTTTCTTAGTAGCAAATAGAGAATCGTATGTTTGTTTTTTGTATCCGATTCTAATAGAGAATGTGATTCAGCTACTTCTACTACGCACACAGCGAACCATTTTAAAATTTTATTTCAAATGTCGTCACAGCGCAAAAAAAATATACAAACATATACGCGTGTACGCTATATCCAAGGTCTACACGTGAAATAAAATATTTACTAAAGTGTGAATTCCGCAAAAAAAAAAAGAAACAAGAAGAAAATAAATACAAAACTAATTGAGTGGTAAAAAAAGCACACTGACACTACGTATAGATACGAGTAGCTATTTGAAGAGTTCAACGGCTGATCGTCCACCATTTTACACACACACATGCAGATATGAACATACTAAATCGTTAGGGCCCCCCATCGAATTAATTTTACAGCACAAGGTGTTATAAAATCTTTTTATTCAATTATTTATAAACAGTAAACGATATTTAGTTTTCCATCAATCAGAATTTAAAATCAACTAAAAAAGAATGCCTTTTCTATATGGAGTTTTCGATTTATTTTTGCAAATAGACAATGTTAATGTATTTTTAGAAATACATCGTGCACATTGGGTTCTGAAAATGTTTCAGAAATGTAAACAAACGTATTGTCATGATGACATGTGTGATGGATTCAGTTTTCCCTCTAATTCGTTAACATATCTTATGGCTCCGGTTTGTCTATGTCTATTACACGGAAATTGTTTTAAGGCGACTCGTTATGTGCGATTGGTAATTTGATCGAAATCCATCCCCAAAATACTAAGTTAAAACAAATATTGCATTAATTAAAATGTACACAATAATAGGGCGAGTGGATTTCAAGAGGGATCAGTTTCAAAGTTTCATATTTCAGAGACAACTAAAGTTAATGCCCAGATTCTGTATAAAATATAAATTTAAATGCAAATTAAGAAATTAAAATTATGTACATAGTAGGTATAACGTTTAAGTTTTCAATGGCGCAGGTCCCCTTTTTGCTCGTTTAGTTTTCCCCAAGGGTCAACATTATGTTAAGAGGTGTCGCCTATCGGGTATTATTAAATGTCACCACAAACACTTTATGCCATGTCGTGGATAGTGAACATAAACATGAAAAAACGACGAGCAAAAAAAAACAATCAAAGTCTTCCAAGTCCTTATGGAAGTCGACACGTGAGTAGTGGGTGGATACATAATTTCCTACACCGAGTTAATCGAATCGTCAATGTGTGCAGATCTATCGATAACCTTTTAGACTTAAGTTCACAGCAGTGCGTAGGATGGGTACTTATAAATGAACTCGGAAGAGATTTTTTTTACATATACCTACATAAATAAATTGGCAGGATGTGCGCCTTGGTGTGGTATTTATATGGATTTGATAACAAAGTTTATCGCTTAATTATTTCCTTAAAATCGTTCAATTAAATCTGTTGCTGAAAAGTAGAGTGTTGTTGGGTGAATTTTATTTATAATATGTATTATTATTTCATGGCGTTTAATGGGTTCTTTGAACTGGATATTCAAAGAAAATAATGAAGTAGACCTCCAAAAAGGAAAATTATATAAAGCCCCAAAATTGGGGTAATTTTGCATAATGGAAGTATGCCCCGACTCTAAAATGGAAATAAGTCCCCAATGAAATGAAATAAGGCCCCAAACATAAATGAAAGAAAGAAGTACCATCGGGTAATATGCATAGACAGTGCAATATGTATGTGGCCTTATTACGATGAACAAATGGAAATAATACCCGGCAGGTCTTATTTCCAACCTGCTTGGAAATAAAACCACAGCATGGAAAAAAGACCTTTGTGAAAACGGAAAAAAAATTACCATCAGGTAACGGTGCTGTGACATAATGCTAATCTCAAAATTTGGTCTTATGTATGTCGCTAAATGCAGCCTTTAAGGAAATCATAAATGGAAATTATTTTCTTTTGCAAAACAATCTTCGAGGATGCCAGAGTCTCCAAAAACCGAAGGTTTCATAGCCAAATCGAAGACAACGGCTGGATTTCGGGAAAATGCCATATCTTCAAAAGTCAGTTTCTCTGGAATTCTGTCATCTGGAGTGATAAATCCAAATTTAATCTGTATGGAACCGATGGCAGAACCTACGTACAACATCCTCACAACAAGGGTTTGGACCCAAAGTACACTTCGAAGTCGGTTAAGTATGGAGGTGGCAGCGTGATGTTATGGTGCTGCTTTACCGCGAATACTGTTGGGCCAATAGTCGAAGTTAAACGAAAAATGGATGGGCTTATGTACCAGAGCATATTGGCCAACAATTTGGTACATTTTTATGATGATTTTCCACTTGCAATACATCAGCAAATTGTGTTTCAGCAAGACAATGCCCCATGCCATACGTCCCGCACAGTTAAGGAGTGGTTTGATGCAAACGATATTACCGTTCTGACTTGGCCCCACAAAGCCTTTTCGGGAAGAATGGTACAAAATTCCCCTTGAAGTCTGTGCTGACCTGATGGCGTCATTAAGTAGGAGATATGCTGCCGTTATTGTTCAGAAAGGATACCCAACCAAATATTAAGTAAATCTGAATAACCAAAATTACATTTAAATTACTTTTAAGTTGTTCTCACTATTTTTCAGACTCTCTAAGTATCATTTTAGAGAGCAGCTGCACATCTTGAACATTGTTTTTTTTCCTCGAAATTATAGTTACATTTTCTATTTTTCGTTAAATATAATAATGTGTTCAAATAAAACTAAATATTTGTATTTGGAATGCGTTAAAGAACTTTTTTTAATGTATTTTGTCGCCGGAAAGAAAAATTTCAATGGGTGTGCTAATTAGCTTGCCACCCCTGTATGTACATATGTACATACATAATTTGTTTTGAAAAGCTCCTAAGCGTTTGAACACTGCAATGAAACTAACTATGTCGGAATAGTGGTGTAGTGGTAAGTGCGTTGGACTACTACGCAATGCTGCCCGGATCCAACACCTAAAAGTTTTTTCACGGTGTCACCTCTTTCGAATGTCTGACAAGCAATCAAAGAGTATCATTTGTCAATGAGTTTCTTTAACTCGCCGCGCCGTTCGAAATCGGCAAAAAACTGTTGGTCCCTTCCATTCGGGCAAAAATATACATAGCACTCACACACAAATGGTTGCGAGAAGCAGGCCCAGGTTCACCCTGAGCTGTAGCGCCACCTAAAGTAAAAACTACTGAAACTATTGGTACGGATTTTTATTTTTGTAGAATATAGCACGCACGATTTTGATATCTGTAAAAATTTCGGTTACAACTTTGAGGTAGTAAAGGACTTCGTCTACATCGGCTCTGCTATAACATCGAAAATTGACATCTCGTCGGAAATCAAACGAACGCAAGACTAATCTTGCTAATCGCTGTTTCTTTGGGCTAAAAAGGCAATTGAGTAGTAAAGTCCTTTCTGGATCGACTAGGGAGACTCTATATAAGACCCTTATCATCCCAGTCTTGCTTTACGGAGCTAAACCATGGACTTTATCCGAAGCGGATGAAGATATCCTTTGTCGTTTCGAGAGATATTCGTAAGATTGCGTTTGCGTTGAAGGGTCTTGGAGAACAAGATTTAACTACGAACTATACGAGCTGCACAGCGACATCGACCTGGTCAAAGAGGTGCAGATTGGGCGTTTAAGAAGACGAAAACATGTAGAGCGAATAGAAATCAACGCTCTGGCCCGCAGAGGATTCGACTCCAACCCTAAGGTTGCGCAAGTGGAAAAGGACCTCAACCAACTTGGAGTGCGCAACTGGAGGCAGTTTTAGCTAAGGACCGGGCTAACTGGAAGGGGTTGTTGGTTGAGGCCTTGGTTAACCCCGAACTGTAGCGCCACCTAAGTAAGGCCATCTGCACACGGCTCGTATCGTCATCGTAGCGTATGCGACGCGATGTACGAGAGGCGTACGATTTGTCGTTGCACACTTGTATTCAAAGGGAGAACCGCACACGACTCGTCCGCTACGCGTAATCGTCGCAACATGCATCCTACATGACGACTATCCGTCAAGCGGTGTCAGTCGCTAATCGTCGTGTACAATTGTACGCTTGGAGTTTGTTTACGTTTTTTAATGATTAACGTGAGTAGGCATGTTTATTAAAAAAAAATGGCCAACGAAATTATGAAATTCGGTTAATTAATTGAAAAATAATATTTTGTTTTTGAATTAGCGGCTTCACAATAGTAACCACCTCTTTAAAAAAAAAAGTGTAAAATTTTACATCGTCTTCTGTTAACTCTCCTGTGGCAATAAATAATAGCCTACTAGCATTTTTAAAATGTGAGGGTACACCCAATATTTTCAAATGCATTTTCTTTTATTTCGTAAGGAAAATAATTTAATACAGCAAATAAATTCGTCATCACTCGACATCGCTTTTTTATTTTGACGATTGAAAATTGCGTCATGTGTGGTTCAGTAGGCGTATCGCTATCGTAGATGCACGGCAAATACATGGCGTGACGATGACGCTACGATAACGATACGAGCCGTGTGCGGACAGCCTAAGTAAGCAAGAAATTCGGTTTTCAGATCGGTGAACTGTCTTTTTCGACGCTAATTAGTTATTTCATCTGAGATTCGCAAGTATGTATGGACACCTTATTATAAGATTCTCCATACTCGCAATGAAGCCGTTCAGCGAAGTTTCATGAGCATGAGTAAACTCTACAATTCAAATGTTAACTTCTTTGACAGTAAACTAGATTCGGTACGCTCAATATTGTATTGCATAGCGCTCCTGAATAAAACAGATGAACCTCCAACCTGTTTATTGTGAAATTTAAAAAGAAAATGCCTACAAGTAAATGGCATTATTTGTCCAACCAGAGACAAATTTTCACTTCAGCGGAATCATTTTCATCTTTATACAAAATTCGCACAAAATAATATTAAATATCTCTCAAAATGCCGGAGATATGCGATGCGTGTGTCATTCTACCGTTCCCCACCGTAAATCACGTCCGCGAACGTAATAATAACAAGGCACACTCCACAGTTACCATTTTTGTTTCCTTTCTTTGCAAACTGTAAAGAAGAGGAAAACAAGAAATACATACATACGTATGTAGATGTTTTGTCCGTTTAAGACAGAGCGACATTCTATTGCGGTTACGAAAATTGGTGTCCGTATCCTGTTATGAGAGTCCGGTTATGGGAGATTTTTTTATATGAAAAATCGTGTATTTATTTCTTTGAAATCTGTGCGGTTATAAGAGGTGTCCGTTAGGAGAGAGTACACTGTACTATTATTTGATCATTATATTTTGTAAAAAAAAAAAAACAAGGACATATACCGTAAATAGAATGTAGAATCAAATCTAAGCAAATGACGAATTAAGTACGTTTTCATGTGGAAATATAATTAGAAACAAAAATGTTTCTTTCTATTGAAGGTCTTAAGATCGCATAAAATATGCATAGTCAGATTTGTATCTAAATATCTTTTTATATTATGAGAAGAGCTAGCCTTTATTCAACAAAACAGCTGAACAACGTTTTGGTAAACTAGCTACCGAGTTTGGCTTCTTTATAGAAGGATACTCTTCCATACTTTCTCAAAATTTTCAAAGAGTTCCTCAATAGGTTTTAAGTCGGAACTTTGTGCTGGTCACTCCAAATCATTCATCAGATTCAATCGTTTTGATTGTGTATTTATGATCGAGTTTTTTTATTAATTTTCATCTCCCATATTTTTCGCCATCGGTTCAGAATATTTTAAGCTTTGATTCATCACTCTAGACTCTAGAGTCTAGAATATTATTTTCCAAAACGCGAGATATTTTGGTGGACTCTTCTTAGCAAATTATTGGCATTTTTTTTTCCGTGCGGATTTTTGCGAGCAATGGACCCCTGCAAACCTGCTTCCAAAAGTCGGTACCCTATAGTTTTTATTGTAATGTGTGTAGTTAAATGGGTCGACATGGCATAGTAACTCTGTCGACAAGTAAGTTTGTCCTTTTCAATCGCCCCGTTGTTTTTTTGTTGTTTTTTTGGTTTGGTGGGAGGGGGGGGGGGGTTCCTATGATGGCGGTTTCAGTGTACACCATCATAGCAGAGTATACCATCCTTTTGTAGCACAGCAGATCCTTTTCAGTTGCATCCATTGATCGTATTTCCCGGCAGTGCCACATCACTATGTGAAAATAAACAATATGTATTTATTTTTTCAATTGTTTCTAATTAGTTTTCCACATACATATACAGTATTGTTCGAAACCTAAGCAACTTTCTCCTCTGAATTATTCAAAGTCGAATATTTATGTACTAATTCGATGTAATAAAAAAAGGATTTTTATTTACTACATTAAGCACTGAGATAGATATAGTGAAAACAAAAATCCAAAATCAATTCATTCAAAATAAATAAAAATTCAAATATAAATTCATCTAAAAATACAGCTGTTCGAAACCTAAGCAACTTTTAATATTCATTGTGATAACCCTTATTTCTGATTACCTTCGCACATCTACGGGGCTTAGATTCAATTTGGTTTTTAATTGTGGACGCTGGTATCAATTTCCATTCCATTTTCAAACATGTCATGAGGTAGTCCCTATTTTTGAAGCGCTGAGTCCAAACTCTACGCTTTAAGATCTCTTTTTTTTTCTTTTTTTTTTTTTTTTTTTGCCGAGGGTAGGTGAAACTCTTCCATAGACACTATGAGAATAGCAAGCGCGTGCTCATAGTAGTGTCAGATTCTTACTGACCAAAAACACCACCCTTCGATATAAATTTGTTAGATACTGCAACTAAGTTATACTACTTATCAAGCAATTTTTCTATCACGAAATATAAACGTTTGGCAGGTTACTTTCCAATGAAAGATCCTGCATGTTCCACAATTTAGACGCGGTTAATCCTTATCTCGCCAAGTCGAAAGGTTTTGTTCTTTGTAGTCGGCGCAATAAATTGCTCTCATCCAAAATAAGTAGGACTGTATTATTAACATGTCCGATTAGTCGGTTTCTATGTTTTCGCGCGAAGCTTCTACTTTCAGCTTCGATTGTCGGAATTCCGAGATCCCTGTGGATATCGTCGTTTCTAGCATACCACGGTGCTTGGACAATTTCTCTTAGCACTTTATTTTGAAAGGTTTGTAAAATATTGGCATTTGTTTTCTTGGTACAACCCCAAAGTTGTATACCGTAGGTCCACACCGGCTTTAGCACTTGCTTGTATAAAAGCAGTTTGTTCTCGGTACTGAGGTGGGAATGTTTTCCGATCAACCAGTACATTTCTCTATATTTGATATCTAGTTCTTTACGTTTCATTTTCACGTGCGAATTCCACTTCAACCTTGCGTCGAGTGTCATTCCCAGGTATTTGGCTTCATTTGCAAAGGGTATTCGGACCAAATTTATAAAAAAGGGGCAAGTCATTAATTTTCCTATAAGTGAAATTCACGTGAACAGATTTAGTTCCGTTAAGGGCGATCCGCCAGTCCTTCGTCCATTCATTTACTTTATTTAATGCGTTTTGCAGTTTGGCAGTCGTTTCCTCGATTGTTTTACCTACCGCTAGGATAGCGGTGTCGTCGGCAAACGTAGCAAGGATAGTGCCATCTTCTTTCGGTATATCACGAGTATATAACAGATAGAGAAGCGGCCCCAGAACGCTTCCTTGCGGTACGCCGGCCAAAATTTCTTTGAGCTCGGAGTATTCATTTCCATTTCTAACACGGAAGAGTCTATTCCCGAGATATGAATTCAAAATCTCGTATAGGTTTGCGGGAAGTACTTGTCGTAGTTTGCATTTCAAGCCATCGTGCCACACCTTATCAAAGGCTTGCGAGACGTCAAGAAATACGGTTGAGCATATCTTTTTTTCTTCTAGTGCTTTTTCGATTACGTTAGTAATTCTATGCACCTGGTCAATCGTCGAATGCTTACTTCTGAACCCAAACTGGTGGTCAGGTATTAGATTATTTGCTTCTATAACCGGTTGGAGACGCCTTAGTAATATCCTCTCGAAAATTGTGGATATGACTGGAAGAAGCGATATTGGTCTGTATGATTTTACTTCATATGACGGTTTTCCTGGTTTTAAAACCATTATGACTTCCGCAACTTTCCATTGGCTCGGTACGTGTTTTAATCTGAGTGCAGCATTTATAATATGGAGAAGCTTAATTAATGCTTTTCTAGGTAAGGCTTTGAGAATTTCTCCGGTAATCAAATCATAACCAGGAGCTTTCTTAGGTTTTAGTTTCGCGATCTCACGTTCGAGTTCTCTAAGCGTCGCAGATCTGCGCGTTAAATCGTCAGATGGTGGAACTACCATCCTTGTGATGTTGATGTTGTCATGAACCACTTGACCAACGTTCGGTTTAAAGGTTTCTTCCAAATGGGCGGCAAAAATATCCGCTTTTTCTTTATCTTCCCTTGCCCATTCATTTTGATTTATTTTAAGTGGCGGCGCAGGGATTTTGGGCCTTTTGGTGCCTTTTACGGCTTTCCAAAGGGAATAATTGGAATCTTTTTTCGCTGTTAAACTCTCAAGGTAAGAGCCTATCGCACGATTTTTAAAATCCTTAATGCTATTCTTTAACGAATTGCAGAGACGATTCAGATATGCTTTATGCTGTGGAGCACGACTCTGTTGCCATCTTTTACGCGCTTTTCTTTTTTCCCTGATTAATTCTTTTATTTCAGAAGGATATCGTAGACCGTATTTGTCCGGCGTTTTTCTTGGATTGGGCGTATTATTCCAAGAGGCGAGCTGTACTATCTGAACGAAGCGATCGACTTCAACCTCAAGTTCATAGGGTGTCATAAGCGGTACGCTCAGTTCAACATTTACTTCGATCTCGTTCCTAAAGCCTTCCCAGTTAGTTGTTCTACCGGTTAATTTCGCTGGCTCTCGGTTATATACTAGTTTTTCGCTCAATGTCAAAATAACTGGGGAATGATCAGACGACAGATCAAAGCTCTCTTCAACTTTTATGTGGTTGTTAGATATTCCTTTCACCACGAAGAAATCGATCAGGTCAGGTATTTTCAAAGTATCAGCTGGCCAGTAAGTCGGTTTGCCCGTCGAATGAAAATGACAACTGTACTCCATACCTGCCCCATAGAGCATTCTACCTTTTTGCGAGATGTATCTAGAGCCCCAGAACGTATGTTTCGCGTTAAAATCGCCGCCAATAATGAAATTAGGTTTCAGCGATTTAAATAAGTTAGTAAAATCACTTTTTTCAAGCGCGGAACGCGGTGGACAGTAGATAGATGAGATTTTAATAGTACGCTGACTATTTTTAACTCGAATTGTGCACAGTTGCAGAGTTTCAAGCTCTATCTTTAGGTCTTCGCATTGTTCAATGCAGTCTTTAATAAACAAGGAAGATCCGCCTCTCGCTTTGCCCGAAGGGTGACAAGCGTGGTAATCAGTATAGCCTTTTATTTTTAAATGCGATTCCTTTTTCACGTGAGTTTCAGAAATCAAGCAAATGTCAATATCTTTTTCTCGCATGAATATTTCCAATTCGTCAAGTTTTTGCAAAAGTCCGTTTGCATTCCAAGTACATATTTTTAACATTCTTTTTTCATTCATATTCTAGGTGAAGTACGCGTTTTCCGTGAATAACTCTCGAGCTTAACCAACCTATCGAGAATCATTTTATTTATTTTGCTTTGCTCTTCAAGTTTCGCGAGAATAATTGAGAAAACTTGAGAAGCAGGGTCCGTTGGGATTTCGAGGTTTTTTGATTTTTCGGATGCTGCAGCCTGGGCGTAGGTCTGCACTCCTGCTGTCCGAGGGCTATTACCCGATGTCTTTTCTAATGGCTTTTTATTACCGTTTATTTTAAGACCAGAAGTCGAGGGCTTTTCTGTTATCACCACCTTCTTCCGCTCTGAACCCGGTGGTTTTTGTTTGTTTACGTTCTCCTGACCGATCTTACCATTTGCCTTAGTTAGCGGTTTTATTATTTTATTTTGAGGCTTATGGAGTGTATCTCTTCGTTTTTGCAACTCCTTGGCTACTTCACAGCCTCTATAATTTGCCGGGTGCTTTCCCTTACAATTAGCACAGATTGCAGAGGCTTGCTTGTTTACTCGACAGTCTTGGGAGAGGTGATTTCCGGCGCATTTCACACACCGTGGTTCTTTTTTGCAATACGTTTGCGTATGATTGAATCCTTGGCAACGTTTGCACTGCGGAATTATTTTTAAATTTCTACGCATGGGCTCGATTTTGACCACGATATTCAATATGGTTTTTATTCGATAAATATCGTCGATACTATCAGCTTTATCGAATGTTAGCATAAAAAGCGGAAGTCCACGCCTTACCAAGATGTCCTTATCTATTTCGGATTGTTGCTTCTCCTTCTTGATGATATTAACGGCATCAAGAATTTTAAAGCCCTTGTCTTGAAGGTCGCTCATAATCTCTTCTTTTGTGCACGAGGGGTGAAGTCCCCTTGCTACAACACGATGTGGCCTTTCTGACTTGATTTCGAAAGTATACCACTGAATCTTATCGATATTAAGTTTCTGGGACAGTGCGCGATAGTCGTCATGGTCATCGACGTTAATCTTCCACGCATTATTCCTCAAAGGTGTGACCTTAAATTTCGATGTTATCGTTCCTTTAAGGAGGCTATGCAACTTATTATATTCCGTTATCCCGACGATGTTTATTGGTGGCGGTAAACGAAATTGCGTTTTACGTTGATTTTCTTGCAGTTCTTTACGCTTTTCTTCGTTTAAGGGCACGACTTCGGGCGAAGAACCGGCTCTCCGTTTTTTAGTAGGTCTTTTCTTAGGGACCCGATTCGTTTCGCGTGCTAGCTCTTCTTCATCGGTGTGGTACTCCCGACTATCTAATAGTGCTGGAGCACATTCGCGCTCTTTCTGCGAGTGTGTGTTCTTTAGAACCTTATTCTCTTCTTTTAATAGATCTATCTCTTTCTTAAGATCTTGATAGAGTAGATCCATTTCGTTAAGCTTTATTCGGAGTACTTTATTTTCTTCCTCAAAGCTTTTATATTTCGCTAAGTCCTGATTTTCGCGCTGCGGCGCTCCCGGCGGACTTTTTTTCCCGGAGTTATTCGATCTTGATAGAGGAGATCGAGATACCCTTGCACTTCTTGTGAAAGGGTCATTGGATTGCAATAAATGGCTCTCCCTAGAATCCGTAGAGCCGTCCTCCGAAGAGGGTGGATCTTCCAGTAAAGCTGGACTGCCACCTGGGGTAATTAATCTTTTTGTTTTGTCCATTGCATTTTTGTATACACTATACACTCGGTATACGGAGATTGGATTTTAGTCGCCTCTTACGACAGGCATGCCTACGCTTTAAGATGCCAAAGAGATTTTCAATGGGATTCCAGTCCGGCGATCGGGGCGGCCACTCCAAAACTTGTATCCCATTGGTTGATAACCACTCTTTGACCACTTTCGATGAATGCTTATTTTTATTAAAAAGAATTAATACATAAATATTTGACTTTGAATAATTCAGAGGAAAAGTTGCTTAGGTTTTGAACAATACTGTAGATATCAGATCAGAGCCGCTCGACAACTGCAGTCCCCCTTGTGTAATTATGAATCCAATCAAATCTATGTAAAAGCAAATGAAAACGAAACTCTAATCCACAGGCACACATAAAACGAAACGACTCCATCACCTATCCCACCCACAAACGTGTCATAAAAATAACAAGTTCCCAAAAACGTTTGACAACACAAGCAACTTATTATCACAACGACAGAGTCCTTGCAACTTTTCCTTGTTCCATAAATTTTTCTTTGGCGAATATCTTCCGTATCGAAGGAGTATCCATACATACATACATACATACATAGAACCAGCTGAACACACGAGAAGTTGTGATAAGACCTTGAACGAAAAATCGAACTGCCAAAGAGTGCCAAACACATTTTTTTACACAAAAAGTACATATTCGTGTAATCCTTGCGGAACAAGAGCAAAACTTCATTTTCGAAGGCAAGCAGCAACGAACAAATTGAAAATCAGAAATCCCTTTAAGTTATCATCTATCGATTTTGCAACAACCAGATACGAAGTAGAATACACACCGACCTCCATGTAGAGAGAATATTTAATTAAAAAAAAACATTCTCAACAATACACATACAAATATGTATTACAACAAGCATCGATATTGGACGGGTTTTAGTGCCCCATATCCCCAAAAAAAGGAAGCACCCATTTGCCTCATCCTCAATATTGCATTTAAAATTTTATGCAATGCAATTATTCACCTGACAATGGCACACAGAGGGAAGCGGAGCCGCTCGTGTACACGTACAACACACAACGTCGTCATTTTCCAATGAGATTTTCCAAGAGAACCTGCGCAGCCCGGTTTTCAAGGTCAAGCATCTGTATATACCAAATATACCAAGCAATGAACGAGGAGTATGTGTGATGTTTTCAGAAAAATCCCTAGATAGATAGGTAAGAAGGTCGGGTTCGGGTAGGTTCGAGGCATTATGATGGGCGAACACGTTCATACATCTGTATGTAAATATAACAGAACAAAGAGATGTGTATTCGATGATGATATTGAGTGTAGGTACACGAATGATGCGAGGTGGATAGAGATACAGTATGTAATTCGAACGTGCAAACTGAAATCTATATTTAATTACATAACACACTACACACTGTGATGTGTTGTGCTGCGGTTTCTTGGAATTATTCAATTTTGCGGTATCCATAAAGAAGCAGAATGCAATTGTCAGCGACAAAAAGTATCTACATACGTAGTACGTACACAAATGCAAAACGGGTTTTTTTTAAATAATTCATTTACAGTTCTCGGTATTGGTAAGGCAAACAAATAAAAAGTTTAAAGTAGAATATATGAATACATAATGAGGAGCAGCAAATCCGATACTTTAGGTGACATCTCAACTTTAACTGCAAAGTAAAGCCCAGCTGCATCTACTTTACGAGTTCGACGAATACACATACAAATTTGGAAAAATACACAGGCGAGCAATCCTTTACGAGACTGTTGGATATAATCCAAACAAAATATCGCATTGCCCAGTGCATGCCCCGTATAGGAGTATGTGACGGCAGATAGTTTTACATAATGTATGTATGTACGAGTGTAGTTTATTCTTACGTGCATGCAAGCCCAGAATTTAGGTCAAATAGCAAAGGAGAGAGTGCACCGAATGTGAGTGTGATTGAATGCAAAAGCCAGCAAAGAGAAGGACATTTTTTTTTACAATGGCTGCACTGCTCTCTTTGTCGATTGACATAATTGATACACACTGTACTTTCACTTACCGTTAATAGAACAACGTAACTGTAGACTAGATATTTGAAGCACTTAATCCGTTTAGCTAAAGCCATCTCGATATTGGTATAGCTGCTGCCGATGATAGCTTCTCCCACACACCAACAACAATGTAAAAATACGCTCGCTCGAAGGACACTGTAAGGACACCAATATTTCGCTTTATTTCACTTCCTCTTGCACTTTTATTTTCACTGCGGCGCGTCGTTTTTGATCACAAGAAAGAAAAAAACAAACACAAAAATATTCCACTCGGTACCGTGTATCTTTTACCTGCTACCTGACATTAACAAACTACGAGTACGAATATATAGATATGTATCTAACACTTTAAATGCCAAGGAATATTCACACCATTCTTTCTGTTATGATTGTTATGGTTTTGTAACCTCTGACTTGAAACACATCATTTGGATATGGTGGTAGGGGGAAGGTTTTATTTCTCCTTTTTCTCACACTTTGACAAACAAATTTTCTTTCGAAAATATATGTATGTATATTCACAGTTTCACACGTAGCAAGGACACCACACAATTTAATTTATTATTTATTTTATACTGAAAAGAACTTCAGTGAAGATGCGATTTGAACGACGTAATTGTGTACTTCACGGAAAAAACGAAAAAAGGAAAATGGAATCAGTTCATTTTGCGCTTCACTTTCGATGATGCAGCAACGGTAGAGGATCAAGTAATAAGAGAATAACCGAGCTCTAATAGAGGTAAGTCCATCGGTGAACCCTTAACGAACACAGTTACACGAACCGTGTCTACGTATGTATGTGTGTTGAATTGTTCACCAACTTAACAGCACATTCGTTTCGTTTCACTTCACCTAATAAAGCAGCTGCTCTTCGGTGCGGTCCGGTCACCACGATTCACTAGTGAACTGAACTACCGCAAGACTAAATAAAATTGCAACTACTACTGCAGCAAACAACTTCACATCCACATTTGTTTGAATTTTGCACAATTCTCAATTACGGCATGCGGCAGAACAACAAGAATTTATTGTATCCAGATCTAGCAGAAAACCAAACCTTTACCACGACTGAGCGATAACAACTATGAACTCCACAAACGCACTCGGTCAACTGAAACTGAAATGCTGCGGAACCACTTGCAGAAAACTACCTAGCTAGCAATGTTGAGCGTGAGCCATCAACATACCCGAGCGTAACCGAACACAAACAACCACAACCAGCAGCAGCAGAATCTCCAGCACAACATGATGGGGATGGCCCTGAGAAAGCGGCAAACAAAAACATCCTTTCCAAAGTTCGGTATTAGATACATTTGGTGCGGTGCGAGCCATTGGAAATATGTTGGAACAACAACAATGCCGTGGATTGTGCTCTGAGATACACACACAAGTACTTTCCAGATACATTTGTGTTATGTTCGATTGCGTCGTTTTCTTTCGAGTTGGCTACGAACTGTTATGTTTGAGCAGCACTAGGAGTCTTCATATAATTTGGGTGACGGGTGAGTGGAAATTTTGCTCTGAAAATCTGGGCCTGGAAGGAATGACGTAGTTAGCGATTACACTGAGCAATAAGCACTGAGATACATGGCCTTTGAGTTGGTTTGAATTCTAGCTGATTCGCCTGCACCACCATACTGCAACGGGGGTTGTTTTTGTATATGGAATGGGAATGGGAATAACAAATATTTCGTTGAGACCTCCTCGTCGGGTGCCCATGGTTCGTGGTTCATGCCGTGTTAGATTGCACTGGAATGAGTGAAGAATAGTTTTCTCTGTTTTCTGCAAAAATTGCTGCAAAGAAAGGCACTAGGATAGGAAGTCAAGATGACGTAAAACACGTCGAATTAATATCAAAGGAAAAAGTTTACGTGTTTGGAAATTTGGTAATGGGTTAAATGAAACATTATTTTAAAATCACTCAAAATAAAGGGAAAGAGTTTGAGTGAAGGTAACTGGTAACTGAGTAGATGGTTGGGAAAGAATGCTCCGCGAACTTTTTAATATGCACAAATGTAGGTACATACATACATAATGTATGTTGCTGCTGTTGGTGCAAGCAAAATTTCATCACATGGAATCCCCTTGTAGACGGAAAGTTAAAATGCATTAAAGGTTATTTATTGGTATGGGTACATTAATCAATAGATGAGCCAACGAAGGAGAGTTGATGTTACCCTATTTAACAAAATTAAATTCGGATAAGCTGAGGTGTCAGAAGCTTATGACTTGCTTAATCTATACGTGTATGTACAGCTGTGTTCAATAAAATATCAGTGCATCTACCACTGCACTTTGAAAGGCATTTTGAAAATATATGTACATACTTCATTAATTTACCAAATATTTTTTTTTTTTTGTAGTTTGGTAACTAACCTAAGATTTATAAAAAAAATTATATTACACTAGCCGTAACCCGGTGCGCTTCGCTACACCTATGCTTTGAAAATTCATTCATTCAGTCATTCGGGTATGATAGATTGGAAGTAGTCGGAAGCAATCACTGCTGTTATACATATTTTTCAACTTCAATTCCCATTTTTTTGAAGTGAATACTTCTTTAGCGACGTATTTGTTTTGAAAACGTATTACCATCAACTGGTCTAACTTTGACCGGTGGTGTAACTTTGACGGAAAAGCAAAAAAATTCTTTAATTTGATACTTCCGACTTCTCTTAATAAGTAGATCTGCTATTATGGTTTAATATGAATGCTCTATTGGGTCAGAGATGGGAGAAAAATTGTTTAAGAGATTAAATGATTTTTAATACTACTAGTGCATTTTTTTCTATTAGTACCTTTTCTTACACTTTTTTGTGTGGTCCAAACATCTAGTTTTTTTTAATGTTAACGGAAGAAATTTCAAAATTACTTTTAGACAGGTGAGTGGTTCAATCTATTTCCTTTAGGACTAGTCTTTTTTTTATCAAGTATTTTACGCTTTTTGCTGCTTTTAAGAACAATTAAAGAAAAAGTGAATAATTTTAATACTCAACGCCTAACTTTGACCGGCGTATGTGAAACATTGACCGGCCTGGTCAAAGTCAGACATATGGATTTTCTAACACGGACCACACTTTTTTCCGGCCGTTTTATGAAACCCTAAATTTCAAATTTTCAAAATTCACTAAGGGTAGTGAAACATTGACCACTCAGAATACTACAGTACTAAATGGAGCCCCTAATATAGAATTAATAAATGCGGTTACACATAATAGTCGTGTTTTTTTGCACGCGTATATACGCTTATTTTGAAAATTTGCATGTTAAAATCAACAAAAGTAAAATAAGCGGCGATAGTATCCCCGCTTATTTAAGCGGATATAAAAAATAATGAAACCAAACGCAAAGTTCTTCTTTTGCGATGAATTCCCATGAAAAAATTCATTCTTTTGACAACCGGAGAAACCCAAACGTAAACAAAGAACAAGCAAAAATAATTCTTTCATCTCTTATTTATTCTATTACCGACGATTGGTTATGTCAATGAGCAATAAAGTGATTATTTAAGATAATAAATGATTTCTTTTATCGGAATTAAATATATTTGGATGTGCATTCCCTGAGTTTTCCATCTTTATAATTTTATTTCTTCAAAATATATTTTTTTTCAATTTTGTCAACAGCTGAGAGCTCAAGTGTCACTTACCACGTTTACATGCAGGTTGAGAAAAAGAAACTGAGTTGAGATTGCGACCTGAGTATTTCTACATACGAGTTGAATAGTTGAAATTCTAAAAACGTTGTTAAACAACAGATTATTTAACATACTTTAACCGCAAATAGCCATAAACGCAATCAAAACAAATGATTTCGTGCTCCAAACAAAGGAAAAAAAAAACAGAGATCACACATACACAGAGACAACATGTCAGTTCAACGACTCACCCCAGGTATAAATGCATTTTTTCAACGCTGGTAAAATGTATAGCCAACTATAGTTACAACTGGCACTAAATAAAAAAGCCGGCTGTAACTTTTTGTTATTCATAAACACATTTTTGCCTGTGTATTAGTTAGTATCGACTTTGGTATGTTTTTGTTAAGTGATTTGAACGAACAAACCCAAACGTCAAAATATGATATGAGAAATTTAGAGCCGACTATAATTATTTAAAGTGATGTTTGGGTCATTTTAAATTTCGAGCCGGCTATATGTTTGAAGTCGACTATAAGGTGACTATGAATAGCAAAAAGTATATTTTAGGCTATGTAGGTGAATAAATTCTTTTATTGCCGGCTTTATCTGACTATGAATTTGCGCCGCTATTTTTAGGTACTACATATTTATTAATAAAAAGGAAAGCGTCAAAAATTCATAAACAACAACAAACAAAATGTAAATACATTGAAAATAAATTACTTGTGTTAGTATTTAATAACATAACTAACTCATGCATTATTTTTAAATGATCATTTACCCAATAATTTTTTTAACCAAAACAATATAAGTTGAGCTCTGCATGTAAACGTTGTACTTATCTGTCATAAATATGTCTGTGCTGCCAATCGTTTGTGATGAATTCGTTAAGCGGCGATAGCCGTTTTTTTGTGCACTTTTATATACGCGTGCAAAAAAACACGGCTAATATATAAAGATATCACATGTATTTGAAGCTTAGATTCGGTCAATGTTTGCCAAGTGGACGGTACGATAAGTATGTTACGATAAAGGGGAAATGATTCCATACAGCCGAAATACGTTATGTATACAGAAAACATCAGCTGCCTGCCTGCCTGTCTATCTGTTTGTCTATTCATCTGTCTGACTGTCTGTCTGTCTATCTATCTATCTGTCTATCTATCTATCTGTCTGCCTATCTATCTATGTATCTGTCTATCTGTCTGTCTGTCTATCTGTCTATCTGTCTATCTATCTATTTGTCTATTTGTCTATCTGTCTATCTGTCTATCTGTCTATCTGTCTATCTGTCTATCTGTCTATCTGTCTATCTATCTATCTGTCTGCCTATCTATCTATGTATCTATCTATCTGTCTGTCTGTCTATCTGTCTGTCTGTCTATCTGTCTATCTGTCAGTCTGTCAGTCTGTCAGTATGTCAGTCTGTCAGTCTGTCAGTCTGTCCGTCTGTCTATCTATCTGTCTATCTGTCTGTCTGCTTGTATGTCTGTCTGTCTGTCTGTCCGTCTGTCAATCTGTCTGTCTGTCTGTCTGTCTGACTGACTGTCTATCTGTCTGTCTTGTCTGTCTGACTGTCTAACTATCTGTCTGTCTATATTAAATGACTAAAATTATTCATAGTCACATTTCACACGAAAGAATTTTGTATGAGAGGTACCAAAACCAACAGTTGTTGAGTAAAAGTACTGATGCTATGTTGTATTCTATATTCAGGAAAACGTACTCTGAAAATGTTACCAAGATCGGTTGGGTAGTTTCCGAGTCTATAAAAGACAAACATATATTCATTTTTATATAATAGATTGTAATTTATTAAAAAAAAAAAAGGATTGCAACGAAAAATAGAAATTAACACTTTTTTGGTGTTCGATGAAATAGCAGTGCTGGAAGAGAAATATGAAATCGTTAATTGTATCAATTGTTATCAGCTTCGAATGTGACTTCCTTCAATATTTTGTTGTTTATCTCTTATTCTTTTATAACAACCCCGCACTGGTGTGGCATATACATAATTAATAAAATTCTGGTGTCTTTTCAGTAGAATAGCCTCCCACGCCCTTTGACCCACTACTCACAATGTCTTCATATTTCTGGGTCTAGCTATCTTCATGACTTTTCTTTACGTCAGTACAAAGATTTTCAAATGGATTTAAATCCGAAGACTAAGGTGGCTTTAACACTATATCGACTTTATTCTCCTCAAATCAATTCTTTGTTGCTTATGCCGTATGTTTCGAATCGTTATCCTGGATAAATACCCACTTAAGAGGCATTTCCTCTTCAGCATACGACAGCATAACATTTTGAAGAATTCTAATATAAACGTATTTGGTTATTTTCTCTTTTATCCAAAATGATGGGACAACCCATTACAAGAGATATTTGCTGAAATCATCCTTCAGGCATCCCCATGCTTAACAGTCGTTAGAGTATACTGTGGGTGGCATTTTTCATTATCCGGACTTCTGACATATTTCCTAGATCCACTAGAGCCAAATGTTTTAGCCTTGGCCTTAGCTATTTAGCTTCGGCCCAGAGAATATTTCTCCTTTTCGACAGTGGCCATTGACTGTTTTTTCCGGATACATTGTATGCGTTAGACCCTATGATTTTTTTTACAGAAGGGCAACTTTTCTCGGAAAATTTGCTTTTAATCTGGCCTCTAGAAGTCTCTTCCTAACCGGTATAACACTTATCTCGAGATTTGAATCTTCGTTGATGAGATAAAAGGACCACGCTTAGCTGTTCTTATGATTTGGACATCTTCCGAAGCAGTTTGTTTTCGCTGTTTTCACCTGTTTTCTTGTTTTTTCGCATGTTATAGCATTTCGATCTATCTCTGCCGAACAAACAAGCTACTCCTGAATAAATTTTTTATACGATTTTCCTTCATTTTTAAGTTTTTTAATAAAATTTCGCTTTTCTTTCTAGCCGTATGTTCTAGACCCATTTTTACGACTAAAATAATCAATTTTTTTCTTATTATTTAAAAAAAATCATAACAGATAACCTAAATTTAATTAAATAAGAGTAGAGTTTTAAAGAATTTCAATTCAACACTTGAATTCAGCGAAAAATTTACTACACTGCTATTTTAAATAACAGCTGATTTAGACGTTTAAATGTTCAATAATTTGTTTACATTGGATAAGTGATCAGCGATGCCAGATTACAAGATTTATCTTTTTTTCAAGCTTCTTAGGCTCCGAAAAATTTACAAGAGTTTTGACCTAAAGTTAATCAAATTTCAAGATATTTGAATTCAAAAAATTATTTTCTATGTCTACCAAATTAAATCCACTTTTTCTAAATAAATGTCAGTTGAAAAGCGCCTAGCACAGCTTCTGTTATACTTTGCTCGGAATGTAGACGAGATTGAAAATGCCAAAACCATATTTGATGATTTGTGTAGTCCCACTGTATCTCTATTTTTTAAAATGTGTTTTACCTTTTATCAATAAATTGACTAAGGTATGTCAAAGTGAAGAACCACGAATTCTCAAAATGTATAGTGATATACAGCAAATAACATTGACTACAGCGATTTTTTTCTACAGTCCGTTTTTTTAAAAACGCTTAACTTACAAACCGTGGGCACCGTAGCGCAAGTGGTTAGTGCGTCGGACTACTGTGCCAGCGGTCTTGGGTTCGAATCCCGCCGCAAACACCTAAAAGTTTTTCATGGTGCCCACCTCTTTCGAATGTCTGACAAGCATCAAAGAGTATCATTTGTCACGATTGAGCTTCTCAACTCGCCGTTCGGAGTCGGCAAAAAACTGTAGGTCCCTTCCATTCGTGCAAAAATATAACACGCACACACAAATGGTTGCGAGAAGCAGGCCCAGGTTCACCTCGAGCTGTAGCGCCAACTAAGTAAGTAACTTACAAACCCTTAAGAATGAATATAGGCTATCTAAAAATATACTGAACTTAAATGAAATTTATCTAGGGGTGGAAGTTCAGCAAGAAGTAGAAATTGCAGGTAATTTTGATAAAAAATCTGATGTAATTGGTTTTGGCAAAATGTTTTAGGAGTTAAAAACTTCGCGTATCCAATCTTTAAAGATTTTATTTTCAATATTTTATCGCTTCCATATTCCTCTGTAAATGTTGAAAGAATATTTTCTGCTGTAAACTTGAATAAAACAAAAAACCGAAATCGTCTGAGTACTGAACCAGTTGAAAGTTTAATCATTACAAAAGATTTGTTGCGCTTTAATGAAGCAAATTGCTATCATCTTGATATAAGCAATGAAATTTTAACCCATTTTAATTCAAATATGTATAATTAAAAAAAATACAATACAGTACCTATATATAAATAAATATTTCAAAAATAAAAAAAAAAAAACATTTACATGAAATAATGTGATTCACATTTTTATATCGAAATTAAATTAGGTAGGTAGGTACATTGTTCATATGTATGATTTAGGTATCTATAATACATATAGAGTAAGTGCGGCAAATACAGCCCACCCTTAACTTTTCTGGACATAAAACAGACAATTTAACTTAAATTTATTTATTATTTTATTATTATGCTTCGCAAAAATGTTTAATGGAAAATTCAAAGGCGAAGAGTTTTTGATTCCTCGCATCGCAATGATTCCATCTGATATGCCATTTGAATTTAAGCAATTCCCTGTTCACCTTACATTCGCCGTTACCATCAATAAGTCACAAGGAGAATCTTTAAAAATGTGCGGTATAAATTTGAAAAAAAAAAACAGTTTTCTCGCATGGTCAGCTCTACGTTGCATGCTCACGAGTCGGAAAACCATCTGCACTATTTGTTTAATGAAAAAAAAATTTATTTTACCCAAATTGTTAAAAAAAAGTTTATTTGTTTACTCGCACGGTTTAACTACAGTGAAATCTCTCATTAGCGAACACCCTGTTTAGCGGACTACTCGCATTAGCGGACAGCATTTGGGGAACCAATTTCTAATTTTCCATACAAAACGCGTTCTTATAAACGGATAGCTCTCATAAACGGACAAAAAACTCCGGTCTGGTGGCTGTCCACTTAAGAGAGATTTCACTGCACATGCAACAATTCTACTCGAGATTTCAACAACGAAATAGACCAATACTAAATTGGGAGTACAGCGCCACCTATAAGATTCAACATAATTATAAACAATTCAATAATCATAGCCAACGTACATAATATGTAGGTATACCCATTCTGATATGAAAAAATATCAGTAAATATAGTTTTTGTAAATATCTCGACTCCGTACCGCCACTTAGCGGGTCCAAATATTATCAGCAAACTTATTTTTATTTTAGAAATATATTTTGTGAATTCGAGCCAAATCGTTCCATAAATATGAAAAAATTAAATGTCACGACTACCGCGCCACCCATCGGGATTAAACTTAAGAGAAACCTTCCTGCATACTAAATCACTCGGTCCAGCGGTTCTCGAGTTTTAGATGCTCGTGCTGCAGAGCTCCTGAAAATGAAGCGTATATCCGGCAAGGATATTGTTATTCACATCGACAGCCAGGATGCGCTTAAGGCGCTAGAATCGTGCAACATTAAATCGGCACTAGTCAGGAGCTGCCGCACAATGCTCATGGCATTATGCACGCAGAGCCAAGTGCGACTATGTTGGATACCTGGACACTCTAGTATAGCAACGCAACGAGCATACCGATGAGCTAGCTAGGAAAGTAGGGGCGCTGCTTCCGCCCGAGGCGGTAGAAGTTGCCCCACCGCTAGGTAGCATTAAATCAATAGTAAAAGATAGTCCTATGAGAAGGGCTGACCATAGATGATCTAACATGGTAGGACTTAGGGTCTCTAAGGCTCTTTGGCCGGCACTGAACCGAAAAAGGACTAATGAAATCCTTCAACTTAGTAGGGCACGAATAAGAATAGTTATAGGAATATCATCCGGATATTGTCTCCTGGGCAAACACGCCAAAAGGCGCGAAAGCACAGACATGGATACTGCACTGACATATATATATACATAGGTGTAGCAGGAGATATCGAACATATTCTACGCGAATGTCAGAGATTAGCACGCAGTTGCAGGAGCATTTTAGACTGCTACTTCTTCAGCAACCTCGAGGAGGAAGGCCAAATCAATTTTTTGGGGCTAAAAAATGCTGTGAGGAAATTGTGGGGGTTTGGGTGCCATCCTGTGATAGACTTTAGGGGATGGTGATGAGCCCACTCTGGTGCGTAGTGTTTTGCGAACACAATGAAATTTGTATTCATGTATATTGAGTATTTTATTGTCGACTGTGGTACAATAGTTGTAGAAATAATTTCAATATACAGTAGAATCCGCTTAAGACGCTCACGTTTAAGACGCTATCCCGCTCTTAACGCTCTTTTTCACCGGTCCCTTCATTCTGACTAGAATTCGTATGAAATAAAATCCGGTTAATACGCTCTTTTTCCCGCTTAATACGCTCATACAGCTACACGATACACTTCACTAAAATTTGTATTTTCTTGTTTTTGCATGTTTTCCCAGAAAAACGATTCAGTACATTGGAATATACGGCGGCGCGCAGATCAGTGTGACCATTAGCTTCTCTCAAAAATATTCCACTTACTACGAAAAGTGGAATATTTATATTCCACTTCAATATTTTTATATTCCACTTGGTACAGTACGACCTCAACAAAATCAACTAAATAGTAGAAATTCGGACAGTTGTTTTTATTGAGGTCTTTTCGAGTCAACCTTTCTTATATACAGAAAAGAGAAAATATGCGGGACAAAAGTCCACCGTGATTTGAAACGGACTACTACTATGTACGAGTAGAGTGCAAAATGAACACCCGCACAGAAAAGAAGCCTGTTACTGCACTACGGTTACTTCAGGAGCAAATAAAGATAAAATAGTGTTGCTAGAGCACAAAACTCCGTGAATTTTGTGACTTAGAAGTAATAAAATTAACTTCAATGAAGAATTTAATTCTATTTATGGAGAATATTTTTTTATCTAAATATTCCTTTTGGAGAATATTTTTTTATCTAAATATTCCTTTTGGAGAAAAAAATATTCCACTTTTATATGCGCATATTTTCTGAAAAAAATATATTCCACTATGGTCACACTGGCGCCGATGCTCACCGCCGTTCTTATAGAGATTTTTTTTGTTTTTGGCAAGCAAACCATACGAAGCGTGTCGTTTTTGTGGTCGTTCCTTTGTCAGTTTTGTTTCATTTCTTGTCTCAGTGGTGTTAGTGCATTAAAATTTGATTGCGTACAAGGGCTAGTACAAGCGATGAAAGGAAAACTACCATAATACATACATATGTATAATTTCAACTCGTTATAAAATGAGTAAAAGTTTTTCCCGCTTAAAACGCTATAACGCCTAAAACGCTATTTTCTGTCGGTCCCTTGAAGAGCGTCTTAAGCGGATTCTACTATATTCCGATATGTGCTCCTCGACAATGTTGTCTTCGCCGGAAAATTCCTCTGCGTCAAAATCGTCAACAGAATCTTTGAAATCATCCTCACTAGATTACTATGCCTTGAATCTACGTTCGATTTCAGCAATGAAAAATCAGTGTGCATCTGTGTATTAGAAATCAAACAAACCGTTTTTTTTTTTTTTTTTTTTTGTATAATTCAGGAGAATTCATTTCATTCGATTGAATCAAGTATTTATTAGTAAGAAACACATTTAAATACTTATTTTTTCTTAGTATTAAAAAAATCGTTAAAATCGTTAGGTATTGAAATCTACGAACTATTCCCTGAAACACTAGGTCTGTTTGGTGTCTTTTTTGTGATCAAAATGGGACATCTGTCAAATAGTAAATAATTTAAAAAGTGGGGGAAAATCTCTTCTTCTTTTTTAACTACTAAATATTTTCACGAAAAACTAATTCTCTTTTATTTTAATAACAAATGGTCATTGACATTTCACAAATTGTCAGATGGCTGTTTGATAGATGTGCCTCGCTTACTACATGGAAAAGATGTAGCACGAGGTTTGTTCCCGTATCTGTCCAAAACAGCGCAAAACTACGAAAATCAGTCAAATTCTGTTCCCGTGCGAAGATTTTTGTAGTTTTCTAATAAGAGAGTAAGAAATTTCCCCATGCTGCCGATTTTAGCCCAAGAAATTTCTTTGGGCAGCCTTACGAAACTGTCAAATCTGTCAAACGTCATACATTTTTCGTTTTTTGTTGTTAATGCGTTCTTTTGCACACTTTTCCCTCACTCTGACAGATTTTTACCCACACTCCTTGAGATTTGAGAATCTATCAATTTTAGTGCAGAAAGTATGGGAACAGACCTACAATTCGCAAGAGGGGACATTTTTTGACACTCTCATTAAATTTTTTGACACCTCATTTGGCTCTCTCTCTTCTCTTGACTTTTGGCAGTTTTAAGTAATTTTACGTAAAATTACCAGTTACCAAACAGACCTACTACATCTACATGACCAACTGTCAAATGTTTGGTATTATTTTAATTTAAACAAGAAATTGCATACTCTCTGCGGCAGTTTGATATTGAAGAGGCTTGTACTAAATATTATACAAAGGCCAGTAAAGATAAAATATGAAGTTTTTCGAATTTAAAGGTTTTTTATTGGGATGTATTAAAATTAGTGCGTTGGTCCGTTAAGGGTTAAACTAGCACAATACAATTGTCATTGTCTATGGTTCTAGCCTGACGTGAGAAAAACGCTTTGCCCGATCACCTTCATAAATACTGGATGTAATTTAAAAACAGAAATTGATTTTTTCTAAGACTAGGTACCAGAAAAGAACGTAGGTAAATACCTACTTCATATTAACAACTATTGCTCTGAATGGAACCACTAAGCCTGCCTTATCGACACTACCAATAACATCCCTGGTCTTTGAAGCATGTCAGAAAAATTTGACAGATCAATTTTCCAACTAAAAAAATCGAAATTTATTGCGGTGCGAGTGCACTGTATGCACAGCAGAACGTTTAACTTCTAAGCTTTTAAAACAATTCCATTTAAAACATGGATGAATTAAAGAAATTAGAGCACCTTTCATTGGTGTCTAAAATATGCACAGAATTGGATAATCATTTGGGTATAAATGACAAAGACTTAGGTAAGTTTTTAATCTTTTGAGCGTCATAACGTGAAGTAAACAAACATGCTTTCATGATCTACTTTCCAGCGGAGTTTATAATCGATTTAGCTGAAAAGAACAAAACCTTTGATTCCTTCAAGAAAGTCCTCATGGAGAATGGAGCAGAATTCCCAGATTCCTTTGTAACAAACTTGCTGCGGATCATACAATTAATGAAGCCCACAGATGACGCAGCCCATGGAAGCTTCAGCACAGACTATCCTGAGGGTGACAAAAAGAACAAATTGAAACAAATGTTTCCAGGATTAGCAATACCGAATGAAAAGTCACTGCCCGTTGAAGAGAAGAAAAAAGTGAAAGCTGAGAAAGTAGACAGTGTCGTGGACGATGCTATGGCAGAGTTGGAAGCACTGGCTCCAAGTAATGCTCGAAATCCGGTCGAGGAGATAAAAGTGGTAAAGGTCACACATAAGAGTGGATCTAGATCACAATCACGTGAACGAAAACGTGAAAAATCACGTACTCGTTCGAGAGATCGCAGCAAAAGGCATAGAAGCAAATCAAGAGACAGACGACGTAGCAAGTCAAGAGATAGGAGACGAAGCAAATCAAGAGATCGACGTCGAAGTCGTTCGAGAAATAGGCGCAGTCGATCTAGAGACAGACATGAACGTGACAGAAATCGAGAAAAGTCCAGAGAACGGCGTTCACGCCGTAGCCCGTCAAGAAATCGGCATAGAAGTAAGCGTTCTCGTACACCAGATCGTCATAGAAGAAGTGATCGCGATAGAAGTCCACACCGCGATAAGCGACGAAGTCCGACTCCAATGCCGGATGACCCCGAGGCGGGAAAGATTTATACGGCCAAAGTGGCAAATATCGTCCCATTTGGGTGTTTTGTTCAACTTTTTGGTCTTCGTAAACGTTGGGAAGGATTAGTTCATATATCACAACTACGATCGGAGGGACGTGTGACTGATGTCACTGAAGTAGTACATCGGGGTTCCATGGTTAAAGTGAAGGTCATATCAATAACCGGACAGAAAGTGTCATTATCAATGAAGGAAGTGGATCAAGCTAACGGAAAAGATCTTAATCCTCTTTCACATGCGCCTACTAAAGATAATGACTTGCGGGATCGAAATCCAGACCGACCAACCGGTGGAACATCGATGCTGCAATTGCAGGGCAATGTTGACGGAGAGGACGACGAAAGTAGAAAAAGAGTAACTCGAATTTCCAGCCCCGAGCGATGGGAAATTAAACAAATGATATCATCGGGAGTTATAGATCGCAGCGAGTTGCCCGACTTTGATGAAGAGACTGGGTAAGAAGTGATTAAAACTTATGGACATTTCAGTTCCAACCGTCAAACCATTGTAATCCATTTCCTTTATCCTCTAAGCGATTTACAGTCTCGTTCATTCGTATACCACTCGTTCAATATTCATTCGTATACCAGTCCTTCAGTAGGAGTTGATCTTACGTTCTTTTCACTTTTTTAATATCCGTAAGTATCGTTTAAAAGTCTACGTACTTAGTTTTGTTAGTCGAGCTGCATACGAGTAGGTAGTTCATAAATTTAGTGAAAGGCACGCAATTCCTACCAAATGTAGGTACATCGAGGCTTTCCTCATCTACGTGGCTCTTGGATTTATCTCTACCAATTAGGTGTCTCTTCGAAACCTTACTATCATAAGAGTAGCCCTCCACACACACAGCATCTCATGTAAAAAAAAATCGTGCCTTTTAGTTTGCAATTACATAGATGATCTCGAGATTGGCTAGCATCTTTGTACAATCCAGCTGTAATGTCCTGTTTACAATTTAAAACCCATATTGCTTAAGACTATATTTATTTAATTTGATTTGACGAATATACTACTTAATCCGAGGGTATTCAGTTAAAATAGAATACAAATGCTTTGTGTGCAAAGAACATGTGTTCGATTTTATTGAATTTAACCTCAAAATGCATGGTATATAGATAATATGATCGCGATACACTGAAATGCGTAAAACTTCAAAGCTCATCCCATTTCCAAAACTGTTGTTGTTTACTAATGGAGTAAACTGGCCTAGGTCATCATTCCTTGAGCAACCCAGTATAAATGCGTGATGTTGGAGCTCTGCTTTCTATCGTCGTCTAAGGCTGGGCATCTGGTTATGTGATCTTCTTTGCAATTGCATTGTGTCCGGTTTTTAATTGTAAAAGTGCTACTGCATCTTCCCGTGGTGCTTCATATCTCTTTCCTTCCATAGTTCTGCGTTTATATTTTGAATTTCTTTGATTGTGAGTTAAGTCTTTATTCCTTACAATCTGTTAAGTGATGCTATGTATTTCAGGGTTCTGTAAATAATTTTGGCTCCTTTTTTAGCTAGGGCTAAAATGTGATATTTCTAGCGGTTAGAGTTTCTGTTTTGCTGTTGTAACTGATGAGTGATTGTAGAGCGGATTTCGAATCCGATAATATTCTGTAAAGTAGTTGCTACAAGCTCTCCCTCGCATACAGTTGAGTTTGCTGGCAGTGCGAAGTAGTGGGTAAAATGTTCGCAGTGTATTGCTGCACTATCTCTATCTCATGAGGGAACAGTCGATATAGATACGGAGCCATTGTCTACTTGAGCATTTTTCGCGATTGGTGTTCAGATTTGCATGATTGCCTCGGTTGGCACATCGTTTTTCTGACAGGTATTATCAGTTCTGTATCAACCAGTATTAAGATGAAGTCTAGTGGGTCTATGGATGGAGCTATGGGCTTGATTGTGGGTGTTGGTCCGATTCCTTCCGATGTGGGTTCGTTGGAAATCCACTAGAATTGGTCTGCTTGTATTCTTAGTTTGTCGTAAAGTTGTTTCCAAAGTTTCCAAATCTTACGCCGTGGAGTTGTCTAAACAAAGCAAGCCATTTCCCTATGATACGATAATAACTATTTAATGATATTTTCAACTTCTTACCTTTTTACGTAATTATATAAATATGTCATATAAACTATCACTGACTTTTTTTTTTGTATATTACTTATGTCTGTACAATATTAAACTCATATCAACTCTTGTCTTATTTTATTTCCAGTCTACTGCCAAAAGATGAAGACGACGAAGCTGATATCGAGATCGAAATAGTTGAAGAAGAACCGCCCTTTCTTGCCGGTCATGGACGAGCATTGCATGATCTTTCACCGGTTAGAATTGTCAAGAATCCCGATGGTTCATTAGCACAAGCGGCCATGATGCAGTCTGCCTTAGCTAAGGAAAGAAGAGAGCAGAAAATGCTTCAACGTGAACAGGAAATGGATTCGATACCAACAAGTTTAAATAAGAACTGGATTGATCCTCTTCCAGAAGGTACATTTGTTTCATTTTTTTTTTCGCAAAATATACTTATGTTTTCATTTCAGAGGATAGTCGTGCGCTTGCCGCAAACGTTCGAGGTGTTGGGCTGGCACCTGTTGAGGTTCCTGAATGGAAAAAACACGTTATTGGTGGTAAAAAGTCATCCTTCGGTAAAAAGACTGATATGACCCTGGTTGAACAGCGGCATTCCCTTCCCATTTACAAGCTGCGCGATGACCTCATTAAGGTAGATTCTAAAGCTATCCACTCATTCCTAGGTCATTATACAAATTCCCATTCGCTTTATAGGCTGTGACAGACAACCAAATCTTGATTGTAATTGGTGAGACTGGATCTGGAAAAACTACACAAATCACACAGTACTTGGCTGAATGTGGATTCACAGCCAGAGGAAAAATTGGCTGTACACAACCACGTCGTGTAGCTGCGATGTCAGTCGCAAAACGAGTCGCTGAAGAATTTGGTTGTCGTTTGGGTCAGGAAGTTGGTTATACAATTCGTTTCGAAGATTGTACCAGCCCGGAAACCGTTATCAAGTAAGTAATATTAAATTTCATCCTCCACGGGATCTCTGCAATTATTTAGACTAGTTTTGAAGATTTCCTATTTTATATTTGCAAAAGAGATCAGAGTCGAGATGATTACAAAAAACCAGTGAAATTAATTGATTCCAAAATAAATGAAAATAAACAACTGTATCGGCAGCTTTTACTACGTGAGCGGATTATTAACCTATGTATGTATATAGACATATGTAAATGCGCAAACTATAGGAATTAGTTTCCTCAATATGGCCGCCTGTCCGCTGTACTATAAGAGCACTTTAACTTCTCATAAGGTTAGGAGGGGTATGTGAATGTTCGAGCAATCATTTCCACTCGGAGACCCGACGGTCTATTGTGTATCCCCTTATAGTTTGGGAGTAAATCCTCTTTTTTCCCTAACTCGTAAACCAGTTTGTGCTCTTGGTGGATCTTAGAAGATCCGATATCTTTAACTTTCCGAACTCTGCTATGTCTTTGAGAATCTATGACCTAAGGTACGGGGGCATCGTACTTGAAGGGCTCCTCATCTTCACAGCTTCTGCAGATATCGTTGGACTTGCCACAGAGCCACAGAACCTTGGTCTTTTTTTCGAGTATATGGTCGATTGCATCGAGCAGTGTTTTAATCGGTGGCAGTATGGAGGTGTCAGCATCACATCAAGCTCTAGCTAGTTCGCCTGCTATCTCGTTCCCTTCGATGTTGCTATGTCCGGGTACCCAGTGCAGTCAAAATTTGTAATGCCTTATGGCATTTAGTGCATTGCGACATTTTCGAGCTTCCTTTGATTTCACTGTGTTTGATCCTATTGCTTTTAGAGCTGGCTGACCATCCACCAGAAGGTCTATCTCCGACGGATGGAGGTCGCTTCCTTTTATGAATATTGCAGCCTTTTCAATCGCCAGTAGTTCCGCCTGGAAGACACCGCATGTATCCGGTAGTCTGAAAGATTCCCATTTATTTAGTATATCTGAGTAGAATCCTGCTGCAGTACTAAATTCCATTTTTGAGCCGTTAGGGGAAAGTGCTATTTCCTGGTCTCTGGTTGACGGCCAGTCTGCCCTACTGAGAAATAGGATTGGGACATTCAAGTTGAATTCATAGTGAGAAGTAATGTAGTCTGAAGTCTTGGCTGGAATTTCAGGGTTGCAACTCCTCACTTGCTGTTGCACCTTTGATGAACATGTCAAGGGGAAGGTAATGAAGAATCATATCCGATTCCGCTTGTGCTGTACTTCTTACTGTTCCTGTCACGCAGAGTGCCGCTAATCTTTGCACCTTGGCGAGCTTGCTTATGTAGCTATTTTATCTCCAGGATAGTTTGGAGTCTAAAATAATTCCTAGGTGAAGAGGACAAGCTCTGTGTTTTGGGGATTCACGTTAAGGCCATTTTGCTTTGTCCATACCGAAAGCAGATTCGATAACTTCGTAAACTTCTAATGAATTATCTGATTGGTTCATATTAATGTCGTTTTAGGCCAGGATCGATTAGATATTTGCATTTCAATGATCTTGGAGAGAACCCAGGAATGCTAAATCGATACTCACCTATTATAACAACTATACTAGCTGTAACCCGGTGCGCTTCGCTCCACCTATCTTTTCAAAACTTGCCCGCGCACATAGTTATTTGGGTATGATAGAAAGGAAGTACATAGTAGGAAGCAATCACTGCTGCTTTATTTTCAACTTCGATTTCAATTTTGTTCTCTATTTGTCTGTCTGTCTATCTATCTATCTACCTATCTATCTATCTATCTCTCTATCTATCTCTCTATCTATCTGTCTATCTATCTATCTACCTATCTATATGCCATGTCCTGTTTTTCTGTCTATCTGTCTGTCTGTTTGTCTGTCTGTCTATCTGTCTGTCTGTCCATCTCTCTGCCTGTCTATCTATCTATCTATCTATCTATCTACCTATCTATATGTCATGTCCTGTTTTTCTGTCTATCTGTCTGTCTGTTTGTCTGTCTGTCTGTTTGTCTGTCTGTCTGTCCATCTCTCTGCCTGTCTGTTTAAATGTCTGTCTGTCTGTCTATCTATCTATCTATCTATCTATCTATCTGTCTGTCTGTATATATTAATTGACCAAAATGATTCACATTTCACCTGAAATTAAATTTTGTATGACAGGTACCGAAACCACCGGTTGTTGAGTAACCGCACTGATGCTATGTTGTTTTCTATATTAAGAAAATCGTACGCTAATATGGGATTCACACTAGCGTCGAAATGAGATAATTTTGAGTTTCAAATAAAAAGTGTTCATACCTACGCTTGCTAATTTCGTGAATGGATGCATTCAGTTCCGATAGTAAATCTATGACGGTGCCATGTTATAAAATGTTTTAATATAAAATTATTTTTTTTATATACATAAGTATAGGTATAACGTATAGTAATAATAATAGTTGAATGTTATTGTTTAACAGTTGGGTAGATAAAGTCGACTATTATATAGCTAACATTGGATAGATGCGGCGCTGCCTCGGGTTAATATTTTAAAATATCACTTTTTGGGTGGGTTTTGCCACTCCGGGTATATCAACAATTGTCAGGCACTCGCGTGGATATCAAGTCGACTATAGAGCCAACTGTAGAAAAGTACCCCAATGGGCGCGGAGCTCAAATAAATGGATAGATATTGTGTATGTATGAATCCTATGGTCGACGCTCTTTGGCTCCACATGCAGTTGATCAGAGTGCCTCTACGCGGCGTACAACTTCAATTTCTTTTTTTCAGATCACATCCCATATTTATTAAAACATTCCATGAGATATTTGTGTTTTGTATGTTATTCCATTATATTTTTCCTTTTTATATCACTTTACTTGTGCTGAACGGGGCCAGTAGCTTTGACAATTGTAATCTCAACTTTTTTTTTTAGTACTGAATAATTTTTCTTTTGTGTTTAAATCACCGAGATCAATAAGAATCCGTTGTTTAATCTTTGCGCAGCGAAAACTTTAATATTCCCTTATTAATTTGTTCTGTCATTGTCATTCAGAATCATTCAACTGCATTCAAGTTGAGTTTGTTCGATTTTATTTTCACATAATTTTGAACGAATTTCAACGAAATTATGTTGAAATGAGATAACTTCGATGTGTCAATTCGTATGGGAAATTATCTCATTTCGAGCATAATTTGGAAATTCGCAACGAAATTAGCTGTTTTGCCCTGGTGTGAATACCGTATAAAAATTTTACCAAAATCGGTTGGGTAGTTTCCGAGTCTATAAAAGGCAAACAGACATGCATTCATATTTATGGTATATAAATGTAGATCTAATAACTTGACTCCAGCACCACTTAGCGCACGTAGCGGGTCCAGATTTTACAATTTTCTCTTTTGGCACTGAACCAACATATATTTTGAATATGAGCATTTTTGTTCCATAAATATAGAAGTTGTTAATAACTTGACTCCAGCGCCACCTAGCGGGATGAAATATACTTAACAAAGAACTCTCATACTTACCAAATATACACAAAACAATTCATAAAAATCGGTCGGGCCGTTTCGGAGGAGTTCGACTACAAACACCGTGACATGAGATTTTTATATATTAAAGAACTAGCTGTCCCGCCCGGCTTCGCCCGTGTCTAAAAACTATAGTGTTAGTTACAATACATACATTGTCATTTTGTTCGAAGAATCAAAGACAGTGCGAACGCACCCCAAGATTGCGAATAAATTAATTTAAAAATCGGCCTATAATAGGCACAGGATGTTAATGAACTGGAATACGAAGCTTTACTTCATTGTGTGCATTAGTTTTTGTGTTTGTCTAACCGTAAGATTGACAGGTAAGAGCGTCACACTGAGATTTATATATTAATAAGATAGAGCGATGCCATGTCAAGTTTTATTTTTCCTGCCACACTCATCCGTGTGTTTACGATGACGCGTCCGTTCATTTAATGTTGGCAGATCCTTAGACAAGGCAAAGCGCTATCATGTGTTTCTTATAAAATCGAATGTCAAGACCCGAGGTACAATCTTGCAAAAGTCTGAACAATTACCGAAATGAAGCTTGTATACAAGCTGAGATCAGTGAAGAAGAGCAAAGAAGATCCCTGCATCAGGAAACCCAATGTCAATTGGTGTGTTTCGCAAAGATCTTGCTTTCAAGTAAAGTGATATCTAACACTTAGAACAGCAAAAAATTACTGGCAATTACTTTAGCTTTTATCTTGAGTAAAGTGAGTTGCGATGATTTTTCGTTTCGGTCTGTTTTGTTTTTATTATACGGCACCAATCCTTGTACAGTGAAACCTGTTTAGTTGGACAACCTTGTAGGTTGTTTTCTGCACCGAGAAAATTCCATACAAATGTTCCTCAAAATACCTTTATATGATGTCCACCTTCCTATCTTGGAACTTGGCCGCAAATATGAAAAGTTGTTGTTATCTCTCATATTAAATAACCTGCGAAAGTTGGCCAATGGTAGTTGATGCATTTTGTTCCATGTTTTCGGCTAACCACTTAAAAAAACGTCTAAGCATAGCGGTAAAATAACGAAATGTTCAATAAATATATCGATCTTTTATTTTTATTTAAAAAAACAAATAAAAAATACACACCTTTATAAGTTGGCTAAAAATTCTTGCACCGCGGGTGGTTAACTTACCAAGGTTTTACTGTTTATCAAAAAAAAAGCTTTACAAGCGGATTGACTAAGAATCGTTTTAGTGAGAGGCTTTTACTTTGCTTTACATAATTCTCACCAAATCACACCTTACTCGTAACAGTTTTGTATTTTTCAAAATTATTCGCCTCACCCTTTAATCTTTCAAGAAGTTCATTATAAATTCATGAAATGTTAAACGCATTTGCTACGTTCTGGTATTTTTTTCTACTGCGTCCTTGTTTTCAATGAAGTTTGGTAAATAAAACACATTAATTTCCCAAATATATTCTGCGATTGCGAATTTTATTCTTACCACCAAAATAAAACAAATTTGTATTCTCATGCGCAATCGTTTAGCTGAATTATTTATTTTGAAAAAGAAGTTATTTGAAGCACAAAGTTAACTGCTTAACTTAGCACAATTTGTACATAGATAACTGCTTGATTGGTATTTTGTGAAAACAATTTCCTTTTTTTTCTGTATCGGTACTTTTCACTGAATGATTTTGTTTTATGATGCACAGCGTCGTTTTTTTATCATACTTTTGTCATACTTTTAATTACACAACGATATGGGTGGTTGGTACTCCAGTTGATAATATGTATACTGAAAAGTTTTTCACTTAAGTTTTGATTATGAGTGTACTTTCTCTATCTACATAAGAAGCATTGATAGCTGCAAACAATAGTTTATCAAAGTATTTCTAATTCTTACCCATCTTCTCACAAAACCAAAACTTTATGTTGTCACGTTCTATTTCATCGAATAAGGGGTACTTCAACTGAAAGTATAAATTTACACAAAGAATTAAAATTCCCTATTCGGTGGAATTGAAAGCATAGTATTGGCATCTATACAAGTTTATCATCTCCTAAATAATAAATCATATTCATATTTTTGAGCATTAGATGAATTATAAGCAATCAATTGTATTTATGTCAATGCACGTCACATTCACATATCAAAAAGTCGACTAAACATCCACTGGAGAAAGCAAACCCACTTGATACTCTTAGTAGAAGGATACCAGAACCGGACTGATTATGTCACGACTGTTCCAAGTGTCAATTATCCTGAAAATTACTTCCAGAGTTGCTTTGTCAATCACACTTGCATCACGTTCTGTTAAAATAATTACTACCTCTCTATCTAATATTTATACGAATATTATAATCAATGCTGTTACATAAATACTTAATTTCCTTCTACAGATACATGACAGATGGTATGTTACTGCGAGAATGTCTTATGGAATTCGATCTCAAATCCTACTCGGTCATCATGTTGGACGAAGCCCACGAAAGAACAATTCACACAGATGTGCTGTTCGGTTTGCTTAAAACTGTATATATTGCCATAAATAATACAAGAACCGTTTAAGTAATTACCAAATATTTTATCTTTATAGGCTGTGCAAAAGCGACCTGAGTTGAAACTCATAGTAACCTCGGCAACATTGGATGCCGTCAAGTTTTCACAGTATTTCTTCGAGGCGCCAATTTTTACCATTCCAGGACGAACGTTCCCTGTCGAAGTCCTATACACGAAGGAGCCTGAAACCGACTATCTCGACGCATCTCTAATCACTGTAATGCAGATTCATCTAAGAGAGCCACCAGGAGATATTCTTCTCTTTCTTACAGGTCAGGAAGAAATTGACACAGCGTGTGAGATTTTATATGAAAGAATGAAGAGCCTTGGACCTGATGTACCTGAATTAATTATTCTGCCAGTTTACTCGGCGCTGCCATCAGAAATGCAAACGAGAATTTTCGATCCTGCTCCAGCTGGCAGTAGAAAGGTTGTGATCGCAACAAATATCGCTGAAACTTCACTCACCATCGATGGAATATACTACGTAGTAGATCCGGGATTTGTGAAACAAAAAGTTTATAACTCAAAAACGGGTATGGACTCTCTGGTGGTTACACCAATATCCCAAGCAGCTGCTAAACAGAGAGCAGGTCGTGCCGGACGCACTGGACCTGGCAAATGTTATCGATTATATACAGAACGAGCGTATCGTGATGAAATGCTACCAACTCCAGTTCCAGAAATACAGCGAACAAACTTAGCAACAACCGTTTTGCAACTGAAAACCATGGGAATCAACGATTTACTGCATTTCGACTTCATGGACGCACCTCCTGTAGAATCACTGGTAATGGCTTTGGAGCAGCTCCACTCACTCTCAGCTCTTGACGATGAGGGTCTTCTTACACGCTTGGGACGGCGGATGGCCGAATTTCCTTTAGAGCCCAATCTATCTAAAATGCTCATTATGTCAGTAGCCCTCCAGTGCTCCGACGAAATCCTAACAATAGTGTCCATGCTGAGCGTACAGAACGTCTTCTATCGACCCAAAGACAAGCAATCATTGGCCGACCAAAAGAAAGCTAAATTTAACCAAGCCGAAGGTGATCACTTGACCCTGCTGGCTGTTTACAACAGTTGGAAAAATAATAAATTCTCGAATGCATGGTGCTACGAAAACTTTGTTCAAATACGAACACTAAAACGCTCGCAAGATGTTCGAAAGCAATTGCTGGGAATCATGGATAGACATAAGTTGGATGTAGTCTCGGCTGGAAAGAATACTGTGCGAATCCAGAAGGCTATCTGCTCGGGTTTCTTTAGAAATGCAGCCAAGAAAGATCCGCAGGAAGGATATAGGACACTAGTTGATTCTCAAGTTGTGTACATTCATCCATCTAGTGCGCTTTTCAATCGTCAGCCAGAATGGGTTGTTTACCATGAACTTGTGCAAACCACAAAGGAGTACATGCGTGAAGTCACCACCATTGATCCAAAGTGGCTTGTTGAGTTTGCATCTTCATTTTTCAGATTCTCGGATCCAACCAAACTGAGTAAGTTCAAGAAAAATCAACGTCTTGAGCCGTTGTATAATAAATACGAAGAACCTAATGCATGGAGAATATCAAGAGTTCGACGAAGAAGAAATTAAATCATATTTGTCTTCCATTTTATGGTCAAATACTATAGCTGTTGTTTGCGTTTCTCCAAACCAAATAAAATATAGAAAAGGAAATAGATTTGTTTTTCTTTAAGAATGAGTTTTTTCCTTACAAGATGTAAAAATGGCTCTGTTTTATAGAAACAGAATTTGATTTCAAACAAGCTTTTTCATACCGTTTTCCTAAAGCTAGAGCAACCTTATCACTTAAGTAATAGTATCTTGTCGGTATGTAAAGAGACGTTACGAGAAACGTGTGAACGGCTCGGCGTGATGTAGTGCATTGGACGTCTTCTATTTGACGCCTTTTGCCGAGTCTGGCGCGCCACAATGATGGGTACACTATACGAGGCAAACCTAAAGATCATTGCCGTGAACCGGGATCGAGAGAAGAACAACCCTTCGCTGTTAAGCAAACGCACTGATATGCTTTTAGCAAGCGAAAATGAGCTTAACTAGAAACAGAAAAATTACAACAATACAAAAACTACCATGTAGTTGAAAGAGACCGGCGTCATTTAGACAAGGCGGTGAGGTCGGTATCTTGTTACGTAAAGGATCGCATAAGACATAAGATTATATAGTTTAGTTTAGTTAGACTTTTATTTCAAATTAGTACTTAACAATGATTAAATAACTTAGTCTATTTGGTTTGGCCTAAGGCCGTCTGACAGATAAGATTACATATAGCGGGGATGTTCATACGTAGGTTTCAGGTGTTGTAAGCGTGCATCATGTACATTCCTCTTCATACTGGGAGACGAATGTGTGTGGTGTTCCTGTATGCGCCGGCATCACCTTAAAATACTCAATTTTTAGATGAGCTTGAAACACTTTTTCGTTGCCTCCAGGTTCACTCGGAAAATTATTAGTTTCTGGCCGGAGATCATAACGCTAATAACGCGGCATGGAAAACATGACTCCGATCAAACCATTTATAGCATATGGTTGTCGGGTGTGGTTAAATGTAGCGCCTTTCTACGTGGAAAAGACTAGAATCTTTGAGAGGCAGTGTCCTAGGACCTGTCTCAGACTGTACAGAACCCAATACTTCTAGTTCATAAAATTTTATCCCAACAAGGCCCTGTTCGATGGGGCACAATTGAACAGGATTAAAAATGTCCTCATTTAGGCGATTCGAATGCATATTGCGTTGGCAATGACCAGCTCGGGGTGGGTCGATATAAAATGAAATATAGATACTATCGATACTATGGGAATATTCCCGCTAATATTTTTAAATTTCAATCAGCAATGATCTACATATATTTCAGTATGCATATTTTGCTTGGCTGCAGACCATCGATGATCGGTAGCTAGTAATATTAAAAATAAATTAAATAGATATGAAAATGCATCAAAGAAACGTCCACATCAGTAAAGGAACTAGAAATTCCTCACGTAAAGGAAAGACAACAAACCAGAAAATAAATAGAAAACTGGAAATTATAAACACTGATGACTCTAGCTATCCTATTCACTGTGCCAACAATATTTCGAAGCACAAAATAATTTGTTAAGAGCTTATGATTATTAAAAGCAAAAGAAAATTGCAATAAAAGTTTAACTAATACAAATGAATTATAAATCTAAGGAAGTAAGGACTACCTTGCCGAAAAGGCCCCTAAAGGTTTAAGTGTTTTGAGATTACACATCTTCCTCAATACAAATGAATGTTTAAAAATATTTTAAATTTGTTTGCCTAAACAGTGAATAGGTCAGAATATGAAACCCTTCGTATTTTCTCCATTAGTGAGCAAAATAGCTTTTTAAAATGAAGTCAGAGTTTTTTTAAAGGTTTAGTTATTTAAGTCTCACCTTTAAAAATGTGAAAATGTTGTAAAAGTTAAAAGATTGGCTGAGCTTTTGAAAGATTATGGTAGCAATTTGGGCGCCAGGCGCAGCTGTGTATACAATAGCCTAATTAAGTGTCTTAGTCCTAATCTTACCAAGTGTGTGTGCATTATACAATACGAATGCATTAAGAAGCTTTAAGAATTTTTCAAGCTTGATTACTCTACTGGCATTAGCAACTTATCATGAAGTAGGAACTGGGTTTGTATGGCTTTTTGTGTATACTTTCTTTCTCTTTTCAAGACAGACAGATCTGGAACAACTCCGACAACGCTATCATTGGAATATTCAGCTCAAAAACAGATGAAGTTACCGGAACAGGAGTCTTCTGGGAAGAACTATGCATAAACCAGTCTTACCGTTTAGCAGACTATTGCAGCCTCTTTCAATCAGAGATACATATATGCTATTAAGAAAGCAGCAGAAATTGTTCAAGCAATGAAATTAGCCACAACGGAAATCACGATTTGCGTGAACAGCCAAACCGCACTTAAAGCACTGGATTCCACTTCCGTAAACTAAAAATGAGCAAAGGATTCCCTCACGGCACTTAAAGTGATAAGACACCACACAGTTCTACTCTGATGCGGGTACCCAGTTGGAATAAAAGGGAACGAAATAGCAGACAGACTGGCCAGGAACGGCTCTGATATAAATATAACACTAGCGTACAGACAGGTCCTGCATGCTTTCAACACAGTTAAAAATCGATTAGACCGCATCACCACTAATTTAGCCGAGGACCGATGGCGCAACGCTAGCGATTGTGCCATAACCCGCAACCTGTGGCCCGCAGTTGACCAGAAAAGAATAATATCCCTACTTTCTATGAGAAGAAGCCAAATCCACGTACTCGTCGGTATCATAAATAGACACTGTACAATAGGACACCGTAGAGCAAGTGGTTAGTGCGTCGGACTACTGAGCCAGCGGTCTTGGGTTCGAATCCCAACGCAAATACCTAAAAAGTTTTTCACAGTGCCCACCTCTTCCAAATGCCTGACAAGCATTCAAGAGTATCATTTTTCATGTAAAGCTTCCTAACTCGCCGTTCGGAGACGGCAGAAAACTGTAAGTCCGTTCCATTCGTGCAAAAATATAACGCGCCCACACAAATGGTTGCGGGAAGCTAGGCTTGGTTCTACCTAGGACTGCTGAAGCCAAATATTACAATAGCAAACATGGCCAAAAGATACGGCATCCTTACAAATGAATTCTGTAGAAGCTGCATGGATGAGGATGAAATAGAATCTGTAGCACACCTGCTTTACCACTGCCCGGCTCTTTAAGAACGGCGCCCATCTTGTATTGGAGCACGGATCTTCGAATGCCTGGATGACCTGTCCAGAGTGCCGCTCACAGACCTAAAAGGATTAAGATATAAGATCGAAATTTAATACCTTTATGGCTTCTGGGTTAAATTTCATCTACCGCCACCAACCCTCCCAACCTAACCTAGCCTATTGCCTGTTTTGTGAATCGAAAGTATGTAAGTATTATACATGAGACATGACATCAAGACCTTACGTCTGGTTAATCACATATTGGGACTGAAAGACGCCATATGTGCTTAAAAATGTCAAGTGTATGTTAAGAAGAACAGAAATTTACTTATTCTACAGAAATATCAACAAAAACCCGTAGTAATGGGAATCCCTGCAGATGACCAAAGATACATGATCATATATCACAAATAAATTACCACAATCAAATTTGTAATTTTCTATTTATTTATTTTTTTAATTATGATGATTCGGTAGTCTTATCGCCGACTCACAATGGGGCAAAGAGGCCCAAAAGCTGGCATTAATTCAATTTACTAAATTGAGAATATCTATATTTTTTTATTATTTTTTGATAAGATAATATCCACATTATTAAAAAATGCAAATGATTTTTTTTTAGACTTATCTGATTCATCACAGCGCAGCTTAGTTGAAGCCTGATTTTTTCTCAGTTGACTCAAAAAAAAAAAATTGTTTTTTTTTTCTTCTTTGTATGAAACTCGAATTTTTGTTAATCTGTGAATAATTTTGAAATCTTGGTATGGAGCCTTCAACTTCAGATATGTAACAATGTGTACGGCACAGAAAAAAGAAATAAAATAAAAAATTGTGTAAAATAGAGGTGAAAAAAGGGTATTTTTAAGGACTTCCTAAATCCCGTAGACTTTTTGTTGGGTTCCGGACTCGTCCGAGTTTTTATTTTTGGGTCATATAAATGTGTGTGATGTGTATTTTGTATTTCCGTTAAAAAATCGTGCCCTTTTCGTGATATTCGGATTTTTTAAAGTGCCTTCGGTACACATTTTTTTCCCTTTTTTTAGGATTTTCTTCAAGTTTAATTTTTTTTGGCAAGATCGAAGTTAAAAACAAGCTTTTAACGGACCAGGAGTAGACGATTCTGGTATTTTCGTTTTCTGTTTAGTCCCCATTAGACTTATAAGTGATGAACATATCATCTGACAAAACCCTCGTCCAGCTTCCACGAATTATTGCAAGCGTAAAAGGGGGTGGGGAAGGTAAGTGTAGCTGATAAAAATTAGATCTTTAAAAAATCTTCTTTAAGTTTTTACTTACTTACTTACTTAGTTGGCGCTACAGCACGAGGTGAACCTGGGCCTGCTTCTCGCAACCATTTGTGTGTGCGTGTTATATTTTTGCACTTTAAGTTTTTAATATTGAAAAATAGGCACCTTTCAGAAAAGTGGGCGTTTTAGTGGGCGTGTCGGGTTTAAAAATAATTTGGGACTGGTCTCAGAAGCTATCATGTAAAATTTCACGTTCTTAGCTGTAACGGCTGATTTGATACCACATTTTAGGACACTGTGCGACTGTTCAAAACAAAAGCAAATCCATTAAATAGGAAATGTAAAACAAAAATCATCATGAAGTGTGTTTTCTAGTGACCAGATAATTGATATTATAAATTGATTATAAATATAACCGAAAAAAACCAGTTCATTATTGAGATTAAAAAACGCGTTTCATTTATTTTAAATACATGATACGAATACATATGTATGTATATTTGTAGTATATTATAACTATTGCTCCCAGTCATGCTCATGATAAGATAGACATTCCTTGAACGTTTTTCAATTACGCAAAGTCACGTCAGAAGGTGCTTTCTATTTCGATTGCAACGTGTGGATACTTGTTTCGTACACTAAAGCCAATCAAAACACTAAAGGTTAATGTTTTTTTAGTTTGGCATTTGAGCTGTCGTCATTTCTACCTATGAAATATACATTAAACGAATATTTGTGTTTCCGTTTATTCATTGAAATGTTAAATTTTGATTTCGGTCAACGTGTATGGGTTCATTAGGAGCACATTCACAACTTGCTTGCGCCATTCAAGTGTGTGTGTGTTATGTTTTATTCACTGATTTGAAGTGCTAAAATAGATTTGAATTGCTATGCTAAATTTGAATTGAAGGCTAAGGTAAAGATATACAATTACTATAGAAGTAGGGCAATTGCTTATATCTGATTGCTCTCACTTGTGCATAAGGTATGTATGTATGTGTATATAATGTATAATTATACACTTACTCGTATGGTTTGCTGGTAAAATCTTGTAATGTGTTCCACATACAATGAGTACGCATGTACTAATCACGAAACTAACCAAGAGGGTTTTATTGGTTTAGTGATAGATAACCATACTAAAATGACACAAATCCACGCGCCTACAAATGAACACTTTATTTCCTCCATCAGATTTTATAGCCGATAATGGGGTTTTGGGGAAATCCAGAATTTGAGAAACTATGAAATTGGGTATTTAAAGACCCAAAATGGCACAATAAAAAAAAATTGTGATATATACAGTTACGGACAAAACAATAAGACCACCACAACATCTTTCGGAAAATTAATCAACAAAGTCAAATTTTCAAATTTTTTTAAATAGTCTTTTATTTACCTTATCATAAACAGTAAACTAAGTAAAAAGAAAATTCAGATAATCACATTAAATTTTTATTAAAAAACAAAATTTGTTAAGTAACAAATAAAAATTATGGACAAAACAATAATACCACTTCAATGAACTTGGGTTTTCTGTTTTCATTTAGCTAGCAAAGTGGTTTTTCGTCAGTATTTTACCCCTTATTTTTAACTAATGCACGGATTTTTTTCTTGCAAAGATTCCACCAACGTGCGACAAGTAGCAGTGGGTATCGTGTACCAAGCTTATTGGACCTTGCTTCAGAGTTCTTCTTTATTTAGTGATTTTTCTCGCCATATGTGCTTTTTACAAGCCCACAAGTTTTGCAAGGAATTCAGATCTAGAGATTGGGCGGGCCAGCTCATCAGATCAATGATATGCTCCGGAATCCACCCTTTTAACTCTAACCGTCGTTTGCTTAGAGTCGTTATCGTTATCCTGCATAAATTGCTACCTCAATGGCATTTTTTTTTTAATGTTAATGTTCAGATTCTGGTCCATGATCACTTTGATCAAAAATATTAGATTCACACCATGCCAGGAAAAACAGCCACTAAGGCCCGGTTTTTCAGTGAGAGTTTAAACTTTCAGTCAGCTAAACTACAAAAAAGTTTAAACCGCTAGTGTTTTACAGTAAATTATTAAGGATGTGAACTCGGAAGGTAATTGTGAAAACTTAATTATCATAAGTTTTAACAATTTATTATATTTTAAATATAGAACCACCACAGAATTTGCCAGAGAAGACTCCACTTGTTAAAACATTTCAAAGACAAGAGGGTGCTGCGACCGGAGCAGAAAAATCAATGTCAGCATCATATTTGCAACGGAAACGCAAACTCAACTTTAGTAAGGATCTATGTTCTGATAAATGGCAACAACTTGCCGAAGAAAAGATTAAACAAGTTCAAACGGAAAACAAGTAGTCTCAAGAAAGGCATAATTTGGAAGTGAAATTTTTGCAAGAGGACCACGAACTGAAAATGAAAATTTTGAAAGATGAATGTGACCTTAAAAAAGAATAGCAGCTTTGCGAAAAGCTATGTAAATTTAAAAATAAAATATATTTAAATCATTTCATTATTTTATGTATCTATTTATTTATAACTATTTTGTTACTACACATTTGGATTTTCAGGAATGTTTCCGAAATACTCTGTGAATACTTCTCTTCTCGTCCCTATATCTTCCAATGAGTCAAATACCAAACTGTCAACATCTAATGTACACTGCACTTGCTCTTCTGTAGCATCATCGAGCGAATATTGTGCAAAATTCCTGTTGCCACAACAATATGGTGCTCAATTTTAAACGTAAGCCTATTGCGAGAACTGGAAAACGTCGCTTCCATACTCCAAAAAGTCGTTCTATAGGGTTCCTGGTTGCAGTTTGTGCCCTATTCTGACAAGTCCGTTAAGGAGTCATGATGTATGGCTTGTAGGGATAACTACTGTCAGCCACAATAACTTTGTCACCAAATTGAATAGACTCAAATCTCGCACAAATTCTAGAGTTCGCAAATATTGTTGAGTCATGACATGATCCGGGCCACCGTGATACAACATCGAGAATTTTGAAATTAGAGTCACATAGTGCTTGGACGTTCAATGAAAACAAACCTTTTCTGTTTCGGAATATTTCTCCTCTCTGTCCACCTATGTAGGTAATTAAATATGAAGATAAAGACCATCAAATTAATTTATGAATAAATAGCGTAATGATTTAACGAAGAAACCTGGCGATTGGATTTTGACATGGGTACAATCTAATGCTGCAATTGTTCTTGGAAAACGGGCTATACGATATAAATCCATTACTGCCGAATTGATTTCCTCATCGGTTTCAGGAAACTTAATGTACTGGTCACGTAGCATGCAAATTGCTATTGATACACGTTTAACCACTATTGATGCTGTAGATTTAGACACACCACAAAAATCTCCAGCTGCTAATAGCATACCTCCACTAGCGAAAAAACGAAGAGTTAGCAGAAACATTGTTTCTGCTGACATAGCATAGTTCCTAATAAAAAAAAAATGATATTACTACTTTTCCTGAAATAGCATTTATTTTCACTTTACCACTTTGTTTTGTTTTCTATTCTAGCTGCTATTTGATTTAACACTATTTGAGCCGTTTGCTTGCTTAATCGAAATCGGTTATAAAATCCATACGTTGAAATGGTTTGGTCTTAACTGAATCACTCTTATTTGGGGTGGCTGAGCAATAACAGACACATATTCCAAATCGCTTGCACTTTCAATATCCAAACCCATTTTATATTATTTATTTAATTATTTAATGAAATGTTCACTGAAAATAATTCTAGAATATTTCTCGAGTTACAAACAAGAAACAATTATCTCTGTAATGAAGTTTATTATTTGAGAATAACAAATTTTAGTTTAAACCCTCAGCTACGACCGTTTAAGTTAAACCAAGTTTAAACTGACGTTTTGGTTTAAGCTAGCACTGAAAAATTCCCTTTTGCTTTAATCGTCAGTTTAAACTTTTCGTTCAGTTAAACTGAGTTTAAACCCTCACTGAAAAACCGGGCATTAGTTAAGAGAAAAGTAAAAAATCAAAAAAAAAACTAACTAAACTATGTACAAATGTACATAGTTGCCTAATAAATAAACTAATTCCTGATAAGTACACAGACATTATATTCTAAAGATACCCTCATTAAATTATGGATATTCTAATTAGTTAGATGAAAATATTTGATTTTTGAACCCATTTAGCTGTATCACAACTAATTAATCTAATTATTTTAACATATTAAACTCGCTTTTTAGTTATAACAATAAGTACATCAAGTTTAACTCACTTTCCATAGATAGAATATGTATACATTATGTAGGTCTCTATAAAAAAATCAAAATAAGGGAAACTCTGACGTGGTTTTTTTTTTTTTGTTTGTGGAGACACCAACAGTGAGACAGGCTCAGCGCCCGCTCTAGCAGTTACGTCGCCCCGGACAAAAAGACAAATTGACGGTCCTTTAGAATTTTTTTGGAAGTTATATGTACTTCTATACTGGAGGTACTTTTATACATACTAGGGGTAAACATTTTGAAGAACGCTACCTCAAAGAAACGCTGCCAAAAGAACGTAAACCACAAAAGAATGAAGAATAGAAAACAATGCAAATGAATAGGAAACTAATAGATACACAATTTCAAAATATTTTGGTACGAAAAATATAGGTTATTTTATGTGAAGAAAAACATCGGCACATACCGTAAATAGACACATATTTAGACACATATTTAAGAAAATGAAAAAGAAGTATAACTTCCAATGAGTATCACTCGCATATATTTTTTTTTTAAATAAAGATACATACATACATACATACATACATACAAATACATACAAATTTTGTATCTTAATATTAATCTTAATATAAAGGATGTATATAAAAATCACGAGTCACTGTGTTCGTACACGCTAATCTCCAAAACCGCCCAACTGATTTCAAGAAAAAGTCGAACTAAGAACTAATGAATGACAAGTTTTTTTTTGAATTTTAAGATAAGGCAAGACTTACAGCAAATTAAATTAAAGTTCCTTGCACTTTTCCAGCAATTTCAACTTTAAGGTCCCGAAAAAAAGCAGTTGAGTTTTCCTATGAGGAAAACGTACGAGGTAATTTTAGACCCTCAAGAAAGATTTAGGGTTGAGTTCAATGTCAAAGTCAACGCGTCAATTGCTCTATCTCTTCGGGTGATGTGGAAAAGACCAAACATTTTTTTGCTTTTGGGGGGCTTATTTTTTTTCCTGCGCCAGTCGCCAAAACGCTGCCTTTTTTTCATTTGCAACACTTTACCACACAAATGGCGAAGACTTCAAATCTTGCGTAAATTTCGAGTTTGATTTGGACTTGAAATTTGTTGGTATGTACCAGCATTTGCATTATTCTCAAAATGATAGATGTCGCCATTCAATTTAAATTATTCACACTATCAAAAAAAAATTGTTTTTTACTTTAGCTTTTGATCATTTTGTTGACCCATGAACTGGCCAATTTTGGTAAACATCTTCTTTATCACTTTCGTATGCTCGCTATTTAATTCATTGAAACACTGCTTGCCGTTTTAGATTAGAGCTACTATATATGGAATCATAACTTTAGTAAGCTGCATAGTATTTGATAATATGGCTTAACTGTAAGTTACAAAAACAGATACATACTTAAGGGATCTAAATCTAGAAAGTGTCCAGGAACTACCTAGGTAAAGAGAATGCAGACAACCATCATCATCGAATCGGCCAACCTATAAACCCGGAAATACGACGAACAAGGGTCACAAATCGCAGCATATTAAAAAAAAATTAAACCACATGACTCACGACTCACTTAGCTTCTAATCAATTAAATTAAGACATTTAAATAAACAATATACAAGTGATAGAAAGCCACTGATAACTATGTTATTGACTTGGTCAGCCGCTAGAAATGCTATTATCTTCGGGTCTTCAATAATTTTCCCGATTTTCTCGATCAGGACATGCTTTTCACTGTCGCTGATGTTATGATAAGTGAATATAAGTGAAATTCGAAGCTCATATTGGGAACTTACCATATGGTCAAACGGCGAACCCACCCTAGACCCAAAATGTGTAGTACACTGATGGATCGAAAATGGGCTTTGGTGTTGATGCTGGGGTCTTTGGGCCCAATACCAGAATCTCCGTCCCTCTTGCATCATTCCCCAGCGTGCTTCAAGCTGAGGTCCACGTCATTAAATCTGCGCCTTAGTTAACCTACAGAGAGGCATCAAGGGCGCTAACATAAATGTCTTTCAGACAGCCAATCCGCACTCAAAGCTTTGAGCTCCTACTATTTGGACTCGAGACTGGTAATGTGCTGTTTCAATAGTCTCCAATCCCTAGCTACTCGCAGTAAGATCAAACTCTGGTGGGTACCTAGTCGCAGAGGCATTGAAGGAAATGAGATTGCGGATGAGCTGGCTCGTTCGCACTCTACTGCCACATTCCCAGGCCCGGAAACTTTTTGTGGCATAAACTGGGCAACAATCTCAGCCTTAATCAACAAATGTACTCTCCGACGCTCTCATTTGAGAAATGTCCCAGGGCTTAAACAAGCAAAACTGTTAATTAAGTCGTATACCCACCACACGGAACTTCTAAACTACAATAAGATCGATAATAGGTATCTAACAAATTTCCTCTCCGGTCATTGCCAGTTACTATACCACCCAAACAAGTAAGGCCTGACCGATTGTCGACTTTGTTTAGAGGAGGTCGAGACAGCCGAGCACGTCCATTGTGATTGCCCTGCATTTTTCGGGGTCAGACGGCGTACCTACATAAAGAACTCTTCAGTCCTTATGAATGCGTCAACCAATGACACATTAGCCTTTATTAGAAAGGTTGTTTGATTTAGATTCAATTTAGATTAAATTAGATTTTGTTTATTCCTTTCTTATTTTGCATTACATTTTTACAAAAATCAATAAGAGCACACAGAGCGAAAAAGTACTACCTAAAATCAATAAGATTGCCTTATTGGACAATTTTACTATGGAATCTGATTAAATGCATTAAAAAATATGGTATTTCCATAGAGAAATCTTAATGGTTTAATGAAGAAAATCTTTTTAATGGCGCAAATTCATAGTCAGCCCATGAATAGTGCCTATAGCCGACTATAGTTACAGCCGGCTATAAATAAAAAAGCCGGCTATAACTTTTCATTATTCATAAACACATTTTTGCCTGTGTATAAGTTAGTATCGACTTTCATATGTTTTTGTAAAGTGATTTGAACGAACAAACCGAAACGTCAAAATATTATATGAGAAATTTATAGCCGACTCTAATTATTTAAAATTACGTTTGCGTCATTTTAAATTTCGAGCCGGCTATAAGTGACTATGAATAACATATAAACTCTAATAAGGAGATCTTCTTAAAACTATAAGTTTTCTTATAATTTATATAAATGCGTCGTATACGAAACGGTACATTACGGATATTCAATGCTACAAATAATACGAAAATCTTATTATTACTTGGTTTTAAGAAGTCAACCCCATTTAAAAATGTTGTCTGTAAGCGCCAATAATCAGATCTTCTTAAAACTATAAGTTCTCTCTTATTTTATAGTATGTGTACATAAGTGCGTAATTGCATACGAAACTGTGCAATACGGAGCGCATTTAAGTTCAGTTTTCATGGCGCCCGAACGTATCGAGAACTAAAAATTATTGCGACTTCAATATAATCATGGAAAATAATCCTGAAAACTTAAGTGAAAGTGAAATTACTGCAATAATAAGTCCGATTATGTCCGATGGTGAGTAATAACATTGAAATATTAATAATCTAAAAAGAAAAACAAATAAATTCGCTTAATTATTTTTTGTTAAAGTATTTCAGAGAAAAAGTGCTGCTTTTAACACAATTATTGTGTTCCATGGGAAACCGTCAGTGAATATTGGAAAGAAACAAGTAAGCTAAGGACTTTACAATTTCAATCAGAGAGACAGTTTTCATTGACAACAGTTTTACAACACTGGCCGTGTTTTAATGACACTAATGGATTCGAACTGGTAAGTCTCATTACGTCAATATTTCAAATTTTCAATGCATTCAAAGTAAACGTGATATATTTTGAATCCCAGATTGACATAGATTTCGAAACCCTTCATCCTAGGAAAGGAAGCTTACTTTTGCCAAATTCGACGATATTTACACCAACATTTTATTGTATATTGAAGAGGAAATCAAAGAAAAACATCCAAGGAAATGCTGCTATTTTGAGCAAAGACGGAATTTCAAACGGTTATCTTTTCTGCAAAAATGAACCAAACTATTAAATAATTTAATTTCTTCTTAGATTCTAAAGACTGCATTACATCTCTCCTGCTACATTCCTTACTATTCCTTGAAGAAAAAATACAAGCTGACAATAGTAGATGCGCAAGAAGATTTCTTAGTGGTACGTTAAAGTGACAAACGATTTAATGCCTACTTTGGACAAAATAAGGCAGTCGTTCCTTAAGAGGAAGGAGACAATGCAGCCAAGAATTGTCGTCATAGGACCGGAAATATGGGATCTCAAGGAATTCTATGTCTTTCACGATGGCATAAAATTTAAATACTGTACGTATTCCAAATGCTTAGACATTATTATGAAATTATGTTCCGTTTTTAAAATTGAATATACACAAAGAGCAAGTAGTTTGACATTTTTAGAACAATATTTTTTCGAAATAAAATTTGAATTATTCTCTTCAGTTTCAATTTTAGTGAGTAAACTTACTTAGGTTAGGTTAGGTAGCAGTGGCTGCCAGTAACAAGTACCAGCACACTTAGGCCTATAGAGGTCCATTGTGATACCAAGGATCTTGGGGATAATCACCCCGCTACTCAAGTGAACCATTTGGAACTTTGTACAAAGCGAAGAAGGCTTCCTACGTCTTTTTGTGTAAGATCACTTAGATCATCGAAGAAGTATTCTCCTAGGTGAAGTTTCCTGCTACGAAAAAGAGCTGGACACGAGCAGAGGAGATGTGTTGGACTTTCCTCCTCCTCTTCGTCTCTACAGCTTCTGCAGAAGTCATTCGAAATGACGCCAAGTCTAGTAGCGTGTTTGCCTATAAGGCAGTGTCCTGTGATGACACCGATAATCATACTAATATGTAGTCTTTTTAGTGACAAAAGCTATCTAGAGCGGTTAAGATCTAATCTAGGCCAGATTTGCTTTGTAGCAAGGCAGGTGGTTCCACCTTCCCATCTAGCGTTGGTTTTATTGACTGTGTCAAGTTTGAGTGCTAGCTTGTAAGTAGCGAGTGGCATACCTATATATTTCTTATCGGGTAGAATAGGTATTGTTGTTCCTATTTTAGCGAGCTCGTCAGCTTTGCAATTCCCTGGAATGTCTCTGTGCCCCGGCACCCAGCAAAGGTGAATGTTAAACTGCTTAGCCATCTCTATGAGAGATGAACGGCAGTTGGAGGTGGTCTTAGAAGTGGATGAGACTGATTCCCGAGATTTCAACGCCGCCTGACTATCCGAGAAAATGATAATATCGTTAGTGGATATTACATTCCTCTTGATCCAGGACAGTGCTTCCGAAATCGCCATGATCTCCGCTTGAAACACGCTACAGTGATCAGGGAGGCGAAAGGAGAGATTTAGTTTTAATCTGTCTGAGAAAACACCTCCTCCTACACCATCATTGGTTTTAGAGCCATCAGTATAGAAGTGTATCGACTTGTCTGTTACAGCACCTAGGTCATCCCAGAAAGACCTATCTGGAATAGTGACCTTAAAGTTTTTGTCAAAATTGGGCTTGGGTACAGTGTAGTCTATGTTTTCGGGAAGGGTAAGATTGTCTAGTATTATGGAGTGGCCAGTGTAGTTACTTGACCACTGTGAGATTGTTTTGAGTCTTATGGCAGAACTGGTTGCCATTTGCTTACCAATTAAGTCTAGGGGTGGGAGATATAGTAGGATGTCTAATGCTGCGGAGGGTGTTGATCTTAATGCTCCACTAATGCACAGACACGCTAATCTTTGTACTTTCCCCAAGCTGTCGCGATGTATAGCTTTATCTAGGGCGGTCCACCAGACCACTACGCCATACATCAGAATCGGTCTGATGATAGATACATAGAGCCAGTGGGCGATGCGGGGTTGAAGACCCCATTTGCTGCCGATGGCTTTCTTGCAGGAGTAGAGTGCTATGGTAGCTTTCTTTACTCTTTCTTGGATATTGAGTTTCCAACTAAGCTTACTATCCAAGATGAGACCTAGGTACTTTGCTTTGTCGGTGAAAACTAACTTGGTACCATATAAAGAAGGGGGGTCTATCTGAGGGATTTTGTATTTCCTAGTAAAAAGAACCAACTCCGTTTTCTGAGGGTTAACCCCCAGTCCACATTTGTCGGTCCATTTCGAGAGCTTATTTAGTGCATTTTGCATGAGTTCATTGATCGTGTGAAGATGCTTGCCGGAAATAGCTATAGCGACGTCATCAGCATATGCGATTACTTTGCATCCCACACCTTCTAGGAGTAGCAAAAGTTCATTTACTACCAGGTTCCAAAGAAGGGGGGATAGGACACCACCTTGGGGGGTGCCTCTGCTGACAAATCTCCTGGAAGAGGACTCGCCCAGCTTGGTGTTGATAATTCGACTAGAGAGTAGTAAATTGATCAATTTGCGAAGCGAGTTCTCGACCTTGAGATTTGAAAGGGCATCTATTATAGCCTCCGATTTAACATTATTGAAGGCACCTTCTATATCCAGGAAGACAACCATTGTGTATTCTTTGCAGTAAATCGTCTTCTCAATGGTGCGTACTAGGGAGTGCAGTGCAGTTTCTACTGATTTACCCTTACAGTAGGCACGTTGGGATTCTGATAGCAGTCTTGATTCAATGCTGCTGCGAAGGTGGGTATCGATCAGTCTTTCTAAAGTTTTTAAGAAGAATGATGATAGGCTAATAGGTCTGAGATCTTTTGGACTAGCGTGAGAGCTCTTTCCCGCTTTGGGAATAAAAACTACTTTGACTTCCAACCATAATTTGGGAATGTAGGTATTATTTATACAAAAACTATACTTTCCAGCCAGGGCAGTAAACTTACTTAAAAATAATAAATATTACCTAAAAAATTAAAAAAAAATGTCCAAACTATATTGTTTCTTATGTGAAAATAGCTTTCTAACAAACTCATGGATCACATAAAAGGTCAACACGGTGTACCATCAATTTATAGAAAGTAAATAACAGAAGTTTTGATTATTTAAACTGATTTATGAAATAAAATATCATATGAATTGTTTCCTGCAATAACCTATGTTTTTGATTGTTTTTTTTAGAATTAATATAGTTTTTGTTATTTTATATATTACTTTTTTCGGAAAAAAAGAAGTTAACTTTTTGTGTATTCATACTATATGAAAAATATGTAAAGAAGAAAAAACAAATAAAATTCTTAAAAAAAAGAGAATCACCTACATACTTTCTTTCTAAGAAATAAACCACAGCGATATTTTATAAGATCCTTTTAATTTCAAAAAGTTTCTCACATTAATTTTCAAGAAGTTTTCCATATTATTTCCAAGCGTTTGTCACATTTCAATAAGTTTCTCCTATTGTTTTTAAGAGATTTTCACATAGCCTTCAATGAGTTTTCACATTTTTTCAAGAAACCGCCATATTGAAATTCAATAAGATATCTTGTTAAAATAATGTGGCTATCATATAGAAGATTTTAGTAAGATTTTCTCTATGGTTTTAATACGACTTTCATCCAAGAACCATAGAGAAATCTTATAACTTTTCTTCTATTTTATGTGGTTCTTTTAGCTCTGTGCATGGAACTAAGCCGTCTGCCGACAATTTAAATTTTTCCACAATAGCTTATTTATTTTATGTTAGGTTTAATAAAGCAGCGTTCTAATATGAGTGCAATCGACGTAATTAATTCCATTTTATTAGTAGACAAAAAATCAAATGCTGACACTATGGGAATAATGAAGTGGTCGTTCTTCCCATAGCATTAAGTTTCTTTTAAGTTAGCGATAATATTTATGTACAACGCCCGACCTTGACACCCAATCCTTCTCCTCATATCAACGATGTGCTCCCAGACGACCAAGTGCGTCTGGTCGCACGCTCGAATAAGACACCCATCCCAACTATTCCCAGGTTCCCATAAATAATATTTTAGTTTTAAGATTCATTCTGTCGATGGTATCAAGTAAGGAAAGTAATCAGTGTGATAATAAAACGATTTTGTATTTGAAGCAAGAAAAAGTTGTGTGTTGTTTTGTTCTATATAAAAATTAATTGTAACATTTTATGTATATTTATATACATACATCTATATTAAACGAAATTTATACATTAGTAAATTATATAAATCTATATAATAAAAATGAAATAATGATCGTTGGTAACCGCATAACTTGAGTATGGCTGGACCGATTTGGCTAATTTTTTTTTTTAAATGCTCGTTATAGTCCGAATGAGGTTGTTACGGAAAGAAGGTGGTGCTGAAGTCAAGTTATTAACAAATTCTATATTTATTGACCAAATGGACTCATATTCAGAACATATGTTGGTTTGGTCCTGAAATGTATTTTGTGGAGTCCGGCTTAATGAATGAAACGCAACAAGAGTTCGGCTAAGACTAAATTACTTTATTAAAGTTCTTACAACTAACTTCTAAGAGTAAGAGAGTGAGTCTTCTATGTCATTTACATAGATATGTCAGGTGCTAAGAGAAAAAACCGCAAAATCTCGACCCGATAGGTGGCGCTGTAGTCAAGTTATTAGCAAATTCTATATTTATTGACCAAAATGATTCATATAGGTACACAACATACATTATGTATGTTGGATTGGTGCCAAGAGAGAAAACCACAAAATCTGGACCCGATAGGTGCGCTGTAGTCAAGTAACAGAAGAAAATGTGAATAAAACATTGTGATTTTAAATTTGATGGAAGAAAATAAATTATTCAGTTGACATATTTTTTCTTATTCAATTTAATTTGTCGTACATTGATGTGAACGAATTGAATTTCAAGATTCAAAGTGAAATTGGTGGCGAAACGACAGACATACAGACAGACAGACACAGAGAAGATAGACAGACAGACAAAGAGGCAGACAGAGAGACTACAGACAGATAGGTAGATAGATAGACAGGCAGACAGATAGGTAGACAGGAAGACAGACAGAATGACAGACAGACAAACAGGCAGATCTATATATATAAAAATAAGTTGATATCTTGTGCGTTTATTTATAACATGCGGTCTCCACTAGCGATAAATCCAGAGCATGCTTTAAAGCATGCTTTCATTATCGCCAGTGGGGAGGGGGACCATTATAGCAGCTATATTTTCATAGCATGCGATAGAGAGCATGCTCTCATCGCATACCATCTTTTGCGGACCTCATCGCCAATATAGCTGTCACTTTGCTGTGTGTTTTGTCATTTCCGTTACCATTTTGTAATATCAACAATAAAATATTTGTCTTCAGCAGTCCTAGGTAGAACCAAGCCTAAGCTTCCCGCAACCATTTGTGTGTGCGCGTTATATTTGTGCACGAATGGAAGGGACCTACAGTTTTCTGCGTCTCCGAACGGCGAGTTGGGAAGCTATACATGACAAATGATACTCTTGAATGCTTGTCAGGCATTCGGAAGAGGTGGGCACTGTGAAAAACTTTTAGGTGTTTGCGGCGGGATTCGAACCCGAGACCGCTGGCTCAGTAGTCCGACGCACTAACCACTTGCGCTACGGTGCCTACAATATCAACTATAAACTATACTGAAAAAGTATGCGATGAAATGCCCACCAAAGAAAATCTGCCATTTCTTCTGCTGTCTGCGTTCTGCTTTTGCGATAAATTTATCGCTAGTGGAGACGGCATGTAACTTACGTCGTAATGTAATTTGGTAAAGAGATAATCTAGGAAGGACATAGACATTAAAACTGCCCGCTAGGTGGCGCTGGAGTCAAGTTATTAACAAATTCTATATTAATTGACTAAATAGACTCATATTCAGAACATATGTTGGTTTGGTGCTAAGAGAGGAAACCACCAAATCTGGAGTCTGGACCCGATAGGTGGCGCTGGAGTCAAGTTATTAGCAAATTCTATATTTATTGACCAAAATAACTCATATTCACAACATACATACATATGTAACTCATCGCGCAACATACAGGAAAGGGCAGGACAGCGTCTGCCGCCGGCCAACTAATTATATAATAAATACACATTCATGTACACAAGGAATCCTGCGATTAGAGGTCAATCCGGTGATCTCGATTCTTTAGATCAGGAACGAATAAACTTGTATTGGAAGGGGCTCTAACTCCGATCGCTGACCCCTCGAATGCTTTATAGTTGGTGATGCTTCAATTTTTAAAATGTGTTAGCTAGATGAAATTATTTTCAATCAAAAAAATAAATTTTTGTTCAAATACGAATATTTCGAATTTTGGTCCGATACTTTATTTTAATGACAAAGTCCTTCCCTGAAAACTCACTTTGAAATCAATTGAAATCATACAAAACCAATCTTTGTTTGCAAATACAAAAAAAGATTTTTATTTAATTGACTTCAAGGGTGGCTGCAGGAAATAACCCCCCAAACGGAAAACGTAATAACACCCCAAAATTTGTATAAAGTTGGGGTTTTTTTCATATGAAATAAAAAGATTGGGGACTTATTTTATGAGTTTTGGGGGACTTATTTCATAATTAAAATTGGGGGGTTATTTCATGATGAAATAAGTTCCAAATTCAACAAGCAACAAGCAACAAGCAAGGAAAGTACATACAAAAAATGTGTAATATGTGAAATTTGAGAATTGAATGAAAATTAACAAACCATTGCAGGACCGTGCACGCACGGTCGCGGCGAGCGCGATGTTGGAATTTATTTGTTTTTATAATTTTAATTACAAATATTTCCACTAAACTTTGTTTTTCTGAAACATAAATCGACGATTTTTAAATGTCCTTATGTAAAAGCAAAGTAAAAGAGTCAATTCTTGTATTTACGTTAACATTTTTTTATAAATTAAAAAATGTACATAATATACATAAAGGATCGCTTCTCGATTCAAACAATTTCGCTTTATTTATTTTACCAATTTCGCAATTTACAAGTTTAGGATGACTTAGAATAATATTTACTTAGCAAATTTAGAATTAATTTTGGTTGATATCTACTTTACAAATTTAGGATGAGTTTAGGATGGAGACCTCTTGTCCCTCTCGGCGGTCGATCAAGAAAGAAAACAAAAAGAGAAAAGCCCACCGGAAACCTTTTACTGCCATCTGTCATCTCCCATATTTAGAACTCTGGTTTAGTACTTTAGTTTTGTAGAACATCTTTAGTACTGTTTGAGGGTGATCCTACATACATACATATATATGATATGTATTAATAAGAAAACCTTTTTCTTATTTTAAAATCTAGCATTAACTTCCTATAATGCAATAAAAATTTTAAAAAAATACTGAGAAAATGGGGACTTATTTCACCTTCAATTTTGGGAGTAATTTCACAGTTAAATTATTCTCCAATTTTGGGGTGTTATTTCGTTTTCCGTTGGGGGGGTTATTTCCTGCAGCCATCAAGGATTGTTGTGCAAATACGTACATTTTAGCCACAAGCTACAACATTTATTGTATTATAACTATTGGCGCAAATTCATAGTCAAATAAAGCTGATTTAATATTCTGCTCATAATAGTAAAATTATAGCTACAAAATATTATTCTTATTTGGTATGTTAATCAGAATTAACAATTTCCTCCTAAAAAATAAAACAAGCGCATTAAACTTTCATTTAAAAGAAAATATTCATTCGCATGGCAACTTCGCGCTAAATGTCTGTGTCTGCGCTAAAAAGCTGTGTAATAAAATGGCAAGTTCGCGCTAAATGTTTGTGTATGCGCTAAAAACTGTGTAATATTATCCAGTTTGTTTTATTATTATTTTTTTTTTTTTTTTTTATTATTCTAATATTGAAATTGATGACCACTTGTTTTTCGAAAAAGTTCGATTAGGTACCAAAAACGGTTACAGAATATCTTGTTGGGCTATCTTGTTGAACTTTCGCATAAGTTATTGTCGCCAACTAATAGAAGCAAAGCGTTGAGAGTTAAAGAAAACATTTTAATTGCTTTGCACTGGTTTGATTCGGGATGGCAGTACCATACTATATGTGATGTGCATGGTGTCAGCAAAACTACAGTATGCCGTTGCATTCACGAAGTTTCTTCTGCAATAAATGAGGTGGAATTTCAACGAAAAGTGCGCTGGTTTTTGTTTCCGTTGCTCTCTCAGTTACATAAAACTGAAAGATATCCAGAAAACCATGGCTACAAAAAATATCCCCAAAAACCGTGTTTTTAGCACTTTGATATTGGTATATCTCAAAATTCTGACGTCCTATTTAGATTTAGCATGCCACATTTAGATTCAGCATGTTAAACTCTTTATAATGATCATGTTTTTATTGAAACGATTTCGTTGTAAACCAGTATTATTAATGAATTGGAATCACTGTATTTGTCGAGTTTTTGGACGACGCTTTAAGTCGTGAAATAAAGTAATTTTGTATTGTTGTTTGAACCGTTGTTTAATTTAGACTGCAGAACTCAACAGTAAACAAGTTGTGAACGCATAGTATCTCATTTCACAAAAATGGCTGATTTGATTTGTAAAAGAAATGTATGAGAAATGTAGGCCATCGCTATGTTCAACCACACTTGCACATCGGTTGTAAACCGCATATTTTATCATACTCCGTGATTTTCGTTTAAGTTATGTACCTACATTTATGTAGATATGTAATTATGTATTAATTATTTTTATGGTAAGTTACACTCAAAAGATTATGACTACACTTTTTATATTGTCATTGTAATGTAGTGTGTTAGTCGGTAAAATTGGGTGATAGGAAATGATGAGTTTTTAGTTTAATAATTTGATTGGAATCCACATGGCAATTTAGAAAACGATTGAGGCTATGTTAAAGAAGTACTAATGGTGAGCGACAATTCTTTATTCAAACAATGACTTTTCGCGGTGTACCCTTCATGCTTCATCGATTCTAAAATTTGACCGCCTGACACTGACTTTTCACGGTGTACCCTTCATCGGTTCTAAAATTTGACCGCCTCCGCTTTGAATACAATCAAAAGATCATCGTATTAAATAATATGAGTGTTTGAAGGTATTACACTGGACGCCCACTATAACGAATGCTGATATAACGAAAGTCCAGTATAACGAACAGCTATTTAAAGAACGAATATAATGAAGAATTACTTTATATAACGAATGCTCTTGTCTGCACAACAAAATGGTACATAAATGACTTTTTTCCTATCAAAATTGACTAAATTTGTGAAATTTTAACAAGTTAATACAATTAAAAGTTTTTAAATGGTTAGTAAATCACCCAATTCTGAAAGTTGTCTTTGTGAGCCGCATACGGCCATACTCGTATTTTGTAATAGCAAATATGATGAGTTTTTAGTTTAATAATTTGATTGGAATCCACATGGCAATTTAGAAAACGATTGAGGCTATGTTAAAGAAGTACTAATGGTGAGCGACAATTCTTTATTCAAACAATGACTTTTCGCGGTGTACCCTTCATGCTTCATCGATTCTAAAATTTGACCGCCTGACACTGACTTTTCACGGTGTACCCTTCATCGGTTCTAAAATTTGACCGCCTCCGCTTTGAATACAATCAAATTGATCATCGTATTAAATAATATGAGTGTTTGAAGGTATTACACTGGACGCCCACTATAACGAATGCCGATATAACGAAATTCCAGTATAACGAACAGCTATTTAAAGAACGAATATAATGAAGAATTACTTTATATAACGAATGCTCTTGTCTGCACAACAAAATCGTACATAAATGACTTTTTTCCCATCAAAATTGACTAAATTTGTGCAATTTTAACAAGTTAATAAAATTAAAAGTTTTTAAATGGTTAGTAAATCACCCAATTCTGAAAGTTGTCTTTGTGAGCCGCATACGGCCATACTCGTATTTTGTAATAGCAAATATGTACATTACATAAAAAATTAAGTTTAAAAAACTAAAACCCGACTACGGGAAAAACCAACTAAAAAGTACGAAACAAGATGAAACGAAACAATGATTTCCAGAGTACAGCTGTGGTCGCATGCCGCTTTGTCCAATGAATGCGCAATTATATGAATACGTTATTGTAATGGCATGCGACCACGGCTATACTCTGAAAATCATTGTTTCGTTTCATCTTGTTTCGAACTTTTTAGTTGGTTTTTCCCTAGTCGGGTTTTAGTTTTTTAAACTTAATTTTTTATTTACATCTTTTTAGTTCCAAAAAATGTGTAGTGTATGTACGTATATAAGTAAGCAATGTCGTGTTCTACTTGTCAAACCCTTTCATTTGGTACCCATATTAGGGATGTAGTAAAGATAGCGGAAATCCACCATCTTGGGGGGCGTCCGCCATATTGAATTTAGAATGACGTCATATCGTATTATATTCTACTCGCCAAGCCCTTTCATTTGATACCCATATTAAGGAGGTAGTAAAGATAACAGAAATCCGCCATCTTGGGGGCGTCCGCCATATTGAATTTATAATTACGTCATATCGTATTGTATTCTACTCCCCAAGCCCTTTCATTTTATAACCATATTAAGGAGGTAGTAAAGATAACAGAAATCCGCCATCTTGGGGGCGTCCGCCATATTGAATTTATAATTACGTCATATCGTATTGTATTCTACTCCCCAAGCCCTTTCATTTTATACCCATATTAAGGAGGTAGTAAAGATAACAGAAATCCGCCATCTTGGGGGCGTCCGCCATATTGAATTTAGAATTACGTCATATCGTATTGTATTCCACTCACCAAGCCCTTTCATTTGATACCACTATCAATGCGGTTATAAAGACTAGTCGGGTAAAAAAGAAAAAAAAGGAGAAAAAAAGAAGAGGTTGTCCGCCATTTTGCTTGGTGCGCCCGCCATATTGAATTTTTTCTGTGACGTCACATAGCCTAGGACACTCTCCGGATAAAGACGAATCCAACGACACCTCACTTGTTGAAATCGGTTCCATAGTTTAGGCTGTACGAGGTGACATCCTTACATACATACAAACAAACAAACCCAGCCTGTTAAAATCATAACCCATCCTCTGCGTAGTCGAGTAAAAATACGAGTATGGTCGAATGCGACTCACAAATACGACTTTAAGAATTGGGGTGAATATTATGTTTTAATTTTTTATTTTTTAAGGTCGAAAAACACTGGTTCGGATATAACGAATTGGCTGAACATTATATCTTTCGTTGTACTAGACGTCCAGTGTATTTAAAAATCTCACAACAAAAATCTAACAAAAATCTGCAACTATAAAGATCACTTACCTATGTACCTATATTTTACATATGTTTATAAAAGATTATTGTTTAAAGGGTTAACCACGATACCTACACAAAAAATCTGGAAATCTTTTTTCGAGATAAAGTCTTTCGAGATATTTATACTTTCTATATTTTGGCCCATTCGAGATTTTTGCTTTCGAGATTTATAAAATGGATTTTCGAGATTTTTTTCGTTGGAGATTTTAGCCGTTCGAGATTACGTGGTGATCCCTTGTTTTAATGTTACAATAATTTATAAAGAATGTATAAATCTTAGTCATAAACATTATCGATATTATAAATAATCCATGTGATAAAATACGTGTGATAACATACGCTCGTGAAGTGAAACTCGCAATTTACACACACATATGTGAATCCTTTTTGTATTATAATACACTATCCTCACATTTAAGTGCTCGATAATCCGATTATTATAGATTGTAAGCTTATCAACTTTTATTATTAGAAGTTGAAACGTAACCAACATTTTACTTGTATTTGATGATATAATTCACAATTCTTAATCTAACCATCCTGATTTCGTAATATAGTATGTATTTATAATAATGGACTTTCAAACAGCATAGTCCCCATCAAACACTGCCGTAGTTTTTACTTGCTTTATCGTACCAAAAAGTATACATACATGACCTTAACCTACGTACGAGTATGTATATCGATTTATATAGGTTTAACTTGAGAGTATCAGTACAAGTTCCGTGAAAAAAAATTCCCAAAAAATGTTGTTTGTCACGCTTTTGTTAGCGCGCTATTCACGTTGACGCTGAGGTTAATAAAACAACAAATTTAAACTTGAACAAAAATTGATCTATTACTTGCAAAACGAACAATTTAATTAAATAAGAACATTTAATATTTGTAATGATTTTGTGTAGGCATCGAAAGGAAAACTACCAAGTACCAACTATACCCATATAACTTTATATATGTAGAGAACAAGCCGTTGAATTTTGAATTTATATAATAATATGAAATGTTTTGAGCGATCAGTGCTGAAAACTGGCTTGAGTGCCTCATATTCTTATGCGGTAGCTGTAGCCATTCGCGGGCAGTTCGGAATAGCACATGCCATCACTGCAGATGAACATGATCTAGACCTGGCTTCGTAGTAGTCGAAGAGGTCCGGTTTATTGCAGAAGGAACATTGTTGTGAGCATGTTGGTTTGTTTAATGGAAGATTCAATTGTTTCCAAACTTTCTTCATGTCAGTTACCAGAGTGTCTATCATTGCATGAGTATGGAATGGAGTAGGAGCCATGCGAAGTTTCTCTTCGCCACGTGCCACTGTTGGATAGTTTATTGCTTGTACATATTGGCTAAATTGTTGCATCAGCAAATCGGATATTTGGGATGATTTCAGTGGGTCTCCAATTCGAATGGGGATTATATGACTAGGTGTATGTTCAACTGGAAAACCTGTTAAGGAAAGAAGAAACAAAAACAATTATAAGTATTAAATTGCTGCGGTTTGAATTTAACAACAAAATAATGGTTAGTTAACGTGTGGATGGAATATTAAATTTATTTTTTAAAGCGAATTTGCAAAGACAATACATACAAATAATCTATTGATCATTTTTGAGACAAAGTTGCATAATCTACGAGATTGATAAAATGTAATATTGTTTTTTTTATTAAACCATGGGTGTGGTTTTCAATGAGCAAGTAGATAATATGTGTTTGGAAGCCTGAAGTTGATTGAACCCAAGGCTACCCTCCTTATCATTCATACATAAATACCTATGTATACGATATGTCCATATGAGTTAATATTTCCAAGCTATCTTAGAAACCAATATTTTTGTATAATACGCACACGTGTTAATATTTAAAAGTAAAAGTAGATACCTATACATATTTTAAAGAATATATTCGTATACCTCAAATGATGCTTTGTTTACACAAAATAGTACATTTGAACATGACGAAATAGATAGTATAACATAGAAAAATATCTGAAATGTTGATTTAGTTTTAAGTTGGATATCCATATAATTATGTATGAGTGGTTTCTTTTTTATTAGAAACCGGATTTGCAAATGCTAGCCAAAACAGGCAATCGCATAATTAACACAAGCAGTTAAAGCTCACACGTATGTGTTTGGCAATGCTACTACAGAGTTACAATAAATTAAAATCAGCATCTGAAAATAGTCTGTAGTTATAGTTTCAAATAAAATACTATTCAATCATATGATAATATTGGTTATCTAAAAAGATTTCTATCTTATTCTATTACATAATTCTCCATTTAAGTTAGCTGCTCCTAATACGTTTTTTAACTATGAATTCGCGTGATAACAATTTAATTGAATAGTCATTAATATAGTAGGTACAGACATACAATGACAATAACAATTATGAATAGAAAATTCGCGTGTGCTCGTGCTATTGGAATTTTAGAACGCATTCACTCAATGTCAGTTTTAGGTCAAATTATTCCAAATTATAATTGGCATAAGGTCGGTTAAAATGAGCGTCGTGCTGGCATTAGATAATTTGTTACGAAAAAATGTAATAACATTGTGTACAATACACCTCAAATATTTGTTTAATGGTCAATCTATGGAATGACTATTCGATTATTTTTTAATAATCTATTGAGCAATTAAGAATATAATAAAAATGGAATAAACTAAATTAATTTGAACGAAATTTGGTAAACGATAAACTGCATAAATATGTACAGGTATACCCCGGTTAACGTTGCTCTGCGCAGCGTTGTTTCGCTATATTTTTGTGAGCATCATTTTTGAGTGACACTCCATCAAGCAGTTGTACACATCATCAGTTTTGCATGATATCAGCTCAAACTGACACTCTTGTTGGATGGTGTGTAGCCGCTTTAAAACCAAATAAAAGCACTCACGACGCAACTTGCAAAATAACAAGACATCTTCTGCAAATGGATATGTGTGCACAGTCCAAACTTAACGGTTAAATTCACTATGTACGTTGTGCGAACAAATTTCAGGATATTAAAAATAAAAAATCTGTGAAAAATTACGGTTAATAGAGGTTGCCGGTTATTGGAGTTCCGGATAAAAGAGGTTTATCGTATTACCATACACCGCTTAATGTTGCGTGGCTTCGCTGTAATGTCGTTTGAAAAAAATGCAACAATAAAATAAAAATGTTTCCAAGAATTGTTTTTCAGGAACGCATTTACGACGTTAAAGGCAGTATGTCTGTACATACATATGTACATGTACATTATGTATTTTCTAGTTTCTAGCATGCTAGTTTCCGGAAATTTATCGTATTTTTAATTGCTTCCGCGGGTTTAAGACAACGTGCTATGAACTGGCATAAATTCTAGGAACATTTTGTAATGCGTGCAATTGATTTTTGTTTAGATGAACTGGAAGTTTGTATCACGATGTCAATAAATGCATAATAAAGCAAGATAAAGACAAGATATCACCGGGATCAAACTCTGAAGAGGAAAGTTAACACCGGGTTCTAGAGATGCACCACCGTTCAGGAAGACCGGAAACAAAATAAACTATGCTTACACAGTAAGCTTCGAACCGCCCGGAGCCAAGAGATTAGCTACAGGAAGCTACTGGAACTGATATGAGCGTAAGAACTACGCGATATGGTTTGCTAGCAAGGAAACTCACTAAAAGAATGAAGCAAACTCGTCTTACCTAGGCCAAGGAGTGGAGAAACAGTAGTCTTGATGATTGTGCAAACAATGTGTCCCCCACGACTCGATTCATCAATGCAATTCATTGCACCAGATGGGAAGTAGACATTCCGCCATGAAAAGGAAAACCCTATACTATATTAAAGAATGCATAGCAAACACAAGGAAATATTCTTGAAATCTTAATTCAATCGAATAAATTTGTAAATAAATTTGAAATTTGGGAATACACGTTCAATAATATTTTCTATGTGTATATGCAGTATATGGTTTGTTGCCGTGTCACAATATGTTGTAAGTGCCACTCTGAACATTCGCTGTTTCTGCCAACTGCCAAAACAGTGCAACAAATCCAAGAGAATCACAAGGTCTGTTGCTTTACTTGAAAATTGTTACTGATTCTTACTGATTCTTACTGGTTTTAGATAAATCGCGTTCCTTTACACAAAAAAGTAGTAAAAGAGAGAGGCAACGAGAGAGTAAAAATGTCCTCTCACTAAAAAATCTTACTATTTCTTACTGGACAAATTTCTTCCAGTAGAAATTGAAATATCTGTCAAAATCAGCTGTTTCACTTGTTTGAATTATTTGCATTAGGTGTGTTTGGTATCTTTTTTGGCACACGGAATTGAGATCTGTCAAATAGTAGAATCCTCTCAAAGAGAGAGAACTCCTCTCAAAGACAGAAAACTTGCACAAAAGTAAACTAACGCTTTTCAAACAACACTTGGTCAAACCTATCAAATTGTTTTTGTTTTCCACTAACAATGAAGATAATGACATTTCGCAAATTGTCAGATGGCTGGTTTGACAGAGTTGGCTCGGCCCACCCCGAGGATTTGGTCTTGCAGATAATTCATCGCAAAGAGAGAGCCAAATGAGAGTAAAAAAAAATAGAGAGCCATGAAACTGTCAGATTCTATGTAGTTTACGTAGAACTTTCCAAAACTAGCATGTTACCAAACAGACCTATTTTTTCATCTTAATTCAAAAAGTAAAAAAATGGAGGGAAAAGGAACATAGATGAAAGTTGAACGTTCTGAATGTTGAAATTTGCATTTCGCAATATATTGCATACTGTATTGGTTCTGGGAAATCATCAGGGGTGGACTTTTCTGTAAAATCCAAAATCATACAACAACACTCTGATTACTTTTGCTTCACATATGTTTATGACATTTCGTTTGTAGCAGCTTTTGTGGTTAATCGCGTTCCTTTACTTTTTGGTGATTTTGACTTACTCTGAGAGAATTTCACCCCCACTCCTTGAAATTCAATAATTTACTATTTTTGGAGCAGAAAGTAAAGGAACAGACCTACAGCTAACTTCAAAAATTACAAGGGATTTGAAGAAAACAAAAAACTTGTTTTTGCGTTTTCCCACGAACTACGTTTTTGCAGTTCGTCAGTTTTGCCTGTATGCCGGCGAAATACCTAAGTAGCAAAGTATAATGAAAATAAATCGGTATTTGGCTTCACACACCATTTCATTTCCCTTTTTTTTTCTCTTTCGAATTGAGAATATGTATGTAATTAAAAATTCAGACAACTTTACACTTGGGGTCAGTTGAATATCATCAGTTACCAGATACTTTGAGCAATCTACATATGTGAATATGTAGATCATGGTATTGCGTTGTTTTATTCTCCATTCCGTATTATTTGCGAAGTTCGAATAAAGTTATAAGCTAGAATAAATTAAATATTGCAATTCAAATGATAGAATTGGAAAATAAGTTTTATATGGAGAATTTGGAACTAAAACTATTGTTATACCAACAATTGACACTTATCTATATATTTTTCTCTTTCAAACTGTCATAGAGCAACAAGATTTCTTTTTACATATCTACCTCATTTTAAATAAACATTCATCTTTCTGCCACAAGAACCACTAAAGCTAAAATAAAGCTACACGTACACCGCTTAGATAAAAATAATAACAAGTAATTCGAGTTAAAAAGGAGTATCGCCAATTGCAGTAAAGGTAAAAACTAAAAGGTAAGAAATATATTCAATACGTCAGCACATTCTGTTAATATAGAAAAACTCAACAAGGACATTTTTGAAGCTGCAAATAGCTGTCATTTCAATTAAAAATGATTTCTGGGATTATATTATTGGGAAAAAGATTAAACCAGCAATAATACAAGAAAACTCAATCTAGAACCAAGCTGCCATCAACGCTTGGAATGTACATAGCAGACCAAAAAGCAAGAGTCGACATAATTTTGGCTATGTCGCCGTCGAAGCAGTGCGGATCATGTCTGGGCAAAGCTGGAAGAGGTGTACCAATCCAGAGAACATGCAAGAAAGGCCACGATATTAAAGCAGCTGCTGTTCACCAAAATGAGAGATTACATGAAGGAACATTTGAATAATTTCTTTGCGACGTTGGACAAACTGTTAGAAATGGACATTAAAATAGTTGGAGATCTTTTGTCGATACTGTTGCTGTACGGCATTCCTGAGAGCGATGAAAATATTCGCTGTGCTACAGAGGCAATGGGTCACTTACCAACGCCAGAGACGCTGAAAATAAAATTACTGGAATTTAGTTCTCGAAACGAAAAGTCGACACAATCTAAACAAAATCAAGACGCATTTTATACAAGGACAGCAGGTAAGCAAAACAGATTTGTCTATCATAAGAATAAACTGCAGACAAGCTCAAGAAATCCCACAGGTAGAAACCAAACCGGAAATGTAAAGTAAATGTATTTCATGTCACAAAATGGGAAATCTGAGTGTTGAAGTAAAGCTAAACCTAAGACAAAACAAAGCACATCAAATGCTGAAGAGGATGTTTTTGCAGCTGTTGCTGTGTTTCAGGGTGCTACAAGAAAGTGACCTTAGCAATTGTAATGGAAGTTGGTTCCAATTCAATGACAGATTGGTATGTAGACAGCGGAGCCACATCACAAATTTGCCAAATGTGCTTTATTACCTATATATGTACATTATGTACATATGTATAAATACATATATGTATGTACCCATAAACTTATCTATCTTATTAACAAATAAATAAAAAAAATTGTATATATATATTATTCGTCACCCTCAACACAGAATAGACATTGGATCTTGTATTTTACGACCAGCTGTCGTGTTGTTTTATTTTCTTTAGAAGAGCATTTAAGCATTTGTAGAAAGGTATTTGATAACCTGATTGTAGCCTTTTTATTTCTGAATCACCAGTAAGTCAAGCACTAAAAACACTACCGACTCTTTAATATATTATGGGTCAGAGTCAAATTATCATATCAATAATGCTTTCAATCCTCACCAGTGCCTACCTTCACACACTTTTTAATTTTGCATTCTTTTTCACCTATTGCTTATCGCTGTGGTTCACTTAGCCACCCATATATTGTTCAATTTTCATAAAAAAAAACTAACGCAAATTAAATTTATAGGTACATGCTTGAGTTAGCAAAAGATATGTATAAATGTAAAATACATATGCATTACATACATACATACACATACACATGTTAAAATTATTTTAAAAATCCACTTATTACCGGTTATTCTGTTTGACTTTTGGTAGTAAAAATACAGGTCATGTGTACGTTTGTTATGAAATTAATGTTCAGGACCATGATTTATTTCCAGATAATACGGAATTATATATTACAAAAAAAAAACACAATGAACTTTGGACTTTGATCGTGATATACGAGTAACGAGAACATTTCGTATTTTATTTCGCATATTTCAGTTGCTTAAGCTAAAAAATCACGGAACGAATTCTATTGAAATTGGGACTGTTACTACTTTTAGCAATAGTTCCATTTGTAAATTATTAAATTATGATGATTATGATTTCGAAACTTGTCCCTGTTTAAAGAGTTGAGCCTTAGAAGCAAATCACAGGACTCCTAAGAGCGGAGTGGTGTTTTTTTTTTAAACAGAAATGATTTTTTATCAATTCAAATTTGTACTTAAAACATAATCGTTTGTTTGGGAAAAAGATGATAAGAGTGTTCGATCTAAATGGCCTATTTTTATGAAGACTTAAACAGACACCATCTTAACCACAAGAGTACATTTTTCGATATGAAAAACTGAAATCAATAAATCCACCAAAAATTTACGATATTATTTCCAAAAACTCACCTTCACGTTGCAACAAGTTCCGCAAATAGCGAACATTTTCCTGGTGACGCGTCCGCAACTCACGTCCTTCATCCGAGGCTAAAATATTGACTGCTTCCAGTGCTCCACAAAGAACAGTCGGTGGCAGTGAAGTGGTGAAAATGAATCCAGCCGCATATGAACGAATCATATCGATAAGTTTCGCCGATCCTGCAACATATCCACCTATGTTGCCGAAAGCTTTCCCCAAAGTGCCAGAAATCATGTCCATATTATGCAATTGATTTTCGCGCTCCCCAACACCGGCGCCGTGCTCACCGTACAACCCGACGGCATGCACTTCGTCCACGAAGGATATACCACCATACTCATGGGTAACTTCGCACAGTTCCTTTAATGGACAAATAGCCCCGGTCATGGAATGTACTGTCTCGAAGGCCACTATCTTCGGGACGTTCTTGTCAACTTTTTGAAGCATACTGCGTAAGTGATCAGCATCGTTGTGCCTAAATATATGCTTAGGTACAAGACTATTGCGAATTCCCTGAATCATCGATGCATGATTGCCAGCATCAGAGAAAATGTGGCAGTTCGGTAATAACCGTGCCAGCGTAAATAGAGTTGAATCATTAGCCACGAAACAAGAAGTGAATAGCAAAGCCGCTTCCTTCTGATGCAGCTCAGCAAGTCGTGCTTCCAGCCTCTCGTGGTGCAGTGAATTGCCAGAGATATTGCGAGTACCACCAGCGCCAGCACCATGGTTCTCTAAAGCCGTTGCAACAGCTTTCTTCACTTTCGGATGACAAGACATTCCAAGATAGTCGTTAGAACACCAAACAGTGATTGGTTTTTCCTTTACAGAATACTCCAATGCTTGCGGGAACATTCCCTCTCCAGCTAGACGATTCACCTTCTTGAACACACGGTAAGAATGATCCTGCTTCTTTTTCATAATTTGCTCATGAAAGAAATTTTCATATGGAAACGTTGTTGGTTTGCTTTCATCGCTTTGCTTCTGAGGTGTCTCCGTGAGAAAAGATTTTACCTCGGACTCTGCGGGCGACTCGGCGACATTAGCATGCTGCTGTAATGTTGACATCTCTCTAGTTGGTGCTGCAGGAGTCTCCTTAGTCGCCACCTCGGTGTTTCCATTTGGCGTATTAGAGCCAGACGAGTTTGCAAGAGAGAAAATACTCCTGGCGACCACCGGACACTGCGATCCATACGATTGAAGAAGAAAATCCGCATAATTTCGGACATAATTAGCACTTAAACGACTCAAAAACGGGCACGGCATTATTTTCTTTAAGTAAACTTAAGCTCTTCACACTTTCACAGTAAATGAACTCGGAATGGTATTTAATTTATATTTTTTTTCTGTGTTGCAATCGCAAGGTAAAATTACGTAAATTTTACTCACTTTCACTCTGCCTCTTTCACGAGTTTTCAAGAACTTGAATGCGTCAATGCAATGAAGTGGAATGTCTTTTTAATTATTTTAGCAAATGCTCAGATTAATAAATTAATAATTTATCCACAATTTGACTGTTTTTTAAAGGAAAGATTTGTTAAACACTGCTACCACTTCGAATGATGACCAGTGAATGTTACATAAATTAATTTGACAAATTCATTTATATATCTCCGAGGGAAATTTGATTTCATATAGAAAGGTAGGGGTGGGGAATTCCGATGAACATAAGGTCTGTTCATTGAGGCAAAACCAGATCAGAACAGCACAGATTCGAGCAAAATGTCAAATCAAAGTTAGAACAGAAAAGTACAGCCCATATGTTAGTTGTCAGAAATTTTGACATTTGGCATTTGTCATTTTTATTTCAAGTGAAAAAGATTGATTTTATTTAATTATTGAAATGGCTTCAAATCCATACCACTACTAGTGGTACTGGCCAACCGATAAGCTGGAACCACTGCAGGTCGTTGCACCAGTACATCTGAGAGTTCCCTAATGCATTTATAGAAATAGATTTTTATTTATAATGTTAGAAAGTAGAATGTATAAATACATACTTCTCGTAAGCACAAGTGGCCCTATCGTTGCCCGTTTTGGAATTATGTTTGATCTTTGTCTTGAACCCCCGTTCAAGGCTTTTCCACTTCCCTTCTACCTGGCACGCAGTGAAATTAAATCCAAACTCCTGCATACGATCAGCAATCTGCTCCCATAGCTTTTTTTTAGTTCGGAAATTACTATTTTTTCCGACCTTTGGCTGGAACTCCTTATAAAGAGTTGGCAGTCCCTCTCCAGCCAAAAAGCCTTATGCTTATCCTCGCTATTCGATGGAATTTCCACGACATCCTGATCTTCTGACGATTCCGCCCCAAATGACTGGTCGAAGACTTGTCGGCGAAATTATTCACCTAAAAAAATTAGATCAAATCTATGTAAAAAGTGTTAAAACCATTACATTTGCACTTACTGTTTTCCAAATTTTCTCTTGTTTTTGGGGAACAATTAACAACTAGAGATTTTCCGCAATTATCTTTAATTTCAATTTGTTCCATTTTTTCTTTTAACAAAACGCGCCAAATACCTAATTAGAATTACATACACAAAAGAAATCAAAATGACAGCCAGAGCTGATTTTGACAGCCAAAGCTGATTTTGACATCTGTACACTAGTCTGTTCCACCTCAAGAGGAGGTGCAGGATTTCCTGTACTTTTCTGTTCTGACAACCTCACTGAACACAAACGAGATCAGTTTCGGACAGACATTTTTCTCACTGAACAGAAAAACTTGTACTTTTCTGTTCTTTTCTGCCCAGAACATCCTCAATGAACAGACCTATAATCAGCAACTCTCTATTTAATAAAAATCCAATTGGAGAAGAGAGTCAATCTTCAGCAGAAAAACAGCTGATTGTTTATTTGACATTTGGAAAATGGAGAGGTGTTCAGTGCCCAGCTTCGTCCCAGCAGTGGTTACAATACATCTGAATTTTGTTTTGGTCTAAAAATAAATATTTAAAAACTGGAGGCAATTCCCAACAGGGTATGCTGACATTGAAAGCTCGTAAAACAATATGAGAAAACATATCTTATTAAATTAAAGAATACAAACTTTAATGTGCATTTTTATTTATAAAATTAACCTCATTCGGATGAAAGTCAAACTGTGTTTAAACAAATTTGCGTCTAAAGAAATTAGGGAATTCCTAATACGCTCAGTGAAAAGGGCATAAGATGTAAGGGTAATGCTGGTGAAAGCTCAGACTCTGCCAAAGTCGAAAGTCCTATAAGCCCAATTACCCTTTCATAGGTTTTACTGCATTGTGGATGTGGTACACGGACAAAGGGCTTAGAACAATGACCTGAGTATTAGATATTGGCACACTAAATACGTTCATACAGGAGTGTAGATAATAAGGATAAGAAAAAAATTAAAAATTATACATGTCCATAAGACATCAATAACTGCTAAGCTGTACCACAGACAAGAGAAATATACAGATGTAGAATATGGTATACATCGAGTTTAGTTCTCTTCTTTTGTGTAGATGACTCCACTTGTTCTGTTTTTCGTTTATTCTATGATCATGCAGGTTTTAGGTTACATGGTCGTGCGAGTCAACCATCCTTCAGTGTGTTGTTACTTCGGTATACACACATTTTTTTTATACAGTAAAACCTCTCTAATTGGGACACTGATGGGACCGACTGTTTCCTGTCCCGATTAGGAGGTGTCCCAATTATAGAAGTTTGTATAAAAAATATAGAAAAACACAACTACTGAAAAAACTGATATTTTTTTATATATCCTTTACAAAATCATACCTTACTGAAATAAAACGACATTTATTTTATGAAAAGTTATAAAAATGTATGTAGTACATAGTATCTCATTACGCGAAATTCAACGCGTATGCATACGAAAAAATTTAAAAAATGTATTGTATCCACACAAAAACAACTGCAACTACACGGTACCAATATCTAATATTCAATGAAAATAAATAAAACGTTGCTCTGTTGTCTTATGTCTCCGATATAACCACTCTTCTGTAAAAATATAACGGTTTGAAAATTTGTAGAATGAGATGCAGCTGCGAACATTTAGTCAATGGCATTTTACTGTCCCGATTAGAGAAGTCACAATAGCTTTTTTGTCGGGTCTTGTGTCCCAATTGAGAGGTTCAACTCGAACTGTCCCGATTAGAGAAGTCATATTTCCTGAGTTTTTTAATAAAATGTCCCTGTGAAGAATAAAAAAGCGCAGATTCTTTCAGTAACTAAAAAAGCATTATTTATTAAAACGAAATAATATAAAATGAATTCAATAGGAATATTAAATAATACCTAAAAAAGCACTTAAAAAATTGTCTGCATCGGTCGCTTTTATTCTTCAAATGTTCTTCAGTGTTCTGTGTTCTTCTGTGTTCTGCAGCTGTCGTTTTCGTTATTTGAAATTAATGTTCAAACAGCGCCACCTACTTGTTAAATATCTTTTGCTGCTTTTGTTAAAATGGGCTGTGTTCGCAAGCTACCTTCTGTCTTTGACATTCTCCCCCCCCCCCCAGTGAGGCGACTACTCTGCGTTATTGTCTCACTCTCATCTGGTCCGTCAACGTTCAGCACCGCCAACTTCACTACAGGCCGAGTGTAAATTCCATGAGCTGTCTTCACTGCTGCGCTCCTCACCTGACCGTCAACTGCTTTGGTGACTCCCACCACGATACCTTTTGGCCAACACCCCCTCGGTAGGTTTTCATCAACAATGATAACCACAGCTCCCTCTTCAATAGGTTTTGTTTGCTCGAACCACTTTGATCTCCGAGTAAGCGTAGGCAAATATTCATGCACCTACCGTTTCCAGAAAATGTTAGCCAGCTGTTGGCTTTTCCGCCAGCTCTTCCGCAGCATCAGGTCTTCGTTGCAAAATTTACCAGATGCTTTACAACCACTGGATGACCCCAACAAGAAATGGTTGGGTGTAAGCGCCTCAGCATCATTAGCTTCCACCGAAACATGAGTCAATGGCCTCGAGTTGATAATGGACTCAACCTCGATTAACATTGAGTTCAATGAGTCATCCTGCAGTCGTTGATTGCGTGTTACCTCTTTCAGCACTTTCTTCACGGATCCGACGAGCCTCTCCCAGCTCCCACCCATATGTGGCGACGATGGGGGATTGTAGACCCATTTGGTGTAAGGCGTTGTGAACGTGTCATGTATGGTGTCCTTGTCTAAAGACTGCAGCGCCTCTTCAAGTTCTCGTTCCGCACCCTTAAAATTCGTTCCGTTGTCTGAATAGAAAACAGCCGGTGTTCCACGACGTACAACGAAGTTCCGTATGCATATTATACAATCATCGGTTGAAAGACCACGAGCAAGTTCCAAGTGCTCAGCTCTGATTGTCAGGCACGTAAATAGTACGCTCCAACGCTTCTCAGACCGTCGACCAACTGTCACAACCATGGGAGTGAACGGCTTCGTGTACGCCGCAAGACGAGCAGCAGGCAAGGGCGCCATCTGGGGATAAGTTGGCTTAGCATTTTTATGTTGACAATGCAAGCACGCACGCCGAACGGTTCTCAGCACAGTCCTCAGTCCAGGAATCCAAAAACGCTGTCTCACTTCATTGACGACGGTCTCATGACAGCAATGATGAAATAAGTTGTGATAAAAGGCCACCAACAAAGATGTCAAATGATGATGCCTAGGCATAAGCAACGGACGCTTTGTGCAATACTCGACACAGTCAGCTTTGTCGATTCGTCCTTTCATCCGCAGCAACCCATCATCATCCACGTAAGGAGTACATTCTACCAGCCTACTAGATTTCTGAAGTCTGCCACCTTTCTTCAAAATAGCCATCTCATCACCATAAACTTCTTCTTGCGCCATCCTCACTAACGTTAATTGCGACGCCTCGAGCTCCTCTGTAGTCAGCCTCTGCACCATTGGTAACTCTTTACCCAGCTTTCGTTTTAAGTTTTCGATGAACCGACGCACCCAAGCCAAAGTTCGCAGCAGGCGCATCCACTTCGTGAATCTAGCGGTGTCTATCAATGGCTCTCTTACCACTGCATGAGCCAAAACAAACCTTGGCCTCAGCTCCTCCTTCTCTTCACCCATAGGTTGATGTTTTTTATCCGACCACTTATCCTCTGCTTCCCACATAAACGAAGGTCCTCGAAACCACCTGTCTATTCGTTGAAACGGTGGCATCTTCTTCCACTTGGTTGCATCGTCTGCCACGTTCTCCTTCGTAGGTACCCATCTCCATTCTGCTAACTTCGACTTCTCCAGGACTTCTCCAATTCGATACATAACGAATTGATTATATCTTTTCGGATCAACTGTCAACCATGAAAGGACCGTACATGAGTCCGACCAAAAAACCTTGCTATGGAACTTCAGTGAAAGGCTTCTCACTATAGACTCAGCCAACCTCACACCTATCGTTGCAGCTTGTAGTTCCATCCTGGGAATCGACATGGGTATTCGTGGAGCGACCTTTGTTTTCGCCCCGACCAAAGCGCAGTTAACCAGAGAGCCCGTAGAAATACGTAAGTACGCAACAGCTGCCATAGCGTTCTCGCTTGCGTCAACAAATACGTGGAGTTGAACAGAAGCATCGCTGTCCGCAGTCAATGGTGAGTAGCATCTGGGAATTTGAACATCTTCCACTTGTGGAAGTAGGCGTAGCCATTCCCCCCACTGATGGTGCAATCTCTGGGGAATGGTCTCATCCCAGTCAACACCCGACCTCCAAACCTCTTGCAACAACACCTTAAGGTGTACTAGGTAGTGAGCAAGGAAACCTAACGGGTCAAATATTGACATCAAAACTCTCAATAACTCACGTTTGGTTGGCGCTCTTTGCCCTCTTAAAAGTTCTTCGTTAATCTTAGGAAAACGTACAGCAAACGTAAAAATATCCGGATCTGTCCTCCACCAGATTCCTAGCACCTTCGTTGTTGCTTGCTCGATACTGCTTACAGCTTCAATTTGTTTGCTACCTTGAGACTGCTCTCCCAGCGCTTTCAAAACATTGCGTGAATTTGACTGCCAACCTCGAATTTGAAAGCCTCCTTGAGCGTGGATATATGCAACATCTGTTGCTAGCTTGATAGCCTCTTCATCAGTATCGACACTGTCCATAAGATCGTCCACGTAATGGTTCTTTGTAATAGCAACCACTGCCCTCGGATACTTGTCGACAAACCTCTGAGCATTCAAGTTCTTCACATACTGTGCAATGCTAGGAGAGCATGATGCGCCAAATGTAAGAACCTCCATTACGTAGATCTCAGGATGTCTTTCGGACTCAGCACTCCTCCAAAGGAATCTTTGCGCCTGTTGGTCTTCATTACGCACTCGTACTCGGTGAAACATTTCGCTTATGTCACCGCTTATTGCAACTTGATGAGATCGAAAGGCATATAACACCGCTGGCAATAACATAAGTTGGTCTGGTCCTTTAAGAAGCATCGAGTTTAAAGACACTCCCTGTGTCTTCGCGGCACCGTCCCACACTAAGCCCACCTTGCCTTGCTTATTTGGATTCCACACAATGAACGTAGGCATGTACCAGGTCCGACGAGTTGTCCTCATCGCTTCAGCTCGACTGAGTTTACGTGCGTAGCCCTTCGCCAACAAATTTTCAACTTGACGGTTTAAATCATCCCTCAGCACCAGATCGATATGCATCTTCCTTTCAATGCACTGAAGCCGTTTGAGTACCATCGGGTAACTATCCGGCATCATAAAGTCATCATATCTCCATAACAGTCCGCTTTCGTAAGCGTTGCCGATACGCTTCGTTGTATTCTTCAGGATGCCACTAGCTCTCTTGTCCTCCGACGTCTCAACGAAAGATTTTCCAACCCCATAGCTCCCCAGTGCAAAGAAATTCCGTACCTCTTCATGCAGCTCTTTTTCACAGTGACATTCTTCACAGTGATGCATATGGAAACTTCCACTTCCGCAGCCTCCACTCACCAACCAACCCAGACGAGTTTTCATCGCTATTGGTTCCTCAAGAGTACCCTCACGTACTTTGGATGACACTGCCAAGTACTCATTCTGCAAGCCGATTAAGAGCTTCGGCTGCACACTGCTATATGACACTAGCGGCAATCCTCTCAGGTGATTATATTTTGCTTGCATAGATGATGCATCAAAAGATTGCTTTGGTAAACTTAGATTTTGCACAGTTCGTACGTCTTGCAGAATGAAATGTTTTGCTTTGTCTCGTGATTCCTGTTGCTGAGCTGACACTTCCACTGTGACAATCTCCGAATCCTCTTCCATCCGAACGACATCTGCAGTCCATTTCAGACAAAGCGGCATCTTCTTCCCTTTAAGTTCAAGTGCGCAAGCCACTTCTTTATCCATTAGAGTAAGCAATGATCCACTGTCAAGAAATGCGAGTGTGTTTACGGTCTTACCATTCGCATGTATTGTGATCGGAGCCATACGGAACAAAACTTCGTTGCCTTCATGTTGATGTGCATTATACCCTCCGGCAGATGTCAGTGTGTGTGTGACTTCATAAAGTAATTTGTGACGCTTACATCCACAACCATCCACTCCGCAGTTCTTCTTCTCTCGGCACATTTTTCTTGATGAGTGGCGTAGACAGCATTCGCAGATCCAATTCTTTCGTACAACTTCAAGTCTCTTGCTGACTGGAAAATCATTGAACACTTGACAATCAACTAGTCGGTGGTTAAATTGGCACACGAAACACTTTCCTGATGTGCTGGTTGTTCTGGAACTCTGTTGCGTTTTGTCTCCTTCTTGATGCACTTGCACATGACTGAATCGTCCTCCTGATCTGCCTTCTAAAGCTGGCAATGGTGTTAAGGCACTCGCTACCTCCCCCATTACATTCAACCAAATTGAATACTCCTCCAAAGTGCACTTGGGATATTTGTTGGCTTCAAGTGCCCACTTTAGTCGTAGGTTCGGTGGTAGCCTCTCAACCAGTTCCTCAAGTAACAGAGGGTTATCAATATGGCTTCTCAACCCCGCTGCTTTCATTGTATAGTACAACTGGCGAACTGCTATTGCGTAGGCGAAAATTGTCTCGAACTTATCGGCTTTTGGAAGAGGATCCGCTCTGATTTTCCGAATAAGGGATTTAATTATGGTTTCTGGCCTCCCATACAACATTCTCAATGTTGATATTGCTTCTGACACCATTTCAGGAAGCAACAGAGTGAATCCAATGGCTTCTAGTGCTTTTCCTTTAATTGCTTTTTGCAGTCGCACTAAGTTCTCGGCATCAGTAAACCCACACAACTCCGTACTGTTTTCATAGATGCTGATGAAAACCGCCCACTCTTCCGGCTTGCCACTGAACGTAGGAAGATCCTTCGCTAACACCTGACGTGCAGATAACTGACCGTCTGTCAACGCTCTTGCTTGTTTGATTTTAGCTGGAACTACTGGGCTCAACCGTGTCTTAACCGGTTGCTGCTGCTCTTCATCTTCACTGGAATCTTCCAATGCTAAGAGCCCATATTTCTTGGAGAGATATTGAATCTCTATCTGGCGCTGTTCTTCTAGACGCTCCAACTTGAGTTTCACTGATCGGCTCTGACTTTTCATCGATTTGAATGATGAAGCACTCTGCACTGACTCCTCTTCATCGAAGCCCATCCCACGTTGATTCTCTGGTGTTCGTGCCCCTAGAAAGCCACCACCGGCTGAATCGAGTCCCTCTAGGACCATGGCATTGGCCGCTTCGCATTTCGGGCATTTCCAATCCCTTTCAGCTACAGATGCATCCACTCCTACACAACCAAAATGGTGCCAATCGTTACACTTATCGCACTGGACCATTTCTTTGGTGTTTGCATTCACGCATGATTTACATGCATCACCACCATTTTTCCCTGGCGACATGTTTCTTCTTGGAAGTTCTATCGTCCTATAAAAAACAGCAGCCAGCTTCCAAATCTTCCAACAATTTTTTAAGTTTTGTGAAGAATAAAAAAGCGCAGATTCTTTCAGTAACTAAAAAAGCATTATTTATTAAAACGAAATAATATAAAATGAATTCAATAGGAATATTAAAAAATACCTAAAAAAGCACTTAAAAAATTGTCTGCATCGGTCGCTTTTATTCTTCAAATGTTCTTCAGTGTTCTGCAGCTGTCGTTGTCGTTATTTGAAATTAATGTTCAAACAGCGCCACCTACTTGTTAAATATCTTTTGCTGCTTTTGTTAAAATGGGCTGTGTTCGCAAGCTACCTTCTGTCTTTGACAATCCCAATTCGGAGGTTTGGCTCAATTATGGAGGTTCTAGGAAAGTTAAATTGAGTGTCCCAATTGAGAGGCGTCCCGATTTCAGTGTCCCGATTACAGAGGGTATAGTGTATGAAAACTTTTAGGGTTGGCAAATGGGTTGTCCCGATTGGGAGGTCGTCCCGATTACGGAGTGTCCCAATTAGGAGGTTTTACTGTATTTCATTTTGTTGCAACCCTTTATTTTGTCTACTTATCTCAATCGATCTTGCGAACGAACATATACGAACGACTGACTGGCTGGTCGGTGTTTCTGAATTTTAAATTGTGGTGTGATTGTTTGTGTATATGGTGGTCATATTTTGATCTGTGATTGTTGTTTTTGTTTGTTTTATTTTCACATTTCTGTGAAATTTCGATGTTCTTTGATATATGGTTGAGCGAATTTTTTTTGATTTGTAAGAAATCAATAAGAAAATTTCTCCGACAATTTTTGCATGTCCTTCAAATGAAAAAAAAAATTGAGTAATTTGTGGGGGCATACATTACATAAAAATACATAAATGTATGTAGTTTTAAAATCGAGGGCAAATATTTTGTTGGGCTCCTGTAAAGGCTTACAAACTGGAAATCAAAACAATGCGTACCTAATGTTTTCTGTATCATGTATTATATTTGACTAGCTGACCCGTGCTCGTCTTGCTTCGCCCCCGCTGCCACTAGCCGTGTTTTTATGAAACGTAGCTAGCCAGTAGTTGCTAGCAAAGTCAAATTTCACACGTAAAACAAATACAACAACCAGCTGGCTACAACTCTTGATTTTATCCGCAGCCAAAAGCAGCTGGCTAGGAATGTTGCGATATCTCATGGCAAGGTGGCGCTTAAAGCGATTTGTAGAACATTTGACAGACTGCCGTGTACGAAAATTATATAATTTCAATTACTGAATGATGTTTCACAGAAAGAATCCACTATATTATGATTTCATATCACTTTATGTAAATTATCCATTGAATAAATTACCGAAATTAATTGTTTTCACAACAAATAACAAAAAATCGATTTGGTTGAATGCCGAATACTTTGACAGTTCACACTTAACAGCTGATCGAAATCACACACATATGACCGAAATCACACACACTAACTTGGAGGTAAGTCAGCTGGGTTCGGCTGGCTGGGAAGCGTTTTAATGAACGACTGGCTAGCTACGTTTCAAAAAAACACACCTACTGTTAAGGCAAAACAAATTGGAGATGAGTTCCGAATTTTTTTTTCCGAATTTACCCACTTAGAGATGGAATTTCAAAAAAATTCTCTCTAAGCGGATCTCTATGCCATTAAAGGAATGTACTTAGGGTTACCAGACGTCCCCCTTTAGGTGGGACAGTCCCCCTTTTTCATACCAAAATGCTGCTTGTCCCCCCTATACAAGTCTCTGTCCCCCTTATTAAGTAAAATTCGAAAAGAGAAAACATTCAATTTAAAACTGTTAAAATGTTTTCATTAAATATTTTTAAAAAGCTTCTCTGTAAACACATCCATTTAAAGTTCAAAATCCTTTCAAAGCTGAACCAACCGACCAATGAACTAATGCATATCACTTCTCGCGCAAAAGTTTTCCTTCATTTGTCGGTTTATGATTTGTGCTGCTATCTGTTCTTTGTCAGTTTTTGTTTACAAATTATTTAAAAACTATTTTCATTTACGTTTAATATATGCCTAAAATGTCTGAAAAAACGAATAAAAAAAGAAAGTGTGCATGTAATTAGGGCTGTGCTTTCCAATAGGTCAACCTGAATTTTCACCTTTTGTTATTATTTTTGGTAAATATACGTTATTCTAAGATGTTCTGTATATAAATTAATGTGAGGAAACATTTGTTTATGTGTTTAAAACAATAATTAATTTTTCACAAAACCTTACAATCCGCACAAAAACCGTACAAATGTCAACATATTTGACATAAAAATGAGCTGACAGGCTGTTTTTTTGCGTTCAGTGCGTCTAGTATGCATTAGGTCTGTTCCCGTACCTGTCCAAAACAGCCGAAATCAGTCAAATCCTGTTCCCGTACGAAGACTTTTCATATGTTTTGACAGAAGAGAGTGTAGTTTTCGGCTGTTTGCAACAGTACGGGAACAGACCTATTACTTTCTGTTTTTAATGCGTTCAGCGGGTCTATTATGCACTTTTATTATTATTATTTTTGGCGTTGAGATTCTCATACCCACCAAACTGTTTAGTAAACCAGTTGAGGAAACAGCCATACAGGACCCGGCCACTTCTTAATGATTTCAGTCGATGTCCTGTCCATAGTTTTTCTTTTTAATCGCGCGCAGCGCGCCAGGCATCCAACTGTTTATTAACACCAGTTGAGGAAACAGCCATACAGGACCCGGCCACTTTTTAATGATTTCAGTCGATGTCCTGTCCATAGTTTACATTATTTATTCTTTGCAAAAATATATAGTGAAATACACTATATTTTCTCACTTTCATTCATTAAAATGTTAGTTTTCAGTATTTTGAGGTTAGAATTTCGAAAACATTTTTTTTTTGCTTTATTTGTTATTTCCTCACTTTGATTTTATTTTTAATGTGTTTTAGGGGTCATTTGGGGCCTATAAAAAAAAAAATTGTTTAAATCCGAAGGTTGACCTATTGGAAAGCGGCCCCCTTCGCTTTAACTTTTTTACTTCACTTTTTTTACGCTGGTGTTATATTTTTCAAAAACATATTTTTGTCTCGCGATGTCCCCCTTTTCATCATTTTTAATCTGGTAACCCTAAATGTACTCTGTAAATGAAATTAACATTTTCAAAGAAATTACATATATATTTTATTGCAATCACAAAAACCAACGAAATTATTTACTTTTCCCGCCCTTCTGTTGGGCCATCGCATATACATACATACATATAATGTACATACGAATACGCTGTAGCAAAATTCCCATTCAAGAAAATTTGAACACTTGCAGCACTATGAAAATCACACATATGTCGCTATTCCCCTTCCATATGCCCCTTTAAACTTGCATTATTTACAATTAGAAATTAAAGCGAAAAGAAAAAAAACAAAATTATTACATCACACACACATACTGCTCGTGTATTCATTTTGTATGCGAAAACAAACAAAAAAAAAAAACTAAAACCGGTTTTCGTGATACAAAGAAAACGAATTTAAGCAGCAATGGTAATACAACAACAACACCCACAACACACAAGGAAGTCCAATTGTATGATAGTATGCTGGTTTTTGGATTTTAGTATGCTGGTTTACATCTGTGTATTTCTCTTGTCTGTGGCTGTACTTCGCCGATACTATGCAGTAATAATCTGAAATCACTGTTTTGGATGCACTGATAAACAAGAGAGCATAGAAACGTGTTTTCAAGAAAACGACAATCCAGTAGATAGGAAACGGTTTTTGTATTTCTTCTTTATTGCTTACATTTTGTAAAATCTTTATTCCATTAAAACAAAAAGAAACTTCACAAAAGTCAAATTGATAGCATGAAGAATACGTAGGTACCAGACTATAAGTATGTCGACAGTTTTTGCATATGTATATGTATACCTATAAACATATTTTTATAACAAAATACATACATATTTTTAACACAACAAATAACATAAAGAATTAAAATGTTGTTATATGTAGGTAACCCTGTGTTTGAAAATAGCACCTATAGGTTAAACAGAATTGAAAATGTAAATATGTAGGTACATACTTATATAAAATTATTTATTGTTTAACTAGCTTGTATTTAATTATTGAATATTTGACATTAATATTAAAATTGGTAATACAATCCAAATTCGCAGATTTTGCAAATGCCTTAATTTTTTCCTCAAACTCTGCCAATTCCTGCTTTTTGCAGATAGTATACAGATTTGTTTCAAAGTAAACCAACGAATTATCTCGAAAAATGTCCATGAACGATTGTTTAAGGAAACGGAAATAGTTTTGAGCAATAAACGCCATGTCAAAAAAACCATTCCATTGAGTATTACTTTGTAATCCAAAAACCTCGTCAATCGAGAGAAAGTAAATCTTGATATTTGGTAAAGCAATCATAGGCTGGTTATAGTCAGCGACTTTAATAAATTCATTGTCATGCCCGGTAAAGTTTTTCCCAGCTTGAAGTACAACGTTTCCGTATTTTCGAGAAATATTCTTATCATGGGAATACTCTGTCTTGGACTGAAGTTCATAAAACAGTTCCATAAGATTTCGTTCGGTCACCTCAGTTGCTCTGTAGTCATTTTCACCGTGCATAGACTTTAACATAGACTCTTCAGTTGATTTAAGCCCGAATGTACAAAACGGGCCAACTTGTATATCACCTACGTAGCCACGATTATGGTAGTTACATCCATTGCGAATTAATCCTGCTGCCAGCGTCCTGTTGGCTTGACATTGCTCATATTCCGGATAAGTGAAAGCAATTCCAGTATGTCTCCAAGTTTTGTATTCTTGTGGACATAGTTGCCTGGCGCCACGTTCCTTTAAACACATTTGCAGATCCCAATCAAAGGCCCCATCTCGGTAATCGTACCGTGTCTTCAGTAGATTCCTATTTTTTTCCTCCCAGCTTTTTTGTATGTTAAACTGATTTGTTTCTTTTGGTAACCAAAAGTTGAATGTATTTTCTAAACCATCCCGCTCACGATATTTTAACAATTCAATGACAAACATGGGAGCAAGATTTGCCCGAACATCTTCATCTGTGCATATTTTCATAAGAGTATTTGCTTTACTTGCCAAGTATTGATTTGATGAAGGTCGAAGCAATGAATTGCCGTAGATGTCCATGAATAGATGAGTTTTCTGTACTATGCTCAAGCAGTCAAAACTCTCCACTGCAATAGTTAAGAGTGCTATGTTTCTTGCTATCAATTCAATGCATCCATCGACGACATAGAAATTCAGCTGGATATTGTGTTTATAAGACTTTGCAGCTGTTTTAATAATGTGCCTGGGATCACAGGATCCATATAGTAGGAAATTTAGGGATTCCCTAGCCGAAATATTTTCCTTTTGGTATTCGTCCACGAAATCTAGAGCTTCGCTAAAACCCCAAAACATTTTATTTTTATTTTTGTTAAATAGAAATGCCGCTTGCGAATATAATCTTTTTCGTTAAAATCGATCAAACAAACCTAAATTCCAATCAGTTGCTAAGTGAATTTTAATTTTATTCTATTAAGTTGTAAATCACAGTATTTGCTATAATCAAAAGCTTGTTACAGTTGCATCAAATTAGCTTTAATGTTAAGGCCAATGTCGCACGAACTCCTTTCTCGTCATGTGTATATAGAAAACCAATAGAACTCTACACACGAGCGCCTGCGACGAAAAAGGCTTCATATGTATGTTTTTCTATATATTCATGGGGCGCTACCAAATGGGAGCAGGGAAAAGAAAGCTCGTGTGGCATTGGCCTAAAACAAGTGAGAGCGCGACCATTTTGAAGCTCATGGTCTTACTGCAAAAGAGGTAGGAGAGGAAATTATTTTGGCATATTCGAACTATTTTGCAAGTGATTGATTGAATTTAGTTAATACCTAAAGCACTGCCTGATTTTTGCTCCAAACGATCAGTGGCCGAATTACCGCATCCGTTAACGAGTTAGAGCCATTTCACACATACCCGACAGGAGGCTAACCTGTACCAGCTACCCGGTCATACGTTCACACCTGCAAACCGAAACCGTCGCCGGTTAAACTGTAGCCGGCTGCCGGAATGTTGCCGTCTTTGCTCGCTGCCACAGCCGGCTGCTGAAGCCGGGTAAACGGTTCTCAAGTCAGTAGTGGATACCCAAAAATAAATTGCCCCTTCACAGTTTTTTTTTTTTTTTGTGAATTTGGTAATATATACTTTCTTTAAGTGGATATTAACATCGAACAATTGATCAGCTTGGTTGAAAGAATGGAACAAAATTCACATTTCATAACTTGCTGTCTGCCGGCTGCCGGATGTGCATGAAAACATACTAACTTTTTGAGAAAACCGGCTAACCGGTAGCCAGCTAAGTGAAATGTGTGAAATGGTCCTTACTCGTTATCGAAATGTGACGATTTGGCATTACCGCTCACGTCATCGAGTATCATTTTACTTATTATTTATTTGATCATTCGATATAGAGTGCTATTAACTCACTCGTTAACGGATGCGGTAATTCGGCCCCAGTATTTTTATTTAAAAAAGCGATAGAAAATAAGCAAGAAAAGACTACTGAAAAGTACGAATACAATTGTTGTCATTTAGAAAGTAAGGAATTTTCAATTTGATTTTAATTCTTATATTTATTTCGGTAAGATTTATGTAAGGTTACGCTTCTTGGACTTTCCCCATGAATCCAAATTGAATTTCAACTCATCAACTCGACTGCGAAGGACACGGTGCTGCCTTGATTGGTCCTCTTCTAAATTCACAATTTTTCTTTTAGGTACATGTCGCAGTGATTTTTCCCAATCACCCATTGACTTTAAGTCCAGCAAAATATTAACCATTTGATTCAGAGTCAATGATTTTCCAGAACCAGTACCCCATTGCAAATATTTATCAAGTGGTAAGCGAGCCATTCGTATACCTAATCTTTTTGCTTTTGCCAGTGACAATGGTTCGTTATTGACCTATGGCAATCCAAAAAAAAAGAAGAAGATAAAATCAAACAAATAACAAAGTATGAATGACGAACCTTGTCTACCATTGCACCAATTATGTAAATATCATCTGTGTTGTATTCGACCAAATCCGTACGGCAATGCGGCGTAAGATATACAAGATTTTCTTTAGGAAACACTTCTGTGAAGCACTTATTGTGAATATTCATAGGGAAATCTGAGTCCAACATCGTTGGAATATACCGCTTCAGACTCTGCATTGTGGTACTATTCATATCTACGTTGCAGTAGTGCATGTCGAAGGGGTCGTCATGCAAACGATTTTCCGCAAAGCAAAGCATTAACTGTTTCGCAGCGTTTACAGCCTCTCGATTGTTCATATGCTTGTCATAGGAACAATCCATTACAATTTTTGAACCAAACTGCATTGCTCGTATTAATCTGAAAAAAATTGGTAGTTAAGTTTTTGTAATGCGGTAATGCTGGTGTATACCTGTGGTTGTTAAAACGGTTTATTGTCGTATCGTAAACCCTTAATAAAAACGTTGTGTGTGAAAGACCGTATATGATGTGATTGTTCTCTTTCGACGATTCAATTTCGCTGGCTTTTCGCTCTGCGATTTGTAACTGTCTTTCCAATTTTCTTTCTTGTTTATGTTCTTTCTTTTTCTCAATTTGCCAAAGATAGCTCAGATACTTTTGTCGAGCCGATTTTGAAGGCAATGTAAGCAGCTGCTCCCAATGATGCCCTTTCAAGAATCCAGCTTCAGGAATTCTACGACCTTCTTGATACGCTATATCCACTTCTAATTGAAGGATTTTTAATTTAGTTTCTCTTTCCTCGACAACTTTAAATGAATCCTTTTGAATCTGTTCATGTGTCTGCTTCTTAGCAAATGGGTTTTCTTTCGTGACCGCATTTAACAATATGGTGCTATCCGCAGCTGTCGCGTAACGAGTATTATGGACAAAAAAGGAATTGTGTGTTGTAGTTACTTGCTTAAGAAAACGATGCAATTCTTTAACTTTTACTAAATTTTTCAACATTTTTATATAGAATAATCACCTAGTTAAAACATAACCCAAATAATTGCAAGATGACAGTCTGTCAGTTTTGTATTTGAATTCGTTCAATGGCATCAGTAGCATCAGAGAAGTACAAATAGGTAAGTTTGATTATGTTACTTGTGTCTTACGTGTCTGTCTGTTCAGTTTGATGGCTATTAAACGTTGCAATTCTTGCTTGCGATTCGTTTGTTTGAGGTTGTAGAAGGGAAACTTGTGTGGTGGCCGTGGTAGACAGAATCGCTATGTCTGCTTTTACACTTAAGACTTGTGAGTCTAGACTTTTTTCGAATTTCTCTTTGTTATTTACATCCGTGAGTCTTGTGCTTTTACACTTCAGACTTTTATCCTCGACTCAAATTTGACATTCCTCTTTTATTTTGCAGTTCTTGTATTGTGCAGATGACTTGGTGGGAGGCAACACAATGATTAAACGAAGAAGAGAAAAGAAAAATGTCAAAAAGAGTCGCCAAAAACTTTACCCTCGACTCACAGGGCAAAATATTTTCCTTCTCATCTTTTCGAACTTTCTTACTCTTTTGCACCCATGGACGGTGTTCACATTGGAATGACGGATTGGACTCTTTTTGACGTTCTTGTGTTCAGACTGATAGTCCTGTCTGAACACTTCCGCGGATTTATTTTGACATACGAATTGTCAGTGTCCATTTGCTTACATTTTCACTACAATTTTTTTTCTCTGTAGAATTGAATTGGGTTTCTTTTTATTGGCGTATTTTTTCGCTTTTTATTGTTTATTTAGGATATTTTCAATAAATTTAAAAAATGAGTTCAAGCAGTGATAGTGAAGATATGGATTTGTGTTTATTTGGTCTGCTTTTACACTTAGACTGGTGAGTCTAGACTCACATGGGTCCAAAAGAGTAAGAAAGTTCGAAAAGATGAGAAGGAAAATATTTTGCCCTGTGAGTCGAGGGTAAAGTTTTTGGCGACTCTTTTTTACGTTTTTCTTTTCTCTTCTTCGTTTTATCATTGTGTTGCTTCCCACCTAGTCATCTCTACAATACAAGAACTGCAAAATGAAAGAGGAATGTCAAATTTGAGTCAAGGAAAAAAGTCTGAAGTGTAAAAGCGCAAGACTCACGGATGTAAATAACAAAGAGAAATTCGAAAAAAGTCTAGACTCACAAGTTTTAAGTGTAAAAGCAGACTTGGTTACCTTAATGTCTTAAATGCTGCTGCGGCACTATATTTAAAAACAAAAAAAAGCTTTAGAAAAGAAACGTGAATGGGTTAAGAAATGGAAATTAAGAAGGGCGACCAAAGGCTCTTTTCATTTGCTTAACCAGGAGCTACGCTTGGAAGATATAAATTCATATAGGAGGTACTTGCGAATGAACGAAGACTGCTTTAATGAACTGCTGGACTCTATAAAGCCTCAGCTTTTAAGGAAAGATACTCAAATGAGGTCAGCCATCAGTCCAGCAGAAGCATTAGCATGCGTCCTCCGATTTTTGTCTTCTGGAGAATCGTACAGAAGCTTGGAGTTCCAAACTCGGATTTCTCTCGCATACATCTCAGAGCGAGCTCCTGAAATTTGCAGTGAAATATACAAAAGCTTGAAAGATCAATACTTGATGGTGAATAGAGGTTTTTTTTATACAAAATTTTAATTAATAAGGGTTACCTTTATAGTTTCCAGCTTCTGCCCAACAATGGGCACGAATCGCTGACCATTTTGATACCCGTTGGCACTTTCCGCTATGTATCGGTGCATTAGACGGGATGCATGTGGCTTTTCGTGCATCAAAAGGAGATGCTGCTCATTTTTATAATTATAAAGGATACAATAGTATTGTTTTATTAGCAATGTGCGACGCCGACTACAAATTCACATTTGTGGATATAGGGTGTAATGGTCGCATAAGCGATGGAGGTGTTCTGAATCGAAGTGGCCTACGAAATGTGCTTTTGGATGCGGACAGATACTTGCCAGAAGACAAAGTCATTGGGGACAATCGATTTTTACCCTACGTCATTATTGGAGACGACGCTTTTCCTTTGGAGACACATTTGATGAAGCCATATCCATACAAGAGTACTGAAGAGTACAAAAAGAACTTCAAATTTAGGCTTAGCCATGCTAGGCAAACAATAGAGCATGCTTTTGGTATTTTATCCAACCGATTCAGAGTACTACAAAGTAACATTCACCTGAGGCATCAGAAGGTTGTAAAAATAATACAAGCTTGTGTTACCTTACACAACTTTCTTATTATAAAAAGTTTGAATTACGTCGATGGAAGTGGCCAAGAATCATACACGCATGATACGACTAATATTGATGATAACAACAGATCCGAAAATCCCAGAAGACATTCCAATGAAGCTGGTAATATAAGATCCAATTTTGCAGATTTTTTTACCAACGAGGGAAAGATTTTTAACAACTAATTGTTAAATAAATAATGAAGATATATTATATACATATATTTTAATTTAATAAAAAAGTAATAAAATTAAGTATTGAAGAATGCTGATGATGCGCTAGGGTTTATCTTAATTATTTTGACATGTTTTCAGGTGGGAATAGTTACGGGTGGTGACATCGACTGTACCTTCAGCCCTTCGCACATATTAATTAAAGGAAGCTTTTGTGCTGGTGATGAGACGTAAGCAGGCACTGGTGTTGAACCATTTCCTGAAATTCGAAAATTAAAGATTTTAAAGAAATAAAAGATGTTTTATCTTTTTATAGTAAATTAATACATACCTTGCATTACATTTTCCCCCATAAACAATTTTTTCCTCTGCACTTCCTGGATTATGTCCATTATTTTCCATTTTGCCTCGTGGAAAAGCTCATCGGGAAGATCAGACAGCTCCGTTTCTACCATCTTTCCCAAATTATATTGAGGTGTGCGCTTGAATGCTTCTTTTGTTTTTTTTGATTGTAAGCATACTGTCAGCTATTTCCTCAGCTACCTTCAACGACCCAGATAACTGATGTTCCACGCCGATGCTCTTCCGTTTGCGTATTATAGGACTCTATGGAATAGTTTATTTATTTCCGATTGATTCACATATATCACTTTACCTGTGAATAACTTTCATGATCATCAACATCTCGTTCTTCATCGGTTTCGTCCATTGAACTACTATTGTAAAGCTGAAAAAAGGAGTGCTTTTTATTCAATGTTTAGAAAACTTACTTTTTATTACTACCTGTGGAATGTTGGAATACGATGGAGTGGATCTAAGATATCTGTCCAAGAACTGCAGTTGCTCATAGCACCACAACTTTGGAACGTAGACATCTGCTGCCCCAGCTCCACTTTTCCTTGACAAAGCAATCGAATTTTTTTCTTTTATATATTGGCTTCTTATAGTTTTCAACTTAGCCTTAACTATGTCTGTAGTTATTCCTGGCCGCATTTCTTGGAGATTATTTGCAATTGATATCAACGCATCATTTTTCTTTATCCTGTTTAAGAAATCTGGAGTCATTGAATTGTACAGCTCAGGACATTGCTCGAAAAGATTAATTAGCTCCTGCGTTTGCTCTTTGTTCCAGTTCATAGTACCTAAAAAAATTTAAAAGAAAAAGAAAAACAAATAAAAAGCGTAAAAAACTTAGTGAAATAAATGAATCTTACCAAAAAATTACAATTATGTTTTTCCAATTAATTTGCTTTCCCGCTCGAGTGACACCGGTTGACATTTCTAAATGTCAAAAGAAGTCAAAAAATTTCAAAAAATCTGAAAATCTGGATTGACGTAACATGTCACCTCTCCACTTCCTCCCTTGCCCACAGACGTCAAAAAAAGTCCAGTCCGTCAGTCCAATGTGAACACCGTCATGTGAGTCTAGACTCACAAGTCTATGTGTAAAAGTCTGCTTTTTTTTACACTTAGACTTGTGAGTCTAGACTCACATGGGTGCAAAAGAGTAAGAAAGTTCGAAAAGATGAGAAGGCAAATATTTTGCCCTGTGAGTCGAGGGTAAAGTTTTTGGCGACTCTTTTTGACGTATGTGCGAGAATGGCGTCGTTTTTCAAGCAGAAAATTGCAGGTAAAGTATTTGGGAATATTGTGAGTGTTGCTGACAGTGCCACAGAAGGAGTTTGCTGACAGCGTTCATCGAAAGAAGCCAAAGTAATCCGATATGAAAACCTTTGCTGGATGCCGGTAACAGAATAATTTGAAATATAACGACGGTTGAAAGCATGATCAACGTTGGCGGCTGGAGAAGCAAAGTTTAAAATTTAGTTCCTTTTAATTTTTCTTAATTTCTTTAAATAACTATCATTTTCTTCATTTTTTTTTTGTATGTTTCAATTCGTTTAATTCAACTAATAAATTTGTTTGTTAAAATAAAGGTTCTTAAATTATTTTTTAACCCACACCGCCAACATTTCTAAATTTTAAAACTTGGAGCACCCACTACTGGATTGTGTGGTGCATTTTCATCGTATCCATAGTTGATGATTAAGTTGCGCTCGTCGAAGCTGTATATTGGTCAGCAGAAAGAGGAAATCTATTTGCTTATGGTAAGTTCTTGTGTCCAGTTACAATGAACGAAAGCAGAGACAACAATTGCGATTGTGTGGGGTGCGATAAACCAAATCATGTCGAGGATATGGTGCAGTGTGGTGCTTGCCAAAGGTGGTATCACTACAGCTGTGCAGGAGTCGATGCAACAATTGCAGAAAGGAGTTTTGAGTGCACTAAGTACGCTGAGCTCAACAAAACGGTTCGTGCTAGTATGGCAGCTGTCGGAATAAGTAGCGGCAGGGCGTTGCCTCTCGTAGCAGGACTAGGGGTTCAGCGAGACGTAAGCGTATCTGTGCATTCACTCAGAACGAATATGACTGCATTATCATTGGGGAGAAGCAAGAAGAAAATTGACCTGGAGCTGAGGCAGCTCGAGGAACAAAAGGAGCTAGATATGCGGTTTTAAAGAGAACGAGAGCAGCTAATTGCTGAACGACAGCAAAAAGAAAAAGAGTATCTCATCAAACGGTACGAGTTAATGGCTCAGGAAGATGACGCTGAATCTTTCGATGATGTTGGCAGTTTGAGAGGAAGAAGAACATCAGATTGGGTAGAACAGGTGCGTGTAAAGAGTGTCTCAAACAAAGATACCAAAGAGTTTGTGAAGCCGACAGTGGTGCCCCAAAAATATGTTGCCATAGAAGTGCAGTTGAGTAGAAGCCAGATTTCGGCGCGGCAGGTGCTCGCCAAAGATTTACTCGTTTTCTCAAGCCGGCCAGAAGATTGGCCTCTATTTATTAGCAGCTTCGAGAATACAACACAAATCTGTGGTTTCACAAATGAAGAACATTTGTGGCGTCTTCAAAGGGCTTTGAGAGGCAAAGCATTGGAGACCGTCAGAGCGCGTTTACTTCTTCCATCAATGGTGCCGGAGGTAATTTCTACACTACGAATGCTGCACGGACGTCCCGAGTATAAAATTAAAACATTATTGGGGAAAATTAGGTCGGAGGCGCTACCAAAAGCAGAGCGGCTGGATAGCTTAATTAAGTTCGCTCTTTCAGTGCGAAATTTGTGCAGTACAATGCAGGCATCAGGATTGACAAATCATTTAAACAACCCCGTTCTTCTTCAGGAGCTCGTGGAGAAGCTTCCAGCGACAATTAAGCTAATCTGGGTACTGCAGAAAGGATTGACAGATCCAAATTTAGCTGACTTTGGGGAATGGATGTTTAAGATGGCAGAGGCAGCAAGCACTGTGATGACGTTCATGCCAACAGCTGGAAGTCAACACACAAAAGAAAATAGCTGCGAAAGTTGGAAATGGATGTTTCAAATGTGATGGAAACCACCGACTGTTGGATTGCAAACAATTCAAGGAGCTTCCGAATGCTAAAAATGGGAGCTGGTAAAGAGCAAGGGTATCTGCGATATATGTCTGGCACATCGAAAACGTTTCAAATGCCGAAGTGAGGATAAAGGAGCATGCCATATCCTATTGCAAGCGGAGAAGTGTAGCATTAAGCAAACAGAGGAGAAGCCTTGCAATGCCCACCGACAGGGTGATGGAATGAACGTTGTCTTCAGAATTGTTCCAGTAGTGCTATATGCCAATGGTAAGTCAATTGAAACATTTGCTTTCTTAGATAGTGGCTCTTCTCTGACTCTGTTGGAGCAGGAACTAGCGGACTCATTAGGACTCGAATGCACTGCAAAGCCATTGTGTCTAAAGTGGACTGCAGATACAGTTCGATATGAAGAAAAGTCTCAAGTTGTTCCGTTGGAAATCTCTCCGAGGTGTAATGCAAAGGATGGTTTTCCTATTAAGTACAGGCTACAAGATGTTCGTACTGTGGGGTGTCTGGCACTACCGATGCAGACTGTTGAGGCTAAGATTGTACAACGACAATATCCACATCTTAGCGGCATACCACTGGCGACGTTCGTAAATGCGAAATGTGGGATATTGATTGGCCTTAACAATCAAAAGCTTACATTGGCTCTGAAAATGAAGGAGGGGAAATGGAACGATCCAGTTGCCATTAAGACAAGACTAGGTTGGTGTTTGAGCGGCGGCGAGATGAATGGTGCGAGGAACAGCGGTGTGTATCACATCAACATGGTCTGTGATTGTGATAAAGAGTTAAATGATATGGTACATCAACACTTTGCTTTAGAAGATCACGGACTTGGGAATGTTTGTTGTGAAACGGACGATGAGGTACGAGCTAAAAAGATCCTGAAGGAGACAGTGCATAGGCAAGGAAATGGTTTTGTGAGCGGTTTGTTGTGGCGACACGATACTGTAATCTTACCAGACAGCTATGGAATGGCGTTGAAGCGGCTACGGTGTCTCGAAAAAAAAGTTGGTAAGGATGCTCCTCTCTTGAAGATTATCAATGATCAGGTGAAAAATCTAGTAGAGAAAGGTTACGCGAAGAAACTTAGTCAGCAGGAGATGTTCGAGCAGCAGTCAGGAGTTTGGTACTTACTTACTTACTTAGGTGGCGCTACAGTCCGGGGTGGACCAAGGCCTCAACCAACAACCTCTTCCAGTTAGCCCGGTCCTTAGCTAGCCGCTTCCAGTTGCGCACTCCAAGTTGGTTGAGGTCTTGTTTTACTTGGTCGCGCCACCTTAGGCGAGGTCGTCCTCTGCTGCGCTGACCCTCCGGGTTATAGTTGAATATTCTCCGAGCCGGAGCGCTGATGTCCATGCGCTCTACATGTCCTAGCCATCTTAAACGCCCAATGTGCAGTTTTTTGACCAGGCTGATGTCGCTGTACAGCTCGTATACTGGGATGATAAGGGTCTTATATAGAGTCTCCTTAGTCGATCGGGAAAGGACTTTACTGCTCAATTGCCTTCTTAGCCCAAAGAAACAGCGGTTGGCAAGAGTAATCCTTCGTTTGATTTCCGACGAGATGTAATTTTTTGATGTTTGGTACTTACCTACATTTATAGTAAGGAACCCGAACAAACCAGGAAAGGTGCGCATGGTCTGGGATGCAGCTGCCTCATCGCAAGGGGTCATTAAATAGTATGCTATTGAAGGGTCCGGATGAATTGAAGGCACTTACAGATGTTTTTTATGCTTTTCGAAACAACAGAATAGCAATAGCAGGAGATATACAAGAAATGTTCCACCAGGTCGAAGTGTGCGAAAAGGATCAACATTACCAAAGGTTTTTGTGGTGCGATGGCGTATCTGATCATCAGCCGGAGGTTTACGTTATGAGGGTTCTCACATTTGGCGCAACATGTTCACCGAGTATTGCGCAGTATATTAAGAATATCAATGCAAAGGAGTACAGAAATATGTTTCCACGGGCTGTTAAGGCGATTGTTGACCATCATTATGTAGACGACCTTTTGGACAGTGTTGATACGTTTGATGAAGCAATTCAGTTGGCAAAAGATGTAAAATACGTACACTCGAAGGCGGGTTTCAACATACGTAACTGGCTTTCCAACTCGAAGGAAGTTTTGCGAGCTCTGGGTGAGTCGGAGGTTAAGGAAAATAAGATTCTTCAAAACCTAAAGGAAGGCTCATGTACAACTAAGGTTTTAGGATTATGGTGGAACACGAATGGAGATTTTTTTGGTTTCTCGCTGCAGTTTGTAAAGATGCATGAAGAGATTATGTTGGGGCAACGCATACCGACTAAGAGAGAGCTACTCAGGGTTTTGATGTCCATATTTGACCCACTAGGTTTTCTGAGCTTTTACTTGGTCAAGTTAAAAGTATTGCTGCAGGCAGTTTGGAGAACCGGAATTGGATGGGATGAGGTATTGCCAATCGAACTTCAAGACCAATGGGTGAGCTGGCGTTGTTTGTTGTCCAATGTAGAGGAAATTCAGATTCCAAGGTGCTATTTTCCGATAGGCTTCAGCAAGAGTGCGAAGACTCAACTCCATATCTTCGTAGATGCTAGCGAAGAAGCTATGGCTGCAGTGGCTTATCTCCGTTTCAACGAGAGCAGTGATATCGGGTGTAGCCTTGTCTGCGCGAAAAGTAAGGTGACGCCACTGAAACCTACATCGATTCCAAGATTGGAGCTGCATGCGGCTTTAATGGGTGTAAGATTGGCAAGCTATATAACGAAAACACTTTAGTTGCCGATTGAGCAGAGATACCTGTGGAGCGATTCCAGAAACGTTATATGCTGGTTAAAATCGGGCGCCAGGAAATTTAAGCAGTTCGTCATGTTTCGTGTTACTGAAATTCTACAGAAGACTAATGTTGAAGAGTGGAGATGGATCCCTACCAAGTTGAACGTGGCTGATGACGCGACGAAATGGACGAAGGTGCCGTCTTTTAGCAAAGAAGTTAGATGGTTTCAAGGTCCAAGTTTTTTATACCAGCAACAGGAAACATGGCCGAAAATACCTGAGGAGTCTGCAAATCATCAAGAGGAAATGAGACCAAAGTACTGACTGATGACACATCTATTTGACTACGATCCATTGGTGAATGTGCTGAGATTCTCTTCATGGACGCGGCTGCAGCGAAGTATAGCATGGGTGGTGAGGTTTGTCAACAATCTACAAGGCAGAATTAATGGTGCGGTAGAGTGTAGGGGCGTTTTGTCAGCAGACGAACTTCAAAGAGCCGAGCGTGTTCTTCTTGAGATGGCCCAAAGAGAAAAGTACGGAGATGAAATGGCGATGTTGTCAGCAGGGAAAACGCTTTCAAAAACTAATCCGTTGTACAAGTTATCACCATACCTAGATGAGCACGGTGTTCTACGTATTCGAGGAAGGATAGACGGTGCTTGGTGTATCGAGGAGTGTACAAAACGTCCGGTGATTTTGCCTAGGGATCATTATTTAACATTCCTTATGAACGATTTCACCACAAATGCCAGGAAACGGTTGCCAACGAAGTACGGCAGAAATATTGGATATGCAGCTTGCGACCGTTAGTAAAATCAGTTCGTCGAAAGTGTCAGCGATGAAGATTTCTTCGGGCAGAACCAGTGGCCTATTTCACCAAATTACAAGTACAATTACAAATTTGTATTTGTTGATTACATTTACAAATTTTTTTACTGATTTTCTGTTTCACAAACTACAAACTTAATTCCAACAAATTTGTTAAAAAGAGAAAAAATGTAAGGGAAATTGTATTTGTTATTTACAAATACAAAAAAAAACCGTTTCACCATTTACTCTGCGAAGTTGTAAACAACAACTGTTTTTCATAAATTTGTAAGCTCTTTAAAGGTGAACCCACACCAAATAAAGCATACACAAACAACATGAAAAAACCTGTTAATAACCCACACCAAATAAAGCACTTCAAAAAACACATTTTAGTTTTGCTTCATTTGGTTTGGTTTATTGATAGGCATGATTTATTAGTTTTCACCTTTACTGAATAACAAAGAATACCAGTTTAGAGCTATGTCAATCGTTCTAATTTGAACAGTTATGAGATTTTGGTCCACTTAACTTCAATACTTTAATTACCGTTTATCGAGAGCAAGAAGATTGGTGGTGTGCATTTGGTATGATTATAAAAAGATTTAGGGTTTTGAAATAAGTTATGTTGGTATCTCCAGACAAGTGGATATTATAAGAATGACAGCCTGCGTTCTTCACAATTTTATAAAAATGAAAAACGGAAAATATACGGATTTTCACAACGAATTACTGTAATCCCTCGATTTACGTTACCTCGGCTTACGTCGTCTCGATTTACGTTGTGTAAAATGATGAACCTTACCGCGTTTAACGTCGTCCTATCTCTCGATTTACGTTGTCATATTCGGGGATTTTCTTAGCCGAAATTGCTTCATTTAAGCAATTCAAATTTGAAAAGTGGTTGTTTTTTCTCGACAGTTGAAGAGTGATGCTTTTCAAGTATTTGGGGATTCACACAAATTAAAATTTGACATTAGGCGTGTTTTTTTTTTCAAATCTATATAGGCTTAATAATAAACTTGAACTTTTAAATGCGTAAAATTGTATGGGGAGTTTATTATCTGTAATTTTAAGAGATAGAAGAAGGAAAATATTAATTTTATAAAAGGGAAAAATGGTTACTTTTAAATTCTACTCACTAATTCGTTTTACTTTTAACCTGCTTGTTTCCAAAGACGCTTGTGGATTGCGAGAATATTTCTTCAATTCAAAGTGTTCGTTTATTTTCTTATTCTCCCATTCCATGACGTTTACATTAATTCTTGTTCTTAAGGAACTATTACATTTTTTGTTTTAAGGCGCTATTACATTGGTGTTATTTGGATAAACTACATTCCACCCCCCGTGTATCGATGTGCGAGATTCACCCAAAGATGATTTACTGGTGTATAGTTTCACCCAAAACGTCGAGTATGGCCAACTTTGAAACCGGCCTTCGAAGAAACCCCGTTGATGTTCTGACAATGGCGGACCGTATTTGACCATCCAGCGCCGGAAATACCTGAACGACCCTTCCACGCCTCCACTCTCCTCTGCTTTCATTACTGTCGCATATTATCACCAAGTCACCGACCTTGATTGCTTCCGTCCGATGCTGCCATTTTGTTCGCCGAGTAAGTGTAGGAAGATACTCTAATATCCATCTTTTCCAAAATGTCTGTTTGAGTTGTTGCAACACATGCCATTGTTTACGAAGATGCTTACAGCAGCTATCAACTGCCGGTGTTTGGATATAATTCGGACAACCCAGCAAGAAATGATTTGGAGTTAATGGTTCGGCTTCGTCTGTCTCGAGCGGTAGATGTGTTAGTGGTCTAGAATTGACCAGGTTTTCAGCCTCTATAAGCAAGCTGTGAAGTGTCTCTATTTGTGGTGCCTTTTCCTTTAATGTCATTGACAGGACATTCTTGACACACCGCACGAGCCTTTCCCACACTCCACCTGCCTCCGGATTAGCTGGAGCGTTGAAAATCCATTCGATTCCCCTACGAGCACATTCATTTTTTAAACTTGTTTCCGTTATGACCCACTCTTCTTTGCTGGCTCCAACGAAATTCGTACCTCTATCGCTACGTAAGTGTACAGGAACCCCTCGACGATTTACGAAGTTTCGGAGACACAAAATTACCGCATCAGTCGAAAGATCTTTAGCCAACTCTAAATGCACGGCGCGGACTGACAAGCATGTGAATAATGCCACCCATCTTTTCTCGCGGCGGCGTCCAATAGCGACTTCGATAGGCCCAAAATAGTCGATCCCTGTATACGAAAATGGTCGAACATAGGGAGTGAGTCGATCGGCTAGTAATTGACCTATTAACGGTGGTTCCGGAACTGCATATAAGTTTTGGCAGACCTGGCAAGTCGATTTAATTTTTCTTACTAGTCTTCGAATGTTTGGTATCCAAAATTTAGCACGGACTGCGCAAACAATTGCACCTTGGTTTTGATGTTGGAAGACTTCGTGGTAATGCTGTACTATTAATTTTGACACTAGGTGCCCTTTCGGTAAAATAATTGGCCTTTTTGCGCTTATAGGTAAACACGTCGCGTTATCAACTCGACCTCCAAGACGTACCACGTTGTCTTCGTCCAATATCGGTGTCAGCTTAAATATTGAGCTCTTTGTTGGAATGCTTGCCTTCGACGAAAGAAGACGTATCTCTTTAGAAAAGACTGACGTTTGAACCGTTTGACAAATAAGTACTTCCGCTGATTTTATTTCCTTTGCAGATATGGGAATAGTCGCTGCTCGCGTTTCGTATTTACCTCTACGTCTATCATTTTTAATAACGCACATAAACTTTCCAATTGCGCGCCGAACCCAACACACTACCCTGAGCAACTTAAAATACGTTGAATACCTTTCAAATGGAATAACTAATTCTTCATTAATAATTGACGTGACATAACTGGAACGCTTTTCAGTAACTTCGTCGTACGCCACGATGTCATTTGGCTCCTTTGGCCATTCCGTCTCGGAGAGTTTAAGAAATGCGGGACCGTTTATCCATAACGAGCTAATAGATGTTCTTGTAGTTATCTTGGGCCTAGTTGCATCATCAGCCGGATTAAGACTACCTGGCACCCATCTCCAATTTCGAACTTCAGATCCATCTAATATTTCGGCTATTCGGTGTGCAACAAATTGCTTATAACGACGGCTGTCTGATTGGATCCAATGAATGACTGTTTTTGAATCAGACCAAAACCGGACCTTACTTAGCTTTTCTTCATGACCGTTGACTATTGTATCTTTTAATCGTACTCCTAGAAGTGCTGCTTGAAGTTCTAACCTTGGAATAGAGAGGGCTTTTATCGGACTGCACCTTGTTTTTCCCATCACAAAAACAACATCGACCTCATCCTTGTAACTTATACGCCAGTATCCAACTGCAGAAAAGGCTACCTCACTAGCGTCTACAAATATATGAAGTTGTATGTCCGCGTTAACATTGGTGAAATTGGAATGATAACACCTAGGAATTTCGAAGTGTTTTATTGTATCTAGCTGTTTATACCACTCGTACCATTGACAATAAATTTCTTCTGGTATTTGTTCGTTCCATCCAGTGTTCAGCTTCCACAATCCCTGTAGTAATAATTTAGACCTTATTATAACGTCGGCCAAAAATCCGAATGGATCGAAAATCGACATTGTGATACTTAAGACCTGGCTTTTCGTAGGTCTGGTGCTACCATCCAAAATTCGCGCCGGCATTCTTCCAAACTTCAGCACAAAACAGAACTTGTCAGTCTTTGGATTCCAATGCATGCCCAAAATTTTTTCCGTTACAGAGTGGCCGTTTAAGATGTGCGTCAAATCCAAAGAAGACTCCACCGAAGAACTCCCGTTGATAACATCAAGGAACTCAGATGAATTAGATACGAACCCCCTTAGCTCAAAGCCGGCATTGTTGTGGATGTTTATTACATTCTTTGCGACAGAGATGGCTTCATTGGTGGAATCAAAACTATCAACATAGTCATCAACATAGTGACTCTCCACTATCGCCTTAAATGCTCGCGGATGACTGGCCTTAAATTCGTTAGCATTGAAATTCTTTATATATTGGGCGGAGCACGGCGAACTTGCCGAACCAAAGATCATGGCTCTCATCACATATGTATCCGGGCTTCTTGATTGGTCTGCATTCCTCCACAAAAAACGTTGCGAGTCCTGATCCTCTTTTCGTATGTTTATTCGGTGGAACATTTCTCGAATATCCGCGCAAACACCTATTCTTCTTTGTCGAAATCCGAACAATATTGATAGGAGCGGTCTTGGCTGGTAAGTATCTGGGCCCTTTAACAGCATCGAGTTCAACGACGTTCCATCGATTGGGGCCGCGGCGTCAAAGACTAGTCTTAACTTGTTACCTTTATTCACATTGCAGATACCAAAATGAGGCAAGTACCACGTACGATCACCAACAATAACGGCTTCGTCGGTTGATAATTTTCTTGCATAATTTTTCGACAAATACTCTTCTATTTTGGCTTTATACCACTCGGCAAATTTGGGATCCTTAATTAATCTTTGTTCTAATATTTCTAGCCGCTTTAGGGCCATCTTGTAATTGTTATTAAATTTAATGTCATCGTCCTTCCATAGGAGTCCAGTTTCATACTGACCATCCACTTTCTTTGTAGTTTCTCGAAGAATTTTATCGGCTCTTTTATCAACTTCAGATTTAATCTCCTTAATTGGTTTTATTGCAAGATCTTCTAATGCGAAATATTCTGAGACCTGTGTTTGTAAATCACGCATATCATTTTCTACGCATCCAATAAAACTTACAGATGCATCTGAGGTGTTGTCTTCATTCGACCCGAATAAAGTCCAACCTAACTTGGTTCTATGTACTGAAAATCCTACATCGAAATTAAAAATCTCTATTGGCCGAACGAGATAAGTGTGTGGTATGCCAATTAGGACCCTAGGTACCGAGTCGAAATAGTCGTCAATAGGAATGTTTTTTAACTCTATGTATTTTTGCTTAAAATTGTGTAAATCCAGACTCTGAGCTGGTAACAATAGTTTTTTAACTGTACATTCCGCATTTGAAATTTATTTGCCGCTTTTTGAACCCCGGATATCTCCAGATCAATTCGTTGAGACATTTCACTTGTTATGTTATCTCCAATCCATTTCAACGATAATAGATTGGAGACACCCTTTACCCCTATTGAACTAGCAACACCTTCTTCGATTAAAGAAATTTTCGCCCCATCGTCGATGAACGCCATAACTGTACAGCATCCCTTCGGACCACTCAGCTGCACAGGCAAAAATTTAAACAACGTTTTATTGTGCGTTTGTCCACAAGTAATTGTACCCACAGCTTTATCTGTTTCTTTATCATTCGTCACAAAAGTTGTATTTTCTATTACAGCAACGGGTTTTGCGGCATCACTGTTGCGCGAAGTGTTGGACAATGACGATACTGTTTCGGTCTTTGCATTATTTTGGTCATGAAGCAAACGGTTGTGGCTTTTGCGGCAATGTGAAATTCCACACTCACGACTGTATAAACACTTTGATATGCAGTGGCCGGTGCGCAAACAACCAAAACATAAGCTATTCACTTTTACAATATCCCAACGTTTTGACACAGACATGGCCTTGAATTTTGTACACTGGTACAAGGGATGGTTTTCTTTGCAAACGATACAATTAATTATTTTCCGTTCTTCTGAGACAGTACATAGAACATCTGCGTGTTTTGTTTTCCTTTCATGTGCGGATGTGTATATAAGGCTATCGGATCCCATTTCTGTGGCAATGGATACATACGCGGCGATTTTTTGTAACCAATCGCTAAATTCAATAACGGTTGGGTACGGTGTTGCTAATGAGTACCTATGCTTCACCCATTCCTCTCTTTTATTTAAAGGCAATTTTCTAACTAACTCATCGAGGAGCGTTTGATCACTTAGGTAAGGATAAGCACCTGCACTCTCCAAAAATACTGTTAAATTTGCAACCATTGTACTAAATGCACTCATTTCGCCCATTTTTGCCTCGTGAACTACGGGAAATGCCTTTAATTTAGCAAGCTGACTCTTTATAAGAATTTCGGCACGTCCATACGTAAACTCTAACGTGGACATAACCGCGTTGACACTGTTTGGATGTATTAATAGGGATTCAACCCGTTGCCTAGCATTGCCTTTTAATGCTTTTTGTAGGCGTAAAAGGTTTTCCAAATTGCTATATAGATGGATGGTCGACGTCTCTCTATATGCTACCGAAAACATTGGCCATGTTTCTGGTATTCCAGAGAATTCGGGTAGATCTTGTAGCTTGCGAAGAGGCGGCTGATGTCGTTGCATTGACGGTAATATTGGCGGTGTGGGTTCGGGCGGCGGTGGTGCGGTTGTATTATAATATGATGGGACATAGCCCACAGACGTAGTAAATGGTAAATAATTATTATGGTACATACCTGGCATTGTTGGATACGGCGAATTATATTGGACGTATGTGTTGAGTGGCGGCATGGTGACAGCGCTCGTTGTAGTTGATGTTTTGTTGACATAGGAAAGAAGAACATCGGCATTGTTAATAACTGCAGCTGGTGTCTGGTCATTGGCGACGGCTGAAATTCTGGCGGTGGTATAACTGTTTTTGTTGTTGAGAGTGGCGGCGGTGGAAGGTATCATACTTGTATATTTAGGGGTGGAAGCGGCGGCTGTTGCTTCATTGGCGATTATTGTACTTGTACACTTAGTGGTGGAAGCGGCGGCTGTTGCTTCGTTGGCGATTGTTGTACTTGTACACTTAGGGGTGGAAGCGGCGGCTGTTGCTTCGTTGGCGATTGTTGAGGTTAGGATTTCCTTCAGTTTTAGTCTTTCTCGTTCGGATTCTGCGTAAGATTGCTGCAGATCCCGAACTTGTTGCACAAGACTTTCAATGTCGTAATTTGGAGGGTTAGTGATTGTGGTATCCAAGTCACTATCCTTCTCTTGTTGATCCTTGGAAGATGATGCCATGGACGTCTGGCTTCTTGTCCTTCCTAGCTGTAGCTATTCTTCTAGCGGTGTTGGTTCCATTATAAATTTTGCGATTCCACTACGCAGTTGCGACGGCAAGAAAAAACTAGGATGGCGAATTCTTAGTCTTAGAATTAATAATAAAAATGTTGCGGCTGCAACTGGCGAGTAAACTTAATAATAAACTTGAACTTTTAAATGCGTAAAATTGTATGGGGAGTTTATTATCTGTAATTTTAAGAGATAGAAGAAGGAAAACATTAATTTTATAAAAGGGAAAAATGGTTACTTTTAAATTCTACTCACTAATTCGTTTTACTTTTAACCTGCTTGTTTCCAAAGACGCTTGTGGAATGCGAGAATAATTCTTCAATTCAAAGTGTTCGTTTATTTTCTTATTCTCCCATTCCATGACGTTTACATTAATTCTTGTTCTTAAGGAACTATTACATTTTTTGTTTTAAGGCGCTATTACATTGGTGTTATTTGGATAAACTACAACTGTACATGAACTTTCCATTACAACACGTCGAGCTGATTGTAGTAGTAGTAGTTTCAAATCGTCCAACAAGCATCGCATTTGATATACGAAGAGAATTCATGAAGTATTTCAATTCAACAGACGGATCAGTTCCATGGCAATATAAATATTGCTAGTAAGTAAATATACTATGTATTTACATATGTACATAATAAAAATGTTAAATACAATAAATTATCGTAACAAAACGTACCTGTAGTTTGCATTTCCTCAGCAATTTCTGATCATAATTTGTCAATATATAATACGTTTATCACTATGTTCTTTTAATTTAAAATTATTACCTATATATCGCTGCCCGAAGTTCAATCAAATAAATATAATAGTTTTTCACCCTTACACATCTCGATTCGATAATACACTACACTTGGCTTTACAGAAATTGAATGAATAAAACATTAATTCCGATAAGTCATCACTCGCTTGTTTCAATCAATTTTGTTTATTTTATCTGTTTGACTGAGTTGATGTGGGCGCTCCCATTTGATTTCATGTATTTTTCGCCTGTTTATGCCTAAAATGTCTTCTCATGTCTATGCCTTACTTGACTGTTTTGCTCATAAATACACGTGGGATACTTGACTTAGACAATCAAGAAAAATGGTTTGTTTTGCATTATTCAATGGGGGTACTCGTATTGAAATATGTGTATCTTTGGCAACAACGGTCAAACGAAATAGAAGTTCCTAAGGTGGCCGCGTGAACTGACTGGCGACTGCGGCGCTAGAAGGAAACACCGAGACATGTTCAAAAAGTTTGAGAAAACAGAATTCATTCGCAGTTGGAATCAACCACGTCGCTTAATAATAATTTGTGTTCAGCTTTTATTTCGTTTTAATAAAGTTTAATAAAATTTACATTTTTGTGTCGACTTTTAACGTTATAATAAAAATACATTTTCAGGTAAATTCAAATAGTGGATGTTTTCACGGCAGGCATCGGCTATAAATGGTGACCCCGACGTGATCGGGCAAGAACCGTAACTACGTCATTTTAAAAAACCCGATCTTCTGTGAAAAAAAATTTTTTGCATTTTCTCATGCCACCGAGATATAATTTACGCGGCAGATTAGTTTTCACCTACGACGAATCTTCCAACTCAGACGACAACATAGACTGCTCACTCAATACGAGTAATACAAATAATAATTCAAAAATGTCTCAGCCACCAGAACAACCAACCACCGATCTAGTCAACCAGCTACGTGAAGATCTTCAAGCAGCGCACGAGCTTATAAAGGCAATGCAGAAGACTCAGCTGGCCCAGACACTCGCCACATCATTGCAAACTGCACCGCAAGCCGAAACATTAGGTGCACAGCAACAACAACAACAGCAGCATCTTAACACCAACGAACCATCCACATCTGGTGCGAGACTGGGAGTTCAACGTCCTTCGGCGCAATGCATAGTACTGCCGAAATTTAATGCTATGTGCCCCCAACTCTGGCTCGCGCAAGTGGAAGTTGCATTTCAAATGCGAGGTGTACTCAGCGATGACGATCGCTACTCGAATTTGTTGGTTAGTTTGGAGGGTGACGCACTGCAAGCGGTAGGCGATTTGGTGAGTAACCCACCTACATATAATAAATTTCCAGCATTAAAGGACAGGCTAATAAATCATTTTGCTCCCACACCTGAGTCTCAGCTACGGCGCATGCTGCGAGGTGAAGACATGGCTGGAAAAAAACCATCAGCTATCCTCGCGCATATGAGACATCTCGCAGATGGGCATTGCAATCCATCGGTAATGCGAACTCTCTTTTTCGACCGGTTGCCCGAAAATATTTGCACAGTCTTGATAGCAACCGGCCAAGAAGACCTCGACAAGCTAGCCGAAGTCGGAGACAAAATTTACGACATGACCAATGCCCACTTGTGCACAGTCTCCACTTCAGCACCAGCCACTGTGCAGGCCATATCGCATACTGAATCCACTCCGTTCGACCAACTAAGAAAATCCATCGAGATACTGCAGCGAGAAATCCAAACTTTGAAGCTGAGAAGTCGTTCTAATAGCAGAGCGTCATCAAGGAACAGATCCCAAAGCCGTGGTAAACGACCCGGGGCAGGTGAGATGAAGTTGTGCTACTACCACAAAAAGTTCGGCGATGAGGCACGGGCATGCAAACCGGGCTGTCCTAAATGGACGGAAAACTAAAACAGCCGTCGGGTGTACAGGCGATCGCCCACGGCAACAATGATCGCCACCGTCTACAAATTTTCGAACAGAAAAGCCGTATATCATACCTGATCGACACCGGCGCAGACATTTCCGTCCTGCCCGAAAAATACGCCAACAACAAATCACCCACAATATCAAAACTTTTTGCTGCCAACGGTGCCAGCATTTCGACATATGGTACTAAGACAATGGTTCTAGATCTTGGGCTTCGACGAGAATTTCGTTGGCTTTTCACAATCGCCGACGTTAAGCAGCCTATCATTGGTGCCGACTTCATCCACCATTTCGATCTAACCATACGACTTAGTAAGAAAATGCTCATCGATAACCTCACTAAACTAAGGATCCAAGGCAGTATAAGTAACAGCTCACAACCAACGGTGAGAACAATCGACGAAACCAACCGGTTTGCTGATATCCTGGGCGAATTCGTCGACATCACACGAGACAACCACCTCAGCGTTCACGAACACTGCGTACAGCATCACATTATCGTCCGAGGCCATCCAGTTGCGGAAAGAGCTCGCCGAATTGCCGGCGATAAACTAAAAGCGGCGAAGGATGAGTTTCAAAATATGATGCACCGAGGGATATGTCAACCATCCAAGAGTGAGTGGGCATCACCGCTGCAAATGGTAGAAAAGAAAGGCGGTGGTTGGAGGCCGTGTGGTGACTATCGCCGCCTCAATCGAATCACCGTACCGGATAGATATCCTATACCACATCTCCGAGATTTCAGCCACCAGCTAACCGGATGTACTATTTTTACTACCCTGGATCTAAAGGCAGCTTACCATCAAATTCCACTCGCTCCCAAGGACCGACCAAAGACGGCTGTCATAACACCATTCGGCCTATACGAATTTAACGTAATGACGTTCGGCTTGTGCAACGCCGCTCAAACGATGCAGCGGTTTATGGACACCGTGCTAAGAGGATTGGATTTCTGTTTCTGTTTCATCGACGATATTCTCATTGCATCCATCAACGAAGAACAGCATCGACAACACCTCCACGTCATCTTCAAAAAACTGAAACAGTTCGGTCTGGTCATCAACGTCTCCAAATGCTTCTTCGGACAGACTGAGGTAAGATACCTAGGGTACACCGTCAACAGGACAGGTATTAAACCTCCCATCGACAGAGTCGAGGCTTTGGTAAACTTTCCCAAGCCACAGACGATGGATAAACTGCGAAAGTTCCTGGGCTCATGGAATTTTTACCGAAGTTGTATGCCTGGCGCTTCAGAAACTCAAGCTCCCTTAGTCAACTTGACGATTGGTGCGAAAAAACGTGACACACGGCCTGTTCAATGGACACCCGAAGCCGACAGTGCAGAAGAATGCAAAGTAAAGCTGAAGGACGCTGTGCAACTCGCTCATCCATGCTTAGATGTGCCGCTAGTACTACGTTGCGAAGCCTCAGATATCGCTATTGGGGCCGTTCTCGATCAACGAATCGGTGATGTACTACAACCACTTGGCTTCTTCTCAAAAAAACTAAGTCCAAGAGAATCCCGATACAAAGTTTACGATCGTGAACTACTGGCCATCTACCAAGCAGTTAAGCATTTCCGACATCTCATCGAAGGCCGTGAGCTTATCATCCTCACCGACCACAAGCCATTGGTGCATGCAGGGCCGGTTTTAACAGTTTTGGCGCCTGGCGCAGGAGAACAAATAAGCGCCCCAAAAGCAACTTAAAAAATGTTTGATCATTTCCACATCTCCCGAAGAGAGAGAGTAATTGACGCGTTGACTTCAACATAAAATTGAACCCTAAATCTTTCTTGATGGTCTAAAATTACCTCATTCCTATCCTCATAGGAAAACTGAACTACTTTTTTTCGGGACCGTTAAGTTGAAATTGCTGGAAAAGGAACTTTAATTTCATTTGCTATAAGTCTCGCCTTATCTAAAAATTCAAAAAAAACTTGTCATTAGTTCTTAGTTCGACTAAAAACTTTTTTATTGAGCACAAAATTTCAACTGCAAGCTTAAGGCAAATACTGCTTTGTGTATAATATTGTGTACCAAATAACAACACAACAAATAAATTTAAATTCGCTTAGCTTACTACCAAGAGATTGAGGCATATTTTGGACTTTTTGATCATAATTTTCTGAAAGAACATCAAGAGCTTATAAACATCTCCCAAGTATAGTTTTAGTCTTTTATTGCATCTATTTTGATAATTTGCTCTGATAATTTAAGGCGCGAGCTTGCGCGAGCAAGTGCTTGTATTACACGCTTGCTACATATATAACCGCAGCCTAAGAGTCAAACTACTAAGATGTTTTTTTTTAAAAGCGACCATCTGCATACAGAACTTGAATAGAAAACATATGTAGATACTCTCAACTTTATCGAATAATGCAACTGCATCAGTAGAGCATTGAACATCATCAAAGCTCTAGGTTCCAAAACCTTAGTTTTCGATTGCATACCACAATGTTTCCCTCTCATATAAATACCATTATCATAGCCTTGTCCTTTACAATTCACTAATAGAATATACAAATCAGCAAGTTCATTCAAAACTAAATCAGTTAAGCCAGACCCAGTTGTTTTTTTCGCAACAATTCCAAAAAATATTCTCTAATTTTAAACTTTTTCGTATTTTGGTCCACTATTCTAACTACTAAAGTTAATTGCTCCTTTCTACTTATGTATGTCAAGCGTACAATCTACTATAATCGAACTCAAGGAGAATCAACGCATTACTAAACGCAAGGAAAATTGAGTACAATTTCATACTAATTTTCAATATTTTTAAAAAAATGTGCTATCTACCACTTGAAATGCTAATGTTCTGAATTCAATAATATCTTTTGTTTTCGTATCCGCAGGTTGAATTTTTTTATGTAGTCTTGTTTTGTTATCAATTAAATATTAAATGCACAACATATAAGAAGGAAATGTTTTTTTGTTGGTTGAAAACACGACAATGCAAAAGGGATCCAAAAAAAAAGCAAATGTGCTATCTTTCTGTCGCGATCTGTACATACATAATGTAACAATAAATTTTACTACTGAGTTTGACTCTCTTTCTCTTCAGTCAAATCGAACGTTTTGATATATCGAACAAGGTTGCGAAACCAAATTTCAAGTTCGCATTGTTTTAGGTAGGCGCATTGCCTTGGTGCAAAATTTGAATCCTGCTCCACAACTTCCGACATGTTTGATGATTTGTATGGATTTTGGTAGGCGCAAATGGAGCGGTATGATAAGACTGCTCCACAGCATGTTGCTGTGAAAATTTCGTTGTTGGCAATGGGCTGAAAGGGTCGACTGGATATTTAATATGAAACAACAGAGTTTACTGTGGTTGCAGCAGAGACAATTATGTTTTTATGTTTGGCTCTGGTTGTAGTTGGGTACAGATAAAAATTCTGCTAACTGGTCTGTTATACCAATTGGCGCTATGGAGAGAAAGAGAATAGAATGTTGTGGGAAAGAGAAGGGATAGAAAAAAAAAACATTACGTGCATATTCATATGGAAATTTGGTGATTTTAATGTGTGTGTATTCTTTAAAGTACAGTGATTGAAATGTGTGTATTGTTATTTGAGAAGTACGGTGAGAAATATTTGTTTGTGAAGAATATAAATACATATTAGCAAACGAGTAGATCTTTTTTTTGGATAGTAATTTTTTTAGTTTTTACGCCTCTTGCTTTCTAGCGCCTGGCGCGGCTGCGCCACTCGCTCCTATGTAAGGACCGGCCCTGAGTGCATGCATTCGACCAAAAATCTGATCACGCCTGTGATCGCGTTGCAAGGCAACTGGAGGAAATCGGCCGTTTTTCAACGAGAATCGAGCACATACCAGGAGTAGAGAACGTGGTAGCTGACACCTTTTCCCGTATCAACGCCATCGACATGCCTGTGATGGTTAGTGAGGGAGATCTAGCCACTATGCAACAGGAGGATGAAGAGTTGAAGCAGCTACTGGCAAATCCCGAAAAATCTTCGCTCCAGCTTCGAGGACTACGAGTCGACGATACAGATGCCATGGTATTTTGCGACATCGGAGGCACCGTAATTCGTCCATATGTGCCAAAGAACTTTCGCAGAAAAGTGTTCGATAATGCTCACAGCCTTTCACACCCCAGCGGCAGAGCTACAAAACGTCAAATTTCTCGAAGCTTTGTGTGGCCGAACATGGCCAAAGACATCATCTCGTGGTCCAGATCGTGTATGCAATGCCAACGAAGCAAGATTGCCCGCCACGTAAAGAATCTACCGCAGCATATTCCAATGCCGAGTGAGCGCTTTCAACACGTTCATATTGACATCGTCGTAATGCCACTGGTACGCGACTACCGATATCTGCTGACAATGATAGACAGATTCACCAGATGGCCAGAAGCGATACCGTTGAAAGACATCACTGCAGAGTCTGTCGTCGACGCCTTCTACAGCAACTGGGTGTGTCGATTCGGTGCGCCTGGCACAATAACAACCGACAGAGGAACACAGTTCGAGTCCGTATTGTTTGATGCACTCGCCAAACTCATCGGAAGCACTCGGATTAGAACAACTGCATATCACCCAGCTTCAAATGGAATGATTGAACGTTGGCATAGGTCGCTCAAATCATCCATTAGGTGCCATGAATCATCTGACTGGGTGGGTGTGCTTCCAACTGTCATGTTAGGACTCCGCACCAGCTTCAAAGAAGATGTGAAGGCAACGGCTGCAGAACTTGTCTACGGAACAACGCTGAGACTGCCGGGTGAGTTTTTTATCCACGAAGATATCATATCGAATCCACAGATATTTGTGGAGAAGTTTCGACAGCATATGCGGCAGGTCAAATCTATACCGTCAGCTCATCATTGCCGTAACAAAGCATTCGCACATCGCACTTTGTTTAGCTGCACTCATGTATATATCAGGGTTGATGCAGTACAAAAACCCTGCGAGCAACCATACGATGGTCCTTACGAAGTGCTGGGAAGAATTTCTGATTACGTATTCAAAATAAATATAAAAGGAATACCCACAACAGTCTCAACCGAGAGATTGAAACCGGCGTTTCGTGAAACACTCCAATCGAACTCCAGCAACATACTTCCTGCCGATCTACAGTCAAACGTCGTACATACACCAGCGACTTCACAAAATCCTATGAAAGAATCTTCTTCCAAATCATTTTCCGAATACCCGCAATTCCACAGTAAAATGAAAACATATGCTGAAAAGAGAAAAAGACAAGTAAGATTTACACCACATTTAAAATATAAATAATCTATTCTTCAAAATCAAAAAAACAAAAGACAGCTGAAAACCAAAACAAATCATAATTTATAAATTAATTGCCATGACTCTGTCATTTGGGGAGGAGTGCTTTGGCAACAACGGTCAAACGAAATAGAAGTTCCTAAGGTGGCCGCGTGAACTGACTGGCGACTGCGGCGCTAGAAGGAAACACCGAGACATGTTCAAAAAGTTTGAGAAAACAGAATTCATTCGCAGTTGGAATCAACCACGTCGCTTAATAATAATTTGTGTTCAGCTTTTATTGCGTTTTAATAAAGTTTAATAAAATTTACATTTTTGTGACGACTTTTAACGTTATAATAAAAATACATTTTCAGGTAAATTCAAATAGTGGATGTTTTCACGGCAGGCATCCGCTATATATCTAACACAGTTTTGTTCTATTCAGTGTGGGTTCACACTAACTGATAACATCAAGGACAAAAATGAATAAACAGACCAATATTTTTATCACCGGTTTAATGATAAGAAGAAATTGTTGTGTCGGTGTCAGTGAAAATATTTTTTCAGACTCATTTGCAATCTTATTATTTAATCTGCCTTAACTCGTTTTAACCGAAACTTTTCGTTGAAAACGAAGGAATCTGCAATTTCATACTTAATTAGCGGACGATATATGTATTTTCCTTGGACTAGCACAAAATCTTCACTTATATCACTATCGGTGCTACTATGCCCTCGTAAGGACATTTTTAGGTTTGAAATGCGATTTTTTTCGAAAAATACAAATTGTTATTAAATCGACACACGATCTTTCTATTGTAAGAAATTTTCAGCAACTGAACAAATTTGTAAAATTTCTTGATTTCGTGAAACACAAACTTACAAAAAAATATGAATTTTAACAATTTTTTACTTGTTAGCAACAAAGAAAATTAACTTTTGGTGAAACGGAAATAATGAAATTTCTACAAATTACCCTTTGTAAACTACAATTACAATTTTGTAGCACAAATATTTTGTGAAACAGAATAAATCGATTTTTCTACAAATTTGTTGAAAAAGTGCTTGTAAATTAAAATTGGTAAGTTGTTGAAATAGGCCACAGGTATACCAGAAATGTCTCCGTTTCCGGAAGCAAGACTAGCAGCGTATTGTCGACCGTTTACGTATACCGGAGTCGACTACTTTAGACCGATGATCATTGCAGTTGGTAGACGTTCCGAGAAGCGCTGAGCAGTTCTCTTTACGTGTCTCACAGTGAGAGCTGTTCATGTCGAAGTGGCACATAGCCTCTGAGCTGATTCGTGCATCATGTGTGTCAGGAACTTCATGGCAAGGCGAGGTATTCCGAGGGAAATCTTCTCGGACAATGGCACAAACCTGAGGGGCCAGAAAAGGAACTTCGGGAAGCATTCCACAACATTGACCGTGACAGGATCCAGAGGGAATTCACCAGCTCGGAGACAAAGTGGTACTTTAATCCTCCTGCCGCACCGCATATGGGAGGAAGCTGGGAACGGCTGGTTGGATCAGTGAAAAGAGTTCTGAAGGAGGTGCTGTGGAATCAAAAACTGACGGAAGAGTCATTGCTGTCGATGCTACTTGAAGTCGAAAGTATCCTCAATGCACGTCCACTTACGCATGTACCAGTTGATTTTGACGACGTGGAGGCGATGACACCTAATCACTTCCTACTGGGATCATCAAATGGAACTAAACCTGTTGGAAAATTCTGCAATAAAGATCTGATTCTTCGCAAAGAGTGAGGAAAATCTCAGCAGCTCACGAGCATGTTTTGGAAGAGATGGGTGCGGGAATGCTTACCAACTCTCACCCGAAGAACTCAGTGGTTCAACAATGTTAAAAACATCGAAGAGGGAGACGTTGTCATAGTGGTTGACGAAAATCTTCCAAGAGGTTCCTGGCCAAAGGGTTTGGTAGTCGAAGTCATCAGGGCCAAAGATGGTCTGGTAAGACGAGCAAGAGTGAGGACAGTCAATGGGGTTTATGATCGGCAGTGCTAGATGTCAGCAAGACCGAAGATGGTGAAGCAGCAGCGGTGGCAGCTGAATCACCGCGGGGGAGAAATGTTGCTGACAGTGCCACAGAAGAAGTTTGCTGACAGTGTTCATCGAAAGAAGCCAAAGTAATTCGATATGAAAACCTTTGCTGGATGCCGCAACAGAATAATTTGAACTATAACGACGGTTGAAGGCATGATCAACGTTGGCGGCTGGAGAAGCAAAGTTTAAAATTTAGTTCCTTTTAATTTTTCTTAATTTCTTTAAATAACTATCATTTTCTTAATTACATACAAAATTTCAATTCGTTTAATTCAACTAATAAATTTGTTTGTTTAAATAAAGGTTCTTATATTATTTTTTAACCCACACCGCCAATAGTGAGAATTAATAGTGTTTTTGTACAAAAGAAGGGTTATGTTTGTTTATTAGATATTTATGTCATTAAAAATAATGAATATTTAGTAAATTAAGTTTGGGTATGGTTAAAAATTGGGTTTTTATACGCAGCAACATATTGGACATTCGGTCTCAGTGCATTCAAAATGTAATACATTAAACTTCAACAGTGTTATTAAAAATATCTTGATGTTTTATGTAGACTCGCAATTTGAAGCAGCTGTAGATGCTATTTTAGATTACAATGTGTCTGATTATGATATAAACGAAGAGAAAAACGAAAACGACTTTTTACCGCTATTGGGACTGATGTAGTGACTAATGAAGATATAATGCAGTTCTTGGATTATAAAATGGAAATCGCCAATTTTTTGTTGCTGGACTCGAGTAATGTTTCAGATGTTTCCGATAGTGATAACGAGATGCTTCTGCGAGGGTACAAAAGAAAGAAGACGTCGTTGAATCAAGCTACACCCCAAAGGCCGAAATTGATGCATCTTCCTTTAATTCAGGACACCAAAAATGCATCAAGGTGCAAAAACAAAAATTGCAACCTTAGAACCAAATTTTACTGTTTAGCTTGCAAAAAAAAACTATTGTTTAACTGCTAAAAATAACTGCTTTTATAAAATAGGTACATAGTTCAAACCTGTATTAAAAAAGACCCATTGTCCAACGTATTGGACATCCTTAAAAACATCCTTTTAAACAAAACAAAAAAAAAACTGTTAAAAAATATATGTTTCTTAGTGTATTCTTTCCCTAAAACCAGAAAAAAAAGTTAAATTTTCTTTCAGAATACGGCTTGGGTCTCAGGAGGATATGGCCACCACTGTACATACTCGCAAATCGTCAAATTAAATATTTAATCAAAAGCTGGAAATACACGATACAATCGTTGTACAACCGCGGGTTGTCCCAATATCGGTACAACCGTTGTAAGTAGCACACACACTGTACAATCTGCGTGCGATTTCCATACAACGGCGCATCCAACCGCAGGTTTTCGAATCAAAGCGTACAACCGTGCGATATCGGTACAACCGTCGTAAGATAGCTAACACACGATACAATCTTCGCATACAACCGCAAATTGCATACAAACGTTGTACAACCGCGGGTTGTACCAATTTCGGTACAACCATTGTAAGTAGCACACACACTATACAATCTGCGTGCGATTTCCATACAACGGCACATCCAACCGCAGGTTTTCGAATCAAAGCGTACAACCGTCGTAAGCTAGCTAACACACGATACAATCGTCGCATAGTCCCAATCCACACGTTGACTCATGAGTCGCGACTCACATGAGTACGAAAGAGAAGAACGATGAGATAGAAAACAAGCTGCCCGGTGAGTCGCGGGCAGAATTTTCCGAGACTCTTTTTGACGTTTCTCTTTTTCTTGTTCGTTATTCTGCTATTTCGCTTCATTTCTTTTCGTTGTGCGTAGAGCGCAATTGTCATGAAAATTATGAAAGAATTTCATTTGACGAACAAAAATTGATGTTTTAAATAATTATGCATATATGAAATACATCCAAATTTGTATAACACCTAGTACATAGCCTCCCAAGCTACTATTTTAGGAAAATTGAAAAATGTAAGCAATATTTTTTCATAGAAACTAATAAATATAGAGCTGTAACCATTTCAAAAGCGAAAATAAAATAAAAGAGAACTGTCAAATTACGAAAACAGAAATTATAAAAGAGTCGTGACTCAAAAGTCAACGTGTGGATGCAAGCGCCTCACCGAATGACAGATGAAAACAGAAAATAGAAAAGAGTCGCGACTCATGAGTCAACGTGTGGATTCCGACATACAACCGCAAATTGCATACAACCGTTTTACAACGATTGTATCGTGTATTTGCTGCTTAAACGCATCCCGCCGATTCTTCCATGTCCTTCATTGAACGCGCTCATTTACATTTGAAGCACATATCGAGTAGGTAGGTAAATCCACAAAATTGACACTTTACTTCAAAGCAAAGCGGTGCACCTTGTCTGTATATGTACATTTGTGGAAACTTTACTTGATTCTCGTTTTGATTATCGGCTTTGCTGTTTAAATCTTAAATAATAACTTTTTAATATATAAAATGGCTTTGGTTTGTGCTAGTAAGTTAGCAAAACATTAAAATATCTCGACCTATAGCTACTAACGAAAAATCGATTTCATTTGAATGCGTTTTAAGGTTATGTCAGTTTCCAACTATTTAATATTCAATTTCTTTTTCAAGTTACAAACGAAGTGCCGGAAACTCCTGTTATATCCCCACTGTCTGGTTCAATTTTCGAAAAACGTATTATAGAAAAATACATCGCTGAAAATGGTTGTGATCCCATTACCGGCAAGGAACTGAAAGTGGAAGAGCTGATTGAAATCAAGACACCACCAATTGTCAAACCAAAGCCACCGAGCGCAACTAGCATCCCAGCGACTCTGAAAACTATGCAAGATGAATGGGATGCACTAATGTTGCATTCTTTTACCCAACGACAGCAATTACAGATAGCTCGTCAAGAACTTAGCCACGCTCTTTATCAGCATGACGCAGCCTGTCGTGTAGTTTCAAGGCTAACTAAAGAGGTAGCTGCTGCCAGAGAGGCTTTAGCTACTCTAAAGCCTCAAGCTGGTATCGCAACACCTTCAACTATCCCACAGCCTGCTATTGCTGCTGAAGCAGCTGGCGTCGCCACACAGCCGGTTGAACAAGCTGGAATGACTGCTGAAGTTATTCAAAAATTACAAGATAAAGCCACCGTGCTAACACAAGAGCGCAAGAAGCGTGGTCGCACAGTACCCGAAGAGCTCAATACCCAAGATCAAATTAAAACGTTTTTGACTGTAGCCTCACATCCGGTATATTATTTTTTTATAATTTTATATCATGTTTGGTGTTACTTTTTGTTACGACTTTAGGGCTTACATTCGGCTTCTGTTCCTGGCATTCTTGCACTGGATATTAATAGTGCTGATCACAGCAAGATTCTGACCGGTGGAAATGACAAAAACGCAACAGTGTTTAATAAAGATACGGAACAAGTTGTGGCTATTCTCAAGGGGCACACAAAAAAGATCACGAAGGTTATTTACCATCCTGATGAAGATACAGTTATCACCGCCTCCCCGGATATGTGCATTCGTATATGGAATGTGCCCACGAGTCAAACGCAATTGCTACTTCGTTGCCATGATGGTCCAGTTACCGGACTCTCACTTCATCCAACTGGTGACTTTGTTCTCTCAACATCTTCGGATAAACACTGGGCATTTTCCGATATACGAACTGGACGACTATTGACTAAGGTAAGATTAAGTTCTAAGGATTCAAAAGATAAGAAAATATCTATTGCAAACTCCAAAGTACCTACTGCTTTGGATTTTGTTCATGCGTGTATGCCAATTACATGAATCTGTCCATTTCTCATGTCCTAAATTTGATATTTACATTACACCTACAAAGAAATACCGTAATTTTTTACTTCCATCCTAGAAATATTTTAATACACCTTCTTGTTATGTGAGAAATAATTTTCGTTTAAGCCTTAAGCGGTACCAACAGTCAGATAGTGGCCCAGGCTGGATATCAAACTCTCTAACAAATGTCCATAAAAAGAGTACAAGTAGCATGGTTATAAGTATGGTTGGCGCAGTGACGTAGTGGTTAGTGCGCTGGACTGCTACGCATGCTGTCCGGATTCAATCCCAAAACAAACAAGTTTTTCACGGTACCACCTCTTCCAAGTGCCTGACAAGCATTCAAAAGTATCATTTATCATTATTCCGAGGCGGCAAAAAACTGTAAATCCGTTCCGTTTCTGCAAAAAATATAACACCCACCCACAAATGGTTGCGGAAAGCTAGGCTTGGTTCTGTATAGGACTACTGACGCCAGTAAAAAACATGTTAGATCTCAGAAGCCTATTCCAAAGCTCCGATCTCGACCGATCCCTGTTATCAAAATAGATATCTACAGGTCTAAGTGTGCTGGAAAATAACTTGGGTACCTACGAAGAAGTTTACTTCTATATTCGTTCCTTGTATGTCATTAAAGCTTCACCGTTTATCTTCGCTGGTCATAAGTTCTATAATGTCCTCTCTGTGCTGCCTGTAATGTAAACACTAATAATCTTTCCATAACATTTCTTGAAATTAATATAAACAGTACATATACATTAATAATGACACTTTCATGTTCTAAAAATTCCACGCCCCGTTTAAGTTTTTTTTGGTTTTAATTTTATATGTTAAATTTCTTTAGGTTATTGACACAGCCGAAGTCGGTCTCACGACTGCACAATTCCATCCTGATGGATTAATCTTTGGCACTGGAACCGATGATTCTCAAGTTAAAATTTGGGATTTGAAAGAACAAAGTAATGTGGCCAATTTCCCTGGACATACAGGTCCGATTTCTGCAATTTCTTTCTCTGAAAACGGTTACTACTTGGCAACGGCAGCAGACGATGCATGCGTTAAGCTATGGGATTTACGTAAACTGAAAAACTTCAAGACAATTCAACTGGAGGATGGTTACGAGGTCAGAGATCTTTGCTTCGATCAAAGTGGAACTTATTTGGCGATTGCGGGAACTGATGTCAGGTACGATATAATTAAAAATCTTCAAACCACACGAACGTCTCATCTATTTTCTTGAATTTCCAGGATTTATTTGTGTAAGCAATGGCAAGACTTAAAAATATTCAATGATCACACAGCGCTCGCTACTGGGGTTCGTTTCGGAAAACATGCTCAATATCTTGCATCCACAAGCATGGACCGCACCCTAAAGTTATATGCAATCGAATAATGTGCCGATAATTATTAGCGTAACGAATTGTTTTTACCGAATCAATACAAACAAGAAATAATAAAAACCAAGTATTAATTACACTTAGAGGCGCTTGTTTTTTTTATTTTAAACAAAGAAATACGTAAGTGAAAACGAAAAAGTTCTAAAACAATCAGGAGGTCGCTATTTGCTTCAGCGGGCCCTCAAGGTAAGTTGCCAGAGCCATTGCCTTTTGTTTTAGTAATCCTAATGCAACGGTCTCTTTTGCATATAAACAAAGCAAGATGCTTGCAACCTGACAGAATAAAGAAATCGATGAAATTCAAATCTCAAAGGGGTCTTGTCTATTTACTTGGGTTATGGCAACATGACCACTTTCGCAGTCCAACAAGACAAAGGTGAGATGGTCCTCACGAAAAGCATTTCGCCCGTGTTTTTCATAGGCAGCCCATATATTACTGGCTATTGCCGCCGTTATCCTGGCATCACGGTCTCCATATCCAGAATATGCAAGTAATGCACCTTCCTGGCTGAGAAGTCTAAAGGCAAGTTAAATTTAAAATGTTTATTATTAATATAATTTCTGGCATGAGTACGATAAGTTTGGCGCAAAGATTTGACAATGCCATTTTGTAGATCTCGGTGAAATAAGCACAAAATATAAAGTAAAAAATATTAATTAATCGTTTAGTTTAGGAGATATCGAGGTTTCAAAATTAATTTTTTCCTATGGAAATCCCATTGAAATTAATTATTTTTGCTTCGGTACAAACAAAAGTGTTGCATACATCTAGGCGTAAAAGTAATTGTTTTTAAGGATTTAAGTAAGGAAATTTTATAAAAGTCTGATGCTCAAAAACTAAGTTTATAAATGTCTTTGCTCAAATTTTGAAACCTCGATATCTTCTAAACTAGGCGATTAATAATTTTTTTTTACTTTATATTTTGTGCTTATTTCATCGAAGTCTACAAAATGGCATTGTCAAATCCTTGCGCCAAACTTATCGTACTCGTGCCATTTATCTTGCTTACAGAGTATTTTCGACTCCCCCGGTATTAGCTTGGCTTAAAACTTGGGTCAATGCTTTAGGTTTCAACATTATTAAAATTTGTTTTAAGCAATCGAAGATAAAATTGTAAATAGACTGTCGAAAATTCGTATGAACTGTCAGTTTATTTGGGTTGTGTTCGTTGAAGAAAGTTAGTTAATTCTGCGGCCTGTTTCACAGATCATACAACACACACATTGTACGTTAATGACAGTTCTGCTGTATGATTTCTGTTTCACAAATTTGATGTATGATCTGCTATGTCAGGATTTAGATGAAGCGAATTTTCCAGTTTGTCGCCTCTGTTTTTGGATGAAGGGGTTGAAAATAGCGGGGTACGAAAATGTCATTTGGGTCGCTGGAATTCCTGGCGATTTCTCTGTTCTCTTTTGTTTTCTTTCCAGTTTTTGAGATTTGCTTGTGTGGTTACCATAGTAACATATGCGAATTGAGCTAGACAGGGCTATTTGTTGTTGTTTATCGTCCGGAAAAAAATCGTGTCGTGTCGTGTGTACACTCCATACGAGAACAAAAGAGAATTGAAAAAAATTGAAGTATTGGAATGTTGTATGGTTCTGAAACTTATCATATATGGGATTCACACTAGCGTCGAAATGAGATAATTTCGAGATTCAAATAAAAAGTGTTCATACCTACGCTTAGTCTGCTTTTACACCTAGACTGGTGAGTCTAGACTCACATGGGTGCAAAAGAGTAAGAAAGTTCGAAAAGATGAGAAGGAAAATATTTTGCCCTGAGAGTCGAGGGTAAAGTTTTTGGCGACTCTTTTTGACGTTTTCCTTTTCTCTTCTTCGTTTTATCATTGTGTTGCTTCCCACCTAGTCATCTGCACAATACAAGAACTGCAAAATAAAAGAGGAATGTCAAATTTGAGTCAAGGAAAAAAGTCTGAAGTGTAAAAGCGCAAGACTCACGGATGTAAATAACAAAGAGAAATTCGAAAAAAGTCTAGACTCACAAGTCTTAAGTCTGCTTTTACACTTAAGACTTGTGAGTCTAGACTTTTTTCGAATTTCTCTTTATTATTTACATCCGTGAGTCTTGTGCTTTTACACTTCAGACTTTTTTCCTTGACTCAAATTTGACATTCCTCTTTTATTTTGCAGTTCTTGTATTGTGCAGATGACTAGGTGGGAAGCAACACAATGATAAAACGAAGAAGAGAAAAGGAAAACGTCAAAAAGAGTCGCCAAAAACTTTACCCTCGACTCACAGGGCAAAATATTTTCCTTCTCATCTTTTCGAACTTTCTTACTCTTTTGCACCCATGTGAGTCTAGACTCACCAGTCTAAGTGTAAAAGCAGACTTAGTGTAAAAGCAGACTTAGACTGCTTTTACACTTAAGACTTGTGAGTCTAGACTTTTTTCGAATTTCTCTTTGTTATTTACATCCGTGAGTCTTGCGCATTTTACACTTCAGACTTTTTTCCTTGACTCAAATTTGACATTCCTCTTTTATTTTGCAGTTCTTGTATTGTGCAGATGACTAGGTGGGAAGCAACACAATGATAAAACGAAGAAGAGAAAAGGAAAACGTCAAAAAGAGTCGCCAAAAACTTTACCCTCGACTCACAGGGCAAAATATTTTCCTTCTCATCTTTTCGAACTTTCTTACTCTTTTGCACCCATGTGAGTCTAGACTCACCAGTCTAAGTGTAAAAGCAGACTTACTAATTTCGTGAATGGATGCATTCAGTTCCGATAGTAAATCTATGACGGTGCCATGTTATAATTTTTTTTAATATTAAATTATTTGTTTATATACGTAAGTATAGGTATAACGTATAGTAATAATAATAGTTGGATGTTATTGTTAAACAGTTGGGTAGATTAAGTTGACTATTATATAACTAACATTGGATAGATGCGGCGCTGTCTCGGGTTAATATGTTGAAATATCACTTTTCGGGTGGATTTTGCCACTCCGGGTATATCAACAATTGTCAGGCACTCGGGTGGATATCAAGTCGACTATAGAGCCAACTGTAGAAGAGTGCCCCAATGGGCGCGAACTCAAATAAATGGGCAGATATTGTGTATGTACGAATCCTATGGCCGACGCTCTTTGGCTCCACATGCAGTTGATCAGAGTGCCTCTACGCAGCGTACAACTTCAATTTTTTTTTTTCAGATAACATCCCATATTTATTAAACCATTCCATGAAATATTTGTGTTTTGTATGTTATTCCATTATATTTTTCGTTTTTATATCACTTTACTTATGCTGAACGGGGCCAGTAGCTTTGACAATTGTAATTTCAACCACATAGTTTATTTACGGAAATAACTACTAAACACTAAATATCTCCTAAATTAGCGATATATTTTTTTTTTTAGTACTGAATAATTTTTCTTTTGTGTTTAGATCACCGAGATCAATAAGAATCCGTTGTTTAATCTTTGCGCTGCGAAAACTTTAATATTCCCTTATTATTTTGTTCTGTCATTGTCATTCAACTGCATTCAAGTTAAGTTTGTTCGATTTTATTTTCACATCATTTTGAACGAATTTCAACGAAATTATGTTGAAATGAGATAACTTCGATATGTCAATTCGTATGGGAAATTATCTCATTTCGAGCATAATTTGGAAATTCGCAACGAAATTAGCTGTTTTGCACTGGTGTGAATACCTTAATACATTTTTCATACAGCAGTTTCCCGTCAAATTTATCATACATTTCATAGAGCACAAAAATTTGCTGTAATTACTTTATTATGTACTACTTGAACCCGTGCTCGTCCTGCTTCGCATTCGAAGGGCTTTCTCATGCATACAAATATGCAATTTCAGTGGGAGCGAAGAAACATCAAAGTATTTGTCTAAAGCGGCCCTTACACGGTCAATCAAAATGACATCAATAACTCATGTGTGTTAGTGAAAATATGATTGTATGTGTCACATCGCTTGATTGACGAAAATCAAAACGTGTTTGATTTTTACACGTACACGGTGATTGATGTCATTTGATTGACCGTGTAAGGGCCGCATAAGTCCACAAAAGTGTTTAATAAATTCTGTTGATTAACTGCGTTTTATCAAAAACGTTTCAATGTGTAACTTTTAGCCCAGCCACTAAGTGCAGATTTCATAGTTCTCAAAAACCGCAGCGCACCGTAGCCCGTCAATACTTCCGCTTCTACCAGATTCCAGATCTCGTTGCAGAATTGTAACTGTGGAGACTGTCTCAACACAATAAAAGATTACTTTTCCAAAACGAAACAATTATTTATTTATTAAATATGTATATAAAAAGAAAATAAAAGTTAAAATCCATACTGATACTTGACCACGGTTGCCACTCATAAAAAAAATTCCTTCCAAACTTTCCAATAAAACCTACCAAACTAGAGAAAAAACTACCAAAGCAAAAGTAATGTTTTAAGGGGGGCAATCCCTTTAGAACGCTCATATTTTAACAGTGTTTTTACAGGTGATAAAATAACTGAATCATTTTGAAGTTGTAACATCACAATTTTTTAGTTTTACTTTTTTTTCACATAATGGCGGCACAGTTCAAATTCTCTTCAGGTGTCTTTGACGCGAGGTCCAAAAGTGCTACATTTGTCACTCTTTCTCTTATTATATTTTTACCAAAAAAAAGTTACTTTCTATTTCTGACTCATGCATGGGAAGGATAAACCTATAAAATCATAAAAAAGTATAAAATTAAAAATTAGGTACGTTCTTTAATAAAATGTTCAAATTTTATAATCTTTTTTCGACATTTTTCATCCTCAAAAAGTAGTTTATTTAAATAAAATCTTTAAAACTTTCGGTTTATCTTTCCGCTAATGATATAGAAAAAAGCCTCACAAAATTTCAGCCAAATCGATCAATAACTTTTTAAGTTACAGCACGAGCAGTTTCTGAAAATACGGATTCGAGGTAATCGCGTTTAATATTTCACTGTACCATTATGCAGTATACTATATGCGCTCGACTATATGTGCGATAACTCTGTAACTCTGTAAAGCCCCTTATTCCTAGAACAAAAATCGTTGCGAGAAAAATAATCGTAGCGTAAACTGTCAAAATTCTCGCACTTTTACTGCGAGAAACCATTCTTTCTCGCAACGAGAAAATGAATGGCCCGGACCATTCTTTCTCGCAACGATTTATTTCTCGCAACGATTTTTTGACATTGTTGTCAATGAAAGAGGAAACAATTGTATTAATTTTGAGTAGGAAAAAAGGAAACTACACATTTTCGTGCCTTTAAACGTCATTTCCTCTTTTAAAAAAATTAAATTTGTTGTTCAAAATATTTTTAATTCAATATAAGTGATAAGAAGAGGAAAATAACACAAAAAAAAAGTTCTCAAATGATGAAGAAAAATATCAAAACTCGTACGTCAAAAATCTCGTTGCTAAATTTGAAATTCTAGGAATTTACCCTCAAAATCGATTTAACGATTTAACGATTTTTATTGAACAAAATATATATACAATTGTCTTAATTTTAACTTACAGCTATAAGATACATTGGTAATACAAATTTGTTGGCACACTGGGGGCCTAACCTTATACATTGACTTAAAATAAAAAATATAATTATATATTATACATGTAAACTTAAAATTAAAAGTCGGTTGACTTAGATATCCTCGGGGTGTTCCGTCCCGGTTGTTAGTGGCGAGTTTGGTGTGGGTTGTGAGGGTGGTTGGCGTTTAGCCACGGCGGTGGGCTGACCCTGTGTCAGCATAGAATACAAATGCTTCCTCGTTGTCGATTGGGGTGATGTCTTCATCCAGGGTGTCCAGGGCGCTGAGGTACCACGGCTGGGGTAGTCGCTGTTGGGTTGTCATCCTTCTTATTAGCTGGTTCGGGTGGTTGGCTGCGCTTCCTACTAACTTCTTAGTCAAAAGTAGTAGGTACTTGTCGATTGGTATTATCTTTGCTTCTGAGTACAGATGGTCATTCCTGCAGTATTTTTGACGCTGTCGGTCGAAGAATAGTCCGGTGCAGATCCTCAGTATCTTCCTTTCAAAAACTTGGAGTTGTCTCATGGCTGTCTTCGAGATGGAGAACCAGACGGGAAAGCTGTATCCGATGACTGGTCTCAGGAGTTGCTTGTACATCAAGGTCTTGGTTTGTTGGCTAAGTCCGGTTCTTTTCTTCATCAGTGGGTGGAGACGATGGAAGGCCCAGTTGGCTTTCTTTAGGACGTTCGTTGCGTGAGGGTTGAACCTTAACAGCTCGTGAAAGTGGATCCCCAGATACTTCACGCTCCGTTTGGTTGTCAGTGTTGATCCATCTGGGAGTTTCAGGGTAATGCTTCTGCACTTCGCTGCTCGTCGGCTGCGTCCTGGGGTGGTCGTTGGTCTCCTGAAGCAGATGAGTTCCGATTTTGAGGCATTGACTCTGATTCCCCACTTTCGGTAGTACTCAATAAGTCTGTGGATGTGGGCTTCATCTTTCCGGGCAGCTATCAATGGTGACATCGAGGTGGCATAAGTGATGGAGTCATCGGCATAGAGCAGGTTCTCGCAGCTGTTTGGGATGGGCTGGTCAGACGTCAATATGCTGTACAGGAACGGTCCGAGTTTAGAGCCTTGGGCAACTCCGGCTCTGATGTTCTTCACTGATGATGTACATTTCTCCAGTTGTACAAAGAATTTCCTGGAAGAAAGAAAAGAAAAAATTATTTGGATTAGTGCTAAGGGAAAGCCTAGTAAATGAAGTTTATGGATGAGTCCTTCAATCCATACGCTGTCGAATGCTTTCTCGACATCCAGAAGGCATCCGACGGTGACACGATGCATGTTGAGAGCTACAGTGATGTCATGCTGGAACTTCATGAGCGGGTGCAGTGTGGAATGCTTCTTCCGAAAGCCGAACTGCATGTCAGGGATTATGAAGTTCTCGCTGCAGAATTTCTTGAGTTTCCTGAGTATTAGTTCCTCCAGCAGTTTACTCAAGTTGCTGAGGAGGGAAATCGGCCTGTAGTTCGAAACGTTGCTCATGGCACCTTTCTTGGGAATCGCCACGATTTTTGCCGTCTTCCATTTTTGGGGGAAGTAGTTGTTGTTGAGGCAGTTGTTGAGGATGACTGTAATGATGATCAGAACTGTTTGTGGGAGCTTCTTGATGATGAAGTTTGATACCCCATCCGGACCAGTTGACTTCTTTGGCTTGCAGCTGTGGATGATCTCGGCAATTTCCTCAGGGGTGCTCAGGTTCGGGCTGTCAGTTGGGTCGCTTGCAGGATTGGTGTCACTGAACGAGGATCTGTTGGGGTTATGCGCCAGGGTTATTCGGGTGGATTCCTCCACTTCCTCAAGGAAGACTGGATCGGATGATGGATTGGGGATAATGTTTCCTTCAAAGTACTCGGCGAATGCTTCGGCTTTGTCCTGTGTCGTGTTTGTTTCCCCACTGTTGGTGATGATCGTCTCAGGCATTGGAGATTTTTTTCCAATCAGTCTGTTGATGTTTCTGAAGGCATCAGGTCCAGGTTTAATTGACTGCAGTCTCTTCTGGAATTGGATGTTGTTGTGGTGTTGGATTGAATTCCGAAACATCACGTTGACGCACTTTAGTTCACTCAATACTGTCTGATAGTGGCTGTTGACTGTGTTGAGTTCTCTTTGATGGATCCTTTGGAGACGTTTCCTCAGCCGCTGTCTGTGAGCATACAGGTTCTGCACGTACTGGGGAAGGTGCTGGTATCTATCCCTTGATGTCCTGGGCCGCTTTTGGATATCTAGTGCATCAGAAACAGCCTGTTCCAATCCATCTATAGCTACGTCAATTTCGCTGCCAAGTAGGTTCCTGTTTGCAGGTGGAAGCCTTGCATTGCTTTCGATGTCCCGTTGAAGTCATTCAATATCCAGCCGTCTGTAGTTGATGAAATTCTCTGGTGGTTTACCCTCAAAATCTCGCACCACAAGCTACGATGTTTGTTTCGCAACGATTTTTTTTCTCGTAACGATTTTTGCTCTAGGAATAAGGGGCTTAACGATAAAACTTATAGGGGATAGAAACATCATTAAGTCAATTGACTCTCTTGAACACCGTCGTAATGTTTTCTGTCTTTCCCTGTTTTATCGCTTTTTCTACAAACAGTGCTCCAGCGAAATAGCCAGCTTGTTATGTAGGAGTGGAGTGGGAGGAGTTAGGAATTTGAAAATTGGACAGGAAATTAGGATGTGGATGGGACCTTAGGATAGGAAGTGACCAGAAAGGGAAAGAGGGTCACGTACGAGGAGCACGGCACGCTTGCGATTGCATGGCTCAACTCGCCGGAAATGGGGGGGATCTTGTCCCCGTACACGACTAACCTACAAACAAATCATAAATCGTGCCAAGGACAAAACTTCTACTTTTACTTACTTTAGCGGACGGACGGTGGGATACCACATCGAGGAGCGCTGTCGGTGGTGTTCAGCGCGGCCATGTTCGGAACCCTCCCAACCTGGAAGTCCGGTGGCCATATTGGACTTCCCCAAACTCGCACGGATGCATCAGCTGCTCAAGCCATCAGCCAGTAATGCAGCGCCTCTTCCACACCCCCTGTAAATTTAAACTGAGCGACTCACGTCGCTCTTAAAATCGCACACACACAAAAAAAAAAACAGAAATTTTCCTCTCATCAGGCGCATGTAATTTAAAAAAAACTTTTATTGAACATTTAAATTTTACCAAGCAAAAGATGCAAAAACTATCTTTTATTAAATTTTAATTACCTACAAAAAAAAAACAACAAAAAAGAAACAAACGAGAATCATCCCTTCTACTACTGTGCCTTTATGCACACGCCAAACAAAACTCGGGGGCACTACCTATAACGAGCTCGGCTTAGGTTGACGGAAAAAAAAATTAATAATTTTTATCTCGATATATGACCCGCGAACGAAGGGAACGAAACTTTACACCAGAAAAGGTAAACAAAAAGTAAACTCCTCACGCCTGTATGTTACATAAAAATTACTCTACACGGAAACTTAATTTAAATGAAAAAAACTTAATTTCGATGTCTGGGCGAAACCATATAACAATTACTTTTAGATTTGTTTTATATTATAATTAATGTTACGATCGTTCTTGCTTGAATTAATTTCATAAATGCGCGTGCGGTGTATTGCAGCATGGATATACCTTCACAAATCTGGGCAGTAATTCAATGGCCAACTGTCATTTCTTTGACCTTCTTCATCCGACTTCAGGTGTTACATGCACGTCAGTATGTACATATATGAATGGGTATGTACATGGATGCAAATATATGTGCAGGTACAATGCACCTTAAATTATGTGTAATTATGCTTAATAAAAAAAAGGTGTGGCGGCCACGATCCCGATGCAGATTCAACGTGTGGCCGCCTAAATGCACTATAAAAAGATTTAAATGCTGCATTTAATCGCAAATAATAACAAAATAAAAAAAAATCACTCAACCTTGTAATTTGATGATTTAAAGAAAAATAAATTCTAATGCCTATACATAATGTATATCTATGTAGTATATTCAAAAGCGCCTGGGCCACAATCCAGCAATCCAGCTATATGCATTGCACGAGATAATAACAAAACAAATACAAATAATAAAAACTGAATATAAAATCACTCACCTATCACTAAATTTAATTACAAAAATCTTCGAAATAAACTGCCTATATGCATTAATAGGACTTTTTAATGAAATAAAGCACCACACAACTGAGACTACACTCGGTCTCACCACCCACTGTCTTTTGTAATTATTGCTTTTTCTTTGCTCCTGACCAAAGACCACCAACAAAAAAAAAAATCCACTATTCTCTCCCTGGTCCAAATCATCCGATCCTGGGAAGGTTCTCTCTTAAATTTTGGATATTTGTATCTGCCATCTCTGAATCGGTACTGGGTTCTGGGACTGGGATCAGATATATTTTATCTTGCTACCAGTCACTAGGTGGACTCGACCGCCAGCAGAGACCAAAACCAGGTGAGATGACAGGCACAGATCAGACAGCTGTTTGTTAAATTGTTTACTTTATTCCATTCTATCCAATTCTAATTTCATATAAATGTTTGTCTTTACAGGTGGCCGTAACAAGCTGCATTCCTCCCCTTCAACAATTTTCCCGCAACACACGTCTCACAAGGAATGCCCATCAGTTTACCCTTAAGCCCAACTTGGGACGTACAGTAAAATATAGGGATACTTTCTTTAACCGCTCAACACGAATGTGTAATGCTTTACCAAACACGATTTTTCAATCGATCAATGCGCATCGGTATCTCCTCTCATCCTCCCTAAAATGTCCCTTGGCCCGCGCTGTGCAAGACATTTTAAGGGTATTTATAACCCCTTTAGCGCGTGTATTATAAAAAAAAAAAGTATTTTATATATTAACTTTTCCTCGGGTCGATATACTCTCAATACATTATATGTATTTTCGAAGTATGAATAAAAAAAATCGATTTTTTTTAAATTTCTAAAGGTAAGGCCTTAACCAATAATAAATAATAATGGAGGTTGTATGTAGGTACTTAAATGTGTACGATTTGACTCCATTAGTCTCTGTTTTCATCTAATTAGTCTCTGTTTTCATATGTAGGCACTTTTATTTGGCACAAATATTTTTGAGTTGATTGGACATTTTTCAGTTTTCTATGTTAATTGTTAAAAAAATGTTTGTTTCATAGGCTTTAGACTGGTAAAAAAATCCTACCAAATCGAATTAAAGCCTACCAACCTACCAAAGCTGAAAAAACCTACCAAGTTTGGTAGGAATCTACCAAAACGGCAACCGTGCTTTTGACATGTTATAAGTGTGAAGAGGATGAAGATATAAATTTTGAGTTAGAAAGGGATGAAAAGATATTTTAGCGAAATGAATGATTATGCTATGAACCGCCAGGTGTGTTCCCAAAACATAGCCGTGTTTTTTTGAAACGTAGCTAGCCAGTAGTTGCTAGCAAAGTAAAATTTCACACGTAAAACAAATACAACAACCAGCTGCCCACAACTCTTGATTTTATCCCCAGCCAAAAGCAGCTGGCTAGGAATTTTCCGCCTACTCATCGTCAGGGGGCGCTGAAAGCGATTCGTAGAACATTTGACAGACTGCCGTGTACGAAAATTATATAAAGGCTTGTACACACCGGCGCAATAGCGATAGCGATAGATAGCGATTGAAGTTTTGTCAGTTTTATTTATGTTTTTTTTTTTACTTTTTAAAACATTTTCACTATCCATTTGCAGTATTTATTTACATTCTGAAAAAGTAGTAAAACTATTTATTATTACAAGCTGTATTATAGAATTGGAAAATATCGAACGCATCTGCTCAATGTGCAGTTAACAATTTATATATAGTTTTTAATTTTACAAGGTTTTACTTGAAGTTGGTTCCGGTTCATTACCGACCCGCCGATGTCTGAAGGGAAAACTGCATTACCTACTTAAGTTGGGTGTGCAATGAATAATTTTTATTTTTAAACGTTTACAGCTCGGCCATCCTGACATACCGATCGACTCGATCGGAATGTCAAAATGTCACATATCTAACTTAACGGATCAGTGTCACCTTCGCAGTTAACAGAGCAGTTCTCACTCTCTTCCTCTGGTATAAGCCACTTTCGTAATCGAGCCGACTCGACAACACTATCATAAGGGATTTGAGTTACTTGGCAGCCCTCTATGTCCTTTAAGACATATCGGTCATTCGGTAATTTTTTACTTATAACGTAGGGGCCCTTGAACTTCGGTATACATTTTTTATTTGTTCCCGCGGTAGTATCTACATTTTTCATAACTACGTAATCTCCTATTTCGTATGTTTTCGGTGACGTACTGTGTTTAAGGAAGTACTTCAGATTATTCTCCTGAGATTTATTTATACATTCTAAGGCTTCGGGGCGTATTTTCTTCAAGTCACACGCGTTGGTCTTCATCTTATCATCTAAAAGTTCGGTTAACTCATCTATGACTCTGCCCCGTTGCTCAACCCCGAATAATAATTCACACGGTGACCTCCGCGTAGAAGAGTGGACTGTGTTGTTTATCGCATATTCAACATTCACCAACCTATTTACCCAGTTTGAATGGTCTATTGGTTCCGTCAGTTTTGCTAACATAGCCTTCAGAACTCGATTGACCCTTTCAACTTGCCCATTAGCCTGAGGCGAGGCGACCGCGACCTTTACATGTTCTATACTCCTTTTCTGTTTGAAATCAGAAAATTCTTTGGATGTGAAACAAGTCCCACGATCACTTATGATCCTTCTTGGTCGACTATAATTATCAAAATATTTCTGTAATGCCGCACATACCTCAGTGGTGCTGGTGGTCTTTACCGCGTACAATTTTACATGCTTAGTGAAACTGTCAACCACCACCAGGAGATGTTTTCGAACTGATCGTACAGAAGGCAGAGGGCCGAAGTGGTCTATGTGTATTGTATCGAACGGTATCGGTTACCTGTTTTAACCTCTTTTCTAAATACTAATCCATCCTTCAGTTCGTAATGTTGTACTGTACTACTTTCAAGTTTATCTCTTAAGGATTTTATTACCGCATCTCGATTCTGTGTAATTTGTATGTTCATGTCTGTTTCATGAATGTCATCAGTGGTTATCAGATGGCATCTACTTAAGGCATCCACATGACCCATGGATATTCCACTACGATGCTTCACCCTGTAATCGTAATTCTCAAAACTGAAGACCCATCTAGCTATGCGCTGATTTACCTGTTTTTTCCCCATCGCTTGGGCCAACGCGTTACAATCACTCACCATAGTGAAGGGGATCCCTTTCAGTTCAATCCTAAAACGCTCGAGTGCATAAACTATGGCCAAAGTTTCTAACTCAAAGCTATGCAGACCAGATTCACTTTCCGAAGCCGTTTTCGAAAAATAAGCCACCGGGTGAAATTTCCCATCACTCTTTTTTTGCACAAGGACAGCACCAAATCCTAACTTACTTGCATCAGTATGTAATTCTGTCTCCTTCTTAGGGCTATAAATGGCTAGGATGGGAGCCGAAATCAGTTTGTTTTTAAGGGTGTTGAAGGCTTCATGACAACTTTGATCAAAGTCAAATATTACATCTTTCTTAAGCATTCGGGTCAGTGGCTTCGCAAGTGCAGAGAATGACGGCACAAACCTCCTGAAGTATGAGAACTATCCGAGACACTGTTGCAACTGTTTAAAGTTTTGGGGCGCAGGGAAATTACTTATGGCATTAATGTGTATATCGCTTGGTCGCAACCCTTTTGAGTTCACAATATATCCCAGGAAGTTGACTTCGGAATACCCAAATTTGCACTTACACATTTTCAACTCTAAGCCCTTCATATATAATCTCCTAAGGACTTCACTTACAATCTCTATATGGCTATTAAAATCAGTAGTGGCAACAGTTATATCGTCCATAAATACAACTATCTTCCCCTCATTCAAAAAATCCTTCAGGATAGTGTTGATAAACCGCTGAAAAAATGCCGGGGCATTTCCAAAATATATATATACACAGCCACCGATGAACCCATAGGAAATAATTGCTCTTCAGAAGAATTTCCCAAAATCACTTTGCTCTTAAAGTCTGTCGATATTGACTCAATCACTGGGCACTTACTGCAGGTTCTAGAAATCCTCCTCAAGTCAAGCAGATCTATAACACTATTCTTCAAAATTTCAGAGTGAAAGTTCTGATTCTTTTCTTTTATTTCAAAAAGTTCTTTAATGGAATATTTCATGAAAAACTTAAATTTACACAAAAATATATTGAATTGTTTAAGCAGATCTCTCCCTAACAACATAGGTATTGATAAGTCGGCATCAGGTAAAATTAAAAATAAATGCTTGACCACTTCATTTTCGATTTTTACTTTACATTCAACTTCTTCATAAACTCTCAGTTGGGTATTGCCCACTCCGCGGTACTTTGTTGGCTTAAGTGTTCTGCTGATCTTGAAGGGGACTTGTGAAAACCTAATGAAGCTCTTCGGGCTACCAGAGTCGAGAAGAGTCAAAATAATTCTAAAGTTACTACTATTGCTCCGTTTATCATTAAAAGCGACACTTACCTTCTGCACAGCCTTCAATGTTCTAACCGATCGAACATCCTCTGCAGACATCAGCGCATCGACCTCGAAAAAATCATCAGCAGTGTTATCAATCGCTGCAACTGGGTTCATCCTCAAAGGGCACGTCTGGTGGAAGTGGCCCAACTCGCCGCACTTAAAACAAGAGCCATGTGCTCGTTTCGGCCTCGGACAGTCGGACTGGTAATGACCAAATCGGGAACAATTGTAGCATCGGGGGGCATCGGGTTGTGTTGGAGTAGTGGTCACTGGATGAGTTGGTGGAGCGACAGCAGTTACAGCTCTGGTTTTTAGTGTTTCACGTTCTATCTGGATAGACTGGTTACGCACTCGAAGTTTTTCATATCTTTCTGCTTGTGTTTTTAATTGATTCAGTGTTGATGCTTGGTACAGCATCGTGGAAAGCGAAGATTTGTCGTTCAGTCCCGCAATAATTATGTCCACCAGGTCTCTCTCGGGGATATCTGCTTCTTCTGCAATGCCTTTCATTGTGATTATGTAATGCTGAATAGTTTCACCTTGCCTCAGTTTTCTCCTCCTCAGCTGCTCGTAGACCTCAAGCAAATTGTTGGTTTTCCCAAATTCCTCAATTAAGGCCTGCTTAAGTGTTGCATAAGTTTCGATAGTTCCCGTATGGGCAAACAACTTGGCGGTTCCCTCTAGTGATCTGCGTGCACAAATGAGTTTTGCACGCTCGTTACATTTAAACAACGTAAATATGTCTTCTAGCTCAGCAGTCCATTTATGAACGTCATGGGAATCATCGCCCGAAAACTTACTTACCATAGAGTCAATTGCCATAAAATCTATGGGAGCACTTTGCGCTTGCTGTCCTCTTAGCTGCAGCAGTTCTACTTCTCTTTCCAGCAGAAGTAGTTCCTTTTGTTTCCTCAGGCGAATAATATTCTCTTCTAGCGCATCGATTGACATTTTGACATCATCGGGAGTAACTGAAGTGACGGAAGCAGCAGTGGCATCATCATAGGGGTCATCAGTGGGGACATCGGTGGGGACATCGGTGGGGACATCAGTGGGTTTTTCATCAGGCACAACAATAGCAGCAATACGAGTCGCAGCAGTGGTGGACGTGGTGCCAGCAGGAAACTCAGAAACATCCTTAGTGCGTTTTTTACGTAAACCTTTAGCAGCCTCGATTTTTGCATTCTCCTTCCTGCATGCATTCTCCAGCAATCTCTCGTAAAATGGACGCAATCGAGCAATACTTGCAGATTTTGGAAATACAACCCCTGCTTGGGTTAGTTTTGCGATCATCTCTTGTCGTGAAATAGAACGTGGTGACATCTGTAATTATTTTCACTTTGTATCCCACTTCTGAGGTTGAAAAAGTAGTAAAACTATAAGAAATAATGAGTTATTATTACACGCTTTATTATAGAATTGGAAAATATCGAACGCATCTGCTCAATGTGCAGTTAACAATTTATATATAGTTTTTAATTTTACAATGTTTTACTTGAAGTTGGTTCCGGTTCATTACCGACCCGCCGATGTCTGAAGGGAAAACTGTGCAATGAATAATTTTTATTTTTAAACGTTTACAATTCTAGAAAAAAATCCTAAAATCTAATTTAAAAACTAGCAAAACTGACATTTTATAATAACAAAAATTAATAATTAAATATTACGCGATAGAACGATAGAATACTAGATGCAGCGATAGAAACGTTCAATCGCAGTCTATCGCTACATTATCGCACTCGGTGTGAATGAGCAAACTTGAATACACGTGTTGCGATAGATCGCTATCGCTATCGCTATTGCGGCGGTGTGTGTGAGCCTTAATTTCAATTACTTAATGATGTTTCACAGAAATAATCCACTATATTATGATTTCATATCATTTTATGTAAATTATCCATTGAATAAATTACTGAAATTAATTGTTTTCACAACAAATAACAAAAAATCGATTTGGTTGAATGCCGAATACTTTGACAGTTCACACTTAACAGCTGATCGAAATCACACACACCAACTTGGAGGTAAGTCAGCTGGGTTCGGCTGGCTGGGAACAGGGATGGAAAAGTCAATACAATTGTATCGAATTCGATACAAATGAGTTTGTTCAAGTACAAAAGTACAATTTGCCCTAATTCGATACAATTAATCAATCTGTATCTCTTAAATTCTTTTGCATGCTGTATTTTCCAAAAAGGCTTTGTTCGATTAAGAAAATCTAGAACAGAAAATCACAGATTCGTGAAAAATGTAAGTTCAAAGTAAACACAGAAAAACCCGTATGTTAGTTGTCAAAAATGATAATTTCACTGTCGATTGTTGTTCTTATGTTTTCCAAATTATTTATAGCGTTTTACAATCACCCCTGTGATGATTTTCGGTCGAAATCCAATCCGTTACGTTTTAGCAGTTTAGGTGTGATGATTTTCGGATTTCTTGGAATTCGAACGATTTAGGGGTGTGCTGAGAATCGGTCGGCATTGAAAAACACTAAGTAATTGACGTTTTCAATTCGTTCGGTTTTGTGTTGGTGAAATTGAATCCGGAAGACTCAAAATGTATGTTTTAGAAGATTTATAAACAAAACATTAATTATTTCTACCTAATTTAGGGGAAATCATACAAATGTCAACGAAAATCAATCAAGCAGTGATTGACTTCGTTGCAAAATATCCTGATTTGGCAAGCGGTTTTACCAAAACAGCGAGTCGGGCAAAGTTTTTTGTCGGTGAAACAGAATAAAAGATTCTAGTTGAAATTCATAGGGGAACAATTTTACCTAGCACATCTTACATGTTTTGCTTACTTTTTAGAGTTGCTAGGTAGGACAAATCTAATTTCTTTTCTTTAGTTTCTAAGGCAGGATTATTTTCCATTCAAATATTTTCTTTTCCTTGAGAATGTCTTGCCACGATCCCTTTTTATTTTTTTTATTACCCTTTTGCGGGAATTTACTGTGTGACAAGCACGCAGAGTTTTATTGCTTGTTTGTACATATATTTGACTGTAAGATATGAATACTCGCTACTGTGGATGAATAGAAAGGATGCTGCCGTCTCACTGACGATCGTTCTACGCAGCAATCCTACTGCAACTGAAATCTTTTTATTTGGTGTTGTCTGTTCAACCCTTGTTTTCGCTGCCTACGCAAATATGCAGCCGAACGACCGACGATAGGTTTCCCCTATTTCGAATTCGTTTCATTTCGGCCGAATTCCAGCACACCCTTTTTAATTTCGTCCGTTTTTGAAATCGGTTTGCGTTTTCAAACCGGTCGGAATTGATCACAGGGGTGAATAACTCGTTTTCCTTTTTTCGATTGAATTTTAATCAGATTATTGTATAAACTCTGATTTTGAGATCTCGCATTTGGTAAAGTTTTCTCGACGATTCATTTTTCACTTCGAGTAAAAGAAATCAAATATGCAATCACAGATGCCTACCTCAAGAGTAGGTGCAGATATCTTGTATTTTTTTGTGCTGGACAACCTCACTGAACACAAAGTAGATCAGTTTCGGACAGAAATTGTTCTCACTGAACACAACACCTTGTACGTTTCTGCCCAGAACGGCCCCACTGAACAGACATTTTGTTATGAAGTTATTATTATTATTATTATAACTTTATTTATGTGTAAGTAAATTACAAAATAAATACATCTAAAATCGAGAGAGCTCTAGCTGCGAGGGCTTTCGGCTCGATGAACAATTAAATCTTATTCTCTAGCTTAATTGCTAACAATAATTTATGTACAGATTTGATATTTGTTTCAGAAATTTCGTTTAGTAATTCAAAAAGTTTTTTATCAGAAATTAGTTTACATTTTACATTGACTTGGTTACATTTAAGTAGATGATTTATGGTAAGTTGTGGCCTGATATCGCAGAAGTGGCAAAGTGGTTGAGGTTCTTTGGTGATAAGATGAAAGTGCGTTATATTGGTGTGACCCATCCTAAGGCGAATGTAGTTCTTTAACATCGTAAGAGGAATGTTATTGGGGTATATTGCTTTTTCAGCAGATGGGTTAATTTTTTTATAAAGGTGATTATAAGTGTTCCAGTACATTTTTCTCTTGAATTTCCAGTTTTCAATGATGAACGTTTTAAGGTCTTTTTTGTTGTAGGCATATCACATTGTCAGTGGCTCTTTTAGTGCTTCTTTAGCAGCAACATCAGCAAATTCGTTGCCTTTGATTCCAGTGTGCCCAGGGATCCAGATTAATTTCGTTTTACCTTTATTGGAAACTAGCTTATCACGAATTTTGGTTATAATGTCGGTGCTGTTGTTGATATTACCAATAGCAGTAACTGAAGATAAGCTATCCGTGAACACAATAGTTTTCTCATTACCTGCTAATTGAATGGCTTTAAGAATGGCAAGAGCCTCAGCTGTAAAGATCGATGAGAATGAAAATAGATGACCTTTAGATATTACAAAGCCATGTTCATTAACAACTGCATAAGTAGCACCGTCTACTGTTTTGGAGGCGTCCGTGAACAAAAAGCGCCATCCTTTGGTTTTATATGGATTTGAAATTTCGGCAAACAGTTCTTTGAAGACTTCATGGCTGGTTGATGATTTGGGATAGTTTTTTAGCTGTGTATTTATGGAGTTGTAAGGCAGGTTCCAAGGTGGGTGCGAGGTGCTTCTTTTATTATTCGTCATTATGGGGATACAAAGGGATTTTGCCGATGAGACTGCTTCAGTTAGAGTTGACGGGTATTTACGTTTCCTTTTCAAATTCAGTATCTTTTTTATATCAGCATGAATTGGGGAGAGTTCCGAAGAGTTAATTTTTTGGATGGTGAGTGCTATAAGCAAAGCGACTCTATCATAAATATTGGGAAGGCCAGCTTCAGTGAGGATATTAATAATAGGTGTAGTACGAAAACTTTTTATGGCTCTTCTTACAGCTTCATGATATGGTGTTGCCACGAGTTGTATTGACGTCTTAGAACATTTACCATAAATCGAAAGACCATAGTCAATTTTGGCCAATATAATGCTTTGAATTACATTAATAATTGTGTTAATATTACAGTGACTATTTTTTGAAGCGAGATATTTTATAATATTTACACGTGTTGTCAGTTTTTTTCTTATAAACATACAGTGATCTTTAAATTTAAATTTAGAATCAAAAATTATACCAAGAATATTAGCCGAAATTACATTATTTAATACCTTATCATCTAACTTTACAGAAATAAACTTTGTGCAGAATCTTGGATTTGTCTGTGGAGATTTTCGCGTCTGAATAGTTGCCCCATTCTGAAATTTTTTCACAAATGTTTGAAAAAACAGTTGCCAAAAGTGTTAAATCTTTACATTTTGAATACACAATTAAATCATCTGCATAAATTACATGGTGTACTTGGTTGTTAGTTTGAATAATTTTCTTTATTTCGTTAAATGCTATTTTAAACAGGACTACCGATAAGGGCGAACCTTTGTAATGGTGGTGTGTGCTACATCAGTGATTATACATCGGGGAGTGGGAGGGGGGAATCATCTTCGAAGAGATGGGTTTAAAACTTGGAGGAAAGGGATTGAAGGGAGGTAAATTGAGGGACTAGGACAAGGGACATGGGAAAGTAAATTTGGGCCACTAAGAAGCGGGTTGCGTGCCTGGTTCGGTCTTCGGCTGAAGCTCGTCGGATTGGGGTGGGGTCTTGCTTCCGTGGATCCCAAGCGCACCACTACACAAAGAATTGCACGCGTTCATATAAGCAAATTATCGAAAGAGAAGAAAAAAAATTTACGAAATCTAAAGTCTGTACTCTGCAGCCTACCATTGCCTGTGGGAGAGAAGATGTAATTCTCCCTAGCGGGTCATTACCCCCCCTGCCTTGTGCAGTCCCCGCTGAAACTGAATTAAAGACTTGCACCCAAAAAAAAGAAACGGAATCAACCTTCTGGGGGTCGACCAGCCAAGGCCATTAAAAAGAGACTCTAATTTTAAATTTAGCAATACATGTTTATTTCAAATTAATCTTTCTTAGACTTAAGCGTATTATAAAGGTAACCTACGGTCCGAGGACAACAAACTAAAACTAACTTTAGGTATCGGGCGCGAGAAGATGCAGTGACTCATAAAAATAATTAAAGAAAAACAAACTAAAAGTCTTACCTTGTTCATCCCGCGTCGCCAGGCCTGCCGAAGGGGGTACCTAGATACATCTAGTAAAGGAAAGATATAAGGAAACTACGGAAAATTCAAGTAGGCTTCGCACCCTTTACCTTAACATAAAGAACCGAGGGAAGCGGTCCTCAAATTTAAATGCAACAGCGCAAGTGGCGCGATAATTATTCAACAAAAAAAATTATATCAATTCAAAAAAAAAAGAATCGTAATCGTACTTAATGGTTTATTCTTGCGAAAGAAAATTTAAAACAAACAAAAATTTTATTAATTAGGAAAAGAAATAGACGGCTATACCGCATTAAAGAAAATACTAATAATCTACTACCTTAAACGCCAGGTGCGTGGATCAAGAAGTATCGATAGGGTTCAGGCGTTATTCACCGCCTTTTAAATGAAGAAAAACAAATTAGTACCAGGAACGGATAAGCCGCACGTAATTACTAAAAAAAATCAATAAGACCACGTACGAGACGCGTCACAAACAAAAAAAAATAATCTCGAAAGGTATGTAAATCTTATCGATACGTCTTGACTTACAACCGGATGTACCGCATTTAGGGAACTTAATTAATCAGATAATTAGACCATTTAGGCCACACGGACATTGTCGAAGAAAAAAAAATATAATAATTACTTATACAAAAGCACAAAATACGGCGATTTGGCCGCTTTCGGTATAAATCTAAAATGTGACTAACTAGTCCGAGAATACAAAGCTTAGGCGACTTAAACGCGAGTGAAACAAAAAAAATTATTAAATACGAAAAGAAAGAATTTAAGCAACACTTCAATCTACGAGAGACCCAAAATAAATTGCACGAAAGAGATTGTCCCAGAGGGGGATGTACGTAACCTTATCCTAGTCCCCTGGAGGCTAAAATAGCACCGTGGTAAGGGGATCTGGTGTCGTGTCCGCTGCCGCAACTCGGTGGCCTACGTCCAGGCTTTGGGTTCACCAATCGGATTTCGATGACAATGACGCCAGGTCAGAAGGAAAGGAGGGTGGCAAAAGATTTAGTGGGGCCAGAGATGCACTTTTTTCACCAGGTCACTGCACACGCGCTTATTGCTTGCGTGGTTAAATTGCACATCAGGTGGGGGAGTCACAGGCACGCCAGATCACTTGACACGTGGTGGCGGCACGGGGGGGGAGATTAGAGATCAATTGGCTTTATTTTATTTGGGTTTTTTTTTTTTTCTTTTTATTCGGTCTTATCGGAGCACTGAAGTTGCTTTGGGGACTAACCGATCATTTCTCGAGTCGCGCAGGTGGTCCGGAGAACTTTCCCGGAATTTTTCTTATGGTATGGGGGACCAGGACACGTGGGAGCGGGTCGATACCGAGAGGATGCACTCACAAAAAAAAATTGTATCGTCGTTCTTTTTTTTTTCTCGGGGAGGTTGAACACCATTCGGGCTGTGGCACGCGGTTTTCTTTTTGTATTCCAATATGGAATTAACAAACTATTGCAACCGAAAATGAACTTTAAAACTTTAAACAAAGAAGAACTTTAAAATTTTCCACTCGGTGGAATTTCCCGATCGCGACTTCGCTACCAGCCGACCTCTCCGTGTGACTGTCCAGTCTACTCTCCTAAAAACCAATTTTCAAATCCTCCATCACACTTAAAGTCGACGCGGCTCCTCCATACCATCAAAAATCCAAAAAAAAACTCTCCCCTTTTTCAATATCGTTTTACTAGGCTGCCGTGTGTGTGTCGGTGACGAAAAAAAAATCTCTCTCTCGTTTGCTTTCTCGTTATTTTTTTTCCTTTTCGTATCGTTGCGCTGCTGTGGGTATGCCTACGACGTAGAAAAAAAACTACCTCTCGTTTGCTTTCTCGTTTTTTTTTCTTTTCTTGTTTACCAGGCAACTGTGTGTGTGCCGGCGAGAGAATCTACACGGTGGTAAGGGTAACCATTGCGTGGTCACGTACGCCACGTAGGCAGTTAGTTTGCGTATACCTGCTCCTTGCCCCGTCGTACGACGTTTCCCCCCTCGATCCCAGGTCAAAGGAGTTTGGGACCGGGATGGGAGAAAGAAAAAAAAAGAATTATATGCATATGCGGACAGCGATACATATCTGGTGGCGAGATCAGGCCATGGAAAGTTACCAGAACGGGGTATCGCCTTGCCGCTACGTAGAGAAAAAGGGTTCGAACAAAAAAATTGTTTTTCGATGCTGAACCGCAAGAATGTTGGCGCGTGGCTAAATATGTGAGCAGCCGACTTTGCCGGGGACGTACACTTGTCGTCTGTACTTTCAGGCGGCGGGGTGAAAAAAAAAACAAATGCAAGGAAGTACACCGGACGAGGGCGGCGTTGGCTTGAAATTGGGCAGGGCGCCTGACAGCCTCCGTTACAAAACAGGTTAGGTGTAGCTGGATATTGCGAAAGCCTAAGCTGGGAGAGGTTGGCTAGCGCCTTATATCTTTAGCATGATATGTTCCCAAAGCTTTGCCCGATAGATCTTCCAGAACATAGTACGAGGAACCTTGTACTGAGCGTATTCGGGCTTTCACAAAAACTGGTGCGAGCTTGGCGCTGAAGCCTTTTCCAAAATTGCTCTGGGCGAAATTCCTCCGGTATACTTCGTCGCCTACCTTGAAACGGATGACCTTTGATCTGGTGTTGTACCTGGTAGCATTCTTTTGGAAAGCGGCCTGAATGTTTTTCCGGACTTGATCGCGTATTTTGGATTGGGTTTCGACACTTAGTATCGGCACGTCTTCTCCATTCAACATCTGAAGGTTTTTCAGCAGAGCGTAGTCCGAACCGTGTTGTATCATATTTTGTCCGTAGAGTACGTAGTATGGGCTGCAACCGATGGAGCTGTGCAACGTGGTTCTCAATGAACACGTTATACTACTTAGGTGCACATCCCATTCGTTTTGGTCCTTTTCAATATACGCCCGCATGGCTGCGATCACCGATCGATTAACACGTTCTGAGGAATTGGATTGCGGGGAGTATACTGCCGTTACCATGTGGTTCACCCCGTAGGTGGAAAGAAAGTTTTTGAACTCCACGGACTTGAACTGTACCCCATTATCGCTGATAATGGTCTCTGGAACGCCGAAGGCGTGGAAAACGTCCTTTTCGAGAAAGTCCATGATGGGTTTGGTGGTACATCTCCTCAGGGCTTTTAGGAAAACGTACTTCGACAGGTGGTCTAGAACTATAAGGATACCAATGTTTCCTGATTTCGATCGAGGGTATGGTCCCAATAAATCGATATAGAGCTTTTGGAATGGCCGAGAGGAGATGACCGGTTGCCCCATCGGTGGTCTTAGGATTACATTGGGGCTTTTGGTGGACTTACAGGTCTCACACGCCGACACATAATTTCGTACATCTTTTACCATTGAGGGCCAAAAGAGATAACGTCTCAACTTTTCAAGTAGCTTTCCTATTCCGCAATGAGCCGAAGTAGGAGGATTGTGAGCATTATGTAGAATTTCCGTTCTTAACCCTGACGGAACCCAAAGTTTCCAGGTCTCGCTGTCGGTCACTGGAGATCCCGTGGAATGCCTAGTGCGTTTATACACAAACCCGTCGGCGACTTTTAGATCGGGGAGTTTGGCTTGGCTGTCCAAGATTTGGGTCTTCAGAGCCTTGTACTCATATGAGGAGAAAAGCGGAGACTGAAGGTTCACCATAGGTGCTATCTCTCCCAGAGCGCTTAGGTCTTCGGTGTCCTTCCGGGACAAACAATCGGGTACGACGTTACAAACGCCCTTGCGGTGTTTTATGCAAAAATCAAATCCCTGTAGTTTCAGGGCCCACCTCGCCAATCTGCCCGAAAGGTCTTTCTGCCTCATCAACCATTGAAAACTCGCGTGATCCGTTATAACAGTAAACTCATGTCCCTCGATATACGGCCTGAATTTCTTGATTGACAGCACCGCTGCCAGGCACTCCTGTTCGGTTACCGAATAGTTCTTTTGGGCTTTGTTTAATTTTTGGCTCATGTAAGCAATCGGGTGCTCTACTCCTTCTTCGTCTAACTGGGCTAATACGCTCCCCACGCCGTACTGACTGGCATCGCATTGAACAACGAACGGTCGCCTAAAGTCGGGCGTGTTTAATACCGGAGCGGAAGTGAGCTTTACTTTAAGCAACTCGAAGGCTTCCTGAGCTTCTGTGTTCCAATCAAATGACCGACTTTTCTTCAGAAGGTTGGTTAAGGGGGTGGTTAGTGTCGCAAAGTTAAGGATGAACTTTCGGTACCAGCCGGCCATGCCTAGAAAACGACGTAGCTGTCTAACCGATTTAGGTGGAGGAAAATTGACAATCGCTGCTATCTTATCCGGATCAGTTTGAATGGATCCGTAGCCCACGATTTGACCAAGGTACTTTACCGCCTTTAGGCAAAACTTACTCTTAGGAATGTTTATCGTTAAACCCGCCTTTCGGATGTGCCCCGCCACTTCCTGTAGAGCACATATATGAGATTCAAAATCCTTAGAGATCACTAGTAAATCGTCGAGATAGACGAATACTATTTCGCGGAGGTGACTGGGGATGACCCTATCCATGAGCCTACACATTGTTTGCGGAGCATTACACAGCCCAAATGGCATGACCGTGAATTGGTATAATGGCCGATTCGGGACTGTGAACGCTGTTTTCTCGCGGGAACTTACTTCTAAGGGTATTTGCCAAAAGGCGTCCTTTAAGTCGATACTAGAAATAAATTCCGCTCGAGGTAAGCGACTTAGTATGCCATCAATGTGCGGCAGTGGATAGGCGTCTTTTACAGAAAGGGCATTGACCTTCCGAAAATCTATGCAAAATCGCACTTTCCCCGGTTTGCGAATAAGCACGACCGGCGAACTCCAGGAACTGGTGGATTCCTCTATCACTCCCATGGCGAGCATCCGATCGATTTCAGTGAACATCAGTGACTCTATGGCAGGTGATACGGGGTAGTGGCGTTGCTTCACCGCTTTTTCCGATCCGACGTCGATAAGGTGCTCCAAGAGCGAAGTCTTGCCCAAACCCTGCTTTTCGAACGATGGGAAAAGGGCTTTGGTGTTTTGTAACTGTTCTTGCTGATAAGTGGTGAGATCGTGCATCGGGGCCTCGGACGCAATCGGGGTGTCAATTCCCGATATTAAGTCTGGCGCGAGGTTAAAGCTTCTCCAAAAATCTACCCCTAGATAGAGATCTTGGTGGAGCGAGGGAACGACAAATAGGGTCAGTGGCTTGGTGATATTGCGGAACGAGACGTCCAGACAAATACTACCCCGAACTGTTTGTAAACGACCTTCGGCGGTCCGGACAAAAGCATGGTATTTTTGTAAAGAAAGTCCTGATGACAAGATTTCGTTCGCGGCGTTAGCTCCAAAACAGCTGATCGTCGCTCCTGAATCAAGCAGACCCTTGACCGATTTCCCCAGTATTTCAACAACCGCATACGGACGAATATCTAGGGTATCTCCTTGGAGGCCCGCGCATAAGAGGTGGTTACGGTTCCTTCGCACCTTGGCCCAGAAGAGGCGCATCCGATTGGTGGATCGCTTGGGTTTTCGAAAAGAAAGAGAAGCGATTGGCTGTTTAAGGCCTGACAGGGTTGAGCGGAGGTGGTTGTATTCGAGAAGTCTTTGATAGAATGGTTTCGTAGGGTCAATACCACGAGGAGTTGGAATGGGTTGAGTTGGTGTCTGCGTTGGGCCGTAGCCTTCTTCGGTTTGCACTTCGCGGTCTTGGGTCGTAGTTAGTTTCTCGTTTGGGGATGCGGTCGGGTGTTGGTGGCCGCATCCGCTTTCGAGTTTACCGACGGTGAACATTTCGGACATTTTGGCTTGTATGTATTTAGAGCCCCGCATCCGTAACAGAACACGCGCCTCGGCTCTTCACAATCGTGATAGCTGTGACCCACTGACGTGCAGTTCCAGCACAATAGCGCTTTTCTAGGAGGAGTTAATTCGGAGATCTCTTCTTCTTGCGGGAGATCGAACGCTACTTCAGACACAAATCGTCTGGTTGGGTTAGGCCGGGCTGGAGTCCCTCTGTGAAGTTCCTGCATAAAGTACTCATGCCTGTGACATGCTCTCCGAAGTTCGGCGATACTGCCTACACGCAAATGAAGTAGCTCGTATCTCAAATCGGGTTTGAGATTACGAGTTAGTATTTCTAGAAACTGTCTATCTGACAGGGGTTCCATCAGCCGATCTGTTATGGAAACCATGGCATCTAAGTAATCGTCAAAAGATTCACGGTCGCGTTGTTTGCGATTTCGAACCAGTTCGATAATTTCGAAATCAGAGCGAGAGTCAGAGTACTTAAAGCGCAACGCTTCACCGAGGGCGGTCCACTCGATGGAATGGACCCTCTTGTGGTAGTGCCAGTACCAATCTTTAGCCTTTCCCGAAAACAGAACGTGAATGTTGTTACACAGAGCCACGAAGTCACCATTTAACGTGTGCAACGTTAGGGCATGTATTCTATATAAAAATTCCTCGGCCCGGATGCTATCTTTCGACCCGTCGAATTTCACATTCCAGCTGAGTAGGATACCTGGAACTTTATTATGACCCGGAGAATCCGCAGAAGCGGCAGGGTCGTTACGCGGCCTAGCTGGGACTGAGTTCAAAGGTTGAGGCGGGGGCATATAGTTCTGTTGCTCCCAACCAGTATGATCCGTCATGGGGGTGTTTGCTGGGACACGGTTTACGGGAGCGGCGTACTGGTTGAAACACCGCTGAAACAGGGTTTCGATGGTTTGCGTTATCCCTTCTCGATTCCTGTTCATTTCTACCTCCAATTCTTCTCTTACCACTTGACGAATATTGCCTTCGTATTGAAACGAAGCACTGTGTAGCGGAAGGTCTAGATTGGAGCGAGATTTCGAAGTAACTGGATCTTGGGTACGAACGGCCGAAGAAGGCGGTCGTTTAGGCTCGGACTGATTGCCGGAGGAAAGTCGACTCTCCAGAATACTGGGGTCTTGGTTTCTCCAATTATCAGAATTGTGGGAGGTGGTCGAACGAGTCGCTGGACGACGCCCTTTTGGCACCGCTCCCTTGCTTCTCTGCTGGGACACTGACGGAGGATCGACTTGCCTACTTAACAGACCGGAGGAGCTAAGATCTTTTCGACAAACTGGACAAGAGCACGAAGCGTTCAGCCAATGACTCAAGCAGGACTTATGAAATATGTGCAAACAGTCGGTGGTCTCGGTTTCTGCCCCGTGAGCAAACCGCTCTTGGCAAATGGTACACGTTGGATTAATTGGCTCGAGTCCGAGTTGGTCCAGATTGTCTGAACTATGTCTTACCGCCATCGCGGATCGACAGAAGAAGGTCAAGGTACAAAGCGAAAGGAAAATTATGCCAAAGAGGATAATCATGGGCGTCTATTCTTGGTTAGACGCTTCACACTGATAGATAATGGATCTGTACATCAATATATCAAAAAAAAATCGAAAGATAACCCCAAGGGCAAGGGGAGGAGAAAAATTTAAATTCAGTAATAGTATCTATAATACTTGGTATAGGATAACCTAGCAAAATATTTGAGATAGTATTAGATTAACTTGTAATTTGTATATAACTTTTAGCAACTTCTATATATGTAAGTTCTATATAGGAGCTGATAATATAAATGCAATATGGGTTAAAGGAGAAAAAAAATCATGAATGTTCGAGTCTCAATTTCAATGGCCTTGGTCGAATGGGGTTCCCCAGAGGGTGAGGCAATGGCAGCGAGAAAAAAAAATATATATATAGCAAATTTATGATTGGTTGTTCAAATGGGAGGTATTCGGATGTTTCGGTCGTTAGATTGAGCAAATAAGTCTCAGAGTAACGCAATTCCAGGACCATCCATCTAATACTTCGACCTATGAAAAAAAAATGGTATATGCAGTTAGACAGATTGAATCATAGATTTTGGGCGTCTTCAACCATTCCAGTGTTCGGGAGGGAAACGCAATTCCAAGGAAAGTTTCCCTGGTCGTCTCTTACCGTTCTAGAGTCAAGATGGAGACGCACTTCCAAAGAGTATACCCTTGGTCGTCTCTACCCATCCTGTGGTTTCCAGAGGACGCATTTCCAAAAAAAACTTGACCCAATCATTTCGCCGCAGGTAAAATAAGTGTATGGAAGCTAATAAAATTCTGAGTAATTGTTGTAGATAGCAATAACAGATAAAGGTGGCCAGGACGCTTGCGTCAGTGACCCCAGGTGGTTTCCTCAACCCATTGGACTTTGTCAAGAAACGCTATTCCGAGGGGAGTGACCCTGGTCGTCTCTGACTTGTCTCGGGTACAGGTGCGAACGCAATTCCGCATGACATCACCCTGGTCGTCTCGAACTCAAATCGGGTTCGGACGCGATTCCGACGGATATGCCATGGGTCGTCCACATCCGTCCGTTGGTTGAGAGGCAAACGCGATTCCTGGGGGGGGGGCTGACTCAATCCTCCTGTCTCAGGTGTATAAAGTACCGAAACTACTAAAGTTATAAGCAAGGGGTGTAGTTTATTGCCATAAACAATTCATTACTTGAACAAAAAAAATTTTACTTGACAAAAAACTTTAAGTTATTTAGGGTAGTCCCGAAAGAAAATCTTTCGGGCCCCACGTTGGGCGCCATTTATGTAATGGTGGTGTGTGCTACATCAGTGATTATACATCGGGGAGTGGGAGGGGGGAATCATCTTCGAAGAGATGGGTTTAAAACTTGGAGGAAAGGGATTGAAGGGAGGTAAATTGAGGGACTAGGACAAGGGACATGGGAAAGTAAATTTGGGCCACTAAGAAGCGGGTTGCGTGCCTGGTTCGGTCTTCGGCTGAAGCTCGTCGGATTGGGGTGGGGTCTTGCTTCCGTGGATCCCAAGCGCACCACTACACAAAGAATTGCACGCGTTCATATAAGCAAATTATCGAAAGAGAAGAAAAAAAAATTTACGAAATCTAAAGTCTGTACTCTGCAGCCTACCATTGCCTGTGGGAGAGAAGATGTAATTCTCCCTAGCGGGTCATTACCCCCCCTGCCTTGTGCAGTCCCCGCTGAAACTGAATTAAAGACTTGCACCCAAAAAAAAGAAACGGAATCAACCTTCTGGGGGTCGACCAGCCAAGGCCATTAAAAAGAGACTCTAATTTTAAATTTAGCAATACATGTTTATTTCAAATTAATCTTTCTTAGACTTAAGCGTATTATAAAGGTAACCTACGGTCTGAGGACAACAAACTAAAACTAACTTTAGGTATCGGGCGCGAGAAGATGCAGTGACTCATAAAAATAATTAAAGAAAAACAAACTAAAAGTCTTACCTTGTTCATCCCGCGTCGCCAGGCCTGCCGAAGGGGGTACCTAGATACATCTAGTAAAGGAAAGATATAAGGAAACTACGGAAAATTCAAGTAGGCTTCGCACCCTTTACCTTAACATAAAGAACCGAGGGAAGCGGTCCTCAAATTTAAATGCAACAGCGCAAGTGGCGCGATAATTATTCAACAAAAAAAATTATATCAATTCAAAAAAAAAAGAATCGTAATCGTACTTAATGGTTTATTCTTGCGAAAGAAAATTTAAAACAAACAAAAATTTTATTAATTAGGAAAAGAAATAGACGGCTATACCGCATTAAAGAAAATACTAATAATATACTACCTTAAACGCCAGGTGCGTGGATCAAGAAGTATCGATAGGGTTCAGGCGTTATTCACCGCCTTTTAAATGAAGAAAAACAAATTAGTACCAGGAACGGATAAGCCGCACGTAATTACTAAAAAAAATCAATAAGACCACGTACGAGACGCGTCACAAACAAAAAAAAATAATCTCGAAAGGTATGTAAATCTTATCGATACGTCTTGACTTACAACCGGATGTACCGCATTTAGGGAACTTAATTAATCAGATAATTAGACCATTTAGGCCACACGGACATTGTCGAAGAAAAAAAAATATAATAATTACTTATACAAAAGCACAAAATACGGCGATTTGGCCGCTTTCGGTATAAATCTAAAATGTGACTAACTAGTCCGAGAATACAAAGCTTAGGCGACTTAAACGCGAGTGAAACAAAAAAAATTATTAAATACGAAAAGAAAGAATTTAAGCAACACTTCAATCTACGAGAGACCCAAAATAAATTGCACGAAAGAGATTGTCCCAGAGGGGGATGTACGTAACCTTATCCTAGTCCCCTGGAGGCTAAAATAGCACCGTGGTAAGGGGATCTGGTGTCGTGTCCGCTGCCGCAACTCGGTGGCCTACGTCCAGGCTTTGGGTTCGCCAATCGGATTTCGATGACAATGACGCCAGGTCAGAAGGAAAGGAGGGTGGCAAAAGATTTAGTGGGGCCAGAGATGCACTTTTTTCACCAGGTCACTGCACACGCGCTTATTGCTTGCGTGGTTAAATTGCACATCAGGTGGGGGAGTCACAGGCACGCCAGATCACTTGACACGTGGTGGCGGCACGGGGGGGGAGATTAGAGATCAATTGGCTTTATTTTATTTGGGTTTTTTTTTTTTTTTCTTTTTATTCGGTCTTATCGGAGCACTGAAGTTGCTTTGGGGACTAACCGATCATTTCTCGAGTCGCGCAGGTGGTCCGGAGAACTTTCCCGGAATTTTTCTTATGGTATGGGGGACCAGGACACGTGGGAGCGGGTCGATACCGAGAGGATGCACTCACAAAAAAAAATTGTATCGTCGTTCTTTTTTTTTTCTCGGGGAGGTTGAACACCATTCGGGCTGTGGCACGCGGTTTTCTTTTTGTATTCCAATATGGAATTAACAAACTATTGCAACCGAAAATGAACTTTAAAACTTTAAACAAAGAAGAACTTTAAAATTTTCCACTCGGTGGAATTTCCCGATCGCGACTTCGCTACCAGCCGACCTCTCCGTGTGACTGTCCAGTCTACTCTCCTAAAAACCAATTTTCAAATCCTCACACTTAAAGTCGACGCGGCTCCTCCATACCATCAAAAATCCAAAAAAAAACTCTCCCCTTTTTCAATATCGTTTTACTAGGCTGCCGTGTGTGTGTCGGTGACGAAAAAAAAATCTCTCTCTCGTTTGCTTTCTCGTTATTTTTTTTCCTTTTCGTATCGTTGCGCTGCTGTGGGTATGCCTACGACGTAGAAAAAAAACTACCTCTCGTTTGCTTTCTCGTTATCTTTTTTTTTTTTCTTTCGTATCGTGGGGCTGCTGTGGGTATGCCTACGACGTAGAAAAAAAACTACCTCTCGTTTGCTTTCTCGTTTTTTTTTCTTTTCTTGTTTACCAGGCAACTGTGTGTGTGCCGGCGAGAGAATCTACACGGTGGTAAGGGTAACCATTGCGTGGTCACGTACGCCACGTAGGCAGTTAGTTTGCGTATACCTGCTCCTTGCCCCGTCGTACGACGTTTCCCCCCTCGATCCCAGGTCAAAGGAGTTTGGGACCGGGATGGGAGAAAGAAAAAAAAAGAATTATATGCATATGCGGACAGCGATACATATCTGGTGGCGAGATCAGGCCATGGAAAGTTACCAGAACGGGGTATCGCCTTGCCGCTACGTAGAGAAAAAGGGTTCGAACAAAAAAATTGTTTTTCGATGCTGAACCGCAAGAATGTTGGCGCGTGGCTAAATATGTGAGCAGCCGACTTTGCCGGGGACGTACACTTGTCGTCTGTACTTTCAGGCGGCGGGGTGAAAAAAAAAACAAATGCAAGGAAGTACACCGGACGAGGGCGGCGTTGGCTTGAAATTGGGCAGGGCGCCTGACAGCCTCCGTTACACCTTGTGGAATTCCGTTTTTAAGCTTAAAAATGGCTGAGTAGGAATTATTAGCCTTTATGCGGAAGCATCTGTTGGAAAGAAAGGATGAAATGTATTTTAATATTTTAGGCCCGATATTCCAATGGATGAGTTGGTCTAAGACGACATGGATGCCGATGCGATCGAATGCTTTTTCAAAATCGATTGTAAGAATCGAAACATGATTTCGCACGGATAAGGTAGCAGAGATAAACTCATCTAAGTGCAGGAGTGCATCGATTGTACTTCGACCTTTTTTAAATGCAACTTGTTTGATATCTATTAGCTGTTCCTTTTCGAGATACCAAGATAGACGTTGAGCAATTATTTTTTCTAAAACTTTTCCAATACAAGGTAAAAGTGAAATGGGTCTGTATCCAGACGTGGATAAAGGATCTTTTCCATCTTTTGGTATAGGGAGAACGCTTGCTACTTTCCATGTTTGAGGGATTATGCCTGAATTGAAAATTGTATTGAACAACGATACCAACCTATTTTTTAAAAGTACTGGACCATTTCTTAGCATTATATAGGAAATGCGGTCGAAGCCAGGAGTTTTACCTTTTACCGAAAAAAGGCAGCTTTCGAATTCGGATATTTTTATGGGGGATTCGATAATGGCAGCAGAGGGGTTTATTGCGCATGTTAACGTTTCGGACGCTAAAAAAATGTTTTTGCTGTTGACAAAATCTGGGTGGAAGTTTGAGTCGTTAGCAGCCTTTTCCCAACTAACTCCGAAATAGTTTGCAATATCTAATGGGCATGTAAGAGTATTATCTTCTGTTTTTATTGATTTAATCGAATATGGAATGTAATTGCCTGTAAGGGATTTTATGTCGGCCCACAATTTTTGTGGAGGAGAGTTTGGATTAATAGAAGCAGTGAATTTTTCGAAACTTGAAATTTTACCACTTTTTACGGCTTTTCGAAATTTGGCGTTTGTTTTACGGTAGTAAATGAGATTTTGGTCGGTGGGGTATCTTTTAAAGATGTGCCAAGCATTTTGTTTTTCAAGCCGAAGTGCACTTATATCCTTGTTCCACCAAGGAACCGTTCTTTTTGAAGCTTTAACTATTGATTGGGGAATTGCAGCGTTGGCTGCCGAGCGTATCGATTTTTGAATAATGGCAGCTTCCTTGTTAACGTTACGGGACTTTTGCCTGTTTTTTAGCTCAACGCAGACTTTAGTTTGAAATAAGTTCCAATTTGCTTTGCCTAGTAAGAATCTCTGCGAAAGTTGTTTGTAGTTGCAGCTGGGATTAAGTGAAATCGTTGTTATGACGGGAAAGTGATCGCTGCCATGAAGGTCGTTGGCAACAATCCATTTGGAGACGGGAATAAGGGAAGGGGAGACTATTGTAAGATCAATATTTGTGAAAGTTTTTTTTGTAGAGAAGTGAGTAGGTCGGCCGTCATTTAGGATTGCTAACCCTGAGTTAGCAACGAATCGTTCTACGGATCTACCCCGAGAATTTGTTGACTTTGAACCCCAGGAGAGGCTCCATGAATTAAAATCACCTGTAAGTATGATAGGGGTACTGATACCGTTTATGATATCTTCGAGGTCATTACATGAAAAGGATTGCTCATTTGGAATATACACCGCGATTATTGTGAGTTTTATAGTAAGGACTATTTCAACTGCTATTGCTGATAATCTTGAATTAATATTAAGAAATTTATGTGGAATCGATTTATGTACTAGCAGGCCAGTGCCGTGCTTCGAAGTAGTGTTGGATGTTAGGTTGTGGAAATAAGCACTATATTGGCGGGGTGGAAAAGGTTGAAAGTCGAATTTTAAGTGGGTTTCTTGTAATGAAATTATAGATGGTTTGAGTTCATTTATGAGCAATTGCAGCTCATGTAGATTATTAAAGAAACCCTTCATGTTCCATTGAAGAACATTGATTGAGGGTTTGTTTGTAGATGAGTGTTGATGTATATTGTTATTAGGGTTGTGTTGTGAAGAGATTGGGGTAGTTAAGTTAGTAGGTTGAAAAATATGACTGCAGCCCAGATGCTGAGCCGCTCAGACTCTGAGCCGAGTCTGGGCGGTTCAATTCCTGCGCTGCAGAGTCTGTATTAAGGAAGGAAATACTGTTATTATGTTGGGTCATCGTCATTGGAATCGCTTGCGGAAAGGTAGTATTTGTCATTTTTTAAGAGAGCTTGAGTAGTTTTAGAGATAGGTGAAGGATGATTAGTGTTGTTTAGGGAAGAAATGTCATAAGTAATTGTAGGGGGTGTCCCGAGTGTGTTTTGTTTTTGTAAGTTGTCAATCGATTTTGTAAAGTTGTCGAATGTTGTTTTTTGGGGGTTGGTTGGGTCTTGTTTATATGCGTTAGAGTGTATGGAGATGGTTGAATTGGGTTGATTATTGGGTGTGTTCAAGATGGGTTGAGAGTAAGATGTATGTTTCGTGAGTTGGTTTATGGTGTTGATGACTGTATTGGGTGGGTTTTTGTTGTTATTATCGCTATGCGTAGCTGTGATTGGAGTAGGTTTAGTCAAAGAGTTAATTGTTGGCGTGGTAATGTGGGGGGAGTTTGGTGTATGATTGATTATTCCAAAGGATTTGTCTGGTAGAGGTAAGTCAGGTTGATTTGCATTTTTTGCAACTGTGGAATAGGCCTTGGAAAGGGTGGGTGTCGGGTTTTGCTCTCTAAATATCTGCTTGGCTTCCGCCATACTGCACTTTTTAATGGTCTTGATTTTTAAAACTTCCTTAGCTTGAAGGTATCGTTTGCATGTTCTAGAAGAAGCAGGGTGCTCTTCTTGACAGTTGGCGCATGAGACGCGCGTGCAATTTTCGGGGTTGTGGGGTGGAAGATTGCAGGTCCCACAAGAGGCGTTGCTTTTACATCTTTTTGCAGTGTGGCCTAGCAGTTGACAGTTCTGGCACCGCATTGGGTTGGGGAAGTATTCGTTGACTCTGACATTGTACCAGCCAATGTTAACTGTTGATGGTGGGCGGAAAATGTCAAATGTAAGGAGGACCAGGCCGGTGGCTATTTGATTGCCATCTACGGTTTTTTTGAACTTAAATACATCTGTCACTCCTTGCGGTTTCATCTCATGAATAATTTCGCTTTCGGGCACGTTGATGAGGCAGGGTGCGTAGACTGTACCTTTTGACAAGTTTAAATTAGCATGAAGAGTAACGGAGATAGGGCAGAGATTGGATAATGTTTTTTGCTTAAGAAATAGGTCTGCTATTTTTTGCGATTTTACTAGAATTAAAAGGTTGCCATCACGGAGTTGAGTAATATTGTCATAGGCAGTGCTTATACTGTCGATTGCTTTCTTAATTAAGAAGACACTTAAAGCTGACAGAGGTTTATTTACGTCGGATGAGGCGATAATAATAAATTTGGGGTTATTGGACACTGTATGGGTTGGAACCAGATTATTCACGGAATTGCAATTATTTATTGGGGCGTAGTTTGGTTTTTTTCTTTTACTTTGTTTGGGTTCGGTTAGCTGGTCTATATCCAGACCGCTAAACCGGTTACCCGAAACACGTGGCCCAGAGGCCATGGGAGATTCACTCTTGTTTTCACTGTACACTAGGCTTTTTTTGTTTTTTTTTTTTTTTTTTTTTTCTAACGGCGAATTAATATGGAGAGGGGAAAGTTGTTGTTATCAGTGCGGATAACGGAAACTAAGAAAAGGAGGGTGACTAAGAACGCAAGCAGAGAAACGATGTTGACTCGACGAGAGCTAGTCGGTGACTGTGTTATGAAGTTATTTATGCTAATGTATTGCTTATTTATTTTTGTTTGCTTATGTTTTTGAAAATGAAATATTTTGGGATCACTTTATATTTTTTATGCGAAAAATAGTTTTCAATACAATTGGCTCCATTTCAGTACAATCTTAAAACTGTTTTAAGTACAACTCAAAGATGCCATTTTCCATCCCAGGCTGGGAATCGTTTTAGAACGACTGGCTAGCTACGTTTCAAAAAAATACGCCTAATGTTTTGAATGTGCGAAACAGATTGGAAACATTTATTATTATTATAACTTTATTTATGTGTAAGTAAATTACAAAATAAATACAACTAAAATCAAGAGAGCTCTAGCTGCGAGGGCTTTCGGCTCGATGAACAATTAAATCTTATTCTCTAGCTTAATTGCTAACAGTAATTTATGTATAGATTTGATATTTGTTTCAGAAATTTCATTTAGTCAAAAAGTTTTTTATCAGAAATTAGTTTACATTTTACATTGACTTGGTTACATTTAAGTAGATGATTTATGGTAAGTTGTGGCCTGATATCGCAGAAGTTTCAAAGTGGTTAAGGTTCTTTGGTGATAAGATGAATGTGCGTTATATTGGTGTGACCCATCCTAAGGCGAATGTAGTTTAACATCGTATGTGGAATGTTATTGGGGTATATTGCTTTTTCAGCAGATGGGTTAATTTTTTTATAAAGGTGATTATAAGTGTTCCAGTAGATTTTTCTCTTGAATTTCCAGTTTTCAATGATGAACGTTTTAAGGTCTTTTTTGATGTAGGAATAGCACATTGTTAGCGGCTCTTTTAGTGCTGCTTTAGCGGCAACATCCGCAAATTCGTTGCCTTTGATTCCAGTGTGCCCAGGGATCCAGATTAATTTCATTTTACCTTTATTGGAAATTAGCTTCTCACGAATTTTGGTTATAATGTCGGTGCTGTTGTTGATATTTCCAAAGGAACAGATTGAATTGGTTGGTTTAATATGGGCAGGACAGAATTTAAAATGTGGTAGAATTTTTGCTTTCCGTGGTAGATTTGAAAAAACGCTCAAAATTGTGGTAGATCTACCACAATTGTGGTGAAATGACAACACTCATCTCGACAGCAGAAATTCGCCTCGAGTCGAACGGTCGATTCATGCATAAGATTATACGCCATATATATCAAACTAATTTTAAGAAATCAACGTTTATTTGCTTTGAAGAACATAAAAAAAATATACTTGTACAATAAGTTTATATACGTAATCTATTTCTAAGCAGAATTAGAGTAAAAATATATTAAATGTGAATGAAAATGGCATTAACAATGAAATGTACGAATGAAAATAAACTATATAAGAGTATAAATAATTGTACTACGCAATTGACAAAGAATGCGCGTTCACAAGAACACAAAAAAGAAAACGATTGTACTTTAATTTTCTAACAACTAAATGAACTAAGCCTCTTTTAGCAAAATATGCAATAAACATCATTTGGACTTTTCATTAGCGGCCGACTCTAGCTTCTCGATGACTTTGCCTAAGTCCATGTCCTTGGAAATTTTCAAATACATAGTCTTGCGTACTTCATGAAATCCAATCCATTGCGGGCACACCTTTGAGATCAATCTGAGGTGGTTCTCGATATCTTTGCTTGTTAACGAAGTCCGGAAACTGTTCTGAATCTTCTTGATGACGGTCTCCAGTGTTAGGACACCTTTCTTTTCTGTAATAAAAACGTTCCTAAGATGTCGGGCTAGCTCCGGCAATCTACTGTACATAGTTGCTTCCTGATCCTGTGAGGGCCTTCGTGTCATTGCATCTAAAGCCTTCGCCGCTTGTTTTGCACGTATTTTTTCCAGTAATGCTTTGGGCACTCCTTTTAATAAACTCTCCACTTCTCTATTAGCTGCTAGCTCTGTTTCAGTAGGCGGTTTCCGATTTGTTGGATGTATTAATTCCTGCTTTTCCTCCGTGGTTTTTGACTCAAACCGTTCCATGGCTCGTTCCAGCGGAGTGGCACAATTGAATAAATTTCTTGCAGTCGATAAAATGTCTTTCGCCGACGAATACTTTTCCACATTTGGCGGCTGCGGTAAATGACCGAGTTCAATGTTGGGACAGTTTTCTAAATCAAAAGAAGGATGCCAACGTGTCAGCTTCTGTTTATCCAGAATGATTGGCGGATCCAGACTTAGCAGAAACTTTTCATGCTCGTCCTTAACTCGACACAAAAGAATTTGTTGGAATTTCTGAAGTCGTTCGGTCATGACGTGTGGATTCATGGCGTTTGAAAGTGCTGACTCCAGGACGTTATCCTCATCGATGTGTAGCATTTTATTATGTGCGACACCTTCAACGTTTGGCGTAACTACCAACTGGAAGTAGTCCTGCTTTGACGCTGATCCGTAGTTTCGCATTTTCATCTGAGTGAAAATAAACGCCTCCGGATAAAGATACTTGATTTGAGCCAAATGGGTCTCCGTAAAATTCCTGCGCAGCATACGTTGAACAGCTGGCTTCAATTTTTTCATTGTGATGACTTCTTTTCGATTGAAGAACATAGCACAGACCGAGTCCAAGCACTTGAATGTTTCTATCAGCTGCCGATATTTAAACGGAAGATGCAAAACGGTCTTGGAGGTTTCAACTAAGTGCATAAACTTTTGATATGCCGGTGGAACGATCATTTGCGGTGGACAACCATCTTTGGCCGGACTGAAAAGCACACGTTTTGACACAGGCGTGTGCTTTGGCGACATCAGCTCATTTTTGTCCGGTGTTGGCGGTACTACCTTTGTCGGAGTTTTGTAACCTTTAACGGGACTGAAATAAAAGAATTTAATTAGTAATGTTCCAAAGTATTGTTGCAACGGGTTTTACATAAATAAAACTGTAGTGAATATTAAAGGTGGTGCGCAGATTAAACAAGATAATATTAAAGGAAATACGTAGACATAAGAAAATACAAATACGACCAAACACAACAAGTTTTGGAAGAAAACAAAAACATGAAAGTTTTAATAAAAAGCCTAGCGGAAAGAAGAAATTAGATAATAAAGCTCAGAAATGCTAATGGAGAGGTGACAAAAAATAAAAACGAGGTACTGTCGATAGTCGAAAGATTTTACACAAACATGTATGCAACACAAGCAACACCAGCATCAGGTAGTACAGAAGGAAGAAGACACGATTTTGTAAATGTTGGCTCAGAGGAAATACCCGAAATAACACCTGAAGAAGTGCAGATCTCGATAAGAGATGAAAAACAACAAGGCTCCGGGAGAAGATCAAGTGAAGGTAGATTCCATTAAAGGCGGAGGAGATAAGCTGCACGAAATAACAAAACTTCTCAACTCTTCTTCTTCTTCAAACTTCTATAAGCTACTGACAAAAATACTAACAAAACGAGTAGAACAAAAACTAGATTTCTACCAACCACGAGAGCAGGCAGCAATCAGAAGCGGTTTCAGTACGAACGTCCACCTGCACACATTAAAAACACTTATAGAAAAAACGATGGAATTCAATCGACCTCGTAGACTTCCAAAAAGCTTTCGACACAGTAGAAATACATTGCATAATGGAGGCTCTAAAACAGTGTAGAGTAGATGAAAATATATCCAACTCCTCCAGTATATATACGACACGACTAAAGGATGCGTTGTCCTGCACGAAAAAACCGGCAAATATCGAGTAGAGGGGTATAAGAAAAGAAGACACCATATCACCGAAACTTTTCACGGCTGTTTTGGAATACGCTTTTAAACAACCACATTGGGACAACAAAGGAACTAACATATCTAAATTATTTGCGTTTCGCAGACGACATTGTGATAGTGACCGATAATCTCCAAGATGCACAAACAAATATAGAAGAACCTAGATCAGCTTCAAGAAACCTAAACTTGACAAATGACAAATTTAGTCCCGAGTGAAAACCTTAAGAATGAAGACAGAGTTGAAATAGAACAAGTTTTCGGATATATGTACGTATTTGGGGCACAAGATACGAGTACGCAACGAAGATACACGCAGGAGAACAAGAGTGATGGATATAATAACACGTATAACAACGGCAAGGTGGAGATGGGCTGGACACATAGCTCGAACTACAGATAACAGACTAAAAGAATGCTGGAATGGAGACCAAAAAGAAACTTAAGAAACAAGGCAAGACCATCATCACGGTAGAGCGACGACATCAGAAGAATAACTGGAAACTGGATCCACGCAGCCCAAGACTAAAACAGGTGGGAAGTTTTAGAAGAGGCCCACGTTCAACATTGGACATGACATGCTTTTTGATGATGATGAAGATTAAAGGAAAAAAAAAAAACTTTGAAATTTTGAATGCAACATTCATATTTTAGGGCTTTTCCATATTAAACAACAAAACAACATCAAGACAAACAGTTCTGTTGAATAGTTGAAGGGATACGATGCAAATCAAAGCTATTGATCGATTAAAACGAAATGAATTTAAGGGGGGATTTGGTACAGAGCAGAGACCTGCAATTTGATAACCTAAAAATCGGCGTAGGAGACAAAAAGTGAAGTGTCAACTCCCTGTCAAAGAGAAGGACATCTAGGAGAAAATAGCTCAAATATAATAGAATCTGACCAGTGTTTGGAGAGGGGTTTGCTAAAGAATATTACAATTCAATTTACAACAAATAGCGTATTTTTATTTATTTTTATTTATTTACTTTTTTCACTATTAAATTACAACATAAAATATGAATAAAGAGGAAATGATTAGCATTTTAAATAGCTTTAAAGAAGATATCAAAAATGATCTCAAGCAAGAACTCAAAGAACAACTGGATGCAGTACAAGTTGCAATGAGCGAAGAGATGAAAAAGGAGATAAATAAGAAATATGATGAATTAAATAAAAACTTCAACGAAGCGAAAGAAAAAATAGTAATTCTTGAAACGGAAATAGAAAACCTGAAAGAAGAAATGAAAATACAAAAAGAAGAAAACGAAAAAATAGCTCGTCGTAACAATATTTTAATTTTCAACATAAAGGAAGCGGAAGAAGACACGGAAAAGTTAAAGTCCATAGCAAAACACCTAATGAAAACAAAGCTGGACATAACATTAAGTGATTCTGAGATAAGCCTCATTAAACGCATAGGCAAAAAATCTGAAAATAATAAAACTAGACCGATTCTAGTAAGTTTAGTACATCTAGCCAAAAAAGAAGAAATCATGCAAGCTAAATCTAAACTCAAAGGCACAAGTCTATACATAAAAAACGATTTATCGATATTAGAACGAACAAAAAGAAAAGAAATAATGAGTATTGCGCATGAATTGAGGACTAAAGGACTAGATGTAGAGGTCAAAAGAAACAAAATATTTGTTGATGGAAAGATACTGGATCCAGCCAAAATGAAAAATGAAACAGACATTGATAACGAAACAATGCAGAAAAGGAACCGATCTCCAGAAGATAAACAAAAGGATATTAAGAACACGAAAGGAAGCTTGTTGGATCAATTAAATAACAACAAAAAACAAAAGCGCTCAAACAGTAAAGGAAGGAGGATAGAAAATAATAGGGAAAACGTTAAAGATTCATCATCAATAACGATCACAACGTAAAGAACACTTCTCACAACTGAACAAGAAAGATATCACGGTAATAGACAAGGCACGAATAAGGTTAACGAGTATACAAAATTGAATTGAATTCAATAAGAAATAAACTTGCACGGCAAATAGTAGAAAGAGAGGAAGGCAACGGGAAACCACCTCTCTTAAGTATTGAAACAAAACTATTCCCTAGAAAAATCATCATGCAGAATCAAACATACCAAATGGCCCTCAGTCCCCGGCAGACCTTAAATGGTCAGAGGGTGCTAAGAATCCCCGGTGGGTATTTTAAAATGGGAACATGGAACGTTCGAAGTATGTATCAAGCGGGTAAGCTTGAAAATATTATAAAAGAAGCGAAAAGAATGAATATAGATATTTTGGGAATTGCAGACGTACAATGGAAAGGAAATGGAATCATAACAAAAGACGGTTACAAATTTCATTATTCATGTTCGAACGCAACCCATAATAGATATGGAGTAGGGATACTCATTTCCGAAAAAATGAAACAATCAATAATAGGAGTTTTGAATTTATCAGAGAGAGTAATGCTTATGCAATTAAAAGTAGAAGGAAATATAATGAACATCATTCAAGTTTATGCCCCAACAAATGATTGCGAAGAAGCGGTTATTGAAGAATTTTATAATCAAATTGAAGAAGCAATCAAACTAACAAAAAAGAAAGAAACTTTGTTCATTTTAGGCGATTTCAACGCTAAAGTTGGGAAAGGAAAGATTGAAGACGTTGTAGGAGATTATGGGCTAGGAATTAGAAACGAGAGGGGTCAGCGACTAATAGAATTTTGTCAATTATATGGACTCACAATAACAAATACATGGTTTAAGCTTCCGCCTAGGAGATTATATACCTGGACATCCCCCAGACACACTCAAGACTCAATAGTCAGGAATCAAATAGACTACATCATAGTAAATAAAAGATTTAGAAACTCGTTGAAATCAGCTAAATGCTATCCAGGCGCTGATGTGGGGTCAGACCACAATCCAGTTATAGCTAAAGTTGACATAAAAATGAAAAAAGTTCAAAAAAGTGTTAAACAGAAAAAACTTCAAGTAAACCTTTTAAAGAATGAAGTAATACAAAATAATCTTAGAAGGGAATTAAATGCAAACTTAAACCAAATAAACACAAACCGAATAGACGAAGAAAATATTAATCTAAAATGGTCAGAAATAAGCCAAATTATGATGGAAACAAGTAAAAAATACCTCAGCAGTGGGAACCAGCAACCCAAAAAGGAATGGATGACAGATGAAATTTTGTCCCTAATGGATGCAAGAAGACAAAACAAAACAAACCAGAGTAGATACAAGGAAATAGATAGATTAATAAAAAATAAAATCAGAGAAGCCAAAAACCGTCACATGCATCAACAATGCGAAGAGCTAGAACGGCACGGCAGGAACCACGATAGTTTTAATCTCCACAAAAAAGTTCGAGAAATATCCGGCGTTGAACGCAAATCGATGTCCAATGCCTTGAAAAATAACGAAGGTCGATTTTTGTTAAATACAATGGAAAGATTAGAACAGTGGAAAAAATACATCGAGGACCTGTTTTGGGATGAAAAAGTCCAACTAGAACCCTATAATGGACCCGAGGGACCAGAAATAATAAAAGACGAGGTTGAAAAAGCGCTTCAAGAAGCGAAAAACCGAAAAGCGACAGGTCCTGATGGAATACCGAACGAAGTTCTTAAGCTAGTCGGGGAAGAAAACATTCCAACACTAGTTAATCTCTTCAACGCTATTTACAGACATGGCAAAATTCCAGATGAGTGGTTGAAATCAACTTTTGTTACGTTGCCAAAAAAGAACAAAGCAATAAACTGCTCGGATTACAGAACAATAAGTTTGATGAGTCACGCATTGAAGATCTTCCTGAAAATAATTCACAAAAGGATATACAATAAACTTGAGGCAGATATAAGTGATTCTCAATTTGGTTTCAGAAATGGTTTTGGAACACGTGAAGCACTATTTGCGTTCAATATGTTAATACAGCGAAGCTTAGAGATGAACACAACTGTCTTTGTATGTTTCGTCGATTATGAAAAGGCTTTCGACAAAGTGCAACATAAGAAAATGGTGGAAATCTTGAGAAGCAAAAACATAGACAGGTATGATGTCAGAGTCATTGAGAATCTCTACTGGAACCAAAAAGCAAAAATAACCATAGAAGGTGAAGAGTCCGAGGAAATAGATTCGCCGAGGAGTAAGGCAAGGCTGCATTTTATCACCGCTCCTCTTTAATATGTACTCTGAAGAAATATTCAAGAACTCAATAGAAAATTCACATGGAGGAATCAAAATTAATGGAGTCCAGATAAATAACATCAGATATGCAGATGATGCGGTAATAATGGCAAATGACATTAACGAACTAAACACTATTATGAACAGAATTAGCGCGGAAAGCAACAAATTCGGTTTGAAAATAAATATAAGCAAAACAAAATTCATAGTATTCAATAAAAGTCAAGAAGCAGGAAATTATAAGCTGAAGATAAACAACGTTGAGGTAGAAAGAGTTAACACCATTAAATACCTGGGAACATTTATAAATAGCAATGCAAACCCTAACAAAGAAATCCAATGCAGAATTGAACAGGCGAGGGCAGCTTTCTGCGAAGTAAAGAAAGTGTTACTGAGTAGAGAGATACACTTAAATCTAAAAATAAGATTTGTCAAATCCTACATTTGGTCAGTTCTATTATACGGAGCAGAAACATGGACACTAAAAAGCGCAACAATAAGAAAAATAGAAGCTTTCGAAATGTGGGTGTATAGACGGATTCTACGAATATCATGGATTGACAGAATTACAAATGAAGAAGTTCTAAGAAGAATAAGAAGAAAAAAGGAAATATTTCTGTTAATAAAACAAAGAAAACTTGAATACTTAGGACACATAATGAGAAATAACAAATATCAACTTCTCCAACTAATTCTACAGGGAAAGATCGAAGGAAGAAGGAGCGTCGGAAGGCAAAGGTCGACATGGTTGTCAAATTTAAGAGAATGGCTCGGTCTTTCAACGGTAGAAATACTTAGAGGAGTGACAAACAAACAAACACTTGCATCGATGATTTCCAACCTCCGGAACGGAGTGGAACTTTAAGAAGAAGAAGAGACCTGCATGAATCATCTCATTTGCAGTTGTGAAACACTCGCTAAAAAACGAGCCATTTACAGTCTCACGCACACAGAAAACAAGCGAGTGTGAATCATGCAAGAAAAGATGACAAAGTGCACTGCGCACAAGAATCAAAATTCGAATGCTTATGGTATTCACACTCATGAATCTTTGACTGTGCAGTAGGCTCGCACTCAAAGTATTCACTCAATCAGAGGATTCACAACAGTTGTGAAATGCACGAATGATTCACGAGCCTTCAAATGGATTCGAGTGGCTCGTATTGAATATGTGTAGAATTATCAATGCGAAAGTAAGAGAAAATAAAAATAAAATTCCTTTGGAGTCATAAATGAAAAGAAAATAATAAGGTTACATTTTATTTTAGTTTATATGTCCTTATACAGAGAGTAATTCGTGTAGAAAATCGCACGAGCCACTCAAAACATTCATTGCCTATTGCCTTGTAAAGTATTCATTCGATCCCAGTCGAAACGGAACTGATAATACCAATCAAGAAAAACGATATGCCAATCGAGGCAATCAGGCAAATCGCACTGAACACCATAAACGATAAATTCCCAAGCAGACAATGGCTTCGTATCTATACGGACGGTTCCCTCATGGGAGATAGTGTAGGAGCCGGCGCAGGAATATACTGCGAACTTGCAGCCATCGAATGTGCATTATCGCAACTACTTCACAGAAACGAACGAACGAAAAACATCGCAACATTATCGGACTCAAAATCCGCTCTACAATCACTTATCAGTTACAACAGCAAAACAGAAACGCTAATCGCAAGAAATATCAGACGACTATTTACCATGCTTCAGCAGAAAGGACATCGAGTAAATTTCCAGTGGGTACCGGCACACGTAAATCTCCTAGGAATCGAAGCTGCAGACGCCCTAGCCAAAAAAGGAGCCAACATTATCAACAGAAACCCAGAATCTATCACAATATTAAACAGATTGCACAGAATAAAAACCTCGCTCTCAAACAAAGAATTTCATAAAGAACGCAGAACAATGGAAGGAAAGAGATACGAAAACATCGCTAGTCTCTATCCTAACTTAGCTCAAGCATCTCGGAAAGAAGCAGTAGCACATTTACGATTAAAAACCGGACACAATTGCCTAGCAAAACACCTGAAAAAGATTGGCATCAAAGAATCAGACGTCTGCACACTATGCAATAGAAACGAAGTACAGGACGAAGAACACCTAACCAGATGCCCAGACGACGCTAGAAAGCAGAGCTCCAACATCACACATTTATATTGGGCGGCTCGAGGAATGATGACCTAGGCCAGTTTCCTCCATTAGTAAACAACAGTATTCATTCGAACGAAATGTTTTCGAATCAGCTCACATTCTACACACAATAAATCAGTGGTGCCCAACTTGTTTTGCTCCAAGGGCTATTTTGAAAATCCCAACATGCTACGCGGGCACCGCCGAGTTTAAAAAAACCTAATTGGGATAAAGGAAACTACATTCCGTCGTATTAATAAAAACAAGCTATTACTTCGAGTAAAATCTCGGAGCAAAGTAAAGACATTTAGCATTTGCTCGAAATTCGTTAACTTAAGTTAACTTGAGCATGTTCGAAATTTTGAAGTGAACATTTGCTTGAAATTTGACATCATATCGCACAACTGACATTTTGTAAATTATTCAGGAGACACCAGAAACATGAATCAATAGTTAACAAAATATTTAGTTTATGGACATTTTTATGAATTCATCTTAAAAATAAGTATTCAATAATATTTCAAAAATTATTTTGTCAATAAATTGAACAAAATTCACAAGGACTATAGTTTACATAAAGCAAAAGTGGAATATATCGACGGTAACCCTTTGCAGTTTTATATCGTATTCCATTTCATCAGCATCACAAGGAAATTTTATCAATTCTGCTGCCTTTTAATTATTTTTTAACAAAAAAGCGCAGCAAGTCAGTCGATTTATGGCTAAAAAAAAATACGGAGCAAACACTCTGATTCAGCTAAAAAGCAGACCTAGCAAATGCTAAGATATGCCTTTTATTCTCGAACAAAGCAAATGCTCAAGAAAGTTCTCTCGCATACGAATCCGAGCAAATGCTCAAAATTTTAGCAATTGCTACATATTTGAGTAAATTCAGGTTTTATTAATACGATTAATTATTTTATTACACCACTTTTTATTTTTTATGACAAATATGAAAAAACAGTAAACCGCAACCGCACAAACTTAATGTGATAATTGGCTGTTCACCTTTTCAGATAGCTTCTGAAAGTCTGGTTGATAATCTTCTGTGCAACCCAAGATCATACAATTTTCGAGGTGCTCGTTTGTTAACATACTTCTGTGTTTGGAGATTTATTCACTTTTAGTTCAGAAAGAGCACGTTTACATAGTTATATTGACACAAAAAATGCTTTAACGATGAGTGCACAGTTACGTACCTTTTTTGTATTTAAACTTTAACTGGGTGCTGACAAGACCCCAAGCCCTTTTATTCCAAAAATATTATACTTTGCGACTGACAACACCCGTTGTCGGTTTAGTACCTTCCTGTTGCTTTCTATTATACAGATTCAGATGGTTTTAAAAAAGTTAAGTTGCATAAGTAAGCCGTGACAGACTTTTCAAGCTGCAGGGGTGCTGTCGACACCCCACCTACCCAGTTGTGTAATTTTTTTAGTTGGATGAATTTGTGTATTTAATTTAGAAATGTCATTTGAAAAAGATCAGAAACGCATTCAGCGTTTATTGCCAGATGTAAGTAAAGATTCAAGTGAAGAACCGGACTTAATTGATACGAATGATGGCGAATTTGTTAAAACATAAAATCGTTTCAAAAATCAATACCGAAAGCACTATTTTGGAAAGGACGACTAAAAATTCTATCAAGGGGTGTTAAAGTCAATTGTTTTAACATTGTTCTACTCCAGAATAATATCATCATTATTATTATTATTATTATATAAATAGGCGAAGGCAAAACAGTTCAACCCCATTTTTACTGTCTTAAACACAACATATTCGGTTTATTTATTTTTTTTTGTTGGAAAGGTTGTAAAAAAACGCAATGCATGTAATTTTGCTTTCAAAATGTTGTGCTTAAGCCAGGTTAAAACCAGGTGCGTTTATCTCGCACAATTGGTAGAATTTCGACCACAGGCGATACTAGCAATGACAATTTTACTTTTGACTTACCAGAGGAAAGCTAAGCGCAATAAAGTGAAATCATGATGGGGTGTTGTCAGCACCCGACCCATATATTTACTTACATTACTATAACTCACCTACCTACTTAAAGGTTAATAGGGTCCATGAGCCTAAAAACCTTTTCGCTTTTATTATCTGTGCTTTTAAGGATGATATCACTGCGAAGTGTAATAAATCCTTATTCAGCTTCCGCTTTATTGATGAAGCAATGAGTTTCCACCAATGAAGCCAGTTGTCAAATATCGATATTGATGAATGGATTTTTGACAAAAATAAAGAGAGGTTCCATATAGAACATGTTGTCAAAACGCCTTGCGAGTTAAGATTGTAGCTGGTGAAATAGCTCCACTAGTTGTACTTCGCAAGATACATATGGCGTAATTTAGTAAGATTTTAGATTAGAGCTCGCGGGCGCCTAGAAAACAGGCCGCGGGCTACCAGGCGCTCGCGAGCTACGGGTTGGGCACCACTGCAATAAATGAATCACGAATGCATTACCCATTAACGCCCAAAACTAAAATACAGTGATTTTTTATTAAAAAAAAATTATTTTCAAGTTCATGTGCAAACTGTAACGCATTTAAGAAAAAAAAAATGTGCCCACTGTACTCAAATGAGTACAGTAGAAAAAACTTGACTTAAATTACTACTACAATAAGATTTATTTTTCACTTTGAACTTTGTAATGATAAATAGTTTAACTAAAAATCAAAATAAAAAGCTCCAAATGGGTATACTTTATTTAGTACAGCGGTCGTTTAGGGGTTAAAAGAATGTGAGCTTGTTTCAGACTCGTTGTATGAAGCAATGAAGTGGAGGGTAGACAGTGTTTTTTTCTGGAATTAATCTGAATGTGTGTGAGTAGTTTGCAAAGCAACGAATGTTTCGAGTGGCTCACAAAACGAGCTACTTGTTGCAGTTCACAATAATTTATCTAGAATGGTGATCGAAGTCATGTCCGTTGTTGGCCGACTAATCAACAGTCTCCCCAGGATAATATTTAACCTACCGTCGTCCGAAACCTTACATCGACAAACTACTTGGTCATCATCATTATAATATCTCTGAAACTCTACATATCAATCACCAGTGCCTTACGTCTTTTTCCTTCAACCACTTCACACAAAGTTTCGATTCTGGCACCAAAAATTGAAAAATTTAAATCGATACATGCATACAACAAATGATTCCTTGTATGTATTAGGTTAAGAATCTAAAAAGATTTATTATACATATACCGTAAAAGTGCCTAACTTTGGCCAGGGATGATTACTTTGACCAAAATCAGAAAATTTTTATTTTTAATACAGATTCAACTATATTTGGGTAATTTGAACATATTTGGTATGAGTTGAAAGGTTGGTTTATCAACTAAGTTGCGGTATTCAGTTCATGAGGTGGAAATATTTAAAAAAAAAATTTAATCGTCAAAAACAGTAGTGCAATTTTAAGGTAGTGATTTGAGCTCCTAAAAAAGGTTCCGATATTTTGTGTTTTAAGCTATTTAGTTGCTTCGAATTTATAACAGGTAGGTATATAGCATAACATTTTATATTTTAAATGTAATTTTTTTTTATAGTCATAGGTGTAATACAATTAATTTTATACAAATAAGAAAAATACCTTTATGCAATGATATAAATTCGAAAAACTTTGACCAGCAATTTTTCACTTTGACTGACAACTGACAACTTTGATCTAAACAACTAGCTTTTGCAGTTTTCATTATGCCAGAGCTGATGCATTAAATGAAATCTATCGATCTACAAACAGAACGAACTGATAAGATGCAGATTTGACTTCAATCTCTGAATGCATCGACAAAAAACTCATACTCGTAGCTTTGTACATCCCTAAATATTTTTAAATTAAAAGTAAAATATTTTTGACATTTTTACCAACTTTAAACCGAATTCATGATATATAACTGATTCATCTTAGAACTTCGAAATGTGTAGAACAGAAAATATACATGCCTTTTTTTATTTATTTAAAACTCTCACGCGATTCACGCAAGACAGTTAGTTTGCATTAAAGTCCTATCTACTAGTTCGAAAGATATATCTAAACTATATGGGTGCCCATAGTATGAAATACAGCTACATTACTAATACAGACCAAATAAGCAAGACACAAACTTAAATAATATTCGATATTTAATTTGGTCAATGCTTTTTCTTAGTAACATAGGGTTAACATTTGTACAACAAGATTGCCAACCAAACTATCGAAAATGCTATTGCGAATAATCTGAAGTTAACTCTTTGAGAGAAAACAGACAATTACACATTCGTTTTCCCACATATCACCATCACCAACACTAGATTAATTATTTCTAGTAGAGTAAAACACAGGTAAAATAATGCCGGGTCGACAGAAACCTTCAACTGCAAAAAAAATTAAATAATTCTTGGTGACCAATCAACTACAACAGTACCTATTCCAAATTAACACATACTGCTGTGCATGCACTAATTATTCAACAAGCAGAGAAAAAGTACTAACGAAACGAAAGGCGACCTCATTTCACGCCATTTATTCTATAACCGGGTTTCACGAGGCCGCCGTTATTTTCGAGACGAATTATATAACTAAATGTTATTACCTTGTCAATACTTCCAATTCGATTGTTTTGAATTCCTTTAGCGTAACTACATTAGGATTCTTGGATGAAGCTGGACCACGCTCTTGCAATCGCCGGTTATTCTCCTCTTGCGCTTTGCGTGTTTTCTCTAACTCTTGAATGCGTTTGAGTGACTCTTTCAATTCTTGCAGTTTCTCATGGCGAGATACTTTAGTTTTAACCTCATCGAAGTTTAGCTCTTTCTTGACCATTGACTTGAGCTGATCCTTTCTGTATGAATCCTTTATGATCTGCTTGACTGGCGTTTTCATGCCACGCTCTACATTTGTGATGTTTGTTTTTGTCGTGAATACCGTCGAAGACTCATTAGGATGAATCAAAGTTAATTCTTTTTCCGGCTTCTCAAGTAATTTTTTCCGAGGCGACATGTTTCCTTTCTTCACAAATTGAACCAGTTTTTGCTGTTTGTAGCTCGCTTCAACCTTTGGTACCTTCGCCAAGGTCTCTGATCCGTTGCCGCATATTCGCTTGATTGTCCTTCCCGAACGTGTCCTAATTCCATGCTTCAGTGTGGATATATCGTTATCACCCAGATTATTTTGTGAGGGTGCTGGCTGACTGAAGGCATCCTATACAAAAAAAAAATGCATTTAGTATTCCATGCATAAGACGCCGTACGGCCAATGATTTTAAAATGGAGAATATCCTTGCGGATACTTACTCTAGTTTTTGATAAATGCAAATCTTCAGCACAAGTCCGCTTTCTTGTATTAAAAAATGATGCGACTGACGGCTGCGACATTGTTAATATATAATTTATTTATATTAGCTTTTATGAACAGTTGGAGATTTTATTATTTGATCAGACACTGGTAAAAATGCGCGCGCTATTATATTGTCACGTCTACTCTGTCCAGCGATTTCCCTCCAAAATTATTTTTTCGTAATGCATTCCGTCAAATGAGAATCGTTGCATTGAACGAAACTTTTTCGCGCTTTTTTGTTTTGGGATATTTTTAGTTGGTTCACTTTGATGGGATATTCGTCGTAGTGTCATCATTCGCAGTAAACTGCAGTTATCTCTTTCTCACACGAAACTCGGGAAAAAAATAAAGTTAGATAAGGCTAACACTAAAATAAAAAAACGCAAGTGCCTATGAAGCTGCTAGCAAATGCCTTATTTCAATAACACGAATTTCTTTTTAAGACAAGAAATAGTTTCTAATCTGTTAAATGATGTTTATTTTCCAAAACAAAATAAAGTTAACGTTAAAAGAATTGTACCAGGCAGTGTACCCCTTCCTTCGTGCAACCAACCACTTCAGTCTACTACAAACTACACCTACACTACGCAACGCATTTGACATTTGCCAAATTCAAATAGAAGTTGGCTGATTCAAGTTGGCAGTGTAGCCAATAAAAAATTGTTTTATCGAATGTTCGTTAAGCTTGGGTTGTATGATTAAAATTTTAATTGCACAAAACACAATTAGCGGGGTTCACATTGAACGATTTGTTTGACACACTTGTTTGACGACCTACCAAATCGTTCAATTCGTACGGTCGTTCAAACAAGTCGTCCAACTTATCGTATGGTTTTTCAAATTTTTGAACTTTTTGCCATGCTTGACACACATCGTTCAATGTGAACGCTTGTCGTCAAACTTCAGGTAATTTTTTTATTTTTTTTGTGTATTCAATGAGTAAATATCGACCGCTGACAAAATGTTTTGAAATTTTTGGTATTTTAAAGATTTAAAATTCCAAAAATATCAGGAAACAGAAATGGAAGGATTGTCTACTATTCATTTGGAATTCCAAAACGATAATGCTGCAATTAAATAAATAAATAAAATACCCGCTCTATGTTCACAGTTCAACATCTTATCAGAAATTATGTTTGTCAAACATATCGTACAATTCGAACTTCTGTATATAAATTATTAACTCTGCCAAATAAAAGAAAGCGAAATAGTGAATGCAGAATATTTTATGGCGAAATAATAACAAACCTAAATGAAAGGTTGCCAAATAAAACAAATAAATAAGAACATTAAAATGACACTTCAATTTTTCGAGGTTAGAATTTTAAAAATTTAAAAAAATGTTTGGCTTTATTTATTATTTCCTCACTTTGATTTTATTTTTTTTGTGTTTTAGGGGTTATTTGGGGCCTATAAAAAAATTGTTTAAATCCGATGGTTGACCTATTGGAAAGCGGCCACAACAAACGAGATTGATCTGTTTTTCTGCAATAGTAGGCGTGTTTTTTTTTCAAAACTATATTGGGTTAGAAAACTTTTTCCATGTTAATTACACTAACAACTAAGCCTATATAGGCTTACGAAACCTGGATAATTATCCAGTCTTAGGTGCTTAGCCTGGATAGAAATATGTGCTACCAAACTGTCTTTCGTCGATAGTTATCGAAAATTTTATCGAAATGTCAAATATGACATGAAAGTGAGGGAGAAATATGAAGGCCGGTAGCTATCAACCGAACTCTGCTGTCATTTCAAATTTAAATTATTTCTGTTCATTTTAAAATGGGTAGAAAAGAAAGAAATACGAATTTATCCGACAAGGAAAAGAAGATTATAATAAATTAAGTGAAAATGTTCCTTATTTTGCTATTTAATTGAATTAAACTTGACGAAAATAAATTCTATCCACCAACTTATTAATGACCGCTTGATAACTACCGGCCTTACTTTGAAAACAATGCCGATGTGAAACTGTCAAACGTCAATAAGCATAGTCCTGCCAAGTCACTGTTCAGCGTTTTTTTTCTCATTTTTCGCTAAGCCTATATAGATTTGAAAAAAAAAAACACGCCTAGTGTGTCATTTGATATATTGGTCATAAAAGTAAATAAATAAATAAAAAAAAAAATTACAATTTTAAATACACTTTATTTATATTTTCTAATTTTGTACCGCGTTGATATTTCGTATAAAATGTTTTGGTGTTAGTGCAAGTACGGGTGAATCCCAGGTAGAATCCGAGATTCACGAAAATTGAATTGAGTCAGTGTGACATGGTAAACTTATGTCGATTTCGATTGGGCAAAAAAAAGCCCTCGAGCAATTCTTAGCGCTCTAGTACAATTTATAAACGATTTTTATGTGTAATTCATTAATCACCCCAATTCTCAGTCGAATTTGTGAGTCGTATACGAGCATAGCTGTATTTTGTAATTTATTTGCTTTTAGAAAATGCGACTATAGTCGTATACGACTCACAAATATGTACGACATTGAGAATTGGGGTGACTATTATATAGGTAGGTACTAGCCGTATTTTATTATCCCCGTGATCTGATCTGGATCAGATCAGAATAATAAAACAAACCCGATCAAAGTTCTGTGTTGTGGTGATTGTACAAGCTAAGTTCCTTTTGACAATTAGCACAAAGTTGCCATGCGAATAAATATTTTCTTTTAAATGAAAGTAATGGCGATGCTTCATGTTTTAATGAGGAGGTAATTTCGTTGAACACTGTTTTCCGCAGAAGTAATTCTTAATTGTGAATCCACATTTGTTTCTTCCAAATAATTCGCAATGGCATCTAACCAACCATTCACAATCGATATACCAGCGCACGGCACTGTCGTCTGTCGTTGTTGAAACACATCTTTCCTTCTATTAGCCGTGTGTGCCCGACGTGAGTTGAAAAGTTGTGTTTTCTACTTTATTCTTCTCGAATCTAGCGTCAACTATGCATAATCTACATAAGTTTCATTAAATCTAGTCGCCAGCTTTCAAAAATACTGTGTAATGGAGAAAATTCGTATTTTGTGAGATTTATTGTGTGCTATTGGGAAAATCATCCTTTTAGAATCAAAAGGAAGAAAGACGAACAAACCGCAGTGCTGCCTGCTCTTACTTATTGTTCATATCCGCGAAGAGGGAGACGGAACTTACATTTTTTTTTTAATTCTCCAATAGTATTTGTCGACCCTCTGCAAAATTTTCTCACTACTGTGTGGAGTCGTAAAGGTGTTGGGTATTAAGCATTTTTCAAGCGATTAGTCCCGGAAATTGTGCAAAAAGCAGGATTCTATTGAAAAAAAAGCAGAACTACAAAAACTAATCACCTGGCGGATATGAATACAAAGGCTGACGTCAACAGACGTGTTTTGGCTATTCAAGCCAAGAAAAAACGCCATAAGCCCAATAAGAAAAAGGGAAAACCTAATGGGATTGCAGGCGACAAACCGAACACTCCCAGTGCACCGGAAAATTCTAATAATAGTGGAAATGGCGGAGGTGAAGTCGAAGGTGTTCTACTAAGCAGTCCACAATCTCCACCGGCATCGGAGGCAGCTTCGCAGATAGAAAACGCCTGTCCAGGTAATAGTGGAGGAAAAAATAAATCGATACCAAGTTCACATAATGTTTCGGGTGCTCCCTCGAGTGGCGCTGCATCTTCTACGAACAGCACAACCAATTTGGATCACTTGAACTCAACAAATGCGTCAGTAGGAAAATCGATGAATCGCTGTTCCAACAACAAGAAACTTGATGGCAACAACAAAGACTATCAGTATCCCCCAAGAAGCTCATCAAATGAGTCCGATGAATCTGAGCTTAATAGCGAGAACGACGAGCAGGAACCCAAGGAAGACTACTGCAAGGGTGGCTACCACCCGGTGAACATTGGTGATTTATTCCAAGGTGAGTAGGCATCTACATATATCAATTGTCTCTTAAAATACTGCCAATTTGTTTGGATTAAATAAACAAGAACAATATATCTGCAATTCAATTCCATTGAATTGGTAAACAACCCCTTTCGCTGGTAAAATCAATAAATTCGCATCCATCCCATTGAAGTTAAATTAGTCCAACAGGTTGGACCTGCTCCTAGCTCGAGGGATTGTCGTTTGCCTCTGGCTTGTGCCAGAAATAGTTTGGATTCCTCATAACCACCTGTGAGTGAGCACTTACTTGCAGCGGAGATGGCAAGAAAGGAATTGGTTTCGTTTTGTTTTTGGTTCCGTAAGCAGAAAATTCGATGACCCATTTTCTAATTAGTCGTTTGTTTAGGTATTTTTAACGTTACCGTACCTAAAAGACAAACGCCCTGCTACTGCTAATTAAATACATCTGGAGATGGCATTTGTTGGGTTGGCAAATGATCGCGTATGGGGTTGGATATAGTTTTTTGTTTCATTGGTGCCCAATATGCTTTATAACATTAGTTTTCAATTTGCACATCAATTAAAATGACAACAAAAGAAAATCACTGAAAGGGAAAAATGCGAACTGTCGTCGTTGGTTGGATAAAAAATTACAATCACGCCAGCTGTTGCGATTGCTTTGACATGCACTCCCGTTAGTGCAAGTAGTTGGGGGCAATAACTGTGGGTTGATGGGCTTCTGTCAGTTCTTTTGTGGTGCTACATGTTACCGATGGTTTTTAATAAAATCACAATTGCTCTTGTAGCGAGATGAAATTGTGAATTGATGATTTGCTTAGCCACTGCCAACGTTTTCGTTGGTAGTCAGTTTTTATTTGATAATTTCTGTCCCTCAATGAATTTACTTCAATTATTGCATTGTATCAATATCTATCGCAGGTTTATTGTTTCTATATGTATGTATATTTCCTTTTTTTGGGTTCCGTACCCATATGGTAATACGGAAACATTATAAGTTCGCTCTAACTAAAAAATGTCTGTCACGATAAATACATCAAAACTTGAAATTTGACAAAATATTAGGTACTCAAAAATATTGTGAAACAACTATACAGGGTGGGTAAAATGTAATTTAAAAAAAAAAAAAAATATAAAAATATATCATGTGGGACATCATTCGAAAGGGCTGAAAACAAAGATTCCAAAAATATTTTTCTTAATTTTGTCCGTTAGAAACTTTGGGAGTTATTGCAAAAAAAAAAGTGTGAAAATATGATACAAAAAGCACCATACTGTTTTCTCAGAAACTACTGAAGGCAAAAATATGAAAAAATCAAAGTTGGTAGGTGAATAACCATAATTTGTAAGAAAAATATAGCGAGTTGTATAGTTTTTGAGCAATTCACGTCGAAAAATACAATTTTATGTTGAGAAATTCAATTTCTCAACCGATTAACTCGTAAACTACTAGACCAATTTCAATGAAACTACCACTACTCGATTACCAATAGTTTTGGGAATATGAAAGGCTATCTAAAATTGTGCTGCCATATAAAAAAAATAAAAAAAAAGTAAATAAAAATACGGGTTTTGTCTGGAAACGAACCTGAGACCCCTGAACTCAGTAGTACAGCGCAAAAAGGCTAATGGACGCGCTATAAACTCAGCCGCGTCCTTAATGTTTACCCAATTTCTCAAAGTGAATAAAATGTATTACTTATTACTTAGTTTGTAAAGTGAATATAGAGGTAGGTCGCTTTCGTTTTTTGTGTTAACGAAACGAAACAGTTAATATACCTTATGCAAAATACAGTGCACGCCGCTTAATGTGATCACTTTGGGACCTGGTTAAATTGATAACAATAACCGATGTAGAAGGGAATGGATAACTAAAAAATAAACTCATAAAAAGTGTATTTTATAGGTAGGTATGTATTCATACGTATGTAATGTATGTATTTAACAAAAAATAAGATTTACATACATGCATACAGAAACAATACCGCCGCCGTGCAAATTCCCATTTGCTGTGTTTGAAATAAACTGAACAAAGAACAGAAATGCAAGGAAACCCTTTTGTCACCGCTTTTTCTTAAAACTTGCGCACATACATACATACATAAGTTACGTCGTTTCCCAATACACTGATCCCTCGCTTTGCGCGGTTTCACTTTTGCGCAAAATGGATTTGTCTACCAAAACTCGATTCGGCTTTAATAAATGCTTACATTTCATTTTTCAGGAATTACATGAAATTCATACTTTGCTTTGCGCGATTTCGCATTGCGCGAAAATTTTCATACCCCTAACCCCCCGCGCAAAGCCGGTGACCAGAGAGTGTTGTATTGAGACACACAAGTACTGTTGACATACAAACATTCCGGGTGTGGATCTCCAAGGGAAAAATGTGGCAAAAATTAATAAAAAATGATAACAGCAACCGATGTGCTGATTACATAAAACGAAATTTATCCTGTGTAATTGTATATAATTGTTTGGGACTGTGTTAAAGTGATAATATTATGCGAATGATAACATTAACCGTGATTATATAAAGCGGCGCCCACTGTATAAATAGTTTTAAAAATACGGAACCCTTTGAGCGCGAGTCTGTCTCGCACTTGGCCAGTTTTTTAATATTACATTCTAATAGGAGTTATTGTATACTGTATTTTTTTCCTATCACCAGAGTTAAAATATGCCGTTCTTTATACTTACTCGATTTCGAAATTTAATTCCACAGCGTAAGTTGCAAAGATTCAATTATAAGATTTATGCTGGTAATCTTGTTTTGAATAGAAATCAGCTATTATTGCTAAATCGAGAAACTATAGAATCACCAAATTTTTAAGATCTGAATAAAGAAAAATAACACCATCATTTTACTAATATTTATACTTTTGCCGCGCTTTATACAAAAAATAGTACGTGTAGAAGTTACGCGCGACCGAAGTGAGACTTCTTAGCTACATATAATCGTGGACAAAGGAAGAAGAATTTGTGACAAAAGGGAGAGGCATTCATACAATTTTCGTATTTATTGGATATTCAAAGAATATTCTCCGTTATTTCTCCTCAAAAAATCCTTGGAAGAACTTAAGAAATGGGGTATGACATGACACATAATAATTATGTATTTTCCATCAGAAATTTTCTTGGCTTTTGAATGGATCCAAATGGTTCGGGTGTCTATTTAACCCCACTTTCGAATATGTGTTCGATGTTTTAGTCTGCAGGCTGCTTCATAGCTCATTCATTGTATTCGTTGAATTCATTATTACATAATAAGATTCTAACGCTTTGAAATGTTACTCGACTGTCACAGATTATGTAGTAAAATAATTTGTACGTAGTATCAGTACATATATATAAATTATCTTTTAAGAACTGGATAAGGTCAAATATTATACATATCTACATACAGCCTTCGTCAAATGTATTAGGCACCCTATAAAATTCTTATTATCTTCGAAAAACAAAAGTTTAAATGAAATGAAAAGAAGGAGATAGGATAAATAAATAGTTTTATTAAGGATACTTAGTATTTAGTCACGCCGCCTTTAGCATTGATGGCTGCAGCGACTCTCTTGGGCATAGTGCTGACTAGCTTGCGACACTCTTCCGAAGAAATATCACTTCACTGCTGTACCTAACACATTTTTAAGTGCTTCTTTTTATGTTATGGAGTGCTCCTTGAGCCCATGTCTTAGAATACTCCATAGATGATCTATACTCTATAGGGTTAAGATCCGGGGACTGTGCAGGCTACTCGAGCAGGTCTATAGTTAAGGCTGATCCTTGAAGTCCAATTTCCCCAAGACTTCTTCTAACGGTTCTTGAAGAAATTCTTATCCCCCTATCCTTCGATAACTCAGAAGCAAGCTCAGAAGAGCTTTTCTTTCCATTTTTGAGCGAAGATTGTATTAGAAATCGGTCCTCCCAGTAGTATCCAGTAATTCGAAAACCTCTGTGGTTCGAACTTGGGAATGTCTCTAATAGTTCAAATTACCGAGGTAGTACTGTACATTTTTTTAAAATAAAAAAGTTGTTTACAATCTCATAAAATAATGTCATAATTCATAGAATTCAAACTAATTACCTTCCAGAAAGGATTTGGCTGCAAATACAAAACGAAAGGGGTGCCTAATACATTTGGCCAATGCTGTATGTACATACATTTTTTTTTTTTTTTTTTCATAATTCACTCAACGGAATATGAATACCCTTATAATATTACAAACATAGAGACAGACAGATCGGCGTAGTTGTAGGAAAATCAGGTGTTAGGTGTCCACTAAAGATGAGTGGCGTTCAGGAAAACTAGAGTTATTTTGTATTTGTCGTTGTTTATGGTTTAAAAAACGTTTTCTTATTATGCACTGTGCGATCGGTTTCATCATCATACTGCTAGTTTTATACTTTCTGAGTAGGTTTTGATATTAACTTCAGAAATTTATCGAATTATATAATTAAATTTTGTAAGAATTATGTATGTACATACATACATACAAATATGTACAGTATGTACATTTTTCTGAAAAATCTGCAATTGAGCCGTGAATCTTTAGGCCATCCGCACACGGCTCGTATCGTTAGTGTAGAGTCATCGCCACGGCAGGTATTTGCCGTGCAGCTACGATAGCGATATGACTATTGAAACGCACACGACGCAATTTCCAATCCGCAAAATACAAAGCGTAATGATGTCGAGTGATGACTGCAAGCATACAGTCGAACACGACGATAAGCGACTGACACTGCCTGACGATAGTCGTCATGCAGAATGTATGCTGCGACGATTACGCGTAGCGAACGAGTAGTGTACGGTTCTCCCTTTAAATACAAGTGTGCGACGACAAATCGTTTGCCTCTCATATATCGCGTCGCATATGCTACGATGACGATAAGAGCCATGTGCGGATGGCCGGCGTGCCAAGTGACGCGACTAACCACTATGCTACACTTACCCCATATACATACATATTTTAGGACCTGAAGTACCTAAAGGGGCCTACAGACACTGATACCTGGTACTAGTACCATGTTGAGCCTGTAGCGTACACACAGTCCAACCATGTGTGCGAGGAGATTGCAACTGATTAACATCGCATTTTGTGTGCGTGTTCATTTTGATAGAAAGGAAAATGAGTGACAAAAGGAAACTTTTGAAATGTGTATAATAATAATGAATGAGTGGTTGCAGGAAATAGCACAATTTTCTCATATTAAGCTACTGAATAAATTTGAATACTTAGTCTAAGAGCCCGCAGTCATTTTTGGTTGTGAAAGGTAACCAAATGACATGCATATTAATCTGCAGTATCGATTAAAGAGATCTCAAATCCAACCGTCTGGCAGCATATGGTGGCAGCTAAAGGGAGTAACAGTGCATAAAAAATGCATTTTTTCCAAAAACGGAATAATAAGGGTAAGCACTTGAATTTAGTCTTAAATAACAGTATAGAACCCCCTGAATAGGGATACATAGATCCAAGACGTTTTTCTTGTCGCCATGTCCTTGCCAGACGCTCGCAAAGTTCGAAAAAACTCCCCATTTTGAATAGTTTAGGTAACCACACAAATTTCTGATACAACATAGCTGAGGACACCCTCAGCATAAATGTAACAGTCCAAGACGTTTTTCTTGTCGCCAAAGCATTGCCAGACGCAATCAAAATATCGAAAAAATACCAATTTGGAATAATTGTGGTAACCACTTAATTTTTTCTGAAAAGCAGAGAACCCCCTGAATACAAATATGACAGTCCAAGACGTTTTCCGTGTCGCCAAGTCCTTGCCAGACGCTCTCAAAGTGTCAAAAATCGTTAAAATGCACTTAGCTTTTCTGCCCTCAGAAAACATAGGACAAGAACTTTGATAATTGAAGTAACCACACAAAACTTTTCTAAAATATAGAATACAACTCCGTTCATACAACTACATAAGTCCAAGACGTTTTCCTTGTCGCCAAGTCCTTGCCAGACGCTCTCAAACTATCGAAAACCGTAAAAATGCACTATGTTTATCTGCCCTCACAAAACATAGGACCAAAACTTGGATAATTGAAGTAACCACACAAAACTTTTCTTAAATATAGAATACAACTCCGTGCATACAACTACATAAGTCCAAGACGTTTTCCTTGTCGCCAAGTCCTTGCCAGACACACTCAAATTATCGAAAACCGTTAAAAATGTATTATGTCATGTTTATTAACTTTTCATTAAAAAAAATGTCCAGTATTGTGTTCCTCTTCATACTTCTTCATTTTCAGATTCATCAGAGGAATCGAGATAAGAGTCATCTTCTTTGGTTTCAGAAATATTGACATCAGTTTTCAGTACATCATGTATGCTGTCGGGCGCAACTTTTCCCTCAAACCATTGGATTTTAAGCATATTTTGTGATAATACCCAACCATTTTCCTCCTGTGTCAATGCAAGTTGCTGATTTCTTACTGCATTCTTCCATACGCTGCAAATAGAATTTGTTCGGCATATCTTTTGCAGTAAAGTTGATTTATTTGGAGGTAGAAGACTTCCTTCAAAACCTGCAATAAACAACTTAAGAATAAAAATAAATACAATAAATTTCTAAAATATAAATTATCAACTTTTTATATTTTTGAAAATCTTCGCTGATGTAGGTTTGCAGGTTTCATATCGGGCTTCATCTACAGACAATGCTCCAGTTTTGTATATAGCACATACGAAAGTTTCTATTTTTTTAATATCCTCATCGTCAATATTTGTTTTACTCCCAAGCTTAGAAAAAGTTGGTTGTAGGTCCGGTCTGTTTTGAAGAATGTAATAAGGCTTAATTGTCCCTTTTTTGAAAAAGGATGGAGTATAATCACAACCAGTAAAGCTCTGAAACCCAGGTAAAGCAGCACAAAGCATTGGTCCCAAACTTTTAGAAAGTGTGTTGACATTTATGTATCTCAGCGAATTTTTGGATGTACCAACTTCTATCCATAATTTAATGTCGTTCAGGTATGATAGATTGTAGAGAGCAATAACAGATGGAACCAACGGTGGCGTTAAATTTCCAGAATGGAAACAAAACCTTATCTGAGCTACTTCGACATATTCGGAGCTCAGGTCGATAAGGATTTCCACGTACTAGTCAGAGTCGTGGAAAAGAGTTGGTGGCGGATGAGCCCCTATTGGGCCAACGGCAGCGCTCATACCCCCGTAGTGGGTTACTGACACCGGTGGACCCGGCCCCTTGTCCTAGGGGTATATAAGGATCTGGCCCTCCAGGTTGGAGGTTGTGCGTAAGGTTAACTACCTACCGCGTAAAAAAATATGGTTCCGAAATAACCAAAAGCCTCGGAAAAGGACGGATCTACTGTTGACAACCACGCTAAACGAAAAAAGGACAATAACGTTCGGATCTGCACCTGGAATGTTCGCTCACTGAACGGTGACGGTACACCCGAACAACTGGCAGAGGCCCTAGACTGCTATAAAGCGGATATAACCGCCATCCAGGAAGTGCGATGCGATGGGCCAGGCAGAGAAAGAATGAGAAACTGCGACATCTACTACGGTGATTGCTATACGGAAAATAGACAGCGCTTATTCGGATGCGGATTTGTCATACGCGGCAGACTTAGGCAAGAAGTATTGAGCTTTCGGCACGTGAGCGAGCGTTTTATGACAATCCGTGTCAAGGCAAAATTCGCCAACATTAGCCTAATATGCGCTCACGCCCCCACAGAAGAAAAAGACGACGCTACCAAAGATAGTTTCTACGAGCTCCTCGACCAAACCTACGAGCAATGCCCTAAGCATGACGTTAAAATCGTATTGGGCGATTTTAACGCCAAGATAGGAAGAGAGGACATCTTTGGTAGGACGGTTGGAAGGCACAGCCTACACGACACCACGTCCGCGAACGGACTAAGGCTAATTGACTTTGCTGCGGGGCGAAGTGTCAGTATAGCAAGCACTCGGTTTGCTCATCTCAATATCCAAAAGGGGACATGGCGGTCTCCGGATCGACTAACTATCAACCAAATCGACCACATTGCGATCGACACCCGACACGCCTCCAGTATCCTGGATGTCCGAACCTTCCGGACGGCCAACATTGGCTCGGACCACTACCTTGTTGTAGCCAAGGTACGAATGCGGATATCCACAACGCCACAACAACGAAATACTGTGAGAAAGTATAATGTCGAAAAGCTACAATCGCAAGACACCGCCAGAGCCTACAGAGAACGCATATCCCGATCTACCGCAGCAACAGCTAGTACAGAAGACCAGTGGCAACACTGCCGGCAAGCCACCATAAGTGCCGCGAATGATGTGCTGAGCTTCACACGACCACCACCACGAAACCCCTGGTTTGATGAAGAGTGCAGACTAGCTAACGCGGAAAAACAACAAGCGTATAAAGCGGCGCTGCAAAGAAGGACTAGATCTGCTCGCATGCTCTATGAGCAGAAGAAACGGGAAGAACATCGGCTTCTAAGAAGGAAAAAGAAAGAGCACGAGAAGCGTGCATTCGAGGATATTGAGAGATGCTACTCCGGGAACAATGTACGGAAGTTTTACCAGTGCGTAAAAGGAATGTGCCAGCAAAACAAATCCCGTACAGAAACCTGTAGAGACGCGGATGGAAATATCGTAGTGGAAATGCAGTCGGTGCTGAGAATATGGAAGGACTACTTCTGCAGACTGTATAATGGTGATGAAGACCAATACTCCGCTGTTAGGCAGAATGTACCGTTCAATTTAGATGATGATAGCCAAAACCCCCATCCATCTGATCAAAACGAAGTGCGGATAGCAATATCCAAGCTAAAGTCCAACAAAGCTGCTGGACCTGACGGTCTACCCGCAGAGCTATTTAAAGCAGCTGGAGATGACTTGGTAGTGAGCATACACCAACTCATCTCCAAGGTTTGGTCAGATGAAAGTATGCCAGATGAATGGAATCTCAGCATCGTCTGCCCGGTCCACAAGAAAGGAGACCCCCTTAACTGCTCCAATTACAGAGGTATCAGTCTCCTCAATATCGCTTACAAGATCCTATCTGCCATACTGTGTGAACGCCTGAAGCATTTCGTCAACAACCTGATTGGCCCCTATCAGTGCGATTTCAGGCCAGGAAAGTCCACCATAGACCAAATTTTCACACTCAGGCAGATCCTGGAAAAAACCCAAGAAGTCCAAGTCGATACCCACCACCTGTTCATCGATTTCAAGGCCGCCTATGACAGCATATGGAGGGATGAACTGTATAGAGCCATGTCTAGTTTTGACATCCCTGCCAAACTCATCCGTCTGTGCAGGATGACGATGGAGAAAGCTCGCTACTACATCAAGGTCGGTAATGACCTCACCGAGACCTTCGATGTCAAAAAAGTATTCAGACAAGGTGACGCGCTGTTATGCGACTTCTTCAACATCATACTTGAAAGAATTGTTCGTAACTCACAAGCCAACACACAAGGAACGATCTTTCAAAAGTCCGTTCAACTACTTGCATACGCCGACGATATTGACATCATTGGTAGAACACAGCGAGCTGTCACCGGTGCGTTAGCGAGTATAGAAATGGAAGCGGCTAAAATGGGTTTAGCGGTAAACGAGGGCAAAACAAAATATATGCTGTCAACAAAAAGGGACACCCAACATCGACGAATTGAACAGAACGTCACAATAGACAGCTACAACTTCGAGGTAGTAAAGGACTTTGTCTACCTCGGCTCTGCCATAACTTCAAAAAATGACATCTCGTCGGAAATCAAACGAAGGATTACTCTTGCCAACCGCTGTTTCTTTGGGCTAAGAAGGCAATTGAGTAGTAAAGTCCTTTCTCACAACTGGAAGCGGCTAGCTAAGGACCGGGCTAGCTGGAAGAGGTTGTTGGTTGAGGCCTTGGTTCACCCCGAACTGTAGCGCCACCTAAGTAAGTGATAACAAGAACATCCGTATCTGGAGATTTTACGACAACAGAGGCACCCGCTGACAAAAATGACAAATGTAACATCATACGAGTGTCTGCCTCTTCTTGAAAACGCTTTAGTTCTGGAACTTTTTCCCAGCCTTAAAAAGAAAACATTTTTCTTCATTTGTAACAATAATCTGGTTTTCGCTAATAATAGAACTATACTCTTTTTCATTCCATTCCTCCACAAATAACTCATTAAGTCTCTTTTTAAATGAGCTGTTTCGTAAACATTTAATAAAATCAACTGGGCATCTTTGATGTCTTTTCAATACACTATATTCAACTTGTGCTTTTGAAATATTTGGCCTATCCCGCTCAATATGTTTTATCGAAGGCGATATTATTCTATCAAATACTATGTGAATAGTTTTTGCTTTCATACCGCAGATCTTTTTTAAAACACTTAGAGTAAGTTTGAGAGCTTGGTGACAAGAAAAACGTCTTGGACTTATGTAGTTGTATGCACGGAGTTGTATTCTATATTTTAGAAAAGTTTTGTGTGGTTACTTCAATTATCAAAGTTCTTGTCCTATGTTTTCTGAGGGCAGAAAAGCTAAGTGCATTTTAACGATTTTTGACACTTTGAGAGCGTCTGGCAAGGACTTGGCGACACGGAAAACGTCTTGGACTGTCATATTTGTATTCAGGGGGTTCTCTCTGCTTTTCAGAAAAAATTAAGTGGTTACCACAATTATTCCAAATTGGTATTTTTTCGATATTTTGATTGCGTCTGGCAATGCTTTGGCGACAAGAAAAACGTCTTGGACCGTTACATTTGTGCTGAGGGTGTCCTCAGCTATGTTGTATCAGAAATTTGTGTGGTTACCTAAACTATTCAAAATGGGGAATTTTTTCGAACTTCGAGAGCGTCTGGCAAGGACATGGTGACAAGAAAAACGTCTTGGATCTATGTATCCCTATTCAGGGGGTTCTATACTGTAATTTAGGCCTAAATTCAAGTGGTTACCCTTATTATTCCATTTTTGGAAAAAAGTGCATTTTTGATGCACTGTTACTCTCTTTAGCTGCCACCATATGCTGCCAGACGGTTGGATTTGAGATCTCTTTAATTGATACTGCAGATTAATATGCATGTCATTTGGTTACCTTTTACAACCAAAAGTGACTGCGGGCTCTTGGGCTGACTGTGCTACTGATGATTTTAAAAATTTTATTCGAATGTATACGATGCAAATTATTACCAATTATTGGAACTGGTGTCACCTCTTATACAAATCAAAACTTTTGATAATTTTCTTAACCTCTCTTCCAGTCTTTTCTAATATTTTATATTTTTCGAACAATATGTTCCATCCTGAATGTTTGCTTTGACCTGCCAAAGTGCAGGTATAAATATTTAAAAAATTCTAAAAAAATGTCTCCAACCCTCAGTATCAGGAATACAAGCTATCATACATAGTTGTATCTTATTTTATTGCTTTATTTTCCTCGCACAGATAGACTTTCATCCCTTGAAAATCAACACTTGAATGATGTTGGGCTCAATGTTGGTCAACTTCGATACACACACGAAGACATGGTTGAGAAACCATAGGCTCCGCCCCCGAAAATCAAACCACGTTTGATTTTACTCGTACCAAACATCAACCGTCAAACTGGTTGCTCAACATGGTTGAAGTGCTGTACAGACGAGCAACATTTACTGAGACCATACCATGTACTAGTACCAGATATCAGTGTCTGTAGGCCCCTTAAATGTGGCTTTACGCTTTTACCACTTAGACAAAAAAAACATTTTCATCTAAAATATATAGGGTTTCCCACGGTTCCCACCGTTATAGTAAGTTATTTTTTTTTATGTTATTGTTGCCAACAATCCTCAAAGAGAATCTCCTACCTTAACCCTCTAGTGCCCAAGAGTGCCTCTTGGCACGCTTCTGTAAAAAATATTTTAATAGTTTTTATCCGTTTTTGCCCAATACAGCATTTTGGCATGATTTCATTATTTTATTTAAAAAACAACTTATTAAATGTTGTTTTGAATTCTTAATATTGGAGTCGTGTTTTTCACTTTTAAATTCGTTTATAGCAGTTTTTATATTAGTACCATCAAGATTTTCAATAATTAAATTGGGAAGTAGAGGGTTAAGCAGCCCATACACATATCAATTCAATTGTCAATTGAGTTTACACATGAATTTATATTTAACCACACACTGCACGAACTGAGTTGAAGGACTTTGTATAAAATGCCACAAATATCTGGAATTTTCTTTATGTGTGCGTTTAAAGTCATCTTACTGTTTACGTTTCGCTCACACACACTTTCACAGATTGCACAAGCCTAGTACAAATTCCCCTCAATTTGACAGCAAATCAAGTGACTTCCCCACACACAGTCAACTGAGTTGAAATCAACTTCCAAAAATCAAAATCTTTTAATTTTACCCCAACCAACTCGTCAACCGTCAAATCGATCGCTGCCACACACGGGTTGATTTCACCACGAACTGACTAAGTTGACGGTTGAGTTGAATGGTGTATGGTCAGCATTAGATTTGATGAAATGTCAGGGGAAGGTTCCTAAACAACCAGCAATGCCGTCTGTCGGATATCGATGAAAACTGGTTGGTGAGGATATTTCACAAGGTCTTTGCGTATATTAAGTGCTGCGACAACCCTATTTCGCTTAGTCTTTATTAGGAGATCCATCCTACTTACCTACCTAGAAATCCATATTCAAAAAAAAAAAACATTACATTTGTTTATTTCTATTTCAAACTTTTTTATTTAACGGTATATATTTATAATATTATTATTTCATTTCAGGTCGCTATCATGTAGTCCGCAAACTCGGTTGGGGTCATTTTTCAACTGTGTGGTTATGTTGGGATTTACAAGAGAAGCGCTATGTTGCTATAAAAATTGTGAAATCAGCTCGACATTTTGCCGAAACAGCCAAAGATGAGATTAAGATACTGAAATCGGTGCGTGACAGTGATCCATCCAATCCACGTCGCGACAAAACAGTACAGCTTTTGGATGATTTCAAAATCACTGGTGTTAATGGCACTCACTTCTGCATGGTGTTTGAAGTTTTAGGCGATAATCTACTGAAATTGATTCGTAAATCGAATTACCGTGGTATACCAATCGAAAATGTAAAATCGATAACGCGGCAGGTGCTGGAAGGGTTGGACTACCTTCATTCTTGCTGTAAGATAATACACACAGACATCAAACCAGAGAATGTGCTACTTTGTGTCGACGAACAATACATTAGATCACTAGCCAACGAAGCTACCGAACTGTATGTAATGAACTTTAAGATGTTTCCCTCGTTTGTGAGCCGGGCACCAAAAGAGTATCGCGAACCACCCATTACTGGAAAAATGAGTAAGAACAAAAAGAAGAAGTTAAAGAAGAAGGCAAAAAAAAGGTTGGAGCTCTTCAAGAAACAATGGGATTACTTGGAACAAAGTGGCGCGGGTGATTGTGCCAAACCAGAGGAGAAATCTCTTAACAACGGGGAAGTGAGCGATACCGTGTTAATCAGTCCTGATGATATTGACCAATCACAACCAGTTCTGGTCGAAACTGCCGTCAATCATAATCCTATAAATGGAGATGTTAGTGATGAGGACAAGGAAAACGACGAGGATGCCGACGATGAGGAACACTTGAATTATGAGTATAAATCTTCTTCTCCTACCAATAAGACAGAGGAAGTTACTAATAACAAGAATTGTAAAAGTAAGTTAATCTTTTTTGATCACTTGATATTCATGTTCGGCTTAAACTCTACGTAGAGTGTGAGATGCGTAACTACTCAAGATATTGCCTTAGAGGGGAGGTGTAATATGGGTTGTTTGTGAGCATTCTCTGTAATAGAGTTGTATAATAAAGAATCCCAATGTTTGTTTATGCTTGTCTTGTACGTAAGCTCACATCTTCAATAGAATTGGTTATTGTTGTTGTAGCAGCTGCTGTTTTAAAGGGCCCTTGTCGTTGGAATGTAGATCTAGTATACAGAACCAACCGTTGCGTCGTGGAGCTATAGAATCGGTAATACGGATACTGCAAGGGTTAATGATACTTCACAAATACATACTAGCTAACAATCTATGAACACTACATTTAAACTTATTTTGAATACAACAAGTCTTTCCACAAATCGCTTAAGTTGGAGTTCAGTAACAAAATCAATAGTGTGAATTGATTGGTATCAGGCCGTTGCAGTTCAATTTCGTCGCCGTATTGATCCTGATAAAAAGCTATACTCTGTCCCAACCGAATCGTCAGTACAGGTCTTATGGGAAAGCTTTTTTTAAACACTGGTGCCAGTAAATGTCTTCACGGCACTCAATTACTAAAATTGCCTTTGAAATAAAAACCAACCCACTGGCTAAAACACAGGTTTTGCATTTGTAATTTTCCTCAAATTTGTGTGTAGGTGATTACTTTGAGCGACGCATAATTCTGCTAAAAAAGAATTTCAAAGAGAACCTCTAAATGTTACCTGACATAAACCTCAATCTGGATTATGGGGAGAACTTCAAGCGTACATTTAAAACAAACAAAATAACACAAATTGGTAAATTATGCATGTCAGCATAATTTGATGTAAATAACTTCAATTTCGTGCAATGCCTTGTTGTTTGTTTTTTGGACGGATTATGCATATCAGCATAGTCGAGTCTAAGTAAATGTTTATAAAAAGGGTAAAATAAATGAATGGTGAAGTTGATTACGACAGCTCAAATTATACAAAAAAATCTTCTTATTAATTCTGTTAAGTGTCGTAACTTAAGCTATCCCCTCACCAGCGGTTATGTGGCCTAAGTTAGTCTAACAATTGTACATAATATGTATGTATGTATGTGCATACATTATATACACTTAAAAAATTAATCTGGTTCGGAAATAAGCTTTTATTTTTGGCTGAAACGATTTTTGCGGGAACATTTGTTCAACCTTGTCTCGCAATCTATTTAAAAGTAAAATGTCAGTTTGTCAGCTGCAAACAACACTGTTTGTGGGAATTATTTTCCTTTGTATGATGTTCTTTATGTCCGGATTTTAAAGCTAATAATAATAATTAATGTTTTGAAAATTCATTATTATATAATGGATGAACGCAACAGCCATCTATTCAATAAGGGAAAACTATTTGTCTATATAGAAAATAGCTTCGCGATTAGAATTTATAAACTTTTTTTTTCTCTGTTCGGATTATAGAGGGTAAATGTTTGAAAGTGTCTGGAGTGTTCGGAAAATAGGGTGTCCGGATAATCGTGGTGATACTGTACATAGTTTTTTCATGTTCTATTTTTTTCTTTCTAAGAGTTTTGCGATCTTTTGTTTGCGACGATTGGTTCAAGATGTCTTTCTTCGATAACTTAGTTCGTACATCATTACACCAACTTACCTCTTATTAAGATGATGTGGAAAGGAATATTTATACAATCTGATTTATCTAAGCAATCTAAAATAGCTGCACCTGTGCCTTGCCATTATTTATTGAATCCAAACAACAAAGTTTCCTTTTATTAATATGTACATATGTATATACTAGTTGTTGCCCGCCCGGCTTTTCGGCTTTGCCCGTGCACTGAAACAGTCGCGTTACTTACAATTTTGTACATACAATCATACAACATCTCGTTATCTCGTTCTGGGTAGAAATAAGAACCGCTAAAGATGAAGTACCTTGAAGAACCACATCAAATGCTCTAACAGTGAATAAATCATACTTTTGATGACACCACACTAAAAACAAATGAAACATATACTGTTCAGAATATACCGTCATAAAACATACAGTGGTGCACACGAAAAAATTTAAAAAATTTTAAGACTTCAATTTATTTAATAAAACAAAACTGTTCTACAGAAAGGTATTTAAGAAAGGCAAATAATAAGGAACATAATTTAATTGCAGCGCTTTTTGTTAACTTAAAAAAAATTTAAAATTACATTTTCAAAGGTTACATTGAAATAGCAGTGTTAGTTTCAATTAGTTTTACATCCCTTTTATGTGATATTGAGCAATGGAAATAAAAAAAAAATATTCTGTGCGTTAGTACTTTGTCCGATTTGCCCCGATTGTCAATGACAGCCTGACAACGCCGAGGCATAGAATCTACCAAACGGTTGCAACGCTCCACTTGTATAGCGTACCAAGCACTACGGACTGCTGCCCAAAGCTGGCTATTATTGGTTGGATTGGCATCATGAACTGCTCTTTCAACCCATTTCATCCCATTGGTGCATTAATACACCAAAGAACGCCTTCTTGTCGTTAAGCACGCCTAAAAATTAGTTTTCGGCAAAAATTTCTTAGTCGTGTTCGTGATAATATTCTAGAAACATTAATGTAGAAGCTCTTTTAAAAGATACGTGGGTGATTTTGATTTTGAAAATTCTGTGCCTATATTTAATTGTTCTTATAATTAAAAGGAGATTTATTATGGATGTATAAAATGTTAATTAAAATGTTAATGTTCATTTTTTTTCACTATGACACTACCGCTCCCCCGCACATCTATTTGAGCGAGATTTGGATTGTGAAGAGGGCAAGGATCCAAACCATTTGAACGGCAATGTTCATCTGTTCCTTCTTCAGTGCGTCAAGTTAGTTTGGAAGATTCTTCCAAAATAAATCAAAAATGGTGTCGGGGAAATGAGGCAAAGAATTGCTTGCGAATTGCGTTAGAATCAGCGTTGCCGATGTGGCACGATCGTGCCATTATGGCACTTTTTGATTAAAATGGCACGGTGGCACTTTAAGATTTCATATGGCACCATTTAACGTTGATTTTGGTATAAGTAAAATAGGTGGAATCACAAAAATATTCCGTAAAAGAACAATTTTTTTCAAACGCTTTTTGCATTCACTCACAATATTTACATACGCTGCGCTGAAAACACTCATTTTCGATTATCCTCATTGGTGCCAGCTCCTTATCTGCCAAATTATTTTTTAGTTTGAATCATTTGAATGTTGTCGGAGAAATGTGTTATAACGTGTTATATTAAGAAGACTGAAAAAATGTGTTTTTCTATCTATTTATGCTGGTGGCACGGAATGGCTCAAAATGGCACCTTATTTTGCTACTGGTGGCACGGAAAAAAAATGTTCTGCGGCAACGCTGGTTAGAATTGCTTGAAAAACAACCTCAATTGGGACGAAAAGCATAGAGAGGGAGAGATAACAAGTGTCTCAGCGGATTGTGTGTACGTTCATATGCATGCGCATGATGCATAAAAATAGGGGATTCTCCTGGAATATCTGAAATGCGTTTGTAAAAAAAAAACATGTATGCTTGTACACTACGGTTCACTTGAATAAAGGCAACACTAAAATTTCACTAAACAGTGAGCTATGGCCAGGAAAATCGATACACAACTATAATTATTGATCGTAAACAAAGTTTCGGAATATCTCCAGAAAACACACTTACAAAAATTACTTTCCCTTACAAAGTAACGGGATTTTTCGCAAAGTTTGTAGAAAGATTCGGAAAAGTATGCAATAAAATCGATTCATATGAATAAAGGCAATGGCAATAATTAGGGAAAATTTTATTTATTATTTTTTTTTGGTTATTACCATAATTAATAATTCAACAAAGAAGTTAGTAATGTTTTTAGCCACCCTTTTCTGATATCACTTTAAATATGCGGTCTGGAAGTGAGTCGTTCAAGATTTTATGTAATTAAGCGATATTTCGGTCCAAGCTAACTTAATATCCAGGAGAAGTGGTTCTTTATTGTGGCACTGCTTCCCCCTTTTGTATTCTTTGCGAGTTAGCCATCCCTAAGCCTTTTAAGTCAGGTGAATATGGCGGCCAATTCATCATTTCCACTTTCTAGCTTACAATAAACGACTTAAATACGCGCGCAGTATGGATTGGTGCATTATCCTGTTACAAAATCCAAGGGGAATGTGCAAACAACTCGTTCAACTTAGGGAAAGCTGACAATATTCCTTTGCTAGTAATTCCTGTCATTTTAGTGCTCTGTACATTTAGCTCAAGTGCTAAGAGAGGGAAAGAAGTTCATTATGACGCGTAAGAAACCGTTGTTCTTTGCGTAAATCGTGGAAATAGAAGTTATAACCATCCGGTCCATCTAAATTCAACTAGTTTTCATCGGTAAAGATGCGTTTTCATAGCCGAGAGGACGGAGTAGCGATCAACTGTTATGGTGCGTTTGAGCTAAATGTTCAGAGCACTAAAATGACAGGAATTACTTACAAAAGAAGGGCGAAGGGGCCTGATCTATAATTTTGTTTTTATAAATTCAATATACCTAAGGAAGATCCACTTTGTTAATGAATAACATATTTACATGATATGTTGTAAGTTTTTATATTGACCAAACGAAAATGATGAATTTGTACATATGTACATAGAAACATATTATGTATGCATGTGCAAGTTCTGCATAGTAAAAAAGATAAAATAACACAAAATACAATTATGAAGGTCCCCTGTTAAAACATTTAAAAACGATAAAATTAATAGTTTAAACATCGATTGACGTACATTTTCTCTTTTAAAAGCCTACATGCATATGGCTTTCTAAATTTTTTAAATGTTTGAATGCCATGTACGCGTCTTTTAAGAACTGCTTTAAAATTGCAATCGATATGAACGTGGTTTTATTTAAGTGTACCTCACAAAAATTTTCAGATATTTTTGATTTAAACACAACCAGATCTGTGTAGTGGTTTGCTTTATACAAGCAACAACCACCAGCAGAGAATTGCCAGATTTGTTGATTTATTGATCAATAGGCTCATCATTTAGCGCTGGTCTTAGTGGTTAAGCTACGCTACATACAACACTACCACAAGCAATAAATAAACAAATAATAAGAACAAATATACATTATTGGTATTTATGCGCGAGGAGCTACATTCGCGAATTTGTCACTCCTAAACCTCTAAATTTAACCTTATATGACCTCTGGTTGAGGTAAGAGCCAACCGGCGAAACAAATAATGGGGGTAAACCTAACGCCTCGAGAAAGCTGATCAAAAGCTTTGGAGAAATCAATGTAAACACAGTCCACCTCATGACCATTTTCTAAGGCATTGGAACAGTTATGAGAAAATGTTAGCAGGTTTGTGACAGTAGACCTGTTTATGACGAATCCATGTTGTTCTTAACAGATAACACCTCGACAAAGAAAAGTAAGACTATCACCACTTGTTCAAATAATTTTTGTATGCATGACAGCTTAGAAATTGGTCTGTAGTTTGTGACAATATTTCTATCGCCTTTCTTAAAGACGGGCGTAATGAACGATTAATTCCAGAAGCTAGGGAGATGTCCAGTTTAACTTTAACGGCAGAGCAAGGACATCGCTGCATTTTTGCAGCACTATTAGAGTAGTCATCTTTAAGATATGAAATAATTTTGGAAATAGTCTCCAAGTCTAAGGCAATGTTGATAAAGCCAACTTAGAAAACATATTTGAGATGCTCAAAGTATTTATCATCAATACTAAGCGGTACATCGTTAAAAGATTTACGAAAATGATTCGTGAAAGAGTTGCAGATATCAACAGGGTTATTAATAACCCTATTATTATAACAAAACTATAGGTTCAGTATCCGTGTCATTGTTGTCAATTATGTTACGTCTACTGTTTCGCTACTCGTACAATTAATATCAATCTCATGCTCTGGATTTTCTTTTGCCATATCATTGTCTTTGGTTTAAGATAAAATGTCCGCGAAATGTCCGTTAGGAGAGGACAGGGCGTCGACTCATCTGAAAGGAGTACTCTGGCCCTGCGGGGCTATCTTTTCAACTTGTTTGATAAAAACATGAAACTTATATTGCTGCACAGCGGTAATAACTTACGAAAAAGGTCTACAATTATAGACAGTAATATTTTGGGCTTTTGCCTATAGTGTCTGGTAAATTGTAACATTTTCCGGAATTTGCACTTTTATAGTACATAGTATACTAATGGGACAGGAAACGATAAAGAAAATAACGCGAAAGCTATGTTTCCATTGAGTAAAAATCGATAGTATAGGTAATGCTTGTACTAGAAAAGCGCGTCTTACAGCTAAACAACAACCTTTTGTTTTATCTATTTCATTATTAATTTTAATATATGTGTATGATTGATAAATGTTTTATTTTCACAGATAATTCCATCCAACCCCTAGACAATAAGGATCAGCAGAAATTGCCAGAAGATGATAAATCAGAAGCGCCAAAAGCAGATGAAAATAAAAAACACACATCACCATCGCATAATTTACCGAACAACAATCAGTTAATCTCGGACACATCAGAACCTTTTAGCACCACGAATGGGCCTCATCTTCCGCCTCCTCCCAATACTCAACCAGCCCAACCCAAGAAAGATCCGGCTCTAGAGCCTTGTGACTTCGATGTGAAAATTGCTGATTTGGGCAATGCATGTTGGTTTCATCAACATTTCACCGAGGACATACAAACACGACAGTATCGGTCACTAGAAGTTATTCTTGGTGCTGGTTATGACACATCTGCTGACGTTTGGAGCACTGCCTGTATGGCATTTGAGCTAGCCACAGGTGATTATCTCTTCGAACCGCATTCTGGTGAGAATTATTCACGCGATGAGGATCACATTGCTCATATAATTGAGCTATTGGGCCCGATACCACTACATATAATTGCACGTGGTGCCTACCATCAATGCACATTCAATCGCAAGGGGGAGCTACGGAATATAACGGGTCTCAAGCCATGGGGCTTGGTTGATGTTCTCAATGAGAAATATGAATGGTCCCGTGAAGAGGCTGAATCGTTTGCCGATTTCTTACGGCCTATGCTTGAGTTCGACCCCAAGAAGCGAGCAACAGCTGGCGATTGTTTGAAGCACCCATGGCTGAGATAAAATACACTTTTCAACAATACTATTTATATACTTAATAAAATTAAGAGAATTTTCAAAAAATAGTGATTTCATGCCCACATTTCTGGTCTTTTGCCTTTTGCCTGGAAAGGGGGCTAGTTTATGCACACACATCAACAAAGTAAACTATTGGAAATAAACGACATTTGGTATGTCGTCAGATGAGAAACATAATTAAATTGAGATTTCGTAAATTTTGAGATTTTATGATTTTATTTTGTGTTTTTGTAGAAAATTCCTTTATTTGCTAATCATAACCACAAATCCCAAAACAAAATCAACTAAAAAACAAACCAACAAAGCTGTAAACAACTTAATATTTTAAATGTTTTATTCATTCAAATAATGTTTTCTTTTATACAATTTTCAATATACGCCAATCACTAAGAGATTCTTTTAGTACTTCATTTTTTATTGTTTTCTTTCAAAATTTTGTGCTTTTACCTGTTCGTGTCTTGTGCCGAGTGTCCCTCCCTTTTATTTATTTTTACCAATAAAAAAAGTGAAAACACGTTACTCATAAGTAATAACAGAAAATATGTGTTTACATACACATGTAATTGAAATAACTAATTAGATTAGCATAAATAACTATCTATGAATATAAATGATTATGTAGTTGTTCGTTGGCTGTCTGTTACAGCATCCATGTCAGCAGCTAATCTCCTTATATGAGATATCGCAAAAACAAAAATAAAAACATACATAATTAAATTATTTGTAAAAATATATATTCAACAAAAGCAAGCATTTAAAACAAAAAAATCGTAAGCTAATCATGCAACAAATAAAACAATAACAATATATATATATAAATATGAATATAACATTAATACAATCCCAGAACAAATATGTATAACAAATGAAAAAAAATTCAAAACATAGAGGAAAACACCAACCTAATTAGTAGTAACAAAAAAAAAAAAAAAATAATAAAAGTAATTATGTCAACTTAATACATTATAGAACAGTGTAGCTGATGGTATGATATCTTTTTCTGTTAATGTTTTAAAAATAAAGAGCATGCATCAAATTTTCTAAAGTGCTGGAGAAATATTGATTTGAAATAATGATCGGCGAGCGATTATTCATTTTTGGCCTAGAAGTAATTTTTTGCTAGTTTTGATTTTATTATGTGTGTACATATGTATTTTCAAAGAGGAAATTATTAATTTGTGTTAATTTGTTTGCATATTATTATTTTACATGCCTATTTATTTTCGCCAATGTCACTGCTTTAGATTAGCAAATATTTCCGTTCTCACGAAATACACATCACTTCTTGAAATTAATGAAAAAAATTCTTTTATTTTGTTATAATATGTTGCTAATAAAAAAACCTCTTTCGTTAAAAGTATCCTTTTCTTAAATATACTTTATTCTTTAGACATTAAAGATTTTTATTTGTTAAATGCTTTGGTTAAATATTCCAAGTCGATTTTTCTTTTTGTTTCTCAATAAAGTTACACTTTACGAACAAGTATTTTAATCTTTCTATTTCATAATTTACTCCACTGAAGGCGTTATGAATACCATTTATAATGTTGCACACAGCGCGAGCACCTGAGGGACAAGAACGAGAGAAAGACAGATCGTAGTAAATAATAACATATATAATACACATTATTACTAGATGGCATTTCATATAAAGGAAATGGTCATTCCCATACTACCCAATATCTAGATGGCACCACCGTGAAAATATACCTGAAACTCGGATACATGCTGCAAAACATTTTATTTGAGGTACTGTTGAGTAAAATTTCCGATTGACGTGAACGGACTTCGTTGCCGTCTCAATGGAGTTCATATGTGATTCTTCCATAGGCGTGTTTTTTTTTCAAATCTATGAACAGCGTTCAAAGTTAAATACATTACATTAGTAATGTAGTTTACATTAAAAACATGTTGCTGCAGCATGTTTAGTCTATACAGATTTGAAAAAAAAACTTGCCTTTTATTTTTTTTTCGCAGAGCAAACCAAAAAAACAAAATGTTCCTTCGTAAAAACGGCATCATGTACCTTAATAAGACTTTTATCTATGTATTTCACATAAGTGAACGATTGATTCGTGCACCCCCAAGTTGGTATCTTCCTCTCTACTATGTTGTTTTTTACTATGTAATTGGGGTTGCTCCCCTAAACTCACTTATTAACGAATATTTCAAACTAATTAAAGAGGCTTTACCTACAAAATAATTAAATTTCAGTTAGTTTTTTTTAAAATACCATTTTCATACCATATGTAATTATTTTCTTTTTGAAAAACAAAGTCGGTCATAAGATTGGAGCTTATTATAAAAGGTGTATAACAAAAACATTTTTCTCTAAGAAACCAGCGCCTTGTTGCATTTCGGCCGAGCGCTTGCTCTTGTGGCGGCTCTTGTAGAATCAAATAAACATTAAGTATCTGCGGCGATGTCTCCTTCACACAACAGAATTTAAGAATATGAATAAAGCTTCCACACTTCCACAGTCACCACGATATGGGAGGTTCAACCTCTTTCGAATGTCTGACAAGCAATCAAAGAGTATCATTTCTCAATAAGCTTCTCAACTCGCCGTTCGGAAACGGCAAAAAACTGAAGGTCCCTTCCATTCGAGCAACAATAGGCGTGTTTTTTTTTCAAACCTATATAGGCTAAACATGTTTCCGCAACATGGGCTGAGTTCCAAAACATCAAAAAAATGCGCATCGTGAATGCATCACTGCCATTTTTATGCTTTGGTACGATGCTTTCATTTTGCAATGCATCATGATGCTTTAAAATTTTTGACTTTTTGGAACGGTTTGTTCTGTTTAACAATTAATTTCATTTTATCAATAAAAATGTCTAAGAAATTCTGTCCATTTTTTCTGAAAATTTTTCAAGAAAATATCAAAATAACAAATAACTAAGCTTAAAATAAACATGGTGACTTTTTTTTATGTTTGTCGGAATAAAAAAAAATTCCTCAAATCACAATGCATCACAATAAACTATGATGCGTTGTTTGCTTTTGTTTGCGCAGTGGTTGTTTTTATAATGCGTTTTGGAACGCGATAAATTGCATCACTGCTATATATTGACGATATGGAACGCTTGACTTTGCAGTGCTGCGGAAGAACTGCGTTTTGGAACTCAGCCATGTTTTCAATGTAAAATACAACAAAACCTTAGCCTGGATAATTATCCAGTCTTATTTTTGTATCAGTGGGCACCGTAGCGCAAGTGGTTAGTGCGTCGGACTACTGTGCCAGCGGTCTTGGGTTCGAATCCCGCCGCAAACACCTAAAAGTTTTTCACGGTGCCCACCTCTTTCGAATGTCTGACAAGCACCAAAGAGTATCATTTGTCACGATTGAGCTTCTCAACTCGCCGTTCGGAGTCGGCAAAAAACTGTAGGTCCCTTCCATTCGTGCAAAAATATAACACGCACACACAAATGGTTGCGAGAAGCAGGCCCAGGTTCACCTCGAGCTGTAGCGCCAACTAAGTAAGTAAGTAAGTAAGTATTTTTGTATGGAAAGCTTTTTCGAAATCTATATAGGTTTGGGAAAAAACGCGCCTAATATTACACGCAAACACAAATGGTTGCGAGAAGCAGGCCCAGGTTTACCCCGAGCTGTAGCGCCATCTAAAGTAAAGTATGCTTTTGTGAATGTATTTCATATTTCGATTAGAAAATTGGAAAGTGGAAATAATGAAATACTGCTTATTTACAGTCTGTTTGATAACATCGTACACGACAATAATTAAGGAAGAACTTATAATAATAAAAAAAAAAATCAATTGTACTGGTTTATTTTGTTTATTTACTTGAATTATCTATAATTGCTTGGAGTCTTCGAGGCATGCTTTCTACTAATCTTGTAGCATAATCTTGAGGCAAAGATCTCCATAAAAGTCGTATTTTTCGTGATAATTGTTTGACCGTCGAGATCTTCTTTCCTTGGAGCTTTAGCTTCATGAATGCCCAAACATTTTCAATGGGATCCGGCGACTGTGATGGCCAATCTAAAACATCGACGTCATTTTCTTGTTTCCACGCACTGCACAAACGACGGCGATGTTTCGGGTCATTATCTTCTTGCAGTAACCAATTCTCATTCCTTCTCTTAAACCACCTTTGGGCAGACGGTAATAAAGCCTTCTTATAAATTTTGACCATGTTGGGTGCGTTTAAGTTATTTGTAAACATGAAAAAATTGCCAAATCCTTGATTTGAGAAGCATCCCCAAACGTGCATCTTTGCCGGGTGTTTGACGGTCCGCTGGATTAATTTATTGGATTGTGTACACCAGGTATGAGTGATAGGAGACCATGCCCAAAAAGAAGCTTCATCCGAAAAAATAAGGTTGTTCCAATCTCTGTCCAAATTCTCTTTGGCCCAACTGAGTCGTTTTTCTACGTGTTTTTTTGACAGTAAAAAATAAAAACATTTCCGTCTGACAAAAATTGAACACTCTTTAAATTTTTTTATTCAAAGGATCTTAGCAGAAGTATATTTTTATCTGCTAATGCAAATGCGACTTCCAAACCGGTTTTCATAAACGAGTTTTGCCGTATACGATCTTATCAAACGGACTTTATCATTAGTTCCAATTGCCAATTTTCTAATTGACCTAAAAATACGTCGTTTATCAATTTCAAATCGACAAGTGGAAACTTAGCATAAGAAATTCAAGTTCAGTACCGATAAGAATTCCGCACTTGATTAGTCTGGATTTTTTCTATGCTCAAACATTTTTTAAGTGTTGCATCCCATTCTATATTGCTTGTTTAAGTTAATTGATATACAATTGAATAGAATATCCCTCTCTCACGCGTTTGTTAAAAACTGTCAACTAAATGCTGAAATTAAAAACAAGTTGGGAATAGCTTTATATCTTTGTCTTCCAAAAAGTTCAATAGTACTAGAAGTTACTGATAATAAAAAGGTATCACATCGCCAATTAAATAGATTTACTTAAAATAAAACTCGAATCACAATAGGATGCTAAGATTATAGTATGTATTCTGTCTCTAACTAGGAAACCCCAACGTCAACGGCAAATCTGCACCTAATTGTTCTTTAATATCCGATTACTACATACTCGGTTCGCATTTCCTTTTCGTTATGATCAAATGTAATATACATACATACGTAAGTTATGTTAGCTTAAATTAAACACTATTTTAAATTTCAATCATACGAGCTCCTTGGCAACACTTAAAGCACGTATCGATTTGGAGCAAATTGTTATATAATATACAGTACCCGCCAAAAAATTATGAGAAAACGGTTGAAATGCTACAATTTTAATGTTGTCTTAACTTACGTAATTTTCACACCAAAGTAATGTTTTTTTTTGGATCTTTTATATAGTTTTTTTTATTTTGTTCTGTAATTAGTCAAAAGTATGTACGTAAGCTTTATATTTTGTCAAATTTCGTTTGTTTTTGCAATTCATGTTTTTATCACAACTTTGAGGCAACTGTCATTCTTCCACACATCCTCAATATTTTCTTTCGGCATTATCTAGTGTTCCTTCGAGAATAACCTTTTGATATTAATTAAGACCAATCATTTTCTATATGGTTTAAGTTTGCAAAATTGCCGGCCGACGCACGGAAGAATGTTAGCATTTCTTGAATTTATTATATTTAAAGGCTTTTTTAAGTTTGGCAAGGAGCGCTATCCTACATAAAGGTCTAGTCTGTTGTAGTCTCCGCAAATAAAAAAAATAAAATGAAAAAAAACCCGTATTAAGTACTATAGTACGTGCTGGTTGTAGTTCAATATTTGTACCATATTTTGCAAAAAAAAAATTGGCAATGTTCATAATTTTTTGGTGGGTACTGTATACATACGAAATATGTATGTCTGAATGGGTGCACTACCTAATTAATTTTCTGTTTCCTTTTTATGTCTCCAGTTAATTTACTTTGATATTTCTCCAGTTCTTTTATTTTCTCTTTTCTGCATTATATCGAATATTGCAAATTACATAAAATCTCCAAAAAATATAAGAGCTTTGCAAATAAATCTTAGTCTACATCCCTCACAGGTAATTTATATAACTTATCTTTAAAAATACAATTTCTTCGTGTTACCTTTTACCAGATAGTAATACATAGGCCACATCAGCATTAAAATATCTATTTGAAAGGAAAAAGAATGAAACAAAGAGCATATTTTTAAATTTATCAAAACATAAAATTAAATAATATATATTACTTTCGATTAATTTATTCCCTTTTTCGAATATTAACTTTAACAAACTACAAATATGCAAAGCACAACAAGAAGTGACCTTATGTAGTTCTGTTTGTTTGTGATTGGGAAGAAAATCCCAATAAAATTCATAATTAAAAGTGAAGTCAAGAAGCAAAAATTAAAATGTCCAGCATGCAAAAAAATAAAAATTATAATACAAATGTAAGAAAACTGTTGCATTATAAAAGCTAGTACCTATAGTGAAACCAACATCTAGCTTTTAATTTAAATTTAAATTTTATTTAGAATTGATGATGCTAATAAAGTTCATAACTTTTTACGATCGTTGAATAGAGTTTACAGTAATAAAAGTTATATTACGATTATTATTGTTAAGAATTGATTCATTATAAAAAGTTGCATGCCATATTAGACTCACCATAGGCATTCTGGCAACGACATCTCAGGTCCAATCCATCATAAAATGAATTCCTTTTCCTTTAAGTTTACACCAAATAAGTTTTACTCAATATGTACTTTGATTAAATACCATATGCATGCATGCATATATGTATGTATTGTATACATATACAGTTATGAACACGAAAATATCAGTAGGCAAAAAATAAGGAAACAAAATAAATATATTTTAAACTGTTGCTTATTTCATAGCTTTATATTTTTTTTTGCAACATTTTATCGTGTGATAAAAATAAAGTAATTATACTGTGTTCCACAAAAATTGTCAGTACAGGGAAGATAGGATGTTTACTTCTCAGTCTGGTTGCAATAGCTTACATAAACATATCCCTCTTTTAAGATCACACTGGGTTACCGTGTTATGTATAACAAATCGCCGCAAATCAGAGAGCAAGATGCCGATTTAAAAACAACACAATTTGTTGAACGAAATTAAGATAATTGTTTACAAAGTGGATAACCCCTCGATTTTGATGAAATTTTGTAGAGGGCATTTTTTCGAGTATTTTGATGTACAAATGTTGTATGTATGTATAGGTATATCGGAAACGATTAGTTTACGAGATATAAGCTGAAAATCAAAATAAATACTCACTATTTGTTTCCACATCCAACATTTATCTCTCGCAAATAAACCTTCAATATAAAGCACAATATGCGAACTATTGTTTAAATGCATTTTAACGATTTTTCCAGAAAAACAAGAAGCTTGAAAAAAAAAAAATCTAGCGGGAACACCCTTAGACACGACCGAAACCGCTGAATATAATAATGTTCAGACAGCTGCGGTTCGCGGGCGGTTTACGAGCGGTTTGTGTGCGGTTGTGCACGAAACGTTCACTTCACTTCAAATATGGAAATCGAAGAAGCAATATGTGTGTGGTTGCTCTTAAAAAAGAAAATAAAAAGACAGTATTGGGTATACCCAATACTACGTGATGGTTTGCCACATGGGCTATTTGTAACATTATATCCCAAATTAAGTGAATTTGAGCCTAAATTCTTGAATTATTTGAGAATGTCGATATCTTCATTTGAAATATTATTTATCATATATGTATACCTATGGCTAAACGCCTCCTGTTCCATCCATTAGTATTAAAACACTATTCAAACATTATGTACGAACGAATCATAATTTCATTCAAACCGCACGGAAACCGAAAATAAACTGAACAGTCTCACAATAACACAATAGAAATACAACCGCGCGGTTTCCGCTAGGTTTTCGGGCGGTTGATTTGCGGTTTGAAACCGCACGATTTCCGCCCTGTCTGAACGGGGCCTTACTTACTCAAATTTTTTTATTGGGTCTCAAAGCACCAAATTCCGGGTTTTCGTAAATTTTCGTAGTTTTGGGAGCGAATGGACCTAATTTCAATATGCCTACTGCTATTTTCTTTGTATATCATTGTATTATTTTTATTTTTATATCAAATATTGATTAAATTTTTGTTGTTGTTGTGTATGAAGTGCAGTACAAATACTAGACTACTCGAAAATGTAGTCCAGAATGGAGGGCCCTTTTTCGTACCGAGCAATTTTAACCATTGATACAATTTCTGAGCATGGCGGTAAATAAAGTCTTTAGGATGCACTTGATAAAGCTTATACATATAGTTTGCGTCTCCAACATTTACTTACCAGAAATAGCGGTGTGGTCTCTTTTATACTCGTACTTTGGTTAAAAATTGCATTGACTTAACATAACATCGCATCGGATTGGTAACTGATTCTTAAGCCATTGACTTCTTGAACATTAAACCTTTTAAATTTATTTATATTTCCAATGCAGGCTTTGTATTTCCATTTTCAGAATGTTAATAATAGCATAAGGATTAGGATAATTAGTGAAATTTTGGAGCAACTATCCCATTTCCGTGTATCTGGAGTTATGTTTCATTAAGAACTGATCCATCGCTTGGGTCCGCAGATTTATTATTTGGGTTTTATATACTTTTGTTTCCTTAGAATCTAGATTCTACACCGTGATAAATATATTCTGTCCAAAATAAAAATTACCCTAATATAAAAAATCAGTTATTTAGCAAAGTGGTTTCTTTTTTATTGTATGCTTAGTGACTTAAAAAATAATTACAATAGGTTTTTTTCAATGGCACCTCCTTTAGCCTGGACCGCAAGCTTCAAACGCTCTTCAAAATCATTGCAGGCGGCATGAACGCATCCTTTTTCACTCGTTCTTCAATGAAAATCAGTGGAAATTTGCCACTTTTACAAACGGCACCCCAAACCATCACCGACGACTTGTTTTGAAATTTTAAAATATACGTATACCTTCGGTCAGCAGGAATATCACTTAGTTAAGCTCCCCATAAACGATCATTCTGATGATTGAAACTTTCTTCCAGGACACACAGTTTTTCATCAGAAAAAATGAACTCGTGCCACTGAAGAATGACTTGGGCTCGGTTGTACAGTTGCAGTTTACAGTTATTAGTTTTTTTTTTATTTGAAAACTACAGTCTTGGACAGAGAATTAGCACACGTACTATCGCTCGACAAAAACTCATCTGTAGTGATTACTTCTGCAACTTTTTTTTTAAAAAATGTAAAGAAAATATTTTGTTTTCTAGTAAAAGTAAAGCAAATAAAATGAATACGAGAAAAAAGAATGCTTTTCCAAAAGTATTAATTCCTTTTTATCAAACATTAGCGCAGAATTAGCACACTTGGAAAAAAAAATCATATTTTCTGGTTTAAACTTTTATTTTATTACTTTTTTGGGCAAAAGTCTCTTTGGATAATAAGGGCCTCCAAATTCCGAGTAACGCTTTCCGTTAAAGATGGACAGCGGTAGGTAGGAATGGAGTTCCATTCATCTCTATTAGCTTACGAAAGTTCCGATAAATTTTTCGATTTTCTTAATCCAAATTTGTACTCTACATCGTTCTACAGATTCTCGATCCGATCAGGAATCTGTGCGGGTAATGGCAAAACATTAACTTTATGATCAATTAACCACTGTTTAACAAGCTGAGACGTGTGTTTAGGATCATTGTCGTGCATGACGGTACATATTATTGGCAAATTTTCATCAGGAGAGGGGTCCATATTGCTGTTTAATATTGTCTAACACTAATGTTGCTCCATTTTTCCGTCAGTATTAACTATTATCCCTACACAATGCTATAGAAAAGCATTTAATACCTTCATGCACCCACCACCATGCTTCGCCGTTTGAGCAGTATAGCATTTATTAAGCTCATGCGTTGGTTGACACCACCCAATCGCTACACATCAGACCATAGTCGATTAAATTTTGATTCGTCACTCCATAAGACGTTTTTTTTTAAAAAATGCTGTTATTTCCATACGTTTTATCAAACTAGAGCCTGTCGGAGATATTTTCTTTGAAACCAACGGCTTGTGGTGGGCTAGGCTTTCGTTGCACCTTTTCGAATTTTTCTGATTTTAACCGCTATGCCGTGTTCTCGACTGACTTCAAATTAACCTAATATCGAAGTAATAAAAGGATTTTTTGAGTGCAAGCCGCAATTATTCTTACTACATATTTTCACAATATTTTACAAAGCTAATGTTTGTAAAAGAATTTACTCTGTAATTAAAATGATTGTGAAGGATCTAGTCAACGAAAAATGTATTTTAATACAATAAATAACGTTTTTTTTTCAAGTTGTGCTAATTCGATGGCCACAGTATTTTCAACGATCGAGCCAATTTTCGCAATAAAATTATAACGGGGCTTTTCAGCGTATATAAGGTGATATAATTATGCTAGTTTCGGAAAATGTGTAAAAAAATTAAGAAATACATACTGTATTATCATTTAATGTGTTAAAACGAAAAAAGGAGCATTGTAATAATTCTCTGACCACCACTGTATATGAATACTTTACTTACCATAAACAAGCTCTCTGATTTGATATACCTATCCTTCCGAAAAAAAAAAACAAATAGAATGCGCTGTATTGATAAGAATACCTTTGGGATATTTGTCACGGTGTAGATGATTCAACTTCTAATCAAGGAGACGGCAGGTATCTAGTTGGGACTCAGAAAGAAGACTCAGGCGAGCGGAAACTTAAACGTGTCTTGTTTTTGTTATAAAATATAAAAGTTCATTTGTTATCAGTCCTTCGTAAAATATTTGATTTAATCATTAACAATATTTTCTTTTTCAAATAAATTCAAAAATTTAACAATGGTTGCTATTTTCTGAAACGTCGCGAATGATGGATTCCAACACCATGATCATTATTTGTAATTAAAATGTTACATAGGCAAATCGATCGAATTATGTTTTTCGTAATGATTAAATGTATTTTTGAACATTCATATAGGTACATATGATAATTTTACTTTTTTTACAAATCTAAATATAAAAACATGTATGTTCACTATCAAACAAGTGTCAAAATATATATAAACATATATAATACGAATATACATAGAATTTCAGAAGACAATTATAAAACAATAGAATTAAAAAAAAAACATTTTGAATTGAATACATGCATAAAATATATACATATGTAAGTAAATGTTTACATAAGGATCATTCCAACAATATATATGTAACTAACACCAACGGCAAGTAAATATTTTTTTATAAGTTTCCATGTATGTATGTACATGCAGTACATATATATTTGAAAGTGTACATAATAGGTATGATACATATACTAATCGAGAAGCATGTCGATATTTTGTATGCGCTGACACCTCTTAAATACAAGATTTTGCAAACAAATGTCTACATACATAATATATAGTAAGAAAGAAATGTAGAAAGTATAAATACAAATATTGTTGGGTAATTAATATGAATAGGAAAAATTGTTTGTATGTAAAACAACAATAAGAAAAATCATTTGAATGATTATTTTGTAGTTGTAGCCCAGTCGAATTAGAATTTGACACGGAAAAAATTACGCGCAGCGATTTTCCTTCGGAAATCGTTGGGGGGGCTCACTAGCAGGCTACATTTCGGTCGGGATTCTAACCCTATCTTGAATTTTATGGTGAATTTTTGTTTATTGAATAACTCGTTTATTTTCAATTTCACACGACTCCCTATGACCAATTTTTTTCGATTTAGACCCGAAAAGAGGTGGGGGTGAATTTTTGTTTATTGAATAACTCGTTTATTTTCAATTTTACATGAAAAATGGTTATCACCGATGTTGTTCGGAATTCAATTTCCTACAGTTCTGGTCCTTATCAATTTTTCCCTACGATCGATGTTTTTCGATTAAGACCCGAAAAGAGGTGGAAGTGAATTTTTGTTTATTGCATAAAATCGTTTATTTTCAATTTCACACGAAAAATGGTCTCAACCAAAATTGTTTGGAATTAAATTTCCTACAATTTTTGCAATGAAAAAGAATGAAAATTTATTTTTTGTCAGTGCACTTTTGAAAAACCTTCAAAATTCGAAAATGCCAGTTTGGAACGTTTAGCAGCGTTCAGATTTTCAGTTTATGAATACTAGGGTACGTTAAACATCGATAGTTTAGTATTTCGATACTATCGATATTTTTCTTTAAACTATCGATAAACTATCGATAGTATCGATAGTTGAAACAAATTTAATGAAACAACTAACTACTTCAAAATCATTATTTAAAAACAAGAACATTACATATTGGTTTTTTCAAATAACTTTACATTTTGATTTAGGAAAAGTAACTTAAGGCGTTAAGGCGTTTTGCCTTTAAAATCTGTTTCTTAGATCGATATGTATCATGCCGGCTTAAGAAAAAAAAAGTTGCTGGTATGCACAAATATAACTGTGCAAAAATTCTTCAGTAACTGTGAGCTGGATTTTATCCAATAACCGATGGGACACTTATCACTATCAATTGGCGGTTTTTCCAAAAAATTGTCGTATGTCAATTATTGCGTTTCTGCAATTGTAAGCAGCTCTTCCTTCTGAATCTTCACCGACAAGAAGTACACAGTACCTACACAACACAGAATGTACAGAGAAGTAAAAAAAATCAATCGGATTGCACGTGCACAAAATAGACAAAGAATATTTTCCGGGACTTCCCCGCTTATGAGCATGGAAAAAAAATGTGATGCAAAAGAGAATGTGCTCAACAGTTTACAGTTTCGGCACATTTTTTATTTCAAAAACTATCGATATTAAAAAAAAAACATCGATGTTTTCGATAGCATGTAAGCATCGATACTATCGATAGTACTATCGATGTTTAACGTACCCTAATGAATACGCTCGTTGGTGAGCAGACGCGTTCCATCAACATGGTGAACTGTTTTGTGTGCGGAAAATTTACAAGCAAAGAAAATGAGTTGACGGTAAAAAAACGTGGTGTTCGGACACTTTTATCGGCAAGCGTTATTAGAGGTGATACTAAACACGAGCAAATGCTCCAATCTGTGGATAGCGTTACAATGCACCCAGCGTGCTATAAGAGTTACGCTTTCGAACCGTTGCTTTCGATTGTTACGCGACATTCGCTCCGGGATACGATTTTTAATCATTGCAATTCACGCCCCGACGCCTTTGCCCGCGAAATAGTAGCGCGCATTCAGAATGTTAGTAACTTTATAGTTGTTGGTGCGCGATATCACCGCTCTTGTTTCGCTAAAATAAATTATTCGATTTCGAACGATCGAGTAGAAAGAGGAAGACCAATCTCTGACGAAGTAAATCGTGCTATGGAGTACATTTATGATTACCTCGAAGAAAATAGCGACGAATGTCAATTTACATTGTACCAACTGCAAGAGGCTGTCAAAGGAGATTTTATCCCGGATGTGAAAACTATAAAGCAGCGCTTACAGAATGAGTACGGTGATGAAATTGTGATTTTTGACAAAAAAGGAGCCAACAGTATAATTTGTTTCCGTAATACCGGTTACAAAATACTCTCAAGAGCCTGGTACGACGCAAAGAATTCCGATCCGGAGGAAGAAAGGTTGAGAATTATTCGCGAAGCAGCTGCCATTATCGTCGAGGACATACGTTAAAGTTGTTGAAATTGCGAACGCGGGCACTATTTCTAAAACATGTCTTCCAACCGTTGGCGATCTCATGTGGCTGTACGGGAAATGGGCCTGCGTAGCTGGCCTACCAGGGTGGAATGGTTTTATGGAAGAAGTTACTGAGCAGAAACGCTTTGTTAGGTCGAAAATCATGTTTCTTCCATTTATTAATGGTTCACCTTCCGATTACGATACGATATACACGACGCTGTGCTCTGCTCTCGACCAGCCGCTGTTTTGGAAAGCTCACGACATTGTTTCGAACGCCGATCCTTCGTCTGAAATGAGTTCTATCACCGTTCGCCTCGGGGGATTCCACATTATAATTTCATTTCTGGGAGCCATCGGCTACATAATGAGTGGCAGCGGACTCGAGGATCTTTTAAAAATCATTTACGCTGAAAATAGCGTCGCAAAGATTCTCACTGGTCATGCATATTCGAGAGCAATTCTGCTCATTACCTTGTTCATGCGTCCTTAGCGAAGCGCATCATGGAGACGATCGACTTTCAAGATATCGAACGCGACGAAGTTGACCAACTTTTGTTAAACTCAGATCGTACTATTGTGCTCACAGCTGGGGAAAACGACGCGGTAAAAGAAGTTCTCCGAAAATTCGGATCGGCGCTAAACCAAGCCGAACAAAATGGATCCACCGCTAAACTGTGGGCACAATACTTTAGAATGGTCACATTGGTAAAACATTTCATAGAGGCTGAACGTTCCGGTAACTGGGAACTCCATCTCGATACAATTCGAGGGATGCTGCCCTTCTTTCACGCCAGCGGTCACTTTCTATATGCAAGAGCGCTCACCTATATCTTCAAGATATGGACAATTTACGTGGCAAAATGCCGGCAGATAAGTTTGAAAAATTCACAACGCAAGGATATTACACTATAAGGCGCAGCAATAAATTTTGGTCAGGCATCATGTCCGATCAAACGATAGAGCAAATGTTGAATCGAGAATCAAAAATTCATGGTGGAATGTTCAAGCGAGGAGAGCGTGGCAGTTAGATGGACCATGAGTGCGGTACATATGCAAAATATTTGCCAACAAATTGAAGATTTTTGCGATCTTCATAGCGGAACAACTGAGCAACACGTCGATTTCAGACCGACTCGTGTCAGTAGAGACAATTCAGATATGGAAAAATTAGACCACTGGTTCAATGAACACAATCCTTTCCCTATGGATTCTGAAATTATGTCGATTAGTTCGGGTATAATCGGCACTGAAAATATCAATTGTCAACTCGCTTCAGAAATCGGTGCAAAATTGATGAGCAATATGGCCGGTACAAATTACGATTCGGTGAAATTCAAACGAAAAGATAAAGTTTTACCGTTATCAACAGTTGGCAGCAGCATAACAATCGATAAAACGTGTGTGCCCATAAACCCCCTCCTGCTTTTCCAACGAATTAGTATTTCTAAACAATCGAACGAAGACCTGCAGGATTGTTTTGCCTATGAGCTTGCACCGTACCCTCTTCGTTATTTAACGAGGAAGGAATGAGAAAAGGTACAAAATCTACGCTTTACGCAGGCTTGAGCCTGTACAACGTTCCGCAGTGTTCGTAGAAAAACGTCTCGATGTCGTTGACGGAGGCTTTTTATTGCATAAGGTTGTGTGACCTCGATCAAACGCGACGTTCAACATGATATGCGATAACTACGTGTCGTATGTGAAGAAACACTTCGAGAACAAAGTCATAGTTGTATTCGATGGTAACCCTGAAGATTTAGAAACAGTTTTAAAGGGTTGGGAACGGAGAAGACGCGCAGCCAAGCACCGTTCGCCTGAAGTGATTGTCAACGCGACCTCGTTTCCTTCTACGACGCAGGAAAAGTTTTTAGGCAACGACAAGAACAAGGCAAGGCTTATTGATATTTTGAAAAAAGCTTTGCAGGATGCTGATGTCGTTGTTCAGCAGGCACCGGCAGACGCAGATTCTTTTATCGTAGGAACGGCAATTCAAGAAGCCGCGAATTACGACGAATTCACCATCATCGGCGAGGACATCGATCTCCTCGTGATACTGACTGCCCTAGGGTATCATTTGACAAACGTTTTTTTTCAAGAAACCTGGCAGAGGACGGACTCCGGAACAATTATATTCACCTTCAAGTCTTAAATATGAAGAGTCTGTAGCAAAACATATTTTATTCTTACATGCCTTCAGCGGATGCGATACTACGTCTTCAATATTGAACCTAGGAAAATTGAAATTCTTCAACACTCTCAAGAACAACAACAATTTGGACAAAGCTCTGAGCTTGTTCCGCGAGGCGAACATTCACAAACATTGCTTGGCTCAGGCTGGGGAATGTTTCCTTATCGCATTGTTTGGCGGCGATGAAAATGTTAAAACGCTCAACGATCTGAGATTTAAGAACTTTACAAAATCAGTCACGTAGAGCAAATTTAATTTTGCGTCCCTTCCACCTACCTCGGCAGCAGCTGCACAACATACATACAGGACGTACCTGCAGGTGCAAATGTGGTTGGAGTATGAAGCCAACGCTACTGAGTGGGGGTGGAAGAAAACTAATCATGGACTAGAACCTGTCGCTACAATGGACGATCCAGCACCACAATTTTTGCTGAAGACTATTTCGTGCAAATGCAAAATGGGGTGCGGAAAAATGTGTGGTTGTCGCAAAGCAGGACTTAAATGTTCTATTTTATGCCACAACTGCGGCGGAGAAACGTGCGAGAACGTCGTCACAATTCGAGAACTGCTCGATGAAGACGACAGCGATAGTGACGAAAACCAAGCGTCAGAACGAGTCCCCACCGACCCTCCTGAGCTTCTGGACGAAGTCATCGATGGAAATGATGAAGACTCAGATGACCCAAACTTGGCCGGACCATCGGCTAAACGTTCCAAACGGGCATAATTCGTTATATTTCATTGCAAAAATTGTAGGAAATTTAATTCCAAACAACTTTGGTTAAGACCATTTTTCCTGTGAAATTGAAAATAAACGATTTTATGCAATAAACAAAATTTCACTTCCACCTCTTTTCGGGTCTGTATCGAAAAACATCGATCCTAGGGAAAAATTGATAAGGACCAGAACTGTAGGAAATTGAATTCCGAACAACTTCGGTAATAACCATTTTTCATGTAAAATTGAAAATAAACGAGTTATTCAATAAACAAAAATTAACCCCCACCTCTTTTCGGGTCTAAATCGAAAAAAATCGATCATAGGGAGTCGTAGGGAAAAATTGATATAGACCAAAATTGTAGGAAATTTAATTCCGAGCAACTTTGGTAAAGACCATTTTTCGTGTGAAATTGAAAATAAACGAGTTATTCAATAAACAAAAATTCACCATAAAATTCAAGATAGGGTTAGAATCCCGAAAACCGAAATGTAGCCTGCTAGTGAGCCCCCCCAACGATTTCCGAAGGAAAATCGCTGCGCGGAATTTTTTCCGTGTCAGCCCCTTTTTTGATCTAATTCGACTGGGCTATTGAGCATTATTATTTCGAAAACAATGTTGAAATGTAGTAAATGACAGAGAATAAAATTTGTTTGCTTATTAATATTCAGAAAGAGAAACTTTGTTTTTTTTTCTCCGACATTCGCGATAGCTTCGCTCTAAATACGAAGGTTCGGTTTTACTTTACTTTTCGAATCTAACTTTGGGACTGTTTCCAGTATTCTAGGCAAAGCGTTTTGACAATCGCAATAATTTGGTAAACCAGGAGGTTCGGTCTTCGTTGTCGTTTCGAGCCTGGTGGCTAAGTGTCCTTACAGAGTGGAGCGTAGAGTGAGCAATGAGCAAAGAGCAAAGAGCAAAGAGCAAAGCTGTGAAATCAAACACATTCAATTAAAGAGTGCGGCGTCTTTCGAAGGTAGAGCAAGGCGTCGATAAGCGAGCAAAGGAGCGATTTCGAGAGCATAGCAGCGATTTAAAATATGCTTGATTTCTCAGCTATGTATTATCGCTTTGATTTTTCGTTTATTCAAATATTCAATAGAAAAAATGAACTTTTGCTCTTTGCTCTATGCTCCTATGCTAGCATACATCGTTGCTCTTTGCTCTTTACTCGAGCGATTTTTGGGCTTTGCTTGTTGCTCATTCTACGCTCCACTCTGTAAGCGCACAGAGTTTTGACAATCGCAATAATTTGATAAACCAGGAGGTTCGGTCTTCGTTGTCGTTTCGAGCCTGGTGGCTAAGATTCGATGATCCTCTTAGCTGAAGCATGACTGTCCATTCGCTTGATGTGGCCGATCCAGTGTAGTCGTCTTATTTTGGCTTTTTAGACTACATCCACATCTTGAGACTGCTCACAGAGTAAGCAGTTGTATCTTCTACTTTTCCTTTTTCTGGTATCAGGTTATCAGCTGTGATTCCTGCTTGTCATCCTGCACTCGGCACCATAGAGCAGAATTGGCAGGATCAATTTTTTGTAGATTTTGTATGCATTTCGTCTCCCGAGTTAGAAGTAGGTAGCTGATCTTCACAGGTCTTTGCCTTCGTCGCTTCTTCTATTACATACTTCATCGGAATAACTCTTGCCCATCGCTGTTTCTCTGGGCTAAGAAGGCAATTGAGTATTAAAACTAGGACCCTCACCGTTTCAGTTTTGGTATATGGTGTATACAACTACGAACTACACACGGAGTGTACAGCGACATCGACTTTCGAGAAGAGCGAATGGACACCAACGGTCCGGCCGGTAGAGTATTCGATTCCAACTCAAAGGCTCAATGCAACACAGGACGACCTAACCTTAGGTGAAGGTAGCTAAGTAAGAACCGGGCTAGCTAGAAAGGGTTATTGGTATAGACGTCTGGGCTTACCCCAGACTTTGTCGCCACCCAAGTATGTAAGCAATGACTCTACCTGGATATACAGCGAAAGAAAAATAGACAGATCCCAGTCGCGGTTTTGCAAGGCCTTACCTCTGGAAGTACTTCTAGAAGTAGTGAACATAGAATTAGGCCGCATTACAGACAATGAAATGTTTCAATTACAAAAGAAGTCCTTCCATAATGAAAATACTGTTCATTGAACCTAGAACTAGTGAAATGGAAGGCATTACCGAACTATACTCTGTTCCACAAAAATTGTCAGTACAGGGAAGATAGGACGTTTGCCTCTCATTCTGGTTGCAATAGATTTCATAAATCTGTCCCTCTTTTAAGCTCTCACTGGGTTACCATAGCATGCACGGAAAATCACCGCAAATCGGAGAGTAATACCCATAGGGTTACCATCTGCTGATTTGAAGAAAAAAAACACAATTTGTTGAACGGAAAAAAGATAATTGTGTACAAAGTGGACAGAATGGAATTGGTCTATGCTTAAGAAAAGTTGAGGGCATTACAGTACGAATGCGAGGTAATGCGGCAAGGGAGGACTCAACAAGTATACTTTTCTGTTAAATGATTTCACCGCGTTGGTTGTCGCATTTAATTGCGTTTGTTTGCTAACCAATGCAAATCATTTGATTTAAGATTTTAAGTGCGAAAATGCTAAGTTCTCGGCTCAAACTATGCTCTGCAACGTTCTATATATTATGCTATGTAAAATGATTTTTTATAAAACTTTAATTCACAGATTTTCAACTGAGAAAAAATTACCCAAAAAATAGAAATTTTTTTGAAACTTATGAAAATGAGTGGAAAGTGCAAGAAAAGGCATGATTGCACTATGATTGCACTAATGTGTTTGAGAAGTACTTCTGAGACAACTTCTGGGTATTGCAGAGTGGAGAGACGATCGCTCCCGTCCTATGACATGCAATGCTAAATGTAATGCCTTTTTTACATGTGCTGTAATCGAGTTGAGAAGTAGTTCCGACTCCCTAGAAGTACTTCTAGAACTAGTTCTGGAATGCATGCCATCCGCGACTGGGATGCAACCCTCATTTGCGAACAATACAAAATACCACAACTGGTTTAATCAAAATAAGAAGGCCGCGATATGGACGCGCGACAACTACCCCTTCGAACGTAAGCACTTAAGGCAGAATCGGAACTTCGTGTATCCAGAAATAAAAGGAATCTTTTTCTTCAGCTGCTGAGGTACTAGGAAAGTCACCTACTATTATAGCTGGAGACTTTAATGCAGGGACAGTCTAGTGGTATTCCTACAATAAACGAGGTGCTATTAGAGGTCTTTGCCAGTCTTGACTTCATGGACCTCAATAGGAGAAACAAGCCTCCCTTTGATAATGACATCAAGCTATCATGTTCGAGACAAAGGAGTAAAAATGGTCCCAGCACTATAATCCTCCACCAAAAGTTAAAAAATCAGGGCTGGAAATAAACAACGTGTGGCGACCCTGTTCATGTAACATACCTGCAATTTAACTTGTCTTGTAATTTCATCATCCAAAATCATTGTATGTAATTTTCATCCATCTTGCTACGAGCACACTCTTTCATTTTAATTGTTTAAATTCGATTCCTTACTTTTAATAATAAATTATATTTGTATCAAAGTGGATGTCGCGTTTGATTTATTTAATATATCGTTTGAACATAAAACATCCACAATTGGTGACCCTCGACGGTGGATTTTAGCAAAATTAAAAAGTCGAAATTTCACAATTTTTTCGTGTACGTGTCTGTGCCTGCCCATTCACATCGCGCACGACGCATTTATTTTCTTGATTTTTTTTTTTCCAAAATGATGGATCCTAATGGAGAGAATGCGAAGGCTCCCGAAGGATCGAACGACGCCATGGACGCATTCGCAGAAAATTCACTACAACTCACTCGAATTGCGGTCAAAATTCCGCCGTTCTGGCATGAAAAACCCGAGATATGGTTCTCACAGGTTGAGGTGCAGTTTCAAATCACCGGCACGCGCAGCGACATGACGAAATTCAACACCGTGGTGTGTGCGCTTGAGTCGAACGTCGAACGTGCGCAGGTTTCTGAGGCCATACTCTCTCCCCCAGTTGAAGGCAAGTTTGATAACTTAAAGAAACTCCTTCTGGAACGGTTTGGTGACAGCGAACAGAAAAAGATGAAAAAGTTGCTATCCGAAGTGGAGCTGGGGGACAAGCGGCCGACCCAGTTGCCGAACGAATTGCAGAGTCTGGGCGGAATCAAATCGGAAGAAGAGTTTTTAAAAACCCTTTGGTTACAAAGACTGCCAGTTGCAGTACGCGGCATTCTTTCGGTGTCCAGCGAGCGCCTGTCAGGACTAGCAGTTCTCGCAGACAAAATAACCGAGGTTGGAGACTACGCAACAATCGCATCTGCTTCTCAGTCCACTTCGTCGCGCGTTCCTTCACAGCATGTCCAGCAGGCAGACGTCGCATCGAGTGATATGGCATCGTTGCAACGTCAAATAATGCAACTAAGTGCAAAGCTAGAACGTCCATGAGTTGAACGCATCGCGGGACGGACCAAGGGCCAGACAGCGTTCTCTCTCTCAGCACAGGAACCGGCAGCGCTCATCCAGCACCGGCGGCATATGTCGCTATCATCGGAGATTCGGTAAGGACGCCCGGAATTGCAGATTCCCGTGTTCTTTTAACAACAGCAATGATTCAAAAAACTAGATGAGTTGTTGGTCGAGTCAGTTCCTGTCACTCTCGATCAGCATAATATATATCGCTTAATGATAAAAGACGGACAGACAAAACATAGTTTTCTGATTGACACCGGTGCGGATATTTCCGTAGTTCCTCCAAGATTCAACGAGCGTTTCAACAAATCGACTTCCTCCCATCTATTCGCAGCAAATGGCACCCAAATTAAAACCTACGGTGAGAGACGTTTCAACCTAAACCTCGGTCTTCGCAGATCATTTGTGTGGGACTTTGTGATTGCGGATGTCAAAACCCCAATTATTGGCTCTGATTTCATTCAGCACTACGGTCTTTTGATTGATGTTAAAGGCAACAAGCTGATAGATCAAGAAACTAAGTTGGAAGCTCACGGCATTAACTTATCATCAGGTATGCCATGTATTAAAACATTTAACATTAACGAACGTTTCGCACACCTCTTAGCTGACTTCAAGGATATTACCATCCTCAATCCTGCACAACATCCTTGTCAAGTATCCGTTGCTCATCACATTGAGACCAAGGGACCGCCAAGTTTCGCTAGGCCGAGGCGTCTATCTGCAGACAAGTTGAAAGCAGCACGGGATGAGTTCCGTTATCTGATGGCAAAAGGCATTTGTACCCCATCAAGCAGCAATTGGTCGAGCCCATTGCATATGGTTCGGAAGTCAAATGGCGCATGGCGTTCATTCGGAGATTACAGGGCGCTCAACGCACAAACCGTCCCTGATAGATACCCCATACCATTCATACAAGACTTTTCCACCATACTGCACAACAAAAAGATATTTTCGACGATTGATTTGAAACGAGCGTACCACCAAATACCAATCCATCCCGCTAATGTAGCGAAGACCGCCATAACGACTCCGTTCGGATTATTCGAATTCCGAGTTCTGGTTGTACAAGAACTGATGTGCACCGTGAAACGAAGTAGGCCTCGGGGTTAGCTTATGCATAGCATCACGCAATTCTCTCAGCAGCTGATGGTCACACTTCTGTCTGAAACGAAAAACTGACCAGGGAGTCGCAAGGTCGTACCAAAAACTAGATCTGCGGGTGTTGCTTTTATGTCGGGCTTAAATGATGACCTTATCCCGAGCATTACGACTGGTAAAACTTCCGTCCAATTGACTGTCAAATGGCTTTTAAGTGCGGCCTTCAGCATCCTATGCCATTCGCCTGAGGGTGATATGGTGTCGTCTTGGTGTGAATGAAACCCAAAGTTTGTGAGAGTTCTCTAAAGGCGGTCGACGTAAACTGCCTACCAAGATCAGTTGTGACTCTCGCTGGAACACCATACCGTGAAACCCAACCACTCATGAACGAAGATACGATGGTTTCTGCTGTTATATCTTGAATTGGAAAAGCTTCCGGCCATCTTGTACACCGGTCAATACAGGTCAGTAGATATTGATAACCCTTGGACGGTGGTAGAGGCCCCACAATATCAACGTTGACATGTTCGAAACGGTTCGGTAGTTCACTATACGACGACAATGGTGTCCGATTATGGCGTTGAGTTTTGCACCTCTGGCAAACCACACAGTGTCGCACAAATTCGGAAACCTCTTTTCGTATATTAGGCCAAACGTAGCGCTCCGTTATCAATTTGATAGTTGCTTGCACTCCAGGATGTGATATCTGGTGATGGTTCGATATAACTATCCGGCGAAATGATTTGGGAACCCAAGGTCGAATCTTGTTTGTTGATACATCACAGAAAATAGGTGCATTACTCTGTGGAATACAAAATGACTTGATTATTAAAGAGCTAACAGGACAATTACCTGAATCCAATGCGGCTTTTAATTCTTCGTCGTCTCTTTGTGCGGCTGCTAGGTTTTCGTAATTGAATGTCGGAAGAGCGACGGCATCCAGCCTGGACAGCATATCAGCAACGTCGTTTTCTGCACCAGCAACATGACGGATATCAGTGGAGAACTGTGACACGTACTCTAACTGGCGCACTTGACGCGGGCTAGCTTTGTCCAGCCGCTGTTGGTACGCAAAAGTCAGTGGTTTGTGGTCTGTAAGGATGTGAAATTCTCATCCTTTCACAGTGTGCCGAAAATACTTAACACCCTCATACATAGCCAGCAGCTCCCTGTCGTAGGTGCTGTAACGCTGCTGTGTTGGTGTTAAACGTCTGCTAAAAAATCAAAGTGGCTGATGCTGTCCATCTATGACCTGATGCAAAACGGCGCCTATCGCCTTGTCAGACGCGTCGACGCTCAGTGATAATTCCGCATCAATAGACGGGTGAGCCAAAATAGTCTCATTTACTAGTTGTTTCTTACAGCACTCAAACGCCTCCGAAGACTCCGAGCTCCAAATAATTTCAGTCGTATCGTTGTTTATGTTCCGCTTGCCGATGAGATCTTGTAGAATCATTTGTGTCTCCACCGCTTTTGGAAGGAATCTGCGGTAGAAATTCAGCATGGCCAGGAATCGTTTCAGCTCTCTCACAGTTCGAGGTTTGGGACAATTGTTGATAGCCTTAACTTTTTCCTCCGTGGGCTTAATGCCTTTCGCTGATACAGAATGGCCAACGAACACAATTTCTTCTTTTCCCAGATGAGATTTTGACAGATTAATAACCAACCCATGGGTCCGCAAACGTTGAAATACTTGCCGCAGGTGTTGTTCATGTTGCTTTTGGTCGGAATTCGGAATCCGCACTCACGTTTTCGTACGAAATGATGCGATTAGAACACAACTCCAGCCAATATTTGATGGACCGTTTGAGATAGTGAGCAGGAAAGAAAAGTACTTTATCATTAAAGTCAAGCAACGGACCACGACGATTTCTGTCGATCGTCTAAAAGCCGCCTTTTTGATCGCAGAACCCACAGATTTGCAGAATCAACCAACAGAATTACAGAATCAGCCAGCAGATTCGCAGAATGGACAACGGCAAGAATCACAATCCAGCGACGAATTGGCCCCTGATAGTCGACAAGGAGAAGCAACTAGATCCGGACGTAGAGTTCAGCTGCCTTATCGCTATCGTTGAGGTGCTCCACTAACGGGGGAGTACTGTGGCGACCCTGTTCATGTAACATACCTGCAATTTAACGTGTCTTGTAATTTCATCATCCAAAATCATTGTATGTAATTTTCATCCATCTTGCTACGCGCACACTCTTTCATTTTAATTGTTTAAATTCGATTCCTTACTTTTAATAATAAATTATATTTGTATCAAAGTGGATGTCGCGTTTGATTTTTCGAAAAACTGTTTCTTATTGCAGAACTTAAAATTACATAAATATTGAGAAAAAAATCATAAAAACAAAAAAAGTATCTACATAATATGTAGAACGAGTTCTTGGGAAGGAAATTCTGACTAACAAAAATACTTGGAGGATTTTATCACTGGTTGAACAAAATGGGTGTGTTTTAAGAGTGAAGTACATAATGCTTTAAAAGTAAAAGAGACATGAAATGAAAATAAATTGAAATAGGGGCCTATATTTTCAAAATCCGTCAAAATCGCAGTTTTTTTTAAAAAGTGGGGTCCCGGGTCCCATCGCTGAAAAAGCGTCAAAATGACGCAAAAGCGTCCCAAACGACAACGCTGCTAAAGGAGATATGAATACTCTTATACCCAGACAGATCCACGTATTGATAGGAAACTCAGATGTTAGGTTTCAACTAACTCTATGGGTGGTGTCCAGGATAACTGGAGAGTTGTGTATTATTGAAAGTTATGCCATTGCTTATGATTCACAGAGGTTTTTCCAGATGTTTCTTATTATTAGTTTGTGCGATCAATTTCTTACCACGATCCTACTACCAGTGTTATGCCTTCGCAGTTGGTTTTGATATTAGCTTCTGAAAACTGATCAACTTATTTTTATTTCATGAGAAATACATGTTTCGGCGACATCTGGGTTTGAACCGTAAACCTTCAGCGTGACAAGCGACGACGACTACCACTACGCCACGGCCACCCAATATGGGCGAATGGACTGGTAGTCTGGACGACATCGATGTATGGCGTGAATTTTAGTCTTAATTCGGAACTTGTAAGCTTTAGATAGATTCTTAAGGAATAAAGTAAAATTTGATAGCGTGGTAAATTGAGTTTTTTATTCGGCCAAGTTGGTCGGCCGTATTTTTGTGGTTTGCTTATCATTTTTGTTCCTTGTGCAGTGAAAAATGGCGGGACAAAATGAGCTGTATGGTGCTGTGACTACAGTTATGGCCAGCCACCAGAGATGATTGATATCATTCGCCGTGAAACAAACTGAAAAGCAAATCCGATAGTGGGTTTTTGGAACGAAGCACATGTAACTACAATTCGAAAGGTTTGACAGCCATTAAATGAAAATGAATTGTTTGCATTCATTGGTTTTTTATTGTTTTCTGGCATCTTCAACTCTTACACCCAGCCGACCAAGGCATTGTGGGCCCCTTACCATCCCGACATTTACACAGGAACATTATCTCTAAAACGTTTCAAAATTTTGCGGTACATTCACTTTGATAATGGCAATAGACGCGAACATCGCCTACTAACTAAATTTAGAGAGAGCATTTACGCCAAGTGCCAATATAACGCTTCACCCAGTAAATACCATCAAAACCTACCAAATACGGCGGGTATGGTGGGCTTGTGATTCGCGCAAGATCTATACGTGCAAATTACCCAATGCAGAGCGAGAGGTGAATCAAGTTCAGGCCGCACCATCCATTGTGATTACTTCTTTATTTCATTGACTTTGGCCGATTTGCTTTAAGTCGGACTCGCCATTGTGGGCACCGTTCACTCTAATAAACATTTCGTTCCGACTAATTTCAAAAAATCGTCCGTTGTGCCAGACATTGTTTGGTTTTTACAATAAAAAAAAATACTAGTGGACCAGTGCGAGAAATCTGGCATGTAGAAACCCTACAACCGTTTACGTTTTACGAATGAAAAAATAAGAGAACGTAGGTATAGATAATAATGTTTCTGCCTAATGACTTTACTCATATGCACCTTTTCAAAATTGTTCATATTGATGAACAAAGTTCAGCTGATAAGCTTTCGATCAGTGTTAGAATCATTGAAATCGGTGCAGAAATTAACTCTCAGGAGGAATCACAAGCCCTTGCGCTAGCGATTTAATTATATAGAAGATAGATACCTTGTGTTTATTATGTACAAAGGCCAAATAAAACCATAATATTGCTAGCAATATACATACGTGTGCTATCGATCAATAGAATACTTCCCGTAAACCAAATCAAATCTTGCAGTACAATGCCAATAAAGCATATGTCCACATCATGGATCAAATGTTCTCCGGTTATTCCTGTAAACCTGGGACCAATCGATGGCCATTGGCTATGTTTTATTACATTGTGGATACTGCGTTTATAGTTTACAATCATTTGCAGCCAGAAAAGCAAAGTGACAAACTCGTAAATTTTTGACTTAATTGGCCATACAGTTTGGTTAGGTTAGGTTGAGAGGGGTTGAGAGGCTGAGTCATCCCAAAACACCAGGCACCAAGTGGGCCCATCGCGATCCCCTAGAATCCATCCAAAGATGGCACCTAAGCTGCCACAGTTCCTTCAAAGCATTTTATTGCCTACCTCCCCCAGGTTTCTAAAGAAGTAGGAGCCTAAAATGTTCCTGCAACTGCGTGCTATTGCTATAGCCTGACATTCACACAGTATATGTGCGATATCCTCTGATACACCTATATCATTGCAGTATCTGCAAATATCCGTGTCTTAAAGTCCGGGCCTCTTGGAGTGTATGAATAAAAGGCAGTGTCCGGATATTATTCCGATAGCTATTCTCATTTATGCCCTGCTAAGTCTAAGGATTTCACTGGTCTTTTTACAGCAACGTTTGCTGTTATTGTACATAAATACTTACAGCACAACATAAAACTTTTTCTAGTTTACGTTCTCTCTTTTTCGGCACCAATTGCGGCTCCACCAGCTCAGGTAGGATCACCCGCAAAGTGGGTGTGTATTGTAGAGCCGAAGGCTCACACATGGAAAAGTTGAAACACGAGCTTCATGCAATGCCTGTATTGCCAATAGCTAAATTTTCCACACAAACCAATGTACATACTTTACGTTTACATACATTATATACATTTTTAACCTGGCACAACTACATTATACAAAATCTTTTTTTTTAATTTAAATACATTTATCATGCCATAATCGATACCAACGGGCTTTTAGGGGCCCTCCCAAACAGCTGCCCGTCCTAGGGTTAAAAAAAGGAACGCATCAAACTGTCAATAAAAAAAAGGGAGTGAGAATCTCGCGCGTAAGAAGTGAAACTTCTTAGGTTCTATACTCTGGTCCACAAAAGTTGTCAGTACACCGAAGATAGAACATTTGGCTCTCAGTATTGTTACAAAAGCTTGCATAAATCTGTCCCTCTTATAAGCACTCACTGGATTACTGTAGTAGCATGACAAATCGCCGCAAATCGGAGAGCAATCCCCGTAGGGTTACCATCTCCTGATTTAAAAACAACACAATTCGTCGAACGAAATTAAGATAATTATGTACAAAGTGTAGGTATGCGGGTGACCCAATGTTTGCATGATGGGGTTGAAAATAAGAATTTTATTTTCTTCGCTTGCTCGTACTTTTGATATTTTGTGGCTGGTTATGTATGTGTATTTTTTTTTAGAATTTATTTTACTGCCTGTTGAAGTTGGAGAAGGGGAAGCGTTTCACATTTTCATCTGATTCAGGCAAATTTGCTCTACCGCGGCTTAAAAAGTTTCACTTCAAAAATGTTCATTCGCATGGCAATTTCGCGCTAAATGTCCAAAAGGAGCTCAGCAATAACAATGGATACGGGCGTGAATGTTAAACTTTTACCACAACACAGAATTTAAATTGTTCGTTTATCTGTACTGTTTTATTTTCATTAGCTTCTTTCGCTTCCACCAGCCCTTGGGCGCACTGACTAGTGACTTGTGTAGGTATTGTGTCAGCATATTTTCATGGTTTTCCAAAAACCCTGTGCAACCCCCATTTCATCGAACGGAAATAGCTTGCGCTGAACTGTCATGCATTGAAAACTTAAAATTAACATAAATCAGATTTTGTTAATTTTCGTATATTTTCGCACTTTTTTAGTTCGTTGTTTTATTAAGCAACCTAGGCAAACACAAAAAGCACAAGCACACTGAGCAACAAAAACTAAATGATAAATGAGGATGTTTTGACGGCTCTTGTTTCTTGCGCTGAAGAAGTACCCAGGGCGAATTCAGTGCAGAATCAGTGTCGACAACGATCGCAGGGCGGCATTTTCAGTGCGTTTTCTGTGTAGCATTTACTGACATCGAACCGCATCAGTGCATTTCCAGTGCGCCCTAGGGCCGACATCAAACAAACCTACTGTGTGATCTACATACAGTACCCGTCAAAAAATTATGAAGACTGTTGAAATGCTACCATTTTAAAGTTGTCATAACTTATATAATTTCCACATAAAACCAATGTTTTTTTTTTACATCTTTGATGCAGTTTTTTTTTTATTTTGTTTGCTTAATATTTTGTCAAATTTTTATTTTTTTTAAGACACTGTGAACTCTGTGGTATACAATACTCCCAATTCATGCTTGTATCACATCTGCCACTGACATTCTTCTACACATCTATACAGTATAATAAAACTGTAGAGTAAAAACTGTTTGTACTCGCATCACGCGGAAATTACTAGACAGATTTAGATGAAACCTAATATAGTAATTACTTATGTTCTTGGTCAACATTTTTTACACTCTCTATCCCGGAAAATGACATGGATCTGACAAAATTGTGAAAAAAACTGCAGATCTGTAAGGAAAATTAAATTATACAGCCCTAGCTTATCGGATTGAAAAACAAAAAAAATTGATAAATTTAGGAAATTTTCCGATTTTATTTATTATGCTGAAGCTGAGCTATGCTTCCAACAGTTTATGTAAACGGCGCCAACAACAACAGCCATGCAGCAATAGATGACGTCATAGTGTGTGTATGCGCGAATTAAGGATTGAATATCCGCTATACATAGTAAAAAAAAAAAAGTGTGAGCCTCATCCGCATAAGCTCACGGGGGAAGTGAATACTTATCCAATCCAAAGCAGTTGTGTTTGTGTAATGTGTAAGAGAGAAAGAAATTTGTCTAGTACAATCGATAGAAAATGTGTAATAAAATTTAGTAAGTATGAATGTAAACTTGACTATATTTTTGTAATACAAATTATGAAAGGAACAGCTATTCAAAATTTCATTAAATATAGAATTTGTAAATAACTCGACTCCAGCGCCACCCATCGGGTCCAGTTTTTATAGTTTTCTCTTTTAGTACTACACCAACATAAATTGTCAATATGAATCATTTTGGTCAGTTAATAAAGAAGTTTCTAATAACTTGACTCCAGCGCCACCTAGCGGGCGGTTTTTCCACCTAAGTCCTTCCTTAGGTCCCAGACTATCTCTTTGCCAAATTACATTACAATTGGTTCAGCCGCTTAGGAGTGAAAAGGTTTTGTTAATAACTTGTCTCCAGCGCACCCTAGCAGGCGGTTTTTCCACTTAAGTCATTCCTCAGGTCACAGACTATCTCTTTGCCAAATAACATTACAATTGGTTCAGCGGTTTAGGCGTGAAAAGGTTTTGTTAATAACTTGACTCCAGCGCCCCCTAGCGGGCGGTTCTTCCACTTAAGTCATTCCTCAGGTCCCAGACTATCTCTTTGCCAAATCACATTACAATTGGTTCAGCCGCTTAGGAGTGAAAAGGTTTTGTTAATAACTTGACTCCAGTGCATCCTAGCGGGCGGTTTTTCCACTTAAGTCATTCCTCAGGTAACGGACGATCTCTTTGCCAAATTATATTTTAATTGGTTCAGCGGTTTAGGCGTGAAAAGGTTTTGTTAATAACTTGACTCCAGCGCCCCCTAGCGGGCGGTTTTTCCACTGTAGTCCTTTCGTAGGTCCTAGACTATCTCTTTGCCAAATAACATTACAATTGGTTCGGCGGTTTGGGCGTGAAAAGGTTTTGTTAATAACTTGACTCCGGCGCCCCCTAGCGGGCGGTTTTTCCACTTAAGTCATTCCTCAGGTCACAGACTATCTCTTTGCCAAATAACATTACAATTGGTTCAGCGGTTAAAGACGTGAAAAGGTAGACAGACAGACGGACGGACGGACAGACGGACAGACGGTCGGACAAACAGACGGACGGGCGGACAGACAGACAGCAGATGTCTACATATTTCCCCGGTATGGAATCATTTCCCCGTTATCGAAACACATTTATCGGAATTTATCGTAACTCATTTATCGTAACTCGTTTTCAAAAACAATACGTCGCTAAAGTAGTGCATATTCACTTCAAAAAAAAAAAATTCAATTCGGCATAGTAGTGTTACTCTGTGTGTTTTATTCACAATAAACTCCACTGTTCACAAATGTTCATGGATATATATCTTGACTTTTTGCTTAATTGCTAATTTACAATACGTTTATTATTACAATTGTTATGCGAATGGAAATGCAATTGAATACAATGACAATTAAGAATGAACTTTGACATATGTATGATTAATGTTCTATTGGGTTAACGTAAATCTTTGTAAATTGTATATATTGAGCTTCTTTGCTTAATTAAATATGTAGATATAATAATTTCTCTGAGTCTACTTCCATTCTCAATAAAAACTTTAAAATAAATTAATCGCCAGTACGCAATTTGGTTTCGAAAAAACAAATGTAAAGCTATCGACAACGAAACACGTTTTTGCTGTTTCTTTGTTTTGCTGCATGCGGTGTGTTGCGCCATACGCAATTGTGCAAAAATCGACAGCGACGTTGGTTTGAAACGTTTTTGTTTCATTCGGTGTGTGTTGTACCAGTCTATTAGAGGCTCCGATTTTCTGGTATAAGTTAACACACACGAACATCAAGCATCCAACACAACATAACCGGACACCGGACACCTCCGTACTTCCCTTCCTTTCCCATATATTCACCCCAAGCTCATTCACCTTGATGCAATTCACTGTCAGCACTTCCCAGCCGTTCACCCATTCACCTTGATCAAATTCACTGTCAGCACTTTCCAGCTATTCAACCATTCACCTTGATCAAATTCACTGTCAGCACTTTCTACTTTACCCCATGCACTAACCATTTCCCTTACTTAGCATAAGAAATACATTGTTAGAATTAAGTAAATAAGAATAATAAAGAACAGACGGTCATAGACTGCGCAACCGAAAAGTCATTTTTTCATAAAAAAACTCAAAACAATCAGTCGTAGACTGAAGAATCAGTACTAAAATAACTGGCGCCCAACTTAATAAGAACCTGAACAAGCAACTCAATAAGGATTATTTAGGACCTCACCAATCAACAAAGAAGGAGACTCAACCCAAAAGGATTAACCAACGAAAAAAAAACAGCAATAAGAATGAAATTTTTGTGAGTAACCAAAAAAAAGTGAAAATTAGTGATTATTTATTATTTGAAATATTGTAAGAGTTAAAATAGAAAGTGTAAATAGTAAATAATAGTGTAAAGGTATTCCAAAATGAGCATTACAAAAGAACAGATTATTGAACTTGTTCGTGCTACCGTCGAGCTATCACAGAAACAGTTCGCGGAAAAAATAAATGATTTGACATCAGCAATCGGTCAATTACAACCGCCTAGTGTTGAAACTTATGTGCCTGTATCTATTCGAAGCGGTGTTCTAAATCGTGGTGGTGGTCTCGATTTAATAAAATCATTACCCGAATTTAAAGGCGACTCCGCCTCATATCCTTCCTGGCGTACAGCAGCACATTTTGCCATGGGCTATTATCACGAAGGCTCTGAAAATTATTATATTGCAATGGGAATTCTAAGAAATAAAATAACAGATTCTGCAAACGCAACCTTATCCGCTTTTAATACTGTGTTAAATTTTAATGCGATTATTGCTCGATTAGATCAAGTGTATTCGGACAAAAGGCCATTACATGTTCTCGAAAACGAACTTAGTATTTTGCGTCAGGGTAACTTATCCATTAGTGAGTACTACGATGCAGTCGATAAAAATTTGACACTTATAATAAATAAAAATATTATGACACATAGTGGTAACAACGAGGTTATCGTCGCTCTCAACGAGCGTGCTAGAGAGAATGCTTTACGTATTTTCATTTCCGGTCTGCGAAAACCCTTATGCGATATATTATTTTCTGCTCGCCCACTAGACCTACCCACAGCTCTTGCGACGGCACAAGAGCTGGAAACAAACCATAAACGATACGAATTCGCACGTACGTTTGCAGCAGGCAGCTCAACAAAAATTAACGGATCACAGTTTCGAACAGATTCTGATCCACGTACTCGCAATCACCCACAGTATAGTCGTGTCCAAAAAAATGAACCAGTTCCTATGGAAGTAGATAATCGTACTTCCTATTTTAGAAAGCGAACTCCCGCACAAAATAATTTTCCAAAACAGCATTCTAGCAGAAACTTTACATATGTAGACCAACAACAAACCACGATGGCTAAACGCCCACGCGATGGAACACATTCTAGCCAATCGCCTATTCAAAAATTACAAAAAATTAACGCAATGCCAATAGAAAACTCCGAAATAAGAAGCGAATTATGTTGGGATAATTCTTACGAAGTTCAGTCGGATAATCAAATTTATGATGAGATCAATTTTTTAGGGTAAAATCACTCTTGCCATTTATTACTAAAACTGCAATAAATGGACAAGAGATACGAATTTTAATCGACACAGGAACTTCCAAGAATTATATTAAAAAACATAATTTTCTTAAAGCAGTATGTTCAGTAGAAAGCCCCTTTCATGTTAGGTCCCTCAACGGAAGTAACTTGATTACAGAAAAATGCAAAATGAATATCTTAAAAAATACTTCAACCTTCTTTTTACTCCCTTCGTTGAGTACTTTCGACGGTATCATAGGATATGATTTCCTTAAGCAAATAGAGGCAAAAATCGATACCAAAAATGAAATTTTATTTTATAAACATGGCGAGGAAAAACTACACCATCTCATTTGTCAACAGGTTAACTTAATTATTACAGACCAAAAATCTGTCCCTGATTATCTGCAAACACAATTTAAACAGTTAATCCAAGAAAATGCCTCTGCATTTTCAAAGCCAGACAGGGCATTACCTTATAATACGCATATTAAAGCCACCATACGCACAGCAACTGACGAACCTATCTATACTAGGAGTTACCCATACCCTATTTCAGCAACCGAGTTCATAAACACCGAAATAATGTCACTGCTGCGTGATGGTATCATTCGAACATCATGTTCACCATATAATTCCCCAATTCACGTAGTTAATAAGAAAGGTTTAGATGAAAACGGCAAACCTAAATTACGAATGGTCATCGACTTCAGAAAAATAAATGAGAATACCATAGCCGACAGGTACCCCATCCCGGATACATCGGTCATACTAGCAAATTTGGGTAAATCTAAATACTTTACAACCCTGGACTTAAAATCCGGGTTTCATCAAATTCTTTTAGCCGAAAAAGATCGACAAAAGACAGCTTTCAGCGTGAATAATGGCAAATATGAATTTTGTCGCTTGCCATTTGGCCTTAAAAATGCTCCCAGCATTTTCCAAAGAGCTATTGACGATATTTTAAGAGAAGATATCGGTAAAATCTGTCATGTTTATATCGATGATATAATCATATACTCCCCAGACGAGCAAACACATATTACACACATAGACAGAATATTGAAAAAACTGGAACAAGCCGGAATGCGTGTTTCCACGGAAAAATCAAAATTTTTTAAAACCGAAGTAGAATTTTTAGGTTTCCTAGTTTCACAAAAAGGTATCAAAACCTGCCCCGACAAAGTTCAGGACATTTTAAACTATAAAACACCAGAGACACTTCGAGCATTACGCTCATTCCTGGGATTATCAGGATACTATCGTAGGTTTATAAAAGACTATGCGAGAATAGCTAAACCTTTAACGAAATTCTTACGCGGAGAAAATGGTCATGTAGGAACTAATCATTCAAAAAATATAAAGATAACATTTGACACAGAGGCCTTACAAGCATTTGAAAAACTTAAGAAAATCTTAGCTTCAGAAGACGTTTTACTACAATATCCGGATTATGGGAAGCCCTTTGAGCTAACTACAGATGCCTCTTCGTCTGCTTTAGGAGCGGTCCTCTCTCAGAATGGCAAACCAATTACCATGATTTCACGAACGCTTTCCAAAACGGAAGAAAATTACGCCACCAATGAGCGCGAACTTTTGGCAATAGTATGGGCATTACATAATCTCAGACATTACCTATATGGTACAAAAGGCATACACATCTACACAGATCACCAGCCACTTACATTCGCAATTTCAGACAAAAATCCAAATTCAAAGATCAAAAGATGGCGTGCGTTTATTGAGGAATTCTCGCCTAAAATCCATTACAAACCTGGGAAAGAAAATAAAGTTGCAGATGCACTTTCCAGACAATTCATTCATAACTTTTCTAAATCAAACACAGAAACGGAAACAGTACATAGCGAAATTTCACTAACCAGAACAATTCAAACAATAAAGTTCCCCGTTAACCAATTTAGAAACCAACTAGTAATATCCAGATGTAGCCATGACCAGAAGAGTACAAAAATTTTATTTCAGAAATGTATCCGACATACAATAAACTTTAGTACTACTGCTGTATTAATGCAATATCTGCAAGAATGCGTTAATCCTAATGTGGTTAATGCTGTTCGATGTGATCTTCCAACTCTGGCCCAGATTCAAAATGCTCTAATATTAAATTTTCCAACCGTGAAATTTGTTCACACTGAAAAACTGGTAATTGACCTTTTAAACAAAGACGACCAATTAGAGACAGTTACAATGGAACATAATCGTGCACATCGATCCCTTCAGGAAAACTTTCAGCAAATTCTCAATGACTACTATTTCCCCGATATCAAGAAAATGCTCAGAACTATTATTATGAATTGTAAAATATGCTTGGGAAACAAATACCAAAGAAAACCTCCTAAGCCCGAGATAGGCGCAACACCGTTGCCTAGTTTTCCGGGAGAAATCCTACATATCGATATCTTTATTACAGATAAGCAGCATTTCTTAACATGCATTGATAAATTCTCCAAATTCGTAATAGTAGTCCCTATAGCCTCACGTTCCTCCATTGACATAAAAGAAGCATTACTTCAAATCTTAGGAAAATTCAAAAGTCCAAAAATAATAGTTTCCGATAACGAAAAAGCATTTTCATCAAGTATTATTACAACGCTCCTCAGAGATCACTTTTCTATTGAACAATTTTTCGTCCCGACACTCCATAGTGAGAGTAATGGCCAAATTGAACGATTCCATTCAACGCTTTTGGAAATTTCACGTTGTATCAAAGCGCAACAACAAATAAGTGATACAGTAGATCTGGTGCTTTTAGCAACTCATAAATATAATAATACAATCCACTCTATTACGAACGCAAAACCAACCGATATACTGCATGATTATCAAACAGAAAAGCTAGAGTTCATAAGGAAAAAACTAGCCACTGCTCAAGAAAAAACACTTGGCCGAATAAACAAAAATACATCCAATAAAATCTACCATCCCGGCGAAATAGTTTTCGTCCGTAGAAATAGACGCTTAGGAAACAAATTTGAAAAAATCTTTATTGAAAAAGTAATAGAAAAAGATTTAGGCACCACCGTTTTAATAGACGGCAAGAAGATTCATAAGAGTAACCTCCGTTAATACTATATTTTCAGTTTGTCACTCATCATCCTTCGGATATCGATAGCCGAAATTCACAATTACTCAAATGCACACTTCATAGCGGTAACGAAAGGAAAAACAGTCACCTTCAACGAATTCTCATATCTTGTCCATGTCACAAACCTCTCTGAATATAGGAACATTGCTTACGAAAGCAAACACGTTCACATTACGGCCCTGCAGAAAGGAAACGACATCCTAAATCAACAGTCTGAAGAAATATTGCACATCATTAGTACACTTGAAGTCACAAGAAGATTCGCAAGGTCTATAGACTTTATTGGAAGTACACTAAAATTTATAGCCGGAACACCTGACCACAACGATTTTGAACTCCTTTTAACGAAACAAAATACACTTATTGAAAACAATAATAGGCAAACAAAAATAAATTCTCAAATACAAGACAAAATTAATGAAATAACAAATCAAATCAACGCAATAATTTCACAACATAGTGATATAAGTAAATCATCCGAATCAGAATTATTACTTTTGGAATACCTATCTGTAAGAAATAATCTTGTAATTAACCATTTAAATAATATAGCGCTTTCAATTGTGTTAGGAAAAAATAACATAATTAACCCATTAATCTTAGATAATATAGAAATAAGTCACTTAATTGATTCTCAAAACCTTCCGATAAGTATAAGTAACTTACTTTCCGCTGCTAAAATTAAAATACTTCAAAATTCAGATGTCATCCACTATGTATTGAAAATTCCTAAAATTGAAAACTTTTGTGATTTTATTGAAATTTATCCGGTAGTCTGTAATAAAACTATTCTATATTAAGATGTAAAGATTACATACTACCCGTAAAAGAATGCATTTATACGCCAGATGTCTACATTTGCCAACCTACAACTTCAGAATGCGTCACACAGTTGCTCAATAACAATACGGCTCTATGCACCTCCCAAAACGCATACCACGTACCCCTCGTACAACAGATTGAGGACGGAGTTATAATCCTCAACGATGTACCAAAAACAACAGTCATCGACCAGGTTCAGTTAGAAGTCCAGGGAACATATCTATTAACATTTTCGGATTCAATAAGGGTTAACGACACCCTATACCGGGTAAAGAAAATAGCTGCCTATGTCATACCGCATCCACCGAAGACTCTTTCTATAACGCACCTTGAGCATGAAGAAAAACTATCGCTTCCATATTTGCACCATATTCATATCGACAACACAAACCACATCAAAACACTTAGAGAAGAAATATCGACTCAAAAACTTCTCTGGTGGACCACTATTTCGTCAGTGGCAATAATTGCTTGCACAATAATATTAATTCTCCTTATACGCAACAGGCAAAATACAGTCACCTCAAACCAAATTGACTCAATAATTACGCAAGTCAAATGTCGAAACGAGGACGTCTCGATCTTATCAGGGGGAGGAGTTAACACACACGAACATCAAGCATCCAACACAACATAACCGGACACCGGACACCTCCGTACTTCCCTTCCTTTCCCATATATTCACCCCAAGCTCATTCACCCATTCACCTTGATGCAATTCACTGTCAGCACTTCCCAGCCGTTCACCCATTCACCTTGATCAAATTCACTGTCAGCACTTTCCAGCTATTCAACCATTCACCTTGATCAAATTCACTGTCAGCACTTTCCACTTTACCCCATGCACTAACCATTTCCCTTACTTAGCATAAGAAATACATTGTTAGAATTAAGTAAATAAGAATAATAAAGAACAGACGGTCATAGACTGCGCAACCGAAAAGTCATTTTTTCATAAAAAAACTCAAAACAATCAGTCGTAGACTGAAGAATCAGTACTAAAATAACTTATATAAGAAAGTTAAAGAACATTTTCTTCAGCTTCAAAAATCATTTCGACTTTCCAAAAAAGCACTTAAATACGTTCTTGAGGAAATACGTCAAATATTTTTTCGTATTATTATTCGTAAAAAAGCAGGTGGGCGAAGCAAGCCGAACACGGGTCAGCTAGTCCTCAATATTTTCTTTCGGCATTGGTGTTGTTGAATTCCTTCGAAAATAAACTTCTGATTTTAATTTAGCCCAACAATTTTCGATAGGGTCTAGGCTAGGTCTGGAAAACTGCCGGCCCAAGGAAGAATGTTAACATTACTTGAATTTATATTTTAAGGCTTTTTTAAGCTTTAACCTTTAACTGGGTAGGTGGGGGCTGACAATACCTCAAGCCCTTATTTTAAAAAAAAAATATTATATGGTAAACTGTCCCACAGTGGCTCACGTCCCACAGTGAATCATTTTAATTTACAGAATCTCTACTTGTAAGAGAAAAACGAAGCAAAGAGAAAATAAACCGCGATTCGATCCTTTATGAATTTGCCTGGCCGTTGAAGTATTGCGCTCGTCAGTGTCGGTTGTGCTTAAGAAAAAGTGAATTTTACTGATAAGTAAAATAGAAATCGTGCTTTTTATTTTTGTTCTATTTAAAAAAGTAATGTGCTTAGTGAGATTTGTGGGATACAGTTTAAAATGTTGATTATTATTATTAATTAAAATTAGTATGTCAATAAAATTTGTGAAATAGTTTTTATAAAAATATTTTTCTCCAAAAAGTCACTATGTCCAACAGTGAACCAGATCATAGTCGTAGACAGTGAACCATGGTTCACTGGCTTCAGAATTCTGTATTATCATTTAGCAACGACCTATCAGCATTTAACATTCGTTAATGGTTTGTGTGCTTTCTTTTTTATTATTTTTTACTATTATTTTTCGTTAGTTATAGATTTTGTTATATTATTGAAGTCCTTGAAAGTACTTTTTGTTAATGTTTTGTTATTTTTTATTGTAGTTACTACTTTTTGTTGTTTTTATTACTTATGTTTTTGTATTGTTTACTTTTTTTAAAATTAATGTTAATTAAAAATTTATTTTTATCAATAACTAATTTTTGTTCATTATTTTTCTTATGAAATAATAAATAAACACTATAGGTTCACTGTGAACTACCCGGTGGTTCACTGTGTCCACCCCCTAGTACACAGTGAACCGATTGAGGTGCGTTTTAAAAAACTCAAAATTTACTATTTTCTATGATCTTTCTAAAGGTTACTTACTTAGTTGGCGCTACAGCTCAAGGTGAACCTGGGCCTGCTTCTCGCAACCATTTGTGTGTGCGTGTTGTTTTTGCACGAATGCCGATTCCGAACGGCGAGTTAAGAAGCTCAATCGTGACAAATGATACTCTTTGATGCTTGTCAGACATTCGAAAGAGGTGGTACCGTGAAAAAACTCTTTAGGTGTTAGACCCAGTCTGGAATTGAGCCCGGGCAGCATTGCGTAGTAGTCCAACGCACTAACCACCACGGCCACGGCGACCACTTTCTAAAGCTGCCTGTGGTGAAATACAAAGCGAATAAAGCAAGTAATAAGTACCTTCAAACCGTTTAAAGATTAATCCAATAGTTTAAAAACTACATCAAGTCAAACGCAAATTGGTCCACTGTGGGACAGTTTACCCTACATACTTTGCGACTGACAACACCCGTTGTCGGTACAGTACCTTCCTGTTGTTTTCTATTATACAGATTCAGATGGTTTTAAAAAATGTTGGTTACACAAGTAAGTCATGACAGACTCTTCAAGCTGCAAGGGTGCTGTCAACACCCCACCTACCCAGTTGTGTAATTTTTTTGTTCTGGGTGAATTTGTATATGTAGGTAATTTGAAAATGTCATTTAAAAAACACCAGGAACGCATTTAACTGTTATTGATACTATATAAGTGAAGATTCAAGTGAAGAGCCGGACTTAATTGACACGGATGATGGCGAATTTGTTAAAACAAAAAATTGTACCAAAACTTAATACGGAAAGCACAATTTTGGAAAGGACGACTAAAAACTCTATAAAGGGGTCTAAAAGTTAGTTCTTTTAACATTGTTCTACCCCAGAACGATATCATAATGACAATTCCACAATAGAACCACTTACCAGAGGAAAGATAAGCGTAATAAAGTGAAATCATGATGGGGTGTTGTCAGCACCACACCTACCTACTTAAAGGTTAAGGAGCGCCATCCTGAAAAAAACCGTGCTAAGCACTCCCAAGTACTAGTTGTAGATCATTATTTCGTACCATATTTAGCAAAAAAGATTTAAACCATTGCAATGTTCATAATCTTTTGGTGGGGTTCTGTATATAGGGTAAGTTCGGGCATTATGGCGCGGGGGGCATTATGGCGCACCTTGTAAATACCACATTCCCGGTTTACTTAAAGAAAATAAAACGATGGGAAAACTTGAGTCTTCCTTGATAAAGTGCCATGTTAAGTTGTAAAGGTGTTGCGTTTTTTTTTACAAGTTTTTTTTTTTTTTTTTTTTTGGTTGCGCCCGGAGGAATCTTCAAAAGATACCAATGGTCCGTACCATTGGTTATGCCCGATTCATAGATCTGACAATGCCATCAGTGCTAGTCAGTATAGCAGCAAAGTTTGTTACTTTGTCCCTCACGGTAGCAATTCCTAGATCTCTGTGAATATCACTATTCCTTATATACCAAGGAGCATTCACGATTGCTCTTAGTATTTTGTTTTGAAATGCTTGCAGTAGAGCCATATTGCTTGGTTTAGTACAACCCCAAAGTTGTATACCATATGTCCAAGGCGGTTTTAGCACTTGCTTATACAGAAACAGTTTGTTGTATGTGATTAGCTTCGAGTATCTCCCGAGTAACCAATACATTTCTCTAAATCTGATTTCGAGCTCTTCGCGCTTCTTTTTAACGTGTGGTTTCCACTTAAGTTTTGCGTCTAGGGTCATTCCTAGATATTTTGCCTCGTTTGCATACGGTATTTGCACCGAGTTTATGTATATAGGTAAGTTGTTTATCTTTCTTAGCGTGAAATTCACATGCGTTGATTTTGTCTCATTGAGGACTATTTGCCAGGTTTTTGTCCATTCGAATACTTTGTTGAAAGCTCGTTGGAGTTTTCCCGTTGATGATTCGACTGACTCATCCGTTACAAGGATAGCCGTGTCGTCTGCTAACGTTGCTACAACGGTCCCTTCATCTTGTGGTATATCTCTTGTGTAGAGCAGGAACAGAATTGGGCCGAGAATACTTCCTTGTGGAACACCGGCGTAGATTTCTTTGAAATCCGAATATTCACTCCGGAAAAGTCTGTTTTCAAGATAAGATTCCAATAGTCTGTACAACTTTTCCGGTAAGATTACCCTTAGCTTATACTTTAGGCCTTCGTGCCATACCTTTTCGAAGGCTTGCGATACGTCGAGAAAAGCGCTAGAGCATACTTTTTTCCCTTCTAAAGCTTTTTCAATTTCGTTCGTTATTCGATACACCTGATCGATTGTGGAATGTTTGACCCGAAAGCCGAATTGATGATCCGGGATCAAGTGTCTTTCTTCAATTACTGGTTGCAATCGTTTCAGCAGAAGTTTCTCGAAGACCTTAGATATTATTGGCAGAAGTGAAATGGGTCTATATGATTTCTTGTCATTTGCACATTTCCCCGGTTTTGGAACCATAATAACTTCGGCAACTTTCCATTGCCTTGGGATATATAATAGTCTTAAAGAAGCATTTATGATGTAGAGCAACTTAACCAGCACTTTTTTCGGTAGCTCTTTCAAAATTTCGCCAGTGATTAAATCATATCCCGGAGCCTTGTTATTTTTCAGTTTTTTTTACTATCATTCGAAGTTCGGACAGGGATACGGTTTTTACTTTAAAGTTGTCGGGTGCCATATTATCATTCGGATCTTTGATCAACGGTTGCCCATCGATCGGCTAGAACGTTTCCTCTAAGTGATCGGCAAATAATTCTGCTTTCCTTTTTTTACAAGTGAAAAAAATAATAAACAAAAAAATTCCCCACTTTTGTCATCTACATATATTTTTCGCTTTTTTTTCATTTGCATGTAGCCCCTTAAGTATAAAACGCACGAGGTAAGTGTGCACAGTGAAGTGAAGTGAATCGAATTAGTTTTCATTTGGTGGCATTGATTAGTAACAGTAAAAGAAAATCTGGCGGTTTTTTTTTAAGTTTTGTGCAAATGCGTCTTTTTTGTAATATGGCGCACTTGTTGTAGGGGCATTATGGCGCACTCTGGCCCTTATAAAGTTCGCATGTAAAGCATGTAAAAAAAAATTATACTAAGACTCTAGAGCGATGACGACAGGAAGCATGTTTAGGTGTTCACACATGCCTAGGAGTAGAAAACAAGCAGAAAATTGTGGCTCGCGTAAGGAAACTACAAGCGTATGGATTCGCTGCTAACAGAAAAGAGCTGTTTTAAATGGGATTTGAACAGGCAGACAAATACAGTCCAAGTCATAATTAAAATTAGTCGTAGGTGGTCCCACGACTCATGTACTTCATTCAAAAACACTTGTGATAGCTGTGACAAATCAAACCGCGATTACAGCATCACGCCATATTGCACAAGAGGATGCGCCATATTGCCCTATGCGTATTTTTTATTTAACTTTTTCTTTGTTAAAATCATTGAATTATTATAATTTTTTAACGTGTGTTTGTTCTGATTTTCTTATATTTTCGAACTGCTTTTGTTTTTTAACAAAAAAGCTTTTCATGTTGAAATTATTTGAGAAACAAAAAAAGTGCGCCATAATGCCCGAAGTTACTCTAATATAGATCATAAGTGTTAATAAAACGCGGCTATTGAAAATGTGCAAACTATTCCATACATGCTGTTAAGCAAACACTTTATTTTCTCCTTATTTATATCCAAATAATTACACAAACTAAGGTATGCCAATACTCGTAAGTATTGGTACGTAGTGCGTCATAAAATAAATTTACCTGTTTTGTAAGCACGTCACAAGGAAAAAAGCAGTGTCATATTTACTTTCTTTCTACCCGCCACCCCAGATATACATACATACATATCTATACCTATGTACGGAGGTATTTCATGCGTAAGAATGAACAACTTGGAGACGATTACGTGCTTGCGTTTGTTTACTCGAAATAAACCAAATACAATTGATTTTCGCATATTTAGGAAATGGGACAAATTTATTAGTCCTGAAGCATCGCATATCAAACTTTTTGTCAGCTTACGATATTTATGTACTGTTGTCGTTTTATTTATAGAAAATATTTTTCTGGTTTTGTGTAGGGATCAAATTAAACGAATTTACATAGTGTTTGCGTGATAATAGAAATTTATATTGGTAAATTGCACTTTTAATATGCGAATTAAGATTCAGATATTTATTTATTTATTTATTTATGCTTAATACAACCAAACTTAAATTTTAGCATGGATACTTTAGTCTTAATCTTATACATATAGGTAAATAACATAGAGCTAACCTAGTGTGAACAATTAGCGATAGGAAGAGGGGGAAGTGTTACTGTATAGGGCTTTTCTCAGTGTGAATTTATTACAGTGGAGATCGAAAATGTTTTGATGCTCACGAAACCATGTGATGCATTCTTAACCTTCATCTCACTCAAAAAAATTACGTTGTCTACCCTTGTGTGTAGTTTTCCACACATATGGGATTTAAGTGTGTTTTCCATGAATTTAATTTTTTTTTTGGTTAAAATCTACCTAACAAATTGACTTTATAATTTTATTCTAAAGAAACAAATGAAAATAAATTCAAATTAGTTTTTTTGAATGCATTTTATACAAACATTCGATTATGTTGGTTCTTACAATCAGCTTTTGTGCAAAAACAACAAATTGGCTCATATTATTTATAATGGAATTTTCTTCATTGTAAACGTGACATTTTGTACTGCCTTTTATTCATAGTAGATCGTTTTGATGGACTTAATGAAGATGATGAAGATGATGCAGAAGTATACTCTAAAGATTGTGCTGGTAAACTTTATCCTGAAACTTTTGCAAGAAAAGATGCTGATAATGCCGGTATTCTTCTTCTAACTGCCATATGTGGTCCTGCAAGTGAATTCTTTGTTCACTTTCCTTCGTATTGCTATTTTTTTTGTGTTGATTGCCAATTCAAGTTCACTTCCTTGAAAATAATAAATGAATTCATATCAGGAATATCAACCATATTTTGCAAATACAGCCATTGGCCATCATTTTGTTTTTCTTTTACAGCTGTAGCATTTTGGCAACTGTAGCTATATCGCCTAGGTATGTACATAATTGTAAATCAAATGAAAAAAAAAATATTGACTTGAAATTTGAAATGGCAGTGTATATGAACAAACGTTTTGTTTTATTGTAATACTCTGTTATTCATTTTTCACCAGATACAATTTCAACAGAGTTATGCATTGTACTTTGTAATACAGTACATTTGCTTTTTCTTCCAATGTACAAAACAAGTGCTATGTTGTCAGTGTTGTGCAACATATTCGAAACGATTTGTTTGAAAACCTTACCATATTTAGCTTGTGAATACACATTAGAATCTTTCAAAGTTATACTTTCAATATGTAGTGGGAAACTTCTTTGATATTCAGGACGAGGAGAAATCATATTTTCATTCCGAATCTTCTAGTTTGATGCCTAACTGGTTGTAGTTGCCACACAATCCCACCTTTCGAAATAAGCAATGTATCCATATTTTCACCTTCAACAACTGATGTATGTTTCATTTGACTCACTAGCTACCTTTGTAACATCAGAATCTCTACCATCTCAATATGCATAGTAAGTCATCGTTTTCATAAACATTTTCTTCTGGCACAAATTCGTCATCTCTGTCTCCAAAAATATCACTATCATCACCTTCACTTTCATTCAAACATGCTTCCATTTCCAACTATCTTGGTCCCGACACTTTCTTGACAGACTAATTTTTGTGTAGTTTTTGTTGTTGTTTTTTGTTTGTTTTCAAAATGTACTATTTTTTCGATACTGTTTTTTAGAAGATACATTAATAAAATAAACAGAATTAAAAAAATTAAGTTAAAACATCAAAGAAGCTCTTTTTTTATAAAGAAACTGTCCAAATTACATACCATTTTTTTTCCTTTGTCAAAACACTTTCTTGACATACTGTATGTATGTACTAGCTGACCAAATTGTGTACATAAACTCCCTTTCACTGTGAGTATTTTTTCGGACAAAAATATTTTGAAAGTTGTGTATGTTTTAGTTTCCGGTCAACCGTTTCCGTTCAACCGCTCAAACTCAGTACAAGATTTTCAGCCGTTTCTTACCGTAGATCTCAGTACCTTTGCCAACTTTCTGCCGGCAGAAAATATCATCTCGTGTGCAGTGGCAAATGTGCCACATACACACTCTGGCGTCACCCACTGCTGCATGGCTGTTGGCTTCGGTCTCCACTGATGGAAAATTGTTGGCGATGATTTCATGAATTGTTTCGAGCATAGCTCAGCTTCAGGATAACGCAGAAGGATGATTTATATTATACAAATAAATTCTAAAATAATTTACTAAAAAATATTCTCTTCGGTTTTAAATCCAATAAGCCATTGATGAGTTAGGGCTATGTAATGACAGAAATTTGAAAATACATATATATGTATTAACCCATTAGTGCATGAAGTTAATTTGAAGTTTTTTTTTTACATTCTTTCGTTTGTTTGCAGTAAAACACTCTTTATTTAAAAAAAAAAAATACGAAATCAGAACATTTTGTGTTCTTACGAGTAGATAGAGTGTGTCCGTTTAAAGGGACTTCATGCAGAGAAAACATTCCAAGTTTCCATTTAGATGACGTCCGTTTAAACGGACCATATGCACTAATGGGTTAAGGAATTTTATTTTTCGAATTCACCCACTAAGAGCTGGATTTTCAAAAAATTCTATCTCTTAGCGGATGTCTGTGTCACTATAGGAATGCCCTGTTCAAATTTCAGCTCTCTAGGTACAGCGGTTTGGTCTGTCAGTCAATCAGTGAACTGTTTTATATATTGAGACTAGCTGTCCCGCCCGCGCCCAATAACAGTCATGTTACTTATTAGGCAAAATGCTGCTCTAGTAATGTTATTCTGGGTAGAAATAAGAACCGCCAAATCCGACAAACCTTGTTGAATCACAACAAATGTTCAAAGTGTGAATGAACAACAGCATAATTATTCTACTATTTTTTGGTTGTACCACATGTTCATAAAGTCCTTTGCAATGTATGTAGTAGTATTTTTTTTTGTATGTTTTAGTTTTGTACCCCCTTCATCCGCTCAAATTCGGTAGAAGATTTTCTGCCGTTTCTTATAGCAGACCTCAGTCCCCTCGCCCCCAAAACCGGTTTTCTGTCGGTATAATAGGTACATCTCGTGTGCGGTGGCGGTGGCTCAATGGTTAACTTTTCACTGCGCGCATGCCAAGAACAAAAATAAAGGGCAGCAATCGTTTTCCCTGTAAATAAATTTAACGTTTTCAAGGACATTAGTTTATTGCCATCACAAAAACCAACGAAATTATGTACGTACTTTTCCTGCCTTCGCATAATCATACATTTTGGGCATTCGCATAAACATACATATGTACATATACAAATGGACATAATGTATGCACATACGAATACGCGGTAACAAAATTCTCATTTAAGAAAATTTTAACACTTGCAGCACTATGAAAACCACACAGCCATGGTACAGTCGCTATTCCCCTTCCATATGCCCTTTAACCCTTCCCAGATTCCAGCCCATGGTATCCATTTGGCTACCACGAGAAAATGTAATCAAAATTCAAAAACATTTTAATAGGCACATTTTTTTGCATCGTCGTTGAATTTTGTATTTAATATCGAATTTTGTTTTTTTTATAAATACTTAGATTTCTTAAATTGGTACATGTCATATGCACTTTTTCAAAATTATTTATACTGATGAAGTGATGAACAAAGTTCAGTTGATAAGCTTTCGATCAGTGTTAGATTCATTGAAATCGGTGCAGAAATAAACTCTCAGGAGGAATCACAAGCTCTTTCGCTACCGATTTAATTATATAGATAGATACTTTAAAGTCTTAAAAGGTGATATCACAATAACCAACAAAAAATGTACCTAACATATTATAATTCTGTGGTAGAACTACAGTTTTTTCAGTTAAACACATTTGATGCGATAATCAGTTACGACTTTCTCGCACAAATTAAAGCCCAGATCGATACTAAACGCTCATTGCTGATTTATGAAAGTGGCGAAATGCGAATTAAAAGTTTTGAATGCGAACAGATTAATAATCTAGAAATCGATATAAAAACGATTCAATCTAATTTGAGTTTCAAAAATCAATGTACGATTATTCACAAGTTTTCGCTCAACCCGACGAGAAAACACCTTTTAACACAAACATAAAAGCAACCATGAGAACATTAGATTCTGAACCAATAGGTATACAGTTGAAGTCGTTTGGTGAAGGGACCGAACAAATGTGGTCGTTATAACCGTTAAAACACTAAAAAATTGTGTAAAATCACTATAATGAACAAGAGTGGTACAATAGATCTTTTAGGTTAGCTTCATCCGCAACTAGTGGGTCCGAATAACTTTACATAAAAAATAAATAAATAATAATTAACAAGAAATATTTAGATTAACGTACATATGTATATACATACCAGGCACGAGGCGTGAAGTTTTCGGCAGCAGAAGCACCCAACGTAAAACTAAAAAAAATGAAAGTACTTTATTTTAGATAATATTGCTGCTTTAATTTATCGTTCATAAAAGTAGATTATATTCAAAAAGGTTACTAAGCCTTGTACATTTAATTTATCTTTCTTTCTTTTGAGGCAAAATTATCTATGATTTGATCATAAAATTTGCCATTGGATCGTATTTCTTTCAACGGCCAACAGTACAACTTATTTGTTTTAAGGCTGTCTTAAACCACGAAAAATTTTCGAATAATTGCATTGAAAAATGCCTAGTACATCGCTTTGTAACGGTATTTATGTTTACAAATGGTTTCAGTCGGTCTGCCACTATCTAGGGTGATGGTATGTAATGTCGGCCCCCTCTAGTAGTCGGCCGCCGCGTCATATATTGAAGCGTAACAGTAAATGCGTTTGTGGATCACACACAACATTTTTTTTCCAATAGCCTGTTTCTTCTGTCTACGTGCAAAGGGTTGGTGCAATACAACAAACGGTTTCTGCACAACAATTGCCACTTTGATTCAAGTACCTACGACTGGTAATTTTTGTGAATTTTTTTAAGAAAAAAATAGTGGAAGTGAACTGCGAAAACTGTTACAATCAGTAAAGTATTGAGGGTAAAGTACATACATAATTTGATTTATTTTGGGTTATTTAAAGTTTATTGATTCTTACACAAAAATATAATTAAAAACTTTTTTAAAAAATACAGAGGGAGCCGGCATTAGGAGACATTTTTTGTGTGAGTCTTCTAAGCTCGGCCTCCCGGCCGACTACTCCATTTCGAGTTTTTATTTCGAATTTTCAATAGTCGGCCTCATGAATGAATGGTGGCCGACTAAGGAGACTGGTGTTTTTTATGTTGGTCTTTGATGTTCTAGATGAAAAAAGGATAGTAGATACCTATAACGGATCCAACGACTCCTAAGGGCTGGACATACATCCAGGATCAGTCCTGGATACGACAAGGAGACGATTACCGATTTGTTTGTGTTGAGTGTCAACGTAAAACGTCATCTCCATTAGTCCTTCTTCCATATGTACCTTTGCTTTAAGCTGTGGTCAAAAGCACCCCAGACAAATGGATCTTAGAAATGCCAAAGAGCGGCTGGATGCCTTCAATACGTTTTTTGAGTACGTGGCCAAACGTTCCAATAACTGGCGAACTGAAAATAACATCAAACGGCCAGTATTGTTTCTGGTCGATAATAATGATATAGTTTTATATGAACTTTTCTAAACACGGCTCACATCGTCCAACCAGATGTTGGTGTTATTTAAAAGGCCCAAAACAGAATATAAGAACACCGTGCATTCCTGTTAACGCAGGTTAGGCTGTTACGAAGTTAAATATAATAAAAATAGATCATTTACGTATCTCCTATGTTGAAACATATAGTTATTGAAGTGGCTGTTTTTTTTCGTTATTTTGGAGTCACTTTGTTGGTTTATTTTTATCAGTAAATGTTTTTTTTTTTTAAATTAAATTATTCGTAATGGACTTTATTAATTATTAGATATCGAAAAGTTTCTTAACTTTGATCAATAGATCGAAAACATAGGAGTAAAAATAAGGGGCCGACTACTGAATACTCAATTGGCCGTCTTCTGGAGCTAAAGGGGCCGACTACTAAAGAAACAGACTTTGATTTGAATTTTTCTAAATAGTTTTTTTTTGTGTAGGAAATCCACTAAAAATGCTAAGCATTCTCCAATCTTCACATTGCAAATATTCAGACCATTCAAACGTAAATTTTTTTTTTTTCACCAAGGCAAATCCTCTAGCAGAAAATGGTTTATTCAAAATACTTTCTATTTCGCAGTTGCAGGTATTCATATTAAAAACGCAAACCAATCAAAAAGCACGAAAAATTACTAAAAAATAAGTGACATCGCCCATTAACTTAAAAAAAACTGAAGTGCGCAATGAGCAAAGCAAGACTTAGGTTCGTTCGAACCTGTTGCCGCTTCGTGTCCCCTTTAGAACCATCCGCGTACCGCATACGGTTCTCGAAATATATGTGTTTTTTCAATCGTCCTTGTTTCAACCGTGCCCAGTCTCTCCTACTGCTCATCAAACCCACACTTTACTAGCTGCGAAGTGGGTTTAGAATCATTTTTCCGCTAAAATACAAACGATACTGGTAAGTGGTCGTCAACAGCATATGGCTTCATTTTATTTTATAGTATGTCCTTGAACAAAACAACAGGAAGTAATACCCCAGGTGGCAGACCAGGTTTACTGGAAAATCCACAGTCTAACGAGTTCGGTCCTACGGATTCTGGGGAGCACCACTTATTGCATTTAATCGACCCATTTAAGAAAAAAGCTGGAGTTTTTAGATCACCGCCAAGAGAATCTAGTACAAGCTCCAAAACAATACCCACAACACCCATGGGTAACAAACCAACTGATGCAGAAAATTGCACAGCAGCACTGCTAGCGGAGATGAAAAAAATGCAGGCTGAAAACGAAAAACTCCGGGAAAAACTTAGCAATATAGAATTGCTCACAAGCCATTTACAAAATGAAGTAAAGGAGCTAGCTAAAGAAAATAAGGACCTCAAAAGGGAACTTAAGTCAAAATCGGAAGAAAAATGCCGGGATTATCTCACAGATGAGGAGGAACTCATCAGAGAAACTGACTGGATAATAAAAGAGAAAGAAAGACTAAGCAAGAAGCATAAAGCAGTGTCATCACCAGTCATAAGTCCAGGTAACTCGACTACAAAAGACAAAGAAATATTCATAAAAAATAAGGTTACAAATATACAACCCACCCAGCTGGATATTAAGAAAGAAAGACCACCTCCACCAATCAATATAATTAGACTAACTAGCTTCGCTGAGGTTAAGACACTTCTGAACTCCGTATCAAGCAATAACTATAAAATAGTAGCCTGGAACAATGATGTTTGGAAAATTCTTACTCCAGACTCAGATACTTACAGAGCTCTAGCGAAGAAGCTTAGTGAAAGTCAAATACAATGGTTTACCTATGAAGACAAAAATAATAGACCTATCAAAGTTATGGCTAGAGGCCTTCATCCAACATGTGATAGGCAAAGCATTATAGAAGATTTACACCACAAAGGCATGCACCTGCTGGATGCAGTCAACATCTTAAAAAAAGAGAAAAAGACAGATGAAGAAGGAAAACAAGTGGTATCCAATAGAGCACTTCCACTCTTTATGCTAACTTTTGACAGCAAAGATAAATCAGAAGATATATACAAACTGTGCTCCATTCTTAACATGCGAGTTAAAATTGAACCACTTCGAAAAACAACTGACGCCATACCACAGTGCAAGAAATGCCAAGGCTTTAACCGTACGCAGAAATATTGCTCGCGTGAACCAAGATGTGTTAGATGTGCCGGAAAACACTTAACACAAAATTGTACTACCAATAAAAACACACCACCCAACTGCATTAACTGCAAGAAAAACCATCCTGCAAGCTATAGAGGATGTGAGGTAGCCCAAGAATTGCAAAAGATTAGAAACCAGCAACGAAAATCACAAAGGCAAAAGCAAATTGTAGTAGAAAAGGAGCTACCCCAACAAATAAGGTCAAACAACGTAACAAATAGTAAAGCAGTAGCCGAAACATACGTAGAAATTATTAAACAAAGAGGGACTACTCAAGAAATTATTAATACAAAACAAAGCGCAAAAGAGAATCATAGACAAAAAGAACCCACTGAGACATTACCTAAAAAGAAACCTACTAAATCAATTAGTAAACAACAAGAGTCCAATAAAGTTGTGAGGCATAACGATAGCCAAATGCTTGAGGAAATACTCAATATGGTAGAAAAACTAAACCGACGACTTGAAGAGCAAAAAGACACCAATAATAAAATATTTGAGAAATTCAAGCAATTAGACAAGTTTATCAAATACAAAGCGACCAAAGAATCAATATGAATAATGCACTAAAAATAGTAACCTGGAATGCAAATGGGATAATGCAGCACATTGATGAGTTATTAGTTTTCCTAAATACGGAAAAAATAGATATTTGTTTAATCACAGAAAGTCACCTAACCAGAACAACCAATTTAATCATACCTGGATATTGTTGCTATCATGCAATTCATCCAGCGGATAGGGCAAGAGGTGGATCTGCGGTATTTGTAAAAGATTCAATTAAACATTATGAAGACTCAAAAATTGAGCAAGAAAATATGCAAGTTACAACCATAAATGTACACGTATTGAATAAAATGAAAATGAAAGTGTCTGCAATATACTGTCCACCTAAACATAGTCTAAAAAAAGATGACTATATCAGAGTTTTTCAAACACTGGGAAGTTACTTTATAGTCGGAGGTGACTTTAATGCAAAAAATACCTTTTGGGGCTCAAGATTTACGAACACCAAAGGCAGAGAACTGTATTCAGCAGGAAGAGCATTAAATTGTGATTTCCATTCAAGTGCTATGCCAACACATTGGCCGGTGGATCAGAATAAAATTCCAGACCTAATAGACTTCTATGTAGGAAAGGGAATATCTGATAACTACATTTATGTAGAAAATAAAGATGACCTATCGTCAGATCATTCTCCTGTTCTTATGACGATTAGTGTTAGCATACTGAAAACTGAAAGTCAGCCACGTCTTATAAATCATAAAACAAACTGGGTTCTATTCAGACAAGCTTTAGAAAATAGCATAAACCTACAAGTCCCAATAAAAAACTCACTTCAACTAGAAGAGGAAATTGAGCAATTTAACACAAATATCCAGCAAGCAGCATAGATAAGCACCACTGTTTGCCAAAAAAAGAGAAACGTAGATATAAACTACCCATACGCAGTTAAAGAATTAATCAGGAAAAAACGCAAAGCTCGTAAAACTTGGCAACGAATCAGAACACCTGAAAATAAAAAGATTCTTAACGCATTGTGCAACGAACTAAAGAGGCTTTTAAAAACTGATAAGAATGAATCAGTGGGCAGATACTTAAATAATTTATCAGCCCATAAAGATACTGAATACTCGCTATGGAAAGCTGTGAAATCACTGAAAAAACCAGCAAAACAAGCACCGCCCATTAAACAAGAAAATGGGTCCTGGGCAAGAAATGCTAAAGAAAAGGCTGACCTCTTCGCACATCACTTGCAGGAAACCTTTCAACTATTTCCTAGGCAAACTGCGGATGAAAGCCTATTCCAGTCCAGAAATGATCACAGGAACATACAGCATGTAACATTACAAGAACTAAAATGTGAAATCAAAAGCAACATAAAGGCAAAAAAAAAAGGACCGGGCTATGATTTAATAACAGGAAAACTACTTAAGGAACTCCCGGATGAAGCTATACGTAAACTAATTCATATAATTAATGCCGCACTCAGGCTTAAATATGTTCCTATGCAATAACGGAATTTTAAGGACCAGTCAAACGTAAATTTTTTTTTTTCACCAAGGCAAATCCTCTAGCAGAAAATGGTTTATTCAAAATACTTTCTATTTCGCAGTTGCAGGTATTCATATTAAAAACGCAAACCAATCAAAAAGCACGAAAAATTACTAAAAAATAAGTGACATCGCCCATTAACTTAAAAAAAACTGAAGTGCGCAATGAGCAAAGCAAGACTTAGGTTCGTTCGAACCTGTTGCCGCTTCGTGTCCCCTTTAGAAACATCCGCGTACCGCATACGGTTCTCGAAATATATGTGTTTTTTCAATCGTCCTTGTTTCAACCGTGCCCAGTCTCTCCTACTGCTCATCAAACCCACACTTTACTAGCTGCGAAGTGGGTTTAGAATCATTTTTCCGCTAAAATACAAACGATACTGGTAAGTGGTCGTCAACAGCATATGGCTTCATTTTATTTTATAGTATGTCCTTGAACAAAACAACAGGAAGTAATACCCCAGGTGGCAGACCAGGTTTACTGGAAAATCCACAGTCTAACGAGTTCGGTCCTACGGATTCTGGGGAGCACCACTTATTGCATTTAATCGACCCATTTAAGAAAAAAGCTGGAGTTTTTAGATCACCGCCAAGAGAATCTAGTACAAGCTCCAAAACAATACCCACAACACCCATGGGTAACAAACCAACTGATGCAGAAAATTGCACAGCAGCACTGCTAGCGGAGATGAAAAAAATGCAGGCTGAAAACGAAAAACTCCGGGAAAAACTTAGCAATATAGAATTGCTCACAAGCCATTTACAAAATGAAGTAAAGGAGCTAGCTAAAGAAAATAAGAACCTCAAAAGGGAACTTAAGTCAAAATCGGAAGAAAAATGCCGGGATTATCTCACAGATGAGGAGGAACTCATCAAAGAAACTGACTGGATAATAAAAGAGAAAGAAAGACCAAGCAAGAAGCGTAAAGCAGTGTCATCACCAGTCATAAGTCCAGGTAACTCGACTACAAAAGACAAAGAAATATTCATAAAAAATAAGGTTACAAATATACAACCCACCCAGCTGGATATTAAGAAAGAAAGACCACCTCCACCAATCAATATAATTAGACTAACTAGCTTCGCTGAGGTTAAGACACTTCTGAACTCCGTATCAAGCAATAACTATAAAATAGTAGCCTGGAACAATGATGTTTGGAAAATTCTTACTCCAGACTCAGATACTTACAGAGCTCTAGCGAAGAAGCTTAGTGAAAGTCAAATACAATGGTTTACCTATGAAGACAAAAATAATAGACCTATCAAAGTTATGGCTAGAGGCCTTCATCCAACATGTGATAGGCAAAGCATTATAGAAGATTTACACCACAAAGGCATGCACCTGCTGGATGCAGTCAACATCTTAAAAAAAGAGAAAAAGACAGATGAAGAAGGAAAACAAGTGGTATCCAATAGAGCACTTCCACTCTTTATGCTAACTTTTGACAGCAAAGATAAATCAGAAGATATATACAAACTGTGCTCCATTCTTAACATGCGAGTTAAAATTGAACCACTTCGAAAAACAACTGACGCCATACCACAGTGCAAGAAATGCCAAGGCTTTAACCGTACGCAGAAATATTGCTCGCGTGAACCAAGATGTGTTAGATGTGCCGGAAAACACTTAACACAAAATTGTACTACCAATAAAAACACACCACCCAACTGCATTAACTGCAAGAAAAACCATCCTGCAAGCTATAGAGGATGTGAGGTAGCCCAAGAATTGCAAAAGATTAGAAACCAGCAACGAAAATCACAAAGGCAAAAGCAAATTGTAGTAGAAAAGGAGCTACCCCAACAAATAAGGTCAAACAACGTAACAAATAGTAAAGCAGTAGCCGAAACATACGTAGAAATTATTAAACAAAGAGGGACTACTCAAGAAATTATTAATACAAAACAAAGCGCAAAAGAGAATCATAGACAAAAAGAACCCATTGATGAGTTATTAGTTTTCCTAAATACGGAAAAAATAGATATTTGTTTAATCACAGAAAGTCACCTAACCAGAACAACCAATTTAATCATACCTGGATATTGTTGCTATCATGCAATTCATCCAGCGGATAGGGCAAGAGGTGGATCTGCGGTATTTGTAAAAGATTCAATTAAACATTATGAAGACTCAAAAATTGAGCAAGAAAATATGCAAGTTACAACCATAAATGTACACGTATTGAATAAAATGAAAATGAAAGTGTCTGCAATATACTGTCCACCTAAACATAGTCTAAAAAAAGATGACTATATCAGAGTTTTTCAAACACTGGGAAGTTACTTTATAGTCGGAGGTGACTTTAATGCAAAAAATACCTTTTGGGGCTCAAGATTTACGAACACCAAAGGCAGAGAACTGTATTCAGCAGGAAGAGCATTAAATTGTGATTTCCATTCAAGTGCTATGCCAACACATTGGCCGGTGGATCAGAATAAAATTCCAGACCTAATAGACTTCTATGTAGGAAAGGGAATATCTGATAACTACATTTATGTAGAAAATAAAGATGACCTATCGTCAGATCATTCTCCTGTTCTTATGACGATTAGTGTTAGCATACTGAGAACTGAAAGTCAGCCACGTCTTATAAATCATAAAACAAACTGGGTTCTATTCAGACAAGCTTTAGAAAATAGCATAAACCTACAAGTCCCAATAAAAAACTCACTTCAACTAGAAGAGGAAATTGAGCAATTTAACACAAATATCCAGCAAGCAGCATAGATAAGCACCACTGTTTGCCAAAAAAAGAGAAACGTAGATATAAACTACCCATACGCAGTTAAAGAATTAATCAGGAAAAAACGCAAAGCTCGTAAAACTTGGCAACGAATCAGAACACCTGAAAATAAAAAGATTCTTAACGCATTGTGCAACGAACTAAAGAGGCTTTTAAAAACTGATAAGAATGAATCAGTGGGCAGATACTTAAATAATTTATCAGCCCATAAAGATACTGAATACTCGCTATGGAAAGCTGTGAAATCACTGAAAAAACCAGCAAAACAAGCACCGCCCATTAAACAAGAAAATGGGTCCTGGGCAAGAAATGCTAAAGAAAAGGCTGACCTCTTCGCACATCACTTGCAGGAAACCTTTCAACTATTTCCTAGGCAAACTGCGGATGAAAGCCTATTCCAGTCCAGAAATGATCACAGGAACATACAGCATGTAACATTACAAGAACTAAAATGTGAAATCAAAAGCAACATAAAGGCAAAAAAAAAAAAGCACCGGACTATGATTTAATAACAGGAAAACTACTTAAGGAACTCCCGGATGAAGCTATACGTAAACTAATTCATATAATTAATGCCGCACTCAGGCTTAAATATGTTCCTATGCAATGGAAGGTGGCAGAAGTAATTATGATTTTGAATCCAGATAAGTCGCCAAATGAAAAGAAATCGTACAGACCAATTACGCTCCTACCAGTAATATCAAAGCTATTTGAAAAATTGCTCTTGAAAAGACTCAAACCAATAATAGAGGAAAGAAATCTTGTTCCCTCCCATCAATTTGGGTTTTGAGAGAAACACTCTACTGTACAACAAGTGCATAGAATTGCGAGTACAATAGAAAAAGCACTTGAGAACAAAAAAGTCTGTTCAGCCATATTCCTAGACGTTGCACAAGCGTTTGATAAAGTCTGGCATCGAGGACTAGAATTTAAACTTAAAAGAGATCTCCCCGAAGAGTTCTGTGTGATTCTAAAATCTTACATCACAGATCGTTATTTCCGAGTAAGATATGAAGACAAATACTCAGACTTAAAGAAAATATCTGCAGGAGTTCCACAAGGAAGCGTTTTGGGACCAATCCTTTATCTTCTTTATACCAGACTTACCACAGCAGGAAGAAGCCTGCTTGGCGACTTTTGCTGACGACACCGCAATCTTAACTATTGGGGACAATGCTAATGAGGCAGCGAAAAGATTACAAAAGTCCATTAATTCCGTAAGTGATTGGACAAAAAAATGGAGAATAAAGCTCTATGAAACTAAATCTACACATATTAACTTCACTAACAGGAAAATAAATACTGTTAGAGTTAATATAGATGGAAAAGAAGTTCCGTACGCAAATACTGCGAAATATTTGGGTATAACACTTGACGCCAAGCTCAAATGGAAGGAGCATGTCAAAAAGAAAAAGGAAGAACTAAATATTAGACTCAGACAAATGCATTGGTTAATGGGAAGGAATTCCTAGCTATCAATTGACAACAAATTGCTATTATACAAGCAAGTTTTAAGACCTGTATGGACTTATGGGGTACAGCTCTGGGGCTGTACCAAACAGACAAATCTACGAATGATACAAACATTCCAAAACAAAATACTAAGAGCCATCGTAGATGCACCTTGGTATATAAGAAACGAAAACCCACACAGGGATTTACAAGTAGAGAATGTTAGCGAAATTATTAAAAAATATGCAATAAGGCATAACCAACAGATCCGAGACCATATAAACCCTCAAATTCAGCATTTTCAGTTGAAGAAAACTACAATACTAACAGACGGCTTAAAAGGCTTAGGCCGTATGACTTACTTTCTTAAAGAAAAATAAAATATAAATAAATTATTACACAAATATATAGGTATGAGTTATCTATAATACGTAAGTAAAATTCATGTTACAAAGTTAGTTTCGGGGTCCGCTAATGTGCTTCACCCCTCCAAAACGTTAATATTGCAATATATTAGAGAAAAATTACTGGATGAGAGTTACTCTCAGTTGTAATAATATGAGGTGTTTTCTTTATAATTGGGATGCTTTCCCACGCTATGGAATCCACGGCTAAAAACCCCTCCGGTAGACGATATGCCTTGGTACCATCGTCGGGAAATGGGGTTGGAAGCAGAGGTGGTTTTAGTTAGGGTTAAAGTCCCACACACTGGCTTTCGATGCTTTCCACCTTCCTTACAAAAAAAAAAAAAAAAAAAAAAAGTATGTCCTTGTATACATACTGATCAATGCGCCTGTTTATTTTCAAATTACGACCAGCACCGTACCACGAAAATGTTGCCCACATCATGAGATTTCTACCAACAGGTTCAATTGTTTTGATGGTGTATTTATAATCGAGTTTTTTTTATTATTAATTTCCCACCTCCCGCCATCGGATCAGAACATTTTAAACCTCGATTCATCTCTCTAGAAGACTATTTTCCAAAATGCGAAAGGTTTTGGTGGATTCTCTTTAGCAAATTGCAACTGATGTTTTAAATATTAGTATCAAACTCAAACTTGCAACGGACCCCCGCAGTGGAGAGCTATTTAGCATGCTGCCCTGGGTTTTTGATTCAAAATATATTTGTTATTAATTCACCCACAAAAAAATTATTTAAGTCTTTAACATATCCAAACAAACAATAAATAATATCACAGTTAATAAGAAACCACCTGGACAAATCGATTTAATGAATAAAAAAAAACTCTAGCACATATTTTTAAACTACTTTTTGGGGGGTAATGATTATCTTGCATCACTGCGGTATATTGACGAGGCATAGAGTCAATAAAATGATGAATTATATGCATGGGAACGATTATCGAGTCTCTTCAAAAATGAAGCCTAAGCTTTGGCATTTCGTAGAATAAATTCACTGATCTTCAGTCTCCCATAAATTCTCTACGGGTTTTAGAGCAGGCAATTGTAGTTGCCTCTTCATAACAGTAATATGGTTTTCTTCAAACCAGTCATTCACAAGTTAAGCGGTATGCTTAGGATCGTTATCATGTTGGAAGATGCATAACAAGGGCATAATCTCCTCAGAATTAGAAAGCATGGCAATTTAGAGAATCTCCAGGTACATGGAACGATACATTATTCCATTATTCTTGTGAATTGGCCCGAATTCTGCACTTGAAAAATATCCCCAGACCATTATGTCGCCTCCGCCGTATTTGATTGTACCCTGCCTTAGTGAACCGGGGATCTAGTCGTTCGCCCTTCGGCCTCCAAACTATCCGAAATCCATCAGATTCATTTAAATTGAACTTGGACTCATTTGAGTAGAGCCACCTTTTCCATTTTATTGCTGTCCAGTTAAGACGTACCTTTGCAAACTCTAGTTTTGCAAGTCGATTTTTTGGAGAAATAAATGACTTTTTGATTGCTCCATATGATGAAAGACCACCATCAACCGCTCTTCGCAGGATCATCCTACATGAGATATCTAAGCTAAGCTTGTTTCTTACACTTGTTGATAATATGAAAGGTTCTGTTTTATAAACCTCATGATTCTATTATCTTCGCGACAGATGGTTTTTCGGGGTCTACCACCACTAAGAATTGCTTGAACGTTACCCCAAACACGGAATCGGCTTAAATTATGTGAAAAATCACTGTATGGCTTATGCCAAGTTCATGGGTAATTAATGCTACTAACTACTACTACTAATACTACTATCACCGTTATCAAAATCGGACAGAATTTATTCTTTCTCCAACGTGGAATGCTTATTGGGCGCCATTTTATTACAATTCAATCAATTCAAATTATACTGACCGATCATGTTTACAAAAACAAATGGTTATATTGTAGCATATTGCAAACAAACTGTAGTTTTTCTTGATAAAGGGTGCTTGTGCTTTAGTTTTGTCCAGGTGGTTTCTTGTGAACTCCGATACTATTTGTGGTTTTTTGTTTATGTTAAAGGTTAAAGTAATTTTTTTACTTGTGAATTAAAAACTAATGTACTTTGTATAAAAAACAATTAAAATAAAAAAATTATCATACGTTTTTCCATTATTACACAGCTTTTTTCATGGCATTATAATTTCGTGCTTTAGTTTTGGCCAACACTGCATGTATGACCCGAAAAATCGAATGCGAAATTCTTTTAGGATTCGACATGGTGCTAGAAAGTAGAACACATTTTCTCTCGCTTTCAGTTAATCTTTGTAGATGCACCAACATGAGCATAACATTGTTGCATAGGCCAAGCCGATTCAACTGGGTTGAAGTCACAATCCCGAAGATTTTTGATTTTCGAGATTTAGATTTGTCGGGATTTTGGATTTTCGGGATTTCGGATATTCAGGATTATGGGCTTTCGGGATTTTGATTTTCGGGATTCTGTCCGACTCCCGATTCAACTTTGTACATCAGGATCCTGAAATTAAATAATAACAGTCTGAAAAACGGTTCGCTAATTGCACAGCTTTTAGAGATGAATACAAAGCATAGTCTTGCTTCTGAATTAACTTGCAGGCTAAAGTTTAGGGTAAAACTACATTTTCTACTAAGCTTACCCCTTACCTCGCCCATACTCGGAAAGAAAAGGAGAAACAGAAGTTCTACATTTCCCCTTCAGGAGAAATTTTCGCTCAGATTTTTACTAGTGGGGTAGAATTCAAAAGCTGCCACGGGTGTATTTATCGAAGGACAGGAGCTTACTTCTGGGTAGTTATCGCTCTGTCTTTAAATGATTACGATAACTTAATCATATTAAGTGTCTTTAACCTGTCTGGGGATGACGAAATTTAACTTTGGGAATGTTTCTTTTATTTATTTTTTGGGCTCAAGGGAGTACTGCTATAATATTAGGATAATAATGTTGGCCAGCGCAGGTAGTAAGGAAAACTAAGGTGGGAGTCCATATATATTATTTACAATGAGCAACTTAAATCTTGATAACTTGAAGATAGTGAGTATTACTTAAACATCAAAACATAGGATAGTTAGTACGATAATTAAAAAGTAGGTAACTAAATTAGTGGCCTCGTTCGACTGAGGTTATGATTTCCTTTTGAGCAAGCAACATAGGTATTTATTAAATCGAAACGTTAAACTTCGACATCAAAGTATGTACATACATTTTAACAGAGTTAGGCGAACAACTTCAGCGAATATGCGACGTGAAACTAATAACGAAACATTAACAATCTCAAAGGAGTAGTAATTTAATAACAACAAGATAAGTTGAAATCGGATTACAGTTTGGTTCGGTTAAGTTAGTTTGTCGCCCAGTGCAATTCAAAATATTGCAATATTGTACCTCTAGACAGAGTATTGTACGAGATCGTGTTTCGGGATTTGAAACATTCCTAGCTCCAGCTAGTGTGATACTTTACTTTAGGTGGCACTACAGCTCGGGGTGAACCTGGGCCTGCTTCTCGCAACCATTTGTGTGTGCGTGTTATAATTTGGCAGGAATGGAAGGGACCTACAGTTTTTTGCCGACTCCGAACGGCATTCGAGGAGCTCATTGACAAATGATACTCTTTGATTGCTTATCAGACATTCGAACGAGGTGGCACCGTGAAAAAAGGTGCCACCTTGGTGTTGAACCCGGGCAGCATTGTGTAGAAGTCAAACGCACTTACCACTACACCACGGTGCTCAGTGTGATAACGTTTCAGTAATAATTCGTCATCTAGTTGCACAAGTTACATATGTGTATTTGCATGTATATACAAATATATGCTACAACAACACCCACTATATATGTATATACTATACATATTTATACATGCATGAGCTCACAGCAGCAATATCGCAAATATTTGGGGATCGTGGGAAAACAGGTGCAGCTGCAGCTGCTTTGCACTTGACTAATGTTATGTTGTAGATGTTAATTTTTGTTGTTTGGAATTAGCATAAAACTGTATGTATTCTTGACATAAAGATCGTCACATCGTCAACCAAGTCGCTTTGGTTACTGATTGTTTTGTGTTAATTATGTTAATTATGCATCGTTTATAAAAATTTTAACTTACGTGCTTAAATTAACAAATTAAAATTAACAAATATGTTGTTTTTTTGTTCGTTTGAATGTTTTCTAAGTAAACATAACTGCCTTTTTTAACCCACCCCAGACTGCTTTTTTTGCCTTTCTGGTGCTATTTGTCAATGTTTTGCTGTCCACTTGTTTCTAACAATACGATTTGTCCTTGCTCACACAAAAGAAATTTTAGTGACCCAACGTTTACTTACTTACTTAGTTGGCGCTACAGCTCGAGGTGAACCTGGGCCTGCTTCTCGCAACCATTTGTGTGTGCGTGTTATATTTTTGCACGAATGGAAGGGACCTACAGTTTTTTGACGATTCCGAACGGCGAGTTGAGAGCTCAATCGTGACAAATGATACTCTTTGATGCTTGTCAGACATTCGAAAGAGGTGGGCACTGTGAAAAACTTTTAGGTGTTTGCGGCGGGATTCGAACCCAAGACCGCTGGCTCAGTAGTCCGAAGCACTAACCACTTGCGCTACGGTGCCCAACGTTTAAGAGCCAGTTTTTCCCTCGTGTGAACAAGCACATAATTGCACACGTTGCTTGCACTAGCGTGCATATAAAAATATCCATACACATCAATACAACCCTAAATACATTTCTGTATCCAAATATATGTACAATGCTTTTCCTCTTTAGCCATACGTGCAATCTCAGGCATTTGCCGCATTTACTCACTTTTCATCTGACAAAAATTGTTAGACATCTGTGAAGTATTTTTTCGTAAATGTGTGCCTTTTCATCTAGCTTCATATTTCGTGCCATACTGGTCATACTAATGTGGTTTTCGATTGGGCAAAAAAGTACTTTTTTTTTGCTCGAGATAAATTTTCGTGAATCTCGATTCCAACTCGAAATTCAGACCTACTTGCACTTACACCAAAAAATTTTATACGAAATTTAAAAGCTTGCACATCAAAATGCTATCAATCAACACAATTATTATCAGAAACTCCGCACAAGATGTAGAAAATATAAAGTGTAGGTATTTAAAATTGTATTAATTACACAGGCCTGCGATGGTTTTCCACCGACAAAACTTTTTAGCTTTTTTCATAGGTATCAGGTACTAATAAAAGAAAATAATATTTAAAAAATTCTATCACGTAAATTTTTTGACAAAAATATTTTTTCAGTTTTCTTAGTACTATATATAAGAGTTAGTTTCCAATTTCTGGGTTAGAAATATATATTAATGGTATTGTTGATATTTTTATTTCTCACTACTTGTTTTTTATGATGATTAGAAGCATAATTTAAAGCTACGTGTGTCGCTTGTTATATATTATAAGAAATAACTTCTTATTTCTACGATTTTTGTGTGGTAATAACAAAAAAAGTCTTACTAATGGCTTCTCTTTTTGAAATTAAAAAAAAATTGTAAAGCAAAAGTATGTAAAGGCACTGGCCTTATAAGCTATCATAACCCGTTCTGTAATAACAATTACTTGGTGTCCAATATGGACAGATGTAAAGAAATAAAGGAAACAAAAAAAAAAATGGCTTCTAGGAAATGTGTTGATTCTCCAGAGCCTTCTAGGAAATGTGTTGATTTCATAAGCCTTTTTGAATTCGCCAGTCTCTTAAAACTTGTTTAAAACTAATGCTGATCGTGGGCACCGTAGCGCAAGTGGTTAGTGCGTCGGACTACTGAGCCAGCGGTCTTGGGTTCGAATCCCGCCGCAAACACCTAAAAGTTTTTCACAGTGCCCACCTCTTTCGAAGAGTATCATTTATCACGATTGAGCTTCCCAACTCGCCGTTCGGAGTCGGCAAAAAACTGTAGGTCCCTTCCATTCGTGCAAAAATATAAGACGCACACACAAATGGTTGCGAGAAGCAGGCCCAGGTTCACCTCGAGCTGTAGCGCCAAATAAGTAAGTAAGTAAGATCGTTTTAAAACTAAACATTTACTTTTATATTTATTATATTTACTTTTTTCATAAAACCTGTTCCAATATCTGTTAATATGGATATCTTGCATACAAATAAATTTCGATGTGCTGTGCGCCACAGCTCGGGGTGAACCTGGGCCTGCTTCTCGTAACCATTTGTGTGTGCACGAATGGAAGGGAAAGGGAACTACAGTTTTTTGCCGACTACGAACGGCGAGTTGATATTGAGAGGGTCATTGACAGATGATACTCTTTGATTGCTTGTCAGACATTCGAAAGAGGTGGTTCCGTGAAAAAACTTTTAGGCTTTGGACCCGGGCTAGGATTAAACCCGGACAGCATTGCGCAGTAGTCCAACGCACCTACGACTACACCACGGTGCTCACAAAAAAAAAATCAATTAACTTAAGGCCCTGACCCATAGAATCCGTCAATGCCGCTGCGTTCAACGTTGACGCTGACGTTGGCGCATGACGGAAAGATCCGTCCCATAGAATCCGTCGCATACCAGCGCTGAAAGGATTACAGCCGATGACATTTTGCTATTGCTGAAAGCAGAGCTGTCGTTTCGGTAATTTTTTGGGTGCTTAATTTTTGATAACATGGTGGTACTTTTAGGATGAAGGTACATAGTACCAATATTCACATATGAGAAAAATTATGAAAATGGTAAATTGTTTGGAATCAGAAACAAAATTATCTGAAGCTCACTAGTTTCGATTTTTTTCTTTTTTGAATTTTTCAGTGTATGTTCCTATCGATTGCCGGCTGATTTTTCAATCCAAACATAATTTTATCATGGCCTTTGGAGTTTTCTTACCAATGTCTTACCAATAGAGTTCTATTATTTGGTATAAGGACCTGACATTGCAATCACTTTTTTTCATCTCGAACAGTTTTTATCGCTCCAGTATATATTATCATTTTCCAACCGACTAAGAAAGCACTTTTTTTTGCTCGAGATCAATTTTTGTGAATTTCGGACTCAACTCGAGATTTACACCTACATGCACTAATACCAAAACATTTTATACGAAATTTAAATGCAGCACATCAAAATGCTATGAATTAATACACATATTATCAGAAAAAAAATAGAAAAAAAGTATATTTACAATTGTATTTATTATTTTTCTTTTTTTATTTATTTCCTTTTACGAACAAAATGTCAAATGACACACTAATACAATTGCAGAAAAACAGATCAATCTCATTTGTTTTCTATTCAGCACGAAAAATCTGAGACCTGAGAGCAAACTCTGCAAAGCCCAAATAAAAACGACATAAGGCAATTGTAGTACGGACTGCAGATGGGTATACAGAACTACTATTGTAATACGACCGACAACACTGGCTGAAAGTGTTTTCTTTTCAAGCTGATGTCAGCTGATTGTCAACATCGATGACAGTTTCTCTATATTTCTCTATGCTTCCACCAATTAAAATGCATACTCTCAATTTGTAAATGCGTGAACTATAATATGTGAAGGTGTGCACTTCAATGCGTTAATGTGTGAACACCCAACGCACAGCGCAGAGAAAAAAGTAGAAAGTAAACCTACTTTCTGCGCTGCGTTTTTATGTGCGTTGGTTATGGGCCACCTTCCATAAGAAAACGTGTATTCTATCGAGCTGTCCGTTAAAAAGGATGAATAAATACACAACGGATTCTATGGGTTGGGGCCTTTAACAAATCGTTAATATTGAACTGAATTCATATGAAGGTACCCGGGTACCTTGTCACACGGATTAAGGTGTTTTTTTCTTCACACACATAAGGGTTAAAGGGTATTTTGCCCCAGTGTGCGTCGCATCATTCTTAATGTGGCAAAGTCTTTTAAGTTTCTGATATTTTAAACATAAATTAAATACATTCATTAATAATGCGTGAGTATAAGTGTTGAAAATATCTACGAGTATTGCATTCACTTCGATAACAAAATGGATTTGATAACCACTCATTGTTTGCCAAACAATATATTTTGTTTCGAATAGTTAATGTTTATAGTTTTCTATTGAAATTTTGCATAAACTGTTCTTACTTACTTACTTACTTAGGTGGAGCTACAGTCCGGGGTGAACAAAGGCCTCAACCAACAACCTCTTCCAGTTAGCCGGTCCTTAGCTAGCCGCCTCCAGTTGCGCACGTCAAGTTGGCTGAGGTCTTGTTCTACTTGTGCGCGCCACATTAGGCGAGGTCATCCTCTGCTGCGCTGACCTTCCGGGTAAGAGTCGAATATTCTCCGAGCCGGAGCGTTGATGTCCATACGCTCTACATTTCCTAGCCATCTTAACCGCCCAATGTTCGCTATATCGGATAGCAAATCGTGACCACCGTTCGCTATATAGAGATACTAATGTAAATTTGAAAAGCGTTCGTTAAATCGAAAATTCGCTATATCGGGTATTCGTTATATTGGACGTCCACTGTAATTGTATGTTTGAAATTTCTGAAGCATTTCGATGAACACCATGTTGTTGTAACTGTGTTGGACTACTACGCAATGCTGCCCGGGTGCAATCCCAGCAAAATACCTAAAAGATTTAAAGAGTATCATTTGTAATGAGGAGCTTCTCAACTTGCCGTTCGGAATCTGCACCTTCCATTCGTGTCAAAACATAACACGTACACACAAATGGTTGTGTGAAGTAGGGGCCCTGGTTGACCCCGAACTGTAGCACCACCTAAAGAAAGAAGAATTGGCAAATGGAAATAATGAAAAACTGCTTATTTATCATTATTTCCAATTGCTAATTTTCTTATTGACCTAAAAATACGTCGTTTGTCAATTTCAAATCGACAAGTGGAAACCTAGCATTATACATACATAGTTCCCATTTTGGAAGCCAAGTGCCACCTAAAAAATTATGTTCCATTTGAACTTTTTTTTATTTTAATAGCATTAGGGTTTGCGATTTTATTTAATTCTATAATTGCATCCTGTTCCTGTTCAACTTCTTTCTTGGTTCACTGTATATCCTATCCAGCATAATATTATTCGTACCACGGCTAAACTACGTGTATTATACATGTGAGCACATGCAGTAGCAGTGTGTATTGGGTTACCATACGTCAGGATTTGGTCTGACGCGTCAGGCTTTTAAGGTTTCTGTCAGGCTCAGGCCAGGCTTCATGCTTTGTCAGGCTTTTTAATTTTTTTGACTTATTTACTGCAATAAAATTTTAACGAATAACAAATATCATAGAAATCAAATTGTTGCTAAATGCATCCAAATATGAAACGAAATAACAACCAAATATCCCTCCATAATTGAAGAGAGAACCAATAGTGAAGTTTTATGTCGTTTTCGATTGGGCTTTTCAGATTTTGCTCTCAGATTTCAGGATTTTCGTGGTGAATGTATAACAAACGAGATTGATCTATTTTTCTGCAATTGTACTAGTGTGTCATTTGACATCTTGTTCGTAAAAGGAAATACATAAAAAACTTTTTAGTATGCCGCTAAATAATTTCTACTTCGCAACGTTCCTATGAGAAATTTCATTCGAACACACATAAAAGTGACAGTTTGAATAAAAAAAAATTATAAGTCTAATTCCATATTAAATATTTAATACGAAGTTCGGATAATTTTAAATTTAATACGAGGCGATACCGATAAAGTGGGCTTTATGACGACAATAAATATAAAAACGTTTAGTTCCGTGCTAAAATAATTTTAAAGTGTACTTTAAGTGACTATAATTTTGCGCCAATTTCTTTATATTTTTTTAATTTTTTACGGAGTTCTGATAATATTTTGGTTGATTGAAAATATATTTTGTTTTGGTTTCAGTGCAAGGAGGTGTAAATCTCGAGTTGAATCCGAGATTCACGAAAATGGATCTAGAGCAAAAAAAGTGCTTTTTTTGGTCGGTTAAAAATGAAAATTGTAATAGAGCGCAAAAATTGCTCGAGATAAAAAGTGTTTTTTTTTTGCCCAATCGATATCGTTATTAGATACCGTGCTGTTCAAACAATTTTGCTGAAACTATTTTTTTCAAAGTTTGGCGAATTGTTTGCAATAACTACATATTCTGTAATGAGGTTTTTTTTTCTTAGGCATTTTCAAACGTTTCATGACCCTTTTAAAGTGTTCGAAATTTTTACCTGTGGTCAGTGAAGCGAAATGCTTTTGGAACTGGTTTTCTTTGGGTACCTTGTTCAATTTTGATTAAAAATGCAAACTGCTTATTGCAGATTTTTTTTTTTATTCCTTCATAGAAACATTGTCCATTAAATCAGTACTTTGTTGGACCTCCTCTTGCTTTTATAACTGCTGTACATCTGCGTTTCATTGACTCAGATAGGTTTTTCCATGTGGATACAGGTATGGTGTTCCAAAGACGGACTAGTATACATATGTTTAGGATTTTCATTTCACACTGGATGCACCTTTGCAATGTTAAGTTTCAAGATTGACCCGATATACTCAATTGGATTGAGGTCTGTGCTGTAGAGTAGGGAGGCCAGCTTAGCACATCAACATTAATTTCTTCGAAGTTTAAGAAATAAAAAAAATACAAATGTAGTTTTTAATCAAAAATGTTTGCTTATTTTAAAGACTAGTACGGTGCTCGCGATAAACTAAATTTCTGCCGGTCTCCAAAATTCACATAAACCGAAGATAATAACAGTCAGAAATACATCACTGTTATTATCCACTGAAATCTTGATTCGATTCCGACGGTTTTGGAGCACAAAAAAAATACCTTCCACTGGGGTCGTCACTTTTTCGGCCGCGTGGAGCCTTTGCTTCTGCTGGTAGTCCGGGTCTCACGATATTTTTTTCAAATTCCATACCACAGCTCGTTTGGCAACATTAAATCTTTCAGAAATTTGACGTGAAAGACACAAAATATTAGATTTCCACTCCAACCTGTTTTTCCCCTTTTTTCTTTTTTGTTTTTTTAATTATTTTGGTTCATCTTGGACGGTTATCACGAGCTAAATGCACCTTTCATATTCAGAATTACATCGACATTTGTGTACTAATTGAATGACATTTTGCTACATAGTGCAGAAAATATCGTATCACATTGTCATACCTCAGCATCAACATCAATATATGGAAATTAAGTTTATGACTGTTAATTTGTTTTAAATAAAATGTTTTGTTAAAAGAATTTAATTTGTTTTTGTCAGGCTTTTTGCTCCAAAATCAGGCTTTTCTCTCTTAACTGTCCGGCTTTTCGAATTTTTTTGATGGTAACCCTAAGTGTGTATGACGTGTCCACCATCGCCTCGAATGTGGTAACCTGAACTCCGCTTATTGCATTATTACATTCTTTCTGCTCAGTCAGCTCACGTGCGCTATACATTTCATTTATATGGAAATTATTCAGATTTATGACTTTAAATTAATAGTGGTCATTAAAACTAATCGGTTTTGTCTAAATTGTTAGGTAATTTTTCCATCGGCATAATGTGGTCAAACATGGCGTGATTAATTTAAGGCAGGCGGGTGAAATAGTCTTAATTTTTTCATTTTAACCTTCCGAACACAACACAATTCAAATATCTTTAAAGGGCAACAGGGATGATGCATTACCCCAGTAAGGATCTACGCAAACAAAAAAAAAAAAAACTTTTAAGGATATAAATATAATATAATATCTAATACATATAATTATTTAAAGAAAACACTTCATGGACATTTAATTAAGAAAACAAAAAAAAAAAGGAAAGAATATTTTTTTAAATAACTGTAACTCCCGTATTATTCACTCTGTTTAAAAACAAGGTCTGAACGCTTTTAAACCACATAAATAAACCTAAGTTAACCAGGCGTTTTTAAACCCCAAATGTGTGTATAATATTCACTCGGTTTACGTGGTTTAACCCTTTGGTTTATTTTTATTATTTATTAAAATACGATTTTAACCCTGCAAAAAGTCGAATTTGAGATTTTGGACGGGAAATATTTTGTTTTTTTTTTTCAATTATTTTGTGTGTTTTTCAAAAAGTTTTATAAAGTGATAGAGAAAATGATAAAAATGTCTAAACATTATAGGTATGTATATTATGTATATTATATTAGTGTATTGGATGTGTTCGATGATGATTGCCAGTGCTTTGAATACAAATGTCACAAACAAATTGACCAAGTATGGAAGTAAATTATTATTAATATTATTATTTTATTTATATCTGTATTGTATAATGTTAATAACAAACGTGATTTTAAGAAGTAAATGTAGAACATGGCAATAAGTGTCGTCTGTCGAAAAAAATTGACATTAGTTAACTCTTACAAAATTAAAAATATCAAAAATTCAAATGTAGTAACTACAGACTTTCCGATGGCCGACAGTTCAGTCGGGCTTTTAATCAGTATGAAAATATATGAAAGTGCGCACACTACAACGATTCGATATCGGCCGATAAATAAGTTTGATATTCTACACGATTGCCTTCAAAATAACTTTATTATAACTATATCAGCAAACTATCGCCCGACTACTGAAATCAGTACGGCGCTCTTCGACGTGCGCACAGCACACTACAGACTATAAAGTCGGCCGATTTTTTTGATAGCTCAGTTTGCTCTGAGTTTTAAATTAATTTTCTTTAAGTTCTGGATATTTCGTCGTATTTAAATATGGAATTATGGACATACAGTCGACTCTCCCTAAGTCAAATTTTCACGGGATACCAAGATTTGTTCGAGTTAGAGAGAGTTTTGCAAAAATTCGAGTAATAGAGAGAAACATTTATTTTTGTTTTAATTGTCTGTTTTAATATACATAAACAAACCTGTTGACTTCGCAATAATTCATATAGCTTACTTTTTTTTTAATTGATCTAGCTACAAACATGCACATAAAGACTGCATCAGCTCCGTTGAACTGGCTAGAATCCCAGCTGGAATCTTACTAAAACAAGTTCTTTTTATATACATACGCAGATAGATCCATTGAAAAACCTGTTTTGCATGCAACCAACAACACAAAGAAAAGGATACCAATGTTTTTTTTGCGTTGTAACTTTTTGAAAAACTGTATCTTTGTATGGAGGTACCAAGAATATGAACAGGAAGAAACACGACAGCTGACGATGATAGCACACGCGATGCTACATGTATTTAGGATATTGAAGTGTGTAGGTAGGTGTGGTTGGTAGTTGTGTATATACTCAAATACGAATTCCGAACGGGTTATGACTTTTATTTTGTTTTGTGCTAAACAAAATTCAAAAAGATGTCAATAATTGAGAGAATGTGTTCGAATTAGAGAGAGTGACGACTTAGAGGGAGTTCGACTTAAAGAATGGTTTTTGTATGGAAAATTGAAGGGAATGATAAAATATGGCGAAAAACGTCGAGTTAGAGAGAACTTCGACTTAGAGAGAGTCCACTGTATTTAGGCGTAAAGCAATGATTACGTCTCTGGAACATTTTTTATTAACTATAATTAAGCGACTATGCAAGGCAAAGTGTGTTTAATGACTAGCAATAGCAAATCGTTCGAGAACAGTCGGCCGATTGTTTGTCTAGTGTGCGCGCTCACTACCAACCCGACTATTTAATCGGCCCAGTGTGCGCACTAACCAGCCCAACCTGAACAAGCTATCGGCCGATAGAAAGTCTGTAGTGGCTCTTATGCCTGAGAAATAATTATACAATTATAAACATAAATACTAAGTTACATATTACTATAAAAGTTTTTATAGCTTAAGGCATAGGCAGGAAGTAAATTAAATAATAAAATACTATCACAAATGTTTTAATTGTTGATTAAATAATAAATTGTTATCAATGAATGGATTTAATTAATTTTGATTTGATTCAACTTATTGTCGGCAACGATTTCTGGCCAATAGTTCGGCGAACACTTGGACAAATGCAATGAGAGCAATTTGGCGTTGCCTCGGTTGTAGTACCGGCGCTGATAAAGGCGGTACTGCTTTCATGGCCACTTGGTCGTGTCTGGCAAAGGTAAATCGCCCCGCTGATATTGCCACGTCGATGCAGATGTTGTGCAACATGTGCAACGTACAGAAACTACTTTTTAAATCAATAATTGTAAATGCTTCAGTTGCATACCGAACATGAAGAAATGCGTGATTTCAGCAGCCCATATGAGCGTCCGACGACGTGTGCGCTTAGTGAGTATCGCTCGCTGATAGTTTTTCTCAGCATCACTCACTTGCGCCCCGCGCAGGTGATGTGTGAACGGCGAACATAACAAGTTAAATGTGCTGCCGTAGCCGCCATTGCCAACAATCAAATATCCCTCACATTCACCAAATGATTAACTTAGGTATTTGCCGCGTATCAAAATCACACGCCGCCTCACCACTTCATATGGTACCGAAAAAGAATTCGCTCGATTTCAGACCATGCGGTGATTATAGGTGGCTTAATAACGTTACGATACCGGACAAACACCCGATTTCAAATGCTCAAGATTGTTCCGTTAACCTCGATGGCTGCGTGATTTATTCAAAAATTGACCTGGTACGCGCATACCATCAAATACCGGTCGCAGAGGAAGATGTGCACAAAACTGCGGTTATAACGCCTTTCGGGCTTTTTGAATTTCTCAGAATGCCTTTCGGGGTACGAAATGGCGCACAAACCTTCCAGCGTTTTATGAACAGCGTTTTAGGCGATCTTACATTTGTTTTTATCTACTTAGACGATATACTGATTGCGAGTAAATCCGTCAAAGAACATAAAGAGCAACTACGTTTAGTTTTCCGTAGACTACAAGAGCATGGTCTCAATGTTAATGTAGCAAAATGCGTACTTGGGGTAGTCGAACTAGATTTCTTGGGCTATACCATTTCCAAACGCGGAATAGTTCCTTCGCAAGAAAGAGTAAAAGCCATCAATGAATTCCCAAAGCCTGGATCGATAAAACAATTACAGCGTTTCCTGGGCATGATAAACTTTTACAATCGTTTTATGCCAAATATGGCGGCTCAAGCAAAATCACTTTACGAACTTCTCAAAAACACCAAAAAGGAACGAAACAGCAAGAAACCAATCTTTGACTGGTCCAAAGAATGCGACGAAGCATTTCAGGCCCTTAAAAATAACCTAGCCCAGCAAACCATGCTGTTCCACCCAAACCCTCAGGCGCAGATCAGTATCTCGGTAGATGCTTCTAACGACGCCATCGGAGGAGTTTTACAACAGTATCAGAATAGCCGTTCGGAACCCTTAGGTTTTTTCTCCACACGTCTGAGCCCGGCCGAAAAGAAATACTCTACGTTCGATCGCGAACTACTCGCAATTTTTAAGAGTATAAAGCACTTTCGGTACTATGTGGAAGGTAGGCAGTTTACCGTTTTTACTGACCACAAACCACTGACAAAAGCGATATGCTCTAAAACAGAAAAATCGCCTCGTCAAACGCATCACTTGGAATTCATAGCAGAGTTCACGACCGACATCCGCTATATCAAAGGCATACAGAACATCGTCGCAGATACGTTATCTAGATCCTATGTAGAAATAATCGATTTCAGCAACGTTAGTATCCCTACTCTGTTGAAAGAACAAGAAAATGATGAAGAACTTAAGATCCTGTTAGACAAACCAAACCTCTCAATTAGACTTGCCAAAACATTTATTCCGATTCATGACGTAGAAATATGGTGTGAAACATCTTGCGGAAGAAATCGCCCTTATGTGCCAGAAATCTTCCGGAGAACTATTTTCAATAATCACCACAAGCTTTCGCATCCGGGCACCAAAGCAATGCGCAAAATAGTCGCGACTAGATACTTTTGGCCTAAAATGAACAGTGATATAAATAGATGGACACAATGTTGCATTTCTTGTCAAAAATCAAAAGTCACCAGGCATACCGTTTCACAACATGGAAAATTCCCAATTCCAGAGGGTAGATTTTGCCATGTACATATGGACTTGGTCGGTCCGCTTCCACCGTCGCAAGGTTTTACTTATCTACTCACTATCAAAGACCGATTCTCATCGTGGCCCGAGGCCATCCCCATAAAAAACATAAGCGCCCCAACCGTTGTTTCTGCTTTCGTTCACAACTGGGTTTCCAGATTCGGAGTCCCACAGACAATTACGACTGATCAAGGAACCCAGTTCGAATCACGTCTGTTTCAGGAAATTTCCGAAACACTTGGTACAAGAAGAATCAGAACAACAACGTACCATCCACAAGCAAATGGCTCAGTGGAACGTTTTCACAGACAGCTTAAAGAAGCCTTACGGTCACATGAAGACAAACTTAATTGGTTTTCAAACCTACCTTGGACTCTTCTTGGCATTCGATCTACAGTAATTGATGATTTGAATGTCACACCAGCCCAACTACTATACGGACAAAACTTACGGTTGCCGGCAGAGTTAATAGAACCCAAACCAACGAATACGTTTTTGAACTCTTCGACAGCCCGTGAAATCACCCAAGCCATCTCCCAAGTTCGACCTTGCCCCAGAAGAACACGCGAACAAAAATACATATTCGTTCCAAAAGACATGAAATCTTGTAAATACGTTTTTGTCCGGGATGAGGTGAGCAGGGGAAGCCTTAATCCACCGTATAAGGGACCATTCGAGGTAGCCAACCGAAACGAAAAAACATTCTCTGTCATAATCAACGATAAAAAGCAAGTAATCTCTATTGATAGAATAAAACCGGCCTTCAATACGAAAGAAGACATATCACCAACTAGTCCGAAATCCAGCGTAACCTTTCACCTACAATAACGAAAAGATAAAGTGCTCATTGTTAATATATACAACCTTCTCAAATTTCTAGAATTAACCATATGAATAAAATGTAAAATGTAAACTCGCTGTATTCAATAAGTATTAAACACTGTATTAAGCAAGAATCAAACTGTATTAAATAACATATTACTAAAAAACTAAAAACTGTATTAAATAACATATTACTAAAAACTTTATTAAACTGTATTAAAGGAATTTCAAACAATTGTATTAAATCTTGTAATATTAAAGAACTGTATCAAATGAATATCAAACGACTGTATTAAATAAGTATTAAAAAGTTTCACATGTATTGTAACCACTTTTAAATAGTATTGAATTATTGGATTAAATAGCATTGAATAATCGTAGAAAAAATTATAATTTTAATTTCACATTTTTATCTATAAAAAATATTTTGTAAACTTTTTTACGGCGGAGATTGATGTAGCACTGAATTCCATACATACTTTCCAATCGTGCTGTACAAGAGTTCGCTCCCAATTTTCTTATCGTACTGTACTAGAATTCAATAAAGATAGAAAGGTAAAAACGTCAAAGGTGGACGAGACAGAACAGATCAAGATCGCCAGAAGAAAAACAAAAACCACGAGGCGACGAGGCGACGATACAGTGCGTAGTGTTAAGGTTGTATTTAAGAGAATTGTGTAAAATAAAACATATTATTAAATGTGGATAAAGCGTATTAATTGCAGCCACACCAGCTTCAAATTGGTATTGCACAGCCGAATTTCTGAAAACAGTGGAGTCATAAATGTCGAGCCGATCAGCGAGCGATGACGTTCTGTATCCGCAAATTTTCATCGGATATTGTCTGGGCATTCATCGAGAAATATCCGTGCTGATTTCGAAATGCTTGCTTATTTCTCCACCTGAACTGTTTCGAACGTGGGTGCAATCAATGTCACTGATGCACCGCGGAAAATCAGCAGCGCCGAAAATGCTCCCGCCTTTGTCAAACGCTCATGCTCGGTTTAAGGCATTTGAACGATGGCATCGAAATGTATATTGACTATTGTTAGCTGGAAAATGCTTATATAATCGGCGCAAATCGCCATTGATATAGTCGCAAACTATGACGTGCAGATGACAAAACGGTTCTTTGTGAAGCCGGACGTATTTCCGAAAATCTACGTCGTCAAAATTGTAGACTTTCGCGCGGTAAGGACGTTGCACCAAGTGTTCTGATTGTCACACATCTTCCTCCTCTCATGACGACGAAGAGGACATCATTATATCATCAATTTCACGTAAAAAAACACTTCTAAACAGCAGACAGAACACAATCAAATACAATAAAAATTAAAATAAAAATACCTCCTATCCAACAAATTGTACTTCAAATGACACGAATTCCACTTTGGTTAATATCTGATTGAAAATGAGTGAATATTACGAAATTCATTTAAGCCTTACGAAAATCCTGCGGATTTATTGCTTACACTGAAAGGATATTTTTTGCTGCTGTAAGAAATTTTAACCCTTTGTTGACCGACGGTACTTATAAGTACCACCATGTTTAACTTCAAATGAAATCCCTATAAGAAAAAATTTAGACACTAAGACTAAACAAGGCTTTTAAGTACATATCATATTACCTCTATAAAAAATGTTTCTTTATGTATGTTTACCTTATTTAAGCCACAGACATAACGGTTTTTCTGACAGCATAATGGACTTTGAAGAAAGTAATTTAAATCGATTTCGAAACTTACAAACTAAATTGGTATTTTTACACAGTTTCGATCTTTAATTTTATTAAATGCTTATGTATTCGTAAGCAAATAATATCATAGTTAAATAAAAAAAAAAAAAACGGTACTTTGGAGACCTTCATATTTCGTCCCCATGAGTCATTGAAAAATTCAAAAATTAGTTTTCCATCTTAAAATATCCTCAACTAAAATATTCTTAAAAAAAAAATGGAGATTATAACTTTTTTTAATAGCTTGGTCAACAAAGGGTAACTGCACGCAGAAAACAATTCATTTCGATGTGAATATTTTAGTGGGATTTGGACATTATAATCCCGGGATTTTCGGGACCAGAAAATGACCGGAATCCCGGGATTGCAAGCGGATGGATGCAGTATTTTTTTCCGGCCTTTCAACCTGTACTTCATATTTTAGACAGAGCATTGCTTAATTTTAGCGAAAAATTCCCTGGAGTCCCTTAACTTGTTTGTACGTTTTCACATCTTTTGTAAGCAATTGTACCAGCTCGCGCCTCTCTGCCGAACAGTGTATTCTACGACCAGCGTTGCCAGATTTTTTTTCGGGCTAAGCAGGATTTTGAAACACTTTGATTAAAAAAGCGGGATTCTTACGTCGAAAGCGGGACATAAAAATATCATAAGTTTTTAATTGCTTATCCTTTTATTTGAGATTCAAATTAAGTTTAAAATGTTGATAGACATAAAAAACCGTGGCTTAGCGCCACCTAAAGTAAGTAAAGTAAGTGTCCCCACTCGTTTTTCGATATATTCTAAGTGTGATGTAGTGAATGAATGCTGAATGAAGTTTGAAAATATTTGAAAGAGAGGAATGAAGAAATGTATTGGAGAGTAGGACTGTGCCTGTCCCGCGCGCAAAAATTAATGTTCGACGCCAAAATCGGGACGTCTGGCAACGCTGTCTACGACCCACTTTAATCGAAAAAAAATAATCGGTTTTACTATAATACAATCTGATTAAACATAAAATAGAAGCTTTTAGCTTACTTTTCTATAATTTAAATTTAAAAATCATGTAAAAACAAAATATATCTAAACTATGACGTCACGTTAAAGACTTATTGTTGATTGGTACAGTATTACAGTAAAAGTCTCAAAAAGTAATATTATAAAAAAATAGTACCTAAGGAAAATTTTGCTTACAAAGTAAATAAATAAATAAATATTTGGCTTCAGCAGTCCTAGGTAGAACCAAGCCTAGCTTTCCGCAACCATTTGTGTGTGCGTGTTATATGTTTGCACGAATGGAAGGGACCTACAGTTTTCTACCGTCTCCGAACGGCGAGTTGGGAAGCTTACAAAGTAGCACTGCTATTTTTTTGCTCGCCACATACATATACATATGTATGCATTGCTAAAATTGGTTTCTAAAGATCTTTTTATCAAGATATAGCATTTGTAGGGGCGGAGAATTTCTGATTGCAATTAAGATGAGTACCAAGTAAGTTTTGGAGGAACGATATGATGCCCTTAATGTTGTATTTTGGTATAGTTTTAAATTATATCGAAAGGTCTCTGTGAAGGTAGCCAATTTCATCAAGAATGCACCCAGAATAAAATATCAGCTTGGTAAATATTTCTGTCCGGAGACGACAAGAACCATGGAAATACAGCACCGATGTACAAATGTATGCGTAAAAAGCTAGGCTTCGGTTGCTATGGTCTCCTTACACCTTATATTAAATTATTTCTTTCAAATTGTAAACACATGTAAAACATGAATCTTATATCTAGTCGTATTAAATTGCAACACTGCCATCGCATATCCTTCTAATGAACCTCATTTGAGACCTGCGCAAGAACAACACTGAAGTATTCACCATGAAGTCGAAGTGGGGTAAATTGCGGAATAAGAGGCTTTCTCCTTCAGAATATCTGCAAAGTGAAACACTTTTAAGTTCCGCTCTTTGGTTTAGCTTTCTAGTGTGGTTATTGCTATTAATGTCGCAGGTTCCTTTTTATTTTTCATCGGAATAGAATATCGTCTTTAGTTATATTCTCGGTGTTTTGATGAAAACGAAAGGAATTTTCCAATTAACAGATTTTTTTGGAATCTTGGCGCCCAACAACTTTTTGACTGAATGATATACATTCACTGAAATTTAAGTGCTAAATAGTCCGAGTGCAGTTAACTACAGAATCTACATCTGTAGAAATGTGTCACACTTCACGTAAAGCATCATAAAATACATAGAATACATAGAAATACAGTCAACCCTCGTATAACGCGGTAGTTAGGTTCCCGAGAAACAGCGCGTTATACAAAATCGCGTAGTACGATACTTGGGCCACATACTAAAACTGCGATTAGGTTCTGCACAGAAAAAAATGCATCTAAATTTATTACATTGCTTTCAGAAAACTAGCTGAACTATAGTTTTGAGACGAAAACGCTACACAAAAGTTAAAAATAATTATGTTGACAATTAAAAAAAGAAGAAAGTCATCTTTATTGCAAATTTAAAATAATGTTTCATACATATATATTAGACATGATTTTTAACTTAAAAAAATTTACTTCTCTGCAATTCCTTTCGGACGAATATGGAGCTAGAGAACGTTGCACATGCCTTTAAAAATTGTTGAAGCGTTCCATATCTGCGAAGTAATTCTCAAAATTAGCACCCAATCCAATCCTTGGCTTATGTTTAATGTTAATACGTTTGTATCTATCAACAACGTGAATGTGTTAAAAGGGAATTCCCCAAAATACAGGAATGCGACACACATTTTTCGTGTTAGAAAATACTGAGAATCGCGTTATAACGAAACCGCGTTGTAGAAGTACCGCGTTGTAGGAGGGTTTGCCGCAATTTATAAATCCGAGTTGTGAAAGTACCGCGTTATACGAGGGTTGACTGTACTCTATTGAAAATTTACATTTTGTTTGTGAAGCGAATTGAAGCTGATAAAATCTAGGACCAAGATAACCTAACGGTTTTCAATTTTCAAAAAAAAAAAAAAAACACCGATAAAAGTAATTGAAAATATAAATAAAGCTCATTTCGGTGATGTTATGTGGGAACTTTTCGATTTGTGTTTAATCCCTTAAAACTCTTTATATGTTTTTGGATTTAAAACTATCTCGAATTTCGATTTTCTTAATAAAAGAAAAACCCAAGTGGAGTAAACATGTGTATTTTACTTTAAACTTTATCAGTTTATTTATACTATCCTGATTAAATAAATGGGAACAATTTTCGAAGTTTGAGTTTACACTTAACACGGTCAGAGTTTCCTGGTGCTAGATACATAGAACACAACCAAGTTTATGTATAATGTGTTGACTTAAATTAATTAATAATAATATTTTGTACCACACATACAGGGTGGGCCAACTACAAGTTTCTTTTTAAAAATGCAATAAAAATAACAGAATTAATTTTTTTTCTCCATGTATTATGGCTTTATTAGTAAGACAAACATTCCCATTAATTATTATGGAACACAACGTCATTCAAGTGGCTGCCTCGGCTGGCATCGCAGTAGCGCATTCTGTCACTCCAATTTTCAAAGACCTTGTTGATGGTTTGGGTCTGTAGCTCACGGATTACTTGGATGAGATTGGCCTTAAGTGCTTTAATCGTTTCCGGATTGTTGGCATAACATCGGTCCTTCACGGTTCGTCACAAAAAAAGTCCAAAGGGGTTAAATAGCAGCTCCGAGGCGGCCAATTGACATCGCTAAGACGGCTGTTTATTTTATTATTATTATTTTTCACCGGAATAGAATATCGTCTTTAGTTATATTCTCGGTGTTTTGATGAAAACGAAAGGAATTTTCAAATCAACAGATTTTTTTGGAATCTTGGCGCCCAACAACTTTTTGACTGAATGATATACATTCACTGAAATTTAAGTGCTAAATAGTCCGAGTGCAGTTAACTACAGAATCTACATCTGTAGAAATGTGTCACACTTCACGTAAAGCATCATAAAATACATAGAATACATAGAAATACAGTCAACCCTCGTATAACGCGGTAGTTAGGTTCCCGAGAAACAGCGCGTTATACAAAATCGCGTAGTACGATACTTGGGCCACATACTAAAACTGCGATTACGTTCTGCACAGAAAAAAATGCATCTAAATTTATTACATTGCTTTCAGAAAACTAGCTGAACTGTAGTTTTGAGACGAAAACGCTACACAAAAGTTAAAAATAATTATGTTGACAATTAAAAAAAGAAGAAAGTCATCTTTATTGCAAATTTAAAATAATGTTTCATACATATATATTAGACATGATTTTTAACATAAAAAAATTTGCACTTCTCTGCAATTCCTTTCGGACGAATATGGAGCTAGAGAACGTTGCACATGCCTTTAAAAATTGTTGAAGCGTTCCATATCTGCGAAGTAATTCTCCAAATTAGCACCCAATCCAATCCTTGGCTTGGTTTAATGTTAATACGTTTGTATCTATCAACAACGTGAATGTGTTAAAAGGGAATTCCCCAAAATACAGGAATGCGACACACATTTTTCGTGTTAGAAAATACTGAGAATCGCGTTATAACGAAACCGCGTTGTAGAAGTACCGCGTTGTAGAAGTACCGCGTTGTAGAAGTACCGCGTTATAGGAGGGTTTGCCGCAATTTATAAATCCGAGTTGCGAAAGTACCGCGTTATACGAGGGTTGACTGTACTCTATTGAAAATTTACATTTTGTTTGTGAAGCGAACTGAAGCTGATAAAATCTAGGACAAGATAACCTGACGGTTTTCAATTTTCAAAAAAAAAAAAAAACACCGATAAAAGTAATTGAAAATATAAATAAAGCTCATTTCGGTGATGTTATGTAGGAACTTTTCGATTTGTGTTTAATCCTTTAAAACTCTTTATATGTTTTTGAATTTAAAACTATCTCGAATTTTGATTTTCTTAATAAAAGAAAAACCCAAGCGGAGTAAACATGTGTATTTTACTTTAAACTTTATCAGTTTATTTATACTATCCTGATTAAATAAATGGGAACAATTTTCGAAGTTTGAGTTTACACTTAACACGGTCAGAGTTTCCTGGTGCTAGATACATGGAACACAACCAAGTTTATGTATAATGTGTTGACTTAAATTAATTAATAATAATATTTTGTACCACACATACAGGGTGGGCCAACTACAAGTTTCTTTTTAAAAATGCAATAAAATTAACAGAATAATTTTTTTTCTCCATGTATTATGGCTTTATTAGTAAGACAAACATTCCCATTAATTATTATTGAACACAACGTCATTCAAGTGGCTGCCTCGGCTGGCATCGCAGTAGCGCATTCTGTCACTCCAATTTTCAAAGACCTTGTTGATGGTTTCGGTCTGTAGCTCACGGATTACTTGGATGAGATTGGCCTTAAGTGCTTTAATCGTTTCCGGATTGTTGGCATAACATCGGTCCTTCACGGTTCGTCACAAAAAAAGTCCAAAGGGGTTAAATAGCAGCTCCGAGGCGGCCAATTGACATCGCTAAGACGGCTGTTAACACGATTTGGGAATTTGGTGCGCAAAAGATCTATTGTGGCATGGGCTGTGTGGCATGGCGTGAGTTACGATATTTAAGATGTTTTGCGAAGATAAATAAAAACACAAACAACATATGTATTTCCAATACATCATATAAGTTTCTTTATTAATATTAAACAAATACATTTATTATAAACAAATATACAAATCGATAATTTACAAAAGACGGACTTAACTTACGACACGTTACTACAATCAAAAGACTAATTAGGTACCAACTCTCTACATTTTACTTAGAACATGATTGAAAACAACAAATATAGAACGGTAAAACATAACACTAGCCAAGTGCAAGCCATCTGCACTTGCTCCACTCGGCTTTGATGTTGCTGCTGGTGGAGTAAGAGAATGTATGATGATGCATACATTATGTATGTATGTATAGGTGGTTTCTGCTGCGGCATATAACTCGCGCCATCCTGCATGAACTCAGTTTGGAAATAAGTTTTTGATATTTCCCACCGTTGTTCAAGCGTAACTCATTTCGTTCCGCAGAGGTAAGATACTGACTTTCTTTCAAGATTTCGAGCGGGAAACAGCTCTCAGTGTCAAAATAAAATATGATTTAAAAAGAAACCACTAGATCGCCATGAACATATTATGTATATAAAAAATAAATTCTTCACTCTTCATCTGATGCTTTTGCTTAATATACAGGGATCCGCGACCTGATACGTTTAGGCATACATAACTCAAATCATTCTAAAGAAACTTTTCGGATTTAAGACTACCATTGCCAGCCAAAAAACGTTCGCACTTCATTTGGCAATTGGCACATATGTACATATTTATGCATGTCCTGTTTTTTTTTGTCCTCTAGAAATAATTCTGTGTTGTGATGGCGATAGTAAAGATGAATAACTAATTCTGTAGTGTGGACCAAAATACAAAATGGCAGGATTGATATGCTTCAAGATGTCAACAACCATTTCAATCAGCGGATCTATTCCAAGGCAGATAGGACTGATAGCGTAGTTGCCACACTTTTCCTTAATTACATATTTGTTAAATAGCATGAAAAGCATAGCATTACTCATGTCATCGATCCAAAACCAAATACTTGGGATTGTTTCCAGTTAGTCGGTTTGCACTAGGCAAAGCAAATTACGTTAGTATAAAAATTGCGTGGCGTGTACATATGAATATACGTTACTGGAGTTGTGCGAAACACCCCCACAGCGACTCTGGAAACCAGGACATGCTTTTGTTGTATATCTTCTATAGTGTCATAGCAATGAAAATGGGGTTACGACTAACAGAACTTTTTAATGGGAACATTTTAGTTAACGGAACGACAGAATTCCTTTAGTAAATAATCTTAAAGTAAATTATCTGAAATCTAGGTAAAAGACTAATATTCCCAGCCAATAGGAATGTGAGAGTAATATCTGTCTTTATGATATATTCCTACTGGATGTCTACTACACGGATGGATCCAAGACATAATGATGGCATAGGAGCGCGTGTGACTCCCAAATCACTAAAGTGTTTTCCACGCTGAATTTATTTTATTTATTTAGCTTGATGCAAGCAAATAAAAAAACTTTAACAACCTAAGAGACTTAAACTAGACTTAAAACTAACATTTACCAATTCAAACTAATTTTAAGGGATGAAGTTATGAAGAGGAGAGGGAAACTTAAACTACATAACACTTAGGACGAAGAGGTGTAGGAAGATATACTGGAATTAGAGTCAAGGGTGTTCCGTGAGTTGTTGGCCAGACGTAACATTCTGGAGATTAGTTCGGAATGGCCGTAGATGGTGCGGTAGTGACGGAAACGAAAGAGCGGTACAGACCTAAGGTTCCGTGGGTTGGTGTAGAGAGAAATTATTTCCAGAAGTGCGGCTGAATCTTATTAAAAGTTGGTGCATGAAGGGTATGTCTGCTACTTCGCGACGTTTTGGGTTTGCAAGACTTGCCAGATTATTATAAAAGGTTCAAGAATACAAATTGTTTGTCGTTCATAAAGACAAATTGTAAAGGTACATGCCGATCACCAGAGGGATTGCCCGTTACTGGGTAGGGCAGTTTATATATTGCACTAGTAAGTAAATCTACTGCATTCATTTTAAAATTTGAATCTACTGCCAAACAATTAAATCTGCTGCAATTTTTAGAACTTGACTTCAAGATCGAAAACGTTTCTCCCTTTTAGCACAAACGCTTTTTCCAATTTCAACATGTTCTTGTATGTTCTTTTAAGAGTGACTGTTTTATCTTTCTGTTTGTAGTGATATGACTTATTTTCAGTACCGATTGTTTTAAAAAATGGATAAAAAGTAAATATCCATTGAGACGAAGGAACTGTCAATAAAGTTGTGGAAAAACAAAAAGTGTGAGAGCAATTTTCAAAATTGTGAAAAAACCTAGATCTACAGTGTAATATCTTGTACAAGCGCTTGAAAAAAGGTTTCTTGTAAAGACCTAGTGATCGTGGACGACCAAAACATATTTCGACTCCTAAAACAGAACGAAAAATTGTTCGATTAGTCGTTAACGATCCAAAAATTTCTGCGGTAAACATTGCTACAGACCTAAAGACTATTAGAAATTTTTTACATTCAAATGGTTTGAAAGCCTACACCCCCCGAAACAAGCCCCTTTATGTCTGCAGGAAACATTAAGAAACACCTGGAATATACCCAAATGTATATATGTATGTCCGCTAACCTTAAGAGTTCTGGAACACGGTAATTTGCAGCGACGCGTCGCGACGAGACAAAATTCAACATATTTGGGTTTGATGAACGCCAATTTGTTTGGAGGAGACAAGGTACAGCCTTGAATCCGGCGCATGGAAATGCCACTGTTCAACATGGCTCGAGTGAAGTAGGAAACATGGTGTTCGTTGAAACGCGAGCGCACATGGAAATCAATTTTAGGGAAAGGTCAATATGCAGCAAAAATGTTTTGAAAAGCACCCTTCCGGATATACGTATGAGCAAGTTAACCGCCCGATGTAACAAAAACCATACTAACCCACCTGTTCTGCATTCCACTTTTAGTGAATTCAACCACCAAAAGTGGAATTGGGTGTTCTACATTTCGAACGAAATTATGAAATGTGGATTGTATGTTCGAAAGTGAATATTTTGGTGTTCTGCATTCCACTCAAGATGACAGCTGTAAATTCGTGTTCTGCATTCCGAAAATCCTGTGATTTTAGTGAATTGTATTTACTTGAGATTCTTGACGTGAATTGAATTCACATGCCGTTGTAAAGTGAATTAATTAATTAATTTGATGATCAGAATCATTTGGAAAAATGCGAGTAGAATAATAAGAATCCATATTAAAATAATTCGTTTGTTTAATATAGTACTCTAACACAAAAATTAGAGGCAAGAGAGTGTTCACTTGAATTGCATGAAAGAAAATCAAGATTTTGTTAAACTGGACAAAGCGTATACCAAGGATTTGTGGACGGAGTTAGAACAACGATTGAAGAGTGTAGGTCTTCCATCGACTGGATGAAAAATGACAAGAAATTGTAGCTAACAATTTTTATTAACAAAATAAAATATTATATATTTTTAATGGGCGAAGGTGAATGCTTGTTCTATTCAAACAATCTATAATCCCCGGAATCCCTCATAGAAACATCTTTTTTTCTTTCACTTGCGTACTTTCCAGTTCAGTCCACTTCGACCACAACTTGTGTTGCACAATGTTTTACATCTCGCCGAGAACTTCGCTGACTGTAGATCTACCAAGGCGAAGATTAAAATCCTTTCCCACTGACCTTTGATAACATCCTTCAGTCAAAAAAAACGCAGTGTTGTTTCGAGTTTGAGTGTGAGAGAAAATTAAGTTGGTACCATATCTGACTCCACTTCTCGCAGGATATCAACAACCTTACTCACCCTAAAACTGTTTCTAAAAATGCAAAAATCATTAAATAAATTATTTTTCTTCAGTTGTCTAACTTCTGCTTACAATGCTTCGGGAAGATCTAGAATGTTAGATTTATCTCGCAAAATCTTCCTGCGAACTCGCTTCACTCGGTTTTCATCGCGGTTTTCACCAATCATTTAAAACTAAATTGAATCCATTTTTTTAATAAAATATATTTTTCTTAAGTATTTAATTCACTTGCACAAAACAAAAACCAGGAACTGAAAATCTCCAATGATTTTGAAATGATTTGACAGCTGTGTTTGACAATTCAAACAAATGAATTCGAAGTGGATTCTAAAAATTCGAAATCACTCGGAATGCAGAACACTGAATTCCATTCCGAGTGAATTTCAATTTCGGTTTCAATCCACTTTCACTCGAAATGCAGAACAGGGGGGTAAGTATTAAAACGTATATTTTTGTTAATATACTCCGTTCTTATAATGAATTTCCTAAGTGTCCGAGTTGTTTTTCGCTTTGAAAACCACTGTTTTTTTCTTTTTGTGTGTCTTAAATATAAAAAGAAACACATTTTATAAAAAGGAATTAAAACTATTTGGAAAACTTAAAAAATTACGTTTCACGGTTTCACTTGCACCCTCATTGAATTTAAAAGCTTTACGAGTTGCGATTCTATTCAATTTTATAATTATTGCATCCCGTTCTTGCCCAAGTAAGTTATTTGTGTTTATTTTGTTAAAATAACTTGTTTTTCTCTTGAAATCAAAATCTGCCTCGAAAATATTCAATCTACTGCATTTTTTGAGGATATACGAGTACTGCGGACAAATAGCCCTAAAGTGGCAATGCTGAGGTGTCGTTAAGACAGATGTAATATTTAAATTTGGGAAATAATAAAAAAAATAAAAATTGCTTCTTCTAATCGAATATCCCACGTAATTAATTAAACGCGTTCCGCTCTCATTAAAACGGTGCGCTATGTTAGCACAGTCTTAAATCACTAAGCATTAAAGTACCCTCGTTCTGTCATCAACCAATTAATTTTTATATATCTACATAGGTACTCGAGTTTTTCTGTCATCGTTAATTAAGTCTTAGTTGATTTTACTCTTGAAATTTCAATAGAAAGATTTATTCCTAATTGGCACGCTCAAGTGCTAGCAATTCCATACAAACATGTTTAACTATTTAAAAAAAAGAGTTCCGCTTGTTGTACTCGTTCTTCAAGTATCAGGTATGGTACACCAGATGCAAAGGAGAAAACAAAAACTTAAAAAAGGTATGAATGTGTTACAACCCTAATGCGTCAGCAGTTTTAATGAAAGAATCAAAAGTAAAATGTATTTGGGTGGACTGCTTTGTGGCGTGTGATAAAATTGCGTGACTGTGCCTTATTCGATTGCCATTTCCGTAGCGGGAATTGGTATAACACACAATGGGCAGAGGAAAATTCCGTATGCATATTCAATACCCTCGAGGATTGTATATGATGTTAATGAAAAAATAAAGGTTTTAACTATTATTCCCCGGCCAATACCACGTGGTGGGTGGCTAATATTAAACTACACCTTGCGAAATTCATAAAAGAACAAAAAACAATCATAAAACGGAATAACCTTGCGTGCATGGAATTAGTGGATCGGATATGAAAGGCATTTGAATTGTTTGCCGCTCCAGCAAGTTGGTGTTGATTTGATTTTGGGAGCATGTCTCTCTGCAATATGGAGCAGCCTCCATTGTGCTGGTTTCTTTTGAGTTTCTTTGGAGTTGCCTGCATTTGATTCAACTTTATTTAAACCAAGTTGAACCATCAATTTAAGATCCATTGTGTACTCTCAGACAGGAAATGGAAAAAAGAATAACCATCCAAGTCAACTCTATATGGAAATTATTGCTTTCTTCTGTTATGACAAGAACAAAACAGACCGAAAGGATATGAACACGAAGTTGCATTTACAGCGTTGCCACTTTGCTGCAAATGCAGTAGATCTTCTGTATTTATTTCGAAATTTGAATCTACTGCATTTTTATAGTGGGCTTGTGTGGACTTCAAGATCGAGAACATTTATTTATCCCTTTTAACAGAAAACATAACAACAAAACTTTTCGAAAAATTTGAGTTTCTTATCTGAACGCAGTCAGTACTCACTATCCATAAACGAGCCCATCCACATTTCATAATGTCATCGGCTGACGGATGCCAATGAATACTAACAAGTTGTCTTTATCGTACCGTTAATTCTGTTTATTTCTCCTCTTCTCTGTCTTCTAGGGTCTAGGAAATGAAATTCAGCGTGTTTAATTACTTGCTGGACTCGTAAGTTATTTGTTTAAAAGTAACCAACTTTTATATTGGCAAGAGTATCGGTCTTGCACATACATTTCAAAGTTTATTATGAATTATAATTAACACTAAATGTTGATACTTAATTTTAAGAATTATTTTCTTGTAGTATCATGTTAAGCTTTAAATAAATAAATAAATTAATGAATGAATGAAAATGAATTATTTTTCTACATATACTACATACATATGTATGTACATATTTTAAAGCATAAGTTATGCTACGGTTGAGGGAAATAAAAGCTTAAATGAACCAAAAACCAAAATAATAAAATAAAAACGGAAATCCAAGCCAATTTTTTTTAAAATACCTTCTTTTTCAGTTGAAATGAGAGTCTACTACGAAAAAATTCAATCTACTGATTTTTTTATAGAATCTACTGCGAAAGTGGCAACGCTATTGTACAAGAGGATAGACTTTACTTTCGCTGCCACTGTCAAGCACTCAAGCATATTTGAATTAAATATATCAGACTTTTTTTTTTCTTTTAAGAAATATAGAGAAACTCTGCGATAAACCGTTGAATAACATCTGCAGCTTAATTGAAGCTTCAGGCTGATTTCAGAACTCTTATGCTGAATTTCCGTGCAAATAAGAAAAGTCCACATTGAAGTGTAGCGTTGGAGGAACTCTCTCTCAATCCAGATTCGTACCTATACATCCTGTGTCATTCTGTAGTGAAGGAATAAGGATCTAATAAAGATAACTTGGAGATGGAGGCCTTGCGTTAGCTATAAGATTGGTGCTGACTGAAAACATTGATTTTGTTTGCTTTGTTGTGAAGATAATAAGTAGATAATTATTATCAAATATCATAGTTTAACCGAGCGATCTACTTATTATCTCACTACATTCTTAGACAAATGAAATCTTAAACTTAATCAATTCAACAATCACTTTTCGAGTTTGGCGTAGAGGGGTTGATTGGTCAATGAATACAATTATTCAGGCATCTCTAGGAAACAGCAACTAGGTGCAGATAAAAGTGTCAAAAACCACGGCTTGGAGAGTTAAAAGGAGAAGTTCAAACCTCGTCCGGGCTAAAATCAACAGTTATCCACGTCTCTTGTCGCCATAAAACAGCCAGATTAAACATTTTCAAAAATATGGCATCTGTTCTTAAAATTGTAGTTTTATTTATTTGAATGCCAATAAATAGTTTTGTTTTAAACTTATCGCTAAGGTCATATTTTCTGACGCAAAGAAATGGGATTTAGACGGACCCGGGCGATATGCCATCTTGTTGGCGAGATCGATCTAAGAAAGGAGCCGCAATATTTTGGCGGTGGTTCGGTGATGATGTGGGACGCATTCTCTTCAAAGGGATGCTTAAAAATACAAATTATGTCTTCGAAAATGAGAGTGCAGACTAAGTTCAAGTCCTCGAAAGCAGCTTATTTTAATTTTTTGGTCTTCACAAAGAAAATTTTGAATTTCTCAACAGGACAGTGTTAGAATTAGCACTAGTAACGAGGATGAGTTGGCTTAAATCGAATTCAATAGGTGTAATGAGTTGACCAGCAAGCTCCCCTGATCTGAGCCCAATAGAAAATATTTGGGGAATTTCGATTAGATGAGTAGAGCATACGCCGAAAATCGACAATTTGACTCACCCACAGAAAATCGAGCTGAACTGTTGTCAAATTTGATAAAATCAATGGAAAAGAGATTATTCGAATTAATTATGGCAAAAGACTCTCAAATAAAATATTGATTTTTTTTTTGCATTTGGTTTGTTAAAAAATGTAAACATGGGTTGTAATACAGTGAAACCTGTCTAGTTGGACACCTGCCTAATAAGTTTGCCAATATTTGACTGCACTAAGAAAATTCGGGAGCGTATCGCAATCCCGCTTTTTAGAATCCCATTTTTTAAGAATCCCCAAAAAAAGTTTTAAAATACCGTCTTCTAAAATCCCGTTTTTTTAAATACCGAGTCCTAAAATCCCGGTTCTTAAAATCCCGTTTAATCCCGCTTTGCCCGTTTCTCATCATCCCAATTTTGTTTTTCAACAAATTCATCTTTCAAAATTTATTATTGATTGTTCCATTTTCTAGGAAAGAAATAAAAAAAGTTCCTTTAAACGAAAAAATAAACGGAAAATTATGAAAAAATATGTCCAAATCAGGTTTTATGCATCGTATCGCCCGCAATATACAATTGAACTAATTACATAAAAAAAACTTGGTTTTTCCATTAATATTTTAATGCATGTAAATACTTAATATACAACTTCTGAGTTTTATTTCATTTAGTTTTTAATTTTTAATGAATATTATTAATTTATTTGCATATTCGTTGAATTGTTATACATATGAGTTATTAATAAAATGTTAGTGCATATTATTACCTCTGTTTTTATTTCACTTATTTCTATTTTTTTTATAATCTCGCTTTTGCAATCAGAACTATTCGTTTTATTTTAAAAAATGCCTTGCAATCAATTGCATGTTAAACAAATTTCGCGCGAAGCGGGATTATAAGAAGCAGGATTATAAAAAAGCGGGATTATTGCCTTGGAAGTTGGACACAAATTTTCATACTTTTTCTTATCTCTCATATTAAATACCCTGCTAAAGTTGGACACATTTATATTTGGTCCACCTGCCTATCTTGGAACTTGTCCGCAAATTTGAACACTTTACGGCATCTCATATGAAATAACCTGCAAAAGTTGGCCAAGCTAAGGGTAGTATTTGATGGAATTTGTTCTATATTTTCGCATAACCACTGAACAAAACGTCTAGACATAGCGGTAAAATGACGAAATGAGCGTTCTTGTTTCATCGTGTGCAATATAGAGATGACTTTGATTCTTTTTCTTCAGATTGTGATTTACTTCAAAGGTTAAAGTGCTTTTTTTAGTTGCAACTATAAGCAGTAATAAACACACACTGTATTTACATACATAATAACATATACGAAATCAATCTTTTATTCGTACATTCGTACAAAAATAAAAAAATAAGCAATACACACCCTTATAAGTTGGCCAACAATTCTTGCACCGCAGGTGTCCAACTTACCAAGGTTTCACTGTAATATGAAACGCCTGAATCTATTCAATAAAATACAAATAACTTTTTTTTCTAAATGAAACCGACACTGTTTATTTTTTGAACTCTCATGTGAAATCCTTGATAACTATTTGTCGCAAACAAAAAGTATCCAATTTTGATAGCGATTTTGAGATGTTCAATAAATATAATACGGGCTATAGGTATGTATGTATATTTGAAACGCACTGTATAATATTATGTCAATGGCTACAACATTTGCGACCCCATTTCCGGACACATCATACATACATATACCAGTATATCGTGTGAACTGCCATACGTATAGAATTTGCGACATATTTGCAAGTTTTTTCACGGCGACGCGACGCATATGCGACTTTCTCATACCGTCGTCGGCTCATAGCATTAAAATTCCAGAAGAGACATCAATAAGATTATAAACTTTGCTATCGCCTCTGCATACGTCAAGTCCTGAAGCATTATTAAAAAGTGCTATGATATTATTTGTTTTTGGTTTTTTTGTGGTTCGAATAAAATCATAATCCTAGAATTTAGCGATTTACAAAATCACCTAAATTTTGCGATAGCACTCTGTGCAAAATACGCTTCCTCACGACAAATTTGCTGGCACATTACTTTATGCATGCATACATAATATGTGTGTACACACTCACAATTTATTGCGGGAAGTCGGCTTTGTAACTACCCACTTGTATGAATACATATGAAACAAAACTTTATTTATTGGCAACATGTCGGCATTCACTAAAGAATGCTGCAAATAAGCCGGTCCAATTTATTTCATATAAAAGGAGCGGGCACAAGACTGTGAGGTGTAAAGTTATATTTGATATTTGATATTTACATTTGATATTTATTTATAGATGTAGGTAAATTGTTTAGGGGGAAGGGCAATGTGTTTCTACTAACTTACTCCTTTTTGTTTCTGGCGGCATTAGAAAAATTCTACAAAGTGATTGCTGTACACTTAATACAACTTTCTTTTGGTAATGTACTATTGTAGTATAAGGAGTTTAGACGCATAGAAAAGGACCTTCTTTGTAGATAAAAATAACCTTTTAGTATCAGAGTATCAGAGAGCCCTGAATTATTATTTGACTTCACGTTCACGTTGTTTAGAGTTTAGAGTCATAAATATTACCAAATAAGTGAAGTCATAAATGTGATCCGTGTCAGTTTACTAATTGAACACATTTCAACTTGCAAATGATTAGTTCAAAACGTTGTTTCATTCATGGATATTTAAATGCTCTGGATAGATAAAACTTCTTGGATTAGCTGAATCCATAGACAATAGCTTACGCATTTAGCGTCTCATTCATGTATGTAACTATGTACATTTGGAATCGTCTATCGTATTGGATATTTCATTCAGCCTTATCGGGATCTCTGATGGAAAAAAGTTCCCCCCGAACAATAAATTCCCCCCTGGGAATAAAATTCTCCTGAGGCAGAGGACAGAATGCCAAAGACTTCAAGACTTTCTTCTTTGGGTAGGAAGTCGTCCGAAATTAGAAACCTCCATTCGGATTCTAGGTCTTCAATGTCCTCGTCTTTGACAAGATTTGAGTCTAATGTATGCTATGTATGAAAAGGAAAATGCAAGCTACAACCAAAATACTATAAAGGCAACTATGTAGTTGTTATTGCAAGAGTCACGACCAACGAATGACATAAATTCATAAAGTATTTAATTCTCTGTCTTAGACAAAAACCATAACCTATTGCATTATACGGTAATTTAAAATACATATAATATTCTTCAGATTTTTTTTTTCACCAAAAATTTCGTTAAAATGGTCCTACGTCTTTCCAGTTAATTATTATAAGAATTTGCTTGCACAGAATATTGTAGTATTCTGCACAGTCCTGCCTTATGTCCCCAACTTTCGATTCACTCAATCCACGATTAAATATCATCAGTTCAGCTGGTCCTAAACCAGGGTATACTTCACTAAATGCTTCTAAATTCATTAAATTCAAATCGATAAAATTGCCTAGAACATTCTTAAAATACAATTTCATAGATCTTAAAAGAACGTGAAAGCGTGAGGATTTGGAAGAGTATGCCAAAAAATGCAAACTGAATTTTTGATTTAATCGACTTCGTTCGTAATGTACTAATCAGACAAAGTGTACCAAAGCCTTCCACTGCTTCAAAACTCGCTGGTCGCTGCACTACTGCTTCCAAAGATAGAGAACGAGTATTCGATCTTCTTAAAATTTTGTGTGCTTCTATGTTAAAATACTTCTGAAATTCTTTAAAATGTCGTTGAAGTTTGCTACTATGACAAAAAAAAAAAAAAATAGTAAATATCTGTTACTAATTGTTCAATTTCTACAAGAATTGCTTTGGAAGCAACAGATGAGCAAATGCAACCAATGACATATGTATGTATAAGTGCGGATTATTGTTTTTAAACAGACTTTGGACACCCTTTGCGCTTCCAATCGTTGTCGCAGCATTTACTGCAACAACAACAAATACATCTAAACAACTAAATTGTTTAGTTTTTTCCGAATGTTTTGTTGCAGGCGTAGAAGGCTATGCATGCTTTCCTGACCCGTAGCTCAATATTCTTCTTCCAGCTAAGTTTAGAGTCAAGGACAATGCCCAAATACTTAGCACTGGAAGATAGTGAGAGTGTCTGACCGTTTAGTTTGGGAAGATCAAAAGTTTGTACTTTGGTTTTTGTGGTAAAAAGTATCATTTCAGTTTTGCTTGGATTAACCCCGAGGCCGCAGCTCGCCGCCCAGGAGCTAACTTTCTTCAAAGCATTCTCCATGACTTCGCTTATCACAGAGGGAAACTTTCCTGATACCAAAATTACTACATCATCCGCGTACGCTACCGCCTTGACCCCATCGTTGTCTAGACGCACTAAGATCTTGTTCATGACCATTAACCATAGTAGAGGCGAGATAACACCACCCTGAGGCGTTCCTCTGCTTACAAATTTGGTTAGATTGCTGTTTCCTAGGGATGACTGAATAATTCTGGTTTTTAGCATGGATACTATCCATTGGCCAATGAACCCCTCTATGCCTAGTTCAGCTAGAGATTGTTGAATTGAATCAGTGTGTACGTTGTTAAAGGCTCCTTCTATGTCTAAGAAGGTAGCTAGAGTGTAGTCCTTATAGTGGATGGTGTATTCTATTGTACGCACTACCTCGTGGAGAGCTGTCTCTGTGGATCTACCTTTAAGGTATGCATGCTGAGATTTGGATAGAGGAGATTCTTGTAGAACCTTCCGTATATGGGTATCGAGGATTCGTTCCAGGGTTTTTAGCACGAAAGACGTGAGGCTGATAGGTCTAAAATCCTTCGCAGATTCATGACCTCGTCTGCCGACTTTTGGGATGAAAACCACACGGATACGCCTCCACGACTGTGGGACATAGTTGAGGAAAAAACATCCTCTAAAAATAGGGACTAGCCACGGAATTGCTAGGTCGTGCACCTTCTGTAGCATAATGGGTATAATGCCATCAAGTCCAGGGGATTTATATGGGGAGAAGCTGTTAATAGCCCAAAAGGTTATTTCCTCGGTGACTATGGTTTTGATAGTGTTCCATGGTGCGGAAGAACTGCAGTCACGGAGGGCTGCCGTACTGTAATCTTTGCAACCAGGAAACTGAGTGTTCATTAACATCTCTAGGGATTCCGCAGTTGAGTCTGTCCATCCACCATCCGCCTTTTTGAGAAGAGACGGGGAGGAGTGTTCTTTGGACAGGATCTTACTCAGTCGAGCAGACTCCTTAATGGTGTCAATGGATTGACAGTAGTCCATCCAGGATTGCTTCTTGGCCTTCCTGATGGATTTTTTGTAAAGTCTAAGACAGTCTTTGTAGGGCTGCCAGAAATTGTGGTTATAGCAAATGTTGAAAATCGCTCTGGTCATCCGCCTGAGGTTTGAGAGGTCTTTACTCCACCACGGTGGGAGCGACTTTTTACTATATCTGACTGGACACGAGACTTTGTAGGCGGTGTTCATTGCCTTCTCGAAAGTCTTAATCTTTGCATCCAATTCTGAGGGTGATACTATGAATTCTATTGGAGCATTGCCAAGTTTTGATCTCAGGACTTGGCCGAATTTGGTCCAGTCTGTCCTTTTGGGGTTTCTAAAGGGTTCTGGAATCGCTACTGTGAAGTTCACATTAAAGAGTATCCAATTATGGTCTGAAAAAGATTTTAAGTTGGATACTCTCCATTTTTCTACCTTTATGTTGTTATTGTTGGTGGTAAGGGTAATGTCAATAACTTCTTCCCACCCAATGAAACTATCCGTACTCGGAAACACAAAAGTTGGAGTGTTACCCGTGTTACATATAGAGAGATTGTTTGTGATAATGAAATCAAAGATGGACTCACCTCTTTCGTTATCCTCTGAGCTGCCCCAAAGCGTGTGTCTGGCGTTTGCATCGCAGCCCAAAAGTAGATTGGCTTTTTTGTTGTTTACGAAGGATGTTAGTGCTAAGACCTCTTCCGGCGGTGCTTGTCGGTTGTGAGCCATGTAGGCTGAGGCCAAGTACAGGCATTCCCTTCCTGTATCCAATTTAACAACTGTTAAGTCTGGTGAGCTAAGATTGGGACATAGAAAGGCTTTAATATGTTTCCTAGCTAGAATACAAGTTCTGGGCTTACCGTTGTTATTTTTTGTGTCGTAGTAGAGATTGTATAGATTGTCTTTGAGACCTTTGATATTCGTATCTTTGATCCATGGTTCTTGGATAATGCTGACGTCAATGTTTTCCTCCCTGAGATAAACAAGGAGGTTGTCTGATGCACATTTCGAGTGCTTCAGATTAATCTGCAAGACTTTCAGCATTATTGATTATTAGTGGGGTCGTTTTCGATGCTCATACCTTCCAACAGTTTGTTGGCGTCGTCGACTTCGTCTAAGTCGTCGCCCGGGTTTGAGGATCTGAATATCTTAAGTTTGGCGTTCCTGATACCAAACCTAAGCTTGTGGTCTGCCCTTTCTAGTGCCCCTAGGCACTCCTCATTTATGAGGAGAAGGAAGGACATGCTGTTTTTCTGGGGTTCTTCTGCCTTGATGACTCCGCAGTCGTCCATCGGGATCTCCGGATTATGGATCTTAAGACACTGGAGGAGCGTTCCATTGTCTAAAGGCATAACGGGTAGCCAGATGCGGGCCTTTGGTCTCTTTGGTATGTCTGTTGCCTGGATAAGCTTGAGTTTCAAGCCATCCCATGCATTGCTGATCTTGGCAACACACTGGCTGAGGAACTCTTTAGAGTACCGATCGGAACATTTGATCACCCTATACCCTCTAACGACTTCGGCTGAGTCGAAACGGGGCAGAGGGCCGTCTTTTTTGATAAGCAGATGATCTATCACCATCTGTGATAGTTTGGCCTCAATGCTATTCCAAATCTTCATCACCGCCTTGCCGCCTGTCGATAGCTCATCCACCAGTGCGACTTGGAGGTCGTCCCTTATGACCTCGCTAACGGTACGTTGGGTAGCTTTAGCCGTTTGTTCATCCGCTGTTGTCTTAGACCTGGTTTGGGCAACTTTGCTCCTCTTGCTTGATCGAGCGGTCTCGTCCTGTGACCGGTTACGCTTTGTGGCCTCTGTCTTGGCTAGGTCGCGATTTTTCAGGTAATCGTTGTATTCGTCAACAATTACCTGATATTTAAGTTTGTCCGCCTGGTCCTGATCATGAACCGTACCGGCCGCCTCATTTTTAGCAATCTTGCCAAGAATGAAAACAGCCTTCTGGTACTGATTCTTTTTCAGGGCACCGACTGACAAATTCTTCCTTCTTTTCTTGGGGTCACTGTGGCTGGTGTCCCCAATTTTCGATGTATTGGCGGTTGTTGGTGGTTGAGACAAAGTAGGAGTGCTATTGCTGACACTTCCTACGTTGTCGGGTTTTACTTGCGTCTCTTGGCTTGAGACAAGCAACTCCTCTTCCGATGAGGTGCCTATGGCATACTCATCATCATCCTCAGCTTTTTTTTTTATATTTTCTTTTAAAGTTGTCATTTGGTCCCACGAGTGGCGGAGAAAAGAGGTCCACCTGCGCAGAGATCCGCAGTACGCAGGTAAGGCTTTATAATCCGGAGGGCACCAGGTATCCGGATACTCCGTTAAGGACTGAGCTATTTACAATGGGCCCTCAGCCAGGTTGATTATTGGCACGGGTCGTATAACACCTTAATCCAGCCCAGGGGAAGGGGAGGGGGAGGAGGCGTGGATGGGAGAGGGTATGACGGGGATGGCTATCCCTTAGCTTCTGATCTCCTCTGGGTGACCCGAGAGTCATTGACCGTACTAAGCCCCTACACCGCGACAAGGTGGATAGTCAGGTAGGAGGCTATAGGTATTAATTAACACAAATATTATCAGAAAAAACTAGAAAATACAAAAAAAGAAAGTGTATTTCAAAATGTATTTATTTTTTTTCTTTTTTTATTTATTTCCTTTTACGAACAAAATGTCAAATGAAACTCTAATACAATTGCAGAAAATCAGATCAATCTCGTTTGTTTTCTATTCTGCACGAAAAATCTGAGATCTGAGAGCAAAATCTGAAAAGCCCAAACAAAACGACATAAGACAAGTATAGTACGGACTGCAGATGGGTATACAAAACTACTATTGTAGTACAACCGACAGCACCGGCTGAAAGTGTTTTCTCTTAAAGCTTATGTCAGCTGATTGTCAACAACGATGACAGTTTCTCTATATTTCTCTATACTATTAAAATGCATACTCTCAATTTGTGAATGCGTGAACTGTAATATGTAAATGTGTGAACTTTAATGCGTGAATGTGTGAACACCCAACGCACAGCGCAGAGATAAAAGTAGAAAGTAAACCTTCTTTCTGCGTCGGCGTTTTTGTATGCGTTGGTTATGGGCTTAGGGGCCAACTTCCATAAGAATGCGTGCATTCTATCGAGCTGTCACTAAAAACGCACGCAGTAGCGCACTGCCGCAGTCTATGGGTCGGGGCCTTAACGTTTTTTTATTCTTTTTTTATTTTTGTTAAAAGGCTATTTTTATTTTAAGTTTTTTTTATTACTTCTGATAATAATACCATTTATGATTTCTTTACTCTTAAGTTGATTTTATTTTAATAGAATTTTTTTTTTTTTTTTTAAATATTCATCGATAAGCAAATAAATGAAATGGTTGTTTATGATAAAAGGCGATAATTGTATGCTTAAAAAAATATTAATCGATAAGCAAATTTTATTAAGACTTTGGTTGTGCTTTTAATAAAATGTATATATAAATTTAAATGATTACGTCTATGGTTAAAATTATTATCCCGAAATCTCAGGATGAAAAAAAAATCTCCGGATTGCAATCCCTAGCTACAAGCCACTCGCTCAATATGATGTTCTGGAAAGTGAAACGAAGTTATCCTAATACGTATTAATCTTTCTGTGGATTTAACAGTGCGTGCTCACTCGTTCCCTCAATTGATCGAATGTAAACAAGAACAAGTCCCATTTTAATACACAGATATATAGCGTTTGAACAGTTATTGTATACCTTTGCAAATACAGTAAAACTTGTGAATAGTGGAATCTGCGAATAAAAGAATCTTTCGAAACCTGGATAGTGGACGTTTTTGGATGCCAATTTGAGTTTTTTTCATACAAGCTCACTCTTGTACGAGTATAGTGGAAACCTCCGAAATCTGAATACTGAAAAATGTTTCAATGAATTTTGGTTTCCCCATGCAAATTCACTCTTCAATAGCAGAATCAAGATATGAATGCGCCAAAATTCATTAACATTTTGTCGGCTTTGTTTCCTTTTCCGAGAATTTTGACATTTCAATTGTTTCTTTTCGTGTACATACATATGTCTCATTCTGCTAGCGGCTACATTCAGCAAGTACATACAGTCATACACATTCTGAGCTCTGATATAAAAATTAATCGAAAAATAATAAAATAGTTCTACTTATGTGTATTCTAAGTAGAAATAAAAGAAAAAAATTTACATTTTACAGATTTACTTTGGTTTTTCGTTTGATATTTCGACCTTCAAAGCAAACCTCATGTTTAAAGGCTTTCTCAAACTGTCCCGATTGATGTGAGAATTAATTAATTCAAACTTGTTAATAATAATAAAACAAAAATGTTTAATTGACTACTTGCAGGTGGAAAGAATACTAACAGAAAGCTGAGTGACCTGTAGTGGTGTGATTTAGTTTTTTGCGCTAAATTAATTCAAATTCAGGACCAGCATGGTCTTAACTTTTGTACTGATGAGTAACCTACCCCTGTGATACGTATTTTTGTTATTATCTTTTCTCAACGTGACAAGTTAACCGAAATAAAATACAATGATATTTCGGCACTAAACCTCATAAAAATTCATATCAGGCTTCATTTCTACGCTCATAGAAATAGAAACAACGCCATATTTTTTCATTTATGATGAAAATAAGAAAAAAACCCTCTCAAAAATCTTTTGCGGAATGGATTTAAGACAAACACACAACAAAACAAATATGATAAGGTATTATTTCCAAAAAAGAAACCCTTGTGTAATATAACAGTAATTGTCGTAATATTTATACCTACACTTTCAATAGGGCAATTATTGCTAATACATATTATTAATTTAATAAATACTATTTACTCCTGGTTGTTCGTTATTTATGTTGATTTGAATAGGAATCCATATACATTTGTACGAGTATTTCGTTTTAAACATAAAGTATGAATAAGAAGATAAAACATTTTTACATTACTAAGCGTCTTTCTTCTTCAATTCAGAGCAGAGCCTGAACTGTGAAGAAGATGAATGTGTTTCTTTTTAAGCTCAAACATCTTTAGAGCTCTGAACTCTGAACGCGGGGTATTTTTTTTCATTCAGAGCATGCAATGGAGTAAACATTCTGGAGTTAAAATATGAGCGTAGCCAACTCCACATTTAATAGAGGAAAAACATTCCAAAAACAATTGAAATGACAGCCAACATTTGGTTTTATGCCATAGGAGATAGTTAGAATTTTTTCCCCATATTTTAAAACAGTTAGAGCTATTCTATTTTCCATCTATAATGTTAAACAATTCAGAAATAGAATTTGGTGCAATGTCAAAAAACAGCACTGTAGTGTAGTGTATTTCTGTAGTATAGGTACCATTTGCGGCTCTTACACTTGACCAATCTTAACTAATGAGGTGTCCCCTTTAGCGTGTGTAGATTATAAAAAAAATAAAAAATAAAAGAGATTTTCCTGGAGCAATGAGGAACTGCACTTTCACTTTATAAATTTAAACCAATCAAAAAAGAAGGAAGTTTGGATTTTGGGGGTTGGATTTTCTCTTGCGAGCGTTCTCGCACGGGAACACTAGTATATTTATATTTAATTTAAATTAATTCTAATTGTTTATCTCTCACAGACTAATAACTGTATTCTTACTGTGACAGAAGTACATAATAATAAATAAATCTAAAGTAAATCTGAACCTATTCAAATGACGCACTGAAAAAGCTTTTAAACATACGTTTAAACGCATTGCGATATTTTCCGGAGATTGGTAACTGTTCTTTATTAAGGACACATGTCCAAAACTCGGAAAAGGATGGACCTACTGTTGATATTCTGGAAGTTTCAGCTCAATCGGATGGTGTTGAAATTTTGGTGTTCCAGGGCCATTTATCGGAAAACTTGAGAACTGTAGATGTACGAACATTTCTCAATTAATTACAAATATATTGTGTAAGTTTCAGCTTAATCGTACGGTGGGTTTAACAATTTTCGAGTTCCAGCGCCATCTAACGGAAAACTTGAAATTTTTTCATGTACGAAAACTTCAAACATCAGAAGAAATATATAGTGAAGTTTCAGCTTAATCGGATGGTTTGCTTATGAGTTCTGAGGTATCAAACGAACAGCTCATTTTTATATATAAAGATTATGCTTGTAAATTCTGTAACTAGCGGATACCCTGCGTGCGTTGCTATGCTTTATTTCATCGACCAACGCCACCTATCGTAAAATTCGAAAAATGCAAAAATACGATTAAATCGAATTTTAGTTTATATATTATAATTTACATATTATTTCTTAAATACAAAACATAAAATGAAGAAAACAATTGAGTTAATTTAATTATTCGGATAATAAGATACTGTCATCGTTATCTCTGCATCACCCAAATCGATTTTCGAAAATGAGGAAGCAGATTCATTTAGTGAATCATTTAAAACAAATTCAGTTTGTAAGTACATTTATGTGCTTATTTCTGAAATACTATTCCTACTAGACTTCCGTGAAGAAATATTTCTATGGGTCGAAATTAAAGGATCGGAGATAAGTAATAATACGTTCATAAGATCCGTGTTCGTCTGCTCCCTGCTCATTTTATGCGTGTGATGTAATTGATTTTTTCTTACTTCCTTATGTCCCATAGCACAGTTTTATTGGCATCTACTAATTTTAGATGCACAAAAGCTACCAAGAATATAAATTCATCAGTTTGAGTTGTGTTTTTGTGTGAATTTCTGTTAATAAAGGCTGTGACCTGAAGTGCCGTCAAATCCCCATTTGCAAATAAATTTAAATCTGAGAAGATTGCAATTTGAATTATTTTTAAGATGCTTTTTAGGATAATGTCTAATAGCTCGTTAAGGTTAAACTCGGCAGATATGGTATTTCACTTATAGATATATTGGGTAAAAATGTTTTCTTAGCTTGCCTCAGAGTCTTGATAGATGGAAAACATTTCTTTCTTTCGAAGAGGTCAAGGTCAAAATATAAGGCCAGCACTTGATAAGGATTTAAAGTGGGCTGATGTTGATCCTCTTGAAATGTCGGATGCAAAACTAAGGAGGGGGAGGAGGAATTTATCAGTTCTTGAACTCTACGTTTTTTTGTCTTCATTAATGATTCTTCAAATCTGACTAAAGGCCTCCCGCGACGAGTTTCTTTCTGCCGATCTTCAGTGGATCTCTGAGGTATTGGTTGCACATTGATTTCTCTTGCAATCGGTATCAGTACTTCTTTCTGTAACCAATGTGAGTGTCGCTTGTGTAAATAGTTGCGGTTTCTAGAGCAATTTTTTCACTTTCTACTTAATGCTAGACTATAAATTTCGCTAAAGTGTCTAATCTTGGCAGCCAAATTATCAGAACACTCATTTAAATTCAAAAGAGATCTAATTTTCTGAATAACTTTATGGAGTTGAAATCCAATCGTCGAGCAAATCGCAATTTCGAATAGTTGAATATTGGACTATAAAAAAATTCACTATTATTAGGGTAGCAATTTGTAGCAAAAAAAAAAAAAAACTAAACCGACACAATTAAATTAACAGAATATTTCCGCCGATTTTTTTAAACTTAAATTGAAAACATTATTTTTTTATTTTATTTTAAGAAATTCACTAACACCTATATCTTAATAAATATATTTAAAAAAAAAATGATACTAATTAATAGCTTAACATACCTTGTTCAAAACCTGACATGATTTGAGTAATTCCCCTGCAGAAATAAACCGTTTATTGAGTTAAAAGTGAACATCATGCTTTCGAGTTTTGTCCAACGGCTGCCGCACTGGCCAGCGGTTATCGAGTTATAACGTCATCTAAATTCACCCCGAATGAATTATATGTACATTATGTATACTAAGATATGTGAGATTCTTTAATGATTGGGAATCTGCAATATGATTCTTCACTGAGCGGTGATTGCTGCTATTTTTTTTGAATAAATAACAACATGATTGATCCCAATTGCCACCAGCTCAAAGCAAGCTAAATTCAATTGAAACGGCGCGGTGCTCTTATGCAAGGCAATTAATATAAATAATAACGTTTAAAAAATGCAGACTTTCATCAGTGGTTCGTGTAAATATCCATAATTTGCATAATTTTGTCATTAATGGCAAATTTTCAGCGGCAAACATGGCAAACATTTTCTTTCTTTTTTGAAAGATTTCCCATTAATTTTCCAACATATTATTTTATTGTTGGGAATTGTGTTTCCTCCGACAGAGCAGATTTTCTATTTTATGATTCAATTTTAGGGCTTGCATTGTAGAAACTCTTTGGGCTTAAAAATGTTTACCTTAAAAATTAAGGTTAAAACAACAACAACAAATATGTTTAATTTAAAAGCATTGCTGTCAAAAGCTCGTGCTTTGTCAAAACTGTATTTTCATTTTACTCATATTTTGTTTTTGGCTTACATTTATAGAACAATGCAAGTGGGTGCTACGGCTATACAATTAAAATGTGAACACATGCTGTTTTTTACAACCATTGTTTTCATGACGTTGTTATGGTTTTTAATTGATAAAGGATTCAACAGAGTGGAGAGTAATTAAAGCACGTTTTTGATTGTTTCGCATGTGTGCTTTGTTCAAGACGTGTTTTGTGCTGGTGAAATGAAACTCTTTAATAATATTGTGTTGAAAATATTGTCCCTTGAAAGGAACTTTTAATATTTAATTTGGGTCTGCGTGAGGGACTCTAATAAACTTATGTGTTAATTTGAAAATGAGCTAACGATATGTTTTTGTTCGATGTCATGGTTTCGGCATTTAATATTGTATACAATACAAATGTTAAATAGTCCTCCGATATTTCTTTTTTCTTTGTTATACACATATGTACTCAATTGGATATGATTATGTTGCACAAATTTTGAAGTATAAAGAGGAAATGTTGCTTTTGTTATACAAACATATGTTACCAAAATAATTTGAACACGTTTTATATACATATATCTATGTATGTAATTAAATCGCTAGCGCGAGAGCTTGTGATTTCTCCTGAGAGTTTATTTCTGCATCGATTTCAATGAATCTTACACTGATCGAAAGCTTATCAAATGAACTTTGTTCATCAGTATAAATAATTTTGAGATATTAAGTTAAATATAGTATAGTATTATTACTGGATATTGAGCAATTGCACTCCATTTAGTTTTGACAGAAGTTAACATTGACTTTAGTTTGGAAATAGAAAAAAGTAAAAAATGGACAAAAAAGAGCTCAATTTCGTTTTCGTATTCGTACACCGATCGTTTATTCACAAAAAAATAAAAATTAATAATTTTTTCTTGTCAAAGTTGTCTTTTGTATTAAATTATTATTTTTCAAAGTGAGCTAATGAAAAAAAAATTATTTTGTAAGGTTATTCGAGATTTGTTGGAAAAATGGGTAGAATGCAAGGTGAGATTTGAAATGAATTGTGGGAACAGATAATCAAATATATATAACGGAGAGTGTGATATCAAGTTTGGTAGGTCGGCCAAGATAAACCATCCAAACAATCATTAATCGGTTAAAACATGAAAACCATAATTACATTATAAATAAACCAAAAAATGTATTTACGGACGAATCTTAATTTAATGATCATGAATCGGATGGCAGACAAATAGTTTAGCGAAAAGGAACTATCAGATATCTTCCACATAACATGGCGGACAGTCAAACATGATGTTGGTTCGATAATGGTGTGGGAGTGTTTTTCCGCAGCTGGAGTGGGATGACTGCATATAATTTAAGGAATAAATGGACTATAAGCAATACATTGAGATATCGAAGCCAAATCTGAAGGAAAGTGCTGTTCAAAGAGGGGCTTGGGAACAGTTTTACCCTTTACCAAGATAACGACCCCAAGCATAAAGCTTATTTATTTCGAATGTGGCTTCTTTTCACTCTCGAAATCACCAGATATTAATGCCATAAAGAATTTGTGGGAGGATTTGGACCGCAGAGAAAGAAAATTTGGTAGAAGAAACGAAAATAAAAAGTGGTTAAAAATAACCCCCGGAAATTACAGAAAAATTAGTCAAATCTATGCCCAGCCATCTTAAACAGGTCTTAGCTAACAAATATTTTGATTCAAAATATTAGTTTTTAGATATAATGTAAAAAAATTGACTTAATACCAAAGTGTACCGAAATTGACCATATTTTTCTTAATTTTATGTTTTTTATAAACAATTTTCAATACTTTATTTGAAATATTTGAATTAATTGAAGTTAATTTTTCTATTCTTATGTATTCTTACTGAAATTTGATTTCTCTTTAAATAAATATTGCCACATCAGGTGTATATGAGAATATGAGATTGATTTGATACACTGTACGTCCTTTTTTTCACTCGTGAACCGTAAACGGTTGAAGGGTACCTACTGTTTCTACATGCGAGATTTCTCGCACTGGTCCACTAGTTAGTATTAAGCTGCCACAAATATCGGAACATTTCTGAATTCGATGTAAGCACGGCTGATAAGAGGGTGATGAGAAAAGCATTTCGTGATCTCCTCTAGTGAACAGCAAATCTCTGGGTAAATTGAACAAACCCTATGTATTTATATACAATGGTTAATTTAAAGTGATTGTGTTGGCTACTTCTTACACAACATGCTATAAATTGAAGTAGACGAAGCCGACCTTTCGATAATTTGAACTTACTATTGTATGTAAACGAAATTCCGGAGGAATAAAGTTGCTGGTTCGAACCTGTATCCCATATACTTTTCTGATAACTGAAAACGTTTTTTAATTCAGTTTGCATATGACCGTGATCCATGACGTAAGTAGCTTAGCTTTAAGTTACACCACAGACAAGAGAAATATACAGATGTAGAATGGTAGAACAAAAGCATGTTACAAAAAAATTTTAAAACCAGCATACTAAAATCCAAAAACCAGCATACTATCATACAATTCCTCGTATGAAATGCCTGCAAGCTGCAACATGAACGAACTCAAAGAATGGTGTATGATTCAAGCAAAAATGGTCGTTTCTCTCAATTTCCTTTTCTGTTTTGGACTTCCTTGTGTTGTGGATGTTGTTGTTGTATTTCCATTGCTGCTTTAATTTGTTTTCTTTTGTATCACGAAAACCGGTTTTAGTTTTTTTTTGTTTGTTTTCGCATACAAAACGAATACACGAGCAGTATGTGTGTGGAATGTAATAATTTTGATTTGTTTTCTTTTCGTTTTAACTTCTTATTGTTCGCATTCAAGATCTTAGTGGACTAGATATGCAGTCAATTCCACGGCCTCTGATTGGTCGAGAGCCCGAAAATTGACAGAACAGCTAGTCAATTTTTTTGAGGTCGGGGACTGGATTTTTAGTCAAGAAAATCTTGACTAGCCCACTAACAACCGCCAACAACAGCTGACTGGTTGGTGTGGTTATACTGTGTGGCTGTTGTTTGCTTGTTACAAAAATACAAATCCAAGTAAATTATGAAGGAGTATTTTTATTTTTTCTATTTTTTATGCAGTTCATATACTGTTGGATTATGTAGAACAATCGACGAACTCAGCAAATCGTTCACAGCAAAAAATGCAACTTGGCCTATGAAATAACTAATTTACATTCCGAACACATGTGTTACACATGTTACTTGCATAAAATGTCATCCTCTAATTCGTGCATTCTTATTTCTAAATTTGTTTTTGCTCTTCTTTTCTTTAAAAAAAACAGATTTGTTGTGCTGCAATAATAATTCTCCAAACAATTCCAAGCGAAAATAGAAAGTAGATGACGTTTTTGACATCTGAACTGTCAACTAGATATGCAGTCAATTTTGGCATTCAGGATCTTAGATTGACTGCATATCTAGTCAACTAAGATCTTGAATGTCCCCATTGTAAGTAATGCAAGTAGGGGCATATGGAAGGGGTATAGCGACTATACCATGGATGTGTGATTTTCATAGTGCTGCAAGTGTTCAAATATCCTTGAATGGGAATTTTGCTACCGCGTATTCGTATGCAGGTACATATATGTATGTATGTATGTAATATGCGATGGCCCAACAGAAGGGCGGAAAAAGTAGATAATTTCGTTGGTTTTTGTGAATGCAATAAAATATGTAATTTCTTTGAAAACGTTAATTTCATTTACAGAGTACATTCCTTTAATGGCATAGGAATCCGCTTAGAGATTATTTTTTGAAATTCCGTCTCTAAGTGGGTAAATTCGGAAAAAAAAATCGGAACTCATCTCCAATTTGTTTTGCCTTAACAGTGGCAGCGGGGGCGAAGCAAGGCGAGCACGAGTCAGCTAGTCATAAATAATATGTAGGTGCATGATACAGAAAACAATAGGCAGGCATTGTTTTGATTTCCAGTTTGTAAGCCTTTACAGGAGCCCAACAAAATATTTGCCCTCGATTTTAAAACTACATACATTTATGTATGTATGTCTATGTAATGTATGCCTCCACAAATTACTCAAATCTTTTTTTTTTTCATTTGAAAGACATGCAAAAATTGTCGGAGAAATTTTCTTATTGATTTCTTACAAATCAAAAAAAAATTCGCTCAATCATAAATCAAAGAACATCCAAATTTCACAAAAATGTGAAAATAAAACCAAACAAAAACAACAACCACAGATCAAAATATGACCACCATATACACACAAACACACCACAGTTTAAAATCCAGAAACACCGACCAGTCAGTCAGTCGTTCGTATATGCTCGTTCGCCAGATCGATTGAGATAAGTAGACAAAATAAAGGGTTGCAACAAAACGAAATATAAAAAAAATGTGTGTATACCGAAGTCACAACACACTGGAGGATGGTTGACTCGCACGAAAATGTAACTTAAAACCTGCATGATCATAGAATAAACGAAAAATAGAACAAGTGGAGTCATCTACACAAAGGAAGAGATCTAAACTCGATGTATACCATATTCTTCATCTGTATATTTCTCTTGTCTGTGGTTACACACAGGCGGATTTTCCAAAAAACCTGCCCAAAATAGTTTTTTTGTTTATCGGAAAATGAGCAAAATATATATATTTAGTAAATTTAATTTTGAAAAATTTTATTATATTAGAAATATTAAAAACAAAATAATAAAGAAGTTGTATAAAAAATAAGAAAAAGATAAGAAAAAATAAAGAAACAAAATTTAAATTTGATTTAATTTATTTAAATAATAATAAAAATAAAAAAAATGTCTCATCGCTTATAATGGATAAATGAATACAAGCTTTACTTCACGATGCCTTGCAACATCGCAAAATATCGCAACTTTTTGTAGTTAACTTTTGATTAGGACGTATTTAAGTACATTTAGTTTGATTGCTGGATCTTGCACGGAACACAACTTTTTGTTTGATGGAGCAGAAAAGTAGGTTATTCTTTTTACTCACAAAAAGACATATTTTGAACGGGTACAAAATCTTATTTTTTCTAATAATTGCGCTCTAGTTTACAAACATAATAATCTACTTACCACCAGCAGACGATTCCATACTAACTTATTTTGGTAACTGACTCACAAAATTTAAATAAAATCATCGAACGCAAATAGCTTGCCCTGACAATTATTGCGACGCATTGAAAATTAACATAAATCAGATATTGTTAGTATTTTTGCACTTGTTTAGTTCGTTGTTTGATAAGGCAGCCTATCCGATCAAAACACAAGCACAATGAGCAAAACCAACGCAATGATAGAAAATCAAATGATAATCAGCTGATTTCATGTTTTGACAGCCCCTTTTTCGTACACTGAAGAAATATCCAGGGCGAATCCAGTGCAGAACTAGTGTCGACAACGAACGCAGGGCAGCATTTCCAGTGTATTTTCACTGACTGACAACGAACGCATCAGTGTATTTTCAGTGCGCCCTGACAAGAAAGCATGAAACCACGAAAGAAAGGTTTTTTCCAATTTCCTCAACAGGAAGTTATGGTCAAACAAACTAGCTACGCACTATTTACCATCGAGGTTTGACATTATTTGAGAGCTAAACTTTAGAAGTGCATCCTCACTCAATTTCCCTTTTTGAAATCCAAATTGAATTGGATATTAAAATGTGTCGCATAGCTATAGCAGACAAGTTTATGATCAGATTTTTTATGCATATGGTAAGTATAATCTGATTTTGTTACTAATTCCATTTCTAATTTTTAAAATATACCACTTCTCTCTATAAATTGCAAAAACCACCAGTCACAAAATTTACAAGAAGTACTCTTTTAGCATGTACTTTAATGCATTTCATGAGTATAATCACATAAAAGCAAGCCATCTTTTCACACGACATTTCCATTAAAATGTTTTAGTTTTATTGAAGCTAGCTTTCATTAAATTACAACGACCAATAAGTATGTAACTAAAAAAATAAAAATGAATATTGAACGAAACTGCGTTCTATTGAAAGCACTTAACAATATGGTATATGTACATATGTACATACACATTAAAATCGATTGATGTTTTGGTATACATTTGCGATTTTTTGGATCTGCATTCAATTACGGTAGCGGTGCAGCACACGAAAGTGTCGTAAAAGGTGTGATAACTTAAGTACAAGAAATTGAATCAATTCAGAGGTAAAATGGTATGAAAATGGAAGAGCCTTAGTTTTATGTTAAGTACTCGTAAAAATTATATAACAAATTACAGGAGTGTGAGATAAAATTATTTTTCATACATTTGTCAATATTTTTTTTTTATTTTTATCATTCTTAAAAAAAATTTAATATCATCCCAAGTGACAATTTTATTTAGAAAAAAATGTAAATAGTGGAAAAAATATTAGTTAGACGCAAGGTGAACAGTATTAAATTCAGTAACCTGCATATATGTGTATAAGACAAATAAAGAAAATATGGTATGTGCCAGCCTCATCCTCATAAGCTCACGGGGGAAGTGAATACTTATCCAATCCAAAGCAGTTGTGTATGTGTGATGTGTAAGAGAAGAAGAAAGTTGTCTAGTACAATCGATAGAAAAATAATATACAGCTGATATTCATTTTGATCAATTAATGAAGGAATTGTTAATAACTTGACTCCAGCGCAACGTATCGGGTCCAGATTTTCTAGTTTCCTCTTTAGGTACTATACCAACATAAAGTGTGAACATGAGTCATTTTGGTAATCTATAAAGAAGTTGTAAATAAACTGGACTACAGCGCCACCTAGCGGGCAGTTTTTTTTGCATATGTCCGTCCTCAGGTCCCAGACTATCTCTATACCAAATTATATTACAATCAGCGCTGTCCCCATTTAGATGAAAGAAAGTATTCAGTTGAATCCAAAATTTTACTCAAATAGTACTAGGTTAGGTTAGGTAGCACTGGCTGCTGGTAACAAGTACCTACCAGCACACTTAGGCCTATAGAGGCCCATTGTGATACCAAGGATCTTGGGGGATATTTACCCCAAATAGTACTAAAAGTAAATAAATTCCACTTTAATTTGTTGGAATTTTGTTGTTTAGATTGAACAAAAAAATATTGCAAAAACTATTTTTCTTGTAAAAATTATAACTGAAAAAAAAAATAATACTAGTGGACCAGTGCGAGAAATCTCGCACGTACAAACTCTACAACCGTTTACGGTTTACGAATAAAAAAAGAGAACTTAGGTATAGGTAATGATGTTTTTTCATAATAAAGGAGACGGGGCACTTTCGGGCCAAGGGCGTACATCAATGAATTCATCAATATCAAAATAGAGCTGAGCTTCAGTACATTAAAACTGTAAAGTTTTATGAAAATCGAAAACTGGTTATTGAGAATTGCTGATTGATTTGCACCACCTAGGATATTGAAAGAGTTTTTCTTAGTTACTAATGATCTTACATTATTCTGCATCAAACTAAAGCTTGGTAAATGCTCTTTCACATAACTGTTAAAAGAATGTATGTTGTTGAAGATTTTTTTTCAGAAAAAATTATGTATTATAAAAAAAAAATACTCTTCTTTTAAAGTCTTTAGAGATTAATTGATTATTTTAAAACTGAAAATCTAAGACCCATTATTTTAAGGTCATAAAAAAAATAGTAGAATCACCTTTCATTTGATACTAAATACATATATGCGCGCCTTACGGTTCTTATGATATCATGATTTTATATGCATATAAACGGACAAAAATCTCAAAATCCCCATATACGACTTTCATAAAACTTAACAGTTTTAATGCATTGAAGATCAGCTTTATTTTGATACTAATTTCATTGATGTACGCTGTTGGCCCAAGCTCTATATAATTTTGTCCCATCTCATCTCATCTCATCTTACTTATATGCATTTTTTCAAAATTCTTTATACTGATGAACAAAGTAAGATAAGCTTTCGGTTAGTGTTAAAATCATTAAAATCGGTGCAGAAATAAACTCTCAGGAGGAATCACAAGCTCTTGCGCTAGCGATTTAATTATATAGATTTCACTTTTTTTACACTCTCAAAATATTTTTCTAAGTCGTCCCCTTCCATTTCTTTAATTTTTAAGAGAGCTGTCAACTTGTACTACGCGGCATAATAAAATAGTAGTAAGTCTCACCATAAAAGTGGTACCGTACTCAGTTCCCAAATTTGTACTCAAAAAGTATAATTGTAGTACGGTGGGCGACGCTGATTACAATTGGTTCAGCGGTTTAGGCGTGAAGTGGTTTTGTTAATAACTTGATTCCTGCGCGACTTAGCAGGCGGTCCTTCCTCAGGTCCCAGACTATCTCTTTGCCAAATTTCTTTACAATTGGTTTAGCAGTTTAGGCGTGAAAAGGTCCTTCCTCAGGTCCCAGACTATCTCTTTGCCAAATTTCTTTACAATTGGTTTAGCAGTTTAGGCGTGAAAAGGTTTTGTTAATAATTTGACTCCAGCACCCCTAGCGAGCGGGTTTTTCACCTAGGTCCTTCCTCAGGTCCCAGACTATCTCTTTGCCAAATTACATTACAATTATTTCAGCGGCTTAGACGTGAAAAGGTAGAAAGACATACATACAGACAGAGAGACGGACGGACAGAGAGACAGACAGACAGACAGTCGGACTGACGGATAGATGGACAGACAGACAGACAGACAGACAGACAGACGAACAGACGGGCAGACGGACAGGCAGATAAATAGACAGACAGATGGACAGACAGACAGCTGGTGTTTTCTCTATATCCCAGGGGCCCAACTATGTAACTCGATTCTACAATAAAAATGTTCGAATTCGCAAAATGCGTACTCTATAATTCTATAGCAAGCCCTAGTATTTGAAAATCGAACGATTCTCGAACTTCATATTTGTTTTCGGAAATTTGGTACTACATAATTCTAAAGTAAATGTGAAATCGTTCGAACTCGCAAATAATCGTTCTAATGCGAATGTGTTTGCGTGCAAGCTGTTGGACTGTGAAATTTTCAAAAACGTAGGTGACAATTTTTTTCATATTTTATTATACATTGCATAGAACTATTAAAATATATTTTGTGCGCAGCTAATCAATTAAATGAGGAAACAAGACGTCTCAATTTGAGATTCTTGTGGAATGTATACAAAGGATACTTGAGAATCCCGGACGCTAGACGAAAATCCACACAGCAAATACAAAATGGCATCTGTTGAAAGTTGGACTTATTTTTTATTACACTAAAATTAAGTCATTTTATTATAAATGTTATGATTATTAAAAGTACATATTCTAGACAAACACTTTTTCACACAGCTCCATTATTGGATTTATCTCGAATTCGTCTGCTCAATTTGACCACGGCGATCCTGGTTTTCTTCGTTTAAAACTCAAAATACGACACGCACCATGTTAATTTACGAAAACTATTATTATTTCCTTGTTTCACAAATCACAATAAATAATAAATTACTTTAGTTTTCGTTTATCTGTCAAACACAAGGCGAGACTCGTTTGAAATTCGGAAATTTTGTGGGAAGAAGTTGGCATTACTAACGTTCGATTCTAATATCATACGTAGTACGGTTTGAAAATAGAATCGGAAACAACTTTCGAATAGAATCGAAAGTAGAATCGAGTTACATAGTTGGGCCCCTGTATTTCATCATTGTCCTTTTATCGTAACACATTTACTGTAACACATTTATCGTTACGCTTACGTTTATTTAATGGTCGCCGTGGCCTTAATGGTTAGTGCGTTGGACTACCACGCAATGCTGCCCGCGTTCAACTCCTGGCCGGGTCTAACACCTAAAAGAGTTTTTTCACGGTGCCACCTCTTTCGAATGTCTGACAAGCATCAAAGAGTATCATTTGTCACGATTGAGCTTCTCAACTCGCCGTTCGGAGTCGGCAAAAAACTGTAGGTCCCTTCCATTCGTGCAAAAAAATAACACGCACACACAAATGGTTGCGAGAAGCCAGGCTTGATTCTGCTGACGCCGGCCGTATATTTATTTATTTAATTTTCTAATACTTTTATTATGAAAAAACGGAGGCGAACAGTTTCACAGGCTGCTTCTTTCGAGCATTGTAGGAATCGTTAACGCAAGTGGTAATCATATTCCACCAGCTAACATTTATCCTCGTAAATGAATGAATTCTAACTTTCGCAAAAAATTCAGTTCAGATTCCTTACCGCTCCAAGCTAAAACGGATGGATGAGTGCCGAACTGTTTGTTGAGGATTTCGCCCATATAAAAAGTCACGTTCGATGCTCTAAAGATGATCCAATTTTGCTTCTTATAGATAGCCATGCCTCTCGTTATGGACTAGATAGCATATTACACTGCCGTGATGATAAAATTTGTCGTCTTACGTTTCCTCCATACACATCGCACAAACTACAACCACTGGATGTGCCTGGTTTTGGTCCCTTTTAGCAGTTCTGCAAACAAGGTTAGGTTAGGTTAGGTTTGTGGGCTGATGAGAATGTTTGCATCCTCATCACATTTAGGTCCATATGGACCTATTGTGATATCTATCTATCTATGTGTGATCCTACTCGTTGTATTATTATCTAGGCTTCATCCAACCCGACGCCTTGGCAAACTCAAGTAGCTTAGATGGTGATCCATCAGATAGTTCGTCGATATGATCGAAGGTTACAGAGCGGAGGTTCATCTGCTTGTTCTTTATCTAGGGACGGGCCCTTTCTGACCAGTTCATCTGCGGCTTCGTTGTCTGGTATCCCGCCGTGACCAAGGACCTAGCTGAGTTTTACATTGTGCTGCCTGCCGAGAACCTTCAGAAATGAAAATGTTGATATCCTCTCGTGATATTGTCATCATTGACACCAATTAAGCAGCCTTTGTCACTGCCAGAACCTCAGCTTGGAAAACACTGCTGTGATCTGGAAGTCGTATGGATCTGCTTATTCCTAGTTCTTTCTGCAAACAAACGTTCAATAATTTTTCGGTGAACAATTTATGAGTACATTTTCACCAGACAATATTATCAAATAATTCTCTGCAACTGGAGTTTTTCTTTGAGAATTCGGGAATTCGAACTCCTGCGTGTGTAGTAGAGAAACACGCAATGTTTTGATTTTTAAGTTTAAATTTTACCAGCACCTGAACATTCAGCAAGCACTTCTCGGGCATATACATTTTTCTTTACAATTTTTAACTTAGATGTTCGCTAAGTATATTTTTCTTCATGTGTAATAAAGTACAAACTTTTATTAATTAAAACAAAGAAAATTGTACAGTCGAACTTCCCTATAACGAACTTCTATACAACGAAACTCTTCCTATTACGAATTTTTTTCAAGTACGCGGCTTTTTCGTTCTAAAGGGTGATTTTTTAGCTGGTTTGGTTTTGGCAACACTGGTTTTGACAGCTGACGTGTGTTTAGTACCTTGTGTCACTGTCAAACAGCTTCAGTTTGGTTTGCAATTTAACCATGGATCGTCTTACAAATGAACAACGCTTGCAAATTATTGAATTTTACTATCAAAATTCGTGCTCGGTTCGAAATGTTCATCGCGCGCTGCTTCCATTTTATGATCGGCATTCTCGACCTTCTGAGCAGTCTATTCGGAAGATTGTGACCAAATTTCGCACCAAATTTACTTTGTTGGACATTAAACCACCAACACGTTTACGTACTGTGCGTAGTGAAGAAAATATTGCGGCCGTATCAGCTAGTGTGACAGAAGACCGCGAAATGTCGATTCTGTCAATGGTGAACGCTACCGAGCGATGATAACAAACTTTTTTTTGCCCGAAATGAAAGTTCTTGACTTGCATGATATGTGGTTTCAACAAGACGGTGCCACATGCCACACAGCACGCGAAACAATGGCGCAATTGCGAGGCGAGTTTGGTGAACAGTTAATTTCACGTTTCGGGCCGGTCAATTGGCCGCCTAGATCGTGCGATTTGACACCATTAGATTATTTTTTGTGGGGGTATGTCAAGGCTAATGTCTATAGGGACAAGCCCGCTTCGATTGACGCACTGGAAGCCAACATCCATGCATTCATTCGTGAGATACCGGCCGATATGTGTGAAAGAGTATGCCAAAATTGGACTCAGCGGATGGGCTACCTGAGACGCAGCCGCGGTCAACATTTGCATGAAATTATCTTTAAACATTAAATTGCAAGGTTCAAACTATCGATTCAAATAAATATTTCATTCATTTTTTCGAATTTTTTGTGTTTTTTTTTTAAAAAAAGTTCTCAACCTCTTAAAAAATCACCCTTTACTTCCCAGCAGGAAAATACGGAATGTATTAATTGGAGAATCGAATACATAATTAGTTATTAAAGGTGAGAAATATAATGCATTCCAAAAGAATCGACGTGGTAATACCATATAATAATAAAGCACATTGTTTACCACCTAGATTCCCATATCTGCAGAAAATGTAATGTAGTGTTTTTTGAATTTAACGATTTTTTGGTTACAGTTGTCTGTCGGCGCCTTCATGTCGCCTCAAATTTTGCGTTTTTATTTAAAAACGCATGAATAACTCATTGTGTGTTGCAACGCGAGACAGTAAAGAGTGTAGTATAAAATAAGGAAAATGTATTCTAAACGGCATTGGCGAAGACTATTAGCCAAAAAAAGACTTTGTGCAAGTGAACTGTTAAAAGAAAATATATGTATTAATAGTAATTGTGCAGAAGAAAGTTCTATTTCCCAAGAAGTAAGTTGTGTAGAAAGTGCTGAAACTGAAGAAAGTTTTATTGATAAAATAAAAAATTGGGCAGTGAACTATAATGTTTCGAGAAATTGTTTCGACGATTTATTAAAAATTTTAACAACAGAAATTTAAAGCTTTCGAAAACTTAAACCAGGCAATGTATGGTACGTACACCTTTTAATTGTTCACATATTTTATTTCTCCATTATATTAACATATGTCTATTTTCAATTGCAGAGGTCCTAAAACGTGAAGGATTCACCCAGAAAGAATATGCCACCGAGATTAAAAAGGCATTTCACCTTATAAAAGTACGGCAGTTAAAAAAAATCCACTTTGATAAGAAAAAAGCAAAATGAGTTGAGCTGTTTTTTTTTTAGTTTTGATTTTGAATTAGTTACGTTGAGTTTGATTTTGATTAATAATATGTTTTTGTGTTTTAAATCCTATTTACTTTTATTCTTGTTTTTTTGTTGTTTGATAATAAAATATTTAAAATAAACTGTCTATTTTTCATTTAAAGCTGGATAAATTCTATAATTTATGTCGGAGAAATGAATTATATAACTAATTATTAATGCATTTATTATATAATACATTACAAAGAATGAATTATATAATGCATTCTTAGAACACTTTCAGGTAATCGATTCTTTTCCTAGGACATAGTCTGTGTTAAGAATAATGCATTCTGGAATCAATATTCTATACTAGCGATTGATTCCCCTTTCGATTCCAATAGATTACCTTTTCCTGCTGGGTTTTAGTGTGCTTTTATCTCCTCATAACGAGTTTCCGTACAGCGAATTTTTCTTTACAACGAACAAGTTTTGTAGCTGGAAATTGAACTCTCATGCGTTTTTGTCTCCATGTATCGAATTTTTCAAATAATTTTCAGTTTCTCCCATTAATAAAACTTTGTACCGAGAAAAAAGTAAGACATAATTAGGGGATTCCCCAAAAATTGAAATAACAACAGAATTTCATTGACGTATTTCGAACCTTTCTGGCGTTGAGGAGTAACGTACCGACTAATGTGTTAGAATCTCTAAATGTATTAGAAGATTTTGTTGAGGAGAAAAAATGGAAAAATGGAAGAGTAAATAAAAATCCAAGTCAAAAAACTAAAACCCGGGAAAGCTGTAAGTGAAAAGTAAGAGATGTTCAGAGTATAGACGTGTGGTCTTACTTATCAAAAGTAATCGCAGTGATAGTTGAATGTTAACAGTTCAAGAATGGCACCTCTTGTTGGATGGATCTATAGTAGTGCTACCAATTTGTTTGTAACATCCAAAATATATTTCTCACTAGAAAGATAAAATGGCCTCATATCTCTATGCAAGCTGTGCCTCACGTCATACCTGTACATTTTATTAATACAGTAAAACTTGTGTATAATGGAATCTGCTAATATACGAATCTTGCTTTTTTTACTTTTCAAAACATTTTTATTATTTATTTAACTAACATATATATGAACTAGACAAAAATGCTTAGATCTAATTTAAAAACTAACAAAAATGACTTAATTCAGCTTACTAACACTTAGGAGACACTCTAGGCTTAGCTCTATAATTAAAAACTATTGCCTTTCGGCCGTTATCAACTATACTACGACTAAGCTAATCAAATAATCTTGAATCTTGCGAAACCTGGAGAGTGGAAATTTTTGGTTGCCAGTTTCGATTTTCTTCACACAAACTCAAGAGTGACAACATTTTGTCGGCTTCATTTAATTTTCCGAGAATTTTGAGATTTCAATTGCTTCTGTTTGTGTTTGTCTCATTCTGCTAGTGGCTACATTTAACAAGTACACATTCTGGAATATGATATTAAAATTGTTCGAAAAATAATAAAAGAAACTAGATTGCCGACTGTAGAAAAAACTGCACAGAAGCATTCCACTATTCACAAGTTTTACTCTATTTAGAAATAAAAATGCAATACTATGTAGCTTCCTTGTTCCTTCATTTGTTAGCATTGAACCATGAAAGGCGATAACAGTAATATGTAAGGTACACATGCTTGAAGCCTCGCACGCTACTCGTATACATTATGTAGGTACACACCTCTTCTATACAATTTAAATGCAAATCCTTCTCCAACGTTGTTAATAGTTATTTATGATAGCTCCTCTTTCCATTTATTTCTGAACTTAGGCAAGAGAACAATGCTTAACTCTTGGATAGCTCTCTTTGCTTATCTATGAACCAGGTATGAATGATTCCAAAAAAAAAAAGAAGAGGAAATTCGAAAGTGGCTGAAGAAGTGCACTTAAAAGATAGCAAAGACGTGCAAATACTTGAGGATTTTCACATTGCTTCTGACAATGTGAGTGACTGGATTGAGCACTTGGAAGGATTTGCAGACTCTCCTTTACAAATTGTAAATAAATTCTATTTTCCGTCGCACGTATTGTCATTAGTCTTATAGAGCACTTCAATAGATACTCGTAGTTTGACAAAGCACAGGAGCTGTAGTGATAACGTTTAAATCCTACCTGTTTAGAGAATGGAATATGAGGATTGGGAAACCGTCGCGTCGCATGGCTCAGAATATAAAAGAATATTGTGAAAAAAAGCAGTTTGATTAAATTTATTTATACACAGGAACTAAAATAAGATTTTGAAGTGTGCAGTTTTCTTTTTTTTTTTTTTTGATATTACATTCTGCCATTCTCAAATTTAGAAGTGACCCTAGGCATATTTGATTAGCTTCCATTTGTAATTTAATTGTAATTTTGTAATTTTTTGACCTTCAATTGAACGAATGGAATGCAAAGTTTTAAATGCATTCTTTTACAACTCTGGGCAATAGCATGGGCAAAAAGAACCAGTTTGACAACTACGAGAGATACACTAAATAAAGTGCAGAGACTAGTATATGTATGCCTGACGAGTGCAATGAAAACCTGTCCAACTGCAGTACTGGAGGTGCTTTTGGAGCTTACTAATTTACTTACTTAACTGGCTCCCGACCCGTGAAGAGTCTCTGCCTGAGACACGGCAGCCTTCCACTCTCCTCGATCCCGGGCATGCTGCTTCCAGTTGTCTAGACCAAGAGCAATGGCATCCGCGGTAGCTTGGTCCTTAAAACGGAGGTTCGGTCTTCCTTGTCGTCTCGAACCTGGGGCTGTGATTCGGAGATCCTCTTTGCTGGAGCATTGTTGTCCATTCAATCGATGTGGCCGAGCTAGTGTAGTCGACGTGTTTGGGCTTTTCGGACTATATCCACATCTTGGTACAGCTCATAGAGTTCCCGGTTATATCTTCTCCTCTATTCGCCCTCCTGGCATATGGGACCGAATATCCAACGAATAATTTTTCTCTCGAAAGTATTCAAAATCTGCTCTGCTTTCTTGCTTATCGTCCAACACTCGGCTCCATACAGTAGAACTGGCTGGATCAATGTTTTGTAGAGCATGCATTTCGTCTTCCGAGTTAGGAGTTAGGAGTGGGCACCGTAGCGCAAGTGGTTAGTGCGTCGGACTACTAAACCAGCGGTCTTGGGTTCGAATCCCGCCGCAAACACCTAAAAGTTTTTCACAGTGCCCACCTCTTTCGAATGTCTGACAAGCATCAAAGAGTATCATTTGTCACGATTAAGCTTCTCAACTCGCCGTTCGGAGTCGGCAAGAAACTGTAGGTCCCTTCCATTCATGCAAAAATATAACACGCACACACAAATGGTTGCGAGAAGCAGACCCAGGTTCACCTCGAGCTGTAGCGCCAACTAAGTAAGTAAGTTAGGAGTTTTAAACCCATTTGTTTTGCCAAACTGAAGTAGCAGCGGCTTGCTAGGGTAAGTCTTCGTCGAAACTCCACTAAGGTGTCATGCATGGAGTTGATGTTTACTCCGAGGTAGGTGAACTCCTTAACCACTTCGAAGTTACTGTGGCCAATAGTGACGATTTGTCCTGGGCCCTTTTCTTCTTACGCAGGATCTTCTTCTCCTCCCTTCTTCTGGCTCGATACTCTTCTCTCGCTGCTCTTGTTTTGCGCTGCAGTGCTTGCACGTGTGCATTTTCTGTCACCTTTTTTCGACGCACGCATTCATCATCATACCAAGGTCTCTTTTGGGGTGGTGGCTGGTAGCCTATGGTGGTCTTTGATGATGTCGCGATACTGGTTCCACAGATTGTTGGCTCAGGTGCTCTCTGTAGGCTCTGGCTGCTCCATTCGTGCTAAGGCTTCCAACATTGAATTTCTTTTTCTGGGCGGCTCGCAGCTGGAATGCTGCAAAGCGGTTCATAGCTTTGCCAAAAAAAAAAACCAAGACTGTGGATGAAGAGCTAGAGATAAGAAAGGAATTCCAAAGGATCGTATTCATTTTTGCTAAGTGAATTGCGAAATGGAGATGTAGCTTCATTTTGCAATTATTTGCAAATGAATGAATCAAAATTCAATTTGTTGCTCTCCTTAGTCAAAAATGACGTAGAGTGCCAAAAAACGATAATGAAGGATGGAGTTCCAGCTGCAGAAAAACTGGCAGCTACGTTGCGATTTCTTGGAACCGGCGAATCGTACCAAAGTACAGACTACCAAACAAGACTGTCTAGGTCTTTCCAGAAAGATGCAAGATGCATATATATAGTAAGTAAATTCATTTTTATTGAAGAACTAAAACTGTTTATATACATACTATAGATATTATTAAAGAAGAAGCAATACTTTATAACTAAGTATTATCATCTAAATCTTCAAAAATGCCTTGCATGGACATCTCCAATATATCTGGTGTCCTTTGAGCTCAAGCTGAGGTTGATCTGCGAGGCGTACTTGTTGAGGAATCGAAGCGGAAGAAAAGCTTTTGGACCTCAATGTTGAAAGGATTGAATATGGTTGAGTTTGTGTCATATTCTGCTGACGAAACAGTTTGTCCTTCTGTATGCTTTCCTTCATCCTTCATCCTTCATTTCCTCATCCTGAATCCTATTTAGATAGAAAAGAACTTGCTTTCAAAGCTAGTCATATTGCTGCGTTAATCGTCCTTTCAACAGCTCTTTTCTGTTTTCAATTTGTTCTTCTATAACATAAAGTGGATTATTTTTCTGAAAAAAAAAATAATAATAATATAAATACGTATATGTATATCAGACTATTATTTTTAATAAATTTTTTATTTCATAATTAATGATAAATTAATTAGTAGTTAATTTGTTTGTTATTTCTAGTTTCCGAATACTGCTTTGGAGTGGGAAAGGATTGCGGATGAGTTCGCTGTTCGGTGGCAATTTCCAAATTGTTTGGGAGCCCTCCATGAGAAACACACTAGTTTTTGATCACTCCGTAAGGATGGGGAGTATTATCATAATTATAAAGGAACAAATAGCATCATTCTTCTTGCACTTGTTGATGCTAATTGCTGCTTTATTTTTTTGGATGTTGGATCTAATGGGCGAACAAATGAAGCGGGGCTCCTGGGATAAAGTGCCTTCAAAAAAGTTATCGAAAACGGGAATGTTTATTTTCCTGCGGATAAGATAATTACAAATAAAAAAAATCTTCCATATGTGATAGATGGAGATGACGCTTTCCCATTACATAAGCACTTGCTTAAACCTTATCCCTATCAAGGAAATTTTTAATATATGTTCGTCTTTCGCGAGCTAGTTGAACATGCTTTCGGTATACTATCGAATAGGTTCCGAATTTTTCAAACAAATATGAACCTACGTGTGGGGAATGTCGAAATCATAACTCTCGCTTGTTGTGCTCTACACAATTTTTCAAACGACGAAGAAAGCTACACGACAAACTTACTTCCTTACTTACTTAGTTGGCGCTACAGCTCGAGGTGAACCTGGGTCTGCTTCTCGCAACCATTTGTGTGTGCGTGTTATATTTTTGCACGAATGGAAGGGACCTACAGTTTTTTGCCGACTCCGAACGGCGAGTTGAGAAGCTCAATTGTGACAAATGATACTCTTTGATGCTTGTCAGCCATTCGAAAGAGGTGGGCACAGTGAAAAACTTTTAGATGTTTGCGGCGGGATTCGAACCCAAGACCGCTGGCACAGTAGTCCGACGCACTAACCACTTGCGCTACGGTGCCCACTTACACGACAAACTTACAGTATTCAAATACACCGCAAACTTCTTCAACGCAAACAATGAATAATCCTCGTAGAAAAGAGGCAGAAAAAATACGACAAGGCTTTATGGAATATTTTAATCAAGAAGGAAAAGTTGAGTGGCAAATTCAAATCTATACAAAAACAGTTACCTTCTGCCTTTTGATAAGGGGAGCTGTTGATGCCTCTTCTGGTTCGCCTTGCTCAGTTTCTTCTATTGGCACATTTTCTTTAGAACGTGTTTTGTCGACATTGTAAACAAAATTATAATTATAAAACAAATAAAAAAAAATTGGAATAAATACAGTCTATTCATTTGTTTTTTTTTTTTATTCTTTTATTTACATGACATTAAACTTCAGATATGAAATTTCAGATAACCATACATAAACTTCAGACTAAACTGCATTTATGCCAAAGATTTAAAAAAATTAAATAACCTCATTTATGTTTGATTGGGATGGCCTTGTGCCACAACACACAATGTGCTTTTAGAAACTGGAGCTGCTCATAAAAAATCCATTTTGGTGTGTAAACATCATCCACGTCTGCCCCGCTCTTTTTAGAGTTGCACACCTTCCTTAATTCTTTGACATATCGGGTGCGGATATTGGTTGTTTTATGTTTTATAATATCGACAGTGAGGTGAGGTCAGCTTTCAATATTTTCAGATGTAATAAAATATTATTTAGAAGAGAATCTGACCTCGCAACTCTATCTAAATAGCGGAGATCCGCCACAGCATATACATTTTCATGGATTTGATAATACATTATCAACTCTTCCACCAGCTCCTGCGATCACTCAAAACTATTCATTAGGTACAATGGATTATTATCAAAGAAAAAAAAAAAACAAAACAGACCCGACAAGAAAAATTAACTATTATTGGCTTCAAAAATACCACCAAATTCAAATTAAAATTACGGTTAAAGTCACGAACAAAACAAACAAACCCTGTCTAGCCCGATTCGCATATAATTATGAGAATCACACAAATAAAGCAAACGTCCAAATCTGGAAAAAAAAAAACTAATGGAAACCAAAGAGAACAGAAAAATCGTGTGGAATTCCAGACCAATCCGACATTTTCATTTACCACTCTTTTCAACCCAATCATCAGCAAAGTCAGGATTTAGATGAAGCGATTTTTCCAGTTTGTCGCCTCTGTTTGTGGATGAAGGGGTTGAAAAGAGCGGGGAACGAAAATGTCGTTTGGGTCGCTGGAATTCCAGGCGATTTCTCTGTTCTCTTTTGTTTTCTTTCCAGTTTTTGACATTTGCTTGTGTGGTTACCATAGTAACATATGCGAATTGAGCTAGACACGGCTGTTTGTTGTTGTTTGTCGTCCCGAATAAGTCGTCTCGTATGCACGGTTGCCAGATTGGGCGATTTATCGTATTTTGGGCTATCTTTTTTCAAAAATTACGATGAAAATTCAAAAGCTAGTAGCCCAATGCAATTTGGGCTACAAATATTTTCCATTTACGATCTTGGGCGACTTTTTATTTATAGTTAAAATTCTTTAAAAAAGACATACAAATTTGATTTTAGTGACGCGCATTTGGACACAATTTGAGATATGCTGTGGTGAATTGCTGATCGCCTTTAGAGTATCTTTTGATCACCTCAGTATTGGCCCCTATAGTTGGTTAACAAGCGTAATTGCCGTAACTTGAGGACTCATGAAAACTCAGGCAGTAACGCCGAAGATAGCTCAAATAAATTCTGATTTTATTCTACGATTCCACTTCACACGTTTTCGTCACACGTGCTTAGTTTGTGTACGTGTGCTTTACAGTTTACAGTGGTGGTTGATACACCACAATACGTACTGACCAACGCAACGTGATAAATGCTGCAGGTATGTTGATTTTTGGAGATATGTAGGAACTGGTCATTTTGCTATGCAGGGGCCCAACTATGTAACTCGATTCTACTTTCGATTCTATTCGAAAGTTGTTTCCGATTCTACTTTCAAACCGCACTACGTATGATATTATAATCGAACGTTAGTAATGCCAACTTTTTCCCACAAAATTTCTGAATTTCGAACGAGTATCGCCTTGTGTTTGACAGATAAACTAAAACTAAAGTAAATAATTATTTATTGTGATTTGTGAAACAAGGAAATAATAATGGGTATACTACACATATTAATATGGTGCGTGTCGCATTTTGGTTTTTAGACGAAGAAAACCAAGATCGCAGTGGTCAAATTGAGAAAACACGAATTCGGGATAAATCCAATGTAATGAATGGAGCTGTGTGAAAGTGTTCGTTTAGAATATGTACATTTAATAATCAAAACATTTGTAATCAAATGATTTAATTTAAGTTTAATAAAAAAAAGCCCAACTTTCAACTGTACGGATTTTCGTCTAGCCTCCGGGGTTCTCAGTATCCTTTGTATGTACATATATATTCCACAAGAATCTCAAATTGAGGCATCTTCTTGTTTGTTTTTTTTAAATGATTACCTACGCACAAAATATATTTTAGTAGTTCTATGCGATATATAATAAAATATGAAAACATTTTTCACCTACATTTTAGAAAATTTCGCAATCCGGCAGCTTGCTCGCAAACACATTTGCATTAGAACGATTATTTGCGAATTCGAACGATTTTGACATTTACTTTAGAATTAGGTAGTACCAAACTTCCGAAAACAAATATGAAGCTCGAGATTCGTTCGATCTTCGAATACTAGAATTATAGAGTACGAATTTTGCGAATTCGAACATTTTTATTGTAGAATCGAGTTACAATTATAGAGTTGGGCCCCAGTTACTATCTCAAACCAGTAAGTAATGCTGTTGTCGAAAGGGTATTTTCAGTTTTAAATGCCGTAAAAACCAAATCTAGAAATATACTGTCTTTGGCATCTCTTGGTGCAATTATACGCATAAACATTGATTCAACCGTTAAAAACATACAAATGTTGCAATGACTTCGAATCAACACCACATATGGTAGCTAAATGTACATCAGAAATTAACAAGAGTGATGATGATACTACCAGTGATTTTTAATTATTAATTAATTAATTAAATATCATTATTAATTATTTATAATATTTTTGCTAAAAAAAACTAAACATGTTGCCTTCAAACGTAACTGCCAACACTTGGCTAATTTGTAAACATAGAATATTTTCAAATAATTAAAGCCTGACTATATTAAATAGTTTATTCATTTATTTTTCGCTGTTTCTAAAAAGAGGTCAATTTTGTCTGAATATGATATAAAGGAACTTTGAAAAAAAATGTATTTCATACGATATTTGGGCTACTTATTGGGCAACGATTTTGGGCGACAAAATTTCTAAAATTGGGCTCTTAAAGCTCTGGAGTTTCTGGCAACCCTGCTCGTATGTACAATCCATACGAGAACAAAAGAGAATTGAAAAAATGTCGCCTGGAAAATTCGTTTCATCTAAATCCTGACTAAGCGGTCATTCTCCGCTCCGCGCAGATCATATCAAGCTCTGAGATTTCGGAGAGAAGATTTTTGATCTGTGTGATCTATGTAATTTATCTCTCCTGTTTGTAGTTGTTCGACAGTGCTGCTGATTTCCATATTTTTTATGGAAAGTGGGCACCGTAGCGCAAGTGGTTAGTGCATCGGACTACTGCTGTGCTGTGGGGCAAGTGCACATAGCGCTTGTAGTGCCGAGGCATGCCAGTCTTTGAAGCTTTTGAAGCTTTGTGATGGTGGATTTCTCTTTAGTTTTGCTCCATACTGATGACGCATCAGTGATGAGTATTAGATGATATATCGTATCCTCATTGTACAGTGTGATTCATTTGATTAGACGCATTTAAAACATTGGCATTAATCTTGATTTTTCCCCCTTATCTTCAGCAATACGTCTGTCTGTCTCTTGTTCTTGTCCTTCATGTGCTCGCGCTGTGTGAAAACTTTTTTTTTTTTTTTACTTTTATAAACATTTTTATTATTCAATTTTCGATATTAACTTACATACTAGACAAAAATGCTTAAATCTAATTTAAAACTAACAAAATGTCTTAATCTAGCTTACTGGCCCTTAGGGGGCACTCTATGCTTAACACTATTATTACTAACAATTGCCTTTCGGCCTTAATCTAACTATACTACGACTAAACTAATTTTACATTTACATTATAAGGGTATATGTTCACTTCGCTCTATTTTACGGGATTTTTCGCGGTTTGAAAGGCATTCCAAATGGTAAGCATCTATTTGTGCTCTTTCCTTTAAGATTAACATTTTCTTTGCCCATTTCTTTCTTAAGTAAAAGACGAAAACTTCCTTTAATCAGAAATTAATATTTCACTGCAGTTTGGTCGATTACTCTGTCTATAAACTAAATTTGCCCGTGCGTCTAAGCAATAATGACATGTTTGAGAGAAAAGAGAACAGAAGTCTCTTACTAAAAATGTTTTTATGTTTATTTTTCAGAGTATTAACTAGCCTTTCTGCTAAATGTAATTTTTTTCTTATTGCTGCATATAAGGGGGAAAAAATCAACATTAATGCCAATGTTTTAAATTCGTCTAATCAAGTGAATCGCACTGTATATTTATCCAGTATCTGACCTTATGGTGATTTTCCAGGTCTTACCGTACATAGATTTAGTTATTTTGTTTTTAACGTATAAAATTGTCAAGTTGTAGTCGGAAGCGATCTACAGTGATGGTAGGGTTCACTAAGTCTTAGACTAAAGTAGGTTCATTGTGTTGCCCAGTGAGCCAATTCCTATCGGAAGTCTTGGAACCCCTCTGAAACTTGGATAAATTTCCATATTCTATTGATATCCGTGAGGAAATATCTTGTAGATCTGTAAAGGAATATTCTACCAGAATCTGCTTTCTTTAGGAAGAGAGTGCTGGGCAGCTGCACAGGAGGTGAAAAGGGAAAATACGCATGTATTCTTTTAAGCCAACTACTTTTTTTTTGTTTAAATGAGTGATCCTGTCCCAAAGCTGATACTGCGACTTAAAAGATCAATTGTATCGTAAGACACTAAGTAGTCAAAAAGGCAAACTATTTTTCTAATAAAGGCTAATATGTCCTTGGTTGACGCATTTTTATAAATCATGTGTGAGGTCTGAGGAGCTCTTTATGTAGGGTACGCCGTCTGACCTTAAAAAGTGCCGGGCATTCAGAATTCACCACTTCTAAATAGAGTTGAAAATTGGTCTCGCAAGACAGGCCTAAATTGTTTAGGTGGCATCGTAGCTGGTAGTGACCGGAGAGGAAGCCTTATATCCTTCTTATTGTAGTTCAGAAGTTCGCTGGGATATTTCTCCAATGAGAGAGATGATGGTTATATTACCATTTTTTAATAAAGGCTGAGATTGTTGCCCAGTTTATGCTACAGTAGGGTTCCGCGCCCGACAATTTGGCAGTTAAACCTGAGCGGGACGGCTCATCCGTAATATCATTTCCTTCAATGCCTCTAAAACCAGGCACCCACCAAAGTTTGACAAAAATACATAAATATATCTATCATACAATTTTAATAAACCAAAAATTCATTTAAAGCGAATTAAATTCTCAAGAAACATCTTTAAGACATCACCCACCCACTTAACCCATAAAGGCAAATGACAACCAACATATCCAATTAAGAAATAAATACAGGAAACCTTTAAAATCTTCTCACTTTCATGTTATCGGTAAAGATGTGAAAAACAAGTTAACCATTCCTGCAAATACAGGATTACATGGATATTAGCCAAAGTGCCAGGTTAAATGCCGTGACAATTTATAATATCGGAGGGTATTATGGGCGTAAAACATGCAAGAAAGCTGACATGTTTCGAGGATACATATGCTACATACAACAATGGATCCATTCTGTATCCGAGAGTATGTTTAGGTCCTACGTCGGGTTGATAATGATTGGAATATATTATTCTTTGCTGCGGGTAATGGCACTTGGCATTTGATAAAAAAAAAAGAGCTTTTATATGGTATTTCTTACATACTCGTATTATAATGTTGAAGTGTCTTCATTACGATGGGGAAATAATTTGAATTTAAATTCTGGTAGGAATGGTGGTCGCCGGTATGTATCCCTTTCACTACAATACAAGTAGAGCTCCTGAAATACGTATAATGATGTCAAAATATTGGCTCCAGATGCCTTATTTATAAACCTTCAGAAAGGGTTATTGCCGTACAAATAATACGTGTATCGTGAACTTAATGGTTTGATATGGGATAATAATAATCACCGAAATGGGTTTAGATGTGGCGAAAAGTGGCCGTGATAAACGTCTAATTGAATTGTAAGGGAGAATGGGTCCGCATCGTTGATGATTTAGGATTTTGGAATTTCTTAGCAGCATGCGAAACTTTCACAGCAATATGTTAATGTTGAAAAGCTAAAAAAAAACTAAAAATATGTGATTTTTAAATGTGGGTAGATCGGTCTCTGCAAAAAAAGCAAAGAGATTTTCTTCCAAATTTGTAATTCTTCTCTGCTTGGGAAAGATGTGGAAAACTGTCGTGAGAAGTTTAAGTAGGGTGTTGAGTAGTCCGTACAAAATTAATGTTTTCAGCATTTTACATCTTTACAACATTGTTTTTTGCAGAATCTGCCCTCGAGCCTGAGTACGTTCTTTGCTGCACAAATATGTCTAATAGAAGAAGATTCAGTATAGGGTAAGATCCTGCAGTGGTAGCAGAACATATTGCTTCCATTGTCCCAATGGAGACCAGTTTTTAAACCTTCGTTTTTGAGATTGGGTGACTTATCTGCAGCATCCCACGAGACTAGATTCCTGTAGGTGAGAATCGGTCAATTAACTATCATGTACATCCAGAGAATAATTTTGCATAAAAGGCGATGAATGCTTTGATTGCACGTTTTTTAATATTAAGTCGCCAGTAGAGCATTTTATCTAGCGCGAGTTCTAAATATTTGCAGTATCGGATAGTCACAGGAGTGTTACATTTAAAGATGGAATTAAGAAGCACTAGTTCCATTTTTTGGGGGTTACCTGCTAATCTGCAATTTCTAGTACAGATATTAAGTGCCTTCAAAGCTATCTCAACTAGTACATCGTGTGTAGTACGCTACAGCTTTGTTCCACTTTATCTTAGTTTAACTAGAATTGCGTTAATTTAATGAACTTCATTACCAAAACCAAAAGTGTAGGGAGAAAGAACCTCTCCTGGCAGAGTACATCTCCAGTAGGAAATTACTGCTTACCGAATCGATTCTGTAACTACTGATTGGTAGCTACCAACGCTTACTTTCCTTATTACAGAATCGATTACATATACATGCGGAACTGGCTTACCGGTAATCACTTATTTGCGCGTGAATAATAATTGCTGAAAACATTGATTACTACATCGTAGGGTGATAAGCACTTACTATTTGCCTTATAGGGAATCAGTATTGAAAACAATAGTTACTATATCCAGACTTTTAAGCATTTACGAATCTTCTTAAATTATTGTTATTATTATTAATTTTACTGAAAAGTACTGGCAACGCTCAATAACAAACTTCAAATGATGCAACATCGAAAAAATTCCTGACGGAGTTGGTCATGATTGGATTTGTCTGAGTCGAATACCTGTATTTTCATTCCAGGAATGCTTTTGAGAGAAAAACATCTTACAAATGTAACGCCTGGTAACCGAATAAGTAATGACATCGATGTAAAATGTCAATAATATTTAAAATACAGTATTCTTAGACTGTCTGTTTATTCGAGTAATCTTCCCATCGTGCTGATAACGCTGTGAAGCCCGGTTTCAATATGTTTGTCTTTCGTATATACACGCTGATGCTGGACTTATACGTTATACCTGATGGTTGTCTAATATGCCTTACCAAGAATATTAGAGAATATTTCAACTGCTGTTTTCTAAATATCTCCTGGTCTGCGTATAATATGACCTTGAAGAGTCTTAGTCATAACCTTTATTGAAGAGATCCTAGTTAAAGTTGATGATTTCTAAAGAAAATTCAATCATTTTGTGGTAAAAAAAGGTTTCGTCCTTTAACTCTGCGGAGAAATCTAATGAGTTTGTGTGGGTAAGGTGGATCGTGAAAAAGAGACGATCATGTTTCGGCTACCTCTCGAACACATATGTACATATGTATATATACATAGAGAACAAGACGTCAAAGCTGTATGATCAAGAGGGATAGGGCCGCACAGAATTCCACGTGTCCCTTATTCTGTGTTAAGAATTATAAATTTTTTTGTGCGTTGGCTTGGAAGATTATTCCATGTGACAAGAGCTTTATCATTCGTCTATTTAGCCGCGAGTTATGTACACATAGCGTACCCTACATAAATATTCTTGTATAATTACATCAAATCTCTTATTATATATGAACATATACAATAATACAAAACATAATAAAACATAACGATTATTTAGACATTAAGACAAACATAAATACAGTGGACTCTCGTCAACTTGAACACGTACGAAACCAGCGCCATTCAAGTTATTGGATTGTTCAAGTTACTGGATCAAAACGAAATGTCCTTTTTTTTAAACATATTCAGTTTAATGTTGTTTTTTATTAATAAATATCACTGTGTAACAAAATTTCAAAAAATGTTTGTTTATGTACATTTTTGGATTGTTTATGCTTGGTATATGTCAGCTCATTTCAAAAATGCCAAAAGTTCTTCTTAAGTGTTTGCTATTGCTTCAGAATTTTAACGAAAAGTTGTAATTTTTGAGCATTTATGCACTTTTGTAATTAAAAAAAAATATATAAAAGAAAACTTAATTCAAAATGTTACTTCAAATTTTAATAACCTATTATATATCCAGACAAAAAAAAAAAAAATGGCACCTCCGTATGCATTTAGAAGTGCAGAGATTTTCTTGTTTCCCTACTGTGAACTTTGGAATTGCCCCTTTTTAGGTGCAAGACGTAGTCGCCCATCATATTGGGATCCAATCTACCCTGGTACCGGCCCTCCATTTAAGCGATGTATTAGGGAAACGTCTCAGCATGTTTTTCACTAATGCTTCCCACGTTTTCACTAAAAAAAATTTAAATGAAAGTGAAGAACATGTAGTTTTAGCGATATCCTGCACCCTAATATATTAAACCTATCCACTAAGTTTTCTAGTAGTTCTACAAAATTTTCTATTTTAATATTTCCTCTTTTTATTTCCCTGAATGCTGTCCAAGCATTACGTTCCTTTAATTTGAAGCGGGGGCATAAATACTTTTCCTGATTTTACCAATAGATGGAACATTACGTTTTTTTGCGTCAGGTATAGTATAAAGGCTTCTCTTAGCGGCCATCTTTTCGTACGATAGTTTTCAGTGTCAGCACGACTTTTCCATAATTAAATGAAACATTTTTATTTATTTTCTCAACTAACTACTATTCACATTCACTTGCAGAAGTCGAATGATAGGCTTGCTCTGCTTGCATCGCCGTTAACACATTTCGCGATGCCGTTACCGTAAAGCTAACAGTTAGAACGAATGAATACTCAAACTATACTTGACATATCATAAGGAAGCCGAAACTAACAAACAAAGAACATAAACAAATTTTTGTTACACAGTGATAATAAGCCACATAATTTGTTTTTAAGACAAGTTTAAAAAAAGAATTGTTATTTTAAATTGTTTGGATTTGCGTAGTACGTTTTTTAAAAAAAATTCTAGAAGACTCTGGAGAACTGTCAGCTCCAATAATGGCCTTTCGTTTAAGCTGGCAAATACGATGGCTTAGCCGAACAGTTAAACTGATTCCTTATTGGTAGGGGAGACTTCTTCTGCTTAGTTGGCGCTACAGCTCGAGGTGAACCTGGGCCTGCTTCTCGCAACCATTTGTGTGTGCGTGTTATATTTTTGCACAAATGGAAGGGACCTACAGTTTTTTGCGGACTCCGAACGGCGAGTTGAGAAGCTCAATCGAGACAAATGTTACTCTTTGATGTTTGTCAGACATTCGAAAGAGGTGGGCACTGTGAAAAACTTTTAGGTGTTTGCGGCGGGATTCGAACCCAAGACCGCTGGCTCAGTAGTCCGACGCACTAACCACTTGCGCTACGGTGCCCACGGTAGGGGAGACTGGGGCATCTTTAAACACTTTTTCCTTTTTAAGGCTCCTCAACACCAATATATTTGAATTATTGGACTTTAAGTTATTCACACTTTGAGAAGTAAAATTAACCTTCAATTTAATCCAACATTAGTGTAAATTCAATAAAGGCTTATAATTTTTTATTTTTTTTTTTAAAAATAAGTCCTAATGTTCAAATGTGCCCTAACTAGGGGCAGCTTTGAACAGGCCTGGGGCTTTTTTGAATTGTAGCTATTTTAATGGTTCGTGACAGAAAATTATTTAGCAAAAAGCTTATCTTATTCTTATTCCAAATGAAACGGTGCCTCCAATAAATATTACTCGCAAACTGAGATCCTCACGAAAAATGTTTAACACCCTTACAAAAAAAAATGTATAAAACGAAATGGTGTGCATAAATTCTGCACTCCCGGCTACTGCCAGACGACGACTGAGGAAACCCCAGAAAAGTATTGACGACTAAAGATGAGGGTATCGCCATGTGGAAATTTTGGTTAACACTTTAAAATATTTATTAATTGAGTTGTTATTAGCGATGTTAAAAGCTAACTCACGTTCAAGTGTGCCCCAGTCTCCCCTAACAATATTTTGTACAATAACGACATCAACAAGATAAGATGTTTTGTTTTCAACACGCACTAACTTGTCACAGTAAAGATCACTGATTTAGAACTTTCAGCTCAGATACACACAAAAAAATTCTATGGGATTCCCCTTTATGAAAACCTTTAATATTTGTAGCAACATAGGTCCAAAGCGAAGATACAAATTTAAAACGTTTTTGCTTGTCACATAAAATTTCTTCAAGTTAAGGAGGTTTTCCTTTTTTTAATTGTTCAACTTATAGAGGTACTTAATGGAAAAATTCAAGGTATCGAGTCTTAAAAAGTGTCCGTTCAAGTTATAGAAAACCTATAGGAGAAAAATAACTTATTCAAGTTGTTGGATTATTCAAGTTATCGGATGTTCAAGTTACCGAGAGTCCACTGTATATATATATATTTACATATAGAAATGTACTAACACTTATTACTACACAAATTAAAATAAGCAAAAACAAATAAAGCATTATGCAAGCACATATAATACATAGCAACAACAAACGTAAGATATTTGGACATTATGTAAAGCACATAGCAACAGCTTCTCTTGACAACAAAAAATGTAACAAAAGCCACTCTCTGAGATGCACATGATAGCGTAACAGTCTAAGTACATATACATACATGCAGATGCACATAATCTAATGCTTTGGTTGAAAGCGAAGCTTAGCATAATCATCAATGGTAGCATTAGTTCTTGTTTGGCGGCACATAGTCTTAAACTTAAAATTAAACTTACAGTAGAGAATAAAAAAAGTGTATACTTAAAAATAAAATAAGTAAATAAATTTGTAAAAATCGAACATTTGTTAAGTTATTTTAACTACGTTATCATTTAACCCATAACTCGCGCGATGCAAGCGTTCACGTCAGATTAAGTCAGTCCTTACTTATGTGGCACAATTTTGTTTTACGTACATGTACATATATATATTCCAACTTTTTAAGATTCCTATCTCCACTCAAAATCATAACCAGTTGTAACCGGACAGGGACATAAAAACGGTCCTGCGAACTTAACATTTCTAATATCAAATCAATTGCTCCTAAAATTATGTGGTCCGTGGCTAAACTATATTTTGTTTATATGCTGTTTTTATACCAAACGGTGTCCCGTAGACAATAGAGTAAGAGTAAATTGCAACAAAAAATTTATATCTCTCCTATTTTCTAGAATAAAAAAAAACATCGCCTTTAAAGCGTTGTCTGCTGTGTCATGGACAGGACCAAAAAAATAAAAACGGAAATCAAATTATCACTGTTACCATACTGTTTTGGTTTCTTTGAAAATCATTTTCCATTTATTACAGATTTTCATTATTTTTCGCAAGAACGACGTTATGAAACTTGTACTTCATAATAAAATAAACTACACTCACCATTTGCGGTCGTGGAACAATAACGAAAGTTTTGCCATTAATATAAACTTTCTCAGGAGAGGGAATTCTTACTAAGTGCTTCCCTACGGAGCACCACCAAATGGAGGTACATACTACATACATACATTATTTATCCTACTCGGTTTGTGTATAGTTATTGTTTTGTAAGAATATCTTTTTATATACCTAGTGCGTTCTTGAAATTACAGAAAATGTTATAAGAGCGGCTAAATAGTATGAGATGGTTAAATGGGCGTTATTACTACGTAAACACATAATTAACTACAAGTATGTCTTTATAGTGGCAGCTCGATTCGCACATACATATGTAGCTATGTATGTATGTTATTGCATGTACAGTGGTGGACACGCATTTAGTACTGCCTCTTGTACTAGCCTGATCAAAACAGAGGAAATATCGCTACATAACAACAACTGTTGTGTTTTTATTATGAATGATAAGATTTACCATCACCTTAAGATCTATTGTGCCTCCTACAGGCCGCAGATGAAGAAACATCCCTCTCGTCATATTGAAACTGGTTAGAGAGAGCTTTGCTCACACCTAGCCCAGGTGAGAATTCCATAGGTCACAGTCACAGCACCTCAGACATACCAGTTTCCATGAGAAATCGCAGTAGGAGATTGGGTGCTGTGAGTGATAGATCCTCTTTATCCAAGCACTTGAATCTTTTCTGGGTTAAAGCCCCACATTCCACCAAAATGTGTTCTGGAGTTTAAGTGGACTCATTGCAGAATCTGCATCTGATAGACCTAGCTTCCTGAGATATCCCTTGAGTTAACAATGTCCTGTAAAGAACAAAGTAAGGATGCGAAGTTTATTTTTATTGAAGCCAATGCAAGCTTTGAATCTCTTTAAGTTATAATTACCCACGAGCTTCTTAGACCCTGAGTTTCTGTACAAAACATTCTGTTATGAATTACTGTCAAGTTTGTTGATTCATTGGCAAATGAAGGCTAGAGTACAGGGGTGAATCGGCTAACGCGATAATTGACTGTCGCTTTTTTGATTGTCGTTTTTGAAAACGACACCTAAATAGCTGTCACTTTAAATCAACGCAAAAAAAAAAAAACGATTGCCGATTTGATAATCACCTTACACAGAGCAAAAGTGTCGATTTTGATTATCAACTATCAACTATCGCGTTAGCCGATTCCACCCCAGTGTTTGGGATTAGCCAGATACAACACGTTCAAATGAACAATCGAATAGGTCAAGAGCGGGCCATTAGTATATTCTACTTTTAACGCGTGATTCACTTAGAAGACTATTGAGTGATATTTGGAGAATGACGCCATTGATGTCATGCTCCAATAGGAGCGGTATTTTACAAATTGGAAAATGGGGGTTTGTTAATTTTTTTACCATATTTTGCATTTTATTTAACAACATTTCAGATTAAAACACTTTAAGGTATTGTTGAAAATATATTTAAGTGCTCATAAATAAATATTTTATATAATAAGATGGCTCCCTGAAATAACGCCAAAAAAAGGAAATGGAAAAAAGCCCGAAAATCTCCATACAAAGTCGTGGCCCAAATAGTTTCGCGTAAATGCTGAGAATTTTGGCATTTTTTCCATTACTTTTTAAGACATATTTTCCATTTATGAAATATGAAAAATATGAAAATCGTTTGAAAAAAGCGCCAGAACATATTTTGGCCTCTTTTCCAAATTGAAAAAAAATTAAGTTTAAAAAACTAAATCCCGACTACGGGAAAAACGAACTAAAAAATACGAAACAAGATGAAACGAAATAATGATTTTCAGAGCACAGCTGTGGTTGCCGAAGCAATGATATATTCGTATGATACCCCTGTACCACCATGGGCTGTTTAGTGTGTAATTTTGTATGGGTCGGTAAGGGTTATGTTAACCCTTTCGGACCTGAATAAATCGAACGCATCATTAAAATATTTCTAACGCTTTCCAGTGTAGTTAGGATCTAACTGAAGAATATTTGCCAAAAAAAAAACATCGTACCTCATAGATATTTTTAAAAGTGAATGTCCACTCAAATGGATGATCAGCTTTAATTGCCAATTTCTATTACAAAACGGACATTATTTGTGCTTATGTGTAAATTAAAATCATAACAAATGTCTTTTCTACGCTAAAAATCATATTCGGTAAAGCAAACACATGTTATGCGAAAGAAAATAAAATAAAACTGAAGACTTACGTTTTTTTAGTAGTAGTAGTAGTATTGAATTTATTGTATCATTAATTTTTTCTTCCAATTACAATTTTTTTTTTACTTATTCTAATTAGCAATGGCAAAAGCCATCAGCCAGATTGACAATTTTATGCGTGGATACATTATTGCAGTTAAACTCATTTTTTTAAATTACAATTGTTGAAATATTTATATTTTTAACTTTTGAATGGCAATTTTAATGATTTGCTAACATTAAAAAAGATAATAAGTAATACACAGCGATTCGCAAGATATAACAGTTAAGAAATATTTTGGAGCATTTTTATACTTTGGCAATTTTAATGATTTGCTAACATAAAGAAGAAAATACGGATTTTACAGCGATTTACTTTAACAATTTTAATGATTTGCAACATAAAGAGTAGGGAATCTATTCCTCCATAAACTGGTTCCTATACGCAAGGGCGTCCGATACGTAGTTGCAGAGAACGTTCCAGTTAGATCCGTTGAGTATCTGAATTACCTCCTCCATTCAGAGAACGGATTGGTTGTAATGGTATCTCCTCGTCTCCTGAAGAATTGGGCATTTTCCTAGAAAGTGGTACGTATCTTCTTTTTCGCGTAAGTTACACAAGGAGCAGAGAAGATCTTCCCTGTATGGAAGATCTTCCCTGTATGCATCGTTGCCGCTATGCGACTTTAGTCGCAATTTGACCCTTTTTTGACGCAAAGAGACTATGAGCCGACTTTTTAAAAAACACCTCCTTTTGACCCTTTTCAGTTTTTTTGGAGACTTTTTGAGACTTTTTCGTACAAAAAATATATTTCCAACAAAAATTCCATTAAGTTGCTCATCAGCAATCAATCAGCACTAATTTCAGTGTACATATTACACAAAAACTCACTAATTTTTTTTCCAATGTGTTCCTTTTGTACATATTTAGTTTAATCTAATTTTTTTTTTATGCGTGAACATCTTAGCACTCAACAAATTTATGCCGGTAAAAAGTGAACTATCTGTCAAACTCAGTTGTTACATGTATTTTGTATTTTTTTATTTTAATGCAAAAAGTAAAATAATGGAAAGAAAAGGAACATAGATGAAAGTTGAATGTTCTGAATATTGAAATTTGCATGTCGCAATATATTGGATCTGGGATATCATGAAGGGTGGACTGAAGGGTAAAATCCAAAATTGTACATGTATGTTGCAACATCATTTTGTTTACGTCTATTTCACATATGTATATGACATTTCGTTTGTTGCAACTTTTGTGGTTAAACGCGTTCCTTTACTTTTTCGTAATTTTGCCTCTGTCTGAGAGAATTTTACCCCCACTCCATGAAATTTAATAGGATACTATTTTTGGAGCAGACGTAAAGCAACAGACCTATTATTTGTTTTTGTCGCGACTTTTTGTGCTCCATGACCCTTTTTTTTTGCGACTTTTTCAAATTTTTCAGCGGCAACCCTGCCTGTATGGTCTGAAATTCCGAGGTAACAACTCTCCACGAGTCTTGAAGATAAGGCTTATTTGGTTAATTCTAATAGATTCGTGGAAGTAGTTCAAATCCATTAAGCTATGGCTTAGCTGTTTGTAGATTAGGCGACTCGATGAACACGCTGCTTTCTCCATAAATCCTTGGTCAATCTTCTCATTTAAGTTCCCCAAAATGTCATCTAGGGCCACAGTCCAGCTGGTTCTGTCTTCTCACCTTAAGAACAACTCAACTCCTAGTTCCTCGCTCATTTGCTGCCACTTCTGGAAAAAGTTCGCTTTCCTGGTAATAAGATATCTGAAAATCACTTTTGGAAGCCTATAATCAGGAAACTTGGTGATTCTTAAAACATACTTGAAATTAAGCCTGAGGGTGAATAGTCGCAGGAGAGGTAGACCGTTTTTGACATGTAGCATGTACGTTGGTGTGTTTGTTGGTAGTCTAAACAAGTGCTTGAGAAAGAATCTTTGCAGCTTTTCTACTTCTTCGTACTCTTCGTGCCCCCATACCTGACTTGCGTAACACATTGCGGATCTAGCAGTTGCTTTGAATAGCTTGCACTTTGAATTTACTGGCACATCTTTCCGACTGAAAACATTTTTCCAAGAGCAGCTTAACGCTTTCTTTGATTCCTTCAATTTGTTTTGGAGGTGAAGATTGTACGAGAGTCTAGGTGTTAGGGTTGCACCAAGGTAGCGATACACTTTAACCACTTCTAATTGAACCGTACCTAGGTTCCATTTTTCTTCCCTTGTTTATTTGCCCGAGTTATTGCGAAATATCATCACTTTCGACTTGCTTGTATTGACAAAAAGATTCCATTGGAGACAGTACTGTTCCAGTCTGTTGATCATGAGTTGAAGCATGTTTGGTGAATCTGCTAACAGCACAATGTCATCTGCAAACAATAGGCCCTTGACCGTCGTGTTGTTAAAAACAATGTCTCCGGGTAAATAAGAGAGGAGATCATCCAAAAATAGGCTGAAAAAAAGACTTACTTACTTGGTTTGTGTCCATGACTAAGGTTAACACTTAACTATATTCTTACTTACACATATAAACCGATTGCGTTTTGTTTAAAAATACGTTCTTAGAAAAGGCACGAATACGATTCAATCTTTACAATTAGTTTCTATTAACACTGTGTCATATGCATGAGTTAGTAAAGAATGTCCATTGAGATGGACGCCAAGACCGAAGGGGTCAAGTAGAACATATTGTTATCTTGTCTGTTTACTTATATGTTCGTGGTACAAAAACTCTTGTTACTTGTTAAAATTCGCCTGTTGTACAATGCTTGTTGTTTTGTTGTACAGGTCCCAGGGCTCTGAGGAGGCTAGTTTCATTCACGGGTAAAAATATAAAAATCAAGCTATATCCACCATATCTAGGCTAAGAGTCATCAAAATCGCTTCAACCGCTTACGCCTGATTGTGAAAGAAAAATCCAAACACATTTTCTGAAATATTCGTATATTATTGGTAGGATTATATTCTAATGCCATTCAATAACGTATAGACAAAGTACAGAAAAATGGTAATGAAAACTCTACTCTTGGCATCATAGCTATTCTCTGCTTATGGAACGTCTTTCATAATGAGAGCATATCATCTACATACATATGCATGTACGTATTGTATGTCGGTATTTTAATGCTGCCTATATACCTATATATGCGCATACATACCTAATATGAAGACATGAAGATTAAAATATTCCTTTTTTTTGGCAGAGTGCCTTCCAGATGAGACACATAAAAAAATATTATCGTTTGTGATGCCATAAAATTCTGCAGGTTGTGTCGGTAGAATGTAGTTTTATGTCCTGCCATATGTAGCCCCATTACAACTTGGTAATATCCAAGGATATTTCATGTTTTCACCTTTGCCATCTACTTTGTAGAATGTCGTTCTTATAAATTCGATTAATCTATAGATATGTACATATTATGTATGTATGTGTAACTGCGGACATAGAATTATTTTGTGAGTTTTTGTTTTCCTATTATGGGTCGGTTATGTGTATATCTTAGTTGTTAATAACACAGCACACGGTATATCTGAATATTATTTCAATTAACAGATTTGGGTCCATATCTTCATGTCGCCAGTATAAGTAATTAAATAATAAGTTGAATTTGTATAATAGCCAATAATTAGAAATTGTGAATATTAAGAAAACAATATCTGGTAAGAGGTATGGTATTTGGAATTAGAGTTAACGCTTTACTTCTTTATGGCATTTAGTATTTGAAGACCATTTCCGGCATACATTATGTACACCGCGTAATTTATATTTTTTTACATGCTAAAATGGCATCACTCCACCTCCAATCTACATAATAGAGCCAATGTTGAATTGATATCTGATAGAATTCGCAAACTTATCGAGACGTTCTTGATCAGATGTGATTTCTCCGATTATCCATTAATTACCGAACAGAAAACCACCTACCAAAGATTATAATGATTTCCACATGTTTGAAGATATCTAAAGTATTTATTTTTGATCTATTTATTTTGTTTTTTAAATTTATTTATTTATGAGTTTATTTATTCATTTGTTACCTTATTTTTGTAATAACATTTGTGCTTTTAATCTATTTATTTGCTCATTTATTTATTATTTATATATAATGTTTTTATTTATTTATTTATTTCTTTAATTATCTATGCAGTGTACAAATTTGTTATCTTACTTTTCTGTTAATCTATTTATTTGTTAAATAATTTATATACATACTTACTTAGGTGGCGCTGCAGTCCGGGGTGAACCAAGGCCTCATCCAACAACCTCTTCCAGTTAGCCCGTTCCTTAGCTAACCGCCTCCAGTTGCGCACTTCAAGTTGGTTGAGGTCTTGTTCTATTTGTACGCGTCACCTTAGGCGAGATCGTCCTCTGTTGCACTGACCCTCCGGGTAAGATTCAAATATTCTCCGAGCCGGAGCGTTGATGACCATACGCTCTACGTCTACATGTCCTAGCCGATGTGCAGTTGTTTGACCAGGTTGATGTTGCTGTACAGCTCGTACAGTTCGTGGTTGAATCTTCTCCCCCAGAACCCGTCAAGGCAAATGGGACCGGATATCGTACGAAGGATTATTCTCTCAAAGCGACCAAAGATATCTTCATCCGCTTTCTATAAAGTCCATGCTTCAGCTCCATATAGCAAGACTGGAATGATAAGGGTCTTATATAGAGTCTCCTTAATCGATCGAGAAAGGTCTTAACTATTCATATGCCTTCTTAGCCCAAAGAAACAGCGGTTGGCAAGAGTAATCTTTCGTTTGATTTCCGACGAGATGTCAGTTTTTGATGTTATGGCAGAGCCGGAGTAGACACTTCCTTTACTACCTCAAAGTTGTAACTGTCTATTGTGACGTTCTGTCCAATTCGTTGATGTTGGGTGTCCTTTTTTGTTGACAGCACATATTTTGTTTTGCCCTCGTTTAACGCTGAACTCATTTTAGTCGCTTCCATTTCTATACTAGCGAACGCTCCGGTGACAGCTCGCTGTGTTCTGATGATGTTAATATCTTCGGCGTATGCAAGTAGTTGAACGGACTTTTGAAAATTCGTTCCTTGTGTGTTGGTTTATGAGTTTCGAACAATTCTTTCAAGTATGATGTTGAAGGAGTCGCATGACAGCGCGTCACCTTGTCTGAATCTTTTTCTTCACATCTGAAGTCTCGGTGAGGTCATTACCGACCTTCACGGAGCAGCGAGCTTTCTCCATCGTCATCCTGCACAGACGGATGAGTTTGGCAGGGATGTCAAAACTAGACATGGCTCTATACAGTTCATCCCTCCATATGCTGTCTTGAAATCGATGAACAGGTGGTGGGTATCGATTTGGACTTCTTGGGTTTTTTCCAGGGCCTGCCTAAGTGTAAAAATTGAGTCTCTGGTGGACTTTCCTGGCCTGAAACCGCACTAATAGGGGCCAATCAGGTTGCTGACGAAAGGCTTCAGGCGCTCACACAATATGGCAGATAGGATCTTGTAGGCGATGTTAAGGAGACCGATGCCTCTGTAATTGGAGCAGTTGAGTGGTCTCCTTTCTTGTGGTCCGGGCAGACGATGCGGAGATTCCATTCATTTGCCATACTTTCATCTGACCAAATCTTAGAGATGAGTTGGTGTATGTTCACTACCAAGTCATCTCCAGCTGCTTTGAATAGCTGTGCGGGTAGACCAATAGGTCCAGCAGCCTTGTTAGACTTTAGCTTGGATATTGCTATCCGCACTTCATTTTGATCAGGTGGATGGTAGTATTGGCTATCATCGTCTAAATTGAATGGTTCATTCTGCCTGTTGGTGTTGGTCTTCATCGGGTAGACCGTGGTGGTGGTCGTGTGAAACCCAGCACATCATTCGCAGCACTTATGATGGCTTGCTGGCAGTGTTGCCACTGGTCTTCTATAATAGCTGTTGCTGCGGTAGAACTCGTAGCGAGAGATCGGGATATGCGTCCTCTGTAGGCTCTGGTGGTATCATGCAATTGTAGCTTTTCGACATTATACTTTCTCACAGTATTTCGTTGTTGTGGCGTTGTGGATATCCGCATTTGTACCTTGGCTACAACAAGGTAATGGTCCGAGCCAATGTTGGCCGTCCGAAAGGTTCGGACATCCAGGATACTGGAGGCGTATCTGGTGTCGATCGCAATGTGGTCGATTTGGCTGACGGTTACTCGATCCGGAGACCGCCATTTCCCCTTATGGATATTAGGATGAGGAAACCGAGTGCTTGCTATACTGACACTTCGCCCCGCAGCAAAGTCAATAAGCCTTTGTCCGTTTTCGGACGTGGTGTCGTGTAGGCTGTGCCCTTTAATCGTCCTACCAAAGATGTCCTCTCTTCCTATCTTGGTGTTAAAATCGCCTAATACGATTTTAACGTCATGCTTAGAGCATTGCTTATATGTTTTGTCGAGGAGCTCATAGAAACTATCTTTGGTAGCGTCGTCTTTTTCTTCTGTGGGGGCGTGAGCGTATATTAGACTAACGTTGGCAGATTTTGCCTCGACACAGATAGTTATGAGATGCTTACACTCACATTCACGTGCCAAAAGCTCAAGACTTCTTGCCTTAGTCTGCCGCGTATGACAAATCCGTATCCGTATGCGCTGTTTATTTTCTGTATAGCAATCACCGTAATATATATCACAGTTTTTCATTCTTTTCTGCCTGGCCCATCCCATCGTACTTCGTGGATGGCGGTTATATCTGCTTTATAGCAGTCTAGGGCCTCTGCCAGTTGTTCGGGTGCACCTTCCCCGTTCAGTGAACGAACATTCCAGGTGCAGATCCGAACGTCATCGTCCTTTTTTCTTTTAGAGTGGTTGTCAACAGTAGATCCGTCTTTTTCCGACGCTATTGTTTGTTTCGGAACTGTACTTTTTTACGTGGTAGGTAGTTAACCTCACACACAACCCCCAACCTGGAGGGTCAGATCCTTGTATACCCCTAGAACAAGGGGCCGGGTGCACCAAAGTCATGTAATTTTAATAAAACAAAAATAAATTATTGGTCCTACCATCATACTTACATATATGGTTTGATCGACCAAGGATTAAGATCCAAGAAGTGAAAATATCTTAAATGAATAAATAAATGCGTTAACCTAGTACAACTCTTATTCCTGTTATTTTGCAAATTTTGGCACACAAAACCGAACAAAATTTAAGCACGCTATGTAGCTTTTCTTAGCCAGCACACCCTTACTGAAATATGGCATCAACATTACAAACGTATGTACATACATATATACTCAAACAAATAAACATACATAGGAATTTATGAGGCTTGTACATTCGTGGTATTATGTGAAGTTGTATTACTCACTTTTAATATATGTACGTACAACATTTAATGTATATATGTAAGTCATAAAAGTAACATACCTACCTTCATGCTTCTGTAATATATTTATGAGTGAATTTATTGCTTCATCTTTCATTTTGAATTGAAGATATTTTATGATCAATAAAATAAATGCATTTTAAATTCTTGTGTAGCTCGTGTCAGCCCGTCTATAGAACAGGTGGCTCTATTGAAATGTTTATATATGGTGCACCTGCACTGGCTTTTCGATCATATAAATGAAAATAAAATAATATTTAGAAGCAACCTGTTGGTATTCTTGACTGAAATACGAGTATATTGACAGTTACTACCCATCAAATAAAAGTGTCTACGAACCCTGAAAAGCTTCGGTCTATCCGTTCGGTTATCTATACAACTATACATATCTATATCACAGCCTTCTCATTCACTCATTCGTATACCTATTGAGAAAACAAAAATGATGAATTATGGAAAAATATATTTTGTTTGCACCTCCCACAATGCACAAAGAGAGGAGCTGACCGTGACAGTCCCTCTCCAGGCAATTAGCCCTCTCTTTACTGTTTTCCAAATTCAGTCGTGCTTTTGGGAAACATTCAATCATAACAGATTTCCCGTAATTTAAATTTTTCCCATTTTCAGTTTTCATAAAACGAACAAATTAATTACTGAAAACAAATAAAAATGGTTTTACATCTGTATCTACACCAGTCTCTTCTACCTCAAGAGTAGGTGCAAGATATTTTGTACAACAAAATATCGCGTCGGTTTGCGTCGCTTCGAAGTTGCGTCGTTTAAAAATGTTAATGGTTTCGTTAATTTCCGTTTTTATACTAACTTCCTACACTTCGAATAAATTCGTTAAATAAAATAATACTTCTAACTCGAATGTTTTCAAAAATCACTCTAACTCGAACTAATTTTGATCTCCCGTGGACATTCGACTTAGAGGGATACGACGTAAATATCTGGTGTCAGTAGTTGGTTGGTTTTTGAGGGTGAGGATTACTCCTCTTCACGTAGGCCACAAGTCGGGTCAGTTGTGCTCCCCTCTAGAACTGTGTTGTGAAAGAAAGGTTGGGGTGTGTGTTAGTGAGAAGGGGGGTTGTGTAGTGGAATGGAAAGGTTGGAAGGAATATGTGAATTCAAGAAAAACGCTCTGAAACGTCGCGTCGTGTAAACTCCAGTGTTTTCGAGAAATCGATGGATCTGAGCGATGTCAGCCCGACTAGAATGTGTCTTCCTAGGTATTTGTGCCTTATTGAGCATAAGTCGGACATTCGCACAGGAAGTGCCTGATGCTTTCATCCTCTTCTTCGCATCCCGGGCAGGTGCTATGTTGCACTAGTCTCAGTCGGTTTGCATGTTTGTTCAAATTGATGTGTCCCATATATAGGCCAATCATCAATTTTAGTTGTGCTCTGCTCAAATTCAATACATTCCTAGCCCGCTGTGAGTTTGGGTTTTCTTTCATTTCTTTGGCAGCCTTGCATGTTGACGGTTCGCAAAAGACTGGCTATAAGCCGTTTTCACCGCTTGTATTGCCGTACCTTTAGACTATGGTGTCAGTAGTCCTATGTATAAAGAACGAATTCCAGCTTCTCGCAATAATTTGTGAGTTGAGAAGCTCCTCACGACAAATGATACTCTTCAATGCTTTTCAAATGTTTGGTGTTTGAAATAATATAACTCAGTTCCCGTTTTGCCAATATTGTGTTTTGTTTTTGGCAACATCTATTTTTAGATACTCTCAATCTAAAATGGTCTGATGAACAGAGTACAGATACTGCTTTGTTTTGGAACTGTACGGAGTTTGATTTAGAAATTATTTTGATTGGTTTTCTTTATTTTTCGGTACAAAGGAAAGGACTCGTGCATAGGGATTCCTGGGCCCACACACACGTTTACAATGTTTCCTCCTAGAGGTGTGTTTCATTCATGTCAAATGGAATCAATGTATTTCCTATTGAGCTCGTAAATACAGACGAGAAATTAACTAAAGGCAATCAGAATGATTGGATTTTTGATTGACGTAAGAAATTACTAACACAAGAAATAAAACAAAAGAACAAAGACGTTATCGATTCCAAAGTATCATATCGTCAGTGAAAATGAATTGAAAATCACTGAAAGTAGAAAATAAGTACATACCTACACATATGAGTAAAGTACCTGGCCACTTTATTTCTAATAAAATGATTAACAATGCCTATTCGAAAATCTTTCTGCTTACGAATAACAAAGGAACGGCGAACAAAACGCATCATTCGATTTTCTGATTTTGCTTTTCACGTATCTTCGGAACTGGGATTTAAGCTGTAGGGTAATTTCTGATACTAGTCTGGAATTGAGGATCCGTTGAGGGTTAAGCTACGCATGCTGGGGTTCTGATTGCAATCAGATATAAGAGAGATATAAGAGAGAAGCTGGATAAAGACCATGTTACTTTCTTGATCCTTTTAGAATTTTCGAAAGCTTTTGATATGGTTGACCATTCCACTCTTGTCGATAAATTACGTCATTACTTTCATATGTCTCCCTATACTATACAGTTAATTTAATCGCATTTAAGTGAAAGAAAGCAGGCAGTGTCTCTTGGGGGTGCTCTATCAGAATTTCTTCCTTTGCTGCGAGCCGTTCCCCAAGGATCGATTTTGGGACCTCTCCTATCCTCGCTTTATATCAATGATATTGAATCCATTATTTTAAACCCATCTAAATACTTTTACGCTGACGATATTCAAATCTATAGAAGTTGTGCCCTTTGCCTTAACGAAAACTGCGCCAATGATCTAAATGAGGATCTTCAGCGGATATCGAACTGGTCGTCGAAAAATAGCTTGACACTTAATCCAAATAAATGTAAATGTATAGTTATTTCAAAAAAGAAGTTAGATCTATCCTATGTTCCTTCTATCATGTTGAACAATTCAGCAATAAAATTTGTTGAAACTTCAAAAAACTTAGGTAGGGTTTTCAATAGAACACTTACATGGAATAACCATATAAACGCGATAGTGGGTAAAGCATACGGCGTACTTCGAACATTGTCGAGATCTCAAAAGTTTACACCACCAAGGACAAGGCTGGTGCTTGCCAAGGCTCTGGTTATCCCCGTGCTAATTTTTGGATGTGAAATCATTACTATTATATAAAGACGTAACTTCAAAAAACTTTATTACCGATGATCTCCGCAAATACTGCACCGATTAACGTGAAATCAATTCTATAATAATCCTAATTTTCGTTAAAACCAGTTAGGCTTTGTTTTTTTTTGTTTAAATGTTGTTTGTTCTTAAGAAAATGTAATTTTCTTATATTTTTATACCCATTTTTTTGAGGTTGTCCCACATATTAACTCCTAATTTTAAACCAGTTAAATAAATAGGCAAAACAAAAATGTTTGCATAAAGTCAATATATATACGTAAAATTTAAGACTTTTTCAAAACTCTACGTACATGCTGAGAAATAAATAAGTATTTTAAAAAACATATAACAATTCATGAAATCATTTCCATCAGTGGAGACCGAAGCCAACAACCATGCAGCAGTGGGTGACGTCATGGTGTGTGTATGTGGCATATTTGAATTTCTGCATATTTACTGAAATAGCATTCTATTGATGCCTACTACGATAAATATGATTGTAAAACAAAACAATTTGTTTTCTATTAAAAGTTGCAGATGGGCGAAGCAAGGCGAGCACGGGTCAGCTTTCTCTATGTATAAAACAGTTCACTGACTGACTGACAGACAACGCACAGACCGATGGACCTAAAGGGCTGAAATTTGGACAGTACATTGCTATAATAACATAAACAATCACTTAGAGAGGATTTTTTGTAATCCCATCTCTAAGTGGGTGAATTCGGAAAAATAATTCGGCACTCATCTCCAATACAATTTGTTTTGCTTTAACAATGGCAGGGGGGGCGAAGCAACGCGAGCACGGGTCAGCTAGTCTTCTATAATTGTGATGCGGAAAATAAAAGAAAGCTTCAAGTAGCATTTAATAGCACTATCCGCTATGTCTATAGTCTAAGAAGATATGACCACATCTCACATTTATCAAAAAACTTGTTGCATACGACTTTCCAGAACTACGTCAATTTTCGTACTCTCAGTATTTTTTTCAGTGTTATAAGAACGAGGCAACCGGCATATCTTTATAATAAATTCCAGTTTTCAGCATCCAACAGATCTGCTTGTTTAATTCTTCCACAATTCTCTTGCCTAACATCTGAACGACAGTTTTGTATTGCTGCTATTCGGCTTTGGAATTCACTTCCGCACAATTTGAGAGAATTGAATGACGCACGTCGATTTAAATGTGAAATACAGTTTTTCGTAACAAATCAAGGCAACTACATTTTGACTTCCCTACCCCCCTATCAAGCAACCTCAACACAATCAATCTATAAATTATAAATATAAAATGCCCACAGACGAATTTTAAAAATTGTTATAACAATATTTGTAAATTGTTACTTTTACTTCATTTAAATTAATATCATAGATACCAATTATTTATTGTTCACATACTTATAAGTGCATACTTACTGTGACATTAGTACATATTAATAAATAAATCTAAATCTAAACGATGCTTCACGACACACTACCAGTCTCGTGTCGTCCATCACCCTCGTTTTTTTCAAGTTTGAGAACCACAGTAAACAACATTAATAAGCGATTTGGCATTTGCTGATGAAGTCATAAGTTGACATTTCGTCAGCGAAAAGCATGATTGGTCTATGTCCACTTTTTTCCGAAAATGATTTAATGATGCAGTTTTACTAATTTGAGGATGCTCTTGCCGAATCTGAAATCCGTTTTGGTATATCTCAGTCCGTTTATCAGATATTCAGTACCCCTTTTGTTCTAAGAGCCAAATTTTTAAAGGGAAACTCATTCCAAATTGTTCGAAGAGACATGACTGTATGGAATACAACAATTTTTCATACACTTTCAAGCTTCAATACAAAAAATCCAAAATGGTCTAAGTCCAATTTATAGTGTCACTTGGACTAATTGGGGATTTCGTTTTAAGGGAGAATGAATTCTTATTTGGTCTATCTCAAACAAGTGCACTGCTGAAATTTCAAACGGTATATTAACTGACAAAAATTCATTGCCAAACAACAGGCAGATTGAATGAAAATTTCAGTGTGAGATCGGTTTTTGACGAGACGAGAAAACATTTCGAACGATTTTCTTGCATTAACTCACACAATATCAGAGCATCTACTCAAAAACAATTCTTAAATGCTGGACTTAATTTGCGTAAAATGTTTAATTTGTATAAAGAAACAACTGAAGATCCATTTAAGTTTCACATGTACAGAACAATTTTTACCATAGAATACAACATATCATTCCACAAACCAAAAAAAGACCAATGTGATGCATTTACAAAATTTCAGAACCTTTGTAATGCTAGTGTTTCCGAAAACGCTAAATATCTGGAGCATAAGAGGCTTAACGAAAATGCTAAAATACAACGCCAGGCAGATCGGGAACTAAAAAATAAGACAGTTGCAATAATATCTTATGACTTACAAAGTGTATTTTCTATGCCACATGCTAATATTTCAAACTTTTACTACAAAAGAAAGTTCAGTATGTATAATCTTACAGGCTTGTGCAATTTAAATAAAATAACGTAATGTTCTTTGTGGTACGAAAGTCAAAGTGGAAGAAGTGGAAATGACATTGCGAGCGCCCTAATAAAATTTCTAAATGCAATGCTGCTCCGGAAGTTACCAAATGTATTCTCTGGTCAGATTCATGCATACCTCAGAACAGGAATCGCTTAACATCCTTAGCTAACCTTAAATTCTTGGAAACTCAAAGAAATCCAAATGATTACCCAGCGCTTTTCTTCGAGACATTCTAGAATACAAGAGCTTTATGCAATTCACAGTGTCATTGATCGGCATTTGAAAAACATTTCGTATTTCAGTCCAATTTCCCTTATGCGTACCTAGTCTTAAAAACATAGATTATCCAAATGTTAAATTAAAATTAATGCAATTTAACCCAAATGACTTTTTTAACTATAGCATTGCTACAGTCGGATTAAACTTCGTTCTCCATTCTTTATATAAAATACCGTGAAGATTATGGGGAAAGAATTATTTTAAAATCTGTTTCGGTATTCAAAAACAAAAAAGGAAGAAAATCAGAAAAGAGAAATGTTTTGCCTAAAATAAAACAAACTCCAGGAGGAAGCTCGATTTCTAAAGCAAAAAAGAATGACATCGAATCAATGTTGAATTGGATGCCTGCTGAAGACGCCCAATTTTATAAAACTGTACTTAAATAAGAAGTACCATCATGAAATATTGTTTCGTTTCTTTTTAAACTGATTTTGAATGAATTGTTCTGTTATTTTTTATTTTTAATGTTACGCAGCATTTGAGTATATTACTTATGTACATACATATGTATAAGAAAAAACAGTGTTAACTTTTAATATTCTTTATTTCAAAAAATAAACATATGTATGTTCAATGTGTATGGGTATATTTGTGTTGTTTTCAATCAGAATAGACATTTTACTAACAAAAATCGTATTTAAAAATGGATATAGAACGCTACACAAAGGGGAGTCTATACAAATTTTAATTGCAACAACATTAGAGTTGTGTAACTCATGAACGAGCCGTTCAAAAGATCCGCTCACCTTGCTGAACTAAATGAACTAGTGCAGATATCTTTAGCTCAGTAGTTCAACGGCTCACATCTCAACCGAATCTGTATCTGAACTAGTGAGTTGTTTGTGAAACGCAAACATAATACCGATGACGGTGACGGCTCAGTAGTTCACTACGTCTACGGCTCACCAGTCACCACTTCAAAACCAGAAGAATGATAAGTATATGTCCATACAAAACCGGTTTTTTTCTACACGAATTTTTTGGGAACGTATCCTTTCTAGTTGTAGTAGTACAGTAGTAGGTATACCATTCACTACCATATGAGAGAGAGATAAAACCACAGATAGATACATAGATATCGCACGCAGCTCGCAGGCGCAACCCGAAGGATTGTTGCATCGATCCAATTCAAACAATTTTAAGTTCCATGGTCGAGCGAGTCAACCGTCCTCCAGTGTGTTGTGACTTCGGTATACATACATTTATTTCATACTAGTTGAACACGTGCTCGCCTTGCTTCGCATTCTATTCTAAGGGCTTTCTCATTCATACTAATATGCAATTTCAGTGGGAGCGAAGAAACATTAAAGTATTTGTCTAAGTCCACAAAAGTGTATAATAAATTTTGTTGATTAGCTGCGTCAATATCAAAAACGTTTCAATATGTAAATTTCAGGCCCTAAATGCAGATTTCATAGTTCTCAAAAACCGCACCGCACCGTAGCCCGTCAACACTTCCACCTCTACCAGATGTCGTTGCAGAATTGTAATTCTAGGTCGGTTGCCGTTACATAATTTAGGCGAGCTCAAGTTTCTTAAGAGAATAGTAGGTACACCCACTTTTAGTTTTAATTTATATGATGGAAGCCCTGGATGGAGCAGATAGAAAATTCGACCAGATAGCTGGTTGTTACTTCTTGGTCTACAACCCGGTTGATTGAAATACTTACATTTTGCACTTTGACCATCAACACGTGAAAATATCTCGCTATCATTTGCTGGAGCTTGATCATTCCGAGGCAACAAAATAGCTCGCTCACAAAGCTAAGAATTCTCATGGTTTGTTAGTTGTGATATGTAACCGTAAAAGGATAAATTTACTTTTCCATTTTCTTCCGGAAGCGTTCTTCCACCAATTTTAAGTAACAAATAAGAAAATTTTGTGCGTTTGGATTGCCGCCTGTTCGTGCCCGCATATTGACGGTCAAGTGCATTTGAGCAACATTGGACCCCAGTGACTTGACTTTTTCAGACAGACATTTACTTCATCAGCTTTTGTGCCTCATGGTACCACTGAGAACGTGTGCCTAAAGTTTATCCTGCTAGGTTCTGTTGACGATTTCCCACACAATTAGACAACAGTCACAGAAAACTCGAACATTATCACTATTCCGGGGACGACGCGACGCGACGTCCAAGGGCAATATTACCTTTGCTTCGTATCAATGAACAACCTATACTTTCCAGATGATTTATTTATGTGATGATGATATGTATATGTATGTACATAATATGAACCAAAATAAGATCTTAAAGCAACAGGAGTTCATTTTGGGTAGAATATTTATTTTTGATCTTTTTTTTAATTTGTTAATAACATTAATAAACTAAAAATGCAATTGACTGCTCTTTCTTTTGACACCTCATTTGTTAAGATTGCTTGAGTGTGAGAGCCGCAAATGGTTGTAGAGCACATTGAAGTGCAAGCCATATGATCACGTTAGAGCGTGCACATATACTCACACGCACACTATTGCAACGATACCCACTGCTGTCCGGCTGCTGGCAGTGGTCACCACTGAAGGAAAATTGTGGGCGATGCTTTGAATAATTGTTTTGAAAACTGCTCAGCTTCAGGGCAACCCAGAAGGATGTTTTATATCTCAAATGATTGAGGGACAAATCTACTAATTTCACCTATTTTTTTGTTTTTCAATCCGATAAGCCATTATTGAGTTAGGGCTGTATAATCATAATATTCCTCACCGATATACAGTTATTTTGACTATTATGTAAAAACCAGTAGCCTGAACAAAAAATTACATAGCTTGTGATCATCCCGGGTACTTAAGAAGCATTTCAAAAAAAATTTCATCGAAATCTGTCCAGCGGTTTTCACGCTATTAGGTAACCAACAAAAAAACTTCTACAGTTTTATAATATTTATAGATTTATAGATTCCACCCTTAATTTCGTATTTCCTCCCAATCGAACTTGTAAACGAACATATACGAACGACTGACTGGTCTATTTCTGGATATAAACTATACCTTATGGATGAGTATGAGAGATGAGATGAATGTATATTGTGTCTGTTAGGTGAGAGGTGAATGGTGAAGCTGAGTCTGAACTAAAAGAACTACTGAGCTAAAAGAACTACTGAGCTAAATAAGTTACTGAACTAAATTAGTGAACTAGTTCTTTTTAGTGAACGAGAGTTACTGAACTACTTCAGTGAAGTGAACTAGTTTGCCCAACTCTAAACAACATTATGCCCAATTGTTCTAACTACCATATTTTGTTCTATGTCCATGTTTTTTTTTAGGAGGATGCACACTTGTATGGGAATGTGTTCTATGTCCATTTTTTGTGTTTTTCGTTTCTAAAATTATTTTAAAATAGTAGGTAAATATTTATAAAGGAATTTTATCAGTTTAAAAAAAAAAAATTAGTAAAAGAACCTAAAAAAAAATTGCATGAGCCAAGAAATGTGACTATAATTCAATTTAAAACTAAAAAATTGTCCCCTGTAAAATTTTGTTTTTGTGACCTAGACCAATTTTGCGTTCCGCTGACGATTTGTAGTTTTGGCGGCATTTTCATATTTCAAATATGTATATTATTTATTAGTACTAAGATCATTTACAATAGAGTAATGAAATCTTTAAGTTATATTTAATTTTTTTTAAATGAAAAATGACAGTAGACAGAAAGAAGACTATGCATTTTTACTTTAAATTCGTTTTTTGGAAATTATATTCGTTATTTTACAAATGAAATTCGCCAAAGAAGCCAAACTCAATTTCCAATAAAAACGAAATTAAAGTGAAAACGCACTAAAATTGCATTAAACACAGCTAAATAGCTATCATGCTATCACGCTCGCCGAGACGATTGTACTTGACAGATTGGACGAGACAGGATTTTTATGTCAACGTGAAGCATCGCTATCGTTAACGATTTCGAAAACGATGACGACTGTCTTCCGTGATGAGGGCCCTGAATCGATGCTACTACGATCAGTCTTTCCAGAGTTTTTAGGAAGAATGATAATAGGCTAAATAGGGTTGGGTACGATATCCCGCTTTTTATAATCCCGTTTTTGAAATCCCGACCTTAAAATCCCGACTTTAAAATCCCGCTTTTTATAATCCCGCTTTTTTATAATCCTGCTTCTTATGATCCCGCTTCTTATAATCCCGTTTTAATAATCTCGTTTCTGCAGTCAAAACTATTTGTTTTATTTTTAAAAATACCTTGCAATCAATTGCACGTTAAACAAATTTCGCGCGAAATAGACAATAATAATTGTCTCTGATATTATTGCACGTAACCAGCGCCAGCGTTTCCGCGAGCAAATTTCGAAAAGCGTCCAAAAAAGGGGTCCGGAAGCAAAAAGGGGGTCCCACTTATGCATATGTGTATGAAAAAATGCAATATATCGAAAAACTGTACTGAATTTAAAATAAAATAAATATTTAAAAATATACATACTTATGCATGTATGCGACAGATTTTTGGGAACTAAACTCTGAGTAACAAAAATATTTTGTTGTTTTTATCACTGGCTGAACAAAATGTACGTCTAAGGACTGAAGTACTATGTTTTAGAAGTAAAAGAGACATGTAAATGAAAATAAATTGAAAAAAGGCTCCTATATTTGCGTCAAAATGACGCAAAAGCGTCCCAAATGGCAACGCTGCTCGTAACTTAAGAGTGATTGGGACCACTCATAAGTCGTATGAGCCCTCATAGATACGCACTAATAGCGATTGGTGAATAGGTTTATGTGGCTCTTAACTTATGAGCGGTCGATAGCTACCGGCCGGTAGCTAAGTTACACTTGTACACTCAGTAGCAATAAGGTTGGAATATTGCTAAAGTGTACAAAATGTTATAAAATTACAGCTTGTGTATTATGTTGTTGTATTGGAAGAAAATGTTGCAATTTAACAGACCAGATACACCGGACCGTGAACATCCTATACACAGGGTGTCTTGAAGTTAAATGTCAATACTTTGGGAACTGTTTCTTGGGTATAATCTGAGAAAAAAATCATTGTACAGCAAGGGTCTATCTCCAATGTGGACATCATTTATATTTGCGTTACCATGGGTCAAGGTACACCAAAGTAGGTCTTTTCTTAAATTCTAGATAAATGATGTCTACAATAGAGATAAACCTATTCTCTGGAATGATATTTTTTTTAGATTATACTCAAGAATCAGTTCCCAAAATATTGACATTTAACTTCAAAACACAAACAAACACATATATGTACATATATATATATATGTGTGTACATTATGTATATATGTATCTATTAAAAACAATATACCAACTGCTGAAGGGTCTGTTAGACAATTCCAAAACAAAAGTGTATATTTAATGACGAAACTAAACCTTTCATTGTACAAGCAGACACTTACTATGTCATTGTGAAAAGTTGTTTGTTTAACTTTCACTTCTACCATATCTACTACCATTGGAAATGTTTTGAAAGTGGTTGACATTTCCATCCACCTCAATAGGTAAACAAAAAGTATAAAAGAAAGTTTCCCAAACTTTTCTGACAGAAAAATTGTGCTATGTACATAATACTTGTATGTATTTCAGTTTCCAAAGTTTTTCCCATTTGGGAAACAGTAAAAGTCAAACAAAAGCTTGCAAACTTTATCTTATTTAATTGGACTCGTAATTAGTTATACTGCGAAATCAGTTTATATTTTGTTGACTTTTTACAAAAGACTTATTTTTATACATAGTGGATATAGGGTAGTTCTTTTGTTTGCTTTCTGACTTCAAGTCTAATGTAAAAGATACTTCAAATAAAGGAATTAATAAAATAATCCATAGATTGAGTGAATCTGTTCATAAAATACAGCAAAGCCCTGTAATTATATAATAGGGACATAATTACTGTTACAACACAAAGCGCACCCATTACCATGACAAGAACTGAACGCACCCAAATATTGACATTTGGAATTGAAATATGTACCGTTATGTTAATCATCTGTAAAAAACAAAGCCTTGAAAAAACGAAAACCTACAAAGACTTGGGCTGAATGGAACAAGAAATATTTTCGGATCAGTCCATATTCAATTAATTGTATTGCCACATAAATAGTGAACAATACGCCAACGAATGCATTCTATACACATGCTAAGGATTCTCTATACAACTTACCACATCTGGTGTGGAAGAAACAAATCTGCTAAGCATTTGCATATCTAGAGGAACCAAAGTGGGCTCTTTGGATAGACAATTGATTAGTGTTTATCACATTTAAGACATAGTTTGTTTGAAGACAAATGTCTCGAAAATGAAAGCATGGATGCTAATAACGGTTAGCTGTGATAAAAATTAATCAATTGTCTATCAAATGTGCCCACTTTGGTCGCTTTAAGTTTAATACATTAAAAGTAATAAATGCATAATTCTTGGTACCTTCTTCTCTGAACGAACTTTTTCAATACCCTGTAGCTCAATGGGTATGGGTAGGATATTAAGGATAGACACCCCCTCTCTCCCATGCGATGTTTTTCATAACATGAAACTAATAAATTGGTTCCCAAAATATCTGTATCGCATTGAGAAGTTCTATGATAGTGGGGGGTGGTTTTTATTAAATTAATCATTTAATACATATTAAATGGCGTCAAACTTTTACATTAGTAAATTAATTTACTTTTATTTGAGAAATCATCATTGCCATGTAAAAAACTTTGGACATTCATAAAAAATTCTTTTCTCTGTATGCTTTGGATGATATGTATATGTAAAGAGGACTTTCCGAAGGAGACATGAAATGGAATAAATATTTAATTTATACGAAAAACATTAATGCCAACGTATGTCTGTGTCATTTAAGCAAATTATGAGAAAGATGAAAAGGACTGCCGTTCCGAGGATAAGTGTGTATAAATCGAAGAGTTCTGAGATATTTATGCAAACTGACATCACTATTGTGAATTTTTATAACAACATTTTGATGTCTAAGCTTATCATGCAATGCAATGTCAGTTACAAATCGTTTGCGTATGCGTGTACTACATAAATATGTGTAGTGTGTAAGTGGAAGATAAAAATATTGGCAACTGAGTATTTTTTGTCCAGAAATGTTTTTTTAATTTTACTTTTTTTCTACTGCTTTTAAGATGATCTGACGAGGTAATCTGCCAACTTAGAAATAAAAACTTGGGCAAATTCCTCTTCAAACACATCGAGAGCAATCGGATAGATCACCATCGATCATACTTGAATTTGCCAGGGCGTCCGGGTGGTTCGACATTAATCTAGACATTAATCATCGTCATCACAATGGGTCCACTTGGACCTTAGTGTGATGGGTATGTAATCATTCTCATTAGCCCTTCTAACCTAATCTAACCTGTTGCATATTTACCAAATAGTATATTGGCTTGCATTCGCTTGTATTTGGAAAGTATGATAAATTGTTCACTGATGACGTATCCTTCAAAAAGAATGCACTGGGGAGATCCTTTATCTGCATCTCCTTCTTTTTTCACTCCAACTAACATACTCAAATAGTTGCCTATTGGTCCACCACTTCAGGGTGTGTGCTTTAGATATGCTCATTTTCTCTTTATTGCTGCATTTTTTTTATTGCCTGTAAACATCTTTTTTTTTTTTTATTATTTTCAAAATCGTTACAAATATACATAATGTGTGTTACCTGCGAAGCTAAAAGCTTATCTGCAGGTGGTTAAGTTTATAGATTGCAATTAAGTTTGAAAGTTTAGGTTGGTTAGCATTTCTTTATGAATTTAAGTTACATATACTATAATTAACAAAAAATAGGATATAAAAATGAAAATAAAAATTTAGTTTTAAGTTATGGAATTCAATCTTAAAAAGTGCATTTTAGTTATCTTTTTACGTTTCTTAAAATTTCTAATATTTTTAATGTTGCTCGGTAAAGAATTTATAATTGAAGGCATTATGTGGGCAAGCTGTCTTCTTCCATAATTGTTGTTTATTGGTGGGAGCTCGAGAAGGTGTTGGGCTCGTCTTCGCGTATTTTGTGCATGACTTATAGGGTGCTGAAAACGAAAGTCATCGCAGTATTCAAGGATTGCTGTCATCTTGTATATACTAGTTACATCTAGAACTGTAAAAACATTATTATTTTTATTTATAGTTTTCACTAAACGACGTTGGATATTAGATATCTTATCAAGATGAGTTTTTGATGCATTTCCCCATGCTAAAATTCCGTATCTTAAACGGAATTCGGCTAATGAAAAGTAGACCTGCCTCTGGACATCTGCGGTAGTGTATCTTTTCAGGTACACCATTGCAAAAAGAGTACTTTTCAATTGAAGTCGCAGCTTACTAATATGCTCGTTCCAAGTAAAGTGTTCATCTATTGTGATACCTAAGTATTTTATGGATTTGACGACTTCAATAGCATCACTTCTCCTCGTAGTTGGACAGCCATCATTTTGGTGGTATATTTTAATCGTTGCTGTAGGTTTATTTGGTGTGTGTATGTGCATTAACTTCGTCTTTGCAGAGTTGATAACCAAACTATGATCATGGCACCATCGTGACACTTTATCAAACTCGTCCTGCATTGTTTTTACGGCGATATCAAGACTTCTATGCTTGACAACAATGGCAATGTCATCAGCATAGGCAAAAGCAGTAGCATTTTTGAACACACGTAGAAGTTCGTTTGTGAACAGGATGAATAATAAAGGACCTAATTTCGACCCCTGTGGTACACCATATAGGCTCTGTGTCTCTCTGCTTATTGCATCAGATACTTTCACTCTTGCTGTTCGGCATGATAGGTAGTCTTGGATCCAGTTAGCTGCCTTCCCCCTTATTCCAATTCTGTATAGGCATTCTAAGAGTTTTTCGTGTACTAGTGTATCAAATGCTTTACTGAAGTCAACGAACATTATAAGTACATGATGGCTCATATTTAAGCCAACGGTTACCACGTTTGACAATTCTCCCAATAGTCTTCCTGTACTTTTTCCTTTTTGAAAACCATATTGGTTTGGTTGCAATATTTTATATTTCTTGATAAAAAGTCTTAAACGGCTTACTACAACTTCTTCTAAACATTTTTCTACTATCGGTAAAATTGAAATCGGTCTGTAGTTTCCTATATTGGTTTTCACTCCTCCTTTGTATATGGGGCGAATTAAAGAAGTCTTAAGCAAATAGGGAACACGACCTTGATTGAGACTTTGATTTAAAATTTTGTTCAGAACTGTGATACTTCATCGTTTGCCTTTCCTACTGAATCTTAGTTTTTTAGTGCGCTTTCAATAAGGGATATGGGAGGGGAATAATTGTATAATTTCTTTCAAATATAATGTACATAGATGTTGTTTGAAGAGTTCGTAAAACTACTCTTATGCATACGAGGCCTAATCCTTGCTTTGTTATAATATAGGGGGTTTTTTATTATGCCCGTGATCTGATCCGGATCATCTTTTTATACACATTACAAAAACAAAAAATGATCTTCCTTTTTATCGAGATCTCTTTTCATAATCTGTTCACACTATTCACCACTAGGTTTCGTTTTGTTTGTAAGGGTTGGTATGTTGTGAAGGGATTTGTCAAACATGAGTATTGCCCGATCAGAAATTAAAATATAAATAGAATGCAAAAAGCTATGTATTATTTTATCAATTGTGGTTGCATTTTTATGTAAAAGATTTATATGTGACGATTAAAGTACAACAAATAATAATAATAATTACTTAGCTCACTTTATTAACAAAGCTATGTTTTTGTGTATCGTAAATAGTCTTAATTTAGTTATTAATGTTTCAATTAAATTGGTAATAAATAGCATATTTTGTATATTTTTAGTAAAATATACGATACTTAATTTCATTAAATATGTAAATCAAAAAAATATTTTTCGGAGATTTGCAAAATTACAAATGGTAACTCCGCATTTTTTTTAACTTGGTGTCAAAAGTAAAACGTCAAATGACAAATAAAGTGGCTTACAAAAAATGTACTCCGTTTCTCACAAAATATTTCTCAGCCACTGTCAAACGTTCTTTAAATAATGCCCAACTGCAAGAGTGAACATTACTATTGATCCAGTGTGTTTTATTATTCTTATCTGATCCGGATCAGATCATGGGCATTATAAAATATGGCTATTATTATAGTATTTGTTGCGAGTTGAACACAATCCACAACTAAGATCACCCTGTATCAACAATGCCTAAATTTCCTTGACATATTAACTTAATTGACATATACTTGTAAATAAACACATACATTTAGAATACATAAACATACAGATTTGAACATAAAATTAACGTAACTTCATAATAAATAATGTAACTTACTATATAGAGAAAATAATGAAAGTAGTGTACGAGTTGAGTGTACAAAGAATTTAAAAGAACATTCGAATAAAAACCATCGTCATTATAACGTCTTACGTTTATTCGTTTCATTTGCACATACATTTCATAGTTTGGTTTTCTTTGTTTGTTCAATAAAAATACATGTCGTTAGCATTTGGTCCTTCGAGCCTTTTATTATAATATACATTTGTTGACATCTAATTTAATGTTTAATTGTTATTTGTTTGACAAAAATTAAAGATATTGAACTTTGACAATAAATTCAATAAATAGTATTTGTGGCAATTAAGGTTAGGAAGTGCAATACTACATATAATAGAACTTAACTATAAACTATAAAATTTAAATCTATTGACATTTTGTGTGTGTGTTAATCGAAATTTAACGCGTCGTGCAACGAAAAATCGCCAGAGACATTTATCTAGAATCGAACGAATTGAGGAAATTCTATCTGTGACGTCTGAGGGAACTTTTGCGATTACTCAACTAGCAGCTAAAGCAAGTAAGTTTTGCTTTGTTTTAATTAAAATACACACAGATATATAAAAATAATAAATAATTAAATATACGTTCAATGATTTCTGAAGGAAATTTCAAATGCGGGTTATTGCAAAAAGGGGTTTTAACATTGGTAGTAAATAGCTTAACTAGTTTTAAAAATGCCGCCAAAAAACGCAAAATACAACCATACGTCGCAAGTCGCCACGACATGTTAGAGGAGAACATGCGAGTTGCTAGGGAATATCACCAAGCAATTGTAGGAGGCGGAAGGTTGGAGGCAGAGCTGAAATTGGAAGAGTTAGTAGTGGTGTACGAACAAATAACAGAAATTTACCTGGAGTATCGTACCGATTTACTAGAAGCATTGGAGAAATGCTCACAAGCAACAATGTCTACTGCGAGTGTGCCACCAGGTGAATCTACGACATCTGGCAACAAAATTAGACTTCGTGAAATCGACATTCCAAAGTTCAGCGGTTCGTATACAACATGGAAGTCCTTCCAGGGTTTGTTTCAGTCCATGGGAAGAGAAGTTGGGGAACCTCAAGGAGCTGCCAACGTATAAACAATTTACCCAATTTTTAGAAACTCGTTTCCGCACTCTTGAGGTAGTGGATCACCAGGACCTGAAAGGGACTTCAAAGCTTGTCAACACAAGCAACCGATCGTATATAGAAGCACATAGGGTTCTTTTGGCAAAAGCATCTTCTGGGGATGTGATTACCTGTAAACTGTGTCATCAAGGGCAGCATGCGCTGAGGAAATGCCAACGATTTTTAAATTTAAATCCCATGCAGCGAAAACAGGCAGTTCGTAATGCAAGAGTTTGTGACAATTGCCTCGGTTACAACCACATGGCACGAGAATGTCCAAGCATTAAAGGTTGTTACTTCTGCCAGCAACGTCATCATTCTCTTCTGCATGTTCATGATGTTAATAACAACAACTTCCAAAACAACCAGAGCAATAATGCACAGACAACAATGACACAATACTCACAACAACCTAGACCAGGTGGTACACACTCATATCAAGCTGGTTTAAATCCAAACCGGCATGTACTTCAGCCTTCGTAGGAATCGCAGACCAGACCAGCTGGTACACAATCATATCAAGCTGGTTTAAATCCAAACCGGCATGGACTTCAGCCTTCGCAGGAATCGCAGACCAGACCAGCTAGTACACAATCATATCAGGCAGGTTTAAATCCAAACCAGCATGAATTTAAGCCTTCGGAGGAATCACAGCCATCGACGAGTAGTCGACTTAACAATTTTTACACATTTTCGAAGCGAGCAAAGGTGCTATTGGCAACAGCAGTCGTAAGGGTGAGATCACCTGATGGACGTTTCCACGATTTGCGAGCTTTAATCGATCCCGGATCAGATGCAACATTTATCTCCGAAGCTGCGGCACAGTTGTTGAGGCTAAAAAGGCATCGTACATTTGTCGAAGTATCTGGGTTGGGGATGGTCAGCAGCGGCACAACACAAAATTATGTCGATATTATGTTTGCATCGCGACATTCGACGTTTATGGGCTCCGCGAGAGCGTTTGTATTCAAGTCACTGACTGGGCGTCTGCCGGCCCAACGAGTGATACCTGACAAATGGCAACACCTTTCCGGTTTGCATTTCGCAGATCCTGAATTTTATATTCCAGCTCCAGTCGATTTATTGTTTGGAAGTGACATTTTTGCCGAAATCCTCCTTCCAGACATCATGCGCAGTGAAGACCACATCGCTCCGATTGCGCAAAAGACACGGTTAGGATGGATAATCCTCGGCAAAGTTCCAGCTGAGAGTCCACAACGCCTACATAGTTTCGTGCAATTCACAGACCTGAGTTCCCAGCTACAAAAATGTTGGGAAATGGAGGAGGAACCGTTCCAGATCAGGGATCGTGAAGAAGATATGGTTTGTGAAGAGCACTTCACCATTCATACCAAACGTTTATCCGACGGACGTTATCAAGTGATGCTACCTTTTAAGGAGGAAGGTTATCCAAGGATGGGGTCCAGTAAGCAATGCGCGTTACGTCGATTTTCGAATTTAGAGGTTAGGTTAACGTCGAATCCGAAACTGCATGAAAGCTACAGCGCTTGTATGCGGGAGTATATAGAGTTCCAGCATATGGAGGAAGTGGATCTAGTGGATGATGCGATACTTCAAACCCCGTATCATTACTTCCTGCCACACCATGCTGTTTTTAAGGAGGCAAGTTCAACTACAAAGTTAAGGGTCGTGTTTGACGCAGCAGCAAGGACATCGGATGGTATGTCCTTGAACGATCGTTTGCTTGTGGGTCCAAAACTGCAAACAAATATCCTAGATCTACTTTTGCGATGGAGGACTTATCGAGTGACATTTACGGCAGACATCGAAAAGATGTACCGACAGGTTCTGGTAAGCCCCCCTGATCGTTACTACCAACTGATTTTCTGGAGGGAACAACAAACCGCACCGCTGAAGGCCTACAAGCTGAACACAGTCACTTTTGGAACTGCGAGTGCTCCATACCTGGCGATCCGCATCCTGAAACAGCTGACTATGGACGAAGGTCACAATTTTCCCTTGGGAGCAAAGGCAGTTCGTGAGGACATGTACGTCGACGATTTGATAAGCGGAGCCGATTCCATAGAAAATGCCAGGCAAAAACGCAACGAAGGTCGTCAGTTGTTATCCTCGGCAGGATTTTATTTGCGGAAGTGGACCAGCAACGAAAAGGCATTGGTTGATGACATTCCGAAACGAGACCGCGAATTCGATTTTGAACTTCCGTTTGAGTCATTGAACCACGTTAAAACATTGGGAATTAAGTGGTTCCCACTGAGTGATTCATTTTCATTCCAGAATCTTCAACAGGACACCAATGAGATAACGAAAAGGTCAATGCTGTCTACGATAGCCAAATTGTTTGATCCACTTGGCTGGATTTCACCTTGCATCATCAGTGCCAAAATTATGATGCAGCAACTTTGGAACCTGGGTTCGGATTGGGACGATCAAATTCCTTTACAGTTAAGAGGTCAATGGGAAGCTTATCGCCGAGAACTTCCACTGATAGAACGCATCAAAATCCCAAGGTGGATCAACACGATGCAGAACAACAAGGCGGTCGAGTTACATGGTTTCTGCGACGCTTCAATGAAGGCTTTCGGCGCAGCGATATACATTCGGGTTCTGGACAGCGATGACAGTACTCACGTTCACCTCCTCATCTCAAAGACAAAAGTAGCTCCGTGCAAAAGGACCGTGTCCCTTCCACGCCTAGAACTTTGTGGAGCAGTAGTTTTAGCCAAGTTACTTCAGTACACCGTCGAAGTGTTAGGAGTTCAAACGACATATGCATGGACAGACTGCATGATTGCCTTGGCTTGGATACGTTCACCCGCCTCAAAATGGGACATGTTTGTAGGCAATCGTGTCTCAGAGATCCAGCGCCTAACAAAAACCGATTCATGGAGGCATATACCAACGCACCATAACCCTGCTGATTTGGCATCACGAGGTGTCCTACCTGGAGCTCTAGAATCTCTGGACTTCTGGTGGCGAGGACCACAATTGCTACAAAGCCAATGGGATTTTGAGGCTCCTGAACAACCATACAACATAGACACAGACGAAGAAAAGCGTGCAGTCAGAACACATTGTGCTCAAGGAAGCGACGTCAATAGTGTCATTGAAGTGGTTCACCATTTTTCACACCTCTCAAAAGTGGTAAGGGTCTTAGCTACCTGTTTGCGATTCGCCCATAACTGCAGAACCACCAAAAATGAGAGAAATTTGGAGCCACTTGGACCACAGGAATTAAACGCAGCAATCATGCTTGCAGTCAAAGCAGCACAAAGAGAGATGTTCCCGACTGACGGACTTACTGGATTGGACAAATCAAGCGAGCTGTAAAGTACCACATCCAGAGATGCAAGGATTGTTTTCGGCAGAAGGCTAAAGAAATGCAACAGCTTATGGGCAGTTTACCATCAACCAGGGTCCGTATGGCCAGACCATTTAGCCATACTGGCGTCGATTACGCAGGACCAATCGAAATAAAATCATGGAAAGGTCGCGGTGGTAAAACATACAAAGGATATTTCGCACTTTTCATCTGTTTAGCGACGAAGGCGATTCACATAGAGGTGGTGTCTGATCTAACCACTCAGGCTTTTTTGGCAGCATTCCGCCGCTTTACGGCACGACGTGGAGTATGCACTTAAGTGCATAGTGATTGTGGAGCAAATTTTGTTGGAGCCAACGCCGAACTACAGAGGATGTTACGGGATGCGCACCACGACTGGAAGGAGGTCGCTGGCACATTGGCGAATTTGGGTACCGAATGGCATTTCATTCCCCCTGCTTCCCCTCATTTCGGAGGATTATGGGAAGCTGGGGTGAAGTCGGTCAAGTACCATTTAAAAAGAGTTGTCGGCCACGAGAGATTAACCTACGAGGAACTCGCCACGCTTCTGGCACAAATAGAAGCGTGTCTGAATTCAAGGCCATTATGTTCTCTCTCTGACAACGTAGAGGACTTGGAAGTTATCACGCCAGCACACTTTCTGGTCGGTGAACCCCTTCAGACCATACCACAAGGGGACAACACATTGCGGAAGATTGGCTATCTCGACCGCTGGAAACGGTTGCAATCATGTCTCGACACGTTTTGGCACAAATGGAAAACAGAATATTTGTCCCGACTTCAACAACTTTCGAAATGGGTAAGAATGGAAGATGAACCAAGGATCGGAGTCCTAATCAAGAATGAACGTCTCCCACCATCTCATTGGAATTTGGCGAGAATCCAAAAAACTCATCCCGGTTCAGACGGATTGACTCGTGTCGTAACACTTAAAACAAAATCAGGCCTACTCAAACGACCGATCACGAAAATATGCTGCCTGCCAACAAACAAAAGCAACGAAGACAACACAATTCTGTAATAACACAATAAATTTCAATTACGATCAATACCTTAAAAAACAAATATAAATATAATTAAACAACACCAGTAACCTATGTACAATAATATACAGTCCACATTTAACACAATGTTTACAAACAAAACAAAAGAGGCATCGTATCGAAAACATGCAATTTCTTAATCTAAATTTCAATCAAATACATACTAACGCGTCGTATCAAAAACACGTCATAAATACACCAAATAATTACATTATAACTACATGCTCATAACTACTATATTTAACAACAACGGCAATCGAAACTAACAAAAACAAAAATATCATACACAACAATAGGGGTAATCGTTAACAAATAAGAAACATACATACATACCTAACCATAAACAAAAATCAATAAACGATCCATTTGACATCAAGTTATATATTTTCGCGTACACACACACACCAACGAATATTTAACAATAATTTAATTCACATTAACAAAATTAAATATACAAAAACAAAGGACAAAAGAACAACAAACAAAAATAACAATAATTTAATACAACACAACACACGATCATCATCTCATGGCGGCGTCAAAATCAACATTGAGCAGCATTTGGAATGGAATGGAGCATGAGTCAATGAGTGCAAGGGAGACGCATATTGTCTTCGCATATTAATGTTTATCTACTTTAATTAACTTTGATTGACGTTGGTCTTTGTCTGTCCTTTATAGGCAATATGTCCTTTTATATGTCAGAATATTAATCGTCTCTCTCTTTACATGTGAAATATGAAAGTGAAGAAGGTCGGCAAGGTGGTCAAAACTTTGACAGCCATCATCGAGGTGGACGAATTGCACTTGGCGTTCAGCTGATTAGTCAACCGAAGGATGTTTACTGCAAGATGCTATTCGAAATCAAAGTTAAGAATTTTGCGAACTCCGTTCACAGGCGGGGAGAATGTTGCGAGTTGAACACAATCCACAACTAAGATCACCCTGTATCAACAATGCCTAAATTTCCTTGACATATTAACTTAATTGACATATACTTGTAAATAAACACATACATTTAGAATACATAAACATACAGATTTGAACATAAAATTAGCGTAACTTCATAATAAATAATGTAACTTACTATATAGAGAAAATAATGAAAGTAGTGTACGAGTTGAGTGTACAAAGAATTTAAAAGAACATTCGAATAAAAACCATCGTCATTATAACGTCTTACGTTTATTCGTTTCATTTGCACATACATTTCATAGTTTGGTTTTCTTTGTTTGTTCAATAAAAATACATGTCGTTAACAGTATTCAATTGCATAGGTTAGTGTAATATTCAGTATTTTAATATTCTAAAATTTAACTAAAGCAAGAGTATGCAAAAAAAGAAACAATACCTCAGTGAACATCACATTAAATATTCTCCATAAAATTATAGGTATACAACTAACTGTCAGCAGTTAAACAAAATAACTTACAAACAAATCTTCAACTTAAAAACAACAATGTAAGGTATGAAAATGATATGTTTACCGTAAAAGATTTACTAGACGTAGACACCATTGGTAAAACTGTGAAACGTTCTGAAATATGTGCATGTTTCGGATTATTACCGAGAACAATTGGGATTTGCCGCAGAGATACAGTAAATGAAAGAAATTTAAAATTGTTCGGTTTTCATTCGAATGTATTAAAATGGATTAGAAGTTACCTGGTGAACCGTAGACAGTATGTTAAAATAGGATCCGTTCTTTCAAAGGAGATTCTTAATCTGTCTGGTGTTCCGCAAGGCAGCCATTTAGGCCCGCTTCTTTTCTTTCTGTTCATAAATGACCTACCTTCGTTTGTTTCTTCTTCAAATTGTTTACTGTATGCAGATGATCTTAAATTATTTAAATCTATCAATTCGATACCTGATGCTCTACAACTTCAGGAAGATATAAATAACGTTTTGAAATGGTGCTCTATCAATGGTTTGCATTTCAATATTGAAAAGTGCTCAGTTATTTCATACACAAGATCATCTTCTCCCTTGAGTCACAGTTATACAATACATCAGTCTGTTCTCAAAAGAGTCAGCCACAATAAGGATTTAGGTGTTATTTTTGATACACAGCTAAATTTTGCAATGCATTTTGATTTTGTCATTTCAAAAACAAACTCTTTGATGGGTTTTATATCGCGGAACGTTAAACATTTTCAAGACCCTTATACTCTTAAGGCTCTATATATATCTTTAGTTCGTTCTAGACTTGAGTATTGTTGCGTTGTCTGGAACCCTTACTTCCGAAATACTGCTATTCGATTAGAACGGGTCCAGAAAGGATTCACTAAGTTAGCGCTTCGAAAGATATATTGGAACACTTCTATGCCTTGCTATGATGCTACATGCGCTCTTATTGGCTTAAAGCGTCTTGATAAAAGACGGGTTTATTAGTCCGTCCTTTTTGTACGTGATATCTTAACTGGTCACATCGATTGCCCTTATTTACTTTCTCTGCTTAACATTTATGCACCCTCACGTAATATTCGTCCAAGGGAAAATAATTTCTTTTATATTTCTAGACATCGAACAGTTTATGGCTTAAGTGAACCCATAACCTACGGTTGTGTTAATTTTAATAGTTTGGAAAATCTAATCGATTTCAATATGAGCAGAAATTCCTGTAAAATAAATATTTTAAATAGTTTGTAAAAAGTAGCTTTAATTATTATTTATTGAATCTCTATTTAAGAACAAAAAAAAAAAAAGTATTTCTTTTTTATTTTCTTTTTTATTACTAAGCATGTAATCTATAAAAGACTTCATTGTACTTGCTAGATGAATAAATAAATAAATAAATAAATAAATAAATTTATTGTAATCTTTTCATCAAACTAGTTGAAGAGATAGCCCATCAGGGTCAGGGTACTCTCTCCAGATCGTGAAAATTGTAGACAATGGTGACGCTGTAGTGGAAGTAGGCAGCGCTGTCAAAGTTAAAATACACATAAATCCTATAGCGCGAACACAATGCGAAGCTGTTGCTGTAGTATGAATTGTATGGTGAAGCGCAAAGTTCAGCCAACTTCAACTTTCTACTTCCACTACAGCGTCACCATTGTGTTCGGCCAGTAACGTTTACAAATCACAGTTGTGCACGTGACGCGGTGCACCCTAAATTAAAAAAAATAACTATGGACACTGCAGGGTGTTGGCTTACGCTGTTAGGTTATGTTAGATTCGATTAGTGGGTTGACGCCGAGGGCTATACTGAGATCAGTGCAGATACATTTCCATTAAAATCATTTCCATATTTTTTTGAACGACGGGGACTTAGGGTTCATCCCGAAGCTGTAATGAAGCTGCAGATTTTTCCGGGATTTCTTCTATGTCATGGATAGTTCTTTTATATTACGGATGATGTCTTCCTAGAGTTCTGTTTCTTGTGTGGTAAGGACCTGGGCATTGACATATTAAGTGCGGGCTTTGCCCTCATGGACTTCCTCGTCACCCCATCCTCTAGATTATTGACGTTAAGTTCTAGTTTTGTAGTCTGTATTAATAAACTGTCTAGATTCGACAATATGAAAAAAATCCTCACCAGGATATACACATGTTTCTATCATTTTTTCCTAAAATATATCTTAAATAGCTTCCATTCCATATCGGGTCCAGTTAATAAGAAATAACAATAAGATTAAGCCTAATCTCGGTGTTGAATATTTTCATGTAACCAATACTCACTCTAAGAAACAACCTTATTTAAGCACCAGAAATATGTGTATGGAGACAGCTTAATGTGAAAAATAGGACTGCCTTCCAGGAACTACGTGTAAAACGGTATAGGACTCTTTTTTAGAGCTATTAGTTGCCAAACTTCTCCACTTAACAAATAATAGCAATAGAAGTATAATAACAATATCAATGGATTTTACGTGTCTCCTGATAGTCACGTTCTACAAACACCAACCGTCTGTAATGTGAATGTATTAAGTTCCAGGGTTTGCGAGAAAAGTGAAACTGTGGGCTACTTCAAGTACTCGAAGGATACATAAAAACGTAAATAATGCAAACCTCAGGTACTTTCCAACACACAGGTTTATTATTATCAGAGCGATAACTACAGCTACTCGAAGTGGAAATCGTTGCATATTAGGCTTATATTTATGTACATACATAAATATAACGTATAATACCTTTTAAGTAAATGCGTAGTAATAGGGTTGTGATTATTTTATAAAATTTGTGAGGTCATTTGCGGGCGCAACTTACATAAATTTCAATCTAAGAGTCTACTTATGGTTTAGCCAAGTGGAATAGCATTAATTTGCACAAAGTTTTTTATTTCATGTTCCTAGTGACATGTATGTATGACGTAACATTTTTTTGTAATGTAGAAAGGAAATATTATTATGGTGTGTTTTTTTTTGACCAGTATCACCAAAGCATTATGTTTGCTGTGTCTACGTTAAAGATTTTTAGGCAACATTTATTGATATAGGCAATATTTATTCCTATAGGAAGAAAATGGCTTAGCAAACGTCTTATAAAGGAAGAGTTTGTTACTGAGGAATTGTTTGAATTTTTTCTTTGTTAGAGTTTGAGTTCTGCAATTAACACTGCCACCAGGAGAAAAAATGATCGGATTCGCCGATGATGTCGCCGTTGTTACTGTTGCAAAGAAAATTGGCGAGATACAGTCAGCTACGAACGAAGCAATAACCCTCATCAAAGATTGGCTAATATCCGCCGGCCTATGATCATATAACAAAACATAAGCTGTCCTAATAATTAGCCGGAAAAATGTGGAATAGGTGAACATGGACATAGGGATAGAAAGTCAAACTATCACAGCGACAGACTCTGTAAAATACCTAGGAGTAATACTCGATAACAGACTTAGCACTAAGCCTCACATCGACTGTTCGGGAACAATGGCGTCAAAGCTTCAGGCAGCACTTTCTGGAATGCTGCCAAAAATCAAAAGATCCAGATATGCAAGAAACTTAATATCTAAGGTCGGAAGCTCAATCCTGTTATTCGCTGCCCTAATTTGGATGGGGGCCCTAGCGACAAAGGAAACAATAATAAAGTTATCGTCAACATATCGATTTAGCTTACTAAGGGTAATCAGTGACTTCAGTGACAGCGATGGTCCCCAGCAAAATCCTTACGGACGAGACGCAAAGAGATTATAACAGGAGAACTTCTAGTAACCAAGAAGCGACGGTCATCAAAAGTAACAAGGACGAAGAAAGAGTGACTTAAATGACCACGTGACAAGCTCGGTGGAATACAACTTCGAAGGGCAGATGGACCTACAGATTGATTTCGGCCAATAGACGTTTGGACAAACCAAAAGTACGGAAAGTGTAACTACCACTTTAACGCAGTTTCTATCTGCTCACAGAGGGTATAGCGAATACCCACATTATTTTGGACACTATAGCTCACCTTTTTGCCCAAATTGCCCAAATTGCCCTAATCAAGAAGAAAACCCAGTGCACGCGTTTTTTTAAGAATGTTATTCATGTATTACGTATTTTTGATAATCGACTGTAAATGCCTTCGCGTTCGTCCAGTCGACCGCAGCCTGCAGTTTGACCACCTATGATCTACATATCGGTCTAAGTATTTTGGATGGATATGTCTTCGATATTAATGGTTACAGGCTCTAAACTAATTACGACTACAACTCTAAAATGATATTTTTGCGATGGTGCAACTGAAGAGATACACTACAGCAGATACCCAGCAAAAGGTTTACTGAAGCCTTGCTAGATCCCGCATCATGTACAGTCTTGTACAATTAAATTTTCATTCCAAATAAAAATAGAAATAAGAAAAAGGACATTTCTGTGACAAAATATAAAACTGAACTTAAAAAACCCATTCTATTCACATTAAGGCTTGTTTTGCATGCTATCGGCATAATAGCGTCTCCATCAGCCATTTTGATGGCTTGCTATTTTTTCTTTTTTCTCTTTTTCCCCTTCCCATGAAATCCCGCCATATGAAATGTCTCGTGGAGACCGAGTGTTAAGGAGGTCGTGAAAATAACGGTAATCCATCTTAGGTCATCCGTCATATTAAATTTACAAGGTTATCAATTATACTATTGTATAGTCACCGGACTTATACACGTGTGTATGATCGGATTTCTGGAGGTGGGTGTAAAATCGATTCCCAGATGTTTCCCTAGCACAAAGTGAAGTAAATATCAGCTTGTAAAATATCAGAAAATACCCTTATCCTATTCACATACATATACATATGTAAACATGAGTTGATGGGTTCCAAAGCGTCAAAAACATTGCACCATTGAGCGATACACTCTTCTGTCGACCACAACTCACAAGAAATGGAAAAAATACAGCCACCACTTAAACCTTAAAAACCTCGCCACTGAAGAACTGAATTGTTCACCGATTTACCCACCCTAATTCACTTTTTATTTCCTTTTTCCGGCAACATTGAAATATAAAAGGTGTTCTTTTAGGAGCTGTAGGACTTGCAATTGTATTAGAATACACACGAGTTGAGCAAATGAGTTAAAGTTGTAATTCGATAGATAATTGTATGGGTTCAATGGTGAAAAATTATTTCGGGCATATGAATAGGGTAAACTGTCCAACAGTGGACCAATTATAGAAAATAGTAAATTTCGAGTTTTTTAAAACGCATCTCAATTGGTTCACTGTGTACTAGGGGGTGGACACAGTGAATCACCGGGTAGTTCACAGTGAACATATAGTGTTTATTTATTATTTCATACGAAAAATAAAGAGTAAAAACAAGCAATTGGTAAAAATCAATTTTTATTTAACATTAACTTTAAAAAAAGTAAACAATACAGAAACATAAGTAATAAAAACAACAAAAAGTAATAACTACAATAAAAAATAACAAAACATTAACAAAAAGTACTTTCAAGGACTTCAATAATATCACAAAATCTATAACTAACGAAAAATAATAGTAAAAAATAATAACAAAAAAAAAAAAACACAAACCCATTAGCGAATGTAAAATGCTGATAGGTCGTTGCTAAATAAAAATACGGAATTCTGAAGCCTGTGAACCATGGTTCACTGTGTACGACTATGATCTGGTTCACTGTTGGACATAGTGACTTTTTGGAAAAAACTATTTTTATAAAAAAAAAAAAAAAAACTATTTCAAAAATTTCATTCTCATACTAATTTTATTTAATAATAATAATCAACATTTTAAACTGTTTCCCACAAAACTCACTAAGCTTCACTAAATTTTTTTAAATGGAACAAAAATAAAGAGCACGATTTCTAATTTACTTACCAGTAACATTCACAACCGACACTGACGAGCGCGCTACTTCAACGGCTAGGTAAATTCATAAAAAATCGAAACGCGGTTTATTTTCTCTTTACTTCGTTTTTCTCTTACAAGTAGAGATTCTGTAAATTTAAAAGATTCACTGTGGGACGTGAGCCACTGTGAGAAAGTTTAATCTACTATGGGAGCGTCTCAGTAACTGTGTCCTGGAGTTTCATTTTTCGAGCATTTTTGACCGTATCTCACGAATGGGTGCGCTCGATATTGACTTCCAAAGCTGGAATCGATGTTGGCATATACCAACGATTTCAAATATACCAACAAATAAATGTCCACTGTCGTCAAATCAGACGGTATCTTTGGTCCATTTCTGGAAATATAGTGTTATGTCGACCACTTCCTTCAATAACTCGATGGTTTGACTGGCAGTGTGGTATTGACCCCATTCGCCAATGAAAACTGTCAAGTCTACATATAAGATTTGTTTGTTTAGTTTTCATTTAATTCATAAGGAACAATTTGAACTACTCTATCAGCATCAGATGAATGTCATATGTGAAGTGCTTAAACAATATGATGCTATCGACAAATATTTCGAAAAAGAATATTTGAGTAACAATCACGATAAGAGCGGGTAGCTCTGACTGTATTCAATAGGACTTGCATATCGACGACAGATGATGACACCCTATTGTTCTCGATTAAAACAGTACACCTGTCACTTGCATTCGCTTTCATTAAGGAATTTTTCAAGTTGATTTTTTTTGTTCACTATGATATGCTACGGTACTTTACATATGACTATTTTTGTAGAAACATTTAACTATCTACGATTTAAAAATAAAATTTTAGGAAGAAATAATAAACTTGAAGGAAGATAACAGTCGAAATGAAGAACTGATATAGTTGCATTAAATTGTTAATCTTCTAACCTTCGTAGTTATGAATTATGATCATATTTCAGAAGAATGTCGCAAGCTCATTGGTTGCGAGTTTGATGTTTTCTTTAAATGTCATGTTTGCATCTTGGTCTTCATGATTATTCACAACCAGAGTATCTTTGCACCGTGGGGGCACCGTAGCGCAAGTGGTTAGTGCGTCGGGCTACTGAGCCAGCGGTTTTGGGTTCGAATCCCGCCGCAAACACCTAAAAGTTTTTCACAGTGCCCACCTCTTTCGAATGTCTGACAAGCATCAAAGAGTATCATTTGTCACGATTGAGCTTCTCAACTCGCCGTTCGGAGTCGGCAAAAAACTGTAGGTCCCTTTCATTCGTGCAAAAAATATAACACGCACACACAAATGGTTGCGAGAAGCAGGCCCAGGTTCACATCGAGCTGTAGCGCCAACTAAATAAGTAAGTAAGAGTATCTTTGCAACATATTCATATTCTATTCACGTCTAGGCGCTCGCTGTATTAAAATAAGACCATGCACATGAAAAGGGACAAGATTTTTTGCTTAAGTTTTTCCGTTTTCCAATAAAAGAGTAAGACACATGTGCTGGAATATATTTTTAAAATATTAGGAGTTAAATTTTTTTTATTAAGGAGAAAAAAATGCGTACCTACATTTCGCACTAGGCGGCATTGATGGCTTCCGTTAATGATTGTACATCTGCAAATTGTCTACCAGACTCGAACACTTTAACTGACAGCCATCCCTAAATATTTTCAATTATATTCATATCATGAGAATTTGGTGGCCACTCCAGTATAGGCACGTTTAGATTACGTACCCACTCTTTTACCGTTATCATGTTGGAAATTCCATTCTCCAGTATTCCTTTATAATCGTTCGCGTACATTTTTGGCGATAGGAACTGCAATTGTCCATAGTAAGAGAGGTACCACCTCTTTCGAATGTCTGACAAGCATCAAAGAGTAGCATTTGTCACGATTGAACTTCTCAACTCGCCGTTCGGAGTCGGTGAAAAATTTTAGGTCCCTTCCATTCGTGCAAAAACAACACGCACACACAAATGGTTGCGAGAAGCAGGCCCAGGTTCACCTCGAGCTGTAGCGCCAACTAAGTAAGTAAGTAAGTAAGTAAGTAAGTAAGTAAGAGATCCCACCCCACACCATTACACCCCCCTGACTATGGTGACGAGGCAGATAGTGTTTTTCTTTACGTATGTATATACATATATCATGAAAATAGTAATTGTAGCCATTAGGCCATCTATATTAAAACGTTTTTCATTCGAAATAACGATTCGATGCCACTCGCTATTTAGACCAAGAGAGCCCACAGTAATTTTTGGGTGTGAATGATAACAAAATATGTTTGGTACTATTGGATAGTTCTTGATCTTCTTGAACTAAAAAAATTCGTGTGTGGAAACTACGCGCGGCAGAAGTAAAACATGCATGTTATGCTAGAATAATTATAATTTCGAGATGTTGAATGATAAAAATGAATGACAATAGAGCTACAGACTGTAATCATTTATACTATACACTGTCTCATAAGTCGGAGTGTCATCTGCTGATGGTCGGAAAAATAATGTATGTACATATGTACATTTATGTATGTAATGTATGTACGTATGTAATGTAATGTATGTATGTATGTATGTAATGTATGTATATACATATGTAATGTATGTATGTATGTAATGTATATTTGTATATAATGTATGTGATGTATGTATGAAATGTATGTATGTTATGTATGTATGTTATGTATGTACATATGTAATGTATGTTTGTTGTGTATGTATGTAATGTATGTATGTACAAATGTATGTATGTATGTATGCAGGTATTTAGATAACGGTAATCCGCCATCTTGGTGCGTCCGCCATGTTGAATTAAGATTAACGTCAGTTATCTTATCGTATTCTTCTTGTCAAACCTTTTCATTTAATACCCATGTTGGATGGGTCAAGAGGGTAACGGTTTATGTATGTAGATATGTATGCATGTATGTAGGTATGTATATATGTATGTATGTATATATGTATGTATGTATGTATGTATATATACGTACGTATGCAACTATGTATGTACATGTATGTATGATTGTTTGTATGCATAGTTTGCATAGTATGCATAGTATCTGCTCCATTACTTCAAAAAGCTATACTCTGTTGCACAAAAATTTCAGTACAGGCCTTATGGGGGAGCTTTTTTCAAACACTGGTGCCTGTACATGTCTTCACGGCACTCAATTATAGAAATCGCCACTGAAATAAAATCCAAAGCACTGACTTACAAAGGGTTTGTTCTTGTAATTTACCAAAATTTCGCATACATCTTCGGCCATCTCCACAGTCGGTGGCTGAATGATTGTGTGTGGCTGCGAATCGCTGTGTACATAGAAAGTATCAACATCAAGCAGTGTTACCATTATTAAGTTAATGCTAATCGTTAATGCTTTTTCTGTGGTTTTTGTCAAAGAGCTTTGGGATTTTGTGCTTTTGAGAACCAATAAAATTGTTTTTGTTTCTGTTTTTTCAACTTTCTTGTTTTTCTGGTGAAACCGTTAAAATTAATTTTAACGCTTTTTCGATTTTTGTGATTTATAATGAAGGTTATTTGCGCGAGATGAGTTTTGGGCGTGGAAATGAATAGTGACATTTTTTGTTGTTTTAAGCCTATATCTCGTAAGCAATTCGTTTCTGATATATAACATTGATACACCAAAATACTCGGAAAAAATGCCGTTTACAACATACCAACATTTCACAAAAAGCGAGCTGGTGTCCACTTTGTACACAATTATCTTTTTTCCTTTCAACAAATTGTGTTTTTCTCAAATCAGCAGATGGTAACCCTATGGGTATTGCTCTCCGATTTGCGGTGATTTTCCGTGCATACTATGGTAACCCAGTGAGAACTTAAAAGAGAGACAGATTTATGAAAGCTATTACAACCAGAATGAGAGGCAAACGTGCTATCTTCCCTGTACTGACAATTTTTGTGGAACAGAGTATAGTACATATTCATTATGTCAAATGTGTTACGTAATCAGTCTTCACACTGTTTGGTTACACAAATTTTTGACTAACGTGCGTATAAAAGTTTAATTTCAAAAAAGACAAGTACCTACCTACCTGGAAATAATCGCGACTTCACTTTACACATTCGCACAGTTTCCCCTACAATTCCCAATACTTGAATTTCAATAAGGAGAATTTAACACAATGCGTTCATCAAATAAAAAAGGCTTAAAATGGTTAAGTTTATTTTGTTTCTTTTCAAAACAAACCAAAAACAGCACAAAATCAAAATTAATATAAGGAACGGAAAAAAAATAACTTGAAAATAACAATTCGAGTTTGAATCCTGCAAGTATGACCAAATGATACAAATCGAACTGAGATTTTCGTGACTTTTACATACATACATGTTTTGAGGGTAAGATAACATTTAGGCATTCATGAAATCATAAATTAAAACTCTGGAAGAATTCAAATATGGAAATAAAAAATAGCTGGGAGCTTTCAATATTGAAAGTACCTACATATTCGCTGATTTAAAAAATCTGTCCTTTTTCCCTATGCGTTCATTTTTGAGCTGAATAGGATTTTCCAGTTCGCTTACCATCACTGTTTCTAAATGTGGTCGTCTTGCGGGGTCTAGTGGGGGCAATTGTGAGTAATACTACATTAAAAATGCAGTTTACATTACCACTCGCTACCAGATATATCTTAAAAATGCACATTAGCCCTATATTTAGTTATTATATCTCAACCTCACCAACAGGCCATATTATTCAAGTATTTATATTTTGTTATATGTAAGTATTATTATTATAAGTATTATAAAACATCTATTGTACAAAAAAATACAACGTAACTATTTATTGTGAAGAATGAAATGTTTTTACATATTTACTTATAATAGCACAAAAATTAGGCTTAATGTCAGACAATTGAACACGCAGATCTGGAGCTACATTCAGTCTGTTTCTGTACTTGTTTTTGGTGTAAGCGTAAGCTGAAAAACCATTCTCGCATCGGTAAGTCGTCACAAACGGAAGTAGAACCATAACAGCCTTTTCAACGAGGGCAGGGCAGTCATTTTTAAGTCCAATCCAAAAGTAATTCAAATTAGAATCTTCTGATTCGAATTCTTGTTTTAGATCAAATTCTCATACTGACACAGTTAGTATCGATGGTTTTGGTATGATTTGCTAATGGATTCTGTATCCAGTCGATGTCCTGTAACTTCTCCGGGAAATACTCTTTCAACGATTTTTTAAGGTTGATCAAATGTTCATGTAGGTATGTTTTTCCCCACATCTGAAGTTACTTGCAACTCATTTTCTTCCAGAAAGCTATTTAAAAGAGTGAAACTTTCGTAACTTTTTTCTTCAACACATTCGATTAGACGCCAAGTTTGTTTTTAAGTGAAGGCATTTTATCTCTTACTGTAAACGTGGTTATGGTTCTTCCCTGTAGAAACTTGCAGATTACGTTGAGTTTATCGAATATATCAGCCAAATAAGCCTCATCGTGCAAAAGTTCAACAGGTGTACTGACGGATGCAAAAATGGGCTGTTCGGCGAAGAATATTTTAAGGGGGTATTCTAGTCTAGCGGCACAAATTTCGGGTGTTTTTGAAGTTCGATAAAAAAAAAACTAAGCATATTTTTACCGGCCATTTTTTTTATTTTTACAGCCTGATAAAGTGGGGTGGTAAAAAATAAGGGTACGTTCTTCTTGACATGATTCCAACCCTTCTGGTGATCTGAAAAAAAAGAAAAAAAGATTCTTAATCAGTAAGAATGTCGCTATCGTCTGAACTACGGAAATAAAAAAAATAAAAATTTTACAAAATGGCGGATGCCCTTTTTTTCAAAGTTTTTAATTTTTTAAAAATAGCAAATAACAAAATTTTTACATACTTCTAGTTCCAACGATAGAGGGATATACATATAAAGAAGTTCCATGCCAAATTTCAAGTTAATCGGTTCACTAGAACTTGAGAAATCACGTCAGACGTCTTGGAAAAAGTATTTTCGAGAAAAACGCGTAAACACGTTAGAACGACCTTCACAAAGAGACTTTCTGAGAATTCATGGTGTGTAAGGGACTTTCTGTAGGATAATTCAGGAAACGTTTGGAGGATACATTTTGAATCTTTAAAAATATGAAATAAGAAAAAACGATTTTTTCAAAATTCTAGACTAGAATACCCCTTTAAGCTCGTTGCCCAATTCAAATAACCTCGATAAAACTTTTCCTCTCGTAAGCCATCTAACTTCCGTGTGTAGAAGACTTATGACTGTTTTCTACGAGTTAATTCTCGGAATCTCACGGAACCCCTCTGATCCACCATTTGGGCAACGCTGTAACTACGCAATGCTGGTCGGATTCAATCACTGCAAACACCTGAAATGTTTTTCAAGGTGTCGCCTTTTCCGAATGTCTGACAAGCAATCAAAGAGTATCAGTTGTCAAGGAGCCGTTTGGAGTCGGCAAAAAAGTGTAGGTGTAGGTTCGTTTCAAGCAAAAATATAACACTCATACACAAATGGTTGCGAGAAGCAGGCCCTGGTTCACTCCAAACTGTAGCGCCACCTAAAGTAAAAGTAAAGTATTGTCACCTAAGTGAATAAGTAAGTAAGTAAGTTCGCTGAAAACTAAATGAAGGGTGAACACGGAGAAACGGTTTAAAAGAGAACTTTTCGAATATTTTAGCGGCAGCATATGACATAATATTGACTTACTTTTCATCTAATCAACTTGTTTATTTTTTTTTCTTGTTTTTTGTTTCCTAGTAAATCTTAACTTAAGCATCTTTGACTTTTCATAATTATTAAAATTTACTACCGAAATTCGGAGTCGGTGGCCTCAACGTTAAGAGCGCTACGTCCAATTTATGGTCGTCATAATCGTCCTAGCAGATCAACAATTGAACGTCGAAAAATTTGAATCCACAGGCACAGTACAAAATGTTCCCGTGCCAGTGAGACAAAGAAGTGCCCGTAGTGTCGAGAATATTGCTGCCGCTGAGGCTTCAGTTGAAGAAAGCCCAAATGTGTCTCTCACACGTCGTTCTCAAGCGTTGGGCATCTCTGTGACGTGGTTGTGGCGAATTTTGCAAAAAGATCTTGGCCTACATCCTTACAAGATGAACTGAAGCCGCTTGACCACCAGAAGCGTCGTATGTTCGTGAATTGGGCTGAGCAACAACTTGAAAATGATTCGGATTTTCATCGAAAAATCATCTTCAGCGATGAGGCTCATTTCTGGCTGAAGGGCTTCGTCAATAAACAAAATATGCGGTATTGGTCAGGCAGCAATCCACACGTACTCCATGAGTCATCATTTCATCCCGAAAAAATTACGGTTTGGTGTGGTTTATGGGCCGGCGGCGTCATTGGGCCGTACTTCTTCCGTGATGATCAAGACCGGCACGTTACTGTGAATGGGAATCGCTACCGTTCAATGATAACCAAATATTTTTGGCCCCAATTGGATGATATGGACTTGGAGGACATGTGGTTCCAACAGGACGGCGCCACAAGCCACACTGCGAATGTCACAATCAATTTATTGGGAACCAAGTTTGGAGAACGTGTTATCTCACGAAGTGGTCCAGTCGCTTGGCCGTCTCGGTCGTGCGATTTGACGCCGTTAGACTATTTCCTGTGGGGCTACGTCAAGTCTATGGTCTATGCCAACAAGCCAGCGACGATTGATGAACTTTGTACGAATATCGAACGTGAAATTGCAGCAGTATCGGCCGATTTATGCTTGAAAACCGTCGAAAATTGGGTTCAGCGTCTGGACTCCTGCAAGCGTGCCCGTGGTGGCCATGCAAAAGAAATCGAGTTCCATACATAATGGCATCGAACGTACTTTCACAGGAATAAAGAATTTCATTGATATCCAAAACCGTTTTTGTTTTATTTAAAAAAAAAATTGTAGCGCTCTTATTGAAAAACCCTATACCTGTGCAAAATTAAAAGTTGAATGTAACTTATTAATGTGCAGAGTTTTAATGAACACTAATAAATACAAAAAAAAAAAAAAAAATATTATCTTCCTATTACACAGTGCAACCACTTATCACGAGCCTAAGATGCATTTTTACGATTTTGAGGCCCTGGATGCAGTTTTTTTTGGGAGTCGGTTTGTTTTGCACTTTTTTTTCTTTTAATCAATACCTATAGCCTTGCGGAAGACAGAAAAGAAAATCCCTACGGTTAACCAAGATATAGCCATGAGAAGAAAACTAAAAAGTACTCAGAAGAAAGGTTTGAGCCAAAATATTCATGAGGCTATAAAATACGTTAGGCAGTCAATCTGGCAAAACGAATGATGCAGAGTTACTAGTTTTTTTTTTTTTTTTTTTTCATTTTGATCGTTATTATATTATAGTTCAAATGGTTGCAAAAGTTCAAATTTTGGAAAATTTTCTTGGAAATCATTTTTTACATTTTGGCAGTGTAAATAATTGCCAGAACTCCATATTTGGAAAATGCATTCCTATTTTGAGATTCCATTCCTTTGAAATAACTGTCATTTTTTATACGTTTTCAAATTTTAATTTTCGAATGAATTGATTATTCATTCAAATCTCCAAATAAGGGTAGTATTTTGTTCTATAAATCAACGAAGTGAATAAATGTATTTGCTCAGTGACTAAGTGTAATTCCATGGATTGGTGTTGAATTTTGTGCTTTTTTCCGGAACATTGTGATTTCCAAAACTGAGGTTATCGGCACATCGAATCTAGGTTGCATCAATACAAATTACCTTTATTCATTCATCCACTATTTTGGTAATTTAAAATATGCATTCATTTTGTGGAAACAATAAGGCATTTGGTCAACGACCAATTTCTGTTTAATGGAATTGACTGAGGGTTTAGTGTTATAATGCCACCGATAAGACGCTCAAACATTGGAGCTCGCAATAAAAATATAAGAACGCGGTGATAATCCCACCTTTAAGCGTCGTCAGACAAACCTTCCCATATATCCAATGTGCATCAATTGTCCCATTCCATTCCATTCCAATTGTTCCATTCCACAAACAACGAAATCCATATTCCGTGTGAATAAAATGCATTGAATTCAATTAGATTCCAAAAAAAACTTCTCTTCCAATAGAGATGCTCGACTTTCGAAAGGGACATTAATAACTTAATCAATTTTAGGCGGAACAAAGTTCGCCAGGTCGGCTATAATATAGTATATAATACATAGATGTGCTACGTGAGTGACGCGACTGTTTGCATGCACGACCGAAGCCGGGCGGGTCAGCTAGTAATAGATATACGACCACTGTTTGTGATAGATATTGTCTCGACTGCCTTACATTGACTTCAAATCATTTCAAAAAATGAATATAAATAAGTACTTACATACATACCTCCAATCATTGCTCAAGGACGATTTAAATATCGGCATTTCACAATCAATTTCAAACGTCTTCGACATAATACTACGATATCAAAATAAATAAAGCTATTTCTGCACAAAATGTACTTAACCCCACCTTCAAGGAATTTTTATCAAAAAGATTCAAATTGAGAGCTTCGACTCGTTATTATTTGTAGTCCTGGATAAGAAGGGAAAAAAGACTCCTATACATATGTTTCTATATTGCTTCGAAATGTAAACAGCGGTATAGGGCTTAGCTGTAATTGAAGGATCATCCATCAGGTAAATTGAAACGTTTTTTATTATTAGGGTGTTTTCCAGAAATATGGTGATTTTGATTATTTCTGTTTTTTTATACAATAGAATTGGAGACATGTAATTTTTTTAACCGACTAGGCAAAAGGAATGGTTATAAACCTCACAGACTGGGTTTGTTTGTTTATTTGTAAGGGTGTCACCTCGTACAGCCTAAACTATGCAACCGATTTCAACAAATGAGGTGTCGTTGGATTCGATTTGATCCGGAGAGTGTCTTAACCCCTTCAGAACTGAGTTAATTAAACGCATCATAAAAAAATCATGCGACTGTATCCAAGTGTCCCGAGCAATGTGTAAACATCACGCGGATGGGGTGTGTAGCTCCACTTTATTGGAAAGAAAGTAAATCTTAACTAGTCTATGTTCGATAAAATTCAAGCCAATCGCATATATACTCATCGAATCCACTCCATTGATCCTGAGAGTTTATTTCTGCACCAATTTCAATGATTCTAACACTTCATCAGTATAAATAATTTTGAAAAAGCAGATAAATAAAGCTATTACGGAAAAACTTTATTTCAACGTACCTACATATGTACATTCAGAAATGAGGTGGCTAAAGAAAATAATATCTTGGAGCAATAACGAAACGCACTCTGATTTTATAAATACAGTGGATGTCCAGTATTACGAATTATATAATGCACAGTCATTCGTTATATCGAAAAATTCGTTATATCGAACGTCTTTTTTTTTGCTAATTCATACTTGAATATAAAAAGCAAGCGATTTTTGCAAAGTCCTTAATATTAGTTTGCCTTTTGGTTCCCTCCAAGCTTTTTTGGACCGCCCTCTCTAGCATTTCTCTTAATAAAAGTGTTTTTGACCACTGTATGCATTTATTGAAGCAATTCATTGCTTCTGAATGTTTAATTTTTTCTTCAGTGCGCCACTAGAAATACTTCGCGAAATGAATTCGTAAAAATAAAACGTGAAAAACCCAACAAACTGCAACAGTTAATTTTCCTTTAAAATTACATTTATGTACATACATGTTAGCATATGTTAAATGTTAGCATAACTGATCATTACCAGGAATTAACAAAAAAAAAAAAAATTGATACACTGGTCCCTCGCTTTGTGCGGTGGTTATGGGAATAAAAAGTCTCGCGCAATGCGAAATCGCGCAAAACGAAACCGCGCAAAGCGAAGTATGAATTTCATATAATTTAGGGTGTTGCGTTTCTGAAAAAGAAATGTAAGCATTTATTTAAGCCGCGCAAATCGAGTTTTGGTAGGCAAATGCATTTCGCGCAAAAGTGAAACCGCGCAAAAAGAAGTTGCGCAAAGCGAGGGACCAGTGTACACTCAACAGATGTTACTAGTCGAAGCAGAAGTAAGGATTCATACAAAATATGACAATATCCGACAAAAGTAAACTTGCACCTACAGGAATTTGCAAGGCATTCGTTATATCGAGCGTAAAATGTTTAAACCATTCGTTATATAGAACCATTAGTGGGAAATAAAAATTCATTCGTTATACTGGAAATTCGTTATATCGAGCATTCGTAATACTGGACGTCCACTGTATAAACAATTTGTTTACACTAAATCTTAATATTTATCAGGATCTCTATTACGAAAAGTAGCTCTTATTTTTTGGAACAAGGTGCCATCAGGACACTAGAGGGCAGTAGGTTGCCATTTCATTCGTAAATAGTAAAGGGTTGTAGGTTTCCTACATGCAAGATTGTTAATAATAGTTATAAACTAAAAATGTGAATCACTGCTCTAGAAAATCCTCTTTTTTTGGACACCTTTGTTAAGATTGGTTGAATGGGAGAGCCGCAAATAGTGATAATGATTGCAGAACATTGAAATGCAAAGCATTATGATCATACGTTAGAGCGCGCACATATGGTATACTCACACACACACTACTGCAACAATACCCACTGCTGCACGGCTGCTGGCAGTGGTCTCCACTGAAAGAAAATTGTGGGCGATGCTTTGAACAAATGTTTTGAACATTGCTCAGCTTCAGGACAACGCAGGAGGATGTCTTATATCTCAAATGAATCAGGGACAAATTTACTAATTTCACCTATTTTTTTTTGTTTTTCAATCCGATAAGCCATTATTGAGTTAGGGCTGTGTATAACTATAGTTTTTTCTCCCAATATGCAGTATTTTCATTACTTTTTGAAAACCATGCCATTTTCCGGGATAAAAAGTAAAATAAAAAAGTTGACCAGGAACATAAGCAATCACTTTGTCCATATTTCATGGCGCTGCTATGAAATTTGAGTTCCATATTTTCTAACTGTTCTGAATTCCGTCCCCGAAATCATGGAATTACTCCACTAGAAATTTTACTAACGCGCGCTTAGATGTTTACACATCAAAAAGATTTCTAACGCTTTCCAGTGTAGTAAGGACCTAATTGAAATGGATGGGTGATCAGCTTTAACTAAAAATTTCTATTACAAAAACGGACATTATTTGTGCTTATATACACATTAGTTTGAAAATACGTTCTTAGAAAAGGTAGGGATACAGTAAAATATGTACAGTTAGTTTCTATTAACACTGTGTCACATTGCATGAGTTAGTAAAGTATGTCCATTAAGATGGACACCAGGACCGAAGGATTAGCGTTATCTTAATATGGGTATCAAATGAAAGGGTTTGACAAGTAGAGTACCATAAGCTTAGTGACATGATTTAAAATTCAATATGGTGGACGCACTAAGACAGTGAATTTGCGTTATTTTTACGACCTACATACACTGTACATATTTTCTGAAACTAAAAATTAGTAAATAAAAAATTAAGTTAAAAAAAACTAAAAGCCAACTACGGGAAAAACTAACTAAAATCTTTGAAACAAGATGAAACGAAACGATGATTTTCAGAGAATAGCCGTTTAGGCCAGTCAAATTCTACATTAAAATCGCAAAACGTGGTGTAAAGCTGCATTTTTGGTATGTTATTTGGACCCGTTAGGGGGGTATCAAACTACGTTTTGCAAGAAAAAAAAAGTTGTGCTACCTGCGCAACATGTGAAAAACTGCAATATTTTCGGACTTTTTTCAGTTTTTGCAGTTTAATTCAAAACCTATGGGGTTTTTTCTGACAATAGTTGACACAGTCAGTTGATGGTTAAATTTGAGACAATTTAAGCCCACCCACAGCTCCGTATGTTTAATAGTTTTTGAGATATGAGGTTTCAAAAAGTGTTTTCTATTTCAAAAATATTGTAAAATTGCGTCTTGCTTATGCTTTCAGCCGAATATCGGCATAAGCGCTCATGCTTAGAGAAAAATTGTGAAAAATAAAGTTTTAGCACATAAAAAAACCCATAGATTTTTAATTAAACTGCAAAGACGGAAAAAAGTCCGAGAATATTGCAGTTTTTCACCTGTTGCGCAGGTAGCACAACTTTTTTTTGCTTGCAAAACGTAGTTTTAGACCTCCCTTAGGGGTCCAAATAACATACCAAAAATGCAGCTTTACATCACGTTTTGCGATTTTTTGCCTTTTTTTTTGTAAGATTTGACTGGCCTAGTTGTCGCATGCCGTTATAATAACGACTTTATTACCCTTATTATGGTTAGCGAATCGAACGTTCGATATGAAACGAACTCTTTTGTGAATCACCCGTATCGTGGCATTATGGTTAGCGAATCTTTCATTCGCCTGTGAAAGAACTGCTGTCACAAAAAAAAAAAAAAAAAATTTATGACAGTTGCGAACGTCAATAGCAAATTTGGTTTGGTTTATTTGTGTTATAGAGTATATTAATTTAGAATGGGCTATAATAGTGAATTTGTTAAGAATATAGGAAAAATATATTATAGGCTGGCTGATTGATTCACTTTTCACGACTTGGCAAGTGAGTTTCACGATGATATGAATTTTGTTGTTGCAGATTCCCTTCAATTTCTCATAAAGGAGAAGTTTCCACGCTTGCGCCAAAACTACTGCCAGAAGTACTGACTGAATTTTGAAGACTGAGCAACTCATCCACAGCCCGGTTCCAAAGGTGGCAAAGAAACCCGGATACACGGCACTGCTTCGGTTGCTGCTTCTATGTTCTTTTCAAATTTCAAAGTTATTTTAAATTTTAATATGTTATGATTGTAATTTTGAATGTATTTACCTTTGCCGCCCGCATATTTTGCAGCAACACCAAGCAAAAATTACAAAAAAAAAAAAAAACTAGAAAACAAAACTAAAAAACAATCATTCGATATCACCGAATATTCGCATGATTTAACATAGGATATGATAAGCTTAGCGAATATTCGCTAGCCATAATAAGGTGATATTTCAGTTCGCCTAATTTTTGACGTTTGAAGCGAATGTAATTTGATCAATTCGCTAAAATACCAAATTATCACATTCGCCAACTTTTAGCTTATGGCTCCGTATGGTTTGCGGTATGCCGGACTACTAAAGAGAACCAGAGAAAGTTCTCAAAATGAAAATTGAATTGAGATTTTCAGACACAAAACAACTCGAGCTGAAATTTCACAGGGCAGTGTTTTAGAATCAATATAATGTTAATGTTATGTTAAGATCTGTTAAGGATATTTTGTACCTAGTAGCACAGACAATAAATATACAGATGTCTCATGCCTGTACAAAAAAATGGTTCCAATTTTTTGCCTTAGCCGACGAGCCGTGGCCGACAAAGCTTTCAGAATAGGTATAACAAATAAAGCTCTGTGCTTTTACTCGCTTTTACTGGCTCCGATGGGCCACCGTATACGAGATGATTTCTGCCGGCAGAGAACCGGTTTTGTGGGCGAAGGGGCTGAGGTCTGCGGTAAGAGTTTGTTTGAGCTGTTGAACGGGGTAAGAAACTGATACATAAACATCTTTCAAAATATTTTGGTCGGCAACAATACTACCACAGTGAAAAGCAGTTTATGTACACAATTTTTTGAATCATCCCGTGTGCGCTGGCCCATGAGATAAGCAATTGTAAAGGGGCATGTGGGAAAGGGAATAGAAACTATACCATGGCCAGAGACAATAAATTAATTGTCTGTGCCATGGCTGCGTGATTTTTAGCAAGTGTTCAAATTGTCTTGAATGGGTATTTTGTTACCGCGTATTCATATGTACATTTATGTATATGTATGTATATGCGATGGAGCAATGGAAGGGCAGAAAAAGTACATAATTTCATTGGATATTGTGATTGCAAAAAATAATTTCTTTGACAGCAGCTTATAAAAGTGCGTGATTTTTTTGATAGTTCATAAAGATTATGTCAGGCGCAACTGATTTTAATATAATTAAGTTACTCAAATACTGAATTGAGTATTCAGTTTATCTGAATAGGTATTTGGAATGTGTAAATTAAAAAATTCTGTTTTTTAGTAGATTTCCTACCTTGAATAAAGTATTTACAAAAATTGAAATACAAGTCTGATTCCTGAGTACCTAGTTGGCCCCCTCAGCTCCTGAAGTCAGCCACTTGACTTTTCAGTAGTCGGAACCAATTTTTAATCCTATGTTTTCATTCTTTTGAAAAAAAGTTTTAGAGCTCTTCGATATGTAATAAATTAATAAAAACCATTAGGTACGAATAATTTAATTTAAAAAAAGAAACGTTTATTGAACTCTACATACAGGGTTTCCCAGTTAAGAGGTATGATCCTTTAACTGGAGATTCCTGAAGCTCTAGCAAACAAAAAATCGTATGACAGGGGGGTCTATTTTCACCCCCCTCCAAGTTATAGCCCGTCGAAATAAGGCACCTCTAATTTGATGGATAGACCACTTTAAGTGATATAACTTCTGAATTTTAGAGAGGCAAACAGAAGCGCGTGAAAATGCTGAAGACTTCGCGTAATTCTATGCAGCCATGGCTCCTTTGAGTCTGATTTAAAGATTAATGAAGATTCATGTAAAGAAGATCCACTTTTTAAATGAATAACACCTTTATCATACATATGTATGTACATATTAAGTTTTTATATTGACCAAACGAAAATAATTAGTATTTACATAGAAATATATATTCATATATTATGTATGTACATACATATGTGCGAATTCTGCATAGTATTTTTTTTTATTAACTGGATCCTGCCCCAAGGCTGATACTGCGACCTAAGAGATCTATTGTATCGTCTACGACTGTTTCGCTACTCGTGCAATCAATATGAATCTCATGCTCTGGATTTTCTTTCGTCATATCATTGTCTATTGAATAAGACTCATTTAAACGTGCCAAAACTGAATAAGGCAATGTAGGCAGAATAATTGAAAATCGTAAACAGGAAATCCCTAAATTTGGGCTTTCTGCGAAGTACAATTTATAACATAATTTTGTACCTCCCTTCCGTTGTTGAGGGGTTCGCGTCCGGCGTCCGACAAATAAAGGTCACGCAACTAGGTATTCATTTTAGGATAAATACACGAATTCTTTTCATGATTCATAAGTACGCATTCATTGGGCAAATCGGCAAAATGATGAATTATGTAGTTGGAAAATCGCACTAATTGTTAACTGTGGCTAAAAAAGTAGGTAAAAAATCATTTTTTTTTTTTACCTGCTGCAGTTTTTTCGAAGTATCATAAAATCTGTGAGTTTTTCAGCATACTTATCACAGATTTTTTTGTCAACAATTGTTTCGTTCATAAGAAAAAAATAATAAAACGGTATGTTTATTACGCATTTTTTGTAGAAAAGCGACCTGAAATTATACATTTGCATAGGCAATATAAAATAAACTGACTTAAAACTAAAATATCTGGAAAGCCAAAAAAGTTATCGGTTTTATCGTATTTAAAAGCAGTTAAAAAGAGTATTATTTTTTCTAAAATTAAAGCCCTAAGTGAAGTTTCTGTAGTTGTTATTAGCGGAGATATTTGTGTTAGCATGGGTCAAGGAACACCAAAGTAGGTATTTTCTTAAATTCTCGATAAATGATGTCCACATTGGAGATAGACCCTTTCTGTAGAACGATTTTTTTCTTAGATTATATCCAGAAATTGGATAAACATTAGGAACGCGGCTGAGTTCCGGGGTCTCAGGTTGGTTTCCTGGCAAAATTTTATTTATTTTTTTTTAGCCTTTAATTTTCCCAAAATTATTGTTAATCGAATAGTAATAATTTCATTGAAGTTGGTCCAGTAGTTAACGAGTTAATCGGTGGAGAAATTTAATTTTTCGACTTAGAATTGAATTGGGAACAATTCTGGATGCAGAGCAGAACCAGTGTTGCTCGAGAATGATTTTGCTGCACTGTGCTTAATTTTGGAGCTTGTTTTGGTTCATCACAGGACTTGCCCCAGTATTTCTTCAGTGCGAGGAAAAAGTGCTGCCGAAACATTACATCAGGTGATTTTTTATTTGATTTGTTTTTAATTGTATTTGTTTAGCTTATTTAGCTCGTATTTTTTGTGTATGTGAATAGATTTCTTAACCCTAGAAAGATAAACATATTTTGATGTATAAAATGACACACATGTATAAAATTTACTCACGGGGTTGTGAGTATTTCCAAATTGATGAGACTTAACTCAATGACACGTGAGTTTTCTGCTCGGGATACCTACTGCCTGGAAAGGAACGAAAGCCAATCCCGTGAATCATAATAATTAGCAAAAGAGCGGTATATTTTGCTCGGAAATGAGTTATTTTGACGCAGATTATCTTTCCAGGGTTAATAAAACGAGGAACTAATTGAGCGCAAAAATACACGAAAATAAACAGAATGTACTGCTCCATGATTCTCTTACTGCAGTTGACTTTAAGCTGTCAGTGCTGGTCTTGTTAAGTTGTTTGCCATTTTTATAACAAATTTCGATATCTTACACAGTACTAGGTGTGAAGACTGATGCTGATGATGATGACTGCTTGCCAAAATCTCTTTTGGTATGTTGCTGTTTTGATAGCTGACAGTGGGATCCTTCATGTTTCCCATTGTGAAGTGTTGCGGTTTGGTTTGCCATTGCATTTCACCATAAATAATGTTGCGTGTAGTAGTGGTTGCCTTGCTATCTTAGCAGATACCAATTGTGTGGTTTTTGGTGAGTGGTTCTACATTTGTCTTCTGATTGTAATACAAATACTCTTACTGTCAGAAATTGATGCAAATCATTAAGTGGACATATTTTTCTTAAAGAAGGATGAGGTTATTTTTTCATTCAAAATCTTGTAACGAAACATTTTACCAGGGTATATCTGGGGGCACAGCAGTTTTTTTTTGTATACATAAGTGCAGTATAAACATATTTATATATACATACATCATTCACTCACGATAAAGAAGTTAAGCTAGGGGAGACTGGGGCTGGTTGTAACACTTTTTGGTAAATTCGTCCTCACTCCTTAAATATTGCATATTATTCAAATAAAAAAAAATCATTATGAAGATGCATATCTTACCTCTAAAACGCCATTTAGAAACTGAAAGGATGCAAAGTGGAACAATACCATTTTTTGAATCATTTCAATTTTGGCGAGTGTTACGTTCAGCCCCGACCTTGGGGTTGGTTGTACCAACATCCGGGGTAAAAAGTAACAACCATCGTAATTGGATTAGTTTTTGCTATTTAATTTTCATTTTTATTTTTTATAAAAGTTTTATTAAAAAATTGAAAAATAGGGTGAAAAAGAAATAGATAAATAGGAGATTCATTAAATTTGGAATTTTCAATAAATTAATCAGATGACTCATCTGATATTGAATCTCTAAATCCTGGAAAAAAAAACTACAAAATAGTAGGGAAACACAAATATTAGAATGTCAGTGGTAGGTTGTAACGTGGTACAAACTGCCCCAGGGTTTTGTTATTTTTAGCCACTACCCCAGAAATTAACAATAGAGGCACTTTAACAAAAAAAAACTAAAGCTTTACTTTTAAAACAACAACATCCACATACGGCTAAGACACGAACGTATTCAAAAAATTATAACAAGTTAATGTGTCCCTCAAATTCGAAAGAATATACCAAACAAAAAAAAGCGGTGTTGCCGCCAATAGTAAAAAACTAAATTGAATAAAGAACAAAACATAGAATTTTTGAATTTTCCGCCACAATAGAAATTAACATGTAAAATTACTTTATATACGATTGTTACTGTTCCTATGTATCCAAAAAATGAATTCACCACACGTAGAATTAGCTTTCTTTCTTGTAATCTTTTCCATAATCTTTCTTTCTGGTGTTAACTTTGAATCGATGCGATCATACAATATTTCAAGTTGTTAGAGTTTAAGTTTAGTGACACAAGTAGTCTTTTGAAATAAAATAAAATTTATAACGTTGTTGAAAGGGTGTGTTAATTCTTCAATTTATTTAACAAAATTCAATTTAGAATTTTTACATGGCGACCGTGACAGGACGTTAGAGTCCACGTGATAAGAACAGTGACATTGAAAACTTTAAAATAAACTATAGACAAATAAGTGAAAGTGCCCGGTTTCGCGATCGGTAAAAAACTTTATATTCATCGGAAGCTACTGGATTTAATCAAGGATCAACTGGTGAGTCTGTATCGTTCTTTTAGTTCATACAATACAGTATATACGTAGTCTTGCACCAAACAAAATATTAATATAACCCCAGTTGTCATAATTCGTCATTCGGATTTCGTATGCACTTTCCAAGTAAATTCACCGAACTTGCAAAGTAAGATCGAATTCATTTGTTCACACGATAAATGCATCTTATTCAAACAACATACATATATACATAAATCGCTATCGAAACAAGAGATTCATTTACATTAGTGCCATTCGCCGCAAACAAATTAACATAAACTCTAACTCTCGCTCTCGAACAGAGATTTAACATCTTCTTTGATTTGTTGCAATTCGTCGCAATTTACTCAATTTTGTCCCCTCATTTTGTTCTTTCAAATTTCTAATTTGCAAGTTACCCGCGCTCTGTACCTCGGAGAATCAAATCATCGTGTTGGCTGTGACGTCACACAGCTCATCTGGAACCGGTACCGCGAACTCTCGTGTTAAGCGCTCGCATACGTCATTCAGCAAAGCAGTACATATTTAGTCGTGGAGAATTTAGCTTCAAAGCTTATTGCATGTGGTCGTCTTCGTTTGCACTTTCAGCCGCTTATCATAGATGCTGCTCTTCGCTTAATTGATTCACGCTCGTAGGAAAGGTTCGTTCAAAGCTTCTTTTCTGATTACCTACACTAACAGTCTTATGCCGTCGCAACATATGTTGCTATTGGATTGAGTTGCATTTCGTGAAGCATAATCGTTGTTTGTAGCCAGTCCACAGCACCTTGTTCGCCGTGGGAGAAGGTGCGCTGAAAGCTTTGTTATTTCACTGCAGATCGGTGGTGCGGCATTTAAACATAATTGGTTTTGACTCCTAGCAAATCGTGCATAGTAGGAGTCCATTTCACTCATTTGGAGTAATTGCAACTAGCAAGTAGCCGTTGTTGTTGGAGAATTAGCTTCAGCTCAGCAATAAACAAGCAGTCATTGTTGCTGGAAAACTAGCATCAAAGTTTCGCAACAATCAAATAAGTTCTATAGCGTTCATCAACAAAGTGTTGCAAAGGTGTAAAAATTCGCACGAAAGAATTGATCGTTATTTAAATTATAGCACCTGCGCACAAGACTTAATTCGATCATGGGTATTGAAGATAATGTTGAGAGAGTCAATGAAGCGATAACGTCAAGGGCGAATGAAAAGTCGATCGAGACTTTAAAAACAAATCGTGCTTCAACTAAAGGAAATATTTCCCGAATAAAAAATTTCATTGATGCCAAGGCAGATACCTTAGAGTTTTCTGAATTAGAACGTCGCTTAGGTATTCTAGAATCATATTTTAAGCAAGCCCTTAGTTATCAGAATAGAATCGAAGAAGCCGTTCCGACAGATGCTGGCCGTAGTGAGATCGAAGAGCTGTATTGTACAGCGAAGTCAAAAATTTTAAGATTGATGGGAAATAATAGAAGGACCAGTGTGGCAATGGCCAACACTTCGTTAGCACCAACTTCGTCTTCGTCATCGCGTTTGCCGTTACAAAAGTTACCAAAATTTTCTGGAAAATACGCAGATTATAAAAATTTTATCGGGATTTTCAAAACGTTAGTTGATAACGACAATTCACTGGAACCAATCGAAAAATTTAATCACCTAATTTCTTGCTTGAGTGATCACACGCTAGGAACAATCAAAGCATTCCAAGTAACCGAGGAAAATTACCCCAAAGCAATCAAACGGCTTGAAGAGAGATACAATAAGAAAGGCTTGATCTTTTTAGAATATATTTCCTCGCTTTTTGAGTTACCAAAAATGAAAGGTGTATCTTCGACGCACCTGAGAAATTTGGTTGATGATACTTCTGCCATATTTGACTCTCTTAAATCGTTAGGCAGTCATGAAGAAATCTGCAACTCAATAATAATCTATTTAGTTATGTCGAAAGTGGATACAGAAACCCTCAAAAAATGGAATGAGTCTCTGAATTACTTAGAATTGCCCAGGTGGGAAACTTGTTCGGAGTCTCTTAATAAACGATGTCAATTTTTGGAGAGCAAGGAGTCGAAAACTTTACATGTAGGAGCTGGGAAGTTCGATCAACATAGTAAACCCTTTCAAAAAAGATTTGCAATTCCTCGAATCATCTTATTGTAGACTGCACCAGATTCAAAAAACTTTGTGTTTACGATCGGTACAAACACGCAAAGCGCTTATCACTCTGCATCAATTGTCTTGTCAAGGGACATGCAGTAAGCAACTGTTCTAGTGTAAGATGTTATATCTGTTCCGATCCTCACCATCAACTTTTGCATAGATATAGCAACTCTCGGGTACAGGATGAACAGTCAAATCATACTTCAGCTGCAGGAACTCCAAGGACAAATTTATTGAGCACGACAGCAGACGATACAGAGTCTCAAATTATTTTAGCGACAGTTGTTATCAAGGTTAAAAACAGAGCAGGTGAATTCGTACCATTACTGGACTCAGGTTCCCAGATTAATTTAATGACCCAGTCTTTAGCAACCAGTTTGCAGCTAAAATCTACCTTCAATCCAGTCAATATCAATGGAGTAAGTGCAATCGGCACAAAAATCAATTCTTATGCAAATACTTCTCTACAGTCGAGATTTGGTGGTTTTGAATAGGATATTGAAGTTTGGATTGCTCGTTCGATAGCAGATTTTCAACCACAGCGAGAAATTTGGACAGGTAGTTGGAATATCCCAAAGGACTTAGAGTTGGCGGACCCATTCTTTTTCAAACCCCAAACAATAGATATGTTACTAGGAGCAGATTTATTCTTTGAGCTTCTGGAAAATGAAAAAATAATATTGGGCCCAAATTTACCCGGATTGTATAAGACGGCACTAGGCTGGATCGTCTCAGGTGCCTTCGTTGGGACAGGAAAAAGAAGTTGCCAATATCGACGAATGATTTCGGATGACTCGGATTCCAATCTAGAAAAAATGGTCGAGAGGTTTTGGAGGATAGAAGAAACTTCTAGTAAATCATATCTCACCCCGGAGCAGGAACTGTGTGAAGAGCACTTTACTAAAAACCCTGAAATTTTGTCAAATGGCCGATTTTCTGTAAGGATAGCCCATCACAGTTAGGAAATTCGTTGGAAATAGCGAAGAAAAGGTTTTTTGCATTGGAGCGTAGGTTAGACAAACAATTGGATCTGAAAATGCAGTACTCGCAATTTATCGACGAATATTTAAAACTTGGGCATATGTCACTAGTTGAGCACATAAATCGTCGACACCCCCATTATTATATGCCACATCAATGTGTGCTTCGTCCTGAGAGTTCATCCACGAAGCTAAGAGTTGTGTTCGATGCGTCGTGTCCAACCACCTCTTATCTGTCACTTAATAATCTCTTGATGGTGGGGGCGAGTGTTCATGAGGAACTATATTCGATAATGTTGCGATTCAGGAGTCACTTGTTTGTGTTGACAGGTGACGTACAAAAAATGTACCGTCAGATTGAAATTGACCCTGATGATCGACAGTTTCAGCTGATTCTTTGGAGGTGTAGGTCTACAGAAAGGCTTAAAACCTACCGGTTGAATACCGTTACATATGGAACAGCTGCTGCACCGTTTTTAGCTACGAGAAGTCTAAAGGAAATCGGCCTGCGGAACAAAAATCGATATCCTCTTGGAAGCCAAGTTATTTTGAGGGACTTCTACGTCGATGAACTTCTCACCGGGGCTGGAACGATTGAAGAACTGAAGAAAATTCAGAAGGAGGTAACCACTCTGTTAGGGTCAGCTCACTTTGAGATGCACAAATGGCAATCGAACGCCACTTTGAACCTACCCATGGAAAATACCAATGTTGAACTAAAAACGGATGAAACAGAAACAACCAAAACCCTTGGAATAGCGTGGAACCCTAAGGAGGATGTGTTCAACTTCTTTTACAAAGACACGTTTTCACCAACCAGCTTGACAAAGCGCTCTGTTCTGTCCGCTTCTAGTAGATTGATTTGGCCCCATTGTGGTTAAGGCAAAAATGTTTCTTAAGGTTTTATGGGCTATTCCATTGCCAAATGAACTTGACGATTGTTGGAAGGAATACATCGCAAATCTTCGTAATCTAAATCTTATAAGCATTCCTCGGTTTATATTTCAGCCAAAAATGACAAACATTCAAATACATGGCTTTTCGGATGCCTCGATGAAAGCTTACGGTTGCTGTGTCTATGCCAGATGCGTCGATGAATGTGGCAATGTCTCTGTTAGGTTGATCACGGGGAAGTCGAGAATCGCTCCTTCTAAAACGCAGTCCTTACCACGCCTAGAGCTTTGTGGGGCGCAGTTGTTAGCCAAATTGTGGCAAAGGGTAAAGGGTTCGTTACACAAAGAGTTCGAAGAAATCTATTTCTGGGTGGATTCAGAGATAGTCTTATATTGGCTTGCATCTTTCTCGAATTTGTATGACACTTTTGTGGCTAATAGGGTCAGCGATACTCAGTCTTTGTCTGTGAACGTCTGTTGGAAACATGTTGGATCAGAAAACAATCCAGCTGATCTTATATCTCGAGGATGTCTCGTGAACGATTTAAATTCATCAATTTGGTTTGATGGCCCTCAATTTTTAAGACTTCCACCAACAAAATGGCCTGCGAATCCGAAATTTGATAAGGAGAATCTCGATAATTCGCTTCTAAAGATCAAAAGGAAGAAATGTGTTTTCATTTGTTCCATAGTGGATAGCGAATTCATGGAAACCTTGAGCAAATACAGCAACTTTCCAAAAAGTGTCCGTGTAGTGGCATACATCCTTCGCTTTTCCAAAATAGCCAAAGGAAAAAGGGAACTTCGAGGAACACCACTGTCTGCACAAGAACTGGACGAAGCAACCATAGCGATTGTATGGTACATTCAACAGGAAAGTTTCTCAACAGAAATAACTGAAATAAATGCACGAAAGGAAAACCTGTCCTCAAAAATCATAGCCAAGGTATCTCCGTTTTTGGACGTCGTTTATAATAGAACAATACTTCGTGTAGGTGGACGTATCCGAAATGCAGACGTGGAGTTCGACGCCAAATTTCCTATTCTTTTGCCTGGCGACAAATGCTTAGTGAAAGAGTACGTTCGACACTTGCATTTTCGAAACTATCACGCAGGACCTCAAGCTCTATTCAATTTCGTTCGAGATCGTTTTTGGGTGTTGAATGCAAGGAAACTGGTAAGGCATGTAGTAAACAAATGCATTCATTGTATTAAGTACAAGCCCAAGCTACTTGATCAGGTAATGGGAAATTTACCTAAAGACCGATTGACTCCTGGTAGACCCTTTAGTATTTGCGGTGTGGATTTTTGTGGTCCCATACTCACCTCTTGGAAAATACGAAAGCAGTTCATTTAGAACTTGTTTCTGATTTCAGCTCCGAAGCATTTATAGCTGCGCTTAGACGACTGATAGGACGACGAGGTTGTCCAGTTAAAATATATTGCGATAATGCAACAAATTTTGTGGGTGCAAGAACTAAATTAATTGACTTTAGAAAATTATTTTATAAAGAAATTACAAAAACCAAAATTATTGAGTTCGTTGCAGACAAAGGGATCAATTTTGAGTTCATACCGCCTCGGGCTCCTCATTTTGGAGGCATTTGGGAGGCGGCGGTAAAATCAGCCAAGACTCTACTGACGAAAACCTTGGGAGGAGCACTCTTGACTTTTGAAGAGCTAAGCACAGCACTCGCGGAGATAGAGGGGATATTGAACTCGAGGCCAATCACTTCAGTCTCATCGGATCCTGGGGATATCAGCGCTCTCACCCCAGGACATTTCTTGATTGGGGCACCTATAAACTCGTTTCCTGAACCTGAAATATCAATTAACAAAGTTTCTTTTCTTAATAGGTGGCAAAGAATCACAGCTCTAAAGCAGCATTTTTGGCAGAGGTGGTCAAATGATTACATTCGCAATCTTCAGGCGAGGGCCAAATGGTTCGAAAAGAAGCCAAACGTAGAAGAAGGCGCCTTAGTGGTACTACAAGATGATAACCTACCACCTTATAAATGGGCTCTTGCTAGGGTTGAACGAGTCATCAGAGGGGACGACAACAACGTCAGGGTGGTCGACTTGAAAACCGCTCGTGGAATTTTTCGACGTCTGATCACCAAGATAGCACCGCTCGACATAAACTGATAGCACAGCACATCAATGGGCCCGGAATGTTGCCGCCAATAGTAAAAAACTAAATTGAATAACGAACAAAACATAGAATTTTTGAATTTCCCGCCACAATAGAAATTAAGATCTAAAATTACTTTATATACGATTGTTACTGTTCCTATGTATCCAAAAAATGAATTCACCACACGTAGAATTAGCTTTCTTTCTTGTAATCTTTTCCATAATCTTTCTTTCTAGTGTTAACTTTGAATCGATGCGATCATACCATATTTCAAGTTGTTAGAGTTTAAGTTTAGTGACACAAGTAGTCTTTTCAAATAAAATAAAATTTATAACGTTGTTGAAAGGGTGTGTTAATTCTTCAATTTATTTAACAAAATTCAATTTAGAATTTTTACAAGCGGAGAACACAAGAAGTAACAAATCTATTGATTTAAGCATACATAATTTGCTCTTGCGACAACTGGGGTACTATTGAGTTTTATTTTATTGTAGAATATGTAAATTCAAACACTTCTGTGTGTTAGATTCTATGATACGGCTACTGTAATTCTTTATTTTTCTCTCCTACGTGTAGACGATATGTTCAATGAGCAAATTTTTGAGCATATTTGAGTAAAATTTTGTCCCAAACGTGATCATATCGTGTGCGCAGCACACCATATTTTTGTGTTCATACGCATGTTCACGAAGCTTATGATCTCATTTGAATACGTCGTGAACATACGTATGCACATGTCGCGTTCTTATCGTGTGCACACTCTTTTGGGACCATATGAACACTATTGTGCAAATTTGGACGTTTGAACACCGATAGGTTCACTTTGTCCCATTTGAACACTTTGGAAGTTTCAACTATGTGCATATGCCAAATGTATGCTCACTTTGCAGTATATTGATTTCTTGTTATTTTTGTTTGCAATTTGATATTTTAAAACTGCGTTGCTACAAATTACTATTTAAATTTGTTGAATGGCTGATGTTTTCCGGTTTTAATTCATTTTTGTAATACCCCATCTCCACGAGACATTTTTCAAGACAAGTTCTTCGACTTGACGTGCAAATGTCTCGTGGAGACCCCTAATTTTTGAATCCCCTAATCAGATTTTTTTTTGACATTTGCCCGTTTGGCAGGTAGATTTTTATTCTTTGGTATTTCCATAGAGTGAACATGCTGGTTGGGTAGGTAGACTTTCATTCTATGGCATTTCTGTAGAGTATTTCACTGCTTTGAAATGAATGAAAATGTCTTGGCATGATTTGCCCAGCGAAGGAAAATAAAAAAAAAATTGTTTCTAGTCAAGATGTAGCTTTGACATAAATATGTCTGGTGGAGACGCGGTGTAAGATTTTGCGCAAGACCCATCTCGCTTCCGATGTTCGATTCATTTTTTTTTTTCAAACGCTGCGCCACTTCTGTGCTAATTGACAGCACTGGTCATTGTCGTCACTGCCTTCGAAAAAATAAGTGGCCAATATTATAGTCGATATTATTTTATTCTTTTCTGCGTCTTTTTTATTGTAAACATTTTAATATTATTTTACATTACATATTATTATTTTATTTTTATATTAATTAACAAAAAAGAAGCACATTTGTGTCAACATCAGAATAAATTGTTTCTTCATATGTATGTTCATATTTGTGCACATATCTGTCATATAAACCAAGTGATCATATCGTGTGAACACTAATCATATGCACAGAAAAAATATGAACACAACGCATTTGAACACATATGATCACTCTCAAAAATTTGCAACTTTGGGACAAAGTGCTCATATCGTGTAAATACCTATCATACGCCGCATGAACATATGAGCATTTGATGCGAATATGAACACATGCACACCCAAGCATATGCTCACAAATTTGCTTAGTGAACATATCGTCTGCACATAGCCTTACGACTACCTTTATAACCGTAATATGAAGAACACGACAGGGAGACAGACAGTACGGTGAGTGACAGGAAACTCAGATGTTAGGTTAAGTTCGGTTGAGAGGACCGAAAACAGAAAGAATTCATTTCTTGAATTGTGTACACACATACTCACGCTTGCGGAATTGGGCCCCTGGTCGAGTAATTTCCCGTTTTGGTGATCAGAATTGGCCGCCCAGATCATTCAATTTAACGCCGTTGGACTTTTTCCTTTGGGGTTTTTGAAGTCCTAGGCTTAGGTATGTCAACAAGCCCACGACCACCAACTATAAGCTGTGAATTATAAGTGGCTTACTATTTAAGACATGATGTACCGCCATAAAAGTGTCTTTTCGTAATAAATAGTTTGCATTTTGGTCCTAGTTTTGTACTCTTTTTTATATCCAATTTTGTCCTGGAAAGTCCGGGAAATTGATGCTCATTAACTAGCTTCTTTATAATATTTCCGGCAACCCTACTGTATACCGGACAGCAAATTTTTTTTGCGCACGAGCCTCTCTAAATAATGATTAATCGACTGAATCAATACTGTACATTGTGGAATCTACGAGTATTTGTGAATAAGGAAAATTCTAAAGTACTAATATATAAAAGAGGCAGCGCACTTGCGCATAGCAATTATATGTTAATGCTGGAAACAGGTTTGTCTCCACTGTTCATGTTTTGATGTTGCAAAAAGAATATTCACATATCTTGATAGTCCTCAGCTTGTCCAACGATCAATTGTCTAAGAAAGATGCTCTTCTCTCCATACAATCAGTATAGGGTCAGTTGATACGCGTAGTATATGGAACTAGCAAACTATTGTGATTTCGATCTAAATCTGAATAGCTCAAAATTTGGGGACTGAAAAACTTTACTTTATCAGCTTATCTTAATGGTGAACCTTAAGTTCACAGAGCGATTTTTATAGGAAGCAATGGAATCACTGCATGATCTGCAGCCGTTTCTGTCACAAACTTCAGCTGAAAACCTGTTTTTGAGATGAAAACAGTGTGGACAAGATTTCCAAGTGTTATTTAACCTTGGATGTACATGGTTATTTTTTTTTATAATTAAATGACATACTTTGTCGAATCGCTGCATATTTTTGACATATTTTACAAACCCTGAAAAGGCACCGCGCCGTCGCGTCGTTATATTACGAAGAAGCTCCTTCACTGAACTACATCTCGAATCATCAGTACGACAGCACCTTCCTTTATTATGCATCTTATCTAACCTTAGGGAAAGACAGCACGTTTTGCATTTTATGGGCAGTGCCCAATCTTAAAGGAAACAAGGAGAAACAATTTTTCGGTATAGACTTCCTAGCAGAACACCAAACTGAAGCTTTGATCGATGAGTAAGAAGTATTTAAGCTTTATCGTTTCTGCAAAGTAGCCCCTAGCGTTTCGTGGGAGAATCCTTACATAGTATAAAGCAAAGTCCCGATCGGTGTCATATTACGTTTGAAGTAAAGGATCTCAAGAACCGCTGAATAGGTTTTAACGATTCGTTTGGTATAAGATTACTAATTTCTCGGAGAAGGTTTATCAATTAGCTTTGAATTAGATAAATTTTTAGTTTTAGAGTTTAAGGGACTTCAAATGAGAAAACGAAAACTCAATTTAAAACAAACGGCTATTACTTCGGAACAGCTTCTCCCATGTGATTGATATTATTTATTCTCAGCTTAATTACATTCAATACGCAGATTTAAAGACCAAAATCATATCTGTGCTAGAAGCTGAATAATAGTACAAAATGCATTCCAAAGTCGTTTTTTTTTAATTTTTTTTCCAAGCAGAAGCTGAATCACAGCACTCGGTGGCAATCGTGTGGCGTTGATGACGAATTTTTTTTTTAATTCTCTCATTGCCTTTTCGTATTTCTAGCATTTGTTTTTGACTTTTTTTTTTCAAATCATACTGAGCGACTTTTTATGTGTATCCACAGCACTCAGTCTCAGTGGCAATCAGGGATGGAAAAGTCGATACAATAGTATCGAATTCGATACAAATGAGTTTGTTCGAGTACAAAAGTACAATTTGCCCTAATTCGATACAATTATTAATAAATCTGTATCTCTCAAATTATTTTGCATGCTATAATTTCCAAAAAAGAGAAAATCGAATCAATTAATAGCGATAGATATTTTTGTTTAAGTTTTACACATAACGTTAACTGGATTGACTTCACGTGGAAACTTGTGAAACAAAAAACTTTAATAGAACCTGTGATGAATTTGACTATGTTAACTATGTACTGAATATGTGTATTAAACTAAAGTGTTTTTATTTATGTGTCGATTATTGTACTTGTATGTTTTCCAAATCAATTATAGCGTTTTACAATAGCTCGTTTCCCTTTTTCCAATTGAATTCGATCAGACTGTAGGTATCTAATAATCAGGGTTCGGATTTTGTTGACCAAAAAAAGCCAAAAAAGGCAAAATAATACCACAGAAAAAGGCAAAAAAAGGCATTTAATAATAAAGGTTTCTATGCATTATTATTAACATTGCAACCCAAAACATTTTGAAGTTCTCTGTTATGCAACAATTGCCTGCGATTATCTCTCAGGAAAGCCTTGAATGAAATAAAGGACCTAACAACATGGGCAGAGCCTACTGGAGCCAAGATAAGAGATGTCACGTCCTTGACTTTAATATTTGAGTCCAATTTAGAGTTTGCAGCTCCATTTCGTTAATTTGCTGAAAAAACCCATCTTTAGCTACTGGCCGTTTAGCTTGTTGTAATTTCTCCTCGAGTCCATTCAAAGTCTTTAACACGCAGTGCACTAAGATGCAGTGCTCAAATTAAAATACATACAATTACTAGGAGTCACCTGTAATTTCTAAACTCTTAAATATGCGGTCTTTCGGGTCGACTAAAAATCTTTTTCCAATTTCACCACAAATTCTGTCTTGGAGCATTTTCACTTTCAATGACAAGCAACAAAATATTCAACAGACCAGCACTAAGTATGACCATTATAATGTCACAGAATATGAATCTAGAATCTATAATATAGAACTAGATGAAAAGGCACGCAGTTTCCCAGATGTCTAACGGTTTTTGTCAGATGAAACTGCGGCGAATTGCGAAGATTGCACTTACGGCACAAGAAGAAGCGCATGTATATTGAGTTGATACAAATGAATTTAAGATTGTATTGGTGTGTAGGGATTTTTTTTATGCGCGCTAGTACAAACAACGCGTGCAGTTATGTGCATGTTCATACAAGGAAAAAACCTGCTCTCATACGTGTGGACACTGAAATTTCTTTCGTGTGAGCAAGAATAAATCGTATACTTAAGAAGAAAGTGCACAGCTACTTTGACAAATAGTACCGAAAAGGCAAAAAAAGGCAATATCAGTAAAAAAGGCAGAAAAGGCAATATCAGTAAAAAAGGCAAAAAAAGGCAATATGAGTAAAAAAAAAAGGCAAAAAAAAGACAAAAAAAAAGGCAACGTCAACAAAATCCGTTTCCTGCTAATAATCATCATTATATTTAAATCGCTAGCGCAAGAGCTTGTCATTCCTCCTGAGAGTTTATTCCTGCACCGATTTCAAGGATTCTTACACTGATTGAAAGCTTATCAGCTGAACTTTGTTTATCAATATATAAGCAATTTTGAAAAAGTCCATATGAGTAAAGTTATTACGAAAAAAACATTATTACCTATACCTACGGGTATAGGGTTTCTACATGCGAGATTCCTCGCACCGGTACACTAGTTGTTAGATAAACTCTGATTTTGTGATCTTGCATTTGTCAAACTCTTCTCGTCGATTCACTTTTCACTTCGAGTAAAAAAAAGAAAATATGCAATCACAGCTACCTACAACCACCTCAAGAGTGGGTGCAAGATTTCCTGTATTTTTCTGTTCTGGACAACCTCACTGAACACAAAGCAGATCAGTTAAGGACAGAAATTTATCTCACTGAACACAAAACCTTGTACTTTTCTGCCCAGAACAGCCTCGCTGAACAGATATTTTGTTATTAAGTTATTTATGTCAATTTATTGTTCATTTCTTTTTGTTTGTTTTTGTTTTTGATAATGAAATTTTTTGAGTCACTTTATTTCATGCGGAAAATAGTTTTCAATACAATTGGCTCCATTACAGTACAATTTTAAAACAGTTTTAAGTACAACTCAAAAATGTAATTTTCCATCCATGGTGGCAATGGCATTATGGCAATCGTGTGGAGTTGAGTTGATGATGAGTTTTTTTTTGTAATTCTCTCATTGCATTCATTTTCGTATTTCTAACATGCGTAGTGGATTTTTGATTTTTTTTTTCAAAGCATACTGAGTGACTGTTAATGTGTATCACAGTCGCAGCACACAGTGGCATTGTGGGCGAAGCCGGACGGGACAGCTAGTCTATATAATAAAAATGAAATGATGATCGTTGGTAAGCACATATCTTCAGAACGGCTAGACCGATTTGGCTCATTTTTCTTTTCAAATGTTCGATATAGTCCGAATGAGGTCTTGACGGAGAGAAAAATTCGATAGGTGGCGCTGAAGTCAAGTTATTAACAGATTCTATGTTTATTGACCAAATGGACTCATATTCAGAACATATGTTGGTTTGGTGCTAAAAGAGAAAACAACAAAATATGGACCCGATAGGTGGTGCTGTAGTCAAGTTATTAGCAAATTCAATATTAATAGAAACACATCATAAAGCATTGCAATGAAGAAACAATAAAAGGGTGGATCGAAGCGCACCGGGCTAGTAATTAATGAAAATGTTTAAATTAATTTGTTTTATTTATTTTTTTTCTCTTTTATTCATATCAATTTGAAAATGGTTCAACCTGGCAGATGACAATGCCATTCATTTTGATAAATATTTTTGATTGTGCAATTTATCAATTCTAATGACTCCGACAATCGAAGCTGAAACTAGAAGCTTCGCGCGAAAACATAGAAACCGACTAATCGGACATGTTAATAATACAGTCCTACTTATTTTGGATGAGAGCAATTTATTGCGCCGACTACAAAGAACAAAACCTTTCGACTTGGCGAGATAAGGATTAACCGCGTCTAAATTGCGGAACATGCAGGATCTTTCATTGGAAAGTAACCTGCCAAACGTTTATATTTCGTGATAGAAAAATTGCTTGATAAGTAGTATAACTTAGTTGCAGTATCTAACAAATTTATATCGAAGGGTGGTGTTTTTGGTCAGTAAGAATCTGACACTACTATGAGCACGCGCTTGCTATTCTCATAGTGTCTATGGAAGATTTTCACCTACCCTCGGAAAAAAAAAAAAAAAAAAAAAAAAATTCTAATGAAATCAAATCAATTGATCTAATAATGTAAAAAAAGAAAATGACTGAAATTGTTGATGACGTAGATATATGACAGATGACAATATGAAACAATTCTTATACATTTACCTCCTTATTAATAAAAATTCACTACTACACGGATAACCATTAAATTAACTAACTCGTAGTTAGCAAGCTTATCCACTAGTTAGATTTCCTTGTTAATAAAAATACTTTCTTTATACAATAACTATCTGACATAAAAAGGGCAAATCTATTATCTCCGAGTGAAACGTCACAATACTGACTGCAAAAATGTCGATTTTGTACGAGTTGTAAATACAACGGGAATTGAAAAAAAAGTTCTAAAATAATTCAAATATTTTTAAAATTGACAGCAGTTAATTTATTTTGAGGTTGAATTCCAATGGTTGCTCAATAGTTGATTTAAATAATGAACATGCCTTATTTTTGAAGTGAAACTTCTTTAGCCGCGGTAGGGCAAATTTGCCTGAATCAGACGAAAAGTGAAACGCTTTCCCTTCTCCAACTTCAACAGGCAGTAAAATCTAAACATAGTATAAAAGGAATTCCCCAAAATGTGACTAATCTCGAGAACCACTACACGGATTAAGATGCGGTTTTCACTATTATGATTTGCATTTCCTGGCAGAATCTATGGGTGTATTTTGAATACCCTTTTACTTATAGAAACTGGGAAAGGGAAAATCTAATTTTCTGTCATTAAACAGCCGTAACTCAACAATCTTACGCGCGAGAGTCTCACGAACTTTTTTTTATCATCTCGTTAACTGCCGAATTCGGTTAGTTAGAAATGTTCAAGTTTTCAAACGTCAGCTAACTCACGAACATTTTTATTAATAATGATTTTGACTTATCCATTGCGTAAACCATTAGTTAGAGATAACTAGCGTTTATTAATACGGCTGTTAGTTTTTATTTGCCTCTTTCATGGTGAAATACTCACTGGGCCACCCTTTAGTATAGCGTACTTGCGTAGAAGGGAAATAGCCGGAGTCTACGTGTAGAACAGTCATTGCGCGAGGCCCGACTCGCACTTGACCGTTAAGGGCCGTGACTTTGGCTCTTAAGTAGTTACGCCAATAACCATTTTAATAATTTTAATAAAAAGTCAAACCGTTACTTCTCGAAGAGGATCAAAGACTGGACAAAATGCTAGCACATCGGGTCTTTAAAGAAATCACAGTATCCAATTTGCTGACACAGCCCACTGCTCATGTCATCATATTATCTCATATCATTTAAAATAAGCTGCACCCCAATGGAAGTGAGTGAAATCAACTTTCGTGGTACACTTTATACCAGGCTATTTAATGTCAAAAGTTGTAGCGTACACCTTAAACCGAAAGAAACAAAAATTGAATTTCGTTCAGTTTCAAATTGAACTGTCGATTCCCCATAGCTTTGACACAAACCGGACATTTAACGAACATACCTCTAGAATCAATACAATTTGTACCACTGTTCAAACTTGGTTACCACTGAACTATAGTACTCACGCTCAGAAACCACTTTCTTGGCGTGCAGACTTTCTTTTGCGTATAGACAGTGATCGTGGTAGGGTGGTCAAATCCCCCAAAATCGTCCACATCTGGATAAACTCCATACCATCGGAGCTAAAGATCTGAGGTAAGCGTGTTCATTTGCTGGTGCATCCAAATTATTTTTTTTGCTATTACATAATTTCGCATAATACTTCCTTCTGCAGTGATATTGCATCTAGGTAACTAAGTACAGATACCCCCATACGTATCTATATGTGTACGAATATATATTCAATACACGTACCCACATATCAATTTCCACATCTTAAACGCAAAAATAGTCCAAATAAACAGCTGCGGACACAGGATTGACGAATTAAGGTCCATGCACCCATCAGACATAAAACGAAAGAAACATCGATAAAATAAAACGAAAGGTATGTAACACTCTATACTTTTAGTGCAAGTGTTAATTTTTATTTGGTGTCCACAGATATCTGCGGACGCCCATTACATGTTCGGTTGCGCCTACATTTCCCTAGCTACATAAATATATGTACATATAATATGTAGCAGGAGCCGAAAAGAGAGCGTCCGCAGTCTTTATTATTTTCTTTCATCTCGATTTTGCCTGCTGTGCTACCATCGGTAATATCGATCTTCGCAACGCCGTGCTCTCACGCAGTTCCACTTTTACGCTAAAAGGGAGACAACGTGCGCAAAAATCGATCTGACCTAGTGATAACACACGTGCTCTCGGGATTATTTAACCTCCAGCCTGTATCAATTCACCATCCGTACCATCATCTCCTCATCACACAACGATCAAGTGCAGAAAAACCCCAATTAAAACAAGTGCCCATAGTGTAGTGTTTCCTTTTACTTCGATTACTTACGTGCTATATTACCTTAACCTCAATCCTTGCCCTAATAAGATAGTGATTATATTAATTAGTTAGTGTAAATAATTTTGCTATTCATATCTATATAAGTTGTAAAAAAAAAAAAAGGAAAAAAAAAGAAAATCTAATCTATAAATCTATAAACATTGCCTAAGAAATTTATAAATTTTAATATATAATACACAAACGCATACATCATACTCATCTGCTCAACAACGAAGGAAACTTGTGGCCACAACTTTCGCCGTATGGAAAAATTGTAAGTACATGCACAAATTATTTACATAAGTATTAAATTTCTTTGGCAATTATTTATATCCATATAATATACATATACGTTTCTAAAATTCGTTAAATTACATTGTGCTATACTTATACTTAAACCCGTAAATTTCGTTAAAATAATTATTACTTTACCTACATAAACCTATTGCATAAGAAGTGGATTAAAAGCAAAATCATATAACTACTTACTACCTATTGTTTTGCACATAAACACATTTACCCTATACATACCTACTTATAGTTTCTTACATTTTACATAGTTTCTTGCATTTCTACATGATAATTAATTAAGTTATATATATACTTAAAACCATATATACTTTTGAAGTCTCTTAAAGCAAAAAGCCCTAAACAGTGAAATGCTAAACTTTGACTCTTCAAATTTAATAAATATTAAGTTTTGATCATATGATAATATGAAGCCATTACGCGTTTAACTTCATAGCTATTAAGGTTGTGATCCGGTAGATATTTCGCAAGGGTATCTATTGGGACTATCCTAAACCAAATTGGACAAGGGATAGTCATGGTGCATCTGATCTCATCAGGTGCATAGGGGAGGGCATGTCCGCAATGTTTCACAACACCTGAAACAACATCAGCTTCGTTCGTTCATATACCTCTGTCATCTCTTATCTTTGCCTATTCTCTCTTGAATATTTTTTCTTCTACTTCTACGATACCCAATTAAATTTTGATCCAGGCACGAAAATTATGTGTGCATAGGGAGGCAGCAAGATCCCACCCCACCGTCGAGCTAACGCCGTGCGATCGCAAGCGTGCCTACTGCTGCCAAGGGACTCAGGTCAACCACCACCTACCTTCACCAACCCACCTAGTTATGACATACATTGGCGCCCATTGTGGGGCAGCGACATACTCAGTAACCCCCACCGTGAATCAATTTTGGATTACACCCTTATCCACAAACACTGATCACGAACATAAGCACAATAAGATAAAACAAGTTACTATTTCCACCTAAGTAACTACAAACAAAAACAAATATTTTGCTAAGCAAGCTTTCTTGCGTCAGCTTGAACCATTCATTTTTATTTCCTTTCAACAGGTGAATCATTATGTTAAACCAAGGAGTCCGATTGCTGACTTAATAGTAATTTAAGCATCGTTGCACTTGGGATTCAACATTTTAATTGACTATGTGTAGGAAGCACACCTATGAGTCCATATATCGTATCACCGTGTTAAATGCTACGTGATAATTTAGATTATGCTGCCATAGGAGTTCGCCTACAACATATGCTTTTCTGAGTCATCAACCTCTCAGTTTATCAATCACTAGATGATAACAAGTTGCATAGTCCAGAGAAACATATAACGTCAATCCAGTTTACCTGCCCCTTTTCTATTATTTTCATTACATTCCCCTTAACATGAACGAACAGCTGATATCCCCTTGCAAAAAGAAACCGATCACACCTTATCGCGAATCTTACATAGCAATTGTATTAACTGTAACCTTAGTAAACATTCAGTTTTCTCTTTATTTCAACCATTATATAATTCCTTGCCCATACACATTTTCCAAATTATTCTCTTAAAATAATGAGTAATCAAAACAACACATCAACCGGTGCTGTTCCGAAGAAAAAAACTATTCAAACTAAAAACCCTCTTGCCCCCCATCAGAATACCTACAATCTGCGGGACCACAACACCTCTCGTCCACGCAACTCTGATTTTGGCAACACGACACAGCCTGTACAACACTCACCCATACGAGCAGTTGATAACAATTCATCAGTAACCCCAGACATGTCTCTTAATCGCTCCTATCAGAACTTAGACGAGCATCCAAACAATGCCCAAAATTCGAGTATAACGACTCTCTCTCAGCCACCAGTGAATGTTGTATTTACAACCGCTTCAGTTAGGTCAGCTACACTAAAAACCGTAACGAGTGTCGCTAGCGCTATTCCAATTGTTTCTCACTCGATTAGAAGAGCTGAAGCCGCAAGTCAGAATGTTGCGAATGATTTTTATATACCCAGCTGTTCTGTTGACAATTTTTCAAATGTTGCTGAAGGTACAAGCATAAGAAATGCTAATAGCAATTTATTAAATCAGCCAATCATGCAACAAGGTCAATCAACTCAGTTTATTTCTAGTAATTCATCGAGGATGAAACAACTCGACGTACATATTGTAGATGTTGTTAACTGTACGTTAGATCGACTGATACCCGAATTAATCAAAGTCAATGTGCAGAAAGCCATGACAGATGCTTTTATTCAAAACAGTAATGCAAATAACAATAGTTCTTCTACAAACGCGACTGCGAATGACTACAGAGATTCATTTGGCTATTCAATTGGTGCTACAGCGTTGCCCAATAGAAACAAAACTCATGATCCTTTAATATTGCCAAATTGTAGTCAAGCGTCTAATAACTTTTCGAATCACTATGCAGAAGACGGGGTTAATTCAAATTTCCACCCAAATTATAATTTCCCATTAAATAGACTATATACCAATGAGAATAGGAATGTTCGTGTTAACGAAAGTCAACCACTTCAACTTGATAGATGGGGAGTTAAATTCGATGGTACCTCGAAAGGGATGTCCATCGAAGACTTCGTGTTTAGAGTTGAGGTGCTGAAGAGTAACCACGACTGTTCATGGAGAGATGTGATCAAAAGCTTCCATCATCTTTTGACAGGTGCTGCTCAGGACTGGTACTGGCAGTATCTTCGAAATAATCCCCGAGGTGATTGGTCTATCCTTCGTCTAGCGCTATTCAAACAATTTCGAAGCCATGAAAATGATTTCGAGATTGTAAAACAAATAATAGACCGTAAACAGATGTCTCAAGAACCCTTTGAAGATTTCTTTAACTCGATTTTACATCTGAAAAGTCAGCTTAAACAACCAATGAGAGATAACGACCTGATAACAATTCTCAGAACTAACATCAGTACTAAACTGATGAATTTTATCTATCCCATGAGAATAAACAATTTAGAACAGTTTAGAGATGAGTGTAGGAGAGTAGAGCGGATGTTACAATCGAGATTTCCCGTTCAAAATCGAAACCCCCCCTATAGAGTTCACGAATTGGAACTGGAAGTAGTGGGTGATGACGTTGACATAGGCGCAGATGGATACAATCTTGCGGCAGTGACAAGTGTACATCAACCCTTTGTGAGTAACAGTAACTCTTCCAAGACACTCAAGTGCTTTAATTGCAAAAAGTTAGGACACTTGTTTATCAACTGCCGGTCGCCCATAAACAAATTGTTTTGTTATCGCTGCGGTACAGATGATGTAACAGTGCTGAATTGCAGGAACTGTAATTCGAGTCGGGAAAACTTCAAACCGAACTTGACCATTCCCGGGGAGTCTCGTTCGACACAGACGCTCCCGGAGTTACCAAAGTAGATGTTTCTACAAATACTGACCCAGATTTTGCTTTAGTAGTAGAAATAAAACAAAATAATGATTCAAAGATATTTTCAAAACGAGATAACTTGACCCATCTTAACCAGCTTAAACGTAATGAATTTCGTAACCAACCGTATGATGAACGATTAAGAAGATATACAGAGCTGCGATCAAAGATTTTTAAACTGAGTGAAATCAACACGGATACTTCACGTAAATTACAAAGACTTCGCTGTCGGCACAAAAAACGGCAATTTTATAAATCAATGATCAACAGCTGTGTATTAAATTCGAACTTCGATCCGCGACCATATGCTACCGTCGAAATTTTGGGAAAGGAGATCACTGGACTTTTGGACAGTGGTGCGACTATCTCATGCTTAGGAAGTAACTGTATAGATTTCGTAAGAAGGTTGAAAATACCAGTTACTGATTTTGTTTCGAACATTAAAACAGCGGATGGAAAAGCTCAACCGATCATGGGTCGAATACAAACAAAAGTCGTTTACAGCTGTCAAACAGAAAAACTTGATTTGTATCTAATACCTTCGCTTTCACAACCCCTGTATCTCGGGATAGATTTTTGGCAGAAATTTAAAATCGCGCCTAATATCATTAGCGAACTATCCGAGCCAGTGGATTACGAAAGGAATAGAGAGAAACCAGAAGTACACAATATAAGTGCGGAACAAAATATGAAACTACAGGATGTAATAGACAAGTTTCCTTCCTTTACTCAACTTGGTCTTGGTAAAACATCCCTGGAAAGACACATCATTGATACAAGTAATGCTGAGCCTGTGAAACAAAGGCATTATCCTGTCTCACCACCTATTCAGGATTTGATATATACGGAATTGGATCGCATGATTTCTTTGGGAGTCATTGAAGAGAGTTCTAGTTCATGGAGTTCACCCATCGTTTTAATCAGGAAGCCTGGTAAGAACAGGTTATGCTTAGACTCTCGGAAAGTGAATTCCCTCACAAAGAAGGATGCGTATCCCCTTCCGCATATTGAGGGTATGCTAAGCCGTCTGCAAGAGACATCTGCAAGAGTGTCGATCTTAAAGACGCGTTTTGGCAAATCCCTCTGGATGAAAAATCTAGGGAGAAAACGGCCTTCACTGTGCCAGGACGACCACTATATCAATTCACCGTCATGCCCTTTGGATTGTGTAATGCAGCCCAAAGGATGTGTCGGTTGATGGATAAGGTGATCCCCAGTGCACTTAGAGAACAAGTTTTCGTCTACTTAGATGATCTTCTGATTATTTCCAAGGATTTTGAATCGCATATTGCCATTTTAGATAAAGTTGCAGAGTGTTTGAACGAAGCGAACCTAACTATCAACGTGGAGAAGTCACACTTTTGTTTTAGGGAGTTGAGATATTTAGGCTATATAGTTGGCCAAGGTCATATTAAGCCTGATCCAAGTAAAGTTGCTTCAATTAAAGATTTCCCGGTGCCATCTTCCCAAAAACATGTTCGACGATTCTTAGGAATGTGCGGATGGTACCGGAGGTTCATAAGGAATTTCGCTGCAATAGCTTGTCCTTTAACAGATACACTCAAAAAGAGCAAAACCTTTGCTATGACTGCTGACGCGATCACTTCTTTTGAAACCTTAAAGACAGCTCTGATATCTGCTCCGTTGTTAAGTAACCCAGATTTTAAAAAGCCGTTTATCATCCAATGTGACGCTTCTAGTTACGGCATAGGCGGAGTATTGTATCAGCTTGATGAAGAAGAGAACGAAAAACCTATCGCGTTTTTCTCTGAAAAGCTGAACGCTTGTCAACGTAACTACAGCGTTACAGAACAGGAGTGCTACGCGGCCGTACAAGCGGTTAAGAAATTTAGACCTTATATCGAGGGATTGACTTTTACGATAGTGACGGACCATGCGAGTCTAAAATGGCTCATGGGCTTAAAGGACTTAAGTGGTAGACTGGCACGGTGGTCACTTAAACTCCAAGCGTATACCTTCGATACAAGGCACAAAAAGGGTTCACAAAACATCGTACCGGATGCACTGTCTCGAGCTTTCGCTGAGGAACTTAGCACAAATTCGTCTTCTCATGCGATAGTCGACTTGAATTCGTCTGAGTTCACTTCACCGAATTATTTAAACTTGATTTCTACTATCGCGAGTAACACTTCTAATTTCCCGGACCTAAAAGTTGTTGACAATAAATTTGCCTACAAACGAAACTTTTCAGCAAACGATTCGCTGAGTACGGAATGTGAATGGAAGCTGTGGATACCCATAGGGTTAACACAGACCATCATTGAAAATTCTCACAATCCACCGAATTGTTCGCACGGAGGAATGATGAAAACGTTAGATCGAGTCAAGCGATTATATTACTGGCCGAACATGACATGCCAAGTGCGATCCTTTGTACAAAATTGTTCGATTTGCAAAGAAACTAAAGCCGCCAACAAAACATTAAGACCTCCAATGGTAGCTCAACAGCAACTGGATAGACCATTTCAAAAAATCTATATAGATTTTATGGGTCCTTATCCAAGAACCAAACGTGGAAAAGCATTTATCTTCGTTGTGCTAGATGGTTTTTCGAAGTGTGTGTTTCTGCAACCGATGCACAAAGCAAACGTGAAGTTAGTCATTGAATTTTTGGAGCAAACTATTTTCAACCAATACGGAGTGCCTGAGTTTGTGCATAGCGACAACGGACAACAGTTTGTTTCAAAAGATTTTCAGCATTTTCTTTCGAAATACGGTTGCAAACATATTCGGAATGCTGTATACTCTCCACAGGCAAACGCTTCTGAGAGAGTCAATCAGTCAATCCTCTCAGCAATTCGCAGCTATATAAAACAAGACCAACGGGAGTGGGACAAACACTTGTTTGAAATCCAACAAGCACTATGGACTTCAGTACATCAGTCCACCAGAATGACACCACATTTCGCCCTCTATGGCCGTCATATGATTACCCATGCCAGCATGTATAAACTGCTTCGAAATGTGAAGGCATTAAACGATAGTGAGCTGGAGTGTTTGCCAAATCACAACAAACTCGAACTCATAAGGCAACAAGTCAAAGAAAACTTGAGACAAGCGTATTGCAGGAACGAAAAAACCTACAATCTCCGTAGTTCCAAGCGATTGTTTCAGCCAGGAGATGAAGTGTATCACAGGAACTTTGTTCTTAGCGATGCATCAAAAGGTCTTAATGCAAAACTTTGTTACAAGTTCCTGAAATGCCGAGTTGTGAAAAAAATTGGTAACGCTATGTTCGAGGTTGAGAAAGCTGATGGCAAGAGAGTTGTGTATCACGCCAAGGATCTTCGCAGATAACACCTGCCTAGTTTCAGTCATCTTATTAGAGTTTGAAGTTCAGGGTCATGGGTCGAGACAAAGTGAAAGGATGAAGCAGGAAAGGTTTAAGCCATCCGTTTTTCATGTCTTTTCGACGTAAAGATTTAATCGAAAATTCATGACTTTGTAGCGTACACCTTTAACCGAAAGAAACAAAAATTGAATTTCGTTCAGTTTCAAATTGAACTGTCGATTCCCCATAGCTTTGACACAAACCGGACATTTAACGAACATACCTCTAGAATCAATACAATTTGTACCACTGTTCAAACTTGGTTACCACTGAACTATAGTACTCACGCTCAGAAACCACTTTCTTGGCGTGCAGACTTTCTTTTGCGTATAGACAGTGATCGTGGTAGGGTGGTCAAATCCCCCAAAATCGTCCACATCTGGATAAACTCCATACCATCGGAGCTAAAGATCTGAGGTAAGCGTGTTCATTTGCTGGTGCATCCAAATTATTTTTTTTGCTATTACATAATTTCGCATAATACTTCCTTCTGCAGTGATATTGCATCTAGGTAACTAAGTACAGATACCCCCATACGTATCTATATGTGTACGAATATATATTCAATACACGTACCCACATATCAATTTCCACATCTTAAACGCAAAAATAGTCCAAATAAACAGCTGCGGTCACAGGATTGACGAATTAAGGTCCATGCACCCATCAGACATAAAACGAAAGAAACATCGATAAAATAAAACGAAAGGTATGTAACACTCTATACTTTTAGTGCAAGTGTTAATTTTTATTTGGTGTCCACAGATATCTGCGGACGCCCATTACATGTTCGGTTGCGCCTACATTTCCCTAGCTACATAAATATATGTACATATAATATGTAGCAGGAGCCGAAAAGAGAGCGTCCGCAGTCTTTATTATTTTCTTTCATCTCGATTTTGCCTGCTATGCTACCATCGGTAATATCGATCTTCGCAACGCCGTGCTCTCACGCAGTTCCACTTTTACGCTAAAAGGGAGACAACGTGCGCAAAAATCGATCTGACCTAGTGATAACACACGTGCTCTCGGGATTATTTAACCTCCAGCCTGTATCAATTCACCATCCGTACCATCATCTCCTCATCACACAACGATCAAGTGCAGAAAAACCCCAATTAAAACAAGTGCCCATAGTGTAGTGTTTCCTTTTACTTCGATTACTTACGTGCTATATTACCTTAACCTCAATCCTTGCCCTAATAAGATAGTGATTATATTAATTAGTTAGTGTAAATAATTTTGCTATTCATATCTATATAAGTTGTAAAAAAAAAAAAAGGAAAAAAAAAGAAAATCTAATCTATAAATCTATAAACATTGCCTAAGAAATTTATAAATTTTAATATATAATACACAAACGCATACATCATACTCATCTGCTCAACAACGAAGGAAACTTGTGGCCACAACTTTCGCCGTATGGAAAAATTGTAAGTACATGCACAAATTATTTACATAAGTATTAAATTTCTTTGGCAACTATTTATATCCATATAATATACATATACGTTTCTAAAATTCGTTAAATTACATTGTGCTATACTTATACTTAAACCCGTAAATTTCGTTAAAATAATTATTACTTTACCTACATAAACCTATTGCATAAGAAGTGGATTAAAAGCAAAATCATATAACTACTTACTACCTATTGTTTTGCACATAAACACATTTACCCTATACATACCTACTTATAGTTTCTTACATTTTACATAGTTTCTTGCATTTCTACATGATAATTAATTAAGTTATATATATACTTAAAACCATATATACTTTTGAAGTCTCTTAAAGCAAAAAGCCCTAAACAGTGAAATGCTAAACTTTGACTCTTCAAATTTAATAAATATTAAGTTTTGATCATATGATAATATGAAGCCATTACGCGTTTAACTTCATAGCTATTAAGGTTGTGATCCGGTAGATATTTCGCAAGGGTATCTATTGGGACTATCCTAAACCAAATTGGACAAGGGATAGTCATGGTGCATCTGATCTCATCAGGTGCATAGGGGAGGGCATGTCCGCAATGTTTCACAACACCTGAAACAACATCAGCTTCGTTCGTTCATATACCTCTGTCATCTCTTATCTTTGCCTATTCTCTCTTGAATATTTTTTCTTCTACTTCTACGATACCCAATTAAATTTTGATCCAGGCACGAAAATTATGTGTGCATAGGGAGGCAGCAAGATCCCACCCCACCGTCGAGCTAACGCCGTGCGATCGCAAGCGTGCCTACTGCTGCCAAGGGACTCAGGTCAACCACCACCTACCTTCACCAACCCACCTAGTTATGACAAAGTTTTGCCAGGGTACAAACAATATTTGGACATTAAATCTCACAAAGGACAAGTCAGATGTTATGTCTTCATGAAAGGTTATTACACCCCAATTCTGTGTTGGTATTCATACCGTCCTTGCTGCCTGGCAAATATAATTTTTATGGATACTAAAATGAATGTGCTTCTTCCGCAAATTTTGGTTAATATTAACTTCCACTTCGGAAAAGGACTGGTCTACCCGTACCCAGCCTTATGCCGACCGACAGACAAACCCATAATGATATACATTAGCACTTGTTGCTTTCTGCCGTCGCGTCGCGTCGGTCGTTCGCCGGAGATATAAAGATGATTATCATCCTATTTTAATATTTGTTGAGTGTAAGTAGTGTCGGTCAATAGAGCAATTTCTGTGCAATCTTGTTTCCCGTATTATTAATGCTATGTACTTATACTGGTTATGAATGTGTTCTTAATTAGTTTCGTGAATCCCGTAAAGGAGATCGCACTTGTTGGATGGGAAAGTTTATTTTTTCGTATTAAAATTGAATATTCTGGGTAATAAATTGCAAACAAATTGCTTTAAAAATAATCCATATAATATTTTTCAAAGGTTTTTTTTACTTTATTGAAAAGAGTTTATACATAGGTACACTTTGCGATTGCTTATATAGAAAGGAATCTTCTATATATGTAATTAAATCGCTAGCGCAAGAGCTTGTTATCTTGTTATCTTTTCAAAATTTGCCCGCCCGGCGTTGCCCGAGTTACATACTCCGCCTAGCAACGTATGCACCATAAACACCATCAGTGCATAGCAACAGCGGAGTATGCACCACGCACAGCTTAATGTACATACTCATACATGCTCCTTACACAACCGCCCAGCACATCGAACCAAGCAACAGCTCTCTGCGCTTAGAGTGCATAGCAACAGCAGAGTATGTACCACGCATAATGTATGTACATAAACGCCACGTACACAAGTGCCCCAAACCTCGGAATTAACATCGGTTTAAGAAGCACCAAAAGCTTATATCACCACGCTCAGAAGCCAGCTCTCCCGCTTTATCAAGCCGCTGCGTGAAGTTAAAGTACAAAGGTCGTTCTATGTTATATTCTATGTATTGTATTATGTGTCTTGTCCTATTAAACATATTCATTTTGTCATTCCAATAAAGATCGTGAAGCTGATTAGTAAATTAGTATTGAATTCGAAGAAAGTGTTTTACTCTTTATATCAGAAAGCCATAACTGGCGCAGTCATTTTCAATAATTTTAAGTCGAAATTAAATTGTAAAAAAAAAAAAAATAAAATAAAATAAAGTTAAGATTTAAAATTAAAATAAAGTTAAGATTTAAGAAAAGGAATTTGAAAATCGAATTTGGTATTATAAAAAAAAAAAAAAAAACAATTAACTGAATTTCAAAAAAAAATTCATAGTGAAACAAAAAAAAAACTAACGGAGCTCGACAGAAAAAACCACTTCGACGGATTATTGGAGGATTATCGATTAACCTACGCTGCCTTCAACGACTGGATGTCTCAAACAAATTAGACAAGAGGACAAAATAATTTGTTGATTGTTTGGTAAGTCCAATATCGATTTTTATACTTATCGCTGAATTTCCGTATGTCCCTTCAACACCAAAATAAAATTAAAGCTTTTAAATATTATCCATATAGTGTAGTGCGTAGTGACGGGAGTTTAGAGTTAAAACCAATTCAATTGAGTAATATAGATTGTGCATCAGCTATTGATAACGGCAATATTAAATTCACTGCAAATAAAAGCTTTTTCAATACTTATAACAAGCCGAGTAGTAATAACTGTTCTAAAATGAATCCAAATGAAAACATTTCCAACCTGTTCAATTCATTTCGAATTCCCGATATCGTTAAAGACTTACCCAATTTCGATGGTAATCCCAGGTTGCTGTATGATTTTTTGAGCAATGTCGAAGAGATTTTCGGTCTGATGTCTGAAGTTTCTGATGCTAGATACGCTAGCATTATTTTAAGGGCAATTAGGAACAAAATAATAGGCCCAGCAAATGAAGTCCTTAATATGTACGGCACCACATTAGATTGGAAAGAAATTAAAGACAACTTGACTATTCATTACTCTGATAAGCGTAATGAGACTAGCTTAATTCGCGATTTACATAATTTAAGGCAAAATAGTCGTACAGTTGAAATATTTTATTCAGAAGTCATTGAAATCCTTTCCACAATGATAAACCACATAAGGATGCACGAAAAAGAACAAAGTGTTATAAAGGCTAAACAAAGTTTGTACGAGGAAATGAGCTTAAACACCTTCTTATCAGGCCTAAAGGAACCACTTGGGTCCACCATAAGAGCCATGAGGCCAAAGAGGCTAGCAGAAGCACTAAATTTCTGTCTGCAAGAGCAAAACGCTTCTTACTTTCATACGCCTCAAAGATCGTTTTTTCCAACTCCTCAGACTTGTCAACAACAGCACCATTTTCTCCAACCAAACTACAGTAACCCTCAATCATTTTACAATAGCCCACAGCCCTTCAGACAGCATTTCTCTAACTCAAACCCATCATACAGACAACATTTCAATATGCAACAACCAACCGTCAGACAGTTTCCAACTAACCCACAACAAACTTACAATTCAGTTTTTAGAAGTCCACAACCAAATGTAGAAACAACTCAAAATATTAGGGGTCAATCATCTTTTGGGTCACGTATCAGTCGAAATCCAAGCACTCGAAATATTCCTCCTCCCGAACCCATGGATACATTAAGCGCAAACACTTCCAACTATCGCAGTAGAAATAATACTAGAGGCAATCGTTCAACACAGTATAGACCTCAACTATACAATATTGAGGGGAATAATGGTATTAGTAATAAAAACACCAATCAAATAAATGCATACCAATATCCTCCACAATATTGTCAAAATCTGGACTTTACAGCACCACCGAATGGCCAATTAGAAAATGAGATTGACGATCAGAATTTTTGCTTACCAGCCTCGGAGAACCAATAGGGTTTATTGATATAAATAACTTTGACTCACATTTGTTACCATACATTATTATAAATCAATTTAATCATCAGTTAAAGTTCCTTATCGATACTGGAAGTAATAGGTCATTTATCAATCCAGAAATTATCGACGTTCACGAAGTTGAATTAATTAATCCTATAGAGATAAGAACGATTTTTAATACATATTCTGCAAACAAGCAGATACGGCTTCACGGTTTACAAGAGTTAGGCACAAAAAAGGAGCTAGAATTTATCTTATTTAAGTTTCATGATTATTTTGATGGGTTGATTGGTATAGATATTATGAAAAAACTTGGGATGAAAATAGATCTCCATAATTCATTGATAGAAACCGAAAATATTAAAATTAAGTTAAAATATAAGCCTAATCTAGTGTCTAAAGTATACACAGTTCCTTGTCTTAGTAAAGTTGTATGTTATTTACCAGTTGATGTGCAAAATGGTCACATATACATTAAACCAGTTTTAATTCAACCTGGCCTCACAATACCTGAGGGCATATATCAATGTAAGAATTGGTATTCATTCATGGAAGTAATAAATACTTCTGATTCCCCATTGAGTTTTGTGATTGAGCAACCAATAAGGGCCCGATTAATGAATAAAAATGAATACGCTGAATTTCAAAATTTTTCGATAGATTATGATAGAAAAGTAGGAAATAAGAATAGTATTAATCAAGTTATTAAAACCGATCATCTTAACACTGAAGAAAAAGAGGCTATACAAAGGTTATGTAACAAATATGAGAGAATTTTCTTCCGAGAGGGGCAGAATTTAACATTCTCCAATCAAATAAAACATAATATAAAAACAAAAGACGATATCGCTGTCTATACGAAATCCTATCGGTACCCACAAATCCATAAAAAAGAAATTCAGGATCAAATAACTAAAATGCTTAGTCAGGGAATAATTCGCCATAGCTTTTCACCCTGGTCTTCACCAATATGGATCGTACCCAAAAAGAGTGGTAACGAAAAATGGCGGTTAGTCATTGATTACCGCAAACTCAACGAAAAGACTATTGACGATAAGTACCCACTGCCAAATATCACTGATATTTTAGACAAGTTGGGTAAATCCCTTTACTTCAGCACCTTAGATCTTGCTTCTGGATTTCATCAGATTGAAGTGAACTCCCAAGATATTCCAAAAACAGCATTTTCTGTTGACCATGGACATTACGAGTTCGTTCGTATGCCATTTGGTCTTAAAAATGCACCATCCACCTTCCAACGAGTGATGGATAATGTGCTGAGGGATCTTCAAGGGAGAGTGTGTCTTGTCTACATGGATGATATCATCGTGTATTCGACATCACTTCAAGAACACATAGAAAACTTAACTGCAGTTTTCAAAAGACTAGATGAAGCAAATCTAAAAGTGCAAGTAGAGAAATCTGACTTTCTTCAAAAGGAGGTATCCTTTTTGGGGCATTTAGTGACGGCCGATGGCGTGAAACCTAATCCAAATAAAATAATTGCTATTAAGAATTTCCCCATTCCTAAGACGACAAGGCAAATAAAATCCTTTCTAGGACTTTTGGGGTATTATAGGAAGTTCATAAGGGATTTTGCAAATCTAACAAAGCCTTTGACAGAATGCCTTCGAAAAGAAGGACGTATTAGATTGGATGCAAGATATGTTAACTGTTTTGAAACCTGTAAAAACCTTTTATTCAACGAGCCAATTTTGCAGTACCCAGATGTTTCAAAACCATTCAACGTTACTACCGACGCGAGTAATGTTGCAATAGGTGCCGTACTATCGCAAGGACCACTCGGATCGGATAAACCGATTTGTTACGCAAGTCGCACCTTATCCAAATCCGAGCAGAACTATAGTACAATTGAAAAGGAGTTATTGGCAGTTGTGTGGGCTACGAAATATTTTCGGCCATACATATTTGGAAGAAAATTTCAAATAGTTACTGATCATAAGCCCCTCACTTGGCTATTTTCCCTTAAAGAGCCCAATTCGAAGCTTGTACGCTGGAGACTTAGGCTGGAGGAATACGATTATTACGTAACATACAAAAAAGGGAAACAGAATTCGAACGCCGATGCCTTGTCGAGAATTGAACTTAATACACACGAAACCGCGTGTGTAACTGAGAATCTGGATAAAGCGTCTATGCAAAACAATATAGATGACCAAGAAAGTATATCCACCATTCACTCTGCACAAGAGAACCTTGGTGATGGCATTCCTATATCAGAACGTCCAATTAATGAGTTTTCTCACCAATTAATTCTCATTAAAAATAACAACAAATCGAACCTAAATGTAAAATTTCAGATAATTTTCCAAAAAAAGAAAAGACATACCATAATGCATAGTAATATAAGTAATAAAGATATTTTAGTAAATATATTTAGAGACTATGTTAACCCAAAAGGCTTAACAGCAGTTTTGGCGGAAGACGATATATTTAAATCTTTTCAAAATATTTACTCTAAGTACTTTTGCAATTCTAGGATTAGATTTGTTAGATGTAGGAACAAAATTGTAGATGTAACTGAAGCAGATGAACAGGATAAAGTAATTAACGAATACCACCAGAAATCAAATCACAGATGAATTAATGAGACTTTTGAGCACCTCAAGAGAGAAATGTACTTTCCGAATATGAAAACTCGTAAAAACCAATTGATTAACAAGTGTTTAACCTGCCAAAAATTCAAATATGACCGTGATAGACAACCAATAAAATTCGAAATTACTGAATCCCCCTCCAAACCCTTTGAAATCTTACACACCGATATTTACTCAGTTCACAAGGAAAATTTTTTAACTATAATAGACAAATTTACCAAATTTTCTAGTGTCTACCTTTTAAATTCAAGAAATAGTATTAACCTTATTCAATCCTTTAAACATTTTTTTTCACACCACGGGGTCCCCAAGAAAATAGTAACCGATAATGGAAGTGAATTCGTGTCAACAATCTTTAAGGAATTCTTAGATCTTTACGACATAACTTTGCATACAACATGCGCAAAAAGTTCGACGGGAAACTCGCCTATTGAACGTTTTCATTCCACACTAACCGAAATAGTCCGAATCATTTATAATCAAAATAAAAACAAACCTATATGTGAAATAATAAATGAAGCAGTTATTACCTACAATAATTCAATACACTCAGCAACAAAATTGACTCCATTTGAGTTACTTTCTGGCCATTATCACCCTAATATTCCATTCCCCTTAAAAACAAATAATAGAACAGAACAAGACTATCTTAGAGAACACACAAAAACATATGAAGCCCTAACCAAAATAATACACGATCGTAATGTAGCACATAAGCAACGTGTAATTAGTAAGCGTAACGAAACACGTAAGAATCCATCACATTACATTCCACATGAAAAAATATACGAGCTTGACGATAGAAGAAACAAACTAGCACCTAGGTTTCTGGAACACGAAATTTTGAAAAACAAAAAGGTTACCGTAGACACAAATAGGCGTAAGGTTCATAAAGCCAAAATAAAAAAGAACCGAAAGTTCGTCGACATCTCAGGAGAAATTCAGTGACTTGGGATCACCTGCTGGAGTTAAGTGGTCCGCGAACAAATAAACATTTGTACATATATATGTAACATATTATGTACACATAATGTACAAATGTATAAAACTGGTTGTATATATATATAAAAAAAAAAAAAAAAAAAAAAAAAATGTTTTCATTTATGTATATAGAGCAGTTGACAGGTCAAACTATATTACTCTTTAAGCTAGCAACTAAGAATATCCCAGTTACTTTTGTTGAAGGTCAAAGCTTTAGTTTTCTTTTTCCTGTTTTTCTTATTCCCCAATTTTTGTTTTCTCTCCTTATTCCTCTTTCCCAATGTACCTTACGAGCGATGAGTATATTTTTCGGTGTTGGACGTGTCATGCAAGTATACTAGTTATTTTTGGGAGAATGAACCGTACTGCCACTCATCCAGCTATCACATGTACTTCACTCGTTCAGTCCACTCCAAGAGGGGAGGAGTTACATACTCCGCCTAGCAACGTATGCACCATAAACACCATCAGTGCATAGCAACAGCGGAGTATGCACCACGCACAGCTTAATGTACATACTCATACATGCTCCTTACACAACCGCCCAGCACATCGAACCAAGCAACAGCTCTCTGCGCTTAGAGTGCATAGCAACAGCAGAGTATGTACCACGCATAATGTATGTACATAAACGCCACGTACACAAGTGCCCCAAACCTCGGAATTAACATCGGTTTAAGAAGCACCAAAAGCTTATATCACCACGCTCAGAAGCCAGCTCTCCCGCTTTATCAAGCCGCTGCGTGAAGTTAAAGTACAAAGGTCGTTCTATGTTATATTCTATGTATTGTATTATGTGTCTTGTCCTATTAAACATATTCATTTTGTCATTCCAATAAAGATCGTGAAGCTGATTAGTAAATTAGTATTGAATTCGAAGAAAGTGTTTTACTCTTTATATCAGAAACCCATAACTCCCGCGCACGTAGTCATTCAGGTATGAGAGAAAGGAAGTAGTAGGAGGAAATCACTTGTGTTATACATATTTTTCAACTTCAGTTTCCATTTTTTTGAAACGAATACTTTTTAGCGACGTATTTGTTTTGAAAACGTGTTACGATAAATGTGCTACGATAAAGTGGAAATGCTTCCATACTACGCAAATATGTATACAGAAAACATTAGCTGTCTGCCTGTCTGTCTGTCTTTTTATCTATCTTTCTGTCTGCCTGTCTAACTATCTATCTGTCTGTCTGTCTAACTATCTATCTGTCTGTCTTTTTATCTATCTGTCTGTCTAACTATCTATCTGTCTGTCTTTTTATCTATCTGTCTGTCTATTTATCTATCTCTCTGCTTGTCTGTGTGTCTGTCCCTGTCTACCTACCTATCTATCTGTCTGTCTGTCTGTCTGTCAATCTGTCTGGCTGTCTAACTGCCTGTCTGTCTATCTATCTGTCTGTCAATCTGTCTATCTGTCTGTCTGTTTATCTGTCTGTCTGTCTGTCTGTCTATCTACCTATCTATCTATCTGTCTGTCTTGTCTGTCTTGTCTGTCTTGTCCGTCTTGTCTGTCTTGTCTGTCTTGTCTGTCTTGTCTGTCTTGTCTGTCTTGTCTGTCTTGTCTGTCTTGTCTGTCTTGTCTGTCTTGTCTGTCTTGTCTGTCTTGTCTGTCTTGTCTGTCTTGTCTGTCTTGTCTGTCTTGTCTGTCTTGTCTGTCTTGTCTGTCTTGTCTGTCTTGTCTGTCTTGTCTGTCTTGTCTGTCTTGTCTGTCTTGTCTGTCTTGTCTGTCTTGTCTGTCTTGTCTGTCTTGTCTGTCTTGTCTGTCGTGTCTGTCTTGTCTGTCTTGTCTGTCTGTCTATCTCTCTGTCAGTCAATCTGTCTATCTGTCTATCTGTCTGTCTGTCTGTCTATATATCTGTCTGTCTCTCTGTCAATCTATCTCTCTGTCTGTATGTCTGTCTATCTGTCTGTATGTCTGTCTGTCTGTCTGTCGTCTCTGTCCACCTATATATCTGTCTATCTGTCTGTATGTCTGTCTGTCTGTCTGTCGTCTCTGTCCACCTATATATCTGTCTGTCTGTCTGTCTGTCCGTCCGTCTGTCTGTCTGTCCGTCTGCCCGTCCGTCTGTCTGTCTGTCTCTCTGTCTGTCTCTCTGTCTGTCTCTATCTAACTATCTATCTACCTGTCTATCTGTTTGCCTATATTATATTACCAAAATGATTCATATTCACATTTCACCTGAAATTAAGAAATTTTGTATGAGAGGTACCAAAACCAATAGTTGTTGAGTAAAAGTACTGATGCTGTTGTATTCTGTATTCAGAAAAACGTACTCTGAAAATTTTACCAAGATCGGTTGGGTAGTTTCCGAGTCTATAAAAGACAAACAAACAAACAAACAAACATACATTAATTTTTATATAATAGATTTATTTTATATTATATTGTACATGCTAAATAGCTAACACAGTAAGAGTGTACTTATAAGTCTGTGAGAAATAAACAGTATTGATTTAAATTTACAATAAATTTTAACTCAAAGAGATTTATTTAGTTTAAATTAGAGTATGTAATTTTATTTTAATTTGAATGCTAATAAAGTTTTATCAATTTTTATATTATTTTACTTGAAAACTAAACTTGAATTGACATTTTTTGAAAAGAGGAAGGGTAAAGAAAAGTTAATTGCTCTGATTACTAAAGAAATATTGAAGTTTGTTCCCAAATCGTCTTGCGCTATATTATAAGAAACATTATTTTTTTTTATCGTTGAACTGGATTTGAATGTCATAGCATCAGCTGAACTGTGCATGTAAACGACTCACAGTATGTGTATAATCCCCACGGAAATAAAGCCCGCGGGTCTTATTTCCCAAAAAAAGGAAATACCACCCACAGGTCTTCTTTCTTTTTTGAAGTGGCAACAATGCTTTTTGTGGCAGGCATTGTAGCCACTTCGATAAAGAAATAAAGCCCATGGGTGTTGTTTAATTTTTATTTTTTATTTTTTAAATATAACCCGCGGGCCTTATTTTCGTGGGGGCTATTTCACTGCACCATATTACCACCTTCCCTTTGGAAGTCTTCGCAATATCACGGAACTGACATTATAAAATATTATATTTTATTTATAAATTAATTTCCTAAATCTTCTATATCTCCCACTGATTTTCCAGCAACAATAAACTGTTTATGCCTGCGAGATTAAATCTTCCTGCAAACCGATTAATCAAATTGTCACTCATTTGACACCTAGTTTTTTGTCCGTAGTTTTTTATCGACCGGATACGACAGGAGGGAGAAAAACTGGTAAATATTGTGACAGAAGTTTATCGCACACTCTAATCTCTAATGAATGAAATAACTTTTTCTATTCAAATTGATTTTGGCAAACATTTCAATGGATGTCTTAAGTAAATTGATTAAGTTTTAATGGATAGAATACCGCTAAGCAAACACGGTTCTGCTATTAGCTATAGTTCTATAGAAAATACACTACGAAGGTTTTAAAAAGGAAACAAAGCATCTATGTACATTGTACATACATACAACCTTTGAAAGCTATTAGGATAAGATGACAAACATTTATTATGAAAACTTTAAAGTTCTGAATACCAGGTTTCATAAAATACACACTATAACACGGAGTGAAATGATACATATTTATGTTATACTAGCTGTTGCCTGCCCGGCGTTGTCCGTGCTTTAAATCAGTCGCGTTGTTTGATTGTAGTATGATAGAAAGGAAGTAGTAGGAAGCGATATTATTTAAATTAAGATTCTAAAGAATTCTGAAGTCAATACATTATAATCTGAACTTAGTGGTTGTTCCTTATAGATGAAACGATTACATAAAAAATTGATGGAAATGTAATACCGTAGATTCCGCTTTATTGGGACGACGGATAATCCGGACAGCCGCTTAACTGGGACGAATGGTCAAGAACAGAACAGAACAGATTGGTTTCTTACTTGATTGTCACATCGCATTATTGGGACAGCTGCTTAATTGGGACGAAATCGGTCTGGACCGAAGTGTCCCAAATAAGCGGAATCCACTGTATACATATGTTCAAACACATCTACACACATATGTACATAATATGTATTTTATGGGTATCAAATAATGGTACTTTCTGGTTTCTTATATCTAAGAGTTGTACTTAATGTTCATAGTTAAATTAACATTATGTAAACGCCGAAGATAGTAGGCTTTGATCGTGGAGTAACTGGTAAGGTTTGTCTGCAATCACCAACTATTAACTGATTTTAAAACTCAACAACGCCTACCTACCCCTACTACAATATACTTATGTATTTGTGAATAGAAACACAAACAACCCCCCCTAAACAGAATGACGATCAATGGCAATGGTTTACCCATCATTCAATGCGCGTATGGGCAGAAAGAAAATTAAAGAGTAAGACGGCTTTTACACTTGCGCCTGTTTTAACGCGCGTGTTTTGGTTATTTTTCTTTGGTCTGTCATTCTGTGACGCGCGCGTTTTTACACTAAAGCCTATTTCTCATTCTTTAGTTTCGCGTGTTTTTGACAACTCTCTTTCATTTAATCTTTGGTGCTCATTGTTGAATTTTATAACAAAATTAATTAAAAAATCAAAAATAACATTTGAAAACCTAAATAATTGAATAGACTCTCCAGAAATGATTCTTGAATGCATGGATACCAAATCGGGTGCATTTCATAATTAAAAATTAATTCGCTGGTTAATTCTTTGCTCCATTTTAACCCATCCGCCATATTCAAATGTTATCCTCATATCAACAGCCAAAGAAGAATAAAGCAAATTCGAAAAAAAAGAAGAAGGAGAAAAAGAAATGTCAAAAACACGCGAAGGAAATCTTTGCCCACATGCACCGGGCAAATGTATTTTTTGTTTCATTATCTCTCTCTTTTGCACTCATTTAAGTCTCACGCAACAGGCGCAGTGTAAAAGCCGACTAAGCGATAGCGATGGATTTGTGGCGAAGAGAAGAGCATAACATCTACAGAAACAACCCTCTGTCCCTCTCCCAACAGACTGACGATCAATGGCAATGGTTTACCCATCATTCAATGCGCGTATGGGTAGAAAGAAAATTAAAGAGTAAGCGATAGCGATGGATTTGTGGCGAAGAGAAGAGCATAACATCTACAAAAACAACCCTCTCCCAACAGACTGACGATCAATGACAATGGTTTACCCAAAAATAATGACCAAATAATAAAAGTGGAAATTGGAATAATGCGAATTATGGAAACAAGAAATTGCATGTTTTGTAGAAAAAGTAGCCTAATCTCTAGTCCAGGAAGTAGACTATCTATTCCCGAAAGTTTCATTCAAGTCTGTGAAACCGTTAAGGTGTTATTGAGCAACAAACATCCAAACATCCATCCAGCCTTAGTGATTTTCATTCTATTTTGGCCCCTTAGGTTACGGAGTGAAGGTTTAATCATACCATCTGCTTGTTCAATCACTAGGGCTGAGCCTTTTCTGGTCAATTCATCAGCGGCTTCATTGCCTGCTATTCCGCTGTTACCAGGAAACAGCAGCGTTTTACGTTGAGCTGCCTGCCAAGAACATTAAGTTCCTCGTGGCTTTTCTAGTCTAGTTAACTGGCTTAAGTTGCGCACTTTAAGTTGTCTGAGCTCCATTCTGTTCGCTGAGCCTCTGGATAGGAGTCGAACACTCTGAAGGCTGGAGCATGGATGTCCATTCGGTCTACATGCCCAGCCATCTCAATATGTCTGATACGCAATGTTTTTACTAAGTCGATCTCTTACTTACATATATGTAGTATTTTTAGTTACAAAAGGTATATGGAGCGGTTAAGATCTAGTCTAGGCCAGATCTGTCTGGTGGCAAGGCTGGTAGTTCCACCTTCCAATCTATATCTAGCATTGGTTTTATTGACTGTGTAAAGTTTGCATATAAGCTTGTAAGTAGCGAGGGGCATTCGCATTACTATATTTTTCTTATCGGGTAGAATAGGTATTGTTGTCAGCTTAACAATTCCCAGGAATGTGCCCGGCACCCAGCAAAGGTGAATATTAAACTGCTTAGCCATCTCTATAAGAGATGAACGGCAGTTGGCGGTGGTCTTAGAAGTGGATGAGACTGATTCCAGAGATTTCAAGACCGCCTGATTATCAGAGAAAATGCTAATACCATTAGTGGTTAAGACATTCCTCTTGAACCAGGATAGTGCTTCCGAAATCACCATAATCTCCGCTTCAAACACGCTACAGTGATCAGGTAGGCGAAAGGAGAGATTTAGTTTTAATCTGTCTGAAAAAACACCTCCTCGTGCACCATCATTGGTTCTAGAGCCATCAGTTTAGAAGTCCTAAAAGCACCTATCGTGAATAGTGACCTTAAAGTTTTTGTCAAAATTAGACTTCTGTGCCGAGGTCATAGTCAATGTTTTTGGGGAGAGTAAAGTGATCTAATATTGTGGAGTGACCAGTGTAGTTACTTGACCACTGTGAGATAGTTTTGAGTCTTATGGCAGCACTGGCTGCTATTTGCTTACCGGTTATATCAAGGGGTGGGAGATACAGTAGGATATCTAGTGCTTAGAGTGAAGTTCTTAGAGGCTAATCTCTGTACTTTTCCCAGGCCGTCGCGATGTATAGCTTTGTCCAGACAACTGCGCCATATATCAGAGTCGGTCTGATTACAGACACATAGAGCCAATGTCTTATGCGGGGTTGAAGTCCCCATTTACTACCAATGGCTTCCTTACAAGAGTAGAGGGCTATAATATAATAGCTTTCTTAACTCTTTCCTGGATATTGAGTTTCCAGCTGAGTTTTTTTTTTCTAGGATGAGACCTAGGCACTTTGTTTTGTCGGCGACTAGCCTGGTACCGTTTAAAGAAGGAAGGTCAATTTGAGCGATTCTGTATTTGCTAGTGAAAGGAACCAGTTCTTTTTTCTGAAGGTAACCCCTTGTCCTCATTTTTCGATCCGTTTCGAGAGCTTGTTTAGCGCATTTTGCATGAGTTCAATAATCGAGTGAAGGTGCTTGCCGAAGATAGATATAGCGACGTCATCAGCATATGCGATTACTTTGCATCCCACACCTTCCAAGAGTAGCAAAAGTTCATTACTACAAGGTTCCAAGGAAGGGGGGATATGACACCACCTCTGCTGACAAATCTCCTTGGAGAGGACTCACCCAGCTTAGTGTAGATAATCCGACCAGTAAGTAGGAAGTAAATATAATAATGATTAATGGGACAATGTTTTTGAAAATATTAACCATTGATTGACATAAGGAACTCTTAAAATTTAAAATGAAATAAATAGAAAATGACGTATGCAATTTTGTTTTGGAAACTGCTGATTTCTACAAAAGTGTTCTGTATATTATACATACAACATACTACATTTTATGTGCAAATGTTTGTCACTTAAGCTATTTATCTACGAATATTTACATTTGTGAGCACCGTGGTGTAGTTGTAAGTGCATTGGACTACTACGCAATGCTGCTCGGGTTCAATTCTAGCCCGGGTTTAACACCTAAAAGTTTTTCTTACAGTGACACCTCTTTCGAATGTCTGACAAGCAATTAAAGAGTATCATTTGTCAATGAGCTTCTCAACACTGCAATGGTTGCAGCTCTTACGTTAGTGATTTACAGCCGCTTATTACAGCTCAAAAGAAAGTTATTAGAACAATGCGGTTCAAACCAAGGTGGGCAGCTTCACTACCATTATTCAGATCCAACAATATAATACCATTACGATATATGTATGTATATAAAGTACTGAAATTCTTTTTCTCTGCGAAGCGGATTTTCAAATATAAGTAGAAATTAAATCCTTTCACTACGACCTAGGATCCGTATACCAATACGAAGAGTTAAAAATGAACACTATCGCCGCTATGCAACAATTATAGCTCCTTTTATATTAAATAACCTTCCTATGAGCATTTATAGCAATGTAGAAAGCACCCCAAAGTTCTTAAAATTTGTTAAGAACTGGTTAATGGCCAGATCAGATGTAGAAACACTGCTGCAAGTAATAACATAATTATATTATTATACGCGCCTCATTACTATTAATATTTTTGTAAATCTTCTCATCATAATACATTATTTCCCTTTTTTCGGCAGTACCCTTAAATTTTGAATCCAACGCCTTTCTTGTAAAACTCAGTCTCGTCTCTTAAGTGCGGTTCACACAAAAAAAAAATTGCATATTTTTGAACCAAAGTAAAACACTTGCTACTGATAATTATCACAAAGTGTTAACTTTCCGTAAACAAAAAACATGGTTAAATATCGAAGAAGGAAAAAATAATTTTAAATTCCTAAACTCTTAAGATATTATAAATTTTTTAATTTTTTTAATTGTATATTTTTGAATTGGAAATAAATAATAATAATAATAATAATAAAAAAAAGAAGCAGGCCCAGGCTCACCCCGAGCTGTAGCGCCACCTAAAGTAAATTTGCATTTGTTACTTAAGTTGCATAAGTTACTTGAAAAAGGGAAAAAACTTATTGCATTAAGCTACGCGTAATTATATGATTAACTTATGTTCTTGATGTACCTTACACTGACATTGAGTTCTCTATAATTTCATTCAAGTCTTACAATTCCATTTGACTAGTAGAGAGTTCAAACTATGTGTCAAAATCGTGTGAAGCTGAAAAAGATAATTTATTGGAGATTTCACTGTTAACAACAAATAGTGGAGTTGTCGTGTGTGCCACTAACCACTTTTTGATTGCCTCCATGATTTCATCACTTTGGACTTCCAACTAGGGCACACCACCACCCACCAGGACAAGGTTACAATGCAAACTGTATAAGCGCCCAGCAACTGCCAAAGTGTAAAAATGCATACCCTTTTAAAACCAATAAAAAGGACAATGAAAAAGTATCCCCGTCAACAGGAATTACAGCATAATATGGCATTCTACCCACAACCTTAAAGAATGTGATACAAAATGTTCATGTTCGGTTGGCACAGAGCAAAGAGTTGGTTACTTTGTTGTGGTTTGAAATAGATAAATTAAATTGAAATAGAGGATGAAATTTACAAGGAAACCGCATTTAACGTTATTACTATTAAAAAAGAATTCGTCAACATTCCTGTATGTGTACGTCTATCACGAGTATGTTTATGACAGCTTTGTTTATTTACGCAAATTGAAAATGCAAAGACACCATACCATGGAGTGGACAAAGAAACCCTCGCAATCGAAATAATTTGTATTTCCTTCTTTCCGAGGACGAGAGCCAATTGATGTATGGTGAAATTAATTTTAAGCATTTTTTTTTAGTTACTGTCAATATTTTTACTATCTGAATATCCTTTAAGACTACTGGTAAGTGCTCGGTTTTTTTTAAATTGGTAATACGTCAGAAATGGTTCGTTTTTCTAAATATTTGAAATGGATTTATCTATTTAAGGAAAAGCGTAAGGAAAAAGTGTCCAATCGCGATATTTCTAGAGAGCTCCATGGCTCGAAAAGTTAGAAGCGGAAGACCCAAAAAGACATCTCCCAGAGATCGGCATCTGATCCAGTTAATTTGTTTAAATAGCCGGTTTGCAAATGCTGGTGATATTAACCGATCATTCCAGGACCAAACTGGAAAACAATAAGTGATCGGCCAATATCGAGGTTGCTTAATAGAATGTGAGTTAATGAAAGGTGTCCTGCAAAAAAAGACAAAGACTTTGTCTTTGTAGTTTTTTTTTTTAAATCATTTATTAAAATAATCATAAAAGACTCTCAAGTCTCAACATCATCATTTCATTTAATCTTGTGTCGTATTTTTTAGTTAGTTTTTCCCGTTCCCGTAGTCGGCAGTTCCCCTACTTTCCCTGCCATCTACAACAGACTGACCAGGCACCCAACATAGTCTTACCTGGTTCTGCATAATACATAATGCCCTTAGTATTATTCGGCAGCCCCTGACTAGTGCCGATTTGATAGTGCATTAAGTGCAGCCTGACTTGCAATGTGAATAATAATATTCTTTAAGAAGCGCAGACCCCAATTGCATAAGACTCATGTTCAAAGAGGCAGTCAAGACGTACAAAGCATATAGTATGTGCACAAAAACAAAAATTATACACGCAAAACCTTTCTGCAATGCTAGTGAGTGTAAAGGACAGTCGGACTTTCTGGAAAATGGCGAAAACTTTAAACGGTGCGCTTTTTACAACGACCATTAGAGTCGAATCCGTTGCATAATCATCATCATGCAATGCGCACTACCTTGTATCGAGGTAGCATTTCTTGACCGCACCATAACGCTCGCAGATGTCACCAGAGTTATTAACCGATGTGCGTTTAATAAAGCCCCAGGAGAAGATCGTATCCCATTATGCATTTTTTAAAAAGGCATAAGAAAATTTCCTTGAAAATCTAGCAAAAAAATGGAAAAGTGCCAGAAAGTTTCAAAAAAGCATAATCTTCCCGATTTTCAAAAAAGGGGACCCAAATGAGCCAAATAATTACAGAGGGATATCGTTATATCGTTTAGACTGCGATTATTAATATTGCACTGAATTTCTTTATACATTACATGATTGAATTGAATTTGCTTAAAATGTTACCAACTGTCATGGTAACGGTCATAGATTATGCTTCATGAAAACGAAACGAAGGCTTTTGCATGAAGTATTCCTTGTAAAGTTTATGTGGTAAGTTGATTCCTTATTTCTGTTTTATTTAGGTTAGCAGCCGAAAAAATCCTTTCGATACTAGTCGATAAATTTGGTAAGGATAGGATAATAAAAACAAATAATTTTATCAAAGAATATGCAAGATTTCCATCCGATCTCTTTATTTCCAAAACATGTTTCCAAAAAACCTATATATATGTGTGTATCTGTCGGTGACAACAGTTGACTAAACACTTAATAGAAGCCCGAAATTTAGGTTTCTTATTTCCATAAATTTCGTCTATGGGGACTAAGTTGGGAAAATCTTGAAATAATTTAACCAGCGAGGAAACATACATATGTCAATAATATATAATAGGGCTACATTTTGCAGTAATTGATTCTCAAAAATTTTATAATATTTGGTGAATGAGTTCAATATAAAGTATCAAAAAAGTCTGTAAGTGTGGCAATATCACTACAAGATAAATCGTACAATATGGCAACGCTGGGTACAGGAAAACAATTTACTTAGCGAAGTCCAAGCTGGTTTCCGGAAAGAATACTCCACGGTGGATAACATATTCTCCCTGACAAACATCGCCCGGATGTTTTTTAGAATGGGAAAAAACTATATGCCTTCTTCGTAGACTTTAAGGCGGCTTTTGATTCCATAGATAGGAGAAGCTTATTCCTTAACCTGAGCAATATCGGAGTGTCGACGAAGATGCCTAAAGTGCTGCAAAAGCTTTACGAAGAAAATTCTACCGCGGTCTGAGACGGAAACATCCTATCCAATTGGCTTAAATACAGGAGTTAAGTAAGGGTGCCTTTTAAACCCTCTCCTATTCTCAATCTTTATAGATGACTTAGGCTGATGACATCGTCATACTAGCGGAATCTCCAAACATGCTGCAGAAGATGATAAATAGACTTCAACAGTACTGCGATCATTGGAATCTATATTTAAATACGAGCAAATCCAAAGTCATTAATTTTCGAAATGGAACTGGACACTACGCAAGAGATGAAAAATGGAGCTGGCATAATGAAGAACTCGAAAACGTAAGGGAATATAAATATCTTGGAGTCCTGATCGTTTAAAAAACACGTTCAAGAAAAGCTCAAGGAATCCAAACGTGCGATAAATTATAGTTGGAAAGGTATTGAGCAAGAGAAATATAGCACCGAGTACGAAGTTGAAAATCTTTGAGGCAGTCTTGAGGTCGATTTGTGCTATGCAGCATAAGTTTGGGGTATCTTTCAGTTCGGTGAGGTGGAAAAACTACTCAGATATTTCATTAAAAAAATCTTCAGACTGCCAGAAAACACGCCGACTTATATGCTGCATCTGGAAACTGGTCTTCCGCCACTGTATATCTGCACTCTGCGATTACACTTTCCATATAGGTATGTATACTCAAAGTATTGGGCCAACCAAGTCATCGTCTCCCAAATAATATTGCTACGTATCTTAGAAACAGAAGTCTTCAATGTTTTGCAGAATGGGCGAGGCTGGGACGAAAATATAATATCCTCCTATATCCTGAAAGCGAAGCAACTCTGAGCAGCGCTCTTTAGGAATTACTAGTAAATATAGAGGAAAGAACACGAGAAATGTTTAGAACACTAAGCCAGCAAAGTCAAACAAGAGACACGTATAGAGTTCTCCAACATGACCTTTATGTTCAGAACTACTTTCATGACCGCAACAACGTGGCGAGCTATTATACTTGAATTACTGACCATATAGTAGTGAAGTAAATACTGATTGTACTTTGTGTAATCAAAGAGCTAAGAAAAACATCCAACAGTTTATTGGAATTTGCCCCATTCTTTATGAAATCAGAAGATCTAGTTGGGGAAAAAGTACTCTTACCCGTGAAGAAATTATTTGCATTTTAAATGGAGAAAATTGGGCAGTCCTGTACAATTACTTGAAGCATGCTATGAAATACCGAAATCAAATAATGAACGAGGCTTTTTAATGTTTTTTAATATTGTAAAATAAATTATTAACAAAATTAGTTAGCTTAGCTTTAAACTTTAACTCACTTTCACGGCTGTCGGCTGACGGCAACAGCTTTTAACTTTTGTTAACAAAAAATGATGCGACTGTATCCAACAGTCCCGAGCTACGTGTAAACATCACGCGGATGGGGTGTGTTGTGTAGCTCCACTTTATTGGAAAGAAAGTAAAGTATAACTAGTCTATGTTTGATAGAATTCAACCCAATCGCATATATGTATACTCATCGAATCCACTCCATGTGCAGCATTCGACGACAGAAAACGAACTTGGGACCCCCAAACTCAGTAAGTAGTACTGCGCCAAAAGTAGAAAAACCGACGCGCTACACACTCAACCGTCGCGGTTATAAAAACTTTTCATCCAAGTTCTTACATAAATAATATCAGCTTGTAGGTATGTACTCTTTTCTGTCACAAAACAAAACAAAACCGCCTCATCTATCTTCTATATAATTAAATCGCTAGCGCAAGAGATTGTGATTCCTCCTGAGAGTTTATTTCTGCACCGATTTCAATGATTCTAACACTGATTGAAGGCTTCATCAGTATAAATAATTTTGGAAAAAAGCATATGAATGAAGTTATTACACACTTAGGTAGGCCAGTAGGTAGCCATTTTATTCGTGAATAGGTTGTAGGTTTTCCACATGCGAGATTGTTAATAATATTTATAAACTAAAAATTAAAATCACTGCTCTAGAAAATCCTCTTTCTTTTGACACCTAATTGTCAAGATTGGTTGAGTGGGAGAGCCGCAAATGGTGATAATGATTGCAGAATAATGAACTGCAAAGCATTATGATCATGTAAGAGCACGCACATATACTCTCACACACACTATTGCAACGATACCCACTGCCGCTCGACTGCTGGCAGTGATCTCCACTGAATGAAAATTGTGGGCGATGCTTGGAATAATTGTTTTGAACATTGCTCAGCTTCAGGACAATGCAGGAGGATGTTTTATATCTCAAATGAATCATGGACTAATTTACTAGTTTCACCTATTTTTTTGTTTTTCAATCAAGCCATTATTGAGTTAGAGCTGTGTAACTATAATTTTCCCTCCCAATATGCACTATTTTCACTATTTTCTGAAAACCATGCCATTTTCCGGGATAAAAAGTGTATATATAAAAGTTGACCAGGAACATAAGCAATCACTATGTCAATATTTCATCGCGCTGCTATGAAATTTGAGTTACAAATTTCGTAACCGTTCGGTATTCCGTCCCCGAAATCGCGGAATTACTCCAGTAGAAATTTTGCTAACACGCGCTTAGATGTTTACACATAAAAAAAAATTAAATCTTGTTATGGTATTAATAATAGTCGTGTTTTATTTTATTATTATCCCCGTGATCTGATCCGGATCAGATCAACTCATAAGTTTGTGTGCATTACAACAACAATACGAGATCTTGCTTTTTATCAAGATCAATTTTCGTCATCCAAAAATTAGTTCGACTATTTCTCACTATGATACACTTTCGTTTCTGAATGTTGCTGTATTATCGACAATTTATAAGGGTAAATATTGCCAGATTAGAATATAAAAATATTATTGGCAATCGAAATATCATTAAATGTTATTTTGTTCTAATAAATAAATTTTTCTGCTCATAATGATATTCAAGCGATGTGAAACTGAAATTATAGCTACAAAATATTATTCTGATTCGGAATCTGTTAATCAAAATTTACAATTTCCTCCTAAAAAAATAAAACAAGCGCATTAAATTTTTATTTAAAAGAAAATATTCATTCGCATGGCAACTTCGCACTAAATGTCAAAATGAATTTAGCTTGTACAATCACCACAACACAGAACTTTGATCTAGTTTGTTTTGTTATTCTGATCTGATCTGGATCAGATCATGGGGATAATAAAACACGGCTAATATCACTACTACTACTACTACTAATATTCTTGCTGGATATTCGTTTCATCATCAGGAAGTATGGCTAAAACTTCTGCCTGCAAGACGCTGCAGGCATCCGGGAGTCATAAAGACACTTTTAGCTCTGGTTCCATGCAGTAGATACCAGGGGCCTGTACCACAAAACAACAAGCATTGTTAAAAAGGCGAATTTTAACAAATAACACGAGTTTCTGTACGACGAACAGCTTGCTTCTTGTTAAAATTCGCCTTTTTAACAATGCTTGTTGTTTTGTGGTACAGGCCCCAGACTGCTGCCGTTTGTAACAGTTTTCAAACGCACAAATTTACCTAAGCATCAAGCGGTTAGACATATTAATGTCAAACACTGCTAACACCGCGAATGAAAAAACAAAGAAAATCAAAAAAAAAAAAAAACTAGTAGACTCAGTGCGAATGGTCACGAGTGACATTTTCGGGTGAGTCCAAATTCAATTTATTTGGCACCGATGACAACGAGGTGGTTCGTCGAAGAAAAGGAGAACAATATTCCGATAATTACATTTTACGCACCGTATTCCCAATTCCCCTTATATTATGGTATGGGGAGCAGTAACCAGATTTGTTGTTGGATAAATTGTAACGCTTAGGGATCAGTAAATACCATGGAATACCAAAAAATTATAGAAATCGAGATTTTGCCTACTTAACAGCATCTTTGCCAACACTGCGATCGTGTGATTTTTCAGAACGATTCAAATCAAATCTCGCGCATACACCGAAATCGGTAAGGTTTTCTTTTTCGTATGATCTGTAAACTAACATTAGACATATAAACTTTTTTTTACTTTCCTCTAATTTAAGATACAAAACTACAAGGATGCTTCGGAGATTCTTTCTCTTTCATACCCTGGTAGTAGTCCGGATCTTAGCCCCAGAGGAAACTGTTGAAAAGTTACATGGGCAAACAAATTGATATAAAAGGTTAAAATCTGTTAGTGAACTGAAAAGTATAATAATACATGCATAGTGGTTTCCCCCATAAAAAAAGGGAATTAAGGGGTTAGGCCACTTCAGAGGCCGAAAACATAGGCCTTTTTAGGATTTTTTTTCAGAAATACTACAAAATAAATCGAGATTCCAATAAAAAGTGGTTGCATTTCTGAAACGATTAATTTCAAATTGTCGGCTGTGCAGCGTTTTTCCGATGACGTCTCCGTTTTTTTCAGTGTCCACGGCCGGACAAACAGCTCCTGTAATTTTTGAATTATAATAAGCCTATAGAAGTACATACGTAGGTTTTTTTTTGAAATATAAATGTTTGGCCAAATGGCGTACTTCCAAAGTGGAAAGTGAAAAATTTGATAATTATTCATCACAAATAAAATATGTTCCAAGCCATATAATGTTTATTACTTTTTTAGATGCTGTTAGTGAGGAAAAGCTTAACGAATTCAAAGAAAAAACCACCCAGGAAAAGAATTAATGTGTATTTTGAATCTAGTTCGTAACGGTTGGCCTGTTACAAAAAATGAATTACCAGATATTGCCAAACCGTACTTCCCCTTCAAAGAAGAGTTGTTTAAATGTGAGGGACTTCTTTTAAAAAACAGTGCTTTGGTAGCACCAACTATTCTCAGAAAATAAATGTTAAGTAAATTACATTACAATCATTTGGGGCTTGAAAAGACTAAAAATAGAGCTAGGGAAGTTTTGTTCTGGCCTAACTTGAATACTCAGATTCATGACATGATAACGAGTTGCTCTATTTGTATTCAATACAAACGGACAAATTATCATGAACCCTTAAAGCAACATGAAATTCCTGATGGTCCCTGGGAAAAGGTAGACACAGATATTTTCCATTTCATGGGTCGCAATTATCTTCTAACAATAGATTACTTTTCTAAATATCCTGAAATAGGAATTCTACCTTCACTCAGTACAGAGTCAGTAATAAGAGCTTTAAAATCTGCATTCGGCAGATGGGGAATACCAAAATTGGTTTAATCGGATGGAGGCCCTCAGTTCACGTCTGCAAAATTTCGAGAATTTTCAAAGTTGTGGGGTTTCCACATAAAATGTCGTCTCCTCATTACCCGAGAAGTAATGGAAAGGTGGAACGTCATATTCAAACTATCGAAAACATGCTAAAGAAAGCAGTAGCAGATATTAAAGACCCATATATTCCCCTATTAGAGTTTAGGAATATACGAAGCTCTGACAAACTCGTTTCACCAAATATGATTATGTTAGGAAGATCCGTTAAAGGAATTATCCCGCACTTTGGTATTGCAAGAGATAGGGAAAACACTTTAATAAAAAACTGCTCGGGAAACATCTGGCTTCAAATTGGTGATTTATTCTTCCGCATGTTAGCTTTCAAGATTTGCAAGGTTTGTGGTTTCTTCTGGTAAGCGCGAGATTTTAAAAAGCCCCAACGGAAGAAGTCTGGCGATCTTGGCGGCCATTTCGAATCGCCAGAATGGAATTGGAGATCACACGGCCCAGAAATTGGTGACTCAAAATCTCCATCGTTGTCCGACCTGTATGAGCGGTCGCTCTGTCCTGCTGGAACCAACAGTACTCGAGACCGAATTCAGCAACTTGCGGCAAAAAAAAAACTAGCTTAACATCTGCCTGTACCGCTCACTATTTACGGTTATGGTGGTAACCTCAGCGTTCTGAAAAAATTAGGTCCAATCACTTTTTCCCTGCATATACCACACCAAATAGTCACTTTTGAGTGGAAGCAATGAGTCTTCGTGGATTCTCCGTGCCCCAGAAACGCAAACTCTGTTTATGCATTATTAGGATTTTGGATAGGAAATCATGCTCTTCTTGCACCAGGTAACAGAGCATGGGAGTAAGTTAACCTCACTTGACGGTCGGTAGGCATCAATTGGTGAAAGGCTTGCACTTTATAAGGAATCATCTCCAGTTCTTTCATAAAAATTAAACGCAACGAATGTCTGCTGATGCCAAATTGTGTGCATCAAATACTTCTCGATGTTTGTGGACTCTCTGGGACGTCCTTGACCAACGCAATGATATTCCCGGTCGAACGAGCAATACGGGGCCGGCCACTTCTTGCGACATCTCTAGTGGACCCAGTTTGCAAGCGACGCTGATCCAAATGCTTAATTATTCGCGCACAAGGTGCAGGATGACGAAATTCACAGCAGACCGGAAATTGGTCTTTTAATTCTCTATCTGCCTGCACAAAAATCTCAAAGCACAATGAAATTTGACGCCATTTGCAAAAAAATTGTTTCATCCTGTACTTGTAGCCCAAAACACCACGTCTTCTTCCAATGTGGCCAAGGGAAACAAAAATGTTGGACACCCTTAATCTAGGGGTGGAGTTATTAGAAAACCTGAATACCTACAAGACTATGAACAATAAAATATCTTAAATATGTAGAGTAATCGAAATCATATATATATTGTTTTGTTACGAATCATTCCTTAATGTAGAATTTCTTTTATAATTTCAAAAATATACATAATGTAAATAAAAAAAAATATTTATGATTGCTTTGATAATTTAATAATATATGAATGAATTAAATAAATTAAAAAAAAAAATTAAAAAAAAAAGATGTGACAGAAGCTGCTAGCCGCGAGCTGAATAGAACATAAGATCGGCATTATGATGAGAGACGGCAGACAATAAAGAACAATCCCTATCTACAGAATCAGTGTTTTATATTTAATGTGTATTAATTTAATACAGTCAGCAGAAAAATATATGGAATAGAAAGGTTAGAAAGGGGAAGACTATCCTCATACCTCTTTAACTTTAATTTTCGGTAACATTATCTATCCTTTTTCAAACCTCCCAGTCCCCATATATACAATAATTCTTCGATTCTCTTAAAGTTACTTCATCTCATTAAACCAATTCCAGACGATTCACTATTTCATGAAATGAAAAGACACATTATTTTATTAAAGGCCAATAATATCTTGCCCTTTTAGCATTTTAAAAATATCGATTGATAGATGTGTACCGCAAGGAAATCCCATCACTCTTCACGTTTTCCTGATTTATGGTATGGGGCTTTCCAATAGGTAATTCAATTTGATTGTACATCTTCTGACTTCGGTTTGCCTTTGGGCCGTATTCGAATCATGTACAAAAAAAAAAGACAATTTAAGCAAGTAACCGGCTCGGGAAAGGTACTTTTAATGCAATTCTAAATACATTTCCGTTATGATTTCTATTGTTTTCTTTGAAGCACTGTACGATATTGAATAAATCTTTTTTTTAATTATTTGAAGCATACATACATACATAATGCATAATGGCATATCAAAACCTTTTTTTTACATTTTTATTTAAATGCCAAATAAAAAGAATATTTTTTTTTTAAACAAACAACAATATACTATACCATGGCTAGTGCTCCACCTTAGCCGAAACTGAATATTTTCACAAAAAAATATAATCACACTAATATTATAAATGCGAAAGTAACTCTGTCTGTCTGTCTGTCTGTCTGTCTGTCTGTCTGTCTGTCTGTCTGTCTGTCTGTCGATTACCTTTTCACGCCTAAACCGCTGAACCAATCATAACGAAATTTGGTACAGAGATAGTCTGGGACCTGGGAAAGGACATAGGCGGAAATACCGCTCGCTAGGTGGCGGGGGCGCTGGAGTCAAGTTATTAGCAAAACCTTTTCACGCCTAAGCCGCCGAACCAATCATAATGTAATTTGGTATAGAGATAGTCTGGGACCTGAGGAAGGACATAGGCGGAAAAATCGCCCGCTAGGGGGCGCTGGAGTGAAGTTATTAACAAAACCTTTTCACGCCTAAACCGCTGAACCAATCATAACAAAATTTGGTAAAGAGATAGTCTGGGACCTGGGAAAGGACATAGGCGGAAATACCGCTCGCTAGGGGGCGCTGGAGTCAAGTTATTAGCAAAACCTCTTCACGCTTAAACCGCCGAACCAATCATAATGTAATTTGGTACAGAGATAGTCTGGGACCTGGGAAAGGACATAGGCAGAAATACCGCTCGCTAGGGGGTGCTGGAGTCAAGTTATTAACAAGCCCGAGAGTGTTTCTGTGAAATTTAGTCAAAATCGGTTCAGCATTTTGCTTAATTACTAACAATATACAGAAATAGATCAAATTTTCTGTCACTAACGCTCTATTTATATTGCGCATAAGCCTTAATGTAATATTCAAAAAGGTAAAAGTTTTGCCTTTATTTTTCTAATGAAAATGATTGTGTAACTCCGCGGAATCTCATATTAAAAGACTGCCTGAAGGGAATCATTTAATGTAATATTCAAAAAGCTACAAGTCTTGCCTTTAATTTTCTGATGAAAATGATTTTGTGAATCTGGGGAATTCCCCCTGAACGGAATCATTTATTGTAATATGCAAAAAGCTAAAAGTCTTGCCTTTAGTTTTCTGATGAAAATGATTCTGTAATTCCGGGAATCCGCTATTTAAAGACTTTGCCTGAAGGGAATCATTTAATGTAATATTCAAAAAGATACAAGTCTTGCCTTTAGTTTTCTGATGAAAATGATTTTGTGAATCTGGGGAATCCCCTATTAAAAGACTGCCCGAAGGGAATCATTTAATGTAATATGCAAAAAGCTACAAGTCTTGCAGACACACAGACAGACAGACAGACAGATGGACAGACAGGCAAACAGGTACACAGACAGACATACAGACAGACAGATATACAGATAGATAGACAGACAGATAGACAGACAGGTAGACAAACAGACAGATAGATAGACAGACAGACAAATGGACAGACAGACAGATGGACAGACAGATGGACAGACAGACAGACAGGTACACAGACAGATAGATAGACAGACAGGTACACAGACAGATAGACAGACAGATAGATAGACAGATAGACAGACAGATAGACAGACAGATAGACAGATAGATAGACAGACAGGCAGACAGACAGATAGATAGACAGACAGGCAGATAGATAGACAGACAGATAGACAGACAGACAGACAGATGGACAGACAGACAGATGGACAGATAGATAGACAGACAGATATGTACACAGACAGACAGGTACACAGACAGACAGATAGATAGAGATGGCGACATTAGTCCATTTGAGACTTGAATTAAAGAATGGTGTACAAAACCAACTGATTTTGCATTGAAGTAGTGATTTCCAATGTTTAATTTTGCTTAATTTTACCTTAGCACTAATTTATAAGAAGTATATTCTTAATGTGTATCCATTCATTGAATAAATAAACATTGCGTAAGTTGACAGGTGTCCTTTTTGCTTCATCATTTCACAAAAAAACTAAATATACTAGACGGAAGCGGCAACTCATAAACGCACACTTTGGAACTTCTATGCATACCTACTAGATGTATGTACATTACATACTACATAGGTACATGGGTACATAGAATTTTGTCAAATTTTCTGTATAAATAGGTGGACGAGAGATCATTCACTAAATCAGTTGAAATTAAAACGTTAAACCGAGAAGAGACTGTTTGTGTACACGGGCGAAGCCGGGCGGATCAGCTAGTAATATATAAAATTAAGTTGTTTAAACAAAACTTGCAGTTATTCTACATAAATGAAATATTGCTTTTTCCAAATAACTGATCATCTGGTTTCAAATAGAATTTCTCAGTGCACATAATAATTTTTTGTTTTGCTGAAAAGAAAACTCGAATGCATACGAACACTTTTAAGATTTTTAACTGTTTAAATATTTATTTTTTTAACTTGATTAAATACGCAGGCTCCTCTTACTACAGTCACTTACTACTGATGTAAAACGAGTTACCAAACTGAGCTTAGTTTTCGAGAAAACCGCCCGTCCCACATTACCCGCATATCCCACAATACCCGAAGTTAGTATGCTATGTACAGTATATCAATCTCATATTCGTACACCTGATGTGGTAATATTTATTTAAGGAAAAATCCAAACAACTTGAACAAATACTGCAAAATTTTATTGATTTCAGTAGAAACACATTAAAATGAAAAAATTAACTTCAATTAATTCAAATATTTCAAAAAAAAGTGTTAAAATTTTTTCATAAAAAACATAATATTAAGAAAAATATGGTCAGTTTCGTATTCGTACACTTTGATATTAAGTCAATTTGTTCACATTTTATCTAAAAACTAATACTTTGAATCAAAGTCTTTGTTAGCTAAGAGCTATTAAAGATGGCTGGGCATGGATTCGGCTAATATTTCTGTAATTTCAAGGGTAATTTTTACCCACTCTTCAATAAGCCTTTCTTTGAGATCATTTTTGTACCTTATACCAAATGTTCTTACTCTGTGGCCCAACTCGTCCCACAAATTCTTTACGGCATTAATATCCGATGACTGTGGAAGTGTTTCCAACACTTTTCGAGAGTGATAAAGAAGCCACATTCAAAATATATAAGCTTTATGTTTGGGGTCATTATGCTGGTAAAGGGTAAAATTGTTCCAGAGCCCCTTTTGAACAGCACTTTTCTTCAGATTTGGCTTAGATATCTCAATATATTGCTTATAGTCCATTTATTCGTTAAATTATATGCGGTCATCCCACTCTAGCCGCGGAAAAACACTCCCACAGCATTACCGAACCATCATCATGTTTGACTGTCCGCCTTGGTATGTGGAAGATATCCGGTAGTTGTTTTTCGGCAAACCATTTGTTCGCCATCCGACCCATAATCATTAAATTTAGACTCGTCTGTAAATACTACTGTGTTTCAAAAATCGAAATCTTTGAATTGGTGTTGTTAAGTGAATTCTAATCTCTTGCTTCTGTTCATTAAACTATTGACAGGTTTCTTACACATAACTCTTCAATTGTACCCTTGTTTTCGGATGCAATTTCTTGGCATTTCTGTTCAGAAACCTTTATTAAAAGTTCGACAAAGTTTTCTGCCAGTTTTGATGCACTATATGTAGGTTTTTTTCGAATTTGCCTTATAAATATTCTCATGTCATGTGCACTTAATACATTTTTAGATGTATTTTATGGTTTATTTTCGATGTGGTTTTCATGTTTCAACCGAATAATGATTGTTTGGATGGTTGATCTTGGCCGACCTACCAAACTTGATATCACATTATAAGATTTTCCTGCTCCGTTATATCTGATTATCTGTTCCCCTAGTTAATTTGATATCTCACTTTACATTCTACCCATTTTTCCAAGAAATTTCGAATAACCTTACAAAGTAACTTTTTTTTCATTATTTCACCTTGAAAAATAATAATTCAATGCAAAAAACAACTTTTACAAGGAACAGATTAGTAATTTTTATTTTTTTGTGAATAAACGATCGGTGTACGAATACGAAATTGAGCTCCTTTTTGTCTATTTTTTTACTATGATCTATTTCAAAACCAAAGGGAATGTTAACTAATGTCAAAACTAAATGGAATGCAATTGTTCAATATCCAGTAAAAATGCTATACTATATTTAACTTAATATCTCAAGACGTTTTTGATCAGGAATTCAATGTTTTTCTTAATAGCTGGTGTACGAATATGAGATTGATACACTGTATGTATGTGAGGTGTCCAAGATTTTTTAAGTGTTGGCAAATAATAACACAAGTTAGTTAATACGTATAATTAAAAACGTCACGATAAGGAATTGTTTCCTTGATATGTGTTTTAAGTTGATGGACGCTTCTGTCAATTTGTCCTATCTATAGGCATCCAAAGCCAAACCAGTATTATGTATTTCTATTGCTTTACCTATTGCTCACAGATTTTTGGATTTACTTCTACTCGTAGATTTTTATTTTGTTCAAGAATTAACTTTAAGCACTTTGTAAAGCGGCCCATACACGCAATAATTGTGTGCACACCAGTGTCGGTGCACAGAAATTTTTCCAGTGTATGGGCTGGTGTGCGCACTAAAATGAAAAATTTTTCATTTTTGGTGTCGGCGTTTCGATCGATGTGATGTTTTTTTTTTTTATTTTTTCTGGTTGCGCCAAGGGATGTGTAATCATCGAAAGATACCAGTAGCCCGGGCTACTAGCATGCACGATTTGTAGACCTGGTTGCTCGATTACAGGAATACGCCTACGTACTAACCCAAACCCTCCACTCTTCGCCCACTCTCCCCGTGGGACTGCCGTTAGATATTACTTCGCGGGGCTGGTAAGCAATCTATGCTATATCTCCTATATTTGTTCATCGGCACGTCCTATTTTTTCTATTCTTCGCAGCCCGTTTTGCACATTTGTTATGAATGTGCAGATCTCCAACCAATTTTCTTCTGACCGCAGCATTGGTCTATTATTGTCTGTGGACTTCGTATGTCAGTTCTCCATCCCAGAAAGCGTATGCAGTGGAATACTGCGTACTCTCCTTCCTGGCTGGGTAAAGTTGGATCGATGTGATGTGTAAGGGGATGCGCGTGCACATTTGCTATTCAGTTGCAGCCGAATCGTTGTTTAATAAAGATCTCACGTCTCCCATTTGCTGTTTTAGAATGTCAATCCGTGATCGCGAATTTTGGCGCAACTTCATTGACTTATTAAAAGAGAAAATAAAATGCAAAAGAACAGAGATAAAAAGAAAAAAGCGTGGGAAAAGCTATTAACTAAATACAAAGAAAAATTATTTTTTTTTTCTTTTCATTTTTTGTCACACAGCAAGTGACTACAACTAAACCGCAAACCTCTTCGTCGATGGTCTTTCCGCTTAGAACACTTGTGTACAACTGAAGTGTGTACCTACTGTATGTTGACAAGTTAAGGCTGAACTATAATAGTCGAAAGCAATCGGAAGCTACTGTCAAAATCCTACGATATGTTTGCTTCCAAAATATCAATTGCTCAAGTTGCCCATAATAGGAGAATACGAACGGAAGCGATTGTGACTGGCGATTGTCAGATTCTAGTCGTGTTGCCCGTGATTTGTCTGTTGTTTTGTAAAATAACTAGTGAAATCGAAAAAAACTACTTCCTAACAAAATAAAAATGATCACTTTTTTCGTACATTAATTTATGTTTCAATTGAGAAAGCAAATCGTAGTCCTATGTACAAGCCATTTTTTAAAGTTCGATGTATGTACATATGTATATGTGTAATGTATTGTACTACATATGTACTTGCAAATGCATACATTACAGTATGTAAATGAAATCCAAGAACAATTATTCTTTAAAATGATAATGCTATTATTTGCAAATTGCAAATAAAACAAGATTTCTTTATTTCCGAAATTTCAATTTTAAATTTACCCAGCTGTTACAGTCAAATGTCAAATTTTCGTACGAAAGAACGAATTGATTCGCTCCTTTCGTAAGTTAGCAAAAGTAGACGAACACAATACAAATTCCTTGTGTTCGCACAGTTTCGTACGTGGTCATACGAACCCATTCGACTATTACAGTTCAGCCTGAAGTATTTTTGTTCGGATTTTTTTTTAAAACTGTTGTTTGTGTTCGAAGTGAAGAGTGTAGAATACAACATGGTGACTGGTTTTAATGTCCCAATATTGTTAACACTACTACACCCTTTTTTTCACCTAAAGGAGAGGTTGGGGACGGTTGAATCAATTTTTCTGATTACGGTTGAAACAATTGTTAGCGATCTGGGAACGTCGAGCCGTTGACGAATTCGTGGACGAAGCTAAAGGAACCGATAAGAAGAAAGATGAAAAGAAGAATGGCGAAGTTGAATTTTGAAATCGAGACGGGGCAGTTGCAGTCTTGTTCGCGGAGATTGATTTTTCTTTTTTTTGATTAATTTAAAAACTGATATTGATTGTTTGCTAAACTAATGAAGTTTCGACTTTAAAAATTAAAATAAATACAATTATTCTTGGAAGTTGTCTAAAGGCAGTGGATACAAATATAATTAAATATCGCTAATACAATATGTCGATTTTCGCATGAAAATTTATTAAAAGAATTAAAGCTTAGCAGTGCAGAAGATTACAGAAACTTTTTGAGGATGGACTGTAACACATATGAAGTATTATTAAATTTTCTTATACCACTAATTATTAAAACAAATACGCAAATGAGAGATGCGATTACTCCCATGGAATGCCTCTCTTTGACATTGGACTTTTTTACATCCGGCAATTCGTTTGCGGACTTGAAATTCTTATCCGCTGTCTCCTCAATGTATCGGAAAAATCATCATAGAAACATCAGAAGCAATAATTGAAGTCTTAAAAAATCAAATAAAGGTAACATACAAACTTTAATTTAAATAATTAATTTATTTTGATTAATTTATATTTGATTGATATGTTACAATATAAAAAAAACTATGTATATCCGATTTACATTATATATATATAATAAAGTTTTAGGATTAAAAAATGTAATCAGGGTCTTGAGGCAATTCATCATCATCAATGCATTCGTACAATGTTCGGATGCTTCCTTATTTGATATACTTCGTGGTTGATGTTGATAGCATTGACGTTTGCGGTTGGATGTTGAGGGAATATAAGTAATATTGGTGGTCAGAAGGGTTTTAGGTCGAGTACTATATCGAGTACTCGATATAAAATATTCCTTATTTCGTGAAGTATACGAATAAAAGAAGATTCGTGACAAAGTTGTCCAAACCTGCCTTTGTACAAAATTTCGTCTATAGCTTTCTTAGCGTAAATTTGCTGAGACTCCGAAAGCTTCATGAATTCTGCAGCCCAACTCTTACTACATATATATCTCAGCACCGTTCTTATTACCCTCAATAGATACTACCACTCGCTCCAAAAATGCGTTTCTTTGGTTTTTCGTTTTCGTTGTTGAGAAATATCACTTAAGTAGTCAGTCTAAAAAGAAAAAAAATAGAAAAATTGATAAGCACTCCTATTTTATTATAATAAGGCTTTGAATAAATATACAAATAACTATTCATAGTAAAATAACACCGATTCTTAACTTATCTGTCTATTATTTTAGCTTCTAAGAACTGACGACCAGTGGAAATCGGTGGCGAACGATTTTAAGAAAAAATTAAATTTTCCTAATTGTGTAGGAGCAAACATGTCCATATTAGAAAGCCATCTGCATCAGGATCCTACTATTTTAATTAAAAAAATCATTTAGCGTCGTCCTATTTGCAATTGTAAATGCTAACTAAGACTTTATAATTGTGGATGTTGGTATCACTGGTAGATCTGGCGACGCTTGTATTTTAAAAATTCCAAGTTCTATGAAAAATTTAAAGATGGCAGCTTGAATATTCCAAATAAAGAAAGGCTACCAGGAAGCAATGAAGCTCTGCCTTTTGTATTTCTTGGAGATGATGCTTTCCGCTGAAGGAAAACCTAATAAAAGCAAACTCTGAAACATCAATTACACGTTAGGAAGAAATATTTAATTATAGGATGTCTAGAGCTCGACGTATTGTGGAACATGCATTTGGAATTTTAGTTCAACGTTTTCGACTTTTTTCAACAACAATAAATCTACATAAAAAAAAAGTTGCTATTATCGTGTTAGCCTTTTTTTACCTACCTTATCATGGCCCTATGGCGCTATGGTGCTTCACAATACATGAGGCAATTGTGGTTATGCTCATAGCAGTTCGAAACGAGAATTCGGAACAGACGTTGAACTAAATAGTTCCGCTAAATTACGGATTTAGCTAAATAAATGATCAGCGCCACTAGCAGAATCGATTGAGCCATGTCCGTCCGGCTGTCTGTATATCACCAGGGTTTTTGTGACTTAAATTTTGAACTAAATTAAAGAAACTCGAAAAATGTTATGTAAATATATAAACATTCACCTTATCTAAAAATCAGCCCATTCAATATACATATGTACCACATGTTTTTGGGGTGTTCTTTTAATGGAAAAATAACAGAAACCGTCGTTTTCAAATGTTCACAACAGAATGTAACCTGCATGTGCTGGCGTCATAATCACAACACACTACACAAGATGAGTGTGCATAACTAGGGTCACGACACACCACACGAGACAAGTGTGGTTCTAGCGTAAATTTGGTTCTAGCTCCTAAATACTACAACGTTACCGCGGGAGTCCCCCAGGGTAATGTATGACAGAGTTCTGCGATTAACGCTGCCACAAGGAGTTAAGGTCACCGGCTTTGCTGACGATATCGCCATAGTTACCGTAGCTTAACATATCCACGAGGTAGAGTCCGCTACCGGCGAAGCGATCGCTAGGATCAAAACTTGGCTAGAGTCTGCCGACCTAGAGTTACCCGACTACAAGACGGAGGCCGTCTTAATAACAAGCTGAAAGACTGTGGAATACGCAAGCTTCCGGGTTGGAAGCCAATCAATCAGGTCTAAAGAGGCGCTAAAATACCTCGGGGTAATGCTCGACAACCGACTTAATTTCAAAACCCACGTCGAGTACTGCAGTAAAAAGTCGTCAAATATGCAGGCAGCGCTCTCCGGGATGCTGTCAAACATATGATCCCTATCGATATTCTCGCCAACGAGATGCAAAGGGTCTACCTCAGGCGTACGACAGACCAAGAAGAGACCGACGTTATCAGAAGGATAAAAACAGAAGAAAGGGCAACACATATAGCGCTGTGGCAAACAAGATGGGACACCACGACAAAAGGCAGATGGACCCACAACCTAATTCCCACAATCGAGGTCTGGACAATAAGAGCACATGGGGATTGCAACTTCCAGCTTACGCAACGGCGGCTATCGAAAATATCTTCACAGATTTGGACACGATAGCTCGCCTCTCTGCGCAGAATGCCCAGAGGAGGAAGAAGAGGCGGAGCACGCAATGTTCCACTGTAGTCGCTTCGCAGAAACAAGAATGGACCTACCGACAACGGAGCTTCTAGTCAACCACATGATAAGGTCAGGGGACCACTGGTTGCAGATCTGCTCTTTCATAATGAGCACACAGAACGAGCTAAGAAGACTCGAAAGATTAAGAAAGATAAACGGCAGACACAGTGCACATAGCATAAGATGCTAACCAGCCCCGCAAGGTAATACCTAACGGCAGTTCCGCGGGGAGAATGCTTGAAGTATGCTGGGTGTGGATTAGTACGTAGGCGTACTCCCGGCATGGAATATTTGGGTGTACGAATCGTGCATGCTAATAGCCCGGGCTACTAGCATCTTTGGAAGATTACCACATCCATTGGCGCAACCAAAATCAAAAAAAAAAAAAGTGTGGTTCTAGCTACATGACGTCACAGAAAATTCAATATGGCAGACGCCAACTAAAAACGGTCAACCCCCCTATAACGCGGTAGCTAGGTTCTCAAGAGCGCGTTAAGCTGGCTTTATACTTTCATTCTTCATTTAGTGTTCGTCGTACGTTGTACGTTGCTCGGTTTTCGAGCATCGGACAACGAAGAAGCATTTACTTTTTTGTTTGATTTTAACCTGGGATTGGCACGACCCACCGTCTGCAAAATTGTTAAGGAAGTCTGTAATGTTTTAGAGACCGAGCTATGCCCCAAGTGGATTTCTTGGATTAAATCGGAGCAGGAGAAAGAAGAAGCAAAGCTATTCTTTTTTGTGCATGGTGGTTTCCCAGGAGTCATCGGTTGCATAGATGGTACTCACGTATCGATAATAACGCCACGCAACGAGCAACAACATCTGTTCTTAAATAGAAAGGGCTTTTATAGTCTTAACGTTATGATCGGAAGTGTTTTTTTTTTGTTTATGAAAATGGTTTAAAAAAAAATTAAAATTTAAGGTGTGTGACCATTAGATGAGGATACGAGTCGTAGATGCTAGATTTCCTGGAAGTTGCCATGACGCACACATTTGGTATCTTAGTGATATACGGCGAATGATGCGCGACAAATATGAAAATGGGGAAAGACGTACATAGCTACTCGGTATGATACATCCTATATTTTATATTATGAAATGCTGATTTTATTTTGTTTCAGGCGACGCAGGCTACTTCCTTGAACCATATATTATAACACCTTTCCGATCGGCTGTAAGTAGAAGCTCTGAATATTTCCATAAATGATGGCATCGAAATACCTGTAGAATTTGAAGAAAAAAACTTAAATTCAATACACGAGGAAACTTCTGAAAATCAAACAGCAGTTAACATAAGGAATGAAATTGTTGAAAATTTTGTTTTACTATGAACATTTATTTCGAATTCATTTTTTAAATAAAATTACATAAACAAAAATAAAATAAAATAATCAGATAGAGTACTTCAATTTTGGGACTAATTGGAATTTTTAAAAAGTCTTTTTTCTAATTGTGTCTATTAGGTACTATCAAAAGGGCTCATCTCCGCTTTTCATAAAAAAAAAGTTAGAAATGTCAGTCATTTCTGCATATAAATGTCTATACACCTATTTGTATTTGAAAGAACAAACGGTTTCATTTCACACTGAATTGGCCAATGGAAAACAACTATTACTTTCAAACCGGTATCTTTTCCATGATGATGTATGTATCAAAGGGTAACATTTCCCATAAACAAATTTATTAGTAGGTACCAAAAGAATTCATTTCCTTTAAAAAAAAATGTTTGTTCGTATCAAAAATGGCTCAATTCCATTTCGACGGTAAAGGTAAAATTTAAATTAACAAGCTACTGAGCTGATAATTGTTTGTTTTAATGTTTATGTCTTTAAGTTTTTAATAAAATGTTATAAAACTATACACAATGTTGTAATAATTTATCAGAAAGGCACTTTTCCCAAAGTTTACTTTCAAAACTTCGCGTTTCCACTTGTAATTTTCAAAAGGGTTCATTTCCAAAGTTTAAGTTGTTACAATTAACTAGATAAGTGTAATATATATATTTTTATCTCAATATTAGTTCGGCGATAGCAGTATGCAAAACATATAAACATTTTGCTTTGACCCGCTCAACGGTTTAGACACAATACGTTTTCCGCGTTTTTCTCAGTTCCATTTAACATGCCAATGCGATCTTTTGATACTAATAGACACAATTATAAGGTTCTTTAAAATTATTTTCTGTATCCTTTCTTTTATTCCACCTTTCGCGTTTGCATCTCCAAGATTCAAGTCCATTCTTATCAGGTAATTTTTTTCTGCCTTTCGTTTCTCTTGTTTTTTGAAAACACATAACATATCCTCTTCTACACGAAGTCTTTTTTTGTTTATTCTCGTAGACAGTGTTCGATGTTACTAAGCTGATCAGTAATTTCTTTTAAGTGCTTGTCCTGGGATTATAATTATCTTTCCAACAACTGCTCTTTAGTTTTCACTTTTTTTCTTGGCGTAGAGTGAACCGGATGAAGTTCTGAGATGGAACGTGAGGCTGATGGTAATTCTGCCATCGACGTTTGCTGATTTGGGGTTAAAGGAGTCAAAGCTTGATCTTCAGACAAAATGACTTGGATTACCGAATGAATGACCTTCAGGCTGAACCACATCATTCACCGATAGCATAGCCACCACAACCTCCTCCACAGCAAAAAAAGCTTCTTGACCAAATGGACCATCCCCAGTCACTTGTTTTTTCATTTTATTTCTGACCACCTTCTTTTTTGTTTTGTATTTGAAGTCACTCCACACCTTTGTTCAAAACTACATTTAGATTTTCAGTTTCAACTTTATTAACAACTTCATACAAACCTTTTGACAACCGTCACCGTTTCTTGAAGGAGGACCTAAACTATTTAATTTAGTAGCGAGCGAACTCCACTCATTCTTCACATCAATTTTAGGTACTGATTTCACAAAGCCTTTTGCAAGGTGAGGCTTTTCTTGCATGAATGCAATCAAAACTTCAAACTGCCTTTTATTGGTTATTTTCATCATCAAAGTTGCCTGATTTTTATTTTTTTGACCACAAATTAACTCCTTATCAACATTTACACCTTCAATAAAAAAAAAATTATATAAGACATATACGTTTTTGCTATCGACTCGAAATTACATTTACCTAACCGTTATACGCCAAACAGAATCACAGCAAGTCGAAAATATTTTATAACCTACTACAATATTCAAATCCGCCAAATGGAATGTGCTATGTTTCGAGTCGGTCGGAATCAAGTCGATTAATTATTAGTCAAAACCGACAAATGTAATTGGGGTGATTATTGGTAGCGGCGGCGCTTTTAATCTCTCAAAACCAGCGCCCGATTTTTTTGAAGCAATAATCCGGAAATTATGGAATCATTTTTTTTCAACACCATTTCCTTAGTATTGTTTGGTACTGATTCTTTTAATCTATCAACTAATACTCTATGTACGCCTTCCTCTTTTCATCGCGGTGACTATATTTTTTGGACTTTCTTCCCCGTAAACATGGAAACCTTTTATATAATTCTACTAGCTGACCCGTGCTCGTCTTGCTTCGCCCACCATCAACTTGGGAAAACAAATTACTATTTTCTTCTAATACATTAATTTCTATGGTATATGTTGTTGCCCGCCCGGCATGCCCGTGCACTTTTTTAAAATTTGAATTTGCTTTTACAATCATATTTATCGTAGTAGGCCGGGCACAAAACATCATGGAATGCTATTTCAGTTAATACGCAGAAATTCAAATGTGCCACATACACACTATGACGTCACCCACCAGAAAATTTTACTTTTTCATTGTTAATATGTATTGTTAATTCATTTAGGTATAACTAGCTGACCCGTGCTCGCCTCGGTTCGCCCACCTATTTCCTCAAGAGCGATTTAAATGATGTTTTAGATATTCTAAAATCTAAATGATTCTTCAAAGCTGAAGTGTTAAGAAAATATGTTCTTTAACTTTCTAATATACCAAGAAATCGGAAGCTTTAATAGACTAGTACGATCACAAAAATATTCTGCGGGTCATGCTAAAGTATCCACAATAACAAAAAATTTTATTAATGAACTACCTGAACTCGTGCCCGCCTTGCTTCGCATTTAGTACGAATAATTTTTTTTTAATAATTGCATTTTATCAATGTCGTTTCAATGTGTTTCAGTCCCTTAGTGCAGATTCCATAGTTCTCCAAAACCAACATGCTCTAAAATGTTATAAAACATAATCTGCTATAAATAATTGATAATTGCTATATTTTATTACGCAAATAATTTTTTTTTTACAAAGTCTGAGGTTGCGTTGCCTGGTGCATAAACAAATACATTTTTACCTTCGCTGACATAGGAAAGAGACACGTATAATTGACCGTGTGAGAAGCAGCCAGTAGTGAGGTCCATGCCCGCGGTACAGTGTTCGTCCCTGCGCCTTATTTATGCGAAAGTGTACACGCTTAAACTGGAACGAAAAAATGTTAGGTATGGTCGGAATTCGAGGGATAAATATATGTTCACCGGCACCACAGCCCGTCACTACTTTCGCTTCCACCAGATTTTATTGCAGAGTTGTTACTCTAAATCTGGAGCCGTTACGTAACTTAGGTGGGCTCAATTTTTTTAGAAGAATAATAGGTACACGTAAATAGTAAGATGACTTTAAACGCACACATAAAGAAAATTTCAGATATCTGTGGCATTTTATACAAAGCCTTTCTACGCAGTTGGTACAGTGTGTGGCCGAATATCAATTTAGTTGTAAGGTCAATGGACAATTGAATTGAATTGTGTGTGGGCTACTTTAACAGTGGTTTCCTTAGCTTTACGCCCCCATTTTACTTGTTTACTTAACGTATAAATTCAAAAAACCCAAACTGATCCAAATTTTGGAAGCAACTAGTCATACAAGTAAAAAGAATACGAATGTACCAAATTCTAACAGGATTAGAAACATTTTTTGGTTCCTTCGACAAAAGAGAAAGACAAGTGCGAATACTTTGTGAAGAGAAAATAAATTCAATTTCTTTGCCCTGTAACTTTGCTCATTGAAATTATTTTCCCAAATTTTTTTTGGAAAGTTTGGACGATTAATTCACAATAACGAACTGAATACAAAAAACGTAATTGGGAATGCCATAATTGAGATATTTGGTGGGATAAGCGAATGAAAAGAAATTACGAATACTTTCGTAATCTTAAGCACTTAAAAATTAAGCAAATTCTGTTCATTTTCGTGTATTTTTGCGCTCGCTTAGTTCGTCGTTTTATTAAGAAATCTATTCACATACACAAAAAATACGAGCCAAATAAGCTCAATGAATACAATGAAAAACAAAAGAAATAAAAAATCACCTGATGTAATGTTTTGGCAGCACTTTTTCCTTGCATTGAAGAAATACTCTGGCAAGTCCAGTGATGAACTAAAACCAGCTCCCAAATTAAGCACAGTGCAGCAAAATCAAGCGCACCAGGGTACCCGAGCGCGAATACCGAACACACTTTATAATTTGTACTCTTTTTTTATACAAAGAAAGAAAAGTCCACGTGCGTCGCCTCCTCGAGGGATTTTTCGGTGATTCTACGGTTTCCGACGCGTCAGGATTTGAAAGCTTCTTATGGATCTCAACGGAATAAACATAAAATAGCTGTTTTTTTTTTGCAGGCGTATATACGCATATTTTGCAAATTTACATGTAAAATAGTATAGTATCCCCGCTTAGCTAAGCGGATTTCAAAACAATGATACCAAATCCAAGGTTCTTCTTTTGCGATGATAAATTCATTCTTTTGACAACCGAAGAAACCCAAACGACCATATGGCCCAAAAAGAGTGTGCACACGATATGAACGCGACGTGAGCAGACGTATGTTCACGAAGTGTTCAAATGTGAGCATATGCTTTGTGAACATACGTATGAATACAAAAATATGGTGTGCACACGATATGTTCACGTTTGGGACAAAATTTTACTCAGATATGCTTACAAATTTGCTCAGTGAACATATCGTCTGCACGTAGCTACAATAAAAAAATAAAACACAATATGCCATTATTTATATATGTATTTTTATTTCACTAATTTACTTATAGTTTAGAAAGTATAATACATTATAAGAAAACAATCGCATCCTAGCCGATATTCAAAAAAGACATGCGAAATGATTGTTCAACAAGATTTTGAGAGATATTTTGTTCAAAGCATATATAAACTTCCTTTAATGGAAATGAAAATAAACGCCCTATTATAACAATGCTCTCTTTGTTTCCCGAGCTATTAACTATATCAACTGTAATACTGTGCTCCTTCACTGCCATAACATTTTTATTCGAACTTGAAGCAATATCTTGCATTTTTTTCGAGTTGGTATTAAGTTGTAATATCTCGTGTATAATAATAATGTTTTCCCTTATAACAGCTAACTCTAAATCTGAACACATTGGTTTAAACGGGAGTAGAATTGTGCCATCAGAAAAATTTAAATGAAGAAAATATTTTAAATCATTTGACCATCCTGCAGTCAGGTTAAAAGGAATTATACTTCTGACTTCATTCAAAAGAGGTTCGACGTAATGACAGTTCTGTTCTAATTCTCTGCATTCATTTTTATTAGGAAATACTTGCCAATCGAGTGTATTCTCTGATTCACTGTTCTTTTTGCATCCTTCTTCGCTTTGTGAAAGGCTGATTGGAGAATTGCAGAGTGAAGTATTAATATCGATGTTTTCTGGGGAATTATCTTTTTGATGCAGAAATCGAAATTTATATGGCATATGGGTATTTGATTTGTTAGAGTTTATAGATGGCCGTTTATTCGAATCAACCCAAAATTGTGCAATAGAGTCTATACCACATGAAGTGAGGTAAGTGACGGTATCGGTTATTTCTTCCATGTACGGAATACAAGATACTCTGGGCTTTGTAAGCGGAGTACTTTTCAGGACTACAACTAATAATAAAGAGTTCTGAATGCATATTGCTAAGAAATGCTTACTTATGGTATCTAACTGTTCCACATTCTCCCATATATACATTTCATTGATATTTATGTTCACTACAAATTCTAGAATGCCCCGTTGACGAAGAAAACATTCAAGATTTATTTTAAAGCCAACTGGCAAATTTGATGCTATTAAGTAATTTTTATAATAAAGTGCACTGCCGCAAACAATTAGATCTCTTAAGTTTTCCTCTGATTCATTCCACTTTTTGCAGTCCATAGATTCCAATTCACTTAATGCGTCGTAGATTCTAAGTTGTGCTTCTTTAGGTAAAGACAAATAAAGTGATGAATTTAAACACGATGACAGGTTTAAATTATAGCTATAATGGTTTCTATTATTTTCTATATTAATTGTCATAATATCACATACGTGAGTCAAGTATTGTTTTATTTTCAAAGCATTCAACTCTGATATATTAAATTTAAGGAAACTTATAAAGTCAGTACCATATGATTTGGCAGCCATTTTACTTTGATGGTGTGCAGAGAATGCGCAAACAACTAATTTACTATCTATGTGACCATAAATAATGTAATACTTTGTGCACTCTACAATTATTGTGCTCTGAGTTGACTTTGTTTTGAAGTCGTTATTTACAACAGAATCTAATGTAAGAAAACTACCCCTACTTTTATATAAAAAATTACTTGGAATATAAGGGTAGTAGAAAATGCATTCAGTACTATCAGATTTAAAATGTTCACGACTTATTATTAACGTTAAGAAAACTGAGCCCTTCTGTTCTAATAAGCTACTTTTACATTGAAATAAGCGTTTGTATGCATAAGCAAAGTCATTATAGTTATTTATTTCTCGAAAGACAGTTTCCTCCCGCGTCTTATGATATGATCCTTTGAATACTAACTTGACTTTCGTTGATTTAGTGTATTGCAGGAGAAGCTTTTCAACATTTCCAGCTCTAACTTCAATATTCTCGAGAGATTTAAACCAATCTCCTACCTTTATGTAAGGATATTTTAGCTTGATAGAATGATCAATAATATTGGCAACCATTAAGCATTCAATGTTGTCAGAGAAAGGAATTACTTCAAAGCCAAGCATAGATTCAACAATCGATGATCTTCGGCCAAATCTGTAGCGATGTAAGGAACTCACTATTAAATCAACTTCTTTTACAGCTGCGTTTTTTACTGCTGCTAAGTTGAAGGCACCTTCTGGGTTCTGATCACTATCTCTGTTTTTGTGCATGTATTTAGCATAAAACAAAATTCCATTATTTGATATTGTACGCTCCCAATTTGCTTGAACGCTATAATCGGTATATGAATCCGATGAGGAAACAGATATAAATTTGCAATGTTTATACCCATTGCTTTCTATCTTGCCATTCTTCGCCATCGTACTATCACTATGCTATCCACTTCGCTCTAAAATAGAAATAATAATTGTTATTCGGCATGAGTACCTACCATAATTTTTTTTATTTTTAACCGTTTTTAAGCTAATAAAATGATGCAAAATGGAACGAGTGTATTTATTTGTGTTTTGCGTACCTTTTTTTTTTATAAATTTCAGTCAATTTTAGTCTTTTTTCGATAAAAATACTTTTCAATTCAAAAGTTTCAATTTATTTGACAGGTCATTTTAAATAACAGCTGTTAAATGGATGTGGCCAGTGCCAATAAAATGGCAGTGCCACCTGGCAGCAAATCGGAGAAAAATGGATATTTGTAATAGAATATTTAACAGGTAGTATAAGCAGATAGTAGAATTTTACTTCATTTAGTTATTATAAGATATTTTTATATTAAAAAATGATTACCAAAATAGTGTAATGTCGTTTTCAATCAATAAAAGAAGAATATTTTAAGAAGAAAAGAATCAATACATCATATTTGGGAGTTTTTTTTTCTCTCTTTTCAGTGGAAAACGACCAAAATAACTTTACTCCTAGATGTAGTAATTGAAGAAATAATTTTGGGCTGGATGTTGAATTGAAGTATGTTAGTCGCAATCCACTCGTTGACTCATGCCTCATGAGTCGCGACTCACACGAGTACGAAAGAGAAGAACGATGAGATGGAAAACAAGTTGACCGGTGAGTCGCGGACAGAATTTTCCGTGACTCTTTTTGACGTTTCTCTTTTTCTTGTTCGTTATTTTGCTATTTCGCTTCATTTCTTTTCGTTGCGCGTAGAGCTCAATTATTTTGAAAATTGCGAAAGAATTTAATTTGACGAACAAAAATTTATGTTTTAAATAATTATGTATTATATGAAATACATCCAAATTTGTATAACCCAGTACATAGCCTCCAAATCTACTATTTTAGGAAAAATAAAAAAGTGTAAGCAATATTTCTTCATAGAAACTAATAAATACAGAGCTGTAACCATTTGAAAAGCAAAAGAAAAAATAAAATAGAACTGTCAAATTACGAAAACAGAAATTATAAAAGAGTCGTGACTCAAAAGTCAAAGTGTGGATGCCAGCGCCTCACCAAATGACAGTTGAAAACAGAAAACAGAAAAGAGTCGCGACTCATGAGTCAACGTGTGGATTGCGACTTATATTTTCTGTTTTCAATTGTCATTCGGTGAAGCGCTTGCATCCACACGTTGACTTTTGAGTCACGACTCTTTTATAATTTCTGTTTTCGCAATTTGACAATTCTCTTTTATTTTTTCTTTCGCTTTTCAAATGGTTACAGCTCTGTATTTATTAGTTTCTATGAAGAAATATTGCTTACATTTTTTAGTTTTTCTAGAATAGTAGTTTTGGAGGCTATGTCCTAGGTGTTATACAATGAAATGAAGCGAAATAACGAACAAGAAAAAGAGAAACGTCAAAAAGAGTCACGGAAAATTATGTCCGCGACTCACCGGGCAACTTGTTTTCTCTTTCGTACTCGTGTGAGTCGCGACTCATGAGTCATGGGTCAACGTGTGGATTGCGACTAACATACTTCAATTCAACATCCGGCCCGAAATTATTTCTTCAATTACTACATCTAGGAGTAAAGTTATTTTGGTCGTTTTCCACTGAAAAGAGAGAAAAAAAACTCCCAAATATGATGTATTGATTCTTTCATTCTTAAAACATTCTTCTTTTATTGATTGAAAACGACATTAAACTATTTTGGTAATCATTTTTTAATATAAAAATATTTTATAATAACTAAATGAAGTAAAATTCTACTACCTGCTTATACTACCTGCTAAATATTCTATTAAAAATTTCCATTTTTCTCCTATTTGCTGCCAGATGGCACTGCCATTTTATTGCCACTGGCCACATCCATTTAACAGCTGTTATTTAAAATGACCTGTCAAATAAATTGACACTTTTTTGAATTGAAAAGTATTTTTATCGAAAAAAGACTAAAATTGACTGAAATTTATAAAAAAAGGTACGCAAAACTACAAATAAATACACTCGTTGCAATTTCGAGTAGCTGCCGCATTGGATGTCCCCCACGCCCCACCATCAGTTCACGATGAAACTGCTTAGGGAGCACGCGTTGTGTTTTTTTTTTTACTAACCCGGTGCGTGAGACCGTGTATGTAAGTAAAATAATCAAGAATTAATTTTTTATTCGCGTATTTTACCTAGTTTATTATTTTTTTTATTGTTTTATTGTGTTAAATACATGTATATGGAAAAACAAACAGATAAACCAAGTACTCTTGCCATAAATGTCAACAATATTTGTGGCTTGAACACGTAGTGTCCTATTGTAGCAGCTGTTTACCTGAAGAAATTAATATAGTTTTTGAGATGTACTTTTTTGTTATTTTTTGTTTGGAAGGATATCAGTTTTTGTTTATTTTGTGAAAGTTCCCCATGTCGAAAGCTTAAAAAACGTTATTTTCCTTTGTGAATATGTGTTTTTTTTATTTTTTTTGTTATTTTAAAAAATGTATTACTAAAAACATTGTTATTTTTAATGCTCTAATTAAAAAATTTTGTGAATTTTAATATTGAAATAAAAGAGGATATGCTGATTAAATATCTTTGTTTTATTATCAAAGAGCATATATTTAAAAATAAAGATGAACTAATTGTAACACGTTTCTACAGTTTAAAACCCCGGTGCGTGAGACCGGCGTCACCATTGATCAAAGTCAAATTTGCGTCACCAATGGCGGGTTAAAAACAGTTAAAAATAAAAAAAATGTATGCGCCAAACTTATCGTACTCATGCCACTGTTTCCTTTTATGTCAAATATCCTTATTTTTTTGCCAAATGCAAATAAGTTTCCTGAGCTTATAACTGCAAAACCTTTCTTTTGCACAGAGAAATTACCTTCAATCTACAATTGGCGATTTCGAAAAGAAAAAATAAATCTAGTAAATGTAAACCTTTATTTATCTCAACTTATCGAAAGATACTTTTGGTCCATTAGTAATTTGCGCACTTTCCAGTGTTCACCTTGTATTCGTTTTGTAATATTTTAAAATAAATAAGTATGTGTAATGACAGACAGACAGTTTCTTCTTTCACGATTTCTCTGCTCTTGAAATTCAGAAGTTGATATTTTCATTAAAATCAACGAATTCATCTTCACATGACTTAATTTCAAGTCGTATTCTCAAAAATATTTCTTTTTTAATTGCGGATGTTTTATGTTATATTTTCAATCTGAGCGTGAGTAAAGGCATCTTCCCGGCCTTGCTAAAAACTGCAATTGTAATTCCATTACATAAAAAAGGTGATACATTAGACTTGAACAACTATAGACCCATTTCCCTTTTGTCAGTGTTTTCTAAAGTTTTTGAGAAGGGTATGAAGGCAAGAATTATGCCATTTTTATCAAGCATCGGGTTTTTTAGTAATTTTCAATTTGGGTTTAGGAATGGTAAATCGACAGAAGATGCGTTATTAAAATTATGTAGTGACATTTATAACTCTATTAATGAATCACAAGCTCCAGCGGCGTTGTTTATCGACATAACAAAAGCCTTCGATATGGTTAACCACGAGTTGTTGCTAGATAAACTTTTAAAAGCAGGCTTTAGGGGCTTTGTTTATGACTGGTTTTGCTCCTACCTCTCCAATCGTAGTCAAATGACAAGAGTGAAAAATAATTTAAGTTCGATTTGCAAACTCAATATGGGTATTCCTCAAGGGTCCGTTTTAGGCCCTTTTCTTTTTTTGGTCTTTGTAAATTCCTTATTTTTGCAACCATTTAAAGGTAAAGTAACTGCATTTGCTGATGATACCGCCCTTTCCTACTCCAATGAAACCTATTTTGAGACATTTGCTGATATGAATCATGATTTGGAAATTCTTCGTCGTTGGTTTAGGTTGCATATGCTAATAATTAGCAGCAAAACTAAATTTATGCTTTTTAACCCATTGGGGATAGTTCCTGATGGCCTATCCTTAATGTACCATGCTCCTAGTTGCTCTAAATTCAAACTTTGTCCGCAAATATTTAGTTCCGAATTAAATTGTAGTGATGGCTGCTTTGAAATCGAATGCGTCGATTATTTTAAATACTTAGGCATTACATTAGATAAAAGGCTTAATTGGGTTGAGCACACGTCTAATTTTAAAAAATATCTCAACGCAGTGGTAAGGCAATTATACCATCTTAGTTTATACTGTCCTCCATCTGTTCTTAAGCTAACTTACAGTGGCCTACTACAATCTAAGCTTCAGTATGGAATTTGCTGCTGGGGTGGTACTCACTCCTACAAAATTAAACAGCTGCTCATTAAACAGAAACACTCTATTCGCATTATCTCAAAGGCAACACGTAGTTCACCCAGTTTTCCATTGTTTTGTAATTTAGGTATTCTTCCTGTAAGACATTTGTATTACTTCAATATTTTGAAATTGTTTTTCAAAAATACTGGTCATATAAACGTAAGAATGCAAGAAAACTACAGTTTGAGAGCAAACGCCCGTTATTTTGTGAGTGTGCCGAGAATTTTTAAATCACACTTTTGCTACTTTTACACTATAGCTGCGCCCCGTCTTTTTAATAAATTACCCGAAGACTCCAGAAGCGAGAGAATCGAATCAACATTTTTAAGAAAAATTAAACAGTGGTTATTCACTTTCAATCATTCAGAGATAGATCGTATCTTAAATCCCTTAATTTGATTTTGTTAGTTTATTTTGGTTAACTTCATTATAATCTTCTTGAATTATGAACTCTGATCTTTAAATGTTTCAAAGCTTTCACTGAATAGTTTAAATATTTAACTTTGATTATAAATCCCCACAAATTTTGTAAATTTGTTAGATACTTATTCTTTACTCAATGGTGCATTCGCCTCTTACTCTTTAGAATAACAGAATGTCCCTAACTATTTCATTTAAAATCTTTAATGTTAAATAATTGTTGTATTTGAATTATTGTTTTTAGCAGTTTTAAATATATTTTTTATATAATTATCTCTCATTATTATTGTTACTATAAGTGAATTTTAAATGAAATAAAGAAAAAAAATAAATAAAATAAAATAAATAAAATAATGTAGCCCTTATTCTACATTTTTTTCTTTCTAGCATCTGGCATGTCACTGGCTATGCAGTTGACAAGTAAACGTCTTTAAAATGCCCCAAAGAAATTGCTATAGTTTTATGGATATTAAAAACACTTTCAATTGATTGGTTGAAGAAAAATTTGATTCAAACAAACACTTCGACTTTTACTGAAATTGCTCTATTCAAAGGACAGTACCGCCATCTTCGTAAACATTTTACGTTTGAACATCGCATTAAGCATCTATATTTGTTTGGATAGTTACACCCTTTTTAAGGATTCTCCCAATTGCGTTCAAACAACTATATGAAAAAAAAATCTTAAGTGCCAATAAGAAAACAGAAAAGGTAAGCATAATCAGCTTTTGCTTAGTACTTTTCAGCTTAACATTTTTGCTTAAGATGATAATAGGGGACATTTAAAACTTGGAATATGAGTTATAAGACACATACGCCAACAGAGCTAATAATCTCCTTCGGGGAATCGATCCAGAGCTTAGGAGATTCACGCGTGGAGATGGCTCGATTTAAAGGAAATAACCGGCATCAAAACTTTCTGTATTTGTATGAATAGTTAAACGCTTTTAAATGATCTTCGCATATGAGCCCGACATAACTTACTGCATTCATCTTGCTACTGTAGATATGAAATGATAATGAACTATGAAAATCAAAACTTCGCAATTGGATTCAAACAACTATTCAAAAAAAAAAAACTATTTAAAAAAAAAAGGTAAGCATTATCATCGTTTGCTTAGTACTTTCCAGTTTAACACTTTTGTTATAGATGATAATCAGGGACAAAATGGAACAACAATAAAAAAAAACATGTGTAGATATCACTTCCGGTACATCGATCCCGAACTATGCAATGTGGGGATGGCTTATTACAAAATCTACTAAGATCCTGCGCCTATCTTGTATGGGAGCACGGTTCTTTGATTGCCTGGACGACCTGGCTAAGATACCGCTTACAGACCTAAAGAATTCATTAATAGATCGAAATGGTTTTGTTCATTGCATTCTTCCATGCACAACTAGGGTATTCACAATGGACCTTTACGGCCTCTGGGTGAAAATGCATTCAATGTAAACGAACCTCCTAACCTAACCTTACCTAAGATTCTGTGCTGTACGTAGACCTAGATTAGGTATCAGATTAGGAGTGTACAATCCAATGGAAAATCTCCGTTTATGAGTAAGTTAAAATACTTAGTAAAGTTTCAAAAATTTAAATTGCGAATTCTATTTAAGGATGCTTCCTTTGGCGATCAACAGAATAGAAAGCTCTTGCAACTCCTTTCCCACAAAAATTCAATACACGATTTACACTGCAGTACGGATACGCATATTTTACAATTGTCTGGTATGTCTTTTACAAACTTACTTTTTTGATCATCAAAATAGGCGATAAAACAATAATAGTACTTTAAGGCTTAAATGTAAGATTTATACTTATTTGCATCTATACATAAGTTAGGGTATAAATAATCTAATGATATGTACCTACATATTATCATATAGCAAACCTTTTGACACGACAAATTATGGATAAAGTTCACTTTACAGATTTATTTATCAATATTTGGCCACATAATATGTATGTTCGTAGAAGCGTTGGGTAAAATTAACCTGCTTAACCTTCCGATGACCACAGAGGTACTCTACCACCCCAGGCAATTTTATTTTCTGTAATTTTGATTTGGCTTCATTTCTCTTTTCTGCCGTTCTATTCCTGTCAATATATATTTTTTTTATAAATTTCGTTTTTTCTGTTTTTGTTTAAGTCTATGAATTGTTTTGATTGAAAAAAAATTAATGTTATCCTTTAAAGTTTAAAGTATTCTACCACCCCAGCCGGTATGTATATTTTAAAAGTGGTGTTATCGGAAGGTTAAAATATTTTGAAATGGAATTCATCAGTAAAATTAAATATACGCTATCTAATTTCAATTTTTTTTTTTAAACTTCTCTACGGAGAAAGAGTTACCTGAGATCCTGCACGTTTATTTTTAAGTTTAAAAAGAACGACTAAAGGCACTCCATTAGTTATGAAATGAGCTGCTTATATCTGTGAAGAGTATATCAGTTTAAGAATACATTTTCTTTTACTTTCTTCTCAAATAATGTTCGAAAATAATCACCGGAAGAATGCAAAATTGTTATGCGTTTTTCACTTCGAAAGATGATTCGTTAAATTGTTTTAAGCCACGATACTTAAGCCAGTTTTTTATTTCGGGTGTATCTATATCTATACTATACTAAATTTGTGCTTATTTAAAGTATAGATCGGTTATAACGATGTTGAAGGGACCTTACAATTTCATCGTTATAACCGGTTGTAAAAAAAAAAACAAAAATAAACACTTAAAAAATATCACTTCAAACGCTTAAGAAAATTGTCGAGGAAAACAATCGCTAATTTCCGATTGTTTTGTACATTTGTTTGTGTAAAATAATTTTTCTGAAAGAGTGTGCCAATGCTTGGATTCCAATATTTGAATTTGAATTTGAAGCCGGAATCAGGAGCATTAAACGGTTTAGTGTTGTCACTGCAGTAAGTGCTTCGTTTATAGATGGAACGTGCACTTATTCGGTCTTCTGATCTGCAGTCGAATTATCGAGGTCCTCGTCATCAGCAGTATTCAATTGAATACCTGACACAAAATTCTCATCTGTAAGAAACTGTACAGATATACTTTGAATTTGAATATGAATTTATATTGTTTAAACATATGTACTTCAGACGTTATCAACTCATTGTCAACATCTATCAATACGTCCCAATCTACTTCTATTTTTGCGAACATGATTCTGCCTCTTCGGATATACAACTTACCAATAGATAATAACACACTATCAATCACTTCAGATCCGTGACTCAAAACTTTGTGGACCGATGAAGGAACATTGTTCCACAGATATTTTGTTACTAGTAAATTAGGGCTCTAGACCAGTCTTTAAATGTATCCTTATTAAATTGTAGCCTGACGATAAATATTGCAAAATAATATTGCATCTGTCAATAAGATTTTGGTCGATTTGTGTAATTTCAGCTGAAACACTTGAATTTGCAAAAAAATGTTCTAGTTGGGTTGCCATCATTTGACGTGCCACTTCCACCAATTCTAGGCTTATCAGCATTCAAACCTAGTTTTTCCGTAAATAATACTTGAATCCACTTTTTTCTTTCGGCAAAAATAGCTTTATCTTCGCCTGATCTAATTTGCCACTTTTTAATGTTTATTCTATATGATAGGTGCAAAAGTATTTGAAGAAACGAATGGAGTGGTGATAAGCCGAATTGTTATCTTGTCTCATCTTTTGGTTTGCTTAAGCATTATTTTTCGTCAAATTTTAGCAAACGTACCTACATAACCGAGGTTAATATTTTGACTTTTATATGGAAAAATCCTAAATCTGTCCTATAACTTTCGCATTTTTTAGGAATACATACAGTCGTGCTTATATAATTAAGTCATAAAAACACGATCACACTATCACACTAGCACACGTGTACATACATGCATACGAAATTGTATATATGTATATAAACTATGTAAGATATGAACATTAAGTATGTACACATGTATATACAGATGTTTTTACATAATGAGTATGTTGCACATGTAGTTTTAGTTGGGTGATATCTGCAAGCTACATCTTCAAAATATTTGTGAATGAAAGGAAATAATTTGTTGTTTTTGTATTCCAGTATCTCCATGATCATACAAATAGATATCTATTTATTTATAGATTAATAAAAAAATATATTCTATTATGAAGACATGTGGAAAATTTCGCACTTCGTCTTTGTCAAACTATGCATCTGGTGAATCGGCTTCATTCACTGTATGCAACTCTTTCGTGTTGCTCTTTTAATTTTTTCTTGCTGATATAATAAGGCAAGCACCTTTTTTTTGCGACTTTGTAATGGTGGTGATCGGTATGGGGGAGCAGAGCTGATTATCTCGTAGAGATGGGATGAAAATCGTTGGGAAGGGATCTAAGGCATGGGATTGAGGAGCGGGAACGTGCAAAGGGGGGTTTTCCAGAGCTAAGGTGCGGGGTCGCATGCCTTGCATCTCACAGCTTAAGCTCGTCGGAGGGTGGGTTCTTGCATCCAAACTCTAGAAAAAATATCACCACGACACAAAGTATCTGCATGCTGAAAATATGTAAAAATCTCCGGGAGAAACGGTGTACAATTCTTCCGGGATGACGACAAAAAAAAAACCGTAAAGTGCGCTAGCACTACCTCGTGAGGAACCGATGATCGTCCTCTCAGCGGGTCGGTACTCTCTGTACCCTCCCTCCATGTGCAAATGGCCGCTGAAAAAAGATAAAGAACTCGCACCCTTTGATAGCCCTTAGGCTTTCCTACGAAAACTCAACCAATTGCCATCAAAATGAGACACTGCTTTACAATTCTTAAATTACCATCTTTATTCTTTTAAGTTCAAACGAAGGGAAATACTAGATTGTCGTAATGTTCCATTACCAAATAACAACTAATGCAATTAAATTACTCAAAAAAAAAAGAACCAAAGGAATTCGAATAGTATTAAATTCATATAATAAGATATATGTCAATATTAATTACTTACGTTAAAGTACTCGAATCATTTTGAATCAAGAAAAGAAAATTTAGCAGTCACTTTGCCTAATACCTTTGTATATACAAAGCCAATACACATTTATTATAAAAGTAAATCGAATAATATTAAGTTCCTTACAAGGCAAGCATCAATTTTAATTAAACAATCGCTAAGCCATTCGAATCCTCATAATTTAATAAGAAAGTTAATTAGTCACATGGACTAGTACATCATTTAGTATAAAAAAAGAAACAACAATTTATATAATTTCAGCGGCATTAAATAAGATAAGAATCAATATTAATTATTTACGTTAGGTTATACTAATCATCGTTGTGACGGCCGCTGTCTGGACGGGTACGTTGAATAAAATAATCCTTGTGGTGGTAAGTTTTGGAAGATTTTATTTCAGTTTTTTTCCCACGTCCTTTCTCAAGCGCCGTCACGTATGAAGTAAAATGGACGAAAAAAAGGGCAAAGCCGGAAATTTGTTGGCAGTGCTCTCAACTTGACAGATAGAGTAAATTCGTTTTTTGGTGCGTTCAGGCGCTTGAGCAAGGATGTGTTCACACAGTAAAGGTTTAGTACAATTTTCATAAACTCAGTATTCTTAAAATTGGCGACAACATCCCGGACCCCGTGAATCATCGGCATGGTGATTCACCAACGTCTAACTTGGCCAGCATACACGCCGCTCGCTTAAGTACCCCTGATCTCGTCAGCACTTCTGCAACCCTAACCTGGGAGTCTTTGCCAGGAAATACACGAATTACCTTTCCCATTGGCCATCTGGATCGGTGCACGCTGCTGTCACAAATCAGAACGATGTCATTCACTGCCAGAGGTTCAACTGGCTGATACCACTTCGTACGTCGGCATAGATCGGGTAGGTATTCTGACAACCATTTGTTCCAGAAGCGATGCTGCGCCTGCTGCACCTTACGCCACTGCTTTCGCGTTGCTTTCAAGTCTTCGGCCCTGGGGTGAGGTGTCTGCTGGGAGTTGGGTACACCTAAAAGAAAATGATTAGGAGTTAAGGGTTCATCGGTAGGTGCGTCTAGCGGAATATGAGTTAGAGGGCGAGAATTTACTATGTTCTCTGCTTCACACATTAAACTATACAGGCTGTGTTCCTGGAGGTTCTCGCGGTACAGGGCATGTCCCATGGCTCGTTTTACGCTACGCACTAAACGTTCCCAGCATCCGCCCGCATGAGGATTGATCGGACAATTAAAAATCCATTCGATGTTCGAGTTCGCGAGCGTTTCAGAGATCAGTCCGTGATCCCATTGATGGACCTGACGTTTAAGTTCTCTATCTGCTCCTACAAAGTTCGTGGCATTGTCTGAACGAATGCGCACCGGGGTCCCACGTCGGTTGATGAAGTTGCGGATGCTCATCAAACACGCATCCGTCGTGAGGTCCCTTACTATTTCCAAGTGCACGGCCCGAACTGTGAGACACGTGAACAACGCGATCCACCGCTTTTCGGTTCGCCTTCCAGTAACAATGAAGAACGGTCCCATGTAGTCTATCCCAACATACGAGAATGCTTTTACGAAGGGCGTCAGTCTGTCTTCAGGTAGTTGTCCCATGAGCGGGTTTTGAGGCTTAGCCCGCTGTTTTTTGCAAACCAGACATTCCTTTGATATTCTTCGCGCTACCGTTCGCAGGTGTGGTATCCAGAAGCGTCGTCTTATTTCGCTGATTATGGTTCCTTCGTTTTGATGTTTCCACATGTCATGGTAATACTTTACAATGAGATCAGTGACTTGGTGCTTCTGCGGCATCATTATGGGATTGCGAGTGCAGGCGGGAACAGCCAGAGCAAAATTTATTCGGCCAGGAATTCAGGTCCGCTAAGCCAGAATGATTCACGCTTTCCTTCCATAAGACGCGTACCGAAGTCTGCTGGGTTCAGAGCACTTGGGAGCCACCTCCATTCCTCGATCCTACTGATGCCCAAAATCTCGCTTACTCGATGCGCCACGTATGGTTTATACCGTCGATGATCCGAGCGTATCCATGACAAAACGGTACTAGCGTCGCTCCACATCACAACTCTTATCGGCGTTACGTCATGGCACTGTAAAACCATCTCCCTTAAGCGAGTCGCTAACACTGCGGATTGAAGTTCGAGGCGTGATATTGATGTTGCCCTCAGCGGTGCACATTTAGTCTTTCCGGCCACAAAGGCTAGTCGGGCTCTTCCAGGTTCTTCAAGAATTCTCCAGTAGGCAGCTGCGGCATAAGCTTGTTCGCTTGCATCGGCGAAGACATGAAGCTCAACTTGTTTCAGAGTGAATGAGCTACTATAACAACGAGGAACTCTTATGTTTTTAACTTCCTGTAGCCTTTGCATCCAAATCAACCAAATCGCGTTAGCCTCATCAGGAATCTTTTCATCCCAGTCCACACGTTCACGCCAGACAGACTGAAGAGCCAATTTAGCTATGACAGAGTACTCAGCTGCTAAACCAAATGGATCAAAGACTGACATAGTAATGGCTAACATCTCGCGTTTTGTTGGTCTCCTATTACCCTTAAATAGAGCTGGATCGATCTTCCCGAGGGACATAACGAATTTAAAAGTATCTCGGTTGGTATCCCAATGTAAGCCCAATACCTTACCGTACTGCTCCGCTTCACCTTTGTCGAGATTCAGGATTGTAGACTTCGTTTCTGGTTCACCTAATTCCTTTGCAACCAGCCTTGAATTCGACACAAATCGTTTAAGCTCGAATCCTCCTTGTTTCAAAATCCAAACTATTTCTTTGGTAACCCGCGTGGCGTCTGATTCCGATGAAAAGCAATGCACAAAGTCGTCCACATAGTGGTTGTTTATTATTGCATCCGCTGCGACTGGAAATCTTTCCCGAAATTCTTCTGCATTTTTATTTTTGACGAATTGTGCTGAACATGGAGAACAAGTAGATCCAAAGGTCATTGATGTCATTACATATTCTTGCAAAGGATCCTTGGGGTCGGCTCGCCATAAAAACCGCTGTGCCATCTGGTCTTCCTCGCGGACTTTTACCTGATGGAACATTTCGACTATGTCAGCACACACTCCTATTTGCCTTTGCCTAAATTTCATCAGGACTGCTGTTAATGGTTGACAACCATCCGGACCGCTAAGCAACATGGAATTGAGAGAGATTCCGTTCACTTCGGCTGCTGCGTCGAAAACTAGTCGTAATTTCCCGGGCTTGTTCGGGTTAGTGACCCCAAAGTGCGGTAGGTACCAGGTGTGTTCTCCTTTTCTTGCAGCTTCGTTCGAATTCAGTCGCCTAGAATAGCCTTTCCTTTCGTATGCTTCCATGAGTTGAGAGTACTCTCGATGAAACTCCTCGTTCCGCTGAAATTTCTTTTCCAAGGCAAGGAATCTTTTTTCAGCCATTCCTCTACTCGGTGGCAAACTAACCTCGTCACTTTTCCAAAGCAACCCCGTCTCGAAGCGCGTGCCTATCCGTTTAGTAGTTTTTTCCAGTGTTTCCTTTGCTCTAGACATGTCGGCTGAATCAACTATTTTTTCGACCGATCTTACCCCGAGATTGTCATCAGCAATGTAATTCCTAACCAAATCCTCCACTTCGTCTGGACAACCAAGCTGAGCAAAATACATCGGTCTACTAAGGTTCGACCTCTTTTCTTTGTTACCGTAGACGACCCATCCTAATTTCGTAGATACTATAGCAGGACCTTTCCAGCCATCGGCGATGATTCTACGTGACACTCCCAAGTGAATGTTGTCGAGGCCGATAAGTAATTCCGGTGTCGCGTCTTTGTATTCATCTATTGGCAGTCCTCTTGGCAGATGGTACCTTGATCGAAGTTCAGCAATGTCAAGAGTTTGAATGGGCAATCGAAGATCTGTCGCTGTTCTTACATCCTTCAGGTCGAATATCTTACTTCCCGATCGCGCGCCGGAAATCCTCATGTTTATCCTTCTGCATGATTCTGTCATTATGTTGCTAGCGAACCATTGCATGGTTAGATTCTCTTCAGGTCCTTTCAGTCCAAGGCGGTCCGCTAGGTTTTTATTTACTAATGATATTGATGAACCTTCATCGATGAACGCGTAGCTCTTTATCATCACCCCGTTATGTCCGTACAACTTCACTGGCAGGATCTTAAACAGCAGCTTCGTACTTGAGAAATGAAGTGCTGTGCCCGTAAACGATTCTTCCGGTTGAGGACCGGTTGGTTGACCTTGAACCTTTTCTTGAGTTCCATGCAAAAGTTTATGCAGCTTCTTCACACAATTCGCAAACTCACATTCGTGTCGTACCGTGCACGTATTGGTCCGATGCCCTCGTGCCAAGCAATTGAAACACAGCTTAAATCGACGAACTAATCTCCAGCGCTGTCCAAAATCCATTTCCAAAAAACGTTTGCATTTCCAGACCTCATGCCTACCTGAACACACCTGACATTGACCCCTTTCTTTATCAACCTGAACCTCGTTTGCTAAAAAGAACCGCGTTGGTCTATCGCGCTTGGACATGCCCTGCCCTGGTGCATCGCTTAAATCAGTGCAAGCCACTCTTACCTCATTTGCCAGCTGTTGCAACCATTCACTGAAGTGTTCCACTGTTGGTACCGATTCAATTGAACGAGCGTGTCGCGCCCATTCCAGCCTTCTCTCAACTGGTAGCTTAAGCAGCAGCTCATCCATTAGCATTGGATTGGACAAATGGTGTGTACACTTTGAAGATTTCAAAAATGATGATAAATTTTGCACCTTAGTTGCAAACGGCAATATCAGTGCTAAACGATTTTCCGGAATTGATGTGATACTTCTAATTTTTATAATTTGACTTTTTACTAATATTTCGGGTCTACCAAAGTGCGTGAATAATACCTCAATAATACGTTCGACGTTGCTGCTATGAATGAGCAGACACTCAACTGCTTCCCTAGCTTTGCCCTTCAATGCCTTTTGGAGTCGCATGAGGTTTTGCTGATTAGTATAACTGTACTGCTCCGTTGAAATATCGAACGATTCGCGGAACATGGGCCAATCTTCCGGGCAACCATTAAACTCAGGCAGATCATACAACTTCCTGCCTTGATCTGGCCTAGGAGTGGACAACGTGCGGCTCAAATCGCTTAAAACCGCCACTAGTGTCCCTGAGTCGCTACCGTTCCCCACATTCCCGCTACTCGCTTCACCGTTAACCGCATTACGGTTCGCAGTACTATCTCTTTGACCACTACCGCTAGCGACACAAACATATTCTTCCGTTGACTTATTCATTTTCGTAATTTCAGCTTGAAGAAAATTAAGTTGCTTCATGATTGCTTGCAACTTAATTTCAAGTGTAGTTGGTTGATCCCGAATTGTACTGTCGTGTTCCTCATGGCTATCGCTATCTACTACAACTAGCGCTCCGCTGGCGGGCGTAACAACTGCAACTAAACTAGCGCTCCGCTGGCGGCCGTAATAATTCCGCACTACAACTAGCGCTCCGCTGGCGGGCGTAACAACTGCAACTAAACTAGCGCTCCGCTGGCGGCCGTAGCAATTTTCGCACTAAACTAGCGCTCCGCTGGCGGCCGTAATGATTGCGATAATTGCGTTGCACTTCAGCTTCGTACTTGAGAAATGAAATAAAAGATGTGACGGCCGCTGTCTGGACGGGTACGTTGAATAAAATAATCCTTGTGGTGGTAAGTTTTGGAAGATTTTATTTCAGTTTTTTTCCCACGTCCTTTCTCAAGCGCCGTCACGTATGAAGTAAAATGGACGAAAAAAAGGGCAAAGCCGGAAATTTGTTGGCAGTGCTCTCAACTTGACAGATAGAGTAAATTCGTTTTTTGGTGCGTTCAGGCGCTTGAGCAAGGATGTGTTCACACAGTAAAGGTTTAGTACAATTTTCATAAACTCAGTATTCTTAAAATTGGCGACAACAATCGTAATTTAATAAAAAAACTAAACAGTTACTTGGAATAGTATGTCATTAAGTATAGAAAAAGAAAGAATATTTTGAATAACTTCAAATGCATTAAATAAGATACAATTCATTTAGTACAAAAGGAATAAAGAGATAATAATTTCCACACGCATCTTCCATATCTCTGAAGGAGATTTTATTTTTAAAAAAAAATCGAAATCGCGTAAGGACACTCGGTACGTGAGTTAAACAAAAAAAAAAATTATTTCAGGGCAACCCTAAAGAGGCACCGACTAGAAGAGTCAAAAAAAAAAAAACAAGGTATCCTAGTGGTACCGATGTGCGAAGTATGAGTGTAGAAAAAAGAACTTTGTTACGACAAACTTAAAGCCAATGGTTAGCTTAGTAAACTGAATAATAAAAAAAAAGGAAACCCAAGCAATATGTCATTTTTTCGTACGCTTACCTGGCCATCCCTGCATCAGGCCTGGTGTAGAGGATCCCTTGTTGTAGCGCTGTAGGGGGTAGAAATAAATTTAAGAACATTTTACAAGGGGTGGGCGAACCCCGATATAAATCGAAAAATCCCGTTCTCACTCATCGCGTCATTCACCGTCATTTATTTTATCTCTTTTCCGTTTCTTTAATAACTTCTTTTTTAAATATTAATAAAAGACTTTATTTTTCCATTTCCTTAAAACTTTATTTATTACTTTTACTATAAAGAATATTTTACCGAAGAGGGATTAATCTTGTTTCTTGTTTCGTTTCTTAATTTCTCATTCATAGTTCCAAATGAACCATTGACTACTTGTGTGGCCAAACGCCCACACAAAACCCAAAAGATAAGTTGACAATTGACAATTTCGTTTACCGCCACCAATAGACGTCGTCGGGATAACGGAATATAATAAGTTGCATAGCCTCCTTAAAGGAACGATAACATCGAAATTTATGGTCACATCTTTGAGGAATAATGCGTGGGATATTAGCGTCCATGACCATGAAGATTACCGAGCACTGTCCCAGAAACTTAATATCGATAAGATTCAGTGGTATACTTTCGAAATCAAGTCAGAAAGGCCACATATCGTGTTGTAGCAAGGGGACTTTATCCCTCGTGCACAAAAGAAGAGGTTATGAGCGACCTTCAAGACAAGGGCTTTAAAATTCTTGATGCCGTTAATATCATCAAGAAGGAGAAGCAACAATCCGAAATAGATAAATACATCTTGGTAAGGCGTGAACTTCCGCTTTTTATGCTAACATTCGATAAAGCTGATAGTATCGACGATATTTATCGAATTAAAACCATATTGAATATCGTGGTCAAAATCGAGCCCATGCGTAGAAATTTAAAAATAATTCCGCAGTGCAAACGTTGCCAAGGATTCAATCACACGCAAACGTATTGCAAAAAGAACCACGGTGTGTGAAATGCGCCGGAAATCACCTCTCCCAAGACTGTCGAGTAAACAAGCAAGCCTCTGCAATCTGTGCTAATTGTAAGGGAAAGCACCCGGCAAATTATAGAGGCTGTGAAGTAGCCAAGGAGTTGCAAAAACGAAGAGATACACTCCATAAGCCTCAAAATAAAATAATAAAACCGCTAACTAAGGCAAATTGTAAGATCGATCAGAAGAACGTAGGCAAACAAAAACCACCGGGTTCAGAGCGGAAGAAGGTGGTGACAGCAGAAAAGCCCTCCACTTCTGGTCTTAAAATAAACGGTAATGAAAAGCCATTAGAAAAGACATCGGGTAATAGCCCTCGGACAGCAGGAGTGCAGAGCTACGCCCAGGCTGCAGCATCCGAAAAATTAAAAACCCTCGAAATCCCGACGGACCCTGCCTCGCAAGTTTTCTCAATTATTCTCGCGAAACTTGAAGAGCAAAGCAAGATAAATAAAATTATTCTCGAGGGGTTGGTTAAGCTGAGAGTTATTCACGGACAACGCGTAATTCACCTAGAATATGAATGAAAAAACAATGTTAAAAATATGTACCTGGAATGCAAACGGACTTTTGCAAAAACTTGATGAATTGGAAATATTCATGCGAGAAAAAGATATTGACATTTGCTTGATTTCTGAAACTCACGTAAAAAAGGAATCGCATTTAAAAATAAAAGGCTATATTGATTACCACGCTTGTCACCCTTCGGGTAAAGCGAGAGGCGGATCTTCCTTGTTTATTAAAGACTGCATTGAACAATGCGAAGACCTAAAGATAGAGCTTGAAACTCTGCAACTGTATACAATTCGAGTTAAAAATAGTCAGCGTACTTTTAAAATCTCATCTATCTACTGTCCGCCGCGTTCCGCGCTCAAAAAAAGTGATTTTACTAACTTATTTAAATCGCTGAAAACTAATTTCATTATTGGTGGCGATTTTAACACGAAACATACGTTCTGGGGCTCTAGATACATCTCGCAAAAAGCTAGAATGCTCTATGGGGCAGGTATGGAGTACAGTTGTGATTTCCATTCGACGGGCAACCCGACTTATTGGCCAGCTGATACTTTGAAAATACCTGACCTGATCGATTTCTTCGTGGTGAAAGGAATATCTAACAACAACATTAAAGTTGAAGAGAGCTTTGATCTGTCGTCTGATCATTCCCCAGTTATTTTGACATTGAGTGAAAAACTAGTATATAACCGAGGGTTCAGAAGTAAGCATTCGATGATTGACCAGGTGCATAGAATTACTAATGTAATCGAAAAAGCACTAGAAGAAAAAAAGATATGCTCAACCGTATTTCTTGACGTCTCGCAAGTCTTTGATAAGGTGTGGCACGATGGCTTTAAATGCAAATTACGACAAGTACTCCCCGTATACCTATACGAGATTCTGGATTCATATCTCGGAAATAGAGTCTTCCGTATTAGAAATGGAAACGAATACTCAGAGCTCAAAGAAATTTCGGCCGGCGTACCGCAAGGAAGCGTTCTGGGGTCGCTTCTTTATCTGTTATATACTCGTGATATACCGAAAGAAGATGGCACTATCCTTGCTACGTTTGCTGACGACACCGCTATCCTAGCAGTAGGTAAAACAAACGAGGAAACGACTGCCAAACTGCAAAGCGCATTGAATAAAGTAAATGAATGGACAAGGGACTGGCGGATCGCCCTTAACGGAACTAAATCTGTTCACGTGAATTTCACTTATAGGAAAATTAATGACTTGCCAATTTTTATAAATTTGGTCCGAATACCCTTTGCAAATGAAGCCAAATACCTGGGAATGACACTCGACGCAAGGCTGAAGTGGAATCCGCACATGAAAATGAAACGTAAAGAACTAGATATCAAATATAGAGAAATGTACTGGTTGATCGGGAAACATTCCCACCTCAGTACGGAGAACAAACTGCTTTTATACAAGTAAGTGCTAAAGCCGGTGTGGACCTACAGTATACAACTTTGGTGCTGTACCAAGAAAACAACTGCCAATATTTTACAGACCTTTCAAAATAAAGTGCTTAGAGAAATTGTCCAAGCACCGTGGTATGTTAGAAACGACAATATCCACAGGGATCTCGGAATTCCGACAATCGAAGCTGAAACTAAAAGCTTCGCGCGAAAGCATAGAAACCGACTAATCGGACATGTTAACAATACAGTCCTACTAATTTTGGATGAGAGCAATTTATTGCGCCGACTACAAAGGACAAAACCTTTTGACTTGGCGAGATAAGGATTAACCGCATCTAAGTTGCGGAACATGCAGGATCTTTCTTTAGAAAGTAACCTGCCAAACGTTTACATTTCGTGATAGAAAAATTGCTTGATAAGTAGTATAACTTAGTTGCAGTATCTAACAAATTTATATTGAAGGGTGGTGTTTTTGGTCAGTAAGAATCTGACACTACTATGAGCACGCGCTTGCTTTTCTCATAGTGTCTATATGGAAGATTTTCACCTACCCTCGGGGAAAAAAAAAAAAAAAAAGTCTTGTAGGTATGCAGGTTTTCTACTAACTCTACCCCTAGATGTTACATTCGTTTGACTATTCTGGCATACATTATTTTGATTTTGGTTACACAAATTTTCATTACTTTGATTTACAATGACTTGATTTCGTCCATCTTGTATATATTCTTTACTGTTTTGATTTGTATCACTCGAGGTAGAACAGAATCGTGAGAAATGTCAAAATCAGCTGTGTTGCACAATTGATTTTTTTATTTGAAGCCAAAAGTGTTTCGATGAGATATAAGTTTACCAAAAGGGAAAAATCGAAGTTTAATCGCAAAAAGGACATTCAGTTACTGTTAAATGCTATAAATAATGCAATTGTCATTTATGACAACAAACATATGGCTGAGCTTTTCTGTTCTGACTTGATCTGAGCTTTTGCACAAATTTGTGCTGTTCTGATCTGCATTTTTTCTCATTGAACAAACTAAAAACTTATCTCAATTTTAAATTACATATACATAGGTATATTTTATTTAATAAGATTTATATAAGAAAAATGTCTTCAAGAGTCAACTTAATATATAATTTATAATATCTTGATGAGACTTTCCTCCTTGTTCATCGCCTACTGCACCAAGGTTACTAGGGAAAAATTGAGACGAGAATGAAGAAAATGAATCAAGTGACATTCTGCATCCTAAGTCTCGATAGGAGTGAATAAATTCCTTTACAAATATTTTATAGTTTTAAGCTTTCCTAGAAGCTTTCACAACAGCGACGAAATAGTTCCATGCTTTTAGTTTTTTTTTTTGTTTAATTTTTGGACAATGGTCTTTAATCAATTTCCTTATCTGAGGAGCTATCAAACCTCCTTCTTTAAGCTTCGCATCGCTATGTTTGTGAAAAATGTTCTTCAAATACTTAAAGCCTTCACCATTCCTGTCCATGGCTTTGAAGAGATTTTTTACTATCCCTAACTTAATACGCAGAGATAAAAAAAACAGTTTGATTGACAAGAGGCGTGTACTTGACATTAGCACTTCCCAGGTCTATACATATTACTTGCTGGAATGTAAGTCCATTACTTGCTCGACTGTCCATAAGTTTAAATAAATAAACGTGTGATCTGTTAAAGCCTAGCAGATAAAATATACTTCGTAAGGCCGCCATATTTGAATGTTACTGATGACGGAGGCATACAAACAAGCTAACTATAACAAAAAATAGACTTTTTGATTATGTGAGTATCTACTGTTACTAAATTTGTATGCTTGAATTTGTTAACAATAAGGGGAGTAAAACAAAATATGTGGTCATTTTTGTTGTTGTGTGATCACTGTTCCATTGTGTTATTCTTTGTGTTTTTTATTTTCTTTCATAATTAAGGACCACTCCGTCATGCACATTTCCTGGGACTTAATCTGAAAGATATTATTATGAATACAGAAGAGATAATGAACCAGTTCTAAAATACAGAACATTTTTATGTTTTTGTATTGAAAATAATTCATAATGAACATCGTCTTCAAATACAGAACTGTTCATTATAATAATGAACGGATGGTCACCGTAATTATACCCGGTGTATTATAATATTTATTGCTTTTATGATCCCGATATCTTACTGAATCCCCTAGTGTCAAATTTGCTAATATTTTTGCTCTCTTATCATGGTAGAATTTTTGTTTTTCTTGTCTTTCCAGTAAGTAATTTTTTATTAACGTGTTTTCCCTTTCTCTTGCAATACCAAAGTTCGGGATGATTCCTTTTACGGATCTTCCTAACAATCATATTTGGTGAAACGATTTTGTCAGAGATTGGTGTAATCCTAAACTCTAATAGGGGAATATATGGATCTTTACTATCAGCTACTGCTTTCTTTAACATGTTTTTGATAGTTTGAATATGACGTTCCACCATTCCATTACTTCTCGGGAAATGAGGGGATGACATTTTATGTGTGAAACCCCACAACTTTGAAAATTCTCGGAATTTTGTAGACGTGAACTGAGGGCCTCCATCCGAGTAAACCAGTTTTGGTATTCCCCATCCGCCGTATGCAGATTTTAAAGCTCTTATTACTGACTCCGTATTGAGTGAAGGTAGAATTCTTATTTCAGGATATTTAGAAAAGTAATCTATTGTTAGAAGATAATTGCGCCCCATGAAATGGAAAATATTTGTGCCTAACTTTTCCCAGGGACCATCAGGAATTTCATGTTGCTTTAAGGGCTCATGATAATTTGTCCGTTTGTATTTGTAGAGCAACTCGTTATCATGTCATGAATCTGAGTATTCATGTTAGGCCAGAACAAAACTTCCCTAACTCTATTTTTAGTCTTTTCGAGCCCCAAATGATTGTAATGTACTTTACTTAACATTTCTTTTCTGAGAATATTTGGTGTTACCAAAGCACTGTTTTTAAAAAGAAGTCCCTCACATTCAAACAACTCTTCTTTGTAGGGGAAGTACGGTTTGGCAATATCTGGTAATTTATTTTTTGTACGAACTAGATTCAAAATACACAGTAATTCTTTATCCTAAGTGGTTTTTTCTTTGAATTCATTAAGCTTTTCCTCACTAACAGCATCTAAAAGATTTATAAACATTATCACCCTTATTAATAAAAAATTGCTAACACACTGTTTACCAATTAGTTAACTAACACGTAGTTAGCAAACTTATCTACTAGTTAGATTTTCTTATTAATAAAAATATTTTCTCCATGCAATAACTATCTGACGTTTCAAGTTGTTCGATAGCAAATCTTTAAATAAAAGATATCAAAATAAAATTGTGCACAAATAAGTTTTTTTTATTTGAATTTAAGATACATGAATTTACAAAGAAGAGTTAAGTATGTACTTGGCGGCTGGCGATGCGAAAAAGGAATGATCGAGTTTGTGGTTACATTGGTGCTTTTAAGAGAGGGAGAATGAGGGAATAAAAAAAAGGGAATAAGGAAATGTGGGGAAAATGACAATTGTAAGTTGCGTTGCCAAAAGTATGCAATTAACTAAGGTGAAAATAATTGAACATAATTTATGTTATAAAATTGAATAAGCTATTTTATAATATTGAACATACCGCCGGCCAAGAACGAATGTTTTTAACTAAAGAAACTTTAAGTGTTAAATTTACAAGAATTCATAATAAGGTATAAGGTATAAACAATGAATGAAAATATAAATGAAATAATGTTATGTATGAGCATTTCCTCTCGAATACATTAAAATTGTTTGGTTGGGATCAGGTTTTACAGCGCCTGATACTCGCTGATTCGACGAAAAAAAATGTAGATAGTTAAAGTTGTTTTAGATTGCTTGAAGAGTTATGAACTGGGTCGTTGATTGGAAGTAAACGAAGCTTACCAATAGGTCGTTTAACGATTTTTCCATTGTAAAAGAGAGACACCACTCTGCAGATCCCATCAGAGCCTGAATGAAGTTGTACAACTCTAGCTAGAGGCCACTTTGCTGGGGGGTATCTCTCGTCGATGAGTATGACGATGTCGTTGACCTTGATGTTTTTCTGCTGTCTGGTCCACTTAGGGCGTTGCTGTAGACGTGATAGAAATTCCTTATGCCAGCGGTCCCTTGGTCACCAAGCAAATGAAAATGCAGACAAAGCCCTTAAATGTTTTCGGTGATCTATCCTTGGAAACTTTTAGATCGAACGGACCAGCATAATCAACACCACTGTGTTTGAATGGTCTGCTTTCTGTAACTCTTACCTTTGGCAAAGAGCCCATAAGCTGTGTGGTACGTTTTTGATTGAATGTGGTGCACAGGACACAAGCGTGTAATTGATTCTTGGCCAGATTTCTAAGATTTGTGATCCAAAACTTGGTTCTAATAAAGCTCATTATAAGCTGTATTCCACCATGTAACGTTTTAATGTGAGCATCTGCAACTAGCAGTTTTGCTAGATGGCAAGAACTCGAAAGTATTAACGGATATTTTGATTCCTCGTCTATATTTGTAATAATTAGTGTTCGATCTAATTATTAACTTGTTAAAATAAAACTCAGTATTAATTATTCGCCACTTTATTTTAGCTGCTTGCCTTGCTTAATCCTGTTCAACCAACCAACTATATATATATACATGTAATGTAATGTAATGTAATAATGGCTGCTTATTCCTATGTTATGTTATGTTACGTTATGTTATGTTCTGTTATGTCTTACTTGTGTAGCTGTTACATTGTGTGTATTCTATTTAATATTAACATTGTTTCTAGTTCAGATTAATATTACATGCTCTTTTGTTTTTTTTTTTTTTTTTTTTTTTTTTTTTTTTATATACATAGATATATGTTTACATTTCATCAAAACGAGCAGGTGGTTTGCTAACTCTTCCACTTCGTGTTACATAATGACTAAACATATCATTTTCAGAGATGTGTGCAGATTCTAGTTCAATACTTTCATTATTATTATTATTTAAATGAGTGTTATATTTAACTTGATCAGTATTTGATTTTATGATTTCAATTTCTTTTACATTACTTTTGCATTCATTGTCTATGTTTGTTCTAATGTGATCTTCAAATAACATTTCACTTGCATTTACATTATTATTTAGTGTTTTTGCAATAAACCTGCGATTACGTCTGAAATGATTTCCAAAATGATCCTTAATTATATACGAACGATCATTTACAATTCCTTCTATTCTACCATAATACCAATTATTGGAATTTTTTTTAAAAAACACAACTTGATCATTCAAATTCAAACATGGTAACACTTTGGCCGTTCGATCATAATAGTACTTTTGCTTTTCCTTTTTGCTTTTGATCTTTTCTTGAATCACCTCCGAATCAATTTGTTGAATTTTTAAAAGTTCGCTTGATATTGGTAATTTTGTTTTTATTTGTCTACTAAAGAATAACTGTGTTGGTGACAATTTCATTGACGCAACCGGTGTTGCATTGTATTCTAAAATTCGGTATTGGTATTCATCAACTTTATTTTCTTCATAACATCGTTTAAGTATATTTTTTGCTATGGCTACCCCCTTTTCCGCCAACCCATTACTTTGTGGATAACGTGGACTTGAATATTTGAATTTAATATTTGCTGCATTCGCAAATCTTTCAAATTCATATGAACTAAATGGACTATTGTCACATTTAATTTCAGTTGGATATCCCAAACGATTAAAAATTTTTTCAAGTAATTCAATAATAAATCCAGAAGTTTTTCTTGCTGCTTTTTCCACTATTACATATCCAGAATATGCATCAATTATTGACAAAAATTCTTGACCAGCGTATTCAAAAATATCAATAGCTATCCTGTGAAATGGATAGTTTGGATTTTCCTCCTGACTCAGCGGTTCTTTTTGTAAATTTCTTTTAAATTTTTCACAAACTCTACAATTTGTCACAAGATTCTTTATGTCCGCATTCATACCTGGCCAATAATAACTCTCACGAGCTCTAGCTAATGTCTTTTCGACCCCTAAATGCGACATATGCAACCACTTGCAAATAGTGTTTTGTAATTCATTGGGAATTACCAGCCTATGGTTTTTAAATAGCAGTCCCATTTCAAAATGAAGTTCGTCTTTAAATTTGAAAAATGTTTTTCCGATTGCATCAAGTTTATCATATTTTGGCCATTTTGTTTTGACAAATGTGCATATGCCTACATAAGAGTTATCCTTTGCAATGATTTCTAAATATTTTTTATAGTTATCTTCTGATAAACACGCTTGACGAGTAATGCTATGGATGACTGTAACTAATTCTTTGTTTTCTTCTACTTCATCTAGCTGTGCCCTTGACAAACAATCAGCAACTAACATTTGTTTCCCTGGAGTGTAAACAATTTTCATTTGTGGATACTTCAATAAGACCATAAACATATTTTGTAATCTCATAGTCACATTATCAATGTCACGTTTATATAAAGATTCTAACGGTTTATGGTCACTGTGTACTGTAAATTCTCTTCCATACAGATAATAATGAAATCTTTGACATGCAAAGACTACAGCTAATAGTTCTTTCTCAATTTGAGACCATCTTTGCTCACTCTTGCTTAAAGTGCGTGAAGCATATGCCACAGGATGCTCGTCCTGTAAAAGAGCGCAACCTAGTCCATCGCTTGATGCATCCGTTTGAACAACTACCGGCTTTTGAGGATCATAAATCGTTAAAATTGGTTGACTTGAAACTAAATTTATTAAATTTTTAAATTCCTCTTCATGTTTTTCATTCCATTCCCATTTACTCTGCTTGCATGTTAACCTACGTAATTCTGCAGATTTCTTAGTTAGATTTGGTATGAACCGAGCTAAATACTTACAAAAACCTAAAAAACGCAATACTCCCTGCTTATTAGTTGGCTTTATCATTTCTTTCACTGCTTTAATACTTCTAAGAGTTGGTGCAATTTTGCCTTTCGATAAACTGTTGCCCATAAAAGTTACTTTTTGTTTTCTGTATTGTATTTTATCTGGATTAAATGTGATATTCTTCTCCAATGCTCTAGTCATGACCCTTTTCAATATTGAATCATGCTCTTCCTCATCTTTGCCGGCAATAGCCATATCGTCAAAATATATCATGACCCCAGGAATGTCACCAAACAATTGAACCATGCGTTTCTGAAACATTTCAGGTGCGCAATTAATGCCAAATGGAACACGATTAAATTTATATCTCCCAAACGGAGTCATAAATGTGGTTAAGTCGCAACTTTTCTCATCAAGTTCCATGTGCCAAAACCCATTCGTTAAATCAATTACAGTGAATAAGCTTTTATCTTTTAATTTACTATTAAAATCATCCATTGTTGGAATCAGAAAATGTTCCCTTTTAATATTTTCGTTTAACATTTTTGGATCTAGGCATATCCTTAGATCACCATTCGGTTTTTCCACTACTTGCAAGTTACTTACCCAATCAGTTGGATAATCAACGTAGGAAATGATTTTTTCATCTTCCATTGATTTTATTTTACTTTTGAGCCTATCCATTAAAGCAAGTGGCATACGTTTTTTGTAATGTAAGGAGGGTATAGCATTATCCTTTAATTTGATTGAACATTTCCCCGGAAATTTCCCCAACCCACTAAAAGCTTGTTTATATAGTTTAATAAATTCATTTGTATTTTCAGGAAATTTTTCTTCATATTTAAGTGAGTCAGTTCGATTAATTAATCCAAACTTAATACAAGTAGGAAGTCCAAGTAGTGGTCGTACTTATCATCAACAATAAGAAATTGTGCCTTTCCAACAAAATTATTTACTCCAATACAATTTAATTCAGTTTCACCGAAAACGTTAATTCTGTTGGAACTATAATCTAATACTATAATTTTTTTTGTTTGATTCAGCTCTTTATTATAATTTAAGTTTAATTTTTTGTATATTTTGATCGGAATGCAATTTACGTCACTTCCAGTGTCAAGTTTGAATTTGATTAAACAGTTGTTGATACAAAATTCCTTGATCCATTTAATTTTAGACTGATTTGACCCATTAGTGCATGAAGTTAATTTGAAGTTTTTTTTTACATTTTGTCGTTTGTTTGCAGTAAAACACTCTTTTTAAAAAAAAAAACAAAACGAAATCAGAACATTTTGTGTTTTTATGTGTAGATAGAGTGTGTCCGTTTAAACGGACTCTATGCAGAGAAAACATTGCAAGTTTACATTTAGATGACGTCCGTTTAAACGGACCATATGCACTAATGGGTTAAGCTATTTAACTTATTATTACCTGACATATTTGCCCAGTTAACAGAATTGACATTTTGCTTGTTGTCGTTTTCCTTCTTCCATTCAGCTTTCCGACTTGCGTGATTTCCATTGTTGTTTTCCATTGATTTCCTTTTCTGCTTACAGAATTTGGCGAAATGTCCCACCTTTGCACACGTTGAACATGTGATTCCATTTGCCTTGCATACCCGAAGATGATTTGCATTAAATGGTGCCCCGCAATTATAACATCTGCGTGAAACAGCATTGACGTTTGCTTGTTGTTCGTTTTCCCCTTCAATGATTGAATGAATATTTGCTGTAGAACGATTATCCAATAACAGCTTGTTTGCATTAGCAGCTTCGTATATTTTGCATGTATTTTAGTTTATTTATTTCATAACGACTAGCTTATACACAGTAAGATATAATATCTTATAATTGAGTGATAAGTACACAATATAAGAACAATAGAAAAAAAAAAGTATGATTGGAAGAGAAAGCTACATGAGCTATTAAATGAAGAATTCAAGTTAATTATAAAAAGAATGTAAACATAATAAAAAATTTACAGAAGCTAAGCAGAAAGAAAAGAAAAAAAAAAGAATAAATAAATCCAAATTTCAAGAATTTAAGGAGTTTGAAAATAGATACGTTCTGAGTTCATTTTTAAGTTTAGTTGTGTTAGTTATCCTTCTGAGAGGGCGGGGCAAGGAGTTCCACAACCGTGTGGCGTGAATGAAAAACTGTCGCTCAGATATTAAACAAGAGTGCCGGGGGGGAATCAATTGTGCAGATCTGTTTGATGAGGCGAATCTTATTTTTTCAAAGATATAAGCAGGTTGATGTGATAAAAGAATGTCCGAGAAAAGGCTAAGAGTTCGAAACTGTAGAAGGTGATCAAAGGTCATATTATATAGTTGCCTAGAATATCGCGAAACTCGATCAAATTGGCGTAATCCAAAAACATATCGAACAATGCAATTAAAGGCGACATTAAGTTTCCTCCTGGATACAGAGCTACAATTTGAATAAATTTCACAACCATACATAAGGACTGGAACTGCTAGAGTTTTAGCTAGTAAGACTCGCGTTTTGAAGGCCGTGAAGGAGTGGGTAGCCCAAAGTGTTCGGATGACACCATAAGTCTTCCCCACTACTATATTTATATGATTGTCCCAAGTTAAATGGCGATTGAAAGTCATACCAAGATTTCTGACAGTTTCTACATATTCAATAGGGGCATCGTCAAGAGTGATTGTAGGAAAATAAGTCAGATCTAGGGGCTTACGCGAGAACACGATGCACTTAGTTTTTGTTTGATTTAATAGCAATCCATTTCGATGTGACCATTGCACTATATTAGCCAGATCTTCATTTATGGAGTGTACAGCGTGCTCTATTAAACCCAGAGGACAACTTAATAGGAGCTGAACATCATCAGCATACATATGCATTGCGCTATTCTTAATAAAATTGGGAAGATCATTGACATATAAAGAGAAAAATAATGGCCCTAATATGGATCCCTGAGGAACACCACTAACGATTGGTAGAGGGTCCGATAGAGATTGATTGATTGATACGGCTTGAAATCTGTGTGTTAAGTACGAGGACACTAACTTTACCGCGCAGGGCGAAAATTTGTAGATTTCAGACAATTTGCGACACAAAAATGAGTGGTTAACCGTATCAAATGCCTTAGAAAAGTCTAGTAAGACTAAAAAAGACACTTTGTCCCTATCAATGACTTGGCGAATATCCTCAGAGATACCTATAACAGCAGTGGTACAGCTATGTTTTTGTCGGAAACCAGATTGCGTGGAGGATAATATATTGTAAGTGGAGAGATGACGACTAATTTGCTTCTGAAGGATCTTTTCAAATACTTTCGACAAGAATGGGAGAATAGATATCGGTCTGAATTCATCACATTTCGATGATTTTGGAACTGGAATAATTTTGGCCGATTTCCATTGCCTTGGAAAGATCCCAGTAGTTACCACTGTGTTAAAAACGTATGTTATGAACGGTAGCAATATGGGAAGTATAATTTTTAAGAATGATGGGTGGATGTCATCAAGTCCGACAGCATTTGATTTGATAGCTAGTAGGCTTTCAATGACATCAGCACTGTTAAATGCTGTAAAACAAAAACTAGGGCAACTAGCAGAGAAAGATGAGTAAACCAACTGTTGAGTAGACTGCAAACTGTTCACAGATGTTTGTGATGAAATAAATTGCGAGTTAAGTTCATTAGGGTCAGGAGCATAAGCATTGTTACTTTTAGATTTACCAATACCGAGATTGCGTAGACTACTCCATAAACGCTTACTTCCTAATGAATCATTGAGCCTGCTAGAATAGAAGCGAGATTTGGCGGCTCGTATAGCAGACACAACTTTATTGCGTAATAGACAGTAGACTTGTCGATGATCTACCAAGCGAAAACGTTTTCAGCGAGTATATGCTAGATCGCGCTGTTGTATTATGGAGCTGATTTGTTGTGAAAACCAGGGTGCCTTTTGTGGTGAAAGGATGTTGGCCTTTAAAGGAACATACCTATTATAAAGCTGTTTAATATTGCTGCTCATGAACTAAACCTGATCGTTTGGAGAAGAGAAACAGTTGACTGCATTCCAATTTATACTTCTAGTATCTTCCTCTAGCAGCGTATAGTCAATATTCTTGAAGTCTCTATATTCAATAGCTCTGACAGCACTTACAGTTTCAAAGTCGAAGGACAGATAAAGTAAATCGTGCCTAGAGAAAGCAGGTGCAGAGAGCTGATCATAGAAAAGGATCTTGTTTGTGTGACTGACTAAGAATAAATCCAACAGCGTTGAGGAGTGATCAGAGAAGTGAGTAGGAACTGTAGTATTCGCTGAGATCAAATTAAGGGAAGACATTACATCGATAAGATGGCTATCAGACAGGAGATTGCTATTAAAGTCGCCGCATAAAACAATATTGGGACACGTAATAGAGATTTCTTCCAGAGTAGTAATAAATCGTGATAAATTAACGTTTCTATTAGGACGATATGCAGTACCGATTAAAAGTCTAGATTCCGCATTGACCAGTTCAACAAACACATGCTCAATCTCACAACTATCAGAGGAAATGCTACGTAATCTACATTTAATGTTGTCTTTGACGTAGATAGCAACACCGCCACCAGGACGACCAGTGCGGTCGGATCGAAAAACCTTATAGCCACCCAGATGACACAGCTCATCACTAAATGAATCCCTAAACCAAGTTTCGGACACACAAACCACATCAACCCCTGATTGCTCAAACAAGTAGCGGAATTCATCGATTTTCGGAAGAAGACTTTGAGCATTAATATGACAGATATGGAGACCGGTATTAAGGCGTCTAAATACTTTTAACATAATATTGAGTCTAGAATCCATATCTTGATTTTAGTAGGAGAAATAACACAACTTAACCTTTACAATATAAACAAATATATAATAATTCTCTTATAATGAAGAAACACAATTTACTAAATTGAAAAAGAGTGAAGAGAAATAGAAAAAAGAGAAAAGATAAATAAATAAGAAATAATAATAATAATGAGCTATAATCTAATAATTAAAATGAAAAAAGAAAAGTAATAATAATAATTAGCAGAAAAACTAATTTGCATCTGTTGAGCTGGCAATTCCGTCAAGATCATCAAAACATTCGACCAATACAGCAGCTTCATCTATTTGACGTTTGACATATATTACACCGCGTGAAGAGAACACTGATGCAAGTTGTTTACATTTTTTGAGTTTTAGAGCAGAGTTTAAAAGTTGTTGGTTATATTTTGTTAAACATTCACGCAGATTGATGGTACGGCTCGAATCCATCCCAACGTCTCGTAGACTCAGTTCTCGTTTACTTTCTTTACGGAAAAGTGCGATGGTTTTTAAAACAAAATTGCGTTCGTACGGCGTGAAGAATTTAATGAGGATCCCAGTGTCACAGCTACCACCCGATAACCTTTTTAAGTGGTTCATCTTTTCCGTCAAGTAGCTTTAATTGCAGTGTTTTATCATACACGCCCAAAATAATTCGGTCACGCAGCATACGTTCCTCGTATGATTGACCACAAGTACAGTTAAACTCACAATACTGTAGCTGTTTACGAAGCTCTGTTTCGAAATCGACAAACAACTGTTTGTCTTTGTTCTGATAGCCACCTTACCTTGGGTAGGGGGATAGCGTATCAGTGATGAAAATATCCAATGCTGGGTTGTAAGTCCAAAGATATTCTGATTTATTGGTGCTTTTCTTATTCTATTTATACAAAATCGCTTAACTCTAAATATGCTTACTTGCTAAAATACCTTAATTGTGCAATATGCTTAGACGATACATTCATTAATTAGTGCGATAAATTGTGCAATATGCTTAGTTGATAAATTCATTAATTGGTGCGATGAGTGCAAAAGTGCTGGATTGCACTTTGGCCTTCTGGTGTTATACAGGTGTTCCGAGCATGCCTGGTGTAGTGTGCAGTGATTATGTACAACTATTGTACATTCTGCCGGACGAGTTGTACTACAATTTGAAGTCGGCCGTTGTAAAACGTCGTGGTGCTGGTGTTGGACCGAGTTGTGCTTCTACTTCTGTTGGAGTGGTTAATGTCTTCCTTCGGTGCTGCCATGCCATAAGTACGATGATGACTAGGAATAGCCCTCCAATTAAACTGTAGGTGATTCCATGGTGTATGTTATAGGAAGCTGTGTTATTAAGCTGTGGTAGTTGCTCCTGACCCTTCAGGTCGTCAATCCATTGGCTAACCGCTTTGAGGTCATTGTTATCCGTGTTAAGTGTCATCTCTGGAATGATGATTGGTCTACGCGCAGGCCTTGGTTGTTTGGATAGCAGGTCGGATATATTAACCGTTGGAATGAAGGCTGAGTTAAGACGGTTGGAGAGGTTGCTATGAGATGATATTGTCATAGCGTCTTGTTTTAGCATGCAGTCTGGTTGTAGTGTGAATATGCCGTCTCCTCGTATCGTGGTTGGGAACACTTGCCCCATGCAGATTACGTTGAAAGTGTATTCCTTCTCTAGTACATAGATCCAGCTGTTTGCATTATTCAATTGAATCCAGACGGGTGATGGTTCCATGTGTCGTACCTTACAAAACGATGATGGTTCTCCCGTATGAGTCAATAGGTCTATTTCACACCTGCTTACGTTTGATCGTCGATTGAAGACGGGGTGTTGTTGGCGGCACGCGTACAAGTCATTGTCGTGTGTGCATTTTTCTAACTCTCCCCTTGTAATAGGGTAGTATGTCTCCCTCAGTAGGTTAACGGCAAGGTAGTCCACCGACGGTTCGATGAAGACATATTTCTCTTGGTGAATCGTCGGGACTGGTATTACCTTGAATAGTTCATAATCTTCTGCATTCGCCATTGGCAGTTTTATTTCGAATATGATTTTGTGCTCTGTTATTCTGCCCCTTGCCGATAGTGACTGGTAAAGTCTCAGTACACTTGCTTGTGTTGAATCTCCAGCAATCTTGAACTGTGGGCGCAGATGGCTTCGTATGATGCCTAGTTGGGCATGAAGCTGGTCTGGAGTCAATATAAGGGGATTGATCTTCGTATGGTGGAGATCGATCAGCACGTCTAGCAATGAGTTTTGTGTTTGTTGGTAATTTATCATTGCTAACGTAGAGTAGGCTGTGAGAGCGAAGAATTCTTGCCTTGCGGAACATTCGTCGTTGGCAGCCTGGACATTATTTGCTATTGTTCGTAAGTGTTCCTTGAATACTTCCAACTGCTGTGCTACGGCTTTGGTATTCTTTTGCAGTACGTTGTTTGTCGATTCTGCAATTGATGTCTGATGTTTAATTAGGCTGAGCAAGTGATTCTCGTTTGCTTTCGAACTTTCTATCTCTCGCTCATACTTCTCCGAAAACTCCTCATCTAATACTCCGAATAGTTTGTTTGCTACCGTTCCAACGAAGTTGAGTGGAGATCGTTTGAGTCTGGCCTCTGGCTCCCTGCCCACTCCTTGTTTAAGTAGCAGATTATTATTGTTCCTTATGATGTTAAGCTGGTGAGTGAATTGGTTGACTATATTCATACACTGGTGGCTAAATAGTTTATCTGTTTTTCTTTCGCAAATGTCTGTCATGCCATTAACAATTTCCTTAAATCCTCTGAATTCATCCCAATACGTCTTCAGGTCGTAGTATACGATGACCGTCCAGTCAGTTGTTATGGGGTTGGCGACCCCAATTTTCTCAAAATATATTCCCGGTTGGTTTGTAAATGGTTTATTGATGACTTGCGTCTGAGCGGGTAATGGCCATACTATTGACGCAAGCGCGATCGAGACTATCACGGATGGTATGGTGAATTTTGACCTTTTCTGTTCACTGGTGCTTATCGTGGTGTCGTTGACTCGCTTCCTATTCCGGTGTCGTTCTATTAGTTCCTCGATGGGTGGCCTAGTGGGAATGTTGGTTGGTCGTGGTTTATGAGATCGCTGGTTACAGGAGCGTATGTTAAGATGATGAGTTTTGATGTTTTGGTTAGAATTCTGGACCGCTGTGTTCTTATTTGGTGATTCTATTTTGTTGTTATCCATACTCAACATGGTGGCCGATTCAGATTGTGGTTTGGCTGCAGAATTCTCTGTTTCCTGCATTTCCTTTTGCTTGTCGTTGTCGGTGATTGGTAATAAACATAATTTTGTTACAGGTCTTTTATATGTCTTGTTGTTTACTTGGATGGTTGCTACACGTATTAAGCCATCTTTTCCTGCATGTAACTCAACTATCTTCCCTAGGGCCCATTTTGTCGGTGGGAGCTGCTCATCTTTGATAAGAACGATGTTGCCGACTTTCATGTTATCATTTCGTTTTGTCCATTTGGGTCGTTGCTGTAGTGATGTTAAATAGTCGTTACTCCATTTCTTCCAAAATTGCTGTTGCATTCTTTCTAGCAATTGCCACCGAGTGACCAGCCCTTCCTTGCTGTCGAGCCTGTCGAGTTTTGTGGTGGTGCTAGTATGGGTGTCCCGATTAGAAAATGGCCTGGAGTTATGACATCTATTTCCTCAGGGTCGTTTGACAGTGGACAGAGGGGTCGCGAGTTAAGGCAAGCTTCGATTTGGGTAAGTACTGTTGATAGCTCCTCATAAGTCAGCTTGTGTTCTCCTATTGTTCGCTTGAGGTGATACTTGACAGATTTGACCCCGGCTTCCCATAGTCCACCAAAGTGTGGAGACCCTGGGGGAATGAAGTGCCATTTCGTCGACTGCATTGATAATGCATCATTGACTTCTTCATTATATTTTCTTACTTCCTTGACGTGGGCTTGGAGGATTTTGTTGGCAGCCACAAAGTTTGTGCCATTATCGCTGTAGAGATGCCCTACATGCCCTCTTCTAGAACACATTCTCTTGAAAGCTGCTATGAAAGCATTTGCCGTGAGATCACTTACAACTTCTATGTGGATGGCCTTTGTAGCCATGCATATGAATAGTGCCACATACCCTTTGTATGACCTGTTGCCTCGTCCCTTGGCCATACGGATGTCTATTGGCCCTGCATAATCAACTCCTGTGTGTAAGAATGGTCTGGATGGGCACACTCTTGGTTGTGGAAGGTTCCCCATTAGTTGTGTTCTCGTCTTTGCCTTGTGTCTGAAGCAGGTGGTGCACCTAAAGACGGTATGTTTGACCGCGCTTAGTCCGCTGAGTATCCAATATCGCTGTCGGAGATATGTATGTGTCAGTGCATATCCTCCGTGTAGCGTTGATTTGTGGGCATCTGCAATCAATAATGTAGTGAGAGGACCGCTATGCGGGATTATTATAGGATGTTTCTGAGCGGACGATATGTCTGATTCTGCTAATCGTCCCCCTACTTTTAACAATCCTCGCTCATCCATGATTGGGTTGAGACATCTCAGCTTGCTGTTCTGCTCCAATTCTTTTCCTTTCTTTAGTCGTTTGATTTCTTCATTGAATTCTTCCTGTTGTATTTTGTGTATAATTGTTTCCGTAGCACTCCACACTTCACCGCTTGTTAGTGATCCTGTCCACTTCTTTTCCTTATTTGTTCGAAGATTGTGCATGAACCGCTTACAGTACGCCATTACTCTTGTCAATCGGCTTAGCGTGCTGAACTGTGTCACCATTTGGGTGATTAGATCCGGGTTTCGTTCGTTGATTGTTGTTAGTGTGTTTAGGTTGACCTTCCTTTCTTCTAGTGCTGTTGTATGTTCTTCTATGTTGTTGTAGTTGATCTCTGGCTTTGCCAACCACTCTGGGCCCTTCCACCATAGAGCATGTTCGTTGAGCTGAGACGGACAAATCCCTCTAGAGGCACAGTCAGCAGGATTTTCCTTACCTTTAACGTGGTGCCATTTGTCTGGACCTAGTATTCTGGTTACTTCTGTTACTCTGTTGGATACGTAATTTTTCCATCTGCCTGTGTTTCCGTTCAACCAAGCTAGTGCTATCGTGGAGTCAGTCCATGCATGGGTCTCCACTCCGTTGATTTCAAGTGCTGTTGTTGCCTTTTTTATCAGTTTTGACAGGAGTACGGCTCCACACAGTTCTAGCCTTGGTAGTGATACCTTCTTGATTGGTGCCACCTTTGATTTTGCGCATAATAATGTGACAATCACTTCTCCTGTTTTAGTTACCACTCGTGTGTAGACCACTGCTGCAAATGCCTTCTCTGATGCGTCGCAGAATCCGTGCAGTTCTATGTGGTATTTTTGCTCATACCGATTCCAACGTGGAATTTCGATCTGTTCTATGGAATTTAGCTGGTCTCTAAATGTTGTCCATTGATTCGCTATTTCTTCGGGTATGTCCTCATCCCATGATTTCCCGGATTTCCAAAGCTCTTGCTGGATAAGTTTTGCTTTTACAATTAGCAAGCTAACCCTCCGAGTGGATCGAATAGCCTTGCTGTTTCTGATACGATTCCTCGTTTTGTCAGGTTTTTCTCTGTCGATGTGGCGTTGACCTTAAATTCGAAGGAATCAGATTCTGGCCGCCAGTATATCCCCAATGTCTTGATAGGGTCATAGCTGTTGATCTTGAATCGTCCTTGTTCTTTATCTTCATTCTTTATACTTTTCATGACGATTTGGGAGTTTGACGACCATTTTCGAAGCTTGAATCCTCCGCTCTCCAACAACTGTATTATTTGTTGTTGAGCTCTCTTTGCCTCCTCAATTGTGTTTTCCCCGGAGAGGAGGTCGTCAACGTAGAAATCGTTGCGTGCCCTTTTTGCCGCGACCTCGTATTTGTTCTCTTCATCTACGGCTAGTTGTTGTAGTGTTTTTATGGCTAAATATGGTGCTGACGATGTACCATACGTCACCGTCTTAAGTCGATATTCCTTTATTCTTTCGGCTGGATCTTCTCTCCACAAAATTCTCTGATATTCCCTGTCACGCGGATCCACTATTATTTGTCGATACATTTTTTCAATATCCGCTCGGTAGACGTATTTATGTTTCCTCCATCGTATTATGATGGAGCTTAGGTCTTGTTGTAGAACCGGACCCGTGAGCATTGTGTCATTTAAGCTAACTCCTGAGCTTGTTTTGGTTGATGCATCGAACACCACCCTTAGTTTGGTGGTCGTGCTCTCGGGTTTGACGACTGCTTGGTGTGGTAGATAGTATACCTTAGCCTTGTTGTTTTCTTCTGAACTAGATGGAAATTCGATTAACTCCATATGCCCTAGTTCCAAGTACTCCCGCATAAACTTTTTGTAGTCTTCGTACAACTGTTTGTTTTGTGTAAGCTTCTTCTCCGTTTGGAGAAATCGTGCCATCGCTCGATTTTTGGATCTGCCCAATTGTTTGGCATCTTCCCTGAATGGTAGTCTGACAATGTATCTTCCTGCGTTATCCCTCGTGTATGTGTCCCTGTACAGCTCCTCACATCGTGTTTCTGCTGCCGTGAAATTGTTTGCTTCTTGTATTTCTTCGTCTTCCCAGAACCTTTGCAATTGGTTGCTTAGCTCTATATTGGATATGAGACACGCCGTTGAGACATCCCGTTTTGACTTCTGCTGTATGACTCCCGAAAGTATCCATCCTAGGTGTGTGTTTTGAGCTACTGGTGTTCCATGATTTCCTTTGATTACGCCTTCTAATATTATCTCTTGGAAGAGGTCTGCTCCTATTAGTACATCTACTGGGGCTTGTTTATTGTATGAGGGGTCGGCCAGTGGTAAGTGCTTGATATGGTCCCAACCTTCTGCGCTGAACGACTCGTCTGGTAGTACCTTCGTGAGTTTGTCCAGTACCAGAAATGTTCCCCATACTTTGAATTCTGATGGATAGATCGGTGCAAGGCTGATTTCTACCTTGCTTTATGCTGTTCCAGCCTTTGTACTTCCTAGTCCTGTGATTGACGCGAACGCCCGATTTCGGTGTAACTGAAGCCGTTGGACTGCGTCTTCTGTGATAAAGGAGGACTGTGAGCCTTGATCGATCAGCGCCCTCAGATAGAAATCGCAACCTCGCCAGTTCGTCTTTATTACCGCTGTTGCTAGTAGTGTCTTGTTGTCCCATTTGCTCGACGAAAAGTTTGCGTGTGGTTGTTCCCTATATCTGTTTGGAACAATTGTATGAAGTAGTGTTTGGTGTCGCTGGTGGCATGTTAAGCAGGTCTTAGCTGATGGACATCTTGTTGGCTCATGATTTGGCCTGAAGCAATTTGTACACAGCTTTTCCCTTTGTATGACGTCTTTCCGTTATGTCACTGGCATTTGTAGGAATCTGCTACACGCGTGGAGCCAGTGTGCGCCATTACATACTTTGCACGATGGAGTAGTCGTTGTGTGGTAGTTTTTTGGCGATCCTTTCCAGTTGTTGAATCTTTGGGCCCTTGGATTGTCAACCTTTTTCTTTTCTTCCAAGTTGTCCAGGGCATGGAACTTGTTTTCCAAAAACATTAAGAATTCATCCAGTGGTTGTAGCTCCTTAGGATGTTTCAGAGATTGCTCGTACGCCTTCCTCGTTTCACCGTCCAGTTTTTGTGAAATGATGTACAGGATTATGGGGTCCCAGCCTTCTGTGCCAATATTTAGACCTTTCAGGGCGTTGACGCACTCCATGGTGGTATCGTGTATTCTCCTTAGATTTCCTGCTGATTCACCTTGGCATTCCTTCTGGTTGATTAACGCCTGGATTTACGCATTCACCAGCATTCGGGTGTTCTCATACCTGTTTATCAGAGCTTTCCTAGCCGTATCGTAGTTATTTTTCGTGATCTGTAGGTGTTGTATGATCCTAGCTGCTTCGCCTGTCACGTTTGTCTTGAGATAGTGCATTTTTTGAGCCTTTCCAAGTTTGTCATTTTTGTGTATAGCTTGCTCAAACAGGTCAAAAAATGATTTCCACTGCTTATAGTTACCGTCGAAGGTTGGTAGCTTTAGAACTGGTAGCTTTAGCTCGTGCTGAGCATTCTCTGTTGATTCGTCTTGCTTTGCACACCTGGTTAGATGCTGGCTCGTGAATCCGTCGGTTTTCTCTTGTAAATTTACCATGACTTTCTCGTACCGTTGTTCCAATTCTTCGTGCTCGTTCATGTAGCCCTCAATATCGTCCGTTTCTGTTTCATTTTCCATGATGTCGTTGTGCGTTTTGATTAGGCTCACCCATTGACCTTGTATTGCCTGTTGCTTGTGGGCATAGTACGCCTTTGTTGTCTGTTGAGTCTGTTCCATCCTGTCTATAGCCCTGAGGAGTGCTTGCTTCTGGGCTTCTTGACGTTTCATCCTTCTTTTTTGTTCCTCATCTTTTGGGTCTCTGAGGTTTGATCCTGCTTTGATTGTTTCGTCTGCGTTTATATAAGTTCTTGGCGTTGGAGGGGGTGCCTTACGTTCCTTGGCGTTCTCCTCTTGTGTGTCTTCGTCTGCGTCTCTTTTAGTTTGTGGCGTTGGAGGGGTTGCCTTACTTTCCTTGGCGCTCTCCTCCTCTTGTATTTCCTCTATTCTTGTTTCTAGCTTTGCTCGTATTGTCTTCACTGTTGCTTGTACTTGCTTGTAGCATTTTGCTACTGCGTATGGGTGGTCTGTGCTGAATTCTGGATGTGCTCTTAATTTCCTGTCCGTGTCCTCAAATTGTTCCCAGTGGTGGTTGAGGTCGTTCAACCGTTCAAGGACAAACTGCTTTGTTCTTCGCACCTTGGGCTCTCGTGAGTATTTCTCGGACACCTTTTTGATCCAGTCCACTGGCTCCTTTTGGCTGTCTGCCAATTCGTCTAGGGTTGTCATGCTGCCTTATGATTCGTGTCTCCTTGTCGATTGGTTTTGTCTTCTTGCCACTCGTCTGTGGCTCGTGTCTTCTTAGTCGCGTAGTTCTTTGTTTTCTTGTCTCGAAGGACCAATGTTCTGATAGCCACCTTACCTTGGGTAGGGGGATAGCGTATCAGTGATGAAAATATCCAATGCTGGGTTGTAAGTCCAAAGATATTCTGATTTATTGGTGCTTTTCTTATTCTATTTATACAAAATCGCTTAACTCTAAATATGCTTACTTGCTAAAATACCTTAATTGTGCAATATGCTTAGACGATACATTCATTAATTAGTGCGATAAATTGTGCAATATGCTTAGTTGATAAATTCATTAATTGGTGCGATGAGTGCAAAAGTGCTGGATTGCACTTTGGCCTTCTGGTGTTATACAGGTGTTCCGAGCATGCCTGGTGTAGTGTGCAGTGATTATGTACAACTATTTTACAGTCTTGTTGCGTGATTGTGTTAAATTTAAATGATTCCATTACAATATTTTTCCGTGGAATGCAGTATTCATCAAATGCTTTCATTACGGCATTTAATGTTCTAACTTCTGCTGCAACTGCTTGCTGTCCTCTATCTTGTCGTTCTGCTCCATCTTGTGGTGGTGCTCCATCTTGTCGTTCTGCTACTTGTGGATTCCTGGCATTGTCTCCACCGCCAAAAATGCTGTCCGTGGTTCCATCATTTGGAAACAATGTGTTGAATATGTCCACACCTTTTATTCCAATTAGCCACAAAAACGTGGCAATCTTTTGTTCCTCTGGATCACGGAGTTTGTTATTAGCCATCATATACATTAAAAATGTGCGTTTCCAATTCTGCCATTCCTTGCCAAGATTCGCACAATCCAATTCACATGGCAGTCGGCTGCTTGACGCCATTTTGTTTTCCGGGGTATAACTTATTTCCACACAAAAATATATTTCAGATTTCCACTTTTTAATTAATGTTTTTAAATTCGATGATCCACATCTGACACCATGTAATAATTAGTGTTCGATCTAATTATTAACTTGTTAAAATAAAACTCAGTATTAATTATTCGCCACTTTATTTTAGCTGCTTGCGTTGCTTAATCCTGTTCAACCAATCTGCCATCAACCAACCAACTATATATATATACATGTATTAATAATGGCTGCTTATTCCTATGTTATGTTATGTTACGTTATGTTATATTATGTTATGTCTTACTTGTGTAGCTGTTACATTGTGTGTATTCTATTTAATATTAACATTGTTTCTAGTTCAGATTAATACTACAATATTAGCAAAACGCAAACGACCACCAACACGTAGTTGATTTTGTTTATCGATAAATGGATGCAGACTGAGTAATTTGTCTTTAGCTGATATTTCTTGGTTTGATGAAAGCTTTCTGATTTCGTCTGCGAAAGAAATGGATTGAGATAGAGAAATCAACTTTTGTAAAGCACTTTGAATTTCTGCAGACTTTAAAGCCCCAGCAAAATGATTTTCACTGTGGGTTAGTACTTGTTTGAACCGTAAGATGTAGGCCGTAACGCGCAGAGCCCTATTAAGGCTACTGAATCTGGAAAAATAAGGAGAATTTTCTTGCACGAGATGCAAAGTACAAGCAACTGTTGAGGTTTTCTCTTCGAGCTCTGTTCTAAAGCTGTTAGTGCCTTGGTCTGGCCATTCAGCCTTAGGACTAAGCCATTGAGGGCCTTTCCACCAGAGATGATGATTTTCCAGATCTTGAGGCTGAACGCCCCTGGAAGCACAATCTGCTGGGTTGTGATCAGATGGTACATGATACCATTGATCGGTATTAGAGATCTCTTGGATCTCGCTCACCCGGTTAGCCACAAATGTCTTCCAACGTATAGGCAGGGAGTGGATCCAGGCTAGGACGATTGTAGAATCCGTCCAAAAGAAGGGTTTCAGTTTTGAGCTCTCTGAATGTGCTGCGAGAGTGAATTTTTTGTATAGTTTAGCTAGCAACACGGCGCCACATAGCTCAAGACGAGGTAACGAGATTTGTTTTATTGGAGCAACCTTGGTTTTTGCTGTAATGATATTAACAGAAATATGACCATCGACCTGCAGTGTTCGACAATATAATACAGCAGAGTAGGCATGCCTTGACGCGTCCGAAAATCCATGCACTTCACCGACACCAGTGCTCGTGGTACCAAGCCATCTGGTAATTCTGATAGACTGCAGAGAAGGTCGATTGGATCTGTAGTTCTCCCATTCGCATTTAAGCTTAGGGGGGAGCGGATCATCCCAGCCAATGCCTTCTACCCACAAATTCTGAAAATATATTTTTGCGACAATAATAGTTGGTGCCAGCCAACCAAGTGGGTCGAACAGTTTTGATGCATCCGATAGTAAGTTTCTTTTTGTAAATGCTTTACAAGCAGGAAGCGATATTTTGAAGTAGAAACAGTCTAATCGCGGGTTCCAGTATAGACCCAACGCCTTTATTGAAGAATCCGACTTGTCTTCGGTGTTAAAGAAAAATTCGCAATCTTCAGGTTATAATTCTGACAGAAGCTCCGTGCAGTTTGAAGTCCACTTCCTTAAGTAGAAACCTCCAGAATGTGAAAGCTCTTTAAGCTCTTTCTGGATTGTTTTTGCTGTGACAATATCATCAGCGCCAGAGATTATATCATCGACGTAAATATCAGTATTAAGAACCTTAGATCCAAGTGGAAAGTTAACAGCTTCATCGCTTGCCAATTGTTTCAGAACCCTTATAGAAAGATATGGAGCACATGTTGTGCCATATGTCACAGTTTGAAGCTCGTATAACTTCAACGGAACAGAAGGACCTGATCTCCAGAGAATTACTTGAAATTTGGTTTCATCTGGATGCACGAGAATCTGTCGGAACATTTTTTCTATGTCCGACGTGAAGACTATAAGAAAGATTCGCCATTTTAAGATGACTGATGCTAAATCACTATGCAACGTTGGACCGGGAAGTAGCTCTTGGTTTAAAGAAGATGAATTTAAAGGTCTTGCAGAACCGTCAAAAACAACCCTTAGTTTCGTTGTTGAGCTACTCTCTTTCCATACACCGTGGTGTGGTAAAATGAAAACGTTTTCATTGGATGGAAGATCTTCGAAATTTGATTTGAATTTCATATGATTCAAACTATGATACTCGTGTATGAATTTAGAATACCCTGCGTATAGAGTTGGATTCTTCGGGAACCCTCGAGTCTCGAGATGATTAAATCTTTTCACTGCATTTTGAAACGAGTTTTTGAAATATGGATAGTCTTCGCCAAAGACCTTGTTTTTAAAAGGAAGTTTCACGATGTATCTGCCAGTCGAGGAGCGAGAATGAGTAGTGCTAAAATAGGCATCGCAAGCCGTATCTTCAGGAGAAGGAGTACGAGAAATCGAAACCTCTTCAAGTTCCCAGAACTTTCGCAGTGGATCTTCAAGATTGACTTCTATATGTAATGTTATTGAATTGCAAGTTCTGTTCACTAAACTAGGCTTCATGGGTCCCGATAAGATCCAACCAAGCTGGGTACGTTGTGCTAATGGACCACAGCTGGATTTAATCATACCGTCCAGAATGATATCATGAAAGATATCCGCACCCAAAAGGATATCGATCCTAGTTTGGTTAAGGTACGTGGAGTCCGCAAGTGCTAAATGCTGAAACTCCTGAGGTAATGAAGATAAAATGTTAAAATTAACTACGTAGTTACTTATAGATGGCATAACAAATGCTTTTACCAACGTCTGGAAATTTGTATTAACACATGAATTTAAGAAAAATTCAACAAAGCCTTTGCAAGTTTTCGCCTTGGTTGAGCCTATTCCACTGACGACGCATTGAGTAGGATGCTTCTTCAATCGCAAACGTTGTACGCAACTTTCTGTTATGAAAGACGTTTGTGATCCTTGGTCGACAAGGGCTCGCAAGATGTGTTCACCAGTGGAGCTAAGAATCTTTACCCTTGCAGTTGCAAGTAGAATCTGTGGAGAGGAAATAGAAGAGGAGTCGGCGGAATGGTTTGAGGAACTATTTTCTGAGGACGTGTTAGGAGCTACTATATGCATTAGGGTATGGTGGCGTTTACTACACTTCTGACAATTTAATTTGCTACTACACTGTGAGACTACATGTCCAGGAGTAAGACAATTAAGACAAAGATTCTTGTTCCTTGCTACTTCAATTTTGTTACCACTATCTAAATACTTAAAGGTTGTGCACATGTAGAGATAGTGAGCTTGGCTACAACAAGGACACGATACTTTAACGTTACGCTTTGTGGCGTGGAATGAGCGCGCTTGAACTCCATTTTTGTGTTGTGAAGCACTTTTGTCTTTAGGGAACAAGGTTATTTTGTTGTCCAACGAACGAAATGACTCTTCAAGGAATGCGTAAAAATCCACCAATTTAGGAAGTTCGTTGTTTTTATATTTTTTTTTGCAGAAATGTATGCTTCCCAATTTTTCCTCGAGCAATGATCTAATTTCTGTGCCACTATAAATATTACAAAAACATCCCAAGAATCTGTATCTAATTTTAAATTTTTGATTGAATTCAAACACTCTTTTGTTGAATCCAACAACTTCCTAATACCTGCAGCGGATTCCTTAACCATTTCTGGTTGATCACAAAGAGACCTTAGATAAGACTCAGTTATGAACCTTTTGTTATCGTATCGATCACAAAGATTTTGCCATGCGGTTTCATAATTATCGTTTGTACAAGGAATTGATCGAATAAGTCGTTCAGCTTCCCCAGTTAAACATTTCTTTAAATAATAAAGCTTTTGGGCATTAGACAAACCACCTTTTGTGTGAATCATGCCGACATATAGGTCATGAAAGGTTGACCAAAGTTTGTAACTTCCATCGAACTCTGGAAGTTTAATCTTGGGTAAATGAATATCGTGGTCTTCACGGAAGGAATGATCGTTTAGTGTTTGATTTACTACCTGACCATTACTACTGATTTGCGGAGAACATTGAGGCTCAAGAAGACGTATCTTATCCAAGATATCACCCTTCAAATTAAGGCAAAAGTCTTGAAATGACTCATGCTCCTCTTCGGAAAAGTATAGAAAATCTGCTTCGGTTTTCTTGACCACTTTAAGAAGCTTTAATATTTTCAAGTGAGTTGATTGGAAACTATCCATATAGGATTCGCAAAGCTCCAAGCGACGTAGGCTACCGAGTTTGGTAAGGCGTTCTTTGCTAAGTTTAGCAAAATTCTTTTTAAATTTCACAAGATCTGCCTTGCATTGAACCTGTTCATCAATAAGCTCTTCAATTTGTTCCATGACGAAAAAACTAACCACTAAGTCAAAAAAAAATTTATGATTCGATGTATGTACTTATTGCCACAAAAAGAGAGAGAGTTTATACAAAAAAAATCTATTTTAACGATAAAAATATTAATAAAAAAAAAGAATGAAATGTTCACACGGCAACCACTTAATCCTGATCACCCGGTATATGAAACACGCAGAAAAAGAATACTTCTTATGTATGTGACAAAAAACGATATATTTTTTTTGTTGATAACCTTCACTGTATATTCGTGAAAAAGCGAATGAAGATAATGAAAACGCAAATTAGAATTCTATATATACATATACATATACATGTATGTACGCAATATAAAAAAGGCAAGATATGTAATTAAGAAACGGAGATTTATGTACTTACATACCTTATAGGCACATGCAAGTAGTTATTGTGAATAACAACTATAAAATTATTTCTTGTGTGAGATATGTATATGTACATGTATGTATGTAAGTACATATGAAAACGGTGATCATTCACCGTTAAGAACAGATTCGAATGAATAAAATATATATATATAATATGCGCAATAAGTGTATGTACCTAGTACCTACTGATATACATGTAAGTATATATACATATATATGTACCGCACGTGAATCTGTAATATGCACGTTGCGTTTACGATAGAGGGAAAAAAAAAACACTTTAAATAACTAACCAAAGAATAATAGTTTTACTCACTGAAAGATTATTATGAAATTACTTTGTAGAATTAATTCTAATATATCTATATATATATACTTATCCAAATCACACCACTCGAATGAAAATTGCACCGTTAACCGATACCGTACGCGTACGCGATCGAAAGGGGATGAAGCAAAGAAAAGAAAAATTTAATGAAATTTAATGAAATTTAATCCGGCTCGAAGGACCAAAAATATATGTTCGATAGCAAATCTTTAAATAAAAGATATCAAAATAAAATTGTGCACAAATAATTTTTTTTTATTTGAATTTAAGATAAATGAATTTATAAAGAAGAGTTAAGTATGTACTTGGCGGCTGGCGATGCGAAAAAGGAATGATCGAGTTTGTGGTTACATTGGTGCTTTTAAGAGAGGGAGAATGAGGGAATAAAAAAAAGGGAATAGGGAAATGTGGGGAAAATGACAATTGTAAGTTGCGTTGCCAAAAGTATGCAATTAACTAAGGTGAAAATAATTGAACATAATTTATGTTATAAAATTGAATAAGCTATTATATAATATTGAACACAAGTATAAATATGATTTAAAAGTGGCAACAACTGGCCTGAATTGTACCAAAAAAAAGCAAATCTTTTACCTTCAAGTGAAACGTCATAATCAGGGTTCGGATTTTGTTGACCCAAAAAAGCCAAAAAAGGCAAAATTAAACCGCAAAAAAAGGCAAAAAAAGGCATTTATTTTTTAAAGTTTTTATTCATTATCATTTGCATTATAATAGCACTGTACAACCAGAAGCATTTTGAAGTTTTCTGGCAATAATCGCCTGCGATTGTCTCTCAGGAGAGCCTTGAAAGTACTGAAGGATCTCTCAACATGGGCAGAGACTAGCGGAGCCCACATAAACGATGTCACGTCGTCCACATTAATATTTGATTTCAATGTAGAGTTTGCTGTCCCATTCACTACATTGTTAATGCTCCTGATGGTCTGCAGTCCTTTATTTGCTTCAAAAACAGCGTGGAATTTCTTCATGACATCTTCAGCTACTGGCCCTTTTGCTTGTTTTAATTTCTCCTCGATATCGTTCAAAATCTTTAACACCTCTCCAATAGGCCTTCCTAAATATAACGTATCGCATTAAGATCAAATGTTTGAATTAAAATACACCCATTAAAACTCACCGGTTGCTTGCAAACTTTTAAAAATGTGCTCTTTCGGGTCGACCAAAAATCCGAAATTGGCTTGGATGTACGTCAGCTGGGACTGAACTATTTCGTTGGCAATTAAATCTTTTGCAAATCCAACACAACTCGCATCATCGTCCAGCTCATCAACTATTCTTTTGATGCGACTAAAATACTGCGCATAGTATGATGCAGCATTCAGCCATGTGCCCCAACGCGTCAACACCTGTTTTAATAAAGAATATTTGTTTAAAATCAAATTTAAATTATTATTTTTTATAAACTTACAGGTTGAGGTGGCAGTGGCAGATCAGGTTCCTTCTCCTTGAAAAAAGCAACTCGGGATGCGCTTTTTAAAAAAATCTTTTTCATATTTGAAACTAAGGCATCGACTTGCGGAAAGCGACTGCGGATGGTTTCACAAACCCTATGTATTCCGTGAGCGACGCAAGTAACATGTATCATTTTGGGATACAGAACTTTAAGTGACTTTCCGCTTTTTTTCATGTACGGGGCGGCATCAGTAACAAACATTAACACTTCTTCGCGCGTTGGTCCATCCGGCCACAGCAATCGCAATGAATCTTCAAAAAGCGTCGCAATTGTCGTCGCATTCACCTGTTCCAAAACCTCAGAGGTTAACAAGTATCCACGTCCATCCTTACGCAACGGGCCGACAATAACATTCGTTACGCAGCGGCCGGCTTTGTCTGTCGTTTCATCTATTGACACGAATATGTTGCCGTCTCCCACTTCAGCTCGGATTTTTTGAAGAACTACGAAATAGCAATCCTTTACATAGTTCCTGCGAAGCGTCGACTCGTCTGGAACTTTCTTTTTTGTATACTTTTCCATAAATGTTTTAAATTCTGGACGATTGACTTTGTGTAAAGGAATGTCACACGCCAGCAACATTCGCGTCATATCTGCGTAAAACTCATTTTTGTCGGCACAAACAAAAGAAGTTATTGTTTGTGTCTTTGGAGCAGTTTTTAGGGCTAATGCTTGTTGGTGCTTGGATCGTTTTATGTGCTGCTCAACAAAGTACTTCTTTTCATGATTCACCTTTACACTACACAATTTACACAAAAGTACTTTTCCATCGGTGGAAAAGTCATCTTTTCCAAATTTCACCACCCAATTTTGCAATTTGTTTGAATCTGTGCACTTTTCTTTGGGCATTTTCACTTTCAATTATAGATTTCACTTAGCCGGTCATTAACACAATGCCCGACTTTACAATCTCTTTCCTATTTATAGAGATAGGGTAAGGTAAACATTTCCTACGCCTACCCCTTTTAGTACGTAGTACGTACGTAGTTATATATGTATGTACGTGCATAAGATCCTTACTGCGTATGGATCTGGTCGAACCCACGATCGTTCGTTGGGTACCTCGCTCTGTTTACACAGCTGCGGTCAATTGCGTGTGCACTTTGCATCCCAATCGCTGAGCTGCGTATTTCAGGGCGATGCACCCTTTTCATATACCGCTAGGTAGCCTGTGGATTTATTGCATACACAAGGAGCAATAGGAATATCACGAATTTTAGCACGCAGTATTCAAAAGACTATCACTTACTATGACCACTATGTTACGGAATATGTAGCTATAGATGAAAAGGCGCACACTCTAAAAAAAATGTTCAAATGTCTAACGGTTTTTGTCAGTTAAAAGGTTGTAAATCAAACTGCGGCGAGTGCCGTAGATTTTCCGTAAGTAAAAAGGAGAAATGTTGATACAAATGTATTTAGAGTTGCATGTAGCGAGTTTTATTTATGCGTGCTAGTTTAAACAACGGGTGCAGTTATGGATATGCATATTCATACGAGAGAAAAACCTGCTCTTATACGCGAGGACACTAAAATTTCTTCGTGTGCGCAAGTACAAATCGTATTGCTGAGAAGAAAGTATACAGTAACGTGTCAAATAGCACCAAAAAGGCAAAAAAAGGCAAAATGAGTAAAAAAGGCAAAAAAAGGCATTATGAGCAAAAAAGGCAAAAAAAAGGCAAAGTCAACAAAATCCGTTCCCTGGTCATAATATATGACTGCAAATGTCCCTTTATATAAACAAATGAATGTGCTTTATTTTGATTTTTATTTAACTTTGCTATATTTATAAATAATTTAATAAAATGTATTTTTGTCAGTTTGTTACGTAAAATGAGTATTGATAAATGCCCTGCGTGAATTTTCTTGAACTAGCAAAATTCCTTGTTCATGGTGGTCTGGTATTGAAGATGTTTCGTTCGTTGCAGGTACATCATTGGGATCTGAAAATGTTTAGAAAAACAAATTTATTATTTGTTTTCAGTTGTCCGTTTGTAATTAAAAGACAGAAGATAAACTCAATACAAACCTATGGCATCATTGTAGTCAATCGCCAGATTATGTAGAACGGCCAAAGCTACTATTGTGGTTTTAACATTTTCCAATGATCCTCCCATTCCCGAAAGTAAAATTCGAAATCTGGCTTTCCAAACGCCAAATGCTCGCTCAACTGTATTTCGGGTGGCAATATGTGCGATATTATAATTTTCTTCTGCAGCATTTCTGGGATTTAAAACTGGAGTAAAAAGGTAATTTGTACATGCATAACCACCGTCTCCTAATAGACGGCCCTTATCCTGCTCTCTCTAAAAATTCGGGAGTCGTGGGTGCTTCCACGCCAGTGAGCAACAATGTCTCTTATCTTTAAGTTGGCGTCGCAAACGACTTGCGTATTGATAGAAAAGCAGCCTTTTCTGTTGACATAATACTGTCCAGAATCACCTCCTTGTCTTTGAATTTTTATATGGGTGCAGTCTATCGCCCCTATTACATGGCGTATTCTTCTGAATGCATTCATAGTGCGAATCTGGTCAGAAGTACTTTGCGGCATTTTAATTACATCTTTTGATTTTGATGCAAATGCTTTAGCTACCCGAGCGCAAATAATGCTTAGGATGGATTGGCTAATACCATGAATATCCGCACCGTCGTCTTGGATCTGCAATTGAATTTAATGTTTTTTGTAAGTAGTGTAAGGTATATCAAAGCATCCTTACCTCATTGCGACCCCAGTATCTAATCGCAGCCATAACTTGCAGATCCACTGAAATACGTCTGCCCCTTCTATCACCATCCAGATCTTCTCTAACTCTTCTCTAACATATTAACTTTAGAGAATTTGTATTTATATCTAAACTCATATTCTGAGAGCTCTATCATTGGGTTAAACCGTTTATTATATTTTGTTCGGCGTCTAACTAGCACTGAATTGTTATCGAAAGCACTAATTATATTTATGCGATTTATAAAATTATTGACCTGGTAAGCCATTGTTGTTTGGAGGCAAGAAAAAACCAATATTCAAAACAGAACGTTAAAATTCTTCTTTATTTTAAATTATCTCGTTAAAAGATGCTTGTTTTACATAAGTGCAGATGTGTTCTACTTTTAGTGAAAATTAGCAGGAAATTAATTAAGCAATCAACAAACAAATATTTTTCAAACAATTTCACGCGCACAAAGACAGTTCTGTCAATGTTATCAGCTCGTTAACTCTCTGAAATCGGTTAGTTAGTTATTCATGAGCTAACAAACGTCAGTTAACTCACGAAAAGTTTTATTAATAAGGATTTGGACTTATCCATTGCGTAAACCATTAGTTAGAGATAACTAGCGTTTATTAATACGGCTGTATATGGCTTGAAACATTTTCATCTTCTTCCGCATCCAGCTGAAAAGACGTTCGGGACAACGCATCGGCTATTAGTAAATCTTTACCGGGCTTATAAGACAATATTATATCATACGGTTGGACTCTAACTCTCATTTTTTGTAATCTCAAGGGTATCTGATGTAGTCATTTGTTCAAAATTGGTATTAATGGTTTATCGTCACTTTCTATATTAACCTACAATATACTGTCTGAATCTTTCACAGCCAAACACAATTGCATAATATTCTTCTTCTAATTGGGCCCACGATTTTTGAGTGTCAGTAAATGCTTTTGAGGCGTATCGTACGGGTAGCCCTCTTTGTAATAATACGGCCCCTACGCCAAGAGAGCTAGCATCCACACTTAAGGTACACTTTTCTTTAGGATCATAATATTGTAATATCGGGCTATTTGTAAGCTTTAACTCTCTAAAAGCTTTCGTGTGTTTATCTGTCCATAAGAATTCTCTAAGAGGTGAAGTTAAGTTTGTCGCACTAGGGATAAATTTTGAGACATATGAAATCATTCCTAAAAATCTTTCTAATTCTTTTTTATCTGTGGGAATTTTCATTTTTTGAATGGCTTCTATTTTAGTTTCATCTGATTTAACACCATTGGAAGTAAATTCATGTCCTAAAAATTTTACTTTACTTTTGCCAATAACACACTTTTTCAAATTGGGTTTAATATTATTCCCTCCTATTCTTATCATAACCTCTTCTAAAAATTTTTCATGCTTTTTAATATCATTCGACCAAAATATGATATCATCTATGTATACTTCTAGATTTGGAATACCACTAAAAATTTCTCGTGCTTTCTTTTGAAAAATTTCTCGTGCTTTCTTTTGAAAAATTTCCGGCGCTGTCTTAATTCCTTATGGCATTCTTTTAAAACAATATTTCCCAAATGGTGTATTGAAAGTAGTAAGCAAACTGCTTTTTTCACTAAGTTTTATTTGATAGAAGGCCTAACTGCAGTCAAGGATCGAGAATATTTTTGCATTTGCCATTTTTGCGGAAATTTCTTCAAATGTGGGTAACTTGAAATGTTCTCTTAATAGACAAGTGTTCAGATATTGTGGATCTAAGCAGATACGTGACGAGTTATCTGGCTTTTTCAAAATAACTATAGAATTAACAAATTCTGTTGGGACATTAACTTTCCTAATTATATCGTTTTTTCCAGTTTATCGATTTCCTGTTTGAAGGCTTTTTCCTTTTTAAAAGGTATTTTTCTGCATGGGTCAATCTTACCAACACTATTAGCTTTTATTTTTAAATCGTATTCGAAACCTTTTAACTTCTTTTATATTTTTGAAATTTTTCTTGCAAATCGATAACATCCACTTTTGTTATTAACCCGAACCTTTCTATTGTTGGTAACCCTAAAATTGGGATCGATGACTCATCAACAACAAAAAATTCTATTAGAGCAACCTTACCTCTGATTTCACACAAGATATTAATTTTTGCCTAACACAAAATATTAATTTTTCCTATCAATTTGGTGGACGTGTTATTGTAATTTGTCAGTTTTACATTTGTTTTTGAAATTTGAAATTTTGAATCTATTTTCTTTAAATTTTTTATATCTATAACCTTACAGCCAGCTCCAGTATCTAATTTGAAAATTAACTCTTTACCTATGTCTTGAAATTTTACATTTATTTACCAGGATTTCATAACGTGATTTACACTAATGGCACTCAGATAATATACATTATTATTTGTTTCCTGTGACTCTGTTAAATCTTCATTACTGTAACTTTTTACCACATTAATTTTTTTTATCTTACATTTTATAATAAAGTGATTTAGTTTTTTGCAATAATTACATTGCTTACCATACATCTGTTTGGTTGATGTCTTTTACCACATCTTCCACATTCATTGGTATACTGATTTGTTTGGCTGCTGCTACTGCCGGTACCACGGGCTCACGATTACTGTAGTTGTATTGCTGTTGAGATTGTTGTCGTTTTTGCTGATAGTTATTTTTTCTGACAACATCCACCTCCACCTCTGTTTCTTTTCCCTTGAGCTGTCTTATTTGCCTTTCCGCCAATTCGGAAGCTCTACAAAATTCAACACATTTTTGTAACGTAATTAGGTTTTTCTAAGCGAAGTCACTGTGGGATATTGACGTCCATTTTTTGTAAACATCCCTTGCCATTATACCCCATAGGTTTTCAATAGGGTTCATATCCGGGCTACGTGCCGGCCACTCAAGTAAAGGAATATCTTTGGACAAAAACCACTCCTTAGAATACCTCGACACATGGATAGCAGCGTTATCTTGCTGAAAAATTAAATCTCTTTCGCCGACGACGTCCTCTAAAAATGGTATTAGTGCACTTTCTAACATTTCAGTGTACATTTCGGAATTCATTTTGGTGGAAATAAGGCATAAAGGCAACTTCCCCCAAGAGCAAAAAGCGCCCCATACCATAACACTTTCACCCTGGAAGTTCCTACTGAATTTTGGAGGATTGTCTCTCCGCAGATCATGCCAGTAAGCACTTAATCCATCTGGATCGTCGAGATTAAATTTTTTTTCATCAGAAAATATAACGCCACTCCAATTTGCTGTCCAATGCATGTGGTTTCTAGCAAACACTAGTCGAGCTTCCTTGTGATGCTGATTTAATAGTGGTTTTCTCGCAGGTTTTTTGAAAACCACATTCGGATTGGCTCTTAAAATTTGCTGAACACGACGATTGGTTACGGGCAAGGTTAATTTGTCTATTATTTGCGAAGCATGGAGACGGTTTCTAGTCGCTTCAAGCACAATTTGATTTGTTTGCCTGTTGGTAAGCTTGGTATTGCCTTTCGGAGATTTCTGCGTCCCGTAATTTTCACCAAGCCGGATGTAATTTCGCACCACTCTGTCTGACCGATTAATTTCTTCCGCTATTTTCCTCATTGAGTAGCCGACATGTCGAAAAACATTAATTTTAGTTTTTTCCTCCTCCGTCAACCTTTTTCCTTTTGCCATTTTGCCCTTTATTAAAATAAAACAAGAAAATTAAGCAAATACAACACGAAACATCAAATGATAACATTTACCCTTTAAAAACAAAACAAAAATTCATTAAATACACAGTAATTCGCAATAATTCAGAGCGCGGTTAAACAAATTTCGCTTTTAAGATGATCAAAATCACGACCTTTATGCACCGTTACCACTTTACTAAATGAACAAATGCAGCTGCGTGTTCTCGTTTTCAGTGTTGACTACACACACTTTGCACAGTTACTTAAAAGTAGTAGAACCGAATTATAGCACTTAGTAGTTTCATAAGAACTTGCTCAGTTCAAATATTATTCTGCGGTTATAGAAATTTCGCTCACTGTATTGTTATTTATTCCTCCGATGATTCGATCTTTAATTAACTCGTCTTTTAGTACTCCAAACTCACATTCCAGGCTTAACTTTTTTATGTCTTCCAGAAATTCATCAAATGGTTCTCTGTCTGTTATGCCGAGCCGGGATAAAATTCAAAGACAAACTTCTTTTATTTTATCTTTATTGCTATGTGTTAAAATTACGACTAACTACCAAGACTTGCAATGGAGCGGTGCTATGCGATTTGAAAATGGAATATGCTGACTCGAACAGAACCGTCGAGCTCGTGTGAAGCCGCACGCAGTAAACAAAATGCTCACATTACAATACTGTGCATTGTGGCCACGCGCGTCCGGTAGAAAAGCAAAATCAGTATTTCATATAATGATATTAATTTAGAAAAAAGACAAAAACCTATGCGCATGCATAACACCTCCCCTCACAAAACTAAACAATACATTTTTAAAATTATTGTTTACAATATTAAAAACCTTTAAATAAAATTTTTGTTACATATGTTATTCTTTATTGTTTTGTTTTTTTTTTTCAAAACATATTTACTTTTCATTTTCTTCTACTTTTGGACCTTCAACTTTGAAAACACAAGAATTTGGTCTCTTGATGACAGTTTTGATTCGATCATTGTCGTAATAATGAACAATTTTCTCCCTTTCAATTATAGGTTGTTTTGTTTTCTTATTGAAACAGTTTCGAAAGATGGTAAAACCATTTCCTTTAATAAGTTTTGAAATAAAATATATTATGATTGCAATGAAAGTCATTCCAACAATTCCAAACATTGCACCTTGAGCATGAGGCGGTATGCTTTTTAACTTTCTAGAAATATAACTTTCATGATTTCTTATTTCGACTGTTAAATCTTGTAATTCTTTTAAATCTCTAAGCTTCACTTTTGGCATTTGAACGTTTTCTACATTTATATTACTTAATTTTACATTTGCGCAGCAATCTTCTGGAGCAAAGCGATATATATCTTTATTGTCAATAACTATTTCGAATTCATGTGTTACAATTTTTGTTTCTATTGTTTCAAAAGTACAATTGGTGTCCAAACTTAAAATTCCGATATCATTTATAAAACCTTCGGTATTATTTTGTTCTTCTTCACATTTACATCTATAGTTTGTTTCTTCACTTAATGCGAACAAGTATTTATTCTCCGTAATTTTATGAAAAATTTCTACATGATTTATTACTTGTTTTAGATTACAATTGTTAGCTTTTCTATTCATAAAAATGACTAATTCACAATCATTGTTAACGATACTATTCTTAAATTCCTGTTGGTCACATATGAAATGATTACTTATCTTTTTACAATTTTCAGTTAAATCATTGCTCAGAAAATATTCATTTTTATTATGTTTTATTACAAAATAGCTCATTTTTTGTTCGATAACATACATTATACCGTTTATTCTGTAAGGTGTATTTATCATTTCGTAAACATCTGACTTAACTTTTTCAACTATTGGAACGGATAAAACAACTACAAGTCTACTGTCTTTTATGTAGTAAATTGGATTTATTTCCTGAATTATATTGTTGTACGATGCTAAACTTGGCGTAAATAATTAAATTAGTCAATTTTTAAAATGCTTAATCTTCCCTTTATTATATTTCATTGACCTATTATTTCGTTTAATTATGACAGAATTATCCAAAACCTTCATGATTTTGTAAGGACCTACATATTTTTCACTTGACTTGTCCCTTTTATCATTTTCAACTAAAACTAAGTCATCTTTCTTAAATTCCTTTACCTTAGAACCAATTCTTTTGTCATACCTCTCCTTTGCTCTTGTTCTCATTCCTAAAAGATGTTTTCTAGCTTCTGACTCCATTCTTATCAACTTCAATTGTAATTCTTGTGTATAATCCATAGTAGTCTTAAACTTTAAATTACTAAACTCACTCGGTAGGTTGGCTTTCCGTCCAAATAACATCTCGAAGGGTGAAAATCCTGTACTATTATGTATAGTTGTGTTATGGCAAAATGCTGCGTATCTAAATAATTTAGAATATTCTGGTTTGGTTTTATCTTTTGTTACCAGTCTTAAGTATTCTCCTAGTCGTGCATGGGATCTCTCCGCCGAACCGTTTGATTGCGGATATGCATTACTAGTCTTTATGTGTTTTATCCTAAACATTTTACATAACTCTTTCAATAACTCATTTACAAATTCCCCACCATTATCTGTAAGTATGAGTCTTGGTATTCCAAAGTCCAAAATCCATTCGTCAGTGAAAGCTCTAGCGATAGTCTCGCTCTTCTTATTTGCAATAGGAATATACTTAATAAATTTACTTAAATCATCTTGTATCGTAAGACAATAAAGCGATTTATTGTTCTCTATATAGGGTCCTGTTAGATCCATTGCAACCTTTTCCAAACTATGCTCCGCTGATGAAACTATTTTCATCGGGTTTCTGCTGGGATGTCTATTTATTTTTTGTTTCTGACATGCTACACATTTACGTATATAATCTACAACGTCCTTATTTAAATTTGCCCAATAGAATTTTTCCTTAATTCTAGAAATGGTCGCTTTCTGTCCTCCGTGTCCACCTATCATTCCGTCATGGTATTCTTTTATTATTTTCTGCTGTTCTTCAGTGTCGCTTATTACTTGAATATCAGTGTTACTGATTTCTTTTATTATAATGTTATCCCTATTTTCTAACTCTTCCTGCCTTATTTTTGTATTGTTTCCATCATTTAATTCTTTTTGACAATCTTTTCTTTTGATCCTACTATCTATAACTTTTGTTTTACTATCAGTTGGATTCTCACAAATTTCATTATAAATACGTCTCAATGTATCATTGTCTTCTTCACAATCAGATGAATCACTTCCAAAAATTTCTCTGATATTGTCTCTAACTTCTTTACTATAAAATCTTTTATCTATGGGATATACTAAGTTTCTACTAACCTCGTCTGCCACGATATTGTCTACACCTTTTTTATAAATAATTTTGTAATCATACTCCTCTAGTTTTAATCGCCAACGGACTAGGCGAGATCCTGGGTCTTTGACGTTAAACAACCAAGTTAATGGTCTATGGTCGGTTTTTATAAAAAATTGTTTTCCATATAAATATGGTCGAAACTGTTGTATTGCCCACACGATTGCTAGGCATTCTTTTTCAGTTGTACTATAGTTTCGTTCTGCATTATTCAAGGTTCTACTTATGAAGTGTATTGGCCTATCTTTCCCACTTTGCTCTTGAGACAAGACAGCACCTATTCCAAAATTACTGGCATCTGTCGTTATAAAGGGTGATTTTTTAGCTGGTTTGGTTTTGGCAACACTGGTTTTGACAGCTGACGTGTGTTTAGTACCTTGTGTCACTGTCAAACAGCTTCAGTTTGGTTTGCAATTTAACCATGGATCGTCTTACAAATGAACAACGCTTGCAAATTATTGAATTTTACTATCAAAATTCGTGCTCGGTTCGAAATGTTCATCGCGCGCTGCTTCCATTTTATGATCGGCATTCTCGACCTTCTGAGCAGTCTATTCGGAAGATTGTGACCAAATTTCGCACCAAATTTACTTTGTTGGACATTAAACCACCAACACGTTTACGTACTGTGCGTAGTGAAGAAAATATTGCGGCCGTATCAGCTAGTGTGACAGAAGACCGCGAAATGTCGATTCGGCGCCGTTCCCAGCAGTTAGGCCTTTGTTACAGCACTACGTGGAAAATTTTGCGGAAGGATTTGGGCGTAAATCCTTTTAAGATACAGCTGGTGCAAGAACTAAAGCCAGCCGACCTACCACAACGCCGAATTTAATTTAATTAATTAATTTAACAGTTAATTTCACGTTTCGGGCCGGTCAATTGGCCGCCTAGATCGTGCGATTTGACACCATTAGATTATTTTTTGTGGGGGTATGTCAAGGCTAATGTCTATAGGGACAAGCCCGCTTCGATTGACGCACTGGAAGCCAACATCCATGCATTCATTCGTGAGATACCGGCCGATATGTGTGAAAGAGTATGCCAAAATTGGACTCAGCGGATGGGCTACCTGAGACGCAGCCGCGGTCAACATTTGCATGAAATTATCTTTAAACATTAAATTGCAAGGTTCAAACTATCGATTCAAATAAATATTTCATTCATTTTTTCGAATTTTTTGTGTTTTTTTTTTAAAAAAAGTTCTCAACCTCTTAAAAAATCACCCACAACATTTTATTATGATCCGGATATTGAAGTAAAGTAAAATTTTTCAACTCGTTTTTCAATCTCTCGAAAGCTTCTTGTTGTACTTCTGTCCAATTCCAAGCCATGTCCTTTTTTAATAATCTATAGATCGGAGAAGCTATATTACTGAAATCTTTAATAAACTTTCTATAATAACCTATCATTCCCATGAAGGATTTAATTCCCTTTTGGTTGGTTGGAGCTTGCAGTTTACTAATAGCATCTACTTTATTCTGGTTTGGTAACACTCCATCACACGTAATTGTATGCCCTAAATAATCTACCTTCTTTTGTAAAAATTCTGACTTATCCATCTGAATTTTCAGATTTGCATCCCTAAGCCTCTCGAAAACCTTTCTAAGTCTTATGTTATGTTCCTTCAGAGTTTTGCCGAAAACCACCATATCATCAATATAGACGAAACATCCCTCCAAGTCTTCTAACACCTTATTCGTCAAGCGTTGAAAACAAGCCGGTGCGTTTTTCAATCCGAATGGCATTCGAGTGAACTCGAAGTGACCATATGGAGTTGAAAACGCCGTTTTCTCAATACTTGCTTCGTCCAGAGGAATCTGATGAAAACCAGACTTTAAATCTAAAGTTGTGAAGAACTTGGCTCCTCCTAATTTATCCAATATTTCTTGAATATTGGGGATAGGAAAGTTATCAGGGATGGTGATTTCGTTCAATTTGCGAAAATCAATAACCATCCTCCACTTAGTTTTCCCGCTTGCATCAGTTTTTTTCGGTACAACCCACAGTGGGCTAGACCAGGGTGATTTGCTATGGCGTATAATGCCTTCTTCTATGAGGTTTTTTATTTGTATTCTAACCTCTTCCTCGTGAACTTTTGGATACCTGTATGTTTTAGCATTAATTGATGAGCTATTAGTTGTTCTTATATTATGCTTTATTACTGGTGTTGCTGATAATGCCTCACCTTCCAAACTAAATAAATCTTCGAAATCATTAACTAAGTTCTTTAGTTCCTTCCTTTCAATTTTACTTTCTAAATGATCTATTCTCACTTTTTCCCAAATTTTGTTTAGCCTGTCACTGTTACTCAATGTTTCCTTTATTAAACATTCTTGATTGGTTACTACAGTGTCATCAATGTTATAAATTTCATTTCCGAATGTAGTACATCTCGAGTGACAATTACTTTTATCGTTTTTATAAGACAGGATCAGGGCTTTATTCCCCTCGTATATTTCCTTATCTTCATTAAATAGCAAAGCCATTATAATTTTATCATTATACATAACTTTTCGCTTAAGGTTTATACAGAACTCAGATTCTTTCAAAAAGTCAATTCCAAGAATACCATCATAGTATCCTATGACATCATCGTTCACCACATGAAAATTTGTATCAATCAGAAATATTTCATTACTTTCTTTATCATCATATTCTACTGTAATATCAGCACTTCCAATGCTAGTTCTATTTGTTCTCCCAATACCTTTGAAACTCGTTGTATCTTGAAAGTTTACATCACTTTCGTATATGCATTTAGCTTTAATAAGGCTAATACATGCACCTGTATCAACCAAGAACTTAAAATTTTTATTATCATATCTCAAAATTACATGAGGGCTTTCACTATAATAGGAATCAATACCCTCATTTATTGTTCCTTCTGTCGAAAAATCGTTCGCTTATTTGTGTAAGTTTTTGAGTTATTTTGATTCGGATTTGTTCCTGCACTACCTGTTTTATCTGGGTGCCCTTTTTGAGTATTATCTCTTAAAGTTAAAAACTTATTGTGATTTGTTTGACCGTCTCCTCTACCTAAGTGATATCGATTGTAATCAATTCGTTGGTTTTTGGGAGCTCTACAATCCCTACTAATATGTCCCAATTTGTTACAATTAAAACATTTAATTACGTTGTGGTTAATTTTAATCAAATTTCTTGGAGTATAGTCATTATTATTGTACCCATAAGTTGCTCTTTTTCCTATTAGCCCTGTTTCCTCCTGTATGGCTAACGAAGAAGCTTCTGCTAATGTCGATGGTCTTTGGCTGTTTACAAAAGTCCCTATTTCTTCCTTTAAGCCATTAATAAAAGCATTTAGAACGTCCTTTTCAATCATATACAATTGTCCGTCGAATAACCTATCATTTTCGTTATTTAAATATATGTCTTGAATGCGTCGTCTCTGAAGAGTCTCGACTCTTTGTACGTATTGCATCACCGTTTCGTTTTTGTTTTGTTGCAATCTTGTCATTTCTAAATGCAATTGCATTGGTGAGTATTTCTCTTTGAACATTCGATTTAATTCGATTTTTAAATCTGTCCATGAAAGGATTCTTTTATTCATAAGAATTGTCTCCGCGTTTCCCGAAATTCTACTTTTTATAAAGGGTAGGAGACATAGTTTCTGTTCTAATGTTGCTAGTGAGATAGCATTATCCACGTTTGAAATAAAATTATGCACTTTGTTCGGATTACTATCGAACGGTGTTATTAGTTTACATAAAAATTCCAAGCTTACTGATGGATCTTGCGTTGCATTTCGGTTATTGTCTATACTATGTTTTTCCCTAATTGGCCTCATTTGTTCTGCCCTGTTTCTTTTGAAGTTATTCTCACCTAACTCTGTGTTCCACTCTACTCCTTCCGATATACCTGCTTTGCTTTTCTTTGGAATAGCTCCTTTTGAATTTTCAGCTGTCTGATTCTCCCTACTCGTTATTATCTCCATATTCCTGAGTTTGCTAATTGCCTCTTCTAAATTATGTAGCTTCTCTTTTTCACTACCCATTTCCTCATAAACTAATTGTAGAAAGACATATCTACTATATGCATTTCCTTTATGGTAAACTAAGTATTGTTCTTCCGTTCCGGAGTCTATTTTTACATTTTCTAATATCTGACTTAATTGTAATTCAGTGGTGAATCCACTTTCCTTGCAAATACATTTATATTTTAGTTTTAATGCTTCTTCCGAAAAATCAAAATGATTAGTTGCGCTACTCGCTTCCGACATATTTTTTTTTTATTTAATTATTCTGTTTCTTACATAAATGAACACGCCTTCATGATCAGGATCTTGATGACTTCAGTTGTTTTATGTCTTCCTCACCTCCTTCTTGCCGTCTTCGAATAACGTTATTTTACGTATCACGATCGAAAATGTCTTTTTGTGTTCTTTTTGTTTCCAACTAACGCTACTTTGTGTGTCACAATTGAAAATGTTTATTTCTTCTTTTTGCTTTTAACGCTACTTTGCGTATCACAATTGAAAATGCATATGATTTTTTTCACTTTTTTTTTCAACTAACGCTACTATGCGTATCACAATTGAAATTGCTTATGATTTTTTTTTCACTTTTTTCTTTTTCTTTCAACTAACGCTACTATGCGTATCACAATTGAAATTGCTTATGATTTTTTTCTTTTTCTTTTTCTTTCAACTAACGCTACTATGCGTATCACAATTGAAATTGCTTATGATTTTTTTCACTTTTTTTTTTTTCAACTAACGCTACTATGCGTATCACACCGAATTTGGGATATTTCCAGAGAATTTAGGAAATTTCTCGGAGTTTGCGTATCACTGTTGAAAATATTTAACCGCTGCCACCAAAATTTGTTATGCCGAGCCGGAATAAAATTCAAAGACAAACTTCTTTTATTTTATCTTTATTGCTATGTGTTAAAATTACGACTAACTACCAAGACTTCCAATGGAGCGGTGCTATGCGATTTGAAAATGGAATATGCTGACTCGAACAGAACCGTCGAGCGCGTGTGAAGCCGCACGCAGTAAACAAAATGCTCACATTACAATACTGTGCATTGTGGCCACGCGCGTCCGGTAGAAAAGCAAAATCAGTATTTCATATAATGATATTAATTTAGAAAAAAGACAAAAACCTATGCGCATGCATAACATGTCCTTTTGGTTTCGTTGGAACAATAAATGCCGGTTGATACTGTTTTCTTTCTTTTGAGGCACGTAGTATTCTCTGAAAGCTTTGATTACTTCCTCATAATTTTTTTTTTTCTCTTCCGATATTTCCAGAATTTCCAATCTTTCTTGCCCTTCTTCGCCAATGCAGTGCATTAAAAGTGCAATTTTCACTTTATCTTCCTTGTCGCTATACATTGCTGCTTCCAGAAAATAATTAAATTTTTTCTCCCATTTCTGCCATTTTGTGGCGATATTCCCTTCGAATGAAAAATGTTCAGGTGGTTGCAAATTGAAGAATCCTTCCGCCATTTTGACACTTTTTCTTTTTTATTTATATATTTTATTGTTCCAAATTCAATAGATAGGTATCAGAATTTTTTAATTTTTTTTTTTTTTTTTCACGTAACCAAACTTTTTCTTTACCACTTTATTATTACAATGTACTTATCCTTTCGGCTGCGCCATGTAATAAATTGGTACATGTTAAATAAGTACACTCATTCCGTTGAGAGGGATTGTTCTTTATTCGTCTCCGTCTCTCATCATACTGCCGATCTTATCTATTCATATTCACATCCTACCAGCCCGCGGCTAGCGGCTCCTGTCACAGCGACTCTTTGCAGATGAATAATTTCTCTACTCTTAAGCATATACAGTGGCTCAGAGCTTATTTGATACAGTGCCCGATATAAAATGTAGAGCGCTGTAACTTTTAAATTAAAGAGTATATCGAGAAAATTTAAAAGCTATTTTACAGAATAATAGATGTAGTTTAACTAAGGAACTTCATTTATTTGACCAAATTGTTTTTTGACAATATTAAAATTAAAAATATAAATTACTGCCAAATTTCATAGCACAGCTTATTTGATACAGGAATATTTACTTATAAGTACTATAAACTCTTGATATTTTACGTTACATTTAATACTTAGTGTGATAACCCTTTGCTTTGACAAAAGCCTGGAGCCTGTTTGGCATTGAATCAACAAGCTTTTGTGTAGTGTCCGGTGTGATTTTCTGCCATTCCTCTAGTAGCGCCTTTTTCAACTCATTTTTGTTGGAGATCTTGCGTTTACGAATGCTGGTGTCTAACAAAGCCCACACATTTTCAATGACGTTCATGTCAGGTGACTGTGTCATCAAGTGTGGGCAGTTCCATAGGAGCCAGGTCTGCACAATTCCGGACTTGTGCCTCGGGTCGTTGTCCTGGTAAAACCGAAACTGTTCCCGTATACCCAGTTTCTCCGCACTTTGCATTAAATTGTAGTACATTGAGGTACATATTTCGTCCCCTCAATGAATTCCAAATTTCCCACGCCAGTTGCGGACATACAGCCCCACACCATCACACTACCACCGCCATGCTTCACAGTAGATTTCAGGTTCTCTTTATGAAGTTCAGTATTTGGTTTCCGCCAGACGTAGGACATGCCACCGGAGCTAAAAATATTGAACTTGGACTCGTCTGCGAAAATCACTGTGTTCCAAAAGTCAGAGTTTTTGCAGACATGTTCCTTAGCATAGGCAAGTCGGCTTTGTTGATTTTTTTTGCTAATAAACGGCTTCTTACGAGCTACTCGCCCATAAAAATCATGCTCGCGAAGCACACGGCAGATGGTTTCAGCACTACATGACTTTCCTAACTCATGCTGCACCTCAGAAGCCAGTTTTGGAGCCGATAACTTTGGATTCACCTTGATTTTCCAGACAATGTATCGCTCGTCAGACGCATTGAAAATTTTGTTTGGTGCATTTCTTCACATATCTTTCACCCTATTCTCATGAACAAAGCGCTCAATAATGTGCTGCACGGTTGAGGCACTCAAATTAACAAATTCAGCAACTTTCCGGACCGATTGCCCATTTTTATAATTGTTTATTACCAGTTCACGCTGTTCAATAGTTGTGCGACGACCCATTTTTTTTAAAACTTATATATTGACACTTAAGGGGCGTGTCCACTTGAGAGTAAAACTACTGCGAGTAGCTCTCAGGCCACTCTCGAGAGCAGTTTCGTAAGTGGACACGGTCACGAGAGTAACTCGCAGAGAGTTGGTTTGCTACTCTCAACTTTCCTACTTCCTGAGAGTTGTTTGTAAGTGGACACACATTCTGCTACTCTCGAAGAGCACTATTCAAACAGAGTTCGTATTCTGAGAGCAGCTAGCTGCGAGTAAATGAATGTATGTCTATGAATAAATTGTCAAACAAATTATATGATTTTGATGATTTGATTTTAAATTTGAGTTTCTGGAAATACTAAATAAGGCATCAATTTGGAATGTCGAAAAAGTTAAAAAAAATAATTGAAATGTAGGAATCCGAAGAAATTTTTTGGAATTAATTTCTTCCTGAGTTTCGAGACAGGAACAACAAATATTTAGCACTAAGGAAAACTAGCACCAAATTGATTTCGACGATCCACCCATGGTTTAACCCAGCAAGTTTTTGTTTTTTTACACTTACATATTTCGCCCTTTCAAAGCAATATCAATAACAACCACTGCTGCAACTTTTTGTTTATATGACATCATTATGACTACTCTCAACCGATAATTAAAGTGAAGTGGACACGGGTATGAGAGTACTATCCGAAAATTTACTCTCAGATATCTCGCAAACAACTCTCGATAGTAAATCTAAAAAAATTCACTCTCAAATGGAAAGCTACTTGAGAGTAACTCTCGAGAGTTTACTAGCGAAAGTGCTCTCAAGTGGACACGCACCTTTAGGCTTGCGAGATCAGACTGAAAATTAGCTAAAACGAATTGCGAACACAACTAAGATAACAGGAAAAAAGCAAATACCGATCAACAACGCGACAATCTGTCGCCTTGGTCCACAGAAGTAACTGTATCAAATAAGCTGTGAATGCATTTTTTCTGCGTAACTGCTGTTTCATTGTGGAACAAGGAGGTATATTTTTCTGATTTCCATTTTGTGCTTTTATTTCGTAGAACACGTATCTGCTATTTAAATTTTGGCGATATTCACTGTTATATACGGCCTTAAGCCAACCCTGTAACATTAAAACAAGTGAAGTGTTATAAAATGGCTTCTTTCCTTTTACATCCTTTTGCCGTTTCTGAAGTTGCTGGTGAAAAGCGAGAATGAAGTTCTTCTCCTGACTTCAGTCAAGCCGACCACACGCCTCTCTCTAAGTATCTTATACTTATCCATTGAATTAAATATAGTTGTTTTATTACATTCTTAATTTATTTTATTATTAATGAATAAAGGATAATTAATTTAAAGTCGAAAGTTTTCCTTTTATTAAAGTAAAGAAAAACCTAACATTTGGCGACGAGGAAAAAAAACGTCCACGTGTGTAAGTCAAAGTACGAAACAAAAAAAAAAAGAAAAAAAAAAAAAAAATGTCAAGATTAATCGGCTGTGTGGAGCCGTTCGTCAGCGGTGGAAATTTTTTGGCGTATGAAGATCGGGTTCGTCAATTCATTAAAGTCAACGACATCCAAGGAGAAGAAGCCCTTACGCCACTTTTTATCACCATCGCAGGAGCAGAAATTCACGAGCTCCTAATATCGCTAACAGTGCCAGATTTGCCCAGTGCAAAACCATTCGAAGAACTCATATCGCTTCTACGTGCTCATTTTGCTCCTAAGCATAATAAACGAGCAGAGCGATATAAATTTAACAAGCTGAAACAAGAGGAGGGTGAACCTATTAATGAATTTATTGTGCGTCTAAAGGCTCAAGCTCAGTTCTGTAATTTCGGGGATATCATCCCAGAAAAGGCTAAAGAAGACGTCCAAAAGTACAAAATTAAAATGTTAGACGATGTATTGAGTGATCGTTTTATAGTGGGATTAACATGTGAAAGAATCCAACAGGCTTTATTAGGTGAGGATAACCTTACTTTCGAAGAGTACACCACGAAAGCACTTAATATGGAGCTTTCGCAAAAAACAACAAAATCGTTACATTCCCCGCAAAATATACATGCCGTCTTTCAACAAAAGAACAATAAACACGTGCCGTCTAAAGCACACACAAATTCTTTGCCTAACAAGAAATTTAATCGTCATTCGTCAAGTACACACCAGCATCAAACGTCAAGTGGAAGCTACCAAAAAAATCGTCATGTATCACAGCTTTCATCATCGCAGCAGTCTTGTCATCGTTGTGGAAATAGTCATCACCAAGATAACTGCCCAGCTAAGAGAGAAAATTGGGAGTGTTTTACCTGCCACAAAATTGGTCACACGTCCAGAGTCTGCAGGTCCAAAAAGTCGCATGGTCAAAAAGGCGCAGTCAATGTCGTCAGTACAGAGAAAGAAAGAAGTCATCACCCAGAACCAGCAGAGTGTTCTCTGCTTATCAACAATGTAAGAACCGGTTTCGAGATCGATACCGGAGCCTCGGTAACTATTATGTCAGAGATACATTATTATGATTATTTTTCTAATATCAAACTAAAAAAGTCATGTAATAATTTGTGTACTGTTTTAGGTAATAAAATTGAAGAACTAGGCATTATGAGCGTTGCGGTGGAGTTTGGAGGTGGATGTTGGAATTGTGAAATAATTGTTGTCAAAGGAAGTTGGCCGAGAAAACCCTTGTTAGGAAGAGATTTACAGGATGTTTTGTTCCCAAACTGGCGCAAAATGTACTCGGAAAGTTTAACAGGTATGAACAGTGTAAAAAGTGAAGTTGTGTGTCCCATTTTAAAGTCGATTCAAGAAAAATACCCAAACATTGTTGATGACAAGAATAACGATCCAATTAAGGGTTTTACCGCGAATATCGTTTTAGATGGTTGTCAGAAACCAATTTTTCATTGTGCATACAGTGTACCATTCAAATTAAGGGATAGGGTAAAAGCCGAACTCAATCGTCTTGTGGAAGAAAAGATTTTAGAACCTATTAAATTTAGCCGATGGGCTACCCCTATCGTGATAGTTCCAAAAGCTAATGGTGAGTTACGGATTTGCATGGACTGCAAGGTGACCATCAACAAATGTATTTTGATGGAAAATTACCCACTACCAAAAATGGATGAAATTTTCGCGGAGTTAGCCGATTGTGAAGTTTTTTGTGTCGTTGATTTAAGAGGAGCTTATCAACAATTGTCAGTCGACCAAAACTGTAAAGAACTTTTAGTGATAAATACTCTTATAGGACTTCTAGTGTATACACGTCTTCCATACGGTGTGTCTAGTGCTCCTTCCATTTTTCAATCCGTCATGGACCGAGTATTGTTGGGACTTAAATCTGTGTTTTGTTACTTAGATGATATTATCATCGGAGGCAAGACAAAAGATGAATGCTACCAAAAATTGCTTTTAGTGTTGTCACGTCTTAATAATCACAATATTAAAATCAACGTCGTAAAGTCCAAGTTTCTAGTTCCGTCTGTTAAATATCTCGGTCATGTGATTTCGGGCAAGGGTATATGCCCAAATCCAGAAAAACTTGAAGCTATTCTTCAAGCTCCGGCGCCAACTAGCCTTAAACAGTTGCAGTCATATCTCGGGTTATTGAATTTTTATTCAAAATATATCCCTAACTTGTCGTCTAAATTACGTCCACTTTACGATCTCCTAGGTAACCAAAAATTTATTTGGAATTCAATTTGTCAAGAAACTTTTGACAAAAGTAAAACATTTTTAACTAATGAAAGTTTATTGGAGCTGTATGACCCCAATAAACCTATTGTGGTAACTACAGACGCATCACCTTATGGGGTGGGTGCAGTGCTTTTGCATGTAGTGAACGGTGCTGAAAAACCTGTGTTGTTCGTGTCCAGCACACTTAATGAAGCTGAGCAAAACTATTCCCAGCTTCATCGCGAAGCATTAGCGATAATTTTTGCAGTAAAAAAGTTTCACATTTATATTTATGGACAAAAATTTACCTTATGCACTGACCACCAGGCTTTGCAAGAAATTTTCAGTCCAAAGAAAAATAATTCAGCCGTTTCGGTCTCTAGGCTTCAAAGATGGAGCATAATACTGTCGTCATATACTTATACTATAAAATATCGCAAAGGAAAGTCTTTGGCACCTGCTGATGCCTTATCAAGGTTACCATTAAATAAAAGCACAGAGGTTGAACAAATACCGATAAATCATTTCTCTGAAAGTGAAAGTCCTATGTTAAAAGTATCCGTCATACAACATCACATGGCTCATGACGATGAGCTAACAGAGGTGTATAAAATCTTGCTTGATAAAGAATATAAATATGAGTTTTCATCCAACCTGTTTAAAAAAATACACAATAATTTATCTACAGAGAATAAGTGTTTGTTTTATAGAAATCGTATTATAATTCCTAAATGTTTAAGGAACTCTTGTCTAAAATTGCTTCACGAAAACCATTGTGGTATTAATCGAATGAAAATGATAGCTCGTTCATATGTGTGGTGGCCTCTAATTGACCAAGACATTGATGCATGTGTGAAAAGCTGTCAGAGTTGCACTTTAACTGGAAATGTTAAGAAAGAAATTGTCACTACGAAATGGCCTGAAACACATTTTCCTTTTGAGCGAGTTCATATCGATTTTTTTTATTTTCAAGGCAAAAGTTTCCTTATTATTGTCGATGCTCACAGTAAATTTAAAGACATACATTTAATGAGTTCAACAGACGTTTCGAATACACTAAATGCACTTAATAAAACGTTTCGAATTTTTGGATATCCTAAACAACTTGTTTCCGATAACGGTCCACCGTTCAACTCATTTCAGTTTAAATCGTTTTTCAAAAACAAAGATATAGAAGTTTTAAAATCACCAATATACCACCCACAGTCAAATGGGTTAGCCGAGCGTGGAGTTCAGTCTGTCAAAAATGTTTTGGTTAAATTCTGTTTGGATAAAAATAACACAAATTCACTGCAAAATAAGATTGAACAATTTTTATACAATGATAGAAATATGCCGTCCACATCCACTTCTAAAAGTCCATCGGAAATGCTCTTTTCATATAAACCTAGGTCTAGCTTAGATATTGTAAATAATAAATTTAAAGAAAATTTTGATTGTAGCAACAAATTTTGTGAATATAAAAATTCTTTTCCACCAAAAACACCAAAACAAATTGCAATTGTTAAAAATAATTTTAAAAAAGGTGATTTAATTTGGTATCAAAATCCACATAAACATTTTGTACGCTGGATACCAGCCCAGATTATGGAAGTTTTAAGTAACTTAAGATATTTGATTAAAGCAAACGGTTTGATAAAATATGTACATCAAAACCAAATTAAATGTTCAACTTCAAAAAATAAAATTTTTTTATCAGACATTAATGTGAAAGAATTAGATAAAAGCAACGATGAATTAACATGTAATAAAAATGAAAATAAATCCTTTGAAAATTGTAACAAAAATCTCGTAAAGAAAGAAAAGGAAGATATTAAAAGTCCTTCTGAGACAAAAAGTAAAGATGAAATAATATTACGAAGATCTAATAGAGAAAGAAAAGTTGTTAAAAGATATATATCTGAATTTAAAACTAGTAGAAAGAAAAAATATTAAATTGATATTTTTGTTTTTTTGTAAAGGTAATGAAAAGAAAGAAGTTATTTTTTTTTAAGAAGGGGAGAGTTGTTATATACGGCCTTAAGCCAACCCTGTAACATTAAAACAAGTGAAGTGTTATAAAATGGCTTCTTTCCTTTTACATCCTTTTGCCGTTTCTGAAGTTGCTGGTGAAAAGCGAGAATGAAGTTCTTCTCCTGACTTCAGTCAAGCCGACCACACGCCTCTCTCTAAGTATCTTATACTTATCCATTGAATTAAATATAGTTGTTTTATTACATTCTTAATTTATTTTATTATTAATGAATAAAGGATAATTAATTTAAAGTCGAAAGTTTTCCTTTTATTAAAGTAAAGAAAAACCTAACATTCACCTTAGTTTTGAAGTTACAGCGCTCTAGATTTTAAAACGGGCACTGTATCAAATAAGCAGAGAGCCACTGTATGTTCAAAATATTGTATTCTCATTAATAGCTAAATATGGTTTTACAATGATTTGATTGGTTTTATTTATAGGTATTGGGATGATGTGGAAGAAGGAAAAGAATTCTTGATAAAATATGGAAATTCTAATATTTAGCACAATTTAAGAGCCATTGTAATAAGCCTGGAGTTCAAGTATCTCGTATAGATGTTCATCAGATTTTATTTCTAAGGAGTTGTTAAGTAGCTTTTTTATGAGGGAAAGTTCATTCGGGTTCAATATGGTTTTTGAAATGACATTAGCTTTAGCTAGGATTATTGCTTCTGAAATATCTCAAATGTGATTGGTTAAGAGGTCTATGTTGAAATCAATTTGGTTTGCTCGTTTATAGTCGCATGGCGTGATGATTATATAGTTGCAGCTGCACAACTACTCTACGCTTTTATTGGTCTCTCTGTGTCGTATGTTTTATGTACAATCTGCGTCTGGAATGTTCGTATTCTAGTTCGACTGCCCCGTTTGGTTTGTATGTACTGTCATCTGCTGTTCTCTTGTTCATCATGTATATCGTTTTTAAAAGAACGTGAAGTTTGATGATCACGCAGGCAAATATTTGCTTCTTGCAGACGAATACTCATCAGTAGGGGGCAATGGTCCGTAAAGGTGGGAAGCGTTGAAAGTGAAAAGTGAAGGAAAGTTGGATGAACCGAGCTCCACAAGCTCGTATTTTAAGTCATTTTTATAAGTAACGCTTCTCCTTGGTTACTGTCATTTCTAAAAATGTTGAAATTATCTAGGTAGACTTTGTGTCTGCTAGACAAATGAGTTTCTTGAATGAAAGCAATGTGACAGTTGTTTTCTTGGAGAATTTTTAAAAGTTCAATTCTCCGAGAGTGCGAGATTAAGGACGAAATGTTGAATTGTAGGATTTTTAATATCATCATTTGGTACAAAAGAGTAATTCGTTGAGCAGATCAATGTAGGCCAATCTTTTTTCAGCTAAAGAACTGAAGCTTCCAATATTTGACATGAATTTTTCGATTTTGCCTATAAGTGTTCTCATGTCATATCCGAAGAGGTCATTTGAGAGTGCCATAAATTGGTTTAAAACATTATTATCGTTCTTGTTCTTGGGAGGGCCCGGGGTGGCTGGGTCATTGGTGTCGATAAGATTTTGTGTATTAAAGTGACTGGCGAAAGAAATCCCAGGAACAACGGAAGCACCTCTGGAGAGGGCAAGGGAAAGGCTTTTAGCGTTGTCTCTTTGAGGCTTGTTTCGCGAAGAAGTTGTTTTCTACGAGCTTCGTAGACTTTGAACGATTTGCAGCCTCTGATATTAGCTGGGTGATTATCCCCACAGTTGACGCAAACAGCCTTACTATCTTCCCCTCTTATCACAGGACAGTGTCCTGGCTCGTGAAGATTGGTGCATTTGACACAATTGTACGAGAAAGCACCATTGTTGACCGAACTGTTGGCATCTTCTGCATTGCAGGGGGCCTCGGTTGCCCCTGGGTTTCTCCCAGGAGACTCTGGTGTGGAATAAATATTTTATTTTAAATAATTCACTCGCGTTCGTTCCCAGAAGAAGACGGACCAAAAAGATGTTATATTTAATTTTCTCTTGTTTGGATCTCAGTGTTTCGGAGAGCGAAACATCGGAAATGTAAGAAAATTTTGATTTTAATTCATTAAGAATTTCGGAAGGCGGATAATCGGACGTAAGTCCTCTTAGAACAACGTTAGTTATCTTATCTTCTTTTAGATTAAAATAGTATACTTGAGCATCCTCTGTATTCCTCAGAATGTTCATCAAATCCCTGTGGGCTTGGCTATTGTCTACGTAAAATCTATTACTACTACCTCGGTTCACTATTTTATAGGAACATTTTACTGAATTCTCTCTAAATTCCCTTAAAAGTTTTCTAATATCAACGTTTCTTAAAATAATGGGTGGACAGTACTTACCTGAGTGTAGCTTTTCTTCTTCATGGGGTCTTTCATCCACGTTGGCAGTGTTTTTTTGAGAAATTCCTTCGGTGTCGGGTTCGTCATGATTGTTGATTGAAGGTTGCTGAAATGTTGTCGAATTTCTTATTCGATTTAATTGTGGTTATTTTTACGTTCAGTGGTGCAAAACTATTTCCATCGATGGGGGTGAATTCCATAGCGAGGCTGGGTGATGACTGCCGTGCAGTATGTTTTTTTTGGCGGTTTTAGCCAGCCCTTTGTCGAATTGGTTGTGTCGATGTCGTCGAGTTGGGATGCCCCAGCAATTTGGTGTAAAACCGCGTTGCTGTCCATAGCGGGAAGCGGTGTTGCAGGGTAGTTGTTGCTGGTGAGGTTAATGTCGGCACATAGCTGCACGACCACGTTATTATACATGGCGGGAAGTTCTGGAGGAGTCTGAGAGCCAGACGAACCTGGTTGTTTGCTTAGGACGATTAATTGTTCTGCAACATCTAATTTTTTCTCGTAAGGTGTTGGTTTTTTAACCTAACCCACCTCAGAGAACTGCTGCATTGGATGTTCCGGAGGAGAGAGGGGACGAAGAAGATGGAGCACAGCAAAAAGGTGTGCTGTACAATGGAAAAGCTGCCGAAGTGCCCTCGGCAGAGGGCACGCGTGGTAATAATCCACAAAAATCCGGTAAAGGACAGACCATCCGACGGTAAATTGTGTGAAATATCACTGATTATATAGTGAAGAATAATTTACTTTACTTATTTTGTAATTATCAATTAAAAAACTTGAAAAAACTCAAAGTTAATAGTAAACGTTTAAAACACGATGGAAACATTTTTTTTTTCTTTTGCAGAGCAGATAATATGGTGACCTCACTCGATGGCTGATCGAAAAAATCTCACGTTCTTCACGTTCTTTTAAAAACACCAACTGGCATTCCTTCAGACAACTCCTTGATCTCCGTCTGCAAAACTCTTTCCCACCAGAATTATCTTGCCTTTCAAATTAAGTTATTGACGCACACATCATCCACTTCAACAATTCACTTTTATCCACTCTGGAGGAAAACTCTACAAACTCAACAGTCTCTTTTAAAAAATATAAGAATCTACCCACGGACATAGAAAACCTTTTTAAAATAAAACACCATTGGCAAAGACGCCTTAAAAAATTTTTTCATAATTCCTTTAACAGAACGAATGCACCTTATAGAGAGCTTTCATCTGAAATCTCCCTTCTTCATCATTAAGGACAAAGTGAACATCTGGCTTAATAAAACTCTTAGCTCCAGACTTTCTAAAATAAAGCCGAGGCCCTGGGCTCTCAAAGAAGCGTTCAGAATAGTTGGCAACAAAAAAAAGTTTTTCTGCAATAAAGTGTCCGTGAATGATCAAACATTTTTCAATGACGTCTTGTCGGCCTTTGAAAACCATTTCAAGATAGTAGTCACTCTTCATAGTCCTTCCGTCACTCACGAGGCAAAAGCTGCTGCTAGCTCTATTTCACAAAACATTCCTCAACACATCTTCCTTTTTGATTCCGACAATTCTGCACTAAGTCCAGTTGCTGAACACATATTCACCAACTCCGAGACAGTTAAAACCATAATCAAGCAACTCAAACCCAAAAAGTCCACAGGCCCCGACAATGTTTCTAATTTCGCGTTAAAGAAACTTTCTGAGCATAAGATTCCTAACCATCCTTTTCAAGCACTGTATCAATAACGCTCACTTTCCAATCATTTGGAAAATAGCCAGAATACTGCCCATATTAAAAAAAACCCAACAACTTTGATATAAATAATTTCAGACTGATTTCTCTGCTTTCAAACACCGGTAAAATCTTAGAAAAACTTATTCTTAACAATCTAAATTCGCCTACAGAAAATCCGATTGATCCCATTCCAGATTTTCAATTTGACTTTCGCAGACGGAACTTCACCCTCCAGGCGCTACTCAAATTTCAAAATGATGTCGTCCTTAAACTCAGAGACAAAATATGCACTGTTGCCTGCTCTCTCGACGTGGAAAAAGCATTTGACAACGTATGGAGGGTGGGCCTCCTCTCTAAGTTGTCGTCTCTCAGTTTTCCTCTCCCCACATATTGAACATTCTTAGCAGCTTCTTAACCGATAGATATTTCTTCATCCAGATGCAGGACTCTAAAGGAAATACCTGTGAATGTAATAGCGGGGTGCCTCAAGGTTCCATTCTTGGCCCCCACCTCTATAATATTTTCCTTCATGACTTTCCTCATCAATTCACAGATAACAATTTGGTTTCAACAGGCCTTTTGTATGCTGACGATACTATCGCATACTCGAGTCACGATTCTCCTTTAGTTGCCCTACGGTTTCTCGAAAAACACCTTAACTTAATAAACAACTACTATAAAACCTGGGGGATCAAACTCAACATTCCAAAATCAGAGGTCATTTGTATCCGTAACGCAAGCGGAAAGGGACCAGCCGGGGTGGTCGGGGAAAGTAAACGCCTCTCCCTCAGACTTGATAATTGCATTATACCTAATGTGACCATTTATTTTTTGGCAAAAAGCGGCGGGTTTTTTTAAGCTAAAAGCGGGCGTGTTTTAGCGGGTTTGGCGGGCTTCGCAAAATTAGATCAGCACAGTCAATACATATGATGATAATACAATAAACAACAATTACGTTCTCCGTACCGCTTTTCCCAATAGTTAAAATTGTACCACCCCACGTTTCACATTTTAACTTCGAATTGTAATCGGTTTTTTTAATAAATGGAAAAGCGGCTTCAAAATATAGTTTAAGCACAAGAAATTTATTTGGGCTAATATATGAAAAATGTCTAATCACATACATTTTTAATTTCTTTTTGGTTGTTTAACGCCTTCCGTTCGTTTACATTTTCATAATTTTTCTGACTTCGAGAGAATTTCACCCTCACTCTTTGAAATTTGACAAAAAACACATAGGAATTTTATTTATTCTGTTGCCTTTTAATTATTTTTTTGAACAAAATAGCACGGCAAATCAGTCGATTTACAGCTCAAAAACGCTCTGAGTCAGCTTAATAGCAGACTTGGAATTCTCCTATCAAAAGCTTAGATTTATGCCTTTTATTCATATGAATCTAATTTTAGCAATTGCTATGCGCATATAGTCAGGTTTTAATTATACGACCCATTATCTGTGGAATTCATGTTTAATGAGCACAATAGAATAGAGGAACACATTAGGATTAACCTCTAACAAATACGACAGTTATTGAAGTTTATACCGCTCCATAGTACATTTATTCTTACACCAAACGTCTGAAGGGAAATGATGAGAGATGCAGCCCGATTTACATTAGTAACTTTTATCTTGGCCCTGTGGATCTACAAAAAAATGGTGGTATGGTGGAATAAAACTAATTAGAAAACTACCATTGACAGGCTAAACAAGTTCCAGAGACTAGCATGTTTGAGTGTAACCGGGGCAATCAGAACCACACCAACTGTAGGTCTGGAAGCTCTACTGAACATCACCCACTTCACCTAGCAATACAGAGGGGAGCAGCTAAACAAGCTCTTGGTCTTCATAGGATCTATAAATTCAAAGACGGTAACCAAAGGGCCATCTCAGTATACTAAACACTGTATGTACGTATACATATACATTAGAAAATACCAGTGCCAACGTCACATGTCCCTAAGAATAAGCCGCGTTAAATACTACGAAACATTCTTCCCGAACAGAGACGAATGAAATAACAACCCAAAGTGGACCAAGGGCGATTCCCAATAATGGTACACAGATGTGTCGAAGATCTTACAAAAGGATCTTGGCCAATATTTGCACCAATTGAATCCTTACAAGATTCAATTGGTGCAAGTATTGAAGCCGTTGGATCAAGGCATGCAGACCTGAACTGAATGGGCACGTATGGCAAAATTGTATTCAGCAATGGGACGCAGTTTTGACCACAAAAATCCTGATCTATCGCCGCTCGATTGTTTTCGGTGGGGATATCTCTTTAGATTACTAGTACAATTAAAATATAAACTTAGAACTACTGACTAAAACCACCTGAAATGCAGCTCTAAAACTAGTTTATTCTTAAATGAACTCCTACTGAGATGAAAATCTAAAAGACTACAATAATTATTTGACTCTCATAGGCATCTAGAAATTGGTTCATTGTAACCATAATTTGCTCTATGAGAAGGTACATAAAATAAATAACGATTTCTAAGAGATCTCGATGGAGCATATAATCCAATTAATGAAAGCAGAAAAGGGCAATCAATATGACAGTTAATCAAATCGCGAATAAACATAATAGAAAAATATTGCCTTCTTACGAAAAGAGGCAAAATTCCAAATAATTTGCACCTCGTTTCATAAGAAGGCATTTCAATATTCCAGCGTAATCTACGCATTTCAATCCTTGTTAAACGTTTTTGGATCCTCTCAATTCTGTTGGCATGTATGTTATAGAATGGATTCCAGATGGTACTACAGTACTCAAGATTTGATCTGACAAATACAAAAAATATACATTTAAGAGTATGGGAATCCTGGAAGTCTTTAGAATTGCGTAATATAAATAGTATAAATTGTAGGAAAATAGACGAGCATAAAAAAGATTTATTTTTCTTTTCCTTATTTTATAAAGGATTATCACACCACAGATGTTAAATTTTGCTGTTTGTTTTTCTTTTCATGTATTTTCTTCCCTTCTGTCTTTTTGCTTTTAAGCATTATTATAATATGAGTGTTTAATTTTCTGTTTCGAAAATATTTTATTACAAGCTTTATATTTTAGTCTATAGTTCACTTTTTTTTTGGTTTTCTTAGTTTGTATCTTATTTGTTTCTTTTTTTTATTTTTAAAAACAAACAACCCAAATAGTTTACCGACTGCGCCAGTTTTATGAATGCTTTTAATTATTGATAAGCAATAACACAATGGAACTCAGTCACTTTATTTTATTACTTTATTTATTATTTATCTTAAGTTTCCAATCATAGTCTAATCACTACTTACGATAAACTAAAACTAGCACTCCTGCGAAGTGGATCCCTCAGTCGTCCTCTTAGTGAGAAGAAGATGAAAGAGAGCGAGTCACACTTGGTGTTTGAAGCTCACACGGCAAGCGTGGTGAAAAGGTTTTGGGTGGGCGGAGTCTATAATGTAACTATAGTTTTCTCTAATATACTGACTTTGTTTGTCGTTACCTTGTTCAGTACACGATAGTCTACGCATAATCTTATTTCGCCTATCTTCTTTTTCACTAGCACGATGGGATGAATGTACATCAGATCTAATCGGTCTGATACCCCGTCCTTCAATAACCCATCTAGTATATCCTGCACCTGCTCTTTCTCATAGAATAATAATCTTCGCGGGGGGCAGTTGTCTTTTTCTTTATTTAATATTAATTTCATCTCACCTTTTACCTCTGGGACTTCGGAACGTTTGCAGTTCACGAAACAATCATTAAATATGTAGTTTATTAAATTTCTCTCTATCCGCGAAATCAATGTCTTCGCTGTAAGTACTAAATATTTATTGGTTGAGTAAATGTCAAAGTGAACTATGTGTTCTGGAAAATTTGGAATTGGGGTTTCTTGAATTTTAGGTTTGTTTGGGTGACGTTCATATTTCTGTTCTTTACAAATTCGGCATTGTTTTATAATTTCGGATATACGTGCTCTCATTTTAGGAAAATAAATTTTCTGTAGAAGTTGGGTTTTATTCTCATGACAGTTTCTATGTGCTCTATTATATTTGTTTGGTTACGTACCTTCGGTTTGTATAAGTCCGGGAAAAAAATAAGAAATCCTTTGTTGGGTTATATTCAATTTTGTATTTTTATTTTATTCTTCGAATATATTATTTGAATGATACACGACGAAAACTAGGTTATTGAGATATGTGTGTATTACGTTAACATGTTATGTTGCTATGACTAAAGTCCCACACTCGAAAAAGGAAATATAACAATGCAATATGAATTATAAAACTGGTAAAATCTAAAATTAAAAATGTGGTCTGTCGCCACCACCGAAAATGTCCACCAACTCTAACTAAGCGCAAGAAAGATGATGTAAGAAAATAAGAGCGAGACGCACATGCGCGACCGCTATATATACACAAAATTATTTTTATTGGAAGGCGAGCAGCATTGTGTTTCGTTTCCCGACGATGTATTTTTGGAAAGCCATCTATGTTCTTTAAGATTTCTTCGTCTTGTTCCGTTTTATTTATTAGGTCGTTTACTTGAGATTGAGTATATCGGACTTTGTAATTTTTGAAATGAAGAGGATAGAATTCCTGAATTTTTCCCATAGTGGATTAGTTAGTGTAGAGGCCGTTAATAACACTAGGGCTTAAATAACGCTTGAGTACTGAAGTAAGTTCTTCTGTATTGTAGTTTGATTGATTAAAAATGTGTCTATGATAAGTGGGGAAAGGGATCTTGAATTGATAAGACTGTTCATTTCCAATGAGCAACATGATTTGATTCTTAAAGACATTTATAGGGGTTTCAACAATAGGAATAAGATAGTGGGATGAGCTTTGATCGCTATGCTGTGATATTGACATGGAATTTACTTGTGTAATTTGTGGACAGCGAGAAAGGGCGTTTTTTCCTGGTTTATAGTGTAACTCGTAATTATATTCTTCTAAGATTGCTTTCCAGCGTTTCATTTTGGAGTTGCTATTTTTATTTAATAGAGCATATCGAGCCCTATCCGCAAATTTATCGTAAGCGACAAAAGTTGAATTTTACAAGAGACTTTTTTTTTTGTTTTTGTATAATAAGTAATTGGGTCCAATTTCTGCATTCAATCATGTTTGGGCGATTTGATTTGGATGACATTAAATAAGATATTATTTTTCAGAAATATATGCAGTTTTTGTCGTTTGCGATATTTTCGCTGTCATACTCCCAAACTTGTGAACAAATTTGTGGCGCTTACGATAAAATAAAAAAAGCAATGAGGATTTAAAAGGAAACAAAATAACATTTTATTTATTTCTGTATGTAGTAGAATAATACAAAAAACAAAACTGGATAGACATTACTTAGTAAAAAAAACAAAAACATTATTTTCCTGGAAGTAGTTATGTCTATTTATTCATTCTTACACTATTTTTAAATATTAATAATATTGTTATGTTAGTTTAAGTTGAAATTAGTAAAGGATTTCACATCCCGTATTGTCAAAAAAAACCGAACGCCGACTTACATAGCCGGCCCAACTTGTTCGTATTAAGAAAAGACCTTTTGATTAAATTGTTAGAGAACTTTATTGAATGCAACCGTACTCGTCGAGTTCTAAATTAAATCTACCTTAATCTACCAAACCTAATCCGCCGCAAGGTTTCCTCACGCGTCGCATATCCATATCACCATACCGTGCATGCCTAATGCACGAGCCGCTGATTCAGCAAGTAGGTAACGGATGCGCGTGTACAGACACTGCACACTCGTGGGCTCTGGTACTGTGGGAAACTGCTGACTAAACATAATGCCACTTTACCTGGTGACACGCTGCTTCCTCGTGATGGATGTGCGGCACGTTAACTCCTCCCCCTTCGAAAATCTACGTCCCGTAGATCTTAGCGATGTCTGGCTACAAGGGCCGGATATTGGGTGGGTCCACTGCTTTATCCACAGCTTGTATAGGTGGTATAATGATCTTCTTATTAATCTTGCGCCAAACGGTGAATATAGCTGTTAGTACCAATAGGAGCAATGAAGCATCTACAACCACTGAGAATCGACTTCTATAGGTTAAGCTGGCCAGATGATGTATGTTATCCAAACTGATGCTGTGTACGTATCCAATGTCAACCTTGTGTCCTACTGAGGTAATATTCGTGAGGACCGGAGGTAAGACCTGTAGGGACGTACTGACTTTACTTGAAAAGGTTGTATTTCCCAGTTGGATGGTCTCGTTGTTGATCTGGATCACGTAAGTCCCTTGTAATGATTTCGTAACATTTTTGGTTACCAGCTTGCCTTTGAAATTGGTCAAAAAGATGGTGTCCTCCTTAATTAACTCGATGACCTCCTCGGAATTCGTTCGAAAGGTGCAAGGCGCATGTCCGCCCTTTAACAACCTTGCAATACAACTTCCCTCTGATAGTTTTTCCAGGTCCCTTTGTTTACACACAGTTGAGTTACTGATTAAAAGACACGCATGTGTTATACCATAGGTTTCTTCATGATTCACGAGCATTTGTTGAAATGGCAAATCAATTTGTCGTCCCTTTACAATCGATGACCTTGTCCATAGTAAGTTGTAATCAGTTTTCGTCACCTTTGGCATTGAAAGGACGTATATCAATACGGAGTTATTTGTATAAACTGATGGTGTCCCGTACTGCAACGCCTCGACTTCATTTGTGTATGGCAGCGTCTCAAGTTCATTGATAATCCTATTGATTTCCTCACGGTCCAAGAGGTTTGTATTAATTAAACCGTTCTTTGCCATTTGACATGCATAAACAATCTCATTGATCTCCTCTTTGATAATTGAAATCTGATTTAGGATGTCTTGCTCCAATTTCGTCAAATTTGCGGACCTTACTTCATTGTTCGATCTTTCGATTACCCAGTTGATCTTCTGTGTGATGTCCTGAGTTACGCTGAGGATTCTGTTATTGATTTTATACTGGTGGTTATTATTGTCGACAATGTCTTGTCCGGCTCGAAGAAGTTTATCCCAATCGGTCGCATCAGGATTCCCCGCTATCCATTTCCATGCGGAGCCTATCCAGTTGATTGACCTCCTTCCCCTTGGTGCTCTGCCTTTGAGCGCCGTAATGCGCTCCTTAATTTGACACAGATGGTGCTCAGCGACGATCTTCCTTTCGTGCTCCTTGATGTTGGCTTCAACTGCAACCACCATTTTTTCAGTAAGGCTTTCGAACTGACTCAAGTTGATGACGTGAACGAGATTGAAGTGTCCGTCTATGATCCATCCTTTCCCATCCTTGATGGAGACAATTGGTGATTGATAGTCGTAGATATGGAAACCTTGTACGGCTACAAATAATAGCCTGCAGAATATACGTAAATGATTTTATTTTCCTCAATAGGATAGAATATGCTAGAATATGTAAGTATGCTATTTAGGTTACAATTAAGCCTAGTACATTTGAAGTAAAATTAAAATGGAATACGACTTATACATTAAGAAATAAAAAAAAAAAAATAAAAAAAAAAAAAAAAAAAAGAAATTCTTATTTCAAAAATACACGCAGTACGGTTAATATAATTAAAATTATTATTAATACATCATTTGAACTTATTAAACTAAGATTGTGTTAACATTTTTAATGGTTATCTATCTCAAATTTATTAGCACATTTTATTAAACGAACTTAAAGGAACATTTCTCTTCATTGGTTCGGGAATGCTGTTTTGTAACTGTACATTAGCCTAATTAGATATAAGAAGGTTGACATGTGCATATCTTAGTTTAGAGATAATTAACAGGAGTATTCGTGTTTGTGCTATATTAGTTGATATGATATTCTGTGCCAATGAAATTAAGGTGCTTTACTTAAATCTTATTCTAGTGCCAGTTTAATATGTAATAACATAGTACTTAGATTTTTGTGCAAATTCTGTGTTCGTGCCATAGTAAAAAATCGTTTGCATAGTGCCTTAGTGCCATCCCCCTTTTTTTTTTTTTCTTTTTTTTTTTTTTTTAAAAAAGCGTAGGATAAAGTGTTCTAGGCATTCCTTACATGCGTCTTATGAATCTTTCTTCCTGTGGTAGTGACCACAGTTACCTTGTTGTTTTTTGCTATAACTTCTCTTCGATACAGGGGCTTGTGCTTGCCCTGGATTCTCTTAAAGGAAGTATAAACTACATCCCCTTTTTTAAATGTCTTCGGTATCGATCTTTTCCTATTATGCCACAGGTTATTGTCGGATTACTTTTTCTGAATTTTGTCCCTTAGTTCCTGATTGACTTTAATGCGGAAGTTGGCCATTTTTTGGAAATTAATCCTACCGCTTCTATTGAAGAATATGTCAGCAGGTTTTCGGTTTGTCACGGAGTGAAGCGTGTTGTTGTATCTATCGACAGAGATATTTAGAAGTTCCCTCAATTTCAAATCCTTGTATTCAACCTTTAAACATCGATAAATTTCTAGGATCGTCGAGTGAAACCTTTCAACCTGGCCGTTAACCTCACTACGGTTTACCGGCGTTTGGTACATCTTTATGTCCAACATCTTTATGAAGTTAACCATAATCGGACTGAGAAAGCTTCGCTCGTTGTCCGTGACTAAAACCCTTGGGACAGTGAAGTAATGTAAGATCTTTATTACTTTATCCCTGAGATGAAGAGCTGACTTATTCCTTATGTGGAATAGCTTGGCGAACTTAGAAAATTTGTCTATACAGGAAATAAATTTTTCCCCCTGAATCTCCATTATATCCATATGAAGAATTTCACATGGATAGGAAGGAATTGGAGTAGGTTGGATTTCGGGAGTTGTTGGATGCCGATCATATTTATTGGCGAGACAAATGTCGCAGGACTTTGTGTATCGAGTGATCAAACTGTTCATTCTCGGGAAGTAGTATTTTTCGAGAAGTTGTTCCTTATTTTCCCGAGCGTTCCTGTGCGCTCGCCTGTGCTCGGTACTAATAAGTCTCCACACGCGATCTTCGCTCGTGACATCTTCTACTATCCTTTGAGTTATTCTGATTTTATAGCTAACGAAACTCTCAAGATAGACTGTCTGTAGTAAGTCCATACAACATTCGGGGATCTTAATGCCATTGATTAGATTTGCACTTAACCGTGTCTTAAGAATCTCTGTCAATTCTTCTTTACCAAGATATTCGACGGATATGTAATGTCTCGAGTAACCCGGATGTGGCTCCTCATAAACATTAAGGGGTTTTGCTACATTTATAATCAGCTGGTTACGAAAAACATTTATTGGTACTTCGACATGCGGAATTAAATCTGTCGAATCTTGTGCTGCGCTGTGCATGGTTTCACCAGCCGATTGTGTAGAACTTCCGTCAAAATCGGTAGGATGCGTGGAGCATCCATTCTCGGCAGCCGTCTTCGTTATGGAACTGACGGATTCTGTGTAGGAATTATGCTCCGAAGCTGTTTCCGTTAAGGAATCATTATGTAGCACATTCACTTGGTCATCCGCTTCAGTATCTACTGAGGTGGTCAAGTTTTGGTTACCAATCCTAAGTCTCGAAAGAGCATCGGCTACGACGTTGGATTTACCCGGTTTGTAAATCAACTCGCAGTTGTATTCTTCGATTCTGGCCTTCCAGCGTTTCAACTTTGCATTGTAATTCCTATTTCCTAAAGCATAGGTCAGTGGCTGGTGGTCGGTAAATATGCGGATCTTTTTTGCTCCGTAAACATATGACCTTAAATTATCCAGAGCCCAAACTATGGCCAACATCTCCTTCTCGTTGGTGGCATAGTTCTCTTCGGTTTTGTTGAGAGAACGAGAGATGTACGCGATGGGTTTGTCCTTACCCAACTCTCCTTGTGAGAGCACGGCTCCAATGGCCGTATTCGAAGCGTCGGTAGTAAGGATGAATGGGCTGCCGAAGTCTGGAAAGGCGAGGACTTCTGCAGAAGTAAGGAGTATCTTAAGGTCATCGAAGGCACGCAGCGCATCCTGATCGAGAGTGATGCGGATGTTCCTCGACTGGTTGGCTTTCACTTGGGAGTTCTCGCCCCTAGTCAAGTTGGTTAGTGGTTTGGCAACCTTGGCATAATCTTGTATAAACCTCCTATAGTAGGACGTAAGTCCAAGGAAAGACTTGAGCTCTTTCAAATTAAGGGGAGGTTGGATGTTCTGGATTGCTTCGATTTTCTTCGCGTCGGGACGTACACCCTCAGGTGTAATGACGTAACCAAGAAACTCCACTTCTGAATCCGTGAAATGGGTTTTTTCAAGGTTAACTTTTAACTTAGCCTCGTATAATCTTTGTAATATTGCGTCGAGATTTTCAAGGTGAGTTACCTTGTCCTTCCCGAAAACGATTATATCGTCAATATAGACGTAACAACTTTTCCCGATATAGGGTTTTAACACGTCATCTATTGAACGTTGGAAATTCGCTGGTGCATTTTTCAACCCGAACGGTAATCTGGTGAACTCATATTTGCCGTTCATCGTTGAAAATGCAGTTTTGGTTATGTCGGAGGGTTTCATCGGTATTTGATGAAACCCGGAAGTCAGGTCCAAGGTTGTGAAGTATCGAGCCTTGCCAAGGCTGGCGAGAGTGGAGTTGATATCCGGTATCGGGTATGCGTCCGCCACTGTAACGCTGTTTAGCCGTTTATAGTCAATGACCATTCTATACTGCTTCTCACCGTCAGGCTTGGGTTTTTTCGGTACAACCCAAATAGGTGAGTTGTAAGGGCTTTTGGAGGGTCTAATAATACCTGCCTCCAGAAGCTTGACTATTTCTTTTTCCACCTCTTCCCTAAGGCAAGATGGATACGGATAGCTTTTGGTGTAAATGGGCTCATCCGTAGTAGTTCTGATTTCGGCTTGAATAGAGGTATCAATTACTTCATTGACATCAATCGGCCCAAACAAGGAGTTATATTTTTTAATCAACTCTTGCAACCTTGACCTAACTTCGTGGGACAGTTTCTCACTCAAGACTAAATTAACCTGATGAGACTCTTTTTCTTTGAGTGGTAGACTGATTCCTGGCTTCACAGTAAGGACGTTATTTTTCCTGTTGATAACAGCCTCAAGTTCCTTCAAGGTATCGTCGCCAATGATACCATCGAAGGACTTAAGCCCTGGCAGAACATAAAACTTCAAAATAGTGTCATTGCCGACTTCGGAGAAAAACTTCCCTGTGACATAATTACTAATTCTAATCTTCCCTGCGGCAGAGTGAACAAAGAAGGGTTTATTTAACGAGAGGGTCGGTTGGTCTATACATTGACTTATGAAATTCTTGTTGGCCCCCGTATCCACAAGAAATTTCAACACGGTGCCATCCTTCGTAACATACTCTATATATGGTACGCTGGATGGCCGCTTGTCATAAAATTTACTTCGTCGCTGACCGCCTCTTCCGCGGCGTCCAAGTAACTGTCCTCCTGTTCCTCACCATCCTGTTCGGTTTCTATGTGATACAACCTCTGTTGTTTGTGTTGAAAATTTTCTGACCTTGCCCTTCGTTTGAACGGGTTTGAAGACTTTGGACGGTTCATATAATTGACCTGACGAGTTTGAACACTCCGGTCAACGTCCATTTTGTCGGATGGTTTCGGTCCAGGTCTTGGAGCTGGACCATCATTTCGAGGGGGTGAGTTCCACGGGGCTCTGGGTCTTCCCGAGTAATTTGAAGAGTGTTTTTTCGGCGGCAAGGACGGACTAGCAGCCGGGCTACTAAACATTTGGTTAACAGGGGCCGTTATCAAATTTGGCACTGTATAGGAGTGAATGGTATTGCTCCGGAAATTCAAATTTTGGATCTCTAAGCATGTAGAGTATGCTTCCGGAAGGGTCCTTGGTCCCTTGATGACGAGTGTTCTCGATATGTCGCCGTTAAGGCCGCGCACGAATACATCCAAGGCCCTGTTGCGGTAGGTTTCTACCAATGCTCTAACCGTCTCTTCACCAAACGATTCCGTTTTCAGTTTGTTAACCATCAAGGACAGTTGATGGTTAACGGCTGCATAGAATTCGTCCAGCTTGCCGCCTCCCTGCCTTAACTGGCTGAGCTGGTGTTCCAGCGTTCGCATGTCCCTCTTGTCTGCGTAGTGCAGAGAAAGACATTGTTTGAGTTCCAGCCAGTCGCTGTCAAAAATATTATAGGAGACGAGGGCAGCATCCGCTGGCCCCCGGACCTTGCCGCGTACGTGCTGAAGGATAGCTCGATAGATTGGTTTTCCCTTGACTATCTCAAAATCTCTCAGGATGCCCTCCACAGCATGTATCCAGGAGACATACTGGGTAGGGTTTCCGTCGAAAACCTGGAGCTCCTTCACACAGTCCGGCAGGCGGCTGATGTCCTTCAAATCAGCCTCGTTCCGAGGAGGACAGAGTTCAATAATAGGGTTAGCCCCGCTTAGTTCAGCTGACCCTGCCAGTGGATGTTCCGGCCTATTCTCGAGGGATTTAAGTCGGGTATCCAATTCCCTGAGCTGAACCAGAATGGTGTTCACGGCACCAGTCAGTTCAGTCACCGACTTAGTTATTTGATCCATTTTTATAAAAAAGAAAAAGGAAGACGCTTACCTTGGCTCACAATTTATATTTAGCACAATGATACACGAGAAATTATATTCTCTTTTCTCTTTAAATTTGCTTAGCACAATAAATTTGCTTGGCACACTATTCAATCGGCCCTTGGCACATGAAAATTAATTTTACAAGGGATTTAGTTAGCACAATATATATTAGCACTTATGGCAAAATTCTTTGGCATATGGAACTTTTAATTTCACAAAATTTTTATTTAGCACAAATCAAACTTAGCAAGATTCCTCAGAATATAAGGATTAATTTGTTTCCTTTTGCTTTATTTTTTCTGTTTCGATTCTTTTTGTTATTTTCTTTTTGTTTGTGTTTTTTTCTTTTTTGCACTTACAGAATACTAATCTGCATTTCAAGAATTATTATCAGGAAATATCTAGAAAAGAAAATGAAAATTAGCCGAACCGAATTTAAACCATTTCTTTCTTTTGTTTTATTTTCCTGAGGAACCGGCCTGGGAAGGTTCGTGTTATGCCCTTTTAGAAGCCCACGTTGAGATTGTGGGCGACCTACTCGTGGCACGAATTGCTTCACTATCGACCTGCTTATCTGATCGATCCCCGGACATGTTCCCATGGATATGCCGGAATTTGCTACATCGGAGTTGGAGTGGTTACTGTGTTCCCATGGTAACAGCAACGTTCACTCAAGATAGAGCGTACCAACTCTTTCGTCCTGTATTAAAGGACCCGTAGCTATCGAACGACGAAAAAAGCAGGCCAATTTTTTAGGCCGGTCCCTGCTCGGGCGCCAGTAAAGGATTTCACATCCCGTATTGTCAAAAAAAACCGAACGCCGACTTACATAGCCGGCCCAACTTGTTCGTATTAAGAAAAGACCTTTTGATTAAATTGTTAGAGAACTTTATTGAATGCAACCGTACTCGTCGAGTTCTAAATTAAATCTACCTTAATCTACCGAACCTAATCCGCCGCAAGGTTTCCTCACGCGTCGCATATCCATATCACCATACCGTGCATGCCTAATGCACGAGCCGCTGATTCAGCAAGTAGGTAACGGATGCGCGTGTACAGACACTGCACACTCGTGGGCTCTGGTACTGTGGGAAACTGCTGACTAAACATAATGCCACTTTACCTGGTGACACGCTGCTTCCTCGTGATGGATGTGCGGCACGTTAACTAAATTAAATGAATAAAAAACAAACAAACAAACAACAAAAACAAACAAAAAATTATCTACAGGTCTTTTTTGTCAATGTCATTTAAAACATCCTTAATCGTGGCGCTAGATTACAGGGTTAATATTCGTCATGATATCGTTCGGGAACAGTTTTTTTCACAAAGCTTTGTCAGATAACGATATTTTAGTTGAGATACTTTCAACTTGATTTCATACAATTGGGTTAGCTTAAAATAAGCTACTACAGACCTAAGTACTGTACGAGAAAAAATCCGGAAACATTTGCGGTCTGACAATACTGAAATATGAGATCCCTGTACCACTATCTATTATGTTTATTCGCGATTTGATTAACTGTCATATTGATTGCCCTTTTCTGCTTTCATTTATTGGATTATATGCTCCATCGAGAGCTCTTAGAAATCGTTATTTATTTTATGTACCTTATCATAGAGCAAATTATGGTTACAATGAACCAATTTCTAGATGCCTACGAGAGTCAAATAATTATTGTAGTCTTTTAGATTTTCATCTCAGTAGGAGTTCATTTAAGAATAAATTAGTTTTAGAGCTCCATTTCCGGTGGTTTAGTCAGTAGTTCTAAGTTTATATTTTAACTGTACCAGTAATCTAAAGAGAACAGTTGATGCATACTCATTTGATGAAATGGAAATAAATAAATAAATAAACCTATCTTTTGATCACGTGTTCTTATAGTCATCATATTTATTTTAGAGTCACGGTTGATCGATAGAGTTGCGGTTATTAAAAATGAGCTTAAACAAATTGGATAGTACGAATGTTAATTTGTCCTTTTACGAAAGAATAAGCATTTAACGCGGAATCAAGTGCCAAACCAATAAAAATTCCGAAATCAACGGTGTATGATGTCATGAATACATTTGAGCAACGTTTCTGGCCGTCCAATAGGCTTACAATTCCATTGAAAGAAGACATTTGCGGCTCAAAAAATTCCGAAGAGGTCTGAAAAGCAACAGGGTGTAGCAAAAACGAGAGCGAGAAAAATGTATCAGGATTGCTTGCCATATTTCGATTGCATTTTAACTTCCAGACAAAAAATTGGACACCGGGAATATAAACGGGAATGTTTAAGATAAATTTAAAGAAGTTAAGTCCGAAAAATTTACAGCAAAATATATAGTGTGGCAAGCAATGTGCTCATGCGGATTGAAAACAGACACTTTTGTTACAAATGGATCAATCAATGCCACCGTTTACACTAAGGAGTATTTGCAGAAACAAATTTTACATTTTATTGGACGTCATAGAGGATCAGTACTGTTTTGGCCATATTTGGCAACATCGCAGGACAGACTTAAAAACTAAAACCCGACTAAGGGAAAAACTAACTAAAAAGTAGAAAACAACATGAAACAAAACTATGATTTTCAGAGTATAGTTGTGGTCGCATGCCGCTTTATCTAATGAATGCGTAATTATATGAAAACGTTATATTAACGGCATGCGACCGCGACTATACTTTGAAAATCATAGTTTAGTTTCATCTCGTTTCGTACTTTTTAGTTAGTTTTTCCCGTAGTCGGGTTTTAGTTTTTAAACTTAATTTTTTATTTACAACTTTTTAGTTTCAAAAAATATGTAGTGTATGAATGTCGTATTCTACTTGTTAAACCCTTTCATTTGAAATCCATATTAAGGAGGTAGTAAAGATAACGGAAATCCGCCATCTTGGGGGTGTCCGCCATATTGAATTTAGAATGACGTTATATTGTATTGTATTCTACTCGTCAAACCCTTTCATTTGATACCAGTATCAAGGCGGTTGTATGGAAAAATAAAAAAAAAATAAAAAAGAGGTAATCCACCATCTTGCATGGTGCGCCTGCCATATTGAATTTTTCTGTGACTTCACATAGCCTAGGTACTAGGACACTCTCCGGATAAAGAAGAGTCTAACTACACCTCATTTGTTCCATAGTTTAGGCTGTACGAGGTGACATCCTTACATACAAACAAACATACAAACAAACATACAGACCCAGCCTGTGACAATTATAACCCATCCTTTTGCCTAGTCAGGTAAAAAAAGCGGAGGAGTGGCTAAAGACATCAAATATTTTAAGATAGTATGGAATAAAATGTCTAAAACCATCGCCGAGGTGACTTACAAAACCTCATCAAGAAAAATGTAATTAAAAACTATTTGATCTTAAATAGAGTGCACAAACACTAGTGTAAAAAAATATAAAAAATAATAAAATAAAATATGCATATAAAATGTATACAAAACGTCTTAGGTCGGTTGCGATAAATTTGCGGTAAGGGCTCAATGTGATTGTCGTTTACGATAAAATTGTTTTCTGTATAACTATCCATTAAAATGTCTTTCTGCTGAAATTTTTATATAGTTCAATAGGTAATAACATTATCAGCATCATAAACACAGATTCGGGAAAATTGTCGCTTACGATAAATTTGCGGATAGGGCTCGATATGTTAAGGGTTGATGATCTGTAAATATTTTGAAATGGGCGGTACTGTAAAGGTAATTCCTTAATGAGTTTAGTGCCCATATGATAGCTAACATTTCTTTTTCATTAGCAGCATAATTTTCTTCAGTTTTGTTAATGATCTGGAAATAAAAGTGATCGGTTTATCTCCTTGTGAAAGTACGGCACCAATAGCGAAGTTGGATGCGTCTGTAGTTAACTCGAAACATTTTTTGTAGTCTGGGTAGACAAGGAGCAACTCTTTGGATTATAGTCAGTTTTTTAATTTCTCAAACGCTGCTTGTGCATCTGCTGTGAGGGATATGGGGATTTTACTTGACTGTGTCTTGGATATTATGCCTTCTTCTCCTTTTAACAATGCTGTCAAGGGCTTAGCTAGCTTTGCATAGTCTTTTATGAATCGTCTATAATAGCGTTCTTCAAACCAAATGGAATTCATACTTTCCATTATTGATAGAAAATGCAGTTTTTTCCATATCGGATTTCTTTAAGGGGATCTGGTGAAATCCACTTTTTTGGTCTAAAACTTTGAAATATTTACTTTGTCCTAGTTGTGATAGAACATCACTTATTTCTGGGATGGGGTATCGGTCTGATATGGTAACGGTATTTAGCTTTCTATAGTCAATGACAAGTCGGTACTGTTTGTTCCGTTGGAATCAGCTTTTTTTTGGTACAATCCACAAAGGTGAATTGTATGGAAATCTAGATGGTTTTAGGATATTGTCTTCTAGTAATTTTTGGATTTGCTTTTCTACCTCGTCTTTAAGTGAAGTTAGGTAGGGGTAATACTTGGAATACACTGGAGAATCAGATTTCGTTCGTATTTCTCCGATGACTTTTGTAGTATGAGTAAGCTTTTCATTGGGTTCGGAAAATAAGGGACGGAATTCATTAATAAGAGTATTAATTGCTTTTTTTGTGAGTCGGACATGTGATCTAGATTTACTGTAACAGAATTCACTGATTGTGACCAAAATTGTTTAATTTTTACATTTACTTTATAGTCATGTAATTGTTTTTGGTATGAATGATGGTGGAGAGTTGCTTAAGGCTATCATTTCCTAGTATACCATGGAATGACTTGAGTGTTGGAAGAAGGAAAAATTTCAATTTTATATCTGTTTGACCGAAAAGGTTCAAAAAGGTATGATGGGTTATCTTAATGTCGCCTGCAATTGTTTTGGCCATAAATTGTTGGTCATTTTGAATTGGTTTTTCTATTAACTTTGATTGAATGTAGTTTTTGCTTGAGCCTGTATCTATTAGAAAATTTAAAATGTTCCCACTCTTCGTTTTGCATTGAAAATAGGGCAACGAAGAGTGCATTAGCCTAAAAAATGTATATCGGAATATTCTGGGAGTTCTTCAATGAATTCTTTGTTTTGCTGAGGCAAGAATTCGTTTTGTTGTGGCATATGGTAGCTATGAAACTCGGTGTTATAGTCTTTCTCTTCTATATAGGTTCAGGTTTTGGTTGTGGCTTAGGTGCGAATGGGCTGGGTGGGGGTTGATGGGGGTTGTTATAAGGTAAACCGTATTGAGGCGGCTGTTGATAATTTAAGTTTTGTTGTGGATAAACCTGAGAAAGGTAGGCTATTTGGGGATAAAAGGGTTGCCTACGAGGAACAAATTGTGGGGTGCGTTGTGGTAGCGGTGGGGGATATTGACTTAATTTTTGGGGAAACGAATTTTTGTTACTGTCATAATTGGTCCTGAACTTTTGATTCTCTAATTTAAGACATAAATTAAGAGCTTGTGGCAAATCCGTTGTCTCTCGGATGCCTAATAATTTTAGAAAGTCGCCGTTAAGGCCTCGGATAAAGGTATCTAGGGCTTTATCTCGATATCTGTCTGTAAGGATCATGAGTGCCTCATTTCCTATGTCCATACCTTGAATTTTATTAAGAATCAGTGATAGATGTGTATACACGGACTGGTAAAGGTCTTGTATGGAAGAGTTTCCTTGTATGAGAGATGTCATTTGATATTCGAGTGTACCGAGATCTCTTTGGTCTGCGTAATGTAGCGTCAAACATTTGAAAATTGCTTTCCAATTCATTGGCGTGTTATAAGATTCTAGTACAGCATCGGCATTTCCGATAATTTTATTTTGGATAGCACTGAGAATACTATAGTATTTAGGCGTGCCTTGGAGTGATTCATACATATTTAATATTCGTTCTACGCTTTTCCTCCAGGAGCTGAATTCACCAGGCTTTCCTTTTTATTTTTTCGAAAGTTTTTCGCGTTAAAAATTTGTAAAACTATCTTGTTAATTTACTATTATTATTTCTTATAAATAGGTGTAAATAATTTTCTTCCTTATTATTTTCTTATTATTTCGTTTAAGAATTTAATTTCTGATATTTTCTTTATTTTCTTATTATTTCATTTAAAAATTTAATTTCTGATATTTTCTTTCTTTTCTTATTATTTCATTTAAAAATTTAATTTCTAATATTTTTTTTCTTTTACTTATTTAAAAAAAAATTATGGACTTACGTACACTAAAATAATTGTTAATATCATCCTTCGAAGCGGCTGGCAGCAGTGCTGTCTCCTTTTCGTCCTGTGTTGCAGGTTACTCGGGGGCCCAATTTCTTCAAAGGGGAGTTGACACGTTTCGTACACGTAGAAAAAACACTTAAATTTTTCGTGTTACTTATGACACTACTTTTTGTTCACTTTTTCGTGCTACTTATGGCACTACTTTTTATTTTACTATTATTATTTTTTCGTGCTTCTTATGGCACTACTTTTCACTGTTATTTGTTCGTGCTTCTTATAGCACTACTTTTTACTGCACTATTAGTTTTTTGGGTTAATATTCAATATTTTTACTGCTCGGGTAAATTCTTTACTGCTCGGGCGCCAGTTATGATTCTTTCTACGGTGCGAGTTTTAAAAAAAATAATTTTTTAGGTCGGAGGGACCTTTTCTGTGTCTTTATTAAAATTCAAAGTACAACTCAAAACTTATTCTATTTTACACTGGTATTTATAGCAAGCAAGTGGATATATAAATGCTGACTTCGACTGGAGCTTTCTATGTAGATATTTGGGCTATTGCTTGAGGATTGTTTATTCAGGTGCAGTTGTTGACTACTCGTGGGTTGTTTATTCAGGTGCCGTTGTTGACTACTTGATAGAATGAATCATCGAACGTGAAGGTCAAGAGGTTTGTATCTGATATAGGAACTGTGAAAATTTGGCGTGTTAACTTATATGTTACCGGCCAAACCCGATTTCAGGCAATACTAGTTTGTCCCAGGCCTAGTCATGTCAGGAAAAACTAGTTCGGCCTAGGATAAACTAGTTCGGCCTGGGCCAAACTAGTTTTTAATTATTATTCAAGTTGTTGCACTTTTAATTGTCGTTGAGATTTATTTAATTATTTCCAACCGCCGAGAGGAAATAATTGCGCGCGCAGCAAAAAAGAAACGAAATGTCAGATGGACCTTAGAGTTACGTATATGGATAGAAGAATGAATTAATCTACGAAGTGCAACTGCCGCTCGTGGACGCTGGCGTTCCCGACCGCTCAGCTGGGAGTGGGTTGGAAGTGCTAGTTTACACCGTGGATAATGGGCGCCACCCAATTTTTAGAAGGGATTGGGAAACCTGTAATGACAGAAGAAAGGAAAATGCGTCCCGACGAATAAAACGAGCAACGATCTGAAAATCAGAAGAATGAAAAAACAACGTATACTTTTTGGTACCACGTTATAAGTGGGGCGATTTATTGAGGAATAAATTAACGTAGAGGAAGAAATTAAATTTAGGATGGGGTTGGAAAAAATCCGCGAGGATGAAAAAAAACCAACCCAGGGTTAAAAGAAATAAAAAAAGCAAAAGAACGAAATCGCCGTTAAGAATGGCCCGTCTCTAATCAAATCCCGAAAGTTAAAACGTTATTACTTGCGGTCGCGTGTCCCGATATTTGCGGGAGTTCATACGGAGCAATAACCCAACGAAATATTCACCCTTTTTGGTGCGCACAACGAAAACTATTCTCACTGATAAGAATAACAATGGTACTTATCTTTTTGTTTGGCTTCCTTTTCCTGTTCCTATCTCTTCTAGTAATTTCTCGCCCCGTTCTGGCGATCAATATGGCATATATGTATATATAAATATTTTCCTCTTCCTCCTTCTGTGAACTGAGCTTTTCGTCCGTGCACCCAATTCACCCGTTTGTTCCAAGAAGGACACTCTCCTTCAGAACTTAAAAAATATCAACTCGCAAAACTAAAACCAAGTTTAGAAACTTTCTTCTTTCTGTTCCTTCTTTAAATTCTACCACAAGCTATACACTCTAAACTCTCTTTATTGCTGGTCAACCAAGAAGTGATCTTCCAGTCCAGCAGTATCATCTTCTCGGGCCATCCGTCACCCACACATTCTCACTCTTCATTCTCATTCAGCTATAGCGGACTTCACTTGGTTTCGCATACAACGCTCCGCTCTTTGGCTAAAGCGTGTAACCATATTTGTCCACCCGCTATACTTCCAACCACTCACTCATACATAGAACTAGATGTGGGGTCGCGCTTGCTGAGCCGCCTAATAAGCCTCTTGGCATTGGCTCGCTGTTTGATTTCCTTGCTAAGCTGCTGCCTGCTCGAGGGGGCTTGCTGCCCTGCGTTCTTTACCATGCTCTTCTCAGCGGCCGTTGGAACTTCGGGTAATCCCGAGCCATGGCAGTGCTTCGAATCGCACTGTACGGAAACGACAGTGCAGTAGCTACCCAATGTGGAGTTAGCGTTCCCTTGCTCATCGTTCCCTTCGCAATTCCCTGGTTTTGATGGGGTTGGTGCACATATCACGCCTGACGAGCGTAGGCTTGTCGCGACGTTAACATGCTCCTCACCCGTCTTTTTTTTTTTTTTTTTTTAAACACTATCAGATCTGTGTCATGGTGTGCTTAATACAAGCAACAGCCATAAGCAGAAATTTGCCAGGGCAAAATATGCATCAACAGGCTCATCATTTAGTGCTGGTGTTAGTGGTTTGGCTACGCTACATTTCAACACTACCACTAGCAATAAATAAACAAATATAAGAACAAATATACATAATTAGAGTTTATGTTCGAGGAACTACATTACGCAAGACATTTTTAAGTGTAATTTTGTTAAGATTAAAGTCAAGAATGTTTACATTTAAGTTATAGATTTTACTCATGCGGCTAATAGGCTCATGCATCCCGTAATTTGTTCTGTGATGAGGAACATGCAGTAACTCTATACTACGCAGGTGATGCGATCCCCCATGAAAGTTTAATCCTAAACAGGATAATAAGTCAGGTGCATCAATCAGACCTGAGATCAGTTGATGCATAAAAATGATATCATTATTGACCCTTCTTTGAGCCAAAGGCTGCATTTGCAACAGTTTTATCCGATGCAAATATGGGGGGAGGTTAAAAGGATCGTCCCAGGGAAGACCTTTCAATGCGAATCGAATGAAGCGTCGCTGGACAGCTTCAATACGAGTATTGAGATTTTTCTGATAAGGTGTCCATACTTGCGAAGCATATTCGAGGTGAGGACGGACAAGACTGTTAAAAAGTGAGAGAGTGACATAAGGATTTTTAAATTCTTTACACCATCTTTTAACGAAACCTAACATTGAATTTGATTTATTCACAATGTGGTTTATATGCTCTTTAAAATCAAGTTCAGGGCTAAAGTAAACACCCAGGTCCTTAAAACTATAAACCCGACTGAGAGAGTGATTCGATATTAAGTAGTTGAATATAGTCGGTACCAGTTTCCTAGAGAAAGTCATGGACTGACACTTGAGTGGGTTAAGGACTAAACCATTTTTAGAGCACCAGGTACTGAAACTATCAATATCTGATTGCAGAAGTCTACAATCATTTATGGTTGTAATTGCTTTACTGATCTTCATATCGTCGGCAAATATTAGAATGTTGCTATGTTTTATGATTGATGGAACATCATTGATAGCAAGACTAAATAAAAGTGGACCTAGGTGGCTCCCTTGAGGGACGCCGGATCCTGCTAAGAAGGAGTCTGAAAGACAACCTCTAAATTTAACCTGATATGACCTCTGCTTGAGGTAAGAGCCAACCCACGAAATAAATATTGGGGGAAAACCTAACGCCTCGAGTTTGTAGATAATAATATCATGAGAAAGCTGATCGAAAGCTTTGGAGAAGTCAGTGTACACACAGTCCACCTCATGACCACTTTCTAAGGCATTGGAACAGTTATGGGAGAATGTTAATAGGTTTGTGACAGTAGACCTGTTTCTCACGAATCCATGTTGTTCTGTACAAATAACACCCCGACAAAGAAAAGTAAGGCTTTCACACACAACTTGCTCAAATAATTTTGGTATGCATGACAACTTTGAAATCGGTCTGTAGTTCGTAATAATATTTCTATCGCCTTTCTTAAAGACGGGCGTAATAAACGATTGCTTCCAGAAGCTAGGGAAATGGCCAGTTGATATGGAGATCTCAAAAAGAGACTTCAACGGCAGAGCAAGGACATCACTGCATTTTTTCAGGACTATTGGAGGTACGCCGTCAGGACCTGAAGAGTAATCATCTTTCAGAAATGAAATAAATTTCGAAATAGTCTGCAAGTCTAAGGCAATGTTGGTAAAGCCAACTTGAGGAACATCTTTGAGATGCTCAAAGTAATCATCATCAATACTAAGCGGCACATCGTTAAAAGATTTACGAAAATTATCCGCGAAAGAGTTGCAAATATCAACAGGGTCATTAAAAACGCTGTTATTATAAGAAAACTCTGCTGGATAACCGTCAGACCTTTTCTTGGAATTAACCAAGCACCAAAATTGTTTCGGGTTATTCCTAAGTGAGGTTTCCATTGTGCTTATATAGTCATTGTATAAGCTGCTTGAAAGCAGTTTGAATTCATCGAAAAATGCAATGTAAATATTAAAGTCCTTTGGGCTGAGACTTTTAATATAATTTTTCCATGCTCTATTTCTTTTATTTCGTAGAGTTTTCAGATCCTTAGTGTACCAAGGATGGTTTGATATTGCATTTTTCGATAATTTTGTTGGTATGCAACTACTTATACAGTCATTTAGGATACTATAAAAGCATTTTACTGCATCCTCAATATCAGGTGAAATATTAATGTTTTGTAAATTGGAGCACCTTATTCTTTCAGACAGTTGCTGATAATTAGCTCGTCGAAAGTCAAAGATATACGAGCCATCATTAGGGTCACTATTATCATATATATGACAGCTCAAGTCAAAAAAATACATCCAAGGGTGGATGATGTCTATCTATGTTAGTTATGCTTGAACAAGATTCTTGAACAACAGTACTAACAGGGTCAGAGGAAAATACCAAATCGAGAGTTCGATTATTGTAGTTTTTAATACAGCTGATTTGCTGTAAGTCAAAAGACGTAATGGAGTCCAGTTTAATAAGCTCCTGCTGAGCGGAATTAAACGATGCTGTGAGATAGGATCCATCCTCCGATGGAACCCAGATCGTTTGTGGCAAGTTGAAGTCGCCGAGCAATAAAATGTTATTTTCCGAGCAGGATAAGTCATGAATGTGTTCTAAGATAAGCGACAGCTCAGAATACAATGATGTATCACTATTGGGAGGAATGTATGAATTAATGATAAAGACAGTTTTGTCCTCAATACAAATTTTAATACAAATAGTTTCTGTGTTCAAAGGGAAAGGAACACTGAGTAAGCTGGAACTGAGGTGAGAACGAACTGCAATAAGCACCCCACCACCCAATCCCGTGCAACTATCCATATAACGATCTTTTCTATAAACTAGCAACTCGGAATTGAAGAGTTCCGTGTCCAAAATATTGGCGTTTAACCAAGTCTCTGTAAAAACAAAAATGTCATGTGGAAAAGCCTGAGAGTTGGCAAAAATATCGGTAGTTTTACTTCGTAACCCTCTTACATTCTTCACCACCTGAGAGATCTCCTCACCACCAGCTAAGATTGTGCGAGTAGGAGACTTGCTGCTATTCTTGGTTGATGGGTCTGGTGATCCTACAGTCGGGTCCTGTACCTTTCTCTCACCCTTGTCACCTCTTTCCTTCACAGGTGCTAATGGGATCACCCCCTGTCCCGACTGGCTACGGCAAGTCACAGACATGGGTGGTCCCATCAGCCCCTTTGTGTCCGAACCTGTTGCAGACACTGTGTCCCTCGAGCAGCTAGTTAGCGGCTCACTATCTCGCGAGGATAGCTCTTGCAAGTATGCCCGGGCACTGTGAAGCCTTCTCCTATCTCCCTCTGTCAGCTCCTCCCACTTCTTCCTCCCTAGTCTTTTTATTGTCAATTTACTATTGGCAATCCTGCTGCCGTTTGATGCAGTGGATTGCAAGGAGATGTTGGATGAGCTAGCAACCGAGCGATTGTCATCGTCGAGAAGAAGATTCTCCAAGTCGATATCAATCGCTCCGCCGCTTTCTGCATCCAAAATAGTGACGTGGGTTTCCTGACATTTTTCGTCATCCATATTTGTTGGGGTTTCCCCCGAAGTTTGTGTGTTTTGTTCTTTATCTTTTTTGTCTTTGTTCATTTGGTTAGATCCCACGAGTAAGCCGGTGAGAAAAAGTGCCACCACAGCATAGCCGGTTCTACTGTGGTGGGGCGCTAATACGACAGGCCCTCGCCAGGGCGCCTGAAGGAGCTCGTTAGTGACTGATTTAACCTTCAGCCTTGCATCCTTGGGCACGGTTTGCTATACGCTCACGCCACCACTGGAATCAGGGTGACTACTCTTTAGTTTCGGGCCCTCATCCAGAGACCTTACAGCTTGGGTAGCCCTGCTGCAATCGCCCTCTGGGGTCACTGGGACCTACTGAGCCTCCCCACCAGCGTCAAGGTAAGTAGTCGAAGTGTTGTTTGCGCAGTTGTACAGACATACACCACCGTGTCTTGCTTTCAATTCTTTGTTTTTTAACAATATTGTTACGCCTTGGGGCGTTTATAACGATAAAATCAAATTATAATCACACTCGGTTGCGGATAACGTCGGACTGGACATTCGATGGAATTTTGTCGCCAGTATTACCGTCCGAAAGAAGACCGTGCCGAGAGAAGAAAAATGGACTATCAATAAAAGAAAAACGCTTTTACAATAGAAAAACAATTTAAAAATTATCTTTATTTACTGACCGGCAGAACATGAGTGATTTCCAAAACACACGCAGCTCAATATTGCATACGCAGCAATACTTGCACACGCCGCCCAATCTTGCATATGCAGCAATACTTGCACACGCCGCCCAATCTTGCATATGCAGCAGAACCTGCACACGCCGCAATTCAGGTATTGCGTCCGATGAACTTTTATGTAATTTGATGAGAACGTGGATATTGTTGTCGGGTGTTATTTGGGGTGCATCCGTAACAATATATTTATTTATTTAGTTATTATATTTTTTGTTAAAACCAACTCGCTTCTTATAACAATTTATTTATTTGTATGAATTTTGAACCGCGTTCTGTTTTCCACTCCCAGTACATTTCTTAATTTTTCTTCTTGTTGTCTATTCTTGCTCTGAACATGTGTACATTTATTATTGGATTATCTGGAAGAGATATATGACACTTTTGGGATCGCTGGCAATGATCAGCTCAGACAATAAATTACCCAAATTCGAATCCTAGCATGTGCAAGAATCTTCAAATAAATATCTGTATTCAAATATAGAAATTTGAGTACCAGCAAGTGCAAGGATATAAAAAAGACAAGTGCGAGTGCACTTGTTGAGAAAAACCACATGGAAATGGAATTGTAATAATGAAGGTATGCATACTTTTGCATGCAACAACTCCACCCAGCACGATAATATGCGAAGATCTACATAGTTCCGAGCGGACATCAAATTTTAGATTGCGAAGATGTATTTGAGACAATTGGACATGGACAGTGCGATGAAGTGGAATGTTTTTCAGGTGGAAGTTATATCAGAAATCAATAGCTTCCAGCCAATTTCAAGTCACCCGAAAAAGAAGAAGTTGTAAAATGACCACCAACGAAGTCGTCGTAGAGGAGCTAGAGACGCAAAAAAATTATGTGCTAATGTCAATGAAGCGATTACTGTAATGAAAGACCACAATACAGAGGTCCAGAGCAGTATTAAGAGGTTATACCGGTCAATGGAGCGCGACATCAATAAAGACCTTTTAAAGTTTTTAAAGCGAAATAGAAAATTTTCGTAAAATAGATCTCGAAAATAAGATCGAGAAAAATAGTAAAATATTAGAGCTAGAAGGCCAGAAGATAGAAATTATGCGAAGAAGAGAATTTTACGATGATGATAAGTAACTAAAGTAATTAAATAAGTCACTGAACTTAAAATTAAATCTGTGAATTATTTTTTTACCCGTTTTAAGATAAGTGAATTCATATTTTTGTTTTAGTTTAATAAAAATAATAAATCAATTTAAATCAATTATATTATCAATTTGTTTTTATTACCATGTAAGATACCTTATATTAAAGATATTATAGAATCAAAGAAATCTTGCGATATATGCGCGAATGCACTGAACTGTTGTAAGATAATTTAAATGCTCTTCAACATTTTGAATATTTTCTACTGCGTCCACCAAAGTTCTTTCTGTATTAGCCGTAGTGTGCGAAAAGGCTAAGTCACTTTTATAAAGAATGCATATATTGTGAAACGCTGCACAAACATTTATTATTTTAATAATCTTTGCAGGGGTGTAATACAGTTCCCTTGCATTCATTAAGCATCGCCACCTATTTTTTAGGACACCGTTGGTTCTCTCGATGATATTTCGGCAATTTGACTATATTTAATTATATTTAGCTTCAATGGAACCAGTGCTAGTTGTTCTATAAGGTGTTAGTGACCACGGTTCTAACGGATAACCAGCATCTCCTAGAACAGTTAATTAGTTAACTTTATTAAATTCTAAAGTAAGTTATCAAAAGTTACCCAACAGCCAACCGTTGCTACCATTGTGCAAATAGTCCTGTTCCAATTATTTTCTAAGATCACTCACATTCAAAATAAAGGAATCGTGACAGGCTTCTGGATGTGTAGCTTCTATGAAGCAAATCTTTAGTTCGCTGTCACATACCTGTAAAATTATGTAAGTAAATATTTTTATCTTTAGAAAATGAAATCAATTTAACTCACAAGTAAAACGTTTAAACTACAATTTTCCTTTCTGTTTTAGAGCAGATGTGTATTTGAAGAGGGAAAAATAATTTTTAGATGCGTGCCATCTACACAGCCTATAAAACCAGGTAGCCTGTACTTAGCATAAAAATCTTGAATGATATTTCGTTGCTTCTCTGGTGTTGGCCATTGAGCGCAAATTGACTGTTTAAAAATCTCAAGGAGAGTGAGTACCAGGCTAAAAGAGAATTGTCCTAAGCCAACCGCATGGTTCCTGCCAACTCTTCTTTGGTACCCACCCTCTCTAAAAAATCGTAGACAAGCGGCGTGTTTCACTTTTGTTTTTCCGGTGGCAAGGAGTGGGTGAGAATATCCAGCCAATATTTGAATGCTGGTTTAGTATTATATATTAGAACCTGTATTAAAGTATTTATAAAAATACATGAATTTATTTTAACATACTTAACAAAGAATTTTATTTATACAACGAATCGCGCAACTTTAAAGGATTAGAGTGATCTCTCAGATGTCATCGAAGTGCTAGCTGCTCAGTCACATCTTCCTCTTCAGCTTGGATACTCATAAGTTACCTTCAATTTTTATTTCATATGGTAATGTGTTAAATAATTTAGAATCTTTATAAACAATAATATTTTGTGTTACATTATTGACATAGAAGGGAAATCTAAAATCTTCTCCATTTCTTAAATAATTAGGTTGCGATTCGCTTACAAATCTCATATGATTTCGTAATTAGTTCGGTAGGAGCCCGTTTTTAATTTTAAATATTATACATAAAACATTCATAAATCCTCTGTTTCACACTTAGACCGGTCTGTTCAGCCTCGGTTAACTTTAATCAACGGTTATTCCAGCTGGTAATCATTGAATGTGTTTGTTCACCAAAATTTTAACCATAGAATCCATGGTTTGGCTAGTTAACCAGAGAAATCGATAACCGGCCGATTTAAGTCGGTTAAAGACATTTAACCAATGATTTTGTGGAATTTCGTTTGTTCGGGCTTGATTTTGATACTCCGTATTACTTTTGACAACATATTGTGCGATAAAGAATATAACTTATATAAAAAATAAAAACATAGCGCAGAATGGAGTGAGTAAAAGATGTCCCTTATGGGGTCATCAAAAAAAACGCGAACGCCAACTTGTAGTTGGCCCAACTGTTCGACTTACGAAGGAAACGACAACGATTAAAAGTTTACAAATGTTTATTCCAATCCGTTCTACCTGGTGTCTACATTAAGACTAACAATTAAAATATCTTAATCCTTACTTAACGTATTGGCTGCGCATGCAAGGGTAGTGCAGAGTCAGCATACACGACTGTGGGAAACGTCAGTGCGTCGCAGTCGGGATTTGAGACGATCAAGTTTCTGCACGCGCATTGAAAATGTGCTAGCGTGTGCAATGCATTACCGTTGGAATGAAAATGCATCTCAATGTTGCAGGACGATATTTTGAGGATGTATCCCCGGTTCTGGCAGATGAATTCTAGGTATGTCCACCTTTCCGTTGATCCTGCACCAGATGGTCAAGCCTGCAGCAGCTACAATAAGGAGGATAGTTACATCAGCAACCGCTGATGATTTCATCTTGTTGGTAAGTTCGCGAAGGATCTTGATGTTGTCCATGCTGATGTCGTGCACATACTCGATGTCGATCTTGTGTCGAACTGCAGTGATGTTTGCAAGGACAGGCGGCAGAGCCTGAAGTGAAGTTGCGACGAGACTTTTAAATGTCCTGTTGTTTAAGTGAATTGATTCGTTATTAAGGTGAATCAGGAAGGTGCCAGATAAGTTTCTTGAACTTTCTCCGCTGGTAAGCTCTCCGTTGAAGTCTGTGACGAATATTGTATCTTCTTTGATAAGTTCGACGACCTTCGCAGTGTTCGAACGGAATATGCAACCAGCGTGACCTCCTTTCAGCAGGCGGGCGATGCATTCGTCCTCTTGCAGCTTCTCCAATGACTTCCTTTCGCACACCGTCATGTAGCCCATGGTGGGGCAGCGTGATGACACCCCATACGTTTCCTCGTGGTTTACTAAAACCCTTTCGAACTGCAGCTCGACCTGTTTTCCATTGATTATCGATGATCTCGTCAGCAGAAGATTGTATTCAGATTTGCTAACCTTTGGCATAGATAGGACGTAAAGCAGCAAAGACTCATTCGTGAATACGGACGGTGTACCATATTGCAGCGCTTCCACTATGTTTGAGTAAGGCAGGGTTTCGACTTCGCTGATGACTCTGTTGATTTCCTCCTGATCTAGAAGATTAATATTGACTATACCGCTCCTCGCCATTTGGCAACCACGAACAATTTCGTTGACCTCTTCTTTAACCACCATGATTTCGTTGATGATATCCTGTTCGAACTTCGCTTTGTTTGATGACGCAATTTGGTTTGCTGTATTACCAATTACCCAGTTGATCTTCTGTGTGATGTTCTCGGCTATTTTCAGGACCCTCTTGTTGATTTGATTTTGTTAGTTATTATTTTCGATCAGGTCATGCTCGTTGCGGAGCACATTGTCCCAGTCGGCTGCATCGGGATTCCCTGCCAACCATTTCCAGGTGGATCCAATCCAGTTGATTGACCTAGGCTTCCTCTGAGCTCTTCCCTTAAGTGAGTAGAAGCGTTCATAGAGTTGAGTCAAGTGATGTTGTGCCACTGTTTTCCTGTCTAATCCCCTGATCTCACCCTTCACTGCTTCCGTCATCTTCTTCAGCAGTTCTTCGAATTGTTCCAGGTGAATGATGTGTACGAGCTTGAAATGTCCATCGACGATCCATCCCTTACCTTCTTTAATAGATATTAATGGGGAGTGATACTCGAAGATGCTAAACCCTTGCACGACCGTCGTTAGTAAAAGGCTGTGCGATACATTTAAAAGGTAATATAATAATAATTTACAGTAAAATAATGAAACAGGATTTATACAATATTGAAATGTAACATTTTAATTTAGTTGTACATTGTAAAAGCAAAATCAATTGAGAAAAAATAACAATTTTATACAAATGGAACTTTTTGAACTGTTTATCTTAGACTAACATTAAGTGTTAAAATTACATTAGATTTAAATGATGATTTAATAATTACTTAATATTACATAGAATTACAAAGAATGGTAAAAAGAATTAACTAGACTTAGCTTTACATTATTAATATTGCATAAAATTTACTTAGGAAAAAAAAAAATAAAAAATTTAAGTCATTTCTTGTATGCTGCGTGCTAGGATTCGTGTGCTTGGCTTGTGCTTAAAGTTGTGTGTGCTTTGTGCTATACCCCTTTTTTTTTTTTTTATTGATAAATTTAAGTATTTTTTACTTGTGCCTTGTGTATTTTGCGCCCTGTGGACGTTAGAATTGTTACTTTGTTATTTTTTGCCACAACTTCCTTTCATACAGGGACTTATGTTTGCCCTGAATCCTCCTGAAAGAAGTGTAAATTATATCTCCCTTTTTAAAATTTTTAGGTACCGACTTCCTTTTATTATACCACAAATTCCTATCCCTTGCCTTCTTAAGTATTTTCTCCCTCAGCTCCTGGTTAACCTTCATTCGAAAGTTGGCCATATTCTGAAAGTTAAACCTATTGCTTCGATTGAAGAATATATCGCATGGTTTTCGCTGCGTCACCGAGTGAATCGTATTGTTATACCTGTCGACCGAAATATTTAAGAGCTCTTTCAATTTCAAATATTTATATTCGGCTTTCAGGCATCGGTAGGTTTTTAAGATCGTGGAGTAAAATCTCTCGACCTGCCCAGTAACTTCACTACGATTCACAGGTGTTTGGTACATTCTTATGTCCAGCATTTTGATGAAATTGACCATAATTGGGCTGAGGAAGCTTCTCTCACTGTCGGTGACTAACATCTTCGGGACAGTGAAATAGTGAAGAATTTGATCTTATCTCTGAGGTGAAGTGAAGACTTATTCCTTATATGAAATAATTTTGCGAATTTTGAAAAGTTATCAATACTAGAAATGAATCTTTTCCCTTGTATTTCCATAATGTCCATGTGTAGTATTTCACATGGATAAGATGGAGTCGGTGTAGGCTGGAACTCAGGGGTCGCTGGGTGTCGATCATATTTGTTAGCGAGGCATATGTCGCAGGAATTCGTGTATCGTTTGATAAGGCTGCTCATTTTCGGAAAGTAGTATTTCTCGAGAAGTTGTTCTTTACTTTCTCGAGCGTTTCTATGTGCCCGCCTATGTTCCTCGCTTATTAGGTCCCACACCCGATAGCCTAATCTTATAGTTGACAAAACTCTCCATATATACGCCTTACAGCAATTGCAAAAGGCATTCGTGCACCTTAAGGCCATTAACGATATTTGGCCTAAGCTTTGTCTTAAGAATTTCAGTTAACTCTGGTTTGTCTATGAATGTCATCGCAACAAAGTGTGTTGAGTAACCGGGGTGTGGTTCCTCATACCTATTGGGTTCTTTTGCAACATTTATTACGAGCTGATTTCGGAAGACGTTGAGTTGTGTCTCCACGTGTGGAATCAGGTCTGTTGAATCTTGAACTGCACTATTCATCGTCTCACTGGCAGATGTAGTGGAATTCGCGTCATTATTGGTAGGTTCCGTGGAGGATTCATACTCTGCAGCTGTTTCTGTTGTTGGTTGGGCGGTTTCCGTGGAGGAATCACTCTCCGAAGCAGTTTCCGTTGAGGAGTTGTCGTGTAACGCATTCACTTGGCATTCCGCTTCAGCATTCACTGAGGCGGTCAAGTGCTGCTTACCAATTTTGAGTCTTGAGAGAACATCGGCCACGATATTAGATTTTCATGGTCTGTAGACTAATTCGCAGTTATACTCCTCTATTCTTGCCTTCTGTTGGCGGCGATCCGTTGCCTGCAGAAGTATGATCTTCCGAAATATGAGTACTCTATCTTTTGGTTTTAATACTTTAATTTCCTAGAATTACATTTTCATTTTTGTTTGTACATATAAATATACATATAAATTCAATTGACTTACGTTTAGTTTTCAACTACAGGGCTTACTTTTTACTTTATCTTAAATTTCTGATTGCTCAATCGAGCTTAGATGTATGTTCAATTAAAATTGGATGTCTATTTAAAGATGGATGGCTATTTAAAGATGGAAGTCAATTTAAAGATGGATGGCTATTTAAAGGTGTTAGACGGCATGGTTCCGATTCTTCTTGTCGATATAGCTGCCACCTAGTGAACTTTTTTACGGTGCTGCCAGGTTTGGCAACACCCCCCCCTGGTAAGGCGGTTCTTGAGCTGTCTTTCCACTTTCGTCAAACCGGCCTACGTCTAGTACAGCAATCTTAGCTGCGGGTCTGGTGTAAACCCCCGTTGCAGTTTTTACCACGGCACTCCTTACTTCCTCATCTTTTCCCGGCATGATTTTCAAAACAGTCCCCTTTGGCCAACTGTTCCGAGGACTCTCGGGATCAGCGATGATAACAAGATCTCCTTCTCGGATCGACTTTGTTCATGAATACCATTTGGTCCGTCTCGTAAGATCGGGAAGATACTCGCTAACCCACCTTCGCCAGAAACGATTTGCGAATTGCTCGCTAGTAAGCCAGTTTTTTCGTAAGATTATTCCGTCATCGCTACACTCTCCTGCCAGCTTCTCTCCATTTGACGAACCCAATAAAAAATGATTGGGCGTCAACGCCTCTTCATCGGTACCACCTAAAGGAACGTAAGTAAGGGGACGGGTATTAATAATTCTCTCTACCTCAGCCATCATTGTCGACAAGGTTTCTTCCGATGGTTTCCTTGTTGGGATAATGTGATTTAAAGTTTTCTTTACCGAACGAATTAACCTCTCCCAACTACCCCCCATATGTGGTGAAGAAGGTGGAATAAAATTCCATTTCAGATTTGGTCCCGCGAAATTATCTGCCATTTTGTCAACGTCAATACTATGCACTGCCTCCATTAACTCGTTACTTGCTCCGCGAAAATTGGTACCGTTATCGCTGTAAATTTCCAGAGGCCATCCCCTTCGAGCTATAAATCGCTTAAGTGCCATTATACAGGAATCTGTAGATAGTGTGTGCGCTATCTCAAGGTGCACTGCACGCACGGTCAGACATGTTATAAGAACACCCCATCGCTTTTCTGAGCGTCGTCCCACCGTTACGAACATCGGTCCAAAATAATCAATCCCTATATATGAAAACGGCTGTAGTCTCGCAGGTGGCAAATCTCCCATTATCGGTGGTTTTGGAACACAGCTCAGATTTTTGCATAGCTGACATTTTCTCTTTTTTATGCTTTTAAGTAAAACGCGAAGTCTCGAAATAAAGAATTTTTGCCGCAGTTCGTTGATAACCGTTTCGTCGTATTGATGGCAGAGTCGTTCATGGTATGCTAAGATGATCAGCTCAGTGATGTGATGATGCCTTGGTAAGATGATTGGGCGTTTTGTGCTCAATGGAACCCCGTAGACTGCATCTATACGACCTTTCACTCTGATCAGTAAGTTGTCGTCTAAATAAGGTGAAAGTTTATACAGGATACTTGACCGTTCCACTGCATTGTTTTTGCGCAAAACTGCCACCTCTTCGGGAAAGGAGTCATGTTGACTTATTTTGAACAAATAATTTTCAGCGGCTTCGAAATCGATAGCAAGCAAGCCCTTTGCCGAATCTCCCTTCGTTCTTTTCTGTGAGGCCCTTCTGATGAAACGAAACGCCTGCGCCATTGTCCGCAAGAGTGGGTTCCACTTACTATATTTCGATACGTCGACTAAATGCTCGAACTCTTTGATGTTATGCAGATGGATGTGCCTAATTTCTTCAATTGATGGCTCTGTATTTTTAAACTCCCCTGGCCATTGTTCAACAGGCTCGTATAGGAAGCTTGGTCCTAGATACCATCGGCTATTTGAGTCAAATTGATGTTTTGTTTGCCACTTCGTGGCCTCATCCGCGACGTTGATGTTTCCTGGAATCCATCTCCAATTTTTTACTTCGGTTTCTTCGAGAATCGCACCTATCCGAAATGCCACGAACTGTTTGTATTTCCTATGTTCAGAGTGTATCCAACTTAAAACTGTTTTTGAATCCGACCAAAAATATCTCTCTTTTATTTCGATGGAGTGTCCGACTGTAATAATTTTTGCTAACTTAATTCCAACCATAGCTGCTTCCAACTCTAATTTGGGTATTGAAATAACTTTCAAAGGCGCTACCTTTGTCTTGGCAGCGATAAGCACCACTTCGACTACGTCCCCATCTGTCACCCGAAAATATCCTACTGCTGCGTAAGCTGCTTCGCTAGCGTCGACGAATATGTGCATTTGCACGGAACAATTGTTTCTGAAGGACAGTTGCTTAAGATATCGCCTCTCGATGACGATGTTCTTTACCGCTGGTATGAAACTTATCCATTTGCGCCATTTTTCGAGGTGTCAAGGGTGAATTTTTTCGTCCCACTCAACAGCGGAAGTCCATATATCCTGTAAAAGGATTTTCAGCAGCACCATAAAATTGGCGATCAAACTTAAAGGGTCAAAAACCGACATTAAAACTTTCAAGACTTGTCTTTTTGAAGGCCACGAATCTTTAGTCAGGACATCGAAATTAATTGTAGACGCTGTAATCGCATACGAAAAGTAATCAGCAGAAGGCAACCACCACATACCAAGAACCTTTTCAGGGCCGGATAACGTATGCCAGCCACTTATGCTTTTCTCGTAATTGGCTGCTTTATCTTTCACACTACTAAGAACGGCTGGAGAATTGGATAAAAAATTTCTAATCTCAAAATTTCCTTCGCTGTGCACATTTATAACATCATTCGCTACCTGCTTTGCTTCTTCTTCATCATCAAAACTGTCCAGCCAATCATCAACATAATGTCTTTCTGTGATTGCTACTACTGCTCGGGGAAATTTTGCATCGAAACGTTTTGCATTTAAATTCTTTATAAATTGTGCACAGAAGGGAGCACTGGTCGATCCAAAAATTAAAACTTGCATAATGAACTCTTCTATTTCCTTTGTATCTTTGTTACGCCATAAAAAGCGCTGTGCATGCTGATCAGATTTTCTTATTCCCACTTGGTGAAACATCTCTTTTATATCTGCAACAATTGCTATCGCCCTTTCTCTAAATTGGAACAAAATTGAAATAAGAGACGGTACGATATCCGGACCCGAGAACAGCATTGAGTTGAGAGAGATGCCATTTACCTCTGCTGCCGCATCCCAAACCATTCGCACCTTGTCAGGTTTATTATGGTTCACGACTGGGAAAACTGGGAGATACCATACGGGGTGCAATTGTTGTTTCACTTCCTCTGCATTTAATTTTCGCGCATATTGTTTTCGTACATACTCCTCTATTTGTGTGTTTAGGTTCTCATACAACTTGGTGTCCTTTTCCATTCTTCTCTCTAGATGTACAAGTCGTCGCTCAGCCATGTTGCGGCTATCAGGCATTTCTCTATCCTCAGTGTTCCACAACAAAGGCACAACAAATTTCTTTCCTTCTTTAGTCCAGTTATTTTGGATAATTGACATTGCTATTTCATCATTAACAGAAAGCAAAACAGTTTTGGAGTTCGTGCCAGCTGACTCGATTGCGATGTATTCTTTGAATAGCGTATTGAGTTTTTCATCTTCGTATCGTTGACAGTCGCAGGCATGAAAGTTAAAGTAGTTGCATTCTGGCTGTTGGTTGCGGTTATGTTCCTTTGATTTGCGTGCATACGGCCCATATACTGTCCATCCTAGTCGAGTTTTTGATGCTACTGGTTGATCTTCGGCTCCTTCCTGCGATCGCAATGGAATACACAACTTCCATTGATCCAATCCAAGTAAGATTTGTGGTTTTGCATTTAAATATGACTCTAATGGAATACGATTTAAGTGTTTGTATCTACGGGACAACTCTTCAGCATCGATGCTCTGTTTGGGAAGATCCAGTGATTTTACCGTGTGTATATTGAATATGTTGTATCTTTTGCTGGAATGCGTCGGCGAAATTTGCAGGTTCACTTTTCTAGAGTTGCTCTCTGTGCGATGAGTGTTCGCAGTCCATTTGAGACATAATGGCCGGAATTGGCCGGTGGCTCCTAATCTTGTTGCGAGCTCTTCGTCCATGAGCGATATTGAAGAGCCGTCATCGAGGAACGCAAATGTTTGGATCTTCTTCTTTTCGTTGTAAAGTGTAACTGGAATTATACGAAATAAAATACTATTTGTTTCTAATCGGTGAGAACAATTCAAGCCCATATCTGTGCCGCGTCTTTTTGGTGGTTGTTCACGCATTTTATGAAGCAATTTGTGGTGTTTGAAAGTGCATCCTCCAACGCCGCACTGTCGTATAAGCTGACAACGATTCTTACCATGTTGATGCAGACATATTTTGCAAATTGAGTTTCGCATGATAACATCCCATCTCCCGTTTATGTTTAGCTCTAGAAACTTTTGGCACTGATCCAACGCGTTGCAATTTAATTTGCATACAGGGCATGATCTATTATTTGTTTGCGGTTGTAATTCTAAATATTCGTGGGCATTTAACGACGCTCGTGTCCGGCGCGAATTCTTTTCATATCTGGAAATTGAAAGGTTGGACATATTCAGAGGTGTTACTTCCGAGGCTGAGTGTGCGATATCTGCTAACCAATCGCTGAAAACCTTCAGATCTATGGAATTTAAACCTTTCCGGTATGCTCCCCAATTGAGTCGAATTTGGGGTGGTAATCTATTAGACAGTTCTCGGATTAATGAAGGATTGGCCAAATGATCATGTAAACCGGTTGCTATCATGACAGCGCAGGCGTTTTCAACTGTTAAGTAAAATTGTATAATGGTCTCGAGCTTGTCCGCCCGGGGTGGTGGTTCCATGCGTATTTTTTCTAAAAGGTTATCGATAATGGCTTCGGGACGACCGTAAAGCATTTGGAGGGTTCTTAGGGCACCTGGTACCTGCTCAGGGGAAAAGAGTTTAATACCTACAGTGTCGTGAGCGCTACCTTTTAAACAATTCTGCAATCGACGCAAGTTATCAGCGTTTGTGTAACCACAAGCGGTTGTTGAGCTATTGAACCAGCTGATAAACATTGGCCACTCCTCAATGCGACCACTAAATGTTATTTGCTCCTTGGACATTAGCTGTCTGGCAGCCAATTGCTCTTTGTTCGGAATAAACATGTTGGAAGTGCACTGAATTGTTGTTGGTTGGCCAAATCCTGCATTAAATATGGACGTGTTGACGATAGGAGGTCGAGAGCCTGAGGGATTGGCACTAGGATTTTGCGTTGGTGGTTCACAGTTAAACGTACTATTCCATAGTGGTGTATTAATGTCACGGTGGGGAAAGGTAAAGTTGTTTTTCCCTAAATTGGTAAAATGAACATTATTCTGATGCTGACGAATGTTTTGGGTGCACGTTGGAATCTCTTCGGAAGTAATTTTTAAAGTTCTAACATCATGGTCCTCTTCGATGTCGGATGCTTGATCCTTTAGCATGGCATACTTTCTATCCAGATATTCCTTGTCGCGAATAGCCTTTAGCTGCCTTTCCTCTTCCAGTCTTTGTAGTAGCAGTGCATGATTTCTTGGTGACGTGTTTTTTCTCTTTTGGCTGTCATTGAAGGCGCGGTGCGGTAAGTGCAGAACCGTCGGCTGGTCCAATGCTTGCATTGAAGGGGCACGATTGCAAATTGGTAGCGGGCCCTTGGTAACATCTCTGCACGTCGTCGACGCATTTTGAACGTTTGCGGAGATTGATGGAGAATCGATTTCCTCGGGAGCAACCGCATTTAGGTGCGCTTTCGGGTTTTCTGAAACTCTAGGTACTAGTTGCGGAGAGTAGTTGGGGTTAACTGAGGTACTCGGTTCACGAATGGCTAGGACGTTAGTGGCTTGACTACTGTTAGTTTGGGCGTACATAGTTGGTATCGGTAGCCAGCACTGAACGTTCTGAAGTCGACGTACTACATCTCGTGCAAAGCCAGTCGCGATCGGCTACATCCTCGTTAACGCCCACACATTTGAAATGGTACCAATAATCACATTTGTCGCATTGGACCATTTCCTCATTATCTTCATTTTGACACATTTGGCAATTAAAAGGCATATCGGTCTTAGCAGATGGCTTAGTATTGGCAGAGGTAGAGGTAGAGAGAATATAAAAGTGTGACTTACCTTACGTTCTTTGGCGATGAGTCTGTGGTGGGTGAGAGGCGGTAGCTTCGATGATGCTGAATTCGGAATTCGTGATGGTGTAGTGGCGAATTGTATCTCTTTCTCCTGCGGCAGGTGGGCTGTGTCGGTGGCGGTCGATGCTGTTAGCTGGTACGATGATGACTGTGTCAGTGGCTGTCTTTGCTGTTCGCTGTGACGAATGATGACTGTGTCGGTGCTCGGTGGCTATCGTTGCTGTTCGCTGTGACGGCTGTCGTTGCGGCGATTTGCTGGCGCAGGACTTACTGGAGATTACCCTTACGTTTCGATTACGCCGTAAACGTTGCCTGCAGAAGTATGATCTTCCGAAATATGAGTACTCTTTCTTTTGGTTTTAATACTTTAATTTCCTAGAATTACATTTTCATTTTTGTTTGTACATATAAATATACATATAAATTCAATTGACTTACGTTTAGTTTTCAACTACAGGGCTTACTTTTTACTTTATTTAAATTTGTCTTAAATTTCTGATTGCTCAATCGAGCTTAGATGTATGTTCAATTAAAATTGGATGTCTATTTAAAGATGGATGGCTATTTAAAGATGGAAGTCAATTTAAAGATGGATGGCTATTTAAAGGTGTTAGACGGCATGGTTCCGATTCTTCTTGTCGATATAGCTGCCACCTAGTGAACTTTTTTACGGTGGTGCCAGGTTTGGCAACACCTTCCAACGTTTTAATTTTGCATTATAATTACGATTGCCTAAGGCAAAGGTCAATGGTTGGTGGTCGGTGAATATGCCAATTTTTTTAGCCCCGTAGAGATAGGATCGAAGATTATCTAAAGCCCAAACTATCGCCAACATTTCTTTCTCGTTGGTGGCGTAGTTTCCCTCGGTCTTGTTGAGGGATCGCGAAATGTAAGCGATGGGTTTGTCGTTGCCCATTTCACCCTGTGACAACACGGCTCCGAGTGCTGTATTTGATGCATCTGTCGTAAGGTTAAATGGCATGCCAAAATCAGGGAATGATAAAACTTCTGCAGAGGTAAGTAATGTCTTAAGATCATCGAAGGCTTCCATTCCATCTTCGTCAAGTTCAACATGGATGTTTTTCAATTGATTGGCTGTCACCCGAGCATTCTCACCTCGAGTTAGATTAGTCAGAGGCTTTGCAACTTTTGCATAGTCCCGGATAAATTTCCGATAATAAGACGTCAGTCCGAGGAAGGATTTAAGCTCTTTCAGATTTTCTGGAGGCTGAATGTTTCGAATAGCCTCGACCTTTTTCAAATCTGGGCGTACGCCATAAGGTGTAATGACGTATCCAAGGAATTCTATTTCAGTGTCCATAAAATGGGTCTTCTCTAGGTTAACCTTTAGGTTCGCCTCATTCAGCCTGTTCAAGAGAGTATCGAGGGTCTTTAGATGATGTTCTTGGTTATCGCCGAAGACGATTATGTCATCTATATAGACATAACAAATCTTACCTATATATGACTTTAACACGTCATCAATCATGCGTTGAAAAGTAGCTGGGGCGTTTTTCAACCCAAAGGCTATCCTCAAGAATTTGTATTTCCCGTTCATCGTGGAAAATGCTGTTTTGGGTATATCCGAGGCATCGGTATTTGATGGAACACTGAGGTAGCTTTGCCAAGGCTAGCAAGGTTGGAATTTATATCAGGTATAGGGTAGGCATCCGCGATGGCCACACTGCTCAGCCTTTTGTAGTCAATGACCATCCTGTATTATTTCTCACCATTTGGCTTTGGTTTTTTGGGGACTACCCAAATTGGTAAATTGTATGGACTTCGATAAGCTCTAATTATACCTTCCTCCAAAAGTTTGGTTATTTCATCTTCCACTTCTGGCCTGAGGCAGGTTGGATAAGGATATCTTTTCGTGTAGATCGGCTCATCCGTGTGCGTCTAATTTCTGCCTGAACAGAAGTGTCAATCACTTCATCGATACTGATTGGACCAAAAAGTGTGTTGTATTTCTCGATTAACAAATTTAACTCCTGTTTAATTCGGGAAGGAAGGTTTTCATTTAAGATTATATTAACCTGCCTAGATAGCTTTTCCTTCAATTGCAGCCTGATATTTGGTTTCAATGTTAAAATGTTGGCCTTTCGGTCAATAACGGCTTCAAGCTCTTTAAGCGTATAAAATTTCAACAAGGTGCCATTACCAACTTTCGCGAAAAACTTTCCTGCTACATATTCCGAAATTGCAATTCTTCCAGCGGCAGAATGCACAAAAAAAGGTTTTTCGAGGGGAACGGAGGGCTGTTTTATTTCTGAGCTAATGAAGTTCTTGTTGGCCCCCGTGTCAACAAGAAATTCCAACACGGCTCCATCCTTCGTCACATATTCTATATATGGTACTATGGTCTTTTTTACAGGCGCCGTGATTGAGTTCGATCCGGTAGACGAGTGGATTGTATTACTTCTGAAATTCAAATCTTGAATCTCTAAACAGGCAGAGTACGCCTCCGGAAGAGTTTTCGGCCTTTGAATTATCAGCACCCTCGAAATATCGCCGTTAAGGCTGCGCACAAAAACATCCAGTGCCCTGTTTCGATATGTTTCCACCAGAGCCCTTACCGTTTCCTCGCTAAAGGATTCCGTCTTTATTTTATTAACCATCAATGACAATTGGTGGTTGACGGCCGCGTAAAATTCGTCCAGCTTACTACCCCTTTGGCTGAGTTGATTGAGCTGATGCTCCAGAGTTCTCATATCTCTTTTATCTGCGTAATGCAGGGAGAGACGGTGCTTCATGTCAAGCCAATCACTATCAAAAATATTATAAGATACCAGAGCAGCGTCAGCCGATCCTCTGATCTTACCCCGTACGTGCTGAAGTATAGCACGGTATATGGGCTTTCCCTTGACAGAATCAAGTCGGAATCATTCAGGATACCCTCCACTGCATGTACCCAGGATACATACTGCGTGGGGTTTCCATCAAACACCTGCAGTTCCTTTACGCAGTCGGGAAGGCGGCTGATCTCCCTCAACTCAGCCTCAGTTTGCGGAGGACACAGTTCAATAGTCTGGTGAGCCTGATTAGTCTCAAGTGCTGGTATCATTTGCGTCGGCTTGTTTTCAAGCGACTTTAGACGCGTGTCTAGTGCTTTAATCTGGGCAAGTATAGTATTCACTGCCCCGGTCAGTTCGGTTATGGACTTAGTCATTTTTGTTGGAGAAAATATAGGAAAAAAGCTTACCTTGTGATAACCCTGTGGTTTTGTTATGTACGATACACTTATCACACACAATTTGCACAGTTCTCTTTCTTTTTTTCTTTAATTATTCCTTTTTTTTCTTATTTATTTTTTAATTTATTTCTTTTTCTTCTTTTGGCTTTTAGCTCTTGGGTTTTCACAGCACACGTTCACACAGTAGGTATTAGGACGGTTGAGACTGGGAATTCTGAGCCAGAACGAGAGGGAAGATGTTTGTGTGAGAGTGAGCGAGATGGAAGATGTTTGTTTACATAAGGAGGGGGTATCGGGTTACATTTTTGTTTACATAAGCGTGGGAACATTTTTAATTGCCCATTAAAGTGTCGTGGAATGTGTTTGATGTTTGCCGCTTCCGGTTTTTGTTTACATAAAGTTTTTTTTGTTTTTGTTTACATAAAGAATGTATCGTGTTACATTTTTTTATTAATGTCTATCTGTCTGTATGTGTATGTATGTACATGTCTGTATGTATATATGTATATATGTACATATATTTGTTTCTATATATGTATGTGAGTATGCTTGTACATATGTATGTGTAGGTATATGTGTTTGCATAAGATGTGGCGGTAAATGAGTCATCTTCAAAGCAGTCGCGTGCCATATATGTATGTACATAATATGTATGTATATCGGTGTTTTTGTTTTGTTTATTGGACGAATGAAGTGAAATGTGTCAGAGGGAGAGGAAAGATGAGCGAGTGATTAAATTTGCTGATGGAGGGGAAACAATGATTAGAGGGGGTGAACGGTTTCTCGGGTCTACTCATTCAGATCAGATTGTTTATTTTAGCTGTTTTCTGAGATGGGTAGTAGTGCTGACTGCAATGTTTCAAGAAAAATTGTTTTTATTGGACGAAGGAAGTAAAAAGCACTGAGCCAGAGCGAGATGGAAGAAGTATATTTTTAGGCGGAAGGGAACAATGGTGAGAGGGGGGTGAATGGTTTCCTGGGTCTATTCATTCGGATCAGATTGTTTATATTTGTTGCGGAGGGGAAACAATACTGAGAGGGGAGCGATGGTGAGGGGGTCTACTCATCCAGATTAGATTGTTTATTTTGACTGTTAGCGGGGGAAACAATGATTAGAGGGGTGAACGGTTTCCAAGGTCTACTCATGCAGATCAGATTGTTTATTCTGGCACCTGGGGGAACAATGATGAGAGGGGGTGAATGCTTTCCAAGGGTTATCTACTATTTATATGATCCCTAATTGCAGAATGACGTCAGTTGTCTTTGTTGAAATGGATCAGAACGGAGCTAATCGAAATTCTAGTCTGAAGGATTTTATTCCTAAGAAATTACAGTATGCAGTTTTTAGAAATCCCTTCAAATCATCGAAATCAACATCATCATCATCATCATCATCATCATCATCATCATCATCATCGTCATCGTTAGAGACTAAGAAGAAAGAAACAAATATTAAGTATCAGAAGCTCGAAGAAGATAAATAAAAAAAAAATGTTTATAATGATAATGTAAACAATGTTGGAGTGTTTCCTATTCATTCTTTTGTATGATGAGAATAGAAGTTGATTGTGTAAATAAAAAACAAAGAATCTTTTTTTTTTAATATCTGTGTTTTATTATTCAACATTAATCAGATCAATATATCCATCCTTTTCTCTTATAATTTTACATTTAATTTTTTCACTAACAAATGGTCCATAAATTCTTCTTTTATAATTAGTCCAAAGCAATAATCCCTCTTTATTGTTAGGCAAGCGAACAAGATATCCTATGCCTGTTGATTCTGTGACAGTACAGTCTAAGACTTTTTCTTTTTCCATAGTGCCTCCGCAATATTCTTTTTCCATGTTGATCTTATTAACACTGAACTGTGTTTAATCACAACAGCTGGCTCTTATTTATCCAGGAATTATGATCGTTTGAGAATCCAAGCCATTTTACATATACTTGGTCACCCCTAGTTTTGAGCACTTTTTCCACTAGAAATACATCTGGATGGTTGGTTTTTTGTAGTTCCATTTCGTAGAAAGAACCTTGGATGGATTGACCTTGAAAGTCAGCCAGTAAATACGTGATAGGATTAGTCATGTTTATTTTTCTTATCGTGAATATTTCCGTTGTCCAATTTGGTGTGTAGCCCTTTGCGAAAGCATGTTTAAACTTGCTTATTCGAACTTGATCATGAACTTTGAATTTGGCCTTGGGAGCGATTTTAATTCGATTGTAAACCGATGAGAGTAGATCGCTGGCATTTTTGTTATTCACATCAACTGGACGGATTTTTATTGTTCGATGCACGGAGTGATTATATTCATGAAGTAAGTCATTTATCATGTGCAGCCATTTGTAATTACCATTAAAGCTGAATTCTCGCCACATTTTCTCCTTAAGGGTCCTGTTGAAGCGTTCAACAATTGATGCTTTTAACGTACTATATGTTGAATAATGATTAATATTTTTGGTTTTCATTAAATCCTGGAAGATTTTATTGAAAAATTCTTTGCCATCGTCGGTTTGTAGATTTTTCGGCTTTCGATTGGAACTGTCAAAAATTGATCTCATAGCATCTGTAACAGCTTGTGCTGTCTTATTCTTCAAAGGAATCGCCCATGCATACTTGGAGAAGGTATCGATTACTGTTAATAAGTAATTATTTCCATTATTTAGCTTGCTGTACGGTATCATTTCAACCAAATCTGCTTGCCATAGGTCATCTAGCCCTTTAATAACAACCCGGCGCCTGATGAAATTTCTTCGTGCGGGCTTGTGTAATTCCTCGACAACATTCCTCTTACTCATACCGAAATAGAATGAATAAAAGACCAAAGAAATTTACATTAAAATATGTAATATTTATTTTATTTGAATCTATCATAAAATGACATTAAGCTCTTAATTCTAATTAATCTTCTTTCAATCATATAACATGAGCAGGTATCTGGTCCTTCCTTGCACGCATTGGATGACCAAGGGCAATTGATGAAATGACAGCCATGTATAGATTTTGTGGTGGATACATTTTCAAATTTCCTTAGAAAGGTAATACAATCCATAAGTTCATTGTAATGCTCCTCGTGTATAATGTGTTTGTTGGTCTTCAGAAAATGTAAAAGCTCGTCGAAAATCAAAGAAGTATTTATGTCAGACATGTTTCCAGATGAACGTACAAATTTATACTAATTTGTTTTCAGATTTGTTTTTTATTTTTAAATTGGTGGAAATCTAATTCCGGTTCTTTCTATTATATTGGGATTATTTCGATTGTATTCTTCGTAATTCTTGAGCACATCGAGAAAATAGCTTCTGAAATTCTCCAACAGATTGAGTGTATTCAAATTTTGTTGATCAATATATGCCCTCAATGTTTTATCGTTTCGCTCTATTTTCTCATCGATGATGTCCAGAACATACTTTTTAGTTGTGACGTCATCAGCATCATTGGGTTCTTTAATGTTTTTCAAAGCTTTATGCTCACCATCAAAATATCCGTGTGGATGTAGCTTTAAGTTATTCATAGTTTCAGTATTTATGGTCTCCATGAGTGTACTAAAGTTGCTATCGACGTACTGTTGAAGAATATTGATGGTTTTGTCTTGAAAGTCCATGTTACTATCTATGTATTCCTTATTGGTGACTTGATGGGGTAAAACAGGTTTCCCAACATTGTTTATGCACTTTCCTTCAATATCAAAATCACCAGTAGGTAATTGCTTAAACCCTTTACCAGGAGGCCCTTGAGGACCACCTAATGACTTATAAGACCGTTTGAAGCTTCTTCCGAACTTATCGACACTCATTTTGCTTATGATGATATGCTTACTTAGAACCTGGATTAATATATGATATTCGATTCGCGTAGCTCTTCAACAATTGAAATTATCTCATTCTGAAGGTTATTATTACCAGATTGCTGAGATGCGATTAAAAGTCTTAATCTATCGACGAGCTCATTTGGGTCATCCCAATACACATAATCGATGGGGTGTTTCGAATAACTCATATCAGATGTATTATTGTTGTATGCTTTTCCAATTTTCCTTATGACTTTCTGTGTGAGTCGTTGAAGTAAAGGTTTAATAATATGATTATACTTATGTCCTCTATTACCTTTAACTTGTGAGGTAATATCATTGTAATTTTTCAAGTGTGCTTGTGTTTTTTGTAAAATCTTAAGATATTCATCCAAGTCTTTGTTGTCATATCGATCTTTTCTAGGCATTTTTCGAAATATTAATTCATAGAGCCCATCTGTTCCAGTAAAGATTTCATTATCAATGACGAAATCCCTTTGATTATTAATTACAAAACTTGATCTTCCTAATTTTGTTGAATTTGACTGTAAATCAAAGTATGGCCCATAGACCTTGTCACGATTTGAATCTGATGGCGATGGTCGGTTGAATGGTGTACTTTGATCAAAACTATCGGTGTCGAAATTTTCGGGCGTTCTAAATGAAGTATCTTTGTCCGATGGTTGAATGGTTGAGTCTGGAGATGAAAAGTCAAAGCTCTTCTTTAGAGTTTTTTTTTTCAGGTGAACTTTCGAATTGTAATCGACGTCGTTGACGCTTTACTTTGTCATTTAATATATCGGTGTCAGCAGCAGCAGCAGCAGCAGCAGTAGTATTTCGAATGTTAGCACTTTGGACATTTTTCACGATTTCTTTTAAGGGTTCAACTATTGGTTTAAAAGTATTTTCATATTGCGTTTCCTTCATTATTTTTCCTGTTTTGAGAAACATATATTTTCTCTTTAAAGCATTTTTAGTTTTTACGAGTTCTTTGAGCAAGTTTTCATTAACATCCATATCTGTGAAACAGATTCAAACAGGTCGGTTCCAAACAGGGCGGTTCCAAACAGGTCGGTTCCAAACAGGGCGGTTCCAAACAGGGCGGTTCCAAACAGGTCGGTTCCAAACAGGGCGGTTCCAAACAGGTCGGTTCCACACAGGTCGGTTCCAAACAGGGCGGTTCCAAACAGGTCGGTTCCAAACAGGGCGGTTCCAAACAGGGCGGTTCCAAATAGGTCGGTTCCAAACAGGGCGGTTGCAGATAGCGGTTAGCGGATAGCGGTTAGCGGCTATCGAATAGATCTTCAAACAAATGTGTGTTCACTTTGGAAGCTACTAGATGACTGAGCAGATTTATATAGAAACAATTTCTTTAAATGATTTATTATACCGCCCTTTATGTATACCACAATCTTTATTAATAACCAAAAATCCATATGCATCTTTCCAGCATTTTATGCATAGTTCTTTGAACTGATTGAATGTCATATCGGAATTTATATGATCATTATATATATGCTTCAGATTAAGTTCATCTTGCTTGAAAATAATTATGTAGTTTGCGTTGTCTCGAATCAAATGTTTTGGTATGTGTGTATAAGATTGACACAAATAGAAACTATCCACATCGTTGTGTCGTCCCATGCAAAAATATTCTCGAATGTTGTTTTGTTTATCACAAGCCACATCATCAAATATAAACACTGAGTTTCGTTTTGCTTCGGAAGGTGCAATAATTTCACAATTATTCGAAAATTCATTGTATTCCATTCCACGAATTGATTTCACAACTTTGCGTAAATATGTATATTTCGGTTGATGTAGAGATTTCGAGTATATGTAAACATTTTCAAATTTTAAACCATTTGGATCGAGAAGAATGCTTAACATGACATTAGTTTTTCCGCAGTTTGATGGACCCACAATTAATCCTCGAATACTAATTGGAAATAATGCTCCATGTTTTCGTTTTTCTTTAATTTTAGTATCAAAGTTCTTGACTTTAATAATATCTTGTTGTTTTATGAACCTCATTCTACGACTGAATGAAGCTAATCTATATAAAACATAATGTTTTATAGGTAATCATTTCATAACTGCACAGCAGCCGTAATAGGAAAGTGCTATAAAAATGATACACTATCGAGTATATCCGGTCAGTCGAAAACATTCATCCAAAGGATACGGACTAGTAAATTCATTAATAAATAAATTACCATTCGAATTACATCTCCCCTCATATAATTTCTGTGGCCCTGGAACTAAATTAAAAGAACGCCTTGCTAGAGGAGATCGTGGAATCAATCAGTTGGATGAGGCCTGTCGTGAACACGATATTGCATATGCTAATTACAAGAACTTGTCTGATCGACATATTGCTGATAAAATTCTGAGTGAAAAGGCCTGGCAGAGAGTAAAAGCAAAAGATTCATCTTTATCTGAAAGAATAAATAGTCTACTGGTCACAAATATGATGAAAGCTAAAACTAAGCTTGGTATGGGTATCCGTAAAAATGCAGCTACTAATACTACCAACGTTAGAAGACGAAAACACTCCTCGAAGAGCAAGAAAATTAATTTATTCAAAAAGGCAGTAAAGGAGGCAAAAAATGCTCTTAAAGAACCAAGAAGCGAAGATCAAAATGAAAATGCAATAGCCGCCTTAAAGGCCGCTAAAATGGTTTTAAGAAATAGACAACGGAAGAATATCTCAACTCCCCGAGTGATTCCACTACCAAAAACTGGTGGTTTCTTACCATTGTTACCCATCTTTGCTGGACTATCGGCACTTGGATCTCTATCTGGAGGAGCTGCTGCAATTGCAAAAGCAGTAAAAGATACAAAGGTTGCTAGAGAACAATTGGAAGAAAATAAACGACATAACCAAGCTATGGAAGCGGTGAAAATCCCAAAAGGCAAGGGGCTCTATCTACAGCCATACAAAAATGGATTTGGACTTTTTCTCAAACCCCAAGTTCAAAAAACTACTGAAATTGCTACCTGATCGCCCGCTCACCAATATCGATATAGCAGATTTTGGAAAAACAAATATACCAAATTTCCGAGGTGTTTACATGAGAAACACATTACCAGAGAAGCCATTTAGCAAAGAATGTGGGATAATTAATTTGGACAACGACAACGGAACGGGTACCCATTGGGTGGCATATATTAAGAACCAGAAAAATGTCAAGTATTATGATAGCTTTGGTAATCTGAGACCACCTTTAGAAGTTGTCAAATATTTGGGTGAAAATATTGTTTATAATTACAACAACTATCAAAGTTTCAATACATATATATGTGGACATTTGTGTTTGAAATTTTTATTAAATCAAATAAATACGTAAGCAATTCAAAAGTATGTTTCATTTCTATTCCAACAGTAATGTCGTTAACACTTACGTTGAGCGGAAACCAATCTACTCTCACTGCAGAGTACTTTCCTCCAATTATACTAAGTTCTGATTACGTATGTGGATTAGTTGACTTCCAGACCTATAATTCCATACCTAATGTGGATGTATTTAATAATTTATTTCATTTTGGCGATGCTGTAATACCGCTTCCTATTGGTTCCTACGAGATTGAAGATATAAATGACTGTATTCAGGAGTTCCTCAAAACATACAATAAGGATAAATCCAAGAAAACGTCAATTAAAATCAAAGCAAATAATAACACTCTTAAATGTGAAATCCATAGTACCGTGGAGATCGATTTCTCAAAGCCCGACTCTATTGGACCGCTTCTCGGATTCAGCAAAAAGAAGCTAGCTGCAAACAAATTACATGAATCAGATCTTTACGTCAACATAAATAGAGTGAATATTGTGCGAATTGAATGTAATTTAATTGATGAAACATATATTAACAATCGACCTGCTCATATACTACATGAATTTTCGGTCAACGTTAGCCCAGGATATAAAATAGTCGAAGTTCCTCGCAATGTCATCTATTTGCCGGTGAACACCAAGAGGATAAGTTCTATAAAATTAAATCTCTTAGATCAAGACGGAAATCTTATAAACTTTCGAGGAGAAACCATAACAGTTCGATTGCATCTGAAACAACAAATATGATTATATATAATATTCCCTCTGAGCCCACAAATTATAAAAGAGGTGGTTGTACTATTAATTCGGTCAATAGACTATCAACTTCTGAGGGGAGAACATCAATACTTACTCTGCAAAATCAGCAATTTCTATTGTCACAAGGCTTTAAATTGAAAAATTAAACCACAAAAAAAAAAAAAACTACGAGACATGTTGAATATTTTCGAAGAACCCACATTTGACGAGAGCATCTCAAAACTGGAATATCACACATACTCACCATACTTGAATAATTTCGGGAAAAATGACATTATTCAAATTTGTGTCCAACATCAAAATCTTAATATTTTACCTTCGGAAAGTTACATTTATATTGAAGGTGCTGTATCGAAAGCTGATGATAATGGATCGCCAATTTCGAAAACAAAACTTGTAAACAATGGCATCGCTTTCTTATTCGATGAAATTCGTTACGAATTAAATGGTGTTGAAATCGATAGTAATCGTAATGTCGGCATCACAACAACTATTAAAAACTATATATCTTTAAATAAAAATGAAAGTGATATGCTGTTTAATGCATCTTGGTCTTCTAACGCTTCAATCAACATGAATAGTGTCTACTTCAATTTTTGCATCCCACTAAATAAATTACTTGGATTTGCTGAAGACTATAAGAAAATAATTCCAAACGGTCGCCATGATTTAATTCTAACACGTTCACACACTGATGAAAATTCATTAATTGCTGACGAGGATGAAAAAGCAAAGATAAATTTGTTTAAAGTACAATGGAAAGTACCTCATATTACATTGTCTGATTCATACAAATTAAAGCTATACAAACCTATTAGTAATGGAGAAACTATGAAAATTACCTTTCGAAACTGGGATCTATATGAATATCCATCTTTACCCAACACCAATCATCATATTTGGAATGTGAAAACAACCTCTCAAATGGAGAAGCCACGCTACATTATCGTTGCTCTGCAGACCGACAAACGCAATTCGCTGAAAGGAAATCCATCTAATTTCGATCATTGTGATGTTACTAATGTGAAAGCATATTTAAATTCGGTTGCTTATCCATGCGAAGATTTAAATTTATCATTTGACAAAAGCAATTATAGTCTACTCTACAATATGTACTGCGATTTTCAAAAAACCTACTATAATCGACTAATTGCTGAACCATTATTGTCAAGAGATGCATTCAAATCCCAGGCGACAATTTTCGTAATAGATTGTAGACATCAAAGTGAGATAATCAAAAATGGACCAGTTGATATTCGCATTGAAATAAAAACAGCAAAAATAATTCCTGCTAATACATCAGTATACTGTTTAATGTTACACGATCGCATTGTAAACTACAATCCTTTGAGTCAATTAGTTTCCCGAGAAATATAATCCTTAGTTGGATGCCAGCTTTTATTGAGAAAATACACGCGCACATAAGATAAAATGTATTTCATACTAGACGTTCAAGGCTTTAAAGGACCCAATAACAAGTTTATCGCAAAGGAAATAGCTATACTGCACAATGGACGCCATCATCATTTCATCTTAAAACCTCCATACAATGTTGATCAACTATCTGCATCTCTAAGAAGACAAGTTCATTGGCTTTATCATCATCATCATGGTCTACCCTGGGATGGAGGATTCGCAGAATTTCGAGAAGTTAGACAATATCTTCGGGAGAAACTCCAAAATTCCTATGTTTACGTTAAAGGGACTGAAAAAACTGAATGGTTGAACGAATTACTCCAGGATGAAAATATTGCAGTAACTAATATTGATGAAGTTGGTTGTCCTAATTTAAAAGAATTAAAGTGTCTCTATCCAAATGAAATAAAATGTTTATCCCATAACAAGTGCTGTGCGCTGCAAAATGTTTATCTGTTAAATAAATTTTTGAACTGAAATAAAAATATGTATTTGCTTTTTTTTTTTTTTTTTTTAAATATGAATCATGTTTTTTTATTAAATAATTAAGATAAATAGTACATTGATTTTTCAGATATTTCGTATTTAATTTACAAATTTAGTTTCTTTCTTTTATATCCGTATGGTAAGGAACTATGATCGTCCAGAAACCTACGTTTTTCTGCTCTGGGCTTGTACGTTTTTATTTCGGCAACGGTGATTATTTCATGCTCTCGTGTTCGACGAATATTATTCGATAAAATTTGTATATCATTCGAATTTTCAGCATTAAGTACTGCTTCCTTGATAGACTCAAAATTTACCTTCTTCGATGCAGAATAATTCAGATTTATTCCTTTGACTTTACACACAATTTTTTCACTGTTGTCTTGTGTACTATAGACTTTGTAAGCATAATTTTTTGGACCACCACTTACAAATTCAACAATATAACTTCCATGGCCATTGCACTCCAATTCGTCAGTCATATCACCTATGAATTCACCAGTCTGAGGATCAGGTTCTCCTTCACGGCTAACGTAGATAACTGAATCGGTATCGTAGTATAAAACTCTTTCCCCTAATGTTTCCAGGTAACTGTACAGTTTCAGACGAGCTTGTGTGGTTGTATAAGCTGCAATACACACATTTACAGTTGACAATGTCTCCGCTTCATGTTCCTTATACAGCCAGCTTACTATGATATTTTCCTCATTTATAGGGATGATATGCCGCACTTCAACAACTGGATTTGTAAGCATCTGATACAATTCTGATGGGTTATTTATTATACATGTTTTCTGTTGATTTTCTCTTTGGCCGAATTTACCCCAAAATGAATTTAATATGAGTTTAGCAAAAGATCTTTTTCCGGGGTTGTTGCAAATTTCTGTGTAGTCTAGTTGAACATCTTCATTATTTAGGAAATCGTCTATGTATTTGTTTTTCTCTTCGTCGGTAGCGTATTTATTTGGCCATCCTGACGCTTCCTGTTTCATTTTTATAAATTTGTTCATCATTTGGGTGAAAAGACCTTCTGATTTCGTAATTTTGTCATATTGTACCATTGAATATTCCCATACTTCGAAAACATCCAATAGTTTGTATCCTTTTTCTATTGCTTTCAAGACTTCGTCAATAATCCAATAATAAGTCAATAATAAGTTTTGGGTGGCCTACTGGAAATTTCCCGTATTTGCAAACCCATGGATATAGGGAACATACATCTATGTACTTGATTTTTTCGCCCGTCTTACATTTATAATAATTAAATGTGTTTCCTGTACGCCCTCCGTAAAATGCATCGCGGGGATTTAAAGGCGTACATAGTATTAAGGGATGTGTTTTCAAATATTTTACATCATCAGTACTCAGTTGTTTTTCAAATTCGCAGCTCCACATTTCTATTACTTCATATCCAAACTGTCTTAGCCGAGTTGTTTTAGCATGGGTTTTTTCATAGCGTAGATTTAATGTGTCATCTGGGTCATCGTGTAAAGGCACATCTCGATTATTTTTTAAGCATGTATGTCCATGATAATAGCATCCATGAAACTCGAAAATCTGATTGGTTTCTTTACAAAAACCATCAACTTTCACACCTGCTACTACCGCTTCTTTTTGTTTAGCTGCATGTTGAATGTTACAGTTTCGCTTCTTTTCTTCCCAAATCAGCCATTGAATTGCCTGGACTGACTGATTATCGGCGTATCTGTATCCATTTCTGGGAATTAATCCTATTGTATTTGACTTAAGAAAATTACGACGATATACAAGATTGCATGCGGATGCTATAGTCACACCTTCCAAAAACGGTTCAACATTGCACTGATCCAGGAAAATATTTCTGAATTTGATACACACTTCAGATAAGATTTGAACATCATTGACACAGTATTCCACAAGCTCATGTTGCATATTAAATTCGTTGTGTTTATTTTCCTCGTACCATTTGAAGAATACACCCCGTTCATTTACCTTCATGGCATCTGGATTATAATATTCCACGGGTGGCAATGGACCAATGTAATTTTCATTTTCTATGGTATTGAAGAAATGTGGAAAATATCCCTTTTTCAATGATTGTGTCAGATCAAAAGCTTTTGGAAGCGCCGATAAAGCCATGGGGAAATAGTTTAACGAATCTATAAATTTCACATTTCCCAATTCCATGAGTATTATTTTAGTTCCTCTCATAATTAATTCCGGTTGAAATTTTGTGTTTTGCAGCATATAATTCAGAATAAATTGATGATCATACGCCTGACCATTGTGTGCCAAAACGATAACTTTCTGAAATGTTTTCCGTACGTTGAGAATGTGTTGTAGGAATTCTGATACAACATTTTGACCTTTTTTGATATTCAATCTGAATTTACATGTCTGGCAAAAGTGTAGATTTTGTTCATTTAAACAAATGTCACATCTTTGTTGGAAAACGCATAGATTCGGTTCATGGAGTTTTATCGGGTCAGCAACATCATTTATCACTTTTTCACCAATAACCGTTTCTTGTCGGCTCTCCAAATCATAGAACACGTACAGAATATTTTTACATTTTGGTCTTCTATCGTCAGGTTGAATGTAACACAAGTGCTCTTGAGAGACGTGTTGTCTGCATTTCTTGCAATAGTATTCACCACAAGTATGTTCTCTCTCTGTTCTATAGGTTTTCAGACAATCGACACATATTTTAACTATTTCACACATTGCGTGGTTTCCAATTGATCCAATTGCCTTATGGTTGTCAAAACATTCTTGTCCTCTAAAACTTCTGTTGCAATCTTGGCATACAATTTCGGTAAGATTCGTTGGACATGCAGGTGATTGTTGACACTGTGGACATGACTTTACACATCTATGATCGTTTTTGGTATTGTAAGGTATGTTACAAGTTTCACAATAATAACCACAACAAAATGCTGCCGTCAGAGATCTTATAACATTGAAGTGACCGTTGAAATACAGTAAATTTAATCTCTTATTACTGTTGATGCTGGTGTCTTCAAATATAATTTTTCGACCTTTTTGTTCATATTCGTAGATCACGATCTTATATTCTTTCAAGTGATTCTGAAAGGTGCGAAACTCTGGAACACCACAACCTTCGGGAGGTATATTGATACCGACCATGCTTATTAGATCTGCAGTTCGTAGATCTTGAAGTTTGCCAGTATTTCGTCGTATTTTTGCATATTCCGAATCCCTTTCAACAAGAGCAATTGCTACAACTAATGCACGGGGAAAACATAGATTGTCTTTGTTTTCTATAACAACTATTCCCCTTCGTTTTGCACATTCTTCATTGAATGAATTATATTTCCTTGCTCGATTGTTTCCCCTCCCCTTAGGAAGCTTTACTGATGTAACATTTACACGAAAAGTATCCGTACTTAGGCCTGCTGAGTTGCTCTGGAATATTTTGCTGATCATTTCCCATACTTCACGCCATTTCACATCAGATGCCTTTCTATAATTCATCCATCCGGGTCCTTGATGCTCAAAATCTTTGCCTGTAAATGTTATTCCTACCATGTCGGAAGGATCCAGATCAGCAGTAACTCGTTCGAACATGCCCCTTATAGCATTTTGGATCCAGGTTGTTGGTTCAACATTGTCTGCCACATTCTTTATACGAAATTGAATTTTACGACCTTTCAAATTAAATCTTCTGATGTGCGTGGAATAGTCGTTTATCAGCTCGAAACTCTAAATAGAAGAAAATAAAGAAAAACATTAACAAAACAATTTTTTGTTTATAAATTATTTCTTTGTAACATCTCAAGTTGTTGATACAATTAAATTTTTTTTTTTTTTAAAAAGGGTTGAGAATACAGTATGTCTACCTCTTCAACAGAAAGGTCTGCCTCCGGTATTGGGTAGAACTCCAACTCGAAAGTATTCCCCAAGGGCTTAACTACCTCCATTTGGCTTGATGATAGCGCCTTCACTGTACTCTCATCCATGGCATTGAATCGAGTCGGTAGAAACACCTTCTTTGTGTCCAACTCAATAAGAACTCTAGGCCCGTATTTCGTCTGGCAACGTAGCACATTGAGGACCTTATACCTCTTCTGCAGCTCCAATGTGTTCAATCCTTCCAAAGGCTTAATTTTTCCGAGATCTTTCAATTGTTCCATTTTAGATGAGTTCACTTGATTTAATTGAATAAAACTGATGGTCAATAGTTCTTACGTTGGAGCTTATATAGCAGAAATTTGGAAATGTTTCTACACGCCCCAGCCCCATTGAAACTGTTTAACCAATCAAATAGGTTTATTCCATAGAAAATAAAAGATAAGTAAACAACATATTTGCATGCGTCAGCAAATTCCATAAAAAAAAAATGGTTGAAAGATAAAGAGACCAAGACTTTTAAACATGTCGGAACATGTCGAAACATGAATATTCCTGCATAAATTTTTGTATAAAAGCATCATAGTCAGCGAATGAAAGCAATAGCAAAGACAACAAGAAGAACAACAACGTAATAGGTATATTCCATAGAAAATATAATGTAAATAAACAGCATATTTTTATACGTCAGCAAATATGGTCGAAAGATAAATAAACAGTATATTTGTATACGTCAGCAAGTTTCATAAAAAAAAAAATATGGTCGAAAAATAAGGATCGAAAGATAAAGAGACCAAGAATTTTAAACATGTTGAAACAAGAATTTTCCCATTGGATGAGTAGACCTTGGAAACCGTTCACCCCTCTAATCATTGTTTCCCCCGCTAACAGTCAAAATAAACAATCTAATCTGGACGAGTAGACCTTGGAAACGGTTCATTTTAGTCCACAATCGAAATAAACAATCTGATCTGAATGAGTTGACCTTGGAAACCATATTCAGGAAACGGTTCACCACCCTCAGCATTTTTTCCTCTCTCATCATTAATTCCCCTCCGCCAACAAATATAAACAATCTGATCCGAATGAATAGACCCAGGAAACCATTCACCCCCTCTCACCATTGTTCCCTTCCGCCTAAAAATATACTTCTTCCATCTCGCTCTGGCTCAGTGCTTTTTACTTCCTTCGTCCAATAAAAACAATTTTTCTTGAAACATTGCAGTCAGCACTGCTACCCATCTCAGACAACAAACAAAACAAACAATCTGATCTGAATGAGTAGACCCAGGATACGGTTCACCCCCTCTGATCACTGTTCCCCTTCCATCAGCAAATATAATCACTCGCGCATCTTTCCTCTCCCTCTGACACTTTTTACTTCATTCGTCCAATAAACAAAACAAAAAAACACCGATATACATACATATTATGTACATACATATATGGCACGCGACTACTTTGAAGATGACTCATATGCCGCCACATCATATCCAAATACATATACACATACATATGTACAAGCATACACACACACACACACATACACACATACATATGTATATATGTATATACATGTATATACAGACAGATAGACATAAATAAAAAAATGTAACACGATACATTCTTTATGTAAACAAAAACAAAAAAAAAATTAAAACTTTATGTAAACAAAAACCGGAAGCGGCAAACATCAATCACATTCCATGACACTTTAATGGGCAATTAAAAATGTTCCCACGCTTATGTAAACAAAAATGTAACCCGATACCCCTCCTTATGTAAACAAACATCTTCCATCTCGCTCACTCTCACACAAACATCTTCCCTCTCGCTCTGGCTCAGAATTCCCAGTCTCAACCGTCCTAATACCTACTTCACACAAAATTGCCTTAGCACACTTTTCGCACAAACACTTTCTTTATATGCACACTGCTTAGTTGTCCTGTCACTTACAGGACGCTTATGTTTATTCTGGTTCGATTTTCAGAGTTCTAGGATGATTCTAGTGATCTGGAAAAAAACGAAAATAATTCAATAAAAACCGAACCGTACCGAACTTTTTTTATTTTAGGGCACCGGCCTGGAAGGTTCGTGTTCTCCCTTTTGGAAGCCTACGTTTTGAGATTGTAGGCGACCTACTCGCGGCACGAATTACTTCACAATTGATTTGTTTATCCGGACGATCTCCGCGCATGTTCCCATGGGTATGTCGGAATTTGTTACATCAGAGTTAGAGTGGTTAGCTTTGTTCCCATGGTAACAGTAACTTGCACTCAGATAGAGCGTACTTACTCGTTCGTCCTGTATAAAAGGACCCGTAACTTTCTACCAATGAAAAAAACAGATCAATTAATAGGCCGGTCCCTGCTCGGGCGCCAGTAAAAGATGTCCCTTATGGGGTCATCAAAAAAAACGCGAACGCCAACTTGTAGTTGGCCCAACTGTTTGACTTACGAAGGAAATGACAACGATTAAAAGCTTACAAATGTTTATTCCAATCCGTTCTACCTGTGGCCTATTTCACCAAATTACAAGTACAATTACAAATTTGTTTTTGTTGATTACATTTACAAATTTGTTTACCGATTTTCTGTTTCATAAACTACAAACTTTATTCCAACAAATCTGTTAAAAAGAGAAAAAAATTAAGGGAAATTGTATTTGTTATTTACAAATTCAAAAAAAGCCGTTTCACCATTTACTCTGCAAAGTTGTATACAACAACTGTTTTTCACAAATTTGTAAGCTCTCAAAGTGTGAACATACACTGAATAGAACAAAGCTGTGTTAGATAAATAAAACAATTTTTTATTTTTTTTAAAGCATAAAATACAGACATTTCAATGCAAGTACCCCCATTGAATAAAGCAAAACAAAGCAGACTAACGAAAGCGACTTTCCTTGACTGCTTAAGTCACAAACCCCACGTGTATTTATAGGGCTACTGACATTGAAATAAGCAAAACAGTCAAGTTAGTCAAGTTAGTCAAGTAAGGCACAAACACGAGAAGACAGTGTAGAACAGGCGAACAATACATGAAATCAAATGAGAGCGCCCACTACAACTCAGTCAAACAGACAAAATAAACTAAATTGATTGAAACATGCGAGCGATGAATTTTCGGAATTAATGCTTCGTTCAATACTTTTCGAATTTTTGTGTAGTTTTAAGATATTATTATTATTAGTTAGTTGTTATTATAATTATTACTTTAAGTGTACATAAATGTCAAAATAATGTTTCGTTCATTCGTTTTCTAATTTTTGTGTAGTTAAGCTAGTTAGAGTTTGGCTGGCTAGGAGAAAACTAATAAATCACGCCTATCAATAGCCCACACCAAATGAAGCAAAACAAAAATGTGTTTTTTGACTTGTTTTATTTGGTGTGGGTTACTAACACGCTTTTTTGCTTTGTTTGTCCACGCTTTATTTGGTGTGTTTTCACCCGGTTAAATGACAAGAAGAAGTTGCTGTTTCGGTATCAGTCAAAAGATTTTCTCAGACTCATTTGCAATCCTAGGTCCAATTTGTCTTATTACTTCCTCTGCCTTAACTTGTTTTAACCGAAACTTTTCGTTGAAAACAAAAGAATCTGCAATTTCATAGTTAATTCGCGGACGATATATTTTCCTTGGTCTATTAAGCACAAAATCTACACTTACCTACCTATATATCACTATCGGTGCCTTTGACGTAAGGACATTTTTAGGTTTGAAATGCGATTGTTTTCGAAAAATACAAATTGTTATTAAATCGACACACGATCTTTCTATTGTAAAAAATTTTCAGCAACTGAACAAATATGTAAAATTTCTTGATTTCGTGAAACACAAACTTACAAAAAAATATGAATTTTAACAATTTTGTACTTGTTAGCAACAAAGAAAATTAAATTTTGGTGAAACGGAAATAATGAAATTTCTACAAATTTCCCTTTGTAAACTACAACTAAAATTTTGTAGCACAAATATTTTGTGAAACAGAATAAATCGATTTTTCTACAAATTTGTTGAAAAAGTGCTTGTAAATTACAATTTGTAAGTTGGTGAAATAGGCCACTGGTGTCTAAATTTAGACTAACAAGCCAAATATCTTAATCCTAACTTAACGTATTGGCTGCGCGTGCAAGGGTAGTGCAGAGTCAGCATACACGACTGTGGAAAACGTCGGTGCGTCGCAGTCGGGATTTGAGACGATCAATTTTCTGCACGCGCATTGAAAATGTGCTGGCGTGTGCAATACATTTCCGTTGGCATGAAAATGCATCGTGTTAACTGAGTGAGTTATTTTATGGTCTTGTTTACATATATTGCATTGTTTTATTCGCAAATTCAGTTCATTTGGAAGTTGTATTTGGGATTCGTGGAGTAGTGACGATAGTGACGAAGACTACAATCAATATTTGTTGGTTGAAAGGCGAGAGTACAATATGTATGAAAGATTGGATCATTTCAATAAATGGGACGATATTGACTTCTTCGGACGTTTTAGATTGTGGATTTGATACGGCTGAAATTTGCAAGATAGAAGTGCAAGGTGTGTTTTACTATACACATATCTTCACAAAAATTAAAAACAGTAACTAAACAAAATATTTTTTTCAGAACTAGTAATATAACTCCAATGTCGAAACTTCTGATTGCACTTCGATTTTATGCATTAGGTACTATGCTCATATCAGTCGGAGATTTGTTTGGTGTTTGTAAAGTTACTGTTTCTCTTATAATTCAAAGAGTTTCCTCTGCAATCGCTTTACTAAGAAATGATTTCATAAAAATGCCCCTATCTGATACAGAATTGGCCGAGGCCAGTGACGGTTCTTAATATTTCGCAAAGTTTCCACGAACGATTGGAGCAATCGATTGTACTCATGTGAAAATCCAATCACCTGGTAAGTAAATAAATCTTACGTACAAACTAGGAAAAGAGATCTATAAAATTTATTTTAAGGTGGAGATAATGCAGAGTATTTTCGAAACAGAAAAGGTTTCTTTTCACTCAATGTACAGAGTGCTAGTTCGGCTAATTTGAAATTTTTTAACATTGTTGCACGATGGCCTGGGTCATGCCATGATCAAACAATTTTTAACAATTCTGTTTTAAAGATGCAATTCGAACGCAATGATTTCAAAAATTACATTCTTATTGCTGACTCCGGATATGCTAACACATCATACATGGCGACACCATTAGTTGAATGTATTAATGCGGTAGAGCAGCTGTACAACGAGTCAATTATAAGAAGTCGGAATGTTGTCGAGCGGCAATACGGTGTCTGGAAAAGACGCTTTCCAGTTTTGTCACTTCAAATGAGAACTAAAGTAGACACAGTCCAAGATGTCATCATTGCAATTATTCTTCACAATAGAGCTGTGGATTTTAATGAAGAAATTCCACCTGATGCGCTCGAAGTAAACATACCACCTGCCGAAGCAATCGATGTGGTCAGAATGGGAGTAGATATTGCTAATAATATTCGCGCAGTGTTATTGTCTAATTATTTTCCGTTACTTCTTCAAGCGAATAGAGAAGAATAAAACATAAATGCTTTTATCTTTTACTTCAATATTTATTATGTATTATAATAAATTATAATTAATACAATACAGTATATTATCCTAATTATAATCTTTTTGTTTTAAATTTAATTCATTTTCTAAAATTTTCAGTTTCATCCAGTGTTCTTCCGCAGATTGCACCATTCTCTGCTCTTACTTCAAGCGTGCATATTCCAATTGTTGCTCCATAATTGTTTTCTTCGTCATTGCAATGTCTGCTGTTTTGTGCTTTTGGAGTCTTTAAAAAAACACTTTTTTTGTTACGCAGCATTGCAGTTTTATATGTACTCCATTTTTTTTTGGTGATGCCGTACTTTCTATATTTATTTCAGCATCTGCCACTATGATGTCCTCATCCAAATGCCTAACAATTTCATCAGCAAAATCTGTTGAGGATTTTTGATCGCCATCATTTGCGCTTATGTTATGATAATCATATCTAGTGAAGAAACAGTACATGTTTTACGTATAATGGAAAATAAAAATTTCGCAAAATAGACTTAACTAGATGGCAAACCGTCAACACTCACGCCCATCACATCGCTCAATTCATCATATATGGGGTCGTTTTTTTGTTTTGTTTTCTGTTGGTTGTGGACCGCCGCGCCGCCGGCCGGTGAGAAATAACAGTTGTCGATTATTCGCTTTTGTTTTTCGAAGTAAGCGCTTAATATTGTTGTATTTTTCCTTTAGCGCTTTCACTGTTCGGATCTATAGAATAAACAAATTTAATACATATTGATACGAAACTTATGACATTAATGTATTCAATTTGTTATCGATGCACGATGCATTGAACTGCTGTGCTAATCTTTCCCAAGCAGCATCCTTTTGGTGCAAAGTAACAGCGTCAGTTTTTTTATTTTCAAAAATTTGTTTTTGTTCTAGTACCAATTTAACTAGTTTTTCCTATTCACTATTGGAAAAGTTGATGGATCGTTTCTGTATTGACATTTTTTCTTAAAAACTTTCATCTTCTATAATTGGAAAAGAAAAAAATGTATAAAATAAACAAAATACTCACCGAAAAAAAACTGAAAATTTGGAACGTTTTTCGCAGAGCTATGGTTTGGTGGTGACCAAAGCAAAAAACAAGGTGAACAAACACTCTTTGGTTACCAGAGATTCTTAACCATGGGTTAAGAAATATCTTTGGTTACCTAACCACAGATTTAACCAGTTGTGAACAAACCGGCCCTAAGCCATTTCATCATATTTAACATTAATGCGATTGGAGTATATCTATTGCACTTTAGTATGACTCTCATAGCTCTATTTTGTATTCTATGGAGTCTTAGCAACATATAATCGCTACATAGATACAACAATGACGAGCAGTATTCAAAATGTGGTTTAATTAAGCCCGGAGTGCTATCTGCATTGTTGTGAGCAAGATGCCTGTTAAAGTGACTTGCAAAGGATACCCCTAGGTGTGACTAGGTTACCGTTAAAAATGATATTCCAAAGTAACCTGGCGTTCCTCCTTTTCCCTTTTGCTCCTCTTAGAATATTCCTCCTTTTCATGTCATATTCTTTGTAAGCCTTGCATCCTTTAAAATTGGACGTTGGGCTTTCGCCGCAATTAACACATACCGCCTTACTACCCTCTTCCCAAACAACAGTGCATCTCCCTGGCACATGTCGATTGTTGCACTTCACGCACTTTTAACTGTTTGCTCAATTTTTGCCAAAGTGGCCGAATTGTGGAGTGCCCCTTATTGCCCATTGGGTTTTCCCATTGTATTTTCGTGTTAAACAAATAGTTTACCTTCAATAGTTCATCCGCGCTGGTACCCGGGAGAAGTCGGACTAAAAATAGGTTACATAATATTTTTTTCCTTTTTGGATCGCAATGTTTCAAATCTGTTTACTTTGTCCACGTTATGAACGATGGATCTCAGCTCCTCCAGGATATCAGCTTCAGGAAAATTGAATGCTAAACCCCTTAGAACAATGTTCGTGGTGCGGTCTTCCTTTATAATAAAGGAGTAAGCCTACACCTTCGCAGTACCCCGAAGAATCTCCGTTAGCTTTCGATGGACCTCACTATTATCTACGTATAATCTACTGGTGCTACTGCGGTTAACTATTTTATATGAAAATTTAGCACCGATCCCTTTCAGATCGGAAATAAATTTGCGGATATTAATGTTTCTCATAATGATCGGAGGACAGTACTTACCGCTTGCTAGGTCCTGCCGGATGCATGCTGAGTCACTTTTCCGTCTATGTACCATTGTAAAAAAGTGTATTCATGATTTGTATTGCCTTACCACATATATTTAAAATGGTGTTTTCAAGTTCTTTTTTAACTTTCTGTCCTGCTTTCAAATTTATTCTCGAGCATAATGGCTAAGACGGCTAGCACAATGAGAGATATGAGGCTATAATTAATGATGAGGTGGATTTCTTATTCTTCTTTTAGTTCGCTTATGTGTGCCGTATTATTTACGTGTAATTCTTTCAACATTTCCAGTGTTAAAAGCTCTTCATACGTTTTAATTTTTGAATTTGGATGTAGAATTGCTGGCAATGGTTTAGAAAAGGGGACTTCTAAAGAATTATACTCTTGTCCATTGATGACGATAGACGCGTTATGGTAACGCAGGATAACGGTTCCTGTCAGGTTGACGTTGTTGTTGTCTATTTGAATTGACCCATTAAATTGATTCAGAAGTATAGTTCCGGGATGAAGTTCTTCAGTGGTTGGCATGTGTTGGTTGTTTATTTCGTCGCAACTAGATGGTTTGCCTGTTACTAAATTAGGTATACAATTATCGAAACTTAAGCTAACAATGTTATTCTTATTACATAAAGTTAAATCGTTATATGATTTACAAGGGTTTTTGATAGCATATATTTCATTTTCGCAACTAAGAACATTATTATGTTGAAATTTTATTGCTTTTCGATTGTATTTAACAGATTTTATCAAAAGGTTTTCGCAAATTAATTTTCCTGTTGTAGGTATGCTAATTATATAAAGAATTGTTGATATGTTCGCTGCTATTTTGATGTCAGCTAACTCAAGTGCTTCCTCTAAGTTTATAAAAGGTATTTTGTTTTCTTCAAATTTTTGTTTTACAGTTTCGATTTCGGAATAAGAAAGGATATATGAATTTACAAATTTTGCTTTTAGCCCATAATAAGGCGTATTCTATATTAGTTATTTCTTCTTTCAAAATGTTTAATTTACTTTTAATTTCTAACACATATTCATTTTTAAAATGATTGTTTGTTTTTAGAAGATGAATTATATTGTTTGTAATATTTGATAATTCGTTAAGCCTTTTTATATATTCTTTGTTAATTATTACTTGTTTGTTATTATTGTTGAGTAGATTATGTGTTTGGGATTTCATTATTTGGAAATCGTCGTGGTCTGGGCTACCAGCTGGCCATTTCCACGCAGTTCCTAGGAAATTTAATGATCTAGGATTTCGGGATCTTGGTTTAAGGATATTTAAATGGTTTATAATTCTTAGGATTTCGTCGGATAAGGAAGGAAAACTGGGATCGGTTTCATTTATGTAACTTTGGACCTGATTTTGGATATGCATGACCAGTGACTCGTATGCTTCTAGGTTAATAACATGAATTAATTTAAAGGTGCCTGTTTGAAGTTTTGCTGTTCCCACGTGAATAGACACTATCTTGGAGTTTGTGTAATCCAAGATTTGGACTTCGGTGAGACATTGCGTGGAGAGAAGTCTGAAAAAAAAGTTAATTCCTAATATTATTTTTATGGATAATTTTGCCTGATTCTGTTAGGATAGTGGTTGATCTGTTTTCTTTAATTATTTCTCTTTTATACCTTGGTGATAATTTAGTACCTAATCGTTTGTTTATTCTTACGAAAACTATTTCTCCTGGATTATAATTTTTAATCTGATCTCGGTTGTTATTATGGTGTTCTAGATCTTTATTTTGTTTTGCTGTTAGTTTTTCTATTGTTTCCTGTCTTGAACTTTCGTATTGTTCAGGATTACTGCTTACTCTTCTTCCAAAAAATGCTTCTATTGGACGTTGCTTTGTGGTTGAATGGATGGAATAGTTGTACTCGTAAACAGCGCGATCTAACAGTTCTATAAAGGATCTGTGAGTTCGTTCTGTTTTAAGACAACGCATTATTTCTGATAACGTAGAGTGGAATCTTTCCACTTGTCCGTTAACAGCACTCGTATATGGGAGAGTCTTATAAATTTCTATTCCTAATTGGTCTTGCAACATAAAACATATGGAGGCTGAGCTAAATGTTTTTTCGTTCTCGTACCATTTTCGGTACACCAAAAGCAAATATAAGCTGTCTAAAAGGTTCTTTGACGTCTTCAACTGCTTTTGATTTGATAATTCGAACTTGAGCGAATTTCGAAAACTTGTCTATTGCTGTAAGTACCAAATTTTTGTCTGTGAAATAGATATCATTTGAAAGAATAGCTTGCTTCGTTTCCAATGAGTAAAAAGATTTGATTTTTGAAAACGTTTATGAGACTATCGACAGCGGGGATTAGTTCATGTGCTGAGGTTTCAGCGCTATGCTGGGTTGCAGTCATTGAATTTACTTCGCTGGTTTGAGGGGGGCGGGATAGAGCGTCTGCGACTACGTTGCTCTTTCTTGGTTTGTAATGTAGCTCGTTATCATACTCTTCGAGAATAGCTTTCCAGCGCTTCATCTTGGAGTTGTTGTTCTTATTGCTGAGTGCGTAACACCGCGTCTCCACGAGCAATTGTTCATAGCTTACTATCTGTCACTTTTCATAGAACGAAAAAAAAACTGAATGCTATGGAATTTAGTGTGGGCATTTCATAGCTTACTATTTCAATCATTGAAGTGTCGCAGAGCAAGCAGTTCGTGTGGCATTTCAAGAGAAAGAACTTAAAATTTTTGTGCGGTATATTGAACATTTCATTTAAAATGTCGACGCCGTGCGGTAAAGAGTTTGAATGTATTTTGGCGCTCAAAGCATTAAAAAAATTAAAACAATTAAAAGAAGCTACTAGAAAGCGACATCATTTTTATTGGGTCAATCCGTTTTTATCAAAATGAACTCTTCATGATATGAGCCTCAATATCCTCAATATTTACTTAAAGACCTTTTGTGGGAAAATGGAAGCAATTATAAAAATTTTTGCAGGATGTCTATTCACAATTTTGAAGAAATTCTGTTGTTGGTAAGTATTACATATTTAAACATACATTTATATTTATTATTTTACATATGTACATATACATCATGTAGGTTGAGCCACAAATTAAAAAACAGGATACGGTGATGAGATATGCAATTACTTCAAGAGTGCGGCTTGCGTTATCTTTAAGATATATTGCAACTGGGGTTTCATACCGATCACTGGAATTTTTATCACATGTTTCAAGGAAAACTATAAGCCGATTCGTCCCTGAGGTGCTTAGAGCAATTGTTGAGAGCCTATATAAGTATTTGTTATAATATTATTATTACTATTATTACTTTATTAATAGGTAATATAATTACATCATTATAACAATTAAGCTTAGGGCTAGCTACCAGGCTTTCGGCGGTGTATAAAAATCATGTTATAAATAAATGAGTTAAATTCAAAAATCTTACTTTTTTTCAAAAATTTTCCTTCAGACACCTGGTTCCGAAAATGAGTGGCTATCAGTTGCTGAAGAATTCAATACATTTTGGCAATTTCCACACACAATTGGTGCCATGGATGGCAAGCATATTCGCATTACTGCTCCACCACATTCCGGATCTGATTTTTACAACTATAAAGTTTCTTCAGCATAGTCCTTTTGGCTGTAGTGGATGCACGTAGTAGATTTCTATAAATCGATGTGGGCGGTAATGGACGTGCATCTGATATTGTTGTACTCAAGAACTGTAGCCTGTACAAAGAACTTGTATCTCAAAGACTAAACATCCCACCTGCAGCACGTTTTAAAGGACAGCAAATGAAAACCCCATATTTTTTCGTCGGTGACGACATCTTCGGTCTAGACCAGAACCTTTTGAAGGCTTATAATACCGAGAACTGTAGCCTGTATAAAGAACTTGTATCTCGAAGACTAAACATCCCACCTGCAGCACGTTTGAAAGGACAGCAAATGAAAACCCCATATTTTTTCGTCGGTGACGACATTTTCGGTCTAGACCAGAACCTTTTGAAGGCTTATAATAGAAACACTAATCTCACCACTTCCCAGGAAATCTTCAACTACAGATTGAGTCGCGCTAGGTTAACGGTTGAAATGGCTTTCGGGAGACTAGCATCTCGATTCAGGATTTTTTATCGCCCCATCGAAATAGCTGTTAGTAGCTGTGATGTTTAAGTGAAAGCATGTTGTGTCTTACACAATTATCTTTCACGAGAGCTGCAACCGCCAGAATATCTACAAAACGGAGACTATATCGTGGATCTCCCTGAAACGTTCAAGCCATTGGCTTGCCAAGAACATAATACATATAAATATGCCTGCAAAATTAGAGAAAATGTACATATTTATTGCATTACGGATGGAGACGTACCTTTTCAATGGGAAAAAATTAAAAAACAAACAATTCAAAATTAAATTTACATAATATTCTTAGACATTCGATAGACAAAGATTATCTTTCGAGAAATAAAGAAAATGAAAAAAAAGCGAAAAGACTTCAAGTTCATGTGTTCATATGTTTATGTAAAAAAGTAAGTATTAAAAGACAAAAAAAATAAATAAAAAAAGAACCAAAAGCCATGTTTAGAGATCTTCATCAAACTCGATTTCAGCATCAGCTAATGCTGCGTACACCTGGTCGTTTACGCAACTTCTGGCTGACGATGACAACGATGAATAGCTCTGTGATCTGGACAGCATACTCTGCACCACTTTTCTGCTAGTCAGCACTTGAATTTCGCCCATTGTTTCAGCAGCTACCACTGGTGATAATTGTTGCAGCTGCAACGCGATACTTTTTCCAAATGAAGAGTACATGTTGTGCTCCTCTTTCGCAGTTGCAGACTTAACAATTGCATTAATTGCACTTGAAAATTCTTTAGCGTCAGATTTCGCCAATGCTTTTCGCTTGGAACCGCTTGATTTCGAAGTTGATGCTGATGGTGATGGTGATGGTGATGGTGACGGCGATGATAATGCAAATGATTGCAACACATGTGGCGGTATTATAACTGAAGATGTTGGGTCCTCGTTGCATAAATTAATGTCTTCTGTTTCCACTGCTCCCATAGCACAATCTATACTATCGCCCTGTAAAAATAAATGGATTAAATATAGTATAAGCAATTGTTTATGTATATTTTTCATACCTCTATATTGGATTGTGTTCTTCTCAGAACAATTACCTTATCCAAAAAGTGCAAATCGTTATAATAATATAGATGCGGCTGGTACACTGCCTCCGCCGATGTCACTGACTTCTTCGAATCGTCAACTTTTTTTTTTCCACAACGTACGTTGTTCGCAAATGCATTCTTTGAAATCCAATTTCTTGTATTCTGCACTTTTATAATTCCAAAGGCACTCGAATTGTTGATATTTATTTATAAATGTCAATATTTTTTCCATTCGCCACTCCATCGTGAAAAAAAAAACCGAAATGTCAAACAGAAATGACAGCCCATAGAATACTTTTTATGGAAAGCAATGAGCTGAGCAATACATAGAAAAAAAAATTTCATAGAATACTATTTGCGGTCTCAATGAGCAATTTTCATAGAATGCTAGCCTGTAAATCAGCGGTTGATGGTCGGTATAAATTTTTACGTGTGCTGTTCCGTAAAGGTAGTTGCGGACGTTATTTAAGGCCCAGATGATGGCAAGCATCTCTTTTTCGTTAGCCGCATAATGTTCTTCGGCTTTGCTTAAAGACCTGGATATGAATGTACGGATAAAGAAATTGGGGTTTTGCTGGACTGATTTTTTGAGATACGCCCTTCATTTCCTCTTAATAGCGAGGTAAGAGGCTTAGCTAGTTTCGCGTAGTCCTTCACGAAACGTCGGTAATAACCTGATAAACCTAAAAAGGATCGTAGTTCTTTCAGAGTTTTTGGAGGAGTAGTATTTAGAATTGCCTCGACTTTTTTAGGATTTGTAGAGATTCCTTTTGAGGATACAATAAAACCAAGAAATTCAACATCTTCCTTAAAGAAGTTGCACTTGTCTAATTGTACCTTCACATTGGCTGCATGAAGAATTTGGAATATTGCTTCCAAGTGTCAATGTAAACGCGACAGAACTTGCCCACGTAAGATGTCGTCCAAAGCACGTTGGAAAATGGACGGGGCGTTCTTTAGCCCAAAAGGGAGTCTAGTAAACTCATATTTTGCGTTATTGATCGAGAATGCAGTTTTTTCTACATCTGACTCCTACAGAGGAATCTGATGGAATCCGCTTTTTAAGTCTAAAACTGTAAAATATTTGCTTTCATTAAGCTGGGAAAGTACTTCGCTGATTTCAGGAATGGGATACCGGTCTGATATTGTCACGGAGTTGAGTTTGCGATAGTCTATCACAAGTCTATGTTGTTTCTTTCCGCTTGAATCAGCTTTTTTTGGTATAATCCACACTGGTGAATTGTACGGAGAACGAGAGGGTCTTATAATTTGGTCGCCCAGAAGTTTTTGTATCTGTTCTTCCACTTCGTCTTTTAAAGAAGCGGGATAAGGATAGCTCTTTGAGTACACTGGAGTGTCTGTACTCGTTCGGATTTCTCCAACAACTTTCGTTGTATAGATTAGTTTTTCTTCAGGATCGGCGAAAAGAGAGGGATATCTTTTAATAAGGGAATTAAAAACAATCTTTTGGGAACTCGACATGTGATTAAGTTTATTACTGAGGAAATTAACTGATTGAGATTTTAATTGTTTGATTTTTATTTTAATTTTATTTAAAATTGACATGCAGTCGTTCTTTGTGTCGATAACGGCAGAGAGTTGTTTCAGGCTGTCGTTACCTAATATGGTTGAATATAGTTCTTGTTGGAACCAGTGTCAATAAGAAAATTTAAGATTGTTCCACTTCTCGTCTTACATTGAAAGTATGGTAACGAGGAGTCCGTTATTCTAAAAAATGTATGTCGGAATACTCGAAAAATTCGGATTTGGTTTCGTATTCTTGTTCGAACGACGTTTCGACTTGCTGAATCATGTAGTTACTGAGGTCAGGATCGTTTTTGGCTTCTTCTACGTTAGGGGAAACGTAACCTGTAGGTTGTATTTCAAAGGGGGGGTTGGGGACTCAGAGGTGTCTATATGGAAGTTCCTTTGATACTTCGTGTGAATGGGCGCTTGCGCGGATTGTCCTGAGGGTCGCTTTCCTGCGTATTTGAAAGGCTTGGGTCTATTTTGATAGTTGACGTCGAAAGACCTTATGGTGGAAGTTTCCATAGGTTCCGGTCTTGGCTGTGGTTTGGGGGCCGTTGGTCTAGGAGGAGCTTGATTAAAATTATTACTGGTGTGTCCATATTGTGGCTGGTGCTGATAATTGGTAGGTTGATATTGTGGCTGATGCTGATAGTTAAGAGGTTGATTTCGCGGAATACAGGCTACTTGTGGGAAGAAAGGTCCCTTGCGGGTAACAACTTGTTGCGTATATCTTTTGTGTTGGGGGATCGGTGGTGGTGCCTGATTATATGTGTGGCTAAAAGAATTTCTATTGTTTGCATAATTCGATCTGAATTTTCGGTTTTCTAATTTTAAACAGAGATTGAGGGCTTCAGGCAGTTCCTTTGGCTCTCAGATGCCTAATAATTTCGGTAGATCGCCGTTCAGGCCACGAATGAACGTGTCGAGCGCTTTGTATCGGTAAGTGCTAGTGAGCATTGAAAATGCTTCGGTTCCTAAGTCCATACACTGTATTTTGTTTAAAATAAGTGATAGGTTCGTATAAACTGATTGATAGAACTCTTGTACAGATGAGTTTCCTTGGATTAGAGACGTCATTTGGTACTCTAATGTACCGAGGTCTCTTTGATCTGCATAATGCAGTGTCAATCACCTGGAAATAGCTTTCCAATTTAACGGTGTATTATATGACTCGAGTACTGCATTTGCATTTCCTACTATTTTGTTTTTAATTGTGTTGAGGATGCCATAGTATTTCGGCGTTCCTTGTTGGGACTCGTAAAGCTGGAGAACACGTTCCACACTCTTCTCCAGGAACTGTACTCGCCAGATTTACCTGCAAAGTCGCGGAGATTCCTAACAACATCGGGTATTCTATCTAGGTCGTCAAGATTATCTCTGTATTCTGGGTTTATGCCTTGATCTCGTGTAACAGAAGGATCTAAATTGGGATTGATCATAGAGCTAACTATGCTGGAAACTAATTCTATTAGTTGTGCGGATGGGATGACGGGACGTGCTGGAGCCTGTGGTTGTTGGGGAGGGTCTTCTGGTTCGGGAGCATTTCCTTGTTGGGGAACATTTAGGACAGCGGGACGAAGGAGATTGTTTGGATTTGACATAGTGAAAATATTATCTTATATATAAGAACTACTTAGGCTTTTATTTCAAATTAATTTTCGATTTAATTCCTTTAAGGATTTGTAACAAGTATATATATATTTTTTATATATATATTTTTTTTATTATTATTATTTTTCAATTCAATTTCATTCTATGACAGAATTTCTGTGTTATGCTCTTTTCCGTAATTTATATTCTTTAGATTTACTGAGTTTCTTTGTAAAAAAAATTTATCAAAGCAAATAATTTATTCTTTTAAGTATTTTTTTTTCAAGTAATTTATATTTTTCGTTTAAATTTTACTGATTTTTCTGTTTTCTTAAATTACTACACTTTTTCTTATATTTCTTATACATATACTATGCTAACGTTAGAAGCAATAATTTGTTGAACATTGCTGGAGCGGCTGGCAGTCTACAGCTACCTCCTTTTCCTCTGCTATCGCAGCTACTGGGGGGCCTCGTTTCTCCAGGAAATTATCTTCTTTTCACTACGCTCACTTATTGAATTTGTTATAATTAAGCTTTCAATTTTATGAAATTTTTATCACTCGCGAAACTTTTTCGTTTGTTCGAGTGCGCGGACTAGTTTATTTAGTACGGGACTTTTGTTTTATTTTGCTCGGGCGCCAGTTATGGATTCGTTCGCGTAGTTTAAGTAAAAAAATATTTTTTTTCCGGTCTATGACCGTACTTGATTAAATCTTTATTATAACTCTATGACTTAAACAACTATTACAAATATTTATAACCTAAGACAAAGAAAGTGTTGGATGTAGGGAGCAGACGGTGAGTCGACATCTTCTTGGAATTAATGGAAATGTGAATGCAGGTGTTCGTAACTGGGTCGATGGGAACTGATGTGCATTCCTGGTTGTGGTTTCCAGGAAATAATATACTGCAAGTTCAGGTGCACGGGCAATGTGTTTCATGGGAAGTTGAGTGAACTGAGCTTCAGGGTCATGTGACGATAGTTAATCTTTTGGGTGTTAACTTACATACGAATATGCGGTAGCAAAATTCCCATTCAAGAAAATTTGAACACTTGCAGCACTATGAAAATCACACATCCATAGTATAGTCACTATTCCCCTTCCGTATGCCCCTTTAAACTTGCATTACTTACAACAACAACATCCACAACACAAGGAAGTCCAAAACAGAAAAGGAAATTGAGAGAAACGAAAATTTTTGCTCGAATCATACACCATTCTTTTAGTTTGTTCATGTTGCAGGCATTTCATTGGTATTGTATGATAGTATGCTGGTTTTTGGATTTTTAGTATGCTGGTTTTAAATTTTTTTTGTAACATGCTTTTGTTCTACCATTCTACATCTGTATATTTCTCTTGTCTGTGACCTGGGCCTGCTTCTCGCAACCATTTGTGTGTGCGTGTTATATTTTTGCACGAATGGAAGGGACCTACAGTTTTTTGCCGACTCCGAACGCCGAGAGTGAGAAGCTCAATCGTGACAAATGATACTCTTTGATGCTTGTCAGACATTTGAAAGATGTGGGCACTGTGAAAAACTTTTAGGTGTTTGCGGCGGGATTCGAACCCAAGACTGCTGGCTCAGTAGTCCGACGCACTAACGGTGCTGTAAATAAGAAAAAGAGGTTGGAGTTCGCCAAACTCCATGTTAATCAGTCGGAATCATTCTGGAATAGCATGATATTTAGGGACGAGTCAAAGTTCAATATGTTTGATTCAGATGGCGCACAGAAAATTTGGCGAAAACCCAGCAAAGAACTCCAAGAAAATAATGTTATTAAAACAGTGAAACACGGCGGCGGTAATGTCATGGTGTGGGGGTGTATGGCGGCATCCGGAGTGGGAAATCTCGTCTTTATTGATGAGAAAATGGACAAATATGTATTTCTATTTGAATATTTTAAAGGAAAATTTGGCTCCCAGTGTTTAAAAATTGAGGTTGAATGGAAAACCATTTCTGTTCCAACAAGACAACGAGCCAAAACATTCGTCGTATCTTGTGCAAGACTGACTTATTTATCATTGCAAATAATTGAAAACACCCCCACAGTCGCCCGATACGAATCCCATTGAACATATTTGGCACTTACTGGGAAAAAAATACGGAGTCATCATATAACATCAAAGGATTCACTTAAGGAGGCCATACGCACAGAATGGGCAAATATAACACCCTAGCAGACATCTTACTTAGTTGGAAGTATGCGTAGACGTTTAGAGAGCGTTATCCAGGCCAGTGGAGGTCTAACCAAATATTAGGTGTGCATAAATCGGACCTAAATTCAAAGTATTCACAAGTGTACCTATACTTCTTTTATATGAAATCATGCTTTTTTTACTTGTATAACTTTATACCTAAACCAGAAATGAAATATGAATTATCTTTTGTGTATATATTAAATAAAATGTTCCGTTTTAAAAATGACATCCGAATTATTTTTGTAAATTAAGTGGAAAAAAAGTTATTTATAGATAAACTTTGAAAACAGCACTGTGCCTAAACGTTTTTGATTCACTGTACCTATATAGACAATGACATCGGAATATGCAAGTTCACCCACGCGCTGTACGTACGCAAGTACGACGCGCTGAAAGATCGAAGGCGCATTTTTCAGGCCAAAATGCATAGCTGAAAACTCGTATTGCCCTTCAGGAGCAACGAAAGCCGTCCGCTCAATAGAATTTGGATGTATGGGGATTTGATAAAATCCACTAGCCATGTCCAAGCAAGAAAAGTACATCGCTCCATGCAACCTTGCGATTTGGTCCGATATGAGGGGCAAACGAGTTTGATCGCGGTCATTGAGCTCAGTGTGCTTGTTTATACGATCTATATAGCCCTCAGACTGCACGAATTCACGATTTTTGCTTTATAGATATCAAGCCTGTCAGAATCGATCACAACACCTAAACCCTGACTCAGAACCTCACGGCCAATCATTACATCGTATTTTAAAAATTCGTCCTTAACTACATGAAATAAAACTTCTGTAAATTAATTAAAACAAGCTCTTTTATTTTAATGACTCTTTAATACTGATTTCAATGGATTAGATTCTTGAACAAAAATTAATGTGTAAAAATGGGTTATAAAAAAAGAAGAGAGCAAAACAAGTACATGACATCTCTTATATACAAAAGTTTTGAAGAATAATGTGTACCAACTTAGACGATACCACAATAATTATATGAATGCCATCTATCTGTCAGTTGATGATGATAAGACGGTAGCATTCAGCTACCTTGGAAATTATTCTGCAACAGCCTCCCCCCCTTGAACGGTCTCAGGATCTTCAATCTTTGGCAGCGGGCAGAGCTTAGTCACTGCCCTTGTAGTCATCCCAGCCGCAGTTCGTAAACTCACAACTCGAACGGTTCCATCCTTTCCCTTATGAAGTTCTGTAACTCGGGCCAGCTTCCACTTCTATGGAGGCAAGTTTTCGTCCTTCAACATAACGACATCATTAATCTTCAGTCCTGAACTTATTTTGCGCCATTTGAATCGTGTTTGCAGATTGTGAAGATATTCGTCTCGCCATCTTTGCCAGAATTGCTGAATGAGTCATTGAACTCTCTGCCATCGGTTCAAGTAAGTCAGGCTCTTGTCACTGATATCTAGATCGGGTATAGATTGTAAATGACTACCTACTAAAAAATGCCCAGGTGTCAATGGTTGGAAATCAGTGGGATCTTCAGAAAGTGGGGAGAGGGGACGGGAATTAAGGATAGCTTCGATTTGAATAATTACTGTATTTAGCTCCTCATACGTCAGGGAGGCTAAGTGTAGGATATGCTTCATGTGATGCTTGGCAGCCTTGGCCGCCGCCTCCCATATGCCACTATAGTGTGGTGATCTGGGAAGAATCGTTCGCCATTCAACGCCTTCTTGAGTCAACTTATTCATGATTTCTCTTTGTTGATCTGGAGCCGCCAATTGCAAGTATAGCTCCCTTAACTCATTTCTTGCTCCAGTATAGTTGGTGGCATTATCACTGTACATATATTATCTTGCTCAAGCCCCTTCAACCGAAAAATCTTCTCAGAGCTCCTAAAAAACTAGCTGTACTCAGATCTGTAGCATTATTTAGAGCTGTGGAGTGTGAACTCCACCGCCTTCGTATAACTACTACCACTCAAATTGAAGGAAGCTAAAGGTCTATAGATTCGTATATACCTCATTCCATTTTTCTTCTCTTTGTGCCTCCTTTCTGACTCTTTTTCTTCCGGCTGCTCAGGGCTGGGTGTGGGTTGAGAAGAAAACGGAATTTGGTTCTTATTGATCCCAAGAGATCATACCTAAGCTGGAGAGTAAGAAGACAACGTAACTCAGAGAGAAAATTTTTGTATTGCGGTTTCTTTGCAAAGTCTACACTACATCACAGCTGATTTACCATCAGACTGTTCAGGACCAGGACAGACACTTGCATCTTACTCAGAATACTACATATGAAGGCTAACATAAAAATGTCCATGCGTGTGTGCTGTTATACACACTGCTGCTAGAAGATTTGATGAGATGTAACGAGGTGGCTGGAATGCAATTAATTATGAATTATCTCTTTTCAATAGTTTATTTATGAAACAGAATTTTCTTCATGCATTTAAACAAACAAAAACAAAAAAACTGAAATTTGAACATATATATTAATTGAAAACAGAGTTAATACTCAACTATGTTTGAACGCTAATAATGAGCTAAAAGTTATTTAAGTGTGAGCATGGGTATAATAATTCAGACTCTGTTAAAGTAAGTTAACTAGTTTTGTGCAAGATTTTTTGAATGTGTGGATATTCGTCACAGTTCAATTTGGATTCAGCCCTAGTTTGCAATTCTTATGATTTAGGGAATTGAATCATTGTGAAGCAATGTTATGGATAACAGTTGTAGATAGATATAATAGATAAATGTTATAGATAGTCATAGTCATAGTACAAAAAAAAAGGGAAAAAAGATATATGTGTGATATATGAAATGTGCAAAGAAAAGCAAAACAAGAAAATGGGAACTATACACTGTAATCCGTACACGAACTATCGTAACAAGATTTGCAGCGTTACGATTCTTATAGAGATCAATTAAAACTATTATTATTAGCACTATTCTACCTGGTTAGCAAAGAAAAAAAAGACGTGATGACACCTCTCTCTTAAAGGCTTGTAGTTTGTTGTTGGCTTGGCGTTCTGGCTGGTAACTTGGACTGGTGGTTTTCCTTTTTTTCTGCGAGAATGAAAGGTATCGAGTATTTTAGTTGAGGGGAGTGCCGGTGGACTGGTGGTATTTTCTTCTGCGTAAAGTTGCACTCTTCCACACCATGTGGGTGCTTGTTAGATATGCCGTGCACATAACCACGGACACACGTGGTCAAATGGTGTGAAATGGAGTGCCGCAAAAGCACCATCCGATCACCTTGATTACAACCGGCACGCGACTCTTCTCCTGATCACTTTTTTCTTCTTTTCTTTTTGTATCTAGGACGCTTCTGATTTGAGGTCTAGAAATATCTTTTTAATTTTATTTTGTTGTCCCTGTAATCAGAATTAAACTTTCTTACCTTTTCGACTCAACCTCAATTTATTAATTTATTCCCTTTTTCTACTTCAGCCGATTAAAAATTATTTTTCTCCTTTTTCTTTTCTATTTTTTTTTTTTTTTTGTGAAACTTATGTGCCTACTTGTTCTATTTTATAGATTAGGGTTGTTAATGCGTCGAAGTATCTATTCTATATTAAGAAACTGGCGGAAACTACCGCGCATTTCTTTGTTTTCGAATGTCAATTTCGAATGCAACCATCGCACGCCATCTACAGTGCTGGACAAAATAAATCATACACCGTAATACAATTTGTATGTAGACCTGTAACTTTTTTCTAATGAATCAAAAAGCCTATTATTTCTGCTGAAATCAAAGCTAAATATATAAGTTCAATAAATGTGGAAGGATGAAATAAAAGTCGTTCATAAATATTTTTAAATAAATTTATTTTGAATTTTATTCAAATTTCCGGTTGGTCAAAATAAATCATACACTTTTATAACTTTTTTTTTTACAACGAATATTGTACGATTTAATGAAAGTTAGTATTTAGTGTGACCGTCTTTTGCTTTTAATACTGCTTCCAGCCAACGAGGCATACTTTCGACCAATTTATGCAAGTATTCTGGATCGAGTTCTTCCCAAGCCTTCTGAAGTGCAGCATAGTATGAAGTTTTATTAGTAACGGTTGTTTTTACTATTTTCTCGTCTCAATAACCCCATAGATTTTCTATGGGGTTCAGATCCGGCGATTGTGGCGGCCATTCAAGTAACTTTACCCTGCTCAGCTTAAAAAAGTCCATGGTTTTCCTTGCCTTGTGTTTTGGGTCTCCAAATTGGGTAAATGTAGTTGTTCTCCAAACCCAATTTCAACACAGATTCTTCTAAATTTTCGCATAGGATATCGATGTAACCGTCTGCATTCATAATACTTTCAATTCGAGCCAAATTACCAACACCAGACCATGCCAAGCAGCCCCATACCATGACATTACCGCCTCCATGCTTAACGGTTTTTTGAATATGTTGATCCTTAAGAGCCTCGCCAGATTTGCGTCACACTCGAGACCGCCGTTTCTGTCCAAATAGCTCAAATTTACTCTCATCAGACCACAGCACTTTTTTCCAAAAGTCTAGACATATTCCAACATATTGCCTTGCAAACAGGAGTCGTTTCTTTTTATTCTGTTTGCTGATATAGGGGCGCTTTGATGCCAAACAGCTTTTATGGCCAGATTCGTTTAATCTCCTACGTACAGTGCGGGCGCTAATAGGCAGATCCATTGATTCTACAATATTTCGAGAAGATAGTTTTTGGTTTTGTTTAACTAGTCGACTGATTCGGACATCTTCACGGGCAGTTGTAGCCCGCTTTCGGTCGTTTCCAGAAAAGTTCACCACAATTCCATGTATTTCATATTTTTTCCAATGTGTTGGACTGCTCCAATGGATATAGAATACTTGTCAGCAATTTTTCTATACGATTCTCCTTCTGTCTGTCGCGTAACACCAAGTTTCGAATATCAAGAGATATTTGCTTTCCAGACATTGTTCAGGCTTGACGCGTCTACTCAAAATAACCGAAAACCTACAAGTTCGCAAGTAATTTCCTGCATAATGGGAAGCAATTGATCTTAAATATAGTAAATTAAAAGTTGGGAATACGTTTCTCAATCGGGAACCAATGAATTGAATTAATTTATCTGTTTTGCTGCATTTTTTTAAAGGTGTATGATTTATTTTGACCAAGTCAAAATTTGAAAATATTGCAAAATAAATTTATTTAAAAATATTTGTGAATAACTTTTATTTCTTCACTATTACTTTATTAAACTACTGCTATAAGCTTTGATTTGAGCACAGTAGATAATCTTTTTGAGTCATAAAAAAAAAGTTCCACGACTTAACTGAAATGCTTATGATATGTATGATTTATTTTGTCCAGCACTGTACCTGCCAGAATCAGCACGATGTTGTAGTCTGTTCACACGCTGTAGGGTATGTTGCGCAAAGGCAAAAGATATATTTTTTTTTTTTCTTATTCTATTTATTTTTTTGAACGACCTAGTTATACTACAGTCGCCACATCCCTCCGATGTTTTTCAGCTTCAAGGTAAGCTTCCGATTAGGGGTCTCCAGCTCTTTTTGCGCTTCTACCGTGCTAGAGCTGGACTGCTTGTTATTATCTGGTGAATTAATCAAAGTTTTACCTGAAAGATGAAGAACATTAACATTATGATTTTATTGGAAATAAAGCCTGGTCCTGGAGGGGTGGATCTTGATCCCGGCAGGTCTGGTATTTTCTCTAAGCGGCTGATGTTCCGCCTTACAACTTTGCCATATCCGTCCATTAACTCTGAATTCGGCAGGACTGAATGTAGTTGCTAGGTTATTTTATGCTATCATAGTTTGTAGCAACACTTCGTCTGCAAGTCCTGTGGCCTATCTCACAATATTTCGGTCTACGATCCTTATCAGCCCTCTGTTTTCCCTTCTATTTAGTTCTTATATCTGAATCCATAGCTTCTGAATCTAAAATGCTTTCTGGGATATCTTGAATGTAAGCAAGGATAAGCCTATTGAATAATAGCTCGGAAGTAGCATGGCGCTTAGCCACGGGGAGTGACATTAAACGCCTTTAGAATTCGCTATCTGGAATCTTTTCAAAATAGATCGATACATATTCTCTCTCCATTCGCCTTGCGGCCAGTATGGTGGTTATGTTATTATGGTAATGGGATAACCGAGTCCGAGTAATTACTTTAATATAGCAATAATTGTATTTGATGTTATTTTCTTCACGAACTTAATTTCATGGTATCTTGAGTAGTAACTTTGTATATACATTACTATAGTAGCGCCAATCCAGTAGTACCATTATGCTGCAAGATGTCGCTAGTAATACTAAATCGAGAATAAAGTGCCAGAGAGCTTTTGCGTCTTTGATAATTTCATTCCTTATGAAAAAGCTTTCGTCGAGATTTTAATTTCTTCGTTATTTCGGCACCATTGAAGTAAATATTCGTTTTTTGATGTCGGTTTTTTTTATAAATGTGAATTAACTGATTGAAAAAGTAAATATGTTTTGTGCTTTCAAAAAAATTTTCGTTTTTTTGTTTCCTTTATTTATTTACATCTGTACATATTGGACACCTAGTAATTGTTGTTACATAACAGGATATGAAAGCTTATAAGGCCAGTGCCTTTACATACCTTTGTTTTACAATAAGGTGGATTTTTTAATTATTAGCGAGTATTCAAAAAGTAAAGATTACAACTTTATTAATGTCTTTGAGTTAGGTCTAATTGTCTAAGGCGCTTCAGTCCTCTTTTTCGGGTTATTTCTTGTAGCGGGATTGAGCTGCCTTAATTGTTATCGTGGATTAATAACCGGATATGGTGTTTTGTGCTTGTCTTTTGTATTTCTTCAATTACTGTCGATAATTTGAGGTCTTTATGGATGTCGTCATTGGAAATATACCATGGAGCGGCTATTATGGTTCTTAACATTTTTGATAGCTGTCTTTGGATGATGTTTATATTTGATTTACATGCTGTTCCCCACAGCTGAAGTCTGTATGTCCATATTGGTTTAATAGTCGTCTTTTAAATGAGCAGTTTGTTGTCTATAGATAGAACCGAGTTTCTTCTCAGCAGCCAAAATAGTTGTCTAAATTTGTCCTTGATTTGATTACGTTTTGTGAGTATATGTTGTTTCCAAGTTAGCTTTTGGTCTATGTCGCAATCATTGCATTGCTCGACTGAGGTGTAGGAATGTCGGATGTATATATTAGATATAATAAAGTTCCGAGGACGCTTCCTTGGGGAACTCCAGCTTCTGCTTTAAGAAGATTTGAGTGCTTGTCTCTGTGTTATAGTCTATCTATTAGGATTTTTTCGAATAGCTTTGATACTATTGGCAATAAACTTATTGGCTTGTAATTAGCGGTTTGAGTAGCGTCTTTTCGAGGTTTTGGAACTGCTATCACTTTGGCTACTTTTCAAACCTTTGGGAAGCATTTTAGAGTAAAAATTGCGTTAAATAGGTTTCGGAGGTACAAAAGTGCGTTTTGGGGTAGTTTTATTAATATTTGTCCGGTAATAAGATTTATTTATTTTATTTATTTTATTTTATTAAACTTTATTTCATGTAAATCACTTAAAGCTAACATCGAATGTATTACATATTTCTGAGTTCATATATAAAAAAGAAACTGAATTAAAAAGAGCTTTAAATGACAATAAAACAGTTAGGAACATTCAATTGTCAAATGACAAGAGGCGAATGTACCATTAGTTACTGAACAAACAAATATAGATTTAAATATTGATGGGGGTCAATATGATTACATAAAGAGATAATAAAAAAAGAAAACAATTCAAAAAACTTTAAGTTGTTACAATATTAAGTGCTAAGTATGCATTGTATAATGATTGTATATGTAATTTAATAAAATCTTAAAAAGGTAAATTGAAAATCAGTACATCAAACCACAACATTTAATAATGAATCTATTTCATCATGATTGAAAGAAAAAAGTAATAATTTTAAGTCTTTCAAGAAAAGTGATTTACTTCTCTCACATCTCAGACTAACAGGTAAACTATTAAATAAACGAGGCGCAGTGACTTTATAGAACAGTGAAAAGTGGGATTTATTTATGTTGGGTACATTTACTAAATACTGGTCATTTACACGTAAATTATGCGAGCCATACAATCTCGAGGCAGAGTACCCGGATTTTTCAAAAAATATTTTCAAAACTTTATAAAAGTATAGATGCTTAAGGGGGAGAATCTCGAGGTTTCTGAATAACTCAAAGCTCTGAGTTCTGCGGTTAACTTTACACAAAATACGAATTGCATGCTTTTGCTTAATAAGCAAAGGTGTAATTTTATTAGAGTGAGTACCACCCCAACATGTCGACCCATATTGCAGCTAAGATTTAAATAAACCATTATAAACTAATTTTAAAATATTCTGACTACAGTAAAGGCTGAGGTGATAAGACTGTCTCAAAATATTATTAAAGTAATTTGTCAGACTTAGAGTGTGGTCTTTCCAGCTTAACCTTTTGTCCAATATTATTCCTAAATACTTAAAACTGTCAACACGTTCGATATTAAAGCAATCCATGGAGCATTGTGTGCTTGAATCAAAAGTGGTTTTGCAAAACTGACGTGTACAAACATTCAAATTATATTTAGGACAACTGGGTGAATGATAACTCAATACCATATCTTCACAGATAGAACCCTTGATGTTGAATAACATAAATTTTGTTTTATCACTTATAATTAGTTTATGTGTAAAAAACCATTTGCGCAGAATGTCAATATCATTATTGACTGCAATAAACAAATTAAAATAGTTTTTTTCAGAGTAGGATAAGGCAGTGTCATCAGCAAATGCTGTTATTTTCCCCTTAAAACATTGAAAGAGAAGTGAATTTACAAAAATTAAAAACAAGATCGGGCCCAAAACGGAACCTTGAGGAACACCTATGTCTATACCTTTTTCCGAACTTAAGTTATCCTGAACTTTAACTTTTTGTTTCCGGTCACTTAGATAAGACGTAAACCAATCATGAACAAACCCCCGAAAACCTACCCTATAAAGTTTATGAAGCAGCAAGTCGTGGTCCACCATGTCGAAAGCCTTAGTGATGTCAATAAACAGAGAGGCAGCAATCTCGGATTCATTTAAGCTATTATAAAGCTCACCACAGAGTTTCAAGACAGCTTCTTCTGTCGATTTACCTTTTCTGAAACCGAATTGGGAATCGCTAAAGAAATTACTTTTGTCCAAAAAGGCTAGCATTCTTGATTTCATACCTTTTTCAAAAATTTTAGAAAAGACAGGTAAAAGTGAAATTGGACGGTAATTGTTGAGACTCGTAGTTTCGCCTTTTTTGTGTAGCGGAATAACAATTGCTATCTTAAGGGAAAAACTCCCTTTTGTAAACTAAGATTAAATATATAACTCAATACATCGGAAACATAGAACGAAATATTTTTCAAAACTTTACTGGAAATCATATCATTTGATGTTGAATTAGAAGTTTTGAGAGACATGATAATTTTATGAATCTCCATTGCGGAAAAATGATTAAAGACGAAGCTTTCGGTGTTAAAGCAATCTTGAATAATATTATCATAAAATTTACATGACCCTAAATGTAGATTATTATTGATGTTTTTGCTTATATTAGAAAAATAATCATTAAATAAATTTGCCACTTGCGAAGAGTCATTAACTAAAGTACTATCAATTTTTAAAGAAATATCAGGTTTTGACTTATTTTTATTTAAAATTTCGTTAATAACTTCCCATTCTTTTTTAGAGTTACCTATATTATGGGCAAGTCTATTTCTAAAATAGTTATCTCTACAACGCGGAATTTCAGTTCTAAGATCGTAACACTACTTTTAATCTGGAGGGTGGTTAAGCTGTGATCAGTTAACTTAAGATCGTGAACCTCAGATTTGAAAGTAACATTATTGTTCCTATGCAATCTTATATATATGTGATCCAAACAAGAAGGTCCTCTGGTAGGTTTGTTCACCAAAGAGGTAAATCCAAAGGATGAAAGGACGGTTAGGAAGTTATCAACGGCAGGGGAATTAGACAAAAGATCAATGTTAAAATCACCTAAAAGAATTTGATTTTTGCAACTTTGAGATTCTAAAAACCCAGTAAATTCCACTACAAAAGCATCAATAGTATATAAATGCAATCTGTACACTCCAACAATACTATAATGAATGCCTGATAATTCAAAATTTGCACAGATTACATCAGCACATTTAACATCGGGTTTAAAAATATCACACACAATATCACTCCTATAAAAGACCGCCACGCCACCAGCTGAATAAGAATTATTGCAAGTGGCCGCGAATGTAAAATTTGGAATATAAAAGTTAGAGATTTCAAATTCATATATCCATATTTCAGAGACGAATATGAAATCTGGTAAATGATCAAGAGATGCGAGATGAGCAAGAAAAACATCAAAATTCTTACGTAAACTACGAATATTTTGGTGAATAACTGATAAACCTGAATAAGATTCCATGTAACGATGGTCAATACAAAAGCAATTGTTGGTATCATTATTAAGTAAGGAAAAACTAGTACTACTTGTGTTATTATTATGAGGATCTAATAAGGTATTGGTATTGTTATTATTATTATTAATATTAATCATAGAAAATCTCATATTTAAGAGATAATAAAACCATTTTTAGAGAAATCCTCATAATTACTTATTTTAATTACATTATCGCCTTCCTTCCTTCTAATTAGTACAGATGAGTCCCTAATCCATACATATTTGCATTTGTTTTGAAGTTTCAGATTCATACCCAGAGCTTTTTTTGGATTAATCTTGTGTTGAATGTAGTATTTTATTTCTTTTACTGTTACCTTTTTTATGTTAGAACTATTAGTGCTTTGGAAACTAGAAGTTAAGTGGTCGGTGTTCTAGCTGGATACTGAGTTCTTCAAATAATATCACCCATTGGACACTGTCTTAATTTTTCCGAGGACTTGCGGGTTCGTATGGTGTGATCAAGAGTGCGAGTTCGTGGGGGGGATGTGACGTGGCGGGTGTGTGGGCGGAAGGGTGGACGATGACACTCGGCATGTGCCTGGGTGTTTCGATGGCTAGCACGTGTCGCGGCGCACACGTGTGGGGATTGTTAACGTAAGATACCGTTCGCCGGCGCGCACAATCGTGTCGTCACCGTGCTCCTGGGATTAGGCACACACTATGTGTGGTGTCCTCAATAAACTTGTTTTTTTATTATTGAATAAAACACATTATACGTAGATTTAATAAAATTGACTTTATTCATAAATGGAGGCCAGCGATAAAGTGGCTGTGTTATATACCGGAAAAAGAAAGAGACAGAGATATATCGTGTCAGGACAAAAGATGTGGAAGAGGTATGTGCGCAGGCTTACCAATTCCCAATGGGCAGTTTACATCACACTATGGTCACGTAGGATCACTGGCAATTGCTGGTTCCAACTGCTTCGCTGAATTTACCAACTACCCGCACGTATCACCAAGATTTCCTCCCACCACACTCCACAACACAGGGTTCTGAAGATCTTAGATTGAATAATCAAATCCTCAGGTCAACATTTGACCAGATTCACGAGGATTTATGACAAAAAGCAAACAAAAAAATGGAAATACGTTCTATTTCAAACGGTTATACTCAGTTAAGCTAAATTAAATTGCACTGACTTGCGCGAATTACGTCGTGGAGAGCGTGGTTTGTTAAAAAAAAAACAATTCCGTACAAGATAAGAGCAACTTTATTACTGATTTTATTTTTTGTTTTAATTTTACATGAAGGTTGATAATTGATTTTCTGCTTTAACAATATTCTGCTTAGTATGAGAACTGCTTAATTAACATTTTCTGCTTTTACAATATTCTGCTTAGTATGAGAATTAACATTTTCTATAATTGTGAAATAACTTATGATGATTCTAAGAACTGTTGAATCTGCTGATTCTGCTGGTGCAATGACTTGGGTGCATTGACTTGGGTGTATTCGGTGTTGCTGACGATATCCGGTTAAGGTTGTCTGGTGTCCGTAACTCCTCCCCCCTTAGTGTGGAGCGATGGCCAGAGATACTGTGAGGTAGGCTGGACAGGAGCGAAATCGTATTGGAAGATAACTTGCTTATTAGATTTTCTGGAAATATAAAATGCTATTAGGATGAGTATGACAATAAGGATAGTAAATGTACCCATTGTGTTGTAATCTCGTTTCTGAATTTTGATTTCTAAATTTTTGATGGAGTCTGTATTGATGGAGTTATAGATCTTAAGTCTTCTAAGGTTGAGTTTTTCGATAGTTGCATTGAAGTTGACTTCACGTTGTACTATTGGTAGAAGGTGTGTTTCATCCCAGAATATTTTGGGGTTGTTTTTGTAGAGTACGCCGTTGATGGTTATATCACAATGTTCGTAGTGTGTTAGAACTGTTCCTGATAGGGTTTGCGAGTTATAGCCGCAAGTTGAGTTTATTTCTGTTTCGAAAGCGTTTATTAAAAGGATAAAGTTGGGTTGTGGTTGTGTTATAGTTGAGATGGGTCCAATGTCGTTTAAGGTACAGTCTGCTGGTTGGTTTGTTATGAGGTGTCCTATACATGTTGAATGATTGGTGTTCTCCAAGTTAGCTGATTCTTTGCAATAATGCATTTCTTCTATTTTGGGGCATGGTTCATTAAGATATTGTAAAATTTTAGGGTGGAATAGGATGTATGGTGAGGTCTCGATATCTTTGATGAAGTTTATGGGTAGTGGGATAATGTGAAATAGGGAGTGTTCTTCAAGGGAAAGTATGGGGATTTGAACGTTAAGTATAATTTTCGTGTTATTATTATAATTACTGATTGATTATAGAAGTTCTGTTGGATTTCATCCAACTCATCTTCTTTCAAAATTAATTTTGGAATGATGCCAAGTTTTGCCATTAGTATTGCTTCTGCTATACTAGTAATGTGATTGCTTAACAGGTCAATATTGTAGTTGATTTGGCTAAGATATTGTGTTCCCATGAGGAGTTCCTCATTAACATGAAGTCTATTGTTATTTTTTTCTTGAAATTTTTGGAAGAATGTTTCTATTTTGATTTGCTGATCATTAATGTGATTGGTTATAACAAAAAATTCAAATCTTTCTGTCATTTTTTTGTTAATTCTAATCTGGTTGTGTATTTCGTTTTGAAATTGTGACTCTTTGGAATTAAGTTTCTCAATTTGGTTGTTTAGGTATTCCGCGTCGTTTGCGTCCATATTACCTGTAATAAACTTAACAGCTGTGCCTAATCCGTTTAATAAACCTCTTCTATTCCTTGTCTTTGGGGTCAGTGAGTCAAGTTTGGTTTTGACCTCTTGAAGTTCTAATTTCTTGACTAGTATTGAGTCTTTTAGGTTGTAAAATTTGTCTAGTGTGTTTATTGCGTCAGAAATTTGTTCAATGTTGTCTTTGTAAGAATCTAGGTCTACTATATGTATGAGGTTGCTATAGCCTTTAATACATAGTTCGTGCAGGGCCTAAATTAAATGAAAGGATGGTTTGGTTTTCGGTCAGTAGTTGTGTCTCCATCTTTTGGGCTGTTTCTAAGGTTATTCTGAAATAAAATGGTTTTATTTTATTTTATTTTCTTTTTCCTTCTAAGTCTACATTTATGTATTTTTTTGTCATCTGTTGTCTTAATTGTTACTTTTTTATGTATTGTTCCTGAACTTTAACTTTAGAAAATCGAGGGGTTATTTTGTTCGTTCGACATTCTTTCCTATAAGCTATATCGTTAATATCTAATGTTTCTGGATCTTCCCTAGTTTTGTTTAGTTTATCTATGTTAGTATTTTTAATGTGTTCTAATTTGTCTTTAATAGCTGGCTATAGTATAAGTTGGTATTCATTTAGTTTCTTAAGGTAATCACGTTCATTGTTGATAGTTATTTCTTTATTAAATTGATATGTTCTTCCGTAAAATATTTCATAAGGGATAAGTTTGGTTGCTGAATGTATAGCGTTGTTATACGTAATTAATGTTTCGTTGAGAATATCTTCGTGATCTAATTCTAGTTTATTTTCTTTACATTTTGTTAAAATTATTCTATAAATTTCGGTCAGGGTCGAGTGTAAGCGTTCGACAGGGGAATTACTAGATGTCTGTTGGAAAGAAGTTATATGTAAATCTATATTATACTGTCTACAAAAGGCTTTAAATAGATTACTTGTAAATTCTGCGCCTTGATCGCAAATTATTTCTGTTGGAATGCCGTGCAGGCTAATATAGTGTTTGAAGGACTTTAGGATTGAAATACTGTTTCGTGCAGGCATTGTGTATGCAGAGGAGAATTTCGAGAATTTGTCGATTATTATTAGGATGAGCTTATGGTTGATAGTATAAATGTCCATGTGGAGTGTATCTAATGGTTTGGAAGGGGTTTTTGGTTTTTCGAGTTGTATTTTTGGAGGGTTCCTATCGTATTTAAGTGTTTGACATTTGTCGCAGTTGTTTATGGTATTTGTTATTTTTGTCTTCCCATATATGGAAGTAAAAGTTCCTTTTAAGGTGTAGCAGAGTTTCGTTAATTCCTCTGTGGTTATTCCTTTCATGGGAATCGTTTATAAGTTTGTCCTGTTCGTCATTTGAAGTTACGTCGGTTAGTATTTCTGTACACCTTAAAAGTTTAAAAAGTTTATTGTGGGCAAAATATTTGGAGTAAACAGATTGTATTATTCGAAAGGTGTCGTCGTCTGTAAATATTACAGATAACCTGTTAGGAGGTAGGAATTTTTTAAAGATATCTATAATTGTGGCTTCTGTGAATTCTGTCATTTGTATAAGACGTCTTTGTTTGTTTCTAAAATGGATTTCTAATTTCGTTCAAAGGTCTTTCAGGAATTGGAATTCCGTCGTTGAGATTTTCATCTGCTGAGTGTACTGTAGTTTAATGTACCTTTCTTATAAACAATAGTGTAGACGTATTCTGCTAGTTTAAGTCGCCATCGTACAAGTTTAGAGTTTGGTTCTTTTAAATTCATTAGTCAAGTTAAGGGCTTGTGATCCGTGATAATTTGGAATTTGTGTCCGAAAAGGCACGGACGAAAATATTTTGTGGCCCATATGATGGCCAATAGTTCCTTTTCGATGGTTGAGTAGTTAGTTTCTGTTTTGGTCAGGGTTCGGCTAGCGTAGCAAATTGGTCGGTCTGATCCTATGTGACGTTGAGAAAGTATGGCGCCTATGGCGAAATTGCTACCATCTGTGGTCAGTATGAAGGGTTTCGTGAAGTCTCGGTATTGTAGGATAGGGTCATTCGTTAGTAAATTTTTACAGATTTCGAATGTTTTGATATACTGTTTGGTACGTTGGATTGATGCGTCTTTCTTAACGCACTGTGTCATTGGTTTTACTAGGCGGGCAAAGTCTTTAATGAATATCCTGTAGTAGCCTAGCAGTCCCAAAAATGATTTAATTTCTTTGGGCGTTCGGGGTATAGGAAATTCCTTAATTGCTTTGATCTTATCCGGGTTAGGTTTTACGCCTTCTGTCGAGATAATGTGGCCAAGAAAAGTTGTTTCTTCCCGAAGAAATTCTGACTTGTCTATTTGAATCTTAAAATTGAACTCACGAAGTCTTTCAAATACTTTTGTAAGATTTTCGATATGTTCTTGTAAAGAGGTTGACTAGATGATGATATCGTCAAGATAAACAAGACAGTTTTTTTTAGATTTTTGGGGATGTTGTCCATCACTCGTTGAAATGTTGATGGGGCGTTTTTGATCTAATGTGGTGAAATATTGGCATTTGCCAAGTTTGTCAATGATGTCGTTTATGTTAGGCAGGGGGTAGCGGTCCGATATTGTTTTTTCGTTAAGCTTCCTGTAGTCGATTACAAGACGCCATTTTTGTTTTCCGCTCGCGTCTTTCTTCTTGGGGACAATCCAGACAGGAGAGCTCCAAGGCGAATAGCTTGGACGAATGATGCCCTGTTCTAACATATCGTCTATTTGCTTTTTTACTTCGTCTTTATGGACATGGGGATATCTATAGGATTTTGTGTGAAGTGGTACGTCGTCAGTGGTAATGATTCTATGTTTTACTTGATTGGAAAAGCTGAAGGTTTGTCCCCCTTTGAAAAATATGTCGTCATATTTTCTGCAGAGTTTTGTTAGAGACTTCTTCTCCTCTATGTTAAGTGAGATAAGCGAATTAAGTTCGTTATGCCATTTTTGTTTAGGGTATCGTGTTCTATGGTAATATTCTTAATTTCGGAGAATTCAAGGGTATTGTTTGGGCTGTTATATTGGAAGTTAAAATTGTTTACTTCGATGAAGTCGGGTGAATTATAAAGCTGTGCTTCAAGGGGTTGTTCTATAAGGAATGTTTTGGGGTGGTTACTTTTGTTTGTTATTTCTACTAAGCTAAACCAGTTGTGGGCTTTGTAAATTCCTTCGGGAATATATAGATCTGTTCCAATTTTAGTTGTTCTGAGAAAGATGTCTCCGTCATGAATATCAACGGGGGCTTTTATAATTTGTTTTGAATTTGGAGGAATAGTGATTTTACCTGAAGTAAAATTGGGTTTAAATTTTAATGGAATCATGGAGTTATTTGTAATGAGTGTGTTGTTTGTAAGGTAAATTTTTGCTCTTAATCTTGTGAGTTAGTCTAGTCCAAGTAGTCCGTCAAAGTTGTTTTGGAATTTGAACAGAAAGAAGTCTAGGTTTCCAGCTTCACAGAATTCATAGAAAATGGGTAGGGTGATTTGTTTATTTAATTCGTTTTTATTTAGGATTGAAGTGATGGTTATTGGCTTGCAGGTGATATGGTCAATTTTGTGGGTAAACTCGGGATTTATGAATGAGGAGGAAGCTCCTGTGTCTGTTAGAAATTTTAGGTTTCTTCCGAAAGGTGATGAAATTTCGATGTATGGAAGGGTGAACCCGTGTTTGTTTATATCTAGATATCCGGTTTGTTCTCCAAGGCAGGTTGGGGAAAATTTTGGTTATCTAGCTCAGCGAATGTGTCTAATAGGTTTTGGTCTAGTTCGTCAAGGTTCTGGTAGTCGGGGTCTAGTTCTTGGAAGTTGTTGTGATCCACATTAGGTCCATTCTCATTGTAGTATTGGTCTAGGCTCTGTTGGTACGTTCCATGGTCTGGATGTTGTTCATTGGTGGTTAGGTTGTGCATTTCCTCGAAAGTGTTTTTAGGTTGTCCATATGTGCGAGTTTGATTGGATCTGTTGGTTCCTATGGTGAGCCGCGATCTTGTGGAGTTCCAGTCAATTGGTTCTGTTGGAAGGGGTCTGGGCGAGTTTTGTGTGGGGTGTGTGTTATTTTGATAGGGGTTCCTAAACATGTTTTGGTTTTGAGAGTATGGGGTAAATTGTTGGTTTTGGAATCTGTTCTGTATCGGGTTAGAATTTTGAAAACGTGAAATGGATCGTTGGTTTTGATATCGATTTTGTACTTGATTCGTTGGTGGAATTTGGGGAGTAAAGTTTTGTGGTCTCTTGAATGGTATTTGGGAGTAGGGTATCGGTTGTGAGTAAGATCTAGGTTGTTGTTGGTATCTTACTACATTTTGTCTTGGGGAAGTGATAAAGATTTGTGGCTTTATTGTAGAATATATTTTGCTCTTTGATACAGTATGCCAAAGCTGTGGGGAGAGAATCTGATCTCATAGCTCTGATACTGGAACCGATGGGTTCTTTCAAGACGGTCAGAAATACGTTGAGACACATTTCTGCATAAAGGCTCTGTTTTGCCTAGATAACATTCCTATCTTGTTCGTGGATAAATATGTTATTAAGAATGGTTGCTTGAATTTCAACTATGTTACTGTAAAACTCTTCTATTGTTTTGTGGTTTTGCCGTAGGCTATGAAGATCCCGGATTAAAGTTGTTTCAGTTCTTTTGTCTGAATAGAGTCAACGCCGGAAACTTCGTAACTGTTCCAATAATATACAAAACACACTTTTCACGTTTTTATTTTGTTACCGCTCCCCGTTTATTTAATGCACTACCAGATAACCTTAGGTGTGAGAGAGTGAGAACTGTATTCTTGAAGGATATTAAAAATGGCTTTTCACTTTTAACCATTCTGAAATTGATTCTTTTTTTATTCCAATGATATAATTTGTATTATATGTATATTATATTCTTTCTTTTATTTTTAACCATATTCGTTATTCCAAATTTGCTTTCCCCATCAATAGCTTTTTCTTAATTTTATTTTTTATTTTTTTCTAATATATAGGTACTTTCGCCACTTGTCATTTGACAACAGATCGTACTAAGCTATTTCTGGCAAAAAAATTTTATTTATTTTTATTTTGAATTTGTTACTTTAAGTTAAGGTTTTTTGTAAGAAATAAAGAATTTAAAAAAAAAAAAAAAAAAAAAAAAAAAAAATAATGTAAAATTAAGTTGTTTTTAATGTCGTCCCATTGTAATGGGGTCCCGTACATATTCAAAACTTCATTTTCTTTACATTTTCATTTTAGTTGAATATGGGGTGCCGTCGCACAGTGGGGCAGAAAAGATGCTTTTGTGATATTAATTGTTATTTAGTATCTAAAATGCAATTTTAGAATACAAATATGTTGTTAAATGTTGTTTAATGCTATAGTTGATAAAATAAAACAACGTATGTACATTTATGTTATGCTTTAACTTACTATGCAAAGAAGAGAACACTTATGACAGAAAATTGAATGTTTGATTTTCATATTATTTTGTTCAATTTACTTATTTTAATCAGAATCTTAAGATATCACTTCTTCAAACATTTCAGTGGCATTCGGATGAAAATATTTCTTATTTGCATTTTGAATTCTCAAACAAGAAATTAGGGGTCAGATGAATTTAATATTCTATTACAAATGTCCGTTAAATTGTATTTTCTGCAAGTTTTCCGACTGTATTATTCTCTATATATTTTGAAATCCTTACTTCGACATTCTAAAGCTTCGGCGTTTAATTGTCCGATAGATAAAGGACGACTGGAAGCAATTTCATGGCCATGTAGCAGTATTTTGTGGAAAGTAGTGCTCACGTAATGCCATGGATATAATGCAGAAAAAAAAAACAGCACGCAGTACAGTATCCACACAATAACTTTTGAATTTATCTTTGTTTATGTTAAAACCACTCGAAATGCATTGCCGATAACGTAAAATCTTTCGAAGAAGTCATTATCAATCCTAGTTATGGATGCAGACAAACAACTATTTTCAGAGAATGGTCTCGCAACATTACCTGTTTGGTGTTACCATAGCCAGGTTTAGGGTTTTCCATAATTAATCCGGCCGAATCTTTAAAATCTTTTTGTATCCTTAGCTTATTTTCAAGAACTGTACTTGATCTGCTCACTGCCCGCATCAAAATAACAGACTGATAATATAATTTTTTTTAAATTAAATGGATCCATTGAGCCATTTTGATTCATGCGTCAGAAAAATATTTTTTGTTCGATCCGAACGATTCTATTTAATTTTAAACTGATGTTTAAAATTTTTTAAAGCAAATTTCAGCTCGTTTAGATGACTTTTACTACAAAACGTTTTTTAATTAGGAATGACTCGACTTCAGAAAATTTTGTGTCCATAGTTTTGGATTTACTGGTTAGGTATAAATCCACCAATTTTCTCCGCGTACATACGATTTGTTGGTCAACGGTTCCTAAAAACATATGTATATGTATTGTAAGCATATCATTAAAATATGATGCAAACATAATTAATAATCTGCTAGCAGATTTTGCCATTTGACTCAAAAATTAAAATATCGTTATCATGACTTCTAAGTTAGAAAATTAAGAAAAAAATATTTTAGGCAAGAGTTTAGCAGATTCAGTTTTACAGTTATATTAAGTTGATATTCTAAATATATAATTCTATCACAGCCTTGCTAAACTCTTGCCTAAACAAGATATATTTAATAATATATGGCACAAAAAAGAAAGAAAACACTGACAAGTTGATACATTAATTTTACCGTTATAATAGCGTAAATGATTGTTCCTAAACTCAAAATAACAAGTACTAACCTTTGTCCACACAAGACATATTACAAGAAAACAGCTAATAATGTTTTTCATAAATCCACAAATTAATTCCTTTCACTATAAATTTCCTTAAATTCTCACACGGCAAAAACTGAAGTCGTTCAGCCAACTTTGAGAGCTTGTATAAACTATTGCAACATGCCTGAAACAAAAATTAACAGTGGTATCATAACAGAAATACCATACAGCTCATGAAAAGTCATTCAAATTTACAGTCGCACTTAAACTGAGAATGAGCTTTGTATCATGGCTTTACATAAAGCTGCCCCACTGTGCGTCGGCATTAGAAATTAGCGTTAAAATTTCTTCGACGTTGTTAATAAATTCGTGGAGTAACCTCGGGTTACCATCGAATCGAGGTAGGTCTTTGATCACGTCAGGAATTCTGAGCGAGTTAAATAAATCGGTGATAGGAGCTTTATTTGCCATTAAGTTTATCACGTTTGGGTTAGCATGGGCGATTGAACTAGTACCTGAATTTTCCATTATTTTAGAATAAAGTGTAGGTGAGCTAATGCTGAATTCTCTTGATAACGCAAGACCTTCTTCTAATTTTTCTGGTAGGGAACTAAGACTTGACGTTCGTTTGTGTTTTTTTATAAGGAAAGAAGGATCTTATTTTTTTATGCATGGATAGTATAGTGTAGAGGGAATTTGCAATAAATTAACTTACATGTATTCCAGAAATATGAACATCATAATGCGTTGAAACAGTTGGTTGATGATGATGATGGGTTTCCAAGGTGGTGTTGTAGTCTGATGTTACACTGTTTTTTTTTTTTTTTGTATTAGTCTGACGTTACACTGTTCTTTTTTTTTTTTTTATTTATTTTTATTTTCTTTAGTTCACGAACACTTCTATTATTTATATATTTTTGTTTATTAGGTACTAATGTTTCACTATTTACTATAAAACTACGCCTACAGTGGCGAGCAAAAATGAGTACATGTTGCAGAAGTTAAAGATAAATGTATTAATATTTTATTATTTTGCTAAGAACATTAAAAAAACACTTTCAATTCAATAAGAACAATATACTTCACTGTTTAAAATAAAGAAAACAAAACACTCTTTCTCAAAAGTAAACAAAAAAATAAAAAAAATGGAATAGGTAATGTATTCAATTTTGCACGTTCTTTTCTTATGACACCTTTCCCTCGATTTCAGTACTTGGTCCATAGTCCTTTGTTTTTGATGACACTTTGCATTCGAGTTGGCATGCTTTCCACTAATTTTTCGATACATTCATGGGGAATTTTCGCCCATTCCGCTTGTATCCTTACCCACAGCTCGTTAATATTTTTTGGAGGATTATCATGTTGGGCCAGCCTTCTCTTAACTATAGCCCACAAATTCTCAATCGGATTTAAATCCGGGCTCTGTGTTGGCCACTTTTGCGTTTGAAATAATTGCTCTCCAAGCCAGTTTTGCACGATTTTCGCTGTGTGTTTTGGGTCACCGTCTTGTTGAAAAATAATTTCTTCAATAGGATAGGCGCACTCCTCAACAAATTCTGGTAGATTGGCCTGTAGAATATCAAGGTATTGTTCCTTTTTCATAATTCCTTAAATTTTCACTAAAGGACCGATATTCCACCACGTGAAACAACCCGACACCATCAAACTTCCTCCTCCGTGCTTCATGGTTTCTTTAACCTGATATTTTTGTAGGCTTTCATTTGGTCGATGCCAGTAATATTCTTTACCATCTGATTGGAATCGATTGACTTTCGTCTCATCTGACCAAATTACTCGTTTCCAATCATCGGCAGTCCAATTTTTATGCTCTTTGCAGAACTTTAGGCGTGCCTTAACATTTTTTTCGGACAAGGCCGGTTTCTTTTGTTTTACTGCTGCCACCAAACCTATCCTGCGCAATGCTCTTCTAGCGGTCCACTCGCTGACATTCTTATTGAGGTGTTTTGCAGCGGCCTTAGGTGTTTTGGAGTCTTTGTTTTTCAATAAGCGCTCCATTAAACGCGCGTCGCCGTCTGACAAAAGTTTTGGTCGACCTGGAGGATTATTAGCGGATGACACATTTCTTCTCTTTTTTACTAAAAGAACAGTGCGTTGGCAACCGTTTACTCTTTCTGCAATCACTCTAGAAGATTTTCCCTGTTCAAGTAAGGAAACGATGTTGTTTTCCACTTCAATAGAGATTTTTTTCATTTTGTCTGTAATAACACAATGAACACCTTTTTTAGTAAAAATATCTAGTTTAAAGCCTTAAATAACTTACCGTCCACTTGAATCGGGTATAACTTAAAGAATGAAGTCAAGTAAACAGTTTCACATAAACCGAAACAAAAGAAAACGGTACTTCTGAGCGAACGAAACGAAACGTGCAAAATTGAGTACATGCAGGAACCACAGTTTATTCTTTATTATTATTAGTTTAGTAAGGAATATTTTGGTTTTCTTTTTCTCAAACAGTGAAGTATGGTACTGCATCGTGAAAAAAATACCTTTTTTTTTAAATACTTTTAAGGATATAATAGGGAATAAGAGCCATTTACCAAAATTTCAAAAACATGTATTCATTTTTGCTCGCCACTGTATATCGTTACTTTTGTTAACTTTTTTTTTCTTTATTATTTTTTTTGTTACTATATATTATCGTTCACGGATTTTTAATTTTTCTGTTACTTTTTGCTTTTTTCTTATCACTAATTGAATAATAAAGCTACTCATTCGGTTGTTTTTCTTTCAATGATTAGGGATTATCCCTCGGTCAATTTTGCGTCACTTATATCCATTATACCGTTGATATTGCTAAACCTATCAATAATCCTTTGATGGTTTGTCACGACACAAACATTTTTCTATAACTTTTTCCGATGTTCGGTAAACCGCCGTACACTTTTTTGTTAATAGAGAATTTTGACCGTCACTGAACCGTAGACTGCGCCAATTACGTCGTGGAGAGCGTGGTTTGTTAAAAAAACAATTCCGTACAAGATAAGAGCAACTTTATTACTGACTAGTTGAACCCATGCTCGCCTTGCTTCGCATTCTAAGGGTTTTCTTATGCATACAAATATGCAATTTCAGTGGGAGCGTAGAAACATCAAAGTATTTGTCTAAGTCCACAAAATTGTTTAGTAAATTTTGTTGATTAACAGCGTTTTATCAAAAACGTTTCAATGTGTAACTTTCAGCCCCTAACTACAGATTTCATAGTTCTCAAAAACCGCACCGCCCCGTAGCCCGTCAACACTTCCGCCTCTACCAGATGTCATTGCAAAATTGTTACTCTAGGTCGGGTGCCATTACATTATTTAGGCGGGCTCAAGTTTCTTAGAACAATAGTAGGTACACTCACGTTTAGTTAAAATTTATGTGATGGCAGCGAAAGCGAGAGTTTAAAAATTCGACCAGATATCTGGTTGTTACTTCTTGGTCCACAACCCGGGTGATTGAAATACATTCTGCACTTTGACCATCAGCAGGTGAAAATATCTCGCTGTTAATTGCTGGAGCTTAATCATTCCGAGGCAACAAAATAGCTCGCTCACAAAGCAAAGAATTCTTACGATTTTTTAGTTGTGATATATCACTTTAAACCACCAATTTTAAATAACAAATCAGAGAAATGTTCTGCGTTCGGATGTGCCTCGTGGCACTACTGATAACGTTTGCCTAAAGTCTCGGCAAAATAACACTGTAAACCAAACATCCCAGATGACTTCCACATAGCAAATACATATGTGCACATATGTGGGCGCGAAGGGTAAAATGAAAACTGCTTTATACTTGTATGTACGTACTATGTGTTACTTTTATTCACAAATTAAAATTACAAAGAAGTTATTACATGTGCACTGCACCGTGCGCGCCACACTCCTGACTGCTGACTATATTGTATTTCGCCGAGTTAAAACCTGATGGGCAAGTTAGCGAATGGAACGAAACGGAATTAGGGAGAGGCGAAACTACACCACTACATCACCCCCCTTCCAGTGAACACACGTTTGAATAAGATATTTCTGCAGGCTTTAGCCTATCTATTGACACGGACTGAGTTTTTCCATTAATTTCGACCACAAAATGTTTTCTTAATCGACGAATTACTTTGTGCGGTCCCGAATATGGAGGTTCCAGACTCTTCCGAATCCGATCGATGCGTACAAAAACAAAATCAGAGGTGTGCAATTTTGGTGGTATGTTGATAGTTGCGCGATTTACTTGCCTAGGACTAATTGGCTTAATTCTGCTCATTGCTTCTTTGAATTTTTCGACTAAACTGTATTGCAAATTTAAATTTGAAGTGGGTACAAATATTTCTCCTGGTAGCTTTAGCGTCTCACCATATACCAGATCTGCCGGACTACATTTAAGATCTTCTTTGACAGAAGCGCGGATACCTAAAAGGACAAACGGCAGTTGGATTGACCAATCCTGTGTATCATCCCTAGCCATTAGTGCTGACTTCATATGTCTATGGAAGCGCTCAACCATACCGTTGGCTTGAGGATGATAGGCCGTTGTTTTAATGTGTCGTACACCCAATAAGTTTGTCAAGCTCGAAAACAGTTTCGCTTCAAATTGAGGTCCACGGTCGGAGGTGATTTCTATTGGTATGCCGAAGCGGCACACATACTGTGTTACTAATGTTTTAGCTACTGTTTCCGCCGTAATATCCTTTATGGGATAAGCCTCCGGCCAACGCGTAAACCTATCAATGACCGTCAAAATATATGAATAGCCATCGGATGGTGGAAGTGGCCCCACAAGGTCAATGTGAATATGTTGGAATCTTCCTTTCGGAGGGTCAAATGTACCTATTTCGGATTTTGTATGCTTCTGTATCTTTGACTTTTGGCATGCAACACAAGTCCTAGACCATTCGTTGCAGTCTTTGTTGATCTTCGGCCAAAAATATCGTCCTGTTACAATTTTTCTGGTGGCTTTAATGCCAGGGTGACTGAGATTGTGCAACTGATTAAACACAATTTTTCTTAACGCAGAAGGTACAAATGGTCTGTTTTTACCTGTGCTGGTTTCGCAAAGTATTTGTTGTTGTGAAACGGGATCTGTAAAGTATTCTAATCGGAACTTCGAGCTACTAGTCTTACAATCTAAAAGTTTCTTTAGCTCTGAATCGTTGTTTTGTAATCTAGTTAGATTAGTTATATTTAGAGACAAATCTTGTTGTTTAGCTTCCAACGACTCTAAACGCGATAAAGCGTCGGCTACAACATTCGATTTCCCTGAAATATGTCTAATATCTGATGAAAATTGAGATATGAAATCTAAATGTCGACTTTGGCGAGGACTACGTTCAGTTTTCGAATTGATTGCGAAGATGAGCGGCTTATGGTCGGTAAATATAGTGAAGTGTCTACCCTCTACCATATACCGAAAGTGTTTAATAGCAAGATATATTGCCAGAAGCTCGCGATCGAAGGCTGAGTATTTTGTTTCTGCGGTGGAGAGTTTCTTTGAAAAAAAACTTAAAGGTTGCCACCCTTTCTCACCAGACTGTTGCAATACTGCTCCGACTGCTTTGTCCGATGCATCTGTCGTAATGCTAAGCGTAGCGTCGGGTTTAGGGTGAGCCAACATGGTACATTGTACAAGGGCGGATTTGACTTTCTGAAACGCTATATCACATTCCTTAGGCCATGGAACTTCGCAAGTTTTTGACGATTTTTGCTTTTGTTGTTTCTGCAAGGCAGCCAGGTGGGAGTAAATGGGCGCTAATGACTCGGCTAACTTGGGTATAAATCGGTGGTAGTAGTTTATCATGCCAATTAGTTTTTGGATTTTCTGAACCGAATCTGGTGGTTCTAGTTTTGTTATGGCTTGTATTCTCTCCTCTGCTGGGGCAATCCCGTGCTCAGACACCTCATGTCCTAAAAATTGTAAGCGTCGAACTCCTAAAATGCATTTAGAAGGTTTGACCGTTAGGCCATACTCGCTTAAACGCTTAAACAATAATCGAAGGTGCTGTTTGTGTTGCTCAACTGTCTTACTAGCCACCAATACATCGTCTATATAAGTAAATGTGAAATCCAGATCTCTAGTGACCTCGTTCATGAAACGTTGGAAGGTTTGACAAGCATTTCGAAGACCGAAGGGCATTCTAGTGAACTCAAAGAGTCCGAATGGGGTCGTTAATGCTGTCTTGTGAATATCATCTTGCGCTACGGGAATTTGGTGAAATGCTCTGAAGAGGTCAATCTTCGAAAATATCTTACACCCATCTAGCTGCATAGAGAAAGATTGGATATGTGGCATAGGGTAACGATCTGGCGTCGTTATTGCGTTGAGACGACGGTAATCGCCGCATGGACGCCAGTCAGTTTCCCCGGTACTTTTCTTTTTAACCATTTGGAATGGTGATGAAGCAGGCGAAGATGATGGTCTGCAAACTCCTAATTGCACCATGTGTTCGAATTCGAGTTTTGCCGCATTATATTTCGAGGCATCGAGCCTTCGTGGTTTGGCGAATGGTAATTGACCCTTAGTTAGGATATGATGTTGCACGTTGTGCTTTAACTCAAAGTTAAAATCGGGTGTTTTTAAAAGAGCCGGAAACTCTCTTATAATGCATTCAATGAGGTAATGTACCAAAGAGGGTTGTGAAGTTCTTGCTAGAAGCGCATTAACAGACATGCTCGTTGTGGGATCAATGATTTTATTGTTTTTCATATCTATTGTTAAACCGAATTTGTTAAAAAAATCTGCCCCTAATATTGGTTTGGTAACAGAAGCAAGAGTAAACTGGTGTACGAAATCTCTTCTTAGGCCTAGGTTCAGTTTCAAAAGTTTTGTCCCATATGTTTCTATTGTAGAACCGTTTGCAGCAGACAAGGTAAAGGAAGATTGTTTATTAGTAGAACTTGAAACAGTATTAGGGATTACTGACAAATCAGCTCCAGTATCTACTAAAAATGTGAGGTTATTGTTTTTTTCGTGAATGAATAAGCGGCATGAAGACCTACCAATCTCACTTGCAGCCGCTTGTGTAGTGAGTGTATTTAGTTTTTTGGTTGCGTTGAAGACGGTGCTCTATGGGAAGAGCTGCTAGTATCGTATTGGCAAGGTGGCTGGCACCTTTCTGCATTTTTCCCGAATCTGTAATGGTAGTAACAGAATTTGCCATTTTTATTAAATGACCTGCCTCTTGAACGCGACCTAGCACGGTTAATAGTTCTACTTCTTCCCCGCTCGTTTCGAAAAGACAGCGTTTTGATCATGGATTTAAGTTCATTAATTTCCCCCTTTAACTTGTCTATGGTAGCTGCCGAATTCTGCGTGGAATTATCATGTGAGTTGCTACCGCTGATGGCACAAATGGATGGGTGTCTTGTCGAAGCTTCCCACATTTTGTCTGCCAATACAGCCAACTCTGAGTCGCCTTTTTCAGTTTGGGCAATCAAAGCAATACTAATAACCTGTGGCAATCTTTGAAGCCAAAGCTTCTTTATGAAATCAGCTCCTATGACGCTAGATGCCCCTGCCAAATGCTGCAAAAACCTAAGGAACTCTGATGGTTTGCGATCGCCTATTTCTTCGTGAGAAATGAGTTTTTGAATTCTTCGCTCTTCACTCATAGAGTGACGTTGAATAAGTGTCTCTTTTAATTTTTCGTAGGCGTTTACCTCGGGGGCTTTCTGTACGACATCGAAAACGGACTCGATAATGTCTTGTGGAAGAGCCGATAACACGTGTTGGTATCTTAAAATATCTTTCGTTATTCTTGAAACTGCAAAAAGTGCCTCTATTTGAATGAACCACGAAACTGGCGAATTTATCCAAAAGGGGGGTAGTTTAACTAAAACAACCGCTAGTTCACTGGAAGGAGGCGATGCGGTTTCCTGTTTGGGTTTATCATCGCTACCCGAACCCGAGGGGGTGGGAAACATATTTAATTAATAAAATATTGGAAACTAAAATCGCGAAATGTACGTAAACGAGTAGAATTTAAACCAATTGAGTCAGTGTGGTTCGCAGCGGCAAAATCAGTGAAAAGAAACAAAATTGAAATTCTAATTGCTTAATACTAAATCGGTATATGTCTAATGCACTTACTTACTAACAAATACAATGCTAATAATAATTTAGGAAATGGAAAATGGTATAAAGATTAAAATTCGAAAGGTATAAAAATTTATTTCAATATGTATTCTAAAGCACCATTACTACTACACTTTTACTTAATTCAAGAAGTTTACGAAAGTAGCACAATATTGATTAGTTTTCAGAAAGGAATAAAATATAATATGTATGTAAAAGCAAAAGTTGTTTGGATTAAATTCTTGACTTTAAAATTACTGTAATTACGATGGATGTTCAAAAAAATGTAACGGAGAAAATAATAGCTGAACTTCAACATTCGCAGTCATACGATGGAACTGTTGTTTCTGGAAGGCGTCGGGAACGGTACTTGTCATCGACGACGTCGACGAAAGAAAATGTACAGCACTTCGAAAGTTTTTGTTACCTTATTTCATGAAGTGCGTTTTGGCGTCCTTCTCCTTTATGTGTATAATGTGTATTGCGATTTAGATTATTTTAGTTGTACGTAGGTATTTAGGTGACTTTTTGAGTTTATTTAATTGTTTTTTTTTGTTGGTAGATGCAATTTTATACGTTTGTTTGAGAATATTGTTTTTTTTTTTTCGCACTATTCACTTCTCTTTTAATTCCGCGTGTATTATATTTTTCTTTTACACTTGTGTTTTACGTTTTGTTGAACATTAATTTATGTTTTACTGGTGTTAGCGTGTTCTGAATTAAAATTAAATACGGGGTCACCAATGTGGGCGCGAAGGGTAAAATGAAAACTGCTTTATACTTGTATGTACGTACTATGTGTTACTTTTATTCACAAATTAAAATTACAAAGAAGTTATTACATGTGCACTGCACCGTGCGCGCCACACTCCTGACTGCTGACTATATTGTATTTCGCCGAGTTAAAACCTGATGGGCAAGTTAGCGAATGGAACGAAACGGAATTAGGGAGAGGCGAAACTACACCACTACACATATATATGAACCAAAATTAACTCTTAAAACAACAGAAGTTCACTTTGGGTAGAATATTTGTTTTTGATTGTGTTTTTTTTATAGTTCATTAATAATATTTATAAACTGAAAATGCAATTCACTGCTCTAGAAAATTCTCTTTCTTTTGACACCTCATTTCTTAAGATTGGTTGAGTGTGAGAGCCGCAAATGGTGATAATGATTGTAGCTCATTGAAGTACAAAGCATATGATCATGTTAGAGCGCGCACATATACTCACACACACACTATTGCAACGATACCCACTGCTGCACGACTGCTGGCGGTGGTCTCCGCTGAAGGAAAATTATGGGCGATGTTTTGAATAATTATTTTGAACATTGGTCAGCTTCAGGATAACGCAGGAGGATGTTTTATATCTCAAATGAATCAGCGACAGATTTACTAATTTCACTTATTTTTTTGATTTTCAATCCGATAAGCCATTATTGAGTTAGGGCTGTATAATGATAATATTCCTCTCCGATATACAGTTATTTTGACTACTATGTAAGACCCAGTAGGCCGAGCAAAAAATTACATAGCTTGTGATCATCCCGGGTACTTTTTAAACTAAAAAAAGTTTCATCGAAATCTGTCCAGCGGTTTTCACGCCATTAGGTAACCAACAAAAAAACCTCTACAGTTTTATAATATTTATAGAAGATTTTATTTTTGGCTTTAATTTTACATGAAGGTTGATAATTGATTTTCTGCTTTAACAATATTCTGCTTAGTATGAGAACTGTTTAATTAACATTTTCTGTTTTTACAATACTCTGCTTAATTAACATTTTCTGCTTTTACAATATTCTGCTTAGTATGCGAATTAACATTTTCTATAATTGTGAAATAACTTATGGTGATTCTAGGAACTGTTGATTCTGCTGGTGCAATGACTTGGGTGCATTGACTTGGGTGTATTCGGTGCTGCTGACGATATCCGGTTAAGGTTGTCTGGTGTCCGTAACTCGCGTTACATGGTGAATCTTTAGTGACTGCTTTAGTGACTGATCGTATTCCGACTTCTCCTTTTACACACGACGATGCACCAATTTATAATCTTGCAGACGCGCGACTCGAATGTTCAATTCTTTTGTGTTTCTTTCATTCTCCCCTTTTCTTTCCTTTCTCGCGATGGAATTACTTTCCAAGTATGACGTTAAGGCGGGGAACTCCTGTGGTTCTCAAACTTTTTCGTGCTGTTAGAATCGAAAATATTTTAATGTTTTATGGGTCGGTAAAACATTTTATAATTTCTTCTTGTCTCTTTTGGAGGCGAGTGATTGAGATGGAATTCGTTTCCTACAACATCACCCCGGTTTTTCAAAGTTAAACAGTTTAATAGCTTTTTGGAGAGATATAAAATATGGCGAACCCTAACAATGTGGCGCCAAATTTGAATAATTGGATTTGTGTAGAGATTTCACGTAATAGAAACTATACATTATTTTTATAGAATTATTTTATTAATTTAGCTTCTTCTGTGCTCAAACATTCCGCCTCCTTTGAAAGGACTCTTCTTTCAAGCCGGTAGTAGAGCCAGCTTCTTTATTGGACGTTTGACTATGCCATTCGGGGTTTGGACCTGCACAACTCTGACCTTGCCATCACTTCCTGTGAAGACTTGAATGACTCGTCCCATGAGCCACCTCTGCGGTGGTACGTTGTCTTCGTGGACGAGCACCATTGCATTGATGTGAACATTGGTTTGTTCTGATGACCATTTTTTTCGTTGTTGCAGCTCACAGAAATAATCTTCTAACCATGTCCTCCAAAAATGAGATTTGACTGCATCTATACGCCTCCATCTTTGTAGGTAGCTTATGTTCGGCGAATCGTCTGGTGCTTCCGGAATTGGCTTTAAAGAACTGCCAATTAATAAGTGCGCTGGTGTTAGTGCTTCGTAGTTGTTCGGGTCAGATGAAAGCGGCGTGATTGGTCGAGAGTTCATGATACCCTCTATTTCGACGAGTTCCGCCAAAGTGCGGAGCCCTGGAGGGAATAAAATGAAAATTTACATCATTATTAGAGCAGTAATTTATGATAGTTTCTTTCGAGGACTTCTGAAAGAAAATTCTACTCAGTTCTAAGAGCTTTGTTTGTGCGCCGACGAAATTAGTCGCGTTATCCGAATAAATGTCTGAAGGGAGACCACGACGTTCTACAAGTCTCTTCAATGCTGCTATAAATGCTTCCGATGAGAGATCTGACACTGCCTCAATATGGACAGCCTTTGACGAAAAACACACAAAGATGGCTATGTATGCTTTGTATGGTCTTTTACCACGAATTTTCAGAGAAGTCATTACAGGACCACAAAAATCTACACCACAGCTTAAAAACGGACGAGATGGTATTAGCCTTTGAGGTGGTAGATTGCCCATGATTTGGTCAAGCAATTTCGGTCTGTATCTAACGCAGTGTATGAAATTCCTAACAATCTGACGTGCCACTTCTCTTGCGTTAACAATCCAAAACCTTTCGCGAATTAAAGACTTAAGAATCTTTAGCCTAGCTAAACATGTGACAAAACTGCAGTGTTTTGGTAGCAACAACGGATGCTTTTTCTCCTGCGGTAAATTTGCATGTTTTAACCGCCCCCCTACCTTTAATAACTCCAGCCCAGTTGAGTTGTCTATAAACGGATTGAGCCATTTTATTGACCCGTTCAAATGTTTGTCGGATTTGATTCTGGCTATTTCCTCAGAAAAAAATTCCAGTTGGATAATCCAAATGACTCGATTCAATGATGAATTAAGTTCCTCTGGCGAAAGTGGATTTTGCATTTCTATTTTGTGCTTCCATATCCGATTGGAAAACCTTAATACATACGCCATTATTCGAACAATTTTCAAATATGAACTGTGATGGCTAATTCTTTCCTGCAAATAGTTTCCTGACTTTTCTTGAAAAAGAATTAGCCAAAGTTTCCCCAAAGTGAAATTTCGCCGCCTAATCTCGCAGTCTTCCCTTTCCTCAGGATTTAATGAACGAAACGTGTGCCTTTCGAAAATCGAGTTCCTCTTTGGAGAAAAATATTCGGTTAATCTGTCAATTAGAATATTAAAAATATATCTCGATGCATCCTCTTCTCCGGGGTCTACTAATGCAAACGGTATACTCTATACACAACATCTTGAAGTTGGGACCCTCGCAAATGCAATAGTTTATTTTCTTTCTTCAAAGGATCTTTGATTTCTTCTGCCTGCAGATATATGTTGGTTTGAGGCTCACGGCCATTTTTCCTATTCTGACCGGATCAAAGTCGCTACGCTTTGCACAGAACTGATGTTACCCCCGTTCCACTCATTTCCCTTATATTTTGCGTAATTTAAGCTATGTTAAAGCTTGCACAATTTAACGCGCCTCGTGTAGTGTTATTGTATTTTCTGCAATTGAATGCTCAACAATTAAATGTTCATATCTTTACCCAACTACAATTGAATGTAATGCATCTTCTTCTTTCTTTTTTCTTTTTTTTTTGCAATTTAGTGCTCAACAATTTAATGTTTTCTCCACCTTCAGCAATTCAATGTAAATCCATCAATATTTCAAATCGACTGTCAATAGCTTTATTAATATGTACGTAACATATTTGATTGCCTTATTACAATTAAATGTAATTCAGCCTCCCAATTTCATTGGGTCCCCAATTTAATGGAATCTGTAATTGTTATCAAGCCTCGATTTTATCAATACTACAAAAAAACAAAAAAAACTGAATTGAAACATATGCAGAAAAATATTTTCGCGCTTATTCTGTTTTACGCGTTTCGAGATTTGATAACATTCTCTTTTCTTTTCCATAAAAATAGCTAATAATAATAAGAATAACACATATGAAAACACTTCTTTTTACCTCGTCGCCAATGTGATAACCGGTGGATTAGTTGTAAATAAAACACTGATATCATTAAGGTACCGGAGATACAACAAAGTAACAATTAACTTTATTTACTGTAATTATTATAAGCAATCAAAACTATTCTAATTATAACAATCGGATTCCTAAGATGATTACAACTGCGCGGCTGGCCAATGACTGCCCCCAGCAGGTCCAGTGTGTGTCTGCTGATATTAGGAGAGCTTTTACATAGAAGAGCAGTATGTTGTATGTTCATTAATTGGCAGATCACCACACTGGACACTGGGACAAATAATATTTTTGAGTGCACATGGTACATACCTTATTAAATTTGACAGCATTTGGAACTAGTGTTGTGCTACTCATACATGAGGCACTACAAATGTCCCATACAACAAACTCAAATGTCCCAGCACCTCAAAAAAAATATTTGTACCACCTCAAATTTGTCACATCACGTCTGAAAAGACAGGACAAAAATTGAATGGCACTGATACAAGCATATACGTAAGCGCGATATTACACCTATACGTTATTCACCGCAGTTAAATGTGAGCTCTCTCTAAAAAAACGCGTTGGCAAAGCATACATACACGAACACGATACACAGCGCGAGTTATATGCTGCACCTTCATACATAGACACGTGCGTACATATGTACATACATACTGCACCAGCAGCAACACCAAAAACAATTGAAGCTGGTGTTGACAAAACCAAATGCAGATGTCTTGCACTTGGCTAGTGCTCTGTTTAGCTGTTTCTTTCTGTTGTTTGTGATTTATGTTACAACTGTTAATTCTATTAATCCCACAACTCGCTGATGAAAACTTACCTAATCTCTTCGGAAAACTTTGCGATACCATCGGCGTAACACCACCAGCGCTAAAGAATGTCTTTCGCACCAAGCATCGAAACAGCAAAGACGAGCCACCTGTCATTCTCCAGTTTAACAGAGTGGGAGAGAGAAACTCCTTGCTGAAAGCCCTCGCTATCTACCGCAAAAAATCAAAGCGCCCGATTTTGTTGAGTGACTTTGGGTTTGACTCAAACAGCAATGTGTTCGTGAATGAGAGTTTGACCACACGTAATCGAACTATTCATCAACATGCAGTACGTATGAAAAAAAACGGGCAGTTATCTTCTGTACACACACATCTTGGGTCAGTGTTAGTCAAATTCAACAAAGACGGGGAAACTGTAGCCGTTGAAGACCTTGACAGTTTAAATGCCGCAGCCGAGAGATTTCAGCTGAGAGAACAAGTAAACACCACTTAATAAACGTAATCGATATGCATATATTTTACAATAATTACTGTAACCTCTCTTTTGCTTATTATTTTAAATTTTCTCTTTTGTATTTATCGATGGCCAAAGTTTTGTTTGTTTTTGTTTGGGTTTTTGTTTGTGCTTTTGTCTCTCTACAATCTCCTTTTTTTCAAATTTTCATCAGTGGATTCAGGTGTTTATCGTAGTGGGTTCGGTTCTAGCGAGAGTGATATGGATGGAAATGTATATCGGATGATTCGGATTTTGCATTCCCAAAAAAGAGGCCTACATGTTTGCCACATAAATGCACAAAGTTTGATGCCAAAGCTGGATGAATTTCGTCTGTTGTTTGTTGACTCTGGGGTTGACGTCATTTGTGTATCCGAGACGTGGTTCAATTCTGATATCAGTGATAGCGCTTACAAGGTTGATGGCTATAAGCTTTTTCGTGGTGATCGGATTGGTCGGGTGGGTGGGAGAGTGGCTGCTTATGTCCGCGACGGACTAGTGTGTACAATTGCTTGCAAGTCAAACTACAGTAGTACTTCCGAATATCTATTCCTTAATATTAAATGTGGTATTGAGCATTTGTTACTTGGAGTAGTCTACAGGCCAAATAAGAACATAGATATGAGTCCAATTATTAGAACCCTAGAAGGAATATCATGTTCGACGCCTAATATTATTGTTTGCGGTGATCTAAACTGCAATCTACTTAATGTACGTTCCTCTGCCCAACTGGTTGAAAGTCTCAAGAGTATTGACCTAACGCCTGTTAATGTATCAACAGCAACTCACTTCTCAAGTGATTCTCCCACTCTCCTTGATGTGGTCTTTGTAGATAATTTTGATAAAGCCCTGTTGTACAGCCAACTTACAGCGGCTGGCTTCTCGAAGAATGATTTGATCTACCTGACCTATGATATGCAGATAGTTACAACCGAGACCGTATTTTCTTACCGAGACTTTAAAAATATTAATTACCTAAATCTGCGATCTGACGTTGTTCAGATACAATGGGAAGACATTTACCTTATGCCATCGGTTAATCAGCAGGTATCATTTCTAGGTGCTAGTTTGAAAACACTTTTCGATCAACACGTTCCGCTACGACCTAGGACAATTAAAAGTAACTCTCCTCCTTGGTTTAATAGAAGTATTTCAGAATTAATCCATAGACGTAACCTTGCATATATTCGCTGGAAACGTTATAAGCTTCACGTGCTATACGATATTTATCGTTCCACTCGTAAATTGGTTGTACTACGCATCCAAACTGCGAGGCGAGAATTTTATGAAAATTATTTGAATCCTAATATTCAACCTGGAAAAGATCTCTGGCAAAAGTTGCGTAAGCTAGGTAACAGTAAGCAAAAATTATCTGCACCGACTGACGTAGATTGCAATGTCCTCAACTCGCAGTTTGTATCAGTCGCCACCCCACTATTCCAAAATCATGACTGTCCTGGGTTGATGGCTCATTCAAGTATTGTGAATAGCACTGAAGGAAATTTCAACTTCGCACGTTTTACAGATGAAGACGTCGTTGCAGCTCTGTTATCTATCAAATCAAATGCAACGGGCTTAGACGGAATAAATCCTAGATTTCTGAAACTTCTTCTGCCCTTTATCCTAAAATATATAACGCACATTTTTAATTCCATTCTAACCACCTGTGAATATCCTCTCTTATGGAAAAAGGCAAAAATACTTCCGATACCCAAGTCGAGTAATAATCGAATTAATCAAGAATATAGACCAATTGCTATACTACCGTTTTTGTCGAAGGTTTTTGAGAAGACTATTCTAAAACAGATGCAAGCACACTTAACCAGCAAGAACTTCTTAAGTCTCGCCCAGTCGGGCTTTCGTGCGAAACGGAGTTGCAAAACCGCTCTATTACTGGTTGTGGACGATATTCGTAAAGCTATGGACGTAAACTGTCGTACATTTTTAACATTATTGGACTTCTCAAAAGCTTTCGACACGGTGGATCACACTATTCTTTGCAATAAGCTGCTGTACAATTTCGATTTCTCCCCTCTGGCAGTCAAACTCATGCACTCCTACCTTACAAACAGGGAACAATGTGTGGCAGTAGAAAATAAAACGTCTTCCTTTCTTGGATTAGCTGCAGGGGTACCACAGGGTTCCATGCTTGGGCCGTTATTGTTCTCGCTTTATGTAAATGAACTCCCTCAACTAGTAAAACATTGCAGTGTCCACATGTTTGCAGACGACGTCCAACTCTATCTTTCCTGTCCGTTAGATAGTACTAGTTATGCTATAGATAACATTAACGAAGACTTGGAAATTATTCAGCGGTGGGCACTAAAGCACAATTTGTCCCTTAATCCAGCGAAGTCAAAAGTTTTATGTATTTATAAACAGGAATCGGATACATCCAGCTTCCCGCCCATAAAATTGGGACAATCTTGTATAGAATATGTTCACACGGCAAGAAATTTGGGAATAATATTCAATGACACCCTATCTTGGGCCGATCATGCAACTGCCACAATCGGAAAGGTTTATAATGGTCTCCGTCTGTTATGGCTCAATCAAAGATATGTGCCCATTAAAACCAAGATGCTACTTGTCAAGACGCTACTCTTGCCTATATTGCTATACGGATGTGAAGTCTTTTGTAATGTTGACTACAATACTCGACGGAAACTAAATGTTATTTACAACAACCTGGCAAGGTACGTCTTCAACAAAGGATATTATGACCACATATCTAGCTACTCTATTCAGATAATGAAACTCAGTTTTGATAACCTCATTAAGTTCAGGTCACTAATCCTACTGCATGGAATTATGCAGACTCGACAGCCCGAGTATCTGTACAGCAGGCTAAATTTTGCCAGTTCACAAAGAACGGCTATACTGATTCAACCCAGATTTAATTGTTTACAATCTGAACGCACATTTTTCGTCCACGCCACTCGCCTATGGAACTCATTACCCACGACACTTAGGAGAGTCACAAGCGCAAACAATTTCAAAACCAATCTTTTTAAACACTTGGCCAGTGATACACAATAAACTTAATATTAGATTAACATTATGAGAATTAAGGTAATTTGTAAAATTTTCTTTATCAATTTTAAAAATAATCGTATATACACTTCTTAGCTCTTAATTTTGTAAAGTTCTTGTTACCACTTAAATTTTTTAACCACTTAAATTTTTTTTCTTAAGCCTTTCACTTATTATGAGATATTGTAATCTTACCGTGAAAATATTTTAAATAAAATAAATGAAATAAATGAAATGAAATTCTTAGTCTTGTGCAATTCGTAACGTGTCGTGAATAAAGTCCGTCTCTTGTAAATTATCGATTTGTATATTTGTTTATAATAAATCCATTTGTTAAATGTTAATAAAGAAACTTAGATGTATTGGAAATATGTTGTTTGTGTTTTCATTTATCTTCGCAAAACATATTAAATCATAGTTTGCATGAAGTTCTCACAAAACACAAATGATGGGATGGGCTTAAATAATTCAACTTATTTGAGAGTACAGTGAATGGTATATTTCACCATACCATATCTCCGTTCCGTACTCATTTGAGAGCAGTATAAGGCAATAGAAAATACATTGACCTGCCGTCCTCCCGACTTCCTCCTCATTTGAGGTGATCGTGATTCTTTACTCATTTGAGGGTAGAATAAAGCAACACATTGACATGACTTCCTCCTCATTTGGGGTGATCGTGTTTCTTTACTCATTTGAGGAGAATTAAAACCAACACCTCATTTGAGGTGGGACATTGTACCACCTCAAATTTTAAAATGAGTACCTCATACAAACTCATAACAAAATCGTGTCCTACCCAACACTATTTGGAACAATGTTTCCTTCCACCGCATGCAAGATTGAGTCTTGACGATTACCTCTTTGTGGTCTGGTTGTCTGTTGGCATTGAGCGAACGTTGCAATGCTGGCGTACTTAGCATACTGCTGCAACCAGACAGTAAAATGTTTTACGCTGGCGTATGACTGAATATCGTTTGAAAATTGCACCCAGTCGAGTCGTTTTGACATTGACAACTTCGACACTAACTCCTCCAGCAGCATTGGATTGGCTAAATGCTGTTGACTATTTGTCGATTCGAGCAGTGTGCACAAATTTTGAACCTTTGTTGCAAAGGGAACAACAAGATCTATTCTGTTGTCAGAAGTTGTCGGCATTAGCCTCACCTTTACCATCTGACTTCGGATGAGATGTTCCGGCCGACCAAAACGAAACTTTAAATGGTTTATTACGACGAGCACGTTGCTTGGATGAATAAGCATTGTCTGCACTGCCTCTCGGGCAAATCCCTTGAGGCTCTTTTGAAGTCGCAATATGTTCCCAAGTGCGTTATGTAGCATATTTAGAGCTGCGGAGTGTGAACTCCACTGCATTCACATGACCACTGCCATTAAATTGAAGGAAGCAAAGGTCAAAAAATATTTATACACATTTTTCCATTTTCTCTCATTGTGCCTCCTTTCTGACTATTTTTCTTTCGGCTGCTGAGGGCTAGGTGTGGGTTGAGAAGAAAACGGACTTTGGTTCATGTTGATCCAATGAGATCATACCTACGCTAGAGAGAAAGAAGACAACGTAACTCAGAGAGAGTATCATTATTTTGCGGTTTTTCTAAAAAGTTTACACTACTATCACAGCTGATTTCTCAGACTGTCCGACACAGACTCTTGCATCTTACTCAGATGTTACCAAAGAGGGATGACCACAAACAAAAAATAGGAGGATTTATGTATGCGTGCTGTATGATGAACGAAAGCAAGGCAAAATATATGTATCATATACTACAATTTATATACTTATGCACAAGTGGATCTTTTCTTATGCAGGTTTTCTTTGGGAGAGAGTAAGTAGCGTCGGATTTGAAGACGCGTGCCGATCCTGTTTGAACTCATTGTGGTGCTGCCCTTTTTAAATTAATGCTTGTTCATGGTTTGTTCGCACACATTTACGCAAAGCATGTGGTCGGAGGGTGTGACCAGGAAGGAAGCCACAATCACCCAATCTGTTGATTCTTTGGACACGGGACGCAATCTTCATCCGATTCGCTTTAAGGCTACCAATGGTCAGCTCCTTATGAAGTCAAAATTATCCCTTGTAATTGTTTTTAGCCTGATCACTTAACTCTATACAAACATAGCTAGTTACTTAGTATAATGTACAAAAAAAAACTTATGTTTAAAATCGTTAATTTTAATTCAACTGACTTAATGCGTCGAGGCAGGCAAATCAAAAGAAAGTTTTTTCTTCTTCTTTTTGGCGGAAACGACCGCGCCCTTCTTAAACGTCGAATGTGTCAATTTTCGAGAATAACCACACGCACGCCATCTAAACGCCAAAGTCAGCGCGATGTTGTGGTCTGATAACATGCCTTTAATGGTTGCCACTTTTTTTCAATTTTTATTTACTTCTTAGAGAACCTAGTAAATACTACAAGTTGAGTCTTAGTACTTATCTGAAGATGGGAGATGTGGTGTTGTCAGCGAACGAGATCCAAGTGACCGAGAGAAATCAAGATCAAATTGACCACGCATGATAACAATCACGCCCACGCATAAGCTTCGCACACGCAATGCAATTGTTGTTGTAAAGCTATGCGAGCTTACGTGCAAAAGAAAATGACAATAGTAGTAAATGAATTTACGTTAAGAGCAAAAATATTAAGCTTTGAGAATTATAGCTACAGAATGAAGAAATAGCAATAAGTAATAATATAACAATTATGTAAGTTTAAAATTGATGATTATAGAATGATGTTATATACGATGGTGATGATCAAAATGTCGATTCCTCTAGTCTCAAACAGCCCCAATACGAACATTTTCTATTTTTAAATTGTGTTACTTTTGTGTTGCTTTCCTTGTCAAACATATTATAATTAGTTTTTCTGCTCGAGCTGTTGTTATACTTCTTGTCCATATTGTAGTTATGTCTGCCTTTCTCTTTGTACCATTTTTTTCCTACGTAGTTTATATTTTGTTTTCGATTTCCTGCAGCTGCTTCTCTGTTGATTCTCGTGTTTTGGCATATTCCAACAGATCTCTCAATTCTTGTTCCTCCCATAATCCGTATCGTCATAGAACTGTTGACGTGCATGACAGAATTATTTGCGATTTTATTTCTTTGTCTTTATCCGCAAAATGACAATTTTCTGCAAGTTTTAATAATTTGGCGTAGAACTGATCCGTATTTTCGTCTCCTTCTTGCTTTGCCTGTCTAAACTTGAAAATTTCGAATTCTGGGTTATGCTTAGGTACAAAATGCCTCGTGAGTTTTTCTGCTGCAATTGTGTACGCATTGCTTGCACCACTATTTTCAGCACTTACATCTTGGGAAATGGGATCGGGAAGGGAAGAAAAAATATCAAACACTTGCTCACCTGCAAAGTGCAACAACAGTGCACGTTTCCTTTTCGTTTCCTTGATTTCAGCTGCTTCTGCGAAGATCTCGAACCTCAGCAACCACCTTTTCCAGCGTTCTCCAATGTTTGATACGTGATATCAAATTGTTGCATACTGCTTGCTGCTTGGTGGAATTCCATCTTTGTCGCCAATGTTATGTTTTGTGTTTCAAAATAATGTAAAACGTAGCCAACTATTATCATTAAAATACCAGAGATACTTTTAACATAGTTATGATATTTATTAAAATGAATAAAATAAACACAGTCTCTCGAATTCTTCTAATTCGGCAATTTCACTTTCTTCTTCCATCTCACAAATCTCCATGATGGAAGAAGTGCTCGCCATTGAAGCGCCTCCATCCTCCTTGTAGTCACGTTGCTCCGCCTCTAGTTCGTCCTCCAGTTCAGTTTCCGCTGTCTTTCTTCTCCTGAATCGAACTTCGCTACCGTCTATTACAACAATGGCTTTACTCAAAAGCTCATTACCCAAAACCGACGTAAAAGGTGACTGCTTCCTTTACATGTGGTTTGATTTCAAACATGATATTGTCTACTACAACCTTCGCTTCGATGTAGCCCTGAGTGAACACTTGATGGTTCACCAGCCAAGACAAAACAATCGACTCTGCTATAATATTTGCCCTTTTTAGTTGCATTAAAAAGTCTTGTCTGACAAGGCAGATATCACACCATGTGTCAATCAACGTTGTGGCTTCTACATCGTCTACCTTAACGCCTTTCATGAGATTCGTTGTCTTCAACCCGAACTTCACGTTTGAAGCCGGCTCTCTTTTTATCCTCTGCCGCGTCTCCTTAACGCCTACTGCCCGTTACACTCAAATGATCGATGACCAAAACCCTGACATCTGTAACACTTTACCTGCTTGGTGCATGCTTTCGCCATATGAGTAGACTCACCACAGTTGTAGCAGTGACGATCGCTGGTTTTCTCGCTGGGATAACCCCGTACTCCAGAATGTTTTTCCTGCTGCATCGAAGAAGATGACTTACCTTTAAACCTTTCGTATGTTCTCAGTTTCGATTTGAGGTCTTCAATTATTTTTTCCCCATATAAAATTAATTTGTTCACTTTATCGTCCCTGAGCGCATCGACAAAATATTCTACGATGGATTCCTTATCTACGGCTATTGGCTTTCCAATCTCAATGATCCTATAAAGAAACTCGCGCAATGTTTCACGTGGTTGCTTGCGCGCGTTCACAGACGGTTAACCCCAGCCGAACTAACACTGTTGCCAAATTCCCTATACAGCGCTAACTTCAACCAATACCAATATCGTATGTGTGTCTCACTCTGGATGAATGATTTTGCCACCGCCGACAACAAACGTTTCGCGTACAAAAAATTCTGCAGTGGATTCCACTGTACCATTTCGCTAACTTTTTCGAATTCGATGATCCACTTACGCACATTTTGGAATTCGTCGCCGGTAAATATTGTTAAGCTTTCCTCGATGTCCTTGAACGAAAACATCGTCCGTGGTTCATCACGATGTTCTGTTCTACGAGTGGATATCGTCGCTTGCGCCTTGTTGTCTTGCCCTCAACTATACTCTGCATTGTTTAAGTCGTCAGCTACACGACTACCATTTCCATTTCCCGCAACAATAACTGTTTTGACCGTGGAACTTGATACGCCTGCTTCTCCCTCAACATCGTTGGTGCGAGGTGAGTTCAAATAACTACGTAACCGATCTTGTAGTTCTTGTTTTTCCCCGAAGTAGATAACCCCACTGCCCTCAACCTCACAAGGAAATCATCCCTTAGATCTTAGAACACCGTCGAATTCCCCATCCATCTTCCCTTACAATAATTTCAAATAATATTTCGGATTAAAAAAAAAAAATTCAAAGAAACTTAATCGGAAAATAATATTCAAAATCTAATTTACAGATTTGCAAGTGAAAAATTTTAAAGTACATAACATGCATAACAACAATCAAAAAAAAAAAAACCTTATTTTTTTGTCTACTCGCTAAACCAGGGGCCGAATTACCGCATCCATTACCGAGTGAGTGAGTAGGACTCGTTATCGAATGATCGAGTACATGATACCTAAAATGATACTCGATAACGTGAGCGGTAATGCCAAATCGTCACATTTCGATAACGAGTTACTCGGATCCAGTAATTCGACCCCAGTGTTCGTACTCACGTATGTATGTATGTATTACAAAAAAAATGTTCTGCTACTTCTGCTTCTCCCGACTGCTCTCGGTTTTTTTTTCGTCTCCTCGTCTTTTACCGCTGCATACAGTACCCCGCTACTTCGATTCTGCTGCTGCTTTTGTCGTCGTCTGCTCGTCGTTGGTTGGTTTTTTTTTTATTTCACTTTATTTTTTTTTGTCTTTGTGTTGTTACTTTTATTTCGGTTGCAGCTGCGTTCTACTACCGCACTACCGCAATGTAACTCCCGTTCTTTTCTCTTTTAGTTATTTGTCGCGAATTTTATGTATGTTAGATTGTTTTTTTTTTTTTTTCGTTTAACAATATGCGTTTAACGTTTTATGTATCCCGGTTGAGCCCCAAAGATTTGTGGGAATAAAACGAGCACGATCAAATGATTAAATATTTATTAAAGTAAGAAAATAATTTAAACTAAAGTACGACACTGGCTTGTACACTCGATGACAACTCACTGAAGAAGATGCCGAAGAACTTTGGAGTACGTGTCGGTGTGCGTGAGCGCGAAGGAGAGTGCATTAGGGTTGTCGCGATCGTGTCATCGGACCAGCATATCCCACAATAATAATCTTATTTGTACTATCTCTTCATCTCTATTGTCGTCGGCATTCGTCTGCGAAGTTGGCTGCAATTTTCATTTCATCGTCTGAGCGCTTCTCACCCGACTAGTAGAGGGCGCTATATACTTATTGCTTACCAATGATAATAAAGATATCTGGAAACTGGGAATGCTATTCATGAAGGCGATAGCCACTCCCTGGTGGTGGTTATTCCTAAGAATGTTGAAGGAATCAATGCCAGACCTTGTTACGGTGGTTCAAACGGATTTCCTGAATGAATACTGTGCAAGTATCGCTAAGTTGGAGGATCCTGGGGAGCTCCAACCTTCGTGAGTGGTGAACTAAGGACGAAATGTTGAATTGTGTATTTTTTAAAAGCATTATTTATCGCAAGCGATTAACTGATTGGCCAGTTCTAGGTATGCCATCCTTTTTTGAATTACAGAATCAAAGTTACCGAAGTTAGCCCAAAAAGTCTCTATTTTACCAATAAGTACGTGAATTTCAACACCGAAGAGATCGTTTGATAAGTCTGTTGATTAGCTATTTTGCTACTCAGTATATTTGCGAATTAAAAAGAAGAACAATTGAATAAAACAAATTGATTTAACACGAGTACAAAATTGGTTTCTTTATTTGATGTGTATGATACAACCGACAGAGTTGGAATGGCTCCAGAAAAACGCCACTAAAAGTTCATTCCCCAAGTCCCATGTTACCGCTCTCTTGCATCGTATATGTGACCGTATATGTTTCATCAAAAGAATGCGTCCCACACATGGAGTGTACTAAGTAACCGATACCAGGCGATGGCTTTTAACGCGATATTTAAAGCGAAGCCACCAAGACCGCTTCCAAGAATGATGATTATGACTTTTACAGCTTGCATTTTGATATACTTGCATTGCGACAGCGTGCAAGTGTTTTTATAAGATGATAAACAAACGCAAAGAGTAATAAAAATAAAAAGGCGAATGCCAGCTATTGTAATTCAAACTCATGAAGTGAGCAAGAATTATTATCGTATGTGTCTGGAATGTGGAATTTGCACGATAAGCCATTAATGAAATTTAATTTGAGTGTTAATTGAAGAGAGCGATAACCGGGACGAGGAATCACATAATATTAGATTTTTTACATTACTTTGTGAAGATGGACTTAGAGTCCGCTTCCAAATCTTTAATCAAATTCTAAACAAAGTCCATGAATTGGGTCAGGGCACTTGCACTATCTTTTTGCTTAGAGGGGAGGGTCCGGTTGAAGCCCGGAGTGTTATCTGCATTGTTGTGAGGAAAGGGCTTGTTAAAGTGACTTGCAAAGGATACCCCTAGGTGTGACTAGGTTACCGTTAGAAATGATATTCGATAGTAACCTGGCATTACTCCTTTTCTCTTTTGCTTCCCTAAGAATATTCCTCCTTTTCATGTCATATTTTTTGTAAGCCTCCCATCCTTTAAAGGTGGCCGTTGACCTTACTCCCCTCTTCCCAAATAGCAGTGCATCTCCCTGGCACATGTCGATTGTTGCACTTCACGCATTTTTAACTGTTTGCTCAATTTTTGCCTAAGTGGCCGAATTGTGGAATGCCCCCTTATTGTCCCTTGGGTTTACCCATTGTATTTTTGTGTTAAACAAATAGCTTACCTTCAATAGTTCATCCGCGCTAGTACCCGGGAGAAGTCAGACTAAAAATAGGTTATATAGTATTTTTTCCTTTTTGGAAAGCAATGTTTTAAATCTGGTTACTTTGTCCACGTTATGAACGATGGATCTCAGGTCTTCCAGGATATCAGCCTCAGGAAAATCGAAAGTAAAACCCCTTAGATCAATGCTCGTGGTGCGGTCTTCCTTTATAATAAAGGAGTAAGCCTACACCTTCTCAGTGCCCCGAAGAATCTCCGTTAGCTTTCGATGGGCCTCACTATTATCTACGTATAATCTACTGGTGCTACCGCGATTAACTATTTTATATGAAAACTTAGCATCGATCCCTTTCAGATCGGAAATAAATTTGCGGATATTAATGTTTCTCATAATGATCGGAGGACAGTACTTACCGCTTGCTAGGTCCTGCCGGATGCATGCTGAGTCACTTTTTACACTTGAATAAAAAAATTTATGAGTCAATAAAATGAAGTATAATTACTGAATGATCGTACCTACTAATGCCTTCTTCTATATTGTGCATAATATAACAACAAAAATTATCTATACGAATAACACAACATTGAAATATGGAATCTCATTAACCCGTTTCGGCCCAAATGGCATACATTTTTTTACTGTTTTCAATCGTTTGCTTTTAAGTGATTCAATCGACCAAAGCTTTCTAAGAAACATATTCTATCCTAATTTTTTCTGCCGTTTCCGAATGTGGTTACCTAAGTGTATTAAATGCTGCTGCAGCAGTATATTTAAAAGCAAAAAAAAAATTCAAAAAGAAACGTGAATGGGCTAAGAAGTGGAAACTCAGAACGGCGACCAAAGGCTCTTTTCATTTGCTTAACCAGGAGCTACGTTTGGAAGATGTTAATTCATATAGGAGGTACTTGCGAATGAACGAAGACTGCTTTAATGATCTGCTGGACTCTATAAAATAAAGCCTCAGCATTTAAGGAAAGATACTCAAATGAGGTCAGCCATCAGTCCAACAGTAACACTAGCATGCGTCCTCCGATTTTTGTCTTCTGGAGAAGAGACGACGCTTTTCATTTGGAGAGACATTTGATGAAGCTATATCCATACAATTACTGAAGAGTACAAAAGGAACTTAAATTTTATAAGTGGCCAGGAATCATACACGCCTGATACGAATAATATTGATGATATTGACCAGATCCGAAAATCTCAGAAGATATTCCAATGATGGTAATATAAGATCCAATTTTGCAGATTTTTGTTTACCAGCGGGGGAAAGATTTCTCACAACTAATTGTTAAATAAATAATGAACATACATATTGTATGTATATATATATATATTTTAATTTAATAAAAAGGTGTAAAAATATAACATATATTTTTTTCTTATAACCGTCAAAATCACTTCCATATTGAAGTATGTCGATGATGATGTGCTAGGGGATATCTTAACTATTCTGACTTTGTTTTCCCATGGGAATAGTCATGGATGGCGACTTTAACTGTAACTTCAACCCTTCGTGCATACTAATTACAAGAAGCTTTTGTGCTGGTGATGATAGCATTACATTTTCCCCCCTAAACAATTTTTTCCTCTGCACTTCCTGGATTGTGTCCATTATTTTCCATTTTGTCTCGTGGAAAAGCTCATTGGGAAGATCAGACAGCTCCGTCTCTACCATCTTTCCCAAATTATATTGAGGTGTGCGCTTGAATGCTTCTTTTGTTTTCTTCATTGTAAGCATACTGTCAGCTATTTCCTCAGCTACCTTCAACGACCGTGATAACTGATGTTCCACGCCGATGCTCTTGCGTTTGCGGATAATAGGACTCTATGGAGTAGTCCGTTTATTTCCTATTGATTCACATATATCACTTTACCTGTGAATCACTTTCATAATCCTCAACATCTCGTTCTTCATCTGTTACATCCATTGAACTACTATTGCATGGGTGGAAAAAGGAGTGTTTTTTATTCAATGTTGAGAAAACTTACTTTTGGATGGAAGATATCTGTCCAAGAACTGCAGTTGCTTATAGCACCACAGCTTTGGAATGTAGACATCTGCTGCCCCAGCTCCACTTTTCCTTGATACTGGAATAGAATTGTTTTCTTTTATGTATTGGCTTCTTATCGTTTTGAGCTTAGCCTTAACTACCCGAATGTTTGCAGTTATTCCTGGCCACATTTCTTGAAGGTTATTTGCAATGGATGTTTAAGCATTATTTTTCTTTAACCTATTAAAAAAATCTGGTGTCTTTGAATTATAGAGCTCAGGACGTTGCTGGAAAAGATTTATCAGATCCTGGGTTTGTTCTTTGCTCCAGTTCATAGTAACTGAAAAGCAAATAAAAAACGTAGCAAAATAAACACAAAATTGCAATTATATCCAGAACAATTGTTTTTCCAAACAATTCTTTTTCCCCGCTCGAGTGACACCGGTTGACATTTCCCAACGCCAAAAGAAGTCCAAAAATTTAAAAAAATCTGAAAATCTGGATTCAAGTAACACGTCACCTCTCCGCTTCCTCCCCTGCCAACAGACGTCAAAAAAAGTCAAGTCAGTCAGTCCAATGTGAACATTGTCATTAATGAATCCATCTGTGCCATAGACTCGTTCACTGTCGAATAGCATTGCGGATTACCCAATGCTTAAGAATTCTATAGATAATTTGCGGTTATGCGAGCTGACTTTCTCGTAAGTTTTCTCGCATGTTCAGAGATGTCGCCTTGCGGACTGGATCGTTAAAGCAATTTTCCTATTCGTGCGCTCACTCCTCGTTTCTCCTGTTACAGAGATGGTAGTAAATCAAAAGCAAAGCCTAGGGTTGATTTACAGTACTTTCGTCGACAACAGGGGTATCAACAAAACATTTTTGGAGTTAAAAGTGTTGTATTTTTATCCAAACCTAGAAGTGATGTTACAAAAATGTATAAACAACGGTGATGTTTGCAATGTTGCTTAACGTGATCGGCAACCACTTCAAATACCAATGGAAACAACATACACGCCCATTACTTTTAATGCTACATGTGGTTTCCCGAACGTGATTGAATGTATCTAGCGACAATTGAAACATTTTCTAAATATGCGACAATCCACGGGTGGGAAAACAGAAATTGTATAACTATTTTGAGTGCAATAAAGCAACGAATCCAATTCCTTGGAAAGCCAAATTATATCCGATGGAGATATGCGCTTAGGCGTAGAACAATTTTTGAAAGAAAACAACATAATCTTCAGTAGGCATCACTTAAAACCGGCAATGCTGACAGTGAAAGATTACATGGTACTCTAATTGCGCACTGAAGTATGTTATTAGAAGTTTTTATGTGTCATCTCTTAATAAACTGCGCGGCGTGTTAGGCATGTGAACACAACTCCGTAACGCTTTTCATGGTGTCTTCCAACGGTGACCAAAAATTGGTAAAGAAAGTCAACCCCAACGTATGGAAAATGTTTTGTATAAGCCGACGAACGGTAGAGGTCCCATCCCTCACAGTTAAAGATGTTCAGTTCGAATCTTACATAGCTGGCAGTTACTGCGAATGGTTCTGGGAAGTGTTCGTAGTTTTGGAATATGGTACCTCTGGAAGATCTCTTTTTTTCGTGGTTTAAGCATGCGGTGGTACCAATCGACTATCAGACTCGTAATATAATGATCTTCAGGCAAAATGATAAGGTTCTTAGTTACGTCACTTATTATCTTGGCGTTCTCAAGGCGACCTCGCATTCTAATTATCCTGTCAATAAAAGGCGACATTCAAAGTAGTGGACTTGATTTGGGAAGAAGACAATTAGGGCTCTTTAGCAACAGGCAGGTCCCGTGGCTTAAGTCTTGTGTTTGGCAAGGCGAAGTAGAAATTCTTGACTCCAGAGCGGTTTGTCAGTGAAGTTAGTGATGTTACTTATTCTTGGATCGATCATTGAAGACTTGTTTACAGTTTTTGTTGTTTTTGGACATATTATAAAACGCTTTACCTACGCTAGAGATCTCGGCACACGTTCCCACTTGGAAAATCGATTGTAACATACAACGGGCATTGCTTGAACTTGAACATAAAATTTAACTTCCAATTATTGCACCGCGGAAGTTTGTAGTAGCTCAACGTCACATTTGCTGTAGAAGCTAATTTGATGCATGGGCAACTGGTCTGTTGTTTGTTTTAAAAATGTCGGTCCTGTAAACCACGGGAAGTTTGGATCGAAGTCTGGCTGTTGGCTCCACTTAGTACCTAAATCTGCTACGTTCTGCTTCGTTGGGACGTAGTACCAACATGGACGCACTCGTAGTGAAACCATTCATCACACTTGTCGCATTGAACCATTTGCATAGTATGCTCCTGCTTACATATTCGGCAACTTCCCTTGGTTGGATCTTCAACCCCTTGTTGCTAGACTCATTGTTACTCGTTGCATCCGCGTTGAAAACCAATAATGCACACTTTATGGAATTTTTTTTTAGACATCCTTATGACAGCAGCAGCGCTTGCCAACAAATTGTTTAAAGAAATGTTGCTCGGATTTTCAACTTCTATATTATCTAATGGAACATCAAAACTACTTAATTTTCCAATCGTGCGGAGCTTTATTAAAATATAAGAAAAGAGATCAAAGTCCAGAAAATATTATAGTTTTTAATTTGATATGCTCACATCTTCTTCTTTTCTTTGATTTACAATTCTCTTGCACATGTTTCTTTAGAAAGGTAACATATGTATATAATGGAGAGCATAATCTTCTGCCTGATTTGCCAAACTATAATTATACATACATTTTTGTCCAACTCATCCCACCTCTTTTTTGGTCTAATTAATTTTTTTTACCAAACGTGATGTTGGTTACATTTAGCGTCTCTTTGTTCAGCTATGACTTGGACTCTAAAACTTATAATTAGATGGCAGTTTTCTTTATTCAAAAATTATTCATGGTCGTTTGACCCGCTTAGCACAATTTGCCCCACACTTTGTGATTTTTCAGCTACGAGTGCATTGGCTCTAAAAATGATCTGCTTTGCAAAATCGTAAATCTTTCGCTTTTTACACGTGCTACCCACTAACATTTTTTTTGTTTTATTTAATAAAATATATGTACAAACTCGCATTTATTCAAAAATATATTCACAGTTTTTTTGTACCTTAAATTCTCTGCAATTTGTCGTGTCTTTGCAACAATACTAAATAATATTAAAACCATATTCTAGATACAAATCAACGTTAAAAAAATGTGAAAAATAAAATCTATTCAATTAAATTAAATAAAACGTATAAACTCGTTAAGAATGTATTTAAATAAATATCTTATTTAAATTGTATATTATATTAATTAAAAGTAAACATTAGACTTAAAAAGAGTATATATTGGTTTCAGTTAAATAAATATCCAATTTTATAGAACGTATAAATTTGTTAAGAATATATTAAATATCTAATTGAAATTTTATATCATATTTATTAAAAACAAACATTAAAATTAAAAAAAAGTATACATTATATTGGTTTCAATTAGATCTAATTTTTTAAAAGGTATAAATTCATTAACAATATATTTTACTAAATATCGAATTTAAATTGTATACTATATTTATTAAAAATAAACATTACTCTAATTAAATATATTTTGTGTACTATATTACCAGGTATTTTTTGTTAAATTTCTTTATTTATATAATTAATGCACATACATTAAAAACTTGAAATTCATTCTATAAAATGTTTATTATTAAAATAAAATTGTAAAATTTTTAAAAACAAAACCAAATCACGTTTTTGTGTTTTCTTCCAAAATGTAATTCTTATGTTCAACTTAAAGACAGGTAAGCAAATCAGCAGTAGATTCATCAAAAGAAGTTTAATGACACCAAATTTGTAATATACGAATGGATTTCACAAGTAAGTGCTGAATGTTGAGCTCAACCGCAAAGTATTAATTTATTGGAACATTTCAATTCATGTCCTAAGCTCAACTGTCAATAGAGGAGCTTAACAGGTAATATTTTCTGGCTAACAATTTACTTGAGATAGACTTGTTGTCAAGGGTGAGACACCAAAACTATTATTACTATTAATTGGATTTAAGTTTTAAACTGGAGGAATGGTTTCGAGGTCGCCGTGGCCGTGGTGGTTAGTGCGTTGGACTACTACGCAATGCTGCCAGGGTTCAACTCTTGGCCGGGTCTAACACCTAAAAGAGTTTTTTCATGGTGCCACCTCTTTCGAATGTCTGACAAGCAATCAAAGAGTATCATTGTCACGATTGAGCTTCTCAACTCGCCGTTCGGAGTCGGCAAAAAACTGTAGGTCCCTTCCATTCGTGCAAAAATATAACACGCACACACATATGGTTGCGAGAAGCAGGCCCCGGTTCACCTCGAGCTGAAGCGCCAAAGTAAGTAAGTAAGTAAGAATGGTTTCGAAAGTCAGGTCACAGATGAGCTACATAAATGTAATCAGAGAGATTAAAGGCAGCAATATTTGGTTTCGAGGCAGATATTTACTATATTATAATAAGAGCTGTAAATTTGATGAATACCTTGCATTTTTAGAGATTATGTGACGCTTAGATAAATACAATGTCGGGATAAATTTAGCAAAGTGCTCATATATGTATTTGTAAAAACATCAGTTGAGTTTTTGGGTCATACACTTTTTACTGAAGGGCAATTCCGAGCAATTTGCAATTTCTTGGATTTACTAAACATCTTGAGAGAGTCTTTACTGAATAAAAGTCCTGGAACTGTACGATCCCAGTAAAGAAATTGTAGTTCTTAGGGATGCTGGTCCAGTAAGAGTTGAAGCCATTTTAGCCTACATAGTTTAAAAGAAGAAGTAGGAAAACTAGTTTTTTACATGAAATAATTATTCCGTGATCTAGTGGTAAGTGCGTTGGACTACTACGCAATGCTGCTCGGGTCCAACACCTTAAAGTTTTTTTCACGATGCTACATCTTTCGAATGTCTGACAAACAATCAAAGAGTATCATTTGTCAATGAGCTTCTCAACTCGCTGTTCGGAGTCGGCAAAAAATGTTAGGTCCCTTCCATTCATGCAAAAATATAGCACGCATACACAAATAGTTGCGAGAAGCAGGCCCAGGTTCACCCCGAGCTGCAGCGTGCCCCCTACAAGTCCTAGACGAAGGAACATCCCTCTCGTCATTATTCCTATTGGAATCGGTTAGAGAGAGCTTCGCTCACACCTAGCCCAGGTGAGAATTCCATAGGTCACAGCACCTCATCCAGACCAATTTCCCTGAGAAATCGCAGCAGGATTTTGGGTGCTATGAGTGGTAGATCCTCTGCTGTAACTTCGTACTTACCCAAGCACTTGAATCTTTTCTGGGTTAATGCCCCACATTCCACCAGTATGTGTTCTGGAGTTTCGCTGGACTCATCGCAAAATCTGCATGAGTCCTCATCTGATAGACCTAGCTTCCTGAGATGTCCCCTGAGTTTACAATGCCCAGTAAGAAACGCAGTCAGGATGCGGAGATTGTTTTTGTCAAGGCTGATGCAAGCTTCGAATCTCTTCAGGTTGTAATTACCGAGCAGTTTCTTTGCCTGTCTTAGACCCTGAGTTTTTGTCCAGGACTAAGCCCTGTTTGTCTTCTCCAGTGATCGGAGCTCCTCTTTTATTGTATGTTCCCCTATGCCGCAGAAGGGTTCAGGACCCACAAATGGTGTGGCAGCCCCTTTCCTGGCAAGTTTGTCCGCCTCTTCATTACCTTCTATCCCCAGGTGTCCTGGTACCCAGTATATGGTGACGTTGTTTCGTTCACCCAGTCTATTTAGTTTGTCTAGGCATTCCCAGACAATTCTAGATTTGATGATCTGGGCTCCTATTGCCTTGATAGCTGCTTGGCTATCTGACATTATTGCAATGTCGCATCTATTGAAGAGCTTATCAAGATTGAGTTGGGCACATCTGTCGATAGCACAGATTTCAGCTTGAAAAATGCTGGTGTAGCTGCCCATGGGTTCGAATAGTTTAGTTCCGGGCCCAAACACTCCTGCCCCCGTTCCTTCCTTAGTTCTTGAACCATCCGTGTACCATTTAATGGTGTGCGGACTTAGCCCATAGATTCTAGATTCGTTGCTCCAGTCTTTCTTGTTGCTGAGTTTGATATGAAAGTTTTTCTCCCAGCTGAATTTTCTAATCCCGTCGTCTCTAGGAAGGGCTAGAATGGGAAGCTTATTGGCCATTGCATTATGGTCTTTATGGCTGATGCATTTTCCTTTTCCTATTCCTTCTTTGGCCATTCTTAGAAACGTCCTATTTGCGGTTTCATTCACTACCAGATGCAATGGAGTAAGCTCCAATAACACCTCCAGTGCTGCAGTTGGACAGGTTCTCATTGCACCCGTCATGCATACACATGCTAGTCTCTGCACTTTATTTAGTGTATTTCTCGTAGTTGTCAGACTGGTTCTTTTTGCCCATGCTATTGCCCCATAGGTGATCACAGGTCTCACCATGCTAATATACATCCATCTGAGAATATGAGGTCGACAGCCCCATGATTTGCCGGCTATGCTTTTACATATCATGAGTGCACGAGTCGCTTTCTTGGTAACCTCTTCTGTGTGCTTCTTCCAGTTCAGTTTACTGTCAAGGTACACTCCTAGGTATTTGACTTCTAGCACAGGAGTAATGACTGATCCTGAGAGGGTAATAGTCTTCATGTGTGGAAGCTTCCTCTTTCTTGTGAAGGGTACTAGCGTTGCCTTGGCCGGATTGATGTTAAGTCCCGCTATATTGCACCATTCTTTTGTCACTATAAGCCCTTTTTGTATTATATCACATAAGGTTTCCTCGTATTTCCCTCTAGCGATTAGGACAATGTCATCAGCGTAAGCTTGACAGTCTATGCCGAGGTTGGTCAGTTTTTCAAGGAGTTCGTCCACGACGAGACTCCAGAGCAGCGGTGATAGTACTCCCCCTGCGGGCAACCCTTAGTGGTATTTATTTTGATGGTGTGTAGTGTCGTGCAAGTTTCCGCCGATCTTGTGCTCAGTAACTCGCGTGCCCATCTTATGATAGTGTCGTCAACGCCTTTCCTGCTCAAGGAGCGTCCAACCGCTTCATGTGAAGTGTTATCAAAGGCTCCTTCAATGTCTAGAAAAGCGCAGAGTACAGTCTCCTTAGTGTCCAGTGCACTTTGGATTATAGTATATAAAGGGTGATTTTTTAAGAGGTTGAGAACTTTTTTTTAAAAAAAAACACAAAAAATTCGAAAAAATTAATGAAATATTTATTTGAATCGATAGTTTGAACCTTGCAATTTAATGTTTAAAGATAATTTCATGCAAATGTTGACCGCGGCTGCGTCTCAGGTAGCCCATCCGCTGAGTCCAATTTTGGCATACTCTTTCACACATATCGGCCGGTATCTCACGAATGAATGCATGGATGTTGGCTTCCAGTGCGTCAATCGAAGCGGGCTTGTCCCTATAGACATTAGCCTTGACATACCCCCACAAAAAATAATCTAATGGTGTCAAATCGCACGATCTAGGCGGCCAATTGACCGGCCCGAAACGTGAAATTAACTGTTCACCAAACTCGCCTCGCAATTGCGCCATTGTTTCGCGTGCTGTGTGGCATGTGGCACCGTCTTGTTGAAACCACATATCATGCAAGTCAAGAACTTCCATTTCGGGCAAAAAAAAGTTTGTTATCATCGCTCGGTAGCGTTCACCATTGACAGGAACGGCGCCGAATCGACATTTCGCGGTCTTCTGTCACACTAGCTGATACGGCCGCAATATTTTCTTCACTACGCACAGTACGTAAACGTGTTGGTGGTTTAATGTCCAACAAAGTAAATTTGGTGCGAAATTTGGTCACAATCTTCCGAATAGACTGCTCAGAAGGTCGAGAATGCCGATCATAAAATGGAAGCAGCGCGCGATGAACATTTCGAACCGAGCACGAATTTTGATAGTAAAATTCAATAATTTGCAAGCGTTGTTCATTTGTAAGACGATCCATGGTTAAATTGCAAACCAAACTGAAGCTGTTTGACAGTGACACAAGGTACTAAACACACGTCAGCTGTCAAAACCAGTGTTGCCAAAACCAAACCAGCTAAAAAATCACCCTTTAGTTGATATAGAGCAGTCTCTGTTGATCTGCCTGCTCTATACGCGTGCTGAGAGTGATATAAGGGGGATCTGTGGAGAATCTCCTCCCTTATATAGTTATCGACAACCTTTTCCATAGTCTTCAGAAGAAAAGATGTGAGACTGATTGGACGATAGGACTTAGGCTGCATTGGGTCCTTTTTCCCCACTTTTGGTATGAAGACCACCTTTGCCCTACTCCACTGACTCGGTACATCTACTTCTAGTTATTTTCTCTAGGAGTGGCAGGAGTTCCTCTTTTCCTTCCTGAAGGAGTGCTGGGAAAACTCCATCTACACCAGGTGATTTGAACGGTTGAAAGGTTTTGATGGCCCATTCCAACCTACTTTTAGAGCAGATAGTGGAAGCAAGCTCCCAGTCAACTCTACGTGGTCTAATGGCGTGGTTAACTCCCACGGTTTCTACACGGAGTGAGCTTGCAGGAAAGTGAGTTTCTAGGAGCAAAAGTGCCCTCTGTTCTTCATTCTCCGTGAAGCTGCCGTCTGGGTTTTTTGGAGACGTTGAGATTCCGCCTGTTTTAGAAAGTGCCTTGTCTGGCAGCTGTCGGAGTGTTTGTGATTGTTTCACAGAAACCCCTAAAACTGTCTCTTTTCGCCTTTCTTATTTCTTTGTTGTAATGAGTGAGTACCGTCTTGTAGCTCTGCCAGTCACCGTTACGCTTAGCCAGATTAAAAAGCTTGCGAGTGTCGGATCTTAATTTTGACAGTTTATTGCTCCACCATGGTACTGACCTATTACCTCTGGTTGTACGAGTGGGGCAGCTCGTCTCGTACGCGTCAATGAGGGCCCCTGTCACATCATTTACCGTATTCTCAAGTTCTAGGGGGTGTGCCGGAGCTCTTCCTACCTTTATTTGCTCCAGATTAGCGCCTAGATTTTCCCTAAAGCTATCCCAGTTGGTTTTCCTTGGATTTCTAATTGGATTTGAGATGATACTTGTCTCCTCAATCTCAAACTCTATAATTCTGTGATCAGACATGGAGGGCTCATTAGATACCCTCCAGTTTTTGATTAGCCTGCTGATGCTCGGGCTACCTAGCGTGAGGTCTAAGACTTCCTGCCTAACTCTAGTGACAAAGGTCGGAGTGTTTCCTACATTTAATATATCAAGTGAGGAGCTAAGTATGAATTCTAATAGGTACTCACGCCTAGGATTGTTGTTGGTGCTCCCCCATAGTTCGTTATGCGCGTTCGCATCACAGCCCAGAAGTATTGGTAATTGCAGCTTGTTGCAGTGCTCCACAAGTCTTTGCAATTCCTCTGGTGCAGCCGGTCCATCCCCGGCACAGTAGACTGATGCTATCACTAGGTTCTGGACAGCCCCCCAGTTCTAAGAGTAAGCTGGATGGGTACAGTGTCCTTTGTGGCAAATTCTGAAAGTAAAATGGGATTAAATTTATTCCTGACTAAGATGCAAGCTCTAGGCTTGGTTACCATCATATCCCAAATTACCTGTGCATCCTTGCAAGAAAGTCCTCTTATAAGCCCCTTCCAGATCCATGGCTCCTGGATTAGTGCAAGCCCAAGGTCTTGAGTGGTAAACATCCTGGCAATCACAGCTGAAGCTGCTTTAGCGTGATGGATGTTTACCTGGGCGATCCGTATTTTGTTGACGGACATCGAGCTATTGCTTTGGTGGGGCGGGAGCCCCTTCCTCAGCTAGCAGGAAATCCTCATCTTCTGTTGACGGCTCAAGGGAAAGTTGGATAGCTGTCCTATTAAGACCCTCCACGTCCGCGTCTTCGTCCAGAATCGAGCTCTCCGGAGATGTCGACCTATTGTCGCTTTCCTCTGCTACCATTTGTAGGTCCATCTGTTCTACAGGGGGGACTGGTACTGGAACTTGTAGCTGATTCAGTGGCTCTGCTGTCGTTTTGGGTACTGATGATGCCGGAGAGGAGGAAGGCTGGATAATTTCCCCGGTGATCCCTTTAGGCCTCTTGAGACCATGTACCGCCACCCTGCCGAATCGATAGCTCAGCGAGCCATTACTCTCCAGAACCGCTGCGTATGATTCCTCGTCGATTCCGACTGCCAGTACTTGCCCAGCACCTTCGTCACGGCAATGAAGGATCCTCCATGCTTGGATATTAAGTCCTTCGTTTTGGGCTGCCAAAAACGCGATTGAGGTAGCAGGCTCCTGTCCCGCGCTCCTTGGCAGAAACATAGTGATGCTGTGGGCCTTTGGAATCTCGGCCTCGCTGCACGCGACGAGCTCCATCCCCTTCCATTTCTTCAGTTTGGAAACTGCTATTTTCAGCCACTCCGCTGAGCGCTTGGTCTCGCACTCAATTAACAGTATCCCGTGTCTGAAATGAATGCCGAGGAATTTGAGTTTGTGCTCCCATCCAAGCACCATTTCCGCTAGTATAGCGTTCTCCAGGATCTTAAGGTCCTCAGCGCCAAGCATATCCTGCGGGTACTTTTTGGGTAGTACCGCAATCTGCTCTGCCGTTACTGCCTTGGCGTAGCTTTTGATTGCCTGCGTTTCCCTTGCCTTAGTGGGCTTAGCCCTCGACTTTGCAGCATCCGTCTCCATCCTGCGGCGTTTTTGCTCATTGCTAGCAGGAGGAGTAATGGATTCGCTAGTTCTCTTCAGCACGGTTGTATTGGTTGAGCCGGGCTTGGCCCTATGCTCCTCCGCTTTCTGCCTTGCTACCTCAGGTGCAAAGCCCTTTTCGAGGTATCGCAAGTACCATCTGTTGCCTGCACCACTCAGCCCTTTCCTCAGTGGATCATCTTTACCGCCTGGTTGGCCTGGCGGCGGCATTTGCGGAACGTTGCATTTCCTTGTAGGGCAGGTGGAGCTTGATGGTTTAAGGGTTTGAGCTGAGCTCGTATCCTCACTCCTGGGCTCCACTGTGGTTTCCGCGAGTGGGTGGTTGCCTCTGATTTTGTTGGCTTGAGCTTGGCTCTCGTCCTCCTTTCTCAAAGCCGCGACCGACTCGGTGTGTGTATATTTTTGCTGGGGTTCCAGCTTCTGCTTTGGGTTCTCCAAATTCCGGTTGGTTGCATGCACCCACCTAGAACTGCTCCCGCCACTGGTACTAGATTTCTCCCCAGTGAGATCTTTGGTACAGAGCCGGCGCTCCATTATGATGGCGATCTAACTTGCAGTTAAATCCTGCATATTTGTTGGTGTTTTGTTTTGGTTTTTTTGTTTTTTGTTTTTATTTTTGTTTTTATTTTTGTTTGTGTACATTTGGTCCCACGAGTAACGCGGGAAAGAAGAGTCCGCCACGTCAGAGCCCCGTATAACGTGGTAAGGCCATGCTCACTCCTTGAGGCGACCCGGTATCAAGGAGGCTCCGTACGAATACAGCCGGTATACCCCCTGGCTGCAAACCAATCCAATAGGCACGGGTCGCGTGACGCCCTGGATTAGGGGGTTGGCAGATCTTAGTCGTCCCTCCACAAAAACTCTGACCAGAGGCGGTAATTCTCTCGCGAGCAGGAGCTCACAGTAGAATATCCGCAGTTGACCTGAGGGTTGTGTCATTGGGATTCAAGCATCCGCACCAACGTCAAGGTGTCTGCCGAGCGGAGGATACTCAAAAGAGTATCTGCTGCTTTGGAAAGAATAAACTGACGATTCAGTAATACCAAAAACTAGTTCACGCGGATCGAACTAGGGAAGTGAATCTCACATCCGAATAGGGGTAATTGTGTCAAATAATATCACGGACACGAACCATATCTCAACAACCAAGATCACCATCTATTTGTTCGAACATACCTTTTAATGATGGAATCTTTGGTTGACATTAGCCCCGCTAGGTGGCGGTCTGGGATCGCTTTTTTGAAAATTCTTATTTATGGACCGATTTGGCCCCAATTCACACCATATAATCACATTAATACCATAATTTTTTTTTTTTTTTTTTTTTTTTTTTTGCCGAGGGTAGGTGAAAATCTTCCATAGACACTATGAGAATAGCAAGCGCGTGCTCATAGTAGTGTCAGGTTCTTACTGACCAAAAACACCACCCTTCGATATAAATTTGTTAGCAACTAAGTTATACTACTTATCAAGCAATTTTTCTATCACGAAATATAAACGTTTGGCAGGTTACTTTCCAATGAAAGATCCTGCATGTTCCACAATTTAGACGCGGTTAATCCTTATCTCGCCAAGTCGAAAGGTTTTGTTCTTTGTAGTCGGCGCAATAAATTGCTCTCATCCAAAATAAGTAGGACTGTATTATTAACATGTCCGATTAGTCGGTTTCTATGTTTTCGCGCGAAGCTTCTACTTTCAGCTTCGATTGTCGGAATTCCGAGATCCCTGTGCTTGGACAATTTCTCTTAGCACTTTATTTTGAAAGGTTTGTAAAATATTGGCATTTGTTTTCTTGGTACAACCCCAAAGTTGTATACCGTAGGTCCACACCGGCTTTAGCACTTGCTTGTATAAAAGCAGTTTGTTCTCGGTACTGAGGTGGGAATGTTTTCCGATCAACCAGTACATTTCTCTATATTTGATATCTAGTTCTTTACGTTTCATTTTCACGTGCGAATTCCACTTCAACCTTGCGTCGAGTGTCATTCCCAGGTATTTGGCTTCATTTGCAAAGGGTATTCGGGCCAAATTTATAAAAATTGGCAAGTCATTAATTTTCCTATAAGTGAAATTCACGTGAACAGATTTAGTTCCGTTAAGGGCGATCCGCCAGTCCTTCGTCCATTCATTTACTTTATTTAATGCGTTTTGCAGTTTGGCAGTCGTTTCCTCGATTGTTTTACCTACCGCTAGGATAGCGGTGTCGTCGGCAAACGTAGCAAGGATAGTGCCATCTTCTTTCGGTATATCACGAGTATATAACAGATAGAGAAGCGGCCCCAGAACGCTTCCTTGCGGTACGCCGGCCAAAATTTCTTTGAGCTCGGAGTATTCATTTCCATTTCTAACACGGAAGAGTCTATTCCCGAGATATGAATTCAAAATCTCGTATAGGTTTGCGGGAAGTACTTGTCGTAGTTTGCATTTCAAGCCATCGTGCCACACCTTATCAAAGGCTTGCGAGACGTCAAGAAATACGGTTGAGCATATCTTTTTTTCTTCTAGTGCTTTTTCGATTACGTTAGTAATTCTATGCACCTGGTCAATCGTCGAATGCTTACTTCTGAACCCAAACTGGTGGTCAGGTATTAAATTATTTGCTTCTATAACCGGTTGGAGACGCCTTAGTAATATCCTCTCGAAAATTTTGGATATGACTGGAAGAAGCGATATTGGTCTGTATGATTTTACTTCATATGACGGTTTTCCTGGTTTTAAAACCATTATGACTTCCGCAACTTTCCATTGGCTCGGTACGTGTTTTAATCTGAGTGCAGCATTTATAATATGGAGAAGCTTAATTAATGCTTTTCTAGGTAAGGCTTTGAGAATTTCTCCGGTAATCAAATCATAACCAGGAGCTTTCTTAGGTTTTAGTTTCGCGATCTCACGTTCGAGTTCTCTAAGCGTCGCAGATCTGCGCGTTAAATCGTCAGATGGTGGAACTACCATCCTTGTGATGTTGATGTTGTCATGAACCACTTGACCAACGTTCGGTTTAAAGGTTTCTTCCAAATGGGCGGCAAAAATATCCGCTTTTTCTTTATCTTCCCTTGCCCATTCATTTTGATTTATTTTAAGTGGCGGCGCAAGGATTTTGGGCCTTTTGGTGCCTTTTACGGCTTTCCAAAGGGAATAATTGGAATCTTTTTTCACTGTTAAACTCTCAAGGTAAGATCCTATCGCACGATTTTTAAAATCCTTAATGCTATTCTTTAACAAATTGCAGAGACGATTCAGATATGCTTTATGCTGTGGAGCACGACTCTGTTGCCATCTTTTACGCGCTTTTCTTTTTTCCCTGATTAATTCTTTTATTTCAGAAGGATATCGTAGACCGTATTTGTCCGGCGTTTTTCTTGGATTGGGCGTATTATTCCAAGAGGCGAGCTGTACTATCTGAACGAAGCGATCGACTTCAACCTCAAGTTCATAGGGTGTCGTAAGCGGTACGCTCAGTTCAACATTTACTTCGATCTCGTTCCTAAAGCCTTCCCAGTTAGTTGTTCTACCGGTTAATTTCGCTGGCTCTCGGTTATATACTAGTTTTTCGCTCAATGTCAAAATAACTGGGGAATGATCAGACGACAGATCAAAGCTCTCTTCAACTTTTATGTGGTTGTTAGATATTCCTTTCACCACGAAGAAATCGATCAGGTCAGGTATTTTCAAAGTATCAGCTGGCCAGTAAGTCGGTTTGCCCGTCGAATGGAAATCACAACTGTACTCCATACCTGCCCCATAGAGCATTCTACCTTTTTGCGAGATGTATCTAGAGCCCCAGAACGTATGTTTCGCGTTAAAATCGCCGCCAATAATGAAATTAGGTTTCAGCGATTTAAATAAGTTAGTAAAATCACTTTTTTCAAGCGCGGAACGCGGTGGACAGTAGATAGATGAGATTTTAATAGTACGCTGACTATTTTTAACTCGAATTGTGCACAGTTGCAGAGTTTCAAGCTCTATCTTTAGGTCTTCGCATTGTTCAATGCAGTCTTTAATAAACAAGGAAGATCCGCCTCTCGCTTTGCCCGAAGGGTGACAAGCGTGGTAATCAGTATAGCCTTTTATTTTTAAATGCGATTCCTTTTTCACGTGAGTTTCAGAAATCAAGCAAATGTCAATATCTTTTTTTCGCATGAATATTTCCAATTCGTCAAGTTTTTGCAAAAGTCCGTTTGCATTCCAAGTACATATTTTTAACATTCTTTTTTCATTCATATTCTAGGTGAAGTACGCGTTTTCCGTGAATAACTCTCGAGCTTAACCAACCTATCGAGAATCATTTTATTTATTTTGCTTTGCTCTTCAAGTTTCGCGAGAATAATTGAGAAAACTTGCGAGGCAGGGTCCGTCGGGATTTCGAGGGTTTTTAATTTTTCGGATGCTGCAGCCTGGGCGTAGGTCTGCACTCCTGCTGTCCGAGGGCTATTACCCGATGTCTTTTCTAATGGCTTTTTATTACCGTTTATTTTAAGACCAGAAGTCGAGGGCTTTTCTGTTATCACCACCTTCTTCCGCTCTGAACCCGGTGGTTTTTGTTTGTTTACGTTCTCCTGACCGATCTTACCATTTGCCTTAGTTAGCGGTTTTATTATTTTATTTTGAGGCTTATGGAGTGTATCTCTTCGTTTTTGCAACTCCTTGGCTACTTCACAGCCTCTATAATTTGCCGGGTGCTTTCCCTTACAATTAGCACAGATTGCAGAGGCTTGCTTGTTTACTCGACAGTCTTGGGAGAGGTGATTTCCGGCGCATTTCACACACCGTGGTTCTTTTTTGCAATACGTTTGCGTATGATTGAATCCTTGGCAACGTTTGCACTGCGGAATTACCTATTTTTAAATTTCTACGCATGGGCTCGATTTTGACCACGATATTCAATATGGTTTTTATTCGATAAATATCGTCGATACTATCAGCTTTATCGAATGTTAGCATAAAAAGCGGGAGTCCACGCCTTACCAAGATGTCCTTATCTATTTCGGATTGTTGCTTCTCCTTCTTGATGATATTAACGGCATCAAGAATTTTAAAGCCCTTGTCTTGAAGGCGAGAGTAACTCTGTATGTCTGGTGTCTTTCTGTTTGTTACCCTTTCACGACTAAACCGCTGAAACAATCATAATGTAATTTGGCAAAGAGACAATCTGGAACCTGAAGAAGGGCATAGGCGAGAACACTGCCCCCTCTTAATAGACCAAAATGACTTATTTTCACAACACATTTTGGTTTCGTGCCAAAAGAGTAAATTACAGAATCTGAACCCAATAGGTAGCGCTGAAGTCGAGTTATTAACAAAAATAAAACACCTCCAATTCCACTCTTCGTCTAGAAAAATGTATGGTATGATATGTCTGGATTGTGTTGAGGCATGGAATACATTGGGTGCTGGTTGCGGTATTGACCACGGCCTGCTGGTAGATGCAGAAGATGCTTGCTGTCCAACGGCTTCTAGTGTTCGAAATCGGATTTCAAAAAAGTCAGTAAAGTCAGTACATCGTCGGCAGTTCTTTACTATTACCCAACTTTTCTTCCCATAAGCGTTGAGTGAGACTTGGTAGCTTCTGAATCATCACGTATATGACAATGCAGTCCCTTTTGTCAACTGGCAGCTCAAAATTACTTAATTCGTGAATGCTTTCTAGCGAAGTATCCAATAAAGATTTAATCCCTTCAGCGATTTCTCTCGTTAATGTGGGTTGAACAGCTTCAGTTGCGAATTAACCAAAACTTGCTTATGGTCAAACCTCGCGTTCATAACTTCCCATGCCTTTTCATTATTTCCCGTGTCCAACGATAAGTGCTGTAGAAGCCTTGATGCTTCGCCTGAGAGACTGGATTTTAAATAATGTAGCTTTTGAATACTACTAAGAGAACATTGCTGTGGATGAGCGACACGAAAATTTCGTGAAACGGTCGCCATTTAGTGTAGCATCCGGAGAACTCTGGTATATGCACTTTTGGCATACAGATATCTTTGCTGTGTAGAGGATCCGTAGACAAATTTAAATCGGAAGAATTATTCGGAACAATAGAGCACTTGTCTAACGCATCAAACATCTCACATTTGTATTCAAGGTAAACTTTTCTTATTTTATCGTAAGTCGATGTTAACTAATTTTTTATAACTTCCTCCAACGGCTTACCACTACTCAAATTTTGCTTGTGATAGCACTGCGAATCTGCCCAATTGTCTGCCAGCAATGATAAGCTAGTGGACAAATAATTTTTGGTGCGACGAGATTCACCTGTCATTTTAAAATTTGCGAAATCCCTTTTTAACTGAGCCAACATATCGTTTTGCAATTCAGCCGACATTTTTGTATATTATACACTCCTCATCACTTGAATAGAACACCCTATACACTCTCTTTGCAATTGCTCATAACTGGAAAGCGGAAAAAAAAAACGGTATTTTTGCACATTCTCTTTGTGCAACTCTTCTTCTTTCTCTGTGATAAATTGCAAGTTCTGGAAAAATGCGGTTTTTTTTTTCTTTTTTATCTGACAAAAAATTCGCTTTTACTATAACTTCTGTTGATTGTACGTGAAAAAGTTATTTACATAATTTTTAGAGAATTGGTTAGAGATAAAAGTTTTGAAAAAAAAAGAAAAAATATTAAGTAAAAGTTTTGAGAAAAATGCATTTTAAGTAAAAAAGTAGAGCAACAAATTTTCATAATTTTGAGTTTAAGGAGCTATAGCTTTTTTGTGGCTGCATAAAATTAAACAAATCTTAAACACTTTTATGCGCTACTAAATTACCTCTTGAAAAAATTGTTCTTGTGGCTATAATAGTTCAAAAGTTATATTATTTAAAGTGGTTATACCTCCAAATCGAAGGTGCCCCACTTTGAGGGGCTATAACATGGAGGGGGGGGGGGGGGTGAAAATAGACCCCCCTTGCCGTACGATTTTTTGTTTGCTAGAACTTCAGGAATCTCCAGTTAACGGATTATACCTCTTAATAGGGATAAAAATTGCTTCCTTACATTTCACATGAAGTAAATGTTTGACTTAAAATTCGTACTGAAAATATATGTATTTTTACTCTTTTCTATAAAAACTTTGTGTACTATTATTTGTGCAATTAAATGTCATTTTCAGATAGGTATTGTTCTGCACGCTGGATTTTGTAGAGTTTATACCCGTCTACAATGTGTGTGCTTTCTACGGCGTAGGCCGTTTCGGTGGAAAACATTAAAAACCAATAACAAGATTGCTTGTACACTAAATTTTCAGTTGAGATTTTAGAACGTCTTAATGCGCAATGATGCATATATGCATCGACCTTTTTTTTTCATTTTCTAGCCCTTTCTTGTAAGTTTAGCGAAAAAATTTGATTGTATTTCAATTTCAAAGGGTAAAGTGAGTCCATATGATTTTTTCCATCAAAAATAAAAAAGTTGCGCGTTTAAGGGTTAACTGAGTATGTATGGGGAAAACATGTGTGTATAGGTAAGTAAAATGTATTCACTGTGATCATATTGATGTGAATTGCGATTCTGTCTCCACAGGTGAATGCGGTTTCTGCAATTGATGTTCAGCTGTATTTTGACTTTCTGCTCCGCGTTAACGACTTGGGATCTTGAATGATTTCTCACACGATGATTAGTGTAGTTTAATAGCTTAGAAATTCGGTTAGCGCACACTGTACTTATAGGAATTCCGCAAGAAAATAAATATCCGTTTTCTATTATACAAAAGAGCTGGGGATGAACAGAGGAAATGTGTTGGACTTTCTTCTTCTTCCCCGTCTCTGAAAATTTTACGGAAGTCGTATGTCATTGTGCACCGGCACCCAATAGAGGAACTGCTGAGCCATCTCTATGAGAGATCAACAACAGTTGAAGGTGATTTTTGAAGTAAATGAGACTGCCTCCAGGGATTTTAAAGTAGCCTGACTCCGAGAAAGTGCTAATATCGATAGGAGGTTCAGAAGAGGAATGCTCTTGATCCTGGACAGTGCTTCTGAAATCGTCATAATTTCCATTTGAAACACTGCAGTGATCATCGTTGGTTTTTGAATCATCAGTGTAGTATACAGAGATATCTATATCCTAGCTGCTACAATACAAAAGTCATCCCAAATGGTTCTATTGGGAAGTTTTAATCGAAAATGGGCTTTGGAACGTATAGAAATCCACATACTAAAGTGACCATAATTAGTACCTCGGTACTACCATGTATTTTGTTGCAGTTTGCAAAGAAATCGTTCGATCAGGGTTTTATACAGAAACTGTGCGTAATACGACAACCCCTAACGAGAATAACTAATTATGATAACTTCTGCGTGTACTTTTCTCCTCCTGATTTTCGTAGTGGACCAATAATCACGGCTGTACCCAGGTACCACCAATGGGTCGTTAAGTGCTTGTAGTGCCCATAGCAACTTGTCCTTTGTGATCAGACTGGCTGTGTATATTGCATACTTTTAGGCCCACTGTAGATTTGAAGATCTATTGTTTCTTCGGTTGAAGAGGTCCAACTGTCATATGATTTCATTAAGCCGGCTAACCACAGGCATGCAAATTGCGCAAATTCATGGTTGCGCACGCATGCCAGCCTGTGGATAGCATTGGCCGTGTGTTTACGCACGCATGCCTGTGTGATTTTAAAAATGTTTGAGCGGATTTCAAACATTTTTAAAATCACACAGGCATGCGTGCGCAAGCACATCTGTGCGCATTCATGCCCGCCTGCGGATAGCAATTATTGCGCAAATTGTGTTTCTTACGTCATTTGTTCTGGTATGAATTAAGTGACATTTATGAAAGTTTGCCCGAATTGTGGTAAGTGAAGAGTGATTCATATGAGGAACGCGCATGCATGCATGCTAGTGAATAGCAAAATAAATTCGCGCAAACCGAAAATTTGCGCATTCTTGCATGCCTGTGGATACTATTTTGTAGATTGACTATTTTGGGTTTGGCTTTCCTAAACATGGTTTTAGATTATGCGAAGGTCTCGTTTATGAGATCCAATCTAGGGCGTATTTTTTAATATTATTTATACAAATGTTTATTTGTGTATAGTACATATACATATGTTATGTATACACATATGTAGGTATATGTATATAATATAAACAAGTTATTGGTTTAATTTTTTTCTTTTGGTTCTGGGTTCTGTTGAGAAAAATATTATATTTATATAGGCTTAGCGGAAAATGGAAAAAAAACGCTGAACAGTGACTTGGCAGGACTATGCTTATTGACGTTTGACAGTTTCACATCGGCATTGTTTTCATTCAAAGTAAGGGCGGTAGTTATGAAGCGCTCATTAATAAGTTGGTAGATAGAATTTTTTTTCGTCAAATTTAATTCAATTAAATAGTAAAATAAGGAACATGTTTACTTAATTCATTATAATTTTCTTTTCTTTATCGGATAAATTCGTATTTCTTTCTTTTCTACCCATTTTAAAATGAACAGAAATAATTTAAATTTGAAATGACAGCAGAGTTCGGTTGATAGCTACCGGCCTTCATATATGTCCCTCACTTTCATGTCATATTTGTCATTTGTTTGTTTGGAGCTGAAGCGCCAAAGTAAGTAAGTAAGTAAGAATGGTTTCGAAAGTCAGGTCACAGATGAGCTACATAAATGTAATCAGAGAGATTAAAGGCAGCAATATTTGGTTTCGAGGCAGATATTTACTATATTATAATAAGAGCTGTAAATTTGATGAATACCTTGCATTTTTAGAGATTATGTGACGCTTAGATAAATACAATGTCGGGATAAATTTAGCAAAGTGCTCATATATGTATTTGTAAAAACATCAGTTGAGTTTTTGGGTCATACACTTTTTACTGAAGGGCAATTCCGAGCAATTTGCAATTTCTTGGATTTACTAAACATCTTGAGAGAGTCTTTACTGAATAAAAGTCCTGGAACTGTACGATCCCAGTAAAGAAATTGTAGTTCTTAGGGATGCTGGTCCAGTAAGAGTTGAAGCCATTTTAGCCTACATAGTTTAAAAGAAGAAGTAGGAAAACTAGTTTTTTACATGAAATAATTATTCCGTGATCTAGTGGTAAGTGCGTTGGACTACTACGCAATGCTGCTCGGGTCCAACACCTTAAAGTTTTTTTCACGATGCTACATCTTTCGAATGTCTGACAAACAATCAAAGAGTATCATTTGTCAATGAGCTTCTCAACTCGCTGTTCGGAGTCGGCAAAAAATGTTAGGTCCCTTCCATTCATGCAAAAATATAGCACGCATACACAAATAGTTGCGAGAAGCAGGCCCAGGTTCACCCCGAGCTGCAGCGTGCCCCCTACAAGTCCTAGACGAAGGAACATCCCTCTCGTCATTATTCCTATTGGAATCGGTTAGAGAGAGCTTCGCTCACACCTAGCCCAGGTGAGAATTCCATAGGTCACAGCACCTCATCCAGACCAATTTCCCTGAGAAATCGCAGCAGGATTTTGGGTGCTATGAGTGGTAGATCCTCTGCTGTAACTTCGTACTTACCCAAGCACTTGAATCTTTTCTGGGTTAATGCCCCACATTCCACCAGTATGTGTTCTGGAGTTTCGCTGGACTCATCGCAAAATCTGCATGAGTCCTCATCTGATAGACCTAGCTTCCTGAGATGTCCCCTGAGTTTACAATGCCCAGTAAGAAACGCAGTCAGGATGCGGAGATTGTTTTTGTCAAGGCTGATGCAAGCTTCGAATCTCTTCAGGTTGTAATTACCGAGCAGTTTCTTTGCCTGTCTTAGACCCTGAGTTTTTGTCCAGGACTAAGCCCTGTTTGTCTTCTCCAGTGATCGGAGCTCCTCTTTTATTGTATGTTCCCCTATGCCGCAGAAGGGTTCAGGACCCACAAATGGTGTGGCAGCCCCTTTCCTGGCAAGTTTGTCCGCCTCTTCATTACCTTCTATCCCCAGGTGTCCTGGTACCCAGTATATGGTGACGTTGTTTCGTTCACCCAGTCTATTTAGTTTGTCTAGGCATTCCCAGACAATTCTAGATTTGATGATCTGGGCTCCTATTGCCTTGATAGCTGCTTGGCTATCTGACATTATTGCAATGTCGCATCTATTGAAGAGCTTATCAAGATTGAGTTGGGCACATCTGTCGATAGCACAGATTTCAGCTTGAAAAATGCTGGTGTAGCTGCCCATGGGTTCGAATAGTTTAGTTCCGGGCCCAAACACTCCTGCCCCCGTTCCTTCCTTAGTTCTTGAACCATCCGTGTACCATTTAATGGTGTGCGGACTTAGCCCATAGATTCTAGATTCGTTGCTCCAGTCTTTCTTGTTGCTGAGTTTGATATGAAAGTTTTTCTCCCAGCTGAATTTTCTAATCCCGTCGTCTCTAGGAAGGGCTAGAATGGGAAGCTTATTGGCCATTGCATTATGGTCTTTATGGCTGATGCATTTTCCTTTTCCTATTCCTTCTTTGGCCATTCTTAGAAACGTCCTATTTGCGGTTTCATTCACTACCAGATGCAATGGAGTAAGCTCCAATAACACCTCCAGTGCTGCAGTTGGACAGGTTCTCATTGCACCCGTCATGCATACACATGCTAGTCTCTGCACTTTATTTAGTGTATTTCTCGTAGTTGTCAGACTGGTTCTTTTTGCCCATGCTATTGCCCCATAGGTGATCACAGGTCTCACCATGCTAATATACATCCATCTGAGAATATGAGGTCGACAGCCCCATGATTTGCCGGCTATGCTTTTACATATCATGAGTGCACGAGTCGCTTTCTTGGTAACCTCTTCTGTGTGCTTCTTCCAGTTCAGTTTACTGTCAAGGTACACTCCTAGGTATTTGACTTCTAGCACAGGAGTAATGACTGATCCTGAGAGGGTAATAGTCTTCATGTGTGGAAGCTTCCTCTTTCTTGTGAAGGGTACTAGCGTTGCCTTGGCCGGATTGATGTTAAGTCCCGCTATATTGCACCATTCTTTTGTCACTATAAGCCCTTTTTGTATTATATCACATAAGGTTTCCTCGTATTTCCCTCTAGCGATTAGGACAATGTCATCAGCGTAAGCTTGACAGTCTATGCCGAGGTTGGTCAGTTTTTCAAGGAGTTCGTCCACGACGAGACTCCAGAGCAGCGGTGATAGTACTCCCCCTGCGGGCAACCCTTAGTGGTATTTATTTTGATGGTGTGTAGTGTCGTGCAAGTTTCCGCCGATCTTGTGCTCAGTAACTCGCGTGCCCATCTTATGATAGTGTCGTCAACGCCTTTCCTGCTCAAGGAGCGTCCAACCGCTTCATGTGAAGTGTTATCAAAGGCTCCTTCAATGTCTAGAAAAGCGCAGAGTACAGTCTCCTTAGTGTCCAGTGCACTTTGGATTATAGTATATAAAGGGTGATTTTTTAAGAGGTTGAGAACTTTTTTTTAAAAAAAAACACAAAAAATTCGAAAAAATTAATGAAATATTTATTTGAATCGATAGTTTGAACCTTGCAATTTAATGTTTAAAGATAATTTCATGCAAATGTTGACCGCGGCTGCGTCTCAGGTAGCCCATCCGCTGAGTCCAATTTTGGCATACTCTTTCACACATATCGGCCGGTATCTCACGAATGAATGCATGGATGTTGGCTTCCAGTGCGTCAATCGAAGCGGGCTTGTCCCTATAGACATTAGCCTTGACATACCCCCACAAAAAATAATCTAATGGTGTCAAATCGCACGATCTAGGCGGCCAATTGACCGGCCCGAAACGTGAAATTAACTGTTCACCAAACTCGCCTCGCAATTGCGCCATTGTTTCGCGTGCTGTGTGGCATGTGGCACCGTCTTGTTGAAACCACATATCATGCAAGTCAAGAACTTCCATTTCGGGCAAAAAAAAGTTTGTTATCATCGCTCGGTAGCGTTCACCATTGACAGGAACGGCGCCGAATCGACATTTCGCGGTCTTCTGTCACACTAGCTGATACGGCCGCAATATTTTCTTCACTACGCACAGTACGTAAACGTGTTGGTGGTTTAATGTCCAACAAAGTAAATTTGGTGCGAAATTTGGTCACAATCTTCCGAATAGACTGCTCAGAAGGTCGAGAATGCCGATCATAAAATGGAAGCAGCGCGCGATGAACATTTCGAACCGAGCACGAATTTTGATAGTAAAATTCAATAATTTGCAAGCGTTGTTCATTTGTAAGACGATCCATGGTTAAATTGCAAACCAAACTGAAGCTGTTTGACAGTGACACAAGGTACTAAACACACGTCAGCTGTCAAAACCAGTGTTGCCAAAACCAAACCAGCTAAAAAATCACCCTTTAGTTGATATAGAGCAGTCTCTGTTGATCTGCCTGCTCTATACGCGTGCTGAGAGTGATATAAGGGGGATCTGTGGAGAATCTCCTCCCTTATATAGTTATCGACAACCTTTTCCATAGTCTTCAGAAGAAAAGATGTGAGACTGATTGGACGATAGGACTTAGGCTGCATTGGGTCCTTTTTCCCCACTTTTGGTATGAAGACCACCTTTGCCCTACTCCACTGACTCGGTACATCTACTTCTAGTTATTTTCTCTAGGAGTGGCAGGAGTTCCTCTTTTCCTTCCTGAAGGAGTGCTGGGAAAACTCCATCTACACCAGGTGATTTGAACGGTTGAAAGGTTTTGATGGCCCATTCCAACCTACTTTTAGAGCAGATAGTGGAAGCAAGCTCCCAGTCAACTCTACGTGGTCTAATGGCGTGGTTAACTCCCACGGTTTCTACACGGAGTGAGCTTGCAGGAAAGTGAGTTTCTAGGAGCAAAAGTGCCCTCTGTTCTTCATTCTCCGTGAAGCTGCCGTCTGGGTTTTTTGGAGACGTTGAGATTCCGCCTGTTTTAGAAAGTGCCTTGTCTGGCAGCTGTCGGAGTGTTTGTGATTGTTTCACAGAAACCCCTAAAACTGTCTCTTTTCGCCTTTCTTATTTCTTTGTTGTAATGAGTGAGTACCGTCTTGTAGCTCTGCCAGTCACCGTTACGCTTAGCCAGATTAAAAAGCTTGCGAGTGTCGGATCTTAATTTTGACAGTTTATTGCTCCACCATGGTACTGACCTATTACCTCTGGTTGTACGAGTGGGGCAGCTCGTCTCGTACGCGTCAATGAGGGCCCCTGTCACATCATTTACCGTATTCTCAAGTTCTAGGGGGTGTGCCGGAGCTCTTCCTACCTTTATTTGCTCCAGATTAGCGCCTAGATTTTCCCTAAAGCTATCCCAGTTGGTTTTCCTTGGATTTCTAATTGGATTTGAGATGATACTTGTCTCCTCAATCTCAAACTCTATAATTCTGTGATCAGACATGGAGGGCTCATTAGATACCCTCCAGTTTTTGATTAGCCTGCTGATGCTCGGGCTACCTAGCGTGAGGTCTAAGACTTCCTGCCTAACTCTAGTGACAAAGGTCGGAGTGTTTCCTACATTTAATATATCAAGTGAGGAGCTAAGTATGAATTCTAATAGGTACTCACGCCTAGGATTGTTGTTGGTGCTCCCCCATAGTTCGTTATGCGCGTTCGCATCACAGCCCAGAAGTATTGGTAATTGCAGCTTGTTGCAGTGCTCCACAAGTCTTTGCAATTCCTCTGGTGCAGCCGGTCCATCCCCGGCACAGTAGACTGATGCTATCACTAGGTTCTGGACAGCCCCCCAGTTCTAAGAGTAAGCTGGATGGGTACAGTGTCCTTTGTGGCAAATTCTGAAAGTAAAATGGGATTAAATTTATTCCTGACTAAGATGCAAGCTCTAGGCTTGGTTACCATCATATCCCAAATTACCTGTGCATCCTTGCAAGAAAGTCCTCTTATAAGCCCCTTCCAGATCCATGGCTCCTGGATTAGTGCAAGCCCAAGGTCTTGAGTGGTAAACATCCTGGCAATCACAGCTGAAGCTGCTTTAGCGTGATGGATGTTTACCTGGGCGATCCGTATTTTGTTGACGGACATCGAGCTATTGCTTTGGTGGGGCGGGAGCCCCTTCCTCAGCTAGCAGGAAATCCTCATCTTCTGTTGACGGCTCAAGGGAAAGTTGGATAGCTGTCCTATTAAGACCCTCCACGTCCGCGTCTTCGTCCAGAATCGAGCTCTCCGGAGATGTCGACCTATTGTCGCTTTCCTCTGCTACCATTTGTAGGTCCATCTGTTCTACAGGGGGGACTGGTACTGGAACTTGTAGCTGATTCAGTGGCTCTGCTGTCGTTTTGGGTACTGATGATGCCGGAGAGGAGGAAGGCTGGATAATTTCCCCGGTGATCCCTTTAGGCCTCTTGAGACCATGTACCGCCACCCTGCCGAATCGATAGCTCAGCGAGCCATTACTCTCCAGAACCGCTGCGTATGATTCCTCGTCGATTCCGACTGCCAGTACTTGCCCAGCACCTTCGTCACGGCAATGAAGGATCCTCCATGCTTGGATATTAAGTCCTTCGTTTTGGGCTGCCAAAAACGCGATTGAGGTAGCAGGCTCCTGTCCCGCGCTCCTTGGCAGAAACATAGTGATGCTGTGGGCCTTTGGAATCTCGGCCTCGCTGCACGCGACGAGCTCCATCCCCTTCCATTTCTTCAGTTTGGAAACTGCTATTTTCAGCCACTCCGCTGAGCGCTTGGTCTCGCACTCAATTAACAGTATCCCGTGTCTGAAATGAATGCCGAGGAATTTGAGTTTGTGCTCCCATCCAAGCACCATTTCCGCTAGTATAGCGTTCTCCAGGATCTTAAGGTCCTCAGCGCCAAGCATATCCTGCGGGTACTTTTTGGGTAGTACCGCAATCTGCTCTGCCGTTACTGCCTTGGCGTAGCTTTTGATTGCCTGCGTTTCCCTTGCCTTAGTGGGCTTAGCCCTCGACTTTGCAGCATCCGTCTCCATCCTGCGGCGTTTTTGCTCATTGCTAGCAGGAGGAGTAATGGATTCGCTAGTTCTCTTCAGCACGGTTGTATTGGTTGAGCCGGGCTTGGCCCTATGCTCCTCCGCTTTCTGCCTTGCTACCTCAGGTGCAAAGCCCTTTTCGAGGTATCGCAAGTACCATCTGTTGCCTGCACCACTCAGCCCTTTCCTCAGTGGATCATCTTTACCGCCTGGTTGGCCTGGCGGCGGCATTTGCGGAACGTTGCATTTCCTTGTAGGGCAGGTGGAGCTTGATGGTTTAAGGGTTTGAGCTGAGCTCGTATCCTCACTCCTGGGCTCCACTGTGGTTTCCGCGAGTGGGTGGTTGCCTCTGATTTTGTTGGCTTGAGCTTGGCTCTCGTCCTCCTTTCTCAAAGCCGCGACCGACTCGGTGTGTGTATATTTTTGCTGGGGTTCCAGCTTCTGCTTTGGGTTCTCCAAATTCCGGTTGGTTGCATGCACCCACCTAGAACTGCTCCCGCCACTGGTACTAGATTTCTCCCCAGTGAGATCTTTGGTACAGAGCCGGCGCTCCATTATGATGGCGATCTAACTTGCAGTTAAATCCTGCATATTTGTTGGTGTTTTGTTTTGGTTTTTTTGTTTTTTGTTTTTATTTTTGTTTTTATTTTTGTTTGTGTACATTTGGTCCCACGAGTAACGCGGGAAAGAAGAGTCCGCCACGTCAGAGCCCCGTATAACGTGGTAAGGCCATGCTCACTCCTTGAGGCGACCCGGTATCAAGGAGGCTCCGTACGAATACAGCCGGTATACCCCCTGGCTGCAAACCAATCCAATAGGCACGGGTCGCGTGACGCCCTGGATTAGGGGGTTGGCAGATCTTAGTCGTCCCTCCACAAAAACTCTGACCAGAGGCGGTAATTCTCTCGCGAGCAGGAGCTCACAGTAGAATATCCGCAGTTGACCTGAGGGTTGTGTCATTGGGATTCAAGCATCCGCACCAACGTCAAGGTGTCTGCCGAGCGGAGGATACTCAAAAGAGTATCTGCTGCTTTGGAAAGAATAAACTGACGATTCAGTAATACCAAAAACTAGTTCACGCGGATCGAACTAGGGAAGTGAATCTCACATCCGAATAGGGGTAATTGTGTCAAATAATATCACGGACACGAACCATATCTCAACAACCAAGATCACCATCTATTTGTTCGAACATACCTTTTAATGATGGAATCTTTGGTTGACATTAGCCCCGCTAGGTGGCGGTCTGGGATCGCTTTTTTGAAAATTCTTATTTATGGACCGATTTGGCCCCAATTCACACCATATAATCACATTAATACCATAATTTTTTTTTTTTTTTTTTTTTTTTTTTTGCCGAGGGTAGGTGAAAATCTTCCATAGACACTATGAGAATAGCAAGCGCGTGCTCATAGTAGTGTCAGGTTCTTACTGACCAAAAACACCACCCTTCGATATAAATTTGTTAGCAACTAAGTTATACTACTTATCAAGCAATTTTTCTATCACGAAATATAAACGTTTGGCAGGTTACTTTCCAATGAAAGATCCTGCATGTTCCACAATTTAGACGCGGTTAATCCTTATCTCGCCAAGTCGAAAGGTTTTGTTCTTTGTAGTCGGCGCAATAAATTGCTCTCATCCAAAATAAGTAGGACTGTATTATTAACATGTCCGATTAGTCGGTTTCTATGTTTTCGCGCGAAGCTTCTACTTTCAGCTTCGATTGTCGGAATTCCGAGATCCCTGTGCTTGGACAATTTCTCTTAGCACTTTATTTTGAAAGGTTTGTAAAATATTGGCATTTGTTTTCTTGGTACAACCCCAAAGTTGTATACCGTAGGTCCACACCGGCTTTAGCACTTGCTTGTATAAAAGCAGTTTGTTCTCGGTACTGAGGTGGGAATGTTTTCCGATCAACCAGTACATTTCTCTATATTTGATATCTAGTTCTTTACGTTTCATTTTCACGTGCGAATTCCACTTCAACCTTGCGTCGAGTGTCATTCCCAGGTATTTGGCTTCATTTGCAAAGGGTATTCGGGCCAAATTTATAAAAATTGGCAAGTCATTAATTTTCCTATAAGTGAAATTCACGTGAACAGATTTAGTTCCGTTAAGGGCGATCCGCCAGTCCTTCGTCCATTCATTTACTTTATTTAATGCGTTTTGCAGTTTGGCAGTCGTTTCCTCGATTGTTTTACCTACCGCTAGGATAGCGGTGTCGTCGGCAAACGTAGCAAGGATAGTGCCATCTTCTTTCGGTATATCACGAGTATATAACAGATAGAGAAGCGGCCCCAGAACGCTTCCTTGCGGTACGCCGGCCAAAATTTCTTTGAGCTCGGAGTATTCATTTCCATTTCTAACACGGAAGAGTCTATTCCCGAGATATGAATTCAAAATCTCGTATAGGTTTGCGGGAAGTACTTGTCGTAGTTTGCATTTCAAGCCATCGTGCCACACCTTATCAAAGGCTTGCGAGACGTCAAGAAATACGGTTGAGCATATCTTTTTTTCTTCTAGTGCTTTTTCGATTACGTTAGTAATTCTATGCACCTGGTCAATCGTCGAATGCTTACTTCTGAACCCAAACTGGTGGTCAGGTATTAAATTATTTGCTTCTATAACCGGTTGGAGACGCCTTAGTAATATCCTCTCGAAAATTTTGGATATGACTGGAAGAAGCGATATTGGTCTGTATGATTTTACTTCATATGACGGTTTTCCTGGTTTTAAAACCATTATGACTTCCGCAACTTTCCATTGGCTCGGTACGTGTTTTAATCTGAGTGCAGCATTTATAATATGGAGAAGCTTAATTAATGCTTTTCTAGGTAAGGCTTTGAGAATTTCTCCGGTAATCAAATCATAACCAGGAGCTTTCTTAGGTTTTAGTTTCGCGATCTCACGTTCGAGTTCTCTAAGCGTCGCAGATCTGCGCGTTAAATCGTCAGATGGTGGAACTACCATCCTTGTGATGTTGATGTTGTCATGAACCACTTGACCAACGTTCGGTTTAAAGGTTTCTTCCAAATGGGCGGCAAAAATATCCGCTTTTTCTTTATCTTCCCTTGCCCATTCATTTTGATTTATTTTAAGTGGCGGCGCAAGGATTTTGGGCCTTTTGGTGCCTTTTACGGCTTTCCAAAGGGAATAATTGGAATCTTTTTTCACTGTTAAACTCTCAAGGTAAGATCCTATCGCACGATTTTTAAAATCCTTAATGCTATTCTTTAACAAATTGCAGAGACGATTCAGATATGCTTTATGCTGTGGAGCACGACTCTGTTGCCATCTTTTACGCGCTTTTCTTTTTTCCCTGATTAATTCTTTTATTTCAGAAGGATATCGTAGACCGTATTTGTCCGGCGTTTTTCTTGGATTGGGCGTATTATTCCAAGAGGCGAGCTGTACTATCTGAACGAAGCGATCGACTTCAACCTCAAGTTCATAGGGTGTCGTAAGCGGTACGCTCAGTTCAACATTTACTTCGATCTCGTTCCTAAAGCCTTCCCAGTTAGTTGTTCTACCGGTTAATTTCGCTGGCTCTCGGTTATATACTAGTTTTTCGCTCAATGTCAAAATAACTGGGGAATGATCAGACGACAGATCAAAGCTCTCTTCAACTTTTATGTGGTTGTTAGATATTCCTTTCACCACGAAGAAATCGATCAGGTCAGGTATTTTCAAAGTATCAGCTGGCCAGTAAGTCGGTTTGCCCGTCGAATGGAAATCACAACTGTACTCCATACCTGCCCCATAGAGCATTCTACCTTTTTGCGAGATGTATCTAGAGCCCCAGAACGTATGTTTCGCGTTAAAATCGCCGCCAATAATGAAATTAGGTTTCAGCGATTTAAATAAGTTAGTAAAATCACTTTTTTCAAGCGCGGAACGCGGTGGACAGTAGATAGATGAGATTTTAATAGTACGCTGACTATTTTTAACTCGAATTGTGCACAGTTGCAGAGTTTCAAGCTCTATCTTTAGGTCTTCGCATTGTTCAATGCAGTCTTTAATAAACAAGGAAGATCCGCCTCTCGCTTTGCCCGAAGGGTGACAAGCGTGGTAATCAGTATAGCCTTTTATTTTTAAATGCGATTCCTTTTTCACGTGAGTTTCAGAAATCAAGCAAATGTCAATATCTTTTTTTCGCATGAATATTTCCAATTCGTCAAGTTTTTGCAAAAGTCCGTTTGCATTCCAAGTACATATTTTTAACATTCTTTTTTCATTCATATTCTAGGTGAAGTACGCGTTTTCCGTGAATAACTCTCGAGCTTAACCAACCTATCGAGAATCATTTTATTTATTTTGCTTTGCTCTTCAAGTTTCGCGAGAATAATTGAGAAAACTTGCGAGGCAGGGTCCGTCGGGATTTCGAGGGTTTTTAATTTTTCGGATGCTGCAGCCTGGGCGTAGGTCTGCACTCCTGCTGTCCGAGGGCTATTACCCGATGTCTTTTCTAATGGCTTTTTATTACCGTTTATTTTAAGACCAGAAGTCGAGGGCTTTTCTGTTATCACCACCTTCTTCCGCTCTGAACCCGGTGGTTTTTGTTTGTTTACGTTCTCCTGACCGATCTTACCATTTGCCTTAGTTAGCGGTTTTATTATTTTATTTTGAGGCTTATGGAGTGTATCTCTTCGTTTTTGCAACTCCTTGGCTACTTCACAGCCTCTATAATTTGCCGGGTGCTTTCCCTTACAATTAGCACAGATTGCAGAGGCTTGCTTGTTTACTCGACAGTCTTGGGAGAGGTGATTTCCGGCGCATTTCACACACCGTGGTTCTTTTTTGCAATACGTTTGCGTATGATTGAATCCTTGGCAACGTTTGCACTGCGGAATTACCTATTTTTAAATTTCTACGCATGGGCTCGATTTTGACCACGATATTCAATATGGTTTTTATTCGATAAATATCGTCGATACTATCAGCTTTATCGAATGTTAGCATAAAAAGCGGGAGTCCACGCCTTACCAAGATGTCCTTATCTATTTCGGATTGTTGCTTCTCCTTCTTGATGATATTAACGGCATCAAGAATTTTAAAGCCCTTGTCTTGAAGGCGAGAGTAACTCTGTATGTCTGGTGTCTTTCTGTTTGTTACCCTTTCACGACTAAACCGCTGAAACAATCATAATGTAATTTGGCAAAGAGACAATCTGGAACCTGAAGAAGGGCATAGGCGAGAACACTGCCCCCTCTTAATAGACCAAAATGACTTATTTTCACAACACATTTTGGTTTCGTGCCAAAAGAGTAAATTACAGAATCTGAACCCAATAGGTAGCGCTGAAGTCGAGTTATTAACAAAAATAAAACACCTCCAATTCCACTCTTCGTCTAGAAAAATGTATGGTATGATATGTCTGGATTGTGTTGAGGCATGGAATACATTGGGTGCTGGTTGCGGTATTGACCACGGCCTGCTGGTAGATGCAGAAGATGCTTGCTGTCCAACGGCTTCTAGTGTTCGAAATCGGATTTCAAAAAAGTCAGTAAAGTCAGTACATCGTCGGCAGTTCTTTACTATTACCCAACTTTTCTTCCCATAAGCGTTGAGTGAGACTTGGTAGCTTCTGAATCATCACGTATATGACAATGCAGTCCCTTTTGTCAACTGGCAGCTCAAAATTACTTAATTCGTGAATGCTTTCTAGCGAAGTATCCAATAAAGATTTAATCCCTTCAGCGATTTCTCTCGTTAATGTGGGTTGAACAGCTTCAGTTGCGAATTAACCAAAACTTGCTTATGGTCAAACCTCGCGTTCATAACTTCCCATGCCTTTTCATTATTTCCCGTGTCCAACGATAAGTGCTGTAGAAGCCTTGATGCTTCGCCTGAGAGACTGGATTTTAAATAATGTAGCTTTTGAATACTACTAAGAGAACATTGCTGTGGATGAGCGACACGAAAATTTCGTGAAACGGTCGCCATTTAGTGTAGCATCCGGAGAACTCTGGTATATGCACTTTTGGCATACAGATATCTTTGCTGTGTAGAGGATCCGTAGACAAATTTAAATCGGAAGAATTATTCGGAACAATAGAGCACTTGTCTAACGCATCAAACATCTCACATTTGTATTCAAGGTAAACTTTTCTTATTTTATCGTAAGTCGATGTTAACTAATTTTTTATAACTTCCTCCAACGGCTTACCACTACTCAAATTTTGCTTGTGATAGCACTGCGAATCTGCCCAATTGTCTGCCAGCAATGATAAGCTAGTGGACAAATAATTTTTGGTGCGACGAGATTCACCTGTCATTTTAAAATTTGCGAAATCCCTTTTTAACTGAGCCAACATATCGTTTTGCAATTCAGCCGACATTTTTGTATATTATACACTCCTCATCACTTGAATAGAACACCCTATACACTCTCTTTGCAATTGCTCATAACTGGAAAGCGGAAAAAAAAAACGGTATTTTTGCACATTCTCTTTGTGCAACTCTTCTTCTTTCTCTGTGATAAATTGCAAGTTCTGGAAAAATGCGGTTTTTTTTTTCTTTTTTATCTGACAAAAAATTCGCTTTTACTATAACTTCTGTTGATTGTACGTGAAAAAGTTATTTACATAATTTTTAGAGAATTGGTTAGAGATAAAAGTTTTGAAAAAAAAAGAAAAAATATTAAGTAAAAGTTTTGAGAAAAATGCATTTTAAGTAAAAAAGTAGAGCAACAAATTTTCATAATTTTGAGTTTAAGGAGCTATAGCTTTTTTGTGGCTGCATAAAATTAAACAAATCTTAAACACTTTTATGCGCTACTAAATTACCTCTTGAAAAAATTGTTCTTGTGGCTATAATAGTTCAAAAGTTATATTATTTAAAGTGGTTATACCTCCAAATCGAAGGTGCCCCACTTTGAGGGGCTATAACATGGAGGGGGGGGGGGGGGTGAAAATAGACCCCCCTTGCCGTACGATTTTTTGTTTGCTAGAACTTCAGGAATCTCCAGTTAACGGATTATACCTCTTAATAGGGATAAAAATTGCTTCCTTACATTTCACATGAAGTAAATGTTTGACTTAAAATTCGTACTGAAAATATATGTATTTTTACTCTTTTCTATAAAAACTTTGTGTACTATTATTTGTGCAATTAAATGTCATTTTCAGATAGGTATTGTTCTGCACGCTGGATTTTGTAGAGTTTATACCCGTCTACAATGTGTGTGCTTTCTACGGCGTAGGCCGTTTCGGTGGAAAACATTAAAAACCAATAACAAGATTGCTTGTACACTAAATTTTCAGTTGAGATTTTAGAACGTCTTAATGCGCAATGATGCATATATGCATCGACCTTTTTTTTTCATTTTCTAGCCCTTTCTTGTAAGTTTAGCGAAAAAATTTGATTGTATTTCAATTTCAAAGGGTAAAGTGAGTCCATATGATTTTTTCCATCAAAAATAAAAAAGTTGCGCGTTTAAGGGTTAACTGAGTATGTATGGGGAAAACATGTGTGTATAGGTAAGTAAAATGTATTCACTGTGATCATATTGATGTGAATTGCGATTCTGTCTCCACAGGTGAATGCGGTTTCTGCAATTGATGTTCAGCTGTATTTTGACTTTCTGCTCCGCGTTAACGACTTGGGATCTTGAATGATTTCTCACACGATGATTAGTGTAGTTTAATAGCTTAGAAATTCGGTTAGCGCACACTGTACTTATAGGAATTCCGCAAGAAAATAAATATCCGTTTTCTATTATACAAAAGAGCTGGGGATGAACAGAGGAAATGTGTTGGACTTTCTTCTTCTTCCCCGTCTCTGAAAATTTTACGGAAGTCGTATGTCATTGTGCACCGGCACCCAATAGAGGAACTGCTGAGCCATCTCTATGAGAGATCAACAACAGTTGAAGGTGATTTTTGAAGTAAATGAGACTGCCTCCAGGGATTTTAAAGTAGCCTGACTCCGAGAAAGTGCTAATATCGATAGGAGGTTCAGAAGAGGAATGCTCTTGATCCTGGACAGTGCTTCTGAAATCGTCATAATTTCCATTTGAAACACTGCAGTGATCATCGTTGGTTTTTGAATCATCAGTGTAGTATACAGAGATATCTATATCCTAGCTGCTACAATACAAAAGTCATCCCAAATGGTTCTATTGGGAAGTTTTAATCGAAAATGGGCTTTGGAACGTATAGAAATCCACATACTAAAGTGACCATAATTAGTACCTCGGTACTACCATGTATTTTGTTGCAGTTTGCAAAGAAATCGTTCGATCAGGGTTTTATACAGAAACTGTGCGTAATACGACAACCCCTAACGAGAATAACTAATTATGATAACTTCTGCGTGTACTTTTCTCCTCCTGATTTTCGTAGTGGACCAATAATCACGGCTGTACCCAGGTACCACCAATGGGTCGTTAAGTGCTTGTAGTGCCCATAGCAACTTGTCCTTTGTGATCAGACTGGCTGTGTATATTGCATACTTTTAGGCCCACTGTAGATTTGAAGATCTATTGTTTCTTCGGTTGAAGAGGTCCAACTGTCATATGATTTCATTAAGCCGGCTAACCACAGGCATGCAAATTGCGCAAATTCATGGTTGCGCACGCATGCCAGCCTGTGGATAGCATTGGCCGTGTGTTTACGCACGCATGCCTGTGTGATTTTAAAAATGTTTGAGCGGATTTCAAACATTTTTAAAATCACACAGGCATGCGTGCGCAAGCACATCTGTGCGCATTCATGCCCGCCTGCGGATAGCAATTATTGCGCAAATTGTGTTTCTTACGTCATTTGTTCTGGTATGAATTAAGTGACATTTATGAAAGTTTGCCCGAATTGTGGTAAGTGAAGAGTGATTCATATGAGGAACGCGCATGCATGCATGCTAGTGAATAGCAAAATAAATTCGCGCAAACCGAAAATTTGCGCATTCTTGCATGCCTGTGGATACTATTTTGTAGATTGACTATTTTGGGTTTGGCTTTCCTAAACATGGTTTTAGATTATGCGAAGGTCTCGTTTATGAGATCCAATCTAGGGCGTATTTTTTAATATTATTTATACAAATGTTTATTTGTGTATAGTACATATACATATGTTATGTATACACATATGTAGGTATATGTATATAATATAAACAAGTTATTGGTTTAATTTTTTTCTTTTGGTTCTGGGTTCTGTTGAGAAAAATATTATATTTATATAGGCTTAGCGGAAAATGGAAAAAAAACGCTGAACAGTGACTTGGCAGGACTATGCTTATTGACGTTTGACAGTTTCACATCGGCATTGTTTTCATTCAAAGTAAGGGCGGTAGTTATGAAGCGCTCATTAATAAGTTGGTAGATAGAATTTTTTTTCGTCAAATTTAATTCAATTAAATAGTAAAATAAGGAACATGTTTACTTAATTCATTATAATTTTCTTTTCTTTATCGGATAAATTCGTATTTCTTTCTTTTCTACCCATTTTAAAATGAACAGAAATAATTTAAATTTGAAATGACAGCAGAGTTCGGTTGATAGCTACCGGCCTTCATATATGTCCCTCACTTTCATGTCATATTTGTCATTTCGATAACAATTTCGTTAACTATCGACGAAAAACAGTTTGGTAGCACATTTTTCTTTCCAGGCTAAGCACCTTTGACTGGATAATTATCCAGGTTTCGTAAGCCTATATAGGCTTAGTTGTTGGTGTAATTAACATGGAAAAAAATTTCTAAGTCTATATAGTTTTGAAAAAAAGCACGCCTATTGTTTAATTGCCAAATTCCTGTGATGATATCCGAAAGCCCTGATATCGGGACTATTACGATAGCTGTGGCGCAAGCGTTTGAAAATGCAATTTTGTTGATCTCAGTGAAATGAGCACAAATATAAGTAAAAAATATTGATTAGTCGCTTAGTTTAGGAGATATCGAGGTTTAAATATTAATTATTTCCTGTGGAAATTCCATTGAAATCAATTATTTTTGCCTTCGGTACAAAAAAAGTGTTGCATACATCTAGGCATAAAACTAAAAATAACAATTTTTAAGAATTTAGGCAAAGAAATTTATAAAATTGTAGTTTTTGAGGATCAGACTTTGAAAAAATAAAACTAAAAAAATAGCTCGATTTGATATATTTCTTTATCGAAATTTTCAAACCTCGATATCTCCTAAACTAAGCGATTAATCAATATTTGTTGCCCTATATTTTGTGCTTATTTCACCGAGATCTACAAAATGGCATTTTTAAACCTTTGCACCACAGTTATCGTAATAGTCCCGTATCGTAATATCCCATTTGCTTTAGTACTCTTTAAATAACTACTCTAAAAAAAGTGCAAAAAGTGGCAGCACTAGTCGTTTTGAAGGAAACTATCTGGCATTTGACAGCTCCAGCTGTTTCTGAAATTATTGCGGAATAACGCGAAGCTGAAGTCCAGTCGGGTGCAATTTGAATTTTGAATTATTAATCCTTAATTGTTTGTTACAAATAAATTATGAGGGGAAGTGTGAATTTATTGTGTTCGCGTCAGTCATGTGCAATTTGATTACTTATGAGTAACGAATGATTACTGATTACTTTCATTTCAGTATTCGGTATTCAGTATTCAGTATTCAGTACCTACTTAGTACTTGGTTTCCCAATTAGAAGTCTGTATTTTTTTAGAGCAAATAGTAGGCGTGTTTTTTTTTTTAGCCTATATAGAATAAACATGTTTCAGCAACATGTTTTCCATATAAAATACAACAAAACTTTAGACTGGATAATTATCGAAGCTAATGTTTTGTTGTATTATGCATTGAAAACTTTTTTTTTATTCTATATAGGCTAAAAAAAAACACGCCTAGTAAATATCGCCCCAAAGACGATGATGAATGCAACAAATAATCAAAGAAGCGCTATAAGAAAAATCGGTCGTTAATTTAAAACAAATTATAATTCATCTATTTAGGCTTTTTAAATACTATATTTTCGTATTTTATAAATGTTCGTATTGGTTTATGTTATGAAAAAAATCGTATGAGAGGTTTCTATCTTGAACACGCTCTGAGCTACAGGATTTTGAAAAAAGTTCCTTCAGGAAGAAGATACCAACTGAAACAAATCCACTCCAACATGTGGCGCTTGTTATGTTGGAATTTCCGCAGACTTTGTAAAAAAGTGACATTTCGCTAGCAGTCCATATATCTGTGGTAATAAGCTGGAGTAGCTTATGTAATGGAATGTAATAGTAATGTAATGTAATGTAATTCATATTCAAAAAAAATTATTTTGGGAGGTAGCTTAAAGCTGTGTTCAGACGATTGCCAGATCTGACAATATTGTCAGGTCTACAAATGTGCTAACAATTAGCTGCGAATGAACTGACAACGACAAACTACCTCACAACGTTAAATTGCCAGTTCACACGGTTGCCAAGTTTTGTCCCAATTCCTGACAATTTATTGTCAGGCGGTTGGAATGAGAATGCTCTGACAATGTTTTCTCTGACAATATTGTCAGATGAAAAATTGTCAGTTCACACGGTTGGTAAATGACTGTTAACAAAAAATCTACAAATTCATTGCCAGACTTATAGCATTTGATAGACATTTTTTCTTTGTACTGAAATACATGGAAAACTATATGCCACAGGTAAAAACTTTGTACAGTGGATTTGTAGGTAACATTATGGCGCACCAAAATGCAAAATAAAATTATATAATTATAAGAAGCGTCTCGAGATAAATGCGATTTTCACAAAAATTGACTAAAAAAAATGTAAAAAAGTAGTGTTTGAAGACCAATAACTCGAAAATGAAGTCCCATGGTAAAAGCCGCGGGTAACCGTACTAAGCATTCATTAATTGTCTATCGAACAAGCCCACTTTGGTTGCTCTGGGCTTAATACACCAGAAATTATAATTGAATAATTGTTGGTACCTGCTTCTCTGAAGGAACTTTTTTAAGCACACATCCGTGGATGTTGAAGATAGACCTCCCCTCCCTAACGTTGTTTTTCTTAGCATAGACCAATGGATCGTTCTCCATAATAACTTTTTTCAGCACCCTGTAGCTCCATGGGTGTTGAAGATGGACCGCCCCTCCCATACGTTTTTTTTCATAACATGGACCAATGAACCTTTCCCCATAGTAATTTTTTTCAACACCCTGTAGCTCCAAATTAGACAAAAGCTACAGTCACACATGATACATACTTATATAATATGTGAATTTATTTTCTGTATCTGCCTGAGTCACTGCAATACACACCACAAATGAAAAGTACTCAAATACTCATATATACTTTTTGCAGTATTTTGAGTACCTAGTAATCAAAACCAATGACACGAACCAACAGAGAAAAGAAACGGATAGTGTGTGTGAATTATGAGAATACAGCCGAGTTGAATATGATTACTGAATACCGGATACTTAAAAATGAGTATTCGTTACGTGTACTCATTTCAAGTAACGAATAATAAATATCGAATAATTACTTTTTGCACATCCTTAGTTCGCGTAGCTGGACGTAGTTTACATAGTTTAAAAGTCAAAGGTAAACGATTGTACTGGGTACTTGGTAAAGATTGTACTTTGCCGGCATTATAAAATAAAGTTTTTTGTTTAAAATCCTGAAGAACAAATTGAAAAGTCGAAATATATGCATATATATTTCTGGCATATATGTTTGTATGTACATAAGGTCTCATTCACGAAAAGACCATTTGACAAACCAATCGTCGGTTACAATTGTTTTGTGTTATTCAATACATTTTGTTCATTTATTTTAATTGTTTCCTAAGCAGTATTTTCTATGTTATTAGAGTCACTACCAATCCGACAAAATATTTAAAAACCTCAACTTTCTTTTCTACTGTCTTAGATAACAATTTTAAGACGTTCTGAGTTATTGTTTCCTAAAAAAAATAGTTTCCTTTTGTGTCAAATATCCTTATTTTGTAGCCAAATGCAATTCCCAATTGTTCGAGTCTATGACTGACTATTGTTCTTACTTCTTTTACACAGAGAAATGACCTATTAATCTAAAATTAGCGATTTCGAAAAGAATCAATAAAACTAGCAAATGTAGAGCTAAAATGACTATTTTGCGTTCGAAACTTATCCAGAGATACTTCTGCTCCATTAGTCATTTGCGCACTTATCAGTGAAAGCACTTAATTCGGTTTTTACTTATCTACAACATCCAACTTTTTTCGCTTTATAGTAATATATTAAAATAAAAAAGTACATATATGTACCACATGAAAAATTGTTTCTATTTGCTGTTTAACATTTCTGTCTTTCCAGCATCTGGCGTGTCACTTCACTAAAATGACTATTTTGCGTTCGAAACTTATCCAGAGATACTTCTGCTCCATTAGTCATTTGCGCACTTATCAGTGAAAGCACTTAATTCGGTTTTTACTTATCTACAACATCCAACTTTTTTCGCTTTATAGTAATATATTAAAATAAAAAAGTACATATATGTACCACATGAAAAATTGTTTCTATTTGCTGTTTAACATTTCTGTCTTTCCAGCATCTGGCGTGTCACTTCACTGGCTATGGAATCGCCTCGTGTACGTCTCTAAAATGATTCAAAGAAATTGCTCTGGTTTCATCGATATTCAACTCACTTTCATTTGATCGGTTGCAGAAAATTTTTATTCAAAAGAACACTTTTCGACTTTGGCGGAAATCGCTACATTCAAATGACATTACCACCATCTTCGTAATCATTTTACATTTGGACATCACATTAAGCATCTGTATTTGTTTGGATAGTTACACGCTTTTTGAAGATCCTCGGAAATGAGCCCGGCATGCTTACTGCCTATATCTCGCTGTTATTGCAAATGCTCGTCGAAACATTATCTGCATGTGCAATTATGACAAAAAGCGTTAAAAAAACTATTTTTAAAAAAATTCGGAAGTGTCAATAAGAAAAAAAGAAAAGGTAAGCATAATCAGCCTTTGGATAGTACTTTCCAGTTTAACACTTTTGTTTTAGATGATAAAACTTGGAATACAAGTTATAAAATGCTTAAGAAAACAGCTGATTATCTTATTCGGCAAACTGATCCAGGATTCACGGGTGAAGATGGTTCGATTTCAAGGAAATTACCGGAATCAAAACCTTCGTAAACATTTAATGACTTCTCATTATAATATTACGCACCTGTATTTGTTTGAACAGCAGAATCATTCACACATGGCTTACTATAAAGATCTTGGCAATGTTAAATGATGATGAATTTTGAAAATCGAAACTTTGCAATTGAATTCATACAACCATTTGAAAGAAATCGAAGTTCAAATATTAAAACAAAGGAAAGGAATTGGTAAGCATTCAAAACTTTTGCTTAGTACTCCTACCAAGTTAAACACTTTTGTTATACATAGATGATAGTCGGGGACATTTCAAACGGAATGAAAATAAAAAGACGTGTAGGCGCACAGGACTTCCGGTACATAGATTCCGAATCATGCGATGTGAGGATGGCTTCTTACAAAATCTATTAAGAGCCAATGCTGTACGTAGACCTGGATTAGGTACCAGATTAAGAGTCCAGATCCAATGGACTATCTCCGCTTCCGCATTTAACGAAGTTTCCACGAGTAAGTGTCAACATATGTAATGTGATAATGTTTCAAAAAATAAAATTGCGAATTCAATTTTAGGATTCTTCCTTTGGCGATCAATAGAATTGAAAGCTCTTGCAACTATTATACTATCCCACGAAAATTCAATACAAAATCTACACATTAGATTATGGATACGCATATTTTACAACTATCTGGTATGTCTTTCAAGCTTACCTATTTAATCATCAGAATCAGCGGTGAACAATGATAGTACTTTAAGGCTTAGCTATAAGATTAATACTTATTTGCATCTACATATATACATATATGTAAGTAGAAGTGTAAGTAATTAAATCATATCCTTGCAAAGCGTTTGACACGACAAATTATGAATAAGATACACTTCTTCGGATTAATTTAACAATATCTGGGCAACCACGCGTTGGGTAAAATAAATACTTAAAATATTTTCAAATATAAATTCATCAGTAAAATTGAATATAAACGATCTAATTTTATAATTAATTTTAAATATTTTTAAAAAAAACTTCCCTATCGATATAAAGAGGGCTGAGCTTCTGTTTATCTTACAGCTCTTTTGCGACATAAGTGTAAAGATACATATACAGTACAAACTCGATTTACGCAACTAATAGAATTAAGTCAGTGGCAATAACCGAGGTTGTTGCACTTACCGGGTTACATTTAAAAAAAAAGATAGTTAGAATGGCTATGTTTCATTAGAGATAATGACAATGTGATGTAAAAAACATTTTTGAAAACAAAACAAATCGTTACAACATTGAACACGTTTTTTTTTAAATCAGGTGCGGTAAATATTATGTAGAGTGGGTGGTTTTATATTAATTGTGTTGCATATTAAATTAGAAATGGATTTAAGATTTTCATTGGGCAAGTTCGGAATGCCAAACATAAAAGCATCACTCGCGATTAAACGGTTTTCATGGTGGTTTATAGAGAGTTTTAATTGCTTGAGTTCGTCAGCGGCGTGATCAATTCGATTGTTTACCTTCGCGAGCTCTAGAGTTTTATCGACGAGCAATGATTTACAGGCTTTCGAATCTGAGGTAATGTTTGTGATTGACTTTTTAATATTATCAACTTCTGTTGTGAGAGAAGCAATGCTGGTTTTTGTATCAGAGTTTACCGATTCTAATTGAATAACTCTCTTGTTAATATCACAAATACTATTTTTAATATCTTTTATCTCGCGGCCAAGTTCTTCAGTTATTTTTTGTTCGGATTCTTCAACTTTTTTGGATAGTAGTGAAACAATAAACTCACTTTGTTGACGAAATTTTTCATCCAACCAAGATTTATCTTTGTCATCCATCAATTGTTGTTGTGAAGGTTTTTTAAGCGAAGGGGATGAGAAGATTTGCGGCGAGTCCGATACAAAGCTGTTCGTCTTTGAGCGATTAGAGGTCGGTTTCGGTGGCATAAGTGTTATTAATAGTTGTGTAGGTTGATTACAAATTAAGAGAACCGAAATAATGTTCTTCTCTGTGGTAGTCTAAAGTTAGTTAAGAGATCTAATAGAATGGCTGATGCACAAAACACAAAAAAAAAATGTATATATATTCACTTTAAGTTTTGGTTTTTTCAATATTAAACAGTAAACAGCCCGAAAATCAATTATAATTTAATAAAAGTGGATTTATGCAACTTTTTATACAACAAAATATTATTTAAAATGCGTTTTCGATCCAAAGGAAAAAAGAAAGCAAAGTCACCAGTATCAGAAACACACTAATTACGAATTTGTCACGATTAAGCTTCTCAACTCGCCGTTCGATGTCGGAAAAAAAATGTAGGTCCCTGCCATTCGTGCAAAAATATAACACGCACACACAAATGGTTGCGAGAAGCAGGCCCCGGTTCACCTCGAGCTGTAGCGCCAACTAAGTAAGTAAGTAGGTGGGCATGAGGCGTGCATTTTTCGGCAGCGGAAGTACACTGCTTCATGGCTGTTGACTTCTGTCTCCACTGATGGAAAATTGTTGGTAATGATGAATTGTTTTGAGCATAGCTCAGCTCCAGGATAACGCAGAAGGATGATTTATATCTCAAATAAATCTTAAAGAAATCTACTACAACAATTTTTTTTTGGTTTTAAATCCAATAAGCCATTGTTGAGTTAGGGCTGTGTAATGACATAAAATTTGATTTTCTGCCACTTCGATCTCAAATTCTCAGCTCCTATAACTAATGGTGTAGTCTGAGTACACTCATTAACTCCGCCAGGAAATGCAAATCATAATACTGGAAACCGCATCTAAATCCGTTTAGTGGTTCTCGAGATAATCCTGTACATACAGACAGACACAGTTTTGGGACTTCTTTTTATACTATGTATAGATAGTATCGCTTTAATTGCTTTAATTTATCGCTTATTATAATCAAAAAGGTTACTAAACCTTGTACATTAAATCCATCCTTCTTTCTTTTGAGGCAAGATTATCTATGATTTGATCATAAAATTTGCCATTGGATCGTATTTCTTTTACCGGCCAACATTATAGCTTATTTGTTTTAAGATACCCTGTCAACCACGAAAAATGTTCTAATTGCATTGAAAAATGCCTAGTACATCGCTTTGTAACGGTATTTATGTTTACAAATGGTTTCGGTCTCCCACCATTTATAATGTGTTTTTTTTTCACCAAATCCTCTAGCAGAAAATGGTTTATTCAAAATACTTTCTATTTCGCAGTTGCAGGTATTCATATTAAAAACGCAAACCAACCAAAAATCACGAAAAATCACTAAAAAAAAATTACATCGTCAATAAACTTAATGAAATCAAAACACCACCTCATCAATCAACGCAAATTGTTTTCTTGGATGACACTAATACAATTTGCACTCAGTCAAGTGTAAACACACAAGAGTAAAAAAAAAAAAAAAAAATTATACGACTGTATCCAATAGTCCCGAGCTATGTGTAAACATCACGCGGATGGGGTGTGTGGCTCCACTTCATTGGAAAGAAAGTGTGTCGATGGATACAGGAAAGAAAGTAAATTATAACCAGTCTATGTTCGATAAAATTCAAGCCAATCATTGAACCTCGCTTCGCTCAGTTGGAGCGCGTTTATCGGGCCAAGGAACATAAAATTCCTTCGGCTCGGCTTATAATCAGATTCGTCAGAAAACACTTCTGCAAGCCTAATGACGAAATGTATATACATATATGTATGTATATATATTTTTTGTGCATTAAATTCATCCGTAATTACTTTATCAATCAATTATTTCACTGCTTCAACTAACTCGAAAATGCTTTTTATTTTTAAACCTGACATCCGCCTAACTTTCATAAATTCATCTTTACAATCGACTTAAAGTTTGCTTTACATGTTGTCGCTGTCGCTTACGCGAAGCGAAGCAGCGACTACAGTGCCATCAACGCAGCGTATTCTAAACGTAACACATATGCATACTCATCGCATCTATAGAGTGAGATGGTCATAGATGCACCACCCTTTTTTCAAACGATCATAACTCTTTCAAAATGAGCTCTTTGTGCTCGGTTATTTTATATCCATTTGATGGGTTATTTTAGTAGATACGTACAAACTTAAATTTTTGATAGCGTCTGTTTTCTTAAAGTTAGCATACATTTTTGAAAAATGGCAAATGGTGCATAGTGGACTATGGTATGTACTAAATGCACTAATCCTGTGTGCACAATGCACCAGGAGGGTGCGAATTGCACCGCGGAATGATTTTAAAAATTAAAAACACAATTTCAATTTATATATTGAGTTTTATTAAGCTACGAGCAGACGATATGCAGAAGTCGCATATATATGCGAGTGCTGACGTCACGAAAAAACTCGCAAATTTATCGCAAATGCTATAAAGTAGGCATTGCTTGCAAACTCGCATATAGACGTGTTCACACGATATGCGACTTTTGTCCCAAAACTCGCAAATGCATTTGCGAACATAGTGTTCGCATATGATGTGTTCGCAAATGGGGTCGCAAATGTTGTGGCCTATATGCGTGGTGTTCACACGATATGCGACACAACTTGCAAATCACATATTTTCAATCATATGCAGATTTGCGAGCATTATCAATATTTTGACATTTTGTATTTTCTGTATTGTGTTGGTGATTTCTGACAATTTAAAGTGTCGAAATATATTAAAAATGTCAAAAAGAAAATGGGCTGCTATTGCTATTTTGGCAATAGATATGATAAAAATGACGACGAAGATGGAAACCACGAAGAAGCGAGTGCGCAAGTGCAAAGGATTCGTCGTGAATGAGCCAAAGATTGGGTACGACTTCGCGGGACTGAAGCCTTTTGCGCAAAATTGTTGCTAGAACAGCGTGACGATAAACCGGAATTATATCACGGTTTTGTTCGCATGTCGACCGATCAATTTGGTCATCTACTAAGTTTGGTAAAACCGCGAATTCAAAAAGCGGACAGGAACATGCGATTAGCATTCCCGCGTCAAATGGCCTGTTGCTGATGCTGCGCTTCTTGTCCACTGACGAAAATGTTTAATCTTTGTAATACCATTTCCGTATTCCAGTGGATACTAGGTCTGTTTGGTAACACGCTTGTTTTTGAAATACTAGGTCCGTTCGCGTACACTCCCAAAACAACGATAATCCACGAAAAATAACGAAAAACAACGAAAACCCGTTCGCGTACGCAAAAATTTCGTAGTTTTTCGTAGAAGAGAATGCTGACGAGAGAGTAAGAAATTTCCCCATGCTACGAATTGTAGTCCAAAAAATTTTTTTGGGGTATATTATGAAAACTATCAAATCTGTCAAATCACATGCATTCTTCATTTTATTGGTGCAAAAAGTACGCGAACCTACGATGTAAACTTTCATAGAATCATGACAGTTTCATGGCTCTCATTTTTTTTTTACCAAGCGATTGGTAACTTTTGTTCAAGTTTTCTATCTTTGAGAGAATTTTACTATTTGACAGGTCTCAATTCCTTGTGCAAAAAAAAGTTACCAAAGAGGCCTACTATTTCAACTACAATTACATGGCGACACGTACTCTTTTCGTGTACCGCTAGGTAGCCTCCAGATTGATTACTTACACAATTACATATAATAGGTCTGTTTGGTATCTTTTTTGTGTACTTTTACAAAGTATTACGAAAAGTAACGTGTTACCAAACAGACCTAATAATTATCTTGTGTCACAAATGATATGCGAAAGTGTTCACACGATATGCGGAAAAGTCGCAAATTGGTTTGCGAACTGGGTGTCGCATATCGTCCGCAAATGCTTTGCGAGCATATGCGGACTGTCCTAAATTGGTGTTCAGACGATATGCGAGCATTAATCGCATATGATGATGCAAAAATTACGTCAGACTCGCATATATATGCGACTTTTGCATATCGTCTGCTCGTAGCTTTAGAATAAAAATAACATATGAGATTCTTAAAACACAAATAAATAGAAAAATTCATGTTAAATACAGAAAATTAACAAAAATTAATTTTAAAAAAAAAAATAAAAAAAAAGACTCCATATCACAGAGAATTAACGAAAATGAATTATTGGAACATCAAAAACCCTTATGCCCGGTTTCACAGTGAGAGCTTAAGCCTCAATTGGAGCTTAAGCTACGATTTAACTCATTTTGATGTTTCACAGTGTCGGCTTAAGAGGTGAACCCCACTTAAGTATTGATATAACTTAAGCCCCCGATTTTAGTGGCTTAAGTATTGGCTTATTTTTTTTTTTTTTTTTATGATTTGGATGACATTTTTTTTTATTAATTATTGTATTTCAATATGGAAATACATTCAGACCAAGATAAGTGATTCTGAATATGATATAATAATTTTGCGGTTCACGTTAGAAGGGAAACAAATATTTGACATCGAATTTTTATAGGTGGGATGAAATTGATTTCTTCACAAGATTTCGGATGTCAAAGCAATTTGCGATTTGTGTCCTGGAACAAATAGAGTCTAACATTGAACATTGATGATATGGTAACAAAAAAAATAGTACGTGTAGAAGTTATGTGCGACCGAAGTGAAGCTTCTTAGCTACATATAATCGTGGACAAAGGATAATGAATTTGTGACAAAAGGAAGAGACATTCATACAATTTTCGAAATATTTGGATATTCAAAGAATCGTTGAAAAACTTAAGAAATGTGGGAATGTCGTATGTCACATAATTACATAATGTACATATATGTATTTCCCATCAGAAATTTTCTTAGCTTTTGAATGAAACCAAATTGTTCGGGTGTCTATTTAACCCCACCCTGGAATATGTTCGAGTGTCCATTTTGTTCCAAACTACTAACGAATATTTAAATTGCCGAAATATTCGTTGGCAGCAGGTTTATTTTTTATAATTTCGCCGAACAGTGTGATACACCAGACCAAATTCTTTGCAAGCTCCTGGGCGAGACATTCCGACATCGATTTTTGTAAGTGCTGCTTATCCGGTCTTTCGTATGAGTTTCTTTCTTACGTTGCACCATGGTGTATTTAGCACTATGCTTATGTGAAGCATTGTGCACCACCATGACATTTTTGATAAAAATTTAAATATTTAGAAAAAAACATAACAAAACTATAAACATCTTATTTAAAATATAAAAAAATGTCCCAAATAAGCGATTTATCAATTTTAAATAAAGAAAAACGTGATTTCCAAGAAAATATTAAAAAAATAAACTCATCTCGATTGTTTTGTTCTTCACTAAAAATGCACAAATCATTTCGCACACGTACGCCAACAAGTACGGACACAACCAGACTAAAGTCTAACGCAGTTGCTTAATGTAACGGACACATATAAATGACGTATACACCAATAGAGGTACCGGTTTGCTGGATATAGCTGTGGTGCAGTTTGCAAAACTGGTGCATTTATGACCACGTCACCCTACGCATCGCATATTACTCATCGCATCCTGTCCATGCGCAGCAGTCGACTGCGCACCCATTCGATACTGGTACCACCGAGTCACACCGGTGAGGGCTCTACCCTCAATACCACCGCGGCTATGAAATATGAGTTGCAAATTTCATACATAAGATAAATCGTTCGGTATATCGTCCCCGTATGCCAAAATCCCGTAATTACTCCACTAGAAATTTTGCTAACGCGCGAGTTAAAGACCGAACATCGATCAATTGATAAAAAAATATATTTTTATTTAATGTTTTAGATTTGACATCTGAATTACAACTGAGTTCTCTTACAAATTTTATTACACATGAAAAGGCTAAAAGTTATTCCCAGAATTACGCCGGAAATATGCCAGACTTACTTCTTGGAAATAACCTTTCACAATTTTGCTGATTACTAGAAATAATTACAATTAATTCGATTCGATATTAAAAGTGCAAATGTAATTTAATTCTTCTTACTATATTGCTGATTGTTGAAATATAGAAATGCAAATGTGACTTTTAGGTCACTGAATTATGTTTATGCTGACGATGTGACTCGCGCTTAGATGTTTACACATCAAAAACTTTACCCCCTTTTTTTTTAAGGGGAAATTAGACTCATTTACAGTAAGAGGCAGTAAAAAGCTCAATACTTCTCTATCTGGTCTTCAATTTTGTTTTATTGAATTAACGTCATGAATCCACTCAACTCATTCTTCAGTCGTCGGTCAGATGGTCAAAAATTAGGAGATTTTACTTTGACATTTGGATGGTATTTGAGTTAAGAAGGCAATACCTAAGAATACCTAGCTGTTGTGCATTCTGAGCATTTTTCCTGTGAGAAATAAACAATGGAGTGATTTTTTGTATTCTCAATTGGTTTGGAGTAGGAGGGACATTTTGTATTGTAGTTAGCAAAGAGATTCTGTGCGTATTTTAGCGTTGTTTTTTCTGAGTGATCTTGATAAAAGATAATAATGTTCCCATAATGATGTTGGGAATTAATGAATTTACAGTAGAGATTAAAGGAACGTTCAATTAGTTATATGCATTTTATTTATACACAAACAATCAATCGACGATTTGGAATTTCGTATTAATAATTATTTTCTATGAAGATTTTGTTGAATTGCTTACGGAAGCAGTCAGCCCACTCAATATATGGAGGCTTCGTCCCTTCTCCTAGATACTTTATACTTTTTACACTTTCAATTTGCTTGCCATTTATTTCGATTATTATTCCAGTGTTAAGATGTATCTCCATTAGTTTTGTTTTTTGTTCGTTTAATTTCAACTTATTCATTCTGAGCCATACTTAGAACTAACCGATTAACGTCGTACATTAACTTATATTTGTACTCTTCTGAGTTCATTTCTTCTGCATATATCAATGTATCATCTGCGTACACAGCTATTTTGCAGTATTTCATTATTCCTGGCATATCGTTTATATAGATTATAAATAAAAGTGCTTCCAAAATTGATCCCTGGGGCACTCCTTGTTCTACCTCAATAGAGTCAGACATACTGCTATTTACTTTTGTATTTTTGAGTTTTATTTGTTAGATAAGATCTAAACTAATCTAATGAATTATAGAGGTTACCAAAAGCGCTTCTTCTGTTGCGGTGTCCGGCCGAGTGCTTCGTTGTACATAAACATAGGTAGGTAGGTAGGTAGAAGTGGTGGTTTCGATGGAAAGAAAACCCAAATAGCGCGTGGAGCGCCGTTTTGATGTCAACACCTCTCTGCCCCTATTTTCGTAAAGGTCCTATCTACAAAATTTTCGATTTCGAGGTTAAGGCATCGCCTCCGATTTAATTATATTTATTTCAAAATGCTAGATCTTAAAATGCGATAGAAAATCGCGAAAATATGTTTTTTATATCGAGTACAAGTCCGGCGCTCTCGTATAACCTTCTTGACTATCCAATACTTAGCCCGTATAAAGCGAGTCATGAGTGAGATCTCACCATGGAGTGAAATTTGATGAACGTAGGCCACGTAGAGTTGAGAGAAAAGACCGTTGTAAGGGAAGAGAATGGGAAAGCATTCGGACGAGGACAAAGTTGATGAAGCTAATCTGCCATATGACCTCACAACCCCCTTCGAATCCAGGAACGCATTGAAATTCCGAAGCCAGCTTTTCTGAGATACCCCTCGACCTGAGTGCATAGATGAGTAGTCCGCTGGAAAGTATTTTCGTTGGGTTAAAACAATGAGTTTTTCCTTAGTGTTAAGGATTTCTAAATGGGAAAGAGTACGGCTTTGGTATGTGGCTCGTACCGATGAGTTACGTGCCTCATTGACGAAACGATATACATAGGATAAGACACAACTGCCGTTATGCCAGAAGGAGCATCTGCTCAAGATGGTTTTGCCATCGCTAGCAATTTAATTTTGGAATGCGTAATGCACAATTGCTCTGCTTCAGTAAACCTTGATATGGGGAGCAGTTCCCCTAACTGCCGAAACATCTGCAACTCTTGATCAAGAGCGACTTTTCAAAGCCAATCGTGACTCCGGGGTCAAATGATATCACCGTCGCCTCCAACTATAACGGAGTCACGATTAGCTTTGAAAAAGGCCCTAGTAACTGTATTAAAATACTCACATTGCGTGTTATTGGTTTAAGCGTTGTAATCCGACTAACATTTTATTTGACATTCTTCAAGTTGTACATAAGATATGGGTTTACATTTCAGAGTTTATTTAATGGCGTGTTCACACTTATTACACACTTTCTTTTAATTTAAACAACAAAAACAAAATAATACTTTTAACTACCTATTTTTTTTTCGCTTGGATCAATTTTCCATTACATAATCTCTACTGAACCTTTGTGGTGTCATTACAACCCTACCACTTCTAGTTCTTAATGATTCCGTGGGTTTTGCAATTGATAATATTGCTTCTGAATCCAATGCTTCTGAAGTATGATCCATAGCTGTTGAGGCCACAGGATGACTCATCACAGGGGGCACTGATTCATCCGCATTACAATTATCTATACTACAACTGATAGGGTGTAGAAGAATATCGAATTAGTTTAGAGACCACGCAGTAAAATAAGAAAAACAATGCTTTAACGATTGATACGTTTGAATTGAAGAAACGAAACGAAGTGTTTTTATTTTGTGAAACAAAAAGGTTAACAAAAAGAATTCAACGCTTAGGGCGTGTTCACAAAGTAAAGCTATGGAATTTTTTAAAGTTAAATTATCTTAACATGTTTACTTTTTTTTTTAATGTACTTTAAAAACAAAACAAAAAAAAATTCACGTTGGCAACACCGATTAGATTCCGTAGATATTGAAAACGTTCACGAGGCAATCCTTTCGTGAAGATATCTGCATGCTGCTCACTGCTAGGAACATAGTCGAGTTCGAAAGCACAGTCAACCAGCTTTTCACTATAAAGTGATGGCTTTGATTATCGACGAGTAGTCCGGTACAACCACAACCGATGAAGATAAACCTGCTTCCAACTCACTCGTCAGAAAAGCTGGTTTTGAAAAAATAGTTCTTATTGAGTCGAACTTCACTGTTGAACTGAAAGTTTCTTGATAATCGATCCCACACCTCAGCGAAAATCCTCGAGCTACCACCCTCGCTTTAAATCTTTCAATCTGTCCACCAGCTCCGTACTTTATGCGGACAACCCAGCGATTATCTATCGATGATTTACCCTTTGGAAGATCTACTAGAATCCAAGTTTTGCTGTCCATTAAAGATTTAATTTCTTCATCCATAGCTTTATGCCATTGCATGGCATGTTGAGATTGAATCGCATCCTCATAGCAGTCCGGTTCACAATCTATAGCGGCAAAAACTTCCCCTTGTTCGATGTCGTTCAGCTTTTGCGGTGGACGAATCAAGCTTCTATTTTGAAGACCATAGCTTTGGGCAACCTCTCCATTTTCAGCTTCATTGTCATCCGGAGTATCCTCCACAGTTTCCGTCACCGTAGCTTCATCGTCATCCAGAGGATCCTCCATTGTTTCAGTCACCGTAGCTTCATTGTCACCGGAGTATCCTCCACAGTTACCGTCACCGTAGCTTCATCGTCATCCAGAGGATCCTCCACAATTTCAGTCACATTCTGTAACACCTGAGGAATGTTTTGATGTCCCATTCGCTCATGCTATAGTTTTTGACTCCCAGTACGAGCAACATTGACCGCAGCCATTTCAGGAGATACATTTTTGACTTCGACCCTGAACTGCATCTCGAAAATCTTTTTATGTCTTACTCCCACTGCAACGATATTGTTTCCTTTCAAAAATTGGCAAATTGTATAAGTGGATTTAAATACTTAACCCTTATCGAGCGCAGATCCTTGCGAAAATAAATTTAGACGCAAATTCGGAACATGTAAAGCATCTGTCAATACACAAGGAGTCCATTTATTTCTAACAAGTGCCAAAATATCAGTGTTGCCTCTTCCATATGCATTGAGGATACGACCATCACCAATTTGAACAGGAATTGGAGTCTCCGGTTTTTGGCACCGGAGTCCAAAAACCACTTACTTCTCCCATCTTCTCCATTAGTCATCATGTAAAGTCTGCCGGTTCGGTGACTTCAACTAATGTCTTCGCCGTCTATCTGAAATAGTACCTGAGAGTTTTCCGTGACTAGTCTAGCTACTGCGCTATGACGACCATGTCAGAGGGGAGGAAAATAATCGGTCTACTAGCGATGTGCTATTCTCAAACACGAATATTTGTTTTGCCTTCTAAAGTAGAAGTGAAGTCTTTATTTTTCGTTCTAGTCTTATATACTATTTTACAATCGATTATTCAGCAGAAATCACTGCACTTATTTAATTATTAATTACTATTTCGGCATAACCTAACTAGACCGACCGACGTCACTCAGCACACAATAATGTCAACTCGACATATTTAATCTGTTAAGAGGGAATGACCGCCGTCGTCCCACTTATGGGTTTTGTTTACAAATCGTTTGTTTATGTTTTACTTCAAATGACCATACTGAAAGCGAAACATATTTTTGCTCTCTGCTTTGTCGCTATTCTTATGCAGGCAAGTGGTTTCACTTTGGGCTCTAATTACCCATGGTATTCATATATAGGTTCGTTTGAAGTATTGTGACATAATTGATGGCGTGTGGCATCTGGGTTCAAATTTCGAAGCGAGGATTGTACATGTTGTACTGAAATATTAAACTTATAATCGGTCGCTGGTGTGGTCCCTTCACAATCATACATGCTTTACTGATGAAAGCGCTGCCAATACCTTCTTGATTTTTAGCATCATTTCTGACATTTGAATTTCCTGAGGGACAATATCGTTGAAAATGACCTGACTTGTGACACAAAAAGCATATAAACTCCCTTTTTTCTCTAATTTCTCCTCGCGAACTTCTAGCACTATATGGCTTACTTTTTCTGGCAACAAAAGCAGCCACCTCTCTGCCATTCCCTTGCTGAGCTTCCAGCCTTGACTCCTCCATCATCAGTCTCGCTGTCAGGTTTAAAAGTGTTCTCTTATCCTCGCTAGTTGACTCCCACGCGCTGAAGAAATAATTGTACCTGTCTGGTAGCGTCATCAATATTTTTGTTACAATCATTGATTCTGACACTGCCTCCCCAGCCTCCTTCAGCCGCTGAGCCTACTCCTCAACTCGGGATATGTGTGCGGCCATGCTATCTGATGAATTAAGAGTTAAACCGTAAAATTGTTGCTGTAAGAGGTGCAAGCTTGTAGAAGATTTTTGTTCATACACCGAGTGTAATTTATCTCACATTTCCTTCGAACTCGAACAATGGATTATGTACATAAACCAACTATTTTTCCATAATGCCCTTCTTTTCCTGTTTCCTTAAATATTACTAAGTCACCCACGTTCAATACCGGTAATGATCTCGCGTTTCGATCGTAATAGTATTTTTGTTTTTCTTTTTTATGCTTTAACTTGTTTTGGAATTCTGCTTCATTTAGGTTATTTCTGATCAAAAGTGAGCCCCATACCGGTAACCTTGTTTTCACAAGTCGACCAAAGAATAATTCCGACGGAGTAAGTCGCATGCCTGTGAGCGGTGTTGTATTATATTCCAAAACCCGATACTGAAACTGGTTAACATCATTCACTTCAAAGCATCTTTGAAGTATGTTTTTCGCAATGCCCACACCTTTTTCTGCTAGGCCATTACTTTGCGGATATCTAGGGCTTGAAAATCATTTGTGTGTTACATTCTTCCGCAAACCTATCAAATTCGGGCATTTGATAACAGCTGGATATCGGATTTTGTCAAATTCCCTAGTAATAACATCAATGATGGGCTTTCATGTTTTGCTTTGAATATTAACTGCGATTAAATAATTTGAGTATGCATCAATTAATGAAATATAATTACTACCCACATATTCGAATAAGTCTATTGCAACTATTTGAAAAGGATATTTAGGAGTTTCCTCCTGAACCAATTTGCATGTTTCGCTTGAATTTCTCACAAATAGCTTCATCGTCATCCAGAGGATCCTCCATTGTTTCAGTCACCGTAGCTTCATTGTCACCGGAGTATCCTCCACAGTTACCGTCACCGTAGCTTCATCGTCATCCAGAGGATCCTCCACAATTTCAGTCACATTCTGTAACACCTGAGGAATGTTTTGATGTCCCATTCGCTCATGCTATAGTTTTTGACTCCCAGTACGAGCAACATTGACCGCAGCCATTTCAGGAGATACATTTTTGACTTCGACCCTGAACTGCATCTCGAAAATCTTTTTATGTCTTACTCCCACTGCAACGATATTGTTTCCTTTCAAAAATTGGCAAATTGTATAAGTGGATTTAAATACTTAACCCTTATCGAGCGCAGATCCTTGCGAAAATAAATTTAGACGCAAATTCGGAACATGTAAAGCATCTGTCAATACACAAGGAGTCCATTTATTTCTAACAAGTGCCAAAATATCAGTGTTGCCTCTTCCATATGCATTGAGGATACGACCATCACCAATTTGAACAGGAATTGGAGTCTCCGGTTTTTGGCACCGGAGTCCAAAAACCACTTACTTCTCCCATCTTCTCCATTAGTCATCATGTAAAGTCTGCCGGTTCGGTGACTTCAACTAATGTCTTCGCCGTCTATCTGAAATAGTACCTGAGAGTTTTCCGTGACTAGTCTAGCTACTGCGCTATGACGACCATGTCAGAGGGGAGGAAAATAATCGGTCTACTAGCGATGTGCTATTCTCAAACACGAATATTTGTTTTGCCTTCTAAAGTAGAAGTGAAGTCTTTATTTTTCGTTCTAGTCTTATATACTATTTTACAATCGATTATTCAGCAGAAATCACTGCACTTATTTAATTATTAATTACTATTTCGGCATAACCTAACTAGACCGACCGACGTCACTCAGCACACAATAATGTCAACTCGACATATTTAATCTGTTAAGAGGGAATGACCGCCGTCGTCCCACTTATGGGTTTTGTTTACAAATCGTTTGTTTATGTTTTACTTCAAATGACCATACTGAAAGCGAAACATATTTTTGCTCTCTGCTTTGTCGCTATTCTTATGCAGGCAAGTGGTTTCACTTTGGGCTCTAATTACCCATGGTATTCATATATAGGTTCGTTTGAAGTATTGTGACATAATTGATGGCGTGTGGCATCTGGGTTCAAATTTCGAAGCGAGGATTGTACATGTTGTACTGAAATATTAAACTTATAATCGGTCGCTGGTGTGGTCCCTTCACAATCATACATGCTTTACTGATGAAAGCGCTGCCAATACCTTCTTGATTTTTAGCATCATTTCTGACATTTGAATTTCCTGAGGGACAATATCGTTGAAAATGACCTGACTTGTGACACAAAAAGCATATAAACTCCCTTTTTTCTCTAATTTCTCCTCGCGAACTTCTAGCACTATATGGCTTACTTTTTCTGGCAACAAAAGCAGCCACCTCTCTGCCATTCCCTTGCTGAGCTTCCAGCCTTGACTCCTCCATCATCAGTCTCGCTGTCAGGTTTAAAAGTGTTCTCTTATCCTCGCTAGTTGACTCCCACGCGCTGAAGAAATAATTGTACCTGTCTGGTAGCGTCATCAATATTTTTGTTACAATCATTGATTCTGACACTGCCTCCCCAGCCTCCTTCAGCCGCTGAGCCTACTCCTCAACTCGGGATATGTGTGCGGCCATGCTATCTGATGAATTAAGAGTTAAACCGTAAAATTGTTGCTGTAAGAGGTGCAAGCTTGTAGAAGATTTTTGTTCATACACCGAGTGTAATTTATCTCACATTTCCTTCGAACTCGAACAATGGATTATGTACATAAACCAACTATTTTTCCATAATGCCCTTCTTTTCCTGTTTCCTTAAATATTACTAAGTCACCCACGTTCAATACCGGTAATGATCTCGCGTTTCGATCGTAATAGTATTTTTGTTTTTCTTTTTTATGCTTTAACTTGTTTTGGAATTCTGCTTCATTTAGGTTATTTCTGATCAAAAGTGAGCCCCATACCGGTAACCTTGTTTTCACAAGTCGACCAAAGAATAATTCCGACGGAGTAAGTCGCATGCCTGTGAGCGGTGTTGTATTATATTCCAAAACCCGATACTGAAACTGGTTAACATCATTCACTTCAAAGCATCTTTGAAGTATGTTTTTCGCAATGCCCACACCTTTTTCTGCTAGGCCATTACTTTGCGGATATCTAGGGCTTGAAAATCATTTGTGTGTTACATTCTTCCGCAAACCTATCAAATTCGGGCATTTGATAACAGCTGGATATCGGATTTTGTCAAATTCCCTAGTAATAACATCAATGATGGGCTTTCATGTTTTGCTTTGAATATTAACTGCGATTAAATAATTTGAGTATGCATCAATTAATGAAATATAATTACTACCCACATATTCGAATAAGTCTATTGCAACTATTTGAAAAGGATATTTAGGAGTTTCCTCCTGAACCAATTTGCATGTTTCGCTTGAATTTCTCACAAATAGAGCTCGAAGCCACCAATTCCTTGATTTGTGTACTCATTCCGGGCCAATAATATAACATCCTTGCTCGTGCAAGTGTTATTTCAATTCTCAGATGTGGTTGATGTAACCAAAGTGTTATTTTCTGTTGTAATTCTGATGGTATGACCAATGTATGATTCAACAGCAGCAATCCATTCTCCGCATGTAGTTCTGATTTTAGTTGAAAAAACTGCTGACTCAGATTATCTAGTTGATGATAGCCTGGCCAGTCGTTTTCTACATATTCAAAGATTCGTAGATATTTTTCATCGATATTTAATATTTTCTGATAAGCATTATAATTTTCTTCCGTGAAAGAAACTGCTTTTGTTATTGAGTGAATGACTCCCGAGAAACCTTCAATTTCCGATATGTCTGAGAGCTGTGCTCTCAATAAGAAATCAGCCACCAGCATTTGATTGCCTTGCTTATAAACTACAGACATTTGCGGATATTTCAGGAGAAACATGAACATTCGTTGAAACGTGTCACATCATCGATTTCACGCTTGATCAATGTTTCTAATGGCTTATGATCACTTACAACAGTGAACTCACGTCCACACAGGAAGTAATGAAACCGTTAGCATACGATGGCTAAAAGTTCTTTTTCGAGTTGTGCCTATTTTTGTTTACTTTTACTAAGCGTCCGAGAGGCGTACGCTACAGGATGCCCGTTTTGAACAATAACACAACCCAACCCATCCTTAGAAGCATTGGTTTCAATGATTATTGGCTGCGCTGGATCATAGATGACCAATACTGGTTCAGAGGTCACAATTTTCAACAAGTTTTGAAATTCGTTTGTGTGCTTTTCATTCCAGCTACACTCAACATCATTCCGTGTTAATATACGCAATTCGGCAGTTTGCTTAGACAGATTTGGAATAAATCTTGCCAAAAACTTCAGAAGGTCCATAAATCTCAAGACATCCGTCTTATTTTCTGTTTTTTTCATTTTAAGAAGAAATTTACCAATCCCATAAAAAACATCACTAACAACACTGCTCACATCTAAGCGACCCACCAATCCAAAATCTTTACACGTTTCTAACCCCAGTACCGGCTAACATTTGTCAGCAACAACCAAAAATTCAGCAGTTCTTTCCTTATTACTTTTACAGTCTAAACAATTAAGATTTACAGTACCAAAAATATTTACTTTTACTATTATAATCAAATACATTATAATTCAAATGCTCATTGTTTAATTTAACTTTAAGTTTTGTAATCAGTTTAAAAGGAACACAATTTACATCAGCTCCGGTGTCTAATTTAAATTCGCTGACTTCATTTTTAATTATGTATTTTTTTGTCCAGCGTTTTGATGCAATGGAATCTAGCCTAAGAATTAGATTGAACTTACTGCTTTAGCATCTAATATGCCCTTGTTGGCTGCTTCATAAGACGCGCCGCATTCACAACGGTACTCGCAGTGACGGATATGTGTGCGCAATTCCGTTTCGAATTCTAGGAAAGACTGTCGCTCTTTTTGTGATATCATGTTAAATTTGTACGACTCCATTGCGATATTACGCTGGGGCAAACAATGATCGTCTTATTTTTTGATAACTTCTTCCAGGGATCGCTGTATGACTGCACCACCAACCCGCACTATTGCCGGCGACAGAGAAAACCCAACGTCCAAGAATTTTAACTACGTACGGCTCCAGTGCAGATTACGAATGTTTATTCTCAATACATATTATAGTTTACAATAATTCATTTTCTTTATTATATGTTACTTATTCTTCTAGTGGACATGCTGGTGGCTCGGGTTCTCAAAGCAAAAAGGCAGAAACTCGGAAATTCTACGCCATATTAAATATTTGACGTTTCGATTCTTGTGCTGAATTCTTTGTTCTGTTCGTTTGAGAACATGAGGACAGAACCCGAGACGTTTACACTTGACAGTTTTTATTTTATTTAAGTACAATTTTATTTTATTCAACACGCACAGTTCCAAGTAATGCGTTTTTTGTTCCATCGTTTGAAAACAATAAGTTGTAGATATTGGCACCATTCGTGCTTTATACTATATATTTCTTTTGTTTGTTTTTCTTTTTAAATTTTTTCCTTCACGTAGTACGAAAGAGTACAAATCTGCTCCGATGAGCATATCGATCTTTGAGTTCTTATTAAAGAACGGATCTGCCAATGGAAAAACTGAACTGCGGGTTTCGAGTTCATTGACCATTGACACTGAGGGTTAATTTCCCGTAACTTCTTTCAACACGAGGGCTCGTACTGAGATGACAAAAACCTTGTCTATCCTTGAGGTGAGTGCAGAGTTTCGAGGACGTTGCTGTGGGTGTGGAACTCATCCCGGTGACTTGCGCCTGTATCGATACACAGGGCAGATTCAACCGCCTCTGGATTTCCTCGGAAATAAAGGACACTTCGGAACCGGAGTCCAACCGAGCACGAGTCTCGAATGTGATTGGCAGCAGTCGTCAATAAGGCAGGAGAACACGTTCTAGTGACATGTGATTGAGTGATGAAGGAAGAATGAGTGGACTGTGCAAGTATACTGGATCTAGAAATGGGTTTAGCGGGTTCAGGCACGGGCGCACTCATGGGTACAAATGAGATTGCCATACGCAAATGCGTATGATGCTTGCCGTGGCAAGTGAGATTTGTATGTGTACCTTTACAATTCGCGATATTGTGAGTACGAACTGTACAAGTTGAAGTGTCCATATGGAGAAAAGTTGTACAAAGGCGTATCACGTGCTCTCCTTTGCAAATATTGCAAACTTCCCTTATCGGTCGGATTTGGCTGGGATTCCCAATACAATTTGTTAGGGGATCTGCATCAAATCGTCTATCCCGTTTTCAGATTGAAAAAACACTGCTTTTATACTTCGCTGAAGTAAGAACGAAAATCCCTTTATTTATATTAAATTTACTTTACATGTGGTAGGATTGTCGGATGCAATCAGAAAAATGGCAAACTATTAAAGGAACATCGCTTAACATTTCAACTAGGCATACACATGAAAATGATGCAAGAAACAAATGAAGAAGAGAGATCGCACATGCGCGACGTCTATATACTTATACTAAATTTCATTGGAAGGCGAGCGATAGGTGTTTTTCCAGGCGATTTCTTTTCTGGAACCCATCTATGTATGTTTGAGTAGGCGAAAATAGTTTAAGGGTGAAAACACACTACAACAATATTTAAAAAAAAAGCCCTTACTGACACATAGGGCATTTTATAACACACTGTAAAGGGAAAGTCTACCCACGTTTTTTTTAAAAAGCCCTATCTTTGGTCATGTCTTTTCTTGCAGTAATAGAATATTTAATGTTTTTATGTAATAAAAAATACGTTTTTCAAATAAATGAATTTAATGCAATAAATTTTTTTCCAGCTATAGAATAGTTTCAAAACCATTAGGAATTGTTGTACATAGGGTTTTTTTTAAATATATTTTCTTAAATGCCCTCAGAGTTGTAAAAGAATGCAATCATTTTGAAATGCATTCTTTAATAAATTAAATTTTTTGATTGCATTCATTGACTTCAATTTGAGACTTCAAAAAAATGAATGCAATCACCATTCATTTAGCATTCAAAAGATTGCATTCTTTTTTTGTACCATTCAATTGAATGCAATCAATGAATGCAATCTCTTGTGACTTCAATTGAATGCTTGCATTCTTTTTACATTCATTTGCATTCATTTGCACTCATTGCATTCATTTGCATTCAGTTGAAGTCTTTTGCATTCTTTTGCACTCTTTGCATTCATTTTGTTCTAGACTATGTTGAGACTAGAAATAGATTTGACTTCCTTGGTGTCTTGCTCTAAACAACACTTGAACTTGAACAATTAATTGTCTCGTAGATTTAAAATGAAAATCAACTGCTTAAAAACGTTATAAACTTTATTTTTCTTTCCTTTTATGTCGGTGTCACAATTGCAAGTGCAAGAGTCAATCTGCCCTTGTTCGAAGAAATCTCGGTGACTTATGTATTTCACCCAGCTGTTGGGCTTGAGGTTGATGACCTCTTACATAACGATTTATTTACAATGAGTGAAAAATGAATTACACATACAGGTTAACCTACACATATTACATTTATAGAAGTTACCCCTTTCCCAATTAATACCCCATATTCGATCTGCATTAGTGTGAATAGTCCAACTATGTTGTTGCGTGGTGAAACCTCCTTTCCTGTCTCTTGCGGCGGCCATCATTATTATCGTTGAGTGCGACAGTGTGCTGACGAAGAAGTGTCAGAGCGAGATGGAAGATTGCTGAGATGTTTGACGTTTCATCATTTTTTGTTAATTGTTAATCGTTGATCGTGCGTGGTGTTTTCCAAGTGTTTTTAATAGTTTGCTTCGTAATTGTTCGAATCAAATATTAATTCCTTGTGCTATGTTGTTGTGAATCAACATGCTCCACGGCCTCGGAATTGTGGATCGATGAACGTTTGGGCTTGGGCATCTCGGACTGGGTTTCGACTCTGAGCGCTTCGTCCACAATCATCGTCTTGGTTGGATTCTCGACCACCAAAAAAAACAAAAGGGATAATTAGTAAGGTGAATTTAAATGCATAGAAAGGTAAAATCAAATTTGTAATAATCTATAATTAGCTATTATTTGAGATTTCATGATTCTCACGTTCTCGCAGGTTAGTTGATTTTGACAGGAGTGGATTGACGTTGTGCCTAATGTACATATTATGTGAGTTTCTCCTGGTAAATATTTTGTTTATCGACCCTTTGATGTATTCATGTGTGATGTATTTATTGTTTATTCATTAGTGTTGATTGATGTGTCAATTAAGATTAAGGTTCTAAGGTTTTTTTTTTATATTTCATTATGATGTGCTAATTTTTTGATTTATAAAGTTCATTGCGTTATTGATGGATTATTGACCGGCAAGGGGGATACCTTCGCGATCTGGCGTTTCAGAATTGATTTTTCTGTCTTCAGGGTCACGACCCGCGTAAGACCATCCGAACCGGCGTGTAATTCGAGTACGCGCGCGTGTAACCATGATGACGGTGGGAGATTATCCTCCTTAATCACGACGATGTCTCCGACGTTTAAGCTTGGTTGTTTTTGTAGCCATTTCGGACGTTGTTGGATCAGGTGGAGGTACGTCGTACTCCATTGCTTCCAAAATTCTTGTGTGAGGCGTTGCAGATACCTCCATCTGTCTAGGCTGTTGATATTTTTTGTCAACAGGGTTCGATCCGGAACTAAGTGAGTAAGTGTCCTGGCGTGAAGAATGACAGATCATTCGGGTCAGCTGACATGGAGCATAGTGGCCTGGAGTTAAGGCAGGCTTCAATTTGAGCTAAAAGCGTGGCATACTCCTCGAACGTCAATCGAGCATCACCAATGGTTCTTTTGATGTGGTGCTTGATAGACTTCACCCCGGCTTCCCAAAGGCCTCCGAAGTGTGGCGATGAAGGGGGGTTGAAATGCCACACCACATTTAAGGATGCCAGGTGTTGTGATACCTCTGCTGACCACTTAGCTGAGATAAAGTTACTGTTCCTTTTGAGTTCGGTGTTAGCACCCTTGAAATTAGTGCCGCAGTCGCTAAAAATGTTGGTGCATATGCATCTTCTAGCAACAAATCTTTTAAATGCAGCTATAAATGCTGCTGAGCTAAGATCGCTAACCAGCTCTATGTGTATGGCTTTCGTGGACAGACATACAAACACTCCAATATATCCTTTGGTGGATTTCTTGCATCTGCCCTTCCATGGCTTAATTTCAACTGGCCCAGCGTAGTCGATACCTGTGTTCGTGAAGGGCCTGCAAATGGTTGTACGTTCTACGGGCAGGCTACCCATGAGTTGTTCTTGCATCTTTGCGTTGTAGCGATGACATTGAACGCATCGATGAACCGTCGTCTTCACGAGTCGCTTGAGATTTGTATTCCAATAGTTGTTGCGGATTTCGGCCATCATTAATTGTTGGCCACCGTGAAGTGTGTGTTGATGTACGTCGCTTACAACCAATTTCGAAAAGTGGTGACTATCTCTTAACAGAATGGGATGCCGCTGATTAAATGGAATTGGTGCGTTGGTTAGGCGGCCACCCACTCGCAGTAGACCTTCAGGGTCAAGGAAAGGGTTCAGGCTGAGAATGTGACTACCCTTAGGAATTGGTTTTTTCTCTCGAAGAACTCCTATTTCGGGAAATGTCTCGGCCTGTACGATTCGTATGAGTTGGTTGTGGGCTGACGTTAGCTCATCAGGTGTGATTGGGTGTGTGGTTATTGGTTTTTGGTTTGTCATATTTTTCAAGTTGTGTATGTATCGGCGCCAAATGGCTGTTATCCGAAGAAGACGCTTGAGTGTTGATTGACGTTGAAAAAACGAATTATCAATAACAATACATTGTGATACAATTTGGGCAATGTTTGTAACAATGTCGATGTGTTGGAAAGTCCCTTGATAAAAGGATTGCATTTGCTCCTTTCCTTTCTCTTCCCGTTTAGTTTCATGATCGGTTTCAAAGGGGAGTGCTGCTGGCAGATCTTTCAGAATGAAATTTGTGAGAAACGGTGGGCCATGCCACCACATTTGACTTGCTATGAGTTCTTCTGGTGAAGCGCCTCTCGATCCAATGTCGGCTGGATTTTCTTTGGTGCTCACATGTCTCCAACTGCTTGGATTAGTGAGCCCTTGGATCTCGGCGACACGGTTTGCCACAAAGGTTGTGCGGGTTGATAGGTTTCCCCTGATCCATGCCAAGGTTATTGTTGAGTCGGACCATGCGAAGATTTTAAAGGAGTCAAAGCGCATGGCCCTTGCTGTTCGGTGCAGAAGTTTTGCTAAGAGCAGTGCCGCGCAAAGTTCTAGTCGGGGCAACGAAATGTTTTACGGGGAGCGACTCTTGTTTTAGCTGCTAACAAATGAATGTGTTCCTCTCCATTTGTTAGAATTCGTGCGTATATCACGGCTGCATATGCCCTTTCTGAGGCGTCACTAAAGCCGTGCAGTTGCACCTCAGATGATTTCTCAAACTTTATCCAACGAGGGATCTCAATGGCTCGTAGTTTGTGGAGTTGGCTGCGTAACTCTACCCACTGCTGTTCCGTCTTTGGGGAGATTGGAGAATCCCAAGAAAGTTATTTTAGCCAAAGTTGCTGCAGTATTAACTTGGCCTTAACTACGCATGGAGCGATCCATCCAAGTGGATCAAAAAGACGGGCAATGTCAGCAAGAACTGAACGTTTCGTATATTTTGAAACTTCAGGTAGGGAGAATTTAAATTTAAGGATGTCAGTTGCTGGGTGCCACTGTATTCCTAAAGTTTTAATGGCGTCTGGTGTGTCGAAGTTGAGAGGAAGGTTGATTTCTCTTTCCCTTTCAGGAACCGTTTCGAGAACTTTAGTTGAGTTGCTTGCCCACTTGCGTAAAGGAAACCCAGCTGCTGTTAACGTGGAAATGACTTGTCGTTGCCGTTTCATGGCGCCTTCTTCGTCGTGGTCGCCATAAATGAGGTCATCTACATAAAAACCTTCTTGCAGCACCTGTCGTACTCGGGGAACGGTTTTGATGTCTTCGGCGAGTTCGTTTAGGCAAGCCACTGCAGAATGTGGCGCTGATGCCGTGCCAAAGGTGACAACAGTCACCGCGAACGTTTTAATTGGTTTGTCAGGTGAAGTTCTCCATAAAACTAGTTGGTATGGGATATCATCCTGTGACATCCATATTTGGCGGTACATCATGGTGATGTCCGCAACAAATGCCACCTTAAACTTTCTCCACTGTGCTACAAGGTCGATGAGATCTGGTTGTAGCCTTGGCCCTACCATTAATCTTTCATTTAGAGAGACTCCAGATGAAGTTTTGCAAGAGGCGTCGAAGACAACACGAAGTTTTGTTGTGGTACTTGATTCTTTTAACACCGCATGATGCGGGATGAAGTAAGTTTCCTGATCTATAAGCTGTATATTGGGTGAGACTTCTACCATATGACCTAAGGCGATATATTCTTCAATGCAATCTGAGTATGCTTGTCGCAATTTTTCGTTTGTGGCGAAGCGTCTTTCTAGCTGAAAGAGTCTGGCCATTGCTGCTCTTTTCGAGTTGCCTAGTTGAGGCCGCACGCCATCCTTAAAAGGAAGCCAGACTTCGTATCTACCGTCGCTCTTTCGTTGAACTGTTCTCTTAAAATGTGACTGGCATTGCTCTTCTTCAGGCGTGAGTTGAAGTTGTACGTCTAAGGCATTGAAGTAGTTTGTCAAGCCAATGGATTGAACCTCAGGATTGGCCGTGGTCGTTCCTGTTAAAATCCAACCTAATTCAGTGGCTTGTGCTACGGGTGATCCCCTTGGACCCTTCACTAAACCTTCAAGAATTATGACCGCGTAAACATCAGGGCCTATGAGAAGGTCTATCTTGCCTGGGATGTTGAACGTAGGGTCTGATAATGGTAACTTGGTCAGATGATCCCAAATGTTGTCTTTAAGTTGTTGTGCTGGTAACATTGCTGTCAGGTGAGGAAACACGTACGCCCTAACATCAAGACAAAATTTATTATTGGTTAGCGACAGCAAAGTGAAGTCGACCAAGCCCGTTGAGACACCAGTGGAGGTTTGTCCTAAACCTGTGACATTAGTAGATGTGCTACGCTTACTTAGTTGCAAAAGCTGGGTGGCGTTCTCAGTTATGAATGTGGCTTCCGAACCTGGATCTATCAAGGCGCGGAGGACGTGAGAAGCCCTATTAGGGCCAGCAACCTTTACTAGTGCCGTAGCTAAAAGTGCTTTAGATCTCAATTTGTTGAAATTAGCATTAAGATCGAAACTGTCGGCGTTTGAAGTGGACGGTTGTTCTTGGTACTGAAGAAAATGGCTTGGACTTGTGTGGTGACCATTGCCCTGTCTATGAAACTGTGGACTGTGCTGATTACTTTGAGTAGGGTTTTGGGCATTATAATTGTTTTGCGAGTCTATGTGCAATAGAGTATGGTGTTGAAGGCCGCATTTAAAGCAACGATTGCTGCTACTGCAAGTTGAGGGGTGGTGGTCGTATCCGAGGCAATTGCAACAAATCGACTTTCTTTTGACTGTATCAGCTCGTAACTTAGGCTCCATTGCCAAAAATCTTTTGCAATGCCGAATTCCGTGTGAGGAATTGCAGAGCCGACAAAGAAATCGGTTGTTCGTAGATTGAGAATTTACGTGAAGTGCTGTGGGATTTGATCTCCGAAAGGAGATTGACGGCGTCGACTGTTTCGAACTCGTGTTCAAGTCTGAAATACTTTCTAACGAACTGAACCTAGCTTCTATAAAGGATAAGAACGATTTCCAGTCTGGAAGGGATTTAGAAGTTCCTTGTTTATTTTCCCAGTCCCTTTGGGTTTGTGAAATATTATGTACACGAGAATGCTGTCCCATGATTCCACTGCTACCCCCAGATTTGATAGAGCGTGAACACATTGCATGCTTATGTCATACAGTGATTTAAGGCCGATCGCGGACTCGTAAGTGAGTTTCTTTCGCTCCATGAAGAGCCGTAATTGGGTATTGATCAGTTTCCTTTTGTTCTGAAATCTTTCCCGTAAAATTTCCCAAGCTGTATCATAATTCTTACCATCAATCGGAAGATGCTGAATTAAACCCGCTGCGGGTCCTAAAACAGAGGTTCGAAGATACTGCAGCTTTTGTATGTCTGATAGATTTGGGTTTTGGTGTATCAGACTTTCGAATAAATTGTGGAATTCGCACCAATCTTCAGACTCTCCAGAAAATGGATTAATTTGGATACGCGTGAGACGTATATCGGAGGCCGAAGATTTAGTCATATTCAGACGCGACATATCTAACTGAGCAGACATATCTTCGAATTTCGCGATTTGATCGTTCAACTGACCACAAAACGTGAGATAGATTCTTTTTATTTTTGAAAAGGTTTCGTCTTCAAAGTATTTATCTTTTAAAAGATCAGTCTCGCACTCGAGTATAAAATTGTGTTCTCTTTTCGCCCGTTTCTAACTCCGATAAACACGCTTTTACGTATCCCCTTGACTTACGCGATTCCGTATCTTTTTGAAACTCGTTAAAGTCTACAGTTAATTCTTTTAAAAGATGCTCTTGGGCTTCTATGTATCTCGAAATTTTGGCCATGTTGTAAAATATACGAAGTTCACAAACACTTGTTCTTTGTATTGATTAATTGATTCATTTATTTGATTTAAGTTGTATTATGTTCTCAATTTCCAGTAATTGCAGTTTTGTATCTGTGTTGCCCGTTGTGCACTCTTGGTTTACCGCTTGGTGTATGTTGTACCGCTTGGTGTGTTGTACCGCTTGGTGTATGTTGTACCGCTGGTGTATGTTGTACCGCTTGATGTCCGTTGTTCCGCTTGCTGTTCGATGTACAGCTTGGTGGATACCGCTTGGATTGTCCGTTTATTACACTCGTTGGGTACTGTGGCCGATTGACTGTCCGTCGTTGATCGGATGTGATTTTTATTAGATTGATGATCTAACTACACTCCTCCCACAGTACACTTTTATATTGCACAGTGCAATTTTATATTGATTTAATAGAATAAAATTTATTAAAAATTTCACTAATTCAATATGTCACTAGTTCAATTTTTCCTATTAAAAGGCTTCGAAGGACCATGTTCTAGACTATGTTGAGACTAGAAATAGATTTGACTTCCTTAGTGTCTTGCTCTAAACAACACTTGAACTTGAACAATTAATTGTCCCGTAGATTTAAAATGAAAATCAACTGCTTAAAAACGTTATAAACTTTATTTTTCTTTCCTTTTATGTCGGTGTCACAATTGCAAGTGCAAGAGTCAATCTGCCCTTGTTCGAAGAAATCTCGGTGACGATTATATACTTATGTATTTCACCCAGCTGTTGGGCTTGAGGTTGATGACCTCTTACATAACGATTTATTTACAATGAGTGAAAAATGAATGACACATACAGGTTAACCTACACATATTACATTTATAGAAGTTACCCCTTTCCCAATTAATACCCCATATTCGATCTGCATTAGTGTGAATAGTCCAACTATGTTGTTGCGTGGTGAAACCATCATTATTATCGTTGAGTGCGACAGTGTGCTGACGAAGAAGTGTCAGAGCGAGATGGAAGATTGCTGAGATGTTTGACGTTTCATCATTTGTTGTTAATTGTTAATCGTTGATCGTGCGTGGTGTTTTCCAAGTGTTTTTAATTGTTTGCCTCGTAATTTTTCGAATTAAATATTAATTCCTTGTGCTATGTTGTTGTGAATCAACACATTTGCATTCATTTGAAGTCTTTTGCATTCTTTTCGATTCTTTTGAATTTATTTTAAATAACTTGGTACTGACTTTTCTTGGTACTTTTTTTTTTTAGTACTTTTTAGTACTTTTTAGTACTTTTTAGTACCTTTTAAGTACCATTTAAGTACCTTTTTAGTACCTTTTTAGTACTTTTTAAGTGCTGTTTAGTACCATTTTAGTACTTTTTTAGTACTCAGTGCCAATTTAAAAGAATCGAAAAGAATGCAAAAGACTTCAAATGAATGCAAATGAATGCAAAGAGTGCAAAAGAATGCAAAAGACTTCAACTGAATGCAAATGAATGCAATGAGTGCAAATGAATGCAAATGAATGCAATGAGTGCAAATGAATGTAAAAAGAATGCAAGCATTCAATTGAAGTCACAAGTGATTGCATTCAATTGAATGGTACAAAAAAATAATGCAATCTTTTGAATGCTAAATGAATGGTGATTGCATTCATTTTTTTGAAGTCTCAAATTGAAGTCAATGAATGCAATCATAAAATTGAATTCATGGAATGATTTTCAAAGAATGCATTCCAAAATTATTGCATTCTTTTACAACTCTGGGCCCTATCTACCACTTTTTAACAAATACCTAACAATTGTTCTTTTGTAATTACTTACAAAAAGAAAGCAGACATTATGCAGCTGAACAATGTTTTTTTTTTTTCATGTTTTATCTTCAGGTTGTGGAAGTCAATTTACCATTTTCCTCTATATCTTGAAAGTTAGGGCCTTTACGAAAATAGGGGCAGTGTTGTACTGTGATGCCATGTGTCATTGGCTTGGAACTTAGCTTCCGTTGCATCAACATAAGAGCTCTTGTTGTCAATTAAAAATTATGTAGCACACAGCATGCCTGGACTATAAGTTTGACCTTTTCTGGACGCAAATGAATAGTATGCGAAACACCAAATTTATTTGGTAGCATTCCTTTCAGCATGAAAATTAGAAACTTTTATATTTATTTATGTTAGGAATATCACAATTCTGTGACACACCGTCTCGTGCTGGCTTCTCAAGATCAACTATCTAAAAGCACTCACAGATCTGTCTATTGGCATTCCTTCTTCCTATTCTCCTTCACTCATACACAGAGTAGAAACAGAAAGCACTCAAGGGATGCAAAACATCCCATGTGCCCTTGAGTCCTTGACAGTGTGGTTTAAGTAGAGATCAAAATATCTCTTAACCAACACACAGTGCCACCAAAAAGCACACAGTAGCACCCAACCACACTTACCTACTTGGTTCCTTAATAACCAAGTACACTCTAACACGGCCATCCTGCAGTTTTCATCGTTCTCGATGAAATGTTTAAAGTTTATTCAACGAAAAACAAAACAAGCAAAATAAAATGACTAATGATGTACCATTAGTACTACATAGACTGACTTTTGACTTGCCAAGTACATCCATGAACAGATTTAAAGCTCAGAGGCACTCTTAAGCTTGTCTTTGTCCTTATAAATTAAAACTACAGGCCCATAGCTCAGAGGCAATCTTAAGCTTGTCTATGGCCTCAGCAAATACAACGGCAGATCCATAGCTCAGAGGCAATCTTAAACTTGTCTATGATCTAATTAAATATAACAGCAGATCCATAGCTCAGAGGCAATCTTAAGCTTGTCTATGATCTCATAAAATATAATAGCAGATCCATAGCTCAGAAGCAATCTTAAGCTTGTCTATGATCTCATAAAATACAACTACAGATCCATAGCTCAGAGGCACTCTTAAGCTTGTCTACGGCCTCATCAAATACAACGGCAGATCCATAGCTCAGAGGCAATCTTAAGCTTCTCTAGGACCAAATAAATTTTAAACCTTATACTGGTTCATAGTTCAGAGGCAATCTTAAGCTTGACTATAACCAAACTAAATTCTATCTTTGAATAGGTTCATAGTTCAGAGGCAATCTTCAGCTTGACTATAACCAAACCAAATTCTAACTTTGAAAACATGTGAATGACGGAAGCCTTTAAAACCACCCAGCTTTAGTATTCAAATTGCTTATCCCAAGTAAGCACGTGTTAACACATTTAAATCCTATGACAAACACTACCAAGTGTTCAGAATAAGTAATTAGGTACTCCACGACCGAACCATAAAGATCATATTTCATGAGTTCATACTGACAACGCAAATGAGCGACACCGACGTTTCCTCTACGACCTACATCTCCGTATTCTCTTTTCACGGTAAGTGACTTAAACGACCCCTCTTCCGGATCCTCTCTTTAACCTCTGATAAATAAAAATACGCATCGCCGATCGCATACAACAACCTAAAAATGAACCGAAGGGCATCCTCTATAGAAAATAACCGTTTCAATACACTCGAATCTGAGTCCGTGTTAGGTCGGGGTAAGAAACAAACAAACAAAACAAACACAGCAAACGAAAATGCCACGAATCCGAATATGCGCCATTAACGATTAATAACAATTGCAACATTCCTCGCTTTCTTGTCATCAATGGTACGGACAAAATAGCAGAGAACTTACGACCACTTTCAGCCTACAATCCCTTTCAGATCAAATGGGGGTTGGAATTCATCTCAAAAGATTTCCTGGACTATAGCAAGTGCAGCTATAGTCACCTTTGACCTGATCCGATGACCGAACGATACCAGAACTGGCTGGCGTTCACTGAAAACCCAATGCGCTGAGCATCAGCGAAACGCTGGTAAGCTGGCTATGGCTGAAATTATAAGGACTTGCATAGCAGTACAAACAAACCCACAAAAATTATTGCTCCAAAATTTTAAAGTGAACAAAACAAACACAACATCAAGTAAGTTCACTCAGCAGCCGCAAACAGCACTGACGCAAACACAACGATCAACACGATCCAATATACCTTGCCATTTCCATCGCACATCGCAACCGTAAACATAACTCACCACAGAAAAACAACAATAATGGTTCCGTTGGAAATGGATACTTCAATCCTTCAATGGAACCTTCAAGGATATTCCAACAATGAATATTGCTTAGAACTTCCAATTACAAAACACAATTCCGACATAACAGCACTATAAGCAACACACATTGTCGCGAAAAGTATCAATCATTTGAATATGAAAAACTACCAGAGTTCTCACTTCAACAAATCGCATCAACAGCTATAGGTATTTTTGTGAAAATAGTATGCCCGTCAATTCACACACTAGATCTACCTTTAACCTGCTCTCAAAAAGAATTCTCAATTACATTCCGTTAATTAATAACAGTTACCACACTTTTTTGGGAGACACAAATACCACAAATATTATTTGGGGTAATTCAACGAACTCTCCAGCGACCACCCTTAAAGAATTTGCAAACGAGCGAGGTCTAGCAATCCTTAATGGTGCCTCGCCCACATCACTCGGAACTAGAAACACTTACAGATTTCACCGCATAGGACACCGCACCGTGCTGGCTTCTCAAGATCAACTATCTAAAAGCACTCACAGACTCGGAACTAGAAACACTTACAGATTTCACCGCATAGGACACCGCACCTTTACCGCAATGGGAGGCACTACATAGGTACGGGTAGGTCTATAATAGCCGTACTTTTTTTTTTTTGATCCATACAGATCACTGACCTGCACACACAACAACAACAATATGAGATCCAGCTCTTTCTCATGATCACCTCTCGTGATCCAAAAATTAAATCGGCTATTTCTAACAAGGACACACCCTCGTCCGTTAACGTTGCTACAACCATCGACGGGTGTCAACGGTATATGCCGCCAGATTAGAACAAGATACATTACCAAATACCATGTTCGAACATGTTAGCTATGTGATAGTAAAATCTCAGCTACTAAAAACCGCTCCCACCTGGCATCTGTCAACCAAAACTAAAGAAGCCCATAAACAATTCAATTCAATAATAAATTGAGTTGACAACCGAACTGATATTCGGTCACACATTGTATCAACAGAGTTCATAGACATGACACAAACCGCCACAAATATTTGGAATCTTCTTTATGTGTAGTTCAAAGTCATCTCACTGTTCACGCTTCGCTCACACACACTTTCACAGGTTTCACAAGACTGTGGTACAAATGTTTCTTAATTTGACAGCAAATCAAACGACACAGCCCAACTGAGTTGAAAGACCTGCAAATACACTTCCAAAAATCAAAATCCTTTGATTCTTTCCTCAACCAACCCGCCAAGCATCAAATCGATCGCTTGACCACGCCACACACGAGTTGATCCTACCAAAAACCGACCGAGCCGACGCCGACGACTGTGTTGAACAGTCTATGGTCAACATAAGAATTTCCTCTACAAAATAAAACGAGCGTATCAAATCTTCATACAAAAAAAAAACATTCATTAGCATGGTAACCTCGCGCCAAATGTAAAAAGCCTTGTAATAACATCGATCCAGCCCGCTCTACCATTTTGTTCCGGCCCAGATCAGACCACGGGCATAACAAAAAACGACTAATATTTCGGTCACCAGGACCAAATTATCATCAAAAACAACCGCGGCAGCCAACATCAAACAGGGAGCTGCCCAGTATCTAATTCAATTAAAGATGGTGGACATGCTCCAAAAAAAATGAACAGCAACCCGCAGAGTCACCAAATCCAGACAACCCCGAATCAATCCAGCACATCAAACGAGCCACAACACCCCATCACAAATCCAGTGATATTCCAAAAATTAATATATTTTTCTTCTTTTTGTATATTTTTTTGTTCTTTTGCCATTAAAAATGATTTCAAGTGGCCTTACTGCCCCGAAGTCTAACAACATCAGCAGCCCTGTTATGCTGCTGGACCATAAAGCCCAAAATACGACTAGTTACGTCCGTAACCTGAGTTTCAGAGTTTTATGTACCTGGCACTCACCCTGCATCCACATGAATTTAATTCACACTTGACCCTATTTCACAATCATTCATTACTCATTATATCGATTCCTAGTAACAATTACTTATACAGAGTCTATTCCTACGCTCATTGATAACCATCGATCCATATAAAGGTCGGTGATACTGGCATAAACAAAATTCAGCATTCATACTTAATGTGGGTCACAAATTGCACTGCGAGTCGATAACCGCATATGAACACTTCGTCCGAACTGATTGAATTACGAAGTTTGGTTCGAGGTCGAAAACAAAACAAACAAATCGTAATTTAATTTTAAAGCAAATATTTTTTTTTTCGGTTTTACTTCCCTTTATTTTGTTTTCCTTGCCCATTAAAATTGTTCAGCAGGACATTCACCGGAGCACCCAACACCTGGTTGCGCATCTATAAGGCCACCCCTCTGGCCCCTACTGGTCTGTTCGCTTTTCACCGTGGTATTTTTTTATTTTAATTTTTTTCAACCACGCCTTAGCTGATTAGTCAACAACAATTCTTACGTTGACACGAGCACAAACGGACACAGTGAAATCCCGAAAGGACACCTTACCCCTTCTCATATTTCACTTTTATTTTCCTTGCATGGGAATGGGACCCCAATCAAGAATAACGCACATGTAACACACACAAACAACGATAAAATACCAGCGCAGGTCTGAAAGTTATTTTGTGCAGACCGTTGCGCCGCCACAGTATATTTTTTTCGCACGTCTACAGACAGACAAAATGAACTGCGCACAAGGGTGCGTCTTTAAAATTACACACAACGCAACGAGCCGTGTGAATTAAATACCAAAACAAACACGCACCACAAAATAAATACACATGAGTATTCGGTGGTCAAATCACAAGTGTTCTTCTTTATTGATTTTTTCTTAACTCTATATTTTCGTTCTGTCAGCAAAATTATCGAACAGCACAAGTTCATCGGCTGGCATTGAATTATGCTATCTGTATTTCCGCTCGATGAAAATGTGCTGTCGGTCATTATGCAGTCGTTGCCTTTCCGGTGGAATACCACCGTACAAATATATAACTTCTCCCCCCTTATGAGAGTCTAGATTCCCCTGAATCGTTGGAATTTGGGGTTCCGTATCCACCTTAGTTACGTTATTGATTTTAATTTTAAGATTACGATTTTTCTTAACTATGATAACCATTACAATTATTATTATTGTAACTATTACAAACATCGTTATGTTGCTGACATGATTTATAATCTTATGGTATTGCAATTCTTTTGTGTTTTATGTTTTCTATTTGTTGAATTTTTACAATTTCCTCAAAGTTTAGTTTTTCTATTACTTGTTGTTGGACAAAATTTAAATTGTAATTAGAGATGGTTATATTTAATACCGTAATTGAACAATTATTAATATTAATGATAAAATTTCCAGATAAGTTTAATTCTCTGTCATCTCATAGGTTTACAATACGTTCTTCTTCAAGGTTTTTACATACAATAGTATTTTCATTTATTTTTATTAGTTCTTTTTTTGTATTATACCGGTAGTTACATGAATTTTGTGTTATACATGATTGACTTGTATTTAGTTCTTTCATATAGATATTATTTTTATGTTATTTATTTCTATAACTTTTTCAGTGTCTATATCTATTTCTTTTTTGTTCTTGTTTGGTATATTGTATTTGTATTTGGTATTATAATTTTAAGCTGAGTTATAATATAGTCTTTAGGTAATTTAACCGCTAAAATTAGTCGATCTTGGTCATATTTCATAAGCCCTAATTTAGCATTTTCTAGTTTATAGAAGTCTTTCTGTGCCCTATTCATTTCTATTCCTGTCAATATACTTGGATGGAGTATGCTGTGTTTGGCAGACGCTATGTTGTCTAATATGCTGTCTACTTTGCCCTGCAGTATTTGTAATTTTATTAGTTGGTCCGTGATCAGTTGTCTCCTAACAATGTCTTTTTGGTTAGATGCGATAGTTTGGTAAGTATAAGTTAAACCGTCCCTGTCTTTTTCTAATGTTTTCTTAAAATTATTTAAAGATTCCATGAAACGTTCGTTAATGTGTATTTGTTGGTTAAGGTCTGTTATCGCTGCATGATTGTTAGGATCTATCGTTTTCATGTGTTCGAGGATGTCTTGTCTGTCGTTATCGTCCATGGTTCCGAACAACCAATTGTGAGCTGATCCTATGAAATTCATAAGACCTCTTTTTTGTCTATTAGGGGGTATGATTGCTTGACACTTTGATTTAATATCAACTAGCTCATTTTGTATTTCGGTAATATTTTCTAATTGTAGCATCTTTAAATACGTTTCCATCGATGCTATTGTTGAAAATATTTCTTTAGTATGTATAATATAGTCTGACTATTGTTAATTATTTCTATTGGTCCTAAGTTTAAAGTAGTCGCTTCCGTTATTGTTATTGTTAACATTGCCATCATGATCGTCAGCCAATAGGTTACCTGCGAATTGATTTGGTCGTTTAATATTTGTCGGGTGTACATTTTTTAGCTTATGTTTCCTATAATAAGTTTCATTTTTATGTCTTAAATGCTTATAGTTTCTTATGTAACCTTCCCTGCGCTCTTCGTTATAGTTTTCCCTGTTCCTATTTCTCTTATGTATAATTTTTTCCTTGTTTTTACATATTTTCTGTCTTAATTCCCCCTCATTTTCTTCCTCGGCTTGGTTAGGACTCATGCCTAATGTTGAGTGGTGTCTATTGTTGTATATTCGAATACTACTTTATATATTTTCCTGTTGGTTGAAATGTTTGTATTTTTCATGGTTAGTAAAATTTCAAGTAGGGTCGAGTGAAACCTTTCTATGTCTGAATTTCCAGTATGAGAATTTGATTTGGTCATATCCATTTCTATTCCCTTTTCTCTCATATACTCCTTGATATTTTCTGAGTTGAATTCATTGTCACATACAATTTTCTCAGGTTTGCCGAACTTAGTGAACTGTTCCTCTATACATTCCAACTTGCTTGCCCAATTTTTACTGTACAAACTGTAACCGTATGCTTTTTTTGTAAGCTTGTCTATAAATGTCATGTATATTAATTTGCGGAAATGGTATATGTCCATATGTAAAACTTTGTTTCTCTGACTTGGGGTTTCTGTGAGCTTAAATTTAGGCTTGATCGGTTTCCTATCATATTTACCTTCTTGACAGATCTGGCAATTTCCGATGACTATTGAAATTTCTTTTATTAATTTTGGGAAGTATAGTTTATTCTTTAGGGTGTGATGTGTTTCAATTATTCCTGAATGTTTACTTTCTCTGATGTGATACAGCGATATTTGCTTCTGCTGTTTTCAAATTTTTAGCTCTCATTGTCAGTTTGTAGAATTTAATTTCCCTATCATGTCCATACATTTCAATTAATATTTTCTGAATTTTATTGTACTCTGAATCCCCTACTTCTGAATATATTCCTGTTATCCCTGCTTTGATATTTAGCCTAATAAGGTCTCTCCAATAATTTTCATCCCTTGTCATATCTACATGAATGATTCTATAATTATGTAGTCTCTCTATTTCATTCTCTATGAAATAAGTTAATATTATTTGGGTCTTGTATGAATTCACTATTCCTACTTTTATTGGTGGTCTAACATTTGTTCATTTGTCGAATGTACAGTTTCTCCTTCTGAAGTTTGGTTTATTTCGCCAGGAACTCGACTTAAAAAATCTGCCACTTTATTCTCTTTTCCTCGCAGATATTCTATTTCGAATTCGAACTCTTGTAGTTTTAGGAGCCATCTTTGATTACGTTGGCTGAATTCTTTCCCGTTGTATTTTTTAGTTAGATATTTTAACGGCTTATGGTCAGTAACGATTTTAAATTTGTTCCCCCATAAATAAGGTCTGAAATACGTAGTCGCCCACATTATGCCCAGAAATTCTTTGTCGTACACACCCAAGTAACAATTTGACTTCCATAAGGTTCAAAATTGTAATTTCTGTAGGCAACAGCTTCGATAGAGCTTCTAAAGTATTTGTTAACCGAAGTAGAGCGATTTCGAAGTAATTGTTTCGAAAATATCTTCTGTAATACTTTTGCGAAGCATATTAACATGCCTTATAGAGGGATATGGAAATAAGTCTCGGTAAGATCTCTATTAGACTTCTGAAAATGTGTGCGTAGATGTATGGAAAGTAGCTTACGTTTGGAAAGTGTATAGAAGCACTAACTTCCCATTATTTGGCCATAAAGTGAGTTGCTTCCGAATGAAGGCTTTATAGAGGTAAAATCTAACTTAATATGTTAAGTAACAGCATAGCACTGTCAAGCGCATTTCGATATGAAATGAATGACAGCAGTCATCATAGAAAATTATACACGCGTCGTTCTCGCGTTAAAAGTCAAATATAAATCCAAAAATATAAATAAAAATATCTACAAGATGATTAACTCATGGAAAAAAGTGAAAAGATCAGGAACTTATCAATGAATAGTGCAAAGGGAGCGTGACGTAATTCTGAAAAGAGTCCGTGAAGTTTCCGATGAATTAAGACGAAGAGCTCCATGTCGTAGTGAATGTTTTACGCAGCCTTCCCAGTACACTGGTTCTCAAGAATTGTCTACAACTAACATTGTTCATAGTGAGAGCACCAGAAACTATGAGGAGTTAGGTACATTTTCGCCTTCCATTAATTTTTTTATTTCTGTCCAGGTGTATTTTTGTTAGATGAATACAGTTTTCATTCTTTACTAATATTGTTAGATAATACTGACAGTAGCACTTGCGGTGATTGTCATATCGATGATGGCACCAACAGCAGTGAAGGCAGCGACGAAAAGTTATGCGACGGATATGAAACTCAAATGGAAAGAATTATAAGACTGCGTTCGCATTTGAGGAATTCAATTCAACATCAAATAACTCACGTAGCACTGAAAGATCTTAGCAAGTTGATAAACACTGACATCAGCAAAATGTTGCCAGAAGATCCACGCACACTACTGGAGACTCCAAAAGAAACTTTCATTCAACAAATCGGTGTAAACGGACAATATTGGCACAACGGCTTCGAAAAGTGTCTCCAATGTGTACTTCGAGACACAAATGAATCGAAAACATTTCAATAAATATTAACATGGATGGATTGCCAATTTTTAAATTGAAGAAATGAAGGAAGCTATGACCAATGGAATTCGTATAAATTCACACAAAATTTCGGTGCGCATACGTTGCATTATTTGCGATTCGCCAGCCCGTGCGTATGTAAAAGGTATAGAAAATATGCATTCTAGGTTTCAAAAATTGTATTTTATTTTCATACATATATTTGTACTGCAGGAGTGGCGAACTTTAATTCACAGCATGGGTGTCAGAAATGCACGACAATTGGAGAATATAGTTATGTCAGCAATACGAATATATTTCCCCGAACAAATTGCAAAAAGCGTACTGATGCCAAATTATAAATTATATGGAACGCATCACAAATACGATTCACCACTTTTGAACTTGGACATCGACATGGTGGAACAATTTCCAGTCGGCGATTCCTTACACCTTCTTCATCTGGGCATCATGAAACGTCTTTTGTTTGGGTGGAGAGATGGAACCTTCCGCAAATCCAACACGAAATGGCGGGCGCAAACCACAACTGAAGTATCAGAATATTTACTTCAATGCAAGATGCCAGCGGAATTTCATCGAGTTGTGAGGCCTCTCGATTGTCTAACCCATTGGAAAGGCATCGAATACCGTACATTTTTACATTACATAGGAATCATCGTATTAAAGGACCATTTGACAAACGAAGCATACAACCATTTTTTACTACTGTTTTGCGCCGTCACGATAAGCTCATCAAAAGATTATTTTCATATGCTACCAGCAGCCCGTGAAATGCTGCATCAATTCATTGAAATATTTACTGAAATTTACGGCGAGCATCACCTCACTAGTAATGTTCATAATTTGCCACACTTAGTGGATGAAGTAGAGCGTTTTGGAGAGCTGGACTCCTTCAGCGCATATCCTTTCGAAAACGAACTTGGAAAAATTAAGCGTCTGCTTCGACATTGCACAGGTCCACTGGAACAAGCGGCGAGACGAATAAACGAAGATTTCAATTGCAAAATTAGTTCCACTGATACCACCACCAATACCGTAGATACAAAAAAGGAATGGCCTATTCTGAGCAAACAGAATAATGGGAAGAATTTCCCAAATTCGTTTAACTCATCAATTGAAGGCGAATACACATTCTTTGACAAAGTTCAGCTTAAAGAATTTTGCCTAGGCATAGATCCATCAAATTGTTGGTTTTTGACGACAAAAAATGAAATAGCATACCTTACAAACATCATTTAACACAAAACACAAAAACAATGCGATTTAAAACTATGCTCCATTGTATTCGACAATAAAGCTAATTTTTTCATAATTCCGCTTGAGTCCAGGCATTTAAATATTTTTTGTGCGGATTGCTATGCACACTCAAAGAAAACAGAAAGAAAACTATTTGGTCTGATCGATATTAAATGTAAACTCGTTCGACTACCTTACCAGCAAATACAGGTTTTTATTCCTTTATTGCACACCATACCAGTGTAAATTAATAATTATTACTGATTTAATTTTTGTTAACTATGAATAAATAAAATTAACAATGAAAAAATAAAATTATAGCCCGATATCTTCATCTTCTTCACCACTTACGATGGTATAACAATCTCTGATTCTACCACAATCGCTGTCACTGCCAATTGTTTCCTCCGCATCAGCGTTAGTAGAGTGGGTGGCTTCATCCGCGAGCTGATCATAATCAACATTTGACACTGATGGAAATGCTACATCCATTTTGCAACGTTTTATTCCATGATGTTTGACGGATGACGCTCGTCTAATACTGCCCGACTCTACCGTCTCAAATCGCCGTTTGGAATTATTTATAATTTTTTGAAAAAAATCTTTTAAATTTGGGTGAATAAATGACGGCTGAACAAAATGTCAACAAATTTATAGCACGCGTTTTCGCCAGTTTGATTGCTTTTGGGCCCACAAATTGTGTAAAGTTTTGGGTACTGTGTTGGAGATAAAGAGAGAGAGTATTTAAATATTTTTTTCTTAGCATTGCAAAAAAAAACCTTACTAATTGTTCAACGAATGGAGTGTTTTCCAAATTCTTTTCGAAGGTGATCAGTTGATCGATGGTGTTGATTAACTCAAATGCAGTATAGAGTTTGGGCATATTAGTTGCAGTTTCAGCTGACGGAACGTTTGAGTCGAGTTTGATTAAAATCTGCTCTTGCAAACGGATAGAGTGTTCAATCCTTGCCTGCAACTTCGCTACGCTTTCTGCAACCCGATAAAAGGGATTTTCCACTTTCAATTGTTTCCACAATTTTATAATAATTAGAGCTCATCTGCACAAAAAATTAAACACTTTTAGCACTGTGAAACATTCACCAAATATGTAAAATATATATATCTTCAGAAAAAAAAATTATTTCATGATATTTTCATCATACCACCATTTATAAATTTTTGAATATTGTGTGCCTATGATTTACAATTTAAAAATATCAAAATTAAATTACAAGACACCACTTTCTTTCAACAGCTAACAGTAATTTAATTGACAACTGACATAGTAGAACCACAATTATGCACATGTAATTTTATTCAAAAAAAAAACTTGGCCTACTGACGAAATTTTTACATATCACGCCAAAGGTGCGTTTACGCAACTTTATTTTCTATGGTCAATAACTATCACTCAATCTAAAAAAAATGTGTTTTTTAAAATTGACTTCGTATTATGATCTATGGACTTTCGTAAAAACCACGTTTGCCCATAACAATTATTTTCTGGAAATATCCATGAATATTTTAAGTAACCGTTTTAAGAAATGAAGAAATGTTGATATGTTAAAACAACGATAATTTTAGTGTTTTTCCAGATAGATTGAAAATTTAATCTGTCATTTCTTCAAAAAGTATAACATAATGCTGTGGAAACTTTAATTCTGAAAATAGTATGGAAATAGGAAGAAAAATTAATGCGAAATTAAAAGGTGTGTATACGCACCTTTGGCCAAAAATGGGTTAATAACACATAACAAAGTAAAATAAGAAAATAAAAAAATGGAAAACTGGAAAAGATTAATAAAAAAAAATATTTTTTTTTTTTGTATTTTTGAGTCTCTATAAAGCTTAGATTATAGTTTCGGTAAGGCCTTACAGCAAGCCTCTTACCGAAACTAATGTTTCCCTACCGAAGTAATAACCTACTACTGACAAATGTGGGATGCTTCTTTTGCGAAACAAAAACCCACTGTGTATGTTAATTGCTTCTATAAGATCATTCAGAAGTTGAAGTTGCATTTTCTGTAAGGTCTATCCAAGCTGTTCAGGATAGTAGTTGTTTCTATTGGACTTCCAACAGAAAGTCATATAGAAGCAAATACCTCTGTTAAAGTGCGCCAAATACGTTTGTATGAGGTCTTATGCAGTCAATATTGCGGGAGGGGAAATAGCTTCGATAGCAACTTACGGAAGTCAAATTGTTACTTGGGCAGAATAGTTCTTTTCATGATCATTCAGTTTTCGAGAGGCATAGCAAACTGGTTGTCACTCTTGTGTTAGCACCGCACCTATAGAAAAATTGCTGGCATCGGTATACAAAACAAATGCTTTACTGAAATCGGGAAATTTAAGTATAGGGTGGTTGATAAGGTTTTCTTTTAACTTTTCGAAGGCTTGAATATATTCGGGATCTTTGCTATTAATTTTTACATTTTTTTTTAAATATTTGACCGTTGGGTACGCTATCTTTGAGTAGTCCTTAATGAACTTCCTATAGAACCCTGTAGTGCCTAAAAATCCCTTAAGTTGTTTTTCTGTTAAAGGAAGTGGGTAATGTTGGATTACCTCAATTTTATTTGAGTTTGGCATCATTCCTTCTGAGGTGAGGATGTAGCCTAAATATTCCGTATTTTGTTTGAGAAACGAGCATTTGCTCAATTGTATTTTTAAATTGTATTCTGCTAATCGTCTAAGTATTTTCTCTAATGAAGATAGGTGTTCTTCTAATGTCGTGGAGAAGATGAGTATGTCGTCGAGGTATACTAAACAAATTTTTCCTATAATTTTCTCTCAGAATTGAATTCATCAGACGCTGGAACGTCGCTGGGCCGCGATGTTCGACAATGGTATGCCCTACATTATCAAAACGAATGTCTTCAGGTAAACTGTTAAGAGATGGGCGACCCTTGTTTAAATTTGATTCCGATACACGTTCTTTATTTGTTTCTTCATGTCCTTTTTCCTCGACTTTTTTTTCTTCACTGCTTATCAAAGAACGCACTAGATAAGACCTGAAATCAATCTGACTGATCTTACTGTTATTTGCTAATCGGTAAATTCGCCAAGAATTTACGATTACACTATCAATGGTATTGGAGAATAATGGCCAATAATGGTATTCTGCTAATCGTCTAAGTATTTTCTCTACTGAAGATAGGTGTTCTTCTAATGACGTGGAGAAGATGAGTATGTCGTCGAGGTATACTAAACAAATTTTTCATATAATTTTCTCTCAGAATTGAATTCATCAGACGCTGGAACGTCGCTGGGCCGTTCTTCAGACCGAAAGGCATTCTGACGTATTCATATAGACCGTTTGGTGTGACAAATGCTGTCTTATGTATATCGTCAGGATGAACTTTTATTTGATGATAGCCCTTAGCTAAGTCAAGGGTTGAGAAATACTGCGCTCTCCCTAGTTTGTCTAGTATCCCCTCGATGTTAGGCAATGGATGTTTATCATCTATCGTTATATCATTGAGTGCCCTATAATCTACACATAATCTGAACTTAGTTTTTCCTTCACTATCAGGTTTTTTAGCAAAAACAACGATAGGAGAAGCGTAGCGGCTATTCGATTGGCGAATGATACCTTGCTTTTCCATTTCACTGATTTGCTTCCTAACTTCTTCCTCATGTTTTGGTGGGAGTCGATAAAGTTTCGCATTGATCTGTTGATCAGTGGTTAATTTTATTTCATGTACTACGCTATCACAATTGGTTAGTTGATCTCCCTCTTTATATACTAGGCCCTCATATTTCTTCAATAGACGTTGAATTTTTTCCTTGTGGTCTTCTTTTAAGTGTTCCAATTTTACTTCGTTATGTCCTTCTAACTCATAGCAGTGCATGTTTTCCTCAACTTGATATATTATTGGTATTATCGTCTTATTTAGTATCACTAATTCCCTTTTTTGTATATTAATGCTCTCTATCATATTTGATTTATATCCGAACTCTGGAGGCACTGGAATTTGGTATATTTTTAATTTTTCTTTAGTTTGTCTATTGACCGTCGTCAGATTGATGGTTACTTCATCAAGAATGTTATAATTGTTACAGTTGACTTTGCTTGTATTAACAATAGTCATTGTAGACCCTGTGTCGATAAGGCATACATGTTTCTATTGAGAATACTAACTGTGCTTTTTTTGCCGTTGAGGCTCGATTCAGAAAAACCGGCGCTTCTATTGAGTGTATTCCTTCCTCAATACTTCTGTCTCTAGCGTTTTGAGTTTCTTCGGAATTCGAATGAACTAAATTATAAATGGACATTGCTTGCGGATCTCGTCTGGTAAACCGTGTCTGTCCAGAAGTATTAAAATGTCTTCTAAATTGTCCAGAGTTGTTTGAATATCTGTGCTCGTTATTTTGTCTTGAGTTACTGTCATAATTTTGTGATCTCTGTTCATTATCAACCACCTAACCACCTTATCAACCACCCTATACTTAACACTATATAATAATTATCGTACAGGTTCCTGATCCTCCTCATACATTACAATTGTATGGATCTCTGTCATTAGGTACTCTATTTTGTTATTAAGATCGAGTATCGAACTCACATTTAAGTTATTAATTTTTCTCGTCACTTCCTTCACTTCGATGATCGGTCTGAAGTTCCTCTTGAGTATGTCGCTGGCTGCTTCCCATGTTGTTATTCCGTTGGTCAACAATAATTCCTTCGCCTTTCCTGTGACTCTACTTTGGGCAATAGCGGTCCATGTTGTGGCTCTCTGATTTTCTGCCGGATCTGGGCCATGGTCGCTAATATTGCGTTTGTATCCGCCGCCATTTCTTCGACTTGTTCTTGTTCTGTGGGCAGATTCCAGTTGTTCTCGCGAAATTTTGGGAACACTGTTTGTCACTTTTGATTAATGCGACTGATTTGTAGTCGCAAAGTCTAGCACTTTTGTTATTTTGTTTTCATAAGAATATATGACTGATTTATACATATAAAGTCTAGCACTTTATTTTTTTTCACCGATTACACGACTGATTTGTAGTTCTAGTCTACCACTGTTTTGTTTTTTTTTTCTTCGTTCGATTGCACTATTTGTTGTAAGTTTGTTTTACTACGAATGCACTATTTTACACTGATTTTTAGTGGTATATGCTACGTAGATCCGTTCTCTATGGATATTCTTCAATTTTAGGATATCCTACCGACTGCGCCAATTAAATACCAAAACAAACACGAACAACAAAATTAATACACATGAGTATTCGGTGGTCAAATCACAAGTGTTCTTCTTTATTCATTTTTTCTTAACTCTATATTTTCGTTCTGTCAGCAAAATGATCGAACAGCACAAGTTCATCGGCTGGCATTGAATTATGCTATCTGTATTCCGCTCGATGAAAGTATGCTGTCGGTCATTATGCAGTTATGTACTGAGGTCGTTGCCTTTCCGGTGGAATACCACCGTACAAATATATAACTCGCGCGTGCATCTTCAGTAGGCATGAGTGTGTTCAAAGAGTTGGATGCTCCGAAGTTGTCTGTAGATATAAACTCCTTTACAAGCCGCTGCAAGTCGGCATCGTTACAGTCGCAAGCGTGGAAACTGTAGTTCTTTGTTGTGTGACCATCTCTTTGGTGTTCAGCAGAATCCGTTCCATGCACAATCCATCCAAGACGGGTTTTCGTTGCCACAGGATCTTTAGGACCTCCTTCTCTTGATCTCAACGGAAGTCCGAGCCTGGTATTGTTAAGCCCTGTTAGGAGTCGCGGCGTCCCGTTGCTATATGCCTCGAACGAGAGCCCCTTTAGGTGATCGTGCCTTTTTTGCAGTTCGCATGGATTTAGGCATTGAGATGGCAACTGCAGGTTTTGGACTGTATGCACGTCCGTCAGAGTGTACTTCTGTGCGTTGGCCGCGGTGCTGGAGATTTCGATGCTGAAAACCTTGGAGTTGTCTTCATTTCTGGAGGGGTTCCCCGTCCGCCTTATACATAACGGTTGCGGCGTGCCATCTACTTGAAGCTGTTCGGCAATTTCTTCATCCATCAGCGTTAGGGATGATCCATCATCCAGAAGGGCAAGTGTATGCAGTTGTGTTCCTTTGCCGTACAGCACCACTGGAACTATCCGAAATAAAATGGGATTAACACTCTGAGCTCTGGCATTCATATTATTTTGCGAGTGTATACCGACGGTTCCATTGTTCTGATGGTGTTTGAAGGAATCTCCTAGGTTACCTCGACTTGTTGCTAGTGCACCATCATTGTTAGGCTGTTGTACAGGACTTCGAGTTTGCGTACGATAGTTGTGGAGCAGCCGATGGTGTTTGAAGGTGCAGTTACTTATCCCACAGAGCGATGTTGAATTACATTTATTAGTGCCGTGTTTTATTAAACATCGTCGGCACAGATGGTGCTTCCGCACTTCTGACCACCTTTCCGTACGGCTTAACTTCTGGAACTGCATACACACCGCAACAGAGGCACATTTGTCGCCACATATACAGCATGCGTTTCTGGATGTCGGGAGTTCATTCACTGTTACACTGTCGACCATCTCCTCCTGGTGGACATTGATAAATCCCCTTGCTTTGGGCTCTTCATAGCGAGCATTCGAAGAACCTCTTTCCTTCACGCTCCGGCCACTGTTTCGACTTTCACCCACAGCTAACGATGCACACGGAATGAGGACCCCACTTGCAGCCTCTGCCATTTGGTAGATCCACTTGGTAAAATGCAAAAGGCTACAGGTAGAAGTTAAAAGAGTTTGCTTGTAGATTGCCCAGTTGAGGCGTATTGCAGGTGGGAGTTTATCGACAAGCTCCTGCACCAGGGTGGGATTATTCAGATGTTCAACCAACCCCGAGGCTTCGATAGTAGCGCAAAGGTTCCTTACTGCTAGGGCAAATCCTACGATGGTTTTCAGTTTCTCCGCTTTAGGTGGTGGTGTGGAGCGAATTTTTCGAAGCTGTGCGTGTATAATTATTTCCGGTCTTCCGTATATTTATTTATTTATTTTATTTTTTATTTTTTTTTTTTTTTTTTTTTTTTTTTTTCTTTATTTCATTTAAAATTCACTTATAGTAACAATAATAATGAGAGATAATTATATAAAAAATATATTTAAAACTGCTAAAAACAATAATTCAAATACAACAATTATTTAACATTAAAGATTTTAAATGAAATAGTTAGGGACATTCTGTTATTCTAAAGAGTAAGAGGCGAATGCACCATTGAGTAAAGAATAAGTATCTAACAAATTTACAAAATTTGTGGGGATTTATAATCAAAGTTAAATATTTAAACTATTCAGTGAAAGCTTTGAAACATTTAAAGATCAGAGTTCATAATTCAAGAAGATTATAATGAAGTTAACCAAAATAAACTAACAAAATCAAATTAAGGGATTTAAGATACGATCTATCTCTGAATGATTGAAAGTGAATAACCACTGTTTAATTTTTCTTAAAAATATTGATTCGATTCTCTCGCTTCTGGAGTCTTCGGGTAATTTATTAAAAAGACGGGGCGCAGCTATAGTGTAAAAGTAGCAAAAGTGTGATTTAAAAATTCTCGGCACACTCACAAAATAACGGGCGTTTGCTCTCAAACTGTAGTTTTCTTGCATTCTTACGTTTATATGACCAGTATTTTTGAAAAACAATTTCAAAATATTGAAGTAATACAAATGTCTTACAGGAAGAATACCTAAATTACAAAACAATGGAAAACTGGGTGAACTACGTGTTGCCTTTGAGATAATGCGAATAGAGTGTTTCTGTTTAATGAGCAGCTGTTTAATTTTGTAGGAGTGAGTACCACCCCAGCAGCAAATTCCATACTGAAGCTTAGATTGTAGTAGGCCACTGTAAGTTAGCTTAAGAACAGATGGAGGACAGTATAAACTAAGATGGTATAATTGCCTTACCACTGCGTTGAGATATTTTTTTAAATTAGACATGTGCTCAACCCAATTAAGCCTTTTATCTAATGTAATGCCTAAGTATTTAAAATAATCGACGCATTCGATTTCAAAGCAGCCATCACTACAATTTAATTCGGAACTAAATATTTGCGGACAAAGTTTGAATTTAGAGCAACTAGGAGCATGGTACATTAAGGATAGACCATCAGGAACTATCCCCAATGGGTTAAAAAGCATAAATTTAGTTTTGCTGCTAATTATTAGCATATGCAACCTAAACCAACGACGAAGAATTTCCAAATCATGATTCATATCAGCAAATGTCTCAAAATAGGTTTCATTGGAGTAGGAAAGGGCGGTATCATCAGCAAATGCAGTTACTTTACCTTTAAATGGTTGCAAAAATAAGGAATTTACAAAGACCAAAAAAAGAAAAGGGCCTAAAACGGACCCTTGAGGAATACCCATATTGAGTTTGCAAATCGAACTTAAATTATTTTTCACTCTTGTCATTTGACTACGATTGGAGAGGTAGGAGCAAAACCAGTCATAAACAAAGCCCCTAAAGCCTGCTTTTAAAAGTTTATCTAGCAACAACTCGTGGTTAACCATATCGAAGGCTTTTGTTATGTCGATAAACAACGCCGCTGGAGCTTGTGATTCATTAATAGAGTTATAAATGTCACTACATAATTTTAATAACGCATCTTCTGTCGATTTACCATTCCTAAACCCAAATTGAAAATTACTAAAAAACCCGATGCTTGATAAAAATGGCATAATTCTTGCCTGCATACCCTTCTCAAAAACTTTAGAAAACACTGACAAAAGGGAAATGGGTCTATAGTTGTTCAAGTCTAATGTATCACCTTTTTTATGTAATGGAATTACAATTGCAGTTTTTAGCAAGGCCGGGAAGATGCCTTTACTCACGCTCAGATTGAAAATATAACATAAAACATCCGCAATTAAAAAAGAAATATTTTTGAGAATACGACTTGAAATTAAGTCATGTGAAGATGAATTCGTTGATTTTAATGAAAATATCAACTTCTGAATTTCAAGAGCAGAGAAATCGTGAAAGAAGAAACTGTCTGGGCGAAAGATATCATGCTGAATGACATTATCATCGAAAGCTAAGTCGTTCATGGATATAGCCGGAAAACCATTTGAAATTTTCGAAAAATAATCATTAAAAATATTCGCTACATCAAAAGGATTAGAGACAATTGCATTTTCATTTCTAATTTTAAGTTCAGCATCAGATCTATTTCGATTCAAAATTTCATTTACTAGTCTCCATTCTTTCTTAATATTGCCTACGTTTTCAGCTAGCCTTCTATTATAGTAATCATCTCTACACTTAGGTATATAAGTTCTAAGTTCGCGGCATAATTGATGATAATAGTTCCTAAGCCGTATGTTGTTAGGGTGTTTTCTAACAGTTGCCCGAAGAAAATTTTTCTTTTTTATTTTATTTAAGAGTGTCATTGACATCCACGGTTTAAGACGCTTTAACTTATTTTCTGTTCTAATAACAGTTTCACTGCAGTTGGAAATATGAAACTGCAACTTTTTAAGAAATAAATCAAACGCGATTGATGGATCGCTAGAGTCATAAACTTCATTCCAAAATTCAAGAGTCAGGGCAGACCTAAGTGCAGTATAATTAATATTATTGAAATGATTAAAAACGACAGAATCCTGCCTGGAGACTTGATGATCGAACTGAATGCTAATTAAGGAATGATCAGTTATTTTTAAATCAAAAACTGCGGTTTTAAATTCGACTGTATTGTTTCTATGCAAACGTAGATGTATATGATCTAAACAGGAACTAGATGTTTCAGTTACACGTGTAGGTTCAGATATCAAAGGCCTAAAACCAAAAGATGACAAAGTAGAGAGGAAATTATCACCTTCAGATGAATCAGATATTATGTCAATATTAAAATCGCCAATAAGACCCATATTTTTATACCTATTGCTTCTTAAAAAATCAGAAAACTCATGCAAAAATACAGAAACACTACATTTATGAAGCCTATATACACCAACAAAACAGTAATGGGAACCAAGAATTTCAAAATCAACACTTATTAAATCCGCGCTATTGAGGTTAGTATAACTAATCTTGCAACTCATATCACTTCTGTAAAACACTGCAACTCCACCGGCGGAGTAAGAGTTATTGCACGTTGCAGCAAAAGAATAATTAGGAATATTATAATTTACAACTTCAGAGTCGTAAATCCATATCTCTGATACAAATATAAAATCCGGAAGATGATCAAGTGAAGCCAGATGAGAGAAAAACGAATCAAAATTTTTTCTTAAACTACGCACATTTTGGTGTATCACAGAGAAGCCATGGTTATTAAATTGAGAATGATCTATACAAAAGCAGTCATGGTCAAATATATCTGAGTTGGAAGAAGAAAAAATACCATCAAACATGCTGTGATTATTATTCGAATTATTAAATTCCATTAAAGGTAAATTATATAGTTAATAGATCATCACAGCTTCTAATTGATAATATCTTATCTCCATCCTTAACTCTTACAAGCACTGTTGAGTTGCGTAACCAAACATATTTACACCTATTGCTATTTTTTAAATCATTTGCCTTTTTCAATAATGAACGAGTGTAGACCGTAAGACTGTCGTTGACGAAAATTCTGTCCTTGATGTTGTTACTGCTTCTCATGTTGTTACCTTTGTTGATCGATTGAATACCAAAAATCTTCTCAGCGGACAACTTGGTTTTGTCAGTATATATCTTGCTCATTAGTTTCTGTTTTGTTGCAAGCGAAGAGAATTTAACACAAGCAATAATACCTGCATTGTTTTTTTTATCTGCTTTGTTCTTGATGTAGCACGATTCGATGTCATTTTCGCTTATGTTTTCTCCAATACCTTCAGCAAACAGTTTGATGACGTTCTCTTTTATGTTTACATTTGATGTATTCGGAATGCCTAAGATGTCAACGGAGCATTGTAATTGTTTTTGCTCTAAGACATTAACCTTTTGCTCTAGGCCATCGACTCTTTTAGCGAGAGTAACATTTCTCTCTTCAAGATGTTGAATTTTACTGAGAGCGTCACTATTTAGCTGTTGTAACTTGACTATTTCGTTGTAAAGCATAGTCAGAGTAACTGATGAAGACAATTCATTCCCAACGGGTGCCACAGTGGAAGGTGATGACACAGAGTTATTAAGAGAGGAGATGTGTGACGTCGCAGCGCCTTCTAAGCAGAGAGCGAGTGAAGCAGTGCTGCTGCTCTTGGAGCTGTCCATCAGTGAACTCACTAGCATAGCGGTGGTTGGAACCGAACACTGATCTCTCGAAACGATTGATTTTCTCCGCAAATTAGTGCAACTCACACATTTATACATTTGGTTACTTTTATGAAAGAAGTCAATGTCTACTTTCGCCAAATTGGCGCAACTTGCATGAAAATACAGTGAACAAGTTGAACATTGAATTTTAAGAATTTGTCTATCGATTTTTAAAGTACACAGCTCGCACTTCATATTTACTTTAAAATTCTTTTAATTCGGTAACACGAAATTATTTTAAACTTGAATTTGAAAAAGAGATAATATTTAATCAAATAATAATGAGATTATCGCAGCGAAAAATACTATACGTGTGTTCCCCACAAAACTCACGATAATACTGTATAACATCTTGAGCGACGAGATTACTTGTTGGACACAGTTCGGCTGTATCAGCAAACTCCGGACAGCTGTTAACGCCTCACCTCTCAAGGCCCTGCTCAGACGAACCACATTCTCTGCATCGTTGTAGGCACAAAGTTCGGTGCTTCGATTAAAGTCGGCGATAAACAGTGGCCAATCATCAGGGTTCCCTCCGAAGGGCTGTAGATCACGTGACATGAGATGGCGCGCAGCTATTCAACGCATTGGCTGAGTCATTTAGGCTTAGTTGAGGATGAGTGGTAAGTTGTGAACTTTGTATCTGATTACGTTGAGGGAGCGAAGTATTTGCCATGTCTGGTATCGCACCCTCCGACGGTCCGGCCTCGCATCGGTTTGGCTGAAAACTCATTATATTTCTCAGCTGCATCTCGTTAAAGGCATCCACTGGTTGCTCACTCGTTGTCTTCATCGGAAATGTGTGTCGATCTTGTGAGATTGGAAAGCGACGTTGTTCTTGTTGGTATTGTTGGGTTAAAAAATGTAGCGGAGGTGGTAAGCCACTACCTGACGGCACTGTCGTTGGCAAAGGCTGAACGTCCGCACCAGGTCCGAACCTCACTTCATTTGGGATACACCCTTGAGAGGAACGGCGGCATTGATGCTGGTTGCTTTGACGTAGCGGTTGTGACTGCGCAGCGGTTTGGCTGCAGCGCTGGCTTATAGAAATTTGCGGCGGCGGATTCAGCGTACCTGCACTTACCACCTCTGTTGACTGCAGACAATTCCATGACGCTTTCTCAAAACAGCCACTGTGGTTAGTTTTAGATTTGTTTGCATCATCTCGTACCCCATCACTATCGTCACTATCTGAATCGTGAAGTCACGCAAGCATCTCGTATTTCCTTGACAGGTACTCGGCATCCCTTTCCCTTCTATTTCAGTTCTGCACTCACACGTTTCTCTTCCAAAACTCTTTCTTCTTCTAGTTTTTGCAGCTCCAGTTGAACCTGTCTATTGAAGGAGACCTAAGGCGATTTGTAACCATGTCCCCCTATAGAAACCCTTCGTCGTTCAACACCAATGGGCTGAATAGCGCTTACGTTGGTGAAATCAGTGCCAGTACATACATTATATAAATCGCTTGCACTGCTGACTGTGACGACGGGGGGAAATAAATGGGATAATATGGGGCGAGCAGTGTTAGCAAATTCCGAAGGAATAATTGGAGACGAATTGGTCATTTGCGAATTAATAATTGGAGTTGAGTTCGTAGGTTGCGAAGAAATAGTTGAAATCGAGTTGGTAAGTTCCGAGGAAATAGTTGGAATCGAGTTGGTACGTTGCGAGGAAATAGTTGTAATCGAGTTGGCAAGTTGCGACGAAATAGTTGGAATCAAGTTGGCAAGTTGCGACGAAATAGTTGGAATCGAGTTGGCAAGTTGCGATGAAAAAGTTGGAATCGAGTTGGCACGTTGCGAAGACGTAGTTGGAATCGAGTTGGTTGCCATACCACCGTTTTCAACCGCATGGGGTAACCTACTGGACGCGATAATACGTTGGCGTACAAAGTTAAATTTGATATTGAACTCAGAACTTCATTCTCGATTGCTTCACCTAAATTGTATTCATTGCGACGAGGTTCTTTCCCGTCACCGAAACAGGACACAGGGGGTACAGCACTATGCATATGCAGATTTGTCATTAAATCGCTAGCGGCAGCTCCCATTAACGCTAAATGTTCGTCCGGCGCTTCGGCGAGGTACATTGCTGAGTTTGGTTTCATACTGACCTGTTGTCATTCTCGTGGCTAAATTTGCAGCTTTGGGTGCGGGGTGCTTAGAATTTTTAGACGACGTCGTGATAGTATTCGTGGTTATATTTTTAGGAGCAGCACATGCAACAGAAATTGCTGCAGCATGTGTGGTACGGGCTTTGGACTTAGCTCCAGTACACAGAGCAGTATTTTTTGGCTTACTCGCAACAGATACGGGAATGGTATTTGAACAACAACTACGTAAGGAAAAACTCTTACCTTCACACTTGGGGCATTCCCAGTTTTCGTATCTGATGTAGCTGTCGGGTGACTTCGTCGACTCTTCTTCGACTGGTGACCTAATCAGCTTCTTCGTTGCAGCAAATGGCGGGGGCGTCGATGTTGTTCCCTTTTTAGGCGGCATCCTCGTTGAAAAATAAAACCAATAATTGGTATCTTCGTTGAAAAAAACCACAACCAATTGTTTTGAAATTTGTTGAAAAAACCACCATCAACTGTTTTGAAATTTGTTGAAAAAACCTACGTAGTTGTAACTAAATCGTTACAACAAATTTCAAAACAATATCTCTAGTGGTATGTGGTTATGCGATCAAATGAATTAAATTGTTTAAAATGTAAAATGAACAGTTACTTATTAAATTTTTAGATTTTGTTAAATTGTGTGCCAAGCACGTGAAAGGTTGACTACGTGTTAGCTCAATGAGGAAAAAAAATGGCGTAAGAGAAAGCAATTTACATCAAAGATGGCTGCGGTTTTTAGCCTTTAGCCATAAGGGCGTTGGCTACTAATTTATTCTGCGTTTACATGTGCGCAGATGTGGCTCGTTCACAACACACACATTTTAGCAGAATGACGCCCATAAATGGTATCATTTGCTCATCTATCGAAAGATGGTGAGAAAATATTCCAAATTGCATGAATATTTTGTTTAACATTTTATTCAGGGGTCCAATTTTAGCAAATTTTTCGTTGGGGTCAAAGCGATTTCGACTCATAGCATTTTTAATTATATCGCATCGAAATTCTGGTTGATCAGACAAATATAAATCCAACTGGTGTACTGTATGCAAACCCGAAAAATACATAATTCTAATAAATCTGCGAATTTGATTGAAATCAGTTTTGTTCGATAGCAAATCATTACTATTATAGAAAGACGTAACTTCAAAAAACTTTGTTACCGATGATCTCCGCAAATACTGCACCGATTGACGTGAAATAAATTCTATAATAATCGTTATTTTCGTTAAAACCAGTTAGGCTATGTTTTGTTTGTTTAAATGTTGTTTGTTCTTAAGAAAATGTAATTTTTTATATTTTTATACCCATTTTTTTGAGGTTGTCCCACATATTAACTTCTAACTTTAAACCAGTTAAATGAATTGGCAAACAAAAATTTTTTGCATAAAGTCAATATATATACGCAAATTTTAAGACCTTAATCTTTTCTTAACTCTACGTACATGCTGAGAAATAAACAAATAACTATTTTAAAAACATAAAACAATTCATGAAATCATTTCCATCAGTGGGGACCGAAGCCGACAGCCATGCAGCAGTGGGTGACGTCATGGTGTGTGTATGTGGCATATTTGAATTTCTGCGTATTTACTGAAATAGCATTCTATTGATGCCTACTACGATAAATATGATTGTAAAAGCAAATTTAAATTTTAAAAAAGGGCACGGTCTATGGCGGGCGGGCAACAGCTGTACCTAATGTATACTATAGAAATGTATTAGAAGAAAACAATTTGTTTTCTATTAAAAGTTGCAGATGGGCGAAGCAAGGCAAGCACGGGTCAGCTATCTCTATGTATAAAACAGTTCACTGACTGACTGACAGACAACGCACAGACCAAACCGATGGACCTAAAGGGCTGAAATTTGGACAGTACATTGCTATAATAACATAAACATCCACTTAGAGAGGATTTTTTGTAATCCCATCTCTAAGTGGGTGAATTCGGAAAAATTATTCGGCACTCATCTCCAATACAATTTGTTTTGCCTTAAAAGTGGCAGGGGGGAGGGCGAAGCAACGCGAGCACGGGACAGCTAGTGTTTAAATAAAATGCATCAAAATAAAATTGTGCACAAATAACTTTTTTTTATTTCAATTTAAAATAAAACGAATTTACAAAGAAGAGATAAGTACTTGTCGGCTGGCGATACGAAAAAGGAATGAACGAGTTTGTGGTTACATTGGTACTTTTAAGAGAGAGAGAATGAGGGAATAAAAAAGGGAATAAGGAAATGTGGGGAAAATTAAAATTGTACGTTGCGTTGCCAAAAGTATGCAATTGAGTAAGGTGAAAATAATTGAACATAATTTATGTTATAAAATTGAATAATATCTTATAATATTGAACAGTTTTGAATGTCTGATTCTTTTTATCGACATAAGCATATCTATTCGTACTCTCAACCACAAAATTAATAAGACTGCTATCCGGAGTGGTCTTCATTACAGGTGACTAGCTTGGACTCACCATTGAATGTTCGTACAAATACTTGTCCATTGATGGTACGGCGGATATTTTATTTTTATTTTTTAAGTTTCAGCGCACTTCGATGTAAGGTGTAATTATTTGTGAGACTGTCATTCAGAAAAATTCGTTGATCTGAGTTTATGCCAATGTCTCGTAGAGTCAAGCTGGTTTTTGTTTGTTTATAACGAGTATTATAATTTTTCAGCAAGGTGTTTTTGTCATATGAAGATGTAAGCGTGACAATTATAGTGCCATCGTACGACGAAAGTTTGCCATTTGGATTCGATGGTTTAACCCGAAAGATGTTTTTTTTATTGGCAGAGTAGGGCATCACATAATTTGTTAAAAACTTCCTTCAGGTCTTCGTTGGGTGAGGCAGAAACACCAACCAGCACAGCGTCGGAGTTGGTTTGTTGACGTTCAAACATAAGGTAGCTTTGGCCGTTTGTTCATCCGCCTTTGTTTTTGGTCTGGTTTGGGCAACTTTGCTCCTCTTGCTGGAGTGAGCGGTCTCATCTTGTGGCCATTTTTCAGGTAATCGTTGTATTCGTCGACAATTAAATGATATTTTAGTTTGTCCGCCTGGTCCTGCTCATGAACCATACAAGCCGCTTCATTTTTAGCAATCTTGCCAAGGATGAAATCAGCCTTCTGGTACTGATTCAGGGCTCCGACTGACTAATTCTTTTTTCTTTTCTTGGGGTCAGTATGGCTGATGTCCCCAATTTTAGTCGTATTTGCGATTGTTGTAGGTTGATACAAAATAGGACTGCTATTGCTAACACTTCCTACGTTGTCGGGTTTTACTTGCGTCTCTTGGCTTGAGACAAGCAACTCCTCTTCTAGTCCAAGAGCCGACCGCGTGATGTCCTAACCTAAGGCATAAAAAAAGAATAAAATGAATATAAAATTAAAGCTTGCTTTTAGACGATGACAAATCGTCAAAGATCTGAATTTTTTGCCCAGGGACAAATAAAAATGGAAACTTCCGGTACATATTTTTTTTTATTTTCATAGGCATAAGAAAAAAAGAATGAGTGAGTATTCATTCGATAGAGGATCTTAAATAGAACTTGAATACATGGGGTTGGCAGCCTTCACCGCGCCACTAACCCCTGACAACCCAATTTTTAGTCGACCATTTTTTTTGATTATCAAAAAAATTGAAGAAAAAAAAATAGTCAACTAATGAACAAAAGAAACAAAAGTGGTCAGAGGTGACTCCATCGTGGAACCCTGGAGTAATTTCAAATACGTTGACATCTTACTGAACCAATTTTAACGAACTGAGTTCGGTTTCTTAAGTAACTTTAAATGCATTCCAGCAAAAAAGAATGAAAGCCCAGGTTTTAAAGCTTTTTCATTAAAACTAAGTGATTCACTCTAGCGAATGCCTTCGAAAAGTCCGTTAATATATTATCTACTTGCAATCTTTTTTTCATGTTGGTTATGCAAACATTTGTGAAAAGGACAAGATTTGTGGCAGTGGATCATCCACTAACAAAACCGTGCTGAAGAGCAGATATATGGTTATATATATATATATTCTTTATTTAACCAATGATTCCAGAATTTTTGGGATCAGTTATAAATTTCGCAATAGGTCTATAGTTTTCTACCGTCTGCTTTGGGCCTGATTTATGAATATGCGTAATAAACGAGTATTTCCAGCAATCCAGAAAAACACACAAGCTTAGAGATAAGATAAAAATAATCAAAAAAACCGTCTCTATTATAGGTCATAGAAGCAGGAATTCCAATCGACCTCTTTTTAACAGTAATATGTTGCCGAAAAGCCTTTTGTGTCCACTCGATGTTTTCATCTTCACTAATGCAGTGGCCAAAAGAATCTGTGTGCTGGTATGGTGTTGTGCAAGATAATTGTTAAGCGATTCGCTTGTACTTGGAAGCTCGTCGTGGCTTGGTTTACTAGCAGCCACTTTAGACGCCTGACCCTGTACTTGAGAATCTTCACGAGGTTGTGTGGGGTTAGTGGGTGACTGAATAGGTTGTACAGTCTAACCCGTGTTTGTGTTTTTATTAGTGGGATGGTGAAGTAAGGAGTGGTACTTTTGCTGACAGACAAAAACTCGTGCTTGACTTTGACGCTGTTGGTACATATAACTATACGCCAGACAGTTACGACAAACACCAATTTTTTGAACAATGTTACAACGCTCAACAGTGTTCCTTCTCACAAACTGATTACAGCTGCGAAGTGGATGTCTACCCTTGCCACAGACCCTTACAGCAAAATTGTTCCTTCTGTCCGTTTTGTGTCCGAAATGTGTTTTTGGTTGCAGCACTCTTTTGGACAGGATTTTTCAACTTCGGCTTCTGTTGTTCAATCACTTCTAACGTCCGAAACCTGGTTTCCACAGATTTAGTAAACTTGTCGAACGATGGCAACTCCTTGCTAGCTCCCAAACTCTGTTCCCACAATTCCTGAGTACAGGAAGGTAATTTCTGAAAAATAATGCAAATACAGTGGAACTTCCATTACTCGAACTCCCAAAATGAAAGAAAAAAAAAAATCGACTTATAGAAACTTCGACTTATAGAAATTTCGACTTAAAAAAATGAAAATAAAAATTATAAATTTATTGTTTTATTTTATTTTAAATTTACGAAGAGAAAAATATATTTCATTACCAAAATATTAAAAAAAACTCAGTAATTACACTTTGAGTTTTTTTTCGTTACATTTTGTTTTGTAAACAACTTTAATTTCGTGAATTACATTAAAAAAAACGATCCGGTGACGTGTTGTTCTCAGTAAGAAGACCATCACGTATTGTTTCCAATGCTTCATATACTTTAGCTTGCCTTGGCTGCACAATTAAGTCTTCACCTGGTTCAGAATCGACTATATCGTCACTAACAGTTTCCATTGCAGACGATACCGAATGAACAATTTCATAATCGGACTGGATTGGACGGATGATAATTCCATTATTTAAGTTGATGTATTCTTGAAGACTGCAATTTATGTCTTGTGTATTTTGTAAACGCGAAAAGTTAATTTGCATTTCTGCGAACGCTGATCTCGCCTTTGTCTTCTAGGTTAATTATTTCACTCAATTCAAAGGGTATGTTAATATTCTTTTTAAGTTTATTTGAAATTTTTACGAATTTATCCCTTAGTTTCAGATGCAATTTAAACGCTTCAGTTTTATCTCTTTCGTCAAAGATGTCTTTACTTGAACCTAAGAGATTCTTGATTTCATTAAATTTATTTGTAAGTTGAATAAATGTTTCTGAACTGTTGTTAGGTAATTTTTTCTGTTTAAACATTTGTACAAATTTAACAACTTAGCTATATGTTTTTCTATTTTTTCTTTTTCATTCATGGGTATTTAGTATTTTAGCCAGCTAAAATCTGTCAACAAATCGATGCTCAATGCTTTTGTTGAGAGAATAGTTTTTTTTTTTTTATAACACTATCAGATCTGTGTCATGGTGTGCTTAATACAAGCAACAACCACAAGCAGAAATTTGCCAGGGCAAAATATGCACCAACAGGCTGCATGTTAGTGGTTAGGCTACGCTATATTTCAACACTACCACTAGCAATAAATAAAGAAATAATGAAAACAAATATATATTATTAATACTCATGTGAGAGGGACCACATTACGCAATACATTTTTTAGTGTAATCTTGTTTAGATTAAAGTCAATGTTTTTCGTATACTTTAAAAAAATTGTGCGACAAAAAAAAATCTGTAGGAGTCAATGGTGTGTCAAGCGCCACTACCCTTCGGCGTTTGTTACCGCGCTTTTCGACCAGACCAAATGTTCCCAGCGGCTTCTCGCTTTCGAATCCCACACACGATCCTATGTTAAATGAGTTTATGATTGGGATTGGGAGAAAAAAACGTATCGGTATTATGGCGAGATCGGGGCATTGAAAATTTCCAAAAGAGTATCGGTATGATGTAGTGCAAAAAAAGTTGTTTGCGAGTGCAAAACCACAGGAATTCCGGCGCGTGGCAGAATTTCTGGGCGTAGCTGGATTTGCTGAGGAGTTACACTTGTTAATTGTACATTGCATGTTATTGGGTTTTAGGCGAAAGGTGTGCTAGCGCGAGAAGTAATTAAAGGAACAAACGCAGGATGGCCTCCTTTACATCCCCCCGTTTACGATTTTGAGGCCCTGGATGCAATTTTTTTGAGTCAGTTTGTTTTGCACTTTTTTCTCCTAATCAATACCAATAATTTGCTGAGGACAGAAAAAAAAATTCTTACGGTTAACCAAGATATAGCCATGAGAAAGTGCTCAAAATAAGGTTTGAGCCAAAATATTCATGAGGCTATAAAATACGTTTGGCAGCTGATCAGTAATGTAAGAAATAAAAAGCGAAATTCCAAAACGTTATAAATTAGTTTATTTCCCAATGATCAAGACAAAATTCAAACTATACGCGGAATGTAATTTGGATGATGTTTCGCGGTTGGTGGCTGCTAGAGAAAAGAGAACGATAATTCAATGCACCATCGCGCGAAGGTTTAACTCAAGCAAGGAAAAACCGTTGCCCAAACGCATTTGAAGTGCATTAGGGGATTATCGGATTAAGTTGTTTACGCCAAAATAACAAACAAAAAAATAGCAAAGAAGTGATATGGAAAATATTACATAGGGTATTACACGTCTGTTGAATTATCAAAACAATATTAGAAAACAAATCGAATTAAATTTAGTTTTAAGCAATAAATTCAAGTTAATCAATTGAACGAATTTAAGTGTAAATAAACAATTTTAGAAACAAAAAATATTTCATATGTGTATTCCCAAACACGCCGGCCCCACTGAAGGTATTTCAGGAGCAAGGTAAAATAGCCAGCTTGGTTATGGGGCGGTTAAAAAGGCCATTTTTGGTACGAACAGAGACCACTCGTACCAGTTCATCTTTTCCTGGATGCAGCTCTTCAATTCTTCCTAGTGCCCATTTGGATGGTGGCATATTGGGCTCCTTAACCACAACCAGGTCACCAACTCGTATATTTCTGGTTTCATTTTTCCATTTTGGACGCTGTTGTAGGGATGTGAGATAGTCCGTATGCCATCTTCGCCAAAAACCCTGCAACATGTTCTGTATGAGCTCCCATCGTCCAAGTCGATTAAGTGGAACCTCTAGACAGCTTGGTTCAGGTATCGCCGTATATGGTCTGCCTATAACGAAATGAGAAGGGGTTAGAGGGTTCAAATCTGAATCAGACAGAGCACAAAGAGGCCTAGAATTTAAAAGAGCTTCAATCTGCGAAAGCAACGTAGACATTTCCTCAAAGGTCAAGATATTATTCCCTACGGCTCGACGGAGGTGTTGTTTCACGCATTTTACCCCCGCTTCCCAAAGCCCTCCAAAGTGAGGGCTATGTGGTGGAATAAACTCCCACTTGATGCCTTCAGCCGCTAATGTTGTTGAAATCTGCTCGTTGTGTTCCTTGGATCGTACCAACCTATACCATTCGGACAGGGTTCTCGCAGCTCCTTGGAAATTGGTGCCGTTGTCCGAGTATATAACACTGCATTTTCCCCTCCTAGCTATGAATCGCCGCAATGCCGCTAAGAAGGCATCTGTGGATAGGTCACTGACGACTTCCAGGTGCAACGCCTTTGTCACCATGCAAACAAACAGGGCGATGTATCCTTTTATTAGCTTCGGTTTCCTTCCTTTGGCCAAGCGTAGCGTTATGGGTCCAGCGTAATCGCAGCCAGTGTGAGCGAAGGCAAAAGACGGGAAAGTCGCGAAGCAGGCAAATTTCCCATAAGTTGTGTCGAGGTGGACTGACGTTGACGAAAACACTTCATGCAATCATGCACAACTTTCCTTATAAGGTTTCTACTTCCAAGAATCCAAAACTCCTGACGTACCAATGAGAAAAGTTCCGATACACCTGCGTGAATAAACTTTAAATGAGCATCTCGAAGAATTAATCGAGTTATCGGATGACTTTTTGGCAGGACTATGGGATGTTTTACATTAAAAGGAATGTTTACAGCATTGGATAGTCTGCCCCCAACTCGCAGCAGGCCGACATTATCAAGAAAGGGCGATAGAGATGAAAGTTTAGATCTGTTCGAAACACATTTGTCAGACTTTAGAGCTTGTATCTCTTCGGCAAATTCCTCTTGAGCCCACAAAATACAGGTTTGTTTAGCAGAAAATAATTCCGAAGCTCGGAGGAAACCATGCAAACGATCATTTGGAGAGAATTTGCAATTCCTAGTGAAACGAAGAACGAAGGCTACAATTCGAATGATTCGGAACCACGAAGATATTCTCTTTGCCAAGGCGTCAAGAATTCCTTCCTCCGCAGACAAAACATTGGCAACAACAGGTTTTTTTCTACTCTCCGGCACCTCATCTAATTGAACCTTTTCTGCAGCGATCGGCCAAGAACGAGCGTCCACCCACAGCCAAGCAGGGCCTTTCCACCAAATTTCCAACTGCCACAGTTTTCGGGGCTCGACCCCTCTCGATGCACAGTCAGCTGGATTTTCCTCAGACCGAATATAGTTCCAATCAGAACGGGGCAGAACATCAAGAATCTCTGAAGTACGATTGGCAATAAAAGTGTTCCATCTACGAGGGGAAGAGGATAGCCAGGCTAACACGATTTGGGAATCACAAAAAACAAAGGTTTCGACGGGTTGTGTGTCCAAAGAAGTACGAATCAGTTGAACCAGACGACTTAACAGGAGGGCCCCACAAAGTTCAAGACGAGGAATGGTTAGCTGCTTGACAGGAGCAACGCGGGTTTTGGCAGCAACCAGTTGAATCTCGATGTCTCCACTTTCAGACCAACAACGCGCGTAGACCACTGCTGAATATGCTTTCTCGGATGCATCTGAAAATCCAATCAAATCGAAACGTTTCGAGTTTAAAGTACACCTCCTTAAAATTTCAACTTTCTCAAAGTAGATTAAATCGTTACGGTAGGAAGTCCATTTGGCAGCTACTTCAGTTGGCAGTGGATCATCCCATCCAATTTTCGCTTTATGCACCCATAACTCCTGGAACAACATTTTAAACAAAATGGTGGCAGGGGCCAAGAAACCCAAGGGGTCATAGATCTTTGAGATCTCAGACAACAGCATTCGCTTAGTTGGTGACGACGACGATTTATTATCCAAGGAGATTTTAAAGGTGAAGATGTCGCGGTGAGGATTCCAAACTAACCCGAGAACCTTCGTCCAATTGTTCGCGCTATCAAAGTCAAGAGAAACTGCTTGCTCACAATCCAAGCCCTTTAAAACTGGCCAACAATTTGAGCTCCATTTGCTCAACTGCAACCCTCCACAAGATAACAAGTCAACCAGTTCCTTTTTCAACTCTAAAACCTTTGATACTGAATCCGACCCTGTCATGATATCATCAACATAACAATCATGCAAAATGGAATGGGACGCAATGGGGAATTGATCCAGGTAATCTAAGGCTAGTTGTTTGAGGACTCGCATTGCCAGGAAAGGTGCAGGTGAAGTACCATAGGTGACAGTACGCAGTCGGTAGTGTCCAATCGGCTTATCAGGAGATTCTCGCCATACGATACGTTGAAAATCACGATGTTTCATATCGACCCAAATTTGCCGAAACATCTTAACGATATCGGCACAAAAGACATATCTATGGACTCAAAAACGTAAGCAAACATTTATTAAATTACGCTGAAGTGGTGGCCCTATATGCAGCATTTCATTCAAACTAATACCATTTCCATCCTTATGGGACCCATCAAATACAACCCGCAACTTATTCGTGACGACAGCATGATGTGGCAGATAGAAAGTCTGCCCGGAAGTGGGTTCAATCTCGTCGTCCGGAATACGTTCCATGTGCCCTAACTCCTGGTAAGCCTTCATAAAACGACAATACTCCAAGCGAAGATTTTCGTGGCGAGTGAAACGACGTTCCATAGCGGACAACCGAGATAATGCTCCTGACACAGTGTTACCAAATTTCACATCTTTGTGGCGAAACGGCAACTCTACAATATATTTATTGTCAGGAGCTCGAGAAAAGGTATTACAAAAGTGCTCATCGGCAAAGCCCTCAGCGTCTAACGAATATGTCCTGTGAGGAAGCTCCTCAATTTCCCAAAACGATTTAAGTAGCACATCAACATCTTGTTCAAAGCCTACATGAAACGACACAATTTCCTGATCGGAGATATTCCCGGTTATCACCCAGCCAAAAATGGTGTTGTGGGCAATCACATTACCATCTCCATCTATCCGACGACCGATTCCAGGCCTTGTCAGATCCTAGCAGGATATCAATGGTTCCTGGGGTATTAAACCCTGGATCGGCCAACTTCAAACCCTCCAGCAGCAAAGACTTGGGAAAGGCAAAAGGTAAAACGGGAGTTTTTGAAGTTATTTTATTCAAAATGAAGGCTTCAACTTGCATTTCATTTGAATCAAAACAGGATTTCAGATTAAGGTCCACAGCACCTTGTGTAACCCCAGCTTCTAGGGAGGAAATACCAGAAATAGGATGACGAGCGTGACGACGACGCAAACCTAATCTTTTCACCAAACCTTCCGTAACAAAGGAAGCTTGGGACCCGGTGTCGAGTAACATGCGACAACGCTGAGCTTTACCAAAGACGTCTACGACTTGAACCACAACTGTTGGCAACATACCGGCGGATGGTATTTCATTTTGAGCGTGGTTACTATGAAGTGGTAACGGATCAGCTTGGGATGTAGAAGGTTTTTCTGCATTCGGATTGTTAGCTTCACTAACCGACGGATCCAAATGAACCAAGGCATGATGACGACTCTGGCAATGAGGACACTTAGTTTTTGACCGACATCTTGAAGCCGAATGGTTGCTACATAAACAATTGTAGCACAATCTCTGATCCCTAGCATAACTGCGACGAGATATAATGGTTAATTTAAGAAATTCAGGGCATTGTGGAAGAGCATGCTTCTCCTTGCACATGGGACACACGAGATTTGAAATAGCGAAGCTTTTGATATTATCTGAAGCACTAGCTGAACGCGTCAAATTTCTATTACCGCGGTTTTTTGATTCACTCGATTTTGTTTCGCACGCTTCTAAGGCATCGCATCTTTCTTCCAAAAAATCGATTAATTCCTGAACCGTCGCTTTTTCCGAATTATTTATATGAAGGGCCCAGGCCTTACGCGTCTCCAAGTCTGTTTTATTGAGCAAAAGATAAATCAGCCAAGGATCTCTAGTTTCGGATTCTAAAGCCTTCAAACCGCGAATAACCTCGTCAGCTTTATCCGTTAGCTTACGCAAATGTCCACTATCCGCGACTACCACCGTTGGCAATTTCACAAAACTTTCAATATGCGCGTTAATAATATAAAGGGGCTTGTTATAACGACGCTCGAGTTTTTCCCACGCTTCTTCATAATTGGAATCAGCAATTTCGATACCGTTTAATAACTTTGCGGCATCATCACGCAAAAACGATTTTAGATAACGCATTTTTTGAGCACCGGGAAGCTTTTGCTTGCAATCGATGCTTCCTAGGAACATGTCCCGAAATTCTGGCCATTCGCGATACTCACCGCCAAACGGAGATATTTTAAATTGCGGCAGTTCTATTTCGGCAGATACTTTCGAAGCGGAACTTGAAGATGGGTTTTTGAGAAGGTTCTCTAACACGGCGGCTTGTTTCTTAAAAAGTTCATGTGAAGAATCAACACGCGTTTGAGGTGGTGGAGGTGTGTTTTTGCGAATAGCTTTCAGAAATGCACTTTTTGCCTCAATATACTTTACTTCGGCCGCTTCGAAATCAACCTCCGGATCACCGTATCCCTCTTCCTCAAAATGTTGAATAAGTTCATCATGATTTACAACAAAAGCTTTCCACGTTTCTTCCAACCGTTCTAACCGCGTTTTTAAACTGTCTATATTCTCATCGTCTACCGCCAAAATATAACTATGCGCACGAGTTATACCACCCTTCAAATGTCCACGTGATTGCTTTAAAACATTCATTATAATTAATTATAATCACAGAGCAGCAACGCCAACAAAAAAAAAACTCGACCACGTGCGAGCAATAATTTAATCGACCGGAAACAAACAGTCTCAAATCTATGCCCTTCAAACAGCAAGCAATATCACAATTATTTCACCGATCCTTAACAGCACTCCAAAAAACAGCCTAGCACAGCAAAATCAGCCAACAGCACACCCAGCAAAGATATCCCAAATATATGTATGAATGTTCGATACAATTTTACCTTAAACCAAATGCCTTATATATTTGATTTTTGCTTCAAAATCTCCAAATCCAAAATTCTAGCAACCACCACGTAGTTTCAAATGCGATACAATTCAACAAAAATCCGGCTTTATGAAGGACCAACTTTGATCAGTAATGTAAGAAATAAAAAGCGAAATTCCAAAACGTTATAAATTAGTTTATTTCCCAATGATCAAGACAAAATTCAAACTATACGCGGAATGTAATTTGGATGATGTTTCGCGGTTGGTGGCTGCTAGAGAAAAGAGAACGATAATTCAATGCACCATCGCGCGAAGGTTTAACTCAAGCAAGGAAAAACCGTTGCCCAAACGCATTTGAAGTGCATTAGGGGATTATCGGATTAAGTTGTTTACGCCAAAATAACAAACAAAAAAATAACAAAGAAGTGATATGGAAAATATTACATAGGGTATTACACGTCTGTTGAATTATCAAAACAATATTAGAAAACAAATCGAATTAAATTTAGTTTTAAGCAATAAATTCAAGTTAATCAATTGAACGAATTTAAGTGTAAATAAACAATTTTAGAAACAAAAAATATTTCATATGTGTATTCCCAAACAGCAGCCAATCTGGCAAAACGAATGATGCAGAGTTTCGAGTTTTGGTAAGTACTTTCAGGATCAATGCTCAAATCTTAGGCCCGAGACGATGACCTGAAAAATGGCACACAGTGTAATTTATCTCGTTCAAGTTCATCAATGCGTTGGCTAAGATGAGATGTGTGTCATTAAATTGGTTTATTATTGTTTTTACTTTCAATTGTTGAACTCCTTGAGACAGATCATTTATTTTTATTTCTCTGAGGTGTACGATGTTCTGTTGAAAGTATTTCTCAATTTTATAATTTTATCCAGTTTTCGTGGAATCTTGTTATTGTCTTCTGATGAAATGTTTGAGTTTTCCTATTGTTTGTTTTGCTTAACTGTCACCTGTTCCAATGCCTTTAGAAAATTAATGCTGTTAAAGCCTATTGCGGATGGGTACGGGGTATAGGCGAATTCTGGTATTGGTTTCAGCCATTGTTATGCAGCAGAAACAATTAATCAAAAAATACGCAGAGATAGTTTACTTTCAACAAACTATAACTCGTAAATGAATAAAACGGAAATGTTTCATAGTTTCTTTTATTTAAAACTTCATTAATAGTATAGAAATTGAATCAAACGCACCATAAATATTTTGTGTTTAACTTGTCAATTTTGACAATCTAACGTCTTCCAAGCTTTAGAAACTCATTTTATGGCTTGTAATAAATTTATTTAAACACCACTGCCTTGGTTTATTGCGTCTATTTTGAACAAGGGGCAAGTGATCAATAGTTTTGCGTGGTCCAAGACTACAGAGTATGCAAACATACACGGAATACTGTGTTCAATGTGTGATTTCATAATGAATACTTGTGAATACATGTGAATACGCGTAAATGAATTTGAATACGGCAGAATACACGTGACTACACTTGAATACATACGGATACATTTGAATACAAATGGACAAAATTTAAATACACTTGTATTGAAATCTTCATTTCAACCATGCATTTCGGTTATCCAGTCGTCAAGCTATTTAGTTAATGCAGAAGATCATATATCAATCGTCAGCAAAACTTTATGTGACATGTGTGACATGCAGAAAATTTAAGTTCAAACTGATCAAAATTGTAGAAATGATTACAATTTGTGTTATAATTATAATCTTAAGCCCCATCGCCATTATATGTATCAGAAACTAGATCCAAATTTTTAAAATCAGTCGAAAACCGCTGAAGTAAGCTTAAGGCGTACCAGATACCTTAACCCATAATAAACAGATGAACTATGAAGGATTTATGTCTTTTTTCAGGTTTAGTAGAAATTTGAATGAAACCATGAGTAAAACCAATTACATATATGTGTATAGGTATGTTTGTGTACAAACACATACAGTGAATAAGCCAAAACAAAAATCATAATCATTGCGCAGGTTATATTTTTCTTTTCCTGCATTTGGGGAAAGATAAATGTTGTGTTTTAATTGATCTGTTCTGTACCAAAAATGGAAAGTATACATTGTTTATTGAATACATTTGAACGAGAATAGAATAAAATTGCTGTTTAGATGTAAGATGGTTGAAAACAATTTTTATTTTTATGAAATAGGTATTATAGTACAGTACACATTCTATTATAGTTTTGTTCAAATTGAAGACAACAACGTTAATATTTTAAATATGGAGCTTACGCATGCGGTTAAAACGCATGCAGTAACTTTAATCTACGCAGGTAATGCGATCCCCCCGAAAATTAAATTTTAAAAGTACATATATTAGGTGTATCAGGGCATCTATCAGACCTGAAATGAGTTATTAACCTGTCTTTGTGATAAGGTTTTATCCGATTCGAATATGGAACTAGGGTAAAAAGGTCGTCACAGAGAAGCTCTTTATTGCGGAACGAATGAAGCTTTGCTGGACGGCTTCAATAAGAGTATTGTAATTCTTGCAATAAGGTGTCCAAATTTTGCATATTACCATTCGACGGACAAGACTGTTAAAGAGGGAAAGAGTGACACAATGACCTTTAAATACCTTACACTATCATCACAAAGCCTAACATATGTACATACATACCTCAGGTGGTGACATGGAAAGAAATATTTGTTTTTGATTTCTATTATAAAATAGGTATTTTGATTTTAAAATTTTTCAAAAAGTATGCATACCTACTTCGGCTATAATTTCCGTTATAATTTTATTGAAAGTAGATACTAATTAAAAGCTTCATTCCATACCAAATATGATTAAATACGCTCAGAAACTAAACAGTAGCATTATACATATACATATGTACATACAAACATGTATGTACATGTACATACTTTAAGTACCTACATAATGTATCGTCATTTGACCTAATTATGCCTGTATGTACAAATATACAAAATTAAATCCTCTGAAATCAGTGAAAAAAATCGCTTTCAGAAATCGGGCTAATAAATACATTTCATCCTATATATAATTTTATATTGAAGAAACCTGTGTTCTTCCCCTCTCAAAAAGGAATATTTCGTCTCTGGTTTCACTCACAAGCCACAAGGTTGGGTATGAAATGCGTTTTCTTAGTTGGTATTTTATTTTACTCAAATCCGAAAGTAAACACAAGCGCATTTTTATATGTAAGTATATGTAAATAATAAATGAATAATTTACGAAGATCGTCCCATAGTTATGAAAAGGGGTGAAGAGTAAAGGGAACATGTCACAATATGCATATACAATATTATATGAAACGGACTCCAATAGTCACTCAGCTTCAAATTTTTTCATTGTTTTTTCTCACACAGAGTTTCGTGAGATGGGAAACCGAATGAAAAACAGGGTTACCGATAGACGATAAATGTCACCAAATGGAAACTCTTTTACGGTTGGTTCCGTGGTGACTATATTTAGCAAATAGTGGATTCTGTACCCCCTTTGCCAATATAATATTGTAGGACCAATTTTTAAATTAATTGATTTTTTAGTCCACATTATATTTCTTAGATTATTTGGTTTACATCTTTTTTTTCTAAAATTTATCTAAATTATACTAGATTCTTAAAGTTCTTTTAACTTATAAAAAGTTATTAAATATCAATATATTTTACCGAGTGTGTGTATATTTCATTATTTATTTAGCATGTTTTTGTACCGACGTGAGTTCTTCAATTTACCCATCGGTAACTCTGGAAAAAATTGGCGGAGACAACACAACCTCCCCTGGCAACTGCCATTTTGGCACTAACAGACTGATCTCTCGAGTGGATTCGCATGTAGATGAGAGAAGAAATCTGAATATTTTTTGTTACTTACGGTGTAGTTGTTCCTCGGTACACTAGGGGCACCACCATCGATTTGCCCAAGTGATAGTACTATTATTTTCATATACAATGGTACTACACAATTTTCTTATAGAAAAAAGTCTTTGGTATCGAAAAAATCTAAACGACATTGCTAAATGTCATGAATGCCCTTAATTATGACGATAATGAAGAAATAGACAACAACGCCAACGAGGAAACTTGAAAGCCTACCCAAAAACAAATTGAAAACATTCGAACAACGTTTCTGGAATACTTTGCAAACGAACGAAATTTTACACAGTAAAACAGATTTGTGTTTTATTTATATGTAATATGTCGTTATGTATTTTACAGAAATAAAAAGTAAATATTTTTTAATCTGCAATCCCCTGCAGAGCTTTTGCTAAAATGTCATCAGTTTTTACAGATCTTGCATTCGAGAAATGCGAGTATGCTCAACATATTATCTCATTGATCAAAATAACTGAAGCATCATTATATGAAGATGGACTTGACGATTGAATCGTTTCATCCAAATCACAATACGTAAATTCCATAGAACCATAAGAACTCAAACTGCTGCTTGAGTGATTGAACGAAATCGGAATGGATATTGATGAAGATGAACACTGCCGCCACATTTTATTATTTTCCTGAAGTTTTCGTTCTTTAGCTCTGTTCATAAATATTGGCAAAACGTATCCTCTTTTGCATTTGGCTGGGAGATCATTTACATTATTTGCAAATACCTATCTACAGTCTTTTGGAAGTTTTCGATATTGCTATCAAATCTCGTTTTTTTTTTTTGGCTAAAAAGACCAACAAACAATAACATTAATAATGACGAGTTTTGGTTCTAGATGACCCTACTTACTTTTCGGAAGTTCCCCGGTTGCTCACTTTGAACTTGTGTTTATGTCTTAAATTCAATTTCAATGCTGCTGTCGTTATCAATTCTCTTTGAAAAATATTTAAAACATTTAATAACATAACATGATTAAATAGAAATGTTCATTACCTCAGAAATATTCACATTTGAAGATCCAGCAAACTCGTCGTTCGCATGATTTAAGAACGATAATTTATCAAATCACCAAAGTATTGGCTTATAAACCGATGAAGTACTTGAGCCATTTTTTTTGCTGCACATAATTTTTTCTCGTTCGCTTGCTATTTGTTGCGCTAAAGTTTTTAATTTTAATTTCACATTTTTTTCAGTCATATCTGGCTTACAAATTTGAAGAGCGTCAACAATAACCATACTGGCTTCTCTTTTTTTATTTGATTTAAGATGGGCTGGGTATTGTGCCCTGTATAAAATATCATGCTTTTTATATTCTTCTATAAGAATTCAAATTTGCTCTTTCATTCACGAATTCTGGATATCTTTTCCTGTACCTTCGATTTTGTTTTTATGTATGTACGTTTAAATTTCTTTTGTATCACAACTGCTTGGCTGGATGAATCGCAACTGAAAATAAAACGATATACTGTAGTGAGAAAATCCCTCTTCTGGGATACAATAGAAATCTTTATTTTTTTTTTATTACTCTAGATAGAATTATTATCCTTGCTGTGCTCTCCGCCATGAAATATTTCGTCTTTGAGGGTCAGAGTCTTATTTGGAAGTCATTAAAAAAATAGGCCGGTCTTATAGATATTAAAAACATTCTCCACGGTTGTTGTTTCCATGGACAACTGCAGCTTCAATGGCGTCGGCGTCGTCGGATTTTACCAAGACGACCCTCGTTCGAAGATAATTTAAACAACCAATTTACCTTTGGTATTGATATTTTTAATCTACGATTTTATTATGTTAAGTATCGAATTTATTGTATATTATTTAAAGAAAAAATTAAAGCAAAAACTTACTTCGTTCTTCCTGATGGCAGCTGGCAGGACAGTCGTTCATGGATTAAATTTCTTGGCGTTGTTAGCAGTAAAACAAAATGGTTTACTTTAAACAAAAATATCGTACTTTCTAGAATGGCATTAGTTTTGAAAATGGCATCGCATTTTAGTTCCATGGACGGCCGCCTGCCAGTGTCGTCAGGAGGAACCTTAAGGCTTAAGGCGATAATACAATTGTAATATTTAAGTTTGGGAAATTATATCAAAAACTTTAAGGCGATAATACATTTGTAATATTTAAATCTGGGCAACAACTTCCCACCCCCGTGAATCGCTCAGGAAGATTCACAAACTATATCCAGCTTGGCTAGTTTTTTTAGACTGGTCTTCGTAGAGTGCCAGTTGGTGTCTGGCGCCGGAAACACTTTGATGATTCTACCACGTTTCTATTCTCCTCGTTCTCATTGCAGACAACAACAACATCCCCCACCACTAACGGCTTCGTTTGCTTATGCCATTTTGTTCGACGCACTAGAGTGGGATGGTACTCTAACACCCCTCTCTTTCAGAATGTCTGTTTCAACAGCCGTAATATATGCCATCGCTTTCGAATATTTGTACCACTACCAACCCGAGGCGTTTGAAAGTAATTAGAACACCCCAACAAAAAATGATTTGGAGTAAGCGGCTCAATTGTAGGACTTTCTATTGGCAAATGAGTGAGGGGTCGTGAGTTTACCAAGGTTTCAGATTCAATAAGCTCTGAAGCGTTTCGATTTGTGGGGCCTTCTCCTTCAAAGTGAATGACAAAACATTTTTAACATATCGCACCATTCCTTCCTATACTCCTCCCGCTGATGGATTCCAGGTTTATTGAAGATCCACTTAATGCCACGTCGCGTAAATTCATCCTGGAGTCCTTTCCCAGTTAAAATCCACTCCTTCTTACTTGCTCCCATAAAGTTGGTGCCGCAGTCACTTTGCAAGTGAACTTCGCATATTATGGCATTAACACTACTCGAATGTATGAGAAGACTTTCTACCTTTTGTTTGGCCGCACCGTTAATGCTTTTTAGAGACGTGTTAGGTTTTCTATATTCTTATACCCGTAAGCTAGTGTCGTTTCCCTATAAGAAACAGAGAACATTGGCCATTGTTCTGGTCGACCAGAGAATTCATTTGGGTTGTGCTCGACGGCATTATGTATGGATTATTTGAGCAGGTTGGCATTAAGTACAACGGCGTTGGATACTTGGTCATTGTATTCATTGTGTGAATGTAATATGGCATTGGGAGTAGATGGTTCATGAATGTTGTATATTTAGGCTCGGGTGGTTGTAATTGTAAGTGGTGTTGGTCATATGTACTTTATGGGTACAAATGAGGGCGAGAAGGGAAAGGAATCGTCTACCAGGAGACGGGTCTAAAATTTATTGGGAAAGGGAGTCAAAAGGACGAAGGGGAAAGGAAGATGGGAAGGAAAAATGAAATGTATGGCCACTAAGATGCGGGTTGCGTGCCTTGTTCGGTCTTCGGCTAGAGCTCGACGGACCGGGGTGGGATCTTGCATCCGTGGTCCAAACAACACCATTGCAATAAAATGATTGCACGCGATTACGAAAAAAACAAAACGTCGAAAGCTGTATTGTACAAAAAAAAAAAGCAAATATGCGAAAGAAACTGGAAAAACTGGGCTACCATTACCATCGGAGGAACGATGGATATCCTCCTAGCGGTCTATACCCTCTACCATGAAAATGTTTTAATATAAAAAAAAAACTTGCACTGCCTCGCACACCATACCTTACAGGTAAAGATACTTCCGAAGATACAAACAAAAAAAAAAATCACGCGGTTACGCCGCACCTAATTCAGGGAATTTTATTCACTTAGGAGCATTAGCACCCCAGACAGTTAATCCGTATACTAACAAAACGATAGATGCGATTAGCCGCATAAAACTAGCACAAAAAAAATTTCAGATTAGCACTGCGGCGAGAAAAAAAACTATCACTGCACGGGGCTGATTTCCGGTGGGCCAAGTATAGTTTTTTATTACACGCCCGTCCACGTTGGTTTTCGAAACTTTCAGTAAAACAAATACTATGACGCTTTAAAAGAGGTATCGCACTACGAGGTCACGAGTACAATTAGCATATTGCAAAAAAACTTATTGTGCACTGCCCTGTATGGTGGTAATTCCGTCACCAAGACCCTTGGATCGACTGCTTCTCCCTTAATCCAATTAACGACTGACTAAAATGTTCTCTTATCTTTCATTTTACACCTCGCGAACGTAATTCTACTGCGCAAAAGAAATAATTCTCCTTTTAGTTGACTCCCCCTATGTATATTCTTTGCCGCTATTGTGCTCCCAGCAAAAAAAGTAAGGCTTATTTAAGGCTTATGTCAATATAGTTTATACCTTAGCAGATAAGGCTTGTTATTTATAAGGCATAATGCATCGCATTCAAGATTCCTTATTTTGTCCCTTACTGAAGCACAGGCCATGTCATTGGCAATCAGGTATATACTGTTGTACCTTACATAGCCTTATTCTAATCTTATAATAAACTTATTTCAGGTCTTATTTAAGGCTTATTTCAGTCTTTCTTCATCCTTATTTTAAGCTATTAGAAAACTTTTCTATCAGCTTATGATAAGCAATAGCTCAGCAAAAAGCTTAAGGCTTATTTAAGGCTTAATTAAGGCTTATGCTGATATAGTTTATACCTCAGTAGATAAGGCTTATACATGCCTTAGATTTTGCTTATTATAAGCATAATGCAAAACCTTATTTAAGACTTACCATCAGCTTTACATAAGCATTATGCAAAATCTTATTTAAGACTTATTATCAATTTAATAAAAGGCGTTTTTTTATTACGTTATAAAAGAGTTTTTTTTATTTCTATATGTATTTGATTTTGAACTAAGAACTTATAATGTAATATTTACATTTTTGAAAGTAAAAAATAATAGAAATTGACAATTCATAACAAAAAAAAGCATAAAAATTAATTCAAGCATTGGTACCAAAATAAAAAAAGTATACATTCATACATATATGTACACATATGTTTATAAAGATTTCATAATGATTAAAAATAATAGTAATAAATAATAGTAGATACAGAAAATATTTTACATTTTATTATGTAAGCGCAACTTGTGGTTGCGTTGGTCCATCCGATTTTTCCCCTTTTTAATTGCATCCCTTACGTCCTTTTCGTAATCTTGAAAGGATGTATAAAAACGATTTACACACCCTATATTAAGAAATTAAAAAAAATTAAAATCTTATTTATTTTAATCAAATATTGATATAAATTTACCGTACAGCGTTGATTGGAAAAACTTAAAATCTTTGATCGGCTTCATATTTTTCCTGCCGTTCCAGTTAATTTCACCCAATAAGTCGTCGCCTACGATTAAGCTAAAATTAGGAGAGACCTTACCTCTTAATTTGGTTGCTAGTAGGACTTTCTGCAATGAATTTCCTTTTATAATCAAAATACCAATTAAAGCTTATTTTAATACTTACTACATCCATTTCAAACTTCGGCTCTAACTGTAGCTTTCTATCCAGAGCCTCAAGATGCCCCATTGTTTTAAGAGGAAAATCAAATACATCGGCAACAGGTGCTCCGAACAGTTTTTCATATATACTGTCAATTTTTAGTGTTTGTGCTGCAACTGCCACAGTTTGCCGTTCTAAGGCCGTTTTTAAAAGAGCTACCGTATCTTTGAGATCTACAAATATGAACATTTAGAATTAGAGGCGTGATTAAAAAAAAAGATCAAAACTACCTTGAAGCTCACCAATCATCCGAGAATCCTGAGAAAAGTTTACCACGGTTGTGGCCAATGATGATGGTGATGATGGTTGCGGTTCATCATTCGGTCCAGGAGGGGGGGGCATAAGAATGACAAATGGGTCTGGATTTTGTTCTATAGACCGAAAAAATTATAGTCATACATTTTTTTTTACCCAATTCAAATAAAATTAACCTTACCTTCTTGCTGCTCCATAGCTACCGAAAAAGTGATAATGTAGGTGATAATGTATAGAAAATGATCGGTTTTAATTTTTAATTTTATGCAAAATTGGCAGTAAAATGAACTCTAAATCGCTTATTGGAATTGGAAAATATTTCGAAATACTAGAGTTGAACGTAAAAACTTCTTCATTTTCTGCAAATCCGCTAGTCTGAATAATACCTAACTGGGAAGAATTAACGGGATATGAAAAAACTGGTGAAATATTCAATAACTTTTTGGCAATAATGTAGTGTTTTCCATTCTTTATTCCTAATGCAGTAATTCTATAAGGAATACCATTTATGCAACACATGTTATTTGGCAGTTTTTTTGAAAAAAAGATTCGATTAAATTTTAATGACACTAAAGATTTATCGATTAAGTCATTTTCTAATTGATACTTAACTTTTATTGGTATTTCATTCAATCTATTATTTAATTGCATAAGAATATGTTGCGGTTTTTTGATTTTTTTCTTAATAATTTGCAAATAATTTTCAAAAACGTAACTATCTGTCAAACCTATGTCCTGAATCGAATCTACAAGATGCAATAACCCATGAACCTTATACGATATGCTATCCGCACCATAAAATTTGGAAAATTTTGTAACGAAAAGCTCGAAAATTTGTTTTACAGTTCCGATATTCGTCGTAAATAGATCAACATCAAGACACATTCGGTACGCGCAACACAACAGTAAAAAATGTTCATAAAGCTCCTTCTCCATAACTTCTCTAAATATAAATATTCCTGTGTATAAAATTAATTGGCGGAATTCGGTCCCTTTCCACCTTGGAAGTTCTTCAAAAGACCTCGGCTTCCTACAAAATTCCTTAGGAATATATTGCTTTAATTGCAAAAGTTTAACTGATAAGCTCATCCTATTTTCTGCAGATATATTAAAAGGGCTTACTAATTTCCCATTAAAAATTTTGGTCAATATTTTTTTACTAACTCCGAGATCTAATAAATGCAAGAGATCAAACGGAAACTGACTTATACATCTTACACCATAAGCTTCCAAAATATTGGGATTGTTTTTATATTTTAAGCTATGATGATGTTTGTCAGTTCTTCTTAAAAAATTTTCATCTGTTCTTAATGAACCCACAGATGTTGAATAAACGGTTCTTTTATTAATTCGCGTACCGATTTGCTTGCAATATGGGCACCCATGAAACGAATTATGGTATACCGTCGATGTCATGAATGCCCTAGCAGGCGCATCACATACGAACGCCCTAATTTTCAATTCACAGACACTATTTTGAATTTTTATTCCAGTGAGATCTATCTCTCTTAATTCGGAAACAAAATTTCCCAAAAAATCTTCCAAATTTTCAGGTTTCCTAGGACCAACAAAACATCGTATCATAAAAGGTCTAAGATCCAATCTATCAACAAACGCGCCTAATATTGGCCATAGTGCAGTACCCGAGCTTTTATATAAAGGAAGGCCATCTACATTTATATCTATATTTATTGTGTTATTAATCGCAATATTTAAATCACTATATTTACTTATCATATTTAAAATACCGAAATGCATGTAACTACCCGGTTGAACATCAACAATTTTATTTTTTTCTATTTTGTTTAGCTCAATTAAAGTTTGAATTGATAAGGGAACATCTAATCCTTCTTCTTTTAATATTACCAACAATTTGTTTCCAGCATTGTACGAAATATTTTCCTGAATAAACCAATTAGCCAATTTTTCTTTGAGTGCACTGGGTGATTTATTATCTATTATTTGTCTAACATTTTCAAAACCGTCATTTTCTATAATGTTATCACTTATAAAATTATATGAGCTGGCAACTAATGTGTCCAGTTCTTTATTAAGTTCGGGCTCTGATTCTAATTTATCTTTTTCTTGTTTCAGTAACCTTTTATAATGTCGCTTCGAAAACCCCAATGTACACATTTTACTTACTTTTATTTAGTTCAAATTTTTTTTTATTCACTTATTTCACTTTAAACTTTAGATTTGCACTAAAAAAAACACGTTTATCCTTTTCGAGTGTCAGCACAAATATGACGAGTCAGCACAAATATACCTAACATATGCCTTACTAAAAGACATATCTCTGAATTACTAAGAAAGACTCAGCACATATACTCCTTACACATGCCTTACTAAAAGGCGTATCTCTGAATTACTAAGAAAGACTCAGCACATATACTCCTTACACATGCCTTACTAAAAGGCGTATCTCTGAATTACTAAGAAAGACTCAGCACATATACTCCTTACACATGCCTTACTAAAAGGCGCATCTCTGAATTACTAAGAAAGACTCAGCACATATACTCCTTACACATGCCTTACTAAAAGGCGCATCTCTGAATTCTTAAGAAAGACTCAGCACATAATATATACCTTACATATGCCGTACTATAAGGCGTATCTCTAAATTATTTAGAAATACAGTAGCGTTAACCCACTAACATGTTCTTTCGTGCTCGTTTGAGTTGTGTACCTTATTTATACCTTACAATAAGGCTTAGCTCAGAATTATAATGGGTATTGAATACGACTTGCCATTTCGTCTATACCTTATTTAAACCTTAGCCTGATATACCTTATAAAATTTTTTGCTGGGCTGTGCTACACCCATACCAACAAATCTGTCCCTCATCGCATTCTCGTTATTTTCTCGTTTTGCCAGCATACAATGTGTGTGCCTGTGACACCAAAACCATAAAACTACCTCTCGTTTCATTCTCTTTATTTTCCTTTCTCGTTTTACCAGTCTGCTCTGTGTGCTTGTGTCAACAAAAAAAAACTACTTCTCGTTAGCATTTTCGTTATTTTCTCGTTTCCTTTTTCTTTCCTTCCTCGCTTCGTTTTGCTGGGCTGCTGTGTGTGTGCTCACGAAAGAATCGACAACCGTGGTAAAAGGGTGACAATTGCCTGGTCACGTACGCCACGCAGGCAGTTGGTTTGCATATTCACACTCCTTGCCCTGTTATACGATACTTCCCCCTCAATCCCAGGTCAAAGGAATTTGGGATTGGAAACGAGAAAAAAAATATACAGACAGTTTGTTACAGTGGCGTGACCAGGCAGGCAATGTAAAGTTCCCAAACGGGGCGTCACCATACAGCAACTTAGGAAAAAAGAAAAGAAGAAAAAAAATTGTTTGCGATGGCAAATCAACAGGAATGCCGGCGCGTGGTAGAATTACGGTGCGCAGCTGAAATTACGGCGGAGGTACACTTGTTAGATGTACTTCGCCTGGATTTAGGTGTTAGGCATAAGAGTGCTAACGAGAGGAGTGAAAAGATGAACAGACTCAGGATGGCCTCCGTTACATGATAATGGCACATTCTTACTAATAGGCATATATTTATTTTTTAAGATCAGGTGGCGGTACATACCTGCCATATATTCGGCAGCGCTGGTTGTTGGAATGGCTTGATGAGGGATTTCAATGTTGTAATGCGATGGCGATTTGGTGTTAAGCGTTGTGGTGGGAACGGCATCAGCTTATTTGCACTGCGATGGCGAGATGGTGGTTCCCAGTTGTTGCTGAAGTACATCATTGTCTTGCTCAGCTCTTGCCAAGCATAATTTTAGGTCGTATATTTGTTTGTGTAGGTCGGCATCTGTTGACTCCAGCAGGCTTATTGTGACGTCTCCGTCTTCAGAATCCGTCGACTTTTCGAGCGGTGGCGTTGTTATTTTATTTGAGTTCTTTATAACTGTTGGCGGCATATAGGTTTTAAATGGATTTGTTTTAAAATGGCGAGCGGTGAAAAAAATTAAAAAATTGTTGTTTCCATGGACAACTGCAGCTTCAATGGCGTCGGCGTGGTCGGATTTTACCAAGACGACCCTCGTTCGAAGAAAATTTAAACAACCAATTTGCCTTTGGTATTGATGTTTTTAATCTACGATTTTATTATGTTAAGTATCGAACTCATTGTATATCATTTAAAGAGAAAATTAAAGCAAAAACTTACCTCGTTCTTCCTGATGGCAGCTGGCAGGTAGTTCATGGATTAAATTTCTTGGCGTTGTTAGCAGTAAAACAAAATGGTTTCCTTTAAACAAAAATGGCGTACTTTCTAGAATGGCATTCGTTTTGAAAATGGCATCGCATTTTAGTTGCCTGCCAGTGTCGTCAGGAGGAACCTTAAGGCGATAATACATTTGTAATATTTAAGTTTGGGAAATTATATCAAAAACTTTAAGGCGATAATACATTTGTAATATTTAAATTTGGGCAACAACAACGGTGTTCCTTGGTCCTTCGTATATATAATTCTTTAACCTTAATTTTATTTACTTAGGAGAGCTGGAGATCTCCAAGAATGTTCAAAAATGTTTAGGTTTTTAATTGAAAGGTAATTTTTTTATTGGAAAACTAAGGCAAATATAACTGCCAATAATGAGTTCTTCATAAAGAGCTTTTCGCTATAAAAATATCGTAACACAGAATTGAATTTATGAGAAAAATAAATTCCTATCGAAACTTTATGAGAAAAAATTCGTTATAAAGGCGTTCAGAAAGAAGTTCTTCTACATAAGGGGGTGCCGCCGGCGGGAATAATTCACTCTAATTTGAGCATTGGTATTGAAACCGACTCGAATTTTATAATTAAACTCGCTGTGCACACGGCTTCGCTCGCTTTTTTAAGTACGGTGAACATTTACTTAATATGGATTACGAAATGGAAGATCATTAGGCAATTGTTTTTAATTTAATCATATTTATTTTAGCACGTTTATGTTTTTTACATTTTAATTTTTGCATTTATCTCGGAGCCTCTTTTGACACTACATTTCGAGCTTTTTATTGGGCCCAGGTACATACAAATAGCTACTGCAACTGACACGCGAACGTGCTATGTATAATTGTCCATGTGGAAAGCAATGTACTAGACACCACTTCAAACCGTGGCAACATTAATTACGGCAGCACTAATCATGGTTTCATAGTCTGCGACTAGAGAGCGCTTGGAGTGAATGTCATACACCTGCCGTTTACATTACTTCTTATTTTTTCTGGCTGCCATCGTGGAGGGACGAGTTTGATTAACTCTAGTAAAGTTATTTTTATAGTTTTTCCAAGCAATGCTGAGGTAAGAACATGAAAAAATACTTATAAACACAAGTATCTTCAAATCAAATAACTAAGATTCAAAACGAAATAGAAACAACACGCAGCTGCAATACACATGAAAAAATTCTTTGTTCACAGTCTGACTATTTTCGCAAGACTGCGATACTGTGGGTCCTATTGACAACCTAGAGACATGTAGTAAATCAATTTGCAAACAAGAACAGTTACATAAGCTCACAGAATGAACGGTTCAATTCCTGAACCTTTGCGAAAGTGGGAAAGAATCAAAACGTACGTGGTTCGAAATTTGTACCAACCTCGCGGCATGGGTAAAAAAAAACGTGGTTAAAATTTTGTGCCGGCTGCGGCATAAGAGTTAAGTATATCACCAAATGGGTGCTGTCCTTGTACAGTTGAAAGTCTGCGCCAATTACTGCTACTCTTATGCGCGAGATGGTAAAGGACCATTTGATGACACGTAAACCCAGGTCAAGGCTTAAAACCTTTTCGCCGTAGGTGTGTATCGGTGAGTTGTTTGCTGCATAAAGGATGGGATCTTGTGGAGTATTTTTGAATGTAGATGATCGAGGAAGTACCGCTATGGTTGAGCCTGAGTCGATGAGAAACTTTTGATTTGTGTTTCTATCGAATACATATAGGCGGTATTCCTCACTGCGTCGAACGCCACTTTCAACCGCCTGTGATGACAATAGCGGATTTAGTTAAAATTAGGTGAATAGTTGCACGGTTGGTTACAATTCCTGGCTTATCGCCGAATCAGCGATGTTAATAACAAGACTTCGGCTGTTCGGATCTGGACGTGTTTCTTTTTGGATTATTTGTTGATCTGGACCGGTACAAGTGCCGCTGACGTTGAATGCTTCGATTGTGTTTAATCGGGAGTTTGCATCGTTGGACGTACCTGGTTCTTTTGCTCCCATGGAACAGATGTTCTGTGAGGACGTGTTTTCGATTATCTTATCTGCTATCTCTGCAAGTGCGTCCAGTTCAATTTCAAGACTGGCAGATAAAATCCCTCGGACATGGTTAGGCATTCGATTCACCCAGAGTGTGCTTTCGCATAACACATTTGCGCCCATCTATCGTGATGTTTACTTTGTAGTTGATATTTCCCTGTCTGTAGACAACTATAACGGGAAACCAGAATTGTTTGTTTTTCTCTAAACGTTTTGTAAGATGGGATCGCCTGGATTACAGCTGCGGTGTTTTGCTTCATTTCGCTAGTTAAAATACTCTTTCATTTTCAACAGATCGATGTTCGTCTTAATTTTCCTTCCGATGAAACATTCGGCTGCGGACTTCTGGGTCTGGAGCATTTCGATTAGGTGTTGATCGAAATGCTAGTAAAAATTTTTGAAGCTGCTCGAGATCGTCCCTCCTTCTTTAAATTTGGCCTGTGTTCCCTTGATTGTATCCACAAAACGTTCGGCCTCCCCGTTTGATTGAGGGTGGTGTGGAGCTGTTCGCGTGTGCTGTATTCCTCTGGATTTACATATTTTTGAAAAGTAGTGGTGAGGAATTGAGTGCCATTGTCCGACACTATCTCTTCTGGTTGACCAAAATGTCCCAACAGTTTGGAAAGTTTCTGATTATAGTCGCCGATGTGGTGGTTTCTCTCTGGAAAATTTCTGGGTACTTAGAGTATGAATCAATAAGTACTATAGTATTTAGAGTTTCCTGGCACAGCGACGTTAATTCTTTTCTTTTGCGAGAGCGAAACATTATTCAGTGAAAAAAAAGCGTGAGAATCTCGCGCGTTAGAAGTGAAACTTCTGAGGCTCTATACTCTGGTCCACAAAAGTTGCCAGTACAGCGAAGATAGGACATTTGCCTCTCAGTATTGTTACAATAGCTTGCATAAATCGCCGCAAATCGGAGAGCAATCCCCGTAGGGTTACCATCTTCTGATAATTATGTACAAATAAGAATTTTATTTTTTCGCTTGTTTTGTTGTTGTTTTCTTCGCTTGCTTGTACTTTGTAATTTTGTGGCTCGAGATGTATGTATGTATGTGTATTTTTTTGTAGAATTTATTTTACTGCCTGTTGAAGTTGGAGAAGGGGAAGAGTTTCACTTTTTCGTCTGATTCAGGCAAATTTGCCCTACCGCGGCTGAAGAAGTTTCACTTCAAAAAAATTGTTGTATCGCCGCGCACCGTGCTTCCTCACAATTGAGCGAAGAGCGTTCATCATTTTTCCTTATGCTTGGCAGGAATGATGTTGAGAGTAAGAATTATTTTGCTGGGGGTAAGAGTTATTACGCGGGGGGTAGGAATTATTGCGTGGGGAGTAGGAATTGTTATTCCTGTTACCTCGACTTGACGATGCATACGTACGTTCAATTTTCGACCCATGCTTGTCAGCATAGGAGATTGCAGCATCCGCCACTGCTTGGATTACCCGGTGAGTTGAACTCCCATTTAGTGCCGCGCCTCGACAAATCTTTTCAATGGCATCCAAATCGAAAATATCGCTTGCCTTTCGCATCTGCCTATTCGCTCCGACAAAATTTTTTCCCATGTCTGATCTGATTTTAACTGGAACTCCTCGCCGATTAACGAAGTTTCTGATGCACAGAATACAGGCGTCGGTAGAGAGATCAGTGGCAAGTTCAATATGGATGGCACGTATAGTCAGGCACGTGAATAGCGCTGCCCATCGTTTTCTCTTCTCCGCCATATTGCCAAGAATAACGGAAATTGACCCATCATCGGTGGCTTGGGCACAGCTCGGACATTTTTACAGCGTTGACAGTTTGACTTGGCACGTTTGACAGCAGCACGTAGGTTGGTGATCCAAAATTTTCTTCTGATCTCATTCACGACCAGCTCGTCATTTTGATGAAATAGTCTCTCATGAAACCATCTTACAACAAGCTCGGTAAGTGGATGGCGATTGTTGTCTCCATAATTTTGCCAACTCGATGAGCTACAAACGCTTTGTATTGTCTGTGATCCGATTGTATCCAACAGATCACTGTTTTTGAATCGCTCCAGAAGACTGTCCTCGTCGTCTGTAGGTTATGGTTGGCAATGATAGCGTTTCTCAATCGCGTGCCCAAAACGGCGGCTTGCAATCCCAATCGTGGTACGGAGAGTAATTTGAGTAGAGCACACTTTGTTTTACCAGCTACGAAACTTACTTTAATATCTTCTGCTGAAATAATCCGCCATTAAGAAACCGCCGCAAATGCTGACTCACTGGCATCCACGAACACATGTAATTCAGTCGTAGTGTTCAGATGTTTCAGCTGCAGAGAATAGCATCGACTCAGGTGAAATTGCTTGACCAATTGCAATTTGATAACCCATTGTGAAAACCCTTGAAACATATCATGAGGTATCTCTTCATCCCACTCGATACCTTTACGCAAAAGCTCCTGTAGCAGTAGCTTTCCATAGATTAATAAGTCGACAAGCATTCCAAATGGATCGTAGACGGACATCACTAAACTTAGACACTCTCGTTTGGTTGGGCATTTCGTTGTAGAAATGATTTTAGGGTTTACTCTGTGCAGATGAAGTTTGAACACAAATTCGTCGTTACAGCTATCCCAAAACATTCCCAATACCTTTTCTACTGGGTCCGCAGGGTTCATGTTGACTGCCGATGGCTTCGACAACTCTTCCTTATTTAATTGCTGTTGTAAGTACGATGAATTCGAAATAAAACCTCGAAGCCTGCTTTGAGATGAGTTGCTTTTACTGCACGACCGATTCGGGCTGCCTCCTTTTCATTGTTAAAACTGCATACAAGGTCGTCTACGTAATGGCTATCTACGATGGCAGCTACGACTTCCGGCTGATCTGAGGTAACTTCTTCTGCGTTCTTGACGTACTGTGCACTCGACGGGGAACAGGTAGCTCTAAAAATCATAACTGTCATAACATATGTTTCTATGGGTTTCGCAGGGTCATTATGCCTCCACAAAAAACGTTGGGCATCTTCGTCCTGTTTTCTTATGCCTACTTGTAGAAACGTTTCCCTTATGTCGGCCCAAAGTCCAATTGCTCTTTCCCGAAATTTGAATAGAATCCTCATCAACGATTGGTTTTCATCTGGTCCCTTCAGAAGCTTGGAATTCAACGATATGCCTGTCCACCGCAGCTGCAGCGTCAAACACGAGTCGTAGTTTACCTGGCTTGTTGGCATTTAATACGGCAAAATGTGGCAGGTACCATGTCCGGTTACTACCAACTGCTTTCTTTGCGGCGGTTAACTTTCTGGCATAACTTTTCGATATGAAGTTCATCATCGCATCTTCATAGACCTTTCCGAACTCAGGATTTCTTTGCATGTTATTTTCCACTGAGCGAAATCGATTCACAGCCATTTTATAGCTATCTGGAAGTACGACGTCGTCTGAGATCCATAGTAGGCCGGTCTCATATCTTTGTCCAACTCTTTTCATTGTCTCATCCTGAATTTTTCGCGCTCGAGTGGTATCCTTTGCTTCCAGAGGTTTCTTTGGAATAGAAACCCCGAAATTTTGCTTTGTCAAATAGTCTGCAACAATGTTCTGAATGTTGTTGTCCACTTCCCTGGTGTGCATGATGATTGATAGCTGGCAGATGAGATATTGTATTGTATTGATTCGTTTCCAATTCAATGTACAGTAATTCATTTATAAAGGTAGAAAATAATACATAGTTAACAAATTAATTAGCTTTAGTTCAAATTAAGTTTATCATAGTTTAAATCCATTAATTTACCATTTATTTACTAATTAGTATTAACCATGAGTAGTAATCTGTTTAAAAAGTTACAAAGATATGGACAAGAACACTTTGTGGTTGTAAGAACCAGTGACAAGTGTTAGATATGAAAATGAAAATGAAAAGTCGCACAAAAAGAAGAAGAGACGCATTATAAAGGAAGACAACAGCATAGTCCTTACTATCTTCTTTTGAGCTATAATAACCGGTTGCAGGTTAGTAACAAATGCATAATAATAAAAAGCATAATAAAGATAACATTTTGTTCCCTTGGCTTACCGTATATAATCCAACTAAGTAGCGTGCTAGTGGCAATAATACTTTGGTTACACTGAATTGGCAGTTATATGGCAATTGTCTAATCCAATTAAGATCGTTGGTTTGGCGTTGGTGTATTCGGCTATTGGTAGGTTCTTCAGCTGGTGAAATTTATCGTGGAGCTCAAACAGGATCACTGTCTGCGTAGAAAGATCCAAGTTAGGTACTGTGCGGGTGCTCAAATTGTGCCATTTAAGATTATTTCCTAAACCTTTAATCGTCAGCTTAACCGACATCGATGAAACTTCTGCTGCTCTTCCGCCGAACCATTGGAGAGTGAGTGGCTGCTTGGCTTCTCTCATTCCCTGCTTACTAGCGACTGATTCATTTATTAATGTTGCCGAAGAACCCCCATCAATAAATGCGAACGTCTTAAAAACCTTTTTGCTTGGACCTTGAAGTTAAACCGTAAGTAATTTAAAAAGTAGCTTTGTGGACTTGGGGCAAAATGGCTTCACTTGCGTGGTGTTCAGACGATCCACTTTGCCTTGATCCTCTTTGCTTTTGTCATCTTTATACAATGGATCATGTAGTGTAGAATGATGAAGTCTCTTGCACCCATTCACCGCACAGGCCTTTGTGCGCTTGCACTGGTACATATTATGACCATTGGCCAGACAACTGAAGCACAATCGCTTATCTTTTACTATGGCCCATCTTTCTTGAACTGTTTTCTTCAAATACTGGCTGAACTGATTTAAGTAGTGGGGCTCTTCGCAGTCTGCACACACATTTGCCTTTCGTGGTGGCACAGAAGTTTCGTTTACGAAAAGCTGTGATAAAACAAGGGGGGTGAGAAATAGAGTAGAACGGTGGAGGTGTTGTTGTCCCCTGTAGCGAGATTGGCACGGTTGTCGTTGCACGGCGACAGCTCGTCGGATGGGGGGTTCTTCCTGCTACATTACCTGTTTCACAAATAAAATCGTGCCAATATTTGAGTTGATCCATCCTGTGCACTGCCTCTACGCACGCTCATAATTTAACCTGTATCGGCCTTTCTGTCCCCTACCAGTGACGTTATCGAATTCATTCGCTAGATGATCAACTCACTCAGAAGGAGCAAATTGTCATTGTGGAACATAAAAGAGGAAAAAGGGTTCACACGTACAAAACATAGAAAATACCTTGTACACTGGTCCCTCGCTTTGCGCGACTTCTTTTTGCGCGGTTTCACCCTTGCGCGAAATGCATTTGTCTACCAAAATTCGATTTGCGCGGCGCTAACATTTCATTTTTCAGGAACGCAAACCCCTAAATTACATTAAATTCATACTTCGCTTTGCGCGATTTCGCATTGCGCGAGACTTTTCATTCCCCTAACCCCCGCGCAAAGCGAGGGACCAGTGTATATCTCACGAGGTATAAGGTTTGTATCAGGTGATGTTGATACTAGGTTCATATGGCTGAACCATCAGGCGTATTTCTTTTTGCCCACCGCTTGACCTAAGTCAAAACTCCTGTAATATCTTGTGCCTGTTATGTTGAAGATATCCCCTTACACAGGTCATCTTCACTTCCTCATATCTCTCTCATACCACTATCACAATCTTCACCACTTTATCTCAGCTCTCTGTTTAACGTTCCATATTAATAACAAAACTCACTTTTGCTATCATAGTAAATCAATATATGTTTCCCCAAAGGGTTTTATTAAACTTCAAAATTCAAAAAAAAAATATATACATGTATCCTAATCTAAAATTTACTTATCTAATTCTTACGAACAGAACTAGGTTTAACTGAACTTACTATCCCAATAATTCGTTTTACACTTGACTCGTCTTAACTCGTCGTCTTGTTGTATTAATTAAAATTAATGCTTGTATGAAAATAATTCTATATATTTGTGTATGATTATTCTCATTACACATCTCTCAAATAAAACTATGTATATCTAATGATATACCTTTTTTTATTTTACACCTCTGTATTCGTTATATCGTTACTTATTTAATTACAGTAGAATCCGCTTAAGACGGACCGAAAGAAAATAGCGTCTTAAGCGGGAAAAACTAAAAAATAACATCCAGTTAAACAAAAGTTTTTTTTTATTGACAAAAGTTGAAATTATACATATTATGTATGTATGTATTAGTACATTTCTTTTATATGTGTAGTTATATGCATGTGTATTTGAACTGGCCACCGAAGGTTGTGGTAGTGATTCTTCTTCACCCCTTACTCCTCCTGATTCAACCGTTGAAGCGCTATCACTGATGAGTTCTTCTAAATTGCGAGGACCAGCTGTAACTAGGTCATCCTAGTTACAGAAGCATAATCGGGAAACTCCTGTAACTCTTCAATATTTTCCGATGGTATATCAGAGTTATCTGGACTAAGATCATCTGCCCAACAAAAGCCAGCATTACGGAAACAGTTTTTGATCACGTCTTGCTAAATTTCCTTCCATGATGATGATATGTAGTGAATGGAGCCGAACACTGACAAAAGTAACGACACGCCTTATATGGTTTGTTTGCGAAAAACAAAAAAAAAAAACCTATAAGAGCGGCGGTGACCGTTGCCCGTATATTTCAATGCACCGAATGGTTTTTTCGAATACGAATTTTGGCGAAGTATATCGTGTCGCTGTGTGAGCGTATTAAGCGGGAAATAGAGCGTATTAACCGGTTTTTTTTTATACGAATTCTAGTCGGAATGAAGGGACCGGAGCGTTAAAAGCGGGATAGCGTCTTAAGCGAATTCTACTGTACTTAGAAAACTTACTCCTGTTACAAACTATCGCAATTGATTGCATTAGATGGGTATGGAATGAACATTCGTTTCTTCGTTAAAAGGGTTATTGCCTAGTAATGGCATATCAAAAATCTACACATCGCATCTGTGTGTATATCACTTCGTGTTATTACACTTATTATATCTAAAAAAAAAAATAGATCCACCAAGGGATTGCTAGATAATACTTATATACTCTCATTAGTTGTCGAAAGGTAAGAAAATTCAACAAAAAAAAGTCGTTTCAAAAAAAATTGTCCTAGGGCACTTATCATATGACAATGAAATTAAATGTGGTACAATGACCATCAGATTATCGAATAAAACATAAAATTGTTTCTCACGTAGTTTACAATCGCAGTGTTACTGCTCTGCTGCTGCTGCTGACTGCCATCTCGATGTGCGCACACGAACTGGTGTCAAGCTAATTAGATAATTCAAATTTTATGTGGAAAGCCTAACTGTATTTTAGATAAATTGAGGATCCTTAGCTTTTGTTAGCTTAATCATAGTTTCTTTCTTACTCTGGGTTGCTTATTCTATTGTTAGTAGGATGTCTTATTGGCTTATTAAGTTACATCTACTTGATCATCAAACTATCATCGCTAAAACTGGTTTTTTGGGTGTACTGTTGCGCTATGGGTTAGCCCATTTTAACCTATTGGGTATTTAAATAAAATGGTAACACTTAAAAAATTCTGGCGTGGGCCCGGTGAGAGATATCGCGATAAAATTTGTTTTATAGTAAAGAGGAAGGGTGCACCTACAAGAACAAAATAGAACAATGTGATTTGTTCGCGGCCAACTTATAGATTTTTAAAGGTAAGATTCGCGGTTTTACTTTTTACCGAAAATGCTGGAGAAAAGTGCTGCCAAATTTACCGAATTGGGAAAAACGAAAATCGCACACCCTTAGCAGATACCTGCAGATGCCCTTTATGCAATGGAGTAAAATCTACACCGATATGTCAACAGACAGAAAAATGTCGTGAATAACCGAGCTAAATAAAACGACCAGTTAGTTTCGCGTTTCGTATCAACCTGATTTCTTTATTCTTTCAAAGTATTCTTAAACCTAAGCTTACCTACATACATTATCTATATTGCATTGTCGGTTAAACGTCCAGCCTAGTCAGCAATATGAGCAACGCGTGCATTGAGAATTGATACCTCAGCAGCACGCGCATTCGAATTGCTAAATGGACTTCGAGGTAATTCACCTTTTGTTTGACCGGACGTTATGAGACAATGCATCTTAACATTCCTTCCCCCTTTACAAAAATCTTGCTATTAATTACATACTTAATTCATAAATCAATATGTGTGTGTGTGAAATTTAAAACTTAAAATTATAGTTTATTTCATTTTACATTTTGGTTTTACTATTAAGTTATTTACTACGTTTTAAACATTAAATTTGCATGTAGCTTACACAATTAATTTTTATCTTTTTTGTTCTATTTTAGTCTTACATAATAAATAATTTTAATTTCTTCTGAAATATTTATATAAATGATTTTATTTTATTTCTTTTTGCAACTTAACTTTATTTAATTTGAGGAGAAAAGATTATAATAAGTTTAAGTGTTATGAAGTTATGAATAATCTATAAAGTATACAAAATTTATGTAATAATATTTGTGTAAGATTAATGATAAAAGCTAAATTTATTTAAAAGAACATACATATGTACATATATAAATCTCTTTTTTTTTTTTCTTTTTTAAGTGCATAAATCTTCTTTTGATTTTATTTTTCTTAATATATCTAAAATAATTTGGATTCATCTGTTAACCTGTTTTTGAATCTTAAATCTGAAACAAATAGATGTTGTACTATTTTCAAGTTCAGGGTTACATTGTATTATCTCCTCTCTTCGAGGAATTGCAATCGATACTGAAATAAATTGAACTCTGCGTGCTTCTTTAACATTATCTGCAAAGTGATGGTTTTGATTAGTTGGGGTCAAATAGTTTTAATCGGTTATTGTGAACGCGTCGTTTGCGTTTGCCTATTAGAATTGTGGCATTGACTGGACTGTTTATAGATATGACGGGATATGGACCTAACCAATGGGCTAAAAATTTGTTGTTTCTCGCCGCATTTCTTAAGAGGACTTTGTCGCCTATGTGAAAATTTACGGGGTTCACTTTTGCATCATAGTATTTTTTTGAGGAAACTTTACTTGCCATTAAATTGTCACGAGCTATTTTATGTGCCCTCTGAAGTTTGTCCCTTAAAATATAAAAATAGTTTTCATGATTATACAGGGGCTGTGGCTCTCTACTTAAATTGTTTGGTATTTTTGCTTGGAAACCGAATAGACAATCACACGGCGACAGTTTGGTTGTAGAGTGGACACTATTATTTCTTACGAACATTGCTGCTCTCAAATGATCATCCCATGTGTTTGGATTATGATCGACAAATGTTCTAAGATAGTCAACTAACGGTCTGTGCGATCTCTCAAGCGAGCCATTAGACTGCGGATGATATGGTGTTGTTTCTAGTTTTTTAATTTTCAATAGCTTGCACACTTCGCGGAATAGTGAGGAAGTGAAATTTGAACCATTATCTGTTACTAAAACTTTTGGAATTAGGTATCTACTAATTATTTCTTCAAAGAAAGCTTTAGCAACTGTCTTGGATTCCATGTCAGGAATTGCAACTACATCCATGAATTTAGTCAGGTCATCTTCGAATGATAGTATATACTTATTTCCGATTTCTGTGAGTTATAAAGGACCCACGATATCCATATATGTTTTCTCGAACGGCTGAAACGGTGTGTTGGAAATTTCCATCGGCATTTTATGTTCTCTACCTATCTTGTTAGTTTGACAAAGCTTACACTTTTTAACGTAGCTCTGTACATCTTTCAACATCCCTTTCCACTTAAACTCTTTTCTTATATTCTTATATGTTTTGAAGATACCTTGGTGTCCCCCGAGAGGAAGATCGTGGTAGTCTCTTAAGATTGTGTCTATTTCTCATCGACTAGTTAATATTTTTACAATGGACCTATGTTTTTGCACATCTAGTGTATTTTCGCTTATCACTTAATCTAATTGCTTTAATTCTAGTTTGTTTGCATTAACCTCTTCATCTTTGTTGTTATTTTTTGATTTTGACAATAGCAATAGCATTGTCCTTACCTTTTTTGTAGTAAATTTTAAAATCGTACTCGTATAATTTATGACGAAGTCGTAGTATTCTGCTTGTGGGATCTTTAATATTAATCTGACCTTTTAAAGGTTTATGGTCAGTAAAGACTACAAAGAGTCGACCAAACAAATAACACCTAAAATTCTTTACAGCCCACACGATAGCAAGCAATTCTTTTTCTATTGTTGAATATCGACGTTCAGCATCATTTAGTGATCTGCTTGCATATGCGATAGGTCTATCATTTTCCAATCCTCCTTGCGATAAAACTGCACCCAATGCTTCATTACTCGCATCGGTTGTTAATGTGAACGGTTTATCGAAATCAGGGTAGATCAGTATAGGGGGACTTATTAATGAAAGTTTAAGTTTTTCAAAAGCCGTTTGGCATTCGGGAGTCCATTTAAATTTGACATCTTTTCTTAAAAGTTTTTTTTATAGGTGCAGCAATATGAGAAAAGTTACTAATAAATTTACGATAATAATTTGCGAATCCTAGGAAAGATTGTACTTGCTTAAGGGTTTTGGGGATGGGAAAGTTGTGAACACAACTAACTCGGTCGGGATCAGGCTGAACGCCATCGGCGGTGCATTTATGAACAACACACAAGCAACATTTTTCTGGTTGCAGTTTTAAATTGTGGGACCTCAAATCTTCAAATACTGCAACTAGACTCTCAATATATGTATTCAAATTGCTAGCAAAAACTAAAATATCATCCATATATACCCAGGATCTTAAACTAGATTGGCCCGAGAGAACGAAGTTCATTAGCCTTTGAAAAGTAGCAGGAGCTCCTTTTAAACCGAAAGGCATCCGTTTAAACTGAAAGTGCCCATTTAGCGTGCTAAACGCTGTTTTCTCCTTGTCACTGCCACTCACTTCTATTTGATGGTAGCCACTTGCAGGGTCAAGTGTAGCAAAGTATCGAGCATGACCCAACTGGTCCAGAATATCCTCTATTCTAGGCAGTGGGAAAGCATCACCCATAGTGACTTCATTTAGCTTTCGATAGTTTACTACTACTACTACTACTTTCCTCTATTATTTCCTCATTTAGCATTTGGGCAACTTGCTGGTCGATGGTTTCACGATGTATACATGGGAGACGATACATTTTCTGATTGATAGGTTTTTTTTTTATTGGTACAAAGATTTCATGTTTAATACTATTCGTACATGTGAGTTTATCTCAGTGACGTTTATTCTAAGGTGCGCAGGTGTTCTCCGCACACCCCAACGAAATCCATCTTAATGAAAAATTTATTTGTTTATGTAAAGGGTGATTTTTTAGCTGGTTTGGTTTTGGCAACACTGGTTTTGACAGCTGACGTGTGTTTAGTACCTTGTGTCACTGTCAAACAGCTTCAGTTTGGTTTGCAATTTAACCATGGATCGTCTTACAAATGAACAACGCTTGCAAATTATTGAATTTTACTATCAAAATTCGTGCTCGGTTCATCGCGCGCTGCTTCCATTTTATGATCGGCATTCTCGACCTTCTGAGCAGTCTATTCGGAAGATTGTGACCAAATTTCGCACCAAATTTACTTTGTTGGACATTAAACCACCAACACGTTTACGTACTGTGCGTAGTGAAGAAAATATTGCGGCCGTATCAGCTAGTGTGACAGAAGACCGCGAAATGTCGATTCTGTCAATGGTGAACGCTACCGAGCGATGATAACAAACTTTTTTTTGCCCGAAATGGAAGTTCTTGACTTGCATGATATGTGGTTTCAACAAGACGGTGCCACATGCCACACAGCACGCGAAACAATGGCGCAATTGCGAGGCGAGTTTGGTGAACAGTTAATTTCACGTTTCGGGCCGGTCAATTGGCCGCCTAGATCGTGCGATTTGACACCATTAGATTATTTTTTGTGGGGGTATGTCAAGGCTAATGTCTATAGGGACAAGCCCGCTTCGATTGACGCACTGGAAGCCAACATCCATGCATTCATTCGTGAGATACCGGCCGATATGTGTGAAAGAGTATGCCAAAATTGGACTCAGCGGATGGGCTACCTGAGACGCAGCCGCGGTCAACATTTGCATGAAATTATCTTTAAATATTAAATTGCAAGGTTCAAACTATCGATTCAAATAAATATTTCATTCATTTTTTGTGTTTTTTTTTTAAAAAAAGTTCTCAACCTCTTAAAAAATCACCCTTTACATGCGCTAACAATATCAGTAAAAGATGTCCCTTATGGGGTCATCAAAAAAAAAACGCGAACGCCAACTTGGAGTTGGCCCAACTGTTCGACTTACAAATGAAACGACGACGATTAAAAGTTTACAAAGTTTATTCTAATCCGTTCTACTTCATGTCTCAATTAAGACTAACAATCCAAATATCTTAATCCTAACTTAACGTATGGGCTGCGCGTGCAAGGGTAGTGCAGAGTCAGCATACACGACTGTGGGAAACGTCGCTGCGTCGCAGTCGGTATTTGAGACGATCAAGTTTCTGCACGCGCATTGAAAATGTGCTGGCGTGTGCAATGCATTTCCGTTGGCATGAAAATGCATCGTGTTAACTACCCTCTCCTCGAAAATCTACGTCCCGTAGATCTCAATGTTGCAGGACGATATTTTGGGGATGTATCCCCGGTTCTGGCAGATGAATTCTAGGTATGTCCACCTTTCTGTTGATCCTGCACCAGATGGTCAAGCCCGCAGCCGCTACAATAAGGAGAATAGTAACATCAGCAACCGCTGATGATTTCATCTTGTTGGTAAGTTCTCGAAGGATCTTGATATTGCCCATGCTGATGTCGTGCACGTACTCGATGTCGATCTTGTGTCGAACTGCAGTGATGTTTGCAAGGACAGGCGGCAGAGCCTGAAGTGAAGTTGCGACGAGACTTTCAAATGTCCTGTTGTTTAGGTGAATTGTTTCGTTATTAAGGTGAATCAGGAAGGTGCCAGATAAGTTTCTTGAACTTTCTCCGCTGGTAAGTTCTCCGTTGAAGTTCGACGAATATTGTATCTTCTTTGATAAGTTCGACGACCTCCGCAGTGTTCGAACGGAATGTGCAACCAGCGTGACCTCCTTTCAGCAGGCGGGCGATGCAATCGTCCTCTTGCAGCTTCTCCAATGAATTCCTTTCGCACACCGTCATGTTGCCCATGATGGGGCAGCGTGATGACACCCCATACGTTTCCTCGTGGTTTACTAAAATCCTTTCGAACTGCAGATCAACCTGTTTTCCATTGATTATCGATGATCTCGTCAGCAGAAGATTGTATTCAGATTTGCTAACCTTTGGCATAGATAGGACGTACAGCAGCAAGGACTCATTCGTGAATACGGATGGTATACCATATTGCAGGGCTTCCACTATGTTTGAGTACGGCAGGGTTTCGACTTCGCTGATGACTCTGTTGATTTCCTCCTGATCTAGAAGATTAGTATTGACTATACCGCTCCTCGCCATTTGGCAACCACGAACAATTTCGTTGACCTCTTCTTTAATCACCATGATTTCGTTGATGATATCCTGTTCGAACTTCGCTCTGTTTGATGACGTAATTTGGTTTGCTGTATTACCGATTACCCAGTTGATCTTCTGTGTGATGTTCTCGGCTATTTTCAGGACCCTCTTGTTGATTTGATACTGTTCGTTATTATTTTCGATCAGGTCTTGCTCGTTGCGGAGCACCTTGTCCCAGTCGGCTGCATCGGGGTTCCCTGCCAACCATTTCCAGGCGGATCCAATCCAGTTGATTGACCTAGGCTTCCTCTGAGCTCTTCCCTTAAGTGAGTAGAAGCGTTCATAGACTTGAGTCAAGTGATGTTGTGCCACTGTTTTCCTGTCTCCTCCCGTGATCTCGCCCTTTACTGCTTCCGTCATCTTCTTCAACAATTCTTCGAATTGTTCCAGACGAATGATGTGTACGAGCTTGAAATGTCCATCGACGATCCATCCCTTGCCTTCTTTAATAGATATTAATGGGGAGTGATACTCGAAGATGCTAAACCCTTGCACGACCGTCGTTAGTAAAAGGCTGTGTGGTACATTTAAAAGGTAATATAATAATAACTTACAGTAAAATAATGAAAAAGGATATACAATATTGAAGTATAACATTTTAATATAGTTGTACATTGTAAAGGCAAAATCAATTGTGAAAAAAGAACAATTTTATACAAATGGAATTTTCTGAATTGTTTATCTTAGTCTTAAGATTAAGTGTTAAAATTACATTAGATTTCAATGATGATTTTATAATTACTTAATAATACATAGAATTACAAAGAACGGTAAAAAGAATTAACTAGATTAAGATTACTTAGCTTGCATTATTAATATTGTATAATTTACTTAGGAAAAAAAAATAAAAATAAAAATTTAAGTCCTGTGTGCTTGGATCCATCCGTGTGCTTGGCTGGTGCTTAAAGTTACGTGTGTTTTGTGCATTATATGCACATATGTGCTATACCCCTTTTTTTTTTTTTTTTTTTTTTTTTTTTTTTTTAATATAATATAATATAATATTGATAAATTTAAGTATTTTTTACTTGTGCTTTGTGTATTTTGCGCCCTGTGGACGTTAGAACTGTTACCTTGTTATTTTTTGCCACAACTTCCTTTCGATACAGGGGCTTATGCTTGCCCTGAATCCTCTTAAATGAAGTGTAAATTATATCTCCTTTTTTAAAATTTTTAGGTACCGACTTCCTTTTATTATACCACAAATTCCTATCTCTTGCCTTCTTTAGTATTTTCTCCCTCAGCTCCTGGTTAACCTTCATTCGAAAGTTGGCCATATTCTGAAAGTTAAACCTATTGCTTCGATTGAAGAATATATCGCATGGTTTTCGCTGCGTCACCGAGTGAATCGTATTGTTATACCTGTCGACCGAAATATTTAAGAGCTCTTTTAATTTCAAATCTTTATATTCGGCTTTCAAGCATCGGTAGATTTCTAAGATCGTGGAGTGAAATCTCTCGACCTGCCCATTAACTTCACTACGATTCACAGGTGTTTGGTACATTCTTATGTCCAGCATTTTGATGAAATTGACCATAATTGGGCTGAGGAAGCTTCTCTCATTGTCGGTGACTAACATCTTCGGGACAGTGAAATAGTGAAGAATTTTAATGACCTTATCTCTGAGGTGAAGTGAAGACTTATTCCTTATATGAAATAATTTTGCGAATTTTGAAAATTTATCAATACAAGAAATGAATCTTTCCCCTTGTATTTCCATAATGTCCATGTGTAGTATTTCACATGGATAAGACGGAGTCGGTGTAGGCTGGAACTCAGGGGTCGCTGGGTGTCGATCATATTTGTTAGCGAGGCATACATCGCAGGAATTCGTGTATCGTTTGATAAGGCTGCTCATTTTCGGAAAGTAGTATTTCTCGAGAAGTTGTTCTTTGTTTTCCCGAGCATTTCTATGTGCTCGCCTATGTTCCTTGCTTATGAGATCCCACACCCGATCTTCATTGGTTACATCCTCTACTATTTTTTGAGTTAGCCTTATCTTATAGTTGACAAAACTCTCCAAATATACGACTTGCAGCAATTGCATAAGGCATTCGTGCACCTTAAGGCCATTAACGATATTTGGCCTAAGGTTTGTCTTAAGAATTTCAGCTAATTCTGGTTTATCTATGAATGTCCTCGCAACATAGTGTCTTGAGTAACCGGGGTGTGGTTCCTCATACCTATTCGGTTCTTTTGCAACGTTTATTACGAGCTGATTTCGGAAGACGTTGAGTGGTGTCTCCACGTGTGGAATCAGGTCTGTTGAATCTTGAACTGCACTATGCATCGTCTCACTGGCAGATGTAGTGGAATTCGCGTCTACATTAAATGGCATGCCAAAATCAGGGAATGATAAAACTTCTGCAGAGGTAAGTAATGTCTTAAGATCATTGAAGGCTTTCATTCCATCTTCGTCAAGTTCAACATGGATGTTTTTCGATTGATTGGCTTTCACCTGAGCATTCCTCCCTCGAGTTAGATTAGTCAGAGGCTTTGCAACTTTTGCATAGTCCCGGATAAATTTCCGATAATAAGATGTCAGTCCGAGGAAGGATTTAAGCTCTTTCAGATTTTCGGGAGGTTGAATGTTTCGAATAGCCTCGACCTTTTTCATATCTGGGCGTACGCCATCAGGGGTAATGACGTATCCAAGGAATTCTACTTCGGTGTCCATAAAATGGGTCTTCTCTAGGTTAACCTTCAGGTTCGCCTCATTCAGCCTGTTCAAGACAGTATCGAGGTTCTTTAGGTGATTTTCTTGGTTATCGCCGAAGACGATTATGTCATCTATATAGACATAACAAATCTTACCTATATATGGCTTTAACACGTCGTCAATCATGCGTTGAAAAATAGCTGGGGCGTTTTTCAACCCAAAGGGTAACCTCAAGAACTCGTATTTCCCATTCATCGTGGAAAATGCTGTTTTGGGTATATCCGATGGTTTCATCGGTATTTGGTGGAACCCTGAGGTTAGATCTAGAGTTGTAAAATACTGGGCCTTGCCAAGGCTAGCAAGGGTGGAATTTATGTCAGGTATAGGGTAAGCATCCGCGATGGTCACACTGTTCAGCCTTTTGTAGTCAATGACCATCCTGTATTGTTTCTCACCATTTGGCTTTGGTTTTTTGGGGACTACCCAAATTGGTGAATTGTATGGACTTCGGGAAGGTCTAATTATACCTTACTCCAAAAGTTTGGTTATCTCATCTTCTACTTCTGCCCTGAGGCAAGCTGGATAAGGATAGCTTTTCGTGTAGATCGGCTCATCCGTGTTCGTCCTAATTTCTGCCTGAACAGAAGTGTCAATCACTTCATCGATACTGATTGGACCAAAAAGTGTGTTGTATTTCTCAATTAACGAATTTAACTCCTGTTTGATTCGGGAAGGGAGGTTTTCATTCATTTCTCCTTCAGTTGCAGCCTAATATTTGGTTTCAATGTTAAAATGTTGGCCTTTCGGTCAATAACGGCTTCAAGCTCTTTTAGCGTATCATCGCCAATGATGCCGTTGAACGACTTAAGTCCTGGTAGAACATAAAATTTCAACAAGGTATCATTGCCAACTTTCGCGAAAAACTTTCCTGCCACATATTCCGAAATTGCTGTTCTTCCAGCGGCAGAATGCACAAAAAAGGGTTTTTCGAGGGGAACGGTGGGCTGTTTTATTTCTGAGCTAATGAAGTTCTTGTTGGCCCCCGTGTCAACAAGAAATTCCAACACGGCTCCATCCTTCGTCACATATTCTATATATGGTACGCTGGATGGGCGTCTGTCATAAAATTTAGCTCTTCACACGCGGTTTCCTCCGCGACTTCAGAATAATTTTCTTCCCTATTTTCGGCTTCCACATGGTACAGCCTTTGCTGTTTGTTCGGGAAGTTGTCCGACTTAGCCCTGCGCTTGAACGGATTTTCCACCTTCGAGCGGTTCATATAGTTTACCTGTCGAGACTGAATACTCCGATCGACATCCATTTTTTCAAGTGGTTTTGGTCCGGGTCTTGGTGGATGAGCAGCATCGCGAGGAGGAGAATTCCAAGCAAATTGCTTAAATCTTCCTGGATGACCTTGGAAGGGCCTTTTCGGTAGCATGAAGGGTGCTACTTCCGAACTCCTGAACGTCTGATTTACAGGCGCCGTGATTGAGTTCGATCCGGTAGACGAGTGGATTGTATTACTCCTGAAATTCAAATTTTGAATCTCTAAACAGGCAGAGTACGCCTCCGGAAGAGTTTTCGGCCTTTGAATTATCAGCATCCTCGAAATATCGCCGTTAAGGCCGCGCACAAAAACATCCAGGGCCCTGTTCCGGTATGTTTCCACCAAGGCTTTTACTGTTTCCTCGCTAAAGGATTCCGTCTTTAATTTATTAACCATCAATGACAATTGATGGTTGACGGCCGCGTAAAATTCATCCAGCTTACTGCCCCTTTGGCTGAGTTGATTGAGCTGATGCTCAAGAGTTCTCATATCCCTCTTATCTGCGTAATGCAGGGAGAGACACTGTTTCATGTCAAGCCAATCGCTATCAAAAATATTATAAGATACCAGAGCAGCGTCAGCCGACCCTCTGATCTTACCCCGTACGTGCTGAAGTATAGCACGGTATATGGGCTTTCCCTTTAGGTTAGGTTGGGTAGCAGTGGCTGCCAGTAACAAGTACCAGCACACTTAGGCCTATAGAGGCCCATTGTGATACCAAGGATCTTGGGGATAATCACCCCGCTACTCAAGTGAACCATTTGGAACTTTGTATAAAGCGAAGAAGGCTTCCTACGTCTTTTTGTGTAAGATCACTTAGATCATCGAAGAAGTATTCTCCAAGGTGAAGTTTCCTACTACGGGAAAGAGCTGGACACGAGCAGAGGAGATGTGTTGGACTTTCCTCCTCCTCTTCGTCTCTACAGCTTCTGCAGAAGTCATTCGAAATGACGCCAAGTCTAGTAGCGTGTCTGCCTATAAGGCAGTGTCCTGTGATGACACCGATAATCGTACTAATATGCAGTCTTTTTAGTGACAAAAGGTATCTAGAGCGGTTAAGATCTAATCTAGGCCAGATTTGCTTTGTAGCAAGACAGGTGGTTCCACCTTCCCATCTGGCGTTGGTTTTATTGACTGTGTCAAGTTTGAGTGCTAGCTTGTAAGTAGCGAGTGGCATACCTATATATTTCTTATCGGGTAGAATAGGTATTGTTGTTCCTATTTTAGCGAGCTCGTCAGCTTTGCAATTCCCTGGAATGTCTCTGTGCCCCGGCACCCAGCAAAGGTGAATGTTAAACTGCTTAGCCATCTCTATGAGAGATGAACGGCAGTTGGAGGTGGTCTTAGAAGTGGATGAGACTGATTCCAGAGATTTCAACGCCGCCTGACTATCCGAGAAAATGCTAATATCGTTAGTGGATATTACATTCCTCTTGATCCAGGACAGTGCTTCCGAAATCGCCATGATCTCCGCTTGAAACACGCTACAGTGATCAGGGAGGCGAAAGGAGAGATTTAGTTTTAATCTATCTGAGAAAACACCTCCTCCTACACCATCATTGGTTTTAGAGCCATCAGTATAGAAGTGTATCGACTTGTCTGTTACAGCACCTAAGTCATCCCAGAAGGACCTATCTGGGATAGTGACTTTAAAGTTTTTGTCAAAATTGGGCTTGGGTACAGTGTAGTCTATGTTTTCGGGAAGGGTAAGATTGTCTAGTATTATGGAGTGGCCAGTGTAGTTACTTGACCACTGTGAGATTGTTTTGAGTCTTATGGCAGAACTGGTTGCCATTTGCTTACCAATTAAGTCTAGGGGTGGGAGATATAGTAGGATGTCTAATGCTGCGGAGGGTGTTGATCTTAATGCTCCACTAATGCACAGACACGCTAATCTTTGTACTTTCCCCAAGCTGTCGCGATGTATAGCTTTATCTAGGGCGGTCCACCAGACCACTACGCCATACATCAGAATCGGTCTGATGATAGATACATAGAGCCAGTGGGCGATGCGGGGTTGAAGACCCCATTTGCTGCCGATGGCTTTCTTGCAGGAGTAGAGTGCTATGGTAGCTTTCTTTACTCTTTCTTGGATATTGAGTTTCCAACTAAGCTTACTATCCAAGATGAGACCTAGGTACTTCGCTTTGTCGGTGAAAACTAACTTGGTACCATATAAAGAAGGGGGGTCTATCTGAGGGATTTTGTATTTCCTAGTAAAAAGAACCAACTCCGTTTTCTGAGGGTTAACCCCCAGTCCACATTTGTCGGTCCATTTCGAGAGCTTATTTAGTGCATTTTGCATGAGTTCATTGATCGTTTGAAGATGCTTGCCGGAAATAGCTATAGCGACGTCATCAGCATATGCGATTACTTTGCATCCCACGCCTTCTAGGAGTAGCAAAAGTTCATTTACTACCAGGTTCCAAAGAAGGGGGGATAGGACACCACCTTGGGGGGTGCCTCTGCTGACAAATCTCCTGGAAGAGGACTCGCCCAGCTTGGTGTTGATAATTCGACTAGTAAGTAGTAAATTAATCAATTTGCGAAGCGAGTGCTCGACCTTGAGCTTTGAAAGGGCTTCTACTATAGCCTCCGATTTAATATTATTAAAGGCACCTTCTATGTCTAGGAAGACAACCATTGTGTATTCTTTGCAGTAAATCGTCTTCTCAATGGTGCGTACCAGGGAGTGCAGTGCAGTTTCCACTGATTTACCCTTACAGTAAGCATGTTGGGATTCTGATAGCAGTCTTGCTTCGATGCTGCTCCGAAGGTGGGTATCGATCAGTCTTTCTAAGGTTTTTAAGAAGAATGATGATAGGCTAATAGGTCTGAGATCTTTTGGACTAGCGTGAGAGCTCTTTCCCGCTTTGGGAATGAAGATTACTTTAACTTCCAACCATAATTCGGGGATGTAAATATTGTTTATACAAAATGTAAGTATAGTTTTCAGCCAAGGCAGAATAATGTCAGTTGCCGACTGGAATTCAGCAGGTATTATGCCGTCAGGTCCCGCAGATTTGTATGGTTGGAAGCTGCGTAGTGCCCAAAGCAGTTTGTCCTTTGTGACCAGACAATTTGTGCTAGTTTGTGTAAGTTGAGTAGGTTGTGTACTGTTAGACGAACTACTAAGTGGAGAAGAGAAGCTACCAGGAAAGTGTGTATCCAGTAGTAGGTCTATTGTTTCTTCGCTTGAAGAGGTCCAAGAGCCATCTGGTTTCATCAGATAGCCAGGAGTACTTGGATTGGTGGAGAGTATTTTTCGTAGCCTTGAGGCTTCCGAGAAGTTCTCAATGTTGTCGCAGAAAAGTCTCCAGGATTTCCGTTTGGCTTTCCTAAGAGTACTTTTGAATATTGCGAGGGCCTCCTTATAAGAGGTCCAGTCTAGGGCACTTTTTGTGAGTTTGGCCCTATTGAATAGCAGTCTGCAGTGTTTTCTTGTGCTGCTAATATCGGAGTTCCACCATGGAGGTTTCGGTTTCCCCTTTGGTCTTATTGTAGGGCACGCCACATCTAATGCTTTATTGCAGGCGGAAGTGAGTTTTCCTACCATGCAGTCAAGCTCTTGTGTGCTGCTCGGGACCGGGGGTATTGAAGAAGGGATTAACCCCTGTAGTGTTCCCCTGTATTTAGCCCAGTCGGTCTTTCGGTAGTTCCGAAACTCTGGTTTGGCTGGGGGATGGTCGTCTAACGAGAATTGGATGTATCGGTGATCTGAGAACGAGTGTTCAACCGAAACTTTCCAGTTGTTGATCGATTGGGAGATATTGTCAGATACAAGTGTAATATCTAGAACTTCCTGTCTATTGCAGGTTATAAAAGTTGGTGTGCAACCTTTGTTGCAGTAGGTGAGGTTTGTATTAAGAAAAAAGTCAAAAAGTAACTCACCTCTGTTGTTGGTGTCGGAGCTGCCCCAAATAGAGTGATGCGCGTTAGCGTCACTACCCAGGATTAGTCCATCCTTGCGCCTCTCTGCATCCGCGATCGCCTCCCTCAGATTGTTCGGAGGTAGAGGGCCTATTTCGTCATGGGCGAGATAGGCCGAGACCAGCCAGATTTTGCCCTTGCCAGTCTCCAGTTTTACCACTACTGTATTTCGATCGCTGTAATTAGAGAGTAGGAATATATTAAGATTACTCTTTGCGAGAATGCAGGCTCTTGGTTTACCTTCATTCCTCTTGTGGTAAAGAGTATAATTAGGAGTCCTGAGTCCAAGTATCGAGTTACCATTAACCCAAGGTTCCTGGATCAGGACGACATCTTCTCCTAGTTGTTGGAGTCGGAGAAGAAGTGAAGCGGATGCCGCTTTGGAGTGGTGGAGGTAAATCTGAACTAATCGCAGCATTGGAGCTACAATCAGGCGGATTTACCTCCACTACTGTAGAGTTTGCCTCTGGGTCTGAGTCCGAAGCTAGAAGCTCGTCCTCACTCAAGCATATGATGGGCTCAATCTCCATATCCGAGAGCGGTTCTTCCAGGGATGGGGGGTGGGATTGGGATGGTGGTGGTGGTAGTGGTGAGAGTACCGTCTTCGAGTCATTTGTCATTGCACCGGATGACATCTGCGAGCATGACGGTAGCTCCGAAGTGGTTGCGAGGTCCTTGGGTGAGGGGTTTGACTCCGCTATTGCCTCGTCTTTTTTGTATACCTTAAGGGTGATAGAGTCAAACCCGTAGCTTATTACGCCGTTGGTTTTGGCGAGAGGAGCCAGGGATTCCTGATTGATAACAATACAGGCACTCCTAAAGAGACCCCTGGCTTCGTCTAACCTGCCGATCTTCCAATTGTGCGTCGGAAGTTGTGGGCTGCAGAGTTTAATAACGCTAAGCACATCTGCGGCGAGAGGGGGTTCGGTTGGGATCCAGGCCCGGGTTCTTGGTCTGCTCGGGATATCCTCCTTTGCTACGACCTCCAACCTAGCACCTGGCCATATCTCACCCAATTGGCTTATTGCCAGCTTATAAAGCTGCGCCGATCTATCGTCAGCGCAGGCGACCAACTTCACATGGCCCTGATGCCATCCGTTGTCGCGACATATGGGGGGAGGACCTGGGTGATCCTTGAAGATTCTAAGGAATCCACTGTGCAGCCGGCTGTTGACCAGCAGCCACCTATCAGGGGAGATCCTACCGTCTGGATCGCTGCGGTCGATGACTGCAACCACCAAGTGATCCTTAAGAACCTCGCTGAAAGGCCTTGATGTGATGCTGGACGGCTTAGGTGTGGTGTTGTTCACTTTAGTTCTTTTTGAGTCCGGATGGGACTCGTCCAGCGACCTTTGTCTTTTTGACGCGGAGTCTGAAGACGCAGCGGGTGACCTCTTGGTGATTTTCATCGCCCAATCAAGAGAGGCCCTTTGCTGTGCTGATCTGGCCTCTTCTGGAATTTTGCCAATCCTTTCCAGTACATTGGCAGCAGTCTTACGGTCCCTATAAGCCTGCTTGGAGGGGGCGATATACCGTTTCCGGCGTACCGTCCCCGAAGCGTCCGAAGCGGACGACCGTGGGTGATTGGAGGATGCGTTGGGAGACGGGCCAGAAGCTTTCGGTCTTCCCAGCGCATCCAAATGGGTATTTAGAAGTGGATGCGCGCCTTTGCCAGCAATGCTAGAATCCAGCTTGGGTAGCAGATTCTTTGCTGCTGCTTGGCATCGAGCAACCTCAGCAGAAGACCCTGAGGTCTTGCTGCCGGCCGGGATTGAAGAGGACCCGGTCTTGGAATTGTTGTTTTTGTTGTTATTGTTGTTTTTGTTGTTTGTGTTCATTATAGTTCCCACGAGTAGCGGAGAAAGAAGGTCCACCTGCACAGAGATCCGCAGTATGCAGGTAAGGCTGGCTAATCCGGATGTCGCCAGGTTTCCGGATACTCCGTGCAAGACTGAGCTATTTAAAGGGCCCTCAGCCTGGTCGATTCTCGGCACGGGTCGTATGACACCTTAATCCGGCCCGGGATTGGGAGCGAAGGGATAGAGGATGGGAATGGTGTGACGGGGTCGACTATCCTTTGGTTGAGATCTCCTCTAGGGTTGGTGACCCGAGAGTCTTTGACCTTTTAGGCCCCTACACCACGACGAGGTAGATAGTCAGGTAGGGGGGGGGGCTTTCCCTTTACAATGTCAAAATCTTTAAGGATGCCCTCCACTGCATGTACCCAGGATACATACTGCGTGGGGTTTCCATCAAACACCTGTAGTTCCTTTACGCAGTCGGGAAGACGGCTGATCTCCCTCAACTCAGCCTCAGTTTGTGGAGGACACAGTTCGATAGTTTGCTGCGCCTGATTCGTCTCAAGTGCTGGCATTATTTGCGTCGGCTTGCTTTCAAGCGACTTTAGACGCGTGTCTAGTGCCTTGATCTGGGCAAGTATACTATTCACTGCCCCGGTCAGTTCGGTTATGGACTTAGTCATTTGGTCCATTTTAGTTGGAAAAACTAATTTTTGTCGGAGGAAATATAGGAAAAACGCTTACCTTGTGGTTTCTTAAGTTCGATACACTTATCACACACAATTAGCACAGTTTCCTTTCTTTTTTCTTTAATTATTCTTTATTTTTCTTATTTATTTTTTAATTTATTTATTTTTCTTCTTTTGGCTTTAAGCCCTTGGGTTTTCACAGCACGCACACGTTCACACAAAATTGCCGTAGGACACTTTTCGCACTAACACTTTCTTTTTATGCACACTGCTTTATTGTCCTGTCACTTACAGGACGCTTATGTTCATTCTGGTTCGATTTTCAGAGGATGATTCTAGTGATCTGGAAAAAACGAAAAGAATTCAATAAAACCGAACCGAACCGAACCGAACTTTTTTTATTTTAGGGCACCGGCCTTGGAAGGTTCGTGTTCTCCCTTTTGGAAGCCTACGTTGAGATTGTAGGCGACCTACTCGCGGCACGAATTACTTCACAATCGATCTGTTTATCCGGACGATCTCCGCGCATGTTCCCATGGGTATGCCGGAATTTGTTACATCAGAGTTAGAGTAGTTAGCTGTGTTCCCATGGTAACAGTAACTTGCACTCAGATAGAGCGTACTAACTCGTTCGTCCTGTATGAAAGGACCCGTAACTATCGACCAATGAAAAAAAAAAAACAGATCAATTAGTAGGCCGGTCCCTGCTCGGGCGCCAGTAAAAGATGTCCCCTATGGGGTCATCAAAAAAAAAACGCGAACGCCAACTTGGAGTTGGCCCAACTGTTCGACTTACAATTGAAACGACGACGATTAAAAGTTTACAAAGTTTATTCTAATCCGTTCTACTTCATGTCTCAATTAAGACTAACAATCCAAATATCTTAATCCTAACTTAACGTATGGGCTGCGCGTGCAAGGGTAGTGCAGAGTCAGCATACACGACTGTGGGAAACGTCGCTGCGTCGCAGTCGGTATTTGAGACGATCAAGTTTCTGCACGCGCATTGAAAATGTGCTGGCGTGTGCAATGCATTTCCGTTGGCATGAAAATGCATCGTGTTAACTATATCTAGTTGAGTTGTAATTCAAAAATGCTCAATTAAAAATACTGCTTTAACATCCACTTCTGTTCACTCTGTTGTGCCGCACCGTCGCGTCATAGCCAAATCAACCAAACCAAACACCGAAGTCAATATTCCAATACCAAAATGTATATAAACCATTCAATACAAATTGACGTCGAACAAAATATTCTCCTCTTTTCGTAAGTAAATCGAACGGCGCGCGCCGTCATACATACTTTCAAAGCTTAATCAACCTACCCAAACCAACAAAACAAATTCAGTTTGACGTCAACTCGCCCGGTTGTTCTCCATTTACTAGCGCACCAACCCAACGGAAATATCCATATAAAAAAAAATTCTACCACATTCAGAGTCCCAACAATCGTCTGTACAACAACATGAATTTGGGTTCTCCAGAGAACTGCGCACCCAGGATCGATGCAACGCATTTCTACCCTTTTCTTTAGCAATGGTGATGTTAGCTGTGGGTATGATTTTGCTTTTCATATTCTGTTTTATTTCGCATCAATTTGAGTTCTCCAGCAAACTGCGCACCCATAGGTTCGATACAACACCTTTTCTATCCTTTTCTTTAGTGATGAAGATGTTAGCTGTGGCTGTGGGTATTATGTTGCTTTTCATACTCTGTTTTATTTCGCATGTTAACGTTTGTTTGGTTGAATTTTGTTCGATTCTCTTCTCTTGATATTAGTATTTGTTCGATTTCGATGTGCTCTATATTTGTAGAACTCCATTCCCCATATCGACTGAAGCTAAAGCAAAAAGCAACACAACACTAGTCGTTTTTTTTTTGCAAGCCTATATAGGCTAAACATGTTTCAGCAGCATGTTTACCATGTTAAATACAGCCTGGATAATTATGCAGTCTTATTTTTACTCTGAAATCTTTTTCGAAATCTATACGGGTTATAAAAAAAAACACGCCTACTAATCATTGTTCATTCGCATTTTGGCAGTAGTAAGATGTGCATGTCGTTCTTTTAAACCAAAGTATATAAGAGAAAAATATGACCTGTCGATGCGCTATTCAAAAATGATTGGAGAAACCATATTCGCAATTAAATTCGGAAGAAAAACTGGAAATAATTAGTTCTGGAAGGCCAACACCGTCTCTTCCGGATTTGATTTGTAAGGTGGAAATTAAAAGTAAATCTTTTAGTAGACATTTTCAGTTTTTTAACTATGAAGGAAAATTTTGGTTGTGTGGTTGCCCCGTTCTTAATAAATTATTTTGTTGGCCTTGTTTACTTTACGTCCTCGTCGTGGTCCTGGAGAAAACTGAGAATAGACGTTTTTATCTAACAAAACAAAAGTATAACACCCTGCTTCGAACATCACGGCACGTCCCTGGTTTATCTCCATTTAAATAAAACAGGTCTTCGTATTCATAAAATAGGTTATAGAGGGCTTCTTCTTCCTCCATATTCAAATGTGTTCCTACCTGCACCGTTTTAAGAATTTCCTTAACCCTTTCTTCTTTGTAACCATTTTCCTTTTGCTCGTTTACACTAAAAATTCGTTTAACGCCTCCGAAAATATTCTCATTTTTATCTATTTCTTTTTTCTCTACTTGGGTTCTATTTATTCGTTGCGCTACCTCATAATTCTCTAAAAGATCAAATCTCAAGCCATTATTTTTAAGATCAACCGTATGGTCATTTGTGTTCATTACACTAATAACACTTTTCCCATTTATAGGGTTAATTAAGCAGTTACTAACGAACACTCCTGTTTGAATTTCATCACACAGACAGAGTATTTCCTTTTTGCTGTTTGTGTATAGTGGAACTACAACCTCTGAGCCTGGCGGTAATTTAAATGCCGAAATTTCCACATAAATGACTTCATTCATAGGTCGACACGACTGGACACTTGCTTTTCCTAAACTGACTTCGTGCTTACGAGTACTGTCTCTGAATATAGCTTTGGCAGGCTTTCCAACTTCCTTAGCTTGGCAGCTAAGATCGGAAAGCTTGTTTTTTGCAAAACAGATACTGTTAGGCTTCGTTTTCTCCACTATTCCAACTGTCTTATTTAGTTTGTTAAGATTGGAAAGTTTTGAGTTTACTAAAACTGGGCCAGTATCCGGGTTTTCGTACTCCATAGGACGCAATCCTCGTCGCCAGATTCCGTGCGAAGAAATCTGAGCCTCCGATTCTTGCCCTCAATGTCACAGTTCCTAAAAAGAAAGTCGTTTCCTAGAATTCCATCCTCAGAGTTATTGTGATTATCTTTAATGACATGAAATTTGCATGGTCTACGGTTTTTTGGCAGAATATTTCCATGACCACTCCCTTCTGTTAAACTTTGGCTATTGATGGTCTTAATTTGCACTCTTTCTTTTTTATTTACTTCTATATTTGGTTTTAATGTATTTATATTTAGTAACGATATTTCGGCGCCCGTATCTACAATTAATTTTGCACTTCGTTGTTTGGTGATATCTAACGGAAGATTAACTGTCGGTATGCCGCTTTTTGTTTGATACTCAGTATTTTCTAGGGACTGGCCGTGGTGTCTTCGGCTATCCCTTGTGCTTTTTCCGATTGTAAATCATGAAGCTTTTGTTGCATTTGCTTCGTTTCCCATTTAGCTTTGGCTAAACATTTGTTTTCAATGTGCCCAACTTGCAAACAGAAATTACACTCATCAGAAATTAAATCATCACGACCTACCTCAATTTGGTTCATATAGACCCGCTTGCCAGCGTTATTATTGTATTGTCTATTTATATCACTGGGTCTGCTTTGGGGTTTCCTATTACACTCTTGAAACGAATGCCCGTATTCTTTGCAAAAAGTGCAGAATGGTGTTCTTTTTCGCGAACGACATTGACAAGTAAAAATGATCCCCAGGGCACATATTTCAAAATTTCATCAAAATCGTACGAGCCGATCTATGGGCAGCCTTTAATGGGTCAATATCGGAATAGTTTGCTGCTGCTTCGCCTCTACTTTATTGTGAAGTTTCAAAGGGTATCACCATGTCGTGTTTCAGGTGACTGGATAATTATCCAATTGGTCTTATGTGTGCTGAACATCTGTGTATTGTGCGTGTTTGTGCGTTTTTATTACTTTAAGTGTGCCTGGTTGTTACACATGTTGGGATGTCGCACGTCTATTGGGGTAATTCGTGTATTGCTTTAATTCTATTCATTTTTTGTATGTTTATTTGACCCGAGTATAGTGGATTTTCTGCTTTTCCTGTCAGGGAAATCGAGTTTTCGCTGTGATTCCACTGATCCGCTAGGTCGTAGAATTGCGTAGGCATTGGCGTTGGCATCGCCTGGTCAATTCCTCGATTAATTTAATGCACTTACGCAAGTGGTGATAAGAAAACAAATGCGCTCCCATGCATGCGTACTGCATGCGGGAAACTCGCTTGGTACATGAATATGGATTAACACAAATAAAACTGTGTGAAATTATTCACTAGGTAATTAATTTCCACTATTATTTAATTTGTACACTCGCTAATGCACTCTGTTGTGCTGCTGATGTATAAATTTGTAGAAAAAAAGATTTTATTAAAATCTTAAGAAAGTGATAAATACATTTAGTTGCTGCCTTTCCATACTCACTCTTGCTAAATGAGGAAGTCCTCTTTTTTGCGAAATTATCCGCTACATTCTGACTACTGGGGAATCTGTATTCAACGAAGATGATGTCAGTGTAGATGATGTCTGTGAAGATGATGTTAGTGAAGATGATGTCAGGATCGACGGTTTGTATGTAGGGGTTAACAGGTTAACAGGGTAATCTGCATCCATGAATATGGTATTCCACTCTGTAGATGTTAATGTAGACTTAGAACCTTGGAGACCATTTGCCTATCCCCAAAAACTTCGTCCATTTCTGTCATGTATGGACAGCGTAAGCATTTTGCCTTCCAAGGCAAAGATCGGTGTATCTGGACTCTGAAAAGATATAATCTGTACAACTTATATATACTTATTTGTATAACTTACCGTAATATCATGATAGAGCATGTTCTCCAAAAGACTGGCGTAGGCATAGTTTGTTTTGCGACTGTGTAAGAACTCATCCTTCCTTGCTAAATAGCAATGTAGCAGCCCGAGTGTGTTCTCCCTAGTCCAGATCTTTTGCCTACTAATTATAACAAACAAAATTAGTTTTTTATCAATTTTTAATTTCTGTTATGTACCTTATATTTTGCTGAGACCTATTGCATTTGCAATTGTTTATTTTATTTAGTAAATTAGTTAATTATCACACAAAAGTACTACTTGGCGGGCTAAACTAATCGGAGAAATTGACGTTTCGTTTTTGCCACTTGTCAAATGAATGAAATTTTTTCACAGGAATTCATCGCGAAAAAACGTAGCTGGAAGCACTGTTTTTATATCCGCTTAGCTAAGCGGGGATACTATGTCGCTGATGTTGACTCAGCAAATACATCCCGTCCTCAGGACTAGTACAGATAGGCTGTACGTCTTGTAGGAACTTCATTCACTTTGTAAAACATATTTTACCTTATTTTCTTATATTATTCATAATGTGTTAATCTCATTATTTACCCTTACATTTCACATACATATTTCATACTGTACCAATTTTGAATTAATACTGTACATAGTTATATAACTTTCTTAGTGTACATACAATTGTAAGAAGAATTGAAGAGAGACCAATATAATTTATATTGTAGATGTTAAGAAGGAAAGCCGCGTTTTATTTCCGCTCCTGAAGCCAGCAAGGTTATTGCCGACATCTACAATTGGTGACCCCTGACTGTCGAACCCTACAACAAGTTTTCTTTTAAACAAAATAAAAAGTTTTATTCGCGACAGAGATGACTGAGGAAACCAAGACACCTAATCAACTTACCGGAGATCCACCTGCAAGTACCTCTGGTTTCCGTAGAGCAACGAACGAACCACATGGCAGCGGCGATAACGAGGTTATGCGTGTCTCCGTAAAAATTTCACCCTTTTGGACAGAAATGCCGGAGATTTGGTTCGCGCAAATCGAGGCGCAGTTTGCAACGTGCCGCATTACATCCGATTTTTCCAAATTTAATACGGTCGTAGGATCCATGGACGGCAAAGTCTTATCACAAGTCAGAGATGCTGTCTTACAACCACCACCTTCCGAGAAGTATGAAAACTTAAAAAAGGCATTAATTGATTGTTTTTCAGACTCAGAACATAAGAAGATGAGAAAACTGTTGTCCGAAGTCGACTTAGGCGACAAAAAACCTTCATATTTGTTCAACGAGCTGAAAGGCCTCGCTGGAAATTCCATCGGAGAAGATTTCCTAAAGAACATCTGGCTACAGCGCCTCCCATCAGAGGTCCAAGCCATTTTAGCGGCGTTCAAGAGTGACGACGTAAAAAAACTCGTACAAGTAGCAGATACCATCATGGAAACAACATCACACGGTAACGCAATATCCAAAATAGAACAGCGGGAAACATCGTTTCATTCGGAGCAGGCATTGGAAAAAAAAATCGAAGCACTTTCTCGTCGATTTGACAGATTGGAGAATTCGCACTTTCGCAGCCGTCGCCGAACACCGTCACGCCATCGAGACTCGACCCCATGCTCATCATCTAGTAGACCACATACCACAAAAAATCGTAACGGAATTTGCTGGTTCCACTACAAATTCAAAGATGACGCAATTCGCTGCAAACCACCTTGCAGTTACGCCAATTCAACCGGTCCAAAAAACTAGATAGGCTGTTGTCATCACAGATGACAGCAGTTGTCAAACGTATAAACCGTTTATACGTATCGGATGTGACAACAAAGAAAAAATACCTAATTGATACCGGCGCAGACGTTTCTGTGCTCCCACCAACTATTCGACAAAAATCGCAGAGTTCCAATATTGCCTTGTTCGCCGCCAACGGCTCCAGAATAAGAACGTACGGAAGCCAACATGGTGAAGTAAATTTGGGTCTGCGGAGACGGTTCAGGTGGACATTCTTGATAGCTGACGTCGCCGTGCCTATCATCGGAGCTGATTTTTTGCAGCATTACGGCCTGCTGGTCGATATGAAACGGAATTGTCTCATAGACAAGAGCACAACCTTATCAGCTACGGGCATTCCATCACCAGGTAATTACAAAATTAAAGCTTTCAACATTAAATGCCCATTCGCAGGCCTCCTTGAAACGTTCAAGGACTTAACATCGCTGAACGGCACAGGTAATCCAGTGACGTCCCATACCACTCATTGCATCATCACATCCGGACCAGCTGTTTTTGCAAAACCCCGACGACTGTCCCCGGAAAAGCTAGCCGCTGCAAAAGCCGAATTTGCATATCTCATGGAGCAAGGAATATGCCAACCGTCAAAAAGCAACTGGGCCAGCCCTCTCCATATGGTAAAGAAATCTAGTGGTGAGTGGAGACCGTGTGGCGATTACCGTGCTTTGAACGCCGTAACGCAGCCAGACAGATATCCTATCCCGTACATTAGTGACTTCGTTAACATGTTACATGGAAAAACGATATTCTCCACCATTGATTTGCAGCGCGCGTTTCATCAAATACCAGTTCAGCCAGAAGACGTACCTAAAACGGCCATCACAACGCCGTTTGGCCTTTTCGAGTTTAGGTACATGGCGTTTGGCCTGAGAAACGCGGCACAAACAATGCAGAGGTACATGCACGAGGCATTGAGAGGACTGGACTTTGTGTTTTCATACATTGATGACATCGTTATTGCATCTACTAGTCACGAAGAACACCAGAAGCATCTCCAAGAAGTGTTTTTAAGACTCCGTAAGTACAACCTTAAGATTAATACTTCTAAATGTTTTTTCGGTAAATCAGAAGTACGATTCCTGGGACATTCAGTCGACCAACATGGCATCAAACCCTTGCCAGAAAAGGTTCAGCATATCATCGAGTATAAAAGACCATCTGTTGCCAAAGAATTAAAAAAGTTCCTGGCAATGATTAACTTTTATAGGAAATTCATCCCACGTGCTGTAATAAATCAAGCCCCATTGCACTTACTTATAAATGGAAATAGAAAAAACGACAACACCCCAATACTCTGGACATCAGAAACCATCGATGCCTTCGAAAAGTGCAAATCTGATCTTGCATCTGCTTCACTTCTCGCTCATCCGGTGCCAAATGCCACCCTTTATCTATTCGCCGATGCTTCAGACGTTGCAGTGGGAGCTGTAGTGAACCAAGTTATTGGCGGCGTTTCTCAGCCACTCGGATTTTACTCGCGAAAGCTAACCGATACGCAAATGAAATATAGCACGTACGATCGGGAGCTACTTGCCGTGTACCTGGGTGTGAAACATTTTCGGTACCTTTTGGAAGGAAGATCGTTCTCTATATTTACGGACCACAAACCCCTGACGTACGCGTTTCAGCAAAAATCCGACAAGGCATCCCCAAGGCAGTTGCGACATTTGGATTTTGTCAGCCAATTTTCAACGACAATTTTGCACATTCCGGGGTCAGAGAATCAAGTAGCCGATTGTCTTTCAAGGATAAATGCCATCGATACATCAACACCTGTTGACTTTCATGCGATGGCGAAGGAACAAAAAGAAGACAACGAGCTAAAAACTTTACTTAAACAAGGTAATACGTCCATTTCATTGCAATTAAAACTTTTGGCTTTTCCAGAATCAAATTTACAACTGTACTGCGACACATCGACACCAAAAGTTCGTCCGTATGTTCCCTCGCCCAGTAGAGAGATCGTTCTCATGAAGCTTCATAATCTTTCTCACCCCGGTATTAAAGCGACGCTCAAACTTCTTCAAGCACGATTTGTTTGGCCCAAGATGAAAGCAGATTGTGCAAAATTTGTAAGAAGATGCTTACAGTGTCAACAATCCAAGGTCAGCCGTCACAACAAAGCACCGCTTGTTCCTTACACTTTGACATCTCAACGATTCGCTCATATAAACATGGACATAGTTGGTCCATTACCTACATCTTGTGGATACAGATATCTTCTTACCATCATGGACCGATATACACGTTGGCCGGAGGCTTTTGCAATGGAAGACGTGAAAGCAGAGACTGTAGCGCAACACTTTCTTCACGGTTGGATTAGTCGGTATGGCGTACCACTCCAAGTCACAACTGATTTAGGACGGCAGTTCCAGTCAACACTTTTTTCCGAACTGAACAGGACCTTGGGAATTAAGCAGTATAGGACAACAGCCTACCACCCGCAATCCAATGGGATTATCGAAAGATGGCATCGTTCTCTCAAAGCAGCAATTATGTGCCACCAAACAACGGATTGGTACAAGGTGCTACCATTAGTACTGCTCGGTTTGAGGTCGTCGTTCAAAAAGGACTTAGATGCCACTCCAGCAGAGCTCTTATATGGAGAAACAATTCGTTTGCCAGGAGAGTATTTCGTCGAGTCACCAAACAACATAACATCAGAGGATTTCGTAAAAGAGTTGCGAAAGGCAATGTCAGCGATGAGACCAACTAATACCACATTCCATGGTACTTCAAAATTTTTCGTGCAGAAGACGTTGGATAAATGCACACACGTTTTTGTAAGAACTGACAGCGTCCGCAGTCCTCTTCAACAACCGTATGAGGGACCTTATCCAATAGTGAAGAAGCATTCGAAATATTTTTCGGTAAGAATTAAAAACAATGTTAAAAACGTTTCTGTTGACAGATTGAAAGCAGCATTTCTCACTGTTGATGACGCTTCCGAACACATAGTAAATGCTTCTAAGGATTCGACAACAAGTAAAACAGCGAAGGAAACTGAAACTACATTACCTATTCAAGACCAAAGGACAACTCGGTCGGGTCGAAGAATTTTCATTCCATCAAGGTTTCGTTAGTATGGCATACTAACTAGCGGGGGAGTATTGTAGGAACTTCATTCACTTTGCAAAACATATTTTACCTTATTTTCTTATATTATTCATAATGTGTTAATCTCATTATTTACCCTTACATTTCACATACATATTTCATACTGTACCAATTTTGAATTAATACTGTACATAGTTATATAACTTTCTTAGTGTACATACAATTGTAAGAAGAATTGAAGAGAGACCAATATAATTTATATTGTAGATGTTAAGAAGGAAAGCCGCGTTTTATTTCCGCTCCTGAAGCCAGCAAGGTTATTGCCGACATCTACAGTCTCATCAGGGGTATTATTGTGAGAGGTATTATATGTCACAAAATATTTCAACAAAAATGCATATAGGGTACATACTCATATTTGCATGTGATTTTTATTCTTTTGTAAATTTATTTGCAATAGCTTCTAACATTTGGAGTTTCTTGTCTTCATTATTTTTTATGTTTTCGTTTTCTTTTTCAAACTGCCTTTCCATGTTTTGAAAAAAAAAAAACTGATTTCAGTTTAAGTTTTTCCTCCTACGCTCCGATTTGCATTTTTAATTTTGATTTCAGGTAAGCTTCCTTTCCCGCCATTCGATTTCTTACTTTTTGGCCGGGCGTTTCCATTTCAAAATATTTGTTGATGAGTCTGTTAATGGAGTTGATGTTGCAGTAGATGGTGTTATCGGAAATGGGGGTATTCTTGTTATTATTTTTGAAGATGATGGTGTTTATAAAGGCTGTAGTTATTTGTGTTAATACTATTGAGAGTTAATGCTGACATTGGTCCATGTCCATAGTGAGCTGTATAGCTATTGGAAATAATTGCCTTGTTACCAAATATTTCGGCCGATTTGCCCATGTATGGAACCGTGCAATGGGTGGTACCTGTTTGCTTGTTATTATCTTTTGCAGTTGCACTCTATTGCACACAGAGTTGTACTTGGATCTTGAAATATAAAATATCTTATGTATTAATTTTAGTTTCTTTATGAAAGGATTTAATTTCCTACCGTCAGACCCTGCAATTTTTTTTCGATCTCGAACTCCTGTTTTTTTTTTATAATTCACGCGCACTGAAGGGGTTATGAATACCCTTAAAATATCTTGCACAGCGCGGGCCAATATAGATACACCTTATAAATTGTAGCTATATCAGAAGGGGTGAAGAATTTCTTACATCGTTGAAGGAAACCTAGGCATTTCGTGGCGTTTTTGGCGACTTCGAATATGTGGACATTCCAACGTAGGCTGGCACTAACACACGTACTGCGAATGGAAAGCTTTTCGGTTTCAACAATGCAAGAGCCATTCATGGATAATGGCTGATGGGTAAGATTACTTTTTTTCCATGACCCGCTGGTGTTGATCGGGCGACTCACTTCACTTGCACTAGAACGGTTTTTTTTCGCTTCTACTAAATAGAGCAGCGGTAGAGTCCCACACACGTCCGTGCGCGACGGAATGCAAATCAGAACTTTGTTGTTGCTGTATTTTGCCTTGTGATGTTCTGATAGTAAACTGTTATCCTCTTTGTAGTTGGATTGAGGCGCCTGTTGCGTGCGGTTGAACTGGTGCCACCAATGATTTTGCAATTTTATGCGTGTCGGATAAGTGTAATAAGATAAGAACATTGCAACTTATCATTGAAAATATTGTTAATAGCCAATCGTTCTTCGTAGTTATCGAAGTTATTACCTGATGAAAAAAATTCTATTGTTCCGAAATACTGCGACATGGTTAAGTCTCCCAAGTATTTCCTTTTGCTCCGAATCGAAACTTGCGAGGGTACCATCAGACTGATCCAAGTTATAACTCTAGTTATAACTCTATTTATTTCGATATCTTATTTATACACTTTAAATTTTAATTTTTTTGTTTTAAATCGTCGCCAAAATGATATATTCTTGTTTGTTCGGTCGATGAACAGAAGAGTCGTTAAAATTCCTGATTCTTGAAGTTTTAAGAAAAATGTACAACAACCGTCTTTTCTATGAAACGTTATAAAAAGAATCACGCCTTTATTTTACAGTATGTTTCTTTTATATAAAATTTTGTTTAATGGATGACATTTAATACATAATAAAGAAAATTTCCCTTTGGGAACATATTTATGGCTGCGTTCATTTTTGGAGGAATTAGAGATGGGACAGTGCATTTTGGTAGCTACTGTACTGTTGACCTCGCCGTCAACATGTTAATAATTACTTTGTCATTGGCGCGCAATGTTCTGGTAAACCACTTAAAAGAAGATTCCACATCAACTCGTCGTTGACTTTCGTCCCAATCTGATTAAGCTTTTTGGTTGTGTCGATTATGGTGTCAACGTACTCGCTGATGCTCCCGAAATTTACCAATTGTAAGGTTTCCCAGCAAAGCACAGCGTCGCTTAAATCCATTCATCATAAGTTACTTTTAATTTGTCCCAAATCTCTCATGATTTTGTGATGTCTTGTATATGTACATATAGATTGGACGAACTATACAGTACTACCCTTGAAGTAGCCTTTTCGATGATATCAGCGTCAGTTTCAGATAGTAGAATTGCCTTCCTATAACCCTACAGCTTCATCGCATGTTCTACCGCGAATTTCCATTTATGATAATCTTCTCTGCCATTAAATTTCTCGATTTCGATGATCTTTTCCATTTTGCATTACTGGGCCCATGCCATAACCTGATGAAGAAAAAGAAATAATCCAGTAAGTTTTAATGGCGGTGGTGTTGCTGGTTTATTCGGTTACGATTCTCAGGCTTAACTGACTGAAGGGCCGTAGAACTCGAGGAATAGGACAGGGAGTCCTCTGCTATGAGATGGGATTGAAATTTGGTAGGAGAGGGGACAAGGGGGTTTAGGAGGAAGGAGAGGAACAAAAGGAAAGCTATGATGGGCCACTAAGATGCGGGGTGCGTGTTTGGTTTGGACTTCGGCTGAAGCTCGTTGGATCGGGGTGTGTTCTTGCATCTGCGGATTCCAAACACACCACTACACAAAGAAATTGCACGCGTTCGAAAACAGATATCGAAGAGAAAAAAAAGGAATGACAATTTAAAAAAGGGTATGCTGCGATCTACCATTACCTGTGGAGGGGGAAAAGATGAAACTCCCCCTTAGCGGGTCTTCACCCTCCCTGCCTTGTGCAGTCTCCGCTGAAATTTATAAAAAGAACTTGCACCCAAAGTCAAAACGACTCGGCCCCTACAAAGGACCACCCGACCTCACCAATGATTAAAGACCAAGACAAGTATTTTAACAATTACTTACTTGCTTACTTAGTTGGCGCTACAGCTCGAGGTGAACCTGGGCCTGCTTCTCGCAACCATTTGTGTGTGCGTGTTATATTTTTGCACGAATGGAAGGGACCTACAGTTTTTTGCCGACTCCGAACGGCGAGTTGAGAAGCTCAATCGTGACAAATGATACTCTTTGATGCTTGTCAGACATTCGAAAGAGGTGGGCACTGTGAAAAACTTTTAGGTGTTTGCGGCGGGATTCGAACCCAAGACCGCTGGCTCAGTAGTCCAACGCACTAACCACTTGCGCTACGGTGCCCACATATTTTAACAATACATCTATGTTTTATTAAATACCAAGTTCAAAGTTAAATCTAAAATTTTATCGTGGTAATGTGCGTGAGGTATGTAGTACAAATTAAAAAAAAAAAGTCCTCAGGCTTGCCGAAGGGGGTACCTAGATTCAAAAAGGAAAGAGTTCAAGCAGCGTTAAGTGGTCGGGAATGGCATAAACTCAATTTCAGGACTAAGAACTAAATAGAGTTTTGACTCCAGGTCATAACTTTAAGTTTTTATTGAAAGATAAAAGATAAAAAATTTATTTTACCGACACTCTCGGATTTCCCGTATACATTAAGTTCGGTATCAATAACGTATGCCGTGAAGCGGTCAAGACAAGGTATTATAATTAAAGCTAAATTGTCGACCATGCCGTTACAATACTAAATTAAGGATAAGATAATATAAGACTTCAGTTCACAAGAAAAGATGAGTTACATTATTAAGAAGAGGTCATAGATACTATAGGTATGGCGATAAAATATACTTCGGTCATGCCGTTACCGGTCAGATAATTCACAGAGAAAAAAAATGAGTCGGCCACGCCGTTACACACTTAAATTTCATTGAGTACAAACGATCGGCCGTGCCGTTAATTAATTTAAATTCAAATCAAAAAAAAAAATCATTACTACGGTCATGCCGGTAAGTAGCCAAAAAAAAGATAATTATCATTTAGAGACGAACATCGGTCGGGCCGTTACAACATGAGTAGAAAAAAAAATTATTTTAGCCAAGAAGACGGTCGCGCCGTTATTTAGTAAAAAAAAGTCGCAAAGCACAAAGTAAAGGCCCTGCCGTTACATTAATCAGAATTTCTTACAAATGATGTCAGTTGACCGTTATAACAAGGCACAAATACGCAAAAAAAACTATCGTTAAAAAGTACTAGCTTACGCCTAGTCCCCAGGTGCGGTCCTTGAACGAAAAAGGGGCACTGGTGTGTCGTCTTCGATGCGCCTCAGCTGCTTACTTTGGGACGGGACTGGACTCGGTGGTCGCTTTATAACGGCGACTTTTGTATTTATATTTTTTCTGACGGTTTAAAGTTTTTCTTTGGGTTTTTTTTTTTTCGTTCGAACAATTGTCACGGGAGTTTGCGAGTGGGTTAAAATTGTTCATCTGGAATAAAGGGGGCGACGGGGGGGCACGTCGCACATGTGGCACCGTATGAAATGATCATGATGACGGTTTTTCGTGACGTTTCGTTTATAAGTATAAAATAAGAAATGTTGACTACTTAATGTAGTGACTATTTAAGTTAGTGTGACAATAATAGCTGCTAGGTAGTTAAGGGTCAAGTAGTCAACATTTCTTATTATATAATCTTAATGCATTCTTTGGAAAGCAGTGATATAGCCAAAATTTTGTGATATGCAACTGATGCCTCTTTAGAAATTCCAATGTGTTCTTATAAGCTCTTTAATTTTATCGATGTATTACTCCTAATGGCTTCTCAGTAAAGAAACCAGCACCCTACTAGTTTCGCATCTGGATATATGCCCTTTAAGGCTGTTCGCATGCCACCTTCGTAGTCCGGTATAATAAATACGGATTGACTCATCTTGAAAATATTTTGTTCGATGTATTGGAACATGTTGGTGTAATTGCTCCTCGATTTATGTGTGCGGTACATCGCGCTCACCGCAATCGGGTGCGCACGCGCCCCACACACCGTCGTCGCGGATCTGTTTGAAGATAATGGTAATTGTAGCCTTGCAATTCCTCGTTAATTTTGTTTTAGTTCTCAATTATTTATATGGGAGAGTGGGGAGCTTTCGGACACTTTTTACTATTTTCATGATATCTTTGACTGAACATTTTTTTCGAGTATATTTTTTATTGGATCCGATAAAACAATATGTTATCTATCATCCGAAATTGAAATTAATTTATATTATTACTTTTAATTAACTTTTTAAGCTATTTCAAATAACACTCTCTTGTGTCTAGATGTGGCCCACCCCGGGGGTAGATTCGTACGCGAGATGGGGTATATATGGACAGAAAAGAAAACACATAAATATCGCTTTTTTATTAAATTTAAAATTAATTGTTATAAGTACGAACTTCATTTAATTAATTTTATTTACAAAAATATAGAGTAAATTACTGAAAATTAATTTAACATTCAGTGAACGATGAGGTTTCGAAAATTATAGCTGAAAGTTAAAAGGAAAGCAGTGCGAGATGTTCCTAGACTGCAAGTTTGATTGAGAATTGCAACGATATCACAATGATCAATCATCTTTATCGTTCTTTATTAGGTATTCTTCTGTGGTAGACTTTTCCAGTGTGTGCTTGATTCGTGAATGTAAAGTTATTTTCTTGATATTATAAAAGCTGGCAGCAGATCTTAAACTCTTTGTCTTTTTCAAGGTATCGCATAATGCCTTTTTACATCGGTTTCATTTATCTTATCCCGAATAGTAGCTTTTTTATAATTACGAACCATCTTAAAATATAAAGAAAAATCATATAACTAAAATTATTTCAAATAGATTCTCGTTGAAAAGCCTCAACTACTTCCAATGGAGATTGTGGTGAAGCGACGAAAATTTTACTGACTAAGTTCTGCAACGCACGCTTCGTTTTCGGAAAATCCAATTTGCTATTCACTTCTTTATTCCTTGGTGAAGTGAATGCAATAACACAATACATATCTACATTGACAAACATTAAACGACGAGCATAAAAATAACATAAACGAGCTTACAAAATTATTTAGATATGTTTATACGAAGCACATCATATCAGAAATATCTTGTTCTTTTAAATATGTAGATTAATTAGTAATAGAAATTCGTAAAGTCGTTCCTAAAGTCGAATTTTGTAAGGTGTAGCTATGGTACTTTTAAGTATTCGTAGTAATTTTTTTTTTTTTTTTTTTTTTATAATTCACGCGCGCTAAAGGGGTTATGAATACCCTTAAATGTCTTGCACAGCGCACAGTAATAAATCAGTTTTAACAAAACTCGAATGTAACGTAATCATTGTGACTCAAATTTACCCATTCGCTATTGTGAGCTAGCACAGCAGATTTTGACAGAACAACAAACTGAAAATTTGATTTTTTATTTGAAATGGCAAATTCGAATGCTCATTAATAAATTCCACTTTCATTAATTTATTATATATAGAAACGTGGACAATTGAGGAAAAATAATTTTTCAAAGATATCATCTTATGTATGTGAACATCGTGGATTCAAAAGCCAACGATACCACAATCAAAGCAAAAAAAAAAGAGATTTGTGGATAAAATTTGCCGAAGAAATGGCTAGTATTTGTGTCAATTTACCAATTCCGAAATTAAAGGCACAGTGGATGAGGATGAAAAGTTTAGCACGCTCCAACATTCTGCATCACTGTAATATTCTAGTGCATTGAATCGTGTTTTATATATTTTTCGTGTTCTGTTATTTTCCGTACCATTAATAATTTCCAAATCTTGTAAAATTCGGTCGAAACTCATTTTGAAACGTTTGACTGTCACTGTTAAATTCGGCTTAGATACGACTCGACCACAACTAAGTATTTGTCGATTTTAGAAGTAGATCGATTGTTTATTACTACGGATTTCCTATTAAATTCGAGTTTACGTAAAACTCGAGTTTAAATTCGTTTATTACTAAGGGCCAATATCTTTTAATAATATAAATTTTTATTTATGTACCAAACCGACCATCAACGATAAAAAACAATAATAGACTGTGCTGGAAAAATTATAGCGGCCGTGGTCGCTGAGTGTGGGAATCACAAAAATTGTCTACGCCAATAATATTATTTAAGAAATCGTGAAACACGAGATGTCTGGGTTTATGTAAAAGTTTTGATTCCCACACTCGTCGGAACGTAAGTACAATATGCTTAAGTATGCGAAACGCACAGTTCACACTTTGTAACCCTGTACCCATACAATATTGTGTACAAAGTGTAAACTGGTTAGATATTATTATATACTAAAATATAGTATATACTATAATTTCATATTATTGAGGACTTTCAATTCTTCAAAAATGTGTTCACTATCATTGTCATGATAGTGTCCACTAAACTTTGTTGGTCTTTCCAAAATGTTATCCGGCAACATACTAATACCTGCTTCACAGTTCTTTTTTCATAGCACGCATATTTACTGACAGTGTTATAAACTGATTTTTTGTATATAATTGTTTTTCATTGTAAACGTACAAAAGCTTGCTGCCTCTCCATTTGCCACTAATAATTTTAAAGCCAGTATTACCTTCCATCTTTGTTTTTTTTTGTTTTTTCAATAATGCCCCAAAATCGACCATTATTTCAGTTTTTTGATAATTAGAGTTTTCTGACAAATAATCCGAAATTAGATTAAATTTACCTATGAAAATACGTGTAAAAAAAACGTTCACCAACTGCAGACGGTCAAAACGGTCTAAGGTAAAACAAACGAATGTTAAATTTATGTGTTAAATATAAGGGATGTTTTTTTTTTCTTTTATTAAAACAAAAATGTGTATGTGATAATAATATTAACGCATAAATAAAAATGAAATTTATTCAATGATCTCGAAAAATGTTCTCACTATTTTTTTTTTTTTTTTTTTTTATAATATGAATACCCTTTTAATGTTTACACACAGCGAGAGCACATGAAGGACGAGAAAGAGAGACAGACAGATCGACTCACTATTTATTTTGTTGTTTTGTGAAAATGCAAAAAACTTGGCGTTAAACACAAGTTGATCTGCCATTTTATGCAATATATTTGAGTGTTTGATTTTTTGCAATGTTTGCATCTCTTTTTGTGGTTGCCGTGGCCGTGGTGGTTGGTGCGTTCGACTACTACGCATGCTGCCCGGGTTCAATCCCAGCAAAACCGCTAAAAGTTTTTGCACGGTACCACCTCTTTCGAATAGCTTGATAGCTAGAGATGTAGTTAATAAGTTTAATAATTATAAAAATTTATTTTTATTTAATGTGTTATTGTTGATTTTAACTTTTAGAAGTATAAATTTATTTATATTTTATTTATTTTTTGAAGGAAGTTTAATTCCAACTTTGTTATTAATCAAAGAGTATCATTTGTCATGAAAAGCTTCTCAACTCGCCGTTCGATGTCAGCAAAATACTGTAGGTCCCTTCCATTTTTGTGGAAAAAATAACACGCACACACAAATGGTTGCGAGAAGCTAACCTTGGTTCTGTATATGACTACTGACGCCGAATATTTATTTATTATGCATTTCATTTTTCCTGATTTATCGAACACGCCTGGAATATGTCCAGTATTATAAAATTTCACATCCTCTGGTGGTCTGACACACTTTTTCCCTATACTTGGCAATGGTTCATACGGAGTTGTTGATGGCCTTCCTACTTGTTTTTATAAACGAAAAAGTACAAAGCCCATGGCAATTTACTAACGGAACTCTGGCAATTCAATCCTTTTGCTTGGATCAATGCGATGGTGAAGAATTATGCATTTGTTACGGTCATATCGATGAAATGATAAAAAGCCGATTCATTGGATTGTGTGTCTTTAGACGAATATGATATCGTCCAATCAATCCATCTATCATATCCACTCCACCCATATGACAATTGTATTCTCTTATTACTTGTGGGCATTATACTTGCCTTCGTTTACGATCGTAACGAGATGCTTTATTTGGATATGTTGGAGGACTATTCTTCAAAAACGGCATGACTCCAACGTATGTCGATGCAAGTCGAACTCCTCAGTTGTCCTTGCATAATGTAGTTAATATTTACACCATATGCTGTGCCAGCAAACTCAACGGTATATCCTCTGTTAGCTTTTTTATACTCTGCTCTCGTGTCTTTCATTTGGGAACATAGAATTCGAAAGTCGATTAGAACGAATAGTACACAGACTAAAAATTCCTTTTGCACGTAGATAAGGTGAGGTATAAAAGTTGTCAAAATAAACAACATTGTTTTGAAATTCAGCAACTGATTGGGTGAAGCGAACAGCCACGTTTGCTGTGGGACCAAGATCTGGTGCTCCTGGCAAGACTGTGTTGTCGCCAGCTACCAATACCCATTATTTATGTAAAAATAAAATAATAAAAAAGGAATACAATATCACTATTATGAAGATCAAAAGAAAAATAAAGTGAATCAGAATTATACATTTTGATAAAATAAATAAAAATTAAATTGCAAATTTAAAGACATCTTCAAAACTAATTATTTTAATTGCTTTGTCACCTTCAATCTTTCTGATGAGCACCAAGGTGTTTAGCACCCAAACATACTTTAATATTTTGTTGTTTTTTAGCTGCTTTGCCTTCTCCAATAGGGATCTTGTGTAGCTCGTAAGTGAGTCATTAATGAATATTCTGTTGTTACTGCTGATGGTCTTGCTGGTGCTGCCAATGTCAGAATGCTGGTTATCAAAGATATTTGAAGACAATCTGGTTTTGTTCCTGTATATGTTGTTTAAGATTTTTTTCTACGAGCAAGCGAAGAAAATTTCACACAAACGATGTTCGATGCAGCAGTCTTTACATCATTCCTTTTTGCATATTTAAATATATCAAATGTTAGTGGTCTAATAATCTTGAATTTATGTCCCCTTGATTGTAATGTGATTTAAAATAAGAAAAAGCGTTGCTATTATTCCATTCAAAGGAATCGTGACTTGCTCCGGGATATTTAGCATCCGTTTTCACCAGCAGGTTTTGGAATTCTTATGTGCGTTCCATCTACAAACATAACTATACCGGGAATCCCTGACTTTTCGTAAAAGTAAGCCCTTGCCTCTCTTTTTTCTTCATTGGACATTTGCAAACTTATCCAGTTGGAACGGAGATGCTCCTTTAAAATGTCTAATAGCTCAGAAATCACTAATGATATTGTTGGCTGGGCCATGCCGACATTAAAATCTTGCCCCATGCCATTTTGATACCCTCCTTCGGCCAAAAATCTCAGCAAAACAGACAACTTGAGCTCCGCTGGAATTGCAGATACCCTTACAGCTGGTGGTAATTTGGTTTTAAGGATATTGAAAATGTATTTAAAAGCTGATTTATTTATCCTGAATTGTTTTATAAACCTTAAAAAGGTAGAAACAAATAAAAAGTTTCTTGAATTCTAGTTTTACTTACTGTTTGTTGGACAATTTTAACACATCCATGGCTTTTTTTCTGATTTCCAATCGGGTTCGTCTGGTTTCAATTTCCCTTTCTTCGGGTATGAAAAAAGCGATTGAATCCATTATATAATATTTTTTCTCAAAACTCTATCAAATAAAATGCTCGTTTCAGCATTCACTAAATGTAAAAAATTGACAGCTAAGAGATTTTGGGTAAGGCAGTTGGTGATCGGTAAGGGAGTGCATCCGACGGTTTCCATAATAGCTTCACACTGTTGAAGTGAGTAGAATACGGATCGTATGGATTCCCTCCGAAACGAATCCTCCGGTTTTCATAATAGGCCTGAATGTTTCTATCATGGCAAAATTGTCTTAAATGCATTGTCAAATAACTTCGGTGCCCGTCAACTAAGACAAGAATTGTTTTTTATTTATTGTTTTTTCTGTTATGCACTTGTCTAATCCCTACTTTATATAAATAAAAAAAAATATCTTATTTCATCCAGCCGGTGTCAGATTTTCCTAATAACCAATTATCTGGCATGTTTGTAACAACATCTTTTGGACCTCTCACATAAGGAACACGTATACAATGTAACGTTTTGCCACTTGCGGAAAAAAGAATGTCTTTTGTAATCACAGCTCGATTTCATTTAAAAAAGGATCTATACCACTTATAACCTGGTCGATTGTCAATAAATGGGTTGGGCCTTTTATCTTCCAAAAAGATAGTTTGAACCGTATTTGAAAGACCGTTTGATATCAATGGGAATCCGCATTTGGTAAGGTTGATGCACCAGTTAGCAACTGCTGTTTCCTCTTATTTAGATGGCATGTGGTCCCATTTTCCGCTTATCGTCTGTAACCTGCAGCCTATATGGAAGGGTCCCCCTTGGCAGTACATATTTCCGACTAGCTCTTCGTATTTTCATGTCTTGTCTTATAGCCAGCATCGCAAGTTTTTGTTCTGAGTACTTATGAATCGGCCGCTTCGACGTGATATCTAAACGGATTTCAAAGTAGATATTTGTCAAAATATCAATTTGTACGTAGTTCTGCAAAAAAATTAAGTGAGTGTTGTTTATGTAACGTTCAAATTAAAATGATACACATTCAATATTATTAATACAAACTTTAATTACGTTATCTATTAGAACACAAGTGAATGGCGTCTTAATTGATAGAAACACAATAATGAATAAATGATTAATAATAAAGAATAAAAACAAATGACACAATGAGTGAGTGCGATGGCTATATATGACATTAATGCTTCTGAATAAGGTTGCGATTATATACGCTTAACGCTTAAAGACACAATATTTCTTCTTACTTCTCGTGTGCCCAGAGTTCCAAGTGACCGGTATTACGGTGAGAAGAGTACACGGGGCATCCAAGCGACTTGTTCCTGATATAAAGAATACTGGTTATCATGGTTCAAGCGAACGGTAGGTGGGGTTGAACGTTGCGAATTGTTTTTCGGTGATTCTGGTATGTATGTAAATCCACAGGCCTCACTAGATCCAGTTTGGTACGCAACGACCGTCCTAAGAAGAGTTGAGATGGTGATTGTCCAGTGGTTGAATTTGTAGTCGTATCTGATGGGCTTGTCATGAGTATGTATATTGTTTGCATCCATGACGACCAAAATATGGGACCAATTGCTCGTCAATGCTATGGGATTGGCAATGCGGAGCGTTCTTTACGAATTTTTCATTTAGATAATCGAGTACAGGACGAACTTTGCTAAACTTATCATGTTTCACCAAATTACAGTTATCTGCGAAATGGATCTGTCTCCAACTATAATGAACATCGGCTGATTTTTCCCAGTACATCCTGCGTCGGCTTACTCTACTATAGCCACTCAAAAGGAGAATACCGAAAAAACACTTTATTTCTTCAGCACTTATGCACTTATTTTTTTAACCAGTTTGCTTCGTTTAACAAGTCCCCAACGGTAAATTTTCTTCTGCGTCAGCTGATGAACTTGTGTAGACATCATCAATATTTAGCTTTGTACGTAGGTCTGCATATCCTCCTAACAAGATAGCAGGTGAGCTTTCGAGAGTAATATTATCCTCCTCCCCTGTGTCTTCATCAGTTATTTCGTTGTTGGCAGTATGTCCGGGAACAACCTCAATATCGAAGCTATGCAAATGTTGAAAATTATCATCTCCATCAATTGCTTCCAAATTGTCCAAAATTTCGTTTAAAGTTAATGGTCTGAAAAAATAAAAAATCAAACGAAACATTATGATTTACATATGTTGCCATATGGGATTTGCCCAGTGTCCTATATAAATATAAGACACGAAATTGAATTTATGAAAAAAATTGCTTTCTTGTAATTTATATTGAATTTTTAACAGATTTTAGAACTAAAGCTTTATTTCTGAACACTGTAAACTTGTAAATATTTATAATACTTAATCAATTATTACACTTTTCTTACCCTTTACGCGCAATAGTTAGATTTTTTTTTATTTCAATTTCACAAATTCTTGCAACCACTAACTCAAACGTTTAAAACGAAACAAAAGAAAAAGTACATACCTCAATAACGGGAATATTTTTTGCGGTTTTTCAAAAAAAAATTTGCCTACTCTTTTCAAATCTACAATGTTTGCGGTAAAATCCAAGTGTCCTACGTATAGGACACTGGGCATATCTTGGTTAATGGAAAGAAGCGTTTTTTACTAATGATACCACATGGAGCCCCGGTGTCTAATTCCATTTCTAAGTTGCGGCCATCAATTCGTGCCGTGATGACCCTTCTGCCGATTACTGGATATGCATTGTTGTAGCCATCGACTTTGCTAACTGGACTGAGATATTCACTTGTGTCTTCGATCAAGGTGGTCGGGAAGACGATGTCTGGGCCGTAATTTGTGCTGTTTTTAACCTCCACACATGGTTAGATATGTGTCCTACTTTACCGCAAGACATCATCGAGGAACTTGCAAAGACTACGCCGGTGTTGTCCACCCATGACAACTTGGGAGCACTTGCCAATCGACTGACTGATATGTACGTTGGCCAACTCGAAGTAGAGGTGGGGCTGACACACGCTGTCTTGGGTTCCCGTTGTGCTTGACTTTGGGTGGTGTGAAGCCCACTTTATTTGTCATCTCATTTGATGGTGGTGAGAAAGATGCCTTCATCTCAACTGCTGTGTTGCGTGTTGCCTCCAATGAATGTGCTTATTCGTAAGCGATACTGAACGTTTTCGGTTTTTTCAAGAGGATTTCGTTGCAGCCATCACGGGTGCCAAGCCTACAGAGAAGTTGCTCTATAAGCATCATAGCTAGGAATGCGCCGTAGTTGCAGTCTACAGCTCCTTGCCTGAGCCTGTTTTCCATCTCTTTTTGGTGTAGTTTCGTAGCGTAAAGAATTGCTGAAGATGCTGTTGATTGCGTGAGATGAATAATCGTTGTTCTGGAAAGTTCCTAGAGTCTTTTCTTTTGTCTTTTCATTATTTATTTATTTATTTATTTAACATCTCTGTACATTTTTAAGCTACAGCTTTTTTGTATTGCACACGCAATAAAATAACAAATACATTAAGATTTAAATTTAGTTAACTTAATAATACAGGTGATAAAATTACAAAATTTAATTAAAAGATACATAGTTGAATTGTTTAATAAGAGATTATAGAAAGATAGTGAAAAAGAAGTGAAGAAAATAGAAAGAAAAATAGACGAAGAAAATGAAAGGAAAATATAAAGGGTAAACATTTAGGAGATAAATCATCACGATACTAGTTGCTGTTTGCAAAATATTCAAACAGCTCTTTTTTAAATTTTTCTACATTATGTACTCTTTTTATGTATTGGGGAAGGCAATTCCAAAGATGAATCGCATGTATGAAAAATTGTCGACCGGTTACCAAATATTTGTGCCTAGGAGGAATGATTTTAAGAGTTCTTGAGGATCGCGCAAACTTTAATTTAGAAAAGGGATAAGCAGGTGTTTCACTGTGAATAATCTTGTGCAGAGCGAGAACTGTTCGATAATTTAATAAAGATGTTAATGAACACCCGGTAATTTGTTTGGCAAAGGCGGAGATGTGATCTCTACGACATTGATTAAAAATATATCTAGCACAGCTATTAAATGCAACATTTAATTTCCTGGCTGAGCCTGAATCTAGATTTGAGAAAATTTCACATCCATACAAAACGATAGGCACAACAAATGACTTAACAAGCTTCAATTTAACCTCTAAGGGCAGATATCTCCTTGTTGGGCTTAAGCCGCGAGGAATACCGTATATTTTTGAAACAATACTATTTACATGATTATTCCAGGTTAACCGCTGATTGAAGTTGATACCAAGGTTTTTAATTATATCTACAAAACCAATAGCTGTGTCATTAATTTGCAGAAGTGGAGGTGGAGAGATAATGCCGTTCCTAGATATATTAAGGGCTTTTGTCTTAGAGGCATTTAGACTTAATTGATTTTTTTGTGACCAAAGATAAATGGAATTCAAGTCAGTGTTGATTTCGGCGATGCTATCTGGCTCTGCATTTTTCGGAATTTTTGATACAATTTGATATATCATTTATGAAAAGTGTAAAGAGAAGAGGTCCCAGGACTGAAACTTGAGGTACACCAGATGTTACAGGTAAGCTCATTGATTGATGATTTTCATAATATACGGCTTGTCTACGATTATGAAGATAGGATGTGATCAATTGACATACAGAGTTATCAAATCCAAACTGGTTTTTGAGTTTGTAAGTAAGTATTGAATGGTTTACCGAATCAAATGCCTTTGAAAAATCCAGGAAAACAACTAGCGACATCAAATCATCATCCATACCAGAGCGAATATCATCGGTTACCTTTAACAGCGCCGTGATACAATTGTGCTTACTTCTAAACCCGGATTGCTTTTTTGTTATAAGCTTCTGTTTTTCAATAAAGGTTTTTATTTGCTTACTGATAATGCCCTCGAATACCTTACTAAGAAACGGGAGAATTGCTATTGGTCGAAAGTCTTTGTTGTTGGCCGCAGGTGATTTTGATATAGGGAGGATTTTTGGGTAAATGGGTGACCAATCGATATTTTGACAATCATAAAAAAGGGAGGCAACATCAACTGACGGAAAGTGACGAAACTCATGTAAAACATCTGGCGGACTAGACGGAAACATATTCACAAACAATACAATTAAATCATGGTGTGAGAAACCAGGACATGCAATTTGGTCATAATGCCCCATGAGTTCAACTTGCGACAGTAAAAATACATCTATTAGAGAAGGTGTTTTATGTGGGAAAAAATGTGTAGGATGGTTGGAGTTAGCAAACCGAAAGCCCATCGAATCAACCATATTCGAAAATTGTCTGTTTTTATTTCCCAAAATATCCAGGTTTATGTCACCACATAATATAATTTTTGAGTATTGAGTTCCCACTTCCTCAAGTATATTTCGAACATCTAAATAGGACGCAACATTAGGTGCCATATATATAGTCCCTACTAATAACTTATCAGTACCGATTGAAATTTCTATAAAAATGAATTCTGAATTGTCAGATTCAGTAGACCTCTTAACTACACTACACTCAAAATTACTTCTCACATACATAGCAACACCACCGTAAATTCGATCATTCCGACTTTTTCGAATCCGATCAGCACGATACATTTTATAGCCATGCATTTTTAAGAGGTCATAACTCATGTCCGCATTTGCCCACGTCTCGGATACACAAATAACATCCATAATACAATTACTAAACAAATAACGCATTTCATCAATCTTGTTTACTATGCTTTGAGAGTTTAAATGACAAATACTAGCTCCTTTATAATTATTGCACATTATATTTAGCATCATTTTTGAGTTATCAGTGCGACCACCTTGTGTGATATTGCAACTTCCCATTGCACTAATGCTTTGCATTATTAATTAATTGTAAATAATAATAGACACAAAAAAACAAATAAAAGAGAACACAAGGTAGTAGAGTAATATAATTTAATAACTGAAACAGCACAACAACAGCAGAATTATAACGATGACATTTAAAAACAATACAAAAACAGAGATACAGATAAAGGCAAAGAGAAAAGATAGAATTGAAAAGGGATAGAGAAAGAAGAGAAATTATAAAATTAAATAACAATTTTTGTTTAAGTTGATATTGATAACGCTGCTTACGATGAATCATTCTCGTTTCACTCAGGGTATTCAGTTGATCAGTCTAGCTTCTCCAAGTCTCCATTGCAGGTGATTAGTTGGGATGTACCACTTAGCTTTCGCACATATACTTGTCCATTGTAGGTGTAGACGGAAGAGATTTTGGTCGCACTCTTTAATTTAAGAGCGTTTCGTTGTAGCAAGTAGTTTCTCTTTGTAAGGCTTTCATTGACGTAAATGCGCTGGTCCGATGCTATGCCGATATCGCGGAGCGACAATCCTCTCTTCATTTGTTTAAATTTCTCCAAACAACCTTTCAGCACGACGTTTTTATCAAATTGATCGGCAAATTTTAAAATGATTGTTCCGTCATAAGAGGATGTTTTCTGGCTGGAGTTAACAGGCTTCACACGAAAAATCTTTTTTAGAGGCGGGGCATTAACATTAATTGAAGAACATATTTTATTAAAGACTTCAGTGAGATCTTCATTAACAGCAGCTGGAACACCTACCAACACGGCATCAGAGTTGATTTCCTTTCTCTCAAGAGAATCGATGCGTGACTCGAGCTCGTTGCAGCGGCTTTGCAGTACTTTCAACTTTCCTTGCAAGTTCGACTCAATTTCCTTGACTTTGCATAGAATACGTTCCTCTATAGCAGAAAGTTGAGAGAATTTGTTGTTGAATTCCTCAGTAAGAAGTACAAAGCGCTTCTCGATGCGGGTCCAAAGTTCAGCTGCATCAACGGTGTTCGGTCTTGATGGAGTCGTATTGCTTTGCTGAGCACTTTGAGAGCGGCTTTGATTGCGAGTACCAGACGACATTTTCACTCAAAATAGAAAGAATTTTTTGATGTTTTATACAGAAAAAGTCAATTAAAGGCACCCCGAAAAATCTCGACACTTGAAACAACAATAATATACACTAATTTACTGCGACTTAGTACAAATATATGGGACTTTTAGGCGGTATACTATGAACAAATACCGGAGCAAGAGATTGCACTACTGTTCTCGACAAAGCATACTTTTGTAACGTCTTTTGAATTATAACTTATGATGAATTTGATCTAAGAAACCCAGAAGCCTTACATTTATAGCAGTGGATACCTTGATTTGAAGGCGATCTTGCTTGGCTGGCTGCTTTTGCTTCTGCTCTTTGTTTTTTTTTTGGCACTCGGCTGCCATTTGGCCTATGTGGCTGCAATAATTACAACGCATTTTGGCTTCTGTCTTCTCAATTCGTTGTTGCTGTTGTTTCTTATGCCTTATTTGTAAGCTCTTGAAACGTAGATATGCTTTGCGTGGAACCCTATCTCTAATTGTAATGTGCAGTAAGCCATATAAATTAAGTCTAGCATCATTATCTCGCTTGGTTTGGAGTCGGGCAATTGTGAAAGTAGCGCTCGTTTTTTCCGGATAAAATCATCGGTATTCACATTAGCTTTTTGCTTGCTTTCAAAAATCTCCTGGTAGATTCTATATGCAGGCTTAGTAGGGACGAATGCACTTCTTAGTTAAAAAAGTACGTACCGCCATGTTCTCGCTTCGGTTTTGATTCCTTGCCATCAACTTCGGGCATCACCTTCCAGAAGCAGAAGAAAACCCTTAATTCCATCAGCTTCTGAGATGTATTCGACGTCTTTGTAACAAGTAATCGTTGCGATGAACTCTTCTACTTTTAATGCGTCCCTTTCCCCACTATATCTGCTAGTGCAATTGCTAAAAGATATGTGTTGCTGCATGACTGTAGTAAGCATGTGCTGTGCTTGCTCTTCGGTAATTGCCATCACTGGTTGCTCAGCTGGATATTCCTGGTTGTTTGCCGCTATGCGTGCACTTCTACGTCGTAAATCGACCGTGTTGTTTGTTCAGATTTTCACTCTGGCCACAAAGTGGGCGCCAATGTAGAGCAGAGACAAAATCCGGGGGTGAAATTGATAATGGATTGATTGAATGATGTTAGGGAAATTCTTCGGCGGGAATCAAATGCTTAAAGAAAGAAAATGTTACCTCTGCATAATAATCGCTACTGCGTCGTACGGGTTGTATATCGGTGTTGTTTCGGATCCATTAGGGGATTTTTTTATTTTTTTATTTTATAATCTAGAATAAAGGTGTTAACAGTGGATCAATTTTTACTTATTGCGCCATTGAGCTCGCATTTATCATAGTATAGCCATGACATTTTTTTCACAGCTTTTTCAATGTTTTGTCTTCATTTTAAGCCCAAAATCTCAAAGCTTTAATGTTGAGATAGTGAAAAAATTATTTGAAATTATCCTTCCCATGTGATCCACTGTGTACCATGGGTGTACACAGTGAATCAGTTTATTCAGTAAAAACATACGTTTTTTTCATAACATATATAATATTTATTAATTCGTTTTATTATTTAGGGATAGACAAAAGAATTAAAACGAAAATAAAAACTCTTCAAGCATTAATACAAAAATAAATAAAAAAAACCTTAACAGTTCTTGTAAAAATATCACAAAACGTTACTATTTTGTACGAAAATAAAAGAAAAATAAAACTTGTAATTCACTTGCTCATAGTTATTGCTAGCGAACATCCAGATTTGAAAAATTAACATGGATTTAAAATTTTGAATTCTGGAGCCTCGAACTGCTACCATGTTCAGATTCACTGTGTACCACTTTCAACTGATTCACTGTGTAGGTGTACAATGTTGTTATTTCACAAAAATGTTAATAATTTATAAAATATTTCACCAAAGTAAACAAATCGACAAAAATTATTAAGTCTATATAAACAAAAGTACGAATATTAAACTCAAATGAAGTTACAATACGCACTTTTTTAGTAAGATCAAAAATAAAACAGAAAAAAAAATTACTTACCTATGCAGAAAACACAAACACACGACGATAACCACCACAATGCGATCGCGCAGACCGTTAGTCTGTTGCGAGGGGAAGTAAAAATGTGTTCTTTTATCAATTCCAGATTAATTTTAAAATAAAAAGAGACATTATGAGAGCTATTGATTCACTGTGTACCCTGATTCACTGTTGACACCTTTACCCTACACATGCTAAAGGGGGAATATGAATATTCCGAGTGCAGCCACACTTCCACCACTATCGAAGTGATTTAACTTCCCTTTTTTTGATCTACTACCTCACTTCGGAAAAAAGCAAAACACTTCACTTTATTAAAACCGTTAAGTATCATATACAGTCAACATCGGTTATAACGAATTTGAAGGGACTAGGCAATTTGTGTAGGTATTATGACCGATATTTCGATATACCCGATTTTTGATTTTTTTGTAATAAAATAAAAGCAGATGTAATGATAATAGATTTTAGTTTATGCATGCCTGCTGTTCAAATTAATCTGTAAATTTTTGATGTTGATCAGCTGAGTAAAGCAGCCTCAATGTGTGTATGTAAGAACTTTCTAAATAGTAATATGTTTTTTAGTCCCGTTCAATTTGGATTTCAGAGAGGAAAATCGACTGAAGATGCACTTCTTCAGTTTTGCTCTGGAATAATGTCAAACCTCGATGGTAAAAAGTGTACAGCTGGTTTGTTTATTGACATTACAAAAGCCTTCGATATGGTTGACCATAGCGTCTTGTTAAGAAAATTGGAAAAAGCTGGCTTTCGTGGTTTCATGCTTGACTGGTTTAGGTCGTATCTTGGTAACAGATCGCAAAGAGTGAAGTTAGATGATATAAGGAGCGATGTTAGGTTCTTTGACTTGGGTGTACCTCAAGGCTCAGTTCTAGGACCTATTTTGTTCTTAATTTATATCAATTCACTTTTTTCACTAAATTTTAAAGGTTCATCTACTGCTTTTGCAGATGACGTTGGTTTTTCCTGTGGTTGCAATACTCCCTTAGATCTAATTTCGGACATTTACTGAGATCTTAACCTATTGAGAAACTGGTTCGCTGAACATAAATTGGTAATAAGCTCCAAGACTAAAATTATGTTTTTCAGTCTGTCCGCGATACCAAAGCTGGAGGCCAATATTTATTTCCATGCACCAGAATGCCAAAGATATATAGTCAGCGTCAAAAGTGAGTAGACAACAATGCATAAATTATTAACATTCACTTTTCCTATAAAAACAAAAAAGATATTAAATTTTGAAAAACGGTTGAACAAAGTTTTATTCAGGTGCAACAAAATAAAAAACAAAAAATTCACAAAAAACAACAACAACTATTTTTCTTTTAATATTAATGTAAAATGGTCCATAAATAACGCGTCAAAAGTAAGTAGACACAATGAATGATCATGTTAACATTTGGTTTAAAAATGATTATAAATTAAATTTAATATTTTGTGTGTGCTCCTTTAGCTTCTAGTACTCCTTTAATTCTTCGCGGCATCGATTCGACGGGTTATTCGTTACCTCCGATGAAATATTTTGCCATTCTTCAATCAATGCTTGTTTCAGCTCCTCTTTGCTTCTAATGTTCCTTAGCCTTATTTTTCGGTCCAAGTGATCCCACAGGTGCTCGATGGGATTAAGGTCAGGTGATTGTGGGGGGTGATTGAGCTGGCTTGGGGTTCTGTAAAGCAACCATTCCCTCACAAGGTATGAGGTATGCTTAGGGTCATTGTCTTGCTGGAAGATCCAATGCCTAGGCAACCTTACCTTTTCAACACTTGGCTGCAGATGCTCTTGTAAAACCTTCAGGTAATCAGTCTTTTTCATTGTACCATCAATGAATACAAGATCCCCGACTCCTGACGCCGCCATGCATCCCCACACCATCACATGACCCCCTCCCTTCTTGATTGTTTTCTTGCAGTTCACTTCTTTAAATGCTTCATTCTGTTTTCTCCAAATTTTGTTCCTTGTTTGGTTTCCGAAAATTTCAAATTTACTTTCATCGGAGAAAAGTATATTTTTCCAAAAAGAAATATCAGCATCTTTATATTGCTTTGCAAAATTGAATCGCTTTCTTTTATTGACTTTTGAGATGAGAGGTTTTTTTCTAGCCACCCTGCCATGTAGTCCAGATTTATGTAATGCTCGGCGAACAGTACTTGCACTTACAGGTATTTCAGATGTTGATGAAATATTTTCCGCAATTTTAACTGCACTTGACGCAGGATTTTGTTTCACTTCATTCACAATATTTCGTTTTTCACGTACACTAAGCCGCGTTGGTCGCCCCGGACGTTTAAAGTTGCTTATTGTTTCAAAGGTATTGAATTTTTTAACAATTTTCGCGATTGATGAATGGTGTCTTCCGACTGTCTCCGCTATTTCTCTTAATGTTTTTCCTTTTTTATGCAGGCCCACAATAATTTTACGTGTTTCTAAAGATATTTCTTTTCGCATTTTGTTGTTTTATTTAATTGATGTTATGTAATTTTTCACAAGCACTGCTCTCGATTTATACTCGCTTTCAAATCTAGCAAACACAATAGAATGAACCACTCCTTTCCTCAAATGCATTGATCTCTCGCTGATCTTCTTTTGAAAACGGTAAAGTTAGCGGATTACTATCAGAAGATTGAGAGAGATGAAGTGTCTAAGTAAGTAGACACTGTCTACTTACTTTTGACGCGTTATTTATGGACCATTTTACATTAATATTAAAAGAAAAATAGTTGTTGTTGTTTTTTGTGAATTTTTTGTTTTTTATTTTGTTGCACCTGAATAAAACTTTGTTCAACCGTTTTTCAAAATTTAATATCTTTTTTGTTTTTATAGGAGAAGTGAATGTTAACAATGTATGCATTGTTGTCTACTCACTTTTGACGCTGACTGTACATATATTGTCTAATTGTAATAATTGTGAGTCTGCTTGTTCTTTTCGGTCCTTTTGTAGTCGCATAAGTTGTAGTGATAAGTGTTTTTTAATTGAAAAAGTTGATGACTTTAAATATCTGGGGCTTACTATTGATTCCAGAATGAGCTTCTTGAATCACGTGTCAATCTTAAGGAAGTATTTCCGATGTACACTTAGGCATTTTTTCTATTTGCGAAATATCTGTTCAAAAAGACTTCTAAAAACTATTTACTATGGGATTTTTCATTCAAAGTTGCAATACGGAATCGCTTGTTGGGGAGGTGCATATTTTAATAAAATACAACCCTTACTAATCTTGCAAAAATATGTCATAAGAAAAATATGCCGCAAGCCTGCTAGATACCCTAGTTATCCCTTGTTTTTTGACCTGAAAATTCTTTCTGTTCGTCATTTATATTGTTTCAAAGTGTTGAAGACTTTCTTTATGAAGTCTGGAAATCGTAATTTTCGTCTGATTTCATCCCATAATTTACGTGGTAATTTTTCTAATTTGTTATCTGTACCTAGTTTTCGTACCACTGCCTATCGTAATTTTTATTCAGTTTCATCTTACAGGTTATTTAACAAACTTCCGCAGTCAATCAGGACAATTTCAATATTTGGATTGTTTATTAAAAATGTAAAATTCTGGCTCTTTAACTTTCACTATGCTAATTTAGAATCATTTATTGCTGATTTCTTGGTTTAATTTCACTATTATTCTGGTTTAATTTTTGTTTGTTTCCTCTTATTGTATTTCATGTATACATTGACATGCCTTTAAATGCAAATTTAATTTAAGTAATTGTAATTTATTTATAATGTTGTAACTTTTTTTGTTTAAGTTAATTTTGTATTTGATAATCTTTTTTCGCTAGGGTCACCCCACCCAAAAAATTGTATCTTATTGTTAAGCCGCTTGAAGTGGCATTCATCACTATTTTCTTATTTATCAATTTTTAAAATACCGAATGTCTCATTTTCTAATCTATTATCTATCTTTGTACCATTGATGTTTTAATTTGTAAATAATTTAAATAGATTTTCAAGAAAAAATAAATAATAATAAATAAATAAAATATGTTGTCTGCCCCAAATTTTTTTGTTTTTATATTGGATTCATGAAATTTTTTTTTTTTAATCTTATCTTTTTCTTTCCATATTGTGGATATCATTGAAACTGATACTGAATATTCTGCGGCCAAACTTCTATTTGAATTAACATATTCGAGTCTGTGAATTTTCGAAGCTTTTTCTACAATGCCAAATATTCTTCGTTTAAACGTTAAACCGCGCTAAAAATCGTTTAAAGTTAAAAATTGTTTAGCGACCAAACACTTCCTGCAGTGACTGAAATCAAATCGAAAGCGATATAAAATCAGTGTTCTGTGTAGAAAAAGTTCGCTACAACCCATATTTCGTTATAACCGAATTCAACTGTGTATGGTGTAAAAATAAATTCGGTAATAAAGGAAAAAAAATTCAATCATAAAGCGGGGCAAAGATGATTAGATCGATATCGTAACATAAGGTCAAATTCTATCATTTCATCAAGACTTAAATAATTTTAAACTTCTCAGAATGGTAAATGAAGCGTTATGCTAATCATGTAAACACAATTACATATGCGAAGCAAAGTGACACAAAGCCTAGTTGGTCTAATGTCGCTTTATCAAAGTGTTATAATGGCAAACAATAGAATTTGGCTCAATGTCACGAAACTTTTAGTATTACTTCACTTTTTTGAATTTAACTTCCTTGTTCACTTCACTTTTTGAAAATGAAGTGGCTGCCCTAATGAATACCCTTATAAAAACCGCTCGAGCACATGAATAACAAGAACGAGCGACAGACAGATTGTTTTCGTTTTCGTCTGTTTTTTTTTTTTATCTATCTATCAGTGCGATATGCCTCAACCCTATTGGCAGCGCGATCCTTTTTCTATTGCGTTTTTGAGTTTTGCAAAAAACTGTCGAAGCTTTTTACGCGCGTCCTTTAAAGGGAGTTTTTTCGTCAACTTTAACCGCTTCAAGTTTTTAACACCAAGAATCACACGCCGATCATTCTACATTCGATCACTGGATGTCCGTCTTTTGTATTGCTTTCCATAGGAATCAGGATCTTTTCCTTTTACGATGTTGCGGTAAGGGTTAACATCTGTCTACTTGTTTTTCATCAGATGTCGACCGAGGTGCGTGTACCTTGACAACGATTGATAATTCTGGTGCATAAACCAGAATATCGAAGACTAGGCGATAGTACAAGTCCAGTCCTTCATCTTATAGTCCTTACCGCTGGTGGGGGGAACTAACTAGCAACTTAAACTTAAACTTGAGAAAAAACCTCGTAGCGAAACAAACTAAAATGGGACTGAAGGGGAAAGAGTAGTACTAAAGCTTTAGTTAAAAATGACTATAAAAATTTGCTGTTCTCAAAAAAACTACTTCAAATATCGCCAAAAAATGTGTTTTTAGCACTTTGGAATTGGTATATCTCAAAATTCTGACCTCCTAGAGAAATTCTGTTGCCAGATTTAGATTCAGCGTCAAAAAATATACAAGAAATTATGTGTCTCATTCTTGTGTCAAAAATGTTGTAGACTAGGGTTATTATACATCTTTCTGTGTCTTTTTGTCTTTCTTTGGCACCATTACCACTGGTAATGCCCAACGAGAGTTACAGGGTTTAATTACCCCTTGATTTAGCATCTTTTGGATCTCCGTTTTTGATTGCTCCTTCATTTTAAGTAAAACTGTGATACTCAGCTTCTTTGAACAGTTTCCCAGTATGACGCATGTATATGTTTTTTTCTAAGATAAATTCCGCTAGCTGAACTTCATCTGCGAGTGTGTTCTTTGCCCTTCCGTTGCTGAATGTGTATCCTGTGTCATTCAGAAGTTTATAGAGTAAAACGCTGGCTACACTATAGTTCTTGCGACCGTATCCATGTAGGCAATAGTCTTAACTCATTTTATTTGTATAGTTACTGCCTGCCGTAGCCTCCATGGAGCTGAACGTCTCATCAGGTGTGCATATCGTCTTCTGGCTACATTTTGGAGAATTTTACTTATAATACACCTGCTGTCCGCAGCCAAAACACACAATTCCCTATTCCTTCGGTTTGGCTTGTGACAAGGTTGCATTAAACTTTCGGCAATCATTCACCATGTGCCCTTTTATTCGGCAGTAGCTACAGCGTTGTATTACCTTCTCCTGTGCTGGTTGTGGCTTTAGCTCATACCTAGCCTTATTAAAATGTTCATTGTTGTGAATTTAGGCGTTGAGTTCGGCGAAAGTGCTAAAGCTGTTTCGATGAATCTTCCGAGGTCATCACGAAGAAGGTGGTATACGATGTCGAGCTTTTAATTTCCCTTCTTTTATGATTGTAGGTCTAATTAAATGCCAGTTCGGCCGTTCCTACACCTACATTATATAAATTTTATGTTCCAAATAAAACACAAAATCTTTTCTAAGATTAAATGTCAAAGACTTCTTTATTATTATTTTCTTTTATGAGTTAAAAACTATGCTTCCGCACTAGTCTGATGTTTCTTTTAAACTGCCATTTGTTGTAAGTACATTGGGACTTCGAAACTTCTATAATACTTCCTTCATAACAGGCAAATGGTAGCGATCCTTTATGATCTAAATGGCAGTGGTACAACTGTGCTTTTGGCGGAAACCAAACTGCCTGGGTGATAGAATGTTATGTGTTCTAAGGTAAACATTAAGTTGTTTTTGCATCACCCTTTCAAATACTTTATGTCACTAAAAAATGTTTTCGTGTACGTATCCGTAAGCTGATGGCAAGCGAGTGTTTTTTGTCCTTGTACGCGCCCTGTTGGGAAGTGCTCAGAGTAGAATTTTCAATTTTGTTCTTCTCACCGAGATGTCGCTGCGTTCTTAAACGAAACGTCAGTCGGCACAGTACTCCCCCTGAACGGCTCAGAACAGCTGCTATGCGAATTTGACATTTGCTTTTTTTGTTTTCGGTCCTGGATATGTTTTGATTTTCGGGGGAATCTCTTCGATTTGTCGACTATCCTGGATGTTGTTGGAAGCTGCAGTGGCTGGTTCGGGTGTTGATGTTGAGTCGATGATGGTGTCGGTAGTCCTGGGCTGAGTGGAGTATTTCGCTGGAACTAATATCTGAGTCGGTGAAATTCGGTTCTTTCGAAGAACGCTGGTTTTAATCGCTCGGTGGAAATTGTTGATTTGATTCCGTTCATTTCGATTTTGTAGATGTTGTTGGAGATCCTTTCCAGGACTGGGAAAGGGCCGTCGTATGGACGCTGCTACGGCTTCTAAACTGCGTCTACTCTGACAAAGACGTGGCTGCATGTATCCAACGTTTTGTGCGTAGATGGTTTTCGTTTGTCGTGGTGTGCGGTTGGCACTGGTCGAAGTTGTCGCTGGGTATCGGAATGTGTTGTGGGACATTTTTGTTGTGTCGACTTGTTTTGCTTCGCTGGCACTGTTTGTCCTTGCTCATCTTGGACCAGACGAATGTTTTTGCGATAATGTTTCGGGTGGCTCGTCCTCCCGGATGCGACAGTCGGTGAGCGTTGTCGAGGATTTGCTTTCGTAGGCATTTGGCTGCAAATGGGCGTATGGTTTCGGTTGAGACATCGCATTACACAATGTTTTCGGATTCGTCGATTCGTAGGCCTCGGAATTTTAGTGAGGTTCTTTGGGGTGCTTCGAGTAGGTGTCGTAATTCGTTGTCGTCCTTTTGTGCTTGAGCGAGTTCGTGAGTCTTGATAATCACGGGGCAGTCGGTGGTGCTGATTCGCGACAGGGCGGACAGAATTTCAACCCTCGGAGTGCGTTGTTCATGTATCGCTGCATCGTTTGGGCTGCATTGCAGAGCCTGAACGTCATCACCTTGAATTCGTAAAGGCCGAACGGTGGTGACGGCAGTTTTCGGTTGATCTTCAGGTGTGACCGGAATTTGATGGTACGTTTTTCGGAGATCGAGTGTTGAGAAGATCGTACATTCCGCAAGCCAGTGTGTGAAATCCTGCAAGTGTCTAGGCTTTCTTTCGCATAAGAAGAGGCGATGCCCATTCGTTTTCAGAGGGTTGGCAAATGCCTTGCTGGACCATGAAGTTGAACTCGTCGCGTGCCGCCTGTAGCTTTTCGCCATCGAATCGGCGTGGGCGTTCTGCTACAGGGTTTCCATTTATAAAGATGTGATTTTGGACGTTGTGGTCGATGTCGGGTAGTTTCGGTTGATTGCGATTTTCGGGAACTCACGCAGGAGGTTGGCGAAGCGGTTCGTTTGGTCGATGGAATATAATGGGACTTGTGTCTAACACCCCGAAGACACTTCGGAGTTTGTAATAAGTTTAATAAAACGCACTTTAACCCTTTCAGTATTTTGATACCATATGGTAACATGGTTTCTTGTAGCTCCCAAATTCCATTCTTTCTCTATCTGAGTATTTTTTTGTTTCAAATGTCTTCCTGACTTCATGCTGTATATGTTCAAGCATTTGATGTTAACAAAATTCGATCCTATAAGCTCTCAGTGCGCATTGAGCACTCGTGCAGGAAAATCCTCCAAATTAATGCCGATTTTTTTACAGTAGCTCATTTTTAATATTAATTTTTTATTTAGATATTCGTCGAATTAATTAACATTTTTGATGTCACTTTGTAGATATATAATGGGAGCGTAGTTTTAAAATTAAAATAATCGTATAAGTTAGTTGTAGTAAATTTGACATAATTTTTGTGTTTTTAGGAAATCATTTCCAAAAACCACTTTAGAACTAAAATTTAAGAAAAATCGTTTTTCATCCTTGTTAGTACAAGCCTCTGTGACAATACAAAGAAAACAAATAATGCTTAACCCTTAAAACAAAAAAGTTTCACTGAAAGGGTTAATATTCTAAGATGTAGACTTTATTGGCTTGACGGTTCCTCTTCAACTGCCTAAGTCATACATAGAATGACAGAAAGCACTGGTGATGCACAGATAATTTTCACATATACATAGACAAATAACTTACATATTATAGGCTAACAACAGTGTTGCTGTGTTATTAAAATATAATACTTTTCAGATATTATTACACGCATTTTCTTTTTATTTTTATTGTATTTTTTTTTTCTTAACATTTGTATATTATTATTATGTTATTATCTTTTTTTTTTTTTAATCTAAGTCCCAGTCTCCAAATCGTTTCGGCGAAGTGACCACTCGCTGATGTCGCGTGTGATAAGGTACGGCACTTGAAGATTCCGGAGTGCTCTGGTTAACGGGGGTCTCTTGATCGTTTGCATCAAAATTAACCGATGGCTCACTTGCAGAGACTGATTGATCAACCTCGACGCAGGGTGGATTTTTCGGCCTACAAACATCGCACCCAGGATTTAAATTAGCCTGCCTGCTTGCTTCGCTATCTAGATACTAATTTATATTTTCTTCTAATATAGTCTTTGAAATAAATTTACGGTTTCTGCGATAAAAATTGTTAAAGTTATCGATAATAATATAAGAGCGATCATTTACTCGTCGATGTATTTTCCCATAGAACCATTCCCTACTATTTTTTTTTTTAAATAATTCGATCACCTACCTCTAAAAAGGGCAGTGTTTTCGCGTGAAGATTGTAATATTGCATTTGTTTCTTTCGTTTCTTATCAATTTTGTCTCGAGCAACTGACTCTTTAATATCCGCGCGATATAGTAGTTTATTTGCTACCGGCAGTTTCGTTTTAATTTGACGACCAAAGAATAATTGAGCAGGTGTTGTTTTCATGCTAGCAATAGGTGTCGCATTGCAGAACTCGATATGGAAACTCAGCTAAAGCATTTTCCTCATAGCAGCGTTTCAATATGTTTTTTGCGATTGCAACTCCTTTTTCCGCTAAACCATTAATTTGCGCATAACGCGGACTCGAGTATTTGAAAACCAAATTCGCATCATTGGCAAAGTTTTCAAATTCGTTTTGGTATACAGCTGACATCAGACCCAGTATCTTATTTGGACTTAATTTGTTTTCCTCGGATTTCATAGATTTTGTACCAACTATTATTACGTCTATCATCCGAATTTATTCTAGAAGTATTTAAATAATATTTAACTACATTAATATTAACTCTACGTGCATCATCAACTAACTCTACATTCGTATTATAATTATTACCTACTTCGGTCCAATTGACAGATTTAATTGACTTCGCTCATGATGACTTTATGTCCGGTTTCGCGTCTCTCCTCTTGCCCTGGCGCCAAATTTGAGCAAAGTGGCCCTTCTTTTGACACTCATTGCATGCGATGTTTTGAGCAGGACAAAATCGACGATGTTTTCCATTAAATGGCTGCCCACAGTTGTAACACGAAGGGAGTCCTTTATATGCCCAAGTAATTTAAGCTGCAACGATTTGTCATGTACAGCGACAATAATACGGTCTCGCAGCATACGTTCAGCATATGTTGTTTTGCATTTTTGGCACTCAAAAGCACAATGTTGTACTTGTGTACGAAGTTCAGTTTCAAACTCGCCAAACGGTTGCTTCTGTTTTAATGCCATTGTATGAAATTTGAACGATTCCATTGCCAGATTTTGCTGTGGCAAACAATATTCCCCGAAAGCTGTCAACACAACGGTTAATGAGAACGGTATCGGTTGCTGTCGAAGATTTTCTCCTTCTCCCTCTGCTGCTGCTCTTTCTACATTAGCTAGAAACAATTTCTCGATATCTCCGTCATTTGGGAACAGTGAATAAAAAATTTGGATGCCGCATTCACCTATCAACCATAGGAATATCGACACTTTTTCCAGCTCTGTGTTTTTTATCTTGCCATTTGACCGCATATAGATCCAAAATCTTTGCTTAAACCGGGGCCAATCTGTTGCCAGTTTCGATCCGTTTAACGGTGCTATATACGGACGCATGTCGTCATTATTCGACTCCATTGTCTAGACGATATCTTGTGCTCAGCACAACAACTTCACCGCATATTCGTTTTCACCATATTAAATAAAATTGTTTTTTCTTTCTTTAATGGATTTGTAATAAGTTTAATAAAACGCACTTTAATTTTCTAAGATGTAGACTTTATTGGCTTGACGGTTCCTCTTCAACTGCCTAAGTTATAAATAGAATGACAGAAAGCACTGATGATGCACAGATAATTTACACATACATAGACAAATAACTTACATATTATAGGCTTACAACAGTGTTGCTGTGTTATTAAAATATAATACTTTTCAGATATTATTACAGAGTTGAGATTCGTAACAGTATCTCCTAATCTTTGGTGTTTGAGGCTAATCGAAAGCCCGTAGTAGTGTAGGAAATCTGCTCCGAGGAGAATGCTCGTCGCAGTCCCAGGTCATATGTGCTGTCCCAAATGCGTCGATGGTCGATTCATTAGCAGCGAACAATTAGTCGCGGCTGTTGATCGTGTTGAAGTTTGTTTGACGGACCTTGGGTCTCCCATCTTCTGCTTGTGCTTCGGTCACGGGTCAGCAAATCGACTTTAGCGGATAGTTTGGCAAGTGCGGCTTTGATATGGGTGATCTCGCTTTTAAGGTCGGTGTTCGATGTCGTAACCTTGGTAACTGCTTCGACGTTTGCTGGGTTGCTGACGACGGCCAGGGAAGGGGATATTGCGTCGTATATCCTGTCGGCGTGCTCAGCTAGTTCGGAGAGTGTATCGATCTTGCTGGCGGCTAAGATGGCGCATGTCTGTTCGGGGAGTTGTTCCATGAACAAAGATCGAAGCACGGCGTCGTTGCAGTTGCTTCTTGCGAAGTTGCGCGTTGAAGTAGGACAGAAAGTTTCTCGTTTTTCGTTACTCTGGTACTGTCCATGTAGAAGCTTTCGTAGTCGGGATTCCTGAGATACAGACAAGCCATTAATGATCTTTTTTTAAGAGTATCATACTTGCCTGTTAATGGAGGGTCATCCACGAGGTCTCCAACCAAGTCGAGTGTGTCGTCGTCCAGGTGTGTGGCGATTATGCGATATTTTGTGTCGTCAGACGTAATTCGGTGTAGTTCGAAACGCATTTCGGCCATCGTAAAATATCTTGCGGGGTTTTCGCGCCAGAAAGGAGTGGGCAGTTGTACTGTAGTAACTGTGTCGATTCGATTACTGGTAGAGCCTGTGGAAATATTTTCCATCGAATTGACTACTATTTTGTCGTCGGTTGACATGCTGGATTCTGCATCGTTTGAGAAAGTTCAAAATGGACGTGAGATTTTTCGACATTATGTATGTATTTTCCCGATCACGTCGATCACGCCATTTATAGCCCGCGTGGCTATGATCGAATATAGTATAGCCCGCGTGGCTGTGATCGAATATAGATTGATAAAATAATCTCATCCAAATAATAATAATTCTTAATTATTTGCTTTAAAATAATATTTCTTTATTGAAATTCCAAATAACAGTTTTTATGTGGCAAAGAAATGTTTTCGTGTACGTAAGCTGATGGCAAGCGAGTGTCGTTGTCGTTGTACGCGCCCTGTTGGGAAGTGTTCAGAGTGTTCTTCGCACTGAGATGTCGCTGCGTTCTCAGGCGAAACGTCAGTCGCCACATTACTTTACAACTCGGCCGACTTAACAAAATGGTCGACCTCGATCATTATTTAAACTATATTCTGTGGTGTTGCTTTCCTTATAACGTAGTTCAGATGCGATTCTTTAGTGGTTTGATAAATCTATTTGATTCACTGGACAGTTCTAGACCTTGGTTTGCAATCATAATGCAAACGCGGTCGATATTGCCTACACAATTCATTTGAGACCAATCGATACCTGAACTAACTTTATGTTTCGCGGAAAAATTAACAACACAATTATTCCAAGAGCAATCGATATCAAAACAAACTTTATGTTTCACGGAAGAATCAATAACACAAGATCAAATAGCATATTCTATTTTACTTTGTACTTCTTGTTTCAATTTTAAATAAAGTTGAGATAGCAGTACTTCTGAGAGTGTCTTTCTGGTTTGCAAACTGCATGACGGACACAACAATGACACAAATTTATTAAATAATTGGGTGTGTCACCGCGTGTTATACCGAGCGTACGAAAACGTTTGCGCAAGATACGACGTTGGGCCGTTTAATAAGGTCACGAATATCGGTATCAATTGAACCGTGAGCGAGCCAAGAGAGTTTAGGTGTTGAACCATGCGGCCATTTTTTACGTCGGCCAGTAGCCCGAAAGCTCGTAAGAAATCGGCTTCTAAAATAGGTTTACTGACATTGGCGTAAATAAAGACCCAGGAAAACCTTCGTTTTAGGCCTAGGTCCACCGGAAGCCTTACGATCCCGTACGTACGCACAGGTGAACCGTTGCACATAGGTCGATTTTTAGGTATTAGGCGGCCAAAAGTAAATTTTTCAAAGTTAACTTACAACAAATTCTTTGAAAAGCAGGTACCCCCAACAGATAATATCTGCCACTCCATGGCTCCCTCTGCGGCGCAGGCACCTTAATAGTCTCGCAAACTGTACACATTTTGTTATCGGTAGCGCCGGCCGGTGCTCATAGCGAAAGAAAGTGAATATTTCATGTTATACAGTGCAGTGCATAAGTTAAAGTGATGAATATAGATAAACCAGATAAGTTTCTTATAATATGATATAAATTTCAATTAGAAATGTTAAAATTTAGTACAGTAATAGCGTTTTAAAGACTACCCTTTTTAATGGTTAATTTCTCAACATTTTTTGTTTTCAATTGCAAAAATGTTATACTTCCGGGGCCGTCCCACAGTGTACCATTTCACACCAATAAGTGGACAAAATTCAAAAAATTCATGACAAAATTGAGAGTACTTGCTAACGCAATTCTTATAAAGGATAACTGAAAGATAAGTAAATCACATTTTCTCTTTATTTTAGAGCGTGGAAATGATTTTAGAGCAAGTCAAAGTGGAGTGTGTTACCGTAACAGGTCGAGTGCACAATTAGTGTTCAATTTGTATTTAAATAATTTTTTAATTTTTTTGTGTGAAAAATTAAACCAAATTGGTATGGATTCAAGTAATCAAAGTGAATAGATTATTCTAATAAATTTTGAAAGTCTTTTTACCTGTTTTTTATAGATTTTTTTAATTATAAGATGTAAGTTTTTTTGAAGCATCTTTTATTTTTTTTGCATAGACTTTTAAATATGAGCCCCACCTTGCCCCGGGTCAGTTTTTATTTTGAAACAAAAAACTCGACTTCTTAATTATAGGTCGTGAAAAAATCAGAGTGCGCAAACGTGCGCAAAAAAAGTAATCCTTTTTTTGTAGGTCACCGCAATAGCGCAAGTTATGGCTTTGTTAGTCGGCCCTGCTGTCCCACCATTACCTCAGAAACGAAATATTGAATCAGATAAAGACTTCGATTCTGAAGACTCACTCAATAACAGCAGCAGTGATGATGGATATGATATACACAATATAAAAAAAAAATATTAAAGAGATTTTAATTTTTTTAATTTTTTTGCTTCTTTACCCTATAAAGTCGTTATTATCAAAACGTAAATAAAGCACTTAAAACATAAGTTTTTTATTACAATATACTTAACTCATAAAAATAACATACAATAGTCAAAAAAATATTTTTGTCCACTTAATATGTACTACGCGGAACACTGTGCGTCCGAGTAAAATTTCTTATTTCCTTCTATAATATAACTCATTGGCTTGATAACCAGAAATTATCAGCCACTACTTTGCACAACTTTGCCAAATAAACACATTTTTAGTCAGAAAGTGATAAATTACCCTTTTTTTTTCTTTTGTGTCAAAATGAATTTGTTTTGTGGTAGGCTCATCATGCTGCTCGGAATTGAAAGTAGTAACTTGTAAATATCTAAATTTTCCATTACTAAACGAAAAATTGGACTCAGATGAAGACACAAAATACCTAAAACATAAAGTTTCACATTTTAAAACAAAAGTAAAAAACTGATTATTAGGGGTCTAAAATACCCGATTATTCATTGTAGTGCTGTTTATTACTGAAATAAAACATAAAATAATTTTGGCCGCCTAATTCCTAGAAACCGACCTATGTGCGTTGGTGGCAAAAAGCTGATTGCTACAACGAGAGGATTTCTTTGTGGCTGCACTAGCCGGTAGAACCGACACATCTGCGCCGGAATCTATTAAATATTAATTTTTGCTTCTACTATCAAAAACGAATAAACGACAATTTGGAGAGAGTGAACCCGTATCGTATGTTGCCACCGATTGGGCTCTTAGTTTTCCGAATTGTATCTCCTATTCACTATGAAACTACAGGAGGGAATACATTTCCTGGCCGCGGAACCGAAACGTCCGTCGGTGAAAATAGCAGAAGCGAGGGTTGCTACGCTCCTAGAAGACGGGCGTTCTGGAGCTGCGAGGTGGCGAAACTTGTCTATTATTTTCTTGCCGGCGGTAGCTTAATTGACGACGTAGTGCTGCAATCTCGTTCGTTCGTTCGGTAAATCCGCGTTGCGGTTTGAGAATGGAGTTGGTTCACCGTTGGCACTAGAAGTCACGGCAATTTCCGAAAATGTTGGAAGAGAATTCACTACTTAACTGCCGTTTGAGCGAGAGCGTCTAAGTTTGCAGCCGAACACGTTAAAATGGCTTGAGCGGTAGCCGGAAGGCGTTTGATCCAGATAGTTCTCAAAACAGAAGCAAACCGAGAGCTGTAAAATATTTACAGTTATCGGACCTAACCTGTGACACCGAGAATTAACCTTCTAGAACAGCAAACCACACGTCCGGATTATCCGGCCAAAATGCTACATTTTTAAACGACATTGCACTTACTTGTTAAGTTGTTGACTCCGTGTCTCTACTTGCTTCACTGGCGGGTGTTAAATAGGTGGTTCGATTGCTGGTTTATCGAAGGTTCGTTGGGCATGGTGTGGTGGAGTTCTTGGAGACCATTGCTTTACAATCTGAATAGAGAAAACTACGTTAGAAAAACTTGCAAAGGTTTGATTTTCAACAGGAGATTAATTGATCAAATGGTTTATGATACAAAGAAAGGAATTATAGTTTATGCATTTATGATACGAAAACAAATTACAATTTAGTATGCTTGAAGAGCTACATAAAACACAAATCACGACAAAACAAAAACAGACAGCTTCTGCAACGCTCCCTTGATGATTCGGAATACTTATAACGTTATGCGTGCATACGATGAATCCGTTTGGCATGCTTGGAAACAGAACTTGTCGGCGTGCTATTTGCAATGGAACCGCAACTGCTTGTTTGGTGCGTTATACGGCGTGCGAACAATGGCTGCCACGGTACTGATAACGGGATACGGGTATGCTGCTTTCTGTATGGCGATTTTTGCCCTGCTTCCAGTTGAATGTTTCTGCTCGCCCTCTTCGATTTATGGGGTGCTTTTTGCTATGCACATGAAGAGAAAAACGAGGTGGTGTGGTGGCATTGTCTAACCGCGTGGAGCTGCGCAGTGGTTACGTTGGGGTCACCAATTGTGGGAGACCTCTTTCCCCCATTATTTAATAAAGATACAACTCGAGTATAATGAGCATAAATCTTCATTGACTTTATTAACGACTTTGGATTATTCTTTGCATATGGTTTTAGTCTTATGAAACTTTAAAATTACTCAGTAGTTATATTCTACGCGCCATAGCCACAACCACCAAAACCACCACCACTCCTTTGTGTCAACTGGAAAACGACTGAAGTCTTTTTCTGTGAAAAGTATCGAAGTTGGTTGTTCTTTCACTGTCAGTGCCGTTCAAGTTTTAAGTGTTGTGTTTTGTTTGTGTGGTCGCGTTCAGGTTTTCGTAGTTGTGTTATATTGTTGTCGCCACAGTTTCACTTTCAGTTGTGCATTTTGGTTTTTAATTCCGGTTACTGGATATGTAACTCGTGTGTAATTATATTTGGTCTCGTGGCCTGCCTCGGCCAGATTTATTATTCCTGGCACCTATCTCCACTCCTTAAGTTCGGATCCATTAAGCACTTCGGCTATTTGGTGTACAACGAATCTGATCCAGTTGATGACGGTTTTGGAATACGACCAAAGTATCATCCTGCTAAGTTCGATATCATGACCCTTAAGAATTATTTATTTTAGACGCACTCCTAAAACCGCTGCTTGGAGCTCGAGCCTAGGGGTCGATAAGGCTTTAATTGGACTGCACCTGGTCTTATTCATGACGAGTAGTATGTGTCGACATCTTTCTCGTAGCTGACACGCCAATATGCAACGGCAGAAGAGGCAACCTCACTGGCGTCTACGAATAGATGAAACTCATCTTGAGTACTGGAGTCGGCTAAGAGTACATACATAATAGCATCTGTGTATTTTAAAAACTTTAAGACATCCAGTTGTCTATACCATTCGTACCACTTATGGTAAGTATCTTCTAGGATCCGTTCCGCCCATCCATTGTTTACCCTCCACAATTCTTCTATTTTACCATCCGGAATGGCTTTTGGTTAATTTCTAAAATTAGCAAAACTGAAGCAAAGCAGAATGGCTGTAGCATCATGTAACGATGGAGCAAGCTCATTGAGACCATCACAGTTCTGGCGGGTTTGAAACGAAGCCGAACAATTCAAATCCTGCAGTAGTATGGAATACCGGCAGCTTTCGTTGTTATTAGCTCGAGTAATTTCTGCAAATATAGCATTTGCTACTGTAGTTCTGCGAACTGGACTGCATACGAATTGACCACAGTAGCATCCACTTTATCTACTGGGGACGATGATGCAGGCAGCGAGGACATGTTTAATGTTGATGATAATAAATTCGCTTTTCTACGAGTGAGCACTTGTGTAGGATATGCACCAATTCCACAAGATAGGATGAAATAATAAAGATGTTATGGCCGGAATAAATATCAAACGCTCCGTTGTTTTAATATTAATATGAGGAGTGGGGTTATTATCTAAGTAAATAAAATACGCATTAAAAATTTGGCGCCCTGTCATGAATTCCCAGCGTTTTTTTTTACCAATATAACTGGCGAAGCAAAGTCAGAGTGTGATTCTCTTATCCAGTCAAGCTCCGAGACCATCGTTGTCAAATATTTATATTGAATGTTGTACGATTGGGTCAGACTTTAGCAGCGGCAATGCACTGCCGGTACATATTAAGTAATTGGACTAAACATCTCGGATCAAAATCCTTGCTTTCCCGAAGGTCAGACATGGTTATGGTCTTTGGACTTGATGTTATGGTCTGCACGTCATATAGCATTATGGGTGCTCGACTCGCTCTACTACAAGGGTATCTCCACGTTTACTTACACCACATGCGGGGTTACTCAGTATATCCTTGCCAATCAGTGCCGACTCCACGAGGCATTCGTCTGCTACTACAACAGTGCAAACTGGAAAACGCGCTTCATCTATTTGTACAATGCATTAAACGCTACCTACAGCTTGGCACATCCCTCCGTCAAATCATTGTAATAGAGTGTCACAGTTGTTTATAGGAGCTTTAATCTCCATTGCCATCCTTTTTGAAACGATGGTACGTTCGCTTTGTGAGTCGAGTAGTGTGTATTACTTTTTCCAATCAATCATCACTTTACGATAACAATCGATTTATTTTCCATTATGAATGACATTTACCTTGACACTGATTTGCCGACCATGACATTTTCCTAGTCTACATGCATTGGCTTGCGTAATGAGCCAACTGATGACAGATATAACAGCTGATCTGGTTTCGATAACGTTGCACTATGTTTATACTTCGGTTTGGTCCACGTATTTCTGCACTTGGAACTTGTCGATTAACGGTGAGCATTCTTTGATATCCATTAAATGCTCTATGATGTGAGTTTCGTCTGATGCTATCGTACCATTTATTTTTTCGATTAAATTGGATATGTATTCGGAGTTCCCAGCAGCTAAATTAGCGCTCATTTGGGAATCATTCAGTTCCGTCAGAATATATTAAATGATGATTTTGTCCATTAATTGTATTCTCTTGCCTAACATATTCATCTCGAAACAAAAGTATTACATTATGGTTCTATGAACCATTTATTTCACTCAATCAATCTCTTCATTACTACAGAGTAAATAAGCACATGTTCAAATAGGCCAGAAAATCATTCGCAGTTCCTCTAATGTCTAATTGTTACTGTTACATTTCTACGAAATGTCACTTATCACTTACAATCCACACTTCTTTTGTGGGTTGTATTTATTGGTAGATTACAAACCTTGGGGTATCTTTGAAGAAGACTTCATCCGCCAATTGCCTTGAAGCACGACCTGAGACGCACTGGGCAATCATCAATCGCATTACGCACCTTTTTTTAGTCACTCTTGAGTGGTTTTTGGCCTTGTGGGCTGGAGCAGAATCTTGTTGGGACGTCCAATCCTTGTTTGCGAATAATCCAATTGTCCGGTACACAAAACAGCGAGTGATTCCAAGCGGTCGCAAGGTCCGAAAAATATCACCTTTTGCCATATTACACTTGTGTAAGCCGATCCCAACGACACGATTTTCGATGTCACCCCATTCCATGATTGTAAACGACTAAAAACAAAAATCTTTTCCGCGACATCCGCCAGAATCGTGTTAGGGCCTCCTCCAACTCCTCGTTACCTCGTGTGTGCATACTGCGCGCCAAATTACAGTATATTTAATCCACTGAGCCTAACACCACCCAAGCAAGGTGTGTATTTTGTGCATGTGGTTCATTCGCCTCGCCATTAATAAGTCCGTCCTTAATGATCAGACTCCAAGTATCCGCTCCGATCGCTGGCAGGATCGCCATGTAATTTGTGATGATCGCTGGCAGGATCGCTATGTAATTTAGTAGGGAGCAACTATCGGTTAATGTGCAACAAAATCATAACTCACTCTAAAGTGAGATAGTGATCTCAACTTTGTAGTGAGTCGTAAAATTGTCTGTCATGTATCGGGTGTCGAGTTTAATGTGTTTCAATGTTATTGATTTGTATGGCAAGTGTGTGTCGTTGTTCCAATTATTATGTTAAGGGATGAATGGCACTACAATGGCACTACACTCTTCTACACTTATACAACCGATGTAAGACATAGCGGCTCCTGTTTGTTGGTTAAAATCTTCTCCATGTGATCCACAAACGACTATACCCAAATGTGTATCGAGATACACAGCCCCATCAGGATCATGTGAATGTACTGAAATTCGAATTTTTGCAAATACCTTAACACTCAGAACGACAAGCACTTCGTTCGGTTTCCAATACTCGTGATCAGTCGTTCGTCTGGAAAATGTATTTGACTTTAATCTAATTTCTCTATCTCTATTCGGCAACGACAACTGCCATTTGTTCTCGTTCGGCAGAATCCAAAATTCTTCTTCAATATATCCATCCGATTCAAACCATGGTCTTATCTTCAGCACTGTACGCCGTTTTACACCAAAGGATTTCCCTTCTATACCAATAATTTTTCGCGTTGTTGGCATATCTGGTAATAAATATTTTTCAGAAAATGCAAACGCAATAATGTTTGGCTGAGCGCCACAGTCCAGCAAAGCTCGAACTGGCCCAAAAATGTCCCCATTCGCTTCTAATCTTACAGTTGGCAATAATGCAGTATTTGAATCTAAATCAAAATTAAAAGACCTTTTACATTCTTTGCAAATATTTATTTCTTTCACTCTATTATAATCTTTCTCTTGCCCAGAAACTGATTTGCGCTTTTTAAGTAACTGTTCGCGTTTGTTCAGAAGATTAATTTGCATGTCAAATTCTTCGATTTCTTTGTTGATAGTAGAAAGATCTTTCGGTGTATCTGCATGCGTTACGTGAGCATTGAACTTGAAACCTTTTGTCGTTTGATTAAATCTCTTTCAAATTTATCCTTTGACTTCCGCTTCTGACGACCCTCCCCTATTTTAGTCAATAATGCTGGTTTCGCAACTTCTTTAGTCGGACACAAGAGACTATTATGCTTTGTCTGGCCTGGACAACGTACACAAGGACCTTGAAACCAATTTTCGACCACGTGTCTTCGCCTGAAATAATTCGGACAAATGCCTTTCTTTTTTCGAAACTGATTCGTGGTCGGATATTCAAGGCGATGAAGTCATCACACACCCATAGAGGATGTCCACCGTTGCATGCCATACATGGGTACGATTTCTTGCTCGAGTCTGCTTTTACATTCTTTCCGTATTCCTGATTGCTGTTCGTTGCTCGTTCATTCTTCACTGTGACTCGTACATCTTGCGGATGTGAACGATGAACGTCAGCAAGACTCCCCAATGCCGCCGCTTCACGATCTACAAACTCCAGAATTTGTTTGACTTTTCGTGTCTACGAATCACGTTGCAACTCCCACAGTTTACTCGTCTCATGGTCCAAACCATCAACAGGAATACCTTCTGCACGGAGTCGTCGTAGAACTTCATGCGTTACATAAGACATTCGTTGCAGATCGTTAGCACGTGGTGTACCTTGAATGGCTGGCAACTCGATAAAATATCGCAAATGTTCACGGCAAATGGGGTATTTGCGATCATAAAGCTGTCTTAATCGCTCCCATACCTCACGGTAGTTGCCTTCCGTAAGCTCCCATTCCCCTAGCGTTCGCATTGCCTTACCTGTCAACGACTTGTCAGGTACGAAAACTTAAACGCAGGTGCTACATTCCCATTCTCATGAATGGCAGCTGTGCAACGGTCACGGAAATCAGGCCATTTCGTCAGTTTGCCATCTAATTCCCCCCAAGTATTTTTTATGTCATGTTGCTAATATGGGATGCTCACCTGTATAGCCAATGGCTGCTGCTCACTTTGACCTCATTAGGGAGCTGGTGTCAATTCTGTAACTTTAGCCAATAGTTTCTCCTTGGCACCGTAATAACGTTCTTCTACCGTTTCAGCAATACCATCAAATGTTGCAGCTTGGTCACGTGCCATGCATTTTTTATGCGCCTTCACAAAGCGATAATAATAGACTTCTTACTTCTCAAGTCTAACTTTTGCTTGCTCCCACTTTGCCATTACAAATTCTTCTTGAGCTGTGAACTCTAGTATGCGTGTTATGGATTTACATAATATACTGTCCAACATACTCGCCATCTTGTCACTGAATTCAAAATAAACCAAATAAGTTATATCTCTCTTTCTCTTCTGTGAAAACAATTAGTTCATCTTAAAACAAAAGAAAGAACAACCAATGAAAAACCCTTCTTCTTAGAATTTCAACTGTCCGAACTGGAAATTGCTTTTACATAAAATCCTGCTATTACATGTTCTCTCTGCAAGTATCTGGTTATTCTATCTCTGAACCGTTTGTATTAAATACAAACATCTGTTTCGTTGCATTTAGCAACGAGACGGATATAAACATCTATCACTCTTCCGCCAAGAAAAGAAAGGAAGAGAATATCTCGCAAGTATTCACTACTTCCCCTCTCAACTACCGCGACAGTTGACCAACGCACCGTTTTGCTGTGCAAACAGCTGCTCTGCGGTCTTTCACACACAACAAAAAAGGTAACAAGGGTAACGTGCAGTTAAAATAAAATGATAAAAAATTATGACGAATAACACAGCTTATGTTATATGCCCTTTGCTCAATATTCACTCCTTCGCACTTCTTGATATCCAATTAAATCGATTATAATTCTTTCCAAATTTGCTCACCGAGAGAACACGTAACATAAGTGAACTGTATAATTTGCCGAAATTTCAACATAAACCCAATGTGATTTTCTTACTACTAGCCACTAGAATATTGGTGCAATTTTATCTTGTCTCAGAATATTTTCTCTTAATTGTATTTTCTCTAAATTGTCTTTTCTCTAATTTTTCTTTTCTCAATTTAAACACTAGGTCTTACTCGCACGATGATTTACTTTAGAATGCCGGCTGTATAGTAATGTGGTAAACAGAACACAACACACAGCATCGAACTATCACACATTTTCTCTTTCTTTCTCGCAAAGCTCTTATTTTTATAAGTCATACTAACGTGAGGACTTGCTGCTAAAATGGACGAAATAGTTGCCTCTCTAGCTATTCGTCTTTGCAAAAAGACTTATTGGTTTTTGTTATTATTTTCATATGTAGTGTTAGTTTTATCGAAATTACGAGTATTAAAATCATCTTCTTGTATATTTAATGTATCGCATGAGTAACATTTACAGCCTTATTAATAAACGCTAGTTATCTCTAACTAATGGTTTACGCAATGAATAAGACGGAATCCTTATTAATAAAACTTTTCGTGAGTTAACTGATGTTTGTTAGCCCATGAATAACTAACTCACCGATTTCGGGGGGTTAACGAGCTGATAACTTTGACAGGACTGTTTTTGTACATTGTACGCGTGAAATTGTTTGAAAAATATTGTTGATTGCTGAATAAATCAAATAAAAAATTAAAATAAAAACAAATGAACTGCTGTCAATTTTAAAAATATTCGAATTTATTTCAGAAGTTGTATTTCTAAATCGATTTTTTCCAATTCCCGCTGTCGGCATAGCTTCTCCAAATTCAGAATTTGCATTCGCTCCTCGTGTTCTTCAGTCATATGCTTCCTGGTCAGCTCAAACAGCTCTCTTTGGTGGTTATTCTATAGAATAATTTGTTATATAATAAAACAATTCAAATTTAGTGTACATTATTTCACATTGTCGGTCGCTGCTTTTTCAGCTTTGTGTTTCTTCTGCCGTGATGTAGTTGCTTTGCTAGAAGTGCCTGCATTTTGCGAATTTTCGACTCTGTCCATATTATTTTCTGTGAAGTAAAAATGCATTACCTAATATATTTATGAATAGCTACTCGTTTTTTTTACCTTTATTTTCATCTATTTCGTGGTCCATAACGAATGTATCAATCGAAAGATATTCTTCGTCCATCTGTGTCTGTGATGCCTTTTGTTTAACTTCGAAGTACATACCTGCTGAGCTGCATCGCTGTCATACACATTTGAATCTATATGAAACTCATTTGGCATAAGTTCCATCAGCTTCATGGACTCCTCATCCGGGGGTTTTGGCGGTGGACCACCACCTGTGGCATTTCTTTGTCTCCGATATTCCGACTCGGATTGCTTCGCCCTAGATTTCATGCTTCGCCACTGAAATTGAAGCTGAGTCACATCACGCTTAACGGTGCTCGCTTCGTTGAAGCTATGAGTAAATGAAGCACACATGTAGATGGTATATTACAAAAAAAAACTGCAGTTAATGTTTTTAGTTTACGGTTTTACTTACGAATTCATGATGAACACCCAGCGGTACTTTTTTTGTTTGTTGGTATTTGTCTGCAGTCTATTCGCTTGGAATAGCATCCTGATCTCTTCTTTTGAAATAACCTAAGCGAATCTCCTCTTCCATTGCTAACTGACTTGCTTTTGCTAATGTTTTAGGACGCTGTGTGTTTACAAAAGTTCATATCGCATTCTGCAATCCCGAAATGAATGCGATAAGCACGTCTTTTTCAATCGAAATTTTCTGACCGTAATATGTTAAGTCATCAGAATCATCTTCTTTATAATGAGACTGAATTCTTCTACGAGCGAGAGTTTCGCATCTTTGAGTAAACTGAACTACAGTTTCATTCTGGCCCTGTTTAATTCTGGTCATCTCCAAATGTAATTGTAAACTTGAATGTGTATCCCTAAATACTCTGTTTAATTCGTATTTTAGCTCTTGCCATGTCGTAATGTTTTTGTTCATTGAAGTCATCTCTGCATTGCCTGAAATTCTACTTTTAATTAGCGTCAATACAGATGATTTTTGTGATATAGAGGCCAAATTCATTGCGTTTTCGCAATTTTGTATGAAATTGTGTGCCTTTGAAGGGTCACTATTAAATTGGGGTATCAGCTTTATTAAGTCATTCGAATTTACTGATTCACTAAAAACAGTACCTACACCTTGAATTTGTATTGGAAATGGATTTGATATAATGACCTTCGTCAATGGATTTAAATTCAGAAATCATTTTGTTATTGAATGAATTTGCATTCGTACTCGTACTTTGCATACACATTTCCTTTATTTTTTTTAAAGCATCTTTAACTAGTGGGGATCTGCTACATTGACTTTATTTCTTTCTTCTATTGTTACCATGAATAGTTGTGTCTTCATAAAATATTAGATAATCTTCCTCACCGTTATCTCCTATGATTATTTTTAAATTATTTACTATATCTGCTTAACTTGTTCCCGGTTTTGTAGCATATTTAGAGCTGTGGAGTGTGTACTCCACTGCATTCGTATGACTGCTGCCATTTAATTTGAAGGAAGCAAAAAGGTAAAAAAAAAACTTTGTATACACTTCATTTCGTTCTCTCTCATTGTGCCTCCTCTATGACGGATGTGAGCGGAATGTGCAATAGGATGAACTGCAGACGTCGAATCAGAAGCATGGGTATGGAGTGTGCAATATGAAATATGAAACAACATGAATCGTATGTGTGATTCTGTTGTTCAGAGTTTGGAAGTGGGCGATGGTAATGAAAAAGGAATGTGCTGAGGAAGGGAAATGATAGATTATGTTGAGAAAGAAAGAGTGTTGTTAACTTGCATGCTGTTATGCATACGGGCTACTTTGAGGGTGTATATGAAGACATTTTTCTGTTTTTGAAAATATCTATTTGAAAAACTGAATAATTCTCCATAAACTTGGTTTTATTTAAAATGCAATTTAAGTTCATACAAGATATATTTAATGAAAGGCGAGGTGAGTTTTTAAAAAATAAAGATCTTTATTACCCGTACCCGTGGCTGGTTTCCGTTCAACTAACTACAAAATACCAATTCTTAAATTAATTTTACTCAATGGCTCGACTTGCAAAAACTGTTTCTCACGGAGCAGATTGCATGTGCAGGAAGTGCAGGCAATTTGATCCGTAGGAATTTGTTTATTATGAATTAAATGTATTTAATTTACTTAAGGTGAAATGAGTTCACATACGGCGCGTGTGTGCCTTTACTTATCTGGAATTATGAATTCAGAGTTGAGAGGCTCGGATAACGAACATGCGCCGCAAATTAAAATTCTCCCGAATTTTAGGTATTTCGTCATTAATTTCTTCTATTTTATTTCTACTGTTTTCTTTAATATTTTTTATTTGAAAAGTGATTTCTTTATGCTTTCGTAAAATATTTAAAAATATAATGATTAATGTTAAAGAAAATATTATAGTTGTTGAGCCAATGACATATTGTACATTTTTATGGAATCTAAGTAACTTTATTGGTTTGAGATTAACAATGTTTTTAAGAATAACTTCTTCAAATTTTAATTCTTTAGTAAAATTGAGGTTTTGATCTTTTTCATAATAAAATCTTTCTGTGAAATACATATTATTACTAGTTATTATTTCGTTAAATATATGAATACTACAATTGTTAACATTTATTAAGTAGTTTCCTTCTAGTTTAATGTTTCTGTCGTCGCATTTGTTTACAATATTTTCATTCTTCATATTTTTACATATCAATGTATTTTCATCCAGTTTCTTTATTTCTGTCACTTTATTTTCCTTAAGGGTACAATATTTGTTTGTAATGCAATTTTTTACAGGTATTAGGTCTTTTTCATACTGAATATCATTTGAGTAATAATACATTGTGTTGGTTATTTCAATAAAGAGACATTCTTCAATTATAGCTTCTAAGTTAAATCCATTTGGAATAGGTGTTAGAAGTTTAAGATCGACTTGTTTGTAACTGTTTGGGATTTTAATTGCTAAAATTAAGGTATAACTGTTGTATTTGAGAGCTCCTACTTTAATATTTTTGAGTTTCAAAAAATCTATTTTTGTGTCAATGATTTCTGTTGCTGTCAGTAAACTAGGGTGTATGAGTCCGTGTTTTGTTAAAGCTATGTTGTCTAAGATTTGGTTCATTTTGTCTTCTAACATATTAAGTCTAAGAATTTGATCTAATTTGATTCGTTTCAATATGTATCGTTTTTCGTTCTCTGTCAGTTCCATAAAGGATTTTGTTAGTTCTATTCTGTCTGATTCTATAATGTTTTTGAGGTGGATAATACTTTGATAAAAGTTCTGATTGATTTGTATTTGTCTATTTACTGTGTTAACTGCGTTTTCGTTATTATTCTCTAACAATCTTAAGTGTTCTGTTATGTCTTTTCTGTCATCGTCGTCCATTGTACCAAAAAGAAACTTATTTGCCATTCCAATAACATTAACTAAACCTCTTTTTTGTCTAAACTGTTTCTGTGGTTCTATTGTTGTTAGCTTAGCTTTTATTGTTTCTATCTGTTTTCTAATGATTGGGTCGTTGCTTACTTTTAAATTTTGTATATTTATTTCAATTGCATTAATTGTACGTCTTATTTCTTGGGTGTCGATAACATGGAGTATTGTTTTGGTATCCTGAATGATTTCTGTTTGTCCCATATTAACGATAGAGTATCCATTGTCTGTCGTGATTTTGTTAACGGTCAGAGTCGGTGTTACTGGTGTTATTCGTGTTATCAGTAAGAAGGCTAAGGTTATCGTCTGCAAGTAAACGTGGACGTTTTATATTTATTGGGTGTTCTCTATTTAATCTCTTAACTATATCTTGGTTAATTTTTATAATAATTTCTCTTATAATTCTTCACCGGTGCTATCTGCCTGTTTTCGTGGTACTCTTCCCTATTTTTGTTAAGTTTCTGCGTTCTCTTTTCTTTTTCTAATTGAACTTGTTTACCTAGAGTGGCTATGTCTGCAAACATTGCTTCTTCTGACGACATTTTAAGGGTTGAATGGTGCCTATTGTTGTAATTTTTTAGTGCTCTGTGAACTTTCTGAATCAGTGATAGATCTGAGTTTCTCATTGTTACTAACTTTTCCTGTAATGTAGAATGAAATCGTTCAACGTCACTATTACCTGTGTGGGTATTAGGTTTGGTGAGGTGAAGATCAACTTGTTGCTCATTAAAAAATTCTTTAAGATTCTCTGATTTAAATTCATTATCGGCTATTATTTTAGTGGGTTTACCAAACTTTGAGAAGTGTTCTTCTAATGTTTCTATTTTCTTCGTCCAATTTCGGTTTGGTAAATAATAAGCATACGCTTTCTTCGTGAGTTTGTCTATAAGTGTTAGGAATGGATGCTTCATGAAATAATAAATATCCATATGCAAAATCTCATTTGGTCTAGTGGGGGTTTCGCTTATTTCATATTTCTTTTTAATAGGGTTCCGCTCGTATTTTGTTTCTAGACAGGATTTACAATTATTTATTATTTTTGTAATTTCTTTGCTTATACCTGGGTAGTAAATTTTGTTTTTAAGGCTGTGATAAGTCTCTACAATACCACTATGCATACTTTCTTTTGTATGATATAAAAAGATTTGTTTGTGGAGTTCTTCTATTGTTCTTATTTCTCTAGCTCTAATAGTTGCTTTTATGAATCTTATTTCTCTATTACCGCTAAATAGTTCTATCAAAAGTTGTTGTATTTTGTTAAATTCTGTGTATGAAAGTTCTGTATAAATGCCTATTAAACCTGGTTTTATGAAACGTCTAAGTAAATCTGTCCAGTATTCTTTAGTTCTAGTCATATCTACGTATATTATTCTCCTTTTGTTTAAAATCTCTATCTCTTGATCGACATCGTTTGCTAAAATTAACTGAGTTTTGTATTTATTTACTATTGTTTCTTTAATTGGTATATGATCGAGAAGCTGTTCTTCTTGTGAGTGCACTGTTGCAATATCTGAGACGTTATAATTTGACTTGGCTTCTGTTTCGCTTTTTTCTACTTCAGGTTCTGGTATTCTGCTTAAAAAATCTGCAATCTTATTTTCTTTTCCTTTTAAATATTCAATGTCAAATTGATATTCCTGGAGTTTCAGCAGCCATCGTTGAGTTCTTTGGCTAAACTCTTTACCTGTGTATTTTTTGTTAAGGTATTTAATGGGTAGGTGGTCTGTTATTATTTTGAATCGTTTCCCCCAGAGGTAAGGCCTAAAGTATGAAACAGCCCATATGATTGCTAAGAATTCCTTGTCTGTTACGGAATAGTTTCTTTCGTGCTCGTTAAGAGACCTTGAGGCATAGCAAACAGGTTGGCCTTCTTGGGTTAACACTGCTCCTATGGCGAAATTACTTGCGGATCCGGAAATTTCAGAATTGGATGTTTTATTATATTACGTTTCAGAGTTTCGAATGCTTCTATGTATTCAGGATCAACTGAATTGATTTTCTTTCCTTTCTTTAAATATTTGATCATTGGGTTTGCAATTTTTGCGTAATCCTTCACAAACTTCCTGTAGTAGCCCGTTGCTCCTAGAAAGCTTTTAAGTTGTTTTTCTGTTTTTGGTAGACTATAGTTTGCAATACAAGTTATTTTATTTGGGTTTGGTTTCATGCCCTCTGAGGTAAGAACATGTCCCAGGAATTCTGTGTTCTTTTCCATGAAGGAACACTTATCAAACTGTATTTTTAGATTATGTTGTGCTAGTCTCTTGAAGATCAAGTTTAAAGAATTTATGTGTTCTTGAAGACTTGTCGAAAAAATCAATATGTCGTCTAGGTACACAACGCATATTTTATTTATATAATCTCGAAGAATGTCGTTCATTAACCTTTGGAAGGTTGCAGGCGCATTCTTGAGACCAAACGGCATTCTTACAAATTCGTATAGTCCCATAAGTGAGACAAATGTCGTTAGGGTTCATTTTGATTTGATAGTATATGATTTCGTTTAATTTTCTGTAATCAATACAGAGTCTTTCTGTCTGTTAGTCTTTCTGATAATACCCTGAGCTTCCATTTCTTCAATTTGTTTCTTTACCTCCTCCTCATGTTTAGGTGGTAATCTATATAGTTTTGAATTTATTTGTTGGTCTGTTTTTGTTTTTATTTCATGCATAATGGAGTTTGTATTTGTTAGCTGATCTCCTTCTTTAAAATAAGATTTTTATATTTCTTTAATAATTCTTGCATTTCGCTTAATTCTTCTGTATTAAGATGACTCAAATCTACCTCTCGATCTTCAGGAGTCAATTCGAAACAATCGAAAGTTGCTTCGTCGCCTGGCGAATACAAGGGTATTTTTGTGTAATTCTTTAGGGTAATAAATTGATTGTTAAAATCGAAAGTTTTAGCAATATTTCGTAATAGATCCATGCCAATTAAAACATCATAGGGTTTGTTCCCTAGATTCCTTTTATACCATTTTATTTTACCAGCGGGGTGATAATTGAATTCTACCGGAATTTCTGTTATTACTCTTTCTACTATTTCAGTTGTTATATTGTTTATTGTTTGCAGTTGCATTTTTGTTTTTTCTAGGATCTTAAAGTTTTTACAGTCTACATTATTTGAGTTTATAATGCTCATCGTGGAGCCTGTATCTATGAGCGCTTTCAATTTTTGATTATTTAATGTTATATCTATAAAAATTTTATTTCCGAGGCCTAGTTTAAAAAAAAATCTGGTTCTATATTATGAACTTCTTCGTTACTAGTGTTTTCAACGTTCTGGTTCGAAATTTGTCCAATAGACATTGGTGTTGGGTATTGAACTGAATTCCTTATTTGTCCTGACGGATTAAAATTCTGATAATCCATATTTTGGTTATTTCTATTGTTATTGTTGTAATAGTTTTGGTTGTTATTTTGTCTATATTGTCCCGATTGACCTGTTCTATAATTGTTTTGTCTGTGTTGTCCCGATTGCCTACTCTATAATTGTTTTGTCTGTATTGCTCTATCTGAGTTTGTCCTGGTCTATTCCACTGTGGAGTTTGTGTGTTTTGTCGTCTGTAGTTATAGTTTGTCTGTGTATTTTGATAAGTATATGCGTTATTGTATCGTTTGCCTATGCTAGGGTCCCTCTCTATATTTCCCTCATTATATCCAATATAAGTGTACAATATTTCCTTAATTTTATGTAGATCGTAAATATCTTTTATATCTCTGGATAAATTTCCTATTGATAGTTGTTTTATTCTGTTAACTATTAATACATAAAAAGTGTTTTTAGCTTCTACTTGATTTCTTTCATATGTTGAAAATGAATTTACATCTTGAACTAATTGTTCTATTTTTTCGTTAAGATCTGCTATGGAACTTACTTTGAGATATGTTACTTTTTTCGCTATGTCCTTGTAGTTGATTGGAGGTCTAAAGTGTTGCTTGAGAAGTTCTCTGCCTTGATCCCACGTTGTTGGTCTGTTGTGGAGCAGGAGTTCCTTTGCTCTTCCTGTTATTTTTGTGTATTGTATATTGCTTGCCATAGCTCTGGTCTTTCTGCTTCGTTTACCGCGCTGATGTGATTTCCCACTACATTAATAAACTGCGTGAGTGTTGCACTATCACCTTCGAATTCGCGAATATAAGATATTTCTTTTAAAATTTGCACTGTACGACTTTGTTCTTGGGCTGGGCGTTGATTTTGTGTTGCTAAGGCTTCGATAGCCTGAACCAAACGATCCAAATTTTGTTGATCCATGTTTGGAATCACTGGCCAAAATTTTAGGGTTTTGTCTTTTTTAATTTTGAGCGATTTGAGTTGAACTTAACACTTTTATTATTTTTTTTTCGGGATTTTAATTACGAGTATTGACGTCCGAACACTTCACTTTTCATTTGATTTGGTGTACGAAAACTTCACTTTTAATTTTATTTAGTGTACGAAAACTTCACTTTTCGTTTTATTTATTTTTGGTGTACGAAAACTTCACTTTCCGTTTTATTTAGTGTACGAAAACTTCACTTTCCGTTTTTATTTACAGTTGCGTTTATACTTTTCTACCGAAAAATTCACTTTCCGTTTAACAAGTACTTGGTTCTCTAGTTCGACTGCGCCAGATATATTTAATGAAAGGCGAGGTGAGTTTTTAAAAAATAAAGATCTTTATTACCCGTACCCGTGGCTGGTTTCCGTTCAACTAACTACAAAATACCAATTCTTAAATTAATTTTACTCAATGGCTCAACTTGCAAAAACTGTTTCTCACGGAGCAGATTGCATGTGCAGGAAGTGCAGGCAATTTGATCCGTAGGAAATTGTTTATTATGAATTAAATGTATTTAATTTACTTATGGTGAAATGAGTTCAAATACGGCGCGTGTGTGCCTTTACTTATCTGGAATTATGAACTCAGAGTTGAGAGGCTCGGATAACGAACATGCGCCGCTATTGGATACGTAACCTGTACAATGCCCAATTGACATTGCCCTGACGCCAGCGCCTCCCAGTCACGCCCTCACGGTCGTCGTTGCCAACCCCCAAGCAAGTAATCCCAATCCGTATGGGATTGTGACCACTCGCCGCAAAGTCAACCCCGACATCCCAATGAAAGGCAAAACTGTCAAGCGCCGCCTCATTTACAAGCGTGACGTCTATGTCGCTCTGTCCGTTTGGTCCGTCGAAAGTATAGGACAGACTCGGAAGATTAACAGAGTGGATACGGTTTGTGGCCATCCATTCGCTGAGCAACTCACCCCTTTGGAGTTTTCGATGTTCGGATGTACATCCTCGCACCTTACTAAACCAAACAGGTGAGATTGCATTGGCGTCGATTCCAAAAACCGCAGCCCCACTGCCAATCAGCACAAACAGCCTGTCCAAGTAGGCCAGGTATGGGCCAATATCTTGGCCGAACTTGAAGTAGGTACTGCATAAAAACAGCCCACCAAAGTCCCCTCGACATGGACACATACCCCAAACTCACACCTATCAACTAGAACATAATAATTATACCTTTTGAGGTGTACGGCTCCTGAACCAATGCAAAAGCACTTCAAGACGACCTCTCAGACGTTCATTCTCTCCGCTAAGCCTCATTATGAGAGCTTCAAACCGCCCAACCCTGTTAAGGACCATTTTCCGCAGCAATGGATTTTTAACAAAGGAAATCGTTTTTATGAAACTCTTGTCCTTTATGTCGGCCAATATATCCACCACCTTAGCAACATCATAAACATACCTTTTCGTGACCGGCTTACCAGCTTCCTGGTCGATCACCCTTTCTTCTTTCCCTGTTTCCTCGACCTTTTTCTTGGGTTCCGCTGGTGCTTCGGCCATCGGAGGCGCTTCTGCCACTAGAGCAACTCCTGGCTCCGAAGCCTCATCAGATTCAGCAGCCTTTTTCCTGGCCTGCCTGGCCTTCTTCTTCTCATCCTTCTTACTCTTCTTGACTTTCGACGCTAGGGGATCCTCGCTTTCAGCATCAGAGGTCTTCATATATAGATCCCTCTTCTTCCTTTTAACGCCAGTGGAGATCCCGTCCAGGGGGCTTCCCCTGAACTCCTCATCGTCACTTAACGTCACAAATCTATTGTTCACCATTGTTTTCGCAATAAACGTACACGGAAATTAATTTAGGGAAAACCGACCGTAATAGGCAAAAATGACCGCAACAAACCACGCACAATCGCGAAAAACCGACCGTAATAAACTAATCACTCGCGAGGGACAACCAGCACAGACAACTAACATACTTAACACAACGCAACAATGCAATAAAACCAAATGGCTTCGGCCCTTTCTTGGAAAGAACCCTTGTCCGCACTTAAAGTTTTATTGCCAACACACACGGCACTACTGAAAAAGGGACTTTTCCCGGAATTCAGGTACCGACAAAAAGAAAAAATTATTTTTCCGCGCACACAAACAATTTTACAAAAAGGGGTATTTTTCCTTGAAATTTCTGCACTCAATCTACAAAACGCAATTTGACACCACGACAATATCCGTAACGAACTTCACTGCTTGACTGCCAGATTGCAACTGAGTAGATAGGGACAGAATAATATATTTGCTTAACGTGAACACCTGCCTTGACGGCTTAATTTCACGGTGGGCACACCCACTATTGTGTCCTGAGAAAAGCGTTGACAAACGCCCCAGGGTAGCACAAGTACCACCCCAGTACAATTTTATAGTCATGTATAAGGCATGAACTACACTCCTTGCTCGAGAGCGAGGCCTATCTAACGCCTCTTGTGTTCGAGAACACTTACGTCCCCGCGATTTTGGGCAACCACAGCCACCACGATACTCCCACCAGGGGGCCTACCTCGTCGGCAGGCTGTGCCAGGCCGAACTGGTGACCAGAGAACCAACCTGACCCAGGGGCTCCTGTCTCCCGTGGTACCAGAATATAGCTTCCGGTGGAGCTTGGCAACCGTAAAGGTCACTTCCAGATGGACTCCTTATAGTCCGAGGCCTGGCAACCTCAAGCAAAAATGCCTACCTATATTCTGGATAACACAACAAAAACAACCTACTTATAAACCTAACTTACTACCAAACTTGGCGCCACTCTGCGCCTTCTAAAAACTTCTTCAGCAAACCTACCGAAATTTTCAATAGAGTCCCTAGAAGAAAAGACAATGCTGAAATCACCAGTGTCAGCTCCCCACTGAATGCCCATAGCAGGGAGATCCCTGATATCAGCATAAAGCGGACAGCAACACAATACATGTTCCCAGTCTTCACTAGGCTCACTGCACGTGCACACCTCGGAACTAGCCAGGCGTCTCTTATGCAAAAATGCATTTAGAGAACCATGACCAGTCATGAGGTAGCCCATGTAGAGCGAGAAACCTAGCTCAATCCTACCTGCAGCCACTGAGACATCGGGAAGAAACTCAAAAGTTACCCTTCCCGTCTCACTGGTGTTCCATCTGAGTTGCCACTCGGATAACACACGCTCACTCAGCAACTTCTTCCACTCACTTGCACTGAGAGCCGATACCTGCCCACTTTCAACCCAGTCAGGTGATGCAAGAGGAAGACCCTTCTTGATCCTATAGGCAATTCGTAAACGAGTCACCTCAAGGTCCAAGGGGGGTACCCCCAACAGCACCTGCATGGCATCAGTGGCCACGGTTCGGCAGACCTTGAGCGAACCCAGCAGGATTACTCTCTGACAGGAGAAAATCCTGCTGCGTCCGGTCACAGTCTTGACCGCCAGCTCTGACAGTAGGATGTCGAGTAGATGATAGCTTGCCCTTGAGCAGCATCATCACCGTCTTGTCCACTGACACGCCAACGCCCACACCAGTGCCCCACTCACACACCATTGCCATAACCTCCGTGCCCCTTGCTTCAAGGTCAATACGAGACTGACCCCGAATCAGGATAAGCAGGTCATCAGCAAACGCATTACACTCACAATGTTGATTGAGGCGTCCCAATAGGGAATCCATCATTAGGTTCCAAATAAATGGACCCGCGACAGACCCCTGAGGGCATCCTCTTTCAACATCCACACTCACTCCACAACTGTTGGCGCCAAAGACACTAGTCCTCCTTTCGGAAAAGTAACTTCTCCAGAGTCCAATGTCCCGACAACCAACTTCACCTAGCCTATCTAGCACTACATCCCATTTGAGACGGTCAAATGCGCCCTTGAAGTCAACAAATATGCCTAAGACATATTTGGAGTCGGACTCACTAACACATCCCTTGACATGCATCCAAGCATCCTCAATGCTGCGGCCAGGCGTGAAGCCATACTGGTTTGGACAAGCTGATTCAGTTCGGTGCTCCGTCAGTCTTTCCACCTTGACCCTTTCAGCAGCACGAAAACCTTCGCAACCTTCCATTCCAGGGGAAAATATCCCTCCTGCATGCATTTCGAGAAAAGGGCCATCAGGTACTGAGGGACAGCTGTCCAAATGGCTTTCACCATTTCTCCAGTCAATCCATCAACACCCGGTGACCTCCTCGACTTGAGTCGCCCTACTGCATATCCAACCTCTCCTATATCTAACCTAGGAGCATCAACATGCCCGCCAGCCGACGGGGCAGGTTGATGCTCAGCCCTAGGGAAAAACGACCTCATAAGAGCCCTAATACAATCTTTCCATGTGGTATGAACTATGTCTCCCTCACGGATACCACTCACATCAGTTGAGCTGGACTTTCCCCTACAGACTCTAAAGAGTCGACCCCATGGGTCATCTCTGTGCCTTTCGGCGATGACAAGCATTTTCTTGTACTCAGCTAAGCCCCGCCTATAGGCAGTGCTGAGCTGAGTCAAGTCTTCAGCTCCAGAGCGCCTTCTTCTTTGAAGGGCTATCCGGAGCCTCCGAACTTGTCTCCTCTTTTCATTTAGACCGAACGTCCACCACTTCACTCCTTTTCGATTCACCTTACGGTGTCTCTCAAAGAGTTGGTCGTTCACGCTCCAGGTCCACTCATTCACACATGCCACTTTTTGGTCGGCACTCAAACTTTCCAAGACAGAAATCGGCACAGACGCAAACCTGTCCCTGAGGTGCGCCATGTACAATGCCCAATTGACATTGCCCTGACGCCAGCGCCTCCCAGTCACGCCCTCACGGTCTTCGTTGCCAACCCCCAAGCAAGTAATCCCAATCCGTATGGGATTGTGATCACTCGCCGCAAAGTCAACCCCGACATCCCAGTGAAAGGCAAAACTGTCAAGCGCCGCCTCATTTACAAGCGTGACGTCTATGTCGCTCTGTCCGTTTGGTCCGTCGAAAGTATAGGACAGACTCGGAAGATTAACAGAGTGGATACGGTTTGTGGCCATCCATTCGCTGAGCAACTCACCCCTTTGGAGTTTTCGATGTTCGGATGTACATCCTCGCACCTTACTAAACCAAACAGGTGAGATTGCATTGGCGTTGATTCCAAAAACCGCAGCCCCACTGCCAATCAGCACAAACAGCCTGTCCAAGTAGGACAGGTATGGGTCGATATCTTGGCCGAACTTGAAGTAGGTACTGCATAAAAACAGCCCACCAAAAGTCCCCTCGACATGGACACATACCCCAAACTCACACGTATCAACTAGAACATAATAATTATACCTTTTGAGGTGTACGGCTCCTGAACCAATGCAAAAGCACTTCAAGACGACCTCTCAGACGTTCATTCTCTCCGCTAAGCCTCATTATGAGAGCTTCAAACCGCCCAACCCTGTCAAGGACCATTTCCCGCAGCAATGGATCTTTAACAAAGGAAATCGTTTTTATGAAACTCTTGTCCTTTATGTCGGCCAATATATCCACCACCTTAGCAACATCAAAAACATACCTTTTCGTGACCGGCTTACCAGCTTCCTGGTCGATCAGATTCCTTTTCTTCCTTTTAACGCCAGTGGAGATCCCGTCCAGGGGGCTTCCCCTGAACTCCTCATCGTCACTTAACGTCACAAATCTATTGTTCACCATTGTTTTCGCAATAAACGTACACGGAAATTAATTTAGGGAAAACCGACCGTAATAGGCAAAAATGACCGCAACAAACCACGCACAATCGCGAAAAACCGGCCGTAATAAACTAATCACTCGCGAGGGACAACCAGCACAGACAACTAACACACTTAACACAACGCAACAATGCAATAAAACCAAATGGCTTCGGTCCTTTCTTGGAAAGAACCCTTGTCCGCACTTAAAGTTTTATTGCCAACACACACGGCACTACTGAAAAAGGGACTTTTCCCGGAATTCAGGTACCGACAAAAAGAAAAAATTATTTTTCCGCGCACACAAACAATTTCACAAAAAGGGGTATTTTTCCTTGAAATTTCTGCAACTTCACTGCTTGACTGCCAGATTGCAACTGAGTAGATAGGGACAGAATAATATATTTGCTTAACGTGAACACCTGCCTTGACGGCTTAATTTCACGGTGGGCACACCAACTATTGTGTCCTGAGAAAAGCGTTGACAATCGCCCCAGGGTAGCACAAGTACCACCCCAGTACAATTTTATAGTCATGTATAAGGCATGAACTACACTCCTAGCTCGAGAGCGAGGCCTATCTAATGCCTCTTGTGTTCGAGAACACTTACGTCCCCGCGATTTTGGGCAACCTCGTCGACAGGCTGTGCCAGGCCGAACTGGTGACAAGTCACCAGAGAACCAACCTGACCCAGGGGCTCCTGTCTCCCGTGGTACCAGAATATAGCTTCCGGTGGAGCTTGGCAACCGTAAAGGTCACTTCCAGATGGACTCCTTATAGTCCGAGGCCTGGCAACCTCAAGCAAAAATGCCTACCTATATTCTGGATAACACAACAAAAACAACCTACTTATAAACCTAACTTACTACCAAACTTGGCGCCACTCTGCGCCTTCTAAAAACTTCTTCAGCAAACCTACCGAAATTTTCAACAGAGTCCCTAGAAGAAAAGACAATGCTGAAATCACCAGTGTCAGCTCCCCACTCAATGCCCATAGCAGGGAGATCCCTGATATCAGCATAAAGCGGACAGCAACACAATACGTGTTCCCAGTCTTCACTAGGCTTACTGCACATGCACACCTCGGAACTAGCCAGGCGTCTCTTATGCAAAAATGCATTTAGAGAACCATGACCAGTCATGAGGTAGCCCATGTAGAGCGAGAAACCTAGCTCAATCCTACCTGCAGCCACTGAGACATCGGGAAGAAACTCAAAAGTTACCCTACCCGTCTCACTGGTGTTCCATCTGAGTTGCCACTCGGATAACACACGCTCACTCAGCAACTTCTTCCACTCACTTGCACTGAGAGCCGATACCTGCCCACTTTCAACCCAGTCAGGTGATGCAAGAGGAAGACCCTTCTTGATCCTATAGGCAATTCGTAAACGAGTCACCTCAAGGTCCAAGGGGGGTACCCCCAACAGCACCTGCATGGCATCAGTGGCCACGGTTCGGCAGACCTTGAGCGAACCCAGCAGGATTACTCTCTGACAGGAGAGAATCCTGCTGCGTCCGGTCACAGTCTTGACCGCCAGCTCTGACAGTAGGATGTCGAGTAGATGATAGCTTGCCCTTGAGCAGCATCATCACCGTCTTGTCCACTGACACGCCAACGCCCACACCAGTGCCCCACTCATACACCATTGCCATAACCTCCGTGCCCCTTGCTTCAAGGTCAATACGAGACTGACCCCGAATCAGGATAAGCAGGTCATCAGCAAACGCATTACACTCACAATGTTGATTGAGGCGTCCCAATAGGGAATCCATCATTAGGTTCCAAATAAATGGACCCGCGACAGACCCCTGAGGGCATCCTCTTTCAACATCCACACTCACACAACTGTTGGCGCCAAAGACACTAGCCCTCCTTTCGGAAAAGTAACTTCTCCAGAGTCCAATGTCCCGACAACCAACTTCACCTAGCCTATCTAGCACTACATCCCATTTGAGACGGTCAAATGCGCCCTTGAAGTCAACAAATATGCCTAAGACATATTTGGAGTCGGACTCACTGACACATCCCTTGACATGCATCCAAGCATCCTCAATGCTGCGGCCAGGCGTGAAGCCATACTGGTTTGGACAAGCTGGTTCAGTTCGGTGCTCCGTCAGTCTTTCCACCTTGACCCTTTCCAGTACTTTTCCAAGTACCGGAAGGAGGCTGATGCCGCGATAAGAACCCGGTTCAGACCTGATCTTATCCGGGGACTTGAGCAGCACGAAAACCTTCGCAACCTTCCATTCCAGGGGAAAATATCCCTCCTGCACGCAGTTCGAGAAAAGGGCCATCAGGTACTGAGGGACAGCTGTCCAAATGGCTTTCACCATTTCTCCAGTCAATCCATCAACACCCGGTGACCTCCTCGACTTGAGTCGCCCTACTGCATATCCAACCTCTCCTATATCTAACCTAGGAGCATCAACATGCCCGCCAGCCGACGGGGCAGGTTGATGCTCAGCCCTAGGGAAAAACGACCTCATAAGAGCCCTAACACAATCTTTCCATGTGGTATGAACTATGTCTCCCTCACGGATACCACTCACATCAGTTGAGCTGGACTTTCCCCTACAGACTCTAAAGAGTCGACCCCATGGGTCATCTCTGTGCCTTTCGGCGAAAAGTCTCCACTCATCCTCTTTCACGCTGACAAGCATTTTCTTGTACTCAGCTAAGCCCCGCCTATAGGCAGTGCTGAGCTGAGTCAAGTCTTCAGCTCCAGAGCGCCTTCTTCTTTGAAGGGCTATCCGGAGCCTCCGAACTTGTCTCCTCTTTTCATTTAGACCGGACGTCCACCACTTCACTCCTTTTCGATTCACCTTACGGTGTCTCTCAAAGAGTTGGTCGTTCACGCTCCAGGTCCACTCATTCACACATGCCACTTTTTGGTCGGCACTCAAACTTTCAAAGACAGAAATCGGCACAGACGCAAACCTGTCCCTGAGGTGCGCCATGTACAATGCCCAATTGACATTGCCCTGACGCCAGCGCCTCCCAGTCACGCCCTCACGGTCGTCGTTGCCAACCCCCAAGCAAGTAATCCCAATCCGTATGGGATTGTGATCACTCGCCGCAAAGTCAACCCCGACATCCCAGTGAAAGGCAAAACTGTCAATCGCCGCCTCATTTACAAGCGTGACGTCTATGTCGCTCTGTCCGCTTGGTCCGTCGAAAGTATAGGACAGACTCGGAAGATTAACAGAGTGGATACGGTTTGTGGCCATCCATTCGCTGAGCAACTCACCCCTTTGGAGTTTTCGATGTTCGGATGTACATCCTCGCACCTTACTTAACCAAACAGCTGAGATTGCATTGGCGTCGATTCCAAAAACCGCAGCCCCACTGCCAATCAGCAGAAACAGCCTGTCCAAGTAAGCCAGGTATGGGTCAATATCTTGGCCGAACTTGAAGTAGGTACTGCATAAAAACAGCCCACCAAAGTCCCCTCGACATGGACACATACCCCAAACTCACACCTATCAACTAGAACATAATCGACATTTTGGTCAATCACGATGACAGCAGCATCGCCACTGGCATCGGTGAATGACCTCATATCGCCCGGCAAACCCCTAATTATACCTTTTGAGGTGTACGGCTCCTGAACCAATGCAAAAGCACTTCAAGACGACCTCTCAGCCGTTCATTCTCTCCGCTAAGCCTCATTATGAGAGCTTCAAACCGCCCAACCCTGTTAAGGACCATTTCCCGCAGCAATGGATCTTTAACAAAGGAAATCGTTGTCCATTATGTCGGCCAATATATCCACCACCTTAGCAACATCAAAAACATACCTTTTCGTGACCGGCTTACCAGCTTCCTGGTCGATCACCCTTTCTCCTTTCCCTGTTTCCTCGACCTTTTTCTTGGGTTCCGCTGGTGCTTCGGCCATCGGAGGCGCTTCTGCCACTAGAGCAACTCCTGGCTCCGAAGCCTCATCAGATTCAGCAGCCTTTTTCCTGGCCTGCCTGGCCTTCTTCTTCTCATCCTTCTTACTCTTCTTGACTTTCGACGCTAGGGGATCCTCGCTTTCAGCATCAGAGGTCTTCATATATAGATCCCTTTTCTTCCTTTTAACGCCAGTGGAGATCCCGTCCAGGGGGCTTCCCCTGAACTCCTCATCGTCACTTAACGTCACAAATCTATTGTTCACCATTGTTTTCGCAATAAACGTACACGGAAATTAATTTAGGGAAAACCGATCGTAATAGGCAAAAATGACCGCAACAAACCACGCACAATCGCGAAAAACCGACCGTAATAAACTAATCACTCGCGAGGGACAACCAGCACAGACAACTAACACACTTAACACAACGCAACAATGCAATAAAACCAAATGGCTTTCCTTTCTTGTAAAGAACCCTTGTCCGCACTTAAAGTTTTATTGTCAACACACACGGCACTACTGACAAAGGGACTTTTCCCGGAATTCAGGTACCGACAAAAAGAAAAAAAATATTTTTCCGCGCACCCAAACAATTTCACAAAAAGGGGTATTTTTCCTTGAAATTTCTGCACTCAATCTACAAAACGCAATTTGACACCACGACAATATCCGTAACGAACCTCACTGCTTGACTGCCAGATTGCAACTGAGTAGATAGGGACAGAATAATATATTTGCTTAACGTGAACACCTGCTTTGACGGCTTAATTTCACGGTGGGCACACCCACTATTGTGTCCTGAGAAAAGCGTTGACAAACGCCCCAGGGTAGCAAAAGTACCACCCCAGTACAATTTTATAGTCATGTATAAGGCATGAACTACACTCCTTGCTCGAGAGCGAGGCCTATCTAACGCCTCTTGTGTTCGAGAACACTTACGTCCCCGCGATTTTGGGCAACCACAGCCACCATGATACTCCCACCAGGGGCCTACCTAATCGACAGGCTGTGCCAGGCAGAACTGATGACAAGTCACCAGAGAACCAACTCCTTTCGGAAAAGTAACTTTTCCAGAGTCCAATGTCCCGACAACCAACTTCACCTAGCCTATCTAGCACTACATCTAATTTGAGATGGTCAAATGCGCCCTTGAAGTCAACAAATATGCCTAAGACATATTTGGAGTCGGACTCACTGGCACATCCCTTGACATGCATCCAAGCATCCTCAATGCTGCGGCCAGGCGTGAAGCCATACTGGTTTGGACAAGCTGGTTCAGTTCGGTGCTTCATCAGTCTTTCCACCTTGACCCTTTCCAGTACTTTTCCAAGTACCTGAAGGAGGCTGATGCCGCGATAAGAACCAGGCTCAGACCTGATCTTATCCGGGGACTTGAGCAGCACGAAAACCTTCGCAACCTTCCATTCCAGGGGAAAATATCCCTCCTGCACGCATTTCGAGAAAAGGGCCATCAGGTACTGAGGGACAGCTGTCCAAATGGCTTTCACCATTTCTCCAGTCAATCCATCAACACCCGGTGACCTCCTCGACTTGAGTCGCCCTACTGCATATCCAACCTCTCCTATACCTAACCTAGGAGCATCAACATGCCCGCCAGCCGACGGGGCAGGTTGATGCGCAGCCCTAGGGAAAAACGACCTCATAAGAGCCCTAACACAATCTTTCCATGTGGTATGAACTATGTCTCCCTCACGGATACCACTCACATCAGTTGAGCTGGACTTTCCCCTACAGACTCTAAAGAGTCGACCCCATGGGTCATCTCTGTGCCTTTCGGCGAAAAGTCTCCACTCATCCTCTTTCACGCTGACAAGCATTTTCTTGTACTCAGCTAAGCCCCGCCTATAGGCAGTGCTGAGCTGAGTCAAGTCTTCAACTCCAGAGCGCCTTCTTCTTTGAAGGGCTATCCGGAGCCTCCGAACTTGTCTCCTCTTTTCATTTAGACCGAACGTCCACCACTTCACTCCTTTTCGATTCACCTTACGGTGTCTCTCAAAGAGTTGGTCGTTCACGCTCCAGGTCCACTCATTCACACATGCCACTTTTTGGTCGGCACTCAAACTTTCAAAGACAGAAATCGGCACAGACGCAAACCTGTCCCTGAGGTGCGCCATGTACAATGCCCAATTGACATTGCCCTGACGCCAGCGCCTCCCAGTCACGCCATCACGGTCGTCGTTGCCAACGTATGGGATTGTGATCACTCGCCGCAAAGTCAACCCCGACATCCCAGTGAAAGGCAAAACTGTCAAGCGCCGCCTCATTTACAAGCGTGACGTCTATGTCGCTCTGTCCGTTTGGTCCGTCGAAAGTATAGGACAGACTCGGAAGATTAACAGAGTGGATACGGTTTGTGGCCATCCATTCGCTGAGCAACTCACCCCTTTGGAGTTTTCGATGTTCGGATGTACATCCTCGCACCTTACTAAACCAAACAGGTGAGATTGCATTGGCGTTGATTCATAAAACCGCAGCCCCACTGCCAATCAGCACAAACAGCCTGTCCAAGTAGGCCAAGTAGTACTGCATAAAAACAGCCCACCAAAAGTCCCCTCGACATGGACACATACCCCAAACTCACACCTATCAACTAGAACATAATAATTATACCTTTTGAGGTGTACGGCTCCTGAACCAATGCAAAAGCACTTCAAGACTACCTCTCAGACGTTCATTCTCTCCGCTAAGCCTCATTATGAGAGCTTCAAACCGCCCAACCCTGTTAAGGACCATTTCCCGCAGCAATGGCTCTTTAACAAAGGAAATCGTTTTTATGAAACTCTTGTCCTTTATGTCGGCCAATATATCCACCACCTTAGCAACATCAAAAACATACCTTTTCGTGACCGGCTTACCAGCTTCCTGGTCGATCACCCTTTCTCCTTTCTCTGTTTCCTCGACCTTTTTCTTGGGTTCCGCTGGTGCTTCGGCCATCGGAAGCGCTTCTGCCACTAGAGCAACTCCTGGCTCCGAAGCCTCATCAGATTCAGCAGCCTTTTTCCTGGCCTGCCTGGCCTTCTTCTTCTCATCCTTCTTACTCTTCTTGACTTTCGACGCTAGGGGATCCTCGCTTTCAGCATCAGAGGTCTTCATATATAGATCCCTTTTCTTCCTTTTAACGCCAGTGGAGATCCCGTCCAGGGGGCTTCCCCTGAACTCCTCATCGTCACTTAACGTCACAAATCTATTGTTCACCATTGTTTTCGCAATAAACGTACACGGAAATTAATTTAGGGAAAACCGATCGTAATAGGCAAAAATTACCGCAACAAACCACGCACAATCGCGAAAAACCGACCGTAATAAACTAATCACTCGCGAGGGATAACCAGCACAGACAACTAACACACTTAACACAACGCAACAATGCAATAAAACCAAATGGCTTTCCTTTCTTGTAAAGAACCCTTGTCCGCACTTAAAGTTTTATTGCCAACACACACGGCACTGCTGAAAAAGGGACTTTTCCCGGAATTCAGGTACCGACAAAAAGAAAAAAATATTTTTCCGCTCACCCAAACAATTTCACAAAAAGGGGTATTTTTCCTTGAAATTTCTGCACTCAATCTACAAAACGCAATTTGACACCACGACAATATCCGTAACGAACCTCACTGCTTGACTGCCAGATTGCAACTGAGTAGATAGGGACAGAATAATATATTTGCTTAACGTGAACACCTGCTTTGACGGCTTAATTTCACGGTGGGCACACCCACTATTGTGTCCTGAGAAAAGCGTTGACAAACGCCCCAGGGTAGCACAAGTACCACCCCAGTACAATTTTATAGTCATGTATAAGGCATGAACTACACTCCTTGCTCGAGAGCGGGGCCTATCTAACGCCTCTTGTGTTCGAGAACACTTACGTCCCCGCGATTTTGGGCAACCACAGCCACCATGATACTCCCACCAGGGAGCCTACCTCATCGACAGGCTGTGCCAGGCAGAACTGATGACAAGTCACCAGAGAACCAACCTGACCCAGGGGCTCCTGTCTCCCGTGGTACCAGAATATAGCTTCCGGTGGAGCTTGGCAACCGTAAAGGTCACTTCCAGATGGACTCCTTATAGTCCGAGGCCTGGCAACCTCAAGCAAAAATGCCTACCTATATTCTGGATAACACAACAAAAACAACCTACTTATAAACCTAACTTACTACCAAACTTGGCGCCACTCTGCGCCTTCTAAAAACTTCTTCAGCAAACCTACCGAAATTTTCAACAGAGTCCCTAGAAGAAAAGACACTGCTGAAATCAGGAGTGTCAGCTCCCCATTCAATGCCCATAGCAGGGAGATCCCTGATATCAGCATAAAGCGGACAGCAACACAATACGTGTTCCCAGTCTTCACTAGGCTCACTGCACATGCACACCTCGGAACTAGCCAGGCGTCTCTTATGCAAAAATGCATTTAGAGAACCATGACCAGTCATGAGGTAGCCCATGTAGAGCGAGAAACCTAGCTCAATCCTACCTGCAGCCACTGAGACATCGGGAAGAAACTCAAAAGTTACCCTTCCCGTCTCACTGGTGTTCCATCTGAGTTGCCACTCGGATAACACACGCTCACTCAGCAACTTCTTCCACTCACTTGCACTGAGAGCCGATACCTGCTCACTTTCAACCCAGTCAGGTGATGCAAGAGGAAGACCCTTCTTGATCCCATAGGCAATTCGTAAACGAGTCACCTCAAGGTCCAAGGGGGGTACCCCCAACAGCACCTGCATGGCATCAGTGGCCACGGTTCGGCAGACCTTGAGCGAACCCAGCAGGATTACTCTCTGACAGGAGAGAATCCTGCTGCGTCCGGTCACAGTCTTGACCGCCAGCTCTGACAGTAGGATGTCGAGTAGATGATAGCTTGCCCTTGAGCAGCATCATCACCGTCTTGTCCACTGACACGCCAACGCCCACACCAGTGCCCCACTCACACACCATTGCCATAACCTCCGTGCCCCTTGCTTCAAGGTCAATACGAGACTGACCCCGAATCAGGATAAGCAGGTCATCAGCAAACGCATTACACTCACAATGTTGATTGAGGCGTCCCAATAGGGAATCCATCATTAGGTTCCAAATAAATGGACCCGCGACAGACCCCTGAGGGCATCCTCTTTCAACATCCACACTCACACAACTGTTGGCGCCAATGACACTAGCCCTCCTTTCGGAATAGTAACTTCTCCAGAGTCCAATGTCCCGACAACCAACTTCACCTAGCCTTAACAGGTTAAGGACCATTTCCCGCAGCAATGGATATTTAACAAAGGAAATCGTTGTCCTTTATGTCGGCCAATATATCCACCACCTCAGCAACATCAAAAACATACCTTTTCGTGACCGGCTTACCAGCTTCCTGGTCGATCACCCTTTCTCCTTTCCCTGTTTCCTCGACCTTTTTCTTGGGTTCCGCTGGTGCTTCGGCCATCGGAGGCGCTTCTGCCACTAGAGCAACTCCTGGCTCCGAAGCCTCATCAGATTCAGCAGCCTTTTTTCTGGCCTGCCTGGCCTTCTTCTTCTCATCCTTCTTACTCTTCTTGACTTTCGACGCTAGGGGATCCTCGCTTTCAGCATCAGAGGTCTTCATATATAGATCCCTCTTCTTCCTTTTAACACCAGTGGAGATCCCGTCCAGGGGGCTTCCCCTGAACTCCTCATCGTCACTTAACGTCACAAATCTATTGTTCACCATTGTTTTCGCAATAAACGTACATGGAAATTAATTTAGGGAAAACCGATCGTAATAGGCAAAAATGACCGCAACAAACCACGCACAATCGCGAAAAACCGACCGTAATAAACTAATCACTCGCGAGGGACAACCAGCACAGACAACTAACACACTTAACACAACGCAAAAATGCAATAAAACCAAATGGCTTTCCTTTCTTGTAAAGAACCCTTGTCCGCACTTAAAGTTTTATTGCCAACTCACACGGCACTACTGAAAAAGGGACTTTTCCCGGAATTCAGGTACAAAAAGAAAAAATTATTTTTCCGCGCACCCAAACAATTTCACAAAAAGGGGTATTTTTCCTTGAAATTTCTGCACTCAATCTACAAAACGCAATTTGACACCACGACAATATCCGTAACGAACTTCACTGCTTGACTGCCAGATTGCAACTGAGTAGATAGGGATAGAATAATATATTTGCTTAACGTGAACACCTGCTTTGACGGCTTAATTTCACGGTGGGCACACCCACTATTGTGTCCTGAGAAAAGCGTTGACAAACGCCCCAGGGTAGCACAAGTACCACCCCAGTACAATTTTATAGTCATGTATAAGGCATGAACTACACTCCTTGCTCGAGAGCGAGGCCTATCTAACGCCTCTTGTGTTCGAGAACACTTACGTCCCCGCGATTTTGGGCAACCACAGCCACCACGATACTCCCACCAGGGGGCCTACCTCGTCGACAGGCTGTGCCAGGCCGAACTGATGACAAGTCACCAGAGAACCAACTCCTTTCGGAAAAGTAACTTTTCCAGAGTCCAATGTCCCGACAACCAACTTCACCTGGGCTATCTAGCACTACATCCCATTTGAGATGGTCAAATGCGCCCTCTCCTATACCTAACCTAGGAGCATCAACATGCCCGCCAGCCGACGGGGCAGGTTGATGCTCAGCCCTAGGGAAAAACGACCTCATAAGAGCCCTAACACAATCTTTCCATGTGGTATGAACTATGTCTCCCTCACGGATACCACTCACATCAGTTGAGCTGGACTTTCCCCTACAGACTCTAAAGAGTCGACCCCATGGGTCATCTCTGTGCCTTTCGGCGAAAAGTCTCCACTCATCCTCTTTCACGCTGACAAGCATTTTCTTGTACTCAGCTAAGCCCCGCCTATAGGCAGTGCTGAGCTGAGTCAAGTCTTCAACTCCAGAGCGCCTTCTTCTTTGAAGGGCTATCCGGAGCCTCCGAACTTGTCTCCTCTTTTCATTTAGACCGAACGTCCACCACTTCACTCCTTTTCGATTCACCTTACGGTGTCTCTCAAAGAGTTGGTCGTTCACGCTCCAGGTCCACTCATTCACACATGCCACTTTTTGGTCGGCACTCAAACTTTCAAAGACAGAAATCGGCACAGACGCAAACCTGTCCCTGAGGTGCGCCATGTACAATGCCCAATTGACATTGCCCTGACGCCAGCGCCTCCCAGTCACGCCATCACGGTCGTCGTTGCCAACGTATGGGATTGTGATCACTCGCCGCAAAGTCAACCCCGACATCCCAGTGAAAGGCAAAACTGTCAAGCGCCGCCTCATTTACAAGCGTGACGTCTATGTCGCTCTGTCCGTTTGGTCCGTCGAAAGTATAGGACAGACTCGGAAGATTAACAGAGTGGATACGGTTTGTGGCCATCCATTCGCTGAGCAACTCACCCCTTTGGAGTTTTCGATGTTCGGATGTACATCCTCGCACCTTACTAAACCAAACAGGTGAGATTGCATTGGCGTTGATTCCTAAAACCGCAGCCCCACTGCCAATCAGCACAAACAGCCTGTCCAAGTAGGCCAAGTAGTACTGCATAAAAACAGCCCACCAAAAGTCCCCTCGACATGGACACATACCCCAAACTCACACCTATCAACTAGAACATAATAATTATACCTTTTGAGGTGTACGGCTCCTGAACCAATGCAAAAGCACTTCAAGACTACCTCTCAGACGTTCATTCTCTCCGCTAAGCCTCATTATGAGAGCTTCAAACCGCCCAACCCTGTTAAGGACCATTTCCCGCAGCAATGGCTCTTTAACAAAGGAAATCGTTTTTATGAAACTCTTGTCCTTTATGTCGGCCAATATATCCACCACCTTAGCAACATCAAAAACATACCTTTTCGTGACCGGCTTACCAGCTTCCTGGTCGATCACCCTTTCTCCTTTCTCTGTTTCCTCGACCTTTTTCTTGGGTTCCGCTGGTGCTTCGGCCATCGGAAGCGCTTCTGCCACTAGAGCAACTCCTGGCTCCGAAGCCTCATCAGATTCAGCAGCCTTTTTCCTGGCCTGCCTGGCCTTCTTCTTCTCATCCTTCTTACTCTTCTTGACTTTCGACGCTAGGGGATCCGCGCTTTCAGCATCAGAGGTCTTCATATATAGATCCCTTTTCTTCCTTTTAACGCCAGTGGAGATCCCGTCCAGGGGGCTTCCCCTGAACTCCTCATCGTCACTTAACGTCACAAATCTATTGTTCACCATTGTTTTCGCAATAAACGTACACGGAAATTAATTTAGGGAAAACCGATCGTAATAGGCAAAAATGACCGCAACAAACCACGCACAATCGCGAAAAACCGACCGTAATAAACTAATCACTCGCGAGGGATAACCAGCACAGACAACTAACACACTTAACACAACGCAACAATGCAATAAAACCAAATGGCTTTCCTTTCTTGTAAAGAACCCTTGTCCGCACTTAAAGTTTTATTGCCAACACACACGGCACTACTGAAAAAGGGACTTTTCCCGGAATTCAGGTACCGACAAAAAGAAAAAAATATTTTTCCGCTCACCCAAACAATTTCACAAAAAGGGGTATTTTTCCTTGAAATTTCTGCACTCAATCTACAAAACGCAATTTGACACCACGACAATATCCGTAACGAACTTCACTGCTTGACTGCCAGATTGCAACTGAGTAGATAGGGACAGAATAATATATTTGCTTAACGTGAACACCTGCTTTGACGGCTTAATTTCACGGTGGGCACACCCACTATTGTGTCCTGAGAAAAGCGTTGACAAACGCCCCAGGGTAGCACAAGTACCACCCCAGTACAATTTTATAGTCATGTATAAGGCATGAACTACACTCCTTGCTCGAGAGCGAGGCCTATCTAACGCCTCTTGTGTTCGAGAACACTTACGTCCCCGCGATTTTGGGCAACCACAGCCACCACGATACTCCCACCAGGGGGCCTACCTCGTCGACAGGCTGTGCCAGGCCGAACTGATGACAAGTCACCAGAGAACCAACTCCTTTCGGAAAAGTAACTTTTCCAGAGTCCAATGTCCCGACAACCAACTTCACCTGGCCTATCTAGCACTACATCCCATTTGAGATGGTCAAATGCGCCCTTGAAGTCAACAAATATGCCTAAGACATATTTGGAGTCGGACTCACTGACACATCCCTTGACATGCATCCAAGCATCCTCAATGCTGCGGCCAGGCGTGAAGCCATACTGGTTTGGACAAGCTGGTTCAGTTCGGTGCTTCATCAGTCTTTCCACCTTGACCCTTTCCAGTACTTTTCCAAGTACCGGAAGGATGCTGATGCCGCGATAAGAACCAGGTTCAGACCTGATCTTATCCGGGGACTTGAGCAGCACGAAAACCTTCGCAACCTTCCATTCCAGGGGAAAATATCCCTCCTGCACGCAGTTCGAGAAAAGGGCCATCAGGTACTGAGGGACAGCTGTCCAAATGGCTTTCACCATTTCTCCAGTCAATCCATCAACACCCGGTGACCTCCTCGACTTGAGTCGCCCTACTGCATATCCAACCTCTCCTATATCTAACCTAGGAGCATCAACATGCCTGCCAGCCGACGGGGCAGGTTGATGCTCAGCCCTAGGGAAAAACGACCTCATAAGAGCCCTAACACAATCTTTCCATGTGGTATGAACTATGTCTCCCTCACGGATACCACTCACATCAGTTGAGCTGGACTTTCCCCTACAGACTCTAAAGAGTCGACCCCATGGGTCATCTCTGTGCCTTTCGGCGAAAAGTCTCCACTCATCCTCTTTCACGCTGACAAGCATTTTCTTGTACTCAGCTAAGCCCCGCCTATAGGCAGTGCTGAGCTGAGTCAAGTCTTCAGCTCCAGAGCGCCTTCTTCTTTGAAGGGCTATCCGGAGCCTCCGAACTTGTCTCCTCTTTTCATTTAGACCGAACGTCCACCACTTCACTCCTTTTCGATTCACCTTACGGTGTCTCTCAAAGAGTTGGTCGTTCACGCTCCAGGTCCACTCATTCACACATGCCACTTTTTGGTCGGCACTCAAACTTTAGAAAGCGGTACAGACGCAAACCTGTCCCTGAGGTGTGCCATGTACAATGCCCAATTGACATTGCCCTGACGCCAGCGCCTCCCAGTCACGCCCTCACGGTCGTCGTTGCCAACCCCCAAGCAAGTAATCCCAATCCGTATGGGATTGTGATCACACGCCGCAAAGTCAACCCCGACATCCCAGTGAAAGGCAAAACTATCAAGCGCCGCCTCATTTACAAGCGTGACGTCTATGTCGCTCTGTCCGTTTGGTCCGTCGAAAGTATAGGACAGACTCGGAAGATTAACAGAGTGGATACGGTTTGTGGCCATCCATTCGCTGAGCAACTCACCCCTTTGGAGTTTTCGATGTTCGGAGGCCAGATATGGGCCAGGTATGGTATGGGTCAATATCTTGGCCGAACTTGAAGTAGGTACTGCATAAAAACAGCCCACCAAAAGTGGGAATGGGTTTTATGGTATGTACGCGGACATCCCCTATCTCATCTACTACTCTTTTGTGAATATCTGCACTAGACTCATTCTTTTTCCCTTTTACAACAATAGCCCACGTGTCGACGGACTTTGGCAAAACCGGATACTCAGCTGACGGACCTACAACTGGCCTGGGAACAACTTGGACAACTTGGGGAACAACAGCAGTGGGGGCAACAGCACCAGGGGGGCAACAGCTCCAGAGTTATTGGACCTAGCAACAACAAGAGGGGGGGCAACAACACCAGAGTTAACAGACCTAGCAACAACTAAAGGGGGGGCAACAACACCTACGTTCCTGCTATCAAGCACTTCAAGACGACCTCTCAGCCGTTCATTCTCTCCGCTAAGCCTCATTATGAGAGCTTCAAACCGCCCAACCCTGTTAAGGACCATTTCCCGCAGCAATGGATCTTTAACAAAGGAAATCTTTTTTATGAAACTATTGTCCTTTATGTCGGCCAATATATCCACCACCTTAGCAACATCAAAAACATACCTTTTCGTGACCGGCTTACCAGCTTCCTGGTCGATCACCCTTTCTCCTTTCCCTGTTTCCTCAACCTTCTTCTTGGGTTCCGCTGGTGCTTCGGCCATCGGAAGCGCTTCTGCCACTAGAGCAACTCCTGGCTCCGAAGCCTCATCAGATTCAGCAGCCTTTTTCCTGGCCTGCCTGGCCTTCTTCTTCTCATCCTTCTTACTCTTCTTGGCTTTCGACGCTAGGGGATCCTCGCTTTCAGCATCAGAGGTCCTCATATCTCCCTTCATAAATCCCTCTTCTTCCTTTTAACGCCAGTGGAGATCCCGTCCAGGAGGCTTCCCTTGAACTACTCATCGTCGCTTAACGTCACAAATCTATTGTTCACCATTGTTTTCGCAATAAACGTACACGGAAATTAATTTAGGGAAAACCGATCGTAATAGGCAAAAATGACCGCAACAAACCACGCACAATCGCGAAAAACTGACCGTAATAAACTAATCACTCGCGAGGGACAACCAGCACAGACAACTAACACACTTAACACAACGCAACAATGTAATAAAACCAAATGGCTTCGGTCCTTTCTTGGAAAGAACCCTTGTCCGCACTTAAAGTTTTATTGCCAACACACACGGCACTAATGAAAAAGGGACTTTTCCCGGAATTCAGGTACCGACAAAAAGAAAAAAAATATTTTTCCGCGCACACAAACAATTTCACAAAAGGGGTATTTTTCCTTGAAATTTCTGCACTCAATCTACAAAACGCAATTTGACACCACGACAATATCCGTAACGAACTTCACTGCTTGACTGCCAGATTGCAACTGAGTAGATAGGGACAGAATAATATATTTGCTTAACGTGAACACCTGCCTTGACGGCTTAATTTCACGGTGGGCACACCCACTATTGTGTCCTGAGAAAAGCGTTGACAAACGCCCCAGGGTAGCACAAGTACCACCCCAGTACAATTTTATAGTCATGTATAAGGCATGAACTACACTCCTTGCTCGAGAGCGAGGCCTACCTAACGCCTCTTGTGTTCGAGAACACGTTCCCGCGATTTTGGGCAACCACAGCCACCACGATACTCCCACCAGGGGGCCTACCTCGTCGACAGGCTGTGCCAGGCCGAACTAGTGACAAGTCACCAGAGAATCAACCTGACCCAGGGGCTCCTGTCTCCCGTGGTACCAGAATATAGCTTCCGGTGGAGCTTGGCAACCGTAAAGGTCACTTCCAGATGGACTCCTTATAGTCCGAGGCCTGGCAACCTCAAGCAAAAATGCCTACCTAAATTCTGGATAACACAACAAAAACAACCTACTTATAAACCTAACTTACTACCAAACTTGGCGCCACTCTGCGCCTTCTAAAAACTTCTTCAGCAAACCTACCGAAATTTTCAACAGAGTCCCTAGAAGAAAAGACACTGCTGAAATCAGGAGTGTCAGCTCCCCACTCAATGCCCATAGCAGGGAGATCCCTGATATCAGCATAAAGCGGACAGCAACACAATACGTGTTCCCAGTCTTCACTAGGCTCACTGCACATGCACACCTCGGAACTAGCCAGGCGTCTCTTATGCAAAAATGCATTTAGAGAACCATGACCAGTCATGAGGTAGCCCATGTAGAGCGAGAAACCTAGCTCAATCCTACCTGCAGCCACTGAGACATCGGGAAGAAACTCAAAAGTTACCCTTCCCGTCTCACTGGTGTTCCATCTGAGTTGCCACTCGGATAACACACGCTCACTCAGCAACTTCTTCCACTCACTTGCACTGAGAGCCGATAACTGCCCACTTTCAACCCAGTCAGGTGATGCAAGAGGAAGACCCTTCTTGATCCTATAGGCAATTCGTAAACGAGTCACCTCAAGGTCCAAGGGGGGTACCCCCAACAGCACCTGCATGGCATCAGTGGCCACGGTTCGGCAGACCTTGAGCGAACCCAGCAGGATTACTCTCTGACAGGAGAGAATCCTGCTGCGTCCGGTCACAGTCTTGACCGCCAGCTCTGACAGTAGGATGTCGAGTAGATGATAGCTTGCCCTTGAGCAGCATCATCACCGTCTTGTCCACTGACACGCCAACGCCCACACCAGTGCCCCACTCACACACCATTGCCATAACCTCCGTGCCCCTTGCTTCAAGGTCAATACGAGACTGACCCCGAATCAGGATAAGCAGGTCATCAGCAAACGCATTACACTCACAACGTTGATTGAGGCGTCCCAATAGGGAATCCATCATTAGGTTCCAAATAAATGGACCCGCGACAGACCCCTGAGGGCATACTCTTTCAACATCCACACTCACACAACTGTTGGCGCCAATGACACTAGCCCTCCTTTCGGAATAGTAACTTCTCCAGAGTCCAATGTCCCGACAACCAACTTCACCTAGCCTTAACAGGTTAAGGACCATTTCCCGCAGCAATGGATCTTTAACAAAGGAAATCGTTGTCCTTTATGTCGGCCAATATATCCACCACCTCAGCAACATCAAAAACATACCTTTTCGTGACCGGCTTACCAGCTTCCTGGTCGATCACCCTTTCTCCTTTCCCTGTTTCCTCGACCTTTTTCTTGGGTTCCGCTGGTGCTTCGGCCATCGGAGGCGCTTCTGCCACTAGAGCAACTCCTGGCTCCGAAGCCTCATCAGATTCAGCAGCCTTTTTTCTGGCCTGCCTGGCCTTCTTCTTCTCATCCTTCTTACTCTTCTTGACTTTCGACGCTAGGGGATCCTCGCTTTCAGCATCAGAGGTCTTCATATATAGATCCCTCTTCTTCCTTTTAACACCAGTGGAGATCCCGTCCAGGGGGCTTCCCCTGAACTCCTCATCGTCACTTAACGTCACAAATCTATTGTTCACCATTGTTTTCGCAATAAACGTACACGGAAATTAATTTAGGGAAAACCGATCGTAATAGGCAAAAATGACCGCAACAAACCACGCACAATCGCGAAAAACCGACCGTAATAAACTAATCACTCGCGAGGGACAACCAGCACAGACAACTAACACACTTAACACAACGCAACAATGCAATAAAACCAAATGGCTTTCCTTCCTTGTAAAGAACCCTTGTCCGCACTTAAAGTTTTATTGCCAACTCACACGGCACTACTGAAAAAGGGACTTTTCCCGGAATTCAGGTACCGACAAAAAGAAAAAATTATTTTTCCGCGCACCCAAACAATTTCACAAAAAGGGGTATTTTTCCTTGAAATTTCTGCACTCAATCTACAAAACGCAATTTGACACCACGACAATATCCGTAACGAACTTCACTGCTTGACTGCCAGATTGCAACTGAGTAGATAGGGACAGAATAATATATTTGCTTAACGTGAACACCTGCTTTGACGGCTTAATTTCACGGTGGGCACACCCACTATTGTGTCCTGAGAAAAGCGTTGACAAACGCCCCAGGGTAGCACAAGTACCACCCCAGTACAATTTTATAGTCATGTATAAGGCATGAACTACACTCCTTGCTCGAGAGCGAGGCCTATCTAACGCCTCTTGTGTTCGAGAACACTTACGTCCCCGCGATTTTGGGCAACCACAGCCACCACGATACTCCCACCAGGGGGCCTACCTCGTCGACAGGCTGTGCCAGGCCGAACTGATGATAAGTCACCAGAGAACCAACTCCTTTCGGAAAAGTAACTTTTCCAGAGTCCAATGTCCCGACAACCAACTTCACCTGGCCTATCTAGCACTACATCCCATTTGAGATGGTCAAATGCGCCCTTGAAGTCAACAAATATGCCTAAGACATATTTGGAGTCGGACTCACTGACACATCCCTTGACATGCATCCAAGCATCCTCAATGCTGCGGCCAGGCGTGAAGCCATACTGGTTTGGACAAGCTGGTTCAGTTCGGTGCTTCATCAGTCTTTCCACCTTGACCCTTTCCAGTACTTTTCCAAGTACCGGAAGGATGCTGATGCCGCGATAAGAACCAGGTTCAGACCTGATCTTATCCGGGGACTTGAGCAGCACGAAAACCTTCGCAACCTTCCATTCCAGGGGAAAATATCCCTCCTGCACGCAGTTCGAGAAAAGGGCCATCAGGTACTGAGGGACAGCTGTCCAAATGGCTTTCACCATTTCTCCAGTCAATCCATCAACACCCGGTGACCTCCTCGACTTGAGTCGCCGTACTGCATATCCAACCTCTCCTATATCTAACCTAGGAGCATCAACATGCCTGCCAGCCGACGGGGCAGGTTGATGCTCAGCCCTAGGGAAAAACGACCTCATAAGAGCCCTAACACAATCTTTCCATGTGGTATGAACTATGTCTCCCTCACGGATACCACTCACATCAGTTGAGCTGGACTTTCCCCTACAGACTCTAAAGAGTCGACCCCATGGGTCATCTCTGTGCCTTTCGGCGAAAAGTCTCCACTCATCCTCTTTCACGCTGACAAGCATTTTCTTGTACTCAGCTAAGCCCCGCCTATAGGCAGTGCTGAGCTGAGTCAAGTCTTCAGCTCCAGAGCGCCTTCTTCTTTGAAGGGCTATCCGGAGCCTCCGAACTTGTCTCCTCTTTTCATTTAGACCGAACGTCCACCACTTCACTCCTTTTCGATTCACCTTACGGTGTCTCTCAAAGAGTTGGTCGTTCACGCTCCAGGTCCACTCATTCACACATGCCACTTTTTGGTCGGCACTCAAACTTTAGAAAGCGGTACAGACGCAAACCTGTCCCTGAGGTGTGCCATGTACAATGCCCAATTGACATTGCCCTGACGCCAGCGCCTCCCAGTCACGCCCTCACGGTCGTCGTTGCCAACCCCCAAGCAAGTAATCCCAATCCGTATGGGATTGTGATCACACGCCGCAAAGTCAACCCCGACATCCCAGTGAAAGGCAAAACTATCAAGCGCCGCCTCATTTACAAGCGTGACGTCTATGTCGCTCTGTCCGTTTGGTCCGTCGAAAGTATAGGACAGACTCGGAAGATTAACAGAGTGGATACGGTTTGTGGCCATCCATTCGCTGAGCAACTCACCCCTTTGGAGTTTTCGATGTTCGGAGGCCAGATATGGGCCAGGTATGGTATGGGTCAATATCTTGGCCGAACTTGAAGTAGGTACTGCATAAAAACAGCCCACCAAAAGTGGGAATGGGTTTTATGGTATGTACGCGGACATCCCCTATCTCATCTACTACTCTTTTGTGAATATCTGCACTAGACTCATTCTTTTTCCCTTTTACAACAATAGCCCACGTGTCGACGGACTTTGGCAAAACCGGATACTCAGCTGACGGACCTACAACTGGCCTGGGAACAACTTGGACAACTTGGGGAACAACAGCAGTGGGGGCAACAGCACCAGGGGGGCAACAGCTCCAGAGTTATTGGACCTAGCAACAACAAGAGGGGGGGCAACAACACCAGAGTTAACAGACCTAGCAACAACTAAAGGGGGGGCAACAACACCTACGTTCCTGCTATCAAGCACTTCAAGACGACCTCTCAGCCGTTCATTCTCTCCGCTAAGCCTCATTATGAGAGCTTCAAACCGCCCAACCCTGTTAAGGACCATTTCCCGCAGCAATGGATCTTTAACAAAGGAAATCTTTTTTATGAAACTATTGTCCTTTATGTCGGCCAATATATCCACCACCTTAGCAACATCAAAAACATACCTTTTCGTGACCGGCTTACCAGCTTCCTGGTCGATCACCCTTTCTCCTTTCCCTGTTTCCTCAACCTTCTTCTTGGGTTCCGCTGGTGCTTCGGCCATCGGAAGCGCTTCTGCCACTAGAGCAACTCCTGGCTCCGAAGCCTCATCAGATTCAGCAGCCTTTTTCCTGGCCTGCCTGGCCTTCTTCTTCTCATCCTTCTTACTCTTCTTGGCTTTCGACGCTAGGGGATCCTCGCTTTCAGCATCAGAGGTCCTCATATCTCCCTCCATAAATCCCTCTTCTTCCTTTTAACGCCAGTGGAGATCCCGTCCAGGGGGCTTCCATTGAACTACTCATCGTCGCTTAACGTCACAAATCTATTGTTCACCATTGTTTTCGCAATAAACGTACACGGAAATTAATTTAGGGAAAACCGATCGTAATAGGCAAAAATGACCGCAACAAACCACGCACAATCGCGAAAAACTGACCGTAATAAACTAATCACTCGCGAGGGACAACCAGCACAGACAACTAACACACTTAACACAACGCAACAATGCAATAAAACCAAATGGCTTCGGTCCTTTCTTGGAAAGAACCCTTGTCCGCACTTAAAGTTTTATTGCCAACACACACGGCACTAATGAAAAAGGGACTTTTCCCGGAATTCAGGTACCGACAAAAAGAAAAAATATATTTTTCCGCGCACACAAACAATTTCACAAAAGGGGTATTTTTCCTTGAAATTTCTGCACTCAATCTACAAAACGCAATTTGACACCACGACAATATCCGTAACGAACTTCACTGCTTGACTGCCAGATTGCAACTGAGTAGATAGGGACAGAATAATATATTTGCTTAACGTGAACACCTGCCTTGACGGCTTAATTTCACGGTGGGCACACCCACTATTGTGTCCTGAGAAAAGCGTTGACAAACGCCCCAGGGTAGCACAAGTACCACCCCAGTACAATTTTATAGTCATGTATAAGGCATGAACTACACTCCTTGCTCGAGAGCGAGGCCTACCTAACGCCTCTTGTGTTCGAGAACACGTTCCCGCGATTTTGGGCAACCACAGCCACCACGATACTCCCACCAGGGGGCCTACCTCGTCGACAGGCTGTGCCAGGCCGAACTAGTGACAAGTCACCAGAGAATCAACCTGACCCAGGGGCTCCTGTCTCCCGTGGTACCAGAATATAGCTTCCGGTGGAGCTTGGCAACCGTAAAGGTCACTTCCAGATGGACTCCTTATAGTCCGAGGCCTGGCAACCTCAAGCAAAAATGCCTACCTAAATTCTGGATAACACAACAAAAACAACCTACTTATAAACCTAACTTACTACCAAACTTGGCGCCACTCTGCGCCTTCTAAAAACTTCTTCAGCAAACCTACCGAAATTTTCAACAGAGTCCCTAGAAGAAAAGACACTGCTGAAATCAGGAGTGTCAGCTCCCCACTCAATGCCCATAGCAGGGAGATCCCTGATATCAGCATAAAGCGGACAGCAACACAATACGTGTTCCCAGTCTTCACTAGGCTCACTGCACATGCACACCTCGGAACTAGCCAGGCGTCTCTTATGCAAAAATGCATTTAGAGAACCATGACCAGTCATGAGGTAGCCCATGTAGAGCGAGAAACCTAGCTCAATCCTACCTGCAGCCACTGAGACATCGGGAAGAAACTCAAAAGTTACCCTTCCCGTCTCACTGGTGTTCCATCTGAGTTGCCACTCGGATAACACACGCTCACTCAGCAACTTCTTCCACTCACTTGCACTGAGAGCCGATAACTGCCCACTTTCAACCCAGTCAGGTGATGCAAGAGGAAGACCCTTCTTGATCCTATAGGCAATTCGTAAACGAGTCACCTCAAGGTCCAAGGGGGGTACCCCCAACAGCACCTGCATGGCATCAGTGGCCACGGTTCGGCAGACCTTGAGCGAACCCAGCAGGATTACTCTCTGACAGGAGAGAATCCTGCTGCGTCCGGTCACAGTCTTGACCGCCAGCTCTGACAGTAGGATGTCGAGTAGATGATAGCTTGCCCTTGAGCAGCATCATCACCGTCTTGTCCACTGACACGCCAACGCCCACACCAGTGCCCCACTCACACACCATTGCCATAACCTCCGTGCCCCTTGCTTCAAGGTCAATACGAGACTGACCCCGAATCAGGATAAGCAGGTCATCAGCAAACGCATTACACTCACAACGTTGATTGAGGCGTCCCAATAGGGAATCCATCATTAGGTTCCAAATAAATGGACCCGCGACAGACCCCTGAGGGCATCCTCTTTCAACATCCACACTCACACAACTGTTGGCGCCAATGACACTAGCCCTCCTTTCGGAATAGTAACTTCTCCAGAGTCCAATGTCCCGACAACCAACTTCACCTAGCCTTAACAGGTTAAGGACCATTTCCCGCAGCAATGGATCTTTAACAAAGGAAATCGTTGTCCTTTATGTCGGCCAATATATCCACCACCTCAGCAACATCAAAAACATACCTTTTCGTGACCGGCTTACCAGCTTCCTGGTCGATCATCCTTTCTCCTTTCCCTGTTTCCTCGACCTTTTTCTTGGGTTCCGCTGGTGCTTCGGCCATCGGAGGCGCTTCTGCCACTAGAGCAACTCCTGGCTCCGAAGCCTCATCAGATTCAGCAGCCTTTTTTCTGGCCTGCCTGGCCTTCTTCTTCTCATCCTTCTTACTCTTCTTGACTTTCGACGCTAGGGGATCCTCGCTTTCAGCATCAGAGGTCTTCATATATAGATCCCTCTTCTTCCTTTTAACACCAGTGGAGATCCCGTCCAGGGGGCTTCCCCTGAACTCCTCATCGTCACTTAACGTCACAAATCTATTGTTCACCATTGTTTTCGCAATAAACGTACACGGAAATTAATTTAGGGAAAACCGATCGTAATAGGCAAAAATGACCGCAACAAACCACGCACAATCGCGAAAAACCGACCGTAATAAACTAATCACTCGCGAGGGACAACCAGCACAGACAACTAACACACTTAACACAACGCAAAAATGCAATAAAACCAAATGGCTTTCCTTTCTTGTAAAGAACCCTTGTCCGCACTTAAAGTTTTATTGCCAACTCACACGGCACTACTGAAAAAGGGACTTTTCCCGGAATTCAGGTACAAAAAGAAAAAATTATTTTTCCGCGCACCCAAACAATTTCACAAAAAGGGGTATTTTTCCTTGAAATTTCTGCACTCAATCTACAAAACGCAATTTGACACCACGACAATATCCGTAACGAACTTCACTGCTTGACTGCCAGATTGCAACTGAGTAGATAGGGATAGAATAATATATTTGCTTAACGTGAACACCTGCTTTGACGGCTTAATTTCACGGTGGGCACACCCACTATTGTGTCCTGAGAAAAGCGTTGACAAACGCCCCAGGGTAGCACAAGTACCACCCCAGTACAATTTTATAGTCATGTATAAGGCATGAACTACACTCCTTGCTCGAGAGCGAGGCCTATCTAACGCCTCTTGTGTTCGAGAACACTTACGTCCCCGCGATTTTGGGCAACCACAGCCACCACGATACTCCCACCAGGGGGCCTACCTCGTCGACAGGCTGTGCCAGGCCGAACTGATGACAAGTCACCAGAGAACCAACTCCTTTCGGAAAAGTAACTTTTCCAGAGTCCAATGTCCCGACAACCAACTTCACCTGGCCTATCTAGCACTACATCCCATTTGAGATGGTCAAATGCGCCCTTGAAGTCAACAAATATGCCTAAGACATATTTGGAGTCGGACTCACTGACACATCCCTTGACATGCATCCAAGCATCCTCAATGCTGCGGCCAGGCGTGAAGCCATACTGGTTTGGACAAGCTGGTTCAGTTCGGTGCTTCATCAGTCTTTCCACCTTGACCCTTTCCAGTACTTTTCCAAGTACCGGAAGGATGCTGATGCCGCGGTAAGAACCAGGTTCAGACCTGATCTTATCCGGGGACTTGAGCAGCACGAAAACCTTCGCAACCTTCCATTCCAGGGGAAAATATCCCTCCTGCACGCAGTTCGAGAAAAGGGCCATCAGGTACTGAGGGACAGCTGTCCAAATGGCTTTCACCATTTCTCCAGTCAATCCATCAACACCCGGTGACCTCCTCGACTTGAGTCGCCCTACTGCATATCCAACCTCTCCTATATCCAACCTAGGAGCATCAACATGCCTGCCAGCCGACGGGGCAGGTTGATGCTCAGCCCTAGGGAAAAACGACCTCATAAGAGCCCTAACACAATCTTTCCATGTGGTATGAACTATGTCTCCCTCACGGATACCACTCACATCAGTTGAGCTGGACTTTCCCCTACAGACTGTAAAGAGTCGACCCCATGGGTCATCTCTGTGCCTTTCGGCGAAAAGTCTCCACTCATCCTCTTTCACGCTGACAAGCATTTTCTTGTACTCAGCTAAGCCCCGCCTATAGGCAGTGCTGAGCTGAGTCAAGTCTTCAGCTCCAGAGCGCCTTCTTCTTTGAAGGGCTATCCGGAGCCTCCGAACTTGTCTCCTCTTTTCATTTAGACCGAACGTCCACCACTTCACTCCTTTTCGATTCACCTTACGGTGTCTCTCAAAGAGTTGGTCGTTCACGCTCCAGGTCCACTCATTCACACATGCCACTTTTTGGTCGGCACTCAAAATTTAGAAAGCGGTACAGACGCAAACCTGTCCCTGAGGTGTGCCATGTACAATGCCCAATTGACATTGCCCTGACGCCAGCGCCTCCCAGTCACGCCCTCACGGTCGTCGTTGCCAACCCCCAAGCAAGTAATCCCAATCCGTATGGGATTGTGATCACACGCCGCAAAGTCAACCCCGACATCCCAGTGAAAGGCAAAACTATCAAGCGCCGCCTCATTTACAAGCGTGACGTCTATGTCGCTCTGTCCGTTTGGTCCGTCGAAAGTATAGGACAGACTCGGAAGATTAACAGAGTGGATACGGTTTGTGGCCATCCATTCGCTGAGCAACTCACCCCTTTGGAGTTTTCGATGTTCGGAGGCCAGATATGGGCCAGGTATGGTATGGGTCAATATCTTGGCCGAACTTGAAGTAGGTACTGCATAAAAACAGCCCACCAAAAGTGGGAATGGGTTTTATGGTATGTACGCGGACATCCCCTATCTCATCTACTACTCTTTTGTGAATATCTGCACTAGACTCATTCTTTTTCCCTTTTACAACAATAGCCCACGTGTCGACGGACTTTGGCAAAACCGGATACTCAGCTGACGGACCTACAACTGGCCTGGGAACAACTTGGACAACTTGGGGAACAACAGCAGGGGGGGCAACAGCACCAGGGGGGCAACAGCTCCAGAGTTATTGGACCTAGCAACAACAAGAGGGGGGGCAACAACACCAGAGTTAACAGACCTAGCAACAACTAAAGGGGGGGCAACAACACCTACGTTCCTGCTATCAAGCACTTCAAGACGACCTCTCAGCCGTTCATTCTCTCCGCTAAGCCTCATTATGAGAGCTTCAAACCGCCCAACCCTGTTAAGGACCATTTCCCGCAGCAATGGATCTTTAACAAAGGAAATCGTTTTTATGAAACTATTGTCCTTTATGTCGGCCAATATATCCACCACCTTAGCAACATCAAAAACATACCTTTTCGTGACCGGCTTACCAGCTTCCTGGTCGATCACCCTTTCTCCTTTCCCTGTTTCCTCAACCTTCTTCTTGGGTTCCGCTGGTGCTTCGGCCATCGGAAGCGCTTCTGCCACTAGAGCAACTCCTGGCTCCGAAGCCTCATCAGATTCAGCAGCCTTTTTCCTGGCCTGCCTGGCCATCCTTCTTACTCTTCTTGGCTTTCGACGCTAGGGGATCCTCGCTTTCAGCATCAGAGGTCCTCATATCTCCCTTCATAGATCCCTCTTCTTCCTTTTAACGCCAGTGGAGATCCCGTCCAGGGGGCTTAACGTCACAAATCTATTGTTCACCATTGTTTTCGCAATAAACGTACACGGAAATTAATTTAGGGAAAACCGATCGTAATAGGCAAAAATGACCGCAACAAACCACGCACAATCGCGAAAAACCGACCGTAATAAACTAATCACTCGCGAGGGACAACCAGCACAGACAACTAACACACTTAACACAACGCAACAATGCAATAAAACCAAATGGCTTCGGTCCTTTCTTGGAAAGAACCCTTGTCCGCACTTAAAGTTTTATTGCCAACACACACGGCACTAATGAAAAAGGGACTTTTCCCGGAATTCAGGTACCGACAAAAAGAAAAAAAATATTTTTCCGCGCACACAAACAATTTCACAAAAGGGGTATTTTTCCTTGAAATTTCTGCACTCAATCTACAAAACGCAATTTGACACCACGACAATATCCGTAACGAACTTCACTGCTTGACTGCCAGATTGCAACTGAGTAGATAGGGACAGAATAATATATTTGCTTAACGTGAACACCTGCCTTGACTGCTTAATTTCACGGTGGGCACACCCACTATTGTGTCCTGAGAAAAGCGTTGACAAACGCCCCAGGGTAGCACAAGTACCACCCCAGTACAATTTTATAGTCATGTATAAGGCATGAACTACACTCCTTGCTCGAGAGCGAGGCCTACCTAACGCCTCTTGTGTTCGAGAACACTTACGTCCCCGCGATTTTGGGCAACCACAGCCACCACGATACTCCCACCAGGGGGCCTACCTCGTCGACAGGCTGTGCCAGGCCGAACTAGTGACAAGTCACCAGAGAATCAACCTGACCCAGGGGCTCCTGTCTCCCGTGGTACCAGAATATAGCTTCCGGTGGAGCTTGGCAACCGTAAAGGTCACTTCCAGATGGACTCCTTATAGTCCGAGGCCTGGCAACCTCAAGCAAAAATGACTACCTATATTCTGGATAACACAACAAAAACAACCTACTTATAAACCTAACTTACTGCCAAACTTGGCGCCACTCTGCGCCTTCTAAAAACTTCTTCAGCAAACCTACCGAAATTTTCAACAGAGTCCCTAGAAGACAAGACACTGCTGAAATCGCGAGTGTCAGCTCCCCACTCAATGCCCATAGCAGGGAGATCCCTGATATCAGCATAAAGCGGACAGCAACACAATACGTGTTCCCAGTCTTCACTAGGCTCACTGCACATGCACACCTCGGAATTAGCCAGGCGTCTCTTATGCAAAAATGTATTTAGAGAACCATGACCAGTCATGAGGTAGCCCATGTAGAGCGAGAAACCTAGCTCAATCCTACCTGCAGCCACTGAGACGTCGGGAAGAAACTCAAAAGTTACCCTTCCCGTCTCACTAGTGTTCCATCTGAGTTTCCACTCAGATAACACAGATAGCTCACTCAGCAACTTCTTCCACTCACTTGCACTGAGAGCCGATACCTGCCCACTTTCAACCAAGTCAGGTGATGCAAGAGGAAGACCCTTCTTGATCCTATAGGCAATTCGTAAACGAGTCACCTCAAGGTCCAAGGGGGGTACCCCCAACAGCACCTGCAGGGCATCAGTGGCCACGGTTCGGCAGACCTTGAGCGAACCCAGCAGGATTTCTCTCTGCCAAGAGAGAATCCTGCTGCGTCCGGTCACAGTCTTGACAACATCACCCCATATCGGCGCACCAAAGGTTGCACAAGCAACAAATAGCCCGCCGTATATGGTGCGCACCGCCCTCCGTGTAAGGCCCCATTCACTCTTGAGCAGTCTGGCTGTCATGGGGACTACAGACATGAGCCTCTCCTTCACCCGTGTAAGGTGAGGAAGGAAGTTCATTCTTTCGCCAATGTTAAGGACCTTGTCTCCTCTTTTCATTTAGACCGGACGTCCACCACTTCACTCCTTTTCGATTCACCTTACGGTGTCTCTCAAAGAGTTGGTCGTTCACGCTCCAGGTCCACTCATTCACACATGCCACTTTTTGGTCGGCACTCAAACTTTCAAAGACAGAAATCGGCACAGACGCAAACCTGTCCCTGAGGTGCGCCATGTACAATGCCCAATTGACATTGCCCTGACGCCAGCGCCTCCCAGTCACGCCCTCACGGTCGTCGTTGCCAACCCCAAAGCAAGTCATCCCAATCCGTATGGGATTGTGATCACTCGCCGCAAAGTCAACCCCGACATCCCAGTGAAAGGCAAAACTGTCAAGCGCCGCCTCATTTACAAGCGTGACGTCTATGTCGCTCTGTCCGTTTGGTCCGTCGAAAGTATAGGACAGACTCGGAAGATTAACAGAGTGGATACGGTTTGTGGCCATCCATTCGCTGAGCAACTCACCCCTTTGGAGTTTTCGATGTTCGGATGCACATCCTCGCACCTTACTAAACCAAACAGGTGAGATTGCATTGGCGTTGATTCCTAAAACCGCAGCCCCACTGCCAATCAGCACAAACAGCCTGTCCAAGTAGGCCAAGTAGTACTGCATAAAAACAGCCCACCAAAAGTCCCCTCGACATGGACACATACCCCAAACTCACACCTATCAACTAGAACATAATAATTATACCTTTTGAGGTGTACGGCTCCTGAACCAATGCAAAAGCACTTCAAGACTACCTCTCAGACGTTCATTCTCTCCGCTAAGCCTCATTATGAGAGCTTCAAACCGCCCAACCCTGTTAAGGACCATTTCCCGCAGCAATGGCTCTTTAACAAAGGAAATCGTTTTTATGCAACTCTTGTCCTTTATGTCGGCCAATATATCCACCACCTTAGCAACATCAAAAACATACCTTTTCGTGACCGGCTTACCAGCTTCCTGGTCGATCACCCTTTCTCCTTTCTCTGTTTCCTCGACCTTTTTCTTGGGTTCCGCTGGTGCTTCGGCCATCGGAAGCGCTTCTGCCACTAGAGCAACTCCTGGCTGCGAAGCCTCATCAGATTCAGCAGCCTTTTTCCTGGCCTGCCTGGCCTTCTTCTTCTCATCCTTCTTACTCTTACTTTCGACGCTAGGGGATCCTCGCTTTCAGCATCAGAGGTCTTCATATATAGATCCCTTTTCTTCCTTTTAACGCCAGTGGAGATCCCGTCCAGGGGGCTTCCCCTGAACTCCTCATCGTCACTTAACGTCACAAATCTATTGTTCACCATTGTTTTCGCAATAAACGTACACGGAAATTAATTTAGGGAAAACCGATCGTAATAGGCAAAAATTACCACAACAAACCACGCACAATCGCGAAAAACCGACCGTAATAAACTAATCACTCGCGAGGGATAACCAGCACAGACAACTAACACACTTAACACAACGCAACAATGCAATAAAACCAAATGGCTTTCCTTCCTTGTAAAGAACCCTTGTCCGCACTTAAAGTTTTATTGCCAACTCACACGGCACTACCGAAAAAGGGACTTTTCCCGGAATTCAGGTACAAAGAGAAAAAATTATTTTTCCGCGCACCCAAACAATTTCACAAAAAGGGGTATTTTTCCTTGAAATTTCTGCACTCAATCTACAAAACGCAATTTGACACCACGACAATATCCGTAACGAACTTCACTGCTTGACTGCCAGATTGCAACTGAGTAGATAGGGACAGAATAATATATTTGCTTAACGTGAACACCTGCTTTGACGGCTTAATTTCACGGTGGGCACACCCACTAATGTGTCCTGAGAAAAGCGTTGACAAACGCCCCAGGGTAGCACAAGTACCACCCCAGTACAATTTTATAGTCATGTATTAGGCATGAACTACACTCCTTGCTCGAGAGCGAGGCCTATCTAACGCCTCTTGTGTTCGAGAACACTTACGTCCCCGCGATTTTGGGCAACCACAGCCACCACGATACTCCCACCAGGGGGCCTACCTCGTCGACAGGCTGTGCCAGGCCGAACTGATGACAAGTCACCAGAGAACCAACTCCTTTCGGAAAAGTAACTTTTCCAGAGTCCAATGTCCCGACAACCAACTTCACCTGGCCTATCTAGCACTACATCCCATTTGAGATGGTCAAATGCGCCCTTGAAGTCAACAAATATGCCTAAGACATATTTGGAGTCGGACTCACTGACACATCCCTTGACATGCATCCAAGCATCCTCAATGCTGCGGCCAGGCGTGAAGCCATACTGGTTTGGACAAGCTGGTTCAGTTCGGTGCTTCATCAGTCTTTCCACCTTGACCCTTTCCAGTACTTTTCCAAGTACCGGAAGGATGCTGATGCCGCGGTAAGAACCAGGTTCAGACCTGATCTTATCCGGGGACTTGAGCAGCACGAAAACCTTCGCAACCTTCCATTCCAGGGGAAAATATCCCTCCTGCACGCAGTTCGAGAAAAGGGCCATCAGGTACTGAGGGACAGCTGTCCAAATGGCTTTCACCATTTCTCCAGTCAATCCATCAACACCCGGTGACCTCCTCGACTTGAGTCGCCCTACTGCATATCCAACCTCTCCTATATCCAACCTAGGAGCATCAACATGCCTGCCAGCCGACGGGGCAGGTTGATGCTCAGCCCTAGGGAAAAACGACCTCATAAGAGCCCTAACACAATCTTTCCATGTGGTATGAACTATGTCTCCCTCACGGATACCACTCACATCAGTTGAGCTGGACTTTCCCCTACAGACTGTAAAGAGTCGACCCCATGGGTCATCTCTGTGCCTTTCGGCGAAAAGTCTCCACTCATCCTCTTTCACGCTGACAAGCATTTTCTTGTACTCAGCTAAGCCCCGCCTATAGGCAGTGCTGAGCTGAGTCAAGTCTTCAGCTCCAGAGCGCCTTCTTCTTTGAAGGGCTATCCGGAGCCTCCGAACTTGTCTCCTCTTTTCATTTAGACCGAACGTCCACCACTTCACTCCTTTTCGATTCACCTTACGGTGTCTCTCAAAGAGTTGGTCGTTCACGCTCCAGGTCCACTCATTCACACATGCCACTTTTTGGTCGGCACTCAAACTTTAGAAAGCGGTACAGACGCAAACCTGTCCCTGAGGTGTGCCATGTACAATGCCCAATTGACATTGCCCTGACGCCAGCGCCTCCCAGTCACGCCCTCACGGTCGTCGTTGCCAACCCCCAAGCAAGTAATCCCAATCCGTATGGGATTGTGATCACACGCCGCAAAGTCAACCCCGACATCCCAGTGAAAGGCAAAACTATCAAGCGCCGCCTCATTTACAAGCGTGACGTCTATGTCGCTCTGTCCGTTTGGTCCGTCGAAAGTATAGGACAGACTCGGAAGATTAACAGAGTGGATACGGTTTGTGGCCATCCATTCGCTGAGCAACTCACCCCTTTGGAGTTTTCGATGTTCGGAGGCCAGATATGGGCCAGGTATGGTATGGGTCAATATCTTGGCCGAACTTGAAGTAGGTACTGCATAAAAACAGCCCACCAAAAGTGGGAATGGGTTTTATGGTATGTACGCGGACATCCCCTATCTCATCTACTACTCTTTTGTGAATATCTGCACTAGACTCATTCTTTTTCCCTTTTACAACAATAGCCCACGTGTCGACGGACTTTGGCAAAACCGGATACTCAGCTGACGGACCTACAACTGGCCTGGGAACAACTTGGACAACTTGGGGAACAACAGCAGGGGGGGCAACAGCACCAGGGGGGCAACAGCTCCAGAGTTATTGGACCTAGCAACAACAAGAGGGGGGGCAACAACACCAGAGTTAACAGACCTAGCAACAACTAAAGGGGGGGCAACAACACCTACGTTCCTGCTATCAAGCACTTCAAGACGACCTCTCAGCCGTTCATTCTCTCCGCTAAGCCTCATTATGAGAGCTTCAAACCGCCCAACCCTGTTAAGGACCATTTCCCGCAGCAATGGATCTTTAACAAAGGAAATCGTTTTTATGAAACTATTGTCCTTTATGTCGGCCAATATATCCACCACCTTAGCAACATCAAAAACATACCTTTTCGTGACCGGCTTACCAGCTTCCTGGTCGATCACCCTTTCTCCTTTCCCTGTTTCCTCAACCTTCTTCTTGGGTTCCGCTGGTGCTTCGGCCATCGGAAGCGCTTCTGCCACTAGAGCAACTCCTGGCTCCGAAGCCTCATCAGATTCAGCAGCCTTTTTCCTGGCCTGCCTGGCCTTCTTCTTCTCATCCTTCTTACTCTTCTTGGCTTTCGACGCTAGGGGATCCTCGCTTTCAGCATCAGAGGTCCTCATATCTCCCTTCATAGATCCCTCTTCTTCCTTTTAACGCCAGTGGAGATCCCGTCCAGGGGGCTTAACGTCACAAATCTATTGTTCACCATTGTTTTCGCAATAAACGTACACGGAAATTAATTTAGGGAAAACCGATCGTAATAGGCAAAAATGACCGCAACAAACCACGCACAATCGCGAAAAACCGACCGTAATAAACTAATCACTCGCGAGGGACAACCAGCACAGACAACTAACACACTTAACACAACGCAACAATGCAATAAAACCAAATGGCTTCGGTCCTTTCTTGGAAAGAACCCTTGTCCGCACTTAAAGTTTTATTGCCAACACACACGGCACTAATGAAAAAGGGACTTTTCCCGGAATTCAGGTACCGACAAAAAGAAAAAAAATATTTTTCCGCGCACACAAACAATTTCACAAAAGGGGTATTTTTCCTTGAAATTTCTGCACTCAATCTACAAAACGCAATTTGACACCACGACAATATCCGTAACGAACTTCACTGCTTGACTGCCAGATTGCAACTGAGTAGATAGGGACAGAATAATATATTTGCTTAACGTGAACACCTGCCTTGACTGCTTAATTTCACGGTGGGCACACCCACTATTGTGTCCTGAGAAAAGCGTTGACAAACGCCCCAGGGTAGCACAAGTACCACCCCAGTACAATTTTATAGTCATGTATAAGGCATGAACTACACTCCTTGCTCGAGAGCGAGGCCTACCTAACGCCTCTTGTGTTCGAGAACACTTACGTCCCCGCGATTTTGGGCAACCACAGCCACCACGATACTCCCACCAGGGGGCCTACCTCGTCGACAGGCTGTGCCAGGCCGAACTAGTGACAAGTCACCAGAGAATCAACCTGACCCAGGGGCTCCTGTCTCCCGTGGTACCAGAATATAGCTTCCGGTGGAGCTTGGCAACCGTAAAGGTCACTTCCAGATGGACTCCTTATAGTCCGAGGCCTGGCAACCTCAAGCAAAAATGACTACCTATATTCTGGATAACACAACAAAAACAACCTACTTATAAACCTAACTTACTGCCAAACTTGGCGCCACTCTGCGCCTTCTAAAAACTTCTTCAGCAAACCTACCGAAATTTTCAACAGAGTCAGTAGAAGACAAGACACTGCTGAAATCACGAGTGTCAGCTCCCCACTCAATGCCCATAGCAGGGAGATCCCTGATATCAGCATAAAGCGGACAGCAACACAATACGTGTTCCCAGTCTTCACTAGGCTCACTGCACATGCACACCTCGGAATTAGCCAGGCGTCTCTTATGCAAAAATGTATTTAGAGAAGTCATGAGGTAGCCCATGTAGAGCGAGAAACCTAGCTCAATCCTACCTGCAGCCACTGAGACGTCGGGAAGAAACTCAAAAGTTACCCTTCCCGTCTCACTAGTGTTCCATCTGAGTTTCCACTCAGATAACACAGATAGCTCACTCAGCAACTTCTTCCACTCACTTGCACTGAGAGCCGATACCTGCCCACTTTCAACCCAGTCAGGTGATGCAAGAGGAAGACCCTTCTTGATCCTATAGGCAATTCGTAAACGAGTCACCTCAAGGTCCAAGGGGGGTACCCCCAACAGCACCTGCAGGGCATCAGTGGCCACGGTTCGGCAGACCTTGAGCGAACCCAGCAGGATTTCTCTCTGCCAAGAGAGAATCCTGCTGCGTCCGGTCACAGTCTTGACAACATCACCCCATATCGGCGCACCAAAGGTTGCACAAGCAACAAATAGCCCGCCGTATATGGTGCGCACCGCCCTCCGTGTAAGGCCCCATTCACTCTTGAGCAGTCTGGCTGTCATGGGGACTACAGACATGAGCCTCTCCTTCACCCGTGTAAGGTGAGGAAGGAAGTTCATTCTTTCGCCAATGGTTATCCCCAGGTACTTGACTTCCGTCTTATACCTAAGGCTAACTCCGCCAGCTCTGACAGTAGGATGTCGAGTAGATGATAGCTTGCCCTTGAGCAGCATCATCACCGTCTTGTCCACTGACACGCCAACGCCCACACCAGTGCCCCACTCACACACCATTGCCATAATCTCCGTGCCCCTTGCTTCAAGGTCAATACGAGACTGACCCCGGATCACGATAAGCAGGTCATCAGCAAACGCACTACACTCACAATGTTGATTAAGGCGTCCCAATAGGGAATCCATCATAAGGTTCCAAATAAATGGACCCGCGACAGACCCCTGAGGGCATCCTCTTTCAACATCCACACTCACACAACTGTTGGCGCCAAAGACACTAGCCCTCCTTTCGGAAAAGTAACTTTTCCAGAGTCCAATGTCCCTACAACCAACTTCACCTAGCCTATTTAACACTACATCCCATTTGAGATGGTCAAATGCGCCCTTGAAGTCAACAAATATGCCTAAGACATATTTGGAGTCGGACTCACTTACACATCTCTTGACATGCATCCAAGCATCCTCAATGCTGCGGCCAAGCGTGAAGCCATACTGGTTTGGACAAGCTGGTTCAGTTCGGTGCTCCATCAGTCTTTCCACGATGACCCTTTCCAGTACTTTTCCAAGTACCGGAAGGAGGCTGATGCCTCGATAAGAACCAGGTTCAGACCTTATCTTATCCGGGGACTTGAGCAGCACGAAAACCTTCGCAACCTTCCATTCCAGGGGAAAATATCCCTCCTGCACGCAGTTCGAGAAAATGGCCATCAGGTACTGAGGGACAGCTGTCCAAATGGCTTTCACCATTTCTCCAGTCAATCCATCAACACCCGGTGACCTCCTCGACTTGAGTCGCCCTACTGCATATCCAACCTCTCCTATATCTAACCTAGGAGCATCAACATGCCCGCCAGCCGACGGGGCAGGTTGATGCTCAGCCCTAGGGAAAAACGACCTCATAAGAGCCCTAACACAATCTTTCCATGTGGTATGAACTATGTCTCCCTCACGGATACCACTCACATCAGTTGAGCTGGACTTTCCCCTACAGACTCTAAAGAGTCGACCCCATGGGTCATCTCTGTGCCTTTCGGCGAAAAGTCTCCACTCATCCTCTTTCACGCTGACAAGCATTTTCTTGTACTCAGCTAAGCCCCGCCTATAGGCAGTGCTGAGCTGAGTCAAGTCTTCAGCTCCAGAGCGCCTTCTTCTTTGAAGGGCTATCCGGAGCCTCCGAACTTGTCTCCTCTTTTCATTTAGACCGGACGTCCACCACTTCACTCCTTTTCGATTCACCTTACGGTGTCTCTCAAAGAGTTGGTCGTTCACGCTCCAGGTCCACTCATTCACACATGCCACTTTTTGGTCGGCACTCAAACTTTCAAAGACAGAAATCGGCACAGACGCAAACCTGTCCCTGAGGTGCGCCATGTACAATGCCCAATTGACATTGCCCTGACGCCAGCGCCTCCCAGTCACGCCCTCACGGTCGTCGTTGCCAACCCCCAAGCAAGTAATCCCAATCCGTATGGGATTGTGATCACTCGCCGCAAAGTCAACCCCGACATCCCAGTGAAAGGCAAAACTGTCAAGCGCCGCCTCATTTACAAGCGTGACGTCTTTGTCGCTCTGACCGTTTGGTCCGTCGAAAGTATAGGACAGACTCGGAAGATTAACAGAGTGGATACGGTTTGTGGCCATCCATTCGCTGAGCAACTCACCCCTTTGGAGTTTTCGATGTTCGGATGTACATCCTCGCACCTTACTAAACCAAACAGGTGAGATTGCATTGGCGTCGATACCAAAAACCGCAGCCCCACTGCCAATCAGCACAAGTAGCCTGTCCAAGTAGGCCAGGTATGGGTCAATGTCTTGGCCGAACCTGAAGTAGGTACTGCATAAAAACAGCCCACCAAAAGTCCCCTCGACATGGACACATACCCCAAACTCACACCTATCAACTAAAACATAATCGACATTTTGGTCAATCACGATGATAGCAGCATCGCCACTGGCATCGGTGAATGACCTCATATCGCCCGGCAAACCCCTAATTATACCTTTTGAGGTGTACGGCTCCTGAACCAATGCAAAACTGCATTGGGAACTCAAGAGCTGAACCCCCAAATCGCACATTGCCGAGTATGAACCCTGGCAATTTAACTGAATTAGGCGTACAGCCATTTCAGTGCCTAGATTCCGCCCTAGCCAACGCTGCCCTGTAAATGAGACAGTCAGCTGACAGCATTAAATGCCCCGATGCATAATTGTGGTGTGCACAATCCCTGCATTTAATGGCATTGACACACTTACGAGCAAAGTGCCCGGTCTGCCCACAACGGCGACAAACAGTATCAGTCTGCTTGCACTGTGCCACTCTGTGGTCCATACTCAGACACTTGAAGCAAGTATTCACTGGCGAATACTCCCTCAGTGCGCATGAATAATGGGTGAGATAGACCCGTCCTTCAGCGCGAATGTGCGAAATGACGCATTCGCTGCCCTCAATTACTACATTTGTGTCACCTTCCCCAGACCAGGAACCACTAACGATTTTTACCTCGTTTTCCATTTCCCTAACGGACAATAGCTCACAGAGGTTCTTCGAATGCAGCTGCTCCATAAACTTTTCTGCCTTAATGGTCTTAGGGACCTTTTGGACAACTATCCTCGGGCCTAGGCTACCACTCTTCTCCACAGACAAACCTAGCTCCTTGAATCTCCCATTGCTAACCATCTTGTCTCTATCAAGACACGATGGTGCCCTAATTAATAACCCGCCACCACGAATGGGTTTAATGGTATGTACCCGGACATCCCCTATCTCATCTACTACTCTTTTGTGAATGTCTGCACTAGACTCATTTTTCTTCCCTTTTACAACAATAGCCCACGTGTCGACGGGCTTTGGCAAAACCGGATACTCAGCTGACGGACCTACAACTGGCCTGGGAACAACTTGGGGAACAACACCAGGGGGGGCAACAGCACCAGAGTTATTGGACCTAGCAACAACAAGAGGGGGGGCAACAACACCAGAGTTAACAGCCCTAGCCACAACTAAAGAGAGGGCAACAACACCAGAGTTAACAGACCTAGCAGACCTAGCAACAACTAAAGGGGGGGCAACAACACCTACGTTATTGCTGTCAAGCACTTCGAGACGACCTCTCAGCCGTTCATTCTCTCCGCTAAGCCTCATTATGAGAGCTTCAAACCGCCCAACCCTGTTAAGGACCATTTCCCGCACTAATGGATCTTTAATATAGGAAATCGTTTTTATGAAACTCTTATCCTTTACATCGGCCAATATATCAACCACCTTAGCAACATCAAAAACATACCTTCTCGTGACCGGCTTACCAGCTTCCTGGTCGATCACCCTTCCTCCTTTCCCTGTTTCCTCAGCCCTCTTCTTGGGTTCCGCTGGTGCTTCGGCCATCGGAGGCGCTTCTGCCACTAGAGCAACTCCTGGCTCCGAAGCCTCATCCGATTCATCGGCCTTTTTCCTGGCCTGCCTGGCCTTCTTTTTTTCATCCTTCTTGCTCTTCTTGATTTTCGACGCTAGGGGATCCTCGCTTTCGGCATCAGAGGTCTTTATATATAGATCCCTCTTCTTCCTTTTGACGCCAGCGGAGATCCCGTCCAGGGGGCTTCCCCTGAACTCCTCATCGTCACTTAACGTCACGAACCTATTGTTCACCATTGTTTCCGCAATAAACGCACACAGAAATTTATTTAGGGAAAACCGACCGTAATAGGTAAAAGGTAGAATGACCGCAACAAACCACGCACAATCGCGAAAAACCGACCGTAAAACTAATCACCCGCGAGGGACAACCAGAACAGACAACTAACACACTTAACACAATGCAATAAAACCAAATGGCTTCGGTCCTTTCTTAGAAAGAACCCTTGTCCGCACTTAAAATTTTATTACACACGGCACTAATGAAAAAGGGACTTTTCCCGGAATTCAGGTACCGACAAAAAAAAAAATTATTTTTCCACGCACACAACAATTTCACAAAAAAGGGGTATTTTTCCTTGAAATTTAACACTCAATCTACAACGCAATTCGACACCACGACAATATCCGTAACGAACTTCACTGTTTAACTGCCAGATTGCAACTCAGTAGATAGGGACAGAATAATTAATATGCTTAACGTGAACACCTGCCTTGACGGCTTAATTTCACGGTGGGCACACCCACTATTGTGTCCTGAGAAAGACGTTGACAAACGCCCCAGGGTAGCATTAGTGCCACCCCAGTACAATGTTATAGTCATGTATAAGGCATGAACTATACTCCTTGCTCGAGAGCGAGGCCTATCTAACGCCTCTTGTGTTCAAGAACACTTACGTTCCCGCGATTTTGGGTAACCACAGCCACCACGATACTCCCACCAGGGGGCCTACCTCATCGACAGGCTGTGCCAGGCCGAGATGGTGACAAGTCACCAGAGAATCGACCTGACCCAGGGGCTCTTGTCTCCCGTGGTACCAGAATATAGCTTCCGGTGGAGCTTGGCAACCGTAAAGGTCACTTCCAGATGGACTCCTTATAGTCCGAGGCCTGGCAACCTCACCCAGAAATGCCTACCTACAGTATGAAAACAACAAAAGGAAACCTACAAATAATCCTAACTTACCAAACTTGGCGCCAATCTGCGCCTTCTAAAAACTTCTTCAGCAAACCTACCAAAATTAGCAACAGAGTCCCTGGAAGACAAGCCACTGCTGAAATCACGAGTGTCAGCTCCCCACTCAATGCCCACAGCAGGGAGATCCCTGATATCAGCATAAAGCGGACAGCAACACAATACGTGTTCCCAGTCTTCACTAGGCTCACTGCACATGCACACCTCGGAATTAGCCCGGCGTATCTTATGCAAAAATGCATTTAGAGAACCATGACCAGTCATGAGGTAGCCCATGTAGAGCGAGAAACCTAGCTCAACCCTACCTGAGGCACTGAGACGTCGGGAAGAAACTCAAAAGTTACCCTTCCCGTCTCACTAGTGTTCCATCTGAGTTGCCACTCAGATAACACACGCTCACTCAGCAACTTCTTCCACTCACTTGCACTGAGAGCCGATACCTGCCCACTTTCAACCCAGTCAGGTGATGCAAGAGGAAGACCCTTCTTGATCCTATAGGCAATTCGTAAACGAGTCACCTCAAGGTCCAAGGGGGGTACCCCCAACAGCACCTGCAGGGCATCAGTGGCCACGGTTCGGCAGACCTTGAGCGAACCCAGCAGGATTACTCTCTGACAAGAGAGAATCCTGCTGCGTCCGGTCACAGTCTTGACAACATCACCCCATATCGGCGCACCAAAGGTTGCACAAGCAACAAATAGCCCGCCGTATATGGTGCGCACCGCCCTCCGTGTAAGGCCCCATTCACTCTTGAGCAGTCTGGCTGTCATGGGGACTACAGACATAAGCCTCTCCTTCACCCGTGTAAGGTGAGGAAGGAAGTTCATTCTTTCGCCAATGGTTATCCCCAGGTACTTGACTTCCGTCTTATACCTAAGGCTAACTCCGCCAGCTCTGATAGTAGGATGTCGAGTAGATGATAGCTTGCCCTTGAGCAGCATCATCACCGTTTTGTCCACTGACACGCCAACGCCCACACCAGTGCCCCACTCACACACCATTGCCATAATCTCCGTGCCCCTTGCTTCAAGGTCAATACGAGACTGACCCCGGATCAGGATAAGCAGGTCATCAGCAAACGCACTACACTCACAATGTTGATTGAGGCGTCCCAATAGGGAATCCATCATAAGGTTCCAAATAAATGGACCCGCGACAGACCCCCTGAGGGCATCCTCTTTCAACATCCACACTCACACAACTGTTGGCGCCAAAGACACTAGCCCTCCTTTCGGAAAAGTAACTTTTCCAGAGTCCAATGTCCCAACAACCAACTTCACCTAGCCTATCTAACACTACATCCCATTTGAGATGGTCAAATGCGCCCTTGAAGTCAACAAATATGCCTAAGACATATTTGGAGTCGGACTCACTGACACATCTCTTGACATGCATCCAAGCATCCTCAATGCTGCGGCCAAGCGTGAAGCCATACTGGTTTGGACAAGCTGGTTCAGTTCGGTGCTCCATCAGTCTTTCCACCATGACCCTTTCCAGTACTTTTCCAAGTACCGGAAGGAGGCTGATGCCGCGATAAGAACCAGGTTCAGACCTGATCTTATCCGGGGACTTGAGCAGCACAAAAACCTTCGCAACCTTCCATTCCAGGGGAAAATATCCCTCCTGCACGCAGTTCGAGAAAAGGGCCATCAGGTACTGAGGGACAGCTGTCCAAATGGCTTTCACCATTTCTCCAGTCAATCCATCAATGCCCGGTGACCTCCTCGACTTGAGTCGCCCTACTGCATGTCCAATCTCTCCTATGTCTAACCTAGGAGCATCAACATGCCCGCCAGCCGACGGGGCAGGTTGATGCTCAGCCCTAGGGAAAAACGACCTCATAAGAGCCCTAACACAATCTTTCCATGTGGTATGAACTATGTCTCCCTCACGGATACCACTCACATCAGTTGAGCTGGACTTTCCCCTACAGACTCTAAAGAGTCGACCCCATGGGTCATCTCTGTGCCTTTCGGCGAAAAGTCTCCACTCATCCTCTTTCACGCTGACAAGCATTTTCTTGTACTCAGCTAAGCCCCGCCTATAGGCAGTGCTGAGCTGAGTCAAGTCTTCAGCTCCAGAGCGCCTTCTTCTTTGAAGGGCTATCCGGAGCCTCCGAACTTGTCTCCTCTTTTCATTTAGACCGGACGTCCACCACTTCACTCCTTTTCGATTCACCTTACGGTGTCTCTCAAAGAGTTGGTCGTTCACGCTCCAGGTCCACTCATTCACACATGCCACTTTTTGGTCGGCACTCAAACTTTCAAAGACAGAAATCGGCACAGACGCAAACCTGTCCCTGAGGTGCGCCATGTACAATGCCCAATTGACATTGCCCTGACGCCAGCGCCTCCCAGTCACGCCCTCACGGTCGTCGTTGCCAACCCCCAAGCAAGTCATCCCAATCCGTATGGGATTGTGATCACTCGCCGCAAAGTCAACCCCGACATCCCAGTGAAAGGCAAAACTGTCAAGCGCCGCCTCATTTACAAGCGTGACGTCTTTGTCGCTCTGACCGTTTGGTCCGTCGAAAGTATAGGACAGACTCGGAAGATTAACAGAGTGGATACGGTTTGTGGCCATCCATTTGCTGAGCAACTCACCCCTTTGGAGTTTTCGATGTTCGGATCTACATCCTCGCACCTTACTAAACCAAACAGGTGAGATTGCATTGGCGTCGATACCAAAAACCGCAGCCCCACTGCCAATCAGCACAAGTAGCCTGTCCAAGTAGGCCAGGTATGAGTCAATGTCTTGGCCGAACCTGAAGTAGGTACTGCATAAAAACAGCCCACCAAAAGTCCCCTCGACATGGACACATACCCCAAACTCACACCTATCAACTAAAATATAATCGACATTTTGGTCAATCACGATGATAGCAGCATCGCCACTGGCATCGGTGAATGACCTCATATCGCCCGGCAAACCCCTAATTATACCTTTTGAGGTGTACGGCTCCTGAACCAATGCAAAACTGCATTGGGAACTCAAGAGCTGAACCCCCAAATCGCACATTGCAGAGTATGAACCCTGGCAATTTAACTGAATTAGGCGTACAGCCATTTCAGTGCCTAGATTGCGCCCTAGCCAACGCTGCCCTGTAAATGGGACAGTCAGCTGACAGCATTAAATGCCCCGATGCATAATTGTGGTGTGCACAATCCCTGCATTTAATGGCATTGACACACTTACGCGCAAAGTGCCCGGTCTGCCCACAACGGCGACAAACAGTATCAGTCTGCTTGCACTGTGCCACTCTGTGGTCCATACTCAGACACTTGAAGCAAGTATTCACTGGCGAATACTCCCTCAGTGCGCATGAATAATGGGTGAGATAGACCCGTCCTTCAGCGCGAATGTGCGAAATGACGCGTTCGCTGCCCTCAATTACTACATTTGTGTCACCTTCCCCAGACCAGGAACCACTAACGATTTTTACCTCGTTTTCCATTTCCCTAACGGACAATAGCTCACAGAGGTTCTTCGAATGCAGCTGCTCCATAAACTTTTCTGCCTTAATGGTCTTAGGGACCTTTTGGACAACTATCCTCGGGCCTAGGCTACCACTCTTCTCCACAGACAAACCTAGCTCCTTGAATCTCCCATTGCTAACCATCTTGTCTCTATCAAGACACGATGGTGCCCTAATTAATAACCCGCCACCACGAATGGGTTTAATGGTATGTACCCGGACATCCCCTATCTCATCTACTACTCTTTTGTGAATGTCTGCACTAGACTCATTTTTCTTCCCTTTTACAACAATAGCCCACGTGTCGACGGGCTTTGGCAAAACCGGATACTCAGCTGACGGACCTACAACTGGCCTGGGAACAACTTGGGGAACAACACCAGGGGGGGCAACAGCACCAGAGTTATTGGACCTAGCAACAACAAGAGGGGGGGCAACAACACCAGAGTTAACAGCCCTAGCCACAACTAAAGGGGGGGCAACAACACCAGAGTTAACAGACCTAGCAGACCTAGCAACAACTAAAGGGGGGGCAACCACACCTACGTTATTGCTGTCAAGCACTTCGAGACGACCTCTCAGCCGTTCATTCTCTCCGCTAAGCCTCATTATGAGAGCTTCAAACCGCCCAACCCTGTTAAGGACCATTTCCCGCACTAATGGATCTTTAATATAGGAAATCGTTTTTATGAAACTCTTATCCTTTACATCGGCCAATATATCAACCACCTTAGCAACATCAAAAACATACCTTCTCGTGACCGGCTTACCAGCTTCCTGGTCGATCACCCTTCCTCCTTTCCCTGTTTCCTCAGCCCTCTTCTTGGGTTCCGCTGGTGCTTCGGCCATCGGAGGCGCTTCTGCCACTAGAGCAACTCCTGGCTCCGAAGCCTCATCCGATTCATCGGCCTTTTTCCTGGCCTGCCTGGCCTTCTTTTTTTCATCCTTCTTGCTCTTCTTGATTTTCGACGCTAGGGGATCCTCGCTTTCGGCATCAGAGGTCTTTATATATAGATCCCTCTTCTTCCTTTTGACGCCAGCGGAGATCCCGTCCAGGGGGCTTCCCCTGAACTCCTCATCGTCACTTAACGTCACGAACCTAGTGTTCACCATTGTTTCCGCAATAAACGCACACAGAAATTTATTTAGGGAAAACCGACCGTAATAGGTAAAAGGTAGAATGACCGCAACAAACCACGCACAATCGCGAAAAACCGACCGTAAAACTAATCACCCGCGAGGGACAACCAGAACAGACAACTAACACACTTAACACAATGCAATAAAACCAAATGGCTTCGGTCCTTTCTTAGAAAGAACCCTTGTCCGCACTTAAAATTTTATTACACACGGCACTAAAGAAAAAGGGACTTTTCCCGGAAATCAGGTACCGACAAAAGGAAAAAATTATTTTTCCACGCACACAACAATTTCACAAAAAAGGGGTATTTTTCCTTGAAATTTAACACTCAATCTACAACGCAATTCGACACCACGACAATATCCGTAACGAACTTCACTGTTTAACTGCCAGATTGCAACTCAGTAGATAGGGACAGAATAATTAATATGCTTAACGTGAACACCTGCCTTGACGGCTTAATTTCACGGTGGGCACACCCACTATTGTGTCCTGAGAAAGACGTTGACAAACGCCCCAGGGTAGCATTAGTGCCACCCCAGTACAATGTTATAGTCATGTGTAAGGCATGAACTATACTCCTTGCTCGAGAGCGAGGCCTATCTAACGCCTCTTGTGTTCAAGAACACTTACGTTCCCGCGATTTTGGGTAACCACAGCCACCACGATACTCCCACCAGGGGGCCTACCTCGTCGACAGGCTGTGCCAGGCCGAGATGGTGACAAGTCACCAGAGAATCGACCTGACCCAGGGGCTCTTGTCTCCCGTGGTACCAGAATATAGCTTCCGGTGGAGCTTGGCAACCGTAAAGGTCACTTCCAGATGGACTCCTTATAGTCCGAGGCCTGGCAACCTCACCCAGAAATGCCTACCTACAGTATGAAAACAACAAAAGGAAACCTACAAATAATCCTAACTTACCAAACTTGGCGCCAATCTGCGCCTTCTAAAAACTTCTTCAGCAAACCTACCAAAATTAGCAACAGAGTCCCTGGAAGACAAGACACTGCTGAAATCACGAGTGTCAGCTCCCCACTCAATGCCCATAGCAGGGAGATCCCTGATATCAGCATAAAGCGGACAGCAACACAATACATGTTCCCAGTCTTCACTAGGCTCACTGCACATGCACACCTCGGAATTAGCCCGGCGTATCTTATGCAAAAATGCATTTAGAGAACCATGACCAGTCATGAGGTAGCCCATGTAGAGCGAGAAACCTAGCTCAACCCTACCTGCAGCCACTGAGACGTCGGGAAGAAACTCAAAAGTTACCCTTCCCGTCTCACTAGTGTTCCATCTGAGTTGACACTCAGATAACACACGCTCACTCAGCAACTTCTTCCACTCACTTGCACTGAGAGCCGATACCTGCCCACTTTCAACCCAGTCAGGTGATGCAAGAGGAAGACCCTTCTTGATCCTATAGGCAATTCGTAAACGAGTCACCTCAAGGTCCAAGGGGGGTACCCCCAACAGCACCTGCAGGGCATCAGTGGCTACGGTTCGGCAGACCTTGAGCGAACCCAGCAGGATTACTCTCTGACAAGAGAGAATCCTGCTGCGTCCGGTCACAGTCTTGACAACATCACCCCATATCGGCACACCAAAGGTTGCACAAGCAACAAATAGCCCGCCGTATATGGTGCGCACCGCCCTCCGTGTAAGGCCCCATTCCCTCTTGAGCAGTCTGGCTGTCATGGGGACTACAGACATGAGCCTCTCCTTCACCCGTGTAAGGTGAGGAAGGAAGTTCATTCTTTCGCCAATGGTTATCCCCAGGTACTTGACTTCCGTCTTATACCTAAGGCTAACTCCGCCAGCTCTGACAGTAGGATGTCGAGTAGATGATAGCTTGCCCTTGAGCAGCATCATCACCGTTTTGTCCACTGACACGCCAACGCCCACACCAGTGCCCCACTCACACACCATTGCCATAATCTCCGTGCCCCTTGCTTCAAGGTCAATACGAGACTGACCCCGGATCAGGATAAGCAGGTCATCAGCAAACGCACTACACTCACAATGTTGATTGAGGCGTCCCAATAGGGAATCCATCATAAGGTTCCAAATAAATGGACCCGCGACAGACCCCCTGAGGGCATCCTCTTTCAACATCCACACTCACACAACTGTTGGCGCCAAAGACACTAGCCCTCCTTTCGGAAAAGTAACTTTTCCAGAGTCCAATGTCCCAACAACCAACTTCACCTAGCCTATCTAACACTACATCCCATTTGAGATGGTCAAATGCGCCCTTGAAGTCAACAAATATGCCTAAGACATATTTGGAGTCGGACTCACTGACACATCTCTTGACATGCATCCAAGCATCCTCAATGCTGCGGCCAAGCGTGAAGCCATACTGGTTTGGACAAGCTGGTTCAGTTCGGTGCTCCATCAGTCTTTCCACCATGACCCTTTCCAGTACTTTTTCAAGTACCGGAAGGAGGCTGATGCCGCGATAAGAACCAGGTTCAGACCTGATCTTATCCGGGGACTTGAGCAGCACGAAAACATTCGCAACCTTCCATTCCAGGGGAAGATATCCCTCCTGCACGCAGTTCGAGAAAAGGGCCATCAGGTACTGAGGGACAGCTGTCCAAATGGCTTTCACCATTTCTCCAGTCAATCCATCAATGCCCGGTGACCTCCTCGACTTGAGTCGCCCTACTGCATGTCCAATCTCTCCTATGTCTAACCTAGGAGCATCAACATGCCCGCCAGCCGACGGGGCAGGTTGATGCTCAGCCCTAGGGAAAAACGACCTCATAAGAGCCCTAACACAATCTTTCCATGTGGTATGAACTATGTCTCCCTCACGGATACCACTCACATCAGTTGAGCTGGACTTTCCCCTACAGACTCTAAAGAGTCGACCCCATGGGTCATCTCTGTGCCTTTCGGCGAAAAGTCTCCACTCATCCTCTTTCACGCTGACAAGCATTTTCTTGTACTCAGCTAAGCCCCGCCTATAGGCAGTGCTGAGCTGAGTCAAGTCTTCAGCTCCAGAGCGCCTTCTTCTTTGAAGGGCTATCCGGAGCCTCCGAACTTGTCTCCTCTTTTCATTTAGACCGGACGTCCACCACTTCACTCCTTTTCGATTCACCTTACGGTGTCTCTCAAAGAGTTGGTCGTTCAATCACGATGATAGCAGCATCGCCACTGGCATCGGTGAATGACCTCATATCGCCCGGCAAACCCCTAATTATACCTTTTGAGGTGTACGGCTCCTGAACCAATGCAAAACTGCATTGGGAACTCAAGAGCTGAACCCCCAAATCGCACATTGCAGAGTATGAACCCTGGCAATTTAACTGAATTAGGCGTACAGCCATTTCAGTGCCTAGATTGCGCCCTAGCCAACGCTGCCCTGTAAATGGGACAGTCAGCTGACAGCATTAAATGCCCCGATGCATAATTGTGGTGTGCACAATCCCTGCATTTAATGGCATTGACACACTTACGCGCAAAGTGCCCGGTCTGCCCACAACGGCGACAAACAGTATCAGTCTGCTTGCACTGTGCCACTCTGTGGTCCATACTCAGACACTTGAAGCAAGTATTCACTGGCGAATACTCCCTCAGTGCGCATGAATAATGGGTGAGATAGACCCGTCCTTCAGCGCGAATGTGCGAAATGACACGTTCGCTGCCCTCAATCACCACATTTGTGTCACCTTCCCCAGACCAGGAACCACTAACGATTTTTACCTCGTTTTCCATTTCCCTAACGGACAATAGCTCACAGAGGTTCTTCGAATGCAACTGCTCCATAAACTTTTCTGCCTTAATGGACTTAGGGACCTTTTGGACAACTATCCTCGGGCCTAGGCTACCACTCTTCTCCACAGACAAACCTAGCTCCTTGAATCTCCCATTGCTAACCATCTTGTCTCTATCAAGACACGAATTAATAACCCGCCACCACGAATGGGTTTAATGGTATGTACCCGGACATCCCCTATCTCATCTACTACTCTTTTGTGAATGTCTGCACTAGACTCATTTTTCTTCCCTTTTACTACAATAGCCCACCTTCTCGTGACCGGCTTACCAGCTTCCTGGTCGATCACCCTTTCTCCTTTCCCTGTTTCCTCAGCCCTCTTCTTGGGTTCCGCTGGTGCTTCGGCCATCGGAGGAGCTTCTGCCACTAGAGCAACTCCTGGGTCCGAAGCCTCATCCGATTCATCGGCCTTTTTCCTGGCCTGCCTGGCCTTCTTTTTTTCATCCTTCTTGCTCTTCTTGGTTTTCGACGGTAGGGGATCATCGCTTTCGGCATCGGAGGTCTTCATATATAGGTCCCTCTTCTTCCTTTTAACGCCAGTGGAGATCCTGTCCAGGGGACTTCCCCTGAACTCCTCATCATCACTTAACGTCACGAATCGATTGTTCACCATTTTTCGCAATAAACGTTCACTGAAATTGCTTTAGGGAAACCGACCGTAATAGATAAAAGGTAGAGTGACCGCAACAATCCACGCACAATCGCGAAAAACCGACCGTAAAACTAATCACCCGCGAGGGACAAACAGCAAAGACAACTAACACACTTAACACAATGCAATAAAAACCAAATGACTTCGGTTCTTTCTTAGAAAGAACCCTTGTCCGCACTTGAAATTTTATTGCCAACAACACACGGCACTAATGAAAAAGGGACTTTTCCCGGAATTCAGGTACCGATAAACGAAAAAATTATTTTTTCGCGCACACAAACAATTTCACCAAAAGGGGTATTTTTCTTTGAAATTTCTGCACTCGATTTACAAAACACAATTAGACAACACGACAACATCCGCAATGAACTTCACCGTTTAACTGCCAGATTGCAACTGTGTAGATAGGGACAGTAGGAATCTCGTTAATCCATTCATGCGCGTCACTAATTAGATGACGAGGCATTTGGCTATGAAGTGTTCTTTATTTTGTTCTCTTAAGTTTTGTACAATGGTTAATATTATAGAATGATTACTCTAACAATTCTAACAAGTAGCAAATTACATGAGTTACAAAATTAATACATTGTAGCGGTTATGACCGCAAATTTCAGCTGAGTTGTTGGCAGCCGTACCGTGTGTGCTGTATGTTGCTAGCGCCAGATCGTTCGCATAAATGCTTGATGTATCATCCAGCTTCCTCGTATTGTTGTCGTCGTGAGGTCTTCGATGTTGTTGTTGTTGATGCGAAGATGGCATATGAGGTATTGGTTTTGTTTACACCATGTTCCACGCGACTTATGTATGTCGTGGTGACCGAAAATAAAAAAAAACTTTAAATACTTTTGGTCGGCCACGGGCCGTTAATACTTTATTATATTAAATTGATGTATACAAATACTTCGATCTAAAGTAATCCGCCGTCCTTAGCGTCGCTGCAATTACTCTTTGATCATAAACGTATAACTAAGCCCCGCTTGTTCGTCGCTGTGTTGTATTTATAATCGTTGATTGCTGATGTTGCAGTCTGGTCATTGGGTCGATCCAGTTCAATGGCTTCGATGTTCTTTGCTGATGTTGCATATGTTGGTTGACTGTTGGTTTTTGCGTAGACTGCTGATGTTGCATATGTTGGTTGTTGCTTAGTGGCTGTATCATATGTTACTCCTCCTCGGTTTGAGTCAAAATTCTCCTGAATTTTATAATTTAATTGTTTGTTGTATATTTTATTGCAAAAGTAGGTTAAGCCTATTGTTGAACAAATAATCATTATAATCATGCTTAAGTTTATAACATATGATATATTTTTATGAACTTTCAATTCTTTTATTTCTTTAACATTTTCAAAATTATTAAAAATAATGTCATCAAAAGTGATAGCTTTTTCAAATGAAGTTTTAAGATTGTTTTCGGGGTAAAAATATTTTTCTTGAACAATTTTTTGATTATTATAAAAAACTTCTTTTAACAAGTGTATTTGACAATTAAAAAAATTAATGAGATAATTATTATTTAATACAATTTTTCTGTTGTCACAATTGTGTTTTAATTCTTCCTTATATGCATTTTTAATAATTATAGTTTCATCATCTATTATTTGGATTTGAGTTTCATTGTTATATCTTAATTTACAATTCTTATTTATAACACAATGTTTGCTTGGTTTTAATTCCTGTAGCGTTACATCATTTTGGTATACATATGTATTATTATTTATTTCTATAATATATTCATTTTCATAATCTATTTCAAAATGTTCATTATTAGGTACTGGTATGATTAATTTTTGTTCTACTGAGACATAATTTCTTGGAACTTTAATGGCAATTATAATGAATTTATTTTTGTATTCCAGAATACCCATTTTAATTAATTTAAGTTTATGCAAATCAATTTCATAATCATTTAATTCTTCTAATGTTAATATACTGGGGTGCATAATGTTGTGTTTTGCTGATACAATATTATCTTGAATTTCATTTATTTTACTTTCTATGAATCTTAACTTGGTAATTTGGTCTAAAAATAATTGTTGTTGTACAATTTTTGAAATGGAATTTTCTATTTGATTATATGTATTTAGTATAGTTTTTCTATCAGCTAAAATTATTGTTTTTAGTGTTTCTATTGACTCATTGAAATGTTTATTAATTTTAATTTGGTGATTTATTGTTTCTATTGCATTGTGACTATTTTCTCCTGCTATCTTTAAATAATTCCAGATATCGTCTCTATCTTTATTATCCATGGTTCCGAAGAGCCATCTTTCTACGTTTCCTACCATATTTACTAATCCCCTTCTTGATCTTCTTTGTTCTTTAGGTGTAATTGATTTAATTTTTGCTACTAGTGTTTCTATTTTCTTAATTATCAAATTTTTATTTTCAATGTTCAAATGTTTTATATTAGTTCGTATGATTGAGACTGTATTAAGTATTTCTTCTGGGTTTATTATGTGTAAAATAGTGTTTGTTTGGTTAGTAATTTCTAAATCTTTAATTTTTATTTTTAAGAACCCTGTTTGTTCATTGATTACTGTTGTTTGGAGTGTTCCGTGTATTGTCGGTGTTAATAGTGTTATGAAGAGAAGTGTTGCCTTGATGTTGTTTATACTTCTTAGAATTGATCCTTGGTCCTTCGTTGGTCTAAAGTGTATCTTCAATTTTTGTTTACACTCTTCCCACGTTGTTGGAGTCTCTGCCGCCAGGTAATTTTTCGCTGGTCCCGCTATCTTTTCATTGTAGATTATGTTGAATACTTGTTGGGTGTATTCTTCTTCGTATTCCCCCAGGATTTGTTCCACTGTTGTGATGAAGGAGGGCAATGTGCCTTGTTCTCCCGTGAATGCTTGTACATATTTGATTTGTTTTTCAACAATCGTCCTCAAGTTTTGAGCTCCGTTTTGTCTGTTTAGGATTTCCGTCAGTGTCATTAAACACTGCTCGATTGTAGGTTGTGCCATGGTTAACACTTATTGGTTTGTTTCTACACACCGCGTTAAATTTTGCTTCACAGTGCTACGGTACTACTTTTCAATGTTAACTAATTTTTGTGTTTTTGTATGAATATTAGCTTCTTTTAAGTCACTTTATTATAATCACACTTTAACTAATTTTGTGCTTTTGTATGAATATTAGCTTCTTTTAAGTCACTTTATTATAATCACACTTTAACTAATTTTGTGCTTTTGTATCACTATCCTCAATTTCGTCGGAATAGAGGACTACCGACTGCGCCACTTATGTATGTCGTGGTGACCGAAAATAAAAAAAAACTTTAAATACTTTTGGTCGGCCACGGGCCGTTAATACTTTATTATATTAAATTGATGTATACAAATACTTCGATCTAAAGTAATCCGCCGTCCTTAGCGTCGCTGCAATTACTCTTTGATCATAAACGTATAACTAAGCCCCGCTTGTTCGTCGCTGTGTTGTATTTATAATCGTTGATTGCTGATGTTGCAGTCTGGTCATTGGGTCGATCCAGTTCAATGGCTTCGATGTTCTTTGCTGATGTTGCATATGTTGGTTGACTGTTGGTTTTTGCGTAGACTGCTGATGTTGCATATGTTGGTTGTTGCTTAGTGGCTATATCATATGTTACTCGCGCTCCCATTATGAGGGGTAGTATGTAGATTCCCTTTTGTGGATAGCGTCGTTGTATCTCTTTTATGAACGCCGGAGAACTGTATGTAGTTGTTTTGTGGCGGAAGTGCGTAGATAGATTATCTGGTCCTTCCCAGTGTACTCCGACGTCGCAGACGATGACTGTGTTTTCTTTTGTGAAGATTACATCGGGTTTTTTGAGGAGGCCGTCTTCTCCTCTTATTCTTGGTTCTTCCTCCGCCTGCCATCCTGTTCTCCTAGCTGCCTGGACTAGTCGTTTTTGGACGTAGTTGTGTCTTATGATGCGTTCCCAGTGTGTAAGGGGACAGCCTTGAAGGATGTGGCTGAGGGATTCCATTTTACCGCAGTTTGCCCGGCATCCCCTGATGTTCGGTGGGTTTGATGGGATTCCTATGGTAGGTAGGAGGTTGTGTCGGAGTAGGATGGCTTTGATATAGTCTTCGCCGGACCAATAGCGTGGTGGACTGTACACAAATTTTGTGCAAGCTGGGTGGTTGGACACCTGAGCGATTCCGTTTCCAGAGTAGCTGGTTTCCAGTTCTCGGCTGTGGTAGTTGAGGTGCTCCTCTTTGGTTGTCTGGGTTGGTATGACCATCTTTTTGATACTGTCGGTCCACGCGAGACTCCTGTTGTATATGTCTTCGAAGAGAGGATCGATGTTCTTGAGACGTTCTGCTCTTTCCAGCATGATGACTGGGATGCGGGACGTGAATTGGAATATTCCGAGGCCTCCGGACTTTACTGGAGCGTAGATGATGGAATTGTGGCAGTGTTGAGTGAGGTGAAGGATGGATCTTATGCAGGTTCTTAGCTTCCTGTCTGCCTCTTTTAGGGTTTTCCTCGTTACGGTTGGCCGTTGAAAATATCCGATATATCGCGGTATCCGGAACTGTCTGAGAATGTAGATTTTTTGCTGCGGCTTTAGCGGTGCGCGTTTTATTCTTTGTAGTTCCGTTAATAGCGTCAGGGAGCTGCAGGAAGTTTCGCCGATTGGTGAAAAGGTGTTGCCTAAGTATTGCATTTCTTCTTCGATATTGAGAGCGCGGATCGTTACGTTGCCGGAGCGGAGTGGAAGGTTGTCTGCGTACAGTTTTTTTTTGCTGGGTACTGTTTTTAGAGTGAGCGCATGGCTTTTTGCGGCATTGACTTTCATTCCTCTGTCCTGGAGGAATGCGAGTGTAGTATGTAGCATTTTCTCTGCCTCTTCCTTGGTGTTGGCGAAGAGCAGGATATCGTCTGCATATGCTAGGCATCGTAGATGTCTTCCTTCTCCTACTTTTACTCCGGTAAAGGTGTCAAGCTTGCAGAGTAGTTCGTCTAGGACGATGTTAAATAGAATCGGTGAGAGGGGGTCCCCTTGCTTTACTCCTCGGTTGATCTGGATTGGGACTGGCTCTGTAGCTGATCCGATGATGGTGACTGTTCCGGTGAGATTTTGTCGGATGTAGTTTATGAATCCGCGGTCTACATTTACTCGTCGTAATGCTCGAATGACACTATGGTGCGACACTGTATCGAAGGCCTTCGTAATGTCTAGTGATACTACGCATAGTGGTTTCGCCTTCCTACGGTGTTCTTTTATGATGTGCTGCAAGGTGAGCACGTTGGCAAAGCATCCGTCTATTTTGCTGAATCCCCGCTGGTTTCTGTGTAGGTTGAGGGCTTGCATTCTTGTGGCCAGGATCCGGTGTAGCAGCCTTATGGTTATGGATGAGATGGTGATGGGCCTCCAGTCGTTGATGCTGTTTGTGGTTGCTGCTTTTGGGATGAGTGTTGTTCGGCTTCTTTTCAATGCCATTGGCGTGTGTTCTAGTAGAAGCATGGCGTTAAGAAGGAGCGCCAGTTTTGCTTTCGGAATGCGCCTTAATTTTTTCATTGTGATCCCGTCCGGTCCTGGGCAGTTTGACTTCATCGCCGATGTGTTGATTTGGATTTCTTCAATCGTCACGGGCTTGTTGATTGTGGTATTGGTTGCAAAGCCGTCTAAGATGGGTGCTCTGTCTTCTGTGGATGGTGCAGCGAGTATTTCGTTGAAGTGCGAGGTGATTGCTTCGGCTGTTGGTAGGGTGCTCTCGTTCTCACTCCATTCTCTTCCGGATATTATTCTTTCCGCGAGTCTTTGTCTGTCTTCTTCATACTCTCGTTGCGCGCGTCTGTATTCTCGTATTCGTCGACGCCTGTTAGATGTTGTTTGGCGCAGTCGGGTGTTTCTCTGGTTCTGGCGGTGTTGGTTGGGGTTCCGTGTGTGGCCATATCGCTCTATTAGTGTCTGTGTCCATGTGTTTAGTTGATCTTTGCTGGATGTATTGGTTGGAAGCAGGTTCTGCCGCAGAGCTTCATCCTCGGGTTCAAGTTCTAGGCCTCTAAGTTCGTTGGCGAAGGCCGTTTCGAAGCTTTCTGTGCCTTCGGATTCCTCATTGGCAGATTCGTATTCTGATTGGCTTGATTCCTCGTCTGTTCTAGCTTCTCTAACAGCCAGGCTCTGTCGAAAATGCTGAACTCTTGCTCCATAGGAAGGTCTCTGGCGTCTTCGTTTTATTGCTTCTCTAGTTCTGGAGGAGAGTGTGGCTAGATGGTTGATGATGGAGGAGGGGTTGGTTGAGTTGAGTTGAGCCTCTGCTTTGGCCAATGCATTTTGCTCGTCTTCTGTCCAAAAGATTCTGGTGGAGGTGTTTTCTGCTTGTAGTGTTGCGTTGTAAGCTGTTTTGTGTGCAAGTCGCATATGTTGCCTCATGCCGGCGTAGGTGTTGAATTCCCGGTTGCAAGTTGGGCAGGTGTTGTCGTTGTCCCTCGGTGGTCCTCTACAGTATCGTCGTTGGTGTTGTATCATCCCTCGTTCTGTCTGGTACTGTTTCCCACATCCATTACAGATGTGGGCTAAGCTTGGTGACGTTGTTCTGTCTTCGGGCGATGCTGGCATTGTCGAATTGCTGGCTTGCCTGTTCCTGAAATTGTAGTTTGGCATCGCTATCGTATACTTTGTGAGAAGCCCCTCTCTTGGTCGCAAGTGGAAGTAACGGGTTTGTGTATTGGGTGTTATGTGCTCTATTTCCGGATGTATGGTGGTTTGTGTATTGGATGTCGCGCGCTTTATTTCGTCACGATGGTTTGTGTATTGGGTGGCACTAGTATTGAGTTTTGCGGATAGATGTCGCGTTAATCGCTTCTTGTTTGTGCACGTGTGTATGGCTGATTTTCGCCATTCCACTTCACAATTTAATCTGATTATTTCTCGGCGATCCGTCAATGGATTTTTTCGAGGTAAATGTTTATGTGAGGAGGATACGCGCCGCTTTTAGAATACACTATTATATTTGTAAGATTCAGACAATACGCGAAGTTATATCAAAAGTAAAATCACGATTTCTTCGCGCGTGTGTTTTCGATTCTCCTTTTTTCACTTCTCGATTTAATTCGGTATTATTATTTAAATCCTTTGGTGGATTGTTTCGCGTTTAAATTTAGTGAAGAGGAGACGCGTGATTTTACAAATTACAAATTAATATAAAGTATTCGCGAACTTAAACTCTCTGTTAGTGCGAGCCAGTGTAAAACACGTCCGTCACTGCCGAGAGCTCGTAAGAGAGTCCTTTTTTTATCTCAGCGAGAGTGGGGAAGATAATGTAATTTATCTTAAAAGTATGCGTTTTAGCAAGCACGTTGGATAGAGCTATTATGAACTCTATGTTTACAGCAGTGTTGGAAGGATATGATGGAAAATTATTTTCAGTTATTCCATGTTCGATAGCGAAATTTTTAGATTCTGCTCTACGATATCCTAAATTCCTGAAACCAATAAGGTTTCTATTGGGTTGCTGCTGGTTATATGTGAGCGGTGATACGTACGGTCCTGGTGGCTGGTTACTGATTGTCTAAGGTAAGGAATGGGTTTAATGGTATGTACCCGGACATCCCCTATCTCATCTACTACTCTTTTGTGAATGTCTGCACTAGACTCATTTTTCTTCCCTTTTACTACAATAGCCCACCTTCTCGTGACCGGCTTACCAGCTTCCTGGTCGATCACCCTTTCTCCTTTCCCTGTTTCCTCAGCCCTCTTCTTGGGTTCCGCTGGTGCTTCGGCCATCGGAGGAGCTTCTGCCACTAGAGCAACTCCTGGGTCCGAAGCCTCATCCGATTCATCGGCCTTTTTCCTGGCCTGCCTGGCCTTCTTTTTTTCATCCTTCTTGCTCTTCTTGGTTTTCGACGGTAGGGGATCATCGCTTTCGGCATCGGAGGTCTTCATATATAGGTCCCTCTTCTTCCTTTTAACGCCAGTGGAGATCCTGTCCAGGGGACTTCCCCTGAACTCCTCATCATCACTTAACGTCACGAATCGATTGTTCACCATTTTTCGCAATAAACGTTCACTGAAATTGCTTTAGGGAAACCGACCGTAATAGATAAAAGGTAGAGTGACCGCAACAATCCACGCACAATCGCGAAAAACCGACCGTAAAACTAATCACCCGCGAGGGACAAACAGCAAAGACAACTAACACACTTAACACAATGCAATAAAAACCAAATGACTTCGGTTCTTTCTTAGAAAGAACCCTTGTCCGCACTTGAAATTTTATTGCCAACAACACACGGCACTAATGAAAAAGGGACTTTTCCCGGAATTCAGGTACCGATAAACGAAAAAATTATTTTTTCGCGCACACAAACAATTTCACCAAAAGGGGTATTTTTCTTTGAAATTTCTGCACTCGATTTACAAAACACAATTAGACAACACGACAACATCCGCAATGAACTTCACCGTTTAACTGCCAGATTGCAACTGTGTAGATAGGGACAGTAGGAATCTCGTTAATCCATTCATGCGCGTCACTAATTAGATGACGAGGCATTTGGCTATGAAGTGTTCTTTATTTTGTTCTCTTAAGTTTTGTACAATGGTTAATATTATAGAATGATTACTCTAACAATTCTAACAAGTAGCAAATTACATGAGTTACAAAATTAATACATTGTAGCGGTTATGACCGCAAATTTCAGCTGAGTTGTTGGCAGCCGTACCGTGTGTGCTGTATGTTGCTAGCGCCAGATCGTTCGCATAAATGCTTGATGTATCATCCAGCTTCCTCGTATTGTTGTCGTCGTGAGGTCTTCGATGTTGTTGTTGTTGATGCGAAGATGGCATATGAGGTATTGGTTTTGTTTACACCATGTTCCACGCGACTTATGTATGTCGTGGTGACCGAAAATAAAAAAAAACTTTAAATACTTTTGGTCGGCCACGGGCCGTTAATACTTTATTATATTAAATTGATGTATACAAATACTTCGATCTAAAGTAATCCGCCGTCCTTAGCGTCGCTGCAATTACTCTTTGATCATAAACGTATAACTAAGCCCCGCTTGTTCGTCGCTGTGTTGTATTTATAATCGTTGATTGCTGATGTTGCAGTCTGGTCATTGGGTCGATCCAGTTCAATGGCTTCGATGTTCTTTGCTGATGTTGCATATGTTGGTTGACTGTTGGTTTTTGCGTAGACTGCTGATGTTGCATATGTTGGTTGTTGCTTAGTGGCTGTATCATATGTTACTCCTCCTCGGTTTGAGTCAAAATTCTCCTGAATTTTATAATTTAATTGTTTGTTGTATATTTTATTGCAAAAGTAGGTTAAGCCTATTGTTGAACAAATAATCATTATAATCATGCTTAAGTTTATAACATATGATATATTTTTATGAACTTTCAATTCTTTTATTCCTTTAACATTTTCAAAATTATTAAAAATAATGTCATCAAAAGTGATAGCTTTTTCAAATGAAGTTTTAAGATTGTTTTCGGGGTAAAAATATTTTTCTTGAACAATTTTTTGATTATTATAAAAAACTTCTTTTAACAAGTGTATTTGACAATTAAAAAAATTAATGAGATAATTATTATTTAATACAATTTTTCTGTTGTCACAATTGTGTTTTAATTCTTCCTTATATGCATTTTTAATAATTATAGTTTCATCATCTATTATTTGGATTTGAGTTTCATTGTTATATCTTAATTTACAATTCTTATTTATAACACAATGTTTGCTTGGTTTTAATTCCTGTAGCGTTACATCATTTTGGTATACATATGTATTATTATTTATTTCTATAATATATTCATTTTCATAATCTATTTCAAAATGTTCATTATTAGGTACTGGTATGATTAATTTTTGTTCTACTGAGACATAATTTCTTGGAACTTTAATGGCAATTATAATGAATTTATTTTTGTATTCCAGAATACCCATTTTAATTAATTTAAGTTTATGCAAATCAATTTCATAATCATTTAATTCTTCTAATGTTAATATACTGGGGTGCATAATGTTGTGTTTTGCTGATACAATATTATCTTGAATTTCATTTATTTTACTTTCTATGAATCTTAACTTGGTAATTTGGTCTAAAAATAATTGTTGTTGTACAATTTTTGAAATGGAATTTTCTATTTGATTATATGTATTTAGTATAGTTTTTCTATCAGCTAAAATTATTGTTTTTAGTGTTTCTATTGACTCATTGAAATGTTTATTAATTTTAATTTGGTGATTTATTGTTTCTATTGCATTGTGACTATTTTCTCCTGCTATCTTTAAATAATTCCAGATATCGTCTCTATCTTTATTATCCATGGTTCCGAAGAGCCATCTTTCTACGTTTCCTACCATATTTACTAATCCCCTTCTTGATCTTCTTTGTTCTTTAGGTGTAATTGATTTAATTTTTGCTACTAGTGTTTCTATTTTCTTAATTATCAAATTTTTATTTTCAATGTTCAAATGTTTTATATTAGTTCGTATGATTGAGACTGTATTAAGTATTTCTTCTGGGTTTATTATGTGTAAAATAGTGTTTGTTTGGTTAGTAATTTCTAAATCTTTAATTTTTATTTTTAAGAACCCTGTTTGTTCATTGATTACTGTTGTTTAGAGTGTTCCGTGTATTGTCGGTGTTAATAGTGTTATGAAGAGAAGTGTTGCCTTGATGTTGTTTATACTTCTTAGAATTGATCCTTGGTCCTTCGTTGGTCTAAAGTGTATCTTCAATTTTTGTTTACACTCTTCCCACGTTGTTGGAGTCTCTGCCGCCAGGTAATTTTTCGCTGGTCCCGCTATCTTTTCATTGTAGATTATGTTGAATACTTGTTGGGTGTATTCTTCTTCGTATTCCCCCAGGATTTGTTCCACTGTTGTGATGAAGGAGGGCAATGTGCCTTGTTCTCCCGTGAATGCTTGTACATATTTGATTTGTTTTTCAACAATCGTCCTCAAGTTTTGAGCTCCGTTTTGTCTGTTTAGGATTTCCGTCAGTGTCATTAAACACTGCTCGATTGTAGGTTGTGCCATGGTTAACACTTATTGGTTTGTTTCTACACACCGCGTTAAATTTTGCTTCACAGTGCTACGGTACTACTTTTCAATGTTAACTAATTTTTGTGTTTTTGTATGAATATTAGCTTCTTTTAAGTCACTTTATTATAATCACACTTTAACTAATTTTGTGCTTTTGTATGAATATTAGCTTCTTTTAAGTCACTTTATTATAATCACACTTTAACTAATTTTGTGCTTTTGTATCACTATCCTCAATTTCGTCGGAATAGAGGACTACCGACTGCGCCACTTATGTATGTCGTGGTGACCGAAAATAAAAAAAAACTTTAAATACTTTTGGTCGGCCACGGGCCGTTAATACTTTATTATATTAAATTGATGTATACAAATACTTCGATCTAAAGTAATCCGCCGTCCTTAGCGTCGCTGCAATTACTCTTTGATCATAAACGTATAACTAAGCCCCGCTTGTTCGTCGCTGTGTTGTATTTATAATCGTTGATTGCTGATGTTGCAGTCTGGTCATTGGGTCGATCCAGTTCAATGGCTTCGATGTTCTTTGCTGATGTTGCATATGTTGGTTGACTGTTGGTTTTTGCGTAGACTGCTGATGTTGCATATGTTGGTTGTTGCTTAGTGGCTATATCATATGTTACTCGCGCTCCCATTATGAGGGGTAGTATGTAGATTCCCTTTTGTGGATAGCGTCGTTGTATCTCTTTTATGAACGCCGGAGAACTGTATGTAGTTGTTTTGTGGCGGAAGTGCGTAGATAGATTATCTGGTCCTTCCCAGTGTACTCCGACGTCGCAGACGATGACTGTGTTTTCTTTTGTGAAGATTACATCGGGTTTTTTGAGGAGGCCGTCTTCTCCTCTTATTCTTGGTTCTTCCTCCGCCTGCCATCCTGTTCTCCTAGCTGCCTGGACTAGTCGTTTTTGGACGTAGTTGTGTCTTATGATGCGTTCCCAGTGTGTAAGGGGACAGCCTTGAAGGATGTGGCTGAGGGATTCCATTTTACCGCAGTTTGCCCGGCATCCCCTGATGTTCGGTGGGTTTGATGGGATTCCTATGGTAGGTAGGAGGTTGTGTCGGAGTAGGATGGCTTTGATATAGTCTTCGCCGGACCAATAGCGTGGTGGACTGTACACAAATTTTGTGCAAGCTGGGTGGTTGGACACCTGAGCGATTCCGTTTCCAGAGTAGCTGGTTTCCAGTTCTCGGCTGTGGTAGTTGAGGTGCTCCTCTTTGGTTGTCTGGGTTGGTATGACCATCTTTTTGATACTGTCGGTCCACGCGAGACTCCTGTTGTATATGTCTTCGAAGAGAGGATCGATGTTCTTGAGACGTTCTGCTCTTTCCAGCATGATGACTGGGATGCGGGACGTGAATTGGAATATTCCGAGGCCTCCGGACTTTACTGGAGCGTAGATGATGGAATTGTGGCAGTGTTGAGTGAGGTGAAGGATGGATCTTATGCAGGTTCTTAGCTTCCTGTCTGCCTCTTTTAGGGTTTTCCTCGTTACGGTTGGCCGTTGAAAATATCCGATATATCGCGGTATCCGGAACTGTCTGAGAATGTAGATTTTTTGCTGCGGCTTTAGCGGTGCGCGTTTTATTCTTTGTAGTTCCGTTAATAGCGTCAGGGAGCTGCAGGAAGTTTCGCCGATTGGTGAAAAGGTGTTGCCTAAGTATTGCATTTCTTCTTCGATATTGAGAGCGCGGATCGTTACGTTGCCGGAGCGGAGTGGAAGGTTGTCTGCGTACAGTTTTTTTTTGCTGGGTACTGTTTTTAGAGTGAGCGCATGGCTTTTTGCGGCATTGACTTTCATTCCTCTGTCCTGGAGGAATGCGAGTGTAGTATGTAGCATTTTCTCTGCCTCTTCCTTGGTGTTGGCGAAGAGCAGGATATCGTCTGCATATGCTAGGCATCGTAGATGTCTTCCTTCTCCTACTTTTACTCCGGTAAAGGTGTCAAGCTTGCAGAGTAGTTCGTCTAGGACGATGTTAAATAGAATCGGTGAGAGGGGGTCCCCTTGCTTTACTCCTCGGTTGATCTGGATTGGGACTGGCTCTGTAGCTGATCCGATGATGGTGACTGTTCCGGTGAGATTTTGTCGGATGTAGTTTATGAATCCGCGGTCTACATTTACTCGTCGTAATGCTCGAATGACACTATGGTGCGACACTGTATCGAAGGCCTTCGTAATGTCTAGTGATACTACGCATAGTGGTTTCGCCTTCCTACGGTGTTCTTTTATGATGTGCTGCAAGGTGAGCACGTTGGCAAAGCATCCGTCTATTTTGCTGAATCCCCGCTGGTTTCTGTGTAGGTTGAGGGCTTGCATTCTTGTGGCCAGGATCCGGTGTAGCAGCCTTATGGTTATGGATGAGATGGTGATGGGCCTCCAGTCGTTGATGCTGTTTGTGGTTGCTGCTTTTGGGATGAGTGTTGTTCGGCTTCTTTTCAATGCCATTGGCGTGTGTTCTAGTAGAAGCATGGCGTTAAGAAGGAGCGCCAGTTTTGCTTTCGGAATGCGCCTTAATTTTTTCATTGTGATCCCGTCCGGTCCTGGGCAGTTTGACTTCATCGCCGATGTGTTGATTTGGATTTCTTCAATCGTCACGGGCTTGTTGATTGTGGTATTGGTTGCAAAGCCGTCTAAGATGGGTGCTCTGTCTTCTGTGGATGGTGCAGCGAGTATTTCGTTGAAGTGCGAGGTGATTGCTTCGGCTGTTGGTAGGGTGCTCTCGTTCTCACTCCATTCTCTTCCGGATATTATTCTTTCCGCGAGTCTTTGTCTGTCTTCTTCATACTCTCGTTGCGCGCGTCTGTATTCTCGTATTCGTCGACGCCTGTTAGATGTTGTTTGGCGCAGTCGGGTGTTTCTCTGGTTCTGGCGGTGTTGGTTGGGGTTCCGTGTGTGGCCATATCGCTCTATTAGTGTCTGTGTCCATGTGTTTAGTTGATCTTTGCTGGATGTATTGGTTGGAAGCAGGTTCTGCCGCAGAGCTTCATCCTCGGGTTCAAGTTCTAGGCCTCTTAGTTCGTTGGCGAAGGCCGTTTCGAAGCTTTCTGTGCCTTCGGATTCCTCATTGGCAGATTCGTATTCTGATTGGCTTGATTCCTCGTCTGTTCTAGCTTCTCTAACAGCCAGGCTCTGTCGAAAATGCTGAACTCTTGCTCCATAGGAAGGTCTCTGGCGTCTTCGTTTTATTGCTTCTCTAGTTCTGGAGGAGAGTGTGGCTAGATGGTTGATGATGGAGGAGGGGTTGGTTGAGTTGAGTTTAGCCTCTGCTTTGGCCAATGCATTTTGCTCGTCTTCTGTCCAAAAGATTCTGGTGGAGGTGTTTTCTGCTTGTAGTGTTGCGTTGTAAGCTGTTTTGTGTGCAAGTCGCATATGTTGCCTCATGCCGGCGTAGGTGTTGAATTCCCGGTTGCAAGTTGGGCAGGTGTTGTCGTTGTCCCTCGGTGGTCCTCTACAGTATCGTCGTTGGTGTTGTATCATCCCTCGTTCTGTCTGGTACTGTTTCCCACATCCATTACAGATGTGGGCTAAGCTTGGTGACGTTGTTCTGTCTTCGGGCGATGCTGGCATTGTCGAATTGCTGGCTTGCCTGTTCCTGAAATTGTAGTTTGGCATCGCTATCGTATACTTTGTGAGAAGCCCCTCTCTTGGTCGCAAGTGGAAGTAACGGGTTTGTGTATTGGGTGTTATGTGCTCTATTTCCGGATGTATGGTGGTTTGTGTATTGGATGTCGCGCGCTTTATTTCGTCACGATGGTTTGTGTATTGGGTGGCACTAGTATTGAGTTTTGCGGATAGATGTCGCGTTAATCGCTTCTTGTTTGTGCACGTGTGTATGGCTGATTTTCGCCATTCCACTTCACAATTTAATCTGATTATTTCTCGGCGATCCGTCAATGGATTTTTTCGAGGTAAATGTTTATGTGAGGAGGATACGCGCCGCTTTTAGAATACACTATTATATTTGTAAGATTCAGACAATACGCGAAGTTATATCAAAAGTAAAATCACGATTTCTTCGCGCGTGTGTTTTCGATTCTCCTTTTTTCACTTCTCGATTTAATTCGGTATTATTATTTAAATCCTTTGGTGGATTGTTTCGCGTTTAAATTTAGTGAAGAGGAGACGCGTGATTTTACAAATTACAAATTAATATAAAGTATTCGCGAACTTAAACTCTCTGTTAGTGCGAGCCAGTGTAAAACACGTCCGTCACTGCCGAGAGCTCGTAAGAGAGTCCTTTTTTTATCTCAGCGAGAGTGGGGAAGATAATGTAATTTATCTTAAAAGTATGCGTTTTAGCAAGCACGTTGGATAGAGCTATTATGAACTCTATGTTTACAGCAGTGTTGGAAGGATATGATGGAAAATTATTTTCAGTTATTCCATGTTCGATAGCGAAATTTTTAGATTCTGCTCTACGATATCCTAAATTCCTGAAACCAATAAGGTTTCTATTGGGTTGCTGCTGGTTATATGTGAGCGGTGATACGTACGGTCCTGGTGGCTGGTTACTGATTGTCTGAGTCACAGCATGGGCCAGTACTCCTAAGCAGGGGAGCTCTTCATATAGCAAATGGAGGTCATCCATTTGGTCCAAGATGTCTTGGTGGGCTGCTTGATTTTCTAAATCAGCAGGGGGGTCTTGAACAATAAATTGTCCAAAGAATCCGCCTATGCTCTGGATTACCGCTGTGGGTAATGGTGGGAACTCGGGTACCAAATGTTGTCCTGTGGTAGTCTCTAAGTTTCCTAGAGTGCGGAGTTGTAGTGCTATTGGGTCGGGTATTGAAAAACTCGTTGTTTGCAAGATCGTTAACAAGTCTTGTTCTTCGTTAGTTAACGGTTGCGAGTTCTTTGCCTTTAAAGATGTTATTCTGAACCACAGCATAGCTGTAGCATAATAATCTAGGTATTCAGGCAGAATGAGTTTTTGTAAATTAGGATCATCTGTCACTAATTCAGTATATACCCCGCGAGATATTTCTATCATCGCTGGTGCACTAGGAGTAAACGTTGTTCGGTTTCCTACCTCGTTTACTGTAAAGCCTTGTGAAAACACGGAGTCGTCAAAAGGACTTTTTGTTGTTACCTGCACATGAGAAGTATCATGGAGGCGGGTCGGCTTATTTAAGCCGGGGTGAGTGATTCTGGGTTTTTGAACACTCTTCTTTACTTTCGTTGGATTCACGAGAACTGCGTTCTGGTCTTTCTGGTTTTCGGGTTTACCCCGATATAGACGACGATTCTCACTTGGTTGTTCCATATTCGAAATTGGTTGTAAAGTTGTTTGTATTTTGGTTTTAAATTTTTCTGAAAAAAAATTTAAATAAATTGGTTGTTGCGATTCTTCGCTCCTGCAATTTTAAATTATATATATAAATTAATAGTCATAGTTACTCCCGCCGTTTACCCGCTCTTACTTGAATTTCTTCACTTTGACATTCAGAGTACTGGGCAGAAATCACATTGTGTCAACACCCGTTAGGGCCATCACAATGCTTTGTTTTAATTAGACAGTCGGATTCCCCAAGTCCGTGCCAGTTCTGAATTGATTGTTAATTGATAGTCGTTATAAATCAAAAGAAAAATATCTTGCGATATATCTTAAGATTTTTAGCAAGAAAATTCCACAATTGGTTACGTAGACTACTATCTGGGGAACAAAATCCGAAAATTTTAATTTACCCAGAACGAGTACATAAACCATGTTATTGCTTCCAATTCAAGTCCGACTATCTCAATCTTCAGAGCCAATCCTTATCCCGAAGTTACGGATCTAATTTGCCGACTCCCTTACCTACATTATTCTATCGACTAGAGACTCTTCACCTTGGAGACCAGCTGCGGATATCGGTACGGCCTGTTGAGAAGTTTGCGTGACCCCACCATAAATTTTCAAGGTCCGAGTAGAAAATATCGACACAACAGTAAATGTCATGCTCTTCAAGTTCGTCTACCATATCTCTCTTCGAAAGACTTCCAACTATGAAACAGAAAAGAAAACTCTTTCGATATCTCTCGACGGCTTCTTTATGTCTGTGTTTATAATATATGTACCAGCTCATATTTCTGTCATATATTTGGGATAGTTATTATAATACTGTTCAAACAAGCTTCAACAAAACCACCAGTTGTTGAGTAATTGTGCTGATATGCTATGTTGTATTCTATATTAAGAGAAAAACGTACCCTCAAAATTTTACAAAATCGGCTGGACAGTTTCTGTGTCTATATAAAAATACAAACATACATGTACATTCATTTTTATATAATAGATTATTATTTATATATTTCATACGCATATATAAAGAAAAAACTTTAATTGCGTTCCAAATAAAATAAAAATTTTATAATAAATAAAACGGGTTATTTCTAGCTCGAATCATCTAGCAAAGGATAAGCTTCAGTGGATCGCAGTTGCTCTACCACTTACAACAGCGAGTGAATCAAATTAAAAATACGTCAGTTGTTGAAGGTGAAAATAAAAGAAATTTCGAAAGATGGGATTGTGTGGCAACCACAACCAGTTGGGCATCAAACTAGAAGATTCGGAAAGAAAATATGATTTCTCATCGTCCTGCATATCAAAGATGCTTCTTTATTTTTCTTCCCACCACACATTGAAAGTATAACTTTGAAAGATTCTAATGTGTATTCACAAGCTAAATACGGTAAGGTTTTCAAACTAATCGTTTCGAATATGTTGCAAGCACAACACTGACAACATAGCACTTGTTTCGTTCATTGGATGGAAAAACAAATGTACTATATTGCAAAGTACAATGCATAACTCTATTGAAATTGGATCTGGTGAAAAATGAATAACAGAGTATTACAATAAAACAAAAGGATTGTCCATATACACTGCCTTTTCAAATTTCATTAAATCCATCAAAACTATCACGACGCGTTCTAATATAAATAAAATGCAGTACAAGATGTCACGTTTACAATGAAGAACATTCCACCAAAAATAATATATTATATGAGCCAGTTTATTGTTTTTGCACAAACTTTGATTGTAAAAACCAACATAATCGAAATGTTTGCATAAAATGCATTCAAGAAAACTAATCTAAATTTATTTCTTTAGAATAAAATTATAAAGACAATTGTGTGGTTGATTTAAACCAAAAAAAAAAAATCAGATTCATGGAAAACACACTTAAATCCCATATGTGTAGAAAACTACACACAAGGGTAGACAACGTAATTTTTTTTGAGGATGAGATGAAGGTTAAAGAAAAAAATATTTTATTTCTTGAACTTCAATTTCTTTACAATTTTAAACTTATTAAACTAGCACTATTGAGACTGCCTGTCTCTCACTGTGACTCTGGATGAACTCTCCCTCGTTGGTCCAGCGGCGAGTTTTTATTCGTCTTTTCTGCTGACGTGGGCAGTGGACTTTGAACTGCCGCTTATCCCTAGCTCTGAATATATTTCAACAACTACTTTGTATTCTTAGGAATCTATCTTTTGTCTACAATATTGATTTTCGGTTCGCATTTTATGATGTTTACAATTTTGGTTTATGGTTTTTCTATGCGAAGCCATTTAAATGTTACTTTGTAATATGGGGTATTCTGTTACTTAGATCTTGAAACATTATGTCTTCCGCTTTTTTACTTTGTTTGGTTTTGAAATTTTTATAAACATTCCTTACTTTGTACAATATAAACAAGATTATGACAATTTTTATTATGAATATGAAAGTCCAAAATACAGGATGATTTTGCATCTCTTTTTTTCCAACATGTAATAGATTAATATTTTCAAACTTTAATTCCTTATTAGCGGATTCTAAATATGTTACTATTTCAAATTCAACAGGACGCTGTGTCTTTAAATAATTCAGTATAATATTTGTGGGGTTGTAAAATGTTAAATTATTTATTACAGTACAATTTTCGAAAGTTACAAGATATATTCCGTCTAAAAGATAACCATCCACAGTGTTATTTCCTGCTACTAAAATCGCTCCATCTTTGATTATATCAATATTTTTATTTTTTTCCATTATTTTTGAGCAATTTCCTTTTTGACCATTTAAAATCTGTGATAGGCAAGTTTCTTTAGTTTAGTTTACTCTAAGGTACAATCTTCAACATTTTTAAATACGTTGTTACATAAAACGATTTCTTTATTAATTAATAACTTTCCATCATCACGGCTTATAGCTCGTGTTTCAAAAAGTTTACAATTTTTTTCGATTATTGGATATCTTATATATACTACGATTATATCATTATTCTGGATAATTTTGAATTTTGAAACGTCCATCAAGTCTGTCATTGTTATTCGTTCATGTTCGTGTTTAGTTATATCTTGAATCTCTTTTATATTTAAGATTGTAGGATTTTATGTACCTGCCATTGCTAATGTAATGGTGTGAATCATGTTTTGTAGTTCTGTAATGATTAGTTTGTTCCTTTGTTTCGCCACTTTTTTCATGTGAGAATCGTTTTGTAAATTTTGAACTATTTTATTAAGCGATGCTATTGCTTTAAAAATTTCCGAATTTGTAGTGAATTGTTTATTATTATTTTCTGCTATTTCTTCTAATTTATTCGTTATCTTTACTAAATCATCATGATCAGGTGTACCTGCTAACCATTTCCAAAGAGTACCTAACTCGTTTATTCCTCGTCTAAATCTCTTTGGTTTTTGCATTTGTTCAAGTAGTGTTTCTATTACTATATTGTCTGAATTCCATTGTAAATATTCTAAGTTGCTTGTAAGCGGAATAATTTTATTATCTTTGTCGAAAATCTCTTCATTGTTAATTAATTCATTGTTTTCCTGAACTAAGAGTCGGTAGTAAGTTAAGTTGGTAATATGAAAAATTTCTCCAAAATTCTCATAAATAGCTGTTTGAACGTTTTCTATCAAAATATAATCTTCTCGCGTGTAGTCAATTATGTCCGTGATGACCATTTGAATTAATGTTAGTGATATTAGAAAAATCATTTTCCTGAAAGTTAAAAAATTATGTTTTAATATTGTCCTTATGAACGATCCTATTTCTATTAAAAATTCTTATCTTATTGCCTAAATCTTCAATTACTTTTTGTTGTTTGTTTCTTTCTCCTCCTCTTTTTTCAAAAACAATTTCATCGGGTGAAAAGATTTTTTCTTTTCTTTGTTTATTATTTCTTTCTAACATCTTTTTCTGAGAAGATACCAGTTTACTATGAACATCTTTATGTTGTACTTTGTTAAATAAAATATCGGATGGTTTTTCATTAATGACTGAATGTATGCTTTTGTTGTATTGCTGTACGGCTCTGTATATTGCTTCTGAATAGTTAATAAGTTCTAATTCTTGCTTAATACACCTCGCAATTTCTATTAGCGTGGAATGTACTCTTTCGACTTGACCATTCGTTGTGCTATGGTAGGGATCACAATAGCAAATTTCAATTTGTTGTGTGAATTGATTCAGAGGTTTACTTGTCTCTGGAATTTGAGAATTATCACTGCGTTCAGCCGAGTGCTGAGTACTAGTTATAGAAGGTTCACTGGAACGTTGAGTTCTGACACTTAAAGATTCGTCAGACATATTGTTTAGATATTGTCTGGAAAAGGCGTTTGCAACTACATTAGTAGTTCCTGGTTTCTAAACCATTTTGGGGGAGAATTCTTCAATGAATGATCTCCATCTTTTAATTTTTGCATTCGGATTTCGCGTTGATATAGCGAATGTTAATGGCCGATGATCTGTATGAATTTCTAGATTCTTAACACCATATAGATAATTTCTTAAATTTTTCAATGCCCATACCATGGCGTGGGCACCGTAGCGCAAGTGGTTAGTGCGTCGGACTACTGAGCCAGCGGTCTTGGGTTCGAATCCCGCCGCAAACACCTAAAAGTTTTTCACAGTGCCCACCTCTTTCGAATGTCTGACAAGCATCAAAGAGTATCATTTGCCTCGATTGAGCTTCTCAACTCGCCGTTCGGAGTCGGCAAAAAACTGTAGGTCCCTTCCATTCGTGTAAAATATAACACGCACACACAAATGGTTGCGAGAAGCAGGCCCAGGTTCACCTCGAGCTGTTGCGCCAACTAAGTAAGTATACAATGGCGTATAATTCTTTCTCATTTGTCGCGTAGTTTAATTCTGTCATATTTAATGTTTTAGAGATAAAGGTTATTGGCTTCCCATCTTGAGATAAAACACCTCCAACAGTTATGTTTGAAGCATCAGTTGTCAAAATGAATTTTTTGTTAAAGTCTGGTTGCATCAATTCGACCCGGTTACTAGAGAAATATTTTCATTCACCTAAGTTCGAGAGTATAACATTTGTATCAGGTATAGGGTATCTATTAAATATTGTTTGCTCATTTATTTTGCTATAGTCGGTCACCATTCTTAATTTCGGTGTCCCGTCTTTATTTGTTCCTTTCTTAAGTACAACCCATATCGGGGAGTTGTACGGGCTTTTACTAGGGCGTATTATTTCATCCTTTAATAATTTTTCAATTTCCTTGTTAACGAATGAGTTTACCGAGAGCGGATATGGGTATTGTTTACTCCATATAGGAGTTTCAACAGTTGTACGTATTTCCGCCTTAACATCCGTCCTAAATGGTAAATTCGTATTTATTTTGGAGTGAATCTGTTCAATCCGTTTCTTTACTTCTAACTCTAATCTTTAAGTTTCTTTATCAATTCCTACTTCTTGAGGAGTTTTTATTCCAGGAAAGGAATTTTCCTCATTACTTGCATTTATGTGCTGATACAATATTTCAGCTGGCGTTTCAGGCTTATTCTCTCCCGAATTGTTTCCGACGGTATATGATTTTTCGGACTTATCTTTAAAAATTTTTCTTCCTTGCAATCATGTGTTAGTATTCCCTTACCAAAATCAAGATTTATATTAGCTTTTCTTAACAAGCTAAATCCGATCAGTAGATTAGCTTCTAGATTCTCAATTTCATAGAATCCTTCTTTAATGTTAAAAATAGTTGCTACACCGTAGTGCGTGATGATGGTAAAACCGTTTACGGTCCTTACCCTCTTTTTAATACTCAATTCTTTTCTATTTGCTAAAAATTTAGGAGAACAGTAGCAGCTAGTGGTCCCTGTATCTATCATTATTCGGGTACGCTTTCCCGTTATAGAACTTACTTTGAAAAGGTAGGGCAACTGTGGGCCCCTTCCTCTAAAAAAGATTCTTCATTTAAGTTATTTACGCATTGAGCCTTATTTTGTGGTTGTGAAGAAAATTGCGAACTACATATTATGAGGTCGCTTTTCAGCTCCATTATTATTTTGACGATTATATTTTTGATAATTATTATTATGATTGTTGTTATAGTTGTTAAAAAGATTAAAAGGGCGATAATTGTTTGTTCTGTACCTTTGTGTAAATTGATTAGAGGAATCGACATCCATCGGCTCCGGTTTTGGTGGATTTATTCTGTGATTTTGATTAAACGCATGTTGAAACGGTTTCCTCTGAGGGAATCTCATTTTGTTATTAAAATTGTTATTGTTATGAGGTCTACCAAATTGTAGTGCAAAGCTCGCTCTCATATTGTTGGCTTCAAGTTCTTGCGCCTTGGCCAATGCGTTGGGAAGGTCCTCAGGTGAGAGGGAAAACAAAATATCAGATAATAGCGCATTAAGTCCCGTAATGAAAATTCTAAGGGCATTTTTTTTTTTTTACTATTTAACTCCTTTGTTATGGCAGTGAGTCATAATTGTTTTATTGATTCGAAGGTTCAATTTCTCGTTTACTTTATTATAATATTCTATGATTGACGAGTTTCCTTGCCGAAGGACACTCATATCCTGTTCTATGATGATAATTGGACGCTTATCAGCATATGCAAAATCGAGCCTACTGATTACGCCATCGAAGTTAAGCACCGTCCCATGGTTGGTTAAAACATCATTAGCATCACCAATCACTTTGTTACGAAGGATTGTGAGGGCCGCAAAATAGCGCCTACTTCCTCGTGTATATAGAGAAATACTATTGTTGGCTGCCTCTCGCCAACTAACATAATTCTTCCCTGAAAACTCAGGTAATGACCTAATGACATCGAGAGATTCATTGCAAGAAATTTCTTCGTCAATTATTTCCTGACTATACTCCATAACTGGAGTTGAGCCTATTACTAGTTTTAGTTGTTCTTTTAATTGATTTATTTCTGTCCTCAAACTAACCGTACTGGCCGAAATAAGACGGCTTACTAGTTCACTAGTCATAGTAATGTTCTGTCCGTTATTGTCATTTGTAATCATTTTGGAAAATAGATCAATTAGTTCGTCAAGAATTATGTATAATCTTATGTATAATTTTTCACAAAATATTCTTTCTTTTTTTTCAAATTTAAAATGAGTAGGTATTCCTTTTAATTCTTTCAAAAAATTTAAAAACTTAAAAAGAGTATAAAATAAATATTTTAATTCTTACGATTTATTGGCTACTAACCGTTGTCGTCTTTCACGTCTTTTAATTTTTAATTTAAAGTATTCGAAGTGTTCTTGGAAATCCAGCGTTGCCTCGTCGTCTATGAAGGATCTTGATAGATTCGTCTGGTACAGTTTGTGATCCAGTGGGTCGTTCACCTTTTTCCGGTACTTTCTCCTCGGAAATCATTTATTATTTATTTTTTTCACTGAATGTTTTTTTTTTATTTTTTTTTTTTATTATTTTCTCACTGATAGTTTATTTTTTCACTGATTGCTTTAAAGACTTTCTAATGGGACAATTTTTTTGTTAAATGCGAATCAGTTTTACACCTATCACAATATTTTATTGGTTTATATCCTTTCATTTGTTGTATAATATTGTTAATTTTTTTCTCTCCTATAGATAGGGATACTTTTCTTTTCTTTTCTCCTTTTATAAGGATACTTGTATTTTATTTTCTCCTTTTATAAGGATATTTGTATTTTCTCCTTTTATAAGGATACTTTTATTCTATTTTCTCCTTTTATAAGGATACTTTTATTTACTTTTCTCCTTTAATAAGGATACTTGTATTTTATTTTTGTGGGATTTGTGCAGCACTTGGACACACTCGCGATCTTTACTTTTTATTTTTTAAGATGTCTTCGCGGGAGGATTTTTTTGTGCTGCCCCACGGTGGGCGCCAATTAATTTATATCTTTTTTAAAGAAAAAAAATATTTTATTTCTTGAACTTTAAATTCTTTACAATTTTAAACTTATTAAACTAGCACTATTGAGACTGCCTGTCTCTCACTGTGACTCTGGATGAACTCTCACTCTTTGGTCCAGCGGCGAGTTTTTATTCTTCTTTTCTGCTGACGTGGGCAGTGGACTTTGAACTGCTGCTTGTCCCTAGCCCTGAATATATTTCAACAACTACTTTGTATTCTTATGAATCTATCTTACTTTGAACTGCTGCTTGTCCCTAGCCCTGAATATATTTCAACAACTACTTTGTATTCTTAGGAATCTATCTTTTGTCTTTTGTTTACAATATTGATTTTCGGTTCGCATTTTATGATGTTTACAATTATGGTTTTTCTATGCGAAGCCATTTAAATGTTACTTTGTAATATGGGGTATTTAATTTTCTACCGAAATGTTAACTTGCAGAGTCACCGAGTAAAAATGTTTCATTCGGAAAAGCTGCACCCATATTCTGATAGGCTTTTTGATATAATTCAGACCTACGAAGAACTCTGCTGTCATGCCAACTTCCTGGCTCACCACAGAAAACATCCATAAATTTATTTTTGCGCCCACTGCACCTTGCAGGGAAATGCTATAACAGCGCCTTCGGTTGTCCTTTGAGCAATGGGTGCTTTAATACGAATATGGGATCCATCGATACATTCTATTATTCCAGGGATTTTGGTCTTAGCCTCGAATGCCACTGAATTTTGCATGCACTCATTTGCATTTGGCCATTTGACATATTCATGGCCGATCGATATCAACCACATTGAAACTAGCTGCACAACATTCCATGCCGCTGATTTTGAAACCCCAAATAATGTAGCAATTTCACGGAACGTGTTGGAAACCGCTCTGTTAGTTTGTAGCGATCTGAAAGTGAAAAATGTATTAAATTTTGCTAGCATCCTAATTATAGATTACTTACCAATTAAGATCTGAACGGTTGAGCGTTGTAATCGGAAATGGTTGGTGCAAGTCGAAATTTTTTTTTTGTTGGATCACCGAAATGTATAAGGAAATGTCACACACAGTATCTGACACATACGATTCCATCATTTTCAAGGGTTGCCAATATATTTATGTTGTTTAGTGACAGAAATCGTTAATATATTGTAACGACAACTTAGCAAATATGTATAATCGTAATGTTTGATTTTCGATTAACGATTGTTAAAATTTTGGGAACTCCGCTACTAGGCTCGGCAGCTTCCAACTGAAGTTGTTTAAGTTGCTCCTGAAGGCGTTCTAATTGCTTCTTTGATTCCCCCTAAGTCTCTTCGACCATCGTCCTCTCTTCACCTTTCTCGTCACTCGTCACGTCGCTCATCACGAAATTAGCGTATTTCATACGAAATGGCTGTCTCAGCAATATGAAATTTGAAAACGAAAATGCGATTGGAAATGCGTACTCGGAACATTTTTTTGATATATGTAGTTGGCTGTGGTCGGGATAATCGTAAGATGGATGGACGGAAACCTCGAGTGGAAGGGCTAATCAGAATAAAAGCGGTTGAAATTGGTGGGGACGGACGGAAACCTGAAGTGGATGGACTGGATGAACGGAAACCTAAAGTGGATGGCGTAGACGGACGGAAATCTGAAGTGGTTGGGAGGGACGGAGAAAAAGAGGAACTGGTTTGCATTGAAGACCTTTCGTTGGGAAATGTTGACATTGAAAATGCTCCCAATGAACTGTCCATCGGGAAGGGAATGGCGGATGGTAGTTATATTTTGCAGCCGCATATACGTGGAATATATTGAAAAACGGCCAGTTTTCCTTATCTTTTATTTCCCCGGAGCATCATCACTAGTTCCGTGTTCCGTCTCCTGTGCGTTGCTCGAAAAATGACTACTATGAGAAAAAAAAAGTTAAATATATAGTCTTCAAAATCAATTGAGGAAATAAGGAGAACCTGGGGACATTTGATTCCACCTTTTTAATTTGTAAAACATCTCAAAAACTAATAGACCATAAAGATTTTCAGAATTTTATAATTGGTGGATTAATTTTCTACCCTACTTGATATCTTGCAATTTCAAATATATCATCTTTTACTGGCTATTTAAATCTATGGTCATCTAGTTTCTCAGCAAAACGAACTACATAACCATGTCCTGTAATTGATTTTACCTGTCCAACATAACGATTTTTCAAAGATTTGTCAGTTCCATATTAAATTTTACGATTCTACTATAATTCTACGCAGTTGCGTTGGCAAAAATTCAGTTAAGATGGCGAATTCTGTGAACTAATAATAAAAATGTTGCGGCTGCGGCTGGGTTTTAAGTAATGTTAATGATAAACGCAAATTGTCAAATGTGTATGGTAGGGGATAGGGAGGCACCTTTGAACTTGGGCCAACTTTGAAATTTGCTAATAACAACTCATTTAATAATTATTTGAAAGTTTAAATCGAAATTTCTACATGGCGATACCCTCATCTTTAGTCGTCAACACTTCTCGCGGGTCGTCGTCTGCCTGTAGGGGGGTGTGCAGAATTTTTGTACACTGTTTCATTTTATAACTTTTTTTTTTGTGAGGGCGTTAAATATTTTTGGTGACGATCTCTGTTTGTGTTTGTGAGTAATATTAATTGGAGGCACACTTTCATTTGGAATAACAATAAGGTAAACTTTTTGCTAAACATTAGTTATGCTGAATGTTGGGGCAGGTTTCAACAAAACAGGCGGGACACTTTTGAACACGTTTTAAGGTGCATACCTTCTCATTTAGAAGGTGATCCTCTTTTTGTTGAATTAATTTCTGGTGGTATAATAATGTTTAGCAACTACAAAAAAAGAACTACCGATATTAACGCAAATTACATTAAGAGTGCCATTCTAGCGGTAACTCAACACTCCAGAAACTTCAAAATCTTTATTAGCAGGTATAGAAAGTAAAACTGATTTTTTTATAAAACATTTATGAAATTGCTTTTATGTTAATTGTGATAAGGTTTTGCAATCAGGAAGGGTAGCTCTACATTTTGCAAAAAAAAAATTATTTTGTTATCACAATTATTTAAAAAATCGATTTTTTGCATATTTTAGAGGCGTCTTGCGGGGTGAAGGCATCGGTCAAACCGTCTTGGACCACCATATTCGTGAGCAGGGCGGTCAACTCTACATTTCAAAGTTATAATAAAGTTGTTATACCAATTATCTGGACTTTCGAAAAAACTACATTTTGGATGTAGTATTACTCATAATTGCCCCCACTAGACCCCGCAAGACGACTACATTTAGAATTAGAAGACCAAGAAGCAAACAGCTCTTGATCTATACCTTCTTTATTAACTGGTTTGTTTTATAGCGACCAAAGTATGGCTTCGTGGACACTATATGCAGTATTTTGGGTGGCAAACTTATGGAACTTATAGTTCAGTACATCAAATAAAGGTCTTACTTCGGCGAACTTATCACTGTGTCAAGGTTAATGTTATCAGCCCTATATGTTCAACCATTTGATGCTAACAAAATTCGATCCTATAAGCTCTCAGTGCGCATTGAGCACTCGTGCAGGAAAATCCTTCAAACTAATTTTTATTTTTTATTTAGATAATCGTCGAATTAAATAACATTTTTGATGTCATTTTGTAGATAGATAATGGGCGCACAGTTTTAAAACAATCGTATAAGTTAATTCTAGTAAATTTGACATCATTTTTGTGTTTTTCCAAACACCACCTTAGAACTAAAATTTAGTAAAAATTGTTTTTCATCCTTGTTAGTATAAGCCTCTGTTACAATACAAAGTTATGTTTAACCCTTAAATTAAAACAAAAATGTTTCACTGAAAGGGTTAATTGACAAATTTAATCTGATAAATATTGCGATATCATCTAGGCCCAATACCAATTCCAGTTTTCGGTGCAAGGCAAAATGGAGTTTCGTCGCCATTGAAAATTTTCTTTCATCCTTCCTCCTTAACCCTAGAACATATTTGGAGTAGACTTTTCATACGCTAACAATCGTTTAGAAAATATTATCAATCAAATAAAATACAGGGTGATACAGCGACCTAGGCAGGAATCTATAAAACTCTTTTCATTTCGTCGACGTAATGAACCTTGGCTATCTACCTTTATTGTTCCTTATGGGCTCCGGATATTTGAAATGCTTGTTAAATTGGGAGATGGACTACTTGGTGAATCTATAATAATTGAGATCGGTGTGAACGGTTTGGAAATCATGCGACCTCTAGTTAAGGGCGTGGTATTCGCAGAATTGGCAGTGCTTAGTCTTCTACTCGGAGAGCTTAAATATTTTGTTTGACCATTTGTTTTCATAAATGTCGAACAAGTTGGTACATTTTGGTTGGTCATAGGTCAACCTATAAATCATTAAAAAAAAATGGTGAGTAAGTTGGTTATGTATCCTTTCAACTTAAACATGCAAAGCAGCATGATGCATGAAGTTTACTGATGAAATCCATTATTCAAAAGGAAGCGTCGGGTAACCTCCGAGTATACAAGGAAAGATTGCAATTGAAGCTAGAATTGAAGTTTTATCATAAGAGGAGATATTTGAGTTATAAAGTTTGAATGAGGAGCTATGAGGATTTCTTGTGGAACTATTTCTTTTGACTTTGTATGGGATGCTATAGTGAAAAGTGTACTTGAGGTGAAGATCTTTTGCACCCAATGTCTCAAATGACCCCCTAAGTAAGGGATTAAGGGGGAAGTGGATAGCAAATGTCATGACCAATATAGAGAATGAACAACTGCCTGGTGACTATTATTTTAATAGTTTGAGGACCGGAGTCAAATGGCCCGACATAGCATATATTTACTTCGTCAGTGGAGGAGATAAGTTTTTCCCAAGAGGACCAATCTCGTAACAGCACTTACGATTCAAAAGCTGTGGGTCGCCCATTTCGAAAAGCGTTACCGTTATCAGGTTTAAGTAATGTGGAATGATCCGGGTGCTCCAATCTCTGTCTCAGTTCTCGGGCTGTAAGTCCCAGAAGTGAAGCCTCTGTAAGCTGCTTGGGCACGTAAGAAAGGAGAGCGTTCCAGCAGGTATGGAAATCCTTGACGGGTTGGCTCTGCAGCACTCCTGCATAAACGGAACTCCTTAAATTGCTCATCATTTCTTGTGGGTTCCGTTTGAACTTTGTTTTAGGAGACAGGTGTAGAGTTGTCAAGACATCCTCCAGGTGCTCTGAGAAGTTCTGAACTTGTTTATTTCTGAACGGGCCTTGTTCATTGATAAGGTGTGATAATGCTTCTTGATGAACAGTATTAGATAATGCGGAGTTTAAGTGAGTATCTAGACACTGAGATTTCATAATGATTCAACGGATGTGGTTCTGATTGAAAATTATTGGAAATCTAAAGAACATCACAATCATTATATGTATGTATATATTAAAACTGTGCAATGGAGTTCAGAGAAAAATGTCTATAAATTAAATTTATTAAGTGTCTGGTTCTCCGAACACTGATTGAGCATCAACTCTAAATCAAAAGTTATGTTCTTCAGTCTTATCTACCCAGATCGACACCAATGCTGAACTTTACCTCCACGGATCGGAATGCCCAAGATTTAAACTGACAAATTGTTTGTGTGCCTTTCTGCTCTTTTTTGCAGCACTCCCAATTGCAGTGATAAGTGTTTTTTGATTGAGAATGTGGAGGAGTTTAAGTTTTGCTAATCATCCAGACTCCCTGAGAAAATAATTTATTTTTACTCTCCGTTATTTCTCTTGCCTAAAAGAATGTTTGTTCTAACAAATTATATGCCTACTATCTACGGTACCGGTAAAAGCGCGGTAGCGGTATACCGCCTGCCCGTGCACACTGGCGGTATTTTATCTGCGGTGTCCACAGAATTTAAACTTTTCTTTTTTGAAACACTGAGATCACTCACTGTCTTGTAATTTTCCCTTATATTTCTATACTCTGGATGAGTCAAATCAACTAAAATTGGACTTATTTTCAATATCTCAATTAATTTTTCACAATATATTTTGACAGGCGGTCAACGTAGCTTGCTGCGGTACAAAATTGTACTGGTGGAAGTTGAGGGAGTTTTTTACTCTCTATCGCTTGTCTTCATGTCTATCGGATGGGTGTCGATTGTTTCGAGTATTCCGTGTATTCCGTGTGCGTTGTTGTTGTTGTTGTTTATGCTGTTTTCATTATCGTTTTGTTCGCTTATTTTTTTTTTCGTTTCGGTTCAGTGGATTTCTTATTTTTTCCGGCATGGTCCTGCTGGCATTTTTTGTTTAAGATCATCTATTTATTTTTTGTATTGATCGATACCTTGTAGCGCCTGTACATATGTACATCTGTTTAGTGACCACGATTTCTTCCTTCCCATCTTTCCCGGGAGCGATAGTCGTATGGAGCTGCTTATTTTGATTCCTACGAGAAGATATGTATCTATGTATGTCCATTTTTGACCCTTCGGTGTAGATGGACTTAGATAAGTCCTTAGATACTTCATTTTTCTCCCACTGTTCTGTGCTTGGAAAGACCGACGCACGGGAAGGGTCTTTCGAAATCCAAGTATGAGACATTGTAGTCTGAATTTGTGTTTGTATTTGTAGATTATCTAAGACTACTCTGACAAATTCCTTGTAGAGCTGGTGCTACTAGGTGCTTAGATTTTTGCAGCATGATCGTAAAAATCCTATCAGTGCCTGGTGTTAATGGGCTTAAATTATTCAATCTTGGTGCGGAAAATACGCCATGAGTTGCAATTGGAACTGCTTACTTCGCTTCTTAAAGTATTGAATCAGTTTTTGTCACGTTGAAGAGTTTTCGTGGTTCCTTCCTCCTGGATGAAAACCACCGGCGGTGACTTTTTGTCGCTATTACAACCATTTAACTGACTCGCATAGAAAGTTTGAGTTATTCGTGAGAGTAACGTTTATGACTTCACTCCTATTTCCAATTATTAAGGTGGGATCATCCCCGATATTCGCTATCAATAAAGTATACTCTATTATGAATTCAAAAAAAAAAACTTAAATCTTGGATTAATGTCCTTGCTGCCCCATTTCGTGTGATGGGAGTTAACGTCAAATCCCATGAGCAGGTCCGAATTTCTCTGTCTTGTCTACCTGTATCCTCAGAAAGCGGCAGATGTACGGGATGTTGATATATCTGGGTAAGAGAAAAAGCTTAGTTTTTTTTAGCAACAATGCAGGGGTGGAATCGGCTAACGCGATAATTGACTGTCGCTTTTTTGATTGTTGTTTTTGAAAACGACACCTAAATAGCTGTCACCTAAAATCAACGCAAAAAGAACGATTGTCGATTTGATAATCACCTTACACAGAGCAAAAGTGTCGATTTTGATTATCAACTATCAACTATCGCGTTAGCCGATTCCACCCCAGGTTCTGATCACGTTCAGTTGGTCTTATATACATATATGTAAGAAGCAAAATGATGAAATAAATATTTTGACAGATATTGCCCTCTTTATATTTTTCCAAAAATAAATGCAAAATTTGACTAAAGCAAATATGAACATAGATCTTAAGAGAATTGTATAATGTATACATATGCAAACTATGTACATAATTGTGCAACTTTAACTTAAACATAGCGAACAGTTTTTATTTTAACAACACATATTGTAATTTAAACCAAGTGTATCTTTATTTAAAAATAAATTTGTCGTGTCAAAACATAAACAAAAACTAAAAGGCAAAAGTAAAAAAAAAACATTAAATATTTTTTAGTTTTGCCATTTATTACGCGAAAAATTAACTCTTAAAAAGATTTCATTAAAAAATACTCATTAATTATAAGCGTAATTTTATTCAGTATTAAGTCTTACAATGCAATGTTTTAATTGTTAATTATAATGTACCCTTGCTAATTTTATATATATTAACTTTAACAAAATGTAATAATATTAAGTCAAAAATTATTTATACCATTTTCTGATTAAGAGTCGAAACTTGTAATACACAATAAAAAATAAATTGGATTTAAAAACACATATTGCATTTGGGTTTTATATTTGAGCATTTTTTCTTACAACTTTAAAAAACTTAAAATTTAGAAAATAAAATGAATAGTAAGCTTAAAAAATGGTTTTGTAGTACATATGTAGATAGATGCTTAACACTTTTGCAGTGGAAAATCTTAAATAAAAAAAAGAGAAATTAGCTATGTACAATAACTATCATTACTAAATTTCCTGACGTTGGCAGCATACATAATTTTAATCTAATATAGACAAAAAAGTTAAGTGTAAGTGGGCGCAAACATAAAAATTATTTTTTGCAACAACCACTACAGTCAATGGAATATGTCTGGACAGACCACCTAGTAATAATATATTGTATGGAGAAAGCTATTTATTTGATATATCACCCGGAAATAAGTCTATATTATACTCTAACGATTCACAGCCCTGTGGTAGCCACACATCAACAGCCTAGAAAATATCGTGCAAAATTTGCAGAGTAAACGATCAAAAACACTTTTTTTTCTGTTGTTATTTAGAAAATCCTTAAGAGGCCCGTTATGCCCCGGCTTCCCCTATTTATGGTACACCATGCATCTGCACATGCGACTATTTTTGATTGTTTATTTAGACATAGAAGGTGTTATTACTGATGGAAGGGGGTACAGTGCTGATGAGGTGGCGGCTTTGCTTTGTGATGATGACGATAGTGAAGTGTTGGGCATACCTTACAATGGTGGTCTGTCTGAAGATGAAAAAGATTTAGCAGATTGGTTGGCTGAATTGATTGATGAAACTTAAGTACCGCTACGCGTGAGAAATCGAGCCGAAAATAATTACGCCATATTGGATGAAGGGCCAATTTCTGGCGTATTTCTCAACAATGACGAGCTGGAAGTATTTATTCTTGAAGCTTCTGGAATTCTTGTTCCTGATGTTGGTATGTCAATGCAAGTTGATTTGTATATAGTGACGCAGGAGTCTTCTTCGCCTCCACGTAGGGATACCAGACGTCCCCCTTTAGGAGGGACAGTCCCCCTTTTTCATACCAAAATGCTGTTTGTCCCCCCTATACAAACCTCCGACCCCCTTATTATGTATAATTCAAAAAGAGAAAGCATTCAATTTTCATTAAATATTTTTAAAAAGATTCTCTGCAAACACATCCATTTGAAGTTCAAAATCCTTTCAAAGATGAATGCATCCACTCAATGAACTACACCTCACTTTACGCACAAAAGTCTTCCTTCATCTGTCAGTCTATGATTTGTGCTGTTATCTGTCCTTTGTCAGTTTTTGTTTACAAATTATTTACAAATTATTTTCGTTTGCGTTTAATTTTAATTTTTTAATCAATTTTTAAAGGAAAAAGTAAGTCAATTTTTTTTGTTTGTTTCTAATTTATTTCAGTTGATAAGTTATAATTTTCGATTTTTCTGTGTGTTTTTTATAATAAAAATTCGAATCAAACTTTTTTACTTCACTTTTTTTACGCTGGTGTTATATTTTTCAAAAACATATTTTGTCTCGCGATGTCCCCCTTTTCATCATTTTAAAACTGGTAACCCTACCTCCGCGTGCCACCTATGGATGATTTCATTGATAAATAATGCCACTAAAAGTGATTTTATTGATCTGAATGTACGCGAAAAATGCTGTAAGTATAAGAATTATTTGTTTCGTAGGTTGGCTCTTACCTCAACCAGAGGTCATATCAAGTTAAATTTAGAGGTTTTCTTTCAGACTCTTTTTAAGCAGGATCCGGCGTCCCTCAAGGGAGTTATCTAGGTCCACTTTTTTGTATTCTTGATATTATTGATGTTCCATCAATCATAAAATATAGCAACATTCTTATATTTGCCGATGATATAAAGATTAGTAGAGCAATTTCAACCATAAATGACTGCAGACTTCTGCAATCAGACATTGATAACTTCACTACCTGGTGCTGTAAAAATGGTTTAGTCCTTAACCCACTCAAGTGTTAGTATATGACATTCTCTAGAAAACGGGTACCAACTATATTAAACTACTTAATATCGAATCGCCCTCTCTTTTGGGTTTATAGTCTTACCTGGGTGTTTATTTTAGCGCTGAACTCGATTTTAAAGAGCTTATAAACCACATTGTGAATAGATCAAACTCAATGTTAGGTTTCGTTAAAAGATGGTGTAAGGAATTTAAAAATCCTTATGTCACTCACTCTCTCACTATTTAACAGACACCACAGTTCCAAAAAGGCTTACTATTGTACTGAATTCCGTACTATTTCACTTTCCGTAGTACGCAAGTACCACTTCTCAATTTTTAGTACTATTTGTTTTATTTTTAATTTTTGAAATAGTTAAATTTTAAAATCAAACAAATATAATTTGACTTCATATCTGCACAAACAGGAAAGTATTTGCGCTCCAATGGCCCAATCAAAACTATGCTGAACGCACTCGTTCGTTTTTAAATTTTGGAATATTTGGATGCTTTCATTACTCACTCATTGTGATCGGGCCACGTGCCTCGTTTAAAATTGACTTGACAGTGGTTGCATTCATTTAATTTGGTTTTGGTTCTGCGTCGACCTTCTATCTTACCGGTATGTATTTGTTTTTGTGTGGTGCTTGGAATTCTCGGGATACTACCAGACCAGGCTTTGATTTTTATCATGGAAAAGTAAGTAAAGCTCATTAACACTTGTGTCAATTCAATACGACATAGGTTAGGTTTTCGGGCTGATGGGGATGTGTGTATCCTTATCACACTTAGGTCCATGTGGACCCATTGTGATACCCATAGTGTGGTCCTACCCGTGGTATCAATGTCTATGCTTTCATCCAACCCGACGCCTTAGCAAGCCCAAGTATATTAGATGGTGATTCATCAGAAAGCTCCTCGATGTGATCGAAGAAGAATTTGCCTAGGGTTCTGTTTCTTAGTTGACAGAGGTTTGGGCAGTGACAGAGGAAATGGGTTGTCAATACGACATACCTGGGTATGTATTTGAATTTTCAAATGCAAAAATCATGGTGATAATCATAACACACCGGGCTGAATTTTCTAGTAGCCTCCCAAAAAGGGAAACTCTACATATTCCAATTAATTTAAAGTATATATATTTATTAATATATACTATATTTAAATTTTTTGCTACGAACACCGCACTAACTATACGTGCATACCCGGGTATGCAGCCTGTCTGGTCATGTCAAACACAGTAGTGCGTTGCGTAGTTTATTGGCGATTCGCAAACAAAAGAACTCGATCGGTGTCCCCATATACTATATCTTCCTCAACTTCAACACCAGAGGGCCTATTCCTGTACACGAGTGAGAGTCAATTTCATGTGACAGTGACGAAATGGTATTCCTGAACACGAGTCACTCAATTTTGGTATTCCTGTACTCGAACTCAAACGTCAAATTTCACTCGAGTGAAAATGTAGGTATTCCTGGAGACGATAATGACTGTTTTCTTGTGACAAATTGCTCGTTTAAGAATAGTTGTCGAGTGTCACTATCGTGTGAAGTGATTCTTAAATTTTATTGCACTGTTGAATTATTTTGTTGTTGGGTGAAATTATTTAATATTTGTATTTATTTTAGGGTAAAAATAGAAAGAAGTTTTGGTAGATTTAAAAAAAAAAACAATCCTTGCAGCAGGCCGAATTGTGGATGTAATTAAAGGACCACCTGTAAGAAATTAATTATATACGCTAATATTACAAACATTAAGACATTATATATATTTGTTGATAATTATTGTATTGTATATATAGATTTGGTGCAATTACAAATATAATTTGAAAATGAAACAAACACTCCACTGAAGATGATCTGCTGTGGCTTAAAGCATGCTGTCATTATTTCGAGTAAATAATGGAAAATATCTTGGCTCTAAATAATTCTTGAAATCTGTAAAATATAAAATATTACATTAATAACATAAATTTATTTGTTTCTGTCGTAATATATTTACTTACGTGTTACTCGGTAGTTGAAAAGGATTTGACGGATCCATTATCCTTTTTAAAGTGCGGTCGTCCTCTTTATCACGATCATCAGTTAATTAATAATTTATAAAATAGTATTATTAATAATAAAATAATAATTCACAAAATAGAACTAAACTTTAACACAACAATTTCATTTTTTCAAATATAAATGCTGAAATGAAATGTCAAACCGGCATATAGTGAAGTTGGGTATGGTTTAAAATTGTGTTAAAACTGCACTCGAATGATAGACAGTCGATCGAGTCCAGGAATACCAAAACGTACTCGACTCGACTGTGAGCTCACTTTTGACGTCTCACTCGACTAGTGTACAGTAATAGGCCCCCAGGAGTGGAACAGAAGCAATGCTGCGTATTAAGGCTAGGTCTTCACAAGAGGAACGCGATAAAACTGGTCGCATAAAACACAAATGCAACAAATGCTATGCGGAGTCAAAAAGACCTCCAACTGAAAAAAAAAAAGTATAAAAAAATGAGTAAAAAGAGAAAGTAAACTTAAGGAGGATAACGATAGCTACAAATTTAATTTATTAAAAGAGCAAACAAAATATTTTTAAAAAGATCTTTAGAAAAATGAAAATCCACGAGTCTGCTGACTTGATTATATGATATAAGAGCTCTGGACATAGGTTCATTACGACCATAATTTGTTTTATGTCCCAATTTTTGAAGAACGTTTCGACCTCTGAGGCGACTTTCAGGAGCATAAATGGGGACCAGAGATAAAAGCACAGGGCTATTTATGCGGTTACCTAGAATGTCTCTGATAAACAATATATCATGGGCATGTCTTCTTACATGAAGTGAAAGAATACACAGAAGTTGGCATCGTGCACTGTACGAGGGCGCATTTTCCAGAAAATGTACTTGGTAAACCGCCTCTGGGCCCTTTCTATGCGATCTGAATGCGTCTGATAATTTGGATTCCAGATAACATCTGCATATTCAAGTATCGACCTAACAAGAGAAATGAAGAGATAGTGAAGAATGTGGATCAGAAAAAAATTTAGAATTCCTTTTAACAAATCCAACCAGTGAATTAGCCCTGGCGACTATATATTCAATGTGAGGAATAAAAGTGAGTCTACGGTCAATAATTACACCAAGATCCTTAATTTGACTAACTCTTTTTAAAACCGTCGTTTCAAGGCAATATTCATAAGAATATTGCGTACGTGATCTGAAAAAAGAGATGATCATGCATTTTTGAATATTAAGCTTGAGGCAATTATGTACACACCAATCAGATAAATTGTTAAGGTCTATCTGTAACTTTGAACAGTCTTCTAAGCTTTGTACCTTAAGGAAAATCTTGAGATCATCTGCATACATTAAGCATTGGCAGAAAGTTATGCGTTGAATAATATCATCAATAAAAATAATGAAAAGCAGGGGTCCTAAATGGCTACCTTGCGGAACACCAGAAGTACAGGAGATAATTCTAGAACAGTAGTTGTCTAGACAAACTTTGTGGGTTCTACCGACTAAAAACGATGAAATCCACCTAAGCATTGCAGAGTGAAATCCAAAAAATTCCAATTTCTTCAATAAAATTAAATGATTCACTGAATCAAATGCTTTACTAAAATCTGTATAAACAGCATCGACTTGGCACCCGCTTTCAACAGCATTAGTGACAAAAGATGTGAAGTAGGCCAAATTAGTTGTTGTGGAACGACCGGAAATAAATCCATGCTGAAACTCAGATAAATGTTCTTTAATATGAAACTCCAGTTTATTTTTTACAATGCTTTCAAAAAGCTTTGGTATAGCGGATAGCTTGCATATTCCTCTGTAATTTTCAACGTCATTCTTCGATCCAGATTTGAAAATAGGAACCAAAAACGAGATTTTCCAATCATCTAAGAAAATTCCAGATGATAGAGATGCATTAAAAATCTTAAGCAAAGGTGTGATAGAATCGCAACAGTTTTTTAAAATAATTGCCGGAATGACATCGGCGCCAGGCTTAGAATTAGGCTTGAGGTTGCGAGCAGCAGACTGCACATTATGGACCTCCAAAACTAGCAATCCAAAATCAATCTTGGGTATTGAATTCAGTTCAAAGGATATTGAATTCAGTTAACAGAGCATCTCTTTTGCTTTATAAAATTCCAAAAGCAACTAGAGTCTTGTTTTAATTTGTTTTCAATACCATTAATATAAATAGTGTGCAAAAATTTGTTCAAAACCGAAAAATCCTTTCGTAGCTTGGAGAACAGTTCTTTATCAATTTCGTTGTTCGAAGCTTTAAATCTTATTATACCATGGAGGTTTCGAAACATTTTTCTTCAAAGAACATGGAACAAACGAGGAAAATCCAAGATTCAAAATTTGTACAAAACGACTGTACATATCAGGCAAACATAGATTTTCAAATTCGAGATCCCAGTTAAAAGAACGGAAATATGAATTCATACATATTTAAAAGTTAAAAATTAAGTAAAAAAATTCATGAATCCTTCAAAAGATTGAAAGGTGCGTCAAGTAAATTAACATTAAATTCATCTATATTCATAAAAACAAGGTCAAGTATTCTATTCTGAGAATTCTTAATTGGATTAGTTTGACATAAATTAAGTGACAGCAAATAGTCAACAAGAGCAATTTCAAAATCTTTTATAACATTATGTGGAATTAACATTTTGTCATCATTAGACCATGACCAAACTACATCACCAATATTGAAGTCACCAACAACACACAAAAAATCTGAGTCAGAACTTCGATTATTTATAAATTCAATATTTTCAATACATTTCAGATATAATTCTAAGTTGCTTTTAGGTGGTATATAGGTTACAATAAAAAATATAGACTTGCCAGTTTCCTCAACATTGACAGACACGCAGATTTGTTCAACCTCTAAGATCGAAAGAACTATTTGCTTGCAGTATAAATTTGTCCGAACGGCAATCAGAACACCACCACCTCGTTCATCAATCGATTTACAGCGGTCAAGGCGGAAAACATTATAAAAACGGCTATCGAAGACTTCAGTTGACAGAATCAGATCATAAAACCAGTGTTCCGTAATAATTATTACATCGTAATCAATGTGGCTTGAGGCCGTAAACATATCCGAAGCCTTCGTTCTGCAGCCACTAGCATTGTGATAGTAGGCACTAAACGACTGCGGAACACGACTCAAAGCATTGTTATTGGGCGGCTTACAAACATCATCAGCATTAACAGGATTCAGTTTTTTGGATTATGGATGAAAGATCGAATTTTTACTCCACTAGGCCAAAAATTTCCATTATAAACAGAACTTGCGTATTGAGTGGGAACTCCAATTTTAAAATTTACAAATTTAAGAGTTTGACTACTATCAAAAGATTTTATTAATTTAAAGCATGAAAAGCAAGCAGAGTTTGCATGTAATTTAGATGAGATATAATTGAAAAAAAGTTACATACAGTGAAATCCGGATATAACGACGGTGAAGGGACCAGCTAAAATGGTCGTTATAGCCGAATGTCGCTATAACCGAAGGTCACAAAAATCCAAAAAAGAACACTCTTTGCTATATAGTATACACGTAAATATGCATATGCATTTATATTTTTATAATTTATTCAGAATTCAGAATCATAAGAAAAAAAAAACATACAATATAAATGTAAAAAGAAAGACATACATATGGTATTCATCTAAGTCATTTCTTGAAAAAAATCTGTAATATTTCGCTGCTTTAATTTTCTTGTCTCAGAAAAAACTTTTTCTAGCCGCTTCTCAGTTCTCATAAGCCACGAAACTTCCATCTCGTTTCCCCCTTCACCGAATAAAGCAAATCGTTTTAGGACAGATATAGCACCTAGAGCATCTTTGGCTGTTGGAATTTGTTCCACAATTTCCGGATTGTCAAATTCCTCCTCATCAGATAATACTTCTGGCAAGTTTATTGCAGAAGCTGAAGTTGAAGCTACGTTTTCAATAATCTCTTGATCCGTAGGGTCAACGGCCGTCAAAACATGGTTATCTACATCAATGTAAGTCTCCCAGTCACAGTAGTTTTCTTCGTTCGACCAAATTCTAGCAAGTTGTGCCAAAGGCAAACTATCCAGTCCATCATCGGTATCCTCAACATGTGCTGGTAAAGGTGCAGGGTCACAGAAGCCTGCATGTGCGAAACATTTTTTTATAGTCTCTGGGTGTACTCTTTCCCATGCTGTGGTTATCATTTCTATTGCATCTAAAAGACTAACGCGAAATTCTGAAGTGTAATTCTCTAAATGATTTATCATTTTGAATACCAATATTTTTCGGTAATTCAATTTGAGACACTTTATAATTCCTTGGTCGATGGGTTGAATAACGGACGTTGTGTTCGGTGGTAAAAATGCCAATTTAATATTGGACAAATTGTCAATACGTGGATGGGCAGGACAGTTATCAACAAATAAAATCATTTTTTTATTTTCGCGCTTAAGCTCAGAATTCCATGTTTTCAAAGTCTTTTCAAAAAGTTCAGAAGTCATCCACGCCTTTTTGTTGGCTTCATAATCAACCGGTAAACATTTAACATTCTTAAAGCATCGAGGTTTTTTTGACTTTCCTATGATAAATAACTTCCGCTTCACTCCATCCATGCTTGCAGCAACTAACACTGTGATCCGTTCTTTTGACAACTTACCACCAACACATTTTTCCCCCTTTAGCTTCAATGTTCGTTCAGGTGTTATTTTATAGAACAACCCTGTTTCATCCGCATTATAAATTTCAGAATCTGCATATCCTTCTTTTAATTTCGGAAAAACGTTTTTTAACCATTCGCTGCAGTCACTTTGAGAAACACTTGCTGCTTCACCACAAATTTTGCCGACCACAATGTTATGACGTTGTCGAAATCGAAAAATCCAACTCTCAGAACATTTAAAATCTTTTTTCCCTAGTAGGATGCCAAATTGATTAGCCTTATCTTGTAAAATGCGACTGCTCAAGGGAATATTTTTACTTCGTTGCAATTTGAACCATTTGAGAAGCGAGTGTTCAATGTCTTCATGTTCGGATTTACGATTCCTTTTAATTTTTAAGGAATTCGACTCAAAAACTTGTTGTTTTTTTTTTCTATTTTTCCAAATCGTAGAAAGAGAGGAATGCGACATATTGAATTCTTTGCATAAATTGGCATTAGATTCACCATTTTGCAGTCGCCAAATTATTTGCGACTTTTCTTCAATAGTCAATGTGCGTCGAACAATTGGTAATGCCATAATGCAGTAGATTTCCACAGAACGTTCGAAGACTAATGAAAAACAAATGCATCAGTAACAAAGGAATGATTGAATACACAAATGTCACCTACATAATAATAATTTAATAAGAATGAATTAAGGTGGTTCTGCAAGATTCAAAGTTACTTTCGGATCAACTATCATACTACACAATTTACGAAAGGTTTTAGCTTCGATTCTCAGTTTGCAATGACTGAAGAAAAAAAACAAAGGAGGACAAGCAAGCGAAACAAACGGTAATTTGTTTCCTAGGTTTCAATTTTGCACAGGCAACTACCTACATACATGCATAACGTAGATGATATTTTTTATATCGTCGCTATATCCGGAGAAAAAAATTCAAATTCTTGCAAAAACCGGACGTTATATCCGAAAACGTCGTTGTATCCGAAGTCGCTATATCAGGATGAATTTGTATGGAAACTAAGGTGTAAAATCATGGGACTCAGAAATTGCGTCGTTATATCCGCATGGTCGTTATAACCGAGGTCGCTATATGCGGATTTCACTGTATTTGTATTCAGAATTTTTTAAATTTAGGTTTTATTTTTGATTATTACCTTTTCTCCTTTAAAGACATTCTTCTCTGCCTAATTTTTTTTATAATTGACGTCTTATCATTTTTGATATTTTGCTTAACACTTTTTGATAAAAGTAATTTGGAAGCACAGGTTTTATGGGGCCTAATTCATAATATCCGATAGCTATCCAAACTAATTCTATATAGGTTTATTTGTTATTGTATTTTACATTGAAAGTAACAAGACATCACAACAAACCAGAACTGTAGGGGAAAGTGGGGGCACTTGATCCCTTGGGAGACCTGACCACTGGCTATTATTTCGATGTGGGAATTTAATTTTTTTTACTGCTCACTGGCAAAACACTATTTACCTTTGGTTGGAAACGACAAATATTAATTTACAACTCGCGCGATAGCAGTATTGTGGTGACGTGTTTTTCTTTTTTAGCTTTCAAATTGTTTTTCATAAGTATTTTAACTGCTTTTTTAACATAGGTATTGATAATTAATACGAGTTATCTCTAAAAATAAACGAAAACAGGTTCATTTAGGTATGTCCTCGAAGGTTTGATATTAAAATAAATATCGATACGTATTAGAAAAATTTTTAATAGAAAATTATGACCCCAGGGTAGATTTGATCCCTATAATGTAGGGGAGACTTGTTCCCGAGATATTGTGCTTCAGTAAGCAGAATACTTTGCAGTTTTTCGAAAATTTACGTTTTATGATTAAAAAGTTTAAATTTGGGGGCAGAATCTATATGGAACATTGACGAGACTAGGCTAACCGCAGTCCATAAACCAAAGAGTGGTTGCTATCAAGGGGAAGAAACAAGTAAACAAAATGTCTTCAGGCGAGCGCTGTGAACTGGAAACTGCGTGCTGTGCTATACCTAAACACAATGGGGAACTATCTTCCGCCCTTATGATCTTCCTACATTAAAATTGGCAGAACCATTTGCTGTATCCTCCCATAATTAAGTCTACCCTAAACCCTGATCAAGTCTCCCAGAATAGGGGACACTTGGTTTTTGGTAGTTTTTGAAAAACGGCATAAAATATACTTTATATTACATACTTTCTCAATTAAACTGCACAATATGATGAACAATTAAATTATTTAAAATATCATTAAAATAAAAAGGAAATTAATGTTTTACTTTTTGAGATATTTGACATATTAAAAAGGGGGGATCAGGTGTACCCACCTTCCCCTACACACTTGCCATAGTAATTGAAAATAGTAATACACAAATACAACTGAAAACGACGATAAAAAAAAACCTATATTCTGTTCAAATCTAGACATTAATAGATTTTTTAAAACAGATTATTTGGTCAAATTTGTCTTCGAAAAAATTGGAGTAGATTTTGACCTAAGCGGAGTGTCGGAGTAGATTTTTTATTTTTTTAAAAACGGAGTAGGGTCCGAACCCTTAGGAAACCTACTGTTGTACGAAGAGCAAATCTCTTTTCTCGGAAGCTAATAATTGGAACCAGAGTTGGTAAATTATTTTTCAACAGCTTACGAATATTTAATTTTTATTTATTTTCTCATGCAAGAGCTAATGGCGAAAATAGTCGACGAGACAATTCATTATGCAAAAGTTGGTAAAAACAATCAGATTTTCTTTTCGATGAAGCTCGGCAAATAGATTGGCATTATTTATTTTATGTCTTATCAGAAACTCCCTTGTTTGAGGGATTTTGGAGTAATGACAGTCAATCGGTTTGAGAAGATGAGGGAGTACCTCCATATAAACAACAACGATGAGTACGATACCGAAAATCCTGATTGTTTATTCAAAGTAAGATTAATGGTGAATCCCCTCAATCCCCCCATCAAGTTTATCGATAGATGAGCAGATGTGCTCCACAAAAGTTGGTCATTACATGAAACAGTATCTTCCAAATAAACCACCAAAGAAAAGGGGATTTCAATTCTTTGCCCTTTGCTATACAACTGGTTTCATGTACAAATTCCAAATTTACACTGGAGAAAAACATCATTTACGAGAACCTAATTTGAAGGCATCTGCGAATTTTGTAGTACGAATGACCCGTGAAGTTCCCCATTTTGAAAACTACGTCGTCTATATTGATAATTATTACACGTCCATACCTAGGCGGACCCTAGGCATTCACAGCATTGGAACTATTAATCGTAACAGAATAACGAATCGTAAACTTCCAGACCCAAAGGCTATGATGAAAGTGAATAGAGGCGTTTCGGCAGAGTTCACAACAAACATTCGAGGTGTGGAGCTGACATCAATATCCTGGAAAGATAATAAGGTTGTTAACCTTGTGTCCACTTTCGTTGACATGAAATCATCACAAGTGAAACACGGTGTTGATGTTTAAGTCCATACTCTTGAACGATGGGATAGGAATCACCACGTAGTAGTCACGATTTTAAAAAAGCAAACCCGTTAATCTCGATAACCCAAAAGCCGTTCCGTCTGGTGGAGGTATTTTAGTATTTTTTATTTTATTTCATTTCATTTTAGTTTACAATAGGTAACAGTTTCTATAAAGATTTATTACCAGGGTTGTTTTTCTCTATTCCAAAATAATAAATCCCGCCGCAAACACCTAAAAAGTTTTTCACAGTGCCCACCTCTTCCGAATGCCTGACAAGCATTCAAGAGTATCATATGTCATGTAAAGCTTCCCAACTCGGCAGAAAACTGTAGCATTCGTACAAAAATATAACGCGCACACACTAATGGTTGCGGGAAGCTAGGCTTGGTTCTACCTAGGACTGCTGAAGACAAATATTTATTTATTTTTAAAATAATAAATTATATATTTCATTTGAATTGACAGTTAAATCTAATTTAATTAATTTTTTATTGAACAAAAGAAAAAGGAAAATGGAATAATTTATTTGTCATCTATTAACCATGAATTAATTATTGAAATGGTTTATTTATTACCATTATTTATCTAATATAAAATTTATTTTTTTACTAAAGAAAGCCGCACTAAGAAGTGTAGTAAAGAGCAATTAAAACAAAAACAGACAAAAAAACAAAGTTAAGAAGCAAATGTGAGTGAGCACCGCACCGTGGTGAAGTGGTAAGTGCGTTGGAATATTCAACCCCAGCCACCACCTAAAAAGTTTTTCACGGTGTCACCTCTTTCGAATGTCTGACAAGCAATCAAAGAGTATCATTTGTTAATGAGGTCCCTTCCATTCGTGGAAAAATATTACATCCATACACAAATCTTTGCGAGAAGCAGGCCCTGGTTCACAGCGTGAGCTTCGTGACAGCGACGAGCAGTAGAAAACTTACGGAATCGATTGGTATCCGAAAGATGATGAAGCGTCTACTTTGTCTTCGTCAAAACTTTTGATTGAGCATGCAGGGGCCGAACTACCGCATCCGTTATCGAATGATCGAGTAAATGATACGTAAAATGATACGATAACGTGAGCGGTAATGCCAAATCGTCACATTTCGATAACGAGTAACTCGTTAACGGATGCGGTAATTCAGCCCCGGAATTTAATTTTTGAAAAAAAAATTGGAAACATCTGAGTTTTATTGTTTACGTAGTTGTCTCAATTTGTTCAGATGCCACGGGACTTCTCCTTCCGTAAAGAAAGCTGCGAAGTCATCTCTGACTGCCGAAGTAATTCTTTGAAGGTTCCTCTCCGTGCGTGCAATGTTCTGCCCCTATTTTCGTAAAGGCCCTATCTACAAAATTTTCGATTTCAAGGTTAATGCATACTTGGAGTTAGAGCATTGCCTCCGATTTAATTATATTTAGTTCATAATGCTAGATCTTAAAATGCGATAGAAAATCGCAATTTTTAGAAGCCTTATTTACAAAACATATGTATCAATATTTAAAAAAAAAGCCCTAGCTGACACATAGGGGCTTTTATAACATACTGTAAAGGGAAAGTCTACCCGCTTTTTTTTTAAAAAGCCCTATCTTCGCTCATGTCTCTTCTTGCAGTAACGGGTTCAATCCTGTCTAAACCATTATGTATAACTTTTTTCCTATTTTTGAATCGGGGGGTGCGCTATTGTCCATCAGTTGGTTGCAAATTTTGACGGGGTAAGGTTGTAATATAATACTTGTGTGCTGTATATTAAGTGCCTTATTGTTTATATTATACATAAACGATATAACAGACACTGTAAAAGGTGGGATCGAGCCAAACCAAACAAATATTCCGGCTCTAATGTCTGCTGATGATATTTTGTTTCTTGCTGATACTATCGATTGTATGCAGATAATGATAACTAAGCAACATTTATCAAAGTCTACAATGATGATATTAGGAATGATGGCAGAACATACTGTCGAGCAGAAAAATGGACGTTTCAAGGTGAAGATATTGAAATTTTCAGGGAATACCTCGGAGTTCTGATAACCCCTAATATAAGCATGAAAAAACACATTCACATCAAACTGGCTAAAGCTAAGCGCGCCATCTGTTCAGTCTGGAGCAAATGCATCAGTAATAATCTTATAAGACACAGTGCCAAGCAAAAGCTTTTCCGATCAACAGCAGCCGCAGTTCTTTTATATGGAGCCCAAGTGTGGGGATACAGTCGTTGAGAAGTTCCTGAGATACTTTTCGAAGCGAATATTTAAACTGCCTAGTAATACCCCCAACTATATGCTTCATCTGGAATCCGGAACGGCCCCCTTATTTCAGAGCACATTTAGAATGCACTTTAATTACATTGTAAAGGTAATTGCAATGGAGGCTGAAAAATTACCAAAAAAAACTTCTTACGTCCATCATAAGAACAAGAGGTAAGCTTGTACAAGAATGGGAGCGTCTAGCGTCAGAATGCGGGGTTACTCTTAACATTACACCTGAATCTGATTCGCTTAGAAGGCAGTTTGACATCTTACTATTTGAAACTAGCAATACTATTTATCAAAAATGTACCAACAAAGCTCAAACTTCCCAATACAGGTCGAATTATACCAAAATAAATCTTAAACTTGGAGAACTAACATATTTTTTAAACTGCTGCGCGACTGATAAAATATGCACTATTTTCAAAATTAGAGGAGAGTTGATTCATCTGAACTACATACCAAACCGTCCAGAGTTACCAATTTTGTGCAATATTTGTAACATGAGAGTAAGGGAAGACGTACTACACTTTCTGGCAATATGTCCAATCCTAAGGGCATTCCGCAAACGTTACTTTGGTTCATACGTTTTGGATGAAAATTATGCTTTTGGAATCTTAAATGGAGAACTAGGATAGAATGAACAGCGCGCGAGAGCTTGTAAACTTGGCTTTAATTATTAATCAAAAGAAAAAAATCGAATAAGTAAAAAAAAAAAAAAAATAAAAGTGAAAATAACAAAAACCCTGAGCTTGAAGTTTTTTTTTTTTTTTTTTTTTTTTTTTCCCGAGGGTAGGTGAAAATCTTCCATAGACACTATGAGAATAGCAAGCGCGTGCTCATAGTAGTGTAGATTCTTACTGACCAAAAACACCTCCCTTCGATATAAATTTGTTAGATACTGCAACTAAGTTATACTACTTATCAAGCAATTTTTCTATCACGAAATATAAACGTTTGGCAGGTTACTTTCCAATGAAAGATCCTGCATATTCCGCAATTTAGATGCGGTTAATCCTTATCTCGCCAAGTCGAAAGGTTTTGTCCTTTGTAGTCGGCGTAATAAATTGCTCTCATCCAAAATAAGTAGGACTGTATTATTAACATGTCCGATTAGTCGGTTTCTATGTTTTCGCGCGAAGCTTCTAGTTTCAGCTTCGATTGTCGGAATTCCGAGATCCCTGTGGATATCGTCGTTTCTAGCATACCACGGTGCTTGGACAATTTCTCTAAGCACTTTATTTTGAAAGGTCTGTAAAATATTGGCATTTGTTTTCTTGGTACAACCCCAAAGTTGTATACCGTAGGACCACACCGGCTTTAGCACTTGCTTGTATAAAAGCAGTTTGTTCTCGGTACTGAGGTGGGAATGTTTCCCGATCAGCCAGTACATTTCTCTATATTTGATTTCTAATTCTTTACGTTTCATTTTCACGTGCGAATTCCACTTCAGCTTTGCGTCAAGTGTCATTCCCAGGTATTTGGCTTCATTTGCAATAGGAATTCGGGCCAAATTTATAAAAATTGGCAAGTCATTAATTTTTCTATAAGTGAAATTCACGTGAACAGATTTAGTTCCGTTAAGGGCGATCCGCCAGTCCCTCGTCCATTCATTTACTTTATTCAATGCGTTTTGCAGTTTGGCAGTCGTTTCCTCGATTGTTTTACCTACTGCTAGGATAGCGGTGTCGTCGGCAAACGTAGCAAGCATAGTGCCATCTTCTTTCGGTATATCACGAGTATATAACAGATAAAGAAGCGGCCCCAGAACGCTTCCTTGCGGTACGCCGGCCGAAATTTTTTTGAGCTCTGAGTATTCGTTTCCATTTCTAACACGGAAGAGTCTATTTCCGAGATATGAATCCAAAATCTCGTATAGGTACACGGGGAGTACTTGTCGTAATTTGCATTTCAAGCCATCGTGCCACACCTTATCAAAGGCTTGCGAGACGTCAAGAAATACGGCTGAGCATATCTTTTTTTCTTCTAGTGCTTTTTCGATTACATTAGTAATTCTATGCACCTGGTCAATTGTCGAATGCTTACTTCTGAACCCAAACTGGTGGTCAGGGATTAGATTATTTTCTTCTATAACCGGTTGGAGACGCCTTAGTAATATCCTCTCGAAAATTTTTGATACGACTGGAAGAAGCGAGATTGGTCTGTATGATTTTACTTCATATGACGGTTTTCCTGGTTTTAAAACCATAATGACTTCCGCAACTTTCCATTGGCTCGGCACGTGTTTTAATCTGAGTGCAGCATTTATAATATGGAGAAGCTTAATAAATGCTCTTCTAGGTAAGGCTTTGAGAATTTCTCCGGTAATCAAATCATAACCAGGAGCTTTCTTAGGTTTTAGTTTCGCGATCTCACGTTCGAGTTCTCTAAGCGTTGCAGATCTGCGCGTTAAATCGTCAGATGGTGGAACTACCATCCTTGTGAGGTTGATGTTGTCATGAACCACTTGACCATCGTTCGGTTTAAAGGTTTCTTCCAAATGGGCGGCAAAAATATCCGCTTTTTCTTTATCTTCCCTTGCCCATTCATTTTGATTTATTTTAAGTGGCGGCGCGGGGATTTTGGGCCTTTTGGTGCCTTTTACGGCTTTCCAAAGGGAATAATTGGAATCTTTTTTCGCTGTTAAACTTTCAAGGTAAGAGCCTATCGCACGATTTTTAAAATCCTTAATGCTATTCTTTAACAAATTGCAGAGACGATTCAGATGGGTTTTATGCTGTGGAGCACGACTTTGTTGCCATCTTTTACGCGCTTTTCTTTTTTCCCTAATTAATTCCTTTATTTCAGCAGGATATCGTAGACCGTATTTGTCTGGCGTTTTTCTTGGATTATGCGTATTATTCCAAGAGGCGAGCTGTACTATCTCAACGAAGCGATCGACTTCAACCTCAAGTTCATAGGGTGTCGTAAGCGGTACGCTCAGTTCAACATTTACTTCGATTTCGTTCCTAAAGCCTTCCCAGTTAGTTGTTCTGCCGGTTAATTTCGCTGGCTCTCGGTTAAATAATAGTTTTTCGCTCAATGTCAAAATAACTGGGGAATGATCAGACGACAGATCAAAGCTTTCTTCAACTTTTATGTGGTTGTTAGATATTCCTTTCACCACGAAGAAATCGATCAGGTCAGGTATTTTCAAAGTATCAGCTGGCCAGTAAGTCGGTTTGCCCGTCGAATGGAAATCACAACTGTACTCCATACCTGCCCCATAGAGCGTTCTACCTTTTTGCGAGATGTATCTAGAGCCCCAGAACGTATGTTTCGCGTTAAAATCGCCGCCAATAATGAAATTAGGTTTCAGCGATTTAAATAAGTTAGTAAAATCACTTTTTTCAAGCGCGGAACGCGGTGGACAGTAAATAGATGAGATTTTAATAGTACGCTGACTATTTTTAACTCGAATTGTGCACATTTGCAGAGTTTCAAGCTCTATCTTTAGGTCTTCGCATTGTTCAATGCAGTCTTTAATAAACAAGGAAGATCCGCCTCTTGCTTTTCCCGAAGGGTGACAAGCGTGGTAATCAGTATAGCCTTTTATTTTTAAATGCGATTCCTTTTTCACGTGAGTTTCAGAAATCAAGCAAATGTCAATATCTTTTTCTCGCATGAATATTTCCAATTCGTCAAGTTTTTGCAAAAGTCCGTTTGCATTCCAAGTACATATTTTTAACATTCTTTTTTCATTCATATTCTAGGTGAAGTACGCGTTTTCCGTGAATAACTCTCGAGCTTAACCAACCTATCGAGAATAATTTTATTTATTTTGCTTTGCTCTTCAAGTTTCGCGAGAATAATTGAGAAAACTTGAGAAGCAGGGTCCGTCGGGATTTCGATGTTTTTTGATTTTTCGGATGCTGCAGCCTGGGCGTAGGTCTGCACTCCTGCTGTCCGAGGGCTATTACTTGATGTCTTTTCTAATGGCTTTTCATTACCATTTCTCTTAAGGCCAGAAGTCGAGGGCTTTTCTCCTGTCACCAACTTTTTCCGCTCTGAACCCGGTGGTTTTTGTTTGCCTACGTTCCCCTGACCGATCTTACTATTTGCATTAGTTAGCGGTCTTGTTATTTTATTTTGAGGCTTATGGAGTGCATCTCTCCGTTTTTGCAACTCCTTAGCTACTTCACAGCCTCTATAATTTGCCGGGTGCTTTCCCTTACAATTAGCACAGATTGCGGAGGCTTGTTTGTTCACTCCACAGTCTTGGGAGAGGTGATTTCCGGCGCATTTCACACAACGCGGTTCTTTTTTGCAGTACGTTTGCGTATGATTAAATCCTTCGCAACGTTTGCACTGCGGAATTATTTTTAAATTTCTACGCATGGGCTCGATTTTGACCACGATATTCAATATGGTTTTAATTCGGTAGATATCGTCGATGCTGTCAGATTTATCGAATGTTAGCATAAAAAGTGGAAGTCCACGCCTAACCAATATGTCTGTATCTATTTCAGATTGTTGCTTCTCCTTCTTGATGATATTAACGGCATCAAGAATTTTAAAGCATTTGACTTGAAGGTCGCTCATAACCTCTTCTTTGGTGCATGAGGGGTGAAGACCCCTTGCTACAACACGATGTGGCCTTTCTGACTTGATTTCGAAAGTATACCACTGAATCTTATCCACATTAAGTTTTTGGGACACTGCTCGGTAGTCATCGTGGTCGTCGACGTTAATCCTCCACGCATTATTCCTCAAAGATGTGACCTTAAATTTCGATGTAATCGTTCCTTTAAGGAGGCTATGCAACTTATTATATTCCGTTATCCCGACGATGTTTATTGGTGGCGGTAAACGAAATTGCGTTTTACGTTGATTTTCTTGCAGTTCTTTACGCTTTTCTTCATTTAAGGGCACGACTTCGGGCGAAGAACCGGCTCTCCGTTTTTTAGTAGGTCTTTTCTTAGGGACCCGATTCGTTTCGCGTGCTAGCTCTTCTTCATCGGTGTGGTACTCCCGACTATCTAATAGTGCTGGAGCACATTCGCGCTCTTTCTGCGAGTGTGTGTTCTTTAGAACCTTATTCTCTTCTTTTAATAGATCTATCTCTTTCTTAAGATCTTGATAGAGTAGATCCATTTCGTTAAGCTTTATTCGGAGTACTTTATTTTCTTCCTCAAAGCTTTTATATTTCGCTAAGTCCTGGTTTTCGCGCTGCGGCGCTCCCGGCGGACTTTTTTTCCCGGAGTTATTCGATCTTGATGGAGGAGATCGAGATACCCTTGCACTTCTTGTGAAAGGGTCATTGGATTGCAATAAATGGCTCTACCCAGAATCCGTAGAGCCGACCTCCGAAGAGGGTGGATTTTCCAGTAAAGCTGGACTGCCACCTGGGGTAATCAATCTTTTTGTTTTGTCCATTGCATTTTTGTATACACTATGCACTCGGTATACGGAGATTGGATTATAGTCGCCTCTTACGACAGGCATGCCTACCTCGGGTATATTCTAACCCCTACCCGAAGGGGTTATCTTGAAGTGGATCCTTGAATATGTTCCGAAAAATAGCTGTTTTAGTGATTCCGAAAATGCAATCATTCCTCAATAAAATTAAATAGTCTTAGTCACTGCTGGCGGTACCAAGGAATGGAGTCAAGAAAGAATCGAAACACCGATTGAAAATGTTGGGCAAGTTAGTGGAAATATAGGAACCACCCTAGGACATTCTGTGGAAATTCTCTCTAATGACGGAAAATTGAAAAGAAATAGGAAAAGGAAAGGGCTGTCAACTAAGCAGACAGAAATTAAGAGAAGTGAAAAGGAATCTAAAAAACATCCAGTCCGACCGAGAAAAATGCATTAAAAAATGTATTTCAAAGATTTGTGAAGGTAGGAGGTTTTGGTCTTTAGATTGGAGGCGACAACGCAAACAAAGATAGGTACTACTCGTGACAAAAATAAATAGCTCACCCTCAAGGAGAAAATTTAGATTTTCTTATTTTTTAAAAAATGGTGAAGATACCTGACAACTTTGGGATTTTCAAAAGAAAACAACGGTGTGGGTGGCCGTGGCGTAGTGGTAGTCGTCGTCGCTTGTCATGCGAAAGGTTCACGGTTAGAATCCAGATGTCTTCGAAGCATTTATTTCTCACGAAATAAAAATAAGTTGATCAGTTTCAGAAGTTAATCTCGAAACCTACTGCGAAGGCATAACACTGGCAGTAGGTTGTTGGATATGACTGAAGAAATTGATCGCACAAACTATAATAAGAAACATCTGGAAAAAACTCCTGTGAATCATAAGCAAGTACAAAAAAATAATACACAACTCTCCAGTTATCCTGGACACCACCCATAGAGTTAGTTGAAATTGAAACCTATCATCTGAGTTTCCTACCACTACGTCGATCTGTCTGTCTCTCGTTCTCGTCCTTCATGTGCTCGCGCTGTGTGTAAACATTATAAGGGTATTCATATCCCCTTTAGCGTGTGTTGTTATACAAAAAAAAAAAAAAAGTGTGATTAGTGATGATATAACAACAACTCCTACAGGTTCCTTGGCAATTTATAGTTTATTGCAGGGAGAAAATGATGACGATGCGCCGACACTTTTTTCTAACTATGTAGGTATAAATTATAAAATATTATTAACAGTATCTGTTTGTTAAGTTTTTTTTTTTGTAAAGAATATTTTAAGTTTTTATGTAATAAAAAATACTTTTTTTTAAATAAATGAATTTAATGCAGTAAGTTTTTCTTAGCTATAGAATATAGTTTCAAAACCATTAGGAATCTTTGTACATAGGGCTTTTATAATATATTTTCAATCGCTTAAAAGCCCTATCTACCACTTTTTTTACAAATACATAGCTTGTTCTTTTCTAATTACTTAAAAAATAAAGCATACATTATGCAGCCAAACAATGTTTCTTTTTGTATTATTCATGTTTCATCTTCAGGTTGCGGAAGTCAATTTACCATTTTCCTCTATATGAAATCGAAGTAAATGTTGAACTGAGCGTACCGCTTACGACACCCTATGAACTTGAGGTTGAAGTCGATCGCTTCGTTGAGATAGTACAGCTCGCCTCTTGGAATAATACGCCCAATCCAAGAAAAACGCCGGACAAATACGGTCTACGATATTCTTCTGAAATAAAAGAATTAATCAGGGAAAAAAGAAAAGCGCGTAAAAGATGGCAACAGAGTCGTGCTCCACAGCATAAAACATATCTGAATCGTCTTTGCAATTTGTTAAAGAATAGCATTAAGGATTTTAAAAATCGTGCGATAGGCTCTTACCTTGAAAGGTTAACAGCAAAAAAAAATTCCAATTATTCCCTTTGGAAAGCCGTAAAAGGCACCAAAAGGCCCAAAATCCCTGCGCCGCCACTTAAAATAAATCAAAATGAATGGGCAAGGGAAGATAAAGAAAAAGCGGATATTTTTGCCGGCCATTTGGAAGAAACCTTTAAACCGAACGTTGGTCAAGTGGTTCATGACAACATCAACATCACAAGGATGGTAGTTCCACCATCTGACGATTTAACGCGCAGATCTGCGACGCTTAGAGAACTCGAACGTGAGATCGCGAAACTAAAACCTAAGAAAGCTCCTGGTTATGATTTGATCACCGGAGAAATTCTCAAAGCCTTACCTAGAAAAGCATTAATTAAGCTTCTCCATATTATAAATGCTGCACTCAGATTAAAACACGTGCCGAGCCAATGGAAAGTTGCGGAAGTCATAATGGTTTTAAAACCAGGAAAACCGTCATATGAAGTAAAATCATACAGACCAATATCGCTTCTTCCCGTCATATCCAAAATTTTCGAGAGGATATTGCTAAGGCGTCTCCAACCGGTTATAGAAGAAAATAATCTAATACCTGACCACCAGTTTGGGTTCAGAAGTAAGCATTCGACGATTGACCAGGTGCATAGAATTACTAACGTAATCGAAAAAGCACTAGAAGAAAAAAAGATATGCTCAGCCGTATTTCTTGACGTCTCGCAAGCCTTTGATAAGGTGTGGCACGATGGCTTGAAATGCAAATTACGACAAGTACTCCCCGTGTACCTATACGAGATTTTGGATTCATATCTCGGAAATAGACTCTTCCGTGTTAGAAATGGAAACGAATACTCAGAGCTCAAAAAAATTTCGGCCGGCGAACCGCAAGGAAGCGTTCTGGGGCCGCTTCTTTATCTGTTATATACTCGTGATATACCGAAAGAAAATGGCACTATGCTTGCTACGTTTGCCGACGACACCGCTATCCTAGCAGTAGGTAAAACAATCGAGGAAACGACTGCCAAACTGCAAAACGCATTGAATAAAGTAAATGAATGGACGAGGGACTGGCGGATCGACCTTAACGGAACTAAATCTGTTCACGTGAATTTCACTTATAGAAAAATTAATGACTTGCCAATTTTTATAAATTTGGCCCGAATTCCCATTGCAAATGAAGCCAAAACCTGGGAATGACACTCGACGCAAGGTTGAAGTGGAATTCGCACGTGAAAATTAAACGTAAAGAATTAGAAATCAAATATAGAGAAATGTACTGGCTGATCGGGAAACATTCCCACCTCAGTACCGAGAACAAACTGCTTTTATACAAGCAAGTGCTAAAGCCGGTGTGGTCCTACGGTATACAACTTTGGGGTTGTACCAAGAAAACAAATGCCAATATTTTACAGACCTTTCAAAATAAAGTGCTTAGAGAAATTGTCCAAGCACCGTGGTATGCTAGAAACGACGATATCCACAGGGATCTCGGAATTCCGACAATCGAAGCTGAAACTAGAAGCTTCGCGCGAAAACATAGAAACCGACTAATCGGACATGTTAATAATACAGTCCTACTTATTTTGGATGAGAGCAATTTATTGCGCCGACTACAAAGAACAAAACCTTTCGACTTGGCGAGATAAGGATTAACCGCGTCTAAATTGCGGAACATGCAGGATCTTTCATTGGAAAGTAACCTGCCAAACGTTTATATTTCGTGATAGAAAAATTGCTTGATAAGTAGTATAACTTAGTTGCAGTATCTAACAAATTTATATCGAAGGGTGGTGTTTTTGGTCAGTAAGAATCTGACACTACTATGAGCACGCGCTTGCTATTCTCATAGTGTCTATGGAAGATTTTCACCTACCCTCGGAAAAAAAAAAAAAAAAAAAAAAAAAAAAAAAATGTTCCTCTATATTTTGAAAGTTACGAAAATGGGGGCGGTGTTGTACTGTGTGCCGGCTTAGAACAACTTCCGTTGCTCTTGTTCTCAATTAAAAAATTATGTAGCACGCAGCATGCCTGGCCTATAAGTTTGACATTTTCTGGACGCAAATGAATAGTATGCGAAACACCGAATTTATTTGGTAGCATTCCGAAGCTATGTTCTATGCAATACCTTACGTAACTGAGACGAAAATTAGAAACTTTTTATTCATTTCCGGTGAAGAGTATGGATATGGTTTCAATATATTCTTTTGCAAAGAGATGCATTATCTACTATTATGTGCATTGTTCTGTTGTTTCCTATAATCTTGTCTAGAGGAAATTATTGATTGGTATTGTTATGTATAATATGAAAATCGATGCGGTTGAATACTACTCCGTCGCTTACCCCGTCATTGCAACCGAAATCAATAAAAGTGAATTTGTAGTTCGCATCACACATTGCTAATAAGTAATAAGACTATACTATTAAATCCTTTGTAGTTATTGTACAGAGCACCATCACTTTGTGAGGCTTTGAAGGCAATGTTGTTACCATCTATTCCATCAAGCCATAAAGGAAAATGGCATCAATTAAAATAATTTGTGGCAATCTCTTCCAAATCCCCTATATTGTTTGGAAACTGAAACGAAAAGAACATTTTTTCAAAGACCTGCGGGTACGGCTTAAGAATCACTGGTATGACAAGGCGAATCGCGAACAAAGGGGGTACGTGCAGTACCCGCGTGCCGATGACAAACCCGCAAGTCCTTCGCAGTTTTCCCTCTCCTACGCTACCCTCTGAGCCCAAGACCACAGGACTCCTTGGGCCCGTCCGGGCAGCAGAGAGGAAAGGGTGTTCGAATCTCGGTGTTCCCGCCAGTAACTAGCTCATCGAAATGGTGGGGTCTTGCAACAGATCATCGAACGGTTGTTACGCATTTCCATGCCTGAGAGAGCTGGTGTTTATTTAGAGGGTTGACCCGAAATATGTTTATGTCTTCATAGATCTCTGTTTTCTTCCTCGTTCATCGTTCACCTTTCAGTGAGTGGGGAGAGCAAAAGGTGTTGCTAGCTCCCCCGCATGAGGATATACCCACCCCAGTATCACCCCGCTTCTGGCCGGTGTGACACATCCTTGGCTACCATATTTGCGAATATGTATGTATGAAGGTGTACGGGGCGACACTACTCAATTATATGTAACATAGGTATAATTGTTTTCTTGGCTCAGCTTTCCAATACGCCAACCTGAATTTTCACTTTTTGAAGTGAAACTTCTTTAGCCGCGGAAGAAAACAACAACAAAACAAGTCATGAAAATAAAATTCTTATTTTCAGATAACAACAAAACAAGCCAAGAAAATAAAATTCTTATTTTCAACCCCACCAAGCAAACATTGGGCCACCGCACATGAGATAATTTTTGCGGATACATATCGAGCCACAAAATATCAAAAGTACAAGCAAGCGAAGAATACAACAACAAAACAATCTAAGAAAATAAAATTCTTATTTTCAAACAACAACAAAACCTTATAAATCCTCACAAAAACCGTACAAATGTCAACATATTTGACATAAAAGTGAGTTGACAGGCTGTTCTTTTGCGTTCAGTGGGTATGCATTACTTTTAATTTTTGATACGTTTAGCGGGTCTATTATGCACTATTTTTTTTCGTTTTTCACATATTTATAACAACAATTTCCGATGAAACCGTAAATAAGTAACGGTTATTGATATGTTTCAAATTAGTAAACAATATGCATTCAGTATTGGTTTTCATTGCTTTTACACGCAGGTAACTCGATTTTGTATCATGGAACCACATTGTTCGAATGTTTTAGTTGACGCGGAACAACCCGTTGGTAGGCGAGAATTATATTCCACGGAGATAAAATCTCAGTGGAATATTATTCGCATGTATCAGCAGCTTGGCAATGAAGAGAAAGACATTGAGTTCGCGGAAAATTTGGGGTTATTGGCAAAAGCAAAATAGTGTCGTATACACAAATCCCCAATGAAAGTGTATAAAAAAGGCTCTGCGGGCTTTTTTACGTGCAATAAAAATAATTGCAAGGGATAACAGATAAGTCGTGCAGTTGGGACGTGGTTCCAGGATTCTAAGCTTCCAGGGGCCCGTATATTTTCTTTAATGTACTGTTTTGGAAGGAAATTTTCGTACGAAACAGTACAAATTGAAGACTATACTTCAGACTATTTGTGCCTATCGTCACGGACCATATCGGATTAGTTATCTATTTTCTGGAGACCTTGGAAAATAAAAATCTAATTGGTGGACCGGGGCGAATAGTACAAATTGACAAGAGCAAGTTTGAGAAAAGGAAATTTCACAAAGGAAGGAATGTAGAAGGCCATTAGGTGCTGGGGATGATAGAGGATGGTCAGGAAGATTTTCGCCTGGAGATGTGTCCAGAAAATATGAAAAGTGCCGAGGTATTTAATTTTTAGATTACAGAAAGGACAATATATGAGACTTTTTTTTATTTTGTAGGTACTAATACCGCTCATAAAAAAGCACGTAAAAGAAGGGACAACAATTCATACGGATTACTGGAGGGCATATGATTGTTTAACTGAACACGGATATGTGCATAAGAAAGTCAATCATAGCGATCCAGATAATCCGTTTGTTGCTCCCGATGGCACACATACCCAACGCATTGGCTCTCAAGGGAGAGTTGTAAAAAGAATGTTTTACAACGACAATTATTCAAATAATTTCACTGATTGGCTAATAGAATACCAGAGACGCAGAGAAATTATAAAGAAAAAATTAGATTCGTTTTTAGAACTAATAAAAGCTATAAAATACGTTTATGCAAATATCTAAATAAATGTTTTTTTAGTTTATTTTTGGCGTTGAGCAAAATAAAAATAAATAAAAATTTCGCGCGAAATTTTCTACATGTGATAAAATAAAAGCCAAACATATTTAAAATACAAAATAATATTTCGCCAAATGAAATAATGCGAAATAGTGAATGCAGAATATTTTATGGCGAAATAAGCGTTCGCTCTGATAAAGTCCAAATAAAGTCTGCTTTGCATTTGAATGAGCACTATATATAGTCTATTGCCGAGTAAACGCGACCCGGTATCCGAATACTTCTTTAATGGTTTCAGTCGATGTCCTGTCCATAGTTTTTGATGTGTAAACATCTAAGCGCGCGTTAGCAAAATTTCTAGTGGAGTAATTCCGCATTTTCGGGGAGAAAGTCTTCGATTTCGGGGACGGAATACCGAACGGTTACGAAATTTGTAACTAAAATTTCATAGCAGCGCGATGAAATATTGACATAGTGATTCCTTATGTTCCCGGTGAACTTTTATATTTCTGCTTTTTATCCCGGAATATGGCATGGTTTTCAGAAAATAGTGAAAGTACTGCATACTGGGAGGGAAAATTATAGTTATACAGCCCTAACTCAATAATGGCTTATTGGATTAAAAAACAAAGAAATAGGCGAAATTAGTAAATTTGTCGCTGATTTATTTGAGCAATGTTCAAAACAATGTTCAAAACAATTATTCAAAGCATCGCCCACAATTTTCTTTCAGTGTAGACCACTGCCAGCAGGCGGGCAGCAGTGGGTATCGTTGCAATAGTGTGTGTGTGAGTATATGTGCGCGCTCTAACATGATCATAATGCTTTGCATTTCAATGTTCTGCAATCATTATCACCATTTGCGGCTCTCCCACTCAACCAATCTTAACAATTAGGTGTCAAAAGAAAGAGAATTTTCTAGAGCAGGTCTTTTGCATTTGCAGTTTATAAATATTATTAACAATCTCGCATGTAGAAAACTTAAAACTCTTTACTATTTACGAATAAAATGGCTACCTACTAGCTGGCCTCTAGTGTCCTAGTGGCACCACGCATGTGTGAAGGTTGTGTTGAGTTCGAAATATGTATAGAGCTATAAATCGCTGTGGTGCTATAAACGCGGTCATTTTTTGTGTTTCGTATTTTTAAATATGTTAAATTAATAAATATGTGTGAATTTAGATTTTCCCATTTTAGGAACACTTTTCCCCATTTCCCCCATTAAGTGAAAAATTCCCCAAAATGGGGGAAAATCCCCACATCTGGCATCGCTGGTGGCACCTTGTTCCGAAATATAAGAGCAACTTTTCGTGATAGAGATCCTGATAAATATTAAGATTAAGTGTAAACAAATTGTTCATATTTATAAAATCAGAGTGCATTTCGTCATTGCTCCAAGACATTATTTTCTTTCGACACCTCATTTGTGAATTAAGGTACGTTGAAATAACGTTTTTCCGTAATAACTTCATTCTCATGCTTATTTTCAAAATTATGTATACTGATGAAGCCTTCAATCAGTGTTAGAATCATTGAAATCGGCGCAGAAATAAACTCTCAGGAGGAATCACAAGTTTTTGCTTTACATACATACATATATATGTACATATATAGAAGATCGATAGGCGGTTTTTGTTTATTTTGTGGTTGTTTTTCTTTCTTTTCTATTTTTCTTATTCGTGATGAGATGACATCAAACATTTTTTTTCGCTTTTTTTTGTTATTTCCTCACATTAATCTTATTTTTTCGTGTTTTAGGGGTCATTTGGAGCATATAAAAAAACGGGAGGTTGGCGTATTGGAAAGCGGCCCCGTTTTCTTTTCTTTTCATAGGGGCACTTAACTAAGCACTAAGTTAAAGATCGGCCTCGATCTAGATAGTAATATTAGTTTACATTGGAAAAATAAAAAAAATATAGTTAATTTATAGTTAATTTACATTCGGCCAATACAATACAAGACCAATACAATAAAAATATAGTTAATTTATAGTTAAATGGTTATAATGGTTAAATGGTATATAAATAGTATTTTATATTTATATTTAAAACACACGTCCTTTTTATTTTCGTTTCTATTTATTATTATTTCTCAAATTACATTTTTTCTAAAACGTTCATTTCAACGCCGTCCAAAAATACTTTTTTTATTTTATTTTTAACAGGTTTAGTTACTAGTAGTTTAGTATAGTTTACAAAGTATTGAATTTTTTCTTACACTGACACGTGGGTTCTTTTTTTCCCACCTTTTTATGTTTACTTTAATGTTCACGGGGCATTTGGGCACAAAAAAACTAGTTCACTAGATTAAGGTTTTTCTTTTTTTTACTTATTTTTACTTTATATTATGCAGGTTTTTTTTCACCGTAGCGCAAGTGGTTAGTGCGTCGGACTACTGAGCCAACGGTCTTGGATTCGAATCCCACCGCAAAGACCTAAAAGTTTTTCACAGTGCCCACCTCTTCCGAATGCCTGACAAGCATTCAAGAGTATCATTTGTCATGTAAAGCTTCCCAACTCGCCGTTCGGAGACGGCAGAAAACTGTAGGTCCCTTCCATTCGTGCAAAAATATAACGCGCACACACAAATGGTTGCGGGAAGCTAGGCTTGGTTCTACCTAGGACTGCTGAAGCCAAATATTTATTTATTTATTTTAAGTTTTTTTTTTCTAGTAGCACCATATTCATAAATTTATATAAATATATATTTTTCGATCTTTACCCGCGTTATTCCGTCTTCCCCTCGCGGCACTTTACCAATACAACCGCCACGTCTGCCAGAGCTTCACCGCTGCCGAGTTTAAAAAATACAAAAGCGAGCATGTCGATTACGATTACGATTTTTATTGAACAAAATATATATACAATTGTCTTAATATAAACTTACAGCTATAAGATACATTGATAATACAAATTTGTTGGCACACTGGGGGCGTAACCTTATACATTGACTTAAAATAAAAAAATATAATTATATATTATACATGTAAACTTAAAATTAAAAGTTGGTTGACTTAGATATCCTCGGGGTGTTCCGTCCCGGTTGTTAGTGGCGAGTTTGGTGTGGGTTGTGAGGGGGGTTGGCGTTTAGCCACGGCGGTGGGCTGACCCTTTGTCAGCGTAGAATACAACTGCTTCCTCGTTGTCGATTGGGGTGATGTCTTCATCCAGGGTGTCCAGGGTGCTGAGGTACCACGGCTGGGGTAGTCGCTGTTGGGTTGTGATCCTTCTTATTAGCTGGTTCGGGTGGCTGGCTGCGCTTCCTACTAGCTTCTTAGCCAAAAGTAGTAGGTACTTGTCGATTGGTATTATCTTTGCTTCTGAATATAGATGGTCATTCCTGCAGTATTTTTGACGCTGTCGGTCGAAGAATAGTTCGGTGCAGATCCTCAGTATCTTCCTTTCAAAAACTTGGAGTTGTCTCATGGCTGTCTTCGAGATGGAGAACCAGACGGGAAAGCTGTATCCGATAACTGGTCTCAGGAGTTGCTTGTACATCAAGGTCTTGGTTTGTTGGCTAAGTCCGGTTCTTTTCTTCATCAGTAGGTGGAGACGATGGAAGGCCCAGTTGGCTTTCTTTAGGACGTTCCTTGCGTGAGGGTTGAACCTTAACAGCTCGTGAAAGTGGATCCCCAGATACTTCACGCTCCCAGTCGTTCACAGACCTCCGTGGAGTACGCACGTGTTTCGGCTTCGAAAAGTGTAACCGGTGAGTAAAGTTCATCGTTTGACCAGCAAATTTTAATTAGCTCGATAGCCTTGTGGTGCTAGTGGTGAACCGTCACCCAGTAGACCGAGGTTCAAATACCAGTCGGGGAAAAATTTTCTTCGGTGTTTTTTTAATTTAAAAATTAAATCAAAGTGGTCGGCAACAGCCGATAGTACCGGTGATGGCTGATGGCCAAAGGTCCGCATCCCAACAAACGGGAATAGCGGACAAACAAGCATCAGGCGATGTGCCAGTGACGTCAGGCCACCAACAAGCAGTGGCCATAGAAAGTACTGGAAAGAGGAGGAGGAGGTTGAACCCGACTCCCAACATGGGAAAGCGCCCCTCTCTGTCGGCTTCTGCAGAACAGCTGCATGTGGAAGCGGGGGAGGAGGCGCCTACGACGTCAGCAGCAGCAGCCAAACAACAACAACAACGATCAGCAGATGGTGACCGATTCGCCTACGTCTCCGACGGTGGTGAAGGGCACTACACAGGCACCACTAACAGCTTCGCATCTCTGGCGGCCTCAGAGTCAGAAGATGAAGACGACGAATTGGAGCACCTAAGCCGCAGCATCAGACAGCTGCAGCAAAAGGTGCTCATAATCAAGGCCAAGGCCAGGAGGGTAAAGGAGCAGGAATCGGAGCTCCAGCGAAAGCAGCAACAACAGCTCGACAAACTAATTATCCAGCAGTCAAAGCAGCAACAACAACAGCAGCCGATAAAACAGCATTCGCAGCCTCAGCTGCAACAACAACAAAACCAGCAAAAACAGCAGCAACACCAGCAGAAACCGCCACAGACACAACAAAAACAACAACAACAACAGAACCAGCAGCAGCAACGGCAACAGCAACAGCAACAACAACAACAGCCGCTAAACCAACAGCAACAACAGCAGCAGAACCAGCAGCAGCAACAGCAACATCAACAACAGAAGACAACGAGGGAGAAGGTGCCCCCAATCAACACCTTTAAAATGGAGTTAAAGGACACAATAGAACTGTGTAAGTCGGCCATAGGCAACAATTTTTTTATTAAAAGATTAAGTAATGATAGACATGCTATACACAGTACAGTACAGTACAGTAGAGCAGTATAAGAAAATTAAGAAATTGTTAGCGGACTCGACGACGGAGTTCTTCTCCTTCACCCCGAAGGGGGAAAAGCTGCAAACAATGCTGCTGAGGGGGATGGAACCGTCCACAGAACTGGGGGAGCTTCTAAGAATGCTCAAAGAAAAGACGTGCGATGGGCTCGAATTCGTAGGAGTCAAGCCTTTCACCACAGCAAGGGCCAAAAGGGAGAATCGGAAATTACCGTTCTTCCTGGTTCAGCTGTCACCCAATAGCAAACTGGATGGTCTACGGAACATTAAGGTCGTAGACTACCAGGTTGTCACATGGGAAAAAGTAAAGAGGAGCGATAACATTATTCAATGTGTTCGGTGCCAGAGGTTCGGGCACGCCGCGTCGAACTGCGAGATGCAGCCTCGATGCGTGAAGTGTGGAAAGAACCACAAGTCTGAAGAGTGTTCTCTGGGGAAAGAGGGGGCGTCAGAGAAATCTCAGCTCTCGTGTGCGTTGTGCAGGAACTCGGGACACACCGCTAACTATCGGGGTTGTCCCAAGTTCCAAGACATTAAGAAAGTGAACCTGGTTCGACAGCAGAAAAGCGAAGTGAAAAGTCTACCACGTCCAAGCCAAAGTCAAACCGTCACACCCCAAATATCCTACGCCCAAATGGCGGCAGGAAGGGGACAGACGGCACAGAAACAACCGAAGGCTGCTTCACAGGCCCCACTGCCTAAAGCACCGGAGGCTGACTTGATGGCTATCTTGCTCTCTATTCAAGGGCAGATGGGTCAGCTACAATGTCAGGTACAAGAGCAGGCGAAGAGGGTGGACCAAATCTGCGCGCTTCTGCCGGGCCTAGCGCATCTCCAATCATAATGTGTGCGATGGCGGAGAATACCTTGAGGATCCTTGCGGTGAATGTAAATTCACTGATTAGGATCGAACGAAGAGCTGTACTATTTAAGTTGTTAGAAGATCAAAGCCCTGAAGTGCTTTTGGTTAGCGAAACTAAGCTAAACCAGAAACATAAGTTACGGCACAATAATTATAATATAATAAGAAGAGACCGACCCAACTCTATACAAGGAGGAGGTGTTGCGATCTTCATTAGTAAAAAGCTAAAATATAAGGTAGTGTACAGTGGTGAAGTGCGGAGATTCCAGGAGCTAGAAGCATGTATCGTGTGCATCCCTCTCCATAGTGGAAAGAGGATGTACATGATCTCAGCTTATGCCTCTGAAGCTACGCAACCAACTTTGTTTATTTCAGAGCTCGAGACACTTTTCCGATGCCTTAGGCTGGAGTCGGAAGAGAATTATTTCCTTTTGGCCGGGGATCTAAACGCTAAACACAGAGATTGGGGAAATAACATTCCTAACTCTAGAGGGAACCTCCTTTTTAATTGGTGGGGTCAGCACAGTGTCGAGTATAGACTCGATTTGAAAGCAACAGATAGTCCGTCGTTTCCCAGGGGCGGATCATATCTGGATCTCCTGCTGTTCGACGTACGGTTACAACTGACTAACACGAACGGACAAACTTTAAACTGCCTTCATACATTTGTGTATGACAGTGACCATTGCGGACTCAGTGCCGAAATTACAATTCCCAACGAGATTGCGGAACTTGAAGCGTTTGTTCATGCGCATCCCTACAATTATAGTAGGGTGCGTTGGACACGCTTCTCTAGAGTTATGACAAGAGCACTCTCCTCAAACTCGCTCAACCCACCGTCCAATAGGAATCCGTCAAATGAGGAGATTGACGGATACCTAAAACTAATGGACGAGACAATAAAACAAACGATGGACAGGACGATACCTCGACATCAACAAACTGACAATGTAGGGATATACCGCAACACAACAATAAACGCCAACAGAAAAGTAGACTGCTGTCGAGATTAAAAACCTTGTACAGACGGTTTACTGACAGACAAAACTCAGAGATTAGGACACTGAAGGCGTTGATTAAAAACCTCCAACAGTTAATAAAAGAAAACTACCGATTAGCGGTAAATCTGCACTGGAAAAAAAAAATTGGGGCTGTAAAAGCCAACAACCCCAGTATGTTCCCGCAAATAAATAAAATATTTCGGAGGAATAATCTCAACGACCTTCCATGTCTCAAAATTCCTCGAAATACGGACAACAGGTATAGGTATAGATCCAGTAAATGCAGTCGATGACGACAACTTATTTTTGATCGAAGATCCGCAGGAGAAGGTTGAGGCTATAGGAGCGACTTTTCAGGAAGTGTATAAGGTGAATAGCAGTATTTGCCCGAACCATGACCTGGAGAATCGAGTCCTTGTGCACAACTTCTACCTTCGAAATGAACTACAGCAATGGCGATCAGAGAACATCGGTTTCACCGAGTTTAATGAAGACAATAGGGCAAATAATGCCATCGCCAACGAAGGGATACATCCCCCGTTCTTATCGAAGGTAGAGCTCCAAGCGATCTTCGAATCATTGAGAAAGAAGAAGTCAGTGGGAATCGATGGAATATCTAACATTGTGCTTAGACATCTCCCTCTAGAAGCGGTAGACATTTACTGCATTTTGTTTAATAATGTGCTGAATAATGCACATTATCCAGCGCATTGGAAAACAGCAGTGGTACATCCTATCCCTAAAAGGGGTAAGGACAATTCCAATCCGGCAAATCTCCTGTCAATAAGTCTCCTTCCGAACATCAGCAAGGTATTTGAAAAAGCGATCAATAGAGCCCTGACTAAGTGGGTTGACGACAAACATATAATTCCAGATAACCAATTCGGATTTAAGGCGGGGCATGATACCATACATGCCGCGTCTAAACTCGTATCGGATATCCAATGGAACAAAAACAAGAAACAATGCACGGGTGCCTGCCTGGTTGACCTGGAGAAAGCCTTCGATACCGTTTGGTTAGAGGGACTTTTTTTACAAGTTGAGCAGGTTGAGCATAAGTAAACCACTGCTGTACATACTTTATAATATGCTCACCAGTAGGCGGTTCATTGTGAAAAATGGCAGTGTGACCTCTGCTGGCACTTTTGAAATTAAAAATGGTCTACAACAGGGTGCGGTTAATTCGCCGATCCTTTTCAATATATACACAAGTGATCTCGTAGGGTCTCTTCACCATGCTATTGCGTACGCAGATGACTTGGTCGCGTACAGATCAGGACCAAAGATCGAGGTCATTGCAATTCTCTTGCAGCGTGACTTCGATAAGATTCAGCGATATTGTGACGACTGGAAGTTGAAGACCAACCTCCAGAAGTCAGAAACCATCTTGTTTCGGACGCCGTTGTCTGGGGCCTCATGGGACACCAGAAAGAATTGGCGAAAGTTCGCAATCATTGGACGACACGGGCGGCCACTTGCATGTCGAAATGTAGTCAGATACCTCGGGCTCTGGCTAGACCAATATCTGTATTTTAACAAACATATAGATGCTGCTCTGGCCAGAGCCAGAGGCGCTTTTGCCCTTACAAAGAGACTGTTTTATAGCAGCCAACTCGATGCGAGGGTAAAGGTTATCTGCTACACGGCCCTTATACGGCCAATGATAGCATATGGTTGTCCCGTGTGGTTCAACGTCGGACCAAGTTTGATGGAAAGGATTCGGGTGTTTGAGAGGGCTTGTCTTCGGGCTTGCCTTCGTTTATACAGAACACCAGAGTCTGAGTACAAAAAATTCTATTCCAATAAGGTCCTATACAATAGGGCTAACTTAATAAGAGTGGATAATTTCCTGATCAAGATGACTCGAAGGCACATTGCAAGAGCAATGAGTTCGATGAATAGCCTGATCTTCGTGGCTTATTACCCCAATTTCACGTACCACGAAAGAGTTCGCCTTAACGGCTTCGTTCCACCAGAAGCATTCCTCTATTTTGACCAACAGGGTCTGATCCAGGATAGATCAGCGGTACCGCTAATCTTCCATGTTGCTCGACTGTGGATAGGCGGCTCAACTACGACAGAGACGTCGCACAGAGCCAAACGGAGCGCCTCCGGTTTAGTAGGTCGGTTTCGGGGCGCGATGGGCACGATGTTGAACAGCAACATCAGAAATTCTGGTGGCTGTTAGAAGCAAATGGAATTCCCTCGTCGATTCCATTCGATCCGGGGTAGACCCCAAGGCATAGTTGGCCGCCTGTTATGTTTATTCATGTAGACATGCCGTGGCCGGCTTACGTAGGTTTAGGTAGGATAGGTCTATTTAAGTTTTATAAAAAAAAAAAAAAAAACAGCACAGCACTTTGCTAACAAAAAAAAATATAAAAACAAATAAAAAACCACAAAAAAAATTATAAAATAACACAGCACAAAAAAAAAATTACGTATTTAATTACGTAGCTAGTTAAGATAGGTTAAGTAGTTGTAAGTTTTATTTAAGGTAGTTTTAAACAAAAATTAAAATGTTCTTTTGCTAAGTTTTTAAAAAAAAAAAAAATTTTCTTAGCTTTTAAATTGTAAGTTTAATTAAAATTCAATACTTTAAGTTAGGTTACATCGAAAGACATAGTATAAGTATTAAGTTTAGCTTAGAGTGCCCGTGTGGGGCCAGTAAGTTAGAGTACGATAGTTAGGTTAGTTAAGCTAGTTTTAAGCACTTTTGTCTAGCATGTAAGGAATACTTGAATTAACAAATAAAAATGCATTAAAAATTATAAAAAAAAAATACTTCACGCTCCGTTTGGTTGTCAGTGTTGATCCATCTGGGAGTTTCAGGGTTATGCTTCTGCACTTCGCTGCTCGTCGGCTGCGTCCTGAGGTGGTCGTTGGTCTCCTAAAGCAGATGAGTTCCGATTTTGAGGCGTTGACTCTGATTCCCCACTTTCGGTAGTACTCAATAAGTCTGTGGATGTGGGCTTTAACTTTCCGGACAGCTATCAATGATGACATCGAGGTGGCATAAGTGATGGAGTCATCGGCGTATAGCAGGTTCTCGCAGCTGTTTGGGATGGGCTGGTCAGACGTCAATATGCTGTACAGGAACGGTCCGAGAAAGCGAGCATGTCTCGCGTCTCACTCGCTTTTATGCCAGTCGAGGTGGCAATGAATGACTGTTTATGACATTTGTTGCAGCTTTTGTGGTTAATTGCGTTCCTTTACTTTTTCATAATTCTGCCTCTGTCTGAAAGAATTTTGCCTTCACTCTTTGAAATTTAATAACTTGCTAATTTTTGAGCAGAAAGTAAAGGAACAGAAATATTTTGAGTCAATTTAGAATTTGACGAGCAAATCTCAATACAAAATTCAATACCAGGAAAGCTATAGCGTGTCCCTAAAATATAAAAGAAAGTGATCTGCAAACAAATCCTTGCAAACCGATTCTATTAGGGACGTTAAAAAAACGCATAATCGTCCAACCGAGTGTACAATCTAGAATATCGTGCATAAATTCGAGACATTCAGATCCTAAAATTTGACAGTACCAGTGAGTCTTTGTACAGTTCGTTCCATCGAAAACTATGTACGCCTGTACGCCATAGCGTGGCAAATACTCCTTCGACTTCTATTCGTCATCGCGCTCAGGGACTGCACATCTCACGGTGCTCTTTGCAGCGAATTTTAGCAAAGGAGTTGTATTAACACGCTTACAAGGTTCCATCGCCAATACGCCGAATGGATGCATGAGCATTTGAACAAACGTCAGTGGATATCAACTTTATGGAGAAAATAATCTTAACTGACGAGGCCCACTTTCATCGCGATGGATTCGTCGACAAGCAGAACTGTTGCATATGGGCTGATGGGAACCCAGAAGGCTATTCATCCGCGAGAAGTCACTTAATTTATGTCGTTTTCGATTGGACTTTTCAGATTTTGCTATCAGATTTCAGATTTTTCGTGCTGAATGGAAAAAAAACGAGATTGATCTGTTTTTCTGCAATAGTAGTAGTATGTGAAGATGTTGACATCTTGTTCGTAATAGGAAATAAATAAAAATAATAAATACAATTTTAAACACACTTTCCTTATATTTTCTAATTTTGTACGGAGTTTCTGATAGTATTTTTGTTGATTGATAATAAAAAAAATTAATATTTGGCTTCAGCAGTCCTAGTTAGAACCAAGCTTTCCGCGACCATTTCTGTGTGAGCGTTATATTTTTGCACGAATGGAAGGGACCTACAGTTTTCTGCCGTCTCCGAACGGCGAGTTGGGAAATCCTTACATGACAAATGATACTCTTGAATGCTTTTCAGGCATTCGGAAGAGGTGGGCACTGTCAAAAACTTTGTAGGTGTTTGCGGCGGGATGCGAACCCGGCGCGGCCTCAAGGCTTAGGTCACCGCAGAGCAACATCTGTAAGGGATGAACGATATTTGGTGATTCGAAGCCTCCGAGATCGTTATCAAATAGTGGTTGAGCTGTTTCATAGATTTAGATCCGTTAGAGGCACGGATGTGAGTGCGCAAACGGTGAGGCGGCGATTAGTGGAGAGTGGCCTGAGAGCGAACAGACCTGCTCGTGTACCGAGACCCACGGTACAGCACAAGCGACGTCGGATAGAAAGAATTTGCTCGCCTTCACCAAGATTGGATCGAGGCTGACTGGAGTAGAGTTCTTTTCACAGATGAGTCCAGGTTTTGTCTGCGCTCACCAGATGGACGTAGCAGAGTGTAGAGACGTTCAGGTGAGAGATACTCTTCGGCGACAGTTGCCCAGAGGGAACATTTCTGGGGAGGTTCTCTCAGGGTGTGGGCAGGAATTCCCATGCACGGAAAAATCGACCTGTGCATCGCGGAAGGGTCGGTGAACTCCAGATATTATATCAACATTCTGGAGGAATATGTGTTTCCATTCGCACCATTTATTGGAGAAAACTTCCTTCTGATGCATGACAATGCTAGACCACACGCTGCCAGGTGCGTTACCAAATATTTACAAGAAGTAGAAATCGTCGTGATGGCTTGGCCTGCGATGAGCCCGGATATGAATCCCTTCGAACACGTTTGGGACCTGCTGGGAAGAATGATCAGGAAGCGACCTGCCCTTCCAGAGATACTCAGTGGGCTGAAATCTACTCTGCTCGAAGAATGGGAGAATTTGGACGACAACTTCGTAAGGAACCTTATTCAAGGCGGATTAAAACTTTATTAGATGTTCGGGGAGTAAATACCTACCCACTACTAAAGGAACGACGGTTCTTTAGAAAAATAAAAATAAAAATAAAAATCTTGAATGTTAAGTTCTGAAGCTTTTGTCCATTTTCGTTAATTTATGTTTCATTTATTAATTTTTCAATTTTTTTATTGTTAATAAACAAAATAGTATTAAAAAAATTTTTTTTTCGAACTTATTTGAAATATTCGCAAAATTTCCTTTTTGTACCTCAGTGTATTTTGATGTACTGCGTTGACATTTCGTATAAAATGTTATATGGTGCTAGTGTAAGTAGGTGCGAATCTCGTGTAGAATCCGAGAAAATGAAAATTGTACTAGAGCGATAACAACTGCTCGAGATAAAAAAAATGTTGCTTTTTTTGCCCAATCGAAATCGACATGAGTGATTTGACATTACACTGGAACTTTCGGATGAATCATTTGGCGATAATACATTAGGATTTGATGATGTACTATTTGTAGGAGATAAGGTGTCTTTTGAATTGTAGGAACTATTTTTGAGGTAATAGTGGTACTGATCTGGTTGTGATCGTTGACATGTGTCAAAGGTATTGCGGGATACTCTCCGGTATTTGGAAGGTGTTGAACCATATTTGTTATGAGTGGTAAGGATTTAAATTTTTGCGAAATATTTTAACACTTCATTAAACTTTTTCAACATGGGAACAACCATGAGAGCAAAACGTTTGTCTTCGTTAATTTCATCTTTTGGTTTTTCTTCCAATATTTAAAGTAATTGGCTTGTGTATGTTGTAGGCTTTGAGAGGTTTTTTTTCGTAAGACGACGGGACTAATGTGATTCACTTTGTTTATTTCCTTTAATTGTTTCATTTGTGTGGAAAGGTTCTACTAAATTACCGGTCGGTCGTCAATATAGGAAATTAAAAAAAGTACAATCGAAATGCACATACTTATGTTTTTCTTTTTGTTGGCAGCTTGGCCAGAAACTCCAGATCGTTGGTTCGCAAGCTCCCTAGCGAAGCAATTCTTCAAATGTTCCCTGTTGTCGTTTGAGTGACGCTACATTCGCCGTAGTAAAAATAACGGAAAAATAGGAGTATCGAATCTTGATTAAACATTGTTTTTTGATGAGAAACACTTCCGAACAATCATTGCAATGGTTGCAGAAATGTTATCCCACATCTGCTCCTTTGAGAACAACACTTAATCGGTGGTTTGGAGAATTTAAAATGGGTCGTACAAACACCGAAGATGCACTTCGCTCTGAAAGGCCAAAAGAGGCTACGAATGTGGAAATCGTCAATCAAATGCATCGAATCGTTTTGAGTGATCGAAAAGTGAAGAACCGGCGGAATATATTTTACACGATGTTTTGGAGATGAAAAAGCGTGCTGATAGCTTTTTGGCGCGTTTGCTGACCGTCGACCAAAAACAGCAGCGCGTTAATGATTCAACGGCCGATTTAGCGTATTTGCAGCGCAATTGGGTGGACTTTTGTCAACGTTTTGTGACTATGGGTCATAAGTGGACATAAGTGGCTGGAAAGCCACGAAAGCTGACCAAAAAACCGAAGCTCGGTCGGGAAGGTACATGGCATAATCTTAATCGATTATCTGCAGAAGGGAATAACAGTCACACCAGAGTACTATGCAGCATTATTGGACAAACAGAACGAGGAGTTAAATAAAAAACGGCCTCATATGGCGAAAAAAAAGTTCTGTACCATTCTTATAACGCACCGGTACACACGTCTTTGTAAGCGATGACCATTTGGACCGATTACGATTCAAATTGCTTGCTTACTCACCGTATTCTCCGGACTTGCCTCCAAGCGACTTTTATCTGTTTCCGAACCTCCAGCGGTGGCTCCAGGGAAAGACATACAGATCATCACGGAATCAGAGGCGTATTTCGAAGGCGTAGACGTTTCGTTTCGTAAAGGGCATCGAAATGTTGGAAACTCGGAAACCTATCCAGTACATTGCTCTCGAAGGCAACTATGTTGAGGAATAAATATAAGTTGCCTAAAAAACGCTTGTTTTCATTAAAAATCTCGGAACTTTTCAGCCCACGTAGTATAAGCAATTGTTTTCATTAATTTTGGTTGGGTATAATAGTGGATGCCGACTATTGTTTTACTGCAAGTGACATTGTTGCATTCGGTGAAAATAGTGATTCTTATGTACATATTGAAAAAATCAATTTTTTACAAAGATTAAATGAAAATCAATTACATGTATCTAAACCAGAGAAGTTACCATTTGATGAATGCGAAAATCCCATGCCTGTAATTGTATGCGATGAAGCTCTTATATTAAAACAGTATTCGAGAAGAAATTTGTCCATGAAATAAAGGGTTTATAGTTATAGAAAAACAATAATACGTGCTCGTGGAGTGGTCGAATGGAGTTTTGGTATATTGGCAAACAAATGGAGGATTTTTCACAGACTGCTGGACGTGAATGTTGATTTTGCAGACCAAATAATCAAAACATGATATGATTTACATAATTTCGTTGGGAAAAAGATGGGATGCAATTAGATGATGTGACCTACGAATATGTCCACAACAATCCAACCATGCAGCCGGAGCAAGGCCTGAATACCTGGTTCACTTAGTCCTCATGCAAGAGATTATTTCACGAATTACTTTGTTGCCCCACAAGGCTCTATACCTTGGGAATATAATAAAATAAGGTGTCTTAAAAAACTATCACTCTGCAAAAGCGAATGTAATATTACGTATAATCAAAAAACTATTTAAATAAAAACTAAATATGCATATTTACTAGGGTTGCCAGATTTTCTCGCAGCACGACGGGACGAATGGCAAAAATATGGAAAATCCCGGGATTTTAAAATTTCTCCCGGAACAAAATTAAAACTCAAAATATAAAATATCAAAATTATATATTTTTTACTAAACAAGCTCTCGAAATGGACTGAAAAATGTGCACTGGGGGTTAACCCTCAGCAATGGAACTGGTTCTTTTCACTAGGAAGTTCAAAATTCCTCAGATAGATATACATACGGTACCAAACTAGTCTTCGCCGACAAAGCAAAGCCCCTAGGTCTAATCCTGAACAAAAAACTTAGCTGGAAGCTCAATATCCAGGGAAAAGTGAAGAAAGCTACCATGGCCCTCTACTCTTGCAAGGAAGCCATTGGCAGCAATTGAGGACTTAAAAGAGATGGCCCATTGGATCTACTATGTGTCTGTCATCAGACCGATTCTGATGAAGTTGTCTGGTGGACCGCCTTAGACAAAGCTGTACATCGCGACCGCCGGGGGAAAGTAAAAAGATTAGCGTGTGTGTATTAGTGGAGCGCTAAGTTCAACACCATCTCTCCTTTCACCTCCCTGATCACTGTAGCCTGTTTCAAGTGGAGACTATGGCGATTTCGGAAGCACTGTCCTAGATCAAGAGGATGGATCCCTTCGCATCCCGGATCACTGTAGCCTGTTTCAAGCGGAGATTATGGCGATTTCGGAAGCACTATCCTCGAACAAGAGGAATGTAATATCCACTAACGATACTAGAATCTTCTCGGATAGCCAGGCGGTCTTGGAATCTCTGGAATCAGTGTAATCCACATCTAAGACCACCTCCAACTGCCGTTCATCTCTTATAGAGATGGCTAGTATGTTTAATATTCACATTTGCTGGGTACCGGGGCACAGATACATTCTAGCGAATTGTAAAGCTAACGAGCTTGCTAAAATAAGAATAACAATACCTATTCTACCCGATAAGTAGAACACACATAGGTATGCCGCTTGGTGCTTACAAGCTAGTACTCCAACATGACACTGTCAATAAAACCAACACTAAATGGGAAGTCGGAACTGCCTATCTTGCCACCAAACAGATTTAGCCTAGACTAGATCCAAACCACTCCAGATACCTTCCCTAAAAAGACTACACATAAATACGTCCATCGGTGTCATTACACTGCACGCAACTAGGCTTGGCATAATTTCAAATGACTTCTGTAGAAGTTGCAGAGGCGAGGAAGAAGAAGAGAGCAAGACACATCTTCTCTGTTCATGTCCAGCTCTTTTCCGTAGTAGAAAACTACACCTAGGAGAATACTTCTTCGATGATCTCAGTAATTTAGCACAAAGAAGACGCAGAGGTGAGGAAGAAGAAGATAGCAAGACACATCTTCTCTGTTCATGTCCAGCTCTTTTCCGTAGTAGAAAACTACACCTAGGAGAATACTTCTTCGATGATCTCAGTAATTTAGCACAAAGAAGACGTAGGAAGCCTTTTTCGCTTTATCAAAGCTCCAAATGGTTTTCATGAGTAGCGGGGTTAATTTATCCCCAAAATCATTGGTATTTCAATGGGCCTCTTTGGCCTAAGTGTGCTGGTACTCGTCACCGGCAACCACTGCTACCTGAGCTAACCTACAGAACTCTGTTCATTGAAAAACACACAGAACCAAAAGCCAGGTTAAATCGGTCAGCAATATCTCTAAATGAGTAAGCCTCATGACCAGCAAACCACAGAAATAGGGCTATATGTATTTCTGCAAAAAAGGTTATATGGTGAAATCGACCGATGCGGAAAACGTTTTCACCAAGCGTTCATATAGCGAGCGATTTAATCGAAAATGGGTTATGAACTCTTTTTCAGTAAGAAGGAACTACTTATTCCGAAAAAAATTTCAAGCAGTTCCTTTTGTCTAGAGAAAAACGTATACCTTAGCCGTTGGAGCAACTTGCATCACTTGAAAAACTACATTCGGAATCACTGTCCATCGCTTCTAATAACATATCTTCAAGTAGGGTTAGGTTAGGTTAGTGGGCCGATGAGAATGGTAACATTCCCATCACACTTAGGTCCCTGTGGACCCATTGTGATACCCATAGTGCGTTCCCACCCGTGGTATTATGGTTTCAGTTACAGCCATCCCGAAGCCCTGGTGAATTTCAGAAGGTTAGATGGTAATCCATCTGATAGCTCGTCGATATCTTCGAAGAAAAATTTGCCCAGGGTTCTGTTTCTCAATTGACAGAGGTTAGGACAGTGACAGAGGAACTGGGTTGTGTCCTCATGTGCCTCTTCATCACCGCATCCTCTGCAGATGTCATCATCGTTCAGTCTCAATTTCTTCATGTGGTATCTTAGGGCGTTGTGTCCAGTTAGCACTCCTATGAGCAAGGACACCGACTTCCTGTCTTCTTGCAGGAGTTTTCTTGTTCTAGCTTTGTCGTATTTTGGCCACAATATTCTTGATACCTCGCAGGTGGTTAGTGTTTTCCACCTGTTGTTTGCTTTAGTTTCTGATGTCTGTTCAATTTTGGCACGAAGGTTGCAGAGTGGAGGTTTGACCGTCCTATCTGCCTGTTCTCTTTCTAGGGCTGAGCCCTTTCTAGCCAATTCATCCGCAGCTTCATTGCCTTGTATCCCTCTGTGCCCAGGGACCCAGCAGAGTTTTACATTGTGCTGCGTGCCGAGAACCTTCAACTCTTCGCGGCAACACTTTACAAGCTTCGATGTTATGGCCGCCTGGCTATCAATGTAAATAGTGATATCGTCTCGCGATATTGTCATCATTGACACCAACTGGGCTGCCTTTGTCACTGCTAGAACCTCAGCCTGGAAAACGCTGCTATGGTCTTGGAGTCGTATGGAGCTATTTATTCCCAGTTCCTCCGAAAAGCAACCCGCTCCTATACCTATGTCCATCTTTGACCCATCTGTGTAGATGGACTTGCCATCTTGAGGTACCTCGTTTTTTTCCCATTTCTCTCTGCTTGGAAAAGTCCAGGAGAAGGGTTTTTCGAAGTCCAAGTATGGGATTATATAGTCTGAGCTGATGTCCCCATTGAGGTAAATGCTAAGTATCTGGGTATGCCCATATGCATAAGGTCTCCAGTGATTTGACTGACTTAACCTGAGAGCGCTTTTTGCTGCGGTCTCCTGCATATAGAGATCCAGAGGCAGCAGGTTAAGAATTGCTTCCAGTCCCGCTGTTGGTGTTGTTCTCATCGCGCTGGTTGTTCCAGTGCAAGCTATTCTCTGTACTTTGGTCATATCTTTGAGGTTGCTTATTTTGGTGACAGCTTGCCACCAGACCAATCCTCCGTACGTAAGTATGGGTCTGACTATCGCTCGGTACATCCATAGCGTTATTTGCGGCCCACAACCCCAGTTTTTCCCGAAGAATCTACTGCAGGTGTAGAAAGCAACTGATGCCTTTTTTACCCTTTCTTTAATATTCAGCTTCCAATTTAGCTTTCTGTCAAGTATGAGGCCTAAGTATTTCGCGCTCTCAGACAACTTAAGGGGGGTACCCTCAATATTTGGTAGCGTGAAAGGTGGTATCACTCTCTTGTTAGTAAACAGCACTAGTTTAGGTTTTCTGAGGGTTGACCCCCAGGCCGCATTGCTTCGTCCAAACGTTTAGTGTGTTTAAGGCTTCCTGAATTAGTTCACTAACAGTGGTGAGGAATTTCCCCATGGCAAGTAGCACCACATCGTCTGCATATGCTACTGCTTTTATTCCACTATATCTAAATTTCATCAGTAGTTCATTAATGACCATGATCCAAAGAAGGGGGGATAGTACCCCTCCTTGCGGTGTGCCTCTAGATGCGATCACATTTTGACGGGTTCCCCCGAGTTCAGCGATGATTTGCCTACTGCTAAGAAGGCTAACTATCAGTTTGGTCACGGGGCGTTCAACGTGGTTATCTTCGAGCGCTTTTTTAATCGCATTCGTCTCGACATTATTAAAAGCACCTTCAATGTCTAGAAATGCTGCCAGCTTGTATTCTTTAAAGTGTAGGGATCTTTCAATCGTGGTGACTACATCATGTAGCGCTGTTTCCACGCCCTTACGTTTAGTGTAGGCATGCTGTGCCGCGGACATATTCATGTGGTTGAGTTTACCACGTATATGAACGTCTAACAGCTTCTCACAGGTCTTTAGCAAAAACGAAGTAAGGCTAATGGGTCTATAGTCTTTTGCGGTAGTGTGGCTGGCTTTCCCAACTTTGGGAATGAAAACAACTTTCACTTCTCGCCACGCTCTGGGTATGTGCCCACACCTAAGACTGTTTTGAAAAATTTTGTGCAAAGTTGGTGCCATTAGGTGCTTAGTTTTCTGCAGCATGATCGGAAAAATCCCATCAGTGCCTGGTGACTTGAAGGGCTGAAATAATTCGATTGCCCAAATAATCCTTTCCTCAGTCACCATTCCTATTGGTACCATAGTTTCTTCTTCTAATCGATTATCAGTTTCCAAATTGCTGGCCGAGGCCGCGCATCCTGGAAAATGTGTTCTAAGCAGGAGCTCCAGGGACTCAGAACAGGGTTGCGCCCAGTTACCATTGGTGTCTTTAAGATAACCTGGTACTGACGGTTCTTTTGCCAGGATCTTTCTTAGTCTCGCTGCTTCCGTGGTGTTCTCAACGCTGCTGCAGAAAGAACGCCATGAGGTGCGTTTTGAAGTGCTGACTGCGCTTTTAAATTTTCTTTGACTGGATTTATATATTTCCCAGTCTCCTTCAGTATTAAGTCTTTTTGCCGCATTGAAGAGTTTTCGAGTTTCTTTTCTCATGTCTGAAAGCTCTTTACTCCACCACGGCGGTGACTTTTTATCACGCGTGCTCCTAATTGGACATGACTTTAAAAATGCCTTATTGAGGGTAGTACTTAACACCTCGGTTGCGGCATCAATCTCTTGTGGTGTTCTTGTATTTAGTTCTAGTAGTTTGCGTTCGCTTTTCTCCACCTCGCTGGTAAACATTTCCCAATTAGTTTTTCTGGGATTTCGATATTTTACCTGCGGGGGTTTGGATTCGTCTATCACGAATTCTATTATTCTGTGATCTGAAAAGGATACGTCAGCAGAAACTTTCCACTGACTCACATGAAAAGAACCCGAGTTGTTCGTAAGTGTAACGTCTAAGACTTCCCGCCTATTTTTGGTTATGAAGGTAGGTTCGTCCCCAATGTTAGCTATCAACAAGTTACGTTCAATTAAAGGGTGATTTTTTAAGAGGTTGAGAACTTTTTTTTAAAAAAAAACACAAAAAATTCGAAAAAATGAATGAAATATTTATTTGAATCGATAGTTTGAACCTTGCAATTTAATGTTTAAAGATAATTTCATGCAAATGTTGACCGCGGCTGCGTCTCAGGTAGCCCATCCGCTGAGTCCAATTTTGGCATACTCTTTCACACATATCGGCCGGTATCTCACGAATGAATGCATGGATGTTGGCTTCCAGTGCGTCAATCGAAGCGGGCTTGTCCCTATAGACATTAGCCTTGACATACCCCCACAAAAAATAATCTAATGGTGTCAAATCGCACGATCTAGGCGGCCAATTGACCGGCCCGAAACGTGAAATTAACTGTTCACCAAACTCGCCTCGCAATTGCGCCATTGTTTCGCGTGCTGTGTGGCATGTGGCACCGTCTTGTTGAAACCACATATCATGCAAGTCAAGAACTTCCATTTCGGGCAAAAAAAAGTTTGTTATCATCGCTCGGTAGCTGGGAACGGCGCCGAATCGACATTTCGCGGTCTTCTGTCACACTAGCTGATACGGCCGCAATATTTTCTTTACTACGCACAGTACGTAAACGTGTTGGTGGTTTAATGTCCAACAAAGTAAATTTGGTGCGAAATTTGGTCACAATCTTCCGAATAGACTGCTCAGAAGGTCGAGAATGCCGATCATAAAATGGAAGCAGCGCGCGATGAACATTTCGAACCGAGCACGAATTTCGATAGTAAAATTCAATAATTTGCAAGCGTTGTTCATTTGTAAGACGATCCATGGTTAAATTGCAAACCAAACTGAAGCTGTTTGACAGTGACACAAGGTACTAAACACACGTCAGCTGTCAAAACCAGTGTTGCCAAAACCAAACCAGCTAAAAAATCACCCTTTATAAATTCAAAAAGAGACTCACCTCTTGGATTGATGTCAGAGCTACCCCATTGCGTATGATGGGAGTTTGCGTCGCATCCCATGAGCAGGTCCCATTTTTCATTCTCTGCCTTCCTCACCAGTCTGCAAGTGTCCTCAGATGGCGGTCCATCCGTAGAGTCGTGTGGCATGTATACGGATGCCATCACAAGTGAGGGCTTACCCTGCCTTTCGAATTTCACGACTGTCTGGTCACTTTACAATACCTGGGTAAGAGAAAAAGCTTAATTTGTTTCTTGGCAACAATGCAAATTCTGGTCTTACTTTCAAAAGTATTGGTCTTATATATTTCCAGGCCTCTTGAGTTTAGTCCCATAATATTGCCTCGGACAATCCAAGGCTCTTGTATTAGGGCAACATCAATGTCCCTGTTTCCCATGAGGAAAACAAGGTTGGCACTGGCCGCCTTACTATGATGAAGGTTTATTTATATCACCTTCATCATTGCGATTGGAGCCGTCTTTTCCTTGCTGGACTGGTCCAGCAATGGGTCTGATCTTGCATCGGGTAATCCCAACGCGTACTTTATAATTGCTGTCGCGGAGCAGCGGCATCGAGCGATGATTGAGAAGGATGGTTACTTCCATCCCAGTCTCAGTGTGTTCCCCCACCTCTAAAACTTCCCAGTCCTTGCTAAGGAATTCTGGGTTGAGTAGCCGCAGGTTCCGCTCAATCCTATCCTTCGGGAGATAGGGACCCGTAAGTAATAAGCGACCTTTGGGTCTGGTAAGGCTGATGAGCTCTCTTTTCTCGATCACCCTCAAGGCGGCATTAGCCCACGGAGCTTTGGTGTCGGAAACAGACTTTTTCAGCCTTTTCAGTGTGTTGTCGTCGTCACATTCCATGACTTTAAATCCCTTGAAAGTGGTCAGCTGACCAAAAAGTGGAAAAGGTTCCGTTCCTTTAAGGAGAGCCTCATTCACACCGTCAAGGATCCTAATTTCAAGTAACTTCCACTGATCATCTGTCAGCTTCCGTTCTGTACTTCTGTACTTCTTTGCCTTGCTGGATACCAGCTGCTGTGTTCCCGAGGGAGCCTGCTTCCCTGCAGTCCTCGCTTTGCTTTCCTCAGCGGCCTTTGGAACATCGGGTGAACCCAAGCCATGGCAGTGCTTCGGATCGCATTGCGCGGAGACGACAGTGCAGCAGCTACCCAAAGTGGAGTTGGCGTTGTCTTGCTCGTCATTACCTATACGTACCTCTGGTTGTGATAGAGCTGAAGCACACACCCCGTCTGACGAGCGGCGGCTTGTCTCGACGTTGCTGTGCTCCCCCTCTACCACCAGCAACCGCGAGGTCCCCTCACCACCAGCCAGGATTGTGCGAGTAGGAGACTTGCTGCTATTCCTGGTCAATGGATCCGGGGACTCCACAGTAAGGTCCTCTACCTTATCCCCACTATCTAGGCGCTTTACAGTTGCTGATCGGATCACCCCCTGTCCCGACTGGCTAAGGCAAGTCACAGACCTGGGTGGTCCCATCAGCCCCAGACCCCCCGAACCCTCCGCCGGCTCTGAGCCTCTCGAGCAGCTAACAATAGGCTCACTATCTCTCGAGGACAGCCCCTGCAGGAAGGCCCGGGCGTTATGCAACCTCTTCCTATCCAGCTCCGTTAGCTCCTCCCATTGCTTTCTCCCTAACCTTTTGATGGTTAACCTACTATTAGCCATCCTACTGCGGTTTGATGCAGTGGATAGCATGGAGAGGTTGGATGAGCTAGCGATCGAGCGATTGTCATCATCATCGACTAGAAGAAGTTTCTCCATGTCGAGATCAATCGCCCCACCGCTTTCTCCATCCGAAGAAGCTATGACAATGGGTTCCTGAAGTAGGATTCTCTCCTCTTGCTCAGTTACCTGCACATTATCTGGTGTTACCCCCGATGACTGTACGTCTTCATTGTTAATTTGTTCATGTCTGTTTTTTCCATGTTTTTAATTTAATTTAATTCCCACGAGTAGGCCGGTAGAAGAAGTGCCACCACAGCATAGCCGGTTTTACTGTGGTGGGGCGACGAATACGACAGGCCCTTGCCAGGGCGCCTGAAGGAGCTCGTTAGAGACTGATTTAGCCCTCAGCCTTGCATCCTTGGGCACGGTTTGCTACACGCTCACACCACCACTGGAGTTAGGTTGATTACTCTTTGGCTTCGGTCCCTCATCCGGAGACCTTACAGCTTGGGAAGCCCTGCTGCAATCGCCCTCCGGGATCAGCAGGACCTACTGAGCCTCCCCACCAACGTCAAGGTAAGTAATCGAAGAGGATGTATCTTCAAGTAAATCGAGCTCCATTATTTTTTAATTTACATGTGTTTCACGATTGCTCTTAAACTTCTGTAAAAATCCAAATTATCCGATAAACGAAAATTAAGTTATCATTTTTGACAACTAATATAATATGGGCACCGTAGCGCAAGTGGTTAGTGCTTCGGACTGCTGTGCCAGCGGTCCTGGGTTCTAACCCCGCCGCAAACACCTAAAAGTTTTGCACAGTGCCCACCTCTTTCGAATGTCTGACAAGCATCAAAGAGTATCATTTGTCACGATTGAGCTTCTCAACTCGCCGTTCGGAGTCAGCAAAAACTGTAGGTCCCTTCCATTCGTGCAAAAATATAACACGCACACACAAATGGTCGCGAGAAGCAGGCCCAGGTTCACCTCGAGCTGTAGCGCCAACTGAGTAAGTAAGTAACATAATATGGCCGTAATTGTCTGTGCTGACTAGATCGGACGTTTTCCACAAATCTGTGCTGTTCTGGTGTAATGAAGGAGATGGAAGTGGGAGGAGTTGGGAATTGAAAGTGGGACAAGAAGTTGGGATGTGGATGGGACCTAAGGATAGGATGTGACGGAAAACGAAAGAGGGTTGCTCACGGGGAGCACGGCACGCTTGCGATGCGCGGCTCATCTCGCCAGAAATGGTGTGATTCTTGTCCCCGTAACCAACTAACCTACATAAACAAAACATAAATCGTGCCAAAAAAACCCAAACTACTACTTTTACTTACTTTTAGCGGACGAACGGATATATCACACTGAGAGGCGTTGTAGGTGTTGATCAGCGGGGCCATTGCCTTCACCCTACCTACCTGGAAATCCGGGCAGCCGTTTTGGATTTCCCCAAACGCGAACGGATGCCTCCGCATCTCAAGCCATCAGCCGGGTGGAGTGCGTCCCTTCCATACCCCGAATTTAAAATTCAACGACTCATATCGCTATTAAACATAAACACACAAAAAAACAGGTATTTCCTCATCAGGCGTGAACAATTGTTACTTTTTATTTTATTAAGTAATAGTAGATGTATAATATTTATGTTTGTAAACACATAAAAATAAATTTAAAGATCAAATAAAAATCAAAACAAAAAAAATTATTCCTTCAAATTTGGTACCCTTATGTACACAAACAAAAAAAAAACTAAATGGGGGCCCTCCTATACCGAGCTCGATTTAGGTGGATGAACAAAATAGCTAAAACTCAACATTATATTACCAGATCAGAAGAAATAGAAACGCGACAGAGGAAATGAAGCTTTACACTGGATTTGAATGTTATGCCAATATATATGTGTTATGCAGGGAGTGGAGTGGGAAGAGTTAGGAATTTGAAAGTTGAAAGGAAGTGAGGATGTGGATGGGATTTTGGGACAGGAAATGACAGGAAAGGAAGGACGGTCGCGTACGAGGAGCATGGCACGCTTGCGGTCGCACGGCTCAACTCGCCGGAAATGGTGATGGGGGGTGGGGATTCTCCCCGTACACGACTAACCTACAAACAAAAACATATATCGTGCCAAAAATCGACTACTTTACCTTCTTACTTTCATCGGACGGACCTCCCAACCTGGAGATCCGTCGGCCATTTTGGATCTCACCAAAGTACTGATGCCTCAACAGCTCAAGCCATACAGGAGGTACAGCATCCCCTGCCCACCGCCTGAAATTGAAATACACTTGCAACTCATATCGATATGTGAAGGCACCAAAAAAAAAAAAACAATACACAACCATGATCTCTCCTCATAAGGCGGGAACTATTACGTGCTTTTTATTTAACTTTAACTTTTATTACGTTAATATGGATATTACGAATAAATATGTCCAACCAACGAAATGGCAAATAACAATAAAGAAAAATATAAACAAAGAAAATCCTTCCCTCCTTATCTGTACCTTTGCGTACTCGAGCATATATTAACCGGGCCCTACCTAAAGTGGGTTCAATGTAGGTGGTTTATAACGCAAAAGAAATGTATTAACTTATCCCGCGATGGAGGAAGCGAGATTTTACACAAAACAAAAAAAATTCAAATTTCAAGTTGATTTGAAACCAATAATATACCCCACCTGAGGGTAGGCTACAATGAAATTTGTCAAAACAAATTTTGGATTGAACACTGATCGCTTTTTTTGAGACTGTTAGTAAATCTATTCTTTTAATTAATTATAATATTTATATTAATTTATATGCATGTCGGTGTAATGTACACATGTGTGAACAAACTTATATCTAAAATCAAAATGTATATATGTATATATATATATATGTGTGCAGGTATATTTTTTTTTTTGTTTCATTATTTTTTTTTTGTTAGGAATCTTATTTTAATTTATATTGTCATTGATTCTTGTTTATCTTATATGTTTGTATGTGTCGTCAGGGTACGAGTGCTATATACCCTTGTTGACATTATGGTAACCTTCATCGTCCAAAGAGGTTATCGTCGATTATTCCAAAAACCTTCAGTGCGGTTAAATACGATTTGGTTGGCTTAATTTATTTAATTCTTTAACTTTACGTTTAGATTAACGCTAAAGATGTGGCGGCCACGATACCAAGGTGGATAATTCCTGTGGCCACCTAAATGCACTACACCAGTGTTTTTCAAAGTGTGGGTCGCGACCCCCTAGCGGGTCGCCAAGAGTTGCTTGGGGGGTCGTGGTCTCAAGCCGGTAATCTTAATAAACAAAAGTCCTCCTCTATAAGATTTTCTTTCATCTTTACCGATGGTAGATCGGCGAGTTCGACTGACATATTCAAAAAAGGATTTAGTATCCATCTTTGTCCATTTCCACTTTCAGAATCCACTTTTGGAAAATAACTTAATCGTTTTTTCTCTAAATTATGCAAACTCTGTACCATGAGAGAATATGAGAGCTTATTGATATCAATTCATCTGATGAAATTTCTTCGAGGATCTTTTGAACGCAGGGAAAATAATCAAACATTTTTGTTTGTAAGGACTCTGACCACAAACGAAGTTTTGCGAGGAATCCTCTTATTTTGTCGTTTGCAGTTATAATGCTTTCTTCTCTCCCTTGGAGGCTCTTATTCAAGATGTTTAAGTGGTCAAAAAGATCAGCGAGAAATTATAATTTTAAAAGCCAGGTGAAAAAAGAGGAGAAGAGAAGAGAAGAGAAGAGAAGAGAAGGATCAGAAAAATGATTCGAATTCCCAGGTTTTGAATCTCTTAAGAACATCAATAATTCAGCTTTTAATTCCAGAGCTCGTGTCAATACCTTTCCTTTTGACAGCCATCTGACCTCTGTGTGATAAAGGAGATTTTGATGGAGTGAACCCATTTCATCACACACGATCCTAAACAGCCGACTTTGCAAGGCCTTGCCTTTAATAGAGTTCACAACTCTGATCACATCTTTAAGCACATCATTTAATTCAGAAGGTTAAACCTTGGATGCGAGAACTTGTCGATGAAGAAAGCAGTGTGTCCGTGAAACGTTTGGCATTATTAATTTTAATTTTGCAATGAGTCCACTTTTGTTGCCCGTCAAAGCTTAAGCACCATCGCTACAAATAGCAAAACATTTTGTCCAATCAGTCCCGTAGTCGCGACAGCTTTCTAAAAACATGTCGTACAAACACTGGCCAGTAGTATTAGCAGGAAGAGCTTTGCAAAATAAAATTTCTTCTTCAATGTTTTCCTCTGCTTCAAAACGAACAAATACGACAAACTGTGCACAGTCTGAAACATCAGTAGATTCATCCAGCTGAAAGGCAAAATGTGGACTCTTCTTTAATTTTTCGATTAATTGTTCTCGAATGTCAACGGCCATTTCACTTATTCTCCGCTCAATTGTACTGTCAGAAAGTGGTATATTTTTAAGCTTATCTGCCTCCTGTTTACCCAAAAGAATTTCAATCATATCCAGGGCCGCAGGCAAAATAAGATTCTCAGCAATTGTATGAGATTTCCCTGCTTTGGCGACTCGGTATGCTACTTGATAGCTAGCTAACAACGTTTTCTCATTGGCACTCGATAACTAAAACAAATGTTAAAACTAAAATGATATATCAGACAAACAAAACAGTAAATCAAAAACACAATACATATGTGCCAAAATAGATGAAAGAAAGCGTAGGTATATTTTTCGCGAAGTTAAACTGGTTAGTACATAATATGTACATACCCTAATACCTAAGTACAATGTATGTATTTAGATCGCGATTACGTTCAAACAAAAACAAATATTATTTTTGATCCAAAAACAATTAAGGGCATTCAAATGAGACTTATTTTTCTTACCTGAACCACAGTACTTTGTTGCTGGTTAAGGGATTTCAATTTTCTTTCGAAAAATTCTAACGGCTTATCTGCTTCTTTGGAATGTTTATTTGAGAGGTGTCGCATAAGCTTTGATGGTTTCATACTTTCAGAAGATAGAACATCGCAACAAATAACACATTGAGGCTTATTATTTAAAACTGTGGAACCATATTTAAGATAATTTTCGTCATAAAGTCTATTTTTTTTCATTTTTTCGTTTCTTCCACCGCTTCCACTTGCACCGGATGTGCAAGGCTGCAACGGTCTTTTGAGAAACTTGTCCATAATCACTTGTAAAAAACTCAACACAACACTTAATTTTTTGAGAAATAAGTACCTACCTACTCTCAGTTGAAAAAAATTAAATGACAAATCTGATGCGCACTTTGCAGAAATACACAGATACATTCTTCGCGTCGCAAAAAATGGTAAACTGTACATACATAGTTCGTCTGTGACTGTAGTGTGAATAAACTGGAAACAAGGCCTGCTAAATTTTTTTTTTTGAAACACGGGAAAAAAATCATCGCGAATAAGTAAAATCTTGTGTAATTAGACCGGGTTTGGAACGGGTTCAGGGTATGTAGCTTTTTAAATAGCTGACACATTATAATGTGGGGGTCGCCAAAATGTTTTTACTAAAAAAGGGGTCACGTAGTCAAAAAGTTTGAAAAACACTGCACTACACAAACAAAATTGAAACAAAAATAAACATTTAAATTAACTGAGTTTAACTAAAAATAATTTAAAAACAAACTGCCTATATATTATAGGACTTTTTACAAACAAAATTACTCCACTGCACCACTAGACATTCGGTTTCACCACCCACTGTCTTTTAATTCTAGTACAATATGGTCTTTGTATTTGTCCAAAAACAACACCAACAAAAAAAAAACCACTACCTACTCTCTTTAGTCCAGATCATCCGATCCTGGAATTTTCTCTTTATTGGCCACTTCACTACGTACCGTCATCTCTGGATTTTATATGGTTCTGTTCCCAGATTGGGAACAAAAATATCCCATTTTTTTCACTATCTGTCAATAAGTGGACAGCTCCAAATAGCTGTTAATATTCGTTTGGATCTGTTTATTTTCAAAATCCTAACTCTAATAATTTTTATTTTATTTACAGGTTTAAGTAACAAAACTCCGGATTTGTTGGAGTACCTCAGACAACGGGGACGGAGAAAGCAGACACTTGGACAACAAGGTAAGTAAGTCTGATCTGATACATATCACTATTTGCACTACTAAATTATACGATGTACAAATTTTCAATTTTTTTGGCTCTATGGCGAGACTAACGTGGGGAAGAACCATTTTAATGGTTCATGCTAGCCGGGCAACTATATACCTTTAGTACCACCCATGGACGGTAAGTGAACGTGATTGCAAGTGGCCTGGTATTATCTTATCCTATTTTTCACAGGTGACGTCTCTTAGCTGTGCAGTGGCTGCCGTGAAAACTTGCAGGCCTATCTTGAGTCTCTACCATATGCTACATGTAAGTCTCTTATTAATATATATATATGTAGCTAGAAATATCTAATGGAACTTATCCTAACTATACAACGCATGAAAATGTATAACATAATGAGTTAGACTATATACCTTCATAATTTGATAGCTTATAATAAATAACAAAATAAATTAGTATACCTACCTAGGCGGTATACACATAATACATACACGTATATCACAGTAGAAACCCTAAACTAACTTACTTGAATAGAATAAATAAGTCAATTAAACGCGTAAATAGTTAGTTAGTAAATAGATATCAAACATAACATCGAATAAATAATAATAATTAACATCTAAGGGTGTCTAACAACTATATAAATAAACAAATAAATACTCTTAATAAATAAATAAATATTCAATATAATATATAAATAAATACTCTATATAATTAAATTAATAAATACCTAATAACTAAATACTTTTTCTTAATTTTAAGACATAATGGCAAGACGACATCGTGGGGAAAAACCCACTCCTCGGAAATAGTCTCTTGTTGTACCGACTGAGCTAGCCGGGCTAAAATAATGTTCGGCCCAAGGAGGATTTTTGGTTCTCTAGTGTTTTAGGTATCTATTCTTGTGTTCACAGGTAGCGATCGATCTTAGCTGTGCTATGACTGCTGGGAATACTTCCAAGCTCAGCTGCAGCCTCTACCGTGTGACACGTAAGTCTGAATTTCTTACTTAATGTAGATATACGTAGCCTAATATATGTGTATTTTATGTCTAAACAAGCAAGAATCTTAATACATAATGAGTTCATAATAAATAAACATAAGTGATATACTAATAAATAACTTCTTGATACATTTATAAATAATAAATAACAGAAATAACGAATATAATAAATTACTAAACTATGTCACTGAGATATACACTTTTATACATGCATATCACAGCTGGAATTCTTAACTATAGTACCTTAACTATTTGACTAAAATAAATAACTAAATAACAGAGAATAAGTTAACATATGGATAATAAATAAATAGGTTAGGTTAGGTTTTCGGGCTGATGAGGATATGTGTATCCTCATCACACTTAGGTCCATGTGGACCCATTGTGATACCCATAGTGTGGTCCTACCCGTGGTATCAGTGTCTATGCCTTCATCCAACCCGATGCCTTAGCAAACTCAAGTATATTAGATGGTGATCAATCAGAAAGAAAAAATGTGTTCTAAGCAGAAGATCCAGGGACTCAGAACTGGATTGCGTCTAGTTACCGTCGGTATCCTTGAGATAACCTGGTATTGACGGTTCTTTTGCCAGGATCTTTCTTAGTCTCACAGCTTCTGTAGTGTTCTCGACATTGCTACAGAAAGCACGCCATGAGGTGCGTTTCGAGCTGCAGACTGCGCTTTTAAATTTCCTTTGACTGGATTTATATATTTCCCAGTCACCTTCAGTATTAAGTCTTTTAGCCGCATTAGAGAGTTTTCGCGCTTCTTTCCTCATGTCGAAAAGCTCTTTATTCCACAACGGCGGCGACTTTTTACCGCGCATTCTCTTAATAGGACATGACTTTAGGTATGCTATATTGAGGGTAGTGCATAGCACCTCAATTGCGGCATCAATTTCTTGCGGTGTTCTGATTCACATGAAAATAATCCGAGTTGTTCGTGAGAGTAACGTATAATATCTTCGTCCCCAATATTCGCTATCAATAAGTTATGTTCAATAATGAATTCAAAAAGAGACTCACCCCTTGGATTGATATAAGTGCTGCCCCATTGTTAGCGATGGGAGTTTGCATTACATCCTATGAGCAGGTCCCATTTTGCTTCCTCCGCCTTATTCACCAGTCTGCGTGCGTCCTCAGATGGTTGCGCATCTGTGGAGTCGTATGGCATGTACATGGATGCCATCGCAAGTGAGGGTTTTCCCTGCCTTTCGAGTTTTACGACTGTCTGGTCACTGGTATCTGGATAGAAGAAAAAGCTTAATTTGTTTCTTTGCAACAATGCAAGTTCTGATCTTACTTTCAGAGTTTGGTATATTGGTCTTGTATAATTCCAGGCCTTTTGCGTTTAGTCCCATAATGTTGCCTCGGACAGTCCAAGGCTCTTGTGTGAGAGCAACGTCAATACCCCCGTCTCCCATTAGGCAGACAAGGTTAGCACTGGCCGCCTTACTACGATGAAGGTTTATTTATATTACCTTCATCATTGCAATTGGAGCCTCCTTCTTTACCTTGCTGAACTGGTCCAGCAATGGGTCTAATCTTGCATCGGGTAATCCCAACGCGTACTTTATAATTGTAAGAAGGTGTTATAAATTATACGCTTCTAGATGAGGTTGTTAATTGCAGTCTCTGGAAAAGGTATACTGGAACCTGGCTGTCTTTGAGTTTAAATAAGAAGGTAAGAATTTTAAAATCAATATAGTTAGTAGTTAGTTAATTATGTTATATACAAAGCGTACAGTACTATTGACTGCCAGTCTCAGTTTACGTGAGCTGTTAAAGTCACAAAAAACTGGAAGCGAATAAAACAGAACTGGTAAGAGCAGGGATTTCACCAGCATCGCCTTGATGTTAACTGGAAGACAGTTTCCTGTTTGGTAGAGAGCTCGCAAAGATCCGTAGATTTTAGGGACTGCATTTATTATATGGTCGTCCCACGTAAGTTTTTTATTAAATGTCACATCTAAATTCCTTGCTTTGCAGACATAATTAAGATTTGACCCATCAATCACGAGCTGTGGCAATTCTCTATCATCTAATGACGTCCGGCTTATGGCAATTGCCTGACTTTTGCCAGGATTCAATTTCAGCCTATTTCTGCGCGACTATGAAACTATCGAGCTGAGGTCAGCATTAATCCGGTGTGAAGCGTCTTCCACACGGCCTATTGGATAGCTTAAATGCAGTTGTATATCATCGGCGTTCATTTGTATCTTGCAGCTTTAAATACATTTCTATCCTATCCTTCGGGAGATAAGGACCCGTAAGCGACATTTTGGTCGAGTGAGGTGGATCAGTTCATTTTTCTCGATCACCCTCAGGTCGGATTTATCCCACAGAGCTTTGGTGTCAGAGATGAACTTCCTTAGCTATTTCAGGGTAGCTTCATTGTCACACTCCATAACCCTGAATCCCTTGAAGGTGGTCAGCTGTCCAAAAAGTGGATACGGTTCCAAACCTAGGAGAACCTCATTCACACCATCAAGGATCCTAATTTCTAGAAGCTTCCATTGATCGTCAGTGAGCTTCCGATCTGAGTTGTCGTAGTCGACTACAGCTACCCGAAGATTCCCTCTGACAATGTCAGTATGGGTTCTGGCTCTTTTCCCAGGATGGAGAGATCGTCTCATCCTGCCTACCTCTCTTAGATCTTCCCGCAGCTACTTCCTCATGTTTAGACTCGCGTCCGTTACCTGCAGCAGTTGGGGGTTGCGAAGTTCTACCCGCGGCAGAGCTGGGAGGCGCCCTTCCTCGTCGCGACCAGCCTATCGTTAGCCCTACCAGAGGCATGCGCCCTGGGTAATCTAATCTGTCCTACTGGCTTACCAGAGGCATGCGCCTTAGGTAGTTTATCCTGTCCTGCGGACCTTACTACAGCTGGCCCTACAATTTATTTTGCCCTAGCTAGCGCCTGGTTGTCCTTCTCCGTGTAGGATGAGGGGTCTTTTTTTTGAATCGCCTTAACAACCTTTTGGCGTTGGCTCTCTGCTGGAGCTTCCTAGATTTGCTGGATATCAGCAGCTGGTGGGCTTCCTGCCCTGTGCCCTTTGCCTTGCTCTCCTCAGCGGCCTTCGGAGCATCGGGAATACCCAAGCCCTGGCAGTGCTTCGAATAGCACTGCGCGGAAACAACAGTACCGCAGCTTCCAATGGTAGAATTGGCATTAGCCAATTCGTCTACGCTATCTGCGCATTCCTCTGGTGATGATAGGGTCGGTGCACAAACCTCACCCGACGAGCTTAGGCTTGTCAAGGCGCTGTCATGCTCTTCTCCTACCCTCACCATCTGCAATGCCCCCTGTTCCCAAGCCAGGATAGTAGGAATAGGAGACTTGCTGCTAATCCCGGTTGGAGGGTCTGGCGACCTCACAGTAGGGTCCTGCACCCTGTCTCTATCTAATACCCCACTAGCCTCACTAACCTTTGGAGCTTCTGATGGGATTGACCATTGTCCCGACTGGTTAAGGCAAGTCACAGACTTGGGCGGCCCACCAGTTCTACCGCGCACGAGTCTTCCGCAGTCCCCGCGACACTCGAGCAGCTAGCAGAAGGCTCACTGTCTCTTGAGGACGGCTCCCGCAGGAAATCCCGCGCACTTTGTAGTCTCCTCCTGTCATTCTTGGACAGCTCCTCCCATTTTTTCTTCCCTAGCCTCTTGATCGTTTGACGCAGTGGAAAGTGGGGAAAAATTGGAATTAGCGATCGACCGATTGTTATCGCCATCGAGAAGAAGATGCTCTAGATCGCTTTCTCCGTCCGAAGAGACTACTATCGAGGGTTCCGGAAGTGGGGCTTTCCCCACGATTTGGGTTCTCCCCCGAGACTTGTCTATCCGTGTTTTGTTGGATCCCACGAGTAATCCGGTGAAACAAGTACCACTACAGCATAGCCGGTTTTACTGTGGTGGGGCCATACGACAGGCCCTTGCCAGTGCACCTAAAGGGGCTCGTTAAAGACTGATTTAACCCTCAGCCTTGCATCCTTGGGCACGGTTTGCTATACGCTCACCCCACCACTGGAATCAGGATGACCACTCTTTGGCCTCGGTTCCTCATTCAGAGACATTACAGCTTGGGTAGCCCTACTGCAATCGCCCCCTGGAGTCAAAAGGACCTACTGAGCCTCCCCACCAGCGTCAAGGTAAGTAGTCGAAGAGGAGGAAAAAAAAAGAAATAAATTACTTAACTATGTCGCTTGTTCTTATATGTTTCTCTCTTTCCAGTGGGATTCCACTTTTGGCGGAGCTACTTGCATGGCTCACAGGTACCGGATTTTCTGGACTTGGAGTAAACTCGTAGGTGGTCGATGGCACTGGTTATACCTGTTGAAAGGCATTGTGGAGGTATTTTTTTAAATGTTGCGGTGGTGAGTAAAATTCCTATTACTATTCAATGATGCTTTCCTTCTAATTTCCTTGTTTCTTATCTCCTTTTCAGCCGAATTCGTTATTTGAATTCAAAGAAGAAAGAAGCTAAACAAACAAAACGAAAACTGAAGGCGAAACGGAAACGGGTAATATTACGTATTATATTTACTTACTATATTAAATTTAAATTTAACTTAGCCTATAAATATTGGGTTGAATATATATAAAGAATTTATAATCAAATTTTTTTTTAATAATTTAGGTAAGTATGAACAAAAACTAATACATACTAGACAAATAAATTAACCGAAACTAACTGTAAAGTAACAAAAAAGTTATAAATAAATAACTTTGAAAAGTAACCAACCAAGAAAAACCTAGTATGTAAATAACTAACTATATAGATATGTGAACAAAAAAAATAAATAAACTATGGATGTAAAATGAAAAGTTTTAAAACAAAAAAAAAAAAAAAAATAACGTGTCAATAAATATGTGATTATGAAGACAAAGAATTTAGTAACCAAAGAGTGATCAAAACAAAAAAACAAAAAACAAAAAATGTAAATAAATAAGAAAATCGAAAACTTAAGATCCGAAAATGTGTAGTAGAACGAAATATCACAGAAAAAGTCTTGAAAATAAATAGACGAATTAATATGTAAACAAAGGAAAAGAGAATGTAAAATATATTTAATTCAAATAGCCCTGGCAGTGCTTCGAATAGCACTGCGCGGAAACAACAGTACCGCAGCTTCCAATGGTAGAATTGGCATTAGCCAATTCGTCTACGCTATCTGCGCATTCCTCTGGTGATGATAGGGTCGGTGCACAAACCTCACCCGACGAGCTTAGGCTTGTCAAGGCGCTGTCATGCTCTTCTCCTACCCTCACCATCTGCAATGCCCCCTGTTCCCAAGCCAGGATAGTAGGAATAGGAGACTTGCTGCTAATCCCGGTTGGAGGGTCTGGCGACCTCACAGTAGGGTCCTGCACCCTGTCTCTATCTAATACCCCACTAGCCTCACTAACCTTTGGAGCTTCTGATGGGATTGACCATTGTCCCGACTGGTTAAGGCAAGTCACAGACTTGGGCGGCCCACCAGTTCTACCGCGCACGAGTCTTCCGCAGTCCCCGCGACACTCGAGCAGCTAGCAGAAGGCTCACTGTCTCTTGAGGACGGCTCCCGCAGGAAATCCCGCGCACTTTGTAGTCTCCTCCTGTCATTCTTGGACAGCTCCTCCCATTTTTTCTTCCCTAGCCTCTTGATCGTTTGACGCAGTGGAAAGTGGGGAAAAATTGGAATTAGCGATCGACCGATTGTTATCGCCATCGAGAAGAAGATGCTCTAGATCGCTTTCTCCGTCCGAAGAGACTACTATCGAGGGTTCCGGAAGTGGGGCTTTCCCCACGATTTGGGTTCTCCCCCGAGACTTGTCTATCCGTGTTTTGTTGGATCCCACGAGTAATCCGGTGAAACAAGTACCACTACAGCATAGCCGGTTTTACTGTGGTGGGGCCATACGACAGGCCCTTGCCAGTGCACCTAAAGGGGCTCGTTAAAGACTGATTTAACCCTCAGCCTTGCATCCTTGGGCACGGTTTGCTATACGCTCACCCCACCACTGGAATCAGGATGACCACTCTTTGGCCTCGGTTCCTCATTCAGAGACATTACAGCTTGGGTAGCCCTACTGCAATCGCCCCCTGGAGTCAAAAGGACCTACTGAGCCTCCCCACCAGCGTCAAGGTAAGTAGTCGAAGAGGAGGAAAAAAAAAGAAATAAATTACTTAACTATGTCGCTTGTTCTTATATGTTTCTCTCTTTCCAGTGGGATTCCACTTTTGGCGGAGCTACTTGCATGGCTCACAGGTACCGGATTTTCTGGACTTGGAGTAAACTCGTAGGTGGTCGATGGCACTGGTTATACCTGTTGAAAGGCATTGTGGAGGTATTTTTTTAAATGTTGCGGTGGTGAGTAAAATTCCTATTACTATTCAATGATGCTTTCCTTCTAATTTCCTTGTTTCTTATCTCCTTTTCAGCCGAATTCGTTATTTGAATTCAAAGAAGAAAGAAGCTAAACAAACAAAACGAAAACTGAAGGCGAAACGGAAACGGGTAATATTACGTATTATATTTACTTACTATATTAAATTTAAATTTAACTTAGCCTATAAATATTGGGTTGAATATATATAAAGAATTTATAATCAAATTTTTTTTTAATAATTTAGGTAAGTATGAACAAAAACTAATACATACTAGACAAATAAATTAACCGAAACTAACTGTAAAGTAACAAAAAAGTTATAAATAAATAACTTTGAAAAGTAACCAACCAAGAAAAACCTAGTATGTAAATAACTAACTATATAGATATGTGAACAAAAAAAATAAATAAACTATGGATGTAAAATGAAAAGTTTTAAAACAAAAAAAAAAAAAAAAATAACGTGTCAATAAATATGTGATTATGAAGACAAAGAATTTAGTAACCAAAGAGTGATCAAAACAAAAAAACAAAAAACAAAAAATGTAAATAAATAAGAAAATCGAAAACTTAAGATCCGAAAATGTGTAGTAGAACGAAATATCACAGAAAAAGTCTTGAAAATAAATAGACGAATTAATATGTAAACAAAGGAAAAGAGAATGTAAAATATATTTAATTCAAATACACGATGTTTGTAAATAAGTGTTTTTATTTGTGTTTTGTATACATGTGTATGTACTATTGCGTTATTTGTTTTTTTCTGATGGTCTTGTTTCGTTCCTTCGGGGGCGTTTCAGGTGACTTCTTCGGCTATTGTTAGCGATGTGGCTTGAGCTGCTTTTGGCATCCAAAATTTTCCCCTGATGTGTGGACTGCGGACGCATTTAATTTTTTTTATTTTTACCTCAATGTGGTAGGTGGTGAACGATACTACACATAAACTAAAACTTAATAAGGACACACACCGTTGTACTTGTCTCCGGCCCGCAATACCACTCTGTCCCTTAATGGACATATGGTGGCAGGCTTGGCTCGGAGACGGTTACAACACATAAAACAAACCCCAGAAGAAACTAATACTAAACTAAACTAAACACCCACAGAACCCATTTACTAAGACTAAACTAAACTAAGCACCCACAGAACCCATATACTTAACTAAACTAAACTAATACACAAGATGATGGAAAATTAAAATTGAAGATAGGATAGATAAACGAACATTAAAAAGAATAAGAAGGATAGAGGAGACGAAGACAAAATAGGTTCCAACTGTTTTTGTTGTTACCACCAATAATACTCGTCGCAATTCAAACATGGCAATTCAGAGACTTTCCAGAAGAAGACTTACGAGTTTTTTGGTGGTGGCAACAAGAACAATTGTGGACTTAAGACGGCATAGAGGACAGGATATTGGCCGCCATTTATTATGCAGGAGTGGAGGTGGGAGGAGTTATGAGTTGACAATTGGGACGGATGTGAGGATGTGGATGGGACCTAAGGATACGATAGGACCGCTCAGCGCAGCCATGTTCAGTACCCTCCCAACCTGGAAGTCCGGTGGCCATATTGAACTTCCCCAATCGTGCCGGATGCCTTAGCTCAGGCCATCAGCCGGAAATTTCGCGCTCCTTCGACACCCCCTGAAAATTTAACTTTAGCGACTCATGTCGCTATTGTACGCACAGACGAACAAACAAAAGGCTTCTCTTTTTACCCAACAGGTGTGAACAATGCTCGTCATTTTATTTATATACCAATTCAAATCATATTATTAAACCAAAAAAAATAGTTTTTTCTTTAACAAATATATAAAAAAGCTAACAATAACAAAAATTCATAATGACCACCTTCCATACTTTTGTGTACGCGCAAAAAAACTCAATATACGAGGACCCTACCTAAACTGAGCTCTATTTAGAAGTTAAGACAAAAAAAAAACAAAATGTTTCACCGAAATTGTGACAACTAACCGCAAAGGGGGAATGGAATTTTACACTTACAAAATGGGTAACTTAAATTCCAAATACATAATTGACAAAACAAAGAGGAATATTAATAAAATGCCTTACGCCTAAGGGTATGATAGTCTGCTTTTACACTTAAGACTTGTGAGTCTAGACTTTTTTCGAATTTCTCTTTGTTATTTACATCCGTGAGTCTTGCGCTTTTACACTTCAGACTTTTTTCCTTGACTCAAATTTGACATTCCTCTTTTATTTTGCAGTTCTTGTATTGGGCAGATGACTAGGTGGGAAGCAACACAATGATAAAACGAAGAAGAGAAAAGAAAAACGTCAAAAAGGGTCGCCCTCGACTCACAGGGCTAAATATTTTCCTTCTCATCTTTTCGAACTTTCTTACTCTTTTGCACCCATGTGAGTCTAGACTCACAAGTCTAGGTGTAAAAGCAGACTTACGAAAAAAAAACAGAATCAAAAAAAAATTATTTAATATGAACACTGGGGTTAAGCTGGAAATACACGATACAATCGTTGTACAACCGCGGGTTGTACCAATTTCGATACAACCGTTGTAAGTAGCACACACACTATACAATCTGCGTGCGATTTCCATACAATGGCGCATCCAACCGCAGGTTTTCGAATCAAAGCGTACAACCGTGCGATATCCGTCGTAAGCTAGCTAACACACGATACAATATTGTTTGCACCAAACGACTAGAGACATTTGGTCTCGTCACTCACTGTCTTGTAATTAAAATGCATTGCATTTTTTTTCATCCTAAGTCTACAAGGTCGGACCCCCTACTCACTCTCTTTCGTCAGGATCGTCCGATCAAAAATATCCCTTTTTTTCGATAAGTGGATTTGGCAGATAACATTAAATGACAGCTCCGATGTTCAGACGTTTAGAGAACGTTAGGATTTGTTTATTCTATTTTTTTTTTATTCTCGGTGTGAATTCTACATATATTAATTACTTGTTCTCCTTAGGTACAGGTGGACGTAACAGATAACTGGGGAATTTGGCTTTTTTCAGTTTTGAATTTTTTATGAAAAAACTGTTGAAGTTATTAAAAAAACTTTCATTTGAGGGTAGTACGGTGCTCGCGCTAAACTAAATTTTTCATTCGAAATTTGTCGTTGCTAAACGCAAAGATAAAATTCCGCTGTGAAATTTATCCGGATGTACGGTGCTCATGCTAATTAATTTAACATCACATATTTACGTTAAACGGTTTCCTTACAGTTAATGATTGCTTTTCTGCAAGCCACTAAGTGTTCGATTATAGGGGAAGTGACAATATAGTACGGAACACTTGTTGCGCCAGTAGGACTTGCCAAGTGCAAGTTTTTTTTCTTAATGTATTGCAAACTGAGAATCTAAGCTAAAACTATTCGTGTATTATGTAATAGCTCAAACACAGATCTCAGAGATCTATACAGTCTACTAGCCGTAAGCCCGGCAATCACTGCTGTTATACATATTTTTTAACTTCAATTTCCATTTTTTTGAAGCGAATACTTCTTTAGCAACGTATTTATTTTGAAAACGTGCTACGAAAAATGTGACGATAAATCTACAATAAAGGGGAAATAATTCAATACAGCGGAAATATGCATACAGAATACACCAGTTATCTGTCTGTCTGTCGGTATGACTATCTATCTATCTGTGTGTCTGTCTATCTATCTATATGTCTGTCTATCTATCTATCTGTCTGTCTGTCTAACTATTTATCTGTCTGTCCGTCTAACTACCTATCTGTCTGTCTATTTATCTATCTGTCTGCCTGTCTGTCTGTCTGTCTCTGTCTGTCTGTCTATATATCTATCTACCTGTCTGTTTGTTTTTCTGTCTGTCGGTCTATCTGTCTGTCTGTCTATCTATCTATCTATCTATCTATTTATTTATCTATCTATCTATCTATCTATGTATCTAACTATCTATCTGTGGTGTAAAGTATCGTCTGCGTAATAGTATCCCAAAAAACTTTACGCGTGTGATTATCTATCTATCTATCTATGTATCTATCTATCTATCTGTGGTGTAAAGTATCGTCTGCGTAATAGTATCCCAAAAAACTTTACGCGTGTGATTAGGCAGACGAATGCATCGTTTGCATTTCTAACACCGTGAGAACGTTGTGTTTTGGCTATAGAACAGTTCGGTTGTTGTGATTGATTATTTCGAAGTCGTTGGATTTGCAGTGTGAAACAGTAAAACATTACATATTTTGGCGCAGCCGGTTTTAAGGACCAACAATCCTGTTTGAAAAAATAAAATCGTAAAAGAGAGCATAAAAAAAGAAATAAATCAATTCAGTTACATATTTAGTACATACGTTTCTATACATATATTTTTACACCGCTTCAGTTATAAGAATTTGCTGATTGTGATTCTTAATTTAAATTACACACCCCTACCGGTTAACAAACAGATATTAGCAAAAGGAAAGTTGCTATACAATACAATATTATAAGTGATTGTGATTCTTAATTTAAATTACACACCCCTACCGGTTAACAAACAGATATTAGCAAAAGGAAAGTTGCTATACAATACAATATTATAAGTGATTGTGATTCTTAATTTAAATTACACACCCCTACCGGTTAACAAACAGATATTAGCAAAAGGAAAGTTGCTATACAATACAATATTATAAGTGCAGATAGGAAGTGAAGTGAGAAGAAGTGTAGATAAAATATATATGCGGTTCGATACCTCACATTCCGTTTCCCGAATTGTAACACAAGAAAAGTGTGCTTGAAAAAGTAATTTCACAAAAATAAAAATTAAAAAAAAAAAAACAAGTCATATAAACAATTCATAAAGAACGAAGAACAATACCAATATCTATCTATAAATTAATTTAATACCTAGTTAACTTACTTAGTTGGCGCAACAGCTCGAGGTGAACCTAGGCCTGCTTCTCGCAACCATTTGTGTGTGCGTGTTATATTTTTGCACGAATGGAAGGGACCTACAGTTTTTTGCCGACTCCGAACGGCGAGTTGAGAAGCTCAATCGTGACAAATGATACTCTTTGATGCTTGTCAGACATTCGAAAGAGGTGGGCACCGTGAAAAACTTTTTAGGTGTTTGCGGCGGGATTCGAACCCAAGACCGCTGGCACAGTAGTCCGATGCACTAACCACTTGCGCTACGGTGCCCACTAGTTAAGCTGAAGAAAAATACCAGCAAAATAAATTATTAATTAAAGACATTATCTCAATGCGAAGAAGGTCACGATCGCTTGAAGGAGGAGCGACAAGATCTGGAGCCAGCTTTAGACGAATAACCACACAAGCAGAGGTCCACATCTCACCAACAGCATCGACGAGAGCTCCAGAAGGCGACAACGAAAACACAATAAGATCAAAACCAACTTATAGTAAAGAAAGTAAGTTAAGTAAGTTAATTTTAGATAACAAAGTTTTAGACAAAAAATTGTTAGATTTAGTGGATAAGTTTGATAGCCAATTTGTTCCTAGGAGTAATTTAAAAAGTGAAACCGAAAAAATTAGAACTGAAATTAAAAATTTTAAGGAATTCCCAATTCCAAATACTTCGAAAATGTCTACAGAACCGAATTTACAAAATGAAGAGAAATCTTCTCCCAAAAAAAATGGGGAAATGAATCAAACTTTGGATGAGTCGTTTTTCACGAGCGCTCATCAAGCAACAGTGGTACAACTAGTATCAAATCTGATTCCAGCCTTTCATGGTGAACAGAATGAGCGACTCATATCAGAATTACAAGCTTTTCTAAACTGCTGCAGACAAGTCAAATCTTGTTTGCCATCAGATCAGGAGCAATGCTTTTGCCAATTAATTTTAACAAAATTACGTGGCAACGCATACCTTGCAATGCAAAATTGCGAGTATAGGACTTATGATGAATTCGAAAAGTTATTGAGAAGCCACTTTATGCCTCGAAAGTCATATATACAGCTCTCAAATGACCTTCGGCAGTGTCGTCAATTTCCAACCGAGACATTAAGCTCGTTCCTCTTACGCGTACAAAATTTGGTTGCCGAATGTAAAAATGCAGCTAAAGAGCAATTCCCGGAAAATGCTAAAGCTTTGGCGACAGATTCAGAGTTCGCAGCGACATATTCGATAAAATCTGGGGTATCTAGCCCCATACTACGGCAGTATGTGCTGATGTCCAACGAGTCATCACTGAAAAAGATTTGCGAAAATCTTCTTAAATTTGAATTAGAATCAAATAATTTGGTTCCATTGCAAATGGGTTGGCAAACGCCAAACACTTATGCAATGTGGCCACCATCTCAACCACCTATGGTTCCTCAAATGATGCCACAATCATTTCAGCTCAACCCAGCTTTTGTACAAAGTGATCACGGGTTCAGAGGAAATGTTAGAGTGAAAAAACAAACGGCTAATAACTCAGTTAAGTGTGATTTTTGTAATATGTTTAACCACACTTATCAAGAGTGCCGTAAGCGGCAAAGCACTCCATTTTGCCCTAATTGTCGGATATATGGTCACAGCGTAGTGAACTGTGAGCGAAATAAGAACACTTACCGAAGTCAAGAAATTCAAAATCCGAAAGGAAGACCTTCGGTTTTGCCCAGTGACAGTAGAAAGGCTAACAGATTCAGCGATGAGAAGTGTGATTTTTGTTTAAGAAAAGACCACAATATTTCTGCCTGTTATATTAAAAAACGGTGGGATGACAAAAATGGTCTTAGCCAAAAAAACTAGATAGGAGTCGGGTGTCTGAGGAAACCGTTACACCTCCACTCGACGATTCAGTGATAAAAAATACACACGGAAAAAACGGTATAGTAGAACTACCAATAAATGTAGGTAAACAAAAGAAATTGAGATTTTTAGTAGACACAGGGTCAGATATAAGTTTGATCAATGAGGATGCGCTGGATACAGATGCAATTTTAAATCAAAGTGATGTCATCGACATAAATGGGATTTATTCACAAGGCACTACACTGGGCTCTATTGAAGCTAAAATTCTATTAGAACCCCCGATTAAGTGTAAGTTACATGCAACAAAAAAAATCGCCACATTGAATTGCGATGGCATCCTTGGTCAAGATGTATTATTTAAATACACCAACGTTGAGGGCCCAAACAAAGTGTTGAAATTCCTTCACAAATCTATACAAAGAAATGTGTTACCTATTGTAAACTCCTCTCAGATATCACCCTCGCAAGGTGATGGAGCTGTTAATAGAACCGAAGATTCAATTTACCCTGTTTCGCAATCATCTTCGCACGATGACGACGGTTTTAATAATTCAATAGGAATGGAAGACAACATTGTCACTTCTAAGATCTCTACTACCATACCAGCACGCAGTGAAGTACTTTGTAAATGCCCAATTATGCTGCCTGTAGGTACTGAACTCGTATGTCATTCTCATGAAGTAAGCCCACAAATTTATTTGGCATCATCAGTGGGGCTAGTCAATAACGGTTCAATAGTGGTCAGTTTAGCTAATGTAAGCTCAGCCGAAATCACTTTAAACAATAATGTTATTCAATTCTTTCCACTTAAAAATTATACTATTAATCATTTACAAAGTAATAAATCGGGAACGCCACAAGGGTTTTCATACCCAATTAGTACCCAATCTTTAAGTCTAAATAAAGACGAGGAACGTCTAAAAAAACTGTTTGAAGAAATATATTTTCGAGAAGATCTTAATCACGAAGAAAGATCCACAATTCAAGCTATATGTAAAAGGTTTTCTAGTATCTTTCATCTGAAAGGCGAAAAACTACCATATACTAATGCAATTTATCACAAAATTCCAACCGAAAATAACAAAAGTGCTATAAATACGAAACAATACCGTCTACCGGAAGCATATAGGAAAATAATAAATGAACAAATTGAGCAGATGTATAATGATAAAATTATAGCCGATAGCAAAAGTCCTTGGAATAGTCCGCTGTTAGTGGTTCCCAAGAAAGCTGACAAAAATGGTGTTCGAAAATTTAGAGTAGTAGTTGATTTTCGAAAAATCAATGACGTAACAATTGGTGATGCATTTCCATTGCCTAGAATTGACGATATCCTTGATCAATTAGGGAACAGTAGATATTTTTCGACTTTGGATCTTGCAAGCGGTTATCATCAAGTACTAATAGATAAAGCCGATAGACAAAAAACAGCTTTTAGTACAAGTACAGGACACTATGAGTTTAACCGAATGCCATTTGGTTTGAAAGGAGCTCCAGCTACTTTCCAACGCCTTATGAATCACATACTAAGCGGTTTACAAGGCATTAAATGTTTCGTCTACTTAGATGACATTATAGTGTACGGAAAAAATTTAAACGATCATAATAATAAGTTAATATCAATTTTGGAGCGATTGGAAAAATTCAATCTACATCTTCAACCCCAAAAATGTAGTTTCCTTCAACGGGAGATAGTCTTCCTTGGTTATTAAATTACAGAAATGGGAGTACTGCCGGACGATCAGAAAGTAAAAAGTATCCTTCAGATACCATCTCCAACAAACTCCAAAGAAACCCAATCATTTTTAGGCATGATAAATTTTTATAGAAGGAGAATTCCTAATTTCTCACAATATGAAAAACCGTTGCGGGATATTACTCACAAAGATAAAAAATTCTGCTGGAATGCGGAATGTGAAGTAGCTTTTAAAAATTTAAAAAAAATAATAACCAATCCACCCATTTTAATTTATCCGGATTTCGATAAACATTTCGAGCTATCTACTGATGCTAGTGGAACTACCATTGGGGCTGTTCTATCACAGAAAAAGGAGGGATTAGATTTACCCATTTCCTTTGCTAGTAGAGTTTTAAGTCCAACGGAACGCCGCTACTCGACAATTGAAAGAGAAGCGTTGGCTATGGTTTGGGCAGTAAAAAACTTTAGATGCTACCTTCTTGGCCGAAAATTTACCCTGTACACAGACCACAAACCTTTGATTCATTTTTTTAAAATCACCAATGAATCTTCTTGTTGATTCATCTTATTTTAAGTTTAAGTTAGCGGAATACGACTTTGTTATCAAACACAAGCCAGGCAAACTAAATGTGGTAGCTGATGCTCTAAGTCGCTTAGGACCTCAGAATGAACAGAGTCGAACCATTCAGGTCGTAACTAGAGCTCAGGTACATAACGCACACAGCGAAGAGACTTGCGACGGGAGCAACACAAAAGAAATACCTACAAGTATTCCAAGTAAGTTAGAAAGTGCCAAATCACAGAGTCCGAACGTTAGCATGAATAGAAATGATGACAATGAGAGCCTTAGTAGTGATGAAGACATATCAATTGAGGATGAACAACAAGGTAGAAAGTCCATTCCTCTAACAGATATGGAAGAAATAAATAGTGTTCTTCAGAAATATCACGACTCTCCATTGGGGGGTCACCAAGGAGTTCTCAAAACATATTTCCGCGTTCGACCGTATTTTAAATGGAAGAATATGTTTGGAATTATTAAAAAATACGTCAAAAATTGCAGAAAATGCCAAACAAACAAGAAAACTAAACGTACTATTATGCCTATGATGATCTCAGTCACCTCAAAAAGGCCTTTTGACAAAGTATTTATGGATATAGTAGGTCCGCTCCCAACGACTACCCAAGGTAACAAATATATTCTGACCTTCGAAGATGATCTCACACGGTTTATGGACTGTTACCCACTTCCAAATGGGGAAGCAGAAACCGTCGCGAGAGTTTTCTTTAACGAGATCATATGTAGATATAGAATTCCTAGACAGTTACTAACTGATCGCGGAGCTAATTTTTGTAGTGACCTTTTTAGACGAGTATGCAAATTTTTAAAAATAAATAAGCTGGAGACCACAGCATACCACCCACAAACTAATGGGGCTCTAGAAAGGACTCATGGTCCTTTAATAGAATATTTAAGATCATTTTCTAGTAATAACTCAGCAGATTGGGATGAATGGCTTCGTCAAGCCATGTATGTCCACAATAACACTCCTCATGCTAGTACAAAGCTAACACCGATGGATGTGTTATTTGGTTTTAGTTCTGAAATCCCAAATAGTATAAAGAAACAGCCTTCCCCTATTTATGACTCCGAGAATTATTTTTTGGTATTAAGGCATAAATTACAAAAGGCGTACCATCTAGCTAGAACAAATTTAGATATAAGTAAGAGTAAGACTAAAACATACTATGATAAGAAGATTCACCCATATTCGTTTAAGGTAGGAGATAAGGTGCTACTTCAGGACATGGCTAGAAAGAATAAATTATATTCTTTGTACATAGGTCCATGGCTAAGCAGGAAAAGATTCAGTTAGTTAAAGGTTACGATAAGATTCTCCATATAATAAATTTAGAAAGCTATAGTAATGTTATAGAGCAAATAGATTTAGCAATATTGAACAATTTTAAGGTATTTGGCGACTTAAAATTAAAGAGGTTACTTACGCACGCACTAAATAACTCACGTTCTAAGCTAAATACAATTATACCACATCCACGGACTAAACGAGGTTTGGTAAATGTAGGAGGAAAAGTACTAATTTTCTTATTTGGCGTTGTAGATGATGACGAACGACTTGAGATTCAAAGTCATTTACAATTATTGGAAAATAATAATCATAATTCCATTGCCGAAATAAATAAGCAAATTGCAATAAATACAGATCTGCAAACAAGTTTAGATACTCTTGCTAGTCGAATTAATAAACATCAATTAATTATGAATAATTTCATGAATTATAGCGATAAGCAACAAGAGAATCTGGCAAAAAATTTACAATCGCTGCAAATTAATACTGATATACTACTTTTAAATAATGAAATAGAAAAACTCCAAGATAATATTGTATTTTCGAAGTTAGGAATTTTGGGAAAGAACATCTTAACAGAGGAAGAAAATTTAAGATTTGATATAAACATTGACAAGTTAGAAAATATGAAAAGCAGTTTAATTAAATCAGACAACCAGTTAATATTTTTACTTAAAGTTCCAATTTTTTCTACCACTGATTACGATAAAGTAATGATACTACCAGTACCTAATAGAAAGGAATATGAGATCATAGTATCAAGTAACTACTACGTATTAACAACACCTTATTTGATTATACCGATGAAATGTACATAAAAAAAACTTAAAAGAAGTGTAAATTGTTTACAAAATCTATTAAAAAATTATTTTGACTCGTGTAAATTTGCACTAAATAAAGATCCAGAAATAATAGACGGATTAATTCTTACAAAAAATTTGCATTCCACAAATCTTACGAACACATGTAATAACCTAATGTACCAATTGTCCAGAAATAATCTCATTCATTTCAATAACTGTGAAATAAAAATCAATAATACTATCTATAATAACGAGCAAGTTACTGTTAACCAAAATCTTTTAATACCAGCATATAATAAGCCAGAAATATTGAACACAAAACTTGAACTGGAAGATGTACACTTGAAACAGATTCGGAATCGTCAAGTAATAGAAGAGCTCAGATATGAAAACAATGTAAAACATGGCATATCTTACACCTTAATAATAATAATAATTGCAATGTTTTTAATAATAGTTTTGATTTTAAAATTTAAGCCAAATAAACGAACCACAGTCAAAGACATGCCATGTAGACATGTAAATAATGCCCAGGAGATCATTGAACTTGGGGATGGAAAGGTCACTTATGGACCCCTCCAGTAACAATACTCCGAAAATTGTTAACTAAATCTTGTAATCTTTCTTTAAGTCAAAGTCAAATTCAAAGTTACTACATATTTCTAATTTTGTAAAAAAAAAAAAAATTTAATAAGCAAAAATAAAAATTAACAAAAAAAAAATAAAAATAGAAATTTAAAATAATAGGTAGTTGTAAATGTTATGTATCTATTAAATTTACGTATATTTTATATTTTTTATATTTTATATTTCATTGTAATTTGTAAAGATAATTTCGCATTTTCAAAAAAAGTAAAAAATTGTTGGATTTAAGTTTTATAGGTAAATTTAAAATTTGTTAGATTTAAGTTTAATACATTTAATAAAAAATACTCATTTCTCAAAAAGGGGGAGGAACTTGTGGTGTAAAGTATCGTCTGCGTAATAGTATCCCAAAAAACTTTACGCGTGTGATTAGGCAGACGAATGCATCGTTTGCATTTCTAACACCGTGAGAACGTCTACGTTCTCACGCGGCGTATGTCTACCTGATCCCTGCGACGATACTTTATGAAACTTCGCCCCCGATTTGGACGATGAGTTGTGTTTTGGCTATAGAACAGTTCGGTTGTTGTGATTGATTATTTCGAAGTCGTTGGATTTGCAGTGTGAAACAGTAAAACATTACATATCTATCTATCTATCTATCTATCTATCTATCTATCTATCTATCTATCTATCTATCTATCTATCTATCCATCTATCTATCTATCTATCTATCTATCTATCTATCAATCTATCTATCTATCTATCTAACTATCTATCTATCTATCTGTCTGTCTGTCTTGTCTGTCTATCTCTCTGTCAGTCAATCTGTCTATCTGTCTGTCTATCTGTCTGTCTGTCTGTCTGTCTGTCTGTCAATATATCTCTCTGTCTGTATGTCTGTATGTCTGTCTATCTGTCTGTATGTCTGTCTGTCTGCCTGTCTCTGTCTACCTATCTATCTGTCTGTCTGTCTTTCCGTACGTCTGTCTGTCTGTCCATCTGTCTGTCCGTCCGTCCGTCTGTCTGTCTGTCTGTCTGTCTGTCTCTATCTATCTATCTCTCTGTCTGTCTATATTATATGACCAAAATGATTCATATCCACATTTCACCTGAAAGTAAGAAATTTTGTATGAGAAGTACCAAAACCAACAGTTGTTGAGTAAAAGTACTGATGCTATGCTGTATTCTATATTCAGAAAAACGTACTCTAAAAATTTTACCAAGATCGGTTGGGTAGTTTCCTTGTCTATAAAAGACAAACAAACAAACAAACATACATTCATTTTTATATAATAGAAGATATGGATTTGATAAAAACCCCTATTGACGAAAAGTGTGTAAAATTATAAAAAACATCCCTCAAACGTTCAAACACCACCTGAATTGTTTTTTTTCTTTTGCCTTTTCAAATTCAGATTTCCGCACTCCACACCGTAATTATCAAGTGGATAAGTCGGATTTCTCCCAATCGCGATTTACTACTAACGTTACATCGAAATTTTGTCGTGAGATTAAAGTTTCACTTAAAAAATGTGACCTAAACCCTAAAAGTGGGAGCACTTATGTATTTGCATTTGAAAAGTGAAACTGACAATTAGAATCAACAACAGCTGATATATCTCTTCGAATTCGAATCCGAATGATTTTTCTGCCAATTTGCAACTTTTGTTTGTTTATATTTTGTTTTTGCTTTCGTTGTTAATTGTTGTGTATATCTCGGTATGTATGTACCCTACCCACTGTTCATCGTGACATACGAAAACAGCGGCATTTATTTTTTTTGCATCCCAGTTCCCAGCGTCAACCTACTGCGTTTGGGATTTGTGTTTAATTTTGTGAATCTGATAATCGTGCTCGTGTGTTGCGCAGTTCAAATACTTTAAAGACACGTTTATAATTGGTGCCGGCCGGCGCGACGGGCGTAATGTTGTTTAATCTACTATCGTATACAAATTGTCTGGTTCTGAAACAGATCGAATTAAATTCGCGTTAACATCCGAATTTGCTCAGTCTGATATTATTATCTTTGCTTACAACATTTAATCAAGTATGTAGAATATGCGCACGTTGTATGTACTATTTGTTTTAATTGTATCTTATTTCTTTATTTTTTAGCATCTTAAAGGTATAAATCATAGAAGATTTATATCAGAATTCATTGCCATTCTTAGAAGAATTGAGAACTCCCTGTTTCAACTCACTCTTGTTATCAAGAGGTATTGAGGTATACGCAAGTCACACACCTTCATCAGCTTGATTTTATGGGATAATCCGAGAAAGAAAGACAGAAGATACTGTATGTACAGGCATTTACATACGTATATCATTAGTGCCATTGGAAACTCTAACTAGGTACGTAAAAAAAACCAAAATGTGCAACATGTATTATTTAATAAATTAAATTCTTTTTAGCTGATAAGAATCCACAGTTCAAAATGTATGAAATATAATTTGTTCTATTGTAACATAATGTTCAGTCAAGACATCTAAACACGAACAACGGATCTTAACAGCTTTTAACTATGAACAGCTCCAAATCTTTGGTTTATTGTCTATATTCCAAGTAGTATAAAATACAACATAATTTATCTAAGGTTATTAGAACTTGTTGAGAGCCCCATTCTTGATATGCAGATCACTATGTTGTAATTGCAGATTTGAGTGGTGTAATGTTATAAAATCTAAAATCGTTTGTAAAATCCGCTTAAAGGCACCGTGGCGCTGCTTAAAGTGTTTCTAGTGTAAGAAGTGGAGCTCTTGACATTGCTTTAACTAATAAGTGTTGTGATAAATTCAAAATAAATGGTTACGCCACTAGTCTTTTAACATCATTATGGCTGACGTGAATCCAGCATCATCTCAACCATCTACTGCCAACTTTATTCCCGCCATCCGGAACTCGCATATTACACAAGTATGTTTTAAAACTTAAGTATAGATTAATTTAGTTAATTTTCCCTATACACATGGAAATATTCATAAATTGACCTTGCGCAAATGTATGCCTAGTTCAATTATTTTTATCGTAGGTATTTAATCAGAATTATCAAACCACTTGTTATTCGATAGATACCTAAATGGAGTATTTCTCATAGTATTGTAGAAATCCCTTATCCCTAATAATATAAAACAAAGTGAAAATTCCTTTGCATGGGCCTACACAGCAAACGGCTGAACCGATTTTGATAATTTTTTTGTGTTGATTAGATAAGGAGCAGATATCTGATTTTAGGCGTAAAAAAAATTCAATAATTAGACTTTCAACCTAAAAAAAGTAAACTTCTCCTTCGTCTATTTTTTTGGAATTCAGATTAGTTTTAAGAGCTTTAAAATACGCATTGTTTAAGTCCAAAATTATATTTCTACGTGCTCTAAAAGCTGAGCAATATTAATAATATCTTTGTAAAATGTCATTTTTCATTATTGGGCGAATAGATCGACATGCAAAATTATCGAGATTAGCTCGATTACATCAAACTGATACAGCAAGTGGTTAGCATAATGCTCCACATGAGAACATTGTGCTGTCATGTAGCCGAACGAACAATTCTTTCAATATGAATTATGTATTGTTTTGTATGGTTTTTTTTTATAATTTTTATCTGTCAAAAAATGATGTATTGTTACTCTCTTTAGCTACCACCATATTGTGCTGTCAGACTGTAAAATTTGAGATCTCTAACTGCGGTCCCTTGGTCTATTTTCTATTAGGACAACAAAGTAGATAAAAATTCCATTAACTACATCCCATAAATACGGTTTACGGCTATTTTTTTTTTATAAATACAGTTATGGTCGTTAATCAGTAACAACAGTTAATCAGTAACAACAGGGCTTGTTCATACGCAAATTTGTTTACATACAAAAGGAAATACATATAGTCAAAAACTGCATACATATGTAAGAAAGGTTTTTGTAAATTCATGTTGATTTTATTATGTATTTCCTACCATAAGATACAGGAAAGCTAAATTAACGAAACGGGTACTGGAAAACAAAAACAAAGAACAATAAACATAGCTTAAACCTTATAAGAACTGATGGAAAAAACAACGTATAATTTCAAGTTTGTTATTTAGTTTTTAAATTATTGATCACATTAATATATGCAAAGCATAAATTGACATGAAAATACAAAGCGTTATGGTAGAAACATATTTATATGTACATTCGGATACATGGGATACAAGTAAATTATTAAATTTAAAGGCTATTTTTCTCTTTTAACCCTCCTACAAAAAATAATTTTTCCTTAAATCTATTTCATCATACCTACATACTGTAATAATTAGTGTTCGATCTAATTATTAACTTGTTAAAATAAAACTCAGTATTAATTATTCGCCACTTTATTTTAGCTGCTTGCCTTGCTTAATCCTGTTCAACCAAGCTGCCATCAACCAACCAACTATATATATACATGTATTAATAATGGCTGCTTATTCCTATGTTATGTTATGTTACGTTATATTATGTTATGTTATGTCTTACTTGTGTAGCTGTTACATTGTGTATATTCTATTTAATATTAACATTGTTTCTAGTTCAGATTAATATTACACATACATCTCGCGAATGAAATGAAATCGGACATAAATGTGCTTGGACTTGTGGAATTTTGAGTTTTCAAGGAAGCGTTTTTCTTAAACGACAATTGGCATTTTTGAGTCTTATTATAAAGCGATAGTACGTTCATACATTATTTTTTTTACTTCTTAAAACATTTTTATTATTCCATTTTCAATATAAACTTACATACTAGACAAAAATGCTTAAATCTAATTTAACAAATAACAAATCTGACTTAATCTAGCTTACTGGCCCTTAGGGGGCACTCTAGGCCTAACTCTATTTTTACAAACTATTGCCTTTCGGCCTTAAACTAACTATACTACGACAAAGCTAATTTAACACATATTTTATTCCAAGAAGAGTTTGGAAAACTTGGATACTTTATCGTTTTTTTTTTTTATTCTTATAACTATGAAAACTTAACCTACCTAAAATACCCTAAGCTACTTAACCTAAACTAATTGTAATCAGGGTGGTAAGCGCTCGTTGCCTAGTGCCCCGAGCGGTCACCATCCCGATTGCATCCTCGGGCGCTTGGCCATCGCCATTACGATGCCCCCTCGCGGCACCGGGACCTGAGCGAGGCCGCAGCGTCGGTCAGCTCTCGGAGACGATGCATCGCAATAGCGGGCCCGGCTACTCCTCGAAGACCCCCTAGCTGACCTTAACCTACATAACTAACCGTACGTTCATACATCATACCGGAGCCGTTTACGTCTCCCACTCCTGGGGAAGTATTTTATATATTTGTTTGATATCCCCAGCCATAGGGCGCCCTTCGATGTGTGTATATACATACCTGTATATATTTGAAATTGTTAAATACAACCGGATTCATTGGTTCGAACCCACGACATGTACACTTTGTGTCAAAAGTCTATTTACACTACAGCTTTTGTTAGTAAACGGCTTTTTTACCGTAAATGCATGCATACTACGGTAATCCAGTGTGAGCTTATAAGAGGGACAGGTTTATTCCAGCTATTGTAACTAGACTGAGAGGCAAACATCCTAGCTTCCGTATACTGACAATTTTTATGGAACAGAGTAAATGACAACCCTTTCCTCGTTGTGTTCATATTGCGATCACTAGATTCCTAGAATATAAAAAACTAAGTATCTGCACTACAAAACTTCTAAAGCACAACAAACAAAAAAAAAAAAAAAACAACAGTTTTCACAATATGACGCAAAAAGGATCAGCTTTGGATCGTGTACGTAAACTTTTGTTGCACGGTTATTTCGGCGGATTTTGGGAATACAAACAACCGTTAGCCCTTTGCTTAGAGAATTTTTGAAAAGAAATATTGTTGCGCTTATAGCCATATACGCAAAGAAAAATAACAGTGAAATTGCGGAATTTAAATGCTGGATAATTGGATATATTTACGGAGCATAGAGTGTACGTAGACTTTTGTCATTAAGTGTATGTATTTCTGAAATGATATTCGACCTTTGAGACTTATCATCGATTCTTCGTGTTGCAGTTCTTCTTTCGCGAATAATTGTAACTGTTTAAAGTGAAACGTCAAAATGATCACCGAATGGAAGAGAAAGTGCAACCACCTCTGCAACTGTTGCGTGGAACAATGGGAACTGTTACAGAGCCATGAATCAATATCTTGTGAAGAGATGGAGTCAATAGGCATTGGAGAATATAGCTTCACATATAAGGAAGCGATTGAACAATAACTTTTCAAGCTAGAATTCCCACGAGTTGAAAAGTATTCAATGAGTTTGTATTTAGCTCATCTAAGATTCTAAGATCTAAGGCAAATAAAATTACCTTGAAACGACTTTTCACTTTTCAGTTCATGTGAGAAAAACTGACAATTGATGAATTTTAATGCACTGCACACTTTTTGAACAGAATCGATGGATTCGCAACAAACTTTAATAACGATCCAGATTTTTTTTTATTTTTTAGATCGTGCAATCTGTGATTTTTAGTTATTTTAAAAATTTATGAACGAAGGCAGCACTTTTTTGAAGAATCTTCATTGGGGGAATAGAAGTTTTGTTTGTGTTTGACGAATACATGGGTCCTCTTCTTTGTTATCAGTGTCAGGTGGAGAGGGTAATTTCCACTTAGGAGGATAGCGGATCATCTAAATTATCCAATCGACGTTTAGTAATGTTGGTATCGGTTCCATTTGAGAAGGTAATACTGAAATACGTCCAGCGAGATTGAGAGTGCGTAAACAACTGAAAATGATAGAGTGTAGTCACCAAAATGTTGCTTTTGGGTCTATTTGATGATTTTGGTTTTAGCGTCGTAAATCTCATGAAAACTTGCAACAGTCCGGATTAGTATGTTCCATGATGAATTTCGTTTTGCTAGTATTTCGATGTTCATCATCACCTAGCGTATTTTGTTTAGACCCTCGATAACTGACCAGCTGTATGCACCTCCTCTCACAGCAGTGTTTCCGTCGATCGTGCTACCATATCCTGGTTTCGGTTTATCAACTTGGAAACCCATTTAACATCAAAATACTTCTTGAATGTTCTTCTTGTTTTCCCCCATTTTTTTCTCCCCCGTGCTACCCACTGTCGTATGACCAATTTATAAAACACGTGTAGTAGAAAACCAGACTGATAAACCAAACCTCAGTTCCGACTAGTCCTCATCTTCTTTGCTTATTACCATACCCCTCTAGTTTGTTGAAATTCTTTGCAGTGTTTTGTGTTAAAGAATTCTAGGTAATGGCATTGCAGATTTTTCCATCTATCATGTAAAGAACATACTTGTGTTTTACCAAAATGCTTTGGTTTTAAGTATTTAAAATAGTATTTTTCAATGACGAAAATAATCGTATTCTTTTACCGTTATATTCGTTGCTTCGTGAACAAATTGAATTCGAGTTGGTCTACAAAACCTTGGAGATGAGGGACGAGAATTTTGCCAGAAATTTATTTTGTCCTTCGAGCTTGGGTCACCGGAAACTAACTTGATAGGAACAAGAGAAGTTGAAAGAATGTGAGCATCTAAAATATTAGGGTTAAAATATGCTTGCTTTCATTAGCTCAGGCCAGAGATTCCATCATAGCCCCATTTGGATAGTAGTTTAATTCAGATAGTAAGGTATTCACAATCTCTTGTATAGATTGAAGTAAAACGTTGAACTGTATGATGATCAAACTTAAAAGTTGACACCTTTTTTTTTAGCTTGATAGCTTTATAATCTGGATAAATATTGCTGTTGTGTTCTTTAACTGTATCTCTTATTACATTATATTGAAATTTGCTTAATTTTGCCTTAACAAGTACTGATAATAATCCTTTGTCTGCCAGGGATAATATGCTGTCGCACTTTTTTAAATGCTTGATTTTTTTTCCAATCTTTGAGGAGTGGTTAAACCTATGTTTTTCATCACAATGGATGAATTTATCTTTCCTTCTTCTCGAAGCTGCATTTTAGCGGCATAAAAAAGCTCTTCGGGTCCAAGTTTTGAACGCAAAACTTCTTATTCTTATTCTCTTGGAGCTTTTACTAAGCTCCTTAAAATCAATTTGTGATTGTCCAGGAGAACGGGAAGGTTGGGTTCAATATATACATAAATGTCATTTTAATTTTCAGTTAAGAACTTGTTCTAATTTTAGAAAGCTTCGTATTTTCGAGATGAAGCTAATTATTTTGTTTACTCTGATGTGTAAGGAACCTACTTTACGAAGTACAAAATAAATTAAAATAAAATCATCCACCTCCTAGATCCGTGCACTTGCATTCTCGATTATGTACTTAATCATTTTGTAACAGAACGAACATTAAACATTTCATATTATGTAAATTGACATCATTTACTGTCTAATCGAACGATATCACCGTTTTATAGAACGAAGAAGTTATGTTAAATAATGTTAATGTTAAACTAGGGTTAGTTGCAATAAAGCGTTCAAAAAGAAAACATCGTCTTGGTCTTTTATTCAGTTGTTCTGTTAATCTTATAACTAAATCAGAAGTGGGATTACTGTACTCAAAAGTCTTAATATATATCGAGTCAGTGCAAGTTTTAATAATTTTATGGAACTTTATGTTATGTGTTATTAAGTGTTTACCTGTTGTACGTAAAACTTGAATAATTTTTGGCGAATTTTGACGAAAAAAAAATTGAGTATCATAAGATGGCAGAGCGCGCCACGAGGTTTTTGCAGATGGCAATTGTTCCTGAGCTAAAGGACAAACTAGGTGAAATGGATTTACCTACAACTGGATTAAAAGCAGCGCTTAAAATTCGATTAGAGCAAGCAATCGGACAACTCACTAATGCCCAATTGGAGGACTACTTTCCAGTCAGTGTTCTTGACGGAATAAGTATTGACGAGAGCTCATCTGAGCTCGAAGAGGAGAACAGACTTGTGACGCAACAATTGACGGCCTTACGTGAAATGGTGAAGAGGAAGGAGGAGATTCGTGAACTGCAGAAGAGACTTGCTGAACTAAATGGCCCATTGGAGACGACAACAAGGACTGAAAATGTAAGTTTCAGGGACATTGAAGAATCCCTACCAACATTTTCGGGTGACGACAACTTTCCTATTACGAGATGGATTAAGGCCTTCGAAGACTCTAAACACATATACAAGTTTGAAGAATCAAAGTGCCTAGTTTATGCCCAACGATTGCTTAAAGGAACAGCAAAATTATTCCTGAGGTCAACGCAATGTCAATCATGGAGTGAATTAAAATCGGCTTTGATCAACGAATTTCATCAGCATTCTACAGCGTCAGATGTACACAATGCATTACGTAAACGTATAAAGCAGAGGGACGAGAACTACCAGCAATACGTGCTAAGCATGCAGGAAATCGCCAGCGCAGCTGAGATTGTGGAACAAGACGTCATCAATTACATCATTAAAGGTATACCCGATTCAATGGTTAATAAACAACTTCTGCTTACAGCTAACACTCTCTCTGAGCTAAAAGTTACACTGAGAAAGTATGAGAAGATGAGACCAGAGATCCAGTTGACATCGAGCCACAGTAAGGCAACAGCGCTTTCCAAATCAACACCATACGCACGCAGCAACTCTACCACCAAATGCTACAATTGTAATGACGTAGGGCACATTGCTACTTATTGTTCGAAACCGCAGAGAGACAGAGGGTCTTGTTTTCGTTGTGGAAAAACGGGGCATCTTATCAAAAACTGTCCACAATCAGCCTCAGTGATGATGCTCCAAGAGAACGAGTCAGTCAACACACAACCATCGTTCCTAGAAGACTTCTATGGTACCTTCGAATATGAGTTCGTAAACAAGGAGTTTGGAGCAGCTAGTTCAGCAATGAGAGCAGTGACGATAATAGATACTGGGAGCCCCATAAGCTTCGTTCAGCAAAAGTATGTTCCTGCATATCTGATGACAGCTGTAGAAACCTCGCCGCAAGACTTCACCGGTATCAACAACAGCAAATTAGTTATGTTTGGTAAGGTATTTTGTAAAATTAAGTTCAATAATATGCATGCCAATTTATGTTTATATGTAGTTAAGGATGATACAATGAAAAATGTTATTATCTTAGGAAGAGATTTGATGTTCAATTGTGCCCCAAGGCGGCTTCCTTATGCACATAAACAGGAACTACAACAAATTTTAGATGATTTACTTACAAACAAAATAATTCGTGAGTCTAATTCTCCTTTTGCATCACCAATTGTTTTAGTAAAAAAGAAGTCAGGGGAATTGCGGTTATGCATAGATTTTCGACAGTTAAATAATATTACCTTGAAAGACAATTTTCCGCTTCCTTTAATAGAGGATCATTTGGATACTTTGCGTGGTAAAAGATTCTTTTCTCTCCTGGATTTAAAAAGTGCATTTCACCACGTAAAGATGTCTCCAGAATCTGTTAAATATACCGCGTTTGTAACACCATTAGGCCAATTTGAGTTTTTGCGCATGCCTTTTGGGCTCAAAAATGCCTCTGCGGTATTCCAAAGATATATCAACCTAATTTTTAAAGATCTTATAAAGTCGGAAAAGTTATTAATTTACATTGATGATCTTTTTATTGCCTCAGAAACAAAAGAACAACATTTTGAAATTTTAGAAGAAGTTCTGGAGATAGTGAGAATGCATAATTTGCAACTACGCTTAGACAAGTGTTTATTTATGGTAGAAAAAATAACTTATTTGGGATATGAAGTGTCAGCGGATGGAATAGGTCCAAATGCAGATGGGTTACGTGCACTTAGAGAGTTTCCTACACCGACAAATTCTAAGTCCTTGCATTCCTTCTTAGGCTTATGTTCATATTTTAGGAAATTCATCAAGGACTTTTCTATTATTTCGAAACCTTTATACGATCTACTGAAAAAAGATATCGAATTTGTTTTTGGTGAAAATGAATTATTTGTTTTTGAAACTCTTAAGACAATGCTTTTAAATGCGCCGTTGCTCAGAATATACAATCCGAAGGCAGAAACTGAGTTGCATTGCGATGCAAGCAGTTTAGGATTCGGAGCAGTCTTGCTACAGCGTCAAGAAGACAAACTGTTGCATCCAATCTTTTTCTTTTCTAAACGAGCTACAGCTCAGGAATCAAAGTATCACTCATACGAACTTGAGACTTTGGCGATAGTGTGTGCACTCAGACGATTCAGGATTTATTTAGCAGGCATTAAATTTAAAATTATTACTGACTGTAAGTCACTAACACTTACTCTTAGTAAAAAGCTCTTAAATCCCCGAATTTCACGATGGGCTCTAGAACTCCAAGATTTTGAGTATATTATAGAACACCGGGATGGTAAGAGAATGGGCCATGTGGATGCGCTCAGTAGGTGTCACAATATTTTAATAATAGAACCTGAATCTTTTGAATATGCACTTGCAGCTTCGCAACAAAGCGATGTGGTGTTAAGACGATTAGTTAAGATGCTGGAAGAAAGAGAAAGTCCTTGTTATGAACTAATAAATGGCCTCATTTACCGTAAAATTAATAACAAAGTTTTATTTTATGTCCCAACACAGATGGAAAGGAATGTGATACAGACTCATCATGATGCTTTGTTCCACGTTGGTGTCGAGAAGTGTTACGATTTTCTAAAGAAAACTTATTGGTTTCCTTTCATGAAAGCCAAAATTAAAAATTATGTAAGCAGTTGCTTACGATGTATACATTTCTCGCCGCAGACTGGCAAAAAGGAGGGGATTTTGTATAGCATTCCCAAAGGTAATAAACCTTTTGAGACCGTTCACATTGACCACTATTGTCCTTTGCCTTCATCAGTCCGAAACCTTAAGAAGTACATTTTTTTAGTTGTTGATGGGTTTTCTAAATTCACAAAACTTTTTGCCGTTAAAAATACTAGCACCAAAGAAGTTCTGAAATGCTTAGAGGCATATTTTTCAAATTATAGCAAGCCCACAAGAATAGTTTCAGACAGAGGAAGTTGCTTTACGTCTGATGAATTTTCAAACTTTTGCGCTGACTACAATGTGCAGCATATTAAAATCGCCACAAGTTCACCTCAGTCCAATGGACAAGTGGAGAGGATAAATAGAAGCCTTACCCCAATGCTAGCAAAAGAAAGTGAGGTGGAACCAGGCGAGTGGACAAAATATCTGAGTAAAGTTGAATTCGCTCTTAACAATGTTGAGAACAAGAGTACCGGATTTAGTCCGAGCATACTGCTATTTGGTGTTGGTCAAAAGGGCGTAGTTGTTGACAAAATTCGAGAACACTTAGAAGAAAATATCATTACAAAAGAACCGAGAAATTTAAAGTTAGTTAGACAGGAGGCAGAAGGGAAAATCAATCGCAGTCAGCAGGTTAATAAAGATTATTTTGACAAGCGACACAAAACCCCATACCCATACAAGGACGGTGATTACGTCATGATAAAAAATGTTTTAAATGCACCTGGTATAAATAAAAAGCTTATACCCAAATATAAAGGACCGTATCAAATTATTAAATGTTTAAGCAATGATAGATACCTCATTCGAGACTTAGAAAATCTTCAAATTTCAAGAATTCCTTACGAAGGAGTAGCTGCTCCAGAAAATATGAAACCGTATAAAATGTTTTTTACATAGCTTGAAATATATATATATATACAGTGGTGGTCATATTTTTAGGGACATTGCGTGTCTTCTATCGAATTGCGTGTTAAAAATGAAAAAACCTCGGAATTAACTGAAACAAACACTTTTTATTAAAAACATAGCATAATTCATACAAGCTTTTTAAAAAAAAACTTTAACATAAATTAAAGAAAATTTAAAAATAAATAAAATGTAAGATTGCCTTGATATTTCACTGGTCATATTTATAGGGACACATAGTATTTTCTGGAAAAAAATAGGTCAATGGTATTTGTTTTCACTTTTATTTAAAAAGATGTAAGTACCTATTCAATATTTGGTCGCATGACCAGAATTTTTCAAAACTGCTTGACACCTGCGAGGCATTGAGTCGACAAGGTGACGGCAGGTCTCATTCGGGATCGCATACCAGATTTCTTCTATTTTTTTCCACAAATCTTCTTGTTTTTTGAATTTTTCACTCTGAATTCTATCTTTGACCAGTTTCCATAGGTTTTCAATCGGATTTAAATCCGGGGATTGCGCTGGCCAAAGCATCAGATGGACATTGTTGTCTTTAAAAAAATCGTTTGAAATGTTTGCCGTATGCTTCGGATCATTGTCTTGTTGGTATATCCAACGAAGTGGCATATTATCCTCAGCATACGGCAACATGATATCCTGGAGTATGCGTTCCACATAAAATCTTGCCGTCATAGTTTCCCGAATCCAAAAAATAGGACCTACGCCATACCAGGAGAAACATCCCCAAACTTTAATATTTCCTCCTCCATGTTTGACGGTCTTTACGGTGTATTTGGGATGAAGTTCCTTATTTTTTGGTCTGCGCACGTACCGTCGGCCATCCGATCCTATTAAATTAAATTTTGACTCGTCGCTCCACAAGATATTCCGCCATTTGCTCGCTCTATCGTCTCCACTCCAGTCTTCGTGGTCCTTTGCGTATTTAAGACGATCTGCTATATTCTTTTTGCTAAGCAAAGGAACCTTTATAGCAGATCGACCAAAAAGACCAGCTTCTTGTAACCGTCTGCGAACTGTTCGTTCCGAAATATCTGCGTTCACTTCGGTTTTTATGTCTCGAGAAGACTTAAACGGATCCTGCTTTGATAGGTGAACAATTCGGCGGTCGGTTTGGGCACTTGTTTTTCTCTTTGGTCCTGTTTTTTGTTTAACTTTTTGGGGTTTTAGGGCATTTGCCACCATCAACTTTGAACATTTAACCATTCTCGCAATATTTCTGAGCGACATTCCTTCTCTCCTCAAGTTTTGGATGATGATCCTTTGTTCGGCAGTACAATTTTTCTTACCTCTTCCCATTTTCAAATATTTAATTTTAAATTTAAGTTTTCAAAATTTCTAATGTAGTCTTTACTTAATACACTCGACTAATAAGCTCCGGAATGATCTGAACTAACTGACAACCGATCGATTAATAAATTAACGTAGAACTAAGGAAATGTCCTTAAAAATATGACCAGGCATAAAATGGCTTTGAACCATACAATGTCTATTTTTGTTAAATTTCATAGAAAAATGGGAGGTTATCGGTCATAAATATAAAGAATAATAGTGTATACTTAATATTCAATCATTGTTAAAAGTTATTTAAGGGCGATTTACTATTTAATATATAGAAACGTGCAAAAGTATGCATTGTCCCTATAAATATGACCACCACTGTATATGTACATGTATACACGTATCGATTTTTGACTTCACTCTATCCAAAATCCATCATTTTCTTTGAAGTGTAAATACGAGTTATTAAATCTATGTGATATTTAAAAATTATGTTTTGTACATATCTTATTATACGATTTGGTTAACTAGTTTTGATTTTATTTGTATTTTCAATTTCAAATGTTGTTATCTATGTTATAATAAATCTGTATTTTAATATCATTATTAAAGTTTGTCAAATATGTAAATGCATGTGCATGCGATAAATCGAGGACGATTTGTTGTCAGGATGGTCGATCTGTAAGGAACCTACTTTACGAAGTACAAAATAAATTAAAATAAAATCATCCACCTCCTAGATCCGTGCACTTGCATTCTCGATTATGTACTTAATCATTTTGTAACAGAACGAACATTAAACATTTCACATTATGTAAATTGACATCATTTACTGTCTAATCGAACGATATCACCGTTTTATAGAACGAAGAAGTTATGTTAAATAATGTTAATGTTAAACTAGGGTTAGTTGCAATAAAGCGTTCAAAAAGAAAACATCGTCTTGGTCTTTTATTCAGTTGTTCTGTTAATCTTATAGATGCAACTCTAATTAAAATTTGCTTTGTTTTCTTCTGGGAATCAACATTAGTTGAATTATATTAATAGGTCTCCAATGTCTGCAATCATGATCCCACGAACTTGAAGAAAGGTTCCGAGGTGGGGCTGTTTCTCGGATTGTCATTGACTGCTCGAAGAATGCCCTACTTTCTTTATCCAATTTCTGCAGCACCGGATCTTAATTATCCACTTCAAATCTCAAATTTGTTATGGCCTGTATTTATTCCTTCTTTGTGTCGTGCAGCCTCCTTAAATTAGAAGCCGTCCCTACCATCGGGGACTGTGGCAGTAGTCTGTTCAATTGGGCTATACTCTTCGGTTGTCGAAGCGTTCGACAAGTGTTTCCCAAGCCACTTCGTAATTGTTGTCAGTGGTTTGAAAGTATTGTATGTGAGAATAAGGTTGTGCGCCTCACCAGTGACATTTGTGCACTAGAAATACAGGTTTTGCGCCGGTAGAACCGGTTGTTTGTGTAGGCTTCCTAACAGTATCTCCATGAAATCGGTTTATCCTTCGTGTATTGCTTTATGATGTTAGGTCATTCAAATTTGATCATATGTTCATCGATGGACTGGTACTTGCTCTCGCTTATAGCATTAAGCTTTATTCAAATGATCAATTTTTGGCCGAATTTTATATGCTCAATCGTACGATGGATCATCTTGGCTTGGGTTATCAACATTGTTTGCAAAACCCAAAGAAGAATCTGAAAATGGAGTAAATGGGTAGCGTCGACCAGTAATGTCTGGTTTCTGGCAAATTTTGAAGTGTCATGGTCAAAAATAACGTCTTTCTGCTCACAGGCATGATCAATTTGACAATAAAATCAAAGTTATAAAGAAAAAAACTTCCAGTGTATATTCGGTGCGGCAATTGCTGAATCGGTTCAAGCGAGTTGCCTCGTATCTTCGGGATTCATCACCTTGGTGGTGTAGTCCATCAGCGTTGCTGATATCAGTGCTCTACAAAGCTCCAATCACGGAGGTGTGAGGATTTTAAATGCAGCAGTAAGGATTGTACTTGATTTTTAGGCAAATTGTTGTTTGAACAATATTTCTTATACAAATGCCAGGAGCTCACTATTGCCACACCCAAAAGTAGAAACACTTCGTTCCACAATCTGTACGATAGAGTGCAACAGGCATATCATTTAAATCAACGCCGCGCCGCTCATATAGTTGTTATACACTGAAATCAGTAAAGGACGCTGTATGTTGAATTTTTTCGTTGTCTTTGGAGGACCACCTATCTAAGGGCTCAGATCCAATAAAAGAAGACAGCATATGGAGAGGGGGACTATCAAACCATTTCATTGCTGTTATGTTGTTATCCTTTTTTGTCCGGCAGTCAAAAGGTCTTCTTCCTCTAGTTACATGGGTGGCCACACCGAGGACCGGGAGTTATGTTCCGGCCCGCGGAGCTAAGTTAAATGAATCTAAATGTTAACTTCATTGTACATTTCACCAAAAGAACATTACATCATGAGTCATTTGTATCATATATTTTAAAATTATAGCTAAGAGAAATTTTGAAATATCTCGCATTCTTGGAAAAATAAATTGGTTTAAGCTATTTTAAAATATCCTACATTTTTAGAAAAATTCATCGATTTTAACTAATACAAATATCCCGCTATTTGACACTCAAGGTTACTTAGTTTTTTGTCCGATGTTAGGTGTTGATAAAATCGATGTCTTCGGGAAGCTCGCAACGCTATCGGGCTCATACTCATAACTACTTTCAGTCCAGCTTGCTAAAGTTCCGTTTTATTTTGTAGTTTTGTGCTATTATCGCCACTGCGTCTGGAGAGATTTTGTCGATTCTTCGGTAGTAACCATTTTGCGTGTAAAATTGAAAATAAACGAGTTCTTCAATAAACAAAAATTCACCCCCACCTCTTTTCGGGTCTAAATCGGAAAATATCGCTCCTAGGGAAAAATTGAAATTTTTTTCCGTGTCAGCCCCTCTTTTGATCTAATTCGACTGGGCTATTAGAACATTAAACCAGGCAAACGTTTGACCACTATCTCATCTACTGGGAAACGACGATGTGCTCGAACATGAAGCACGCTTGCTTGGTTACTTTAATTAACAAAAAATAAACTTGGTGCGTGGCCCGGCAGAAAATATTTTCCTGAAATTTGGCCCACCTGCTGAAAAGGTTGGTATCTAGTTTTTAGAGAACAATCGGTCTCAAATGAGCGTTTTGGCAATCGGTTTGCTCTTACGCATCCAACCATCCAGCAACCCTTTTTTTGAAGAGGCATGCTAGCGTGTACGACGAAAACCCGTTGTCGCTATAAGCCTTGTAGTTTTTGTTTTCCAGTAACCACTCCATCTATGTGGTTGAATGTATGTACTGAATTATGTTATATCTGCTCTTACTTGGCATAAGTACTTCATCAATTGAATTGTTTCATCCGCCTTTATTTTAAAAAAAGGATGTAATTTCATCAATAAAAGGACGAAACTTGACAGTGACTGGAAACATATTTGGAACATATTTGCATAAAGGTGCAAGAGAAGAAAAAGTTTTATTTTTGAGCACGGTCGGACTTACAATTCGAAGAAATGTAAACACTTCACCATCTTCACAAAACCTGAAACGCTTTAAAATTTCTTTGTAGGATATGATAAAGAAACTTCTACAATTATTACTGAAATCATTTCTTTCAGTTTCATTAAGATGAGAACCATTAAAGTGTATGTGATAAATAAGGTCCCAAATACATTTCCTCAGTAGGCAAAAAGTTTTCGTTGTCATTTAAATCAACTTCAAAAACATTTGCAATACTATCAATGTAGTCTTTTTTTCATAAAGCAATCAACAAGAGTCTTCAACGTCAACTCGATTCGATCGTATAGCAGATGAATCTTTACATCCTCAGACTGCATTTCGATATTGAGTTTTGTAAAAATTGGTAGAAAAAAGTTTAAAAATTCTAGATAGAAAAGTGTGCTGGGTTTTTCGAGAATGCGAAATATTCAAATATGTCCCAGTGAAGAATAAAACTAATGCTTGGTACTGCTCGCTAAGTCTCCTGACTACTGCACGAAGCGACAACCATCTAGTTTGTGTTGGATGAAGTATTTTGTGAGGTTTTAAATTGCAAAATTCTTGAAACTCCTTTAAAATATGTTGCCCTTTCGCACTGCAGTTAAAGTGCGAATAGATTTCACGACAAAAGATTTCGATCTCATCCGGTTAAGATTGAAGAGCATTACTTGCTACAGTGTGAAAGCTATGGCACACGCATCTCACAACAAATGAATTTGGAATTCTATATTTTAATAGCCTAGAAACCGAATTATATCTGCCAACCATGACACTTGCGCTGTCAGAAGCAAACGCAACCAAATTCCTTTCAAACAGTATGTCGTTACTATTAAAAAAATCAACAAGCTTTTCAAACAAAGCCTTTTCGTTTGCTTCTGGTACTTCTATGAGCGTGAGAAAACTTTCACAAACTGTCAGGTTGACCACATACCTAGCTACAACAACCAGATTCTTTTTGGAATCAATGCTAGTAGACTCATCTAAAGCAATGCTAAAGCACTGTTTTTTTTTTTAAATAGTTACCAATTTTGTTTCTAGCAGTGTCCGAGTCACTGAAAAGTCGTTTAAGTAGACTTGCTAAATGATCAAGTTGTGGGGGCTTTTTCCCAAATTAAATAAAAGTAAACTTTCGGATTTCAAATAACAAAAATTATATTTAATTCATTAAAAGTACAAACTAAATTAACACGAATTAATTCCACGCAGAATACTATGTGGACGCTGATGTTCGTTGTCGCAAATGGACTGTTCATTTCTCGTCTCCTAACCGGCAACGAAAAGTAACAAGCGGTATTGCGAAGAAGGTGGAATGATGGACTTGCGAAGAATTATTAAGATGACTGCTTGCGCGAATAATAAGTACAAAACCCGCACTTCAAATAAAAAATATAACTTTATTGATTCATTGATCGAATGAGACTGACTTATTACATTATTTTTCTTAAACATCTAACTTAACGTTTGCCAAGGTGATTCTAAGAACTTGCATATTATTTATTCGGCGGAAGCCCAGTAGACGCTGACTCTACATTCTACAAGTTAATGGGATCACCTGTGCAATTACAATGTATGTATGCGTACGTTGCATATTTGGGTGTTAATGTTCGATGACGCTGTTATCGTTGTCGTTGTTCTTGTTGCTGGTGCTGACTGTGCGATATTAATGTAATGTCGTATGTTGCCAAGGTGTCAATGTTCTGTACTGCTGTTGGGGTTGTTGTTGTTGTTGTTCTTGTTGCTGGGGCTGACTATGGGATGTTACTGTAACTCGCGCGGTCACGTAGGCCAAATCGGGGTTGCCAGACTGCTACACTACTCCCCCTCTAGTCAGGAGGTCGCTGGAAATCGTAGCTTAACCAACCTACCGGAGCGGGTCCTGTACTGACTCGGTTGTTTATCAACTGCTTGTGTAAGATTTTTACAATCCGGTGATTCTTCAGCTGCGATGAAGGCGGCCTTAAGACGATCGATTGAAATTTTTTCTGGTTTACCTTTAATGATAATCTCGAAGTACTTCTCGTATCTCTTCTGCACCTCGAATGGACCATTGTAGGGCGGTTGGAGTGGTTTACGTATAGCATCGGCTCGGACTGCTAGCGCGGAAACTGGATAGTGCTTGTGATAGGCGTCGCACAAAATCGCTGTCACTGAGATTTTTCTGTCGAGATAGAAAAAATTCTCCTGGTATTTTAAGAGTCTTACCGTACAGCATTTCAGCAGATGTAGCATTAAAATCTTCTTTACACGCCACTCTGAGACCCAAAAGGATGAGTGGTAGTTCTTCCGACCAGCTGGTTGTCATTTTTGTTTTGAGAGCGGACTTTAGGTATCGGTGCCACCTCTCCACTAACCCGTTCGCTTGTGGGTGATATGCGGTTGTTTTCAGATGATGAACGCCTAGCATGTTGTTGAGTTCACGAAAAAGACTGGACTCAAACTGACGCCCTCGGTCTGTTGTGATACGAACAGGTACGCCAAATCTCGATACCCATCCCGATATGAACGCCTTCGCCACGCTCTCTGCTGTGATGTCGCTGATCGGCACTGCTTCTGGCCAGCGCGTTGCTCTTTCAATAATTGTGAGAAGGTATGTGAATCCGTTTGACGGTGGGAGCGGGCCAACCAGATCGAGGTGAAGGTGATCCAATCGTTCAGTCGGTGTGTCGTACTTCTGCAATGGTGCCTTGTTGTGTCGAAATATCTTGGAGCGCTGACACGCTATGCAGTGCTTGACGAATTGTGCAGAATCCCTGCGCATATTAGGCCACACAAATCTTTGCTGCACCAGCTTCAGAGTTGCTCGACTACCCACATGGGCCAAACCATGCACGTTTGCTAAAACGGTATTTCGAAACTTTTTAGTAATATAAGGTCGAATGTACGTACCTGACACGTCGCACAGCAGGGCAGTTGACCCTTCAGCATTTACTACCGTTTTAATTACGAGAGATGTTTTGTTGTTCTTCAGCATTGCCTGTAATTCTTGGTCGGTTTTCTGGTCTGCTGCTAAGTCATCGAAATTGATGGTGTCTCTGCCTATTGATTCCATTCGTGAGAGGATGTCCGGAATAATGTTTTCTTTACCAGCTATATGACGTATGTCTGTCGAAAACTGGCTGATAAAATCCAAGTGTCTGGCTTGTCTTGGCGATGCTTTATCCGGTTTTTTCTGAAAAGCAAAAATCAATGGTTTATGGTCGGTGTATATCGAAAACGTTCGCCCCTCGAGTAACTGGCGAAAGTACTTCACAGCTTCGTAGACGGCTAACAATTCTCTATCGTAGGTGGAATATCTTTTTTGCGCACTGGAGAGCTTTCTGGAGAAGAATGCTAGTGGTCTCGTTTCTTTATTGCAAGTTTGGTTCAACACTGCACCAATGGCGAAATCGGAGGCGTCCACCGAAAGTGAAACCATTGCGTCCTTCGCTGGGTGTGTTAGCATCGTAGCATTACACAATGCTTCCTTGTATCCCCCGAAGGCGGCCTCGGCATCTGCAGTCCAGTTGATACTTCGTTTGTCGTTCTTCACATTACCCTCGATGAGCACCTGGAGTCGGTTCTGGAAGACTATTGCATTTGGGATAAACCGTCTGTAAAAATTGATCATTGCCATGAAACGACGTAGATCCTTGGCGAGCTTGGGCCTCTTAAATGCTTGAATCGCGGCGACCTTACTCGGCAATGGTTTTATGCCCTGAGCGGTTACCAAATGACCCAGAAACTGGACTTCTGACACACCTAGGACACACTTCGAAAGGTTGATTACCAGTCCGTTTTCTTGAAGGCGGGTAAACACCATACGCAGGTGCTTCTTGTGCTCCTCCAACGTCTTGGAAGCGACTAGTATGTCGTCGATGTAAGCTACTGCAAAATCCAGCTCTCGCAAGACATCATTTATCAACCGCTGAAACGTTTGCGCCGCGTTTTTAAGTCCAAACGTCATGAAGCAGAACTCGAAGAGTCTGAAGGGTGTAATAAGCGCAGTTTTTGGAATGTCTTCGGGTTCAACTGGCACCTGATGATATGCCTTCTTCAAGTCGATAGTACTGAACACTTTGCATTCGTGTACTACGTGTGAAAAATCTTGGATATGCGTTATCGGATATTTATCCGGTATAGTAGCAGTGTTTATACTTCTGTAATCTCCGCATATCCGCCATGTTTCATCCTTTTTTCGCACCATATGTAGTGGCGAAGCCCATTGACTTTTTGATGGCCTGCAAATTCCGAGGGCCATGAGCTCCTGAAACTGCGCTTTGGCTACTGCCAGTTTCTCAGGTGAAAGGCGGCGAAATTTTGCAGCCACAGGGGGGCCGTTCGTCTGGATGCAATGTGTAACACTTGTTTTGATACGTATTTGCTTCGTTGGCTGGTCATCCAGAATGTCTTTAAATTCGCTTAAAATAGAAAAAAATTGATTATTCTGATTTATTGTTGATACCTGCGGCGCGTCTGATCGATTGATATGGCCAGTTCTATGGAGCTCTGTCGAGTTATCAATTAGCCTTCGATTTCGCAAATTGACTGAGAGATTGTAAAATCTCAGGAAGTCGACGCCTATTATAGAGACCTGGACGTCCGCTACGGTGAAATGCCAAGGGAAATTTCTTCTTAAGCCGAGTGAGGGAATAAGGCGTTCTTGACCGTAGGTTTTGATTTCCGTCCCGTTGGCTGCGTAAAGTTTCACTCCGTTTGCACTCTCGGCTGTAGGTCGTCTTTTGGGTGGTACAACTGATACATCCGCGCCCGTATCCACTAAAAAATTGCGTCCAGTTGCTTCGTCTTATAAGAAAAGGCGTGCTGATGAGACACCGAGCTCTCTCGCCTTTATGTGAGCTCGGCTTTTTAGTTTTCCGCCGGTGAGGTTGTGTAGTGGCACGGCTGCCGACATTTTGTGGCTTGACCACCAAACCGACTATGATACCAACAAATAATTTTCGGCTCTGTTGTGCGCTGCTGGGATGGCCTTCGTTGACTCGAGCGTGAGGGTGTGCGATCTCGACGACCTCGTCTGTCAAACTGTTGCACGCGTCGTCGTAGGTCATCCAACTGCGCTGTTAATTTACCAATCACCTGTTCGGATGCCACTCTGGAAATTTCGCCGTACGAAGACGATGTGCCACAAACACCAGCGTGCATATTTGTCGTTTCCATTATTCCGTCTGCCATTTTTGCTATTTTGTTCAATGCTTCTTCACTCCACGGTGACAATATTTGTTGCAAAGTCACTGGAAGACAACCTAACCATAACGTTGCGAGGAATTTGTCCTCTAAAGTTTCGCCGGCAAGATTTCGCATCTCCTCCAGCAATCGCGACGGCTTTTTGTCGCCAAGTTCCATTTGCGATAAAAGTTTCTTTATCCTCCCTTGATCACTGGGCGTAAATTCCGTAATCAGCCTTTGCTTGAGAGCTGTATACCGTCCTGTTGTTGGTGGATTTCGCAAAAACGAACGCACTTTCTCTGCTACTGTCTGGTTCAGCTGCGCAACTACGGTATGATACATGGTCGTATTTGAAGTTATCCTGTTAACGGTAAATTGCGACTCCAATAGGAAAAACCGTAACTCAGGATCAGAGGTAAAAAATTCTTGAGTCTTTATTCGTGATGCGTTGAAAATATGTGCGGCTACGTTCTGCTCTTCACCTAAATTGCCTCGTGGCAGTGCATTTGGCTGCTGTTGTAACCCACTCGGTCCAGGTTGCTGGTCCTCACTTCGTGACTTCGTCTCGTCCGTCATTTTATTCCAGCAGGGAATATAATGAATACTCTATGAAGAAAAAGGGTTTTACTTGATAGTCTTCGTGATCACAGATATATCCAGTATATCGGAGACAGAAATATCGTCGCAGAGTATATACGATAATATATATACGCTGGAGAAAAATCACGTTTGCTTCGTAATCTCCAATACTATGCACGTGTATCAGGAAAAGAATCGTCGTGGTCACCAGAATGTGGGGGCTTTTTCCCAAATTAAATAAAAGTAAACTTTCGAATTTCAAATAACAAAAATTATATTTAATTCATTAAAAGTACAAACTAAATTTACACGAATTAATTCCACGCAGAATACTATGTGGACGCTGATGTTCGTTGTCGCAAATGGACTGTTCATTTCTCGTCTCCTGACCGGCAACGAAAAGTAACAAGCGGTATTGCGAAGAAGGTGGAATGATGGACTTGTGAAGAATTATTAAGATGACTGCTTGCGCGCTTGCCAGACTGCTACAAAATGAAGAGAAGGCAAATGGACTGTTCGTTGTCGCAAATGGACTGTTCATTTCTCGTCTCCTGACCGGCAACGAAAAGTAACAAGCGGTATTGCGAAGAAGGTGGAATGATGGACTTGTGAAGAATTATTAAGATGACTGCTTGCGCGCTTGCCAGACTGCTACAAAATGAAGAGAAGGCCATGTTGTGTTCAGCAGCGAATGCACACAGCTTGAGTTCTGCTTCCTTTGTTTTCTCTTCCGTTGGCGTAGAAACGTATTCCGAAATTTTTCGTTGGCTCTTTTGTGCTTACGGCTGCAAATTGCGAATATACAGCTCTGGGCAGAAGTGTAGGAACGCTATGGCTTTTGTAAAACAAACTAGAAACATTGGAATACTGAATTCATTCCTTTTAAAAAATAATTTTTGAAATGAAAGTAAATAATAACAAAAATATTCTGAGAATTTCAATTCATTGTAATTTCTGTTTCGGTTACCCAGTTAGGAGGTGGACAAAAGTGTAAGAACGCGTTCATAAAAATAAAAAAAATACATAAAAACCTATAAATTACTGCTGCTATGATTGTATTCGCTTCAATATTTTGTCGGGAAGCCTTTTTGCTGCAAAACTGCTAGACACCGCCGCTTCATGGACTTGATGAGCTGACGACAACGCTCAACTGGTATAGCCACCCAAGCTTCTTCTACACGCGCATAAAGATCATTTAAATTGGTGATGTTTTGGACTCCGACTGCTTTTTTCACATCTCCCCAAAGATGTTCTATTGGATTTAAATCAGCACTGGAGGACGGCCAGTCCAAAACATTAATCGATTGTGCTTCGAAAAACTGTTTCGTGAGCTTGGCCGTGTGCTTAGGATCATTGTCCTGTTGAAATTTCCAAATTACTGGCAAATTTTCTTCTGCCCATGGTAGCATCACGTTCTCCAAAATGTCCACGTATTTTTCCTTTGTGAGAATGCCCTCAATTCTAGGAATTGGACCAACCCCATTCCAAGAAAAACATCCCCATATATTAATCGATCCTCCACCATGCTTTATTACAGGTGTGGTATATTTCGGATCAAAAGCAGCACCTTTCGGGCGACGAATATACCTTTTTCCATCTTGACCCATCCGGTTTATTTTTGTTTCGTCGCTCCAGAGTATGTACCGCCACTGGTTCTGAGCCCATGAAGCGTGTGATCGTGCAAACTCAACACGTCGTTGTCTTTGCTTGACTGTCACTAACGGTTTCTTACGAGAAACGCGACCGTGCATCCCAGCTTCCACCAAACGTCTTCTAATGGTCCTAGAGGATACATTTAGACCACTGATTTCACGTAGGATTTCGGTTGAGCCCTTTCTGGGATCAAGGTTTTCGTAATGCCCATATGGTTTGAAATGATTAACAGCATGACAAACCATTGTCTTTGAGCAATTCACAGTCGTTGCAATTTGACTGTAGGGCATATTTTTGTGCCACAGGTCAACGATCACCTTACGAAGCTTGGGATCACAGTTTTTCCTTCCTACTAAACTCATTACAGCAATCTATGATTTTTTCACTTTGTTTTCTCTGTTCACTGAAAATAAAAAAGTTACGATTTTTTTTTTTCCGAAGCAAGTAAATACTTGGCAGAATTTGAATCGTTCTTACACTTTTGTCCAGCGCGAATTTCGTCCTTTTCACTACAAACCTATTTTTTACGCAATATCTTTGAATGACGCACATCAAATGAAGCAAAATACAATTTTGCAACCAATTCGGTATTTTCACTCAAAAAACTACCGCTATCCATCACACTCATTGCTTAAAATAGAACGTAATGGAAAACGATCGTCTGCGTTCTTACACTTTTGTCCACAGCTGTATGTGCTTACAGTTGCAAATTGCGAATATGCTTTTATGTCCTAGCATGCTTTTGCAGCTCCGATTTTTTTGCGATTTGCAGAGTAGCATACAATTTGCAATAAGCACGAGGTGTGTATGTGGATGTCGACGCTTGATTTGTATTTCTTCTTTCTTCACGCAAGCAACCCTTCAATTCCACAAGACCTTCCTATTGCTTTTGGTATTTAGAGATCTTTTTTGTCGCTTCCTCTTCTCGGCAATATTTTAAATACGCGTTTTACCCTTTTTTTGAGACAGTTTCCCCATTTCCACCTTGATGATAATATGACGGTTTCAATTTGATATGTCAACTCTTTCACTAAGAAATACCTGAATGGTAAAGACTGAGCATTCAGGGCGTTTTGGTTAAAAACGGGTTAGTATTTGGGACCAAACGTGTGCTGTCTCCAAGCTTTTGAATTGTAATAATATTTTATTGGAGTCTCTCTTCCACTGAAGCAGTGGTTGCTTAAATTTTCCAATTGAGATTAGACTGAAATTAATGCCGTCCATACTGCAGAAAAATAATCAAGTAATTTTACTTTTATAATTGAAATAATAATAAAATATAAACAATACTAAAGCTCCTTTTATAATTGAAATAATACGATCCTGTATTTGGTGGTTTACGGATATTTACATGTTTCCCGTCCATTGCGCCGATACAGTTGGGAAAGTTCCAGGGTTTTCTAAATTCCTCGGCAATCGCAATCCAACCATCTTCAGTTTGTGGCACCTTAAACAAAGCGGTAAGATAAATTTGGGTTAACTTAGTTTGTATACCCAAGATACCTTTAATATCTTTATGTGATTGTTAAATGCTTTGATAATCGCACAGCAAGATTCAATAATTATATCATCTCATCAGGAGATGAATACTTCAGCTCTTTCAATAATGTTATATGAGTGAATTCAGACCTCCGCTTTAACCACTCTTTTGTCCGATTTCTTTTTCAAGTCATAATTATTGCTTAGGATTTATCATTTATGAAAAAATAAGAAAAACTGACTGACAAACTAACTTGACAGATGGAGGAGATGTGTTCAACTAAAGTTCGAGTGAGTTGCTGTCAGTTTGATAAAACTTTTGGTTCAACGAGTATTCATTACGTGTAAACAATCTTTGACAGCAAGTACACGGGTTCCTCGCTTTGCGCGGGGGTTAGGGTAATGAAAAGTCTGGCGCAATTTGATTTTATTTTTTACTTTGGTCCGGGTAGTGTTGGTCGTGGACAAAACGCAACGATTAGTTTTTTTTTAACTACACTATGCACCATTTTTCGGGTCATCGTCTTCAGCAAAGTACCTATAGTATTGAAAAAAAGTTCAAAACAAACTGACCCAAAAAAATTGCATCCAGAGCCTCAAAATCGTTAAAATTCTCTTTTTTTTTTTACCATTTTGTCACATTTTTCCACCATTTTTGGCCCATAACTCGTCTAAAATCCACAAATATATTGGTTTTTTTTCCGTTTCAACTTTATTTCACATCTAACAATTATCTTCCAATTCATTTTACATAGTAAATACGTTCTGTTTGTTTTGTGAAAACAAATTCAGATACATTATAAGCAAAAGCAAAAACAAAGAAAGAAAAACTAAACTTATTCTTTTACTTTTCGCACCAAACCTTTTTTTCCAATTCAAATTCTTTTGACATCTTCCAGTTTGCGTTCACGAGTGGCTGTGTCGCGTGATAGAACGCGCAGACTTAAATATTATATATCTATTTTTTCACGCTTTCGATTGCAAAATGCATAGAAACGCACTCCATTTGTCAATGCTCCGACTCTAAATACTTTAGCTCTATCTGTTGTAAATGATTTATGTTTTCAGCTGCATAAAGCAATATAGATGTCACTTGCTGAATTCTATTTTGTCCACCACAGGTGTCACAAAACAACGATATCTCTGCTATATTTAGTTGTTGGCAAAGATTTTAAAAACATGAACAATATTGACTCTTAATTTAAACCTCATTATATGTAAACAACTAGCTGAACCCGGTGCGCTTCGCTCCACCTACTTTTCAAAGTTTACCCGCGCACTTAGTTATGATACGTATGATTTCACACGATGGTCAAGTTTTGTTTTGTAAAAACAGCCATATAATTCAAATGTTATTAAACTGATTCATTTTTTTTTCTTGTTACAAATCTAGTTTAATTTAATGTAATGTAAGCTTAAATGAACATTCAAACTTCGAAATAATACACATTAATGGAACAAATTCGTTGTGTTTCATTCAAATCGTAGCGATTCACGTGTCTGTAATTCATCGTTCCACTTCGGATTACATGTAAAAGTGATAAATAAATCCGGTGTTCCGTAGTTGCGTACATATGTCATTGCGTCTTGTGCATACTCATGCATATGGCGAGGACTTCCAACATAAGACGATGGTAAAATCACCAGTTGTCCAAGATTCTGCGCATTTCCACCAGTGTTCACAGCATCTCGCAAATGGATGTAGTCGTCGCATCGTAGCTTTGCCTGGTTAAATTTAATGAACAGTAGTCGCTCACTCTCAACTTTGACAGACATATCGACCGCATATTGTTGAAATAAACGGCGACACTTCAAAATGATATTCTCATTCGAACGATGCATCATTCGATAAGCGTAGTAGTTCATGGAGCTGAGATTCTTATTTGTCGGAAGGCCTGCAAATGCAAAATCGAAGAGTTGAAGGATCAAATGTTAAAACATTTTACCTGTAATCGGATTGAGCATTTTCATCGTAATATCGTACCCGAATTGCCCCTGCCAATGAATTATGGGGTACTGCAGAGCATCATACGATCTATGCGTTTCGGATATTCTTTGTAACGGTCCAACGGTTCTTCGCTGAAGGACAATATCTCGGCTGTGTTTTTGATCGCCAACAACCAATGCACAAATGTCTGCAGAAGTTGGAGCATTGTACCGCCGTGAATGTTCTCCGGCTGGAGCGCCATCAGGTTTGAAGACAAATCTGCGATCGTCTGAGTTCATTTTCTCAATCGCCGTTTTAAACATTCTAATCAAAGCGTTGTTTGCATTGAAAAATTGCTGCAATTGTCGAATGAATTTTTTTGCCACTCCTGTTTGCCCTCTGTACCGCCTATGGACTTGATCATCCTCCGACGAAATGAAGTACACCTGCAGATATTGATGTGCGTCTTCGTTTACTGGCAAGAATGCACACATCCGATGGTAAATTTGGCCTTGAATCTATGAATTCGAATTGTTCAGTATAGAATCCCGTGTCATTGTTAGAACAGGTGTTTTTGCATGATGTATAAAAGAAAAAATTACCTTGCAAGTTGGCATGAAACCAGTTTCTTGAATGGTTTTTGTTCCGAACGAAGTCATACGGAAACAGTTGTTGTACCCTCGAATGTTATTGAGAAAATCATCCGATTCAAACAATGTTTTCAATGGTTTCGGAGGTGCATCTAAGGGAACCAATTTCACTTTGCCACTCGCACAGCAAAGGCCGGTCGTTTCGCCTTTGAATTTCATTGCGTTGCAGTATTGGCACACAATAGTCATCGCTCCAATATCGAACATCGCATCACCACCGTAGTTTTCACTTGGTTCGTACCGGAATGTCAGTCGTTCATATGTCGGCAACGACGCGCGTCTTGTCACTCACTCTTCGATTTGAACTTGTTTTCTCTCTCCTAGCAGCAGTACGATTTGACGCAGTTCTTATTAGACGCACTCTCAAATTACTTGCCTGTTGATCTGGCCTCATGCGATGTCCCATTCTGTCGACTTCTCTATGTGCTTCGCATTCTTCTTCAGTTTGGCTTAATTGATATAATTGTTGTCGTCTTGCTTGCCTTGTTCGTCGGCCAAGGTTTGCGCGCATTGGTCCTGGCATTTTCAAAAAATCACTGAAATTTACTTTTCAGTAACTATTTTGTCCGCGTTTAAACTTTTTATAATTAATTTTTACCTTATATCGTTTAACCTTATAAGCGTGGTTTTCTATTGGAATTTTTATTTTCCTCTTTTTATTTTTTTTTAATTATTGAAATAAAAGTCAACTAAAAAAATTTAATGGATTTTCGAGTGAAATAGTTTACATTACAGACAAACAGGCAGATAGATAGATTAACTTCACTCCAGCGCCACCTATTGGGTCTAGATGTTGTAGGTTTCTCTTTTGGCACTATACCAACATATATTGTGAATATGAGTCTTTTTTGTCCATTCATATAGATTTCGTTAATAACTTGACTCCAGCGCCACCTAGCGGGTCCATATTTATATATAAACCTGAAGTACAGCAATACTAATAAAACAAAAAAAGAATCATGAAAATCGGCCCAGCGGTTATCGAGTGATGCCGTCATCGAGCTTCACCCCGAAGGATTTATATATTAGATGAGCTTCCCTATTTGGCCAATAAATCGTTTAATTATAGACGCATATTTTTCGTAAATAATAGAAGAGTGACACTGAAAAACGATATCTGCAGAACAATCTCTTACTGGATCTGTCTTGGTCCTTCGACTTTTCTTCTTGTCACTCAACTTTTCTTTTGAAGTGCATATAATAGTTGACTTCCACATCTCTTTCTTCTTCTCTGGGTCAGCTGTTTCGTATTTAGAGCATGTAGAGCACTGGTACTATCTGGGCTTGAAGAACGAAAAATTATGATGTACAAACTTTAAGAGCAACTTTTTCACATAACTCTTTCAATAGATCATACATTTTAAGTATTGCTAAATTACTTTCTAGGTATAATTTCTGGCTTGATTTTCTAGCATAATGAGATTCCATTACTGGAAAATTCTCAATGCGTTTTTTATTTCAATGCCGAGATAGTGAGTCATCTCTCCAAAGTCCTTTATTTTTTAGAACTTTGCGATCTCCTGACTAACTGCTTTGGTTAAAACGTCTGACTTCGCAGCTACCAACATGTCGTCCACGTAAAGCAGTATATACATATGTATGCTGTTCCGACATCCTTTTCTATATATATAAACATTGGACGTTCTGATCGGCTGATCTGTCTGTCTCTCGTTCTTGTTCTTCATGCGCTCGTTTTATGTGTAAACATTATAAGGGTATTCGTATTCCCTTTATCGTGTGTAAATTATAAAATAAAAATAAAAATAAACACTGGTCAGTATCACACTGCTTAGAACCAATTATATTCAATATCTCAGTGGCTCTTTTGTTCCATGTTCGTGCCGATTGCTTGAGCCCCTATATGCTCTTGTGAAGTCGCAGTACGTTTGTTTCCTGACCGCACACTTCAAATTCTGTTCTCCTCATCGAGCTTCCCTTGAGGTATTCGTTTCTGACATCTAAATGAGGTACGTGTCATTCTTTTAACCCATCCACAAGAAAAAGAGTTAAAATGGTTTCATGTTTCACCACTGGAGCAAATGTTTCGTCGGTCGTAGTCCTCTCCGTAATTTTGCGAAAAACCTCGTGCCACCAAACTCGCCTCGTAAGTGTTTATTTGTCCTTCGTCATACGTTTTAATCTTGAAAACCCACTTACAACCCACAGTCTTCTTACCTTGTGGTAGATCTATTAACTTCTAAATTCCATGTTCCTTGAGCGACTTGATCTCCTCTTCAGCAGCATTAATCTACTTGCGGTTCTCTCGATCTGGCAATCGTAATGCTTTCTCCCATGAATGTGGCTCTGTTGAACATCCTCATGTACTTTGTTAGAAAGTCGACGAGCTGGTATCCCTTTATTTGACCGCTGAGATGCAGGTGTTTGCAATTCATCAAGTCTTCTCCTCTGTCAGTGGCTTCATAAAAACTAGCTTCAGCTTCAGAATCCTTGTATAAATCATAATCAAATAAATTATAAATCAATATGATCCTCGAATAATGTTTCTCTTATTCTTAGAACGCTTTCAATAGTTAAGGCCAAGCTCGCGACCCGTGAAGAGTCTGCTTGAGTCGCGGCGCGGCAGCCTTCCAGTCTCTTCGCATGCTGCTTCCAGTTGTCTAGACCAAGCGCACTGGCATCCGCGATAGCTTGATCCTTGAAACGGAGGTTTGGTCTTCCTTGTCGTCTCGAACCTGGGGGTTGTGATTCGAAGATCCTCTTTGCTGGAGCATTGTCGTCCATTCGCTCGATGTGGCCGAGCCACACTGGCTCGACGTGCTTTGGCTTTTCGGACTACATCCACATCTTGGTACAGTTCATAGAGTTCGCGGTTGTATCTTCTCCTACGTTCGCGCTCCTCGGATACGGGACCGAATATCCGACGAAGATTTTTTCTCTCGAAAGTATTCAAAATCTGCTCTGCTTTCCTGCTTATCTTCTAACACTCGGCGCCATACAGCAGGACTGGCAATGTTTTGTACAGCATGCAAGCCCAGCGCTAAAATGATCTATTTCCTGCGTTTATTACATAATGCTTCATTTCTAGTATAAAATCCATATTTCGATTGTTTCGTATAAGCGCTGGTTTTCCATTTAAAAGATCGAAAAGCCGATTTATTTTTTTATAAATTCAGCTGTCAGTTTCGAAAATTGGGCTATATCGCGTTCAGTCTTATTAAAGCTTCAATTCTACGAGCTACAGAACACGTTAGTTTTTTTGAAACTCAGTCGGATCAATGTGTGTCGATGTCAGTTTTGAACAGATTTTGGTAGTATTGTTTTTTTCTATATTATAAAGCTATTCAATTACTTTCCAACTAACATCGAATCGAATTTCGAATTTGCTCGAATTGTATTTTAGTAAGTTGTTCCGAATACGAATGAACGTTTTTTTTTCATTGAGATTAAGTTTAATATGTATATAAACTACGATTTGTGGGTCCTTGATCACAGTTAATAGCTCTTACGTTTAGTTACAGCTCCGAGCATATATCAAGACAATTATGTAAATAAAGGGTTTTTCAATAAGAGCGCTACAAAAGTTTTTTTTAAATAAAACAAAAACGGTTTTGGATATCAATGAAATTCTTTATTCCTGTGAAAGTACGTTCGATGCCATTATGTATGGAACTCGATTTCTTTTGCATGGCCACCACGGGCATGCTTGCAGAAGTCCAGACGCTGAATCCAATTTTCGACGGTTTTCAAGCATAAATCGGCCGATACTGCTGCAATTTCACGTTCGATATTCGTACGAAGTTTATCAATCGTCGCTGGCTTGTTGGCATAGACCATAGACTTGACGTAGCCCCACAGAAAATAGTAACGGCGTCAAATCGCACGACCGAGGCGGCCAAGCGACTGGACCATTTCGTGAGATAACACGTTCTCCAAACTTGGTTTCCAATAAATTGATTGTGACATTCGCTGTGTGGCTTGTGGCACCGTCCTGTTGGGACCACATGTCCTCCAAGTCCATATCATCCAATTGGGGCCAAAAATATTCGGTTATCATTGAACGGTAGCGATTCCCATTCACAGTAACGTGCCGGTCTTGATCATCACGGAAGAAGTACGGCCCAATGACGCCGCCGGCTCATAAACCACACCAAACCGTAATTTTTTCGGGATGCAATGATGACTCATGGAGTACGTGTGGATTGCTGCCTGACCAATACCTCATATTTTGTTTATTGACGAAGCCATTCAGCCGGAAATGAGCCTCATCGCTGAAGATGATTTTTCGATGAAAATCCGAATCATTTTCAAGTTGTTGCTCAGCCCAATTCACGAACATACGACGCTTCTGGTGGTCAAGCGGCTTCAGTTCTTGCGTCAGTTTAATCTTGTAAGGATGTAGGCCAAGATCTTTTCGCAAAATTCGCCACAACGACTCGTTGTTGCTTGGACAAACGACATGATATAAAACTTGGTTATAGTGTCGATATTATTTCCTTTAGAAAATTTTTATTTAATCTAGGTGATATACTTTTAATCTTAATCCACATACATATGTAATGAAGATGGGCGCGGCAAGTGCAACCCAAGCTGATCCCGCAAAAAATTATATCCTGCATATGAACGGAAAAATATGCACTGCGAAACCCACTTCTACTCTTCGCTGTATTCTGAACTTCGACCTTGTCTTAATATGTTCATAAATACTAAGCAATAAATTAATTTTCTCTTCGATATTCCGATTTTCATGTGCTTGTAGCCTTTTTTGTCTTTTTTTAAACGGCGAGTTATCTTCAAAATATTTAGTTTCGATTTTTTTTTTATCGTTATTCTAAAGCCAATGTTAATTTTTTTTAGTCTCTCAGTCCTCTTAATATAATAAGACTTGCTTTTCAAATGAGCCTCATGGTTGCCACAAGTAAATTCACCGTTATCATTGAGATCAGGCGATTGGGGAAGCCAGTCGATAACAGAGATATTGTTAGCCCGAAACCATTCGTTAGCTTTTTTGCTGGTGTGTTTCTGTTCGTTGTCTTGTTGAAAGACCCAACTAATTGGCACTTCCTCCTCTGCATAAGGCAGCATGGTTCCCAGAAGAATATCAACATAAACACGCTGATCCATCATATGCCTTTACTCTCAATAAACGCAACAACTCGTGGGAAGTTAAATAGTTATCGAAGTATATCATGTGATCAGTAGAAAATTCAACAGTTTCTAAAAGTCCCAGAACGACTCGAGATCCTATTGGTTTTCAGGATCTATATTCTTAGCACCGCAATATGTGTCCAATTTATATAAGTAGTCGCAACTACTTGTCAGCATTCAGTTTTGAATCCAATACTACATGGTTTTTCTCTTATGAATTTTTTAGATGAGTGGTGACCGAAATAGTTTATCATGGCTTCATCGACCCATCATTTTTCGTGCATTAAGTCCGACTATACTTGACCATAGTGTTTTTTTTTTTAAATAATTCTTATCGTTTAGCGTTTTAATGTACTCTAGAGTATGCAGCAAAGATTCCGCGGAGACTTCTTTACCTTTGATGGTTAAATCTTATCTCTATGAGTCTCCATTCATCTCCATCATTTGCAACACCATCCGGACTTGTTGCGAGTAATTAAAGTTGCATGGAAATAACTAAACCTGCTATCAAAGATGGCTTTTATCTCTATTTGTATTCGTATTCGATATTTAAGTGACACCAGTAGCATTTAATAAAAATAAAATAGAGAACGATGAAACAAAATGGAAATGACATAAAATGAGTCGTCCGCAAGATGTCGATGCCACATGACAACTGACCCGATGATTGCTTACGCGCAACTTCAAATAGCAAGTAACACTTATTTGCTAGCTTTTCAGCATATTACTCATATCTATTTGCCTCATTGCCTTTGAAGTTCCCATCATGAAGAGACGACAACCTCTTTTGCCATTTCGGCGCTTTGTTTTATGAGAGATTGTAGGCTATACTTCCGGTATTGTGCACTTTCCTATCAATAAGCCACTGGGCACTACTCTGCTTTATTGTGCTTCTAAAAATCTGAACAGCTTCATCTTTGGGCTTCAAAACCTCAATAGAATGTTAAGCAATTGAAGTCGTCAGAAATGAACTCATCAGCGGAACACATTTTTTTTAATCCGTCGGAGCTGACGATGAATGAAAAAGAATCGTCTGCGTCGTACATGTGTGACAAAGGTCAGATGCATTTATAGCAGTATACTATTGCGCGAATGCCTTTCCAGCTTTTCCCCCCTTTTGCGCAAGGTCTGTAACATAATCTTTACGCGCCGCTCGTTAGAAAACGTGTTCTGTTTGACGACGCCTTTAATAAAATCGAGTATTTACCTACTATCACTCCGCCTTCTAGCATACGACTCAGCTTCGATTGTGTTGACTTCTCGAATTTCGAAATTAATCGTTCCTTAAAAAATGGACGAGTGATATCTTCGACTGGATTTGCACTGTTGAACTTAGGAATATGTATTTTTTTTTGACCTTTCTAACCAGAGAAGTTATGTAGGTTGGAGTGGTTACGGATGTGCTAACAGGTGGCAGGCTTAAGCGTGGTGCTTCTTGTTGCTCCCTTTTAAGTCAAAACAAAAACTTTTTTATTACTTATAATGAACGTCAATCGTGTATTTACTTGTATACTATAATTTTTCTTCATTTGTAAAAGTATTTTTCAGGTTAGACATTGGTATAAGCGCACTTATCTTTGGAACACAAGTGAATAACTTTGTATTTTAGATATTTTTTTTTATTTCATTCCTCTGTGTGGCCTTTGAATTACAGCAAAAATTCGATTTGGCGTGAAACTTGCCAAGTTGTTGAGGATACTAATGGCAATCTCGGACCAACGCACCCGGATTGCTGCTTTTACGTCATTTACACTGGTGTATTGCCGTCCATTTGCATATACCTTGTCGGCAAGAATACCCCAGAGATTCTTTCTTTACTGGATTGCAGTCTGGACTGTTTTCTTTTTCTGTCTTTATAATTTTGTAGCTAGGCAATGATTTTTTTTTTAATATTAGTGTTGACAAACCTCTGAATAAGTAAGTACTGGTTCTTTGTAAGCTTTGCTTCCACAAAAAGCGATAGTACTTCACAAGGCGTTAACTCATGTTATTTGTTCTCCCAAATCCGAATTACATGACTTTTCACACAAAGCTGTGGCGATCGATTCGTTGGATCTCGAGATTTCAGCCACACGTCTTCGTTTAGTGCGCGCAGAACTTTTTCTAGGACGACCTCGTTGTTGTGATGAAGACATTGACGACCCAGGTTCGGCCATCTTTTGTTCCAACGTTCAATCGGTGTGTGATCATCAAAACTGACTGTAGGACACCTATTTCGCAGATAATTTGACGCCGCTACAGCTACTGACCAGAAGTTATTACCAAGACCTAACTGAATGAATAAAAATAATGTTTTGTGAACGCCAACACTTACTCTTAAATTTGATATCCTTCGGGAAATATCTTTGTAGTTACATGCCGATCTGAAGTTCCATTTGAGTGGCTCTTTCGCTTCGTCACAGTATTCTGATTGATTATTGAGTAGGAGTAATCTTGGAATTATAGATGGCTTGCTACAGTTCTGGGGGCCTATTACTGTACACGAGTCGAGTGAAACATCAAAAGTGATCTCACTGTCGAGTCGAATACGTTTTGGTATTCCTGAAGTCGATCGACTGCCTCTCACTACAATGCAGTTTAATCACAGTCGTAAACCATACCCAACTTCACTTTATGCCGGTTTAAAATTTCATTTCAACATTTAATTTTGGAAATTGTTGTGTTAACCCTTTACAGCGCAAGATCGTAAAAACATCAAAGTACTAGTTGATTTTTTTTTCGAATTTAATGAAACACGTAACTACAAAATTTTATTTATTCTTTGGGAAAATATTTAAAAAAAGTTTTTTGACACTTTCAGTCACAATGTATTATAACGTATCCCTATGATGTATGGAATATTTTGAAGCAATTATTTAACTTATTGTAGCATAATGCACCGAACTTACTGAAAATTTTACGCAAAAATATGCACTGGGTGTCACTTTTGAGTATTTTTTCAATTACATACCAATATTCACAATGTGTTTTTTTCACAAGTTTCGCCTTTTCGTGACAAGTGAACTGCAACTCTGAGACGAGCTCCTAACGCAATCTCTTTCAGTTGAAACTTATTAAAAAATAATAGAACGGTATATGACAATACTGTAACATTGAGTCATAATAGACTTAAAAACACTTTTTCGTTTTTGTGAGCATTTAAACGGTTTGTAACATTACTTCATCATGGTTGAACATTTTGCAATATTTTTTACAAATTGTTCTTAGATAAAGAACTTATTTAAAATTTATTTTTCAAAGAAAAAATGGACCAACTTAGGTATGAATGAAAACGCGTGTAATCCGTTTGGGGTCGGTTAAAAGAAGTGCCGACATAATTTTATTTACTTCTATTCAATTTTCATTTTCTTTTTCGTTATTTTCGTTAAGAATTAAATATGGCAAATTGGGCGGCAAATCTAAATTATATACCATTTGTCGTTTTGTAGGTATATTTATTATTGTAATGTTATAGATGATGATGGATGTTATGACGAAACAATGGCGCTGTAAAGGGTTAAAAGCTTAGTTCTGTTGGGTTGTCGTGTAAATATACCCTGATTTTTCTTTAATAACTCTTTCAATCTTATTAGGTTTTTTTTTTTATTACTTCCTATGTGAAAGATCCTATCCAACGTACTGTGTGAACGTCTGAAACCTTTCTGCAGCACACTAATCGGCACGTACCAGTGTAGCTTCCGGCTCGGCAGATCGACGATCGACCAAATTTTCACACTAAGACAGATCCTGGAAAAGACCAACGAATTTCAAGTCGAGACGCACCATCTCTTCATCGACTTCGAAGCCGCATATGATCGTCTTGAGCTCTACAAGGCGATGGCCGAATTCGCGATCCCGGCTAAACTGATCCAGCTATGCCGCGTGACGCTGGAAAACACGCGGTGCAACGTGCAATTTGGAAACAGTTCCTCCGAACTATTCCAAACATGCACCGGATTTCGGCAAGGAGATGCGCTGTCATGTGACTTCTTCAATCTTGAACAGATAGTGCGCAGGGCAGGTGTAAACACGGACGGCACTAACTTTTACAAATCTGTCCAGCTACTGGGATACGCGGACGACATCGACATCATCGGTCGCTCCCAGCGCGCCGTCTTAGAGGCTTTTACGGCAGTTGAAGAACAGGCGAAACGAGTTGGCCTTGAAGTGAATGAGGACAAAACCAAGTACACGTTGTCAACAAACAAAGAAGCATCTGTCCACCGCCTAGGACAAAACGTCACTGCTGGCAACAGTAACTTCGAAGTGGTTAAGGAGTTTACCTACCTCGGAGTAAACACGAATGACACCTTAGTGGAGATTCGACGAAGACTTACCCTAGGAAACCGCTGCTACTTCGGTTTGGCAAAACAAATGGGTTCAAAACTCCTAACTCGGAAGACAAAATGCATGCTCTACAAAACATTGATTCTGCCAGTTCTGCTGTATGGAGCCGAGTATGGACGATAAGCAGGAAAGCAGAGCAGATTTTGAATACTTTCGAGAGAAAAATTCTTCGTCGAATATTCGGTCCCGTATGCGAGGAGGGCGAATGGAGGAGAAGATACAACCGCGAACTCTATGAGCTGTACCAAGATGTGGATGAAGTCCGAAAAGCCAAAACACGTCGACTACACTGGCTCGGCAAGATCGAGCGAATGGACAACAATGCTCCAGCAAAGAGGATCTTCGAATCACAGCCCCCAGGTTCGAGACGACAAGAAAGACCGAACCTCCGGTTTAAGGACCAAGCTATCGCGGATGCCAGTGCGCTTGGTCTAGACGACTGGAAGCAGCGTGCCCTGGATCGAAGAGAGTGGAAGGCTGCCGTGTCTCAGGCAGAGACTCTTCACGGGTCGGGAGCCCGTTAAGTAAGTAAGTAAGTTCTATGTGAAAAGTATTTAGGAGGGTTTCGTCGAACACTAGGGGTACTATGCCCGTTTCATATTCTAACGTTCCCTGACCTGTGTTAATTACTCCATTTATTTCCTTTAATATTTTAACTCCTAATACGGCGTCATACTAAGTTAATTTTGGTAGTACGTAAAACTTATCTTGAAAACCTAATAAATTTATTTCTTGATTTTCATGGATTAGAATCGTTCCATGAACACTTTTTACTTGGGACTTAGTTTCTTACGTTTTCGTCTGCATCACATTGTTGGGTTTGACATAGTTATGGGTCGCCCCTGTATCAATGAGAATTTTAAATATGGTGCGTCTTATGGATGCAAGGCAGGTCGTACCTGTCCTAAAAAATCTTCACTTTCATTTAAATTCTGTAAGCGTGGAGCTTTTATAGGGATTCCATCGCTGTTAGCGCTCCCTGTTTTCAATTTATTATTTTAGTTATTGTTATTTTGATAATTAGGACTTCATTATTATCATTATAATTATTATGATCCCGTTGAGTATTGTGACACTTATTCTGGTTTTGCTAACCTTTGGTTTCCCTTCTAAACTGTTCATTGTTTGGAATATCCATTCTCTGTGGATTGTTCTGCGCAAACGTGTGCCTAGGCTGTTGATAATTATTATTTATTGGGCTTTGATAATGAGGTGTTCTTGGTATTGATCGATGTGGAGTCGTTCTATTATTTATTACTTCCTGATTGAATCTAGGAGTTATAGGTAATATCCTATGAGGGTTTTCTAAACTTTTTTTAAACTGTACCATATTAGTTTCTATTTCCTGTGCACGAGTTAGTGCATTTGGTAAATCGCTTGGATTTAATGAGAAAACTACCTGTGACGTTGGTTGCCTTAGACCTAGAATAAATGTTCTCAGAGCATCTGTTCTAGCAACCTCTATTAAGCAACTCGTTTCGCCTTTTTGTGGTCCGTAAGTCATTATTGTCTTATTTATGATTAAGGTGAGAGTTTTACTCTCTTGGTCATAAAATTCCTGCAAGGTTTGTCTTAGCGATGTTAATTCGCTTTGAAGCATGTGAATTGGGCGCTTATCTTCGTATGTTATATCTAACCTATCTATAATTGCGCCGATGTTTAACGAGGTTCCGTGTCAAGTTAGTATGTCGTTTGCGGGCCCTATTATTTTGTTCCTAATAATATTTGTAACCGAATAAATTCTACTACCGCCTATTGTGGCAAACACTGAACTACATCTAAGGGTTCTCCTCCAAGAACGAGTGGATCAATGGTGATGTCCGCCTGAGGAATAACTGGCTCACCCGGTGTTAAATCCTCTAGGCTTTTGGTTAACTCTTCAATTTGTAATCTTAATTCTTTCGTGGCGTCTGATACCACCTGTGTTTCAAATTCTGACACTTGTTGCTGGTTCATTTTGATTCTTATAATTACTTTAATGTATATATAAAAAAATGTTCTTAATGCATGCTAATTGCTTAAATTATTCATTTCTTATAGTATATTCTTACTATTCCTTTAAATTTGGTGTGAAGTTTTTGGAGCTGTGGAATTTCTGCTTCTGTTGACTTCCTGCTGGAATCTTATTAGATTTTCGATCTCTCAGGTATCTACTTCTCCTGATCTGTATGGCCTTTTTTGGTTCTGTAGCATAGAGTGCTATTCGCTCTATGGCTTAAATCGTTGGGTTCATTTATATTAACCATTCCAACGGTGATAGAATTCTTAGTTCTATTTTATTTTGAGTCTCGTTACTTTTTATTTTCACAATTTTGTTAGCTTGCGTTTTTTTTTCAATCACTGAAGTTATTTAATAACACTTGTTCACTGATATTTAGTTAGGGTCCATGTTCGGGCGCCAGTTAAATAAAAAAAAAATTATATTTATTTTTTTTGTAGGCACTGTTAAACTTAATTCTTGAATATAGCCTTAAATCTAGCTTAGATCTTAGACGTTACTGATGTTGTTGAGTTGATGGTTCTTCTCCGACTGCCTAGTCTGGTCCTCCTCGATGTCAAATTCTATGCCCGACTTCATATCATCGATCTACCTTAGATTCCCACGGGGAAAGTGTTTACATTTCGTCTTCGGCTGGTTCCTACCAGCTAGTCGTTATTCCACTTGAGATTCCCACACAAGAAATGTACACATGATATCTTTGACCGTTAATAGTCCACAGGGTTTGTTTATACAATCCAATGAGGGGATGTCAAATAAAATGCTTAATTTATTGATTATGATTTGTATATGGGATAGGATGTTTTAACTCGTTGCAAACTTTCTGGCAACACTTGTGCTCATGAATGTCAAATTACCGCCTTTTTTGTGCAAATTTGCAGCATATATTGTTTTGATGCAACGGCAGAATAGATTCCGAAAATGTAAGATAAATATTCTAATGTTATAATTATTTCATGAATGATCTTGAATTGAAGAGCTGGGGACCTGCAGAAATAATAAATTATTAATTTCCATACGGTTGTCCATGGAAGGTGAATTTATTAGTGGCAGGAGAAAGAAATCGGTCCTGATGTTCCGGTATAACCTGTAAGGTCCAGAAAAGACACCGGTGCGAAATAAAAGAACCTTCTTTGACCACACGTTATAATTCAGAAGAAGATTTATTGCATAGAAAGAGTTGTCACAAAGTCTAGAATGTTTAGAATCTTCCTTCTGGGACATTGTTGACATTTTTGATGGGTGTGTCGGCAGAGTGAGGGTCAGCAGTCATCATATGTATTTTCTTTTTCTATGATAATGTTGTGCAGAGCTACATAAGCAAAAACAATGTATTTTGAGTAGGTAACATTTTTTATGACTAACATATTCCTTTAAAAATTAGAAATTTGGACTTCAGCCTTCCGAAGACCTTTTCTGTGCACACTCTAGTAGAACTGTGCACATGTGTAGTTAAACTTTTGTGAAGAATTCAAATAGCCATTGTCACGAAATGTGTAGGGTAGCCAGAATCTTTCAAAACATGACCATTCTGAATTATTTGGTTGGAACCAGTTTGTAAAGTCACCCCAATCGAGTTACGTTCCGAACCAGACGCATCAGGTATCATTTTAATTTTCTTGATATTGAATCCAAGTAAAATTAATTCATTGTGAAGTTGTATGTAATATATGCTTCATGGCCAAATAATACGGCTTTGAAAACTCTTTCACTTTTTAAATCATTCGTGAAATATTGACAATTTTCTTCTTTCAACTAAATGATAACGGATTTATATGATTCCATAGTTTCACATATTAATTTAATGCCGATTGACATTTTATTTATGGAATAATCAGAGACACTGATAGCATCCATTAAACTATGCACTTATTCACTAGGTTTTTGGAGTAGCTAGTTTTCTTCATTTTTATTCTGCCAATGCGAATTTGTAAGCTTGTTGTAATAATTTTTACGTTGAGGTTCGTTGTCCTTAAACCAGTATGTCCTGGAACCAAAATAAGTTTCAATTTCAGCCTAAGAGCTATGGTGTTATCTCAGATTTTGTTGATGATTGCAAAACAACAAGAACGATTCCGACAGCAAATTGTTGCGCTAAGTTAAGAGTGGTTGAAAATTTAAGAGTTTATTTTGTTGCCTGAAGAACTTCTTTTTCAAATCCGTACAGTTTTCGCAGTTTCGGTGTGATGATTTTCGGACTTTATCGAATTCGAACGAATTAGGGGTGTGCTGAGAATCGGTCGGAATTGAAAAACGCAAACATTTGGCGTTTTCAATTCGTTCGATTTTTTGTTGGTGAAATTAAATCTGGAAGACTCAAAATGTAAGTTTTAGAAGATTTATGCATAAAACATCAATTATTTCTTCCTAATTTATGCCAACCAAAATCAAGTAATGGTAGACTTTATGGCAAAATATCCTGATTTTACCAAAACTGCGAAACTGGTTGCACTATTTTGATAAGTGTGCCGTCAACACAACCAATTACTCCAGGAAAGCTAGTTTTGGAATAAAAGACATGCATTGTTTTTTAATAATCATTCTCCGATTTCCGGATCGATATCCATTTAGCGCATAGGCGTTGTTCAGCAATGTTAAGGACTTCTTTAAGGACTAAATTATTCCTTTGAATTCAAATTCGCAAAAAATAAAATTATTTTTTGACAACTGAAAGCACACAACGAATTACATTTCAAGGTTTCCATTCAATTTCGAATTTGTTTCGTTTCGGGCGAATTCCAGCACGGCGTTTTTCAATCGGTTTTTGAAATCGGTTTGCGTTTTCAATCCGGTCGGAATTGATCACAGTGTTGAATATAAATCTTTTGTATTATATGGGAATCGGTGAAATTACTCTTTATCGATAAGTTTATACAATCAATTAAATGGGAGATTATGAATATGGTTGGATGTCACATTGGCAGCATCGATACCAACTCTTCAAGAAATGTAGGATTGGCGATGTGTTGTTGATCCTTTGCAGCTTGCAGGAATGTTGTCAGATTTTTCGTCTTTACTTCAAATGGCAGTATCAATTTAATAGTGCCCTCTGTTATGGTAGTTATGTCCTTTACCTTGCTAATCTGACTTTTGATCAAGATATCATGGCGTCCGAAGCAGGTTTCCAGTTGTCTTAATGCCTCGCAGACGTTATTTCGATGGATAAGTAGAGATTGTACTGTCTCTTTTCCCACACCTTAGAGGCACAGCTGCAGGCAAAGACTTTTTTCCAAATTGGAATACCCATTATGCTGATGTTGATTCAATCAATGCTGTGGCAAACATCGGCCAATCCTCCGGACTACCTTTGAACTCCGGCAGAGCATGAAGCTTCTATAAAGTTTCAGAATATTCTCTTGTGATCGTGGCACGTCGAAACTACGTGCTGTACAATATGCTGCCATATGTTGACCGAAAGTCGGTGCTGGCTGCATCGAACTAACGTTCAAAGCATAAGACATGGATTCATACCGGCTGGTATGATTTCAGGCTGGCAAATAATATCCTGTGCGTTTGTTGTTCCAAACGCAGCACATTCTGATGGTACTTCTGACATCGGATGTAGGTTCTTTACAAAGTTGGCATTGGCAAATGCTCCTACAGCTAGGGTTACCAGTTATTTTCCTCAGTATATCAGAAGGTTTCAGAAAAAAATCGGGAGATAAGTTAATCGGGAGAATATAATTTCGTAAGAAAAACTCCGTTATTTTATATTATGTAGTTCAGTATAGAGATGGGCTAAGTTGTGAATTTGTATGTAAACTGCTAATGCGAATTCGCAATGAAGTCCTATTATGCATTCGTGAAAATGTTAAAATTCATTTTAATCTCAAATTCGATCGATATACCTTAAATCACAAACAAGAGAAATATGTTTCTCTTGTCTGTGCTCAAATAAACCATTAATTCCGCCTTTTTTCTTAGCATATAAAACTGAACAAAAAGTTGCATGCAATAGCCATGTTTTATTTGTAGCCTGTAAACATTTTTCAGCAACATGTTTTCCACGTAAAATGGAAGTTAAAGCATGTCCTTTACGAGGGCATAAAAAAAATCGCGAACGCCAACCAAGGGTTTGGCCTAACCGTCCGACTTACTCAAGTAAAACACCGTAGTAAAAATAATATAGTTTATTCCTTCAAGTTACATCTGTACAAGTCAATTCCCGCTTAAGACTAATTCTTAAATCTAATCCATACCCGTAGGAAGGCATCGTACCCATCGTCCAATGTGCTAAGTCATCAAATCTAACTCGGCGCGTGTATCCGGTGCGGTGCAATTGGATCTCTATGCACCGGCACTGTGAGAACATGTTTGCACCTGAACAAACTGACTCAGCGAATCTCGTATGATTCGCTGGCATGCACTTAATGCGTGACCCAAGTGCATTGTGTTAGCTCCTCCCCCTTCAAAGATCTACGTCACGCAGATCTAACGTGACATCTGATGGCCAGCCTCGTGTCGTCGTGGGTTGTTGAACCCGGTGGAGCCCTTCGTCAGCCGCAGGATCGGTTCTAGTGCCAAGTGTGTTTATGGATGGAAGATTTAGGTCCAGGTTAACTTTTCGCCATATGATCCACGCTATGACCAATACTAGTATGATGATTGATGCGCCCGTAACGAGATTGTAACGTGGTTGGTAAGATTCCTCAGCCGTTCTATGTTTCTAATACCTATGCCGTGCACATGTTCCAGGTCAATTTTTTGCACCCGACTTGTGATGTTCGTTAGAACGGATGGAAGTACCTGGACATGAGAATACGTGGAGCTCGAAAATGTTTTGTTTCCTATCTGAATCACTTCGTTGTCCAGTTGAATCACGTAGGTACCATTGAGAGTCCGCGTGATACTTTTGGAGACCAGTTGACCTTCATGGGCGGAGGCTAGGGTCAAATCGCTTTGAACTTGCAGAAGCAATTCGGCGACCGTGGTCTAAGGTTTAATTTTTTTTTTCTTTATTCTTTCTCACCACACTTTTTCTAATTGACTATTTAACCGCGTACTTGCGACTTTATTTTTACAGATTACCGCTTACTGCCCGCCGTCCGTGATCGTCCGCTGCCGAGTTTAGAAATACAAAAAAAAAAAAGAAAAAAAAAAGAGAGAGAGTCGATCGTCTCCCTCGCTTTTATACTCGTCGAGGTGGCAATGACACCTCACCCACACCATGACCAGGTCACATCCCCTGTCACTTCCGCTTGCCCCACTTCTAGGCCCGACTTAATCAACAACACTCCAATTCTGGGCTTAAAATTCAAATTTGAATTTTCGAAGAATAGGTGTGAGCCAATTGGAATTTGATTAATTAAACCCGGCCGAAACTGGCAAGTCGGAAATCGGCCATAATGGTTTTGACGGCACAACTCCTTTTCTGGATCTCGCTGGTCCATCCATGTACTTAGCTTTTGAACTTTCCAATTGGTTTGGACTTAATTGTTTTATTTTATTTATTTACTTGGGGAATTCGTACATTTGACATCGCGCGGCAGCTACCTTTCGAACTGATCTTCGAATAGTAAAAAAAAATAATGGCGGCGTGGTTCGGGTGCTGGATGAAGCTTTTGTTCAATTTCTTCACCACTTGTCCACCAACCGTCGTAGTGCGTACCTGAACCTGTGTCGATACGTACCCACACCTTCATAGCGTGTATCCGCACCCAAGTCAGATCTTCGGAAAAGTAGCTTAGCTACCATTGACTGCCAAACTATTTCCCTTTTTTCTTCTCAAATGCTGAAATAATAATAAAAAAATGTTTGAAGCTGGATTTCCCAACAATACAGTGCACAATATACACAGAATTGGACCATACAACGACGATTCGCCCTTGTGATCACTTTAGGCCGAATTCCAATACGCACAGTTTTCAATGTCACGGTGTTGTTGTTTTCGCATTTTTTCGAATTCATCCCTTGTAATTCCTAGTTTTAAATTCTCCAGTTCATGCATTACTTTACAAATGTTTTCAGGCTCATATTAAGTAACTAATTTCATTTTGCGCATTTGGATTAAAAATATTTTGAACTTAAAATCAATTATTTTTCTTTAATATGTTAATGTTTTCTGGCAGTCGTTGATCTATTTGCTTTAACAGTTGAAAAACAAAAGATTTACATGTGTTTCTAATTTCGAGAACACTTTCAGTGTCCTGACCTTTACGTTTTTCTTCTACTGTGTAACCTAATTACGGGTTCTGGAAAGTATCTTCTAATATTGAATAATTTATGTTCTGGGTATTTGCGTCCTCGGCAGTAATTATTTTCTTTAAAAAATTTACCAAAAACATTAAATCACTTAACATTTTTGAAACTACTGAATTATTGCTCTCAAATAAAAAATTTACTTTAGTTACTTCTTCTAAAACATGTCTTAGGAATAAAACATATGTATATACATTCGAGTACATATTTGTTTTTTCGTCATTGTAAATAATTGAGCTACCTTGTAGTTTGCGCAATTTGAAAATAAGTTTTTAACTCTGCTCAATCAACCGTTTAATGGCATCCTCCATCTTGTATTACAGGCGTTAACGATTTTCTTCGGATCGTGGCCATCGTTTATTATTTTGTATAATTGGCTATAGGCATGACAAAACCAATTAAACGTTTCAGCCACCAAATACTCGATATTAGATGGAAAAGTCAATTTGGCAGAGGCTGAGCTGCAGAGAGTGGCACACACATGGTACTAAAATGTGACTAGGAGAATCTAATAATAATTTTTTGTAGACACCATTATTTATGCCAATCATAACGCTAGCGTTATTAGTCCCTATAGCGCTAATTATTTGTTTTAACGGCAAATTCGACTGAAGTGTATTTAATAGTTGAAACTATACCTTCAACATCCAATGTCTTCAGAGGCGCTAAGTCTAAAAAGCAAGTTGAAATTCTGTTTTTCATTGTAGGACGCGTTGTCGTATGTATTGCTATAATATAAATAAAGCACATCGAATTTCACTAGTTTTTAATAACCTGCTTACTTGTTGTTCCTTTTGAAAATCTATTTTCTTATTGTGCAGTAAGCCCTTTAAACAATAAATTTGTTTTTTGGTGTTGAGATGCTGCTTTAAAGATGACTTTTTTTTAACATTACACACCTTACAACGTGCTTCGTGTGGGTTATCTTGCTCAGCTAGCTAGTCCTTCAACAAATTATTCTTCATGTTTGAAGAATAATCTTTTACTTATTTTCCAAAATGTATTCTATAAGCAATGTAAGTAGATATACATGCGCAATGTTCAAACACACATAAGAATATAAATTTATATCAAAATATTATATATGTACTTCTGTTTTGTTCTCGCCTTGTATACATCTGATTCCGTCAATCCAATAGATTCAGAATTCAAAGGATAGTTCTAAAAATACTACTTCAAAATATGAAAAGACTAACTCATATTTTGGTCAATGAGAACACCTAATTATTTGAAGTTACCTAATATTTAAATTTTAAAACAATTCTCATCACACGTTATACCAACATAAAACTCCAACAACGGAGAAGATACAGCACCACATGAACAATCAGACATTTTGTGACGAGAACAATTTAGACAATGAAGATAGATTTCTAAAATTAAAAAAACATTTATTTTGTTTTGTTGCTTACCTTTAGTGTGTGTTTGGCAAACCAGATTGTCTATAGCCTATAGGTGAGCTTCAAAATTTATATCAGCTATTAGGTTCAGGGGGCTAGAGGAGTCATAGGTGATGCCGAAATCATCTGCAAAAGCCATGACTAAAGGTTGGTTGAACAGAGAGTTTATGTAGACCAGGAACAAAATCGGTCCAAGGACCGATGAAGAATGCATGAAAAACATTAGTGAGTTTCAAATCCAAACTCATGTTTTTCACATTTATATTTAAATCAATAAAAAGATCTTTGCCATAAGTATATTGCACTCCACACAATTCGATTTTTGCTTTTTTTAAAAAATAACTCTACTCCAGAGGAGGTATATCCTCAGTAAGTATAATTAATTCATGTTTGATATCTTGATCCAAAAGTCTAATGTACATTGAACTGATCCTAATTGCCTAGGTGGGTGACTTCCAAAACTGTGGTAATTAATGTTTGGCTTCAGTTTAGCGTAAGTAACATATAAAGCACATTGACACATCGAATAAAACTTCCGAAAAGCAACACTTACCATTCTTAAAGCTTTGATCGATTCGACGAGAACGTCTTCGTCATTTGATTCAACAGCAGAAACAGTAGCGCCATCAGTGGCACGTTTGGGGCATTGACGGTACACGTGTTAGTTTGATGTGCATGCGGACATTGGCTTTGGTAGTGGCCAAACTTTGAGCAATTGTAGCATCGGGTTAGCTCAGATTGATCGGTTGAAGAAGTTGCACTTGTTGATTCAGTTTTGGGTGAAGCTGCTGGATTGGCTGAAATCCAGCAGACTGAATTAACAAGTGCAACTGGCGGCGGATCTCATAGGAATTAGCAAATTTTGACCGGCTGAAGATACTGTTCGAATTGTACCTGACGGTCGGAAGCGAGGTGGATGTAGATTACAATAAACAGACATTATCGGATATATCACCAATACCTTTTTTGTCCCGCGGCTTAGCTGTGCATTTCTTCCGCTCCAATAATTTCAAAAATAATTTTTTTTAATACAAGAGAAATATAAAAACTTATTCTACATTGGTATGGAAAACGGCTATATCAACGTGATTGGAGCTTACTTTATTTTTTGCTTTTGCATGTGCTCATCAAATTCAATGGTTTTCCAGAATATACGAGAATTCATAAAACTAACGGCTTGCTAACAACCTTCAATAACCATGTCGACCAGTTCGGCTTCGGGTATGTTTGACCTCATTACCATTTCTTGCATTTTTAAAATGTAACGATGGATTTTCTCACCAGTTTTCCTTACGCAGATTTCAAATCGGATTATTTTAAAGCAGAAATTGAGCGATCGAAGATTTCTGCAGTTCCCTCAAGCATACGACGGCAGGCGACAAAGCGTAGACGTTCATCAAATTGAAGAATTATGCAAGCGTCTTCCAAATCGTCAAAGCATTTTTGGACTTCACGAAAATTGTCGGCAGAAAATTTCGGTACCTTGGATACAATTGCACTAACGTCAGCTAATCGGTTTTGCTGCGGGTTGGGCTGAAGTTTTTGTCGCGAAAGTGCATCAATTTAATTTTGCAGCAATATGAGATAACTTTGCTTGCGTAATCGTTCCACTTGTTGATCAGTATTTGGCATCAATTGAACGTTCTATGAGGCTTCAGTTGCAATTAGCTGGGCACATTGTATTTCTGAAGATATAGTAATTGTGGCGGCAGGTGGTCCGGACTTTCATGCAGGAAAAAATTCATTAATATGAAAAATGCACGAAATAACACAATTATTTCTTTTTAAAATTTATTGATTTTAAGCAGTTGAAAATTAAGTACCTAATCATAAGCATCATTCTTAACTAACTGGTTCGTATTCTTCATAGTTTCTAATATCTAATCTCATATCTACCTAACCGCTTCAATCCACATTTCCCACCGAGTAAGAATGGGGTGTGGGGAATCGGCAGTAGAAGAGATTTTCATAAAAATTTCGTTTTCATCATGTTCTTGCCCATTGAACCGCTGGAACAACGTTTGCGACAAATTTCCAAAGAACCCATTCACTGGAAATCTCCCGAATGACGTCTTTTCGATTTATCTCTCGACCCAGTTGTTGATGTTAAAGAAAGGTCTCGCATGGAGACACTTGTGTCCTGTGTCGACGAATCGTAAAAAATGTCGTTGATTGAAGTCGAGGGCGACAGGTCATAGTTCCCACTTTGCCTAAGAAAGATGTTACTCGCGCGGGATGCTATTTGTAACATACATATTCCTCCAATACTAAGACTTGCGGATACGCTGAAGGTTATGGGTGGAGGAGGCTATAGCTATTGAGAATTATTTTCTACCATGCTTTTCGGAGGACTTTCAATAAGTTTTTCTTAGGGTGTCTTCTAAATATTCTGTTTTGTCGTTTTGTGCAGGACCCTGTGCACCAAAGATGTTAGACGAGCTTCCGGAAATTGCAGAACGAAGAGAGCTCATTTGAATGACTCTTCCTTTCTGCCTCGTTATGAGGACTTCTTTGGCAGGTCCATCACCTTTTCTTAGTACCGTATTGGAAGTCTGTCCATAACTTAAAGTAATAGATATAATAAGGAAATTGTACGAAACAATATGAATGGAACGGTTTTAGTGGGCAGCCCATTGGCGCGGCGTTTAAATTTGATGCCAGATCAGTCTACATTTTATTTATATACTGTTTGCCTTGAATAATATTTGGTTTGTAGCCATTGGCCAAGTCCGGATGCTCCTCCATGGTTTATCAAAATTGCCAAATGCTGCGGCGTAGCTGACTTGTCAATAATATTTCAAGAAGTTTTTAAACATTCAAATAAATATAAACAAAATTAATCACAAACTTACATTTTGCTCTTTATTTCTAGAAACAATAAAAACAATCAAAGAACATAAATGTATAACACAAATGTCATTTATTACATTTTAGATGACGTTTAACTTCTATTTCGCCTACTGTTTGAGAGATTCTGACATTGAAGTTCCCAACCTTTGAATAAAATAAACGATAGACGAGACGATAATCATTGAGTTACGTGAAGCAAATTGACGACGATATCGTCAACTACTATCGTCTAGAGTCTAGACTCTAGACGATTATTGCCCTAAAAGTTACGGGATGAGTGCCCAAACTGTTCTTTACGATTCTTTTAATTAATTATCTTAATTGCTAAGCCAAAAATAAACACATCTTTGCTCGGCATTGTGGTATAAAAGATGAAAGGTTTATTTGATATCTACTCCATATAAGAATTATTATAGAGTAGATATATATTTGAATATTGTGGCGACCTGCCGATTAATGAACATACTGCTCTTCTACGTAAAAGCTCTCCTTATATCAGCAGACACACACTGGGCCGGCTGGGGTCAGTCGTTGGCCAGCCGCGTAATCAGAATAGTTTTGATTGCTTATAATAATTACAGTTAGTAAAGTTATTTGTTATTTTGTTGTATCGCCGGTATCTAAATAATATCAGTGTTTTATTTACAACTAATCCACCGGTTATCACAAATATGTACAATGTACATATATGTAATACATAGTACACACTCTGATTATCCATATAAGATTGCACTGAATCGTCTTTCAGGTAAAAGATCCAGGAACAGAGTTTGAAGCTAAACCAGCTCCTTTCCAGCTGAAAATTAAAAACTACGCATATGAAGGGAGAAATTGTCTAAAATTCGTCATCACTTATCTTTTCCACTGCTAACCGTCCAATGCCCTTTTATGAAGTAGAATATTGGGTGAGGTTTGATGAAGACATGAAGAGGCAGTGGAATCGGCTTTTCTTACTTGTGGTCTTGATGCATTTCTGATGGAGCATATGTTGGTATTGTGCTGAGTAGGGTGGATAAGGGGCTAGGAAGGTGACCATTCTAAACTTCTGGACATTTTCGCGCAGTATATTTTGTATTTGCTTAGCCGTTTGTACTTGGGCTCATCGTCCTTAATTTAATTGATGTCAAATATGAAGTATTTTCCCAGCTAGTCGTACTTCTGCTCTACCCTGTTAACAAGTGCATTTTGCAAGCTGCTCATTTTTTCTTGCGAATCTTTGTATTTCTGAAAATGAAAAATTAAAAACATTATTTGTTTAAATAGGTAGGTATTGTTATTTTATATAAAAAAAAACTAGCTACTTCGTCACGATTGCTTTTTAATTTTCTTATCTGGTGTCGTTTTAAAAGTAAAGTTGACCAAAATACCATAATTTAGGTTGGCATATTTCATCGACACACATTTCGCGTTTCTTGGAACTTTAAACAGACCAATACTTCCGTGTAAACTGTTGGCAAATTGTATTAGTTTTAATATTTTCAAGCGTAATGTTCGGTACAATTAGGTATTGTTATTTTATATAAAAAAAAAAACTAGCTACTTCGTCACGATTGCTTTTTAATTTTCTTATCTGGTGTCGTTTTAAAAGTAAAGTTGACCAAAATACCATAATTTAGGTTGGTATATTTCATCGACACACATTTCGCGTTTCTTGGAACTTTAAGTTAAGCTATTTTAGCCAGTCTTGGTACGGCGGTAAGATATACATAGATGTCAGCCCAAGGGAGACCGCGTAAGGCAAAGCGGATAAACCTGCACTGCACAGCTGCCCCATCTCTCATTATATTAACCCCTTAACACCCAAGGGTATTTAAAGTAAAAAATAATTATTTTCTATGATATTTTCTGTTGATTTAAAATAAAATTAAGACATTTATAAAAAAAATATATAAAAATATTAGAAATTCTGAAGCATGACAATACTTGACATTTAGAAATATTTAAAAGGAGGTGGTTCCTTTGGCACCAATGATCTAATCTTGTCAGATCTTCCAGCAAAAGAATACAGTCTGATTCGCAGGTAATCCTACGATAAAGTTTGAGGTCATCCGCAAAGAGAAGACAAGCTGAATTCTTGAATATCCTTGGAATGTCATTAATAAATAATAAAAATAGTAATGGTCCCAAATGACTTCCTTGTGGAACACCTGATGTAACGGAAATATTACTGGAGTATGAACTTTCAATTTTAACTATTTGAACTCTACTAGTCAGATATGATTCTAGCCACTTTAATAATGAAGAGTGGATACCTAGAGAACTTAATTTATGCAATAAAATTTGATGGTTGACTCTGTCAAATGCTTTTGCAAAATCAGTAAATATAATATCCGTTTGCCACCTATTTTCCATATTTGATATAATTGTATTAGTCATTATAGCTAAGTTTGTCGCCGTAGATTTTCCAGCAACAAAATCATGTTGATAAACTGATATGTGGTCTCGAACCAATTGTGATAGTCTATTATAAACTAACTTTTCAAATATTTTTGGTACAGCGGAAATCTTATATATTGGTCTATAGTTTGTTATTTCCTGCTTTGAACCGGATTTGAAAACTGGAGACAAAAAAGATATTTTCCAAGCCTCCAAAAATTGCCCTTTGGCAAGGGAAATATTGAAAATTCTGGAAAGTGGCTCAGCTATAGCGATAGCACATTTTTTTAAAAGAAGAGATTGATGTAAATCGTAGAACCCTTGTAATTTGAGGAAGCTGGAGCTGATTATTATCTTGATTATCTTGCTTACCACCCAGAACTGGACTAGGGTTTTTTGGTTCTTCAGTTATAGCCACATTGTTTTCACTTTGTGGACTAGGACTTTGAGGTTGTTGTTGTAAAGCTGGCTCAATCAAAGATGATATTTCTTTTTCAGACTCCGTGTTTACTGAGTTAACTTGTTCATGGGTGATAATAGGGCTGATCATTTCAGTTAGCGAATGATGACTCTGGTGCAGTTTATTTTGTTGGAACATCTGTTCAATGCTCGAGAAACCTTTAGCCAACCTTTCACTGGAATAGACATCAAACTTAAAAACCTCATGCATCTCCGAGAGTATCGACGATATGTTGTTAAAGGCTTTTTGTAATTTCATAATTTTCCAGTGTAAGGCATCTGGTGAAATACTTCGGTGCTTCTCACAATAAAAACTAAGACCAGACGTAGATATTATTTTGTCCGCATCCTTTCCTTTTATTCCTAAGCATTTAGCATGGGCAGTAGCAAAGCAAATTCCACATGATATATTTATAAAATTGGTGTTTTTTTTGCAAATGTAACAATCGGAGTTACTCATTTCTTCTTTGCTCAGATGGCAACATTGCAAGTCGTATAGCAAGTACAACAACCAATTGCTCAGTTTGGATGATATGATGACAATGAGGTTTGTGGATGAGATAAGAATAATAGTTTGGTAAGTATAAATCTTGCTTTAGCGGCAGAACATACACTAATAATGGTACTCACACGGGACGAGAAGTACGACGACCAAGTATTCCACGTGCTGGAAGAGGACGAATAGCTTCAGCAAACAAACACTCGAGTGCCGCAGTCAATACAGTTCCAGTATAGAAAGAGAACCGTATAAAGAGTTGAGTGTAGATCAACAATGTAGCTTCAGTGGCAGAACATCCACTAAAAATTTAACTCACCGGGATAAATGAGTCCAGAAGATGTAAAGTTATGTGAAAGAGTGAGATGGTTGTATTTACATTCACTCACAAAGTATCACTCGGCGAAAAGAAAAAATAAAGTTTATGATTTCCAATTAGAATTTTTTTCTTAAAATAACTCGAATGCGAAGAGAATAACCACTCGCGGATATATAAGTAGTGACATGTTAATGAAAATGTTAAGTACAACTCAAGCTTAATTTATATTAGAATAAATAACGATTTTAAATGGTTTGAAAAGAGAGCCGAAAAAGACACGTCTGTTGAATTGAGTCACTCCTTCCTTACCCATCAGCGAACAATTTCCAATTTTGGGCTAAAAGTCGGGACGTCCCGCGAAAATCGGGACGTCTGGTAACGCTGGTATATGACATTTCAGGTATATTGATTTCGAGTACGATAACGGCTCGTGACAATGCCCTGTGTGGATTTTTTTTTTAATAAAATGTGAGCTTTTAACTAATATTGTACTCAGCAGTGATTTATATAAGGTTTCTTTTCGCTGCTCGCACTCCCAGTAAAATGTGTCCTTGTACTTTTGTTTAGAAGGTAACTGAAGCCGTCAATAACAAGTTTCTCACACTGTTTATTTGTTTTGACGATAGACACACTCATTTTTACGTTAGACAATACAGTTGAACCTCTATAAGTCGAATCGTCACGGGATCAAATAATGTGTTCGATTTATGGAGTGTTCGAGTTATGGAGAATCTAGAAATCAGAGTACATGCTCAATTGAATTAAAAGATGTGTTTATTGTTGATTGTTTTTTTATTTAAACTTTAACTTTATAATTATTCCTTGACTTTGAAAAAATCGGTAATTGTCGTTTGAAGTTTTCATTTTGTTATAATGTTTTCAAAATAATCTTCAATTGTGTCGAAATTTTTGTATATGAGTTGAGAAGTCCCTTCACTGGTATCCAGAAAACATCTTATACTTTTAAATGCCCCTCTAACTTCATCATTTGAAGGAGGGGTTATTATTGGGCCCTCATCGTTATCATCTTCATCATCAGTGTTCTCTACTCTATCGCTACCGTCTTCATATAAAGGGTGATTTTTTAGCTGGTTTGGTTTTGGCAACACTGGTTTTGACAGCTGACGTGTGTTTAGTACCTTGTGTCACTGTCAAACAGCTTCAGTTTGGTTTGCAATTTAACCATGGATCGTCTTACAAATGAACAACGCTTGCAAATTATTGAATTTTACTAAAATTCGTGCTCGGTTCGAAATGTTCATCGCGCGCTGCTTCCATTTTATGATCGGCATTCTCGACCTTCTGAGCAGTCTATTCGGAAGATTGTGACCAAATTTCGCACCAAATTTACTTTGTTGGACATTAAACCACCAACACGTTTACGTACTGTGCGTAGTGAAGAAAATATTGCGGCCGTATCAGCTAGTGTGACAGAAGACCGCGAAATGTCGATTCGGCGCCGTTCCCAGCAGTTAGGCCTTTGTTACAGCACTACGTGGAAAATTTTGCGGAAGGATTTGGGCGTAAATCCTTTTAAGATACAGCTGGTGCAAGAACTAAAGCCAGCCGACCTACCACAACGCCGAATTTTTGGTGAATGGGCTCTTGGAAAGCTGGCCGAGGATCCGCTTTTTATCGAAAAATTGTGTTCAGCGATGAGGCTCATTTTTGGTTGAATGGGTACGTAAATAAGCAAAATTGCCGCATTTGGAGTGAAGATCAGCCAGAAGCATTGCAACAGCTACCAATGCATCCCGAAAAAGCCACTGTTTGGTGCGGTTTATGGGCCGGCGGCATTATTGGGCCATATTTCTTCAAAGATGATGCGAATCGCAGCGTTACTGTCAATGGTGAACGCTACCGAGCGATGATAACAAACTTTTTTTTGCCCGAAATGGAAGTTCTTGACTTGCATGATATGTGGTTTCAACAAGACGGTGCCACATGCCACACAGCACGCGAAACAATGGCGCAATTGCGAGGCGAGTTTGGTGAACAGTTAATTTCACGTTTCGGGCCGGTCAATTGGCCGCCTAGATCGTGCGATTTGACACCATTAGATTATTTTTTGTGGGGGTATGTCAAGGCTAATGTCTATAGGGACAAGCCCGCTTCGATTGACGCACTGGAAGCCAACATCCATGCATTCATTCGTGAGACACCGGCCGATATGTGTGAAAGAGTATGCCAAAATTGGACTCAGCGGATGGGCTACCTGAGCCGCAGCCGCGGTCAACATTTGCATGAAATTATCTTTAAACATTAAATTGCAAGGTTCAAACTATCGATTCAAATAAATATTTCATTAATTTTTTCGAATTTTTTGTGTTTTTTTTTTAAAAAAAGTTCTCAACCTCTTAAAAAATCACCCTTTATAAGAGTTTCGTCACTGGGAAAATGAGTAACGGCGAGATCATCAACGAAACCAATGAATTCATCCATACTGAGATTCTCTACACCAACCCGTTGAACATAACTGCTAAAAAGCAAATCATATCATCATTTGGCGATGTGAGAAGTTGTTCCAAAGGAATGTCATCTTCATCACTCCATGAATTGTCGCCGAAGCCAGCATGTCTAAAACAATTCCTGATTGTGTCCTTCACATCTAGTGTCCAAGATTTATGAAGGAACCGTATTGCTTCAAGTAAAGATACAGAAACACTATCTTGGTGCTCCACCAACTTCATGTAATGTGAAAGCAAACGCCGCCGATAATGTAACTTCAAATTGTGAATAACCCCCTGATCCATGGGTTGAAGTTTTGACGTCATATTTGGCGGGAAGAACACGAGCTCGATAGATTTTGTTCGGATATTTTTCGGATGTGCAGGGCAATTATCAAGGAATAAAACAATTTTCCGACCTTGTTTCGTGAATTTTTGATCGAGTTTTGATATCCACTCCACAAAAATTGATGAAGTCATCCAGGAGTTTTTTTTACTGGAGTATTCGACAGGAATAGATTTTATTCCCTTAAAACACATCGGTTTCGCACTTTTGCCAATGACAAAAAGAGGTAGCTTTTCAGTTCCACTCATATTAGCTGTAACAAGGCATGTCACCCGTTGTTTACTATGCTTTCCGCCATGGCATTTCTCGTTTTTGAAAGCGAGGGTCTTATTTGGTAAACACTTATAAAAAAATCCTGTTTCATCTGTATTAAAAACGTTATTTTCTGCATAACGCCTCAATATCGACGGCAAAACTGTCAGTTTCCAAGACTCGGCGGACTCATCACAGACGTCAGCACTTTCTCCACACAGCGTTTTTTGGATAATTCCCCACCTTAATTTAACATTAAAGAAAATTTCAGTGGTGAAATTCAAATTTAGAAGTGTATGACTTACCTGTTTTTAAATTTTTGTAACCAGCCTTCGCTAGCGGAAAAGTCTTGTATTCCTTTTGATTTGGCAAAACATAGCTCCTTTTCTTTAACCATGGGGCCTGTTACTGGCATATTTGTGTCCCTCATTAATTGTACCCATTTTTGTAAAGCTAAATCAAGATCCGCATATTTTACAGGCTTTGAACGAAATGAATTTAAATTCACGCCTTTTTCTATGGTTTTTCGAATCTTCAGCCGGTTTTTCACAATGGTAGATAATGTACTTCGCGGAATACCAAATTTCCTGGCAACTTCAGACTTTTTTGAGCCTTTTTCGATTTCGTCAATAATCAAAATTTTTTTATTTAAAGTTAAAGTTTTTAATTTGCGCGGCGACATTTTTCTGAAGGAAGCCCTAAAAAAACTACCGACGACAAACTTACGAGGTTACAATAAAAATTACACGAACAAAAACAAACTCGATTGCAAAATGTAGAAGCTACTACGTTTCATATTTCACTACAAATACAAAAAAAAGCTGCACCTACTTTATGTATTGCCTTTCACGTGAAGTATTACGCATTTTCATTTCTTTTGCTTCTCATCTCTTTTGTATGAGATATGGAGAGAATTTTCTATGAAAGTAACATAATGAAACATGTCGCAAAGATCGATTTAAAGAGGGATTCGACTTACAGAGAGCCGACTTACGGAGTGTAAAATGTGAGGAATCTTGGTTCTTGGTTCTAAGTTCTGAAACATCAGTTCGAGTAATAGAAAATTCGACTTAAGGAGGTTCGACTTATGGAGGTTTGACTGTATTTATTCAAGTAAAAATATCACTGATAGTTTGCAGATTTTAATTATAAAGGAATTAAATTACAGCTTAATTGGTATTAAGGTATTCACTGGCTAATTTCAATTAACTGACACAAAAATCTAGTCTATCAGCTATCACACTGAATGAGATCAACACAGAAAAAAAAATTTTTTTGACACTGTCAGAGAGGGCGAAAATAGACAATTACTATTCGGAAGGCTTATCTAAGCATGCTATTATTGGCAAGATCAATCGGAGTGATCATGCGGTTGGCAATTATTTAAATGATCCAAAACAACATCAAATCATCACCCGATGAAGTTGCAAAAGCAATGACTGCTCCAGTATCTCGGACAGAAATTTCGCATCTTTTGTCATCAATAATTGTAGTCGTTATGCCCTTTTTACCTAGTTGCTTGCAATAAATAAGACTAAACATTAGGCCTAGGCATAACGTACATCACGTATTGGCGTTTCAACAGTCTTTTCATTTATATCAAGCAACACCATAGTGTCGCCCGTTGCTGAGATTTGGAAATGATCACTCGACGCAGTTACCACTTTTCCATCAGCATTTAGTAGTTTGACGTTTGTTAACCAGGCTTTTCGTCCTGTTAGGTATCGCAATTAAAGCATTTGCCACAAAACTTATTTACCTTCTTCGGTTGACGCGTTCCTGCAGACAGAGCTGTCTCCTTTTCAACATTTTCAAAGCGTGTGGATTCGACTAACAGACGTTCCTTGACCGGTTCTGTGCTCAAAGTAGCTCCACAGTTCTCTAGTGCCATTATTAATTGCTTGTAACAGTCAAGAAGACTAACAAAAATCAAAGCAACAAGCACTCCGTCTTTCATTTCGAATAACCTTTTTGTTTAGATACTCCGACATGTTTTTAAAATCGCAAAAGTGAATCATTTGTTTATTTATTGCCTGTGATAGTGTTGTATGTAGCGTAGCCTAACCACTAACACCAGCACTAAATGATGAGCCTGTTGATGCATATTTTGCCTGGCAAATTTCTGCTTGTGGTTGTTGCTTATATTAAGCACACCACGACACAGATCTGATAGTTTTTTTTTTTTTTTTTTTTTTTTTTAATTTGCGCGTGCAACACAGCACGGGCCTTAAGGAAATGGGGAATTAGAAAAGAGGAGAAACCGATGCACATGGGTCTTAAATGTCTGCAAACTATAATGGTCAGAAAAAACAGAGTGCGGTAGGGCATTCCACATTCGTGTTATATTTCACAGTACGGCCGAAAACAGGCTTTAGGGTGAACTGATGGGCATTCCTGGCATAGCGGGTATTGCGGCTGAAATGTTCCAGGGGGGGAATGCAACTGGCTATCTCATTTGAGCACTTATGGTGGAAATAGCGATAAAACAATGTAAGACAGGATACAATACGACGGTGGCTAAGGGGGACAAGCGATTTCGAGATGTCACGATTGCCGATGAGTTTTATCGCGCGTTTTTGGATTCTGTCCAGTAGCTCCAGGTATGTAATTGGTGCACCGGACCAGATATGAGCGTTGTACTCAAGTTTGGGGCGTATGAACGCCTTGTAAATGTTGGCTAGATCAGAAGGGGTGAAATATTTCTTGCACCGCTTGAGGAAACCTAGACATTTCGCTGCATTCTCGGCGATAGCAAATATGTGATCATTCTAACGAAGGTTGTCATTGATACACATACCGATGCAAGTGCCATTCATGGATAATGGCGAGGTGATAAGGTTTCGCTTCAATGACAGAAGACAGCATTGTGTTTTGGAAGTATTAAATTCCACTCTATTGGTTTTACCCCACTTAACTATGCTGTCAAGGTCGGAATTTAATGAGCTTAACATACGTTGCCGTTCCAGTTCTACGCCCGAAGATGAGGGACGTGAACCAGGGAACGAATATGTAAAGCTGAGGGTACTGTCATCAGCGAAGGAATGGATTGGATTAGAAGTAACAGACAGGAGATCATTTATAAAAATGAGGAAGAGAGTCGGAAACAAAACGGAGCCTTGGGGAACACCAGCATTTATTTGGTGGATTGCAGACATGAAACCGTCCAAAACAACTTGAATTGAACGGTCCGAAAGGTAATTTCTAATCCATTGAAGAAGGGTATCATCGATCCCAAATGCACGCATTTTCGACAAAAGAGCTTGATGCCAAACTCTGTCAAATGCCTTTGAAATATCAAGTGCAACTATCTTACTTTCACCACCGTGGTGAATTGATTGGTTCCACTTTTCGGTTAGATATGTCATCAAATCACCAGTGGACCTGTTGCTGCGAAAACCGTACTGCCGGTCATTAAGAAGTTTTCGGGATTCGAGATATTTCATAAGCTGACGATTTATCAGCGTTTCCATGACCTTAGAAAGAAGGGACGTAAGTGCAATTGGTCGGCAGGAGGAGGGAGATGAAGATTCGCCTTTTTTAGGGACGGGCTGGACAAATGCTGTTTTCCACCTTCTCGGAAAGAGCCCTGAAGAATGGGACAGATAGAAAAGCTTACGCAGTGGTTTTGCCAGCGTAGAAGAACACCTCTTCAGAACAATAGGGGAAATACCATCTGGACCAGCGGATTTGTGTATGTTGAGGTCTTGAAGTACTCTTGCCACTGTACGAGTGCGAAAATGGATCGGTCCCATAGAGAATTCTATGCGCCCGAGTACAGGGGGAGGTAAAGCACAATCTGGAAGCGTGGAGCTAGCTGCGAAATGAGCAGCAAGCAGATTGGCTATATCTGAAGAGCTGACAGCTGGGTTGTCATTGTAAATGAGTGTCGGAACAGATGATGAGGCCGTATTCTTAGTATTTTTTAACAAACGACCAAAAGTTTTTACTACCCGTGGGACTTTGTAGTATTTTTTGCCTCAACTTTTCATCGTAGGAGAATTTGACACGATTGATATGAGCATTACAGTCATTTCTGGCTCGTTTAAACTTTTTTCGGTTTTCCTCAGATGGGTTGGTCTTATATGACTGAAAGCACACCTCTTTTAACCTAATAGCCTCTTTACAGCTCGAATCGCACCACGGGTTTTCCTTTGGTTTGACGCTCTTTATCCTGTTAGGAATAAAGCATTTCATACCCAGGTGGATTATATTTGTTATCATATCGGCAGCAGAATCCACATCGCTATCGAGGAAGCATAGCGACCAGTTAAAACTCTTAAAGAAGCCGTTTAGTTCTTCCCATTTGGCTTTCTCGTATTGCCATACGGTTCTCTTTGGAGTTTGTTCTTTAACTTTGTGGTTGGAATACGAGAAATTCGCCGATATGATACAATGGTCCGACGAACCTAGAGGGGACAATACATTTATGGTGTATTTATCAGGGTGAGAGGTGAGGAACAAGTCCAGAGTGTTGGCGGTTTGACTACTAATGTCAGGAATTCGTGTCGGCTCATTTACAAGCTGGGTCAAATTGTTTACCTCAGCAAAGATCTCAGCATACCTTCCTTCGGGTCTTATCTGTCCAGAATGTCGAAGCCAATTCGAATTGTGTTCATTGAAATCGCCCGCAATGACGACTTCAGTGTGACGATAAAGGGTTACAATTCGCGTGAATTCGCAGCTCATCAAACTCCTTAAGAGTAGAACTGCGGTCCAGGTTTGGGCTTCTATAAATGAAACAGTAGTGGATTAATTGCCTACGGACGTGAAATTTCAGCCAGATGAAAATAAATTCCGGATTGGAACATTGGCCGTATTGGGGTTGAAGTTGGTAGGCTACATAGCTACGTATATAAATGGCGAGGCCACGACGGGGAAAGAATAAAGGCACTAAGTTATATCCAGGCAGACTAAATTCCGATGAATCAGAATCGATACTGACCTGTGTTTCACTAAGTGTCAAAACAGCTGGTTTATTTTGAGAAACATGGGCGTAAAGTGAAAAAAAATTAGCCCTTAAACCACGAATGTTGCACACATCCACTCTAAAATTCCTAACCATCACAGAAAACAGACACAAAAAACACAACTCCGACGCTAACTAAGCAGAGACGTGAAGTGTAGATCCGACGTTAGCTTTTCAAAATAAATCACCGCAGGTGTTATGCCCGTACAGTAATTTATTTTGGTCCACCAACAAAAATCGACACTGACACGATCCGCTATTCGCCAGATGCCGCGCCTACCCAACCATAACAAGTGCAGAAATGATGAGTGAGATCACAATGCACCAGCTATGGTCAAGCAGAAGCAGCAGCAAACGATGGTGGAGGGGGGTAGAGGGACAGCCACGCACTGAGCACTTGTTGTCGATTTGTTTTTTTTATTTTTTTTGTTTATCACACGCGAACGAGGATTAGCGTTTGTTCTAGCGCGGAGCTTGACAGCAGCACGTGTGCACGCGTCGGTGGTCTGATAGTGTTTAAATTACTAGCTGCTTAATTAATGCAGCCACTCTGGAAAATCCTTTTGCCTCATATACTTTTTGCAGGCGTTCCCACACAGTTTTACTAGACTTGAATTCACGGATGTCTGTGAAAATATATGTTTATACATCAGACATGATCCCGCCAGTCAGCGTTGCCGCTTTTGCGACTTTAGTCACAATTTGACCCTTTTTTGACGCAAAGAGACTATGACCCGACTTTTTTAAAAAAACACACTTTTTTGAGACTTTTTTAGACTTTTTCGTACAAGGAATATAATTTGCAACAAAAATTCCATTTAGTTGCTCATCAGCAGGGTTCGGATTTTGTTGACCAAAAAAAAGGCAAAATTAAACCGCAGAAAAAGGCAAAAAAGGCATTTAATTATAAAGGTTTTTGTGCAATATTATAAACATTGTAATAGCACTGCACAACCCAAAACATTTTTGAATAAAATAAAGGACCTTTCAACATGGACAGAGCTTACTGGAGCCAAGATAAGAGATGTCATGTCGTCGACTTTAATATTTGAGTTCAATTTGGAGTTTGCAGCGCCAGTTCGTTTATTTGCAGAAAAAATTGCGTACAATATTACTGGCCTTTTAGCTTTTTGTAGTTTCTCCTCGATCCCGTTCAAAGTCTTTAACACCTCTCAAATAGGCCTTTCTAGATATTACGTATTGCACTAAGATGAAATGCTTAAATTAAAATACATACAACTTGTCTTTGCTATATTGAGGGAAGCGACTTTAACATTTGGAACGTTTATTTGGGCGGGTTTACAATATAGAAAATTCGCTAAAAATCTAATTTTTTTTTTAGTGTAAAAAGGCGTAAAAATGATAATAAAAAAAAAATTTTGAGAGGAAATTTGTTTTTATATTTTTTATAAATTTTTAAAGTTTTCGGTGTCGTGATTAGAAAAATGCATACAATAACTTTGGCGCAAAGGTTTGAAAACGCCATTTTGTAGATCTCGGTGAAATAAGCAGAAAATATAAAGTAAAAAATATTGATAAATCGCTTAGTTTAGGAGATATCGAGGTTTCAAAATTAATTTTTTCCTATGGAAATGCCATTGAAATTAATTATTTTTGTTTCGGTACAAAAAAGTGTTGCATGCCTCTAGGCGTAAAACTGAAAAATATCGTTTAACAAGATAAATTCACTGGAATGGTATAAACAATAAAAGAATAAGCTTTTTATTTTCAATTATTTATTATAATCCCCGTAAACATGAACAACGGTTTTTAATAACTCCTCAAAAATGCTATTCTCAGAAAAAAACTATGGATAGCTGTTTCCTCAGCTGGTTAACTAAACAGTTGGGTGCCTGGCGCGCTGCGCGCGATTAAAAAAAAAAACTATGGACAGGACATCGACTGAAATCATTAAGAAGTGGGCGGGTCCTGTATGGCTGTTTTCTCAACTGGTGTTACTAAACAGTTGGGTGCCTTACGCCTACATGTATGCAACACTTTTTTGTACCGAAGCAAAAATAATTAATTTCAATGGAATTTTCATAGGAAAAAATTAATTTTGAAACCTCGATATCTCCTAAACTAAGCGATTTATCAATATTTTTTACTTTATATTTTGTGCTTATTTCACCGAGATCTACAAAATGGCGTTTTCAAACCTTTGCGCCAAAGTTATTGTATGCATTTTTCTAGTCAACACTGAAAACTTTAAAAATTTATAAAAAATACAAAAACAAATTTCCTCTCAAAAATTTTTTTTTATTTATCATTTTTACGCATTTTTACACTAAAAAAAAAATTAAATTAGATTTTTAGCGAATTTCCTATATTGGAAACCTCAGCCCGTTTATTTCTGTTCAATGAAATGAATTACAAGTTACAATATTAATACATATAAAATATAGTTTCAGACTTACCGCAGTTTATTCCCTTTCTCTTTGACGACGAAAATCAAATGGACGATTTTTAAGTGGCTCGATGAAACGAAGAAGCCAAAAGAGACAAAATAAATATCAGTCAAAAGAAAAGACAATAGGCTGCGTTCACAATATTACTTTAACGAATTGTGTACTAGATTTGTTCTATTACATCTGCAACACAACTACTAGGACTCACCTATTATTTGTTAACTATAAATATGTGCTCTTTCGGGTCGACTAAAATCCTTTTTTCAATTTCACTACAAACTTCTTCGTCTCAGGCTATTTTCGCTTTCAATGACAAGCAACACACTATTTTGGAAACAGCACGCATTTAAGCACACGCAACATTCAACAGACTCGCACTTAGTATATCAAGGAATATGAATCTAGATGAAAAGGCGCACAGTTTAGTATTTAGTATTTATTTATTAACTCGAGATTGCTTAGAGACTGTAAGATACAATATCTTATAAGTTAGTCTTAAGCTAATTTTACAAAATAAGGCTGATATTAAAAATTTAACAAATTTAAATTCATATGAAAAAGAAAAATAAAATAAAATGAGAAAAGCAGAGAAGAAAAAAAAGTACAAAATTTTAAATTTCAAATCTTTAACTAAAAATTATACAGTTACTTCCCAGATGTCTAACGGTTTTTGTCAGATGAAAAGATGGTAAATAAGACTTATGGGCGCTAGTGTAAGTTATGTGCATGTTCATACGAGAGAAAAACCTGCTCTCATACGTGTGGACACTGATATTTCTTTCGTGTAAAAAAGAATAAATCATATAGTTAAGAAGAAAGTTTACAGTTACTTTGAAAAATAGCACCAACAACGCAAGAAAAGGCAGTGTAGATTAAAAAAGGCAAAGCCAACAAAATCCGTTCCCTGCTCATCAGCAATCTCTCGTAACAAAAAAAAAAAAAATCAATTCATCACTAATTTCAGTACATTACACAAAAACTCACCAATTTATTTTTTCCAATGTGTTCCTTTTGTACAGATTTGGTTTAAATTAATATTTAACTGTTAACATCTTAGCTCTCGGTCTCGGTATGGGCCTCACGAGTTTCTCGCCGTCACGCGAGTAAAAAAAGAACACCAAAACAATATTAAATTTCGATTTCGATTTTCGACCAACTAGTCGAGGAGCTGTAAAAGAAGTGATCATCGTTGAATTCCATAAGAGAATTCAATTTGGACACCACAGAGCGCCTACATTATTCTTGGTGTCATATTTAAATGGAATTTGCACAATTGCAAGTTGTTCACTTTCAATTGTGCATTTGCACAATTGCAAGTTGTTCACTTTCAATTGTGCATTTTGTTTATCTTTTTGTTTATTTCTATGATTCTACTTAAATTGCTCGCTCAACTGGAAGTAGTTTCGCTTTCAGTTGTGCATTTTAGTTTTTAATTTCAATTTTGTCTACTGAATATGTAACTCGCGTAGCCAAACTTAGTATTAGTTCTCTATATGTAACATATATGATTCTCTTTGTTTCTTCAGTTTCTTCTGTTTATTTAAGAAAATAAAATTTAAAAAAAAATAAGGTTTGTTGTGACCCATTAAGTAGTCACATATATTTTGCACAATAGGTTTCTGAACAAATATGGCATATTTTCTTCATTTAATGAAGAGTTTATGACTTCAAGAGCTTCTTTATTTTGTAGCGGAAATATTGCAGAAGCTTGCGATTTAACTACTTCAGCTTCTTGCAGCCGCTTCAGTAATACGGAATTTTCAGCATGATGACCACATTCTGGTTTTCTATCGTTTCTGAAAAAAAGTAAAATATATCCAGCTTCTCATGAAGAACGTTGAATTCTTTCTTTTTTTAAACAGATTTGAATTCTTCAAAATAATCTTTATAAGAACAATAAAGTTTTACTACAAAAATACTTTAAAATTGGCTCATGTGACTTATCATTTCGGCCAAGAATTGCATTAATTTTGCTGGCGTATAATTTTCTGTGTTAAAATTGTTTCTATTGTCGTCTTATATATTAAATTTATAAAGGAAAACCCAAAAGAAAAGCTTGATGACATGAATTAACATCATGAAAGTTTTCGGAGTACAATTTTAGCGGAAGTAGTACCTATTTAAAGTGTCGTTCAACATTAATTTAGGACAAATTGTTCTTTAAAATATAGAACGTCAACTATTTATTCATACTTTACTTGTGTTGCTACATGGGCAACACAAAATATGATAAGCGGAATGTAGGTTCAGGAAATAATCGTAAAAATCCTCTGCAACAATATCTTACAAGACTGTTTAGTTCCTGTATATAGGTAAAATGAATTGTCTAAATTCCGATGCCTTCCATCTACAAATTAGATCTAAACTCTTGGTTTTCTAGTGAATTCGTTGGGAATTTGAGAGATAAGTGAATGCAACCGTCTCGATAATTCCAATTTTCCTTCAGTATTTAGCTTAGGATTTGATTTCCCATTAATACGACTAAACATATTTTTTTTTTGTAACCCCGAGATCAATGAGTTGCATACAATCAAGTGGAAACTGTGATATCATTCCAATGCCCAATCTTTCCAATGAAGTTTGCCTATTTTTGAAAAAAGGTCTTTGAACAGAAGGGTATCTTTTTTATAAAAAGTCCTCATATCAGTGAATATAGTACCGCGTCTTTCAGTAAATGTGACAACATTGCCTACACTACCCAGTTGATCGCACTTATTACATCCACTTATTGCATTGTGGCCTACAAGGACGAATGCACCTGCGGAAGCATCGTAGATAAATGCACGAATTTTGAAAGGTGCAACTTTCTTAGCGACATGGATCCCATTTTGTACCAGTGACCTTACTTCGTCTACAAAATAATACAAGTAATTGTCTACAATATACCAAGACCTTTTTTTGGCCCAGATATGTACCTTATGTGCATGTGCACATAAGAAGAAGACATTTTTTTTATATATTATATTAACCGACAAAAAGGGACTTTATTTGCCAACGTCTCGTCTAGAAATAGAAACGTGGTTCAATTTCGTTTCCTTCATTGTCTCAATCTACTACATAATATTATTATACATTTCAATGATTATCTTAATCTACTACATAATGTTATATTAGGTGGAGAGGCAGATGGGCTCTTTCTTTGGCCGCCACACCAATCAAGAAAACTATATCTTTGTCTTTCTTTAATCTTCCCAGTATTGGCCAAAGACTTTTCCCAGATATTCTTCCTACAGTCAGTTCAATATCAGCATTGTTTGCAAGCTCGTTGGCAATCTTTTTCAGTTGACTTTGAATTCCGTAGTGCCAATATTGTCCAGGAGCCACAGATCTAACAACAATTTGTTCTCGTTTTCGATATGGCATTTACATTTTAAATTCGTTGTTTTTTTATTGGTAAACTTAGTTCGTTATTTTACAAATTAAAATCGTATTATTGCACTTTGAATTCGTTTTTATTGCATATTGAATTCGTAGTTTTGTACTTTGAATTCGTGTTTTTGCAACTATACTGTTTACAGTGCTTTTACTGTAAGTAAGAGTAGACGACGGTTCTGTACCGTGACTACAGGTGGTATTTCCAGTACAAACTAGAACACCAATATTTGAGATGAATTCGGCAATCTTCCAAGCAGACTCACTTAGAAATGAAAGAAAATTATGTGTCTTTGATAACTGTCGAATTATATCTGACCAGATCAATGTTTTATTGATCGATATTTATACATAAAATTAGCTTACAAAGGTATTTTAGAATTAGCTTATGATACAAAAATTACAAGTAATAAAATAACAAAGGTTCTTAGAATGAGCTTACTATACAAAACTTACAAACAATAAATTAGCTCATATAATTGCAAGCCTATCATTTAATTTAAATAACAAAGAAAAACACATTCAGAATGAATGAAATCATGGTGTTGTTTTACACCTGCAGTGCGGTGAACTCGGTTTAATGCCAGGCACGAGTCTTCGGTGTTCGATTCAATGTCGTATGTCTAGTGGCTGGCAATTGGCTGACAGTGCACTGTAGGTACTGACCGTACTCAACATCCTGCCCCCCATTGAACTGTGTTCAATCGTGTAGTTAGGGTTGTGGTAGGTTGGATACTCCTGGAATTGTTCTTGGAGCAGCAACCGGGTATTCTGTGAATCTGCTGTTATGACTGCATACTCGAAATTTCCAAATTAGTACAATTATTATAGCGATGATGATGAGTATTGCTGATGAGCTTATGATGGTGTGGGGTATTGTATGTCGCTGAACAATATTTGGTAATTCAAGATGAGTGGAGTCTATCTGTGCTGCAAGTTTTTTCAATTTTGTCTCATGTTCGTCAAACCGAATCGGATATTGGTGTGCGGCATCCATATGGTTGTTCATAAGCTTGAACAGAGTATCATTTGGAATCTCACTGAACATGGTGATGGATGAACGGATTGTATGGGAATGGTTGCCGTGAGCTTGTAGAGTTATGAAGTCACCTTTCGCGATACAATTGGGTTGCAATTTCAAAGTGCCAGATCCTTCAATCGTAACTAATGTCGTTGTGCCCTTGCATGCTACGTTCAATGATGTTCTTGAGGTTACGGCATATATCCATTGATTTGTGTGTATAAATTTGGTCCATATTGGGTTGTTACGAATTAGCTTCATTTGACATGATGATAGATCCTCCATTTTATTTAGAATATGCATTTCGCACTTACTTATTGTAGCTCCTTTATTATAAATCGGATACATTTGTGTGCAGAGATGCCTTGTCTTTTCTACAATGATGCAAGTTGATAGTTCAGGATCCGTTAGCGGGTAATACTGGTCATGATGACGGTTGACCGCTAAGTATGTAGATGATGGCTGTATGAGTACAATTGTCTCGTTTACTACCGCTGGGATCGGAATTAATCTGTATAACTCAAGATCTTCAGAATTTATCAGTGGTATTTTTATCTGAAATATCACATGGTTATTTGTTATTCGGCCAGCAGTCACCATAATTCTAGAAAGTTCCAGTACGTTGTCAGTGCTTATTGGCAAGCGGTATGTAGATGATAAACTGTTCCTTATTATGATGGCTTGTTGTTTCATTTGATGTGAAGAAATTAATAAATGACTTATTTTTCCTTGATGAATGTCTGACAAGGCGGTTGTTACTGCTGTTTGTGTGCGTTGAATATTTGATATAAGAAGTGTGGTGTATAGGGACCACGAAGAAAAGAGTTGTTGAATCTTGAGTTGATATGATTCGTCCGTGTTGTTGTTAATTCGGTTAACTACTTCATTCAGCTGAGCTTGCAATATCGCGTGTCGTTGATCCAAGGATTCTTGATTTTGCTTAATTATGTTGATTGTGGACTCTACAATTGATGTGTGGTTTTTCGAAACCGCTAGCAGGTAGTCTTCATTTGATTGTACCATTTCAATTGTTTTTGACATTTCTTCTGCATACTGAGAGTCAAGAACTCCAAACAAAGAATTCGCTATGGTTCCGACTAAGTTGAATGCTCCTCTTTTGGTTCGACGTGTTTTTGTATTTGCAAAAGTAAAGCTCTCTTCATATAAATCTTCGAGTGTGTGGTGAATGAGATTGGTTACTTGGGTACACAACGTTTTTTGCTTCAGTATGACCATCATACCTGGTTCCACATTTCGACATCTTTCCTTCCATTTATACCTATGCTGCAATTGATTCAGGTATTCATTTGACCAACGTCGCCAGAATTCGTTTTTGACGTGGGTGACACGCTTCCATCTCGTGAGAACTGACGAGTTTTCAGTGGTTGCAATACGATCAATGTTACTGGTGAGCGGTTCTCCAATGAGGAAGTGTCCTGGGGTAAGAGCGGCAAAGTCATTTGGAGATGATGACATGGGTGTAATTGGTCGAGAATTCAGTATAGCCTCTACTTCAATTATGGCAGTCTCCAGTTCTTCATAAGTAAGCGATGCTGAAGCCAATGTGTGTTGTAGGAGATGTTTAGCGGACTTGACTGCAGCTTCCCACAATCCGCCGAAGTGTGGTGATCGTGGTGGAATAAAATTAAAGTCGCATCCCTTCCTTGTACATGAAGCTATAATTTGCTCTCTGCCTCTTTTTTCATCAGTAATAGTTTCGTAAACATGTGAGAGTAGGGCAACAGTATTGGATGCTTGGCGTCATATTGTAATACAGATGATTCCAATCGTCCACCAACTCGAATGATACCTTCCTTATCGAGAAATGGTGTAAGAGTTGCTAGTGGACTTTTTCTGGATACTTCATTATATTTTTGGAGATGGTTTATGTCATCTTGGAATTCGTCCTTCTGCATTAATCTAATCACGGTCTTCAGAGCTTGATCAACTTCATTACTGTTGAGAAAAGCATCATGTTTATTGCCCTTGTCAGCATCGCATTTTCCTTTCCTAGATCTCTTGAATCGGAGCATGTATGAGACGATACGTATTGCCCTTTGAAATGAGTTGCCATGATTAAGAGCGCCCAAGATATTACAGTCTGATGACTGAAGACCTGTGGCTGGTAGTGCAATGTTGTCTTGACGGATATCTAGTTTCTTCATAAACTTGGGTGGCCAAATAGATTCTGGTCCATGTAAAAACCTCGGCCCATAAAACCAAAAGGTATGATTTTGCAGTAACTCTGGTGCTATTCCGCGTGACAATATGTCTGCAGTGTTCTCCTTAGAGCTTACGTGTCGCCACTGCTGTGGAATTGTGTATTCTTGTATTGTAGATACTCGGTTAGCAATGAAGGCTGGTAATGTGCCTGATGACGATGTATTAATCCAATTGAGCACTATCTCTGAATCGGTCCATAAGTAGATTTTATCTCGTTGAATCTCCAAATCGGTTTGCAATCGATGAATAAGTTCCGCAGCCAGCTTCGCTGCACATAGTTCTAGGCGTGGAATGGTGCTTTGATGTGAAAGTTTGGTTTTCTTGGAAGGAGCTATCCTGGATTTGGCGCAAAGTAAGCGTACTGCAATTGTCTTGCTCTTGTCCTGCGATCGAACGTAAGTTACTGCTCCATAGGCCTTCTCGGACGCATCCGCAAAAACGTGAAATTTCACATCTTTGGGAACCTTGTGAGCAAAAATGTGTCTGGGTATTTTGATGTCGTTAAGAGTTTTTATACCTTCCCGAAAATTTAGCCATGTTGTTTGCATTTCCTGTGGAAGTGCTGCATCCCAATCGTACTTAAGTTCCCATAGCTGTTGTAGAAATATTTTAGCTGTAACAACGATTGGGGCCATAAGCCCGAGAGGGTCAAAAAGATGAGCAATATCTGAATAAGCAGTTCGTTTTGTTACTCGTTCTTTTCCGACCCACGATGATTTGATGCAGAGGTCATCAGATTTTGGAAGCCACGTCATTCCAACTGTTTTGACATGTTCTTCTATGTTGGTGTTGAAATCTAGTTCGGTTTCACGGTCGCTGATTGGTATGTTTTGGATGAGTGATTGATGGTTGGCACACCACTTTCGAAGCCTAAACCCAGCGGTTTGTAATAAGTCTTGTAGTTCCTTTTGAATGGCGAGGGATTCACTTAAACTGTCAGAGCCTGTCATCACGTCATCACGTCATCAACATAGAAATTTCTTCGGATTGCTCTTGACGCTAGAGGGAATCGATCCTGATGATCCTGTGCTAGTCGCTGAAGGCATCTTATAGCGAGATATGGCGCAGAAGTTGTTCCGTATGTTACAGTATTGAGCTTGAAACACTTAAGTGGATCATTTGGACTGCTTCTCCACCATATGAGTTGGTATTTTCTGTCTTTATCGTGTATCAGTATCTGCCGATACATTTTTTCTATGTCTGCTGTGAACACGTACCATGGCATTCGGAATCTTATAAGAACTGAGAACACATCATCTTGGATTGTAGGGCCTGTTGATAAAACGTCGTTTAATGAGATGTTAGATGACGTTTTTGCTGAACCGTCGAAAACTACCCTGAGTTTTGTTGTACTGCTATCATCCTTTGTTTCACAATGATGTGGCAAGAAGTAGTATGGCTTTTCTAAATGGTGATACTTGACTTCTTCCATATGCCCAAGCTGTTGGTACTCTTGCATGAATTCAATGTACTTTGTTTTAAGGTCTGTTGATTTGGCAAGTCTGCGTTCAAGTGATATAAATCGTTGGAAGGCAACATCGTTTGATTCTCCCAAGAGGATAGATTCTTCCTTGAATGGAAGTTTTACCACGAATCGCCCCTCATTGTTTCTTGAGAGTGTCTGTTTGAAGTGAAGCTCACATTGTTTCTCCGATGCTGTAAGCTGCTTCTCATTGGATGGTGACTCCTCTAGTTGCCAAAATCTCTCGATTTGATGGTCAAGTGTTTCGTCTGCACTGCATATTCCACATACTGTGTTAAGGTGTTGGCTGTCTTCTATCCTTCCAGCGACGGTCCATCCAAAGACTGTATTTTGTAGTGTGGGCATGGATTTTCCCAATTTGATTTGACCCACTGAGAGAAGAGAAAAATACAACTCAGCTCCGATGAGAACATCGATTGTCCCAGGTTCATTAAAGAAGGGATCTGCGAGTGGAATGTTGCTTGGCACTGCCCATGATGATATGTCGAACAATTTGCTGGGTTGATTTGACACGATTTTCGGTAGTACATGAGCCTCCATCCTTATGGAGAATGCGTTTAAACGAGATCCTAGTTGTATGTTTACTCTCTTCTTTGTCTGTTGAGTTTCTCTGCCAATACCTTGGATGTGCGTGGTCTGAGCGAATGGTGTTACTCCCAGCTTCTTTATTGTTTTCTCCGTGATAAGGTTTAACTGGGATCCGGAATCCAGTATGGCCCTGCACTCTATGGTCTTACCGTGTTGATTTGATAGATTGACGAGAACAGTCGAGAGGAAGACATACCCTTGACTTCCAGTTCTTTGTGGTGTTAAGGAACTTGACTCATTCGTTATTGATGACGTTGGTGAGGAGTTATACTCGTATGTTGTTTGTTGTAGGTTTAGTACTCTGACCAGGCTTCTGCTCTAGGTGCAGAAGTGTGTTGTGTTTCTTGTCACACATTCTGCAACCTCTGGAAGAGCATTTTGAAGATGTGTGCCCATCCCCTAGGCAATTTATGCAGCTGTTAGCTTGACCATTGTAAATCTTTGCGATGGAGTCATTTGCAAAAATTGCACTGATTTGGAGCTGTTTTTGATATTGTGGTCAGTGATCTCTGAATATTCATTCTCTTATTTGGGTCATCGACAGCCTTAGCCTTGCCGCCCAACGATTCAAGTGACTGGAATCGTGTTTCTAAATATCCCAGAAAATTCTCTAACGTTTGGAGCGCTCTGGGATGTTTTAACGATTGCTCCCACAATGTGTGTGTGGATTTGTCCAGTTTTTTTTATAAGAGTATGCAGGAGTATGGGATCCCAATTTTCCGTGTCGACTCCTAAGCCGTCCAATGCTAGCAGGCATTCTTGAGTGGTGTCATGTAATGCACGTATTGCATAGGCACTTTCCACTGTTGCCGTAGGTTGCGACATTAATTTGTTGAGTACAGCGGTGACTAAAAGACGCTTGTTCTCAAATCTATCATTTATGATCTTCCATGCTGCTTCATAATTTGCTTCTGTTGGTACTATATGCCGTATTAATTTTTCGGCGTCGCCAATCAAACTTGTTTTCAGGACAAAGATCTTCTGACAGTTTGCGATGGGTTGTTTGTGTACTAGTTCGACAAAAAGATCATGAAACTGGCGCCATTTCATATAGTTGCCATCGAACTTTGGCAAGACTATTTTCGGCAGTTTTAGATCGCTTGATGAATTTGATGAATTCCTCTGAACTGATGATTGTTGCAGAGCCCGGCTAGACAACTCATACAGCTCAATAAGTTTCTGCTGAGTTTGCTCTTCTAAACCGAAAAAATGCTGGACATTGTATCCACTGAGAGCGGGGTCTACTGATTGCTCATAAATATCATTATGCAACTGCAGTATTTCATCCCAATAACGCTCTATTGTTTTTACCTTAATCTGGTAAAATGCTGTTGATTTGTTGGCTATATTACTTGAAATTCCAAGAAGTGTTCTTTGTAACAATTCTATAGCCGCTTCTTGCCTTCTAATCGGGCCTGATACGTTGTTGTTGTTGGCGAACAACGGTAACGGGTTTACTTGCTTTACCCTGCGGCCTTGTATTTGTGTCACTTCCTAGCTCATCTGTATCCTGAGTGTACCGATTAGAGTGTGCGCCTTCTTCTGGATTTGCCTTTTCTTCAGTATTGGGCGGAGGGATCATAGTTGTTTTCTGTTGCTTGGGATGAGCACCCTCTCCCTGATCAGCTGAAGTTACTGTATTGCTGGGCAACCCATTTGTATGTATTAATTCTAACCTTTATAGTATGGTTTCCCGTACGGATTCATATGCTTGAAATATCACATCGTAATATCCTTTCGTGAAGTATTCATGTGACACTTCGGTTCCATAATTTGCACGGATGGCGTTGTCCGTAGCCTCGAAATCGTCCCAAAGTCGATTAAGCTCTTTTAGCCGCGCAGTGTAGAGTTCTTTAGTTCTTCGATGCAGGGGTTCCTTTGCTAGGTTGGAAATGATCCGCTGTATTTGAGATCCTGAATCCTCTTGCCGGGATGCTAGCTCATTCAATGTAGATTCCATGATAATTTCGTTGAGAGTTTGTTAAATTATTTTACCAGTGTAAGCCCTGGTAAACGCTATGTTAAATTATGTTACCAGTGTAAGCCCTGGTACACGCTTTGTTAGATGTAGTTAGTTACCAGTGTATAGCCCTGATAAACGCTTTTATTATTTTTGGAAATGCTAAATGCCCCCTTCCTCTGGTGGGGGGAAGCAAATGAGCAGTTGAACAAAATCGTAGATCGTCGATTGTCGGGGTCACCAAAATGTTTACAGTGCTTTTACTGTAAGTAAGAGTAGACGACGGTTCTGTACCGTGACTACAGATGGTATTTCCAGTACAAACTAGAACACCAATATTTGAGATGAATTCGGCAATCTTCCAAGCAGACTCACTTAGAAATGAAAGAAAATTATGTGTCTTTGATAACTGTCGAATTATATCTGACCAGATCAATGTTTTATTAATCGATATTTGTACATAAAATTAGCTTACAAAGGTATTTTAGAATTAGCTTACGATACAAAAATTACAAATAATAAAATAACAAAGGTTCTTAGAATGAGCTTACTATACAAAAATTACAAACAATAAATTAGCTTATATAATTGCAAGCCTATCATTTAATTTAAATAACAAAGAAAAACACATTCAGAATGAATGAAATCATGGTGTTGTTTTACACCTGCAGTGCGGTGAACTCGGTTTAATGCCAGGCACGAGTCTTCGGTGTTCGATTCAATGTCGTATGTCTAGTGGCTGGCAATTGGCTGACAGTGCACTGTAGATACTGACCGTACTCAACATATACCCCGGTGATTCGATTGCTCATGATAAATGCGAATGACTCTTTCCTGCTCGTCCGTATTTCTTATGTCTGTCAAAATGTCTGTACAATACGAAAAGTATTTCGAAAAGGTAAATTGAGCAATTTAAAAAGTTTGGCCATTTTTGTATGTATGTATACAGCCGTTAGTTTATTAGTAGGAAAGAATTATTTGAAAATATTCGTCATTATGTCCTCATTGAAAGTTGGTCTGCTTATAATCCGTCTCTGTTTATTCTTGAATACGTTTTCGGTTGTCATTAGACACCCTTTGTCTTTGGTTTCTAGTGTAACTTGGATGTTAAATTCATTTAGAGATTTATCGGATATATCGTATTCCGTAACCAGGTCATCATCATTATTGTAGAGCTCGGGATAGTGATTTTGATGCGACTTAGGCCATCTGCATTCGTGTTCGCTTTTCCTTTTTTATATATCGCACATGTATTTCAAAAGTGACACAACTCAAAAAACCCAATATCTGAGTTATCACCAACAAAAACACGTTAAACTTTCACCCAACATATTTATAAAAGGTGCATTAACTTAGATTCATTCTTAGCCCTGCAAATGACACTTATGTCACTCTAAACTTTTCAGACGAGATCAAAGTGCCTTCGAAAAAAGGCACATTTTATGGTCTGATCCCATAGCTAACGGGTGTGTATATTTTATATAAAAGGTGCATTACTTGCTGTTGCGCCATTTTTCTTAATCATAAGTAAACAGTGTGCACTTTACATTTCGAATTGAAAGAGTTTAGGTGGTTTATTTGCCAGTACGCTCCTAAAACAGTTTTTCACCTTTTCTGAAAAACTTTTTTTTTTGAGTTGTGTCACTTTTGAAATACATGTGCGATATTCAGCCCAATTCTAAATATTCCCGGGGAGAAGAACTCTCCGGGAGTTGTGTTCTCCTGAGAATAAAATCCTCCTATTCTGAGTTCCCCGGGAGACAATTCTCCCTTCGAATTTGAGAGTGGGAATTATTAATGTTCGAATGAGCATTTGACATTTAAATTAAATTCAAAAATTAATTTTGTTGTTTATCAACTGTCAAAATTTCTCATATTTAAGAGATTTTTGCTAGTTTTCATGGTAAAATTAAGGTTGATGTTTAGTGTTAGATGTAGTAAATGTAGTTTTCCACGGTTGTGTTTTTTCTGAAAAAAAATTGTGAAAAAGATAAAAAAAAAAAAAATGCATAGCATTGCGTTCAGGTTGTTGGCAGAAGAAGTGGATGCTGAAGACAACCGACAAGGACAGCCGAGGGCTATTAGGAGGTGTTTACGGGATAACACAAATCCTCTGGAGTTGCCTGAATCATTGTACATAGGTGCAAATGTATTTTATTTTTCTTATATTAATACATTTCTCTTTATTAGATTTCATAAGTATTATAGAGTCAATAAAGTGGCCTTCAAGTTAGTTAGGAAGTTCTGTTAGTCTTGTGTTCTATCTAAGCCATTCGTACAAAAATACCTTTTTCCACTCGGCAAGAGTTTTGCATGGTGGTCCCGCTGAATTTAATTTTTTTTCAGCCGATTGTCAAAACAGGCCGATCTCTTCTTTACTTCTCTTGTGGAACCCGCATGCAATGTCGCGATGTGCTTCCATCAAATTTAGCAACGTTTGCAGTTGAAGCCTATTTGTTGTTTTAGACCTATAAAAGAATTTTACTAAAATTTGAATTTAGGAAAACTAAATTACTTACATTTTTCCATTCAACTCCCTAGCAAATTTTTGGGGAATAAAAATGCGGGAAATCAAATGACATTCTCCCCTTTTTTGAAATTCGTGATGCCTACTTTTTTCCCCGAGAATTTTTCTCATTTTCGAAGATTGTTTAGAATAGAGAAATGGGAAAAAGTAACAAATTCCCCGGGAGTTTTTATTTAGAATTGGGCTGATTATCTCGTAATCCAACTTCTCGAGCTTAAGGCGCCATCTTACTAGTTTAGAGTTTGGCTCCTTAAGGCTCATGAGCCATGTGAGACGTCTGTGGTCAGTTACTATTTGAAATTGTGTTCCAAATAGGTATGGTAATTTCAGGTCCTTTTTTTGGTTATTGACCCTTCCTTTAAGCCAAAGGTTGCATTTGCAACAGTGTTATCATGCAAAAATGGGGGGAGGGTAAGAGGATCGTCCCAGCGAAGACCCTTTTATGCGAATCGAATAAAGCGTCGTAATTACATATAACTTTTATTGTACTTCAATCAAATTAAAAAAAAAAAAAAAAAAACAAAAAACAGCCTCTATTTCACAGTTTGTAAAGAAAAATAATAATAAACAAAGACACTGCATCCATGCACATGAAGTTCACTTTTCAAGAAGATCCTGCAAAAGATTTCGTATATCTTTCAGAACATCAATCCTTTGCCTTTCTATTTCAACGCTCTCTTGGTACCTTCTTTCTGTATCCTGGGCCTCTTCCTTAAAAAATTCAAGAACTTCATCAAGTTTCCTCTTCCTTGTTGGCGTTTGCTGGGCAGACTGTTGTTCCATATTTGCTGCTTCCAACGGTGGCAAACCATCTAAACTCGACGCCAACAAATTAGTTGGAGGTGCAATAAAATGCGAAGAGGCGTATGCCGAATCAAACTCTTCAAAGTACTCCCATAAAGTAGCACTTCGTCCACTTAAACCATTCCTCTTTTTGATTCTTTTATAGGTGGTGAAAAGATAAGTAAATTTAGTTTTACATATTTCAGCGGAATGAGAAAAATTTTGATTTGCACTTCTTATCTCGCGAAGAATCAGTTTCCATATTGTGCTTTTCTGTCTTTTTCCCTCGTTGAATTCGGTTTCATGCTTTATTCTGACCGTAATAAGGCATTTTATGTCGTTTCGGGACCAAACGTGTGTTTCACTAATGGTGAAGGTAACCAAATTAATAATAGAAATCACAATAAAAGATACAATGTACTTACTGCTCTTGCGAAATTTCATTTTCGTAGTCTGCTGTCTCCATTTTTATTGCGAATAAAAAAATAAATACAAATGTCATCCAAAGCATTCAGCTGAAATCGAATGCGCTGTTGCACGATGTTTTGCGATCAGCTGCATTGGCAATAGGTTTTCGAATTGTTGACGGACGCGTCCACACGTTTTCGAATTCTTGATCGTGATCATCGTCATGCAATTGACGTTTACGAATTCACCCTAGTAGCTTCTATTCCAAGTCGCTTGAAAGAGGTTATAAAGTTGAAAGGATATCCGACTAAATATTGACTATAAATGTAAAAAGATAAATTTACTTTTTATTTAGTTATGCTAATTGTTCACCTTTTCCTTTACAGCTGTACGCAGACTTTTGTGGAATGAATTCGACGACTTTTTTCTGTTTTTTGTTAATTTTTTCTTAAATAAAAAATAAAAAAAATTAAACTTTGTTCAAAATGAATGCCTTGTATATTGTTATATTGAAATACATTTAGATCAAAAATATATTATTTTGAATTTGTGAATAACATCGTTGTTTCTCGGAGCTTCATCGCTGTACGCAGACTTTTGTGGAACACTGTATATGTATTATGATAGAATAAGATGGTAAAATAGATAATGAAAAATGACTCACCATAATAAAAATTACTCTTGCTTATTGTTGGTGTTATTTCCGATGTCCCCAGATGATGTGCTCAGCATTTATGAGATCGCGTTCTATGTTTAATCTATGTAACTATCTAAATATGTTTAGGGACTAGGAAAATAAAAAATTAAAAAAAGTTTAAGGCACTTGAACGATCTTTAGATATGGTATATATGTATATGTAGGTGGTACTTAACTAAAATAAAAATTGACACTGAATTCCAAAACCTGGGTGGTTAGGGAGATCTGGATCTAATGGTGATGATAGTAGTAATTACGATGATCGTGGTAAGGATGATGGTCATGGTAAAGATGATGATGGTGCGCCTTCAGCAAACGAGCTTGTGTCGTCAATTGTAGGCGATGGGTGGGGATAGCATGAAGCTCGATCGGCATTTATGGAAATTGCTGATGTTGGACTTCACAGCACTTGATTAATTCACAGCATAATACTTGATGGATTCTGGATAATATTTTGAGGTTACGTCCACTGAAATCGAATATACTGGACGCTCCTGGCTATGTAGCTTTCGAAATGGTTTTGAGTTTGATTAGCTGACGAATTTTGCAAGCTCCGATGATCGGACAATCTGATCGGCTGGATGGATCTACTGAAGATGTTGGCGGAGCTCTCTTCTTCGTTTTGTTTGCTTCTTTTATTATTCTCTTTTGTTTAGGTATGTATTTTGTTTATTTAGATTATTTTATTTATTTTATTCTTATTAGTTATTTTACTTATGTATTTATTTTATTTGGCTTATTCCTGTCGGTGGCGGTAACTTGATTGGCGTTTAAATGTTTTATTCACACGTGCGGAGCACTCCTGTATATGATGCTTTTCATACATATGTATTTTACCGCCTAATAGTTGAGATTGGGTTTCGCACCTGAATCCTACACTAAATACGAATTCTTATTTAATATTCGAAATCTAAATTCTAAGAAAAATATATAATTTTAAAATACCCGTGGATATAGCGAGAAGGGATTTTTTGATGTGGGTCTGAATTTTCAATTTCACCTATGTGGTCTTGGTCCACAGAAACTAGGTACCCCACCGACTGAAGTTTAAAGCAAAAAGGAAATGCTGATTCTACAGTGGTGTAAATAACCTCAAAGGGTGTTGTGTTCCCGTAAGGTTGGCAATAGAAAAGTGAGGTTTTAACAATTTTAGATAAATTTCCGCAGGTTTGCGTTTGCGATAAATTGGTTGTATTCAACCAAAGGAACAATCTCTCATGATATTTTATTTTGTGTCTAAACGATAGTAGTGACTTACATTCATAAGGTTCAAGAGATGGTTGCGTTTAATTATTTATTTGTAATTATTAATTTAATATTTTTTCCGTAGCGCGAAAGGCCACTACAACGTCTTATTCATAGTGGCAAAAACTCTATCAGCAGAAGCAGTTGAACCGGACGGGCTTAAAATGTACTCAATTATTCTCCCCATTTCCTTGTAGTCGCAATTTTCAATATCCAAATGGGCAAAAACTTTGACCCAACGTTTCGTGACTGGAACATTTTTCTTTTTCCATCCTGAATTTTACTTTAGCACGAAGCCAATTTCCTTGTGTAACTGTTGGTGGCGTCGCCGTCGTATAATTTCAGCCTGTTCAATTTCAGCATATACCTAGCCGTTTCTACATTTTTCCACACTGGAACTGTGCGAGGCACTGCCCACGCATACATGTTGAATTCCATTATCACTGTAACAGAATTTCAGAAAATGTTTGTTTATGTACGTACACTTTTGCATTGCTTATGATTGGTATATGTCAGTTCGTTTCAAAAATACCAAACATTCTTCTTTAGTGTTGGATTTTGCTTCAGAATGTTATCAAAAATTTGCATTTTTGAGCATTAACATTAATGCACTTTTGTAAATAAATAAACAAATATAAAAAAGAAAATCTAATTTAAAATGTAACATCAAATTTTAATAACCTATATTGGGGATCGGGTACCTATCGGAGGTGGTCTTATCCTATAGTCAATGACAAGTCTCCACTCCAGTTTTTTTTTACAAACAATCCAGACGGGGGACTCCAGGGTGAGTAACTCTCTTTATGTGAATGTATGAAACTGATTTTTATAATTGTGTTAGGTTAGGTTAGGTTAGTGGGCCGATGAGAATGGTAACATTAACCTAACCTAACCTAACACAATTATAAAAATCAGTTTTAATTGTGTTAGTTCCTTGTTAAACAACTCATCATTTCTAATTGTTTTTACGTATGTTCTTACGCATGTTTCTGAGATTGTATGGAAACCCTTTTGTTTTCGTATCTTTGCTTAATCATCTATAGTGTTTTATTTGATGTGTGTTTGTGTGCCCTAGTAGTTTGGAATTTATGTGTACTATATAGTCTTAATAATATATATTTTAATATATACTTAAATATTAGATTTTGTTTTCGTATATATCAGTTTTTATATGTCACAACTTACATACACAATAGAGCAATGTTTATTTAAATTTGAACCATTAAAATTCGTCACAAAGATGGTATTTTCCCCAATAAGTTCGATGACCTCTTTATTAGTGCTTTTGAAGTCGCATGTCGCCCTTAACCCTGGAAGTACATGCTTATTTTTTGTACGTAAAGGATATGCTTCGTCGAATCGACGACGGCATTATTCAAAGGAGTTTTACAAATGATATAAATGCTACAAAAACTTTGAAAATCGATTATATTTAATTATTTAGTTCATTGACTATAAAGAAAAGCAACAATGAACATTTCTCGTTAAAATATTCACTTAAAAAATAAATTTTTAAATCTGTATGTTATTTGGCATATTAAGCAAAACGTGAAAATGCGTCGTCGATTCGACGAAGCATGTACTTCCAAGGTTAAGGATCCTGGGTAGGAATGTGTACTCTGCTAGTTTCTTTAAGACCGTTCGTAAGTCTTGTTCACAGGTCGGCCCACGCAATTGCTCACTGGTTTCACTTGTGGCACGAAAACCCTGATTGTTCTAGGACCAGAACTCTGTTCGTGATTTTTTCTAACTGACTGTTTACGGATCTGATTGTTTCCTGGGGGTTAGATTGCTCAATCCTTCCCATTCGGCTCTCTAATCCTCTAAAGCTACGAGTACACGACATGCAAAAACCACATTTAAATGTTTGCGTGACGTCAAAAAAAATTATGAATCAATGCTTGCATTTATTGTATATGTAGTACATGTGACGAAGCAAAAATATAGTGTGTACACGGTATGTCAATTTCACATACTTTCATGTTGATTCTGTCCCAAAAGTCATGTGAAATATTTTGAATTTTGTTTATTAAATTTTTCGGCATTTAATGTAGCCCGCAAAAATAAAGCGAGTACACGGCAGGTGGACATCACATTTTTTCATGTGCATGCAGTGAGTATTTTCATACGCATTTTATTAAAGCGAGTACATGGGATGTAGACTTCACATTTTTGCATGTGTATGCAAAAAACATTTTAATTCGCATTTACATATTGACAATTGGTGGAACAATTCATAGTCGACTTACAAAAGGCAGCCGAAAATAGAAGGTACTGGTACACCAACGTGACGCGACGTATCGACAGAAGAGGCAAGCCTCTGTAAAATACTCTTTGCAGAACACCTGACTAATGTTATACTAGTTTGGCCAAACTAGTTTTGAATTAATATTCGAGTAATCTATTGGATAAAATTAAAAGGCAAATCAATAAGATGAGCAATATTTATTCAAATAAAGTGTTCGAGAACACTCTCCTTTTATTTTAGTAGTATTTATTTATCTTGAAATTTATAAGAAAAAACACATAATATAATTGTTGCATTTATTTACGAAGTATGTACTAAAATACAAAACCATATTTGGTATTACTAACCCCACTCTGGGGCATTGTTTACAACTACTGTCAAATGTCATTTCTAATCATTGTCAATTAAAAGATAATTTCTCGATCACTTGGAAATAAACCAACATCTCAGCACAACGTGCATTTATAACGTCTAAGAAACCAACGTGTTTTATTTCTTGATCAGTACTACGTACAATATATAACAAAATAATTCTTCTCTTTTTTTTTATAAAAGTATATTTTTTTTTGAATTCAACGAATTCTCGTAAAAAAAAAACATTGGTCCTTCGATGCCCTTTGAACGGCAATTAATTAATTAAATCTCCTTTTACACTTTTTTCAACTTAAAAAGTGATACATATATATACTAACATAAGTGATAGCGAACTTTAGTCTTTAAACATTTAAAGAAGTATATTTTCAACGAAAATATATTGTATATAACAAACATTGGACAGTGAGTTTTTTTTCTTCTTTTGTGTCCGGGAAGTGCTTACGGTTCACGCGGCGCGAAAAATTCTGGTGTTCCCGTAACAAATTTACGGTATAGTTTTACGGTTCTTGTTATAGAATCTAGAACTGCAACAACGGTACAGCCCAACGGGACAAATCAAGCCACCTCGTTTCTACAAAGAAGAATAACAGACTTGAGTAAGTTATTACAATAAAATAATTTAATTAAGAATTACCTGCGGCTTTATTTTTTGGTTTTCTTCAAATTTTAATTTTTTTTGTGTGAGCTACTGCAACGTACAACATGGCTGAGCTGGATCGTCATCTTCAAAGTATCCTCAGCCAACTGGGGAGGGATTCGGTTAACTTCAGTAAAAGAAGTCCTAGTCAACGGACAAAAAACTACTTGACTGGACGGCTGCAGATTCTGGATGATAACTTCAAGACGGCGACAAGCATTAAACGTCAAGCTATTACCACGTTGGAAGGCGACCAGTTAGATGAGGTGAACAAGACGTTCGACTCCATCCAGGATCAATACCTCGAATACCGAACGGTAATGATGGACACGATGGATAAAATTTCTGAAGCGGCACCAGCACCTACAATGAAGCCAGGGGTGAGTGAGAATAAAAATATAAATATGTTCAAACAAGAGAGTTTAAGACTCCCAAAGATCAACATACCAAACTTTAATGGTAAATATGAGGAGTGGAGATCTTTCCACGATTTATTCAATTCACTGATCCATGGCAACAATACTTTATCCGAAATTGAGAAACTCCATTATTTGAAGTCTTCTATTTCCGGTGAAGCGGAAAGAATCATTTCCCACTTAGCCATCGATAATGGAAACTATTCCAAGGCATGGGAAATTCTTAAGTCTCGCTATGACCACAAGAGGATTCTTGTTAACACTCAATTCAATCGTCTATGTTCCCAACAAATTTTGCAACGGGAATCGGCCACAGGTTTAAAAAACATGTTGGATACAACAATTGAATGTCGGCATTCGCTATCAAATCTTGGGTTACCCGTAGAGCATTGGGACTCTATTTTAATATATATAATATTTCAGAAACTCCCTGAAAATACAAAACAATTATGGGAGGAAAAATTAGGGAGTAAAAAGGAACTACCCACCTTTAAGGAATTTTCCGACTTTCTTGAGGCAAGGTTTAGAACGTTAGAGGTAATCGACCACTGTGAAAACGTCAAAGCCAGCACTACAAAAAAAATATCTAATGTTTTTCATGTGAAGGAGAACAGTCCAAAGCAAATTTCGTGCAAAATCTGCAACAATGGTGCACATTCGGTCCGATCTTGCAAGCGATTCTTGCAATGGAATCCAGAAACTCGCAAGACATCTATTGATAAAATAGGAATTTGCATGAACTGCCTGGCGTATAGTCACGCAACTCAACAGTGCTTCAGCAATTCACGATGTCACATTTGCAAAAAACCGCACCATACACTTTTACATGTTGATGAGAACAACATGTCCCAACAGCCCCAACTACGTGCACCTAACACACAAATTCAACAAATGAAAACACCCAATTATTATAACAATCAACATCAAACACCCACTTATTATAATAATCAACCTTATCAAAACCAAAGTAGTCAAAATTATATTGCAACCATTCCGACGCAACCCTCTCAAATACAAAATACCAATCCATATTCAAACTCTATACAACCTCTTGATAATAATTCACACCCATTTATCACAAACAGTCAACTTAATTCCTATTTAGAACCATATAACAATAATAATAGTCAAGAGTTAAACAATATAGGTACATCCAATAATTACCATTTTTATAACGCAAACCGGACGCAGGTGTTATTAGCAACAGCCATCGTGAAAGTCAGGTCTTCGTCAGGGCAAAATTACAATCTGCGTGCACTACTGGATCCAGGGTCAGAGTCAACTTTCATTACCGAATCAGCTGCCCAGTTACTGCAGTTGAGAAGAACGCGAACGTTTGTTGAGATCGCAGGGTTGGGGAGGGTCCAGAGTGGAGCTTGTCATAGCTTTGCCGACATATCCATCGGATCTCTGCACTCTAACTTCGAGGTCAAGGCACGTGCACTGATTTTTAAGTCCCTCACGGGCCTTCTTCCGGCCTTCGCACTCAAAAAACACGACTGGAAGCACATCAGAGGACTACGTCTTGCTGACCCCTGGTATCACCAACCTGCGAAGATTGATTTGTTAATTGGTAGTGATCTATATTGTGATTTGATGTTACCTGGAATAATTCGTGGTGAAGAAGTCGCATCACCAACTGCATTTGAAACCCAACTTGGTTGGATACTCATGGGAAGAACTTCTGCTCAGCACCCAGAACAGGTACGAGATTTTGTACACGTAAATTTTAGTACTTCCTCTCTCGGTACTCATCTCCAAAGATTCTGGGAAATAGAAGAAGCTCCTTTTCAGAATCCTCAAACGGTTGAAGAGCAGTTTTGTGAAGAGCAGTTTTTACAAAAGACTCGTCGCGCTCACGACGGGCGATATGTGGTCTCGTTACCATTTAAGGAAGGAAAGAATCCTGCGCTTGGACCCTCGAAGCAAGGTGCCTTGCGTAGGTTCTTTCACTTGGAGAAGCGACTCCATCTAAATCCAACACTTTATGCTGAATATGCAAAGTGTGTAAGAGAGTACTTGACATTAGGACATATGGAAGAGGTCGATCTCCTTAATGACCCAGTCCTGAGAACTCCTTACCACTACTTTGTACCGCATCATGCAGTGTTTAAAGATGCAAGCACGACTACTAAATTGCGAGTCGTGTTCGATGCTACGGCCAAAACACTCGATGGTACTTCTCTCAACGACCATCTCCTAGCAGGGCCTAAAATTTTAAACAACATTTTGGAAATAATCATAAAATGGCGAGCAAACAAATTTACCTTTACCGCCGACATTGAAAAAATGTATCGGCAAATAAGAGTTGAACGAAATGACTCTTATTATCAACTTATCTTTTGGCGTGATTCTCCAACGGAGAAAATCAGAGCCTATCGTCTGAAAACCGTCACTTTTGGCACAACGTCAGCACCATGGTTGGCCATACGCATACTGTTAAAACTTGCGTCAGACAACGAAACCAAATATACGTCAGCAGCAGATATGGTAAGAGACGAAATCTATGTTGATGATCTCATTTCATGAGCTGATTCCATAGAAGAAGCTGTAAGTAAAATTAATGAAATAAGAACTCTTCTGGATTCAGCAGGATTAAATTTACGAAAATGGACGAGTAATAATGAGATGATTCTTCAGCATATTCCAGCGGATCAACGTGAAGCTGCATTTTCCATACCATTTAGCACAACTGAGCCCGTTAAGGCCTTAGGAATTCAATGGTTTCCTTCAGAGGACATCTTTTCCTTTCGAAACGCAGAATTTCAAACCGCCGACGATTCCAAAAGGACAATTCTATCTACGATAGCTAAATTATTTGACCCTTTAGGTTGGATATCGCCATGCATTATCAAGGCGAAAATTATAATGCAGGAGCTGTGGCGTGATGTTTCAGATTGGGACAAACCAATATCACCGGAACTGAAACGTGAATGGCTCATTTTTCGACAGGAGTTGAATTCTCTTCAAAATTTAAAGATACCACGGTGGATTCATCTTCACAGTTCGATGAAAGGTGTAGAGGTACATGGCTTCTCTGATGCGTCTCAACGAGCGTATGGGGCAGCTATTTATATTCGTGTCTTGGACCACGAAGACAACATCAATATGTCATTGTTAATTTCAAAGACGAAGGTTGCTCCATTGAAGACAATTACTCTACCGCGTCTGGAACTTTGCGGTGCTGTCCTTTTAGCTACGCTAATGGATTTCGTAACTAAAACTGTAAAATTAAAAAAGATCAAACAATTTGCATGGACTGACTCAACAATTACCTTAGCCTGGATTGCTGCTGCGCCCACCAAATGGGCCACATTTGTCAGCAATCGTGTGGCGGAAATTCAAAGACTGTCGAAAGGTGTCACATGGAGACACATACCAACACTGATAAACCCAGCTGATTTGACTTCACGAGGTGTTTTTTTGTCAGCTTTGGAAGGTAACGTTCTTTGGTGGAAGGGTCCGAATTTCCTTCATCAGGAGTGGGAATTTTCATGTCCACAACAACCTGCAGTGTTGGAGACAAATATGGAACAACGTTCCATAAGGGTTCATAACGTCACCAACCTAGAAAACGATGTTAATATTTTAATAAACAGACACTCTAGTCTGACTACATTACTTAAAATCATTTCATTCTGTAGAAGATTTATAGCCAATTTGCAGAAATTACCTGAGGCGAGGATAAGAAATAGCATCTCTCCGGAAGAAATCCAATCAGCGGCACTTGTTGCGATCAGAGCATCGCAGTCAGAAGCATTCTCCAACGAAATCGCAAAACTGCAAGCAGGAGAGAAGACAAATTTCTTGAATTCACTATCTCTATTCCTGGATTCTGATGGAATAATGCGAGTTGGCGGTCGTCTTCAGAACTCTGATCTGACCTTTGACGAGAAGCATCCAGCCATATTGGATCCAAAGAGTCATTTCACCAAGCTGGTCTTAAGAGACGCTCACAATAAAACTCTTCATGGTGGATTACAGCAAATGATCGCTTACGTGCGCCATCGGTTTTGGATCTTAAAGGTCAAAAATTACGTAAAAAACTACATTCATCAATGCGTAATTTGTTTCAGGTACCGCGCCAAAACCACAAATCAGCAAATGGGAATTTTGCCCGCGCCCAGGGTCACGATGTCTCATCCCTTTACAAACACAGGAGTAGACTATGCTGGACCGATGGATGTGAAGGCGTGGAAAGGACGAGGCGCGAAGCAGTTCAAGGCTTACGTGGCAATCTTCGTTTGCTTAGCGACCAAAGCAATTCACATCGAATTGGTCAGCGATATGACCACGCAAGCCTTCAAAGCGGCATATAGAAGATTCGTGGCAAGAAGAGGTATCTGTTCCAATTTGTTCAGTGACAATGGAACTACTTTCGTTGGAGCGAACCGCGAATTAAAGAAGGCATTGGAAGCAGCGCAAATGGATTTTACGGAAGTAGCTGAGTCCCTGGCAACGGAAGGTACTAAATGGCATTTCATCCCACCAGCATCTCCCCACTTCGGAGGATTATGGGAAGCGGGTGTAAAATCCATAAAGTACCATCTTAAACGAGTCACAGGATCTGAGCTACTAACATACGAAGAGTTAAGCACGCTGTTAACACAGGTCGAGGCATGCTTAAACTCCAGACCTCTATGCCCAATTTCCGACAACATAGATGATTTTTCAATATTAACCCCCGCACATTTCTTGATAGGTCAACCGCTTAACATGGTTCCACAACCCGACCTGTCGGATAAAAATTTGAATTACATAGATCGATGGCAAAGGATACAGAAAATGTACCAAACGTTTTGGGTTCAATGGAGCACCGAATATTTGTCACGTTTACAGCAAAGACCAAAGTGGCTTAACGTTCAAGGTGAACCAAAAACGGGAGACTTAGTGTTGCTTAAAGATGATCGGCTTCCACCAGCAAAATGGAAACTCGCGCGAATCATCTCGAAACACCCAGGAACAGACAATTTAACACGAGTGGTCACCTTGAAAACACAGTCTGGAGAATTTAAACGACCAATAACAAAAATATGCCCGTTACCAACAAACAATTTGCCGACGGCAAATGAAAACATCAACTCGCCGACGGCAAGTGAAAACAACAACTCGCCGACGGCAAATAATAATTTTTCAGCGACAAAAAACGCTCAAAGTTAAACGCCGAACTATTCAATTTAAACAACAGATTTATAACATTTATTCATACATAATGTACAATTTCACACTCATAATTCAATATTATCATACTTTTAACAAATCCTAATCAATTTCACATGAATTATTTAATCAAATAATACTATTCAGCTGAAATTTCGCATGTACGTATAAACACACACATATAATAATGTACATAGAAATTCAGTCATTGAATTTACAGAAAACAAATAATAATAAACAAATCAAAACATACCTCAATATCACACTGAATTCAACTTGTATACACACCACACACATGTATGCAATAATCACCATGAATAAAACACAATAACAATTCTTAATCTCATAATTTATTTAAATTTCAATTATTTTTTATCTATTGTATTCAAATTCAAAACATGAAATACAATCAAACACTTTACATGAATTTTCACTTAATACACATATTCGCACTGCAAAAGGTAAACAAATGGCGGCCATTGCAATTCAGCAAATTAAACTGGATAATCTCGCATGAGACAAAAGGCAATCACCGAAAAGCAACGCTATGGAAGTTATTGCATGCAAACATACACAGATAAATATATCAGAGATCATTCACCGACGCGCTGATGATCTCATGAATGCACAACAAATACCGCTACCCGTTCGTTCGTTTTCATATGCACTTTTATTTTTTTTTCTCACAATAATCAAAAAAAATTACACTATTTTTATGTTTATCACTAATTATCTATACAAGTTTATCACTAGATTCACTTCACAACACGTCATAAGCAAAAGGGGAAAATGGTAAACAAATCCGAATGAGAAACGAATCCCATTGAATTAATTGATGGCTGCCATAGAAAGGCAGCAACAACAACACGTATACACCGAATCGCAAGTTAACAATAACAATTTAACAATATAAAAAACAAGATAAATAGTAACAATACATATACCTGCATAGCAGGTCCCAGCATTGCACAGTTTTTTTACTATTTTTACTAACTCACTTAAGGAAGGACCACAATGTTTTTTTTTTACGAGAATTCGTTGAATTCAAAAAAAAATATACTTTTATAAAAAAAAAAGAGAAGAATTATTTTGTTATATATTGTACATAGTACTGATCAAGAAATAAAACACGTTGGTTTCTTAGACGTTATAAATGCACGTTGTGCTGAGATGTTGGTTTATTTCCAAGTGATCGAGAAATTATCTTTTAATTGACAATGATTAAAAATGACATTTGACAGTAGTTGTAAACAATGCCCCAGAGTGGGGTTAGTAATACCAAATATGGTTTTGTATTTTAGTACATACTTTGTAAATAAATGCAACAATTATATTATGTGTTTTTTCTTATAAATTTCAAGATAAATAAATACTACTAAAATAAAAGGAGAGTGTTCTCGAACATCTACTTAATTATTAAAAATATTATTGAGGGAAATTTTCGATTTTGTTCAATAAAGGAGAACTAGTATGTACAATGAATTTATGGCAGCTATCAGTTTATTTGTTTGTAACTATTTCGTCATAGAATATTCTGCATTCACTATATAAAATAAGCGAAGTAGTGAATGCAGATTATTTTATGGCGAAATAATTGCAAACCTAAATGAAAGTTTGCCAAATAAAAACTGTGAAGAAACAAAATGCGAGTTGTTGATATGAGAAGTAATAAATGAACTGATAGCTGCAGAAAGTTCATTACACTAGCTCACCATTATTGAAAAAAAAAAATCGAAATTCCCCTCAATAGGTACTATTTTTTATAATTAGGTAGGATTTATTTGAATAAATATTGCTAATATAATTGATTGCCTTTAAGTTTTACCCAATAGATTACTTGAATCAGAATTCAAAACTAGCTTGGCCTAACACGCTTAGGATAAACAAGTTTGGTCTAGACTTAACTAGTTTGTCCTAATATGCTTAGGATAAACTAGTTTGGCCTAGTTTGGCCTGAAATCGGATTTGGCCGGTAACATATACAAATACAAATATGTACGTTATTATTACGGTGCACCATTTGGGATTTTTATGACTTTATATAGCCTCCGGGTCAAGAAGAATCTGACGACACTCTAATTGTTGAAACGTTTGCTTAAGACTTGGTCATACCGCAGCTACCCACCAACACCTGCAAAGTAAAAATAGCCCTCCAATGTGTACCACCTTTAATGTAGCTCGTAACATCTCTCGTGCATCAGAGAACTGCACTATTTCAAAACCGACGCTAACATTAAACCATAATAGGACACATAAACATAGCCTGTGAGATTCATATAGAAGAATAATCTAAGCATAGAAAATAAAAACTGCAAAACAAAAACTCATCGCAAAATTTAAAAAATTAGATTTTAACGTCAAAGAAAAATGCGGCATTCGAGAAAAAATGTCATGGCACGATTTCGTGTCATCACATGCCTGTGGCACTCACATTTAAATGTCGTCTCAGTCCAAATTCGTACATGTGGCCAATTATAGCGAGTACACGACACATGGAATTTCACATTTTCTCATGTGAAAATTTGTTCACATGAATACTCACATTTAAATGTGGACGCATGTGACAGTCACAAATATAGTGAGTACACGACATGTAGGATTTATCACTGACTCTGACGTCAAAACTACGTCACACTTACATTTAAATGTGGTTTTTGCATGTCGTGTACTCGTAGCTTAAGTTGTTCGATGACGGAGTTCTTAAGTTCGTCCATTCTTAATGCGCCAGATAGTGTAAATGAAATGTGTCGGTGTAAGTGAAATGATCTTTTAAATACTTTTGAGTTTATTAAATAAATGAACACCTAGTGACAGTTTTAATTCGGATTTAATTTTTATATAAAACTAGCTGAGCCCGGCGCGCTTCGCTCCACCCTTTTATTGTTCCTTCATTGCAATGCTTTATGATATACGACATTCTTTGTTCTATTGTCTGGCGTGTAAATAAATAAAGCTGATGGTTTTTTGACACGGGAACAGGCGGCATATGATTGACCATGCGAGAAACATGGATTTTCAAGGTTAATGCCGCAAACACTCAATGACTGCCCTTGTGATTTGTTAATTGTAATTGCAAATGCAAGCCGCACCGGAAACTGCAAGCGTTTAAAGTCGAATGGCATGTCGGTCGGAATCATTGTGATGCTTGGTATCAAAACGTCTTCTCCTATGTATTTTCCTTTAAGAATTGTTGCTTCGATGACGTTATTCATTAATTTCCTCATCGCAAGCCGGATGCCATTACAAAGACTTGGTTGATTTATATTTCGCAACATAATGATTACCGATCCCACTTTCAATTGAATATTGTTCGGCGGCAATCCGGGCAAATCAAGCGAGTTTAAAAATTCCGTTGGATAGTTGACAACATCATCTTGGCTAGTAATGGAATCCACCGATTTGTACGTCATCAATTCACCACCAATTTCTCTTGGAATCTTGAAATTCAATTCGTTCACATCAATGTGTTTCGCAGCTAATATAGCACGTTCGCTCAACCAAACATGATTTTTGTAATTTTGATCAATATTTGGGAACACCTTTTGTATGAGTTTGGTCTTTGATTCGATGAACTGGCAAACATCGACTGGGAATGTAATACAACCAGTCAATATGTCAATTGGGATTTTCCCATTGCCAATGTCCAACAATTGTTTTGAAAATATTTCTCCAGATTGGTCATTCTGCAACTCAACACGCATGTTTATACTTAGTTTGAGTGTCTTGACGTGTTTCCACAAAACGTACGTCTTCAAACTTGCATTAATTTCATCTGCTGGTGTTGACCGTGGAACCACTGGCAATGTTTGGCGAAAATCACTTGCCAGAATAATCATCGCACCACCAAACCGGTTTTGATTGCTTCGTATGTCTTGCATCAATTTTTATATTTTTTTTTATATTTGTTTGTCTGTGTTTCTATGAATATTGAATTTGCTAATAACTTGACTACAGCACCACCTATCGGGTCCATATTTTGTTGTTTTCTCTTTTAGCACCAAACCAACATATGTTCTGAATATGAGTCCATTTGGTCAATAAATATAGAATTTGTTAATAACTTGACTTCAGCGCCACCTATCGAATTTTTCTCTCCGTTAGGACCTCATTCGGACTATATCGAAAATTTGAAAAGAAAAATGACCCAAATCGGTCTAGCCGTTCTCAAGATATGCGCTTACCAACGATCATCATTTCATTTTTATTATATAGAATTTCTCAGTTGACTCTGTTATTTTTTTTATGGTGGTTCGTATTTTCCTTATTTGTTTGATTACTTCTTTAGCAATTAGTATGCTTTTCATTCGTTAATCTCAGTTTTTATTTCGAATTAATGTTAATTACTTTCCCTGGATGCCTGCTAAGCGCACTCTCTTAAACTTTCAGGGTAGTTACCGAAGGAAGGCTCGTATGTATCGTCTTTAGTCGTTAATGCAGTTTTATTTGCAGCGACCTATCAGGGTCTACACACGGATAATTTATGTAAATTTTCGGTGATATGGCCCCTTTTTTTCATAAGGGTTGGCCCCTAGACATAAATGTTTTCTTTAAATAAATATTGTAATTCACTGCACAGGCAGTAATTTTTTACTTTATACATATCATTATATTTAAATCGCTAGCGCAAAAGCTTGTGATTCCTCCTGACGGTTTATTCCTGCACCGATTTCAATGATTCTTACACTGATCGAAAGCCCATCACCTTAACTTTGTTCATCAATACCAACACTTTTGAAAAAACCCATACGAGTAAAGTTATTACGAAAAAAATATTATTACCTATACCTACGGGTTTCTACATGCGAGATTCCTCGCACCAGTACACAAGTATTTCTTAAACTAGGTCTTACTCCAATCGTAGATTGATTGGTGACATCTTTCGTCGGCTTAGTTTGCTTCTTTTCGTCCTTCTTATATTCTGCTGCTCTCTTCCTTCTTGATTTTCGTATTTCTTTTTAGAACTTCCACTTTTCGTCTTTTCTTTTTAGAACTTCCACTTTTCGTCTTTTCTTTTTAACCCATTAGTGCATGAAGTTAATTTGAAGTTTTTTTTTAGATTTTGTCGTTTGTTTGCAGTAAACACTCTTAATTAAAAAAAAAAAAAATACGAAATCAGAACATTTTGTGTTTTTATGAGTAGATAGAATGTGTCCGTTTAAACGGACTCTATGCAGAGAAAACATTGCAAGTTTACATTTAGATGACGTCCGTTTAAACGGACCATATGCACTAATGGCACTTTACCCTTTTGCTTTTTATTTTACCCACTTTGGTATTGAATTTTTTTCAAAAAACTACATATATTCACTTTTTCATTTATTTCTTTAATGCATAGGATTTTCTTTCAGCACTGATTTCACTTTTTCATTTGGTTTCATGCATAGTATTTTTTCCAACACAAATTTCACTTTTCCATTTAGTTCCTGACTTAGATTCTACTTAAAAAAAGCCGAGCACCAACCTGAGGTTGGCCCAACTTGTTCGCATTCAAATAAAACCCTACAAATTACGTTATAAAATTGTATTTCCTATTGTTCTTTACTGAACGTAAAATAAAAAAAAGCGGTTCACGTTTCGGTATAAAAAGAATGGCTATCGCACAAGGGCAAATCAAGGAGAAAAAACCACCGGTTACTTCCACCTCATAAAATCAAGTGTTCTTTATTTTCAAAGGCAAACAAAATTATATATAAGAAAAGAAAGAAATGACGTTAACATAGCATATAGGTTCACAAAAAAACGAACCGATTCACAAATTTCCCTTTTTGGGACACCACATTAGTGTTGCCCTCTTCTTGAAACGTCAACACCTATCAATGCCCAAGTAAAATTATAAATATCCCAATTCTCTTGTTATGGCGTTCGTTTCCAGCCCTTGGTTCCCACGCGAGCTCGAACACTCCTGCGCGTACAGGTAATGCAAGCGATGCGTCCGGTGTTATGCACTTGCTGGGTTTCCTCGCATTACAGCATGTCAGGTGGCTGCCGGCGCGTATTAACTCACCCAAAGATAGTGATTGTTATCAGCATTATTGGTCCAGCGATGTTGTATTGGGTTGAATTAAAGTTGAGTTGAAGGGTACCGGCATTGTTTGTCTACATAAGAGAGTGTCCGCTTAAGATGGAAAATTAAAATAAAAACGCAAGTTTTAAAAAGAACATAAAATTATCGCATCCTCGCACCTCACATCCTAGACATATTTTGGTAAAAAATCTTAAGCTCCTTCCAAAGTTGCGTTTTATTTTGTGAACATTTTGTTTGGGACCAGTCACGGGCTTATTCGAACGAAATTCCCGCACCAAGCATTCCCTTGTCCATTTGTGGGAGCTAAGTAGCTGAAAAATGTTATCTTCAGGAACGCTGATTTTAAAGTAAGGTGCTGCAGCTCAAATCTTTTTAGATTCCAAGGAACAATCTGGTTACAAATAACAACGGGGAAGTCAAAATTGTTGTCAATAAACCTCATGATATCGGCTTCCGTTGTACAATATTCAGCATTTTCTATATACAGTGGAAGTCGCTTATAACGACGGTGAAGGGACCGTGCAAATGTGGTCGTTATAACCGGCGGTCGTTATATCCGACTTTCCTCCATAAGTATTCAGAGACAACTTAAAAACATGCACACACAAAATTAATTTATTTTATTTTTAAATTATGTTATTATACAGAGTTCATACATATATAAAGTACATTTTTTTTTAAATTTAACAAAATAAATCACTCCAAACTCGCGGCTATTACTCTCTTTTTCACCTCACTCCAAACGGTAGAAAATCGCTGCCTTTTCCTCTACAGAAAAGTTCCTACGTTTTCTAGAACTCATGGCTACATAAGAAAATAAAATCAATAAACTCTAACTAACTAATATCCTACTTTTTAATGACAATGCGTTAGCTCAAATAAATACACAAAGCACTAGAACTAAGATCATCGGCGGCGCTTAAAAACACTTACAAATTTTGTAAGATCACTAGAATGAACAAGAAATATTCAGACTAACGTACATACAATATACATACATATGTACATATACGTGAATAGGTATGCAATTTTTTGCAAATCTTCTCTACCTTCGTCGTTATAAGCGACGAAATCGATTCTTTCTTCTCGAAAATTGGTCGTTATATCCGAACCGTTGTTATAATTGTTATAATTAATTTTTGTTAAATATTATTTTATATTATGTTAACTTTATGTTTGCTAATAGTATTAATCTATTCATGAATTCACTCGTGTTTAACAAGAATAAAACCATTTATTTTCGTTTACGTTCTTCACTTTTTATTTTTATCATTTATTGAACGAATCAAATTTTTCTTATATATATATATATATATATATTTATATTCTGAATGCTTCACTTTTTATTTTTTCACAAGGAAATTGGTTTGCACTTGTCTATTACAGATTTAATTAAGTGTTATATTTTATTGGTTTTAAAATACCAGTTACTTTGTTTAACTATATATAAATACAAAAACCGAACAAAACCGAAAGTATGATCCAACAACTAAGACTTCTGATTTCGAACTCTTTTTCAAAATTGTCTGTCCTGCCGTCGAACATGCATTTGTGCCATTACCTTGAAGAGGATAAATGACACCTTTGGGAACGTTTGCTGCGACCAGTTCGCACACGGGAAAAAGATATGCGAAACGCATTCGTCATAAGACACCATATGCAAATAGTATGCTTATGGGAAAGACAAAATAATAATGCGAATGCGTTTGATTACAGAAAAATTGTAAGATAAGCATATTTACGTTTGCAACAAATAAATATGCGATCGCATTTGGGTAAAATGGGATGGTATGCATATTTACGTATGCAACAAATCCTTCCCCCTTAGTAAAAGAGAATTATTCTTTGAAGAGGAATAATACTCAAAAAAAAATTATGTAGTATAAGTTTAATATTCGGTACAGTTTTGAAGGCAGAACAGACAACTTTTTACAATATATATTTGAAGAATGTTATTTTTTTTTTTTTTTAATTTTTATTTTATTTGGACTTATAAATATTTCGTACATATTTAGTTAGAAATATTTTTACATTAATTAATATTATTATTTTTTCTTTTAATTCAAAATTTTAAGTATATATTGATTTAGTAACAAAATATATATCTTTTTTTTTACATATACATAGGAATTAGGGATCTATGATTTAAAATTAACATTTACTTTTATATTTATCAAGTAATTGCTTTTAATCTCTATTTTTATTTTTATATAGGATATATGTTTTTTTTTTTTAAATAAAAGCTTCATTTCGTTTTTATAATATTTTCAAGGTTGTGAGCCTATTTGGTCACGAAATTTAATAGAAAAGTAGTTTCTTATTTATCATTATTTAAAATATTTATTTCATAATTTGAGTCTTAATCTAGGTAATTTAACAAAAATATGTTTTTTTTTATTTTTTTTTTTTTTTAAACTTAACCTTACAACTTTTCAAATTTGGGGTTACAATTTATTTTTAAAATTACTAATATATATATTTACTTGTTATGTCTTAATTTGTTTCTACATAAATTTTTTTTTTTTTGGATTGGAATTAACAATTTTTTATTTTTTTTATAAAAATTAGGTATAGGTATTGTAGGTAGTGTAATATTGTAAGGAATAAGTGCGAGTAAGTTATATTATGATCCGATAAATAGCATTCATTTTATACTAGTTGAAACGATTTTGGAAGAGTGAAAGATCGAGCTAAAGGTTTTCTGGGAGTTCTACTACATGAAGGTATACTATTTTTGGAGGCTTTCGTAGCGGGTTCTATAACCTGCATTTCTACTTCATCTATAACGACCGTTTTTTTATTCTGCAGCTTTCTCTTTATTCTCTTGACTATTGATACTACTATGTATGCAATTAGTCCTAGGACTAGTATGCTTGAAATTGAAATGGAAGTTAAAGATAGGGAATGGTGACCAAGCGATATCTTGTCGTTATTAAATTGTTCAAGTTTCTCCTGTAAATCTTCCAGCGACTGAGTGCTTTTGTGTAGAAGTTCATTGGGCTCGTGTCCAATGAGAAGTAGTATTGTTTTGTTTGTTTTATCTTGAGGAAGAAAAATAATAATAAGTATCGTTTATGCTCTTTAGTATTGGCTGCTCTAGGGGGAAATATGGGAGTTGAGTAATCTTAAGTGGGTGTCTATTGGTGCTCTGGTAATATATGGTTTGTTCTGCTATTTGGATTTGACAGGGTTGGTTTATAGTTAAAATTCCTTGGCTTGTATTCGATGCTATAATCGAATTCCGATAGGTTATGATGAAAACGCACAAGACGAGTCGTAGGGTCTTTTACGTTAAACACTCCCTTCAAAGGCTTATGATCCGTGAAAACGGTAAATTTACGCCCTTGAAGGTAGCATCTAAAATTTTTTGTGGCCCAGACAATCGCTAACAACTCCTTTTCTATAGTGGAATAGTTACGCTCCGCTTTGTTTAAAGTGCGACTTGCATATGCAATGGGCTGGTCTTTTCCCACTTCTCCCTGTGAGAGCACAGCTCCAATTGCTTCACCGCTTGCATCTGTAGTAAGGTTGAAACTTTTTGAAAAATCCGGATAAATTAAAAGTGGGGGTGAGACCAAATTCCTTTTGATTTCTTCAAATGCCTTCTGACATTTGTCTGTCCAGTTAAATTTTACACCTTTTCGGAGTAAATTAGTAAGAGGTCGAACTATTTTAGAAAACTGTGGTATAAATTTACGATAATAGTTTGCTAGACCCAAGAAGGATTGCACCTGCCTGTTCGTGGAATTGGAAAATTATGAACAGTGGCAGTTGTGTCGGGATTCGGAAGTGCTCCTTTTTCAGAACATATGTGTCCCAAATAAACCACTTCCTTTTGCAGGAACCTGCATTTCTCCGGCTGGAGTTTTAAGTTATTTTCTCTTAGTCTATCAAAAACTTTCCTGAGTTTGTTATTGTGGTCCGTAAGATTTTTTCCGTAGATAACGATGTCATCTAGATATACAAAACATTCAATACCTTGTAACCCGGTGAGGACATAGTTCATCAAGCGTTGAAACGTAGCCGGCGCTCCTTTTAACCCGAAAGGCATCCGCTTAAACTCATAGTGTCCGTAGTTGGTGCTGAAAGCGGTTTTTGGTTGATCCTTCGGATCTACCAGAACCTGGTGGTAGCCACTGGCTAGATCGAGCGTGGAAAAATAACGAGAGTGACCTAGTTGGTCAAGTATGTCCTCAATACGAGGTAGCGGATAAGCATCACCTATAGTGCAATTATTCAATTTGCGATAATCAACCACAACTCTCCATCTAGTTTTACCATCCGGGCCCGGCTTTTTGGGGACTACTAGGAGAGGTGAGTTCCAAGGACTTTTGCTGGGTTGGACAACGTCATCTTCTAACATCTCCTTTAACTGATCATTTATTACTTGCCTCTTTGTCTGAGGTAGTCTATACATTCTTTGGTTTATAGGTGCCTGGTTCTGCACCAATGGTATTTCATGTGTTATAGCGGTTGTATATGAGAGGCGATCGCCTTTTAAATGAAAAATATCACAATACTCATTGCAGAGGGTTATTATGGCGGTATTTTCTTCAGAAGAGAGATTTTTTCCTACGTTGAGCTCATTTTCAAGATTTTTTATCCGCAGGTTATGTTGTGGGTAGTATTTTACGTGATGAATTAAGTGTGTCGTCTCTGGGGCATGTTCTTTTTCTGTTTCCAGAGGGATTATTTTATAGTTTTGCGTTGGAGTTAGTTGCAGCTTTAATTTTTTAATGACTACTGTTTTGTTATGTGTATTGAGGGCATTTATTAAATATCTGTTTTGGCCTGAAGAGAAGATACAATTAGAAAGGAAGACTCCGTCGTCTACCTTATCGGGTAAACAGAGCATTTCTTCCGACAATTTCAAGGGAACTGTTATAAATTTTTGCGACCGTTTAGGCAGAAAGATGGGCTTATCTAATACAATTTCCATAATAGTGATACTGGAATCTGGTTCACTAAAGGAAGGGGTTGGCATGTTCGACCGTTTAATACCATGGCCTTCTCCGCTATAGGATGGGGTTAGCATATTTGTGTTTGAAATACTAGAGCCTCTATCGCTACAAGAAGAGGTTGGCATGTTCGACCGTTTAATACCATTGCCTTCTTCGCTATAGGATGAGGTTAGTATATTTGTGTTTGAAATACTAGAGCCTCTGTCGCTACAAGAAGAGGTTGGCATGTTCGACCGTTTAATACCATTACCTTCTTCGCTATAGGATGGGGTTAGTATATTTGTGTTTGAAATACTAGAGCCTCTATCGCTACAAGAAGAGGTTGGCATGTTCGACCGTTTAATACCATTGCCTTCTTCGCTATAGGATGAGGTTAGTATATTTGTGCTATTGTTAATTGTAGTTTGCCCCTTTTCGGCAATTTTACGGTTAGAGGTACCGTGATTAGTTGAGCTGAGAGGTATGCTGAACAGCTTGGGATTATTCTTTGTGCATGTAAATTTAAGCAGTTGGTTAGGCCCTTCCACGTTACAATTTTTTGACAGAAAGTCGTTTCCGAGTATCCCGTCGTCCGGAAACGTAGGCGTATTACCCAGAACTTGGAAAGTACATGGAATTTTAGTATTGAGTTTAAAATGTCCCTGACAAGTTGCAACACTCTTACCGTTTCCAAATGGTGTTTGTAGGAGGCATGGCTTATTAGATTCTAATTTTATATCTGGCTTGAGTGACTTTTGTTTGATAAGACTTACTTCGGAGCCGGTGTCCACGATTAGTTTCGCATGACCTTTTAGGCCAATGTCGAGAGGAAGAACTATTGTGGGGACACCATGATCGGACTTACGAAGGTACCTTTTTGTTTTGTCGTTATGAGTTAATGTCGAGCCGGGGGTTTTGAGCTCGACATTTGGGAGTTTCCCTGGTTCTCCGATTCCCATTTAACCTTTTGTCTACATTGGGTGACTTCATGGCCAGGTCGACCACAAAAATCACATTTTTTTTGCATGTTATAGACTCTAGTGATGTTTTGCGGCGAGCCATTGGTCGCCGGGTTTGAGGAAGGGTTTTCATAAGCTCTTATAGGATTTTGATGGTTAAAGTCCTTTTTTCTATTATTGGCAAAGTTATTGTTATTTGGCCTGTTAGCTCGTCGGCAATCTCTAATATCGTGATTATATAACCTGCAATTTGTGCAGAAAGGTGTATTTTTCCTGCTTAAGCAATCACTGTAAGTATGCCCAGTTTTTCCGCAGAAACTGCAAATTATGCGGTGATTGAACCTATTATTTTGTGAAGTATTTGAATTAATTTTATTTTGGGAAAAATCATGGGATTGCTGTATATTTGAGTTGAACTGTGTGACTTACGGGTTTAACTGTGGTTGAGGAAAACTACTAAAGTTGTTCCCGGACCATAAGCTCGGGTTCGAGAAACTATTTTCAAAAACTGAATTAGTAGGGACTTGACAGAACTGGCCAGTTGAATGCACAATTTGTTGTGTTGGCTGGACCGTTTGTTGTAACCGTTCCATATCTAATGCCCGCTGCACTAATTTGTCTATAGATTCATCTCCTATCGTTAATAAATATTGGCAAAGATAGGGATTAGAGACTCCGGTTTTCAAAGCGTTTTTGGCAAAATCTTCCAGCTGTGTTTTTACAGCTGGAGCTGCCACTAAGCCGTACTTAAAGTCCGCTGCCTCCTTGCAAAGCTGCAGCATCTGCTTTATCCTAGTAGTAAAAGCGATGAGAACTTCCAAGGGGTACTGTCTCATGGTAATTAATTTGTTGACTAACTCCTGGTAGGTTTCTCTTGGTAAGTATGTACGGTTGAGAAGCTTTTCGGCATCCTCGAAGGATGTTATTTGGTTAGATGCTACTAACAAATAAGCAGCTCCTCGCAGTCTCGTTGGAAAAATCTGAACAAACGCTTGGTGTTCTTCCTCAGGCAGACACTCAAGCACCTTCTTACAACAACCTAAAAACATCTGTAGTTCGGTACTCAATGTAGGGTTTTGTTCACCCGAAAAAATTGGGACTAACTGAGCAGTTAGCTTTGCGATTTTGCAGAAATCAACCGACATTTTAGAATTAGTTTTTGGTTTACTTTCTGTTGTATGCGATTTAATGGATAATTCCTGTTCAGATTCAGGAATGGAGATGTTCAACCAATTTAAAATTACTTCGCTATCTATCAAATCACTTTCACTATTCCTTAACTCACTTTCACTAATATTTTTACGAGTCAGCTTATTATCTATAGCGAGAGGGTGCGATTGACATTGAAAATCTAACAGTTCCTTTTTAAATTGTGCCGTTGATTCCTTTAGATGACTAATTTTACTGAGTCTCTGCTCACGAGTTTTTTGTAATTCCCTGTTTAAATTTTCACACTGCAGAACTGTTAAATTTTCACTGTTTCTCGCTTTCTCTAATATAAATTTTAAATAATCACTTAAACTTACACTATTATTTGTTGGTAACACCGTCCCGGATCGTAGTCTTTTTGGTGAAAGTGTTGCTTCTGGTAGTTGTGGTGATTGTCCTCTTGAAGATCCTGGTTGGTCTGGGGGATTTTCCTCTGGCTTTGAGTCCTGTCTTTGTGTTGATTTGTTCATGTATTAGTTTATAATTTTGTTATTTTGTGTTATTATGCTTTGTTATGTTGGTAAATGTATACTCTCAGAACCAGACTCAGTTCCGAGTTTATGGGTTGTTGTGTCTTACCCAGTATACAAAAGATCAAGGCTTTTCAAGCTATTACCAATGATTGATCTTAATTGAAAGAAAATCACTGATGCTTCCTTGATCCTACCGGCTGCGCCAATTTTTGTTAAATATTATTTTATATTATGTTAACTTTATGTTTGCTAATAGTATTAATCTATTCATGAATTCACTCGTGTTTAACAAGAATAAAACCATTTATTTTCGTTTACGTTCTTCACTTTTTATTTTTATCATTTATTGAACGAATCAAATTTTTCTTATATATATATATATATATATATTTATATTCTGAATGCTTCACTTTTTATTTTTTCACAAGGAAATTGGTTTGCACTTGTCTATTACAGATTTAATTAAGTGTTATATTTTATTGGTTTTAAAATACCAGTTACTTTGTTTAACTATATATAAATACAAAAACCGAACAAAACCGAAAGTATGATCCAACAACTAAGACTTCTGATTTCGAACTCTTTTTCAAAATTGTCTGTCCTGCCGTCGAACATGCATTTGTGCCATTACCTTGAAGAGGATAAATGACACCTTTGGGAACGTTTGCTGCGACCAGTTCGCACACGTGAAAAAGATATGCGAAACGCATTCGTCATAAGACACCATATGCAAATAGTATGCTTATGGGAAAGACAAAATAATAATGCGAATGCGTTTGATTACAGAAAAATTGTAAGATAAGCATATTTTCGTTTGCAACAAATAAATATGCGATCGCATTTGGGTAAAATGGGATGGTATGCATATTTACGTATGCAACAAATAGTATGCTTATTTGTTTTCGATTAATGATACTCTTCTCAGGAACAGTTTTATTTATTTACATCGGCAGCTTCTCCAGATATCGCTCTGTATGAAATGTTATGTCGTTTTAAAAAGCGTCGTAACTCGGGCGAATCAAATGAAGTTTAGCTGTATACCTATGCGGGCTGCTATATTGTAACGAACCAATTCTTTACATCCCCCTCCTACTTCAACAATCAACCTCTGATGCTTGGAATGATATCGCAGGGAAGCGCCGTCGGTGATTCTGCCATCTGACTTCTACGTCCCGATCATTGGAGGTGACAACTCTCGTTAGCCCTGCGGCCGATAGGATCTTCAGACGCCGTTGCTTTCTTCGTATAAGTTCTTCGATGGCAGCTAGAATTTCTGCGAACTTTGCCTCTGTCGTTGATTCCAACTTAATTCGCAATTCGGGCAGTGTATTACTTGCTTGATCCACCACGTTCCGGATTTCTTCCTTGCACCACCCCACTCCACTTAGATGATCAGGGTCCGTTTGGGGACCTCGCGTTCTCTAATCATCGCCTGGCGATATATTTTCTCCCAGAACTCTATTAGTTTTTCAACGCTGTTTTTTTTTATGTCACTACTGGTATGCTGATCCTCTGAGATCCTCTTGTCCTCTCTACGATTACCTTTCTTCGTTGTCCCATGATATTCTGGTACACTCATGCCGGCGGAATTAGCTTACCCGTCTGCGAAGGTCGTTCAGGTTTTTGGTTTTCGTGCGCAACAATAGGCAGCTTTCCGTAAGATCGATCTCCATTGCTTATGTCTCCTCCGTGACTGATATTAGGACTTCGTGCCTCACCACAGCATGACCCGTGATTTCGTTCTTTTCGCCACGGGTGTCATTCAGCTTTACAAGCACTGGAGAGATAACCCTACATACTCGATACGGCCCGTAAATTTTTGGGCCAACTTTTCTGCGAAGTGATCCGTTGCCTTTGACATTGGATGTTGCCGTAGCAACACTAGATCGCCAATTTGGGTGACCAGGCGCGATGTCTCAAATTGTAGTGCTTCTCCTGTATGCAAACAAAGACGGACAATTTTGAGGTATCGTTACGTCCGGGCGCTTTTACGACGCCCTCAGCATGATCAGGGAAAAGTTTTAATGTTGTTTGCGGGATGTGTCATCTCACCATGAGAATGTCAAAAGCATTTTCAAATACACGCCGGGCGCATGATATACGTTTATTGAAGTTAAATTTCTCGCGATCTAAGAGCCTTCCTGGATAGAACAGCATCAGATAGGTTTTTAATGGAAAAGCTGCATCACCAACCAAGTAATGATTATATATCTACTCTGAATTTGGAAGTAGCGTTGTAGAAGGTAAATTAAGGTCGCCTTTAGTAATTTTTTTTCCCGAAATTAAAATCAGTAAGAATTTCACCATCACTTTGACTTCTATATGCACCAACTGCTGTGAACGTTTAATTGGCATCACAGGCAGCAAGAAGAACAATCGAATGATGCCCGAATGATGTCCAGCTCGAAATGTTTATGTGTTTGCCGTCTATTGCTGAGACACTATATGGCATATTCCACATATTTTGAAAATCGTGTGCGGTTTGTTTCCAATTCTCTTCGGAAGGGGTTGATAAATAGAGCAGATCAATACCTTCCACAACACGCCAGAAGTTTTGTGTATGATTCCTGCAACAGTGGAATACCACATTCGAAAAACCCAGGCTCGTGCTTGTTTAGGAACTCCTCAAGAAAAATATCTAAAAACACAGGAGCTCCGGCTCCCTTTGTTGCAGGTTTTCATAAATTAGCGCATAGAAGCCATGCACATCCCTACTTAGGTTCAGCTCTCGAGCCCATAGCTGCCTTTCTGACAGCGTTCTTCTACTACTCCATGCCTCATAGCCACCATGTCCCGGCAGCGAGAATAAAGATATATGTAAATATGAATTCTTGATTGATAACTTGATTGATGACTTGGTGCATGCACCCTACCAAAGCATCACCTCCATGTTCGAAAAGCCCTTCAGCTTTTTGATGGCTGAGCTGACCTCTTCAAAACTGGGAGGGGGGATGGATTCTTCGCTGACTGGATGCGGGCTCTCTTCTTGCCCTATCACTCTCACTACCCGATGCCCATTAAGTAGCTGCTGGAAGTTATTATTATTATTATTATTAATTAAACGCTTTATTTCATGTTAGTGTACAAAATTGATTTACAAATTCAAAGTGATATAGTACTAGCTATGAATTAGTTAAGTACAATCTATTGTCCAAATGACAAGTGTCGAATGTACTATGCAAATTTTATAAAAAGTGTGTGGGGAGTTACAAAAAAAGAACAAAAGAGCAATATTTTTAAAATACAAAAAGAGAAATATTTTAAATGACAAGAATAAATACACTTCAACAATGATCAATATTAATTAGTGAAAAAACTATTCATGGCTGAATAATCTAAGGAGAGTATCCAGTTTTTTATATCGTTTAGAAATACATTTTTCACTCTGTCACATCTAATAGTATATGGAAGAGAATTAAACAAACGGGGAGCGATGGCATAGTAAAATTGTCCAAAGTGTGCTTTATAAATTGTAGGAATGGTAAAAAAATTTCTGGTATTCACCCGTAAATTATGGCTTTCGATATTTCTTACAGAGTAAAATCCCGAGTTTTCAAAGAAATTTTAAAGACTTTATAGCAGTAAAGATGCCTTAACGGAAGAGTCCCGAGGTGTTTGAACAAAGGAAAACTTGGCGTTCTGCGATTGACTTTGCACAAAATGCGTATTGCGTGTTTTACTAGTAGTGGCTCTGTTATATTAAAATATGCACCACCACAACAAGCAATACCATATTGCAGTTTAGATTTGAAAATACCGTTATAAACCAGTTTAACGATTGTTTGAGGACAATAGAGGCTAAGATGCTATAGTTGTCGTACCACTATGTTAAAATACTGTTTAAGAATTAATGTATGTACCAAGTGAGCTGATTATCTAAAACAATTCCTAAGTATTTAAAGTCGTCAACACACTCAATTTTGAAAAAATTACTACAACAGGAATTTTGGTTATTAAAGGTTAAAGGATTATCGTCGTAGTTAGGTAAATGAAAACGTGCGCAACTCGGAGAGTGGTAATATATAGGCAAGTCAGCACAAATATTGCGTTTTATATTAAATAACATAAACTTAGTTTTGTCACTGATAATAAGTTTGTGTTTTATAAACCACTTTCTTAATAAATCGAGATCATAGTTTGCATCCGAAAAAACAGTAAGCAAACTTTTACTGGAGTAAGAAAGCGCAGTATCAGCAAACGCTGTAATTAAACCTTTGAAAGGTTGAGAAAATAGGGAATTAATGTAGATCAGCAACAAAATAGGACCCAAGACTGAACCTTGTGGAACACCAAGCTCAATGATATTCGATGAGCTGTAGTTATTTCTTATCTTTACCATTTGCCTGCGATTTTTCAAATAAGAAACAAACGAATTGTATATATAACCTCTAAACCCTATACGGAATAATTTATTTAGTAAAATTGTGTGATCGACCATATCAAAAGCTTAAGTGATATCAATAAATAAATAAGCCGGAATTTCTGAAGAATTTAAACTAGAGTACAGTTCACCAGTTAATTTTAATAGTGCGGTCTCAGTAGACCTTCCGCTTCTAAAACCAAATTGACAATCACTAAAGAAATTTGTTCTCTCTAGAAATGACAACATTCTAGATTTAATACCCCTCTCAAATACCTTAGAAAAAATCGATAACAAAGATATAGGGCGATAGTTATATAAAGTGGTATTATCACCTTTTTTGTTGAGTGGTATTACAACTGCCGTTTTTAGCGATTGTGGAAATATTCCTAACTGTATACTAATATTAAAAATATAGCTTAAAACGTCAGAAATTTGAAATGAAATTTTTTTCAATATAAAGCTTGAGATGTTATCAAAAGAAGTGGAATTTGATGTTTTTAGAGAACAAATAATTTAATGAATTTCTAGAGCAGTGAATTGTACACAGAAAAAACTCTGGTTGACTATCCATATCTCTTAAGTCGTCATTCCTGTTTAAATTGAAGGCGTTGTTGGGTGAACTCTGAAAAGGACTTATATTACAAAAGAAATCGTTAAACAGACTAGCAATTTCTAGAGAATCGGAGACAGTAGAGTTGTTGACATTCAAAGCAATTTCCATTTCCGAAGTATTTTTATTAAGTATTTCATTAACAATACGCCATTCTTTTCTGGAATTGCCAAGACTTGCTGTTAATTTATTGCGAACATAATTATCTCTGGAAAGAGGGATTTCCACTTTAAGTTCTTTACTTATATTTTCATAAAACTGTTTAAGTCTAATATTATGTGGGTGTTTTTTTACTCGCATACAGAGCCTATTTTTCTTACGGATTTTGCTCAATAGCGATAGAGTCATCCATGCATGGCTTAAGACATTTATTTCTGGTGTTACGGACACTTATTATTGTCTTGCTTTCGGAAATGTGAGATTGCAGCTTATTAAGAAATAGATCGAAAGCAATTGACGGATCAGCTGTGTTGAAAACTTCGTCCCAGAATTCAAAATTCAAACGGTCTCTAAGAACATTAAAATTAATTTTGTCAATTGGTTCATACTCAGTTGGTTTGGTACGCGAAACATTACAGTCTAGTTGAATACTTGTTAAGCTGTGGTCGGTTAATTTCAAATCATATGATGCAGTTTGGAACCCCGTCAAATTATTACGATGAACCCTTGCAAATATATGGTCCAAGCATGAGCTAAGACGAGTAGGCTGGGATAGCAGTGAGTCAAAACCGAATGCAGAAAGAGCCGAGAGAAAGTAGTCGACGTCGGTTGAGTCTGATAAAATGTTAATATTAAAATCACCGAGTAAAATTGTATTTTTACAAGTTTGCAGTTCCAAAAACCCTGAAAACTCTTCAGTAAAGGTTTTTGCTGAACATCTATGGAGTCTATAAACACATATAAAACAATAGCAAATACCAGAAATTTCACAACTAAAACTAATTATGTCGGCACTTTGTAAATTATATTTCTTGATTTTTTTCGCTAATATGCCACTCCTATAAAATACTCCAACACCACCAGCTGCATATGAGTCATTGCACGCAGCATCAAATAAAAAATTAGGAATATCAAAATCTGAAATTTCATCATCAAAAATCCAAATTTCAGAAATAAAAATTAGATCTGGTAAATGGTCTAAAGAGAAAAGATGAGAGAAAAATGTATCAAAATTCATTCTTAAGCTTCGAATATTTTGATGAATTATTGAAAAACCCGAATATTGTTCATTGTTTATGTGATCTATACAATAGCAATTGGGATGATTAGAAAAATAAGAAAAGTGATTAACATTAATACTTTCAATAACTGGAGAAGATGTACGAAAATTATTAATTGAATTAATATTTAAATTAATCATTATAAGAACAAAAGTAAAGAAAAGTTAATTATTAACTCCCACAAATTTTTGTAAATCTTCAAATAAAATTATTTTTGATGCTTTATCACCTTCTTTTCTTCTGATGAGTATAGTTGAATTTCTCACCGAAAAAAATTTGCATTTGTTGTTATGCTTGAGCTTGTTTGCTTTATTAAGTAGAGATCGTGTATAACCAGTGAGACAATCATTCATGAAAATTTTTTTGTTGCTGCTACTTGTCATTCCATCACCACTAGTGCAGTTGTTGTTGTACATACCAAACATCTCGTTTGATATTCTATCTCTATGAACTCGCATTATTTTCATAGCATTATTCTTCCGCAAGAGTGAAGAAAACGTTACGCGCACAATGTTGGTCGGTTTGCTATCTGTCCCCACTTTCGCACTCTTGACATAACACGACACGAGGTCAGCTGCGGTAGTTTCGTCTCCCATTGCAGTAAACAAAGCGCTGACTCTTTCAGTTACATTGGCCGTATTAACATCAGGAAGACCAACAATATCAGCAACGCACTGTTTCTCCCGCTGCTCCAAAGAGTTGACTTTATTTTCCAACCGCTCTACAGTTTTACAAATAAGTGCGGCCTTAACACCTCTACTATTCCCTACGTTTCGGTGACTAGGTTTTCTTCACTGTTTCGAAGAGCCTGCGTTCCGGGCTGGAAGCCTGCTGCCAGTTGGTTGGCTTTCCTATAAAATATCCGGATGTTGTTCCTATCGATATCCTTGAGTTGGGACACTGCGTGGACCCTTTTCTTCTTACGCAGGATCTTCTTCTCCTTCCTTCTTCTGGCTCGATACTCTTCTCCCGCTGTTCTTGTTTTGCGCTGCAGCGCTTGCACGTGTGCATTTTCTACCAAGGGCTCTCTTTGGGTGGTGGCTGGTAGCATATGGTGGTCTCTGCTTTGATTATGTCGCGAAACTTGTTCCACAGATTGTTGGAGTTTGTGGATGGTGAATGCACAGCGGAGAGTATCTCGCTCAAGCGCTCTCTGTAGGCTATGAAACGCTTCATTCAAATCACGGTTTCTGTTCGCTTTTCGATTATGAGCTTCATATGTATTGCCTAAGGAAGTTTCAATGCGATTTTTTTTAAATTATTAAAATGCCACTAAATCAGATACATATATGTATGTATGTACATATTAAGATCCTTCAAAATATTAAATTGCTAACAAACTTTTCACTTTTTTTAACACACGGTTTTTTTACAACAAATTATTTTTCTTGTCTGAATTTAAATAAGGTCATGCCTCATATCCCGCACACGCACAACCAAACCGGTCAACTGAATTTTCAAATAAAAAAAAATTAGCATTGCATTCCAGGAAGTGGATTGCTGCTATCCCTTAGCTGTTTTCGATCATTTTTTTCATTATTTTCACTAATTTCGTCTGAAGAACATTTTACATGACAATTGGCTTTAACATGACCTAAAGTCCCATACTGAAAATATTTTTTAACAACAGAGGTCTCATCTCTTTCGTCGCCTACCTTATTTTGAACCGTGATAATTCTGTGCGTGGACTACTAGTATCTTTAATGGCTAGCGCCTTTGGAAAGTTGGATAAAAGGACCAATAGCTCGCGAATTGTTTTGCAGTTGGTTCATAACTGTGTTTCGAACATCGAACTCGACTATCTCGTGTATAACTTTTTCTACCTGATCACTTTCGCTCCAATTTGCCCGCAGATTTCGAAGCATTGACAACTTTAAATGGACATATGTTCCACATGAGTTAACAAACGAGCTCTTGAATTTTGTTGCCTCTTCCAACTGACAACCCAGATTTCTTTTTGGTGGAAATGCTTCCTCGAAATCCTTGCAGTAGGCAGTCCAATTCCTGGTATCAGTATTCCAGCGCTCGTACCACCACTTTGCGTCGCTCAATAAAACTCTAGCCAGAGTTTGCAGATTGGATCATGCCACTTCCGATTTGAGTTGATTCATATGATTTACCCATTTTACAGCTTCGTTGCTTTCGGTCGAAAGTAGGGCAAATCGATCAGCTCACTGTATTTCTGCGACTGTAGTACCTTAATCAACTCGCTCAGTATTAGTTGCGAGGAGTCCCCAGTCCCACTACTATCTGCACCACCACGACAATGAGACATTTTCTTACACTAGGACTAGGCAATCAAAATCAATCAATTAAATATTTTTTTTTTTTTTAATAGGAGTTTGGATTTACGTATCCCACTTCTGATGTTGATTGTTAGATATAAATAAAAATAATAATTATTTAAGAGAATTTCTATATAATTGTATTTTATTCGATTGCTATTGCTATCATTCTCCAATTCATAATATAAAAATCAATTTTTCAAATTTTTAATATTCACGAAGTGATTCTAATCAATCCAGTCTCTTTTCATTTATTTTGTTTTTCAAGCCTACAGTCTTGTATCGGACGTCTTCAGTCTTGATTATTCTTCTTCAAGAAAATTGTTGGTTCTAACAGTATATATGTGCATATAGTATTTCTTTTTTTTTCATCTGAATACAGTCTTGCCCCGATTAATGGCCTCAGGAAGTTTAAAATCCGTTCAACGAAAATGTAAAAACTGACGTTTCCTCCACCTCCTGTAAGTCCTGTTTTCCTTCCTTTCCCTCATGCACACTATTCACAATTTTTCCTAAAAAAAAACACCTTTCTTTCAATGGAACACGTTTCAGCAAAGAATTATTCGCAAACAAAGTAGTGATTCTTTTGTTTCTTCTATTTGTTTCTTCTATCACAAATTATTTCTCGATATGTAAAAATGTCTCCTCTATTTTTTTTCAACCTCTTTTTTTGTTGGTCAACCAAGGAGTGATTTTTAGTCCTGCAGTTTCATCCACTCGGACCATGTATTTTGTACATACAATCTCACATTATTTTCCATCCATTTATACATCCACATACTTCGAACTAGCCAGGTCCGGTCGGTCATCGGGAACTTTCCAATGCCTAAGTAGTTCAGTGGGTCTAGTACCTGCTGGTTGAACTCGAAGAACACATTCTCCCCATCGAGGTGATAATAAAAGTAAACAATTTAAATATTAATTCAAATCAAAATAAAATTAACCTATATTAAGGAAGAAAAATATAGTAAATATTATAAAATAAAAGGCCCTAGTAAGAAGCAAACAAACAATAAACTAAAGATCTTTCGCGATATTTTAATCTATCTATTCCCACACTTGAACCGCATATATAATGCGTTTTTTTTTAGAAGAGGTTTTTCTAACTATACCTCTGGGAAGACGTATTCCTTTCTATAAATTGTGTATCGAAGCAGTGACAGGACCCAGGCCAGAGGGTCATTAGGGTCATTGTTAGCGGCAAAGTCAGTAATATACTCGGTGTCGATGGTTCCACTAGGTGCCGAAGAATTATTGTTGCTTTCTTCTGAACCGTCGCGTCAATCGCAGTTTTCCCGCAGGAAAGCCCGCGCACTTTGTAACCTTCTCCTGTCGTTCTCGGTCAGCTCCTCCCACTTCTTCCCTAGTCTCTTAACCGTAAGTCTACAATTTGCTTTCCTACTAGGGTTTGACGCAATGGAAAGCATGGAAAATTGTACGAGCTAGCGAACGACCGATTGTTATCATCATCGAGAAAAAGATTCTCTAGATTGATGTCAATCGTTCCACCGCTTTCTCCGTCCGAAGAAACTACGATCGACGGTTCCGGAAGTGGTGCTTTCCCCTCTTCTTCCATCGAGCGGTTTGGGGTTTCTCCCGAAGCTTGTACATCTGTGTTTTGTTTGTTTCTGGATTACTGATCATTAATTTGAATCCCACGAGTGAGCCGGTAGAAAAAAGTACCACCACAGCATAGTCAGTGTTAGATCTCTTTTGATCTAATTAAAACAAGTGGATTTGACCGCAGTCGTAGAACAAGTGAAATTTATTGTCATAATATTTTCCTTAAATACTAAATTATAATCTATACGATGGTGGGAAATAACTATGGGAAATATATTTTGGATATCCATTACTGCAACTCATCAAATTTGATTCCCGTATATTCGCCAGACGTAGTATTGTATCAGAATATGGAATACAATCCTACGTCTGGGAAAACGTGTGAATCGGATTTGATATGTCAGCAGAATGAAGTGTGGGAAAGGTAATGTTGATGTTTTTGGGTGATATTGGAGGATGTATATGGTGGTGCGTAAGATAAGGTAGCAATATATGTTGGTTGTGGTTTTAAACATCCTCCCCGACCTTGAGATCCTGGAGCTCAAATTCTGGTTCTGGTTCTGGTCCTTGTGACTTCCTTGTTTTCCATTTTTTGATGCTCAAAAAGATGATAAGTAGGACAACCATTGTCAGGGCGATGTAACTAATGGAGTACTGGTGTACGTCATGATTTGTGATAGGTTTTGGTAATATTTGGTTGCTTTTAATGTCTGCAATCCTCCTTTCCAAGTTCGTCATATCGTCATCACCACGCATTAAAAAGTCTTTGGTGATGAGTTTATCCCTTGGTGCTTGTAGTTGTTGCATCGCGAGTTGGCTTAGATTAAGCGTTGGTACAATTGAGGCAGTGGATTCGGATAAGTAGAAATTGTGGGCATTAATTGTCATAGTAGGTTGTTTTATGACACAGTTTTGCGCTAGTTTTAATAGCCCAATGCCTTGAAGTTTGGTAGTTAGAGTGTTAGCCCCACAAACAATGGAAATGACGTCTTCTTGCTGGAAGGCAAATATCCAGTGATTTGGATTATGGAGCTGGATCCACATTCTTTCTGGACTATTACTTCGAATATGACAATAAGGTGATAATTGCTTCCTATGATTTAGTAGATGTATTTCACATTGATTTTCCGTTGACTGAGTGTTAAACAGAGGATGCCGTTGCTTGCAGATATATTTGCGCTCATTTACCTCCAGGCATTGCTTGTATTCCTCTCTGGACAAGGGGAAGTATTGATCCCTATATGGACTGATGGCGAGAAAAGCGGTAGATGGCTGAAGAAATATGAAGGAATCGTTTCGTTGGACCGGTAATGGTATAATTTTGAATATCTGGAAGTCTTGGATGCCCAGGAGCGGTAGTTTGATCAAAAATACGATTGAAGATGGCGTAACCCGTGCCTTGACTCTTAAAAGTTCATATATCTTTGCGACATTATGTTCATCATACCCAGGAAGTGTTACACTGGTTGGAATATTTCTGCGAACCTTACTGAGTTCCTTCAGCAGTTGGCTTGGTGATAAAGTAAGTGAGCTTAGTCTTCCATGATGGGTATCGGTAACGGCTTCCAGTATTGCAAATTGGGTTCTTTGAAAGCTATCCATTAGCTGAGACACGTATATAGAAATGTAGTTGAAAATTTGTCCTTCATCTATTGCATGGGTCACGTTGTAGAGTTGTGTTAATTGTTGATTTATTAAAGTAAATTGCCCTGTGATTGCTGCAATAGATTTGTTGAGAACATTCGCGGTTGACTCAATTATTGATGTTTGGTTTTTAGTTAACTGGAGAAGATGAGCTTCATTTGTAGATACGTTTTGTATGCTTTCTTCCATGTAATGAGCAAAGTCCTGGTCTAGGATTCCAAAGAGCTTGTTTGCCACAGTGCCAATGAAGTCGAACGGAGATCTTTTGTTACGTATGGTGATTCCATTTCGATGCTTTAAAATTTCGTTCAGGCTATCTGTATCCGTGAGACGTTGTTGAAGTTGGTCGGTCACTGCTTCACAAAAGTTATATGCCTGCCCTTTTATTTTATCACACCTTTGTCTTAGTCCGAAAACACTTTCTTTGATCCCTTTATATTCGTGCCAGTAGTTGGACATGTTAAAGTAAACAAATAAATTCCATTCATCCGTCATCAGATTTACTTGGCCTAAATCTTCAAAATAGATTCCAGGGTTGTCCGTGAATTGTTGAACTTCCACTGGATTTTGTTGTTTTGTTGGTTGACTGTATGCAGTGCCGAGTAGCAGGAGGCCCAGCACAAGCGAGGTAAGTGGATTCACCTTTAGCTTTTGGGTTTTTTGAGGGGAATTCTCAGCTTTGCGTTTTAGATTTTGTGGGCTGTGACAGTCAACTGGCTTTGATGTTTGTATCGGTCGAAACTGTCCCTTGAGTGGATGGTTTACTTTGATTTTGTGACGACCAGCCAAATTTTTTGGAAGTAAAGATGTACCTGATTTTAATATATTCGGCTGGTCCTCCTTGGAAGGTAGAGCTGTAGATGCTGGCGTATTTGGTTGGCTTTCGGTAGGCAGAGGACATATTTTAAAGATGGATCTTCTTACTTCTCCAGTGGATGTTTTGATATCCACCACCCTGGTTAATTTGTCTTTTCCTGGGATAGTCCTTAAAATTCGTCCCATCTGCCATTTCAACGGTGGGAGGTTATCTTCTTTGATTAGTACAAGTAATCCTGGCTGAATTTCTTCCTGAGGGCGCTTCCACTTATATCGATTTTGGATTTCTTGTAAATATTCTTGGGTCCATCTACGCCAGAATTCTCGGTGAATAGATGTCACTAAGTTCCATCTGGTTAGGCTGGAAATGTTTTTGGGCCGATAATCTGCATCAATTATTGCTGTTAAGGGTGCACCAATTAGGAAGTGTCCTGGTGTAAGGGCTTCTAGATCGTTAGGGTCGGCTGACATTGGTGTTAGTGGCCGTGAATTGAGGACTGCTTCGATTTGAGCCAGCGCTGTTGTTAGTTCTTCTTGGGTTAATGATGCACTTGCAAATATTCGCTTCATGTGGTATTTTGCAGATTTTACCGCAGCCTCCCACAGACCTCCGAAATGTGGCGATCTAGGTGGAATTGGTCTCCATTCAATACCCCTTTCAGAGCAGTGACTGCTAATCAGATTCTGTCCTTCCTTGGTGAAGATTTTTGAGTAGAGGTCGTACAGCTCATTCCGAGCTCCTATGAAATTAGTTGCATTGTCAGAGAAGATTTTTGCCGGAAGACCACGGCGTGCAACAAATCTCTTCAATGCTCCCAGGAAGGCTTGAGTAGTTAAATCCGTAACTAACTCAAGGTGGACCGCCTTTGTGGCGAAACAGATGAAAACTGACACGTATGCCTTTGTTGGTTGTTTACCCCGTATTTTGTAATGAGTGTAGACGGGTCCAAGAAAGTCAACTCCCACGTTTACAAAAGGCCTACAAGGTTGAACTCGTTCTGGTGGCAAATTTCCCATTAGCTGTTCAATGCCCTTTGGTTTTGCCTTGAAACATTGCAGACAGTTGTGGACAATAGTTTGTGCAAGTTGCTTGCCTCTTAGAATCCAGTAAGTTTGCCTTGATATCGCAAGTAAAGCTTGGGGTCCTGCATGTAGGTTCCTCAAATGCAAGTGCTTCATCAACAACCTAGTGAAATTATGTGAATTTTTTAGTATCACTTGATGCTTGGCTTCGTACGGCAACTTCGAGGCTTCTAATCGGCCTCCGACACGGATAATGTTTCTTTCATCCAAGAACGGTGTTAGTGAGCTTAAACGGCTTTTCTCAGCTACACTTTTTCGTTTCTGTAAGGCAGCTATCTCTTCTGGGAATTCAGAGTTTTGAATAAACTGAACTATTACCGTCTGCGCTGATTTTAATTCTTTAACGGAGAGTATTTGGCCTCGTAACCTGTAGTTTGGTGCTCGCTTTAGATTGCTAATGAAGCGTATGATGTACGCCGTTATCCTCTGCAACGTTGTAAATTAATTTTTGTGATTTATATTTTCCAGAATGTGGTCACCTTGACGCGATGTAGTCAATATGGTTTTCATAACTTTTACTTCCGGTAGATTGGGTTCACTTAAAACTGAAGGTTGCGCTGGCCAATCGGTCTGTGCGGTTTCTAAAAATGATGGTCCGTGAAACCATAGACTTGAATTCAGTAGACTTTCAGGGAATACTCCACGTGATAGGAGATCAGCTGGATTATTTTCTGAATTTATATATTTCCATTGGCTTCGCTTTGATTCTTCTTGAATAAATGAAATGCGGTTAGCTACGAAAGTTTGTAATGGTGATTGGGTGTTTATCCATGCTAGGACAATTCGAGAATCCGTCCAATAAGTAGTTTCCGCGAATTTAATAGGCAAACTTTCCCTAACGAACCTTACTAACTGCGTCATCAACCTTGCGGCGCAAAGTTCCAGGCGAGGAATCGTTTGCTGTTTTATTGGTGCTACTCGAGATTTAGAGCAGACCAGTTGTACTTTTATCTTTCCTTCTTCATCTACTGATCGTAGATATACGGCAGCTCCATATGCCCGTTGCAACGCATCCGAAAAGGAATGAAGCTGAATATCCTTTGCATCCGGCCATAATATGTGCCTTGGCACCTTCAAGTTGTTCAGGTTAAGCAGTTCTTTCCTGAAATGTATCCATTTTGTGTGCATTTCCATTGGTACCGCCGCATCCCAATCCAATTTCGACATCCTCAATTCTTGGAGAAAGATTTTAGCTAGAATGATAACTGGACTAACAATTCCTAAAGGATCGAAAATGTGTGCGGTGTCTGCTAGAATGGATCGCTTGGTTACTTTTGTGATTTGTTGCCATTTTGTTTTGATGATCAATTGGTCTGATTTTGGCATCCATGTGAGCCCCAAAGTCTTAATTGAACCTTCATTTTGATCGTGTAAAATGTTCTCTGTTTCGCAATCTTCTTTTGGAATACCCGCCAGAAGTGATGGCGTATTGGAACACCATTTTCGAAGATGAAACCCTCCTTTCTTTAGTAAGCTGTTGAGTTCTGCTTGCATTTGCACTGCCTCCCGTAAGTTATTGCTGCCTGTTAATACATCATCCATATAGATATCGCGCTGGAGGATGGTCGCTCCCAGAGAGTTTGTATCTTCTGCTGTTTGCGCCAGATCATGGAGGCATCTAGTCGCTAAATACGGTGCTGACTTCGTACCGTAGGTGACCGTGTTAAGTTGGTAAGCCTTCAGGGGTTGATCCGGAGACTCTCTCCATAGGATTAGTTGGAATTGCTTGCTGTCATCATCCATAAGTATTTGGCGGTACATTTTAGAGATATCGGCCGTAAAAACATATGCATGAATTCGAAAGCGCAGCAGAATAGAAAAAAGATCATTTTGTAAAGCTGGTCCGGAATGCAATATCTCATTAAGTGATATATTTGTAGACGTCTTTGAGGATCCATCGAAGACTACTCGTAGTTTTGTTGAACTGCTATCTGGACGAAGAACGCAGTGGTGTGGAAGGAAATAGTGAGGTTTTGTGTTGAATTCTGCGTTGTAGTTAATCTCTGTCATGTGGTTTAAGTTAATATATTCTCTCATAAATTGAATGTATTGTTGCTGGACATCTGGTTTCTGCCGCAGCTTTTTTTCTAAATTGAGGAATCTTCTGGTAGTTATTGCTCTCGAACCTCCAAGGCTAGATGGACTGTGTGAAAATGGCAATTTTACAATGTACTGACCATTTTTTGTGCGTATTGTCGTTTTCTTGAATAGTTCTTCACAGTGACGTTCTTCCTTAGTAAATCGTTTTTGATTAGTTGATGTTCCAATGGCGGCTTCCTCCATAGACCAAAACTGTTGTACTATATCTTCCAAGGGTGGGGACTTCTCTGCGATGCCAGCAAACGGTGTAGATGGAACTTCGAATGTGGCTTTTCCTATCACTACCCATCCTAACAAGGTATTTTGAAGTGTTGGGAATTTCTTGCTCAACTTGATTTGCCCCACAGACATAAGCTCTGGATATAGTTCTGCTCCAATTAGTAAGTCGATCTCTTGAGGTTGATTGAATGTGTCGTCCGCCAATTTAATGTTCTTGGGCAGGTGCCAATGGCTCGTATTTATATGCTGATTTGGTTGCCGAGAGGTTATGGTGTTCAGTATGAATACTTCTAAATTCGTGCTGTAACCAGTAACTCTTGATCGCAGGCAAATATTCACCTTCTTCGAGATTTTGATTAGGTTGTTTCCCATTCCTGAAACTTCTTGTGGTTCGTGTTTTGGAGTCAGCTGTAGTTGTTTGGCTAATCTCTCTGTGATAAAATTCATTTGAGAGCCTGAATCCAAGAGTGCTCTTGCCTTGGTCGGGCTGTTAGTTCGATTGAGTACGTTAACGATAGCCGTCCCTAAGAACACGTAATTTGAATCCCTTCTGGCTGAATTGACGGCTGACAAATTTGCTCTGTTGTTTATTTGAAGAGTGCGTGCATCGGCGTGCGGTTGAAACTCCGAAATGTGGAGCAGAGTGTGGTGAAATTTATTGCATTTTGTGCAATGTCCAGCTTGACAATTTGAGGCCTGGTGGCCAAATCGTAGACAATTGACACATCTCTTTAAGGATTTAATTTTCTTAATTCTTTCTGTTATAGAAAACTGGAGAAACTTTGGGCATTTATAGATGGGATGATTTGGATGATCGCAAATGAGGCATTTATTTCCATCATCTGTGATTGCCAAGAAGACCTTGGATGATCGTTTTGGTTCACTCTGTTTAGTTCCTAGTGCCTCCAGCATTTGGAAGCGACCCTCTAAGAACTTGAGCAAATCCTTCATTGTTTGGAGCTCCCTAGGCTTAGATAGCGATTGCTCATACAGTCTATGAGTATCTTTATCTACCTTTGGAAGGAGGAGGTGAATCAGAAGTGGGTCCCAGTCTGCGATCGACACTCCTAGATTGCTAATTCCGAGTAGGCACTCGTTAGTAACATCGTGCAACTTCTTGACTTGACCAATAGTTTGTTGAGTAATGCTGCAAGAAGCAATCGCTTACTGTTGTAGCGATGCTCGAGCGTTGACCACGCGGATTCGTAGTTGTCTTCGCACACTTGGAGGTGCTGGATTAGCTTGGCTGCTTCTCCAGATAAGTTTGCCTTTAAATAGAACATTTTTTCCGCTTGACTCATTGCTTGGTTATGAATAAGCTGTTTATATAGATCATGGAATTCCTTCCACTGCAGATAATTTCCGCTGAATATGGGAAGCTTTATTTCTGGCAGTTTTAGGTTAGTGTTGAAGTTGGATTTGGTGGTGCTGGCCACCTGTTTGTCTAAATGTTCTTGAATCTTGATGAGGAGAGATTGACAGCGGTCCTCCAGCGCGTTGATATCTTTCACGCCATAGTCGAAGATTTTCTCTTCCCCAATAATTTCTAAGTGTCGGGTTGTAATAAGCGACCACTGCTCTCTAATGGTCTGAAGTTTCTGCTTGTAATAAGCATTTGATTGGTTCTCCAACTTTTCTTCCGTGGTGGAACACAAATGGCTTAAAGCAGTAATTGAGGCCTTTTGTTGCCGTATCAGCTTCTGAACTTCGGTGTCCTGAGTTGCGGCACTTGTTTCCTCAAAATCTGCCAGAGCCTTCAATATGAGATTTTTGTACTCCTCATATACCGCTTCCAATTGATTGTAGTAATTCCTTTCAAAGTAGGAACTATCTGGTCTTTCCAGCTTAAATGGTTGTAGCTGAATATCGCGCTTCTCGAACTCGCTCCATTCGAATTCCAAGCGCTCTAGTCGCGAATTTAAATACACGTTCGTTCGTCTGCTTGGTCCCGTCTTCTTGAAGTTGGAGAGCAGCTTTGTAATCTTCTCTGCTGCTCCGACTTGCTCTTTGATGAGGGATTCCATATTTTACTGTTCTACCAGGGAATGCTTGTAGCTAATAAACTACACTGTACCAGTGTTTGAAGCCCTGGTACACGCTTTTGTGGTGATTTGCTCCTTACCGCTGGTGGGGGAAGCAAATTCACGTCTTGGGCTTTAATCAAGTTAGATTAAACCAAACCAGTGTTTGAAGCGCTGGTTTACGCTTGTATACTTGTGATTTGCCCCTTACCGCTGGTGGGGGGAAGCAAGATCACGTCGGGGTCACCAAAAATGTTAGATCTCTTTTGATCTAATTAAAACAAGTGGATTTGACCGCAGTCGTAGAACAAGTGAAATTTATTGTCATAATATTTTCCTTAAATACTAAATTATAATCTATACGATGGTGGGAAATAACTATGGGAAATATATTTTGGATATCCATTACTGCAACTCATCAAATTTGATTCCCGTATATTCGCCAGACGTAGTATTGTATCAGAATATGGAATACAATCCTACGTCTGGGAAAACGTGTGAATCGGATTTGATATGTCAGCAGAATGAAGTGTGGGAAAGGTAATGTTGATGTTTTTGGGTGATATTGGAGGATGTATATGGTGGTGCGTAAGATAAGGTAGCAATATATGTTGGTTGTGGTTTTAAACAGTCGGTTTAATGTGGTGGGGCGAAAATACGACAGGCCCTTGCAAGGGCGCCTGAAGGAGCTCGTTAGAGACTGCCTTGCACCCTTGGGCACGGTTTGCTATATGCTCACACACCACTGGAATCAGGATGACTACTCTTTGGCTTCGGACCCTCATCCAGAGACCTTACAGCTTGGGTAACCCTGCTGTAACCGGACCTCTGGGGTCAACAGGACCTACTGAGCCTCCCCACCAGTGCAGTGTCAAGGTAAGTTGTCTAAGAGGAGGCATCTCAGCCTTAATAACATCGAAATCGAATAGCTCTAGATGTTTTTGCAACTCGCGGAACGCACCCACAAAATTTGCGCCATTGTCACTTCGTATTATCTATATATATTCGTATCGATTTAAAAAATTTCGTAAATAAAGCAAACAGGAATCCGTGGATAAATCAGATCCAGGTGAACGGCACGTACTGTAAGACAGGTGAAAAGTGCAACCCATCGATTAACACGACATCGACCAATGGTCACCTCCAGTGGACCAAAACAGTCCAAACGTAAGACAATGGTCTCATAAATGGCGTTACTCTTTCTGGTGGCAGCTGTCCCATTAAAAGCTGCATTAGGAGTTCGCTATTGTTCTTATTGACCTGGTAGCCTTCGCTTTTTTTTTACTGTGACATGTAGATGAGGCACCCAAAAATGTTGTCTTATTTCGCTGCCGATCAATTCTTGATTTTGGTGATGAAATTTCTGGTGATAGCTGGCTACTAAGAAACGCGTGAACCAGTGTTCTCGTGGCAAAATAATTGGACACCGGTCGCTTTCTAAAAAAAGGCGCCGTTAATTCTTCCTCCTAGACGTAGTATCGTATATTTGTCTCGGAAAGGTGTAAGATGACAAATCAAACTTGACTTCAGTATCCAAATTTCTTCAAAGTAGATCTCCTTTCGTTCGTTCTACATTTCGTCGACGGTTAGTTCTCCGCACTGAAGAGGCTCTGTGCAATTTCGAAATGAAATTTCCGATGCATCTCACAGCCCATCCCATAATTCGCAAATGGTCTAATTGTAGCACTTGATTGCTTGCTGTCTTCGTATGTAGCACGCGAAGGGTAGGACGGAAGTAGCTCTATGTCACATTCACGTTGCCATTAAAAGCTGCATTAGGAGTTCGCTATTGTTCTTATTGACCTGGTAGCCTTCGCTTTTTTTTTACTGTGACATGTAGATGAGGCACCCAAAAATTTTGTCTTATTTCGCTGCCGATCAATTCTTGATTTTGGTGATGAAATTTCTGGTGATAGCTGGCTACTAAGAATCGCGTGAACCAGTGTTCTCGTGGCAAAATAATTGGACACCGGTCGCTTTCAAAAAAAAGGCGCCGTTAATTCTTCCTCCTAGACGTAGTATCGTATATTTGTCTCGGAAAGGTGTAAGATGACAAATCAAACTTGACTTCAGTATCCAAATTTCTTCAAAGTAGATCTCCTTTCGTTCGTTCTACATTTCGTCGACGGTTAGTTTTCCGCACTGAAGAGGCTCTGTGCAATTTCGAAATGAAATTTCCGATGCATCTCACAGCCCATCCCATAATTCGCAAATGGTCTAATTGTAGCACTTGATTGCTTGCTGTCTTCGTATGTAGCACGCGAAGGGTAGGACGGAAGTAGCTCTATGTCACATTCACGTTGCACTTCTTTTACACCCGAAATTGGCAGGTAAATGTCTGAAGTCCGGTCAAGTTATCCAGCTTAAATTTTGCGCTTTTCGAGAACTAAAAAAAAACTGTTAAAACTTACAAAAAAGATATTATCTAGTAGTTTTTACCTTTTCTTATAAGTTTAGTATGATATTTATACGTTGGTTATGTTTAAGAACTTGTGTTATGAATGAGAATCCTCGAAATGACATTTTTATTTGGAAAAGAAGAGTTTTAAAGATCAATGAAGGAATGAAAGAGTTTAAATCCGATTGCTTTTTAGTATGTTACTTGTACATATTAAAACACCACAATTAACGCTAAAAAATTAGATTTATTAAATGCTTTAGGTTAAATCCCAATTATCTTCTTATCGTTTTCGTCTCCCGCTTAGGACTAACTTACATAATTCTCAGATACTGAAAACCTAATTTCGCATTGCCCTTTACTCGGTGCCCATTTTGAAAGCCCATATAAGCAAGTTGCAATCATGGTGGCATTTTAATTTTGCAGACGCGATTACACTGGAATATTTTGGGCGATCGTTTTCAGTCCAAGTGTATAAAAAAACATTCTGTGGAGTTAATTAGGACTTGGAGCTCCACTGCGCTTCTTATAGACCGTCAACTCAATCATATGATGCCGTTGAATGCTCCATTTTTATGCGTTTCTTATACGATGTACAGATGTAGCATACATCAGTCGCAGGTGCTTTAAGCCCAGTGTTGAAGAAAAGTGTTAAAAGTTTTTCGAAAGTAATTGTTTTTTACTTTGAGCGACTGCGTTGACTGTGTTTAATAAAGCTTGCACATTTTGTTGATTGACAGATATCCACTTCAATACTGTCTGCGAGATCTTCCTCTACAATAATGAATTTCGTTAATCGGACTCGATGCTCAGCTAACTTTCCGGATTTTCGATCTCACCCACGCTTCTCCTTTGGTGTCTCTCCTGTTCCCAAGTGGTTCTTGCGATTACGTTGGAGTCGAAATACACTGACATTCAGAATTCCTGAAAAGGTTTTCTGGTAAATCTTTACTGGCCGCGAACATCTCTTTATACGCAATTTATAATCAATCGATATTCTTTCGCACACCTCCTTTGAACCGATCAGTGCGTTTTGGAGGACGTGCTCGACAATAAGACATCAAGAAGCTATCTTGTTTATTTTTTGAATGATTTTTATATAAAGATTGTATTGTTGTTATGATGTAAGTGTATGGGAATTTAGATGATTATTATAAATTAAAATTAAACACTATTGTTAAAATAATGCTCTTTATTGTTCTTCTCTAAATATGTTTAAATTGTCTGACGTGCTTTTTACTTTTTACGTTTTAAAAGCTATGAAGTGGTTTCCTTTTTCTTTCTTCTTTTAGATACAGTCCGCCGTGTCCGCCACAATTGTGTCCTAGTAATTGTGTCCGAAAATTTCACTGTTCTAGGTTTACGGGCATACGAACGTTCTTGAAACAACCATTCAAAATGTTGACCAGCCAGAGGAGTGGATGTTTATCGTATCTGATTAAATTGATCTTGTTGAGTACATATGTTATTAGATTCTAAAGTGTTGATTTCTTCACGAGCGAAAATGCTGGTTTGAGTCGCTCTGTGGAGACTGTAGTATCTCTGTTTCCCTGTAGCCTGATGACAAAAGTTTTTTCGTTGAACTCTTTTACGACTTGGTGGGGACCGGAGTACGGGTGTTCTAAAGGCATTTTAGCAGTATCTATTCGAAGAAAAACATGTGTACAAGTTACCAGATCTTTGAATTAAAACATGCTTCTTTTTCCATGAATAATGAATTTATCCAGGAAGATCTGTAGATGGGACGGTAGGTCATTATTTGAATTTAAGAAAGACTCACCAGAAATTCTTAGAGGAACTCCGTAGGGAAATTCAGCCGCTGAAGACTTCAGATCCTCTTTAAAACATGTTCTAAGTCCGGGTAAAACAGTCGGAAGAACTTTTGTCCATATCGAAGCCTGTTGCACATCAATGGTGCTTTGAATGAGCGGTGCCAGCGCTCTATGAGTCGTACGGAAGCCGAAATGGTCTTCAATGTTCGAATCAGTTCTGACTCGAACTGCGAGCCCTGGTCGGTGATAATTGTTTTAGACGCACCATACCGTTTGACTCACGAAGGGAAGAAAGCAGTTGCAACGGTGTCCGCTGTAATATCCTGGAATGGAATTGCTTCCGGTCAGCGGGAACATCGGTCTATGATTGTTAGACATTACCACAATATCCATATGTATGTGGCCAAAGCGTTGGAATGGAATCTTTTCCAGGCGCGTTTTTTTGGTGTATTTAAACTTTTGCAGGCTGGCATAGAATGCATGAGCGACGCCAAGATACGATATCCTTCTTCATGTTTGGCCACACGTACTTCTGTTTGATTTGCTGAGCAGTCGTTTTCCACTTGAATGTGATAGGCCATGTATTACGTCGAAGACTTGATACCTAAGTTTTTTTTTTTTTTCGAATAAATCTCTAATAGAATTCAATGTTCCATAGTTTCCAAGTTTCAAGGAAGATAGCCCATTAAGAAGTTCTTTTAGTGTATCGTCATGTTCTTGCTCAGACTGTAGATCTTAGACTACAATTTGAAGGGATGCTTATTACATTACATCCAGAAAGGTCGTCTGCTATTAAGCTGTCCATTACATATGGATTATGTCTGTGGAATATTGAGAAATTAAATCAAGATGACGAACCTGGCGTGGAGATACTCTATTCAACATCTGTTTGAAAGCGTGGGTCAGCGGCTGACGATCTATTCGAATTACAAAGTTGTGACCCTTTAATAGATATTTGAAAAATGTATACGGCTAGCAGCTCACGATCGTATGCACTATAGTTGGTTTCTGTTGGCAACAACTTTATGGAGTAAAATCCTAATGGCTTCAATTGAAGTTAGTTAGTTTAGTTTTTTGTTTTAACTGACTTTTATTTTCATTTTAAGTATATTTACAAAAGCTATAAAAATTCAAAGTCGTTTGGTTTGGCTGATGGCGGTCTACCAGATTGACGATTATTTAAATACTTATTGTACAAAATAAAAATTGTATTTTTAATTAAATATATATATATATAAACGTACAACTTAAAAGTTCTCCTCTGTTACATTTTTTCTATAGCGCAGGGCATAAGATGCGTAACTATATAATAAATCCCATCCTCGCTGTCCATTTAAAATACAAACTGTTTCCTCTTCAGTCAAGATGGTTGATCCAAAGAATCTTAGGCGCAGTTCTTTTAAAATCGGGCAAATGGCAAGAAAATGGAACACGCCTTCTCTTTCATTCAAATTGCACATATTGCACAAAATTGGTAGATCTGGGCGGTGCGGTATGAAATTCAGGTATACCAGTTCCCCTCTAAGTTTAAATTGGAGTTGGAGTTGAGAAAATATGTACTTTCTTGCAAATTATATCTCAGCTTACTATAATATAACCGATGCTGGGATGATTGGGCTTCATTAGTATATTTCTCGTACAAACTATTCCCTATTTTTGCTAACAAAACTCTTAGTTGATTCCTCATGAACGCAGGCTGGACATCTGGAGTAATGCTTAGGGTTAAGCCGCAGTCGGCCGCGAAATTCTGCCACTCAGTCACAAAATTAGCCTTTGCTGCTAAAATATGTGTAAGAATAATTTTCGGCAGCCTTTTTTCATCCATCGACATTACTTTGATTATATAGTCAAAGTGTATTTTCAAAGTTTCTAAAAACACAGGTGGCATCGCAGAGTAGTTTTCTCTAAAACCTGCTTGAAACTCTGATAAAATGTCATTGTTTTTTACCCACTGAGACAGCCTTTGATAGATCAAAGCAGCAAAAAGTTTTTGTGGTGTCCTCAATAAACTTGTTTTTTTATTATTGAATAAAACGCATTAAACGTAGATTTAATAAAATTGACTTTATTCATAAATGGAGGCCAGCGATAAAGTGGCTGTATTATATACCGGAAAAAGAAGGAGACAGAGATATATCGTGTCAGGACAAAAGATGTGGAAGATGTATGTGCGCAGGCTTACCAATTCCCAATGGGCAGTTTACATCACAGTTTTGCAGAGGTATTCAGAAAGGATATTCCTCTATAGTTTGTTGGGTCGCTGAGATCCCCTTTTTCATGAAGTGGATATATGATCGCTTTTTTAAAGCTTGCTGGAACAGATGCAGTTTCAAAAATTCGGTTAAATTCTGTCGTGAGCGCAGATATAAATTCAGGCGTACAATTTTTATAGAATTCAAAAGGAATACGGTCATCTCCTGGAGCTTTGTTTTTCTTTGCTTTCTCGAGTACTTACTGTACTTCTTGCGATGTAAATGGTGCATCCAAAGAGTTAATCATGAAAAGAGGGGCTGCATAATGAAGTAAAGGGCAACTAAAGGTGGTGTTGAGAAGCTTACTAAAGTGTTCTCTTAGAAGAGGAGCTCTTAACGAGGTGGCGATTGTATTTAAGCGTCCATTAATGAAATTTACAGCTTTCCAAAATTCAGCAGAAGATCTTGAGTTGTTTACAACAGCAATCTTTTGTTCCTCGTAAGCTATCTTTTATGCACGACATAGGCGTTTAAAATCTTTGTTTGCTTCTCCGTAAAGTATTTTAAAAATGCTGGTATTATGAACTCTAAATAATTTTAAAAAAGAAAACGGCTTCAATTGAAGATTATGCAGTTGTTCTAGGACTGCACATATGGCACATACCTATGTCCGATGCATCTGTTGTGAGTGCCATAGAAGCGTTGTCGATTGGATGCACTAGTTAGGCTGTTTGCGATAAAATCTGCCAGCATAATTCAAAAGCTGTTTCATCGTTCGGCGTCCTTGGCATTTTCAGTGAATTTTTTAGGTGGTCGTTGAGAACAGCTTTTTGGTGTGCCGCATGAGGGATGAAATGCCTGTAATAATTTTGTATTCCCTAGAAACGATGAATTTATACTACGAGTATTGTATGTGGCTTCGTATAATTCAAGATAGCAGCAACACGCTCTGGAGGTGGCTTGCGGACATATTTTCGGCGAAATCAGTGATATGTCTTATGGGATATCGATCTTGCAGAGTTTGCGAATTTAACTTGCGATAATCGCTGCACATTCTCCATCCTTGTGACTTCTTAGGTACCATATGCATGGGACTAGCCCATGGCTGTAGTAGCTTTCCTATCTCTTACAGTTTTCCAGGCATAAAAATGAATGCCCAGAGTGACCATTTTGCCACCTACCCCTATTAATTGAAACGGTCATACATTTTTTTGTTTCTAATTTAATGATTTTATTGCTAGTAATAGTAATTTTCATTATATTAGATCTACAATAGTTGCTCAAAGTGTCCTCCGTTAGACTGAATACAAGCTAATGCTCGTTTTCGTATGGTTCTTGTAATATTAATAGCTTGTAAAGTTTCTCTGTTGCCGATGCCGGTGCCAATGTTCTTATTTCAGATGAATATACCTGTTCCTTCATCCTTCCACATACGTAGAAATCCAAAACTATCGGATTTGTTGATCTTGCAGTCCAATGTATTGGCCCGTTCCTTCCATTATCCAATATAGGTACGATTGGAGGTTCTATCTATGTAAAACTGATAAATTCTTCGACGGGACACATTTAGGCGACACACGTGTACTATTCGATGGCTCTGTTGCTACTATATTCAGGATTGGTTTATCTTATTCTACATCTATTCTACATGTGGTTCAGCTCGATTGTAAGTAGTTGTTCCAGTTCCTCGTAATCTTTAGACTCCTTGAATTCAGGACATGTCATGTAGGAAATCTACGTTGTTACGTTGCTTAGCTGATAAATACAGTTTCGGACAAATCATTTGCAACTGGAAGTAAAACCACACATTTTCGAAAAATTCATATATATTTTGTATGAAAACCATAGTTTTTTTTGTACTATTAAAGAACTATTTTTATAATAATTAGCAAAACAAACACTCATATTTATGATCAAAAATATTAAATATTTCTTCAATTAGGCAATTACTTAACTTATGGGAGACAAAACAATTGCAACTTAAAATAAAAAATAAAATAAAAGATGTTAAATTAATATTTAGTAGGAAAACCATTATTTTCAATGACTGCTTTGCAGCGACGTGGCATCGATTTAATTAAATTCGTTACTATTTCCTGTGGAATTTCAGTCCATGCCGTCTGTATGCGTTTGAAAAACTCTCCCGCATTTCTAACGTTTCCCCGAGTATTTTTTTCGTTTCACGATCTCACAAAGGTTTTCGATCGGGTTTAAGTCGGGTGATTGCGGTAGCCAAACCATAACCGTTGGTTTTACTTCATTAAACCAACTCTTTAGCAGCTTTGATATGTGTTTTGGGTCATTATCCTGTTGGAAGACCTAATGAAACGGCATTCCCAATTCCGCGTATGGCAGCATTACAGTTTGTAGGATGTTTTTGTAAATATGTTGGTCCATAATACCATTTATGCGATGCAAAGGGCCAGCAGAAAAACAGCCCCACACTATCACATTCCCTCCGCCATGTTTGACTGTTTAAGAAAGTACCGCGGTTCAAGTCGCTCGCCGGCTGGTCGTCTCACATAGCTCATCCCATCACTTCAAACGATGTTAGACAACGCTCATTTGAAAGTTTACCTTCTTCTGCACATTTCGAATTACCTTGCCTTCACGTCTCATTGTCCTTTTCATTTTTTATCGTAACACTTTCTTTAACAAATCATTATTTTCACGTTGTAACTGTAGCTAATTTTTTAAATAAAAATACTCTTTGTCTCTCTTTCGCAACTCATTTGACAATTATTCTTTTTCTCCTTTTTACATTTCCAATAAACACTCAATCATTGTCGCTCTCTTCGCCACCATTGTGTGCGCTTGCATTAACTGTTCAAATAAATAAAACTCGGCGAATAATGAATAATGTGCACTTTATTATGACCGACCGGGTCGTATTTTTTCTATGTTCAAAGAAGTCTAACGTAGCTTATCACCACTGTTATGCAACAAAAGGCACTTTTCTGCCATAACTCTCTTTCAACTGGCGGAGCCGAAAAAGTTTAAGTGGTCAAAATTGTCAACAAAAACATAAAAAAAAAAAAAAAAATAAAAGCTTAACAGTCTCTTACAATGAAAACCCTAGAAAAAAAGTTGTCGACAATGCTTTTGCAAGCTATTGCCAATTCCGATGTTTCTAGATTAAAATCGTTACTTTATTCCTTCAACGGGTTGCTGGGTCGTACGTTCCAACCGGGAATTCGGTAGCTTCTGGGCTGGCAACTTGGTTGCACTTGTCTGTCGTATGATTATATATGGTCCGCCTCACCCATGAACAAATTTGGAGGTTAAGTTCTTACCGGACTTACTTTAAATATGCGTTGTAACAAGGACTGCATCACCAACGCCATAAGAAAACCCTTCTTATCTCCCTTTGTTGGCTTTGGAATATAAAAAACGAATTCATTAATCATGTTTTGCAAGTTTTTGAAAGATCGGTTGCAATTGATTTCGTTTTTCAAATTTTCAAAAGTAATTACACTGGTCAACACTTAAATGTTTTCCTGATATAAGTTAACACACACGAACATCAAGCATCCAACACAACATAACCGGACACCGGACACCTCCGTACTTCCCTTCCTTTCCCATATATTCACCCCAAGCTCATTCACCCATTCACCTTGATGCAATTCACTGTCAGCACTTCCCAGCCGTTCACCCATTCACCTTGATCAAATTCACTGTCAGCACTTTCCAGCCATTCACCCATTCACCTTGATCAAATTCACTGTCAGCACTTTCCAGCCATTCAACCATTCACCTTGATCAAATTCACTGTCAGCACTTTCCACTTTACCCCATGCACTAACCATTTCCCTTACTTAGCATAAGAAATACATTGTTAGAATTAAGTAAATAAGAATAATAAAGGACAGACGGTCATAGACTGCGCAACCGAAAAGTCATTTTTTCATAAAAAAACTCAAAACAATCAGTCGTAGACTGAAGAATCAGTACTAAAATAACTGGCGCCCAACTTAATAAGAACCTGAACAAGCAACTCAATAAGGATTATTTAGGACCTCACCAATCAACAAAGAAGGAGACTCAACCCAAAAGGATTAACCAACGAAAAAAAAAGCAATAAGAATGAAATTTTTGTGAGTAACCAAAAAAAAAAAAGTGAAAATTAGTGATTATTTATTATTTGAAATATTGTAAGAGTTAAAATAGAAAGTGTAAATAGTAAATAATAGTGTAAAGGTATTCCAAAATGAGCATTACAAAAGAACAGATTATTGAACTTGTTCGTGCTACCGTCGAGCTATCACAGAAACAGTTCGCGGAAAAAATAAATGATTTGACATCAGCAATCGGTCAATTACAACCGCCTAGTGTTGAAACTTATGTGCCTGTATCTATTCGAAGCGGTGTTCTAAATCGTGGTGGTGGTCTCGATTTAATAAAATCATTACCCGAATTTAAAGGCGACTCCGCCTCATATCCTTCCTGGCGTACAGCAGCACATTTTGCCATGGGCTATTATCACGAAGGCTCTGAAAATTATTATATTGCAATGGGAATTCTAAGAAATAAAATAACAGATTCTGCAAACGCAACCTTATCCGCTTTTAATACTGTGTTAAATTTTAATGCGATTATTGCTCGATTAGATCAAGTGTATTCGGACAAAAGGCCATTACATGTTCTCGAAAACGAACTTAGTATTTTGCGTCAGGGTAACTTATCCATTAGTGAGTACTACGATGCAGTCGATAAAAATTTGACACTTATAATAAATAAAAATATTATGACACATAGTGGTAACAACGAGGTTATCGTCGCTCTTAACGAGCGTGCTAGAGAGAATGCTTTACGTATTTTCATTTCCGGTCTGCGAAAACCCTTATGCGATATATTATTTTCTGCTCGCCCACTAGACCTACCCACAGCTCTTGCGACGGCACAAGAGCTGGAAACAAACCATAAACGATACGAATTCGCACGTACGTTTGCAGCAGGCAGCTCAACAAAAATTAACGGATCACAGTTTCGAACAGATTCTGATCCACGTACTCGCAATCACCCACAGTATAGTCGTGTCCAAAAAAATGAACCAGTTCCTATGGAAGTAGATAATCGTACTTCCTATTTTAGAAAGCGAACTCCCGCACAAAATAATTTTCCAAAACAGCATTCTAGCAGAAACTTTACATATGTAGACCAACAACAAACCACGATGGCTAAACGCCCACGCGATGGAACACATTCTAGCCAATCGCCTATTCAAAAATTACAAAAAATTAACGCAATGCCAATAGAAAATTCCGAAATAAGAAGCGAATTATGTTGGGATAATTCTTACGAAGTTCAGTCGGATAATCAAATTTATGATGAGATCAATTTTTTAGGGTAAAATCACTCTTGCCATTTATTACTAAAACTGCAATAAATGGACAAGAGATACGAATTTTAATCGACACAGGAACTTCCAAGAATTATATTAAAAAACATAATTTTCTTAAAGCAGTATGTTCAGTAGAAAGCCCCTTTCATGTTAGGTCCCTCAACGGAAGTAACTTGATTACAGAAAAATGCAAAATGAATATCTTAAAAAATACTTCAACCTTCTTTTTACTCCCTTCGTTGAGTACTTTCGACGGTATCATAGGATATGATTTCCTTAAGCAAATAGAGGCAAAAATCGATACCAAAAATGAAATTTTATTTTATAAACATGGCGAGGAAAAACTACACCATCTCATTTGTCAACAGGTTAACTTAATTATTACAGACCAAAAATCTGTCCCTGATTATCTGCAAACACAATTTAAACAGTTAATCAAAGAAAATGCCTCTGCATTTTCAAAGCCAGACAGGGCATTACCTTATAATACGCATATTAAAGCCACCATACGCACAGCAACTGACGAACCTATCTATACTAGGAGTTACCCATACCCTATTTCAGCAACCGAGTTCATAAACACCGAAATAATGTCACTGCTGCGTGATGGTATCATTCGAACATCATGTTCACCATATAATTCCCCAATTCACGTAGTTAATAAGAAAGGTTTAGACGAAAACGGCAAACCTAAATTACGAATGGTCATCGACTTCAGAAAAATAAATGAGAATACCATAGCCGACAGGTACCCCATCCCGGATACATCGGTCATACTAGCAAATTTGGGTAAATCTAAATACTTTACAACCCTGGACTTAAAATCCGGGTTTCATCAAATTCTTTTAGCCGAAAAAGATCGACAAAAGACAGCTTTCAGCGTGAATAATGGCAAATATGAATTTTGTCGCTTGCCATTTGGCCTTAAAAATGCTCCCAGCATTTTCCAAAGAGCTATTGACGATATTTTAAGAGAAGATATCGGTAAAATCTGTCATGTTTATATCGATGATATAATCATATACTCCCCAGACGAGCAAACACATATTACACACATAGACAGAATATTGAAAAAACTGGAACAAGCCGGAATGCGTGTTTCCACGGAAAAATCAAAATTTTTTAAAACCGAAGTAGAATTTTTAGGTTTCCTAGTTTCACAAAAAGGTATCAAAACCTGCCCCGACAAAGTTCAGGACATTTTAAACTATAAAACACCAGAGACACTTCGAGCATTACGCTCATTCCTGGGATTATCAGGATACTATCGTAGGTTTATAAAAGACTATGCGAGAATAGCTAAACCTTTAACGAAATTCTTACGCGGAGAAAATGGTCATGTAGGAACTAATCATTCAAAAAATATAAAGATAACATTTGACACAGAGGCCTTACAAGCATTTGAAAAACTTAAGAAAATCTTAGCTTCAGAAGACGTTTTACTACAATATCCGGATTATGGGAAGCCCTTTGAGCTAACTACAGATGCCTCTTCGTCTGCTTTAGGAGCGGTCCTCTCTCAGAATGGCAAACCAATTACCATGATTTCACGAACGCTTTCCAAAACGGAAGAAAATTACGCCACCAATGAGCGCGAACTTTTGGCAATAGTATGGGCATTACAGAATCTCAGACATTACCTATATGGTACAAAAGGCATACACATCTACACAGATCACCAGCCACTTACATTCGCAATTTCAGACAAAAATCCAAATTCAAAGATCAAAAGATGGCGTGCGTTTATTGAGGAATTCTCGCCTAAAATCCATTACAAACCTGGGAAAGAAAATAAAGTTGCAGATGCACTTTCCAGACAATTCATTCATAACTTTTCTAAATCAAACACAGAAACGGAAACAGTACATAGCGAAATTTCACTAACCAGAACAATTCAAACAATAAAGTTCCCCGTTAACCAATTTAGAAACCAACTAGTAATATCCAGATGTAGCCATGACCATAAGAGTACAAAAATTTTATTTCAGAAATGTATCCGACATACAATAAACTTTAGTACTACTGCTGTATTAATGCAATATCTGCAAGAATGCGTTAATCCTAATGTGGTTAATGCTGTTCGATGTGATCTTCCAACTCTGGCCCAGATTCAAAATGCTCTAATATTAAATTTTCCAACCGTGAAATTTGTTCACACTGAAAAACTGGTAATTGACCTTTTAAACAAAGACGACCAATTAGAGACAGTTACAATGGAACATAATCGTGCACATCGATCCCTTCAGGAAAACTTTCAGCAAATTCTCAATGACTACTATTTCCCCGATATCAAGAAAATGCTCAGAACTATTATTATGAATTGTAAAATATGCTTGGAAAACAAATACCAAAGAAAACCTCCTAAGCCCGAGATAGGCGCAACACCGTTGCCTAGTTTTCCGGGAGAAATCCTACATATCGATATCTTTATTACAGATAAGCAGCATTTCTTAACATGCATTGATAAATTCTCCAAATTCGTAATAGTAGTCCCTATAGCCTCACGTTCCTCCATTGACATAAAAGAAGCATTACTTCAAATCTTAGGAAAATTCAAAAGTCCAAAAATAATAGTTTCCGATAACGAAAAAACATTTTCATCAAGTATTATTACAACGCTCCTCAGAGATCACTTTTCTATTGAACAATTTTTCGTCCCGACACTCCATAGTGAGAGTAATGGCCAAATTGAACGATTCCATTCAACGCTTTTGGAAATTTCACGTTGTATCAAAGCGCAACAACAAATAAGTGATACAGTAGATCTGGTGCTTTTAGCAACTCATAAATATAATAATACAATCCACTCTATTACGAACGCAAAACCAACCGATATACTGCATGATTATCAAACAGAAAAGCTAGAGTTCATAAGGAAAAAACTAGCCACTGCTCAAGAAAAAACACTTGGCCGAATAAACAAAAATACATCCAATAAAATCTACCATCCCGGCGAAATAGTTTTCGTCCGTAGAAATAGACGCTTAGGAAACAAATTTGAAAAAATCTTTATTGAAAAAGTAATAGAAAAAGATTTAGGCACCACCGTTTTAATAGACGGCAAGAAGATTCATAAGAGTAACCTCCGTTAATACTATATTTTCAGTTTGTCACTCATCATCCTTCGGATATCGATAGCCGAAATTCACAATTACTCAAATGCACACTTCATAGCGGTAACGAAAGGAAAAACAGTCACCTTCAACGAATTCTCATATCTTGTCCATGTCACAAACCTCTCTGAATATAGGAACATTGCTTACGAAAGCAAACACGTTCACATTACGGCCCTGCAGAAAGGAAACGACATCCTAAATCAACAGTCTGAAGAAATATTGCACATCATTAGTACACTTGAAGTCCCAAGAAGATTCGCAAGGTCTATAGACTTTATTGGAAGTACACTAAAATTTATAGCCGGAACACCTGACCACAACGATTTTGAACTCCTTTTAACGAAACAAAATACACTTATTGAAAAGAATAATAGGCAAACAAAAATAAATTCTCAAATACAAGACAATTTTAATGAAATAACAAATCAAATCAACGCAATAATTTCACAACATAGTGATATAAGTAAATCATCCGAATCAGAATTATTACTTTTGGAATACCTATCTGTAAGAAATAATCTTGTAATTAACCATTTAAATAATATAGCGCTTTCAATTGTGTTAGGAAAAAATAACATAATTAACCCATTAATCTTAGATAATATAGAAATAAGTCACTTAATTGATTCTCAAAACCTTCCGATAAGTATAAGTAACTTACTTTCCGCTGCTAAAATTAAAATACTTCAAAATTCAGATGTCATCCACTATGTATTGAAAATTCCTAAAATTGAAAACTTTTGTGATTTTATTGAAATTTATCCGGTAGTCCGTAATAAAACTATTCTTAAGCTAGATAGAAGTCAGGCTGCAAGATGTAAAGATTACATACTACCCGTAAAAGAATGCATTTATACGCCAGATGTCTACATTTGCCAACCTACAACTTCAGAATGCGTCACACAGTTGCTCAATAACAATACGGCTCTATGCACCTCCCAAAACGCATACCACGTACCCCTCGTACAACAGATTGAGGACGGAGTTATAATCCTCAACGATGTACCAAAAACAACAGTCATCGACCAGGTTCAGTTAGAAGTCCAGGGAACATATCTATTAACATTTTCGGATTCAATAAGGGTTAACGACACCCTATACCGGGTAAAGAAAATAGCTGCCTATGTCATACCGCATCCACCGAAGACTCTTTCTATAACGCACCTTGAGCATGAAGAAAAACTATCGCTTCCATATTTGCACCATATTCATATCGACAACACAAACCACATCAAAACACTTAGAGAAGAAATATCGACTCAAAAACTTCTCTGGTGGACCACTATTTCGTCAGTGGCAATAATTGCTTGCACAATAATATTAATTCTCCTTATACGCAACAGGCAAAATACAGTCACCTCAAACCAAATTGACTCAATAATTACGCAAGTCAAATGTCGAAACGAGGACGTCTCGATCTTATCAGGGGGAGGAGTTAACACACACGAACATCAAGCATCCAACACAACATAACCGGACACCGGACACCTCCGTACTTCCCTTCCTTTCCCATATATTCACCCCAAGCTCATTCACCCATTCACCTTGATGCAATTCACTGTCAGCACTTCCCAGCCGTTCACCCATTCACCTTGATCAAATTCACTGTCAGCACTTTCCAGCCATTCACCCATTCACCTTGATCAAATTCACTGTCAGCACTTTCCAGCCATTCAACCATTCACCTTGATCAAATTCACTGTCAGCACTTTCCACTTTACCCCATGCACTAACCATTTCCCTTACTTAGCATAAGAAATACATTGTTAGAATTAAGTAAATAAGAATAATAAAGGACAGACGGTCATAGACTGCGCAACCGAAAAGTCATTTTTTCATAAAAAAACTCAAAACAATCAGTCGTAGACTGAAGAATCAGTACTAAAATAACTTATATAAAGTGTGTTATAAGGTAAATCTGAGGCACTGATTACGAAAAAAATAAAAGTTTTACTCTATCATCTCTAGATTTTCATTTATACAAAAGTACACTTTTCTGCAGAGTACAAGTTTGCTTACTATTTTTAACATAATGGAATTTTCTTTATATGATTTTGTCGAATGTACGGCTTCAGGTTGATCTCTTTGTAAACTCCAGCAGTAATCGGCCATTATATGGACATCTTACCTTCCTTGATACCGCTCTTCTATTGTCCGTATAGCTTGGTGAAATCTTTCACCTTTCTCTTCGCTGAAATCGCCAAGATTTTCTGAGAATCGATCTAAATGAGAGTACAAATAAATAAACTAAAACAATCGGAGTCATTCAACGAATTGAAAAACTTTGGGTCTTTAATGAATTCTCTATCAAATTATTCCTATCAAAAATACTGGCTTTTAACTTTTATGTACTTAAATCCGGAAACTTGCTTGAAACAAAACCAAAACATTCACTGTTTGTGTCAATGGCCTTAACTTTTTTTTTTCTTTTATATAATTCACACACCCTAAAGGGGTTATAAATACCCTTATAATTTTCGCTCACAGCGCGAGCAGATGAAGGAGAAGAACGAGACACAGACAGATCGGGGTAATGATAGGAAACTCGGATGTTAGGTTTCAACTTATTCTATGGATGGTGTCCAGGATAACTGAAGAGTGGTGGCCGCATAATGCAATCTCGAATAACTTAAGGTGACTAACGGTATTTTCCAAAGACATATTCATCACAAATATAACAGAAACCACCGGGACTATGTAAACTACATCTTCTTGATGCAGACGTAACGATAGGAAAGTAAGTGACCTCTGCCTGATACTACTATAATAATAATAACACGTCTAGTTTGAAAGTCTCTTTATTAATGATCTATAATTCTTATGCGGCTATGCCGCTACGTCTTATCACTAAGATATATTAAACTGCGCCAACATGCGCATGGTATCATGTGTCTACAGATACGATTTGCATACTTGCAAATTGTTGGTTGGTGGGAATGGTTAATTTCTGCGTACACACAGGTATCGTATGATTGTAACCATATCCCACTACACCTCCCTTTCTACGAAGAATACATTTATACATGAATATTTTTAATTTATTGTAATATAATTATTTGTAGGAATATTCAAATGTCTATAAAAATATTTATTTAATTATTTATTAAAAACTTTTGTTTTTTTCGATATATGATTATATTATGTGTACTTATATAACTATTTTACTTTTTTATTCTGTCCATATGTACTGTCCATGTGTCTTTTTATCGTCTGTTATTGTGCAGCTGTTTTTATCATCTAAACTAATTATCTTATAAGGTCCCTTAAATTTACTTTGTAACTTATGACCGGCCGGGCTGCTAACGTAAACTAAATCTCCTATTTCTACTTGTATTGCATTAAGATTCCTATCATATAGTCGTTTATTCCTAAACTTATTTTTATCTATCATTATTTTTGCTCGCTGTACGGCGCTTTGTAATCTAAATTTAACTTCTTTGTGGTAGGCTTCAATGTTGTAAACTGGATCGTTTTTTAGGAAGTCGATGATGTTTGGTACTTTTCCAAATACTAATTCGAAGGGACAGTAATCGGGTACTGTCGATGGTGTCGTGTTGTAGCAGTACGTGTAGTACTTTAGCCACTTATCCCAATCATCTCGCTTATTCGATATATAATTTCTTATATATTCGTTGAAAGTTCTGTGGTTTCTTTCTACCGTTCCAAGCGTTTGGTGGTAATATGCTGTTGATGTAGCTATTTTTACCTTGAAGAGTTTAAAAAGCTCTTGGAAAATCTGGTTTTTATACTCTGTACCCATGTCAGTAATAACTTTCTTCATAGGACCATAAACGAGTATACAGTTCTCAAAAATTGCTTTCGCAATCACCGTAGCGTTTTTGCTAGGTACTGGTATCGTGACTAGATATTTTGTCAGGTCACAAATTATTGTAACAGCATATTCATTACCGTACTCAGTACGTGGTAATGGTCCAATTGTATCTATTAGTACTACATCAAACGCTTTTTGAGATGCTGGTGTCAAAATCATGGGTTGTTTGGTATTTTTCAGGCTTATATTTAATTTGCATTTTTGGCATGATGTAACATACTTTCGAATGTCTGCAGTCATGTTTTTCCAATAAAAATGCTGACTTATTTTGTTATTCATGCGTTTGATCCCTGGGTGGCCACCAAAAACAGGGTCATCATGAAATTTTTGTAAAACTTTGAGTTTTTCGTCGTCGCTGACTATTTTAGTCAGACTAGGGAAAAGCGCAAGTTCAACTTACTTTCTTTTGTTTCTTATGTCATTTAATTTTTCTCGAGGGACATCCCGAAATAAATTATCATCTCCTGATAATTGGAAGCGTTTTATTCCATTACAGTCAGCTATATTTTCAAGCTTTGAAAAAAATTTATCGAGGTCAATTTTTCCATGAACTGCAATGTCGTTCCTATCAATACAGTATAACCCGGATAAGTGCCTGTATCAAATTTTTTAAGAAAACAGTCACTTATCCGTTACAGGTTCTTAAGAGGATTCGTTTAAGTACCCGCAAGAGGTAAATATCAAAAATTCAAAAAAATACAGAAAAGTTCATAAACAGTTTATAATATGTAAATGTTTATTAAGGAATAAAATAAATAGAAAAACAAAATCACAAAAAAAAAATTAATTCAATTCATATATGCATATGCAATTATGTATGTACCAATGTATTGCGTTTTCTTAACTAAGATAATCTGTTATCTTTTATTGAACAAGGTTCTGACTCGAAATTTTATAAATTAGCTCTTCAATATTTTCAGCTAATTCAATATCCGCGTTATTATTTCTTAAAAAGTGTTTGAGCGTGTCCACCGCCAATATTACATCCTTTAATAATGGCTTATCACTTTAAGGAACTGGATCATTTTCATTTTCGTCGGCCTGATCAGACAAAGCTTCGATTTCGTCACGATATAGAATTTCGGATACAATTTCATCTTCATTCGGAGTGCCGAAGCATTCTAAATTATCATCACATAGAACAAAATCTTCAAACTGACTTGCATTCAGCATCGGCACATCCAGATGCAAACTCTCAATCACATTGTCATGTTGCACCTGATCAGTGAAGTCAAATTTGAAACCAGCCTACACCAAAAAAGAATAGATAATTTTTTGTACCTATGTACATAACACGAATATAAAACATACCTTAAGGAAGCAGTTCTTAATTGATTCTTGCTTCACTAACCACCACGATCTCTTGATGTAATAGAGGACATCCAGCAGTGTTAAAGACTTAAGAAAATTTTGAACGGATTGACCTTTTTCAATGGCAAGGATCTGCTTGCGAACGATTGTCTGCCGATAATAGGACTTAAAGCAGTGTATTATACCCTGATCAAGGGGTTGGATAAGACTTGTAGTGTGGTGGAAGGAACTCCACTTTGACACTTTCACAATCAAATGAAATTTTGTGGCAACTTGCATTATCGATAAATAAAATGACTTTTTTGTTCTTCCTCGTCATTTCTCTATCAAAATCGCTTAAAATCGATGTCCAGATTTGTGAGGTCATCCACGCATTTTTGCTTGAGTAGTATGGAACTGGTGCCTGTTTGTTTTTAAACATCTCGGATTTCTCGCTTTTCCAATCGAGATAATTTTTTTTTCGGTCCCATCTGCGTTACACAGCAAAAATACAGTCAATCGTGCTTTTTTCATTTTTCCTCCCCTGACATCATCATCCCTTTGAGCAAATGTTCTTTTTGGTAATGCCTTGTAGAGTAAACCACTTTCGTCTGCATTGAAAACATCACCCGGTGCGTAATCTTTCAAAATATGTTGCAAACCATTTATGTACTCTTCGGTAGCGTCCTCATCTGCATCGTTTCTCTCCCCTAGTGCAGTCTTGAATACATACGATATTCTGCCTCCTTCGCCAACGCCACAGCCACCCATAGTTTGTTTCGAAATTAGTTTTGAATTTGGTGGAAAATTGCTTTGCTTTTTCCATTAAGATATGTCCTGAAATTGTTGCATTCTTTCCTCGAGCATTATTGAACCAAGTGGTCAATGCTTCATCAACTCGTTCATGTTTACTTTTTCGTAAACGCTTGCGGTTAGCATTTTGCTGAATGTCTTTTTCGGATCGAAAAATCCGTCTTATTGTCGAAATATCACATTTGTAATTGGACGCTAATTGCTTCGCATTTTGTCCTTTTTCTTTTTTTCTTAAAATTTCAGCTTTTTGGTGCAACGACAGTGATGTGCATTTTCGACCCATTTTTACACTTGAATACATAAAAAAAAAGTTTGATTCTTTTGAAATAACAAAATCGAAGAAAATTATTTATGTACTCACGTTCATTACAACTTTTCGTTAAAGTTTATTTAAAATTTGCTGTCACTTTTATCTTGGTGAAGTTAGAAGTGGTTTGAGGTTCATATGCGTATGAAATTAGTTCAAAAGGTTGAATTAAGAGCTCACGTATAGGTGGCAGTAAACCGTGCAAGGTTCTTAAGCGTGCGTCACATATGCGTGGAATTTTATATGAAATGTTGAAGAATATGTAAAACGTACTAATTAAGCGGGTACATAGTGGAAAAAGACACTTATCAGTGGGGTAATTAACCGAGTTATACTGTAGTGCTAATTACCTACTCTTTTCCCTAGCTTTATTTTTATTTTATCGAATTTCGAAAAAATTCGTGCACTTTTTTTAAGAAGTTTTTTAACCCTCTACCGCATGAATTATTATGCGTGGAGGAAAAAGCTGAAAAAACGGTTGGAATAGCTTCTTTTAGTTATTCTTAAATGAAATTTATTAAAAAAAATAAAAAAAAAGATTTAGTTTAAAAAATAAAAATAAAATAAGAAAAAATATTATATAGCTTTAGTAATTAAACTAATCAAGTGAGTGGTTTTTTAACAATGAAAATACATTTATAATTTAGTTCATTAAGTATTTCCACTAAAATATATTTTTAAATTGATTGCACTTACCGATAAAACACAATTATTTGCACATAGAATGAATTTTTTTTGTCACTTTTTTTCCAATGCGCGATGGACTGCAGTCCACATGAGAAAATCGCCGACAGGCGCTATCTGACAAATATGAAAAAGTACCGTTTTGTGTTGTAAATAATACAGACGAAGTGATAATGTTGTGTTTTGTTCTTTCGAATCCGATCTGGTGAAGAAAATAAGTCATAAATGTGAAAAGCCATATATGGCTTTGTATGCGGTAGACGGTTAACTTCGTCGACATAGACTTTTTCAGACGACTTTTCTTGATCTATCAGAGGCTTTATCTCCTCTTGGAGTGCCTTTTTATTTTGAAGTCTTGTTGTGACCTTCAAAATTGTATTTGCGTTTTGATTTATATTTTGTATATCTTTAAATTCTATGCGCGATAAAGCATCTGCGGCATAGTTTTCTTTACCCCTCAGGTAAAATGATGGTAAAATCATATTCTTCTAAATCAAGTCTCATTCTTGTGAGCTTTGACGATGGATTTTTCATCGCAAAGAGGTATGTTAATGGTCGGTGATCACTTCTTACTAAGAACTTTTTACCATACACATATGGTCGGAAGTATGTTATGGCCCAATGTATAGCAGCTAGTTCCTGTTTTTTTTTTTTACACTATCAGATCTGTGTCATGGTGTGCTTAATACAAGCAACAGCCATAAGCAGAAATTTGCCAGGGCAAAATATGCATCAACAGGCTCATCATTTAGTGCTGGTGTTAGTGGTTAGGCTACGCTACATTTCAACACTACCACTAGCAACAAATAAACAAATATAAGAACAAATATACATAATTAGAGTTTATGTTCGAGGAACTACATTACGCAAGACATTTTTAAGTGTAATTTTGTTAAGATTAAAGTCAAGAATGTTTACATTTAAGTTATAGATTTTACTCATGCGGCTAATAGGCTCATGCATCCCGTAATTTGTTCTGTGATGAGGAACATGCAGTAACTCTATACTACGCAGGTGATGCGATCCCCCACGAAAGTTTAATCCTAAACAGGATAATAAGTCAGGTGCATCAATCAGACCTGAGATCAGTTGATGCATAAAAATTATATCATTATTGACCCTTCTTTGAGCCAAAGGCTGCATTTGCAACAGTTTTATCCGATGCAAATATGGGGGGAGGTTAAAAGGATCGTCCCAGGGAAGACCTTTCAATGCGAATCGAATGAAGCGTCGCTGGACAGCTTCAATACGAGTATTGAGATTTTTCTGATAAGGTGTCCATACTTGCGAAGCATATTCGAGGTGAGGACGGACAAGACTGTTAAATAGTGAGAGGGTGACATGAGGATTTTTAAATTCTTTACACCATCTTTTAACGAAACCTAACATTGAATTTGATTTATTCACAATGTGGTTTATATGCTCTTTAAAATCAAGTTCAGGGCTAAAGTAAACACCCAGGTCCTTAAAACTATAGACCCGACTGAGAGAGTGATTCGATATCAAGTAGTTGAATATAGTCGGTACCAGTTTCCTAGAGAAAGTCATGGACTGACACTTGAGTGGGTTAAGGACTAAACCATTTTTAGAGCACCAGGTACTGAAACTATCAATATCTGATTGCAGAAGTCTACAATCATTTATGGTTGTAATTGCTTTACTGATCTTCATATCGTCGGCAAATATAAGAATGTTGCTATGTTTTATGATTGATGGAACATCATTGATAGCAAGAATAAATAAAAGTGGACCTAGGTGGCTCCCTTGAGGGACGCCGGATCCTGCTAAGAAGGAGTCTGAAAGACAACCTCTAAATTTAACCTGATATGACCTCTGCTTGAGGTAAGAGCCAACCCACGAAATAAATATTGGGGGAAAACCTAACGCCCCGAGTTTGTAGATAATAATATCATGAGAAAGCTGATCGAAAGCTTTGGAGAAGTCAGTGTACACACAGTCCACCTCATGACCACTTTCTAAGGCATTGGAACAGTTATGGGAGAATGTAAATAGGTTTGTGACAGTAGACCTGTTTCTAACGAATCCATGTTGTTCTGTACAAATAATACCCCGACAAAGAAAAGTAAGGCTTTCACACACAACTTGCTCAAATAATTTTGGTATGCATGACAATTTTGAAATCGGTCTGTAGTTCGTAATAATATTTCTATCGCCTTTCTTAAAGACGGGCGTAATAAACGATTGCTTCCAGAAGCTAGGGAAATGGCCAGTTGATATGGAGGTCTCAAAAAGAGACTTCAACGGCAGAGCAAGGACATCACTGCATTTTTTCAGGACTATTGGAGGTACGCCGTTAGGACCTGAAGAGTAATCATCTTTCAGAAATGAAATAAATTTCGAAATAGTCTGCAAGTCTAAGGCAATGTTGGTAAAGCCAACTTGAGGAACATCTTTGAGATGCTCAAAGTAATCATCATCAATACTAAGCGGCACATCGTTAAAAGATTTACGAAAATTATCCACGAAAGAGTTGCAAATATCAACAGGGTCATTAAAAACGCTGTTATTATAAGAAAACTCTGCTGGATATCCGTCAGACCTTTTCTTGGAATTAACCAAGCTCCAAAATTGTTTCGGGTTATTCCTAAGTGAGGTTTCCATTGTGCTTATATAGTCATTGTATAAGCTGCATGAAAGCAGTTTGAATTCATCGAAAAATGCAATGTAAATATTAAAGTCCTTTGGGCTGAGACTTTTAATATAATTTTTCCATGCTCTATTTCTTTTATTTCGTAGAGTTTTCAGATCTTTAGTGTACCAAGGATGGTTCGATATTGCATTTTTCGATAATTTTGTTGGTATACAACTACTTATACAGTCATTTAGGATACTATAAAAGCATTTTACTGCATCCTCAATATTAGGTGAAATATTAATGTTTTGTAAATTGGAGCACCTTATTCTTTCAGACAGTTGCTGATAATTAGCTCGTCGAAAGTCAAAGATATACGAGCCATCATTAGGGTCACTATTATCATATATATGACAGCTCAAGTCAAAAAATACATCCAAGGGTGGATGATGTCTATCTATGTTAGTTATGCTTGAACAAGATTCTTGAACATCAGTACTAACAGGGTCAGAGGAAAATACCAAATCGAGAGTTCGATTATTGTAGTTTTTAATACAGCTGATTTGCTGTAAGTCAAAAGACGTAATGGAGTCCAGTTTAATAAGCTCCTGCTGAGCGGAATTAAACGATGCTGTGAGATAGGATCCATCCTCCGATGGAACCCAGATCGTTTGTGGCAAGTTGAAGTCGTCGAGCAATAAAATGTTATTTTCCGAGCAGGATAAGTCATGAATGTGTTCTAAGATAAGCGACAGCTCAGAATACAATGATGTATCACTATTAGGAGGAATGTATGAATTAATGGTAAAGACAGTTTTACTCGCATCTGTAGTTATACACAATTGCTTCTTAAAGTTTGGATATTGCAGTATGTTGGGACTTATTAGTGCATTCTTAAGGTAGTTGAATGCATCTTCACATTCCTTTGTTCATTCAAAAATAACGTTTTTCTTACAAAGCTTCGTTAAAGGGCGCGAGTGTTCAGCAAAATTAGAAAAAAAAGTCTTCAGTAGTTACAGAATGCAACGCATCGGCATTTGTAGGAGTGGGATAATCTACTATAGTTTGAAATTTACTATCGTCAGGCAGAATGCCTTTATCTGTACATTTATGCCCAAGGTACGTCAATTCGTGACCGAAAAATGAGCATTTGTCGGGATGAAGTCTTAGATTGTATTTTCGGCATATCTCAAATACATCTGTCAGATTACCTAACATGTGCTTTTCGGAACAACCCAATACAATTAAATCATCCATGTACAGAAATGCTTGCATTGGCGTTAAACCCGCAAATGCTATTGTCATCATTCGTTGGAATGAGTTTGGAGCAATCTTCAGACCATATGGTAGACGTTTAAAACGGAATGAGCCTTTGTCGGTTGAGAAGGATGTGATATCCCTTGAGTTTTCATCGAGTTCTATTTGGTGAAAACCTGACGTTAAGTCAAGACAAGAGAAGTACTTTGTTTTGCCTAGTTGGTCAAGTATATCGTCTATTCTTGGCAACGGGAATTTGTCTGCAACTAACTTTTTGTTAATTCCCCTATCTACTAACCTCCATCTTTTCTCAGTTTTACCTGATATTGATTTTTTTTTTGTACTAACAGTATTGGACTGTTGTACTCAGAAGCAGATGGTTCAATTCTGTTGTCTTCCATTAACTTATCTACTTGCTTAGTGATCTCATCTTTATGGGCGTGCGGGATTCTATAGTTTTTTATGTATGTCGGCTCGTCTGTTTTTAAGCGCAGTTTTTGCTTATAGAAATTGTTAACTGAAATGGATTCTGATTCAAGTGCGAACACGTCTATGTATTCTTTACATAGTTTTTTAAGTTTTGTTTTTACAAAGTTTGGAAAATTTTTGACAGTTTTTCTAATTTAATATTATCGTTTGTGTTTTTTATTGATGTTATTAAATTGTAGTTGTTTAGACTTTCTGTTGTGACATTAGGATCTGGAATAATAACGTTTTCGTTAGTGGTGTTGATTACCCGTATGTATGCACGATTACTGGTTACAATTGTGTTGGCAACGAAAATACCACTTTAGAGTTCCTGATGAGGTATCAGTATTTCTTTTTTAGTAGATTTAACTGTTATAGATCTAATTTTCACAGTGCCCACCTCTTTCGAATGTCTGACAAACATCAAAGAGTAACATTTGTCTCGATTGAGCTTCTCAACTCGCCGTTCGGAGTCGGCAAAAAACTGTAGGTCCCTTCCATTTGTGCAAAAATATAACACGCACACACAAATGGTTGCGAGAAGCAGGCCCAGGTTCACCTCGAGCTGTAGCGCCAACTAAGAAGAAGATCTAATAACTTCAGACCTTGCTGCAAGATGTATTGAATTTATGCTTAAGGAGTTTCTCATAGGAATTACAATATGTTGAGGAAAGTCGTCTGGCCTTAAAACAAGCTGCTGCTTTCACCCGAGCGTGGCCTTTACAGGTCTTATTGCTGCTAGTGTTAACATTAAGCAAATCAAAAACTTGTACATTCGGCCCTTAAGTTGGGGCGCCACTTATAAGCCGTTTCCCATCTTACACAATTAATGCAACGCAATACCAGGTCCAGTAAACCGTACGTTAGTATTGGTCGCTCACTTATTTTGCTGAAAATTTAAAGCTGGAAAATTTACAATAAAACAAATAAAACATTAGTTTTCAACTTTCAATCGTGGGTAACATTCCATTTTTTATTTTATTGTACATAAACAGTGAGTGTGATTTCTATAAATGAGTGAAAAAATATTCAGGTAAAATGTATATAGCTTAAGCTGTGTTGGTATCATTCTTGATGTTGATTTTGCTTTCGCAAATGGGTACACCACAGGTTACTACAGTCTGTTTGACAAGTCACTCTGCTACAAATCTAGAATTAGACGATAAATTGGTCAATATTATTAATTTAAATAACAATACGATACATTCAAAGACTAAATTTAAACCAATATACTTTATTTACAAAAATCTAAGCAAGGAAGATATCGACTTACTTTTCCAACAATTTAAAAATGACCTAGAGTAGGAAATAGAAATCAGGAGAATTTTGGAAACTTGACTCAGTTCGCCAGCATAGTTTAAAATAGGACAGTTGCGAAGAGCAACACACAACACAGCGCAGCATCTTAATAGACACATCAACGAAAAGAAACACAAAATACTACAAGAAACCACTTAAAAGAAGATATAAATACCATAATTCATAATTTACGATAGTCCCATGTTTATATTAAAAATAACATCGTTTGAACACGTGCGCAAGGGTTTTTCTCTTACTTTACTTTTTTATTTAATTGTCCAGTTCTATTTCTTTTTGCTTTCATTCTTTGCTATTTAAGGTTTCTTTTCCTTCCAAATTTCACCCGTATCTTGTTTTTATTTTTAAATTTCATTATTTCTTAACGTATGTATTATTAGTGTTTGTGCCTGGTTCCTGCGCCGTCGACTTCTGTCTTCATTGTCATCATCTATCTCATTGTTATGCTCCCTCCTAATTCCTCTTCATTAATACACATTATTGGATTCAAAAGAGCACTTTGGTAATCGAGTTGTCTTCACACATTCAACCATCCAAAAACATTTTTCTTTTAAAGAGTGAGCTACTTTAAAAGACGAAAACCAATAATTGTCAATGTCTTATAGTTTTTGTGCTCAGGTTAGCACTCGAAGTTTCAAGGCTATGTCTCCACTTATCTCGACCTCTTTAGGTTTCGCTATTATATAATTTCCAGTATAAACTTCGAAATCATTCATAAAACCAGAAAACTTGAGCATCTTGCAAACATTTTAATACCCCATTTATGAGGTTTATTTTCTAGGTATGCACTGGATCCTGCTGTTTCTGCCTTTGCTCCATATTCGTACTTCATCGATTGATTTCTCTTCTGATTTTCTGCTCTCATTTTATTTATGAAAGGTCAAAGGCTGAAGAGCTTATCGTGACCTAGAGAACCCCGTAATTTAATTTTAGAATTTTCGTTTGAATGAAAATTTGATTTAATTAGTTGGAATCTATTGCGCAGCATTGAGGAAAATTGTGTGGCTGAAGACCAGTACATTTAATAACTGGGGGCCTTCAATATCCCTATTAATAAAAGTACTCCCAAGGCAAGGATTTCATTTTTGTTGATCTCCAGATTGACAGATTTTTGGGCGGAATATAAATTCAATTGAAAGACAATATTTTCAACAACTTCTTCATCAAAGAATAACGAGAAATATTCAAAAGGTATTTTATTTTGATCGAGTAAACGATCGCCCTCAACGATGCAGTCACAACTGACATCCTCGATGTGACTTTTGTGCCACCTGATACCACGAACTGACTATGCGCCTGCTACAATTTCGGCAGTCTCTATTGCTTCTACCTCTTCTTCAATTTCAGCGGAAACTAAGTCGTCTTCCTCCTTGATTATATATATTGTTTAAATTTCAAATGCCAAATGGCTACCATCAAACTTTTGACCACGTGCAATTTATTCCAGTTTTTTTTTATTTGAATTTATAATAAACAAAATAAAACAAACAAGCGAGTTTAAGTTTAATTTTAATAGCAAATTTAAATTTAATTTTAATAGCAAAATACTTTATTTAGTTTGTTACCTTTTCAAGAGACTGCTGCTTCTTCTCAACTCTCTTATTCAACTGCCTCTACTTTTCACCATCTTGGGTTGTGTTGACTGATACGATAACTTGTTAAAGAGTGTGCTTGACATTAGGCTGACGTCACACGTTACAGTTCGTCCATCCTGACGTTGTCGGCGTCCTCGTCGAGTTCGGCATCTAACTGGATCCACCTCTTCATCCTGTCAGCAGCGCATACAGATGAATAGGGTTTTTGACTTCTTGATGCGAACGGTATATCCGCAATCTGGTACCTGTCGTGTGGCAACACAGCAGACACTACGTAGGGTCCCTTGTATTTAGGTTCTAGCTTGCGTGACGTTCCCGAAGCAGTAATCCCGTCATTAAGTAACATCACCAAAACTCCTACTGCATAGGTTTTGGCTTTTTATACTTGGATTCATGCCTGAATTTTTGACTGGTTTAAGCTTTGCTGATGGCCTCGTTTCCTTCGCTTCTGATTTGGTCAATACTTTGTATATTCTGGTTACGGTCCACATCAAGTGACAGTAGATGTGACCAAGGTTTTCGAGGGACGTGTCCCATTAACATCTGATGCGCCGTCTTCTGAGTCGTCTCGTTGTACGTGTTATTGATACCCCATTGAACTGTGGTTACTTTCTGATCCCTTTCATCTTCTACGGAAGCAAGAAGAGCTTGCAGAATTGTCCGATGGTAACGCTCTACTTGCCCGTTTGCTCGAGGAGTCTTAGTAGCGTTGAGAACATGTTGAATTGCGTGATCCTTCACATACTCCTGCAACAGTTTCGAAGTGAACGCCGAGCCTCTATCCGATATTATGCGACCTGGACTGCCGAAAGTGTTAGAGACTTCGACCTGGAAGTTGAGGAATGGTTTGGCTTGAGTGTTGGGTAACGCCTTCATGATGGCACATTTGGTAAAGGCTTCTACCAATACGATTATATAAGTATTTCCCTTAGTTGATTTCACGAATGGTCCTAGGTGGTTGATATGTACGGTGTCAAATGGGACATTTTTCTTTTCGATTAAATGCAACTCTCCCCTGGGCTGTACTTCATGTTTATTATAAGCACATTTAACACAAGTTTTAATATACTTTTTGTCAATGTGAGTCATCCACAAGAACCAATATCTAGCTCGGAGATGTTTGATGGTTTTATTTTCAGCGAAGTGTCCCATTAAATCATGAAACCCTTGAATGACTTGTTGTCTCGCACCTTTTGGTATATACATTTTAGCCTCTCCTTCCTCCAGCCTGAATAGTCGGCCTTGCTGTATCTTATAATCTGGATGTATTTGCTTTTCAACGTTATTTATTAACGTTCTTTTAAGCGTATCTACTATCTAGACCACCTCCACATCTTGTAGTTGCAATGAATATACCCAGTCGTCTTCTGGTTTGAATATTAAAATGCAAAAAAGAAAATACAATTTATACCCCCCCACCCCCCACCCCTCTGCCTTAAGATTTTTTGTTCGCAAGAACTTCAGGAATCTCCAGTTAACGGAATCTCCAGTTAACACCTCTTAACTGAGACACCCTGTATATAACTTTATTTTATCAATATGTTTTATATGTATTTTTTTTTTTTTTTTTAACTAAAACAGAGCATGATTTTGTTTTTAATATGTGGAAGTAAAGAATATCAGCACTCCGGACAACTATTAACAAGTTCCTATCCATCAAAATCATATCATGTGCACCCTGTTGACACAAAACCAACCACGCACACTCAATTGCTCTCTCGTTAAACCGAAAACGCAATGATATCCATGCCAGGTCAATCCATCTTAACGGAGAATAGCTTTCTTCAATCATTTATCTTATTTAACCCTTCATCACGCAATCTCAATGTACTTCTCACACAAGCAAAGTTTGAAGGTAGGGAGTAATCAAAACTCTTTCGTATACCGAAAGCGCAATACCACTCCCGCCAAACAGACCATAAGCTGTGTAGTTTCCGGAGAATAGCCTTCTTCAATCATTATTAAACAAATATTAAAAAAAGCTTCATAAAAATTAAAACATATGCATGTACATAGCTACTACTACTCCTAGTCGTATACTCTTGTTTCCACTTCTCGCACACCGTTTATCTTAGCAGACAGAGTAGTACACTCAATACTTTTCCGTATACCGAAAACGCAAGAGGCACCATCTCCGTCTAATCAAAGCCAACGATAATTGAATCTGTCCGTCACGCGACTATCTTAAATCAGATAACATTACAGAGATAATCATATTATACTTTTTCGTATACCGAAAACGCATTACAATTTCTTTCATGAATACTCGACAAAGTGTTCTCCTTTTAATCTTACACAGAGTACACCCTCTGTTCGTCTGCACATCTCAGCTAAACAAGACAGATGATCATCCACTTTTTCGTAAACCGAAAACGCAAATTCACTTCTTATGCAAATACTCAACAAACTATTTGTCCTTAAGTATTTTATCATATTTAAAGCTTTATCCATACACACTGCTCCACTAACCAGACAGAGATGATCATACACTTTTCCGTAAACCGAAAAGTATTGTTATTTCCGTCACACACAAAATAACAGTTTTCTGCCGTTTTTTTTTTTGTATCCGAAAACGACGCAAGCGTGAATATATTCGCAGAAACCACTTCGTTTTTCTTCAATTAGTAAAATACGAATTCATCCACAAAACTATGCTCTGAATTATATACATGCATTGGTAATTTATATTAGAATTCAATTATTTTCTTACAAATTATGCCTTCTCAATGTGAATTTCTCTTGTAAATACGGATGAAGCTTAGTGCGCATCCATTCGCAGCAATCGAAATTTCTTGCATTCAAAAAAAATTGTATTTCGAGTTACGCATGTTTGTACTTACTATATATATAATGAAATCCAATCCTCAAACAAATTATGTCCTTTTAATGATACAATCACTTCACTTCTTTTGCTATCTCACTTCTGAACTGTAAGTTTAATTTTAATAGCAAAATACTTTATTTAGTTTGTTACCTTTTCAAAGGACTTCTGCTTCTTCTCAACTCTCACATTCAACTGCCTCTACTTTTCACCATCTTGGCTGGCGTTGACTGATACGATAACTTGTTAAAGTGTGTGCTTGACATTAGGCTGACGTTACACGTTACACGAGTCTAAAAATAATTTATACTTACTAAATGGGAAGTTAGATATCTGTAAATTATACTAAAAAAATACTTTCCTTACACACTGCTTGTTACTAAAATCAAATTTACAAATTCACCAGTACTTTCTTTTAAAAAATCGATCCCATTTAACCTGTGGTAGCCATATGGCTTCCATGGGACAGAAAGGGTTGAATTTTATTGTGCAATTATTATTGCACTCAGAAAAAAATCCTATAATACAAATGATTATTACATTCATAGTTTTTTTACTATGTATTCAAATTGATCAATGGGATTCATACTTTAAAAGGAATACTTTCAAAACTAACATATTATATCAACACTCTATTCATCCTTTTATTTTAATAGGATTGTTATTTAAACTTTATGGTTTGTCTTATAAATCTTTAATAGTATACAGTATTAGTTTTAATGTATCACCTATTAATGTAATATGACAAAAAATATTAAAAAGCAATAGGGAAAACTATTAAAGTTAAATGAAAATCCTATTAATAACCACTGCTATTTAAATGGATCATCCTATTGCTTTAACCCAGATATACCTAAACCGAATTCAGACGACGGAAACTGTTCATATTTTGGCGATCTAGTGCCTTGGTGATAGTAGGTCAGGTGGTATGAATCCGTCCTACTGGTAGGTCGCTAGGCAAATAACACTTGTTTTTTATTATAATTTTTAAATTTATACATTTTTATAGTTTTTTACAAATAATTTATTTGTCTCCAAGAATATAAGTTTTTTTTTAAATAATAAATAAATTAAACTAATATGCTTTTAATCTATATAAGTACATACGTATATATATTATATATATTTTTTTACATTTAGAAACAATTTTTTTTGTTACATTTTTAATAATAACTTACATACTAAACAAAAACGGTTAAATCTAGTTTAAAACTAACAAATCACTTAACTAGCGGGCATTCTATACTTAAGTCTATTAACTATTGCCTTTTGGCCTTAACCTATCTATCCTAAGACTAAGCTAATCTTAGATTAATACTATAACATATTTATTATACATTATGTAAGTATATGAATAAAAACGTATTTAAATCAGTTACTACTGAGCAGTGGTATGGTACTTCATATTACAATCCACAACATGAAGTGGAGCATCACATTTTACACATTGTGTAGTTGTTTTCTTATGGCATTGCCTACATCGTAATTGCCTTATAAATCCATTCAGATTTTGTGTAATTGCGTCCATCAAGTGATCAGTCCTATCGAAACGGGGTGCTTCGGATAATGACGAAGGTCTGCTTTTTTTTTTTACTGTTGGCAGCGTGCCTACCATAGGTCGAAATGAGAACAACGGCTATTCTGCGTCGAAATGTTAAACGGTCCATTTTACCTCAGGTAGCTTTGTGGTATTGCCAGGCATTCTGCTCCGCTATATCAATGCAATATGTAAAGAGTGGAAAATACATATTTTTTCCTCTTATGGACACTCTGTACAAACTTATGTTCTGGTCCGCCCTATCAACTCCTCCCATATACTGATTGTGCTTGGCAATCAATTAGGGCTGAGGAATGACTACTGCCTTGCTTTGGCTTTTTGACCAACGGGATACAACTTTCATGGGCTCTATTGGATGACAAGAAGAAGCTACCATGACCGCGTTATTATCATTCCAGCCGCATATCTGAACCCAGTATTTTTTAACATAAGGCCATGGTTCAGTACTATGGGTAAGCCAAATAATTGCTTTTTCATCACTTGCGCTTGTATTTATTTCTGATTCTGAAACTGCTGTGCACGTAACAGTTGAAGTATCTTTAAATTGGAGAGATATTTTGAAAATCTATAGAATTAATCAGTTATTTGGTAAATATTACCTTGATATGCGTTGTCATCAATTTTCTGTTTCTTCAAGTTCTTCTGTTTGACACTGGCATTAACAGCTTTATCGTGGAGTTTGCCGATTGGATTAAAACTATATCCTCTCTTTTTTAAATAATAATTCTAAATAAAAAATGCATTTCTGATAAAATTGGTTGATGTAACTAAAAATAAACTAAAGCAAAACCCAACATAGCTACAAGCTATATTTTTTTTTTTTTTTTTTTTTTTTTTTTTTTTTTTTTTTATATCTGGATCCTGCCCCAAGGCTGATACTGCGACCTGAAAGATCTATTGTATCGTAGGATACTAATTAGCCCAAGAGGCAAACCACCTTTCTGATAAAGGTGAGTAAGTCCTTGGTTGACGCATTTTTAATTCATAAGGTCTAAGCAGTTCTTTGTGTAGGGTACGTCGTCTGACCCCAAAAAGTGCCGGGCAATCACAAAGGACGTGTTCGGCTGTTTCGACCTCTTCCAAACAGAGTCGACAATCGGTCTCGCTAGACAGGCCTAACTTGTTCAGGTGGTATCGTAAATGACAATGACCGGAGAGGAAATTTGTTAGATACCTAATATCCTTCTTATTGTGGTTTAGAAGTTCCCTGTGATGGGTATAAGGCTTAATCAACAATTTGGCTTGCCTAAGCCGCGGGACATTTCTCCAATGAGAAAGTCGGAGATTGTGTTCCCAATTGTTAACTAATGCTGAGATTGTTGCCCAGTTTATGCCACAAAAGGGTTCTGGACCTGAGAATTTAGCAGTAGAGCCTGATCGGGCCAGTTCATCCGCAATCTCATTTCCTTCAATGCCTCTGTGACCTGGCACCCACCAAAGTTTAACCTTATTGTGGGTAGCTAGAGATTGGAGAGCATTGAAGCAGCACTTTACCAGTCTTGAGTCCACAGAATAGGAGCTCAAAGCTTTGAGTGCGGCTTGGCTGTCTGAAAAGACATTTATGTTAGCTCCCTTGATGCCTCTTTGTAGGTTAATCAAGGCGCAGATCTCAATGGCGTGTACCTCAGCTTGAAACACGCTGGGAAATGATCCCAGAGGGACGGAGATTCTAGTGTTGGGCCCGAAAACCCCAGCGCCAACGCCAGAGGCCATTTTTGATCCATCAGTGTACCATATTAGACTTTTTGGGTCTATCGTGGGTCCTCCGTTTGACCACGTGGTACGTTCCCCAATATGAACTTCGAATTTTCTGCCAAAGCAATATTCACTTATCATAAAGTCAGCGACAGTGCAAAGCATGTCCTGATCGGGAATGTTGTTGATAATATTAAGGTGACCCGTAAGGCTACCTGGTTTGTACTTACGAATAAGTTGAAATTTAATAGCGCTTCTAGCGGCTGACTTCCTAATGAAGATCTGTAATGGCGATATGCCAATTATAGCTTCTAGAGCTGCTGAAGGGCAGGTGCGCATGGCACCGGTTATACCAAGACACGCCATGCGTTGAAGCTTATCAAGCTTCTTGGCTGTGGTCTTTTCGAGAACCTTAGGCCACCAAACTAAAGCTCCGTACGAAATGATGGGTCTGACCATCATGGTATACAACCAGTGTATAATTTTTGGATTGAGACCCCAAGCTCTACCATACAGTCGACGACTTGCCCATAAGGCCCTAGTTGCACGGTTTATTATAGAGTTGAGGTGAGGATTCCAAGTGAGACGCTTATCTAAGATAATTTGACCTCATTGGAATACTCAAGTGTGGTGCCTTTCAGGATGATTGGACCCAAGTTAATGATTCTTCTCTTCGTGAAAGGCACTAGAACGGTTTTACAGGGGTTAACTGAGAGCCCTTCCCTGTTACACCATTCTGAAACGATTTGTAGTGAACTTTGCATCACACTCGTGATGGTGGAATCGAATTTACCGCTCACTATGATCGCTAGGTCATCAGCGTAGCCGATAGCTTCATATCCCGAGTTGCGTAGTTCAGCAAGCAAATCGTCGATGACGAGGGACCATAGCAAAGGAGAAAGGATGCCCCCTTGTGGGCAGCCTTTGATTGCCGTTACCGCCACCGAAATATCTCCTGAAGTCGATTTATAATACGACTTTCCAGCATGGTCCTAATCCAGCTGTTGGTCGATTCTTCGATACCTCTTTGGCGAATGGCTCTTGAAATTGAGTCATAGCCAGTGTTGTCGAAGGCACCTTCAATGTCAAGAAAAGCACAGAGGGCAATATCCTTAGAGCGATGAACCCCCTCTATCTTATTGACAAGATGGTGGAGAGCATGCTCTGTAGATTTACCTTTTCTGTACGCATATTGACTAGATTGTAGAGGAGAAGACCTATCTAACGTACCTCTAATGTGAATGTCCAGTAGTCTTAGGAAAGATTTTCAAAATTGCGTCAATTGATCTTACAATATCACTCATTGCCATTGTTAAATTATTAATTGAAAAGCTTCTGTTAATTGATCGCAGCCAAACAGCTGTCGCATAGCAGCTGTCAACGCATTTCCAAAACTTCAACAACTCATCAGCATTCAGTTGCCTACGGAGTTCCTCCAAATGACGAAAAAAATCATACACACTGTATGTACGGCAGCAGTAGCGGTAAACTAAGGTGGCATTTTGTGCCCATGTGGTCATCGGGGCTTCGTTGGCAGTTGTTACGGGTGAAATCAAACAAACAACCCCCAAAATTGGAAAGCGGGAAAACCGATTTTGCGGCCAAAACCATTGACTTTTCAAAATCAGTCATAATTCGCTCCGATTGTAACAAGATACTGTAATCTTTTGCAATTCGTATCAACTCAGAAAAAAAGAGATTGTAGCATTTTTTTGTCTTTTTAAAAATTAAACAAAAAATAAATGGGACAGCCCTGTTTTCTATTTGACCGTGAATACTAAATAATTGACGCATAGCAGTTGGAACGGCGTAAAATGTGCCGTTCATCAACCAACATTTTGCTGTTTGTAGGTGAATAAGATTAGGCAAAGTAATAATTTTGTTTCCATCACATTCATATTCGGATAAAACAAATAATTCACCCTCAATATTCTTTAAATCTTCGAGTATATTAATGCCGCATATGTTTTGAGATTCTTTAATCGATAACGCTCGAACACGAGAAATCTTTTGTTGTTGCACAGAAGAAGATGGAAAGCGTGGTTTGACAGTTGGTTCACATTCGATTAAACAAATCGAATTAGGATTATGGCAATGCTTTGATGGTTGTTTTGTACTGATTTGTTTCCCGTCTGATAAATTTGTATGAACTTTTCATTTGCTAAATTAGTTTTTTTTCTCTCCGAACAACCATCGGAAAACTTCACCCACATGTCTTTCAAGATGATAAGCGTGACCGTCAACTATTAACTTTCAGCTACTTTTGTTGGACTTAACCTCGCTAACAAAATTCATCGCGCGTACTAATAATTATTCTCTGCTAATCACTCGATTAAAAACTAAACAATTTTTTTGTTAGATGCGACCACTGGTTACTGCGGCAAATGCAAGTGATAAAACCGTTAGCCGTTACCCCACCCGAGAATGTTTACCCGTAGAATCAGTATTGTTGAAATTAGTAAACACATGACGGTATTTAAACACCCATGCTCTATGTACGGTCATATGGTCACTCGCAACCAAATCCGAAAACCACATTCTATGCCCATCTACTCCATTAGTCATTATAAGTATATAAACCTCACTGAAGAAACTTACTTTCTTTACTTACTTAACGGGCTCCCGACCCGTGAAGAGTCTCTGCCTGAGACACGGCAGCCTTCCACTCTCTTCGATCCAGGGCACGCTGCTTCCAGTCGTCTAGAGTCTAGACCAAGCGCACTGGCATCCGCGGTAGCTTGGTCCTTAAAACGAAGGTTCGGTCTTCCTTGTCGTCTCGAACCTGGGGGCTGTGATTCGAAGATCCTCTTTGCTGGAGCATTGTTGTCCATTCGCTCGATGTGGCCGAGCCAGTGTAGTCGGTCGTTTTGGCTTTTCGGACTACATCCACATCTTGGTACAGCTCATAGAGTTCGCGGTTGTATCTTCTCCTCCATTCGTCCTCTTTGCATACGGGACTGAAGAAAGCTCTGCGATAACCGTATTGACCGATATCGTCAATTCTGATGGCATTTGAGCTCCTGGCAGATAATCCCTTTTATGGCCTGGATTGTGATACAAAAACATTTAAAGACTTTTTTCATTTTACATTCTCCTTCTGAAATATGAGCACTATTTGACTTACTTATTGTGGCAACAAAAGTATCCACCTCTTTGCCATGCTCTTGTTGAGCTTCTAAGCGCGAGTCCTTCATCAATAATCACCACTGTTTATTTTTGATATCTTTAATCGTCACTGGTCGAATCTCACTCGCTGGAAAAATAATCATTGTCCATGATTCCGTCACTACCTCCCCAGTCTCCTTCAACTGCCAAGCCAACTCCTCATCTTTAGATCTGGATATGTGCGATGCCTTGCTCTCCGATGAATTTAGTCTCAAGCCGTAGAATTGTTGTTGCTATAGATGCAGGCTTATGGACTTCATGTCAAAAGTTGACAAATCTTTGTGAATTTTTTTCTGCAAACACAAACAGGAAAAAAAAGTTTGGCAATTTTGTGCAATGTTTATTTAAAATCAATAAGATGTAATTATAAAGAAAAATCTGTTAGTTATAGAGACGTCACACAGGTACTTTCTGAGAAAAGGAAGTAGCCTTGAGAGCAAATCGGATCAGAGGGCATTGAAGTTGATGGACCTCGGGAGCAGTTCTTCAGTTATCGTGGACACTCTGAAATTAATCATGATGACGGAAGGCCCACTGAGTGACATGTCAACTTAAACAAAAAAAACAAAACTAATAAAAATAAATACATTTATAATCAAGCAATTCGTTAACTTATTAGTGACAATACTGTCCTCGACGATTTGTTCTAGATTAAGTTCTCCGAGAATGGCATTTGTGATGTTTTTCAACTCCAAAATGTAAAATCAAGCGACTTTAAGATAATCAATAAAAATAACTGTATCGTTCTCTGGTTAAAACAGAACTCATCGCCCAAATCGGGGGCGAAGTTTCATAAAGTATCGTCGCAGAGATCAGGTAGACACACGCCGTGTGAGAACGTATAATTTATTCTTTCTAGCCATGTCCTGAAGTAGCACTTTATCTCCTATCTTAAACGAATATGGGTGAAGTTATCATAGTATTCCTTAGTCTTACTCTTACTTATATCTAAATTTGTTCTAGCTAGATGGTACGCCTTTTTTAATTGATGCCTTAATACCAAAAAATATTTCTCGGAGTCATAAATAGGGGAAGGCTGTTTCTTTATACTATTTTGGGATTTCAGAGCTAAAACCAAATAACACATCCATCGGTGTTAGCTTTGTACTAGCATGAGGAGTGTTATTGTGGACATACATGGCTTGACGAAGCCATTCATCCCAATCTGCTGAGTTATTACTAGAAAATGATCTTAAATATTCTATTAAAGGACCATGAGTCCTTTCTAGAGCCCCATTAGTTTGTGGATGATAAGCTGTGGTCTCCAGCTTATTTATTTTTTAAAAATTTGCATACTCGTCTAAAAAGGTCACTACAAAAATTAGCTCCGCTCAGCTCAGTTAGTAACTGTTTAGGAATTCTATATCGACATATGATTTCATTAAAAAAAACTCTCGCGGCGGTTTCTGCTTCTCCATTTGGAAGTGGGTAACAGTCCATAAACCGTGTGAGATCATCTTCAAATGTCAGAATATATTTCTTATCTTGGTTAGTCGTTGGGAGAGGACCTACCATATCCATAAATACTTTGTCAAAAGGCCTTTTTGAGGTGGCTGAGATCATCATAGGCATAATAGTACGTTTAGTTTTCTTGTTTGTTTGGCATGACGTATTTTTTAATAATTCCAAACATATTCTTCCATTTAAAATACGGTCGAATGCGGAGATATGTTTTGAGAACTCCTTGGTGACCACCTAATGGAGAGTCGTGATATTTCTGAAGAACTTTATTTATTTCTTCCATATCTGTTAGAGGAATGGACTTTCTACCTTGTTGTTCATCCTCAACTGATATGTCTTCGTCACTATTAAGGCTCTCATTGTCTTCAATTCTATTCATGCTAACGTTCGGACTCTGTGGTTTGACACTTTCTAACTCACTTGGAATACTTGTAGGTATTTATTTAGTGTTATTTCCTTTTTTGGACTTAACTGCGCAAGTCTCTTCACTACGGGCATGTGCGTTATGTACCTGAGCCCTAGTTACGACCTGAATGGTTCGACTCTGTTCGTTCTGAGGTCCTAAACTACTTAGAGCATCAGCTACCACATTTAGTTTGCCTGGCTTGTGTTTGATAACAAAATCGTATTCCGCTAACTTAAACTTAAAATTGGATATCCTTGTTGATTCATTGGTGATTTTGAAAAAATGAATCAAAGGTTTGTGGTCTGTGTACAGGGTAAATTTTCGACCAAGAAGGTAGTATCTAAAGTTTTTTACTGCCCAAACCATAGCCAACGCTTCTCTTTCAATTGTCGAGTAGCGTTCCGTTGGACCTAAAACTCTACTAGCAAAGGAAATGGGTGAATCTAATCCCTCCTTTTATACAAAATTTAGGTATGTAAGTCCCATCAGCTAAATACATGAAAGAACTTTCAAACATCTCATATGTCCGGGCAATACAGTTGGTAAATCCAAACAAATGATCAATTTCTTTGAATATTCCTATTGTTTCTTCTTTTCTCATGTAAGTATTTCACTTCTGAAAGTCTATATTTGTTACGACATTTTTGTCTGGGTGCCAGCTGGACGCTTCTGATTTTGTCATATTTCGAGTTTTATCAAAGAATTTCTTGGATAATGACAAAGAGCTTTCCATCATTGTTATTTGTGGAAAAAGAGGGACTATATATTCTGCGATCATTGCCTCAGTTAAAACAATGTACATCCTTTTTCTTAAAGTTGCTAGTCCAAAGAATCTTGCTACCAATTTCAGTTCTCTCTCTTTGGGCAAACGCCAAATAAAGTTCTTGGAGGAATTTTTCCATCTCCAACTTCAAGTGATATAAGTCTTAATCTGCTCATTGTTTCTTTAGCGGCACTTCTACATGCCCTTATCTGCAGCCAAATGCCATCAAGAAGAAGAGGATCGTCCCCAGGTTGCGTGTCATTTGAATCTCGATCGGTGGCCCCACCGGAGCCTAGCATTCCTTTTAAGAAGAAGAGAAGTGGTCTTTGCTATCTGACGGCCATAGTTTTTAACTTTATCAAGAGTTTGAAACCCTATATAGGGCACAGAATCTCCTAACTTTTCAGCCTTGTACCAGCTTCAATGGGGATTAGAAACTGTTTGTTTGGCTAAAATATATCCTTTTTCTCTCATTTTATGTTATGTGCAAGAGATCCCTGTCTCTAAGAATTCCATAGGGTAAGGAACTGTTACCCCCGTGATGGAGGAGTTATGCCAAGAACGCTCTCTTAAATCTTGTGCGGTTATTCGACTACATTTTTTGAGACAAATCTCAAAATTGCCTTTTTTCCAAAGATGATAAATGAAACTCTTTATGTAATTTTTCTCAGCCAGTCGGACTCTCTGAAGAAGATCATCCCCTCCTTTTGCAGCTATTTTAATCAGAGTTCCAGTTCTGTTTAATTGATCCATCACTTGATGCGCCCTTCCCACTATTGTGGCTCCAATGATCTCATGAGCAACTAACGGGTTTAAAGGTTTCATAGAAGAAAGGGCTTTCGTAAGATTTTTAGATATGCTTATACACATTAAGATACAATATCTTATAAGATAGTGATAAGCTAGCTATGAACAATAGTTAAGAGTAAATGAGCGAGTATACCAAATGCAATCTTTACAAGAAAAGAAATAAGAAAATTTCAAATCATACAAATTGAATATATGTTACAAAGTTAACAAAACAAAATTATTTATTTAATTAAATATATACAAAAATTTCATAGAAGTTTATATTTATCTGTTTCTAGAAAAATAATTTCTTAATTCTCTTTTAAGTCTTGTTATGTTTGTACCTTGAATTATTCTTAAGTTCCGAGGCAGTGAATTCCACAATCGAACAGCATTAACGAAAAATTGACGCTCTGAGGTAGGAAACGAGTAACGAGTGTGAATTAATTGCCCCGACCGCTGTGAAGAGGTGAATCGAGTCCTTTCGAATAAGTAGTGTGGTTCACGTGTTACCAGAATATTTAATAACTGTGTCAAAGTGCGTAACTGTAGATAGCTCTCAAAGGGCATGTTGAGCAGACGCGAAGAAAACCTACTTAACCTATCATATTTACGTAGGCCGAAAACATATCTTATCGTGCTATTAAAGGCAACATTGAGCTTTCTTTTACTGACCGCATTACAACTGCAAAAGATTTCACATCCATATATTAGAATAGGAATGACCAACGATTTAGCTAACATAAACCGCGTCCTTATAGGGGTGAAAGACTGTGTTACCCACAAATTACGCAGTGCACCATATACCTTTCCAACGGCAGCATTGATATGATTATCCCAGGTAAGATAGCGGTTAAAAATAATCCCAAGGTTTTTAGCCGTTTCAACATATTCTATTGGAGAGCCCCTCAATAAAATAGAAGGGAAGTAGGAAAGATCTAAAGGTTTTTTTGATATGACTAGGCGTTTCGATTTTTTTGCGTTTAAAGAAAATCCGTTTTGTTCAGACCAACGTGCAATAGCCTCTAGATCTTCATTTACATCATGGACTCCGTTCTCAATAAGACCAAGAGAGCAACTCATATACAATTGGACATCATCGGCATACATGTGTGTCGAACAGCTTCTTATGATAGATGGAAGTTCATTTACATATATTGAGAATAATAGGGGACCAAGTATAGAACCTTGAGGGACGCCACTAGCAGTTGGGAGAAAATCAGACAGATTGTCATTTATCTGAACCGCTTGCATTCTATTTGTTAGGTAGGATGAAAGTAGCTTTACTGCACCAGATGAAAAGTTATATTGTCGAAACAGTTTTTTACATAAAATAGTATGATCAACCATATCAAATGCCTTGGAAAAATCAAGAAGCACCAAAAATGTTACTTTGTCTTCGTCTAAAGCCTGCCGTATATCGTCAGTAACACTCAGAATGGCCGTAATACAGCTGTGTTTTTCGCGGAAACCAGATTGTTTTGGAGTAAGAATATTATTATTTTTAATATAAGTACTCATCTGTTTTTGTACGATTCGTTCAAAAACCTTGGAAAGAAAGGGGAGAATTGAAATTGGCCTAAACTCATAGGTATGATTTTGGCCCGCTTCCATAGTGTAGGATACGCTCCTTTTGTCAAAATCGTATTAAAAATGAAGGTTATGTATGGCAGGATTATTGGTAGAATTAATTTTAAAAATATGGTGTTTATTTTGTCTAGACCAATAGCATTAGACTTTATCGAGAGCACACTTTCAACCACGTCCACACTGTCTACCGATCTAAAGCCAAAACTAGAGTTGTTAGGATGGTTACCATACGAACTGTATAAAAACTCAGTAGGGGAAGGTCGTGTACCTCGGAACGATTTCAATAATCTAGCATTTTTCTCTTTTACTTCTTAACCTGTGCTAAAAAAAAGAATTCACGCAGCAACAAAAACATTTTATCTCCCTAAAAAAGGTTTGAACTTATTGTTGAAGTGCATAGTTTTTAAGTAAAACATTAAAATTAATTAAGTTTGCCATCGTTCCAAGGTACACTTAGGTAGTGTACCTTGGAACAAGGGGGTGTGTACCTTGGTACGGTTAAGATAAAAGTCTCAGATCTTTAGAAAACAAACATAACCCCAGCTTTATTATTTAAAATTAAGTTAAAAACAAAACAACAAAAAATAAAAATTTAGTAAAAATAAATTTTAGAAATTCAGGTTGACTTATACACAAGAAAATTTCGTTCTTAAACCTTCTTGCCTCTTGCTAACTGGAAAATTTCTTCGATGGTCATTTCATCATCACCGCTGAAGTCCTCGTCGCTCCTATTTTCTATTGGCGTGGTATTTGCTTTCGCATGTTTGAATTTAGGAATTCGTGGAATCACCGGCAGCTCAAAAGTTTCATCATCGTCTGAGGACTCGTTCAAAACGTTTTTCTTCGCTGAATTTGGCTTTTTAGTGGTCTTGACTTTCGAGCTTCCTTTATCAATTTCTTCCTTCTCAGGAGTGTCCGTAAGAATCCTAGTTCTTCCCCTCTTGCTTCCACGTGCAATAGGATCCTTTCTTGGTGCAGCTTTTGGAAATGGCCTTATTTGCTCTGGTGATACGAAATTTATCGAAGGAACCAATACTGCAGAGGTCGCTGTGGATGTTCCTGGTCTTTGTTCATCTGCAATTATAAGGTCATTTGCATTTTCGGTGGGCATAGCAGCTGGTTTTTCAGGAAGAATTTTTCCATTTGCTTTTGCAAAACTAAAGGCCAATTTGGTTGTATCAATTTTCGATAATCCATACTGCAGCTTTGCTGCTGTGGTAAGGTATTCAACCAAGGCAAGTTCTTCTTCATCATTAAGCACTTTTTTGTGTGCAATTTCTGAATGGTATTTGAACGTTGCATCGCCAGATTTCCGATGCATTTGAAGATGACGAAACAAAGTTGTTTTGGAAATACCGTGGTCTTTTGCAGCTCTGCCGATTGTTTCCTTATTGTAGAGAACATCGTTGATAGCTTCCTGTAAGGCATTTTCATCCAAAGGAGTTCTTTTAACACCTTCCTTGCTGCGAGGCATATTCAGACTGCGGCAATGAAAAACGTAGATGAGTCATGGCGAAATAAAATCTCATTTTGTTTTTAGTAATGTGATTGTACCTTGGAACGGTCCAAGGTACAATTCAAGTGCCGTTCCAAGGTACAAAACATCGATATTTCTTCTTTAATCACTTTAATCTTTTAAATTCGCACTAAATCGGGCTTACCGTTTCTTATTCACCAACACAAAACTATGCCTTATTCACTAAAAGCGCAATAATTCGATTCCAGCTGCTCTCAGCTGAACTACACGTTTCACAAAAATGGTTGAAAAAAAACTTTTAGTGTGCGAAAACCGGATTTTCTTGTTTTTTTGCACGTCCGTCGCTAACCGAGTATGATGACAGAACGAAATAAGCTGCAACATGAATGCCCTTCAGACGTTGTGGAACCTTTTTCTTAGAATAAGATAAAAATTTAAAAAACAGCAATCGTTCCGAGGTACAATCGTTCCAAGGTACATGACTTTCCCCTACTCTCTACAGAAATTGACGAGGGCAGAGACAAGAACTTTCGGTTTAAAGAATTACAATCGACGTGATTTGTAATATCAGCCGAGTTACACTTTGTTTTACCAATACCTATGCTGCGCAGGTTTTTCCACAATTGGCGTCCACTTAAACAGGTATTAAGCTTACTGGCATACATTTTCGATTTGGCGGAACGTATTTCCATTACAACTTTGTTGCGAAGTGAACAGTACATTTGCCGAAATTCCGGTAATCGATATCTCTTCCAGCAGTTGTAAGCTTTATCACGCTGATGCATTAGGGATCGTATATGACTGGTAAACCACGGATTAATTCTGTCATCAATGACCTTCGTTTTCATATCTACATGTCTGTCGTAGAGGCTTAATATATTTCCACTTAAAAAATCGACTTGCTCACTCGACGACGGCATGTAGTAAATGCTATCCCAGCATATATTCATGCAATTCTCTTCCAAAAGAGTATAGTCTATGTGTCTAAAATCACGATACTCAATAGTTTTAATGATATAGTTAACAGTGAAATTAAAAGTTAAAAAGATCAGATCATGCTTTGAAAATGCAGGTGCCGAGAGTTGGTCGTATATAAGCACTTTATTCAGGTCATTTACAAGAAATAAATCCAAAAGTGTCGGAGTTCCGCCAGAGAAGTGTGTAGGCGTACTCGTATTTACTGGTCTTAAATTAAACATTTCCATACTGTTAGTCAACAAATTTGAGGTTAAAAGGTTACTGTTAAAATCTCCACATATAATTATATTAGAGGATGTCAACGAAATATCCTCTAAAAGAGTTAAGAGGGGAGCGAAGTCAATGCATTGGTTAGGCCTATATACAGCACCTATCAAAATTTTACCCTCATTACCAACCAGATCAACGAATAGATGTTCTATCTCACTGTCATCTGCTGATGAGCACCTAGGCTTGCACTTGATCGAGTCTCGGACATATATTGCCACCCCACCACCAACACGGGATTTCCTGTCTAAGCGAAAGACTCGATACCCCTCTAGACAACAGTTCGTGTCTTTTAAACCACTCGCCAACCATGTTTCTGTGACACAGATAACGTCAACACTAGATCCCTCAAACAAATCACGAAACTCATCGATCTTAGGTAACAAACTTTGAGCATTTATATGGCAAACTCGCAGGCCAGTTTGCAAATTACTTAAGACACGAATCATAGCATGCAATGTTCGATCTGCACTCAGTTGATTATTTACCATCATAAGAGATAAAAAAAAAGTGGAAAAACAACAAGACCTAAAAGGAGTGTACTAATAAATAGCAAATAGAAAAAGAAATGTAGATATTTAAGTTTATAATAATACACAAAATAAATAGCAAAAATTCAATTAAAAATTAGGTATATCAATTTAAAATTCAAAAATTCAAGCAGATAGAATTTAAAGGAAAAGTACAAAGAAAAAGAAAAACAAAAATCATAAAAAAGCAAAAATAATGAAAAAAAAAAAAAAATTATTTAAGTTTGAAAGTCGCTGGTATACTGTCTATGTTTCATCTGTTGATCTGGCAACTTCTTGCAAGCTCCCGATGCAGTCAACTAATACAGCTGGTTGGTTAGATTGACGTTTCACAAATACAGCTCCTTTTCTTGATTTACTTCAGAAAATGAAAGAAATTCTTTCACAAAATCATTCTTAATCCAGTCTACATGATTTATGACTTGCCACTGACGATTTTACAATATCTCCTGGAGTTGTAGGAACCAGAATATTAATTCTGGTAAGATTCGAAAAAAGATAATCTAAATTGTCGCTATTATTAATTTCTACAGACAATATATTCTTAAAATACTTCAATTCTTTAATGTTAAGATTGGGATATATGATTTTAAAATTAGTAATAGATTCTGTGAGAGGGTCAGGAAAGCTTTTGATTAAATATTGAGAAAAATAACTGATAGGAAATCCCCCTAAGGGTTTTGGAAATACGTTGCACACTGTCAAAAGATTAGGATCTGTTTCTTTCAACAATATTCTATCTTCCTCAGTCAATCCTACCGGCTGCGCCAAAATATGAGATGTTTTTCAACTCCAAAATGTAAAATCAAGCGACTTCAAGATAATCAATAAAAATAACCGTATCGTTCTCTGTTTAAAACAGAACTCATCGCCCAAATCGGGGGCGAATTTTCATAAAGTATCGTCGCAGAGATCAGGTAGACACACGCCGCGTGAGAACGTAGACGTTCTTACGGTGTAAGAAATGCAAGCGATGCATTCGTCTGCCTAATCACACGCGTAAAGTATTTTTTGGATAATATTACGCAGGCGATACTTTACACCCACATGTATCTTGGTATAAACTGGCCACTCTGGCGGGGAACCTCCCGAAGAGCCTGTTGCCCAGTGTTGTGCTATGTAGACTACAAATGTAGGCTGCACGATTGTCTACGTGTGAACAACTCAACGTAGACAATTTAAAATTGTCGACAATAAAGACAATGTTGACAATTCATAAAACAATACCTACACTTTTTTAATTATACCTTCTGAATTTGACCTAAAAAGCTATTAAAATTCAACTTAAATAAAAAAACAAGTTCTGTGTTTAAACTTTAAAAAAAATACTTATTTTAAACAACAATTTTGAAACAAACAATTTATGAATTTCAAGAAAAAATTTTTAGATATTAAAAATATTCAAATTCATCTCCCATCTGAATAATCATATTGGCCATCCTCAATGTCTATTCCGAGTGAATAGTATAAATGAAGAAGCTTCTTAGATCGCTCAAATGTAAAGGCCCCGACCCATAGACTGCGGCAGTGCGCTACTGCGTGCGTTTTTAGTGACAGCTCGATAGAATACACGCATTCTTATGGAAGGTGGCCCATTACCAACGCACATAAAAACGCCGACGCAGACAGTAGGTCTACTTTCTATTTTTCTCTCTGCGCTATGCGTTGGGTGTTCACACATTCACGCATTGAAGTTCACACATTCACATATTATGGTTCACGCATTCACAAATTGAGAGCAAGTATTTTGATTGGTGGAAGCATAGAGAAATGTAGAGAAGCTGTCATCGCTGTTGGCAATCATTTGACATTTGAAAATGAAAATTATTTTGAATTGAAACTGTCATCACTGTTGACCGAAAACTGAGAGTTAAATTAAAAGTTTTGTTTTTTATTAGTTAAAGGTACAGAATTCTTTTATTTTATATAAAAAAAAAAAAACATGTTCGAAGAAAACCTTATTGAGGCTGTGAAAGCGTATTACTGCATATATGATAAAAGCTCAAAATCATACAAAAACAAGTTGAGGAAGGAAAAGGCGTGGATGGATATATCGGCTGCTATTGGCGTGGATGGTAATTTTAAACAAAAACAACCTTCAACTATATATAGTTAATGTTTCTTTTTATTCCAGTACAACTGTGTCAGACCCGATGGAGATCACTACGGGACCGCTTCCTTAAAGAGGTCCAAAAAAACCAAAATCTGGAAGCGCTGCAGTGGAGGAAAGCGAATGGAAATTTTTCCCCGCTTTACAGTTTTTAAAAGCGTATGTCGCCCCACGAAGGTAAAATATACACATATACATATATTTTTTTGTTTTTCATTTCCATTCATATTTTATCTGTTTTTTTTCAGAACGTTCTCAAATTCCCAATGGGGTCTAGAGGAGATGGGGAGCCCTATAGACAACAGTGCTTCCATATTTTTGGATGATGACCTTGACTACGCTGACAGGCCGGGTTGTTCGGACCGCTTGGAGGTGTTGTTGGGAAGGGTAGACGACGACTTGGCTTCAAACGAAAATTTGTTGCAATCGACAACTGATACAAGCCAGGCGTCGTTTGACACACCCTCAACATCTGCAGGTGGTCGAAAACGTAAGATCGCCAACCAGGCGAACGAACGTTTTAACAGTTTGATGGGAGCGGCCACCGGTTTTTTGACACAAAGGGCATCCAAAGGGCGCAACGAAATATATTACAAGGTTATGGACAGCTATTTAACTAAGCTACCAGAAGATACTCAGGACGATCTTAAATCTTTTTTTTTTGCAAAAAATTTTCGAACAAATTGAACAAAACAAATAAAAAAAACATAAAAAAATTTCAAGAAATTTGTGTTTTAATATTTTTTATATTGGGATGTTTTGGATTGGGAATAAACTCTTTAATTGTATGAAAGGTAATCTTTCAATTGATCTCGCAACTTGATGCGTTGTTTGAGAAAATTCTCCTCATCTTCTTTAATGGAACACTGGTTTCTTTCCGCCACAGTCCCTGAACCATATCCTCGCCATGGTATTGGTCCACGTAGTCTGGAGGTATGTAGGTGGGATCATGAAACTGCACAAAATTGTGCAGTAAAACAGCTGCTTTCACAATTTTTTCCCCTGACTCCGGAGACATATTTAGCGGGCCAAGTAAAATTCTCCACCGGGATACTAAAATGCCAAATGCATTTTCAATAACCCGCCTGGCACGTGAAAGACGTTTGTTAAAGTTTTCTCGGTCCAAAGGTAACCGCTCTCCTAAATAAAATTTAACTCAATTATTAAAAAAGAACTGGCAATAAAGTCTTATGTACTATACATGGATACGGACGCATTAAAAACGTTTTCAAAGGAAATGCCGCATCACCAACAAAATAATGCGGAAAACTGACATTACTATTCGGCAGACACTGTTCTTCTGGTAGGTCGAGTTGGTTTCCAAATAACTTCCGACCAAAGTTGGAGTGCCATAAAACACCACCGTCGCTTTGGGAGCCATATGCACCAATGTCGATGCCGGTAAAAGTGTAGTTGGCATCGCAGATTGCCAAAAGAACGGTGGAATATGTTCCCTTATAATTGTAAAATTGAGATACTGAATTCGATGGGCAAGTGATGTTTATATGTTTCCCATCTATGGCAACCACACAGTTTGGCAAATTCCACATATTATAGAAGTCACTGGATATATGTTTCCATTCCGTTTGGTTTGGGAGTGACAAGTATATATGACCGAGCGTATTCCACAGAACATTGCAGGTTTCATTAACAATTCTTTTGACACTTGTGAGTCCCATCTTGAATGCCATTGAAAACATCTGCTTGCTGCCTCCATGTGCCAAATAACTATAAAGATGAAATTGGTACGTAAAAATAGGTAGTACGATTAATCTTTTATGTGTATGTACTCACAAAAGAGTCAAAAACAGCCTGCACTTTGCTGATATGACGGGTCTATTAGAGTGCTTGGTTAAATCTTCTTTAACCAAATTAAAGAGCAAATCAAAAACTTCCTTGTTCATACGCACTGCCACTTTAAATTGTTCCGGATCATTATTATATAGCTGTTCAAAGTTGAGCGCAAAAAGCCCATGAAGATCTCGGTCCTGGTATAATGGACGAACCCAAAACCCGTCGACTGTTCTCCATGATTATTTTCAGGTACTCATATGCTTCCGATATGAGGAGTATGAAAATAATCACCGAAAATACTTCTTCATCCATTTTTTTTTTTTTAATATAACTATTTAATATAATAACTATTAACCACACAATGAAATCAAAAAACAAATTATCGCAGAACTGCTCGAAAAGAAAACACTTTCAGCAATAGCAAAATGTCATCGGCTGTCATCTGTCATCTCTCAGCGTAGGTATGCGACGCACTCTATGGGACGGCTCTCCTCGGTAAGCGTTAACGCCAACGTCAGCGTTCAAAACGCCGACGTTGACGCAGTCTATCTGCCATTTCACACATACCCGGCAGCCGGTTACCCGGCCCGGTTAGCCGGTTTTCTCAAAAAATAAGCATGCTTTCACACACAACCGGCAGCCGGTACACAGCAAGCTATGAAATGCGAATTTGGTTCCATTCGTGGCTATCGACAGTATGTTTTCAGTTTTCGTAGCGTTGAGTCGGTCGGTAGTGAATAGTGATGGAGAGAAATCAACTTCTGGCATTGTTTTTGGTTCTTAGGCGACTAAAAAAAAGAAGGCCAAACAGAATTCATTGGGTTCACCCGATAAATCTAAAGCGGAAGGATTGTGGCGATTTTCATATTTTATTTGATCAACTACGCGAACATCCTGAAAAATTTTTTAATTACTTTAGGATGAGTTTGTCGAGTTTTAATGAACTTTTTGGTAAACTTAAGGATACTCTCCAATCTCAAGATACATTCATGAGGGAATGTATTCAACCTAAAGAAATGTTGGCTTTGACTATAAGGTAAAGCTATTCAAGTAATACACCTTAATTTATTTTATCATGATTTATTATGAACTAAATAAAAATAATATGCTTAAAGCTTCACATATATAAATATAACCCTTGCAATATTCATCTTTTTTTTCATACAACGGTAGTCGAAAAAAAGTAAAATTTATTTTGATAAAAAAATTAATTAATTAATTAAAAAGGTTAAAAAATAATTTTGAAATGAAAAGTTGAAATTATTGAGTAATTTATGAATGAATTAAAAGTCGATGGAATCGTAAGAACTATCAGATGTGTCCAATGTAGAATTGTTGACAGCAGATGACGTAGATTGCTCGATTCTTTCGCTGATTTGGCCTGTTCTGTTTGTAGATAAATTTATTTGCTGGTTTTTAATAGGATGGATTCCATAGAAAGCCTGCTGTTCTAATGGTTTATTTGAAACTTGAATTATATGCGGTAGGTTATTGGTGAAAGTTGCCTGAGTAGTGGACATCTGAGGAGCTATGTTTTGGTAGATATGACTTGAAGGCGATGGTCCATGTGAACTGTGTGAATTTCGTTTACGCTGCTTGATATCGAACACTTTTTGCAAAACACTCATTTGGAATTCTAAAATTTCGTCTTCATGAAATGTGTTTAACGATGGAATAATTCCTTTGAAAAAAGATAAATGTCGGTCTGGTTTTTCCTTAATTGCATTAATCAATTCCAATTCCAAAGGGTCTATTTTTCGTTTGCGAGAAATAGGTGCTTTAAAGGTTGCAGAGTCGTCGGGTGTAAGCGTTTCGTGTTCCTCAGTATTACAGACGTGTCCTTGCGACGATGGCTGACCACTAGATTCTATGGGTTGTTGGCTATAGGCTGACAAACTATCTTCAGTTTGACGTTCTTTAAAAGTTTTTTTTAAAAATTTCAATTGCTGACTATAAATATATGTCTTTGTCGTTGAACGTCCACTTCCAGATTTCTTTAAAAGTTGGACTTGTTTTTCAGATTTCTGCAGAGAATCACGGATGTTCCCCCACTTCTTTGTTATTTCTTTTCCTGTCACAAAAATAAAATTTCAATTTAAAGAAACTTGATGAAACTTAATGAAACTAATCTTTACTAATGTTTTCATTTTAGATACTTAGCAAGTGGTTGTACGTTTACAGATCTGCATTATAGTTACAGACTAGGAATTTCTACTATAAGTAACATAATACGTCGTGTATGTATTGCTATTTGGTCACTTCATGATGAATGTATTGCTAATCCTGAGGGGGAATGGGAAACAATAGCCGAAAAATTTGAGATAAACGCAAATTTTCCTCACTGCATTGGTGCCGTCGATGGGAAGCACATTCGAATTGTCAATCCAACAAATTCAATGTACTTTAACTATAAAGGCTACTCATCAATAGTACTGATGGCTGTAGCAGATTCAGAGTATCGTTTCATTTATGTGAGTGTGGGAAGCTATGGCAAAGATTGTGACTCCAATATATTCAAGAACTCCTCACTTTGGACAAAAATAAAAAAAAACGACATAGGAATCCCTGAAGAGAAATGTCTTCATGGAACAACAAGTCCAAAAGTTCCATATTTTTTGGTGGGAGATGAAGCATTTGCGCTAGACAGGCATCTTCTTCGCCCATATGGTGGGCATAATTTGACAACTGAAAAAAAAATCTTCAATTATCACCTGTCCAGGGCTCGGAGATATATAGAATGTGCTTTCGGAATTTTAAGCAACAAATGGAGGATTTTTCACCGACCAATAAACCTCAGTACTGATTTTGCTACAGACATAGTCAAAGCCTGTGTTGTTCTACATAATTTTGTACGTGTCAGAGATGGATATGAGGTTGAGGATATGATGACAATTACTGGACTTGAAAATATAGTTTCAGCGCCTGAGGTACGAGGGGGAATATCAGCAAACAACTTAAGGAAAATTATGACCGATTATTTTTTAACCCCTGTGGGATCAGTTAAATGGCAATTATCTAAAATTTGATGATTTCGATAAATTTTGTATTTCATAATATATTATTAAACCAAAACTATAAAAAAAATAGTTGTTTTGCTTTAGACTCGAGAGTTTATTCCATTATCGGTCCAGAAGGACAATTGCATCAAAGAGTTGGAAATCTTTATAGTAGTGATGTCTGGACCTCTAGAGTATGAACGCATAATGTCACTTAGCAAACTATTGCGGAAATTTGAGTGTGAACATAAAATTAAAACTTTTGGGTAGCCAAGTAGGCGATGAATGGAAGAAGAAGACAAAAAACAATTGTTTACTCATTGCCATGTCATTGGGTGTGTAGACATGGACATGCAAACGCAGAGAAAAAAAAGCTGAAAAACACTATCGTATGGAACGAAGAACAGATGCGCAATTAGTATGTACATACATATGTATGTTTACTATATCGGATAGCAAATCGTGGCCACCGTTCGCTATATAGAGATACATACTAATATAAATCTGAAAAGCGTTCGTTATATCGCAAATTCTCTATATCGGGTATTCGTTATAGGTACTGGACGTCCACTGTAATATGTTTTATCCATAAAAAAACATAAAATAAAATGAATAGCTACTAAGCAAAAAAAAGCTTACCATATTCATTTTTCTGTCTTTCATCCATCACGTCAAAGTCATTATTTAGTTCTTTGAAAATGTCTTCCCACGCATTTTTCGTGATATTTCGGTCTTTATAGACTTGCAAGCTTTTGTCCCAAATCACGGGCCTTGCTTCAACCAAGCTGATTAATTTTTCTATGTCAAAATCCATCTAAAGAAAGTAGGTACATATATATATACATATTACGAAATTCACTAAAAAAAAAACAATTTACATAAAAAACAAACCCCTATCTTCTCCACAGCAAATAGAAAACTGAAAACCGGCTACGGCAACCGGGCATGTGTGAAGGTGCAATTTGATTTTATGTATCCACTACTGATTTGAGAACCGTTTACCCGGTTTCGGCAGCCGGCTGTGGCAGTGAGCAAAGCCGGCGACATTCCGGCAGCCGGCTACCGGTTAACCGGGGCCGGTTTCGGTTTTCAGGTGTGAACGCGCCCATAAGAATGTATTCCCAACGACCGGGTAGCCGGTACCGGTTAGCCGGCTGCCGGGTATGTGTGAAATGGCTCTATGGGTCGGGGCCTTAAGACGGTTTCTTGGCGCAGAATGTACATGCGACTCTCTTGATTTGAGCTGAACAAGCAGGAATTTGGAGGAGTTGCTTGAATAAAAACTGGTACACGATTGTGTTTTAATCGGTAGTGAGCTTGCTGTTATCGAAGTTGGGGTGCAAATAATATACTCGGAGGGCATATTTGTTTAGAGCCATATCCACACGTGATCTTAAAGTAGTTTCATATCTTGAATTGAATTTATCTGGTAGTTTCAAGTTCAACCAGAGATCAATTGCTTCTCCTGCAGAACAATCGACTGCTTGACATCTATTTATCAATTTGCAAACTGGATCAAAAAGCTCAATATATGTAGCTCTTAACATCATCAATAAATTGCTCATCATTTTACATAATTTTTAGAGAATTAGTTAAAGGTAAAAGTTTTGAAAAAAAAAATTAAAAATTATTAAGCAAAAGTTTTGATAAAAATGCATTTTAAGTAAAAAAGTAGAGCAACAAATTTTCATAATTTTGAGTTTAAGTTTAAACAAATCTTAGACACTTTTTATGCGCTACTAAATTACCTCTTGAAGAAATACAAAATTGTTCTTGTGGCTATAATAGTTCAAAAGTTATATCATTTAAAGTGGTTATACCTCCAAATCGAAGGTACCCCACTTTGAAGAGCTATAACTTGGAGGGGGGTGGAAATAGCCCCCCCCCCCCTTGCCGTACGATTTTTTGTTCGCTAGAATTTAGGAATCTCCAGTTAACGGATTATACCTCTAAATTGAGACACCCTGTATATGTATATACGGCGTCAGCAGTCCTATGCAGAACCAAGCCTAGCTTCTCGCAACCATTTGTGGGTGCGTGTTACTTTTTCCCACGAATGGAAGTTTGAATTAGCTTTCATTAAAACGAGCTTTTCAAAGGTCTTGCCTGAAATCATTTTCGGGAACATTTAACAGTCCGGCGAAGGAAAAAAGTCCCTCCTGGCACTGGTGCTGATAAAGTTGAGGGAGTATTTAATTTAATTAATACCCTTTTCATCAGTGTTTATTTTAAGGCATATTCTTTATAGTCCTGTTGTCACTGATGTACACTGAAAATGGATTTTCAACTTCGCATGAGTGTGTGCTGCATGATGTTGCCAAAGGACTAAGTAAAGATTTCGGAACTGGTTTTATTGGTAGGACTGGAGTTACTAATGTAGAAAATCAAATTATATTAGAAGATAAGAACCCAATAATAAAGTAACCCATAACGTCTAAGTCGAAAAATGTCTCATCTTCATCGCACTCATTGAGTTCCAAGGTGTCATCTACCGACTTAGCAAGTTCCATAGCATATCGAACAACAAGTCTATCTATGTCGTCGTTAGAACGATGCTGCTTCTTCGAGTTTAACCCATTACCTGCCAAGCATATTAAAAATGAAAATAAATGAGAGATATTTTTTTAGTAGTTTATTTATTGTATTATGTTACCAAAAATGCATTTTTATAAAAAAAAAAAGTTGTACTTTGGGGTAGAAGGGGGTGTACTCAAGTGAGTACACTGGCTCTATACGGGTGCAAAAAACTGAAAACTTATCCTACGTATGGTATTGCTTGAAGCATTCTTTCTCAACGCAAAGAGTTGTGCTACACTTCTCACATATCCAACGAACTCGGTTATGGCATATCTTGCATCTTAGCTGATTTGGAACCCGTTTGGGAAAATGGCCTCCCTCGCTGAGTACGACACTTCTTGGAACGTTCGGTTTATTTGGAACTTTTTTCGGAGGAATCGATCGTAGATAAGTCCTTGTTATGGATCTAATGAAAGACAGAAGATCACCGCTTTCACTCGTATTCAAGCAATGCAGACGCCAAGCGTTCACTGCCATAGAGTTTATCATATGAGTAAATAGCGGCCACCACCACTTCTTTCCCCTTATTTGGATACGATAGGTATTCACAAATTGATCATGAAGATCGACTCCTCCCATGCTTTTGTTATAAGCGGCAAGTGGCCTTGGCTGAGGTACATCCACTTTTCGCTTCTCTAATTGTGACCACCTTTTAACTTTTCCATAAGGCTCAAGCTTATCGTAGTTTGTTGCGATTGTAACCACTGTATTGTCTTTCCAACGAACTATCAATATGCCATTATTTTGATCGTATTTATGATGAGAGTAGCCACGTTGGTTTTTGCTCACGCTTTGCAATGATTCCAAAGGACATTTTTTCGTTCTGTTATCTCTAATAGTACCTGTGGCACGAAATCCCTTGTTGCGAAGGGTAACCAATAGATCGTAGCTCGTGAAATAGTTGTCAAAGAAGACGATGTGGTCACTTGGCTTTTTAACAACTTCCAGTAGATCAAGAACCACACGTGATCCAAGCGGTATGGTCTTATTTAAATTCTGTACATTTTTAGCACCGCAATATGTGTCGAAGTTGTAGCAGTAGCCATCACTGCTACACAGCATCCAGTCCTTGAAGCCAAATCGAACTGGTTTTCCACGGATGAACTGCTTGGCCGAGTGATGTCCGAAATACTTTACCATCGCTTCGTCAATCGATAGCATTTCATGGAAGAATCCCCACTGCTGATATTTTTTGCATAGCAAATTCATCAACGGTCTTACCTTAGCCATCTTGTCGCTTCTGTCTATAGTGCTATTGCTAGCCAGATGTAGAAAATGCTTGATTTCTTTGAAGCGATTTCGGGACATTGCATTCGCCACCAGTGGAACACGGGTATCTTCGTCCAGGCACCAATACATAGATTCCTGTGGTAAGGAGTGATAGCCACTAAAAAGCATTATGCCGATAAATTTTTTTAAATCCTCTTTTGAAAATGAAAAATTGTGGCAGTTTTGGTCACAAGCGTAAAGAAGGGTTTGTTCCACGATTAGTTTTGTAACATCGTTGTCAAAGAATTGTTCAAATATTTGAACCGGTCCTTCTAATTTTTCTTCTACGTTGACCAAATTCTTAAAAAAGTGATGTGTTACACATAACTCCGGCATAGACGAAGCATTGTTTGACCAATTTGGTACAACACTTTGAAGCTGGTGGTTTGACGAACTTACATTCAACTCAGCAATAGGAACAATATTTGAACCGTCGTTCAAATCTACTTCAATGGATCCAGGAACATCAGCCGGAAGCCTTGAATCTTGCAAATTTTCTACATCTATATCCTCTTCATCAGTTTGGATGTCCACATCTGGTGGAACAATAACTATATCCACTTGATTTCCATCAACAGGCAAATCATCCAAAGCCATGGACAAACCTGGATATCGTTTGCCATAAAAATTGCGGCAGTTTATTGACTTGAATTCCATGTATCTAACAATTCAAAAAAAAAATAAAAAAATTGAGTGCATTCGCCCACTGTACTCAAACGAGTACACCACATTTCCAAAAGACTTACCAGCTTATTAGTTGACTCTTTTTTTATTTTTTATTTTTGTTTTATTTTTGTTAAGCTTTACTAAAGAGGGTTTAGTTCGATTTTTGAACAGGTTGTTTTTTATTTGACTGCCGCAGAAGATTTTCTCTAGTATTACACAAAAATTCGTGAATTTAAAAAATTGAAATCTTTACTATTCACCCAAAATTTGAAAAAGAACATGTACCAAAACACGGCTTCTGTATATGTTCATACAGATGACATTGTTTGCATTGAGGTCAAATGAATGAAAATGCATCGCCTACTTTCGCAGAAAAACGTAATTAAAAGTTTCAAAAAATATGTACTCAACCGAGTACAATGGCAGGTAATGGGTTAAAGAGCTCACCCACTCCTTTTTATGGAGGGACATAGAACAGCAGCCGCGATCGCGTGATCGGACTCAGGCTCCATAAAATAAAACTGTCGAAAACGTTGTACCAGACTATGTATCTTCCAGTTAAATGGTTATACTTTTTAAATATTTTAACCTTTCGGATAAAATCATTTTATAAAGTTCTGTATTCAGAGTAACGAGGGCAGGTAAAAGATAGCCATATATGTAGATACTATGTTTTTTCGTGCTATAGAAAGTCTAGCGACGCTGATATCGGTTTCATAAGACTAGAATAATGTTGGAGATATTGAAAGTCGTTACCTACATATAAGACGGTTTAGGATTTCATGTCTGAATATGGGTGAGTGAATAACCCAGTCGCGGATGGCATGCATTCCAGAACTAGTTCTAGAAGTACTTCTAGGGAGTCGGAACTACTTCTCAACTCGATTACAGGACATGTAAAAAAGGCATTACATTTAGCATTGCATGTTGTTATCGTATTGAATTTCGCTGATTACTTGTAAATCTTAATTTTCTGAAATATATATTTAATTTTATGTTCGAGAAAAGAAAAGAAGAAACGCTATTCCATTGTGTAGTTTAAAACGTTATAATAAAGTATATTTTTACAGACAGTTAAACCAAAGACATTTTATTTACATAGTTTAGGTACATAAATTTGTGGATTCTATTTTCTCTGTTGTTCCGTCGAAACTTGGGTCTTGCGGTGACGTCATCCAGATCGCTTTCTTTAATTGAATCGCAAACATTCTCCCCCACCGTAAACGAAGTTTGCAATAAATCATCGTAGATCCCTTGGGTCGTACGATGTTCAAAATGCGTTTTGGTTATCTCCAAACATCTCTGATCTGCTGCACTCTGGTGGTTGAATAGTTTTATCTCACTTCATCTCATTACATGAAAAGACAAACAGCATTAGTTAAATAAAGAGACATGCAAAAGAGTGACAACCACATTAAACATAAACAAGCAATACGGATAGTACATTGAACTATAATTGCGAGAAATGGACATCATCTTTAGTTTCATTTCCATTGTGTCTCTATAGTTGTTTACGATGAGTGACGAAGATAATTGCATATGCCTATTATGATTCTGTAGTTATGTGTCGGATGTGTGTACTTTGTTGATAAACGATGACGCGCGGTGTTTTTCTTTTAATTGTGTTGTTTTAATTTTCGTTTAATAATTTTGTGTGTTTATTGTGTTAGATGTTTCGCTTGCGCATATCTTTAAGTTGTGTTTAAGTCGGGTTCTTAAACGGTGACGCGCGGAGTTTTATTTTTCTTTTGTGATGTTTTAATTTTACTTTTATTATTTATTGTGTTATTACTATATACATGCATATATGTTATTCTGTTTCTATGATATTTGATATTTATTATGAAGTTGTGTTCACGTCGGGTTCGGGTATTTTTATGTTGTGGTGTTTCTTGTGTTTGCAGAATCTTTGAAGAATTTCTAGGTGAGTGATTATTCGTTTCTCATATTAATTTTATGATTTCAGCAGTGATATTTTGTTTTTTCGCGATCGCGATAAGTGTGTGAATGAGTGTGTGTGTGTAAAGCGATGCAGCCATAATTGTTTTGTTTTCTTTTGATTACATGCATTTGGTGCACCGATTAGTTTTTATTACAATGATACTTTTTTTTTTTTTTGTTTTGAATAGCGTTTGTGTTGTTATGATATATTAGTGATGTAGTGTTGTTATAATCTTATTAAAGTCCATTTAGTGTTGATTTAGTTAATATAAATTCGATATTGTTTTGATATTTATAGTGTTGATACATATAGTGTTGATATAGTTGTACATAGAGTGTTGACATGACATAGTTATACACGTAGAAGTGTTGACATAGATGAGAGGGGGGGGTGTACCTAGAAAAAAAAGTTACCCTACAGATGCCTCAGCTGTGGCCTCACGCACTATACCTCACAGTACTCGGAGAATTCAAATAAAAACCATACGTTATATATAAATTTTCACAGGGTGATAACGGTGAAGCCGCATATAAAGTTAATCCAAAAAAATTAACGGACGAGCCGCATATAAAGTTAATCAAAAGAAAAATTAACGGACGAGCCGCATATATAGTTAATAAAAGTTAATCTAGAAAAATTAACGGTCGAGCCGCATATAAAGTTAATAAAGGTAATCCACAAGAAAAATTAACGGTCGAGCCGCATATAAAGTTAATCAAAAGGAAAATTAATCGGTCGAGCCGCACATAAAGTTAATAAAAAGCAATTGGAATCTACGCGAGAATTAGTTGAGAGGTAAAGAAAACCTAGATACTTAATTCTAGTCCCACGTGATGCTCCGGGGATCTGGTGTAACAGCTCGTCGACGACTCCGCTGGGCCCTCAGTAGGATGTTAGAATGTGAACGGTAAATGTACCGCTTCCGCCGTTAGGGGACCGGATCAGCACCAAAGCCTCAAAAAATTGGTGGCGTTGAAATTCGGTTACGATTTAAAAACTTTGCCAGCAAAAAAAAAACCATCTAGCATTAGGGGGTCACTGCGCACAGGGGCTTGGGTAAATCATTGTACGCGCGGCACTGCACGTGGTTACTGCGGCTTGGAATTTTTCCTTTTGCCGGGCAGGTGAGTCACAAAAAAAACTTTGCACGTTAGGGAGTCACTGCACACAGGGGCTTGGGTAAATCTTTGTACGCACGGCACTGCACGTGGTGATTGTGGCTTGGCTGCGGTACCCGAGCAACAAAAAAAACAGGCAAATTCTCGCGATTTACTAAGGTAATACAAAAAAACTTGGGTCGGTGGAAGGTTCGGGAGTGGTAACTGCCCACGGGATTAGGGACGAGATTTCCCGCGCACTGCACTCAAAAAAAATAATCCTTCTAGTCTAGAAGGGACCACCTAGGGTCCACTGCCACTCTCCAACTCCAAAACACGACTCCTCTGGTCGGATGTAAATCCACGACTGACTAAAATATTTTCTTACTTTCCACATTAAACCTCGCGAACGTAATTCTACTGCGCAACAAAAAAAAACTCTTTTTAGTTGCCTCCCCCTATGTATAATCTTTGCCGATATTGTGCTGTGCTACACCCATACCAACAAATCTGTCCCTCATCTCGTTCTCGTTATTTTCTCGTTTTACCAGCATATCATGTGTGTGCCTGTGTCAGCGAAACCAAACAAAAAAAAAAATCTACCTCTCATTTCATTCTCTTTATTTTCCTTTCTCGTTTTACCAGTCTATTCTGAGTGCCTGTGTCAACAAAAAAAAACTACTTCTCGTTAGCATTCTCGTTATTTTCTCGTTTCTCTTTCCTTCCTTCTACGCTTTGTTCTGCTGGGCTGCTGTGTGTGTGCTTACGGGAGAATCGACAACGGTGGTAAAAGGGTGACAATTGCCTGGTCACGTACGCCACGCAGGCAGTTGCTTTGCAGGTTCATACTCCTCGCCCTGTCATACGATGCTTCCCCCTCAATCCCAGGTCAAATGAGTTTGGGATTGGAAACGAAAAAAAAACATACAGACAGTTTGTTACAGTGGCGTGACCAGGCAATGGAAAGTTCCCAAACGGGGCGTCACCCTAAAGCAACGTAGAAAAAAAAGATCGAGAAAAAAACTTGTTTGTGAAGACAAATCAACAGGAATGCCGGCGCGTGGAAAACGAAATGTGTGCGCATTGGCTTCGGCCGGGACTTCACTTGTCGGCCGTACTTCATGCGTTGGGTTGGTGGATGTGGCGCTGCTAGGGAAAGACATGTTGGTACGAAGATGTTGTTGTGTATGGGAACACATATACGGCGCAGCTCGACTTCGTTACAAAGCAGATTGGGGCAGCTGGACAGCGTAATACCCAATCTGGAGAAGGAGTTTTAGCGGCGTATATCCTTAGCGTGGTACGTCCCTAGGGTCTTTCCCGCTAAATCTTCTAGGACATAGTAAGCCGATCCCTGCTTGTCCTTAATGCGAGCTTTCAAGAAGGCTGGGGCGAGTTTTGCATTGAAACCTTTCTCGAACTTACTTTGAGCGAAATTGCGCCTATATACCTCATCTCCAACCTTAAAGTCGACCGGCCTAGACCTAGTGTTATACTTGGCTGCGTTCCTAGCGAAAGACGATTGAATGTTTTGAACTACCTGATTACGGATTCCTTTTAGCTGATCGCCTCTCCTGAGTGGCATGTCCTCACCGTCCATCATCCCCAATCGTCTTAGCAGTGCGTGGTCTGAGCCGTGTTGTACCATGTTTTGCCCGAAGAGCACGAAATACGGACTACATCCGATGGAACCATGTAATGTGGATCTTAACGAACAGGCTATGCTACTAAGGTATTCGTCCCAGTTACTTTGATCTTTGTTCACGAACGCCCTTATGGCGGCGATTACCGATCTATTTACTTGTTCCGAGGAATTCGCCTGCGGTGAATGTATCGCAGTGAACATGTGTTTTACCCCATATTTCGTAAGGAAACAACCAAACTCTCCGGACTTAAACTGTGAACCATTGTCGCTTACTATTGTTTCTGGAACCCCATAGGCATGAAAAATTTCTTTTTCCAGGAAATCGACCAAAGGCAGTGTGGTAAATTTCTTAACTGCTTTTAGGAACACGTACTTAGTGAGGTGGTCCAGAACAATAAATATCCCTACGTTCCCCTTTTTGGATCGCGGGTAGGGCCCAAGCAAGTCTATAAACAACTTCTGAAATGGTCTAGATGTTCGAACCGGCTGTCCCATGGGTGGCCTTAGGACGACATTTGGACTTTTGGTCATTTTGCACATGTCGCAAGACAAAACGTAAGCTCTCACATCTTTTACTAAGGTTGGCCAGAAAAGATAGCGACGCAGTTTCTCCAACATTTTACCAATTCCACAGTGAGCTGAGGACGGAGAATTGTGGGCGTTGACCAAAATGTCCTGAACCAGACCGGTTGGCACCCATAGCTTCCAGGATTCACTTTCCTGCTCGGGAGAACCTGTTGAGTGAATGGTGCGTTTGTAGATACATCCGTCGAGAATTTTTACGTCCGGGAGTTTGGATTGATTAGCTGCGATATGGGTCTTAAGAGAGTTGTATTCTTCGGAAGAAAAGAGCGGCGAGTCGAGGTCCACTATAGGTGCAACTTCTTCCAGAGCACTCAGATCACCTGCGTCTCTGCGCGAAAGACAGTCTGGCACGACGTTATTCGCACCTTTGCGATGTTTGATCGAAAACTCAAATCCCTGAAGTTTCAGGGCCCATCTTGCTAATCTGCCGGACAGATCCCGTTGACGCATTAACCACTGAAGGCTAGCGTGGTCCGTTATGATGGTAAATTCGTGACCTTCGATGTACGGGCGGAATTTGTGCACCGATAGAACCGCGGCCAAACACTCCTGCTCGGTAACCGAATAATTCCGCTGCGCCTTGTTTAGCTTTTGACTCATGTATGCAATGGGGCGTTCCACTCCGCCTGTATCGACTTGAGCCAGTACGCTTCCCACGCCATGATTGCTAGCATCACATTGGATGATGAATGGGCGACCGAAGTCTGGCGTTATCAGTACCGGACCAGAAGTGAGTTGGCCCTTTAGCACGTCGAATGCTTTTTGCGCTTCAGGGTTCCATCCAAAGGACTTTCCCTTTTTAAGAAGATCAGTAAGTGGAGTTGTAACGGACGCAAAGTTCAGAATAAATTTGCGGTACCAGCCTGCCATTCCGAGAAAACGTCGTAGCTGACGAACGGATTTCGGCCAGGGGAAATCAACAATCGCACCCAAATATTTCACCGCCTTTAAGCAAAACTTGCTTTTGGCAACATTTATTGTTAGTCCGGCTTTCCTGACATGCAACGCCACTTCTTGCAACATACACATATGAGACTCAAAGTCATCCGAAACCACTAGCAAGTCGTCGAGATAGACAAAAACCTTCTCTCGAAGATGGAAGGGGATGACCTTATCCATCAGCCTGCACATCGTCTGCGGAGCGTTGCACAGCCCGAACGGCATCACGGTATATTGGTACAGTGGCCGATTCGGTACTGTGAAGGCCGTCCTTTCGCGAGAACTCATTTCCAGTGGGATTTGCCAAAATGCATCCTTCAGATCTATACTGGAAATGAATTCCGCTCGAGGTAGGCGGCTCAAGATGCCATCGATGTGAGGAAGAGGATAGGCATCTTTTACGGTGAGGTCATTTACCTTGCGGAAGTCAATACAGAATCTTACTTTTCCGGGTTTCCTGATAAGGACGACCGGAGAGCTCCAAGAGCTGGTTGATTCCTCAATGACTCCCAAGGCAAGCATTCTATCTATCTCGGCAAACATCAGCGACTCAACCGCGGGTGAGACCGGGTAGTGGCGTTGCTTGACAGGTTTAGCCGTTCCCACGTCAATGCCATGTTGAACCAGATTCGTTTTACCCAGGCCTTCTTTTTCGAAAGATGGAAATAGCGAAGTGATACTTTTGAGGCGTTCGCTTTGGTACGGGGTAAGCACATGCACAGGCGATTCGGGTGGAGGCAAGGTGGCCAGCTCCCCTATTATACCAGGAGCGAGGCGAAAAGCTCTCCAGAAGTCCACGCCGAGGTAAAGATTTTGGCTGAGTGATGGAACTATATAAATCTCAAGGACGTTTGTAACGTTCCGGAAGGTTACGTCAACGGAAATGCTGCCTCGAACGGTTTACAAGCGTCCTTCGGCGGTTTTAACGTATGCATTGAATTTGTTAAGTTTTGTTCCCGAAAGCAAAACCTCCTCGGCTGCAGTTGCTCCAAGGCAGCTGATCGATGCTCCGGAATCTAGCAAACCACTAATTTTCCTGCCCAAAATCTCTACCTCAGCATACGGCCTAATGTCCGACGTACCTTTACAAAGGATTTGGCTGAGTAAATGTTTTCTACTCTTTCGGATGTTTTTCCAAAATTTGCGAAGTCGCGCGGTGGAACGTTTGGGTTTAGGTAAGATTTTACTCGGACCGGAAAATATTTTAGCGCGAAATTGGTTGTACTCGCGCAATCTCTCGTGAAACGGTTTGGTAGGATCGAGGCCTTTCGGCGAATGAACTGTTCGATTTTCGACTGAAGGTAGAAGATCAAAGTCGTGAGTTTGCACTCCTATATCCTGGCCAGGAACTTTGTTTTCAGAAGAGGCTTCGGAGGTAGAGCCAGGGGACACTAGAGTAGTTGGGGATGGTGTTGCCGTGCGAGGGTTAAGCACAGGTTCTAGTTCCTTCGAGCGGGATGTGACCCGGTGTTGGTGGCCACATCCACCTTGGAGTTTACCTGGGGCGATGAACACTTCGGACATTTCGGTTTGTAAATGTCCTTTAAGCCACAGCCGTAGCAAAACACTTTTCTCTTCTGCAGACACTCGATGTAAGTGTGTCCCACTGCATCGCAATTCCAGCAGAGAAGAGCTTTATTCGGTACATTCAACGCGGATATCTCTTCATCGGTTGAAAACTCGAGATCGATTTCGGACACGAACTTACGTGGAGGAGCGCTACGATTGAAATTTCCTCTGCTTAGTTCCTGCATGAAATTTTCATGTCGATGGCAAGCACTGCGTAAATCCGCGATGGAGGAGATGCGGAGGTGTAACAGCTCATGCCTAAGGTCAGGTTTTAGGTTTCTCCTAAGGATTTCTTGGAACTGGCTATCCGGTAACGGTTCGGCCAAGCGATCCGCTAGTGAAAGAACCGCGTCGAGGAAATCGTCAAAAGATTCTCTTTCTCTTTGTTTTCTACCGCGAATCATTTCTATCACATCAAAATCCGAACGAGGATCGGCATATTGAAACCGTAAGGCTTCGCAGAATGCATTCCATTCAATCGAGTGCTCACGCCGGTGATATCGCCAGAACCATTCCTTAGCCTTTCCCGTGAAGAGAACGTGCATGTTATTGCAGAGCAATGAAAAGTTTCCATTCAGGGTGTGTTGAGTCAGAGCGTGAATTCGATAAATAAACTCCTCAGCCCTTATACCATGGGTAGAGCCATCGAATTTCACGTTCCAATTCAGGATCGTACTGGAAGCCTTTTCATTGCTGAGGAACATAGTGGGTTCGTTATAAGACCGCCCGGGATTTGGTCGCAAGGTAGGAGGTGGAGGTGGTGGTTGTACATTTGGATGAGTCCAACTGGTTCGGTCTGTAAACGGGCTATTCGGAGGTGCCTGGTTTTGGGGCTGAGGCATGAAACTAAGATAACGCTGGAACATCGTTTCCATGGCCTGGTTCGTCAAGTCTCTATTCTGACGACGATCTTCTTCTAGTTCCTCCCTGACAAGCCTTCGAATATCTGTCTCACGACTTTGAGAAACATGGTCCAGGGGAGTAAATAGGTTCGTGCCAGAGTTGGTAAGTGGAGGTAAGGACATGGCTTGGGGTGCTGGAGATTTATTCCCGCCCGAGGAGATTCTACTTTCTAAGATACTCGAATCCTTGAGGCGCCAATCTGCAGCGTTTTGCTGCGTCGTGGAGCGAGTTTTGGGGCGACGCGCTTTTGGGATTGCGCCTCTACCACGGTTAGTAGTTGGCTCACGAGTAGCGTCCTGGTGGTTAGGTTCAACCAAGGCCTGTCGGCATACTGGACAAGAGTCCGAAGTAAGTAGCCAGTCGTTAAGACACGTGTTGTGAAACAGATGTCCACACGCTGTCTTTACAGTTTCCTTGCCCAGCGTCAATTCTTCCTGACATATGGAGCAAGTTAACTGAAGTTGGTCCTCAGGGGGAACGGTTGGGCCATCAGGTGTACGCACTACTGCCATGCTGGTAATTGTAAGTCAAGGGGATTAATGTTAAGTACAAAAAGATAAATAAAAAAAAAAAAAAAAAAAAAGGAGTTAGGTACGCAGAAGCGAAACCATCAATTCCGAAGCAATATCCTATAAAATTAATTCGATATACGATAAGATAAGATAAGGCGATAAAAGATAAAGATAAGATAATCCGATATAAGATAAAGATAATGCGATAAGATGACGATAACTCGATAAGGTAAAGGTAAGCGATAATTCAATATAAGATACGATAATTCGATATACGATAAGGATTAGGCGGTATACGATAGGATATATATATACGATATATATAAAAAGATATAAAGTACGATAATACGATAAGCGATAAAAATGTAAGTTGTTTTATTCATAAGTGTGGTCGCCGTGGCCGTGGTGGTTAGTGCGTTGGACTATCACGCAATGCTGCCCGGGTTCAACTCCTGGCCGGGTCTAACACCTGAAAGAGTTTTTTCACGGTACCACCTCTTTCGAATGCCTGACAAGCATCAAAGAGTATCATTTGTCACGATTGAGCTTCTCAACTCGCCGTTCGGAGTCGGCAAAAAACTGTAGGTCCCTTCCATTCGTGCAAAAATATAACACGCACACACAAATGGTTGCGAGAAGCAGGCCCAGGTTCACCTCGAGCTGTAGCGCCAACTAAGTTAAGTTAAGGTCTCATTTCAATGGCTAAGGGTAGGGGTGGTTCATTCGTAGGTATTGTGGTAACGCTAGCAAAAAAAAGAAAAAAAACTATGGTTGAAGTGTACTTGCACGGTTTTGTCGAGGTTGTTTCAGCGAGTTAAAAGAACTCACTGTAACACGTTCCAAGACAACCTGCAAACACCTGTGGGGCAAAATCAAAGTAGATACCTGTCAAAGGATCAGTGCATCGGAATCGCGTCGTGTCAAACCATCGTTGTTGGATTTGGAAAACGCTATTCGCATAGACCTAGCCCGATTATTGACAGAGCAAATACTTCGAACATGTATAGCGAACGATCAGCGCCACGGTCTTCGTCGTTTCAAACCATCATTGTTTGATTTGGAAAACGCTATTCGAAAGGACCTGGTCTGAATATCGACACAACATGTGTGTTGGACGGAATCTAATGAAATTGTTAATCAAAAATTGAGAAATTTACGATAAGTGAAAAAAAACTTTAATTGAAAATTTTTTTTTTTTTTATGAGTCTTAATTTTTGGAACCCGAAAGGAAACCTTTCGAGCCCCACGTTGGGCGCCATTTTATGTAACGGTACGGTGTGAATTGGCTATTGTATTGTTGGTACAAGAGACAGGGACAAGGAGGAGGAATCATCTACCAAGAGACGGGTCTAAAATTGGTTGGGAAAGGGAGTCATAAGGACGAAGGGGAAAGGGAGTCATAAGGACGAAGGGGAAAGGAAGAAGGAAACGTTTGGCCACTAAGACGCGGGTTGCGTGCCTTGTTCGGTCTTCGGCTGGAGCTCGACGGACTTGCACCCAAAAAAAACAAACGAGATCGCCCCCTTACTAGGGATCCCCTACCAGGACCTTAGAAATGAGACCAGATACGAATCAATTGCAACCACATATTCATGACATTATTGAACGAACTCGTCGTAATAAAAGAAAACTTATTACAATATTCAGTACATGCTAAATAATTATTGGTACGTTATATAAAAACGAAAAGGAAAGAAATAAAGATATATACTTCGGTATTGTGCGATAAGGCAAAAGGGACATTTTCAAATATTAATCAAACTTACCCGTCTTCCCGCGTCGTCAGGCCTGCCGATGAGGGGGGGGGGTGTACCTAGAAAAAAAAGTTACCCTACAGATGCCTCAGCTGTGGCCTCACGCACTATACCTCACAGTACTCGGAGAATTCAAAAAAAAACCACACGTTATATATAAATTTTCACAGGGTGATAACGGTGAAGCCGCATATAAAGTTAATCCAAAAAAATTAACGGACGAGCCGCATATAAAGTTAATCAAAAGAAAAATTAACGGACGAGCCGCATATATAGTTAATAAAAGTTAATCCAGAAAAATTAACGGTCGAGCCGCATATAAAGTTAATAAAGGTAATCCACAAGAAAAATTAACGGTCGAGCCGCATATAAAGTTAATCAAAAGGAAAATTAATCGGTCGAGCCGCACATAAAGTTAATAAAAAGCAATTGGAATCTACGCGAGAATTAGTTGAGAGGTAAAGAAAACCTAGATACTTAATTCTAGTCCCACGTCCTGATGCTCCGGGGATCTGGTGTAACAGCTCGTCGACGACTCCGCTGGGCCCTCAGTAGGGTGTTAAAATATGAACGGTAAATGTACCGCTTCCGCCGTTAGGGGACCGGATCAGCACCAAAGCCTCAAAAAATTGGTGGCGTTGAAATTCGGTTACGATTTAAAAACTTTGCCAGCAAAAAAAAAACCATCTAGCATTAGGGGGTCACTGCGCACAGTGGCTTGGGTAAATCTTTGTACGCGCGGCACTGCACGTGGTTACTGCGGCTTGGAATTGTTCCTTTTGCCGGGCAGGTGATTCACAAAAAAAACTTTGCACGTTAGGGAGTCACTGCACACAGGGGCTTGGGTAAATCTTTGTACGCACGGCACTGCACGTGGTGATTGTGGCTTGGCTGCGGTACCCGAGCAACAAAAAAAACAGGCAAATTCTCGCGATTTACTAAGGTAATACAAAAAAAAACTTGGGTCGGTGGAAGGTTCGGGAGTGGTAACTGCCCACGGGATTAGGGACGAGATTTCCCGCGCACTGCACTCAAAAAAAATAATCCTTCTATTCTAGAAGGGACCACCTAGGGTCCACTGCCACTCTCCAACTCCAAAACACGACTCCTCTGGTCGGATGTAAATCCACGACTGACTAAAATATTTTCTTACTTTCCACATTAAACCTCTCGAACGTAATTCTACTGCGCAACAAAAAAAAACTCTTTTTAGTTGCCTCCCCCTATGTATAATCTTTGCCGATATTGTACTGTGCTACACCCATACCAACAAATCTGTCCCTCATCTCGTTCTCGTTATTTTCTCGTTTTACCAGCATATCATGTGTGTGCCTGTGTCAGCGAAACCAAACAAAAAAAAAATCTACCTCTCATTTCATTCTCTTTATTTTCCTTTCTCGTTTTACCAGTCTATTCTGAGTGCCTGTGTCAACAAAAAAAAACTACTTCTCGTTAGCATTCTCGTTATTTTCTCGTTTCTCTTTCCTTCCTTCTACGCTTTGTTCTGCTGGGCTGCTGTGTGTGTGCTTACGGGAGAATCGACAACGGTGGTAAAAGGGTGACAATTGCCTGGTCACGTACGCCACGCAGGCAGTTGGTTTGCAGGTTCATACTCCTCGCCCTGTCATACGATGCTTCCCCCTCAATCCCAGGTCAAAGGAGTTTGGGATTGGAAACGAAAAAAAACATACAGACAGTTTGTTACAGTGGCGTGACCAGGCAATGGAAAGTTCCCAAACGGGGCGTCACCCTAAAGCAACGTAGAAAAAAAAGATCGAGAAAAAAAAATTGTTTGTGAAGACAAATCAACAGGAATGCCGGCGCGTGGAAAACGAAATGTGTGCGCATTGGCTTCGGCCGGGACTTCACTTGTCGGCCGTACGTCATGCGTTGGGTGGGTGGATGTGGCGCTGCTAGGGAAAGACATGTTGGTACGAAGATGTTGTTGTGTATGGGAACACATATACGGCGCAGCTCGACTTCGTTACATAGTGGACATGTAGTGTTGACATAATTGTACATATAGTGTTGACATAGTTTTACATATAGTGTTGACGTAGTTTTACATATAGTGTTGACGTAGTTTTACATATAGTGTTGACGTAGTTTTACATATAGTGTTGACGTAGTTTTACATATAGTGTTGACGTAGTGGACTGTATTTTTGTTATTATTATTTTGTGTTGGTTGCTTCTTGCATTATATTTTATTGCATGCGATTGTTGATAGGCTGTCATCGTCTTGTGTAGGATTTAATAATTTGTCAGAAAATTCTTGATGATATTTAATTGTAGATATTTGTGTATTTTAGACTAGATTTTTATTAGTGTTGTTAGAATTATTGAATGTTGTCTTTTATTTGTCTTTTATTAGAGTTGCCATTAATTTATATTAGTGTTGAGTTTAGTTATGTGTCGGTATGAAATCTGTGTTAGATGTATTATTTGGTAGGGGACATATTTTCGATATCGGGCTTTTAAGTTCTGTAGTTTCGGTTCTAAGTGTTACTACTCGTGTCAAGTTGTCTGGTCCGGGATGTAATTTTATGATGCGTCCCAGGTTCCATTTGAGTGGGGGGAGTCGTTCGTCCTTAATTAAGACTAGATCCCCTTCCTTTATGTTTGAGTGGACGATTTGTGTCCACTTTGGACGTTGTTGAAGACGGGCTAAATACTCATTACTCCACTGCTTCCAGAAAGATTGCACTCTTTTCCATCGCTCGAGGTATGAAATTTTCTCTATCCGGTATTCTGGTTGTGGTGGTGCGATGAGAGGTTCTCCTATGAGAAAGTGGCCGGGTGTCAAGGTACGGAGATCGTTAATGTCATCTGACTGTGGACACAAGGGTCTGGAGTTCAGACACGCTTCTACTTGTGTCAGAAGCGTAGTGAGCTCTTCAAAAGTCAGGACCTGGTTACCAGCCACACGTTTGAGATGAAATTTCACAGATTGCACTCCCGCTTCCCATAAACCTCCAAAGTGTGGAGAAGCTGGGGGAGTGAAATTCCACTTAGTGCCTTCGTTGGCTATTATTTCGGCCACATTTCTCCAATCTAGCTGTGTTTCTTTCAATTGTTTTTTCAGCTCGCTGTTACCGCCTATAAAATTTCGTCCGCAGTCGCTGAAAAGTTCTCTGCAAAGTCCTCTTCTTGCGACCAACCTCTTCTACGCTGCTAAAAACGCCTGTGTTGTCATATCGCTGACTAACTCGATGTGTATGGCCTTGGTTACCATGCATACAAAAACCGCAAAGTATCCTTTCAGAGTCTTGGCGTTGCGACCTGTCCATGTTTTCACATCGATGGGTCCCGCATAATCCACTCCGGTGTATGTGAATGGCCTCGATATTGTTGTCCGAGCAGCCGGTAGATTGCCCATTAACTGCACTAATGGCTTTTCTCTGAACTTGAAGCAAATTGTGCAATCGTGTATTTGTTTTTTGACTGCATTTTTCAGATTAACAATCCATAACAACTGGCGGATATAAGCAACCATCTTTTCCTTACCCCCATGCAGTGTTTTTTCGTGAGCGTCGCTAATAATCCGCTTTGCAAGAATATGATTCCCTTTTAGAAGAATCGGGTGTTTTTTGTTGAAGGGCAGCGTAGAGTTTGACAGCCTTCCCCCAACTCGTAAAATACCCTCTTCATCTTTAAATGGTGTTAGTGTTTTGTAAGCTTTTGTGTTGTCTTTCTCGGTCGCAAACATCTCCTGCTGAGCCAGTCGTACTATTCGCGTAAATGCTTCCTCAAGTTCCTGCGGTGTCAGTATATCCGTGTACAGTTGAGAGGGCCTCTTTTTGAGTTTGATACGCAAACAGTACGCAACAACTCGTATGCTCTTGCCTAATGTTGAAAACTTATTCAAAATTGTATTGATGAAACTTACATCTTGATTTTCCCTACAGTGGTGAACATTTGTAGATCGGGCTTCTTGATGAGTCTCCAAGCAAGATGGTTGTTCAGGAAAAATTACTTTCCATTGTTGCCTCAGAAACTCTGGTCCTTCCCACCAAAGTTTATTTTCGACGATTATCGATGGAAGAATACCACGGGATGCTATGTCAGCTGGATTCTGTTCTGATGGTAAATGTTTCCACTTGGCATTGCTGGTGAACTTCTGTATCTGGGATACCCGATTGCAGATGAATGTTTTCCCCCTTGACGGAGGAGCTTTTATCCAGCATAGCGTGATGACTGAATCGGTCCACGCGTAAACATTAGCTGCTTCCAACTTCAGAATCTTCGTTGTTTCGTTGATTAACTTGGCGAGTAATACTGCTCCGCATAGTTCCAATCTTGGAAGGGTTATGGTTTCCAACGGAGCAACCTTCGTTTTAGACATTAGCAGGTGCATATGGATATGATCATCTCCATCCAGAACGCGCAAGTAAATCGCCGCTGCATACGCTTTTTCCGAGGCGTCGCTGAAACCATGGACTTCAAGTTTTTTGATGTTCTTGTCAGTGTTAATCCAACGTCGAATCTGGATCCTTTCGATTGCTGTCAAATCTCGACGAAAACTTGTCTATTTCTGGTGGAATCGGCTTATCCCACTCCAGTCCCTTGCTCCATAGTTGCTGCATCAATATTTTGGCTTTGATGATACAGGGTGAGATCCAGCCCATTGGATCATAAAGCTTGGCTATGGAAGACAAGATGGAGCGTTTTGTCACTTCACCATCGACGAACTTAGCAACCTGAAACATGAACACATCCGGAAGTGGCAGCCACTTGATGCCTAGCGTTTTGACATCACTAGTTTCTGGAAATGGTAGCGAAAAATCCACGCCTTGATCATTCGATGGAATGTGCTGCAGTATTTGCTTGGAGTTGCTCACCAATTTTCGGAGATTGAAACCTGCCGATGCTAAAAGCTCCCTAACAGCTTGAAGTTTTTCTTGTGATTCCTGAATAGTGTCGGCTCCACTGATGACGTCATCGACGTATGTTTCCTCCCTGATAACGGTGGTGACTAGCGGGAATTTTGATGCTTCATCGCTTGCTAGTTGTAAGAGAACCCTGATTGCCAGATATGGGGCAGATGCAGTACCAAAAGTCACCGTTTCCAGACGATACATCTTTAAATCTTGGCTTGGATTATCTCGCCATAGAATTAACTGGTAATTGGCATCTGCTTCAGGGACACGTATCTGACGATACATCTTTTCCACGTCACCAGTAAAGGTGTATTTGTATTTACGCCATCTCAGAATAATGTCTATAACATTTGTTAGGATTTTAGGTCCTACCATCAACTTGTCATTCAAGGAAGAGCCAAAAAATGATTTAAAAGTTGCGTCGAACACGACCCTTAACCTAGTTGTTGTACTGGATTCCTTGATGATGGCGTGATGGGGTATAAACAAATGAAAAGGAGAGTTGAGAGCCTCATAAGATTCCTCTATAAGAGTCATATGCTCGAGTTGGAGGTACTCGTTTAAGCATTTGGCATATGGTATGGACATGGTAATTTCCACTGGTTGACGGTACATTATCTTCAGCTCGTGATTGTATGTGAGTTTGAGGAACATTTGGATTGTATGTTTGTGTGTTGGTCTGTATGTGGTAGTTGTTGTTACTTGTTGTGTGTTGTTGGTTTTGTGTTGTGTTGGGATATTTTGGAATAAATTGAGTGGCATTTGGATTAAAAGTCACTTGTCGCTCGTTGTTGTTGGTTGTTGTGCGTTATTGGTTTTGGGTTGCGTTGGGATAGTTGGGATTAAATTGAGTGGTATTTGTATTAAAAGTCACTTGTCGCTCATAGTTTGCATTATAAGTTGTCACGGGATGCAGTAAAGTGTTATGTCGCTGCTTGCAGTAGTAGCAACATTTCGAACTTGGACATTTGTTCTTGAAATGGCTGTAGGCGAGGCAGTTTTCACACACCTTGATGTCAAAAGCCACTTGTTTTCGCTGACTTATATCCATCTCTAAAAATTTCCTACACTCCCTCAACTTATGTTGACCCTTTTGGCAAACCCTGCATTTAAGTTGTCGTTTCTGTACTTGCTGTGAATGGTAAACTTGAGTTGCCGGTTTCGATTTGTTACTGGATTTTGTGGTTGACTGTTCCACAGCTTCCAGCGTCCTAAAACGACATTGCAAAAACTCGAAAAACTCTTTTATGTTTGGTAACTCTTTATTACTACCCAATTTCTCTTCCCATAACTGTTGAGTCGTGTTGCACAACTTTTGCACTATAACGAAAATTAAAATAGCGTCCCAATTCTCTACCGGTACCCCTAAATTCATCAAAGAGTGAATAATTTCCTGAGAAGTATCTAATATACGTTTAATGTTATTGGAAGTTTCGCTGCTTATAGAAGATTGTGCAAAAAATAGCTTTAATTGTGTGTTGACTAACACTCTTTTATGGTCATAACGTTCTTTTAAAATCTCCCACGCAGGTTCGTAATTGCCTTTATCAATGGCCAAATGCTGAAGGAGTCTTTCAGCATCCCCGCTGATGTTACATTTCAAAAAGTGCAGTTTCTGAATCTGCGATAGTGTTGTGTTGGTATGCACTAAAGACACGAACATATCATGGAATGACCTCCACGACTCATAACCTCCTGAAAATGTTGGTAACGTGATCGCAGGTAACTTAAGTTCACTTGCTCTACCATCGCTGCAGCTGTCTGCTGATGTAGTTTTTGATTTGGTGGCACTCTTCGATTCTACTGGCTGTAACTTGTCTACGGCATCTAACACTTCTGACTTGTATTCTGCATACACTTCTCGGATTTCTTCATAAGCATCTTCCAAATCAGACAACTTGAATTCTGCTTCTAATTTACCAGCTCCTACTATCTGCTGATGATAATGCTCAGCTGCGGTCAAATGTTTCTCCATCATCTCGATTCTCGTTTTCAGGTAATTTATTTTTCCTAACCTAACTTTATCTGCTTTTCCGAAATTTTCTTTGTCTTTTTTCAGACTTTGAAGAATATTCAATTGCAGTTTGCAGTACGACATTTTAATATTGTTTTTTATATATATTTAATATCTATATGTATTTATTTCAGAAAGACGAGATATTTGTGCAGCACTCACCTGCTAGTGATTGTTGACAGCAACTATAATTAAGCTGGATATGCGCCTGTGATGGATGTTTCTGGACACGGATGAACTTCTTCAGGACGGATTTAATTTTACACACACACCTCACACTTAAAATTATTGTATTTTAAATTTTTAAATTTGTATTTTTGTGTTGAATGTTTTTTTTTTTTTTTTATCTTTACGGCTCGAATGGACCAAAAAATGTTATCGTATTGAATTTCGCTGATGACTTGTAAATCTTAATTTTCTGAAATATATATTTAATTTTATGTTCGAGAAAAGAAAAGAAGAAACGCTATTCCATTGTGTAGTTTAAAACGTTATAATAAAGTATATTTTTACAGACAGTTAAACCAAATACATTTTATTTACATAGTTTAGGTACATAGATTTGTGGATTCTATTTTCTCTGTTGTTCCGTCGAAACTTGGGTCTTGCGGTAACGTCATCCAGATCGCTTTCTTTAATTGAATCGCAAACACATGTCATAGGACGGAAGCGATCGCCTCTCCACTCTGCAATACCCAGAAGTTGTCTCAGAAGTACTTCTCGAACACATTACAAAGAAGAAGTGCATTCATGCCTTCGAAAAAGTCAACGTAGAAGTACTTCTCGAACACATTACAAGGAAGTAGTGCATTAATGCCTTTTTGCACTTTCCACTAATTTTCATAAGTTTCAAAAAAAATTCTATTTTGTGGGTAATTTTTTCTCGGTGATGAGGTGAACGCAACGGTGTGGCTGACGTCAGTGCGTGCAGTACGGTATAGTTCGCACATACGCCGACAATCGAAGCTGAAAGTAGAAGCTTCGCGCGAAAACATAGAAACCGACTAATCGGACATGTTAATAATACAGTCCTACTTATTTTGGATGAGAGCAATTTATTGCGCCGACTACAAAGAACAAAACCTTTCGACTTGGCGAGATAAGGATTAACCGCGTCTAAATTGTGGAACATGCAGGATCTTTCATTGGAAAGTAACCTGCCAAACGTTTATATTTCGTGATAGAAAAATTGCTTGATAAGTAGTATAACTTAGTTGCAGTATCTAACAAATTTATATCGAAGGGTGGTGTTTTTGGTCAGTAAGAATCTGACACTACTATGAGCACGCGCTTGCTATTCTCATAGTGTCTATGGAAGATTTTCACCTACCCTCGGCAAAAAAAAAAAAAAAAAAAAAAAAAAAAAAAAAAAAAAAAAAAAAAACATACGCCGTTGCTTGTGCTATATGATAACTGTTACCTCGTCCCTCTGTGTCCCTCGGGGCTATCTGCGATGGCACGTTAGTAACTGGGTTAGCTGTCCGAATATAGTTAATTCCTTCGTTAATCCCCAGGTGTCCCGCAGCGCTACTTGTAATGGACAGAGTAGGATGTGTGATGTACATATGTAACTTTTCGGTTGTCCCTCGGCGTCCCTCGTTGCTATTTGCAAATGGCACAGTAGTGGTGTACAAAAAAATCGATATGAACCACCAAGAACGCAACAGAAAAAAAGAAATGTTTTCTTTCTTTGTGATCGTCGACGGGGTCACCACTTTAGGATTTCATGTCTGAATCCCAATAAAATGACTAAAATTTATCTTTAATTCACTTATTTTATTACACGATTATTTTTTCTTCTTTTCCGTACTGCCGCCCGAATGTACCGATTGCGTTGAGGGTTGGAAAAGTTATGCTCTTTATTTTACAGGCGGCCCTGTGCGTGGTCGTGTTCAAAGCTATTCTTTGCGGTGTTGCCAAGTCACCACAACAGTTTTAAAACCGATAAATAGGTGCATAAATCAGTCAATTTTTCTCTATGGATCAAAATTCTAGAAACGGCATCGTAAAACGAGTTCCATCTTGTAACCAGAGGAATAAGTATTGCTGAACCAAGGTGTTTTAAATTATTTTTGATGACTTGGGCCACCTACCTTTTTCCAGAGATTGTCACATTTCTCGATACCTCTTGTATATATGTACACATGTATTTACATTATGTAGGTAAAGTAAAATTCCAAATTACCAAAATATTTAATTAAAAAATTACATGTTAAGCAGTGATGTGTGGTGCAGTTTTTAACACACTGAAACTATAAAAATGCGACGGATAATACATACTCTCTAGATGTCTAGATGAAAACTTATTATAATTAATTCTGGCCCTTCAGCAAACAAATTTCTACAAAGCTCCGGAACACACCAGACGTCGGTGATGATTGTTGTTAAGAAACTTCTGAATGTTCACAGTTCCAACGCCTTCAACTGAGAGTTTTCTTTCGTCTCCAATTTTTATTCAAGTTCCTGATGACTTATCAAACTTTTTGAAACTGGAGAAATATTCCCTTCTGTGTCTCATATGAGCAGATCCTCTACCGCCTAGTGTCAACATATCATCGTGTTCAAGGCTTGGCATAACGGGGTCGATAACTTCTTCCAAAGTAAATGCTGAGTAACTTCCTTGTGGCATATGTTCGTCCTTCTGGCGAAATTATTGCTTTTTCTTTTTCGCATGACACTCAGCAGCAATGTGGCCTTTCTTATTGCAATTGACACATGTTACTTCGAACTTTTTCTTTGGATTTGACTTTGTATAATGCCTTGACGAGGATGCTACTAAAACCGTGTCTTTTTCTGCGTGAGATGTTAAGTTCGATTCTTCGTCGATAAGGCGAGCCCAAAGGTTAGCGAGAGTTTGCCTTGATTCATCTATTGACAACCAGGCTTATCTGAAACTTCTAAATTTCGTTGGCTACGAACCAATCATTGAATGCAATGTCACTTACATTATCGCCAGACCACGATTTTATCGTGCAAGATTTTCAACTTTTGCAATGCGTTGCACAACCATGTCATTCTTATTCATCGTGTATTGGTTAAATTGTTCATGTACCAGCATTTTGTTTGTTTCAGTTTTCTGATCATGTATGAAGTATGGGAATTGGTATCTTCGTTTGGTAATTCCCAATTAATTAATTAAAAATAAACAGTTCTTATATTTTTTAGAGATTATCGTTTTATTGTTCGGATAGAAAAAATGATTTGGAAATTGATATGTACGACCGCATTGGTTCGCGTCTCTATCTTTTCTGTTATAATTTAAAAATCTCTGGTGTAGCGAAACGTGTATATGTAGTTAGTAGTTGGCGTGTATCTTCTCTCGGTCTCTCGGATGACTGCATTCAGTACTGACGTCGTATGTCGCCATAGTGGTCCCCACCAGATCGGTATTGGCAGAGATCGATCGAATTATGGCGAGAAGCGGCGAGGTGGACGACGGATTCTGCCTGTTCGTGTAGTGCATGTTGGATGATTTTGGCCTTCTACTTGATGTGGACGATCTGAGCGGTTGACCTCGTCGCGTCGCGTCGGCTTGTTGCAGCTGGAGCTACTTGTGGTCGTCGTGCGACGGGTGTGTTGAATGATACATGGCGGTTTGTTTGCGGTGAGACTAGTGGAGCACTTCTATTGATTGGTTGGTGCGACGTATTTTCGTTGGGAAACGGCTGGCCATTAGGTGTGTTGTATCGCTGAGTGAGTGGATGGAAATTTGAGTTTGTTGGCTGGTTTTCTTCGCTATTCAAGAATGCCGGCTTGAGCCGATCAATTGATATCTTGGTATCTGTTCCTCTTCGGTCGATACGTAGATGAAACAATAGTTCATATTATTGCAACAAAATAAAGGATAACCCATTGGATTAATCAGGTGATACCATTACAATTATATGAACGCGTACTATTAAAGCTATTAAGGCAGATGGTACCTAGTGTTAAAATGATTGATTTATTTTGTACAAGTCGCACATATCCACTGATACTTACATTTGAATAATATTGATTTCATATCAATACTCAGCTGAAAATAAAATAAAGCCCTTTATAAAATGAATAAGTGAAAACAAATTTTCCGTTTTTATAACTTTAAAATTTTATTCTGAACCAATTTTTTTCACAATTTTTTAAAGTAATACCTAACTACAAGAATAAGTGATAATATCTTAACTACTAATATTATTTACCAATTATTTTTCTTCCACCGCTTCCCATTTCTCTTCTACTTCTGTCCATGGCTCATTGTTGTGACACAGCTAAATAATTGTGTCTTCTTTCTTTGTAGAAATGAGGGATTAAAGAGGACGACCAATCGAACAAAGAAATTACCTTACAACTTAGAGATTTTTCTAGTTTCCAGATTTTGACGGGTGAATTTACCGTTTGCCAAAACGATTTAGTCCAAGACCCATTTTCTTTAAATAATAATCCTAATGTAAAAATAAGAGAAATATGATGTTGGGACGTCGGGCCGGGTGCAAGAAAAACACTTATTTTAAGATTTGGTGTGCTTTATTAATCCACTTCAAATTCAATATACCAATCTAAAATCTTTAAATCAAAATTTATAAAATTAGTTCATATAAATGTACATATATGTATGTAACTTACAACTGTGCTTGGGCACCACCCGGTCTCCTCAACAGATAAAATGAAAAGAAGGAACAGGAAATAATTTTCCAATGTGTCACTTAATTCTGACAGGTAATAGTTTTGACAGGTGCTGCCTAATTTAGTGAGGAGTCCGTGTGGTGCCAAATAGCATCACAACATTCCCCCCTCCGTAAATGTCGCACATCTCACTGCGTGATGTTTACCTCTCTTACGTCTAGCTTGGCAAGCTTTACCATAGGTCGCGTCAATAGACCATTAGTCGTCTCCACCACCGCGCTGCGAGCCTCACCATTTTTGGAATACTGCATATCTACGACGATACCTTTTTTCCAAGTATTTCGCCTGCTGTTCTCGTCGACTATTATAACCACGTCCTGAAGAGCGATAGGATTCAGTGGAGGCTGAAACCACTTTGAACGTCGAGTCAAACATGGCAAGTATTCGCGTATCCAACGCTTCCAGAATTCATTCGCCAGTTGATTTGTTAGATTAAAATTTCTGCGCAGAGTCGAACCACTATTGTCATCACTGCCTTGCTCCCTTATTCCACTTGAGCTTCCAACTAGGAAGTGATTTGGAGTGAGAGCTTCGCTCTCCGGTGAATCCAGGGGAACGTACGTCAGTGGGCGTGAATTTAAAATATTTTCAATATCGGCCAAAGTAGCTCTCAGCACATCTTCTCGTAGACCTGTCTCGTGTAGGATGTCCATCATTATTAATTTCACGGAGCGGATCATTCTTTCCCACGCACCGCCCATGTGGGGCGAAGCTGGTGGTATAAACGACCATTCAATAGCGGGGTATTTTCGTTCCAAATCACCACATGACATCTTTTTTTTTTTTTTTTTTCTTTTTTTTTATTGTATGTTACCTGCGAAGCTTGAGGCTTATCTGCAGGTGATTAAAATTCAAATTCATATAATGTTTGGAAGTTAAGCAGTATATAGTTGTTAATTTTCTGTGAGTTTGTCTGTAATAATTTTTATGTGATAAAAAGGATAAAAGGTTAAAAACTAATATGTAATTTAATTGATATAATTATTAATTGAAAGAAAGTAAGTTTTTAATTTTTTTTTGCGTTTTTTGAAATTAATAATATTTTTTAGGTTGGCGGGTAGTGAATTCATAATTGTTGGAACATTATGCTCGAGTTGTCGTTTTCCATAGTTGTTGAATACTGCTGGTATTTTTAAAAGTTGTTGAGCTCGCATTCTTGTATTCTGGTTGTGATTGATTGGCTGCTGAAAACGGGCGTCATCATAATACTCTAGAATTGTTGTCATCTTGTACACGCTACTGACATCTAGAACTTGAAAATTATAATTTGTATTATTGATAATTTTTACCAGGCGTCGCTGTAGACTGCGAATTTTATCGAGATGTGTTTTAGATGCATTGCCCCATGCTAAAATTCCATATCTGATTCTTGATTCAGCAAGTGAAAAGTACACCTGCCTCTGGATATCTATTGTAGTATACTTCTTGAGGTAAACCATCGCAAAAACAGCACTCTTTAGCTGCATCCGTAAACGTTGTATTTGCTCGTTCCATATAAGATGATCGTCAATGATTATACCTAGATATTTTATGGATTTAACGACTTCGATGGGTTCAGTTCTTCGGGTAGTTGGACAGCCTTCGTTCCGGTGATATACATTAATGTCTCTTGTTGCTTGCTTCGGTGTGCGTATGTGCATCATCTTTGTCTTCTCAGCGTTTATCACCAAACCGTGGTCATGGCACCATCTTGAAACCTTGTTAAATTCTCTCTGCATTCTTGTTATCGCCATTTCCAGGTTGTTATGTTTTACCACAATAGCGATATCATCTGCGTATGCAAAAACCGTAGATTCTTTAAATACGCGAAGGAGTTCGTTAGTATAAAGAATGAACAATAATGGACCTAACTTCGAACCTTGTGGTACACCGTAAGTGCTCTGTTTTTCTTCGCTGACTGTATCAGATACCTTCACTTTTATTGTTCTGCCTGATAGGTAGTTTTGAATCCAATTCGCTTCATTTCCCCTAACACCGATTCGAAATAGGCATTCTAAGAGCTTATCATGTACCAGTGTATCAAAAGCCTTGCTGAAGTCTATGAACATGACCAGTACATGGTGATTTTTATTCAAACCAGTGCTTACCAAATTTGCAAACTCGCCCAGTAGCCTTCCAGTACTCTTTCCTTTTTGAAATCCATATTGGTTTGGGTGTAGGATTTTATGTTTATTTACGAATTTTGTTAATCTATGCACAAAAATTTCTTCCATGCATTTTTCGACACACGGTAAAATCGATATAGGCCTATAGTTTCCGATGTCTGCCTTTACTCCTCCTTTATATATTGGCCGGATTATTGATGTTTTCAGATCTTTAGGCACGCAACACTGATCAAAGCTCTGATTAATTATTGCTTTAATAATAGGTGTAAAAGTTAAAGCATTTGACTTCAGATCAATCGGCCTTATGTTATCCGCTCCCGCACCTTTGTTTGTTTTTAGATGACATAACATGTTGTAAACTTCTGTTTCGCTTGCTCCTTCGAGAAACAGAGAATGGACAATACTCAAATTCGTATGATTGGATGTTTTTTGGCTACAAATGTGCACAATATTTGACGCTTGAGATGAGAATTGCTCGGCGAACTCATTGACAACTGTCTTTAGCTCCTTTTTTCCCGTTAAGTTGTTAATGACTACCTTGTCTATTGATGCCTTTTTCCTTCCAAGAACTTCATTAAGAACATTCCATGTTTTTCGTGGGTCATTTTTTGCATTTGTAAATTGCCTTTTGTAGTAAACGGATTTACTTATTACAATGCTCTTATTTACGAAGTTTCGAACATGCTTATATTCGCGTTCGATGTCTTGGCTTAAGGGATTGTTTTTTCGTCTTCTATACACCTCATCTCTTCTTTTGCACAATTGAACTATTTCAGGTGTCATCCATGGTTTGTTTGAACGTTTCTTTCTGTTTTGTATTGAACTTGTTGATTGTTTATATATATCGTTCATATTTTTGACAAATTTGCTGTATATATCCTCTACATTGTCTTCTTCACAAAGTTGTTGCCAGTTTGTTTGCGCAATAAGTTGGTTAACTTTTTGTTGGTTGATGCTAATAAATGCTTGCTGAATATTATTGCTTCCTGTATCATTCTTTGTAGCATACATTAGCGCATAGTGATCTGATATGTCCGTTTCAATTACTGCGGACGTAATATCATGTTTCGTAATGCTTACAAACATATGATCTATAAGTGTAGCAGTATTTGTACCTGGAACTACACGAGTACTTTGTTTAATAATATTAGTTAGTCCCTTTGTTGCCATCATTTCGAGGTATGTATTTACTTGTGAGTTAGACTTATTTTGTAAGTTCACATTCATATCACCTAAAACTACAAGTTCTTTTTTATTTTTAATTTGTTCATCTAGTTCCTTTATAAATTCAGCGATGTTACTATTTGGTGGTCTATATATCGCATGTATGTGTTTATTTTCAATTGTTCCTTTAATTACTATTACTATACTTTCATAGGTTATAGTATTAACATTCATTCTTTCATACCGAATAGCAGTTTTTAGAAATACCTCTATTCCACCTCCTCTGGAATCTTTTCTATTATAGAACTCTGCATTAAAACCATCAATATTATAGAATTCATTTTCTTCTGCTTTAATGTTGATTTCATTTAGAACAATAATGTCGACGTGACATAGAACATTTGAAATTCCTGCGAGAAAAATATTCCAGTTTTTTCTTAGAGAACGTATATTAAAACAAATACAACAAAAATTTTTATTTTCTAAAAATCTTTTTTTGATGCCGGTAAAACCATTAAATACTTTAAAATCGACATCAGCTTCACTATATGTTTTTTCTATCATTTTTGCTTTGTTGCTTTGTGTTTATTATTCGTCTATTTCTTGAAATCATACCGATATTTTACTCACATCATTGACAGAGCCGATGTGAAATGATTCTCCGTTCTCTTGTTTTCTTGCAAAAATTTTGCCAGATGCCTCCCACACAAATCTCCAATTGCACTCCCTGGCTCTTGTTTTGGCTAACCAAAGCAAGTGCTTGTTTGTTGGTGTCAAGTGATTGTTTACAAAAACAATTGCATCGCTCTCGTACTGTGTCTCTTTATTTGCGTTACTGTTTTCTGCATTTTCTCTAATTTTACACAGTTGAATTCTCTTGTGCAACTTCGATTTTTTTATAAAATTGGCCTTTCTTGCATAATTGTTAAATGAAACAATTATTGAAGATTTCTGTGCATTTTTTCTGTTTGTCCTATAAATATCTGCAATGTCATTCGAGTTTATTTCTAAATTAATAGTTTTACCTACTGCTTGAACTACTTCTCTATCTCGTTGACCAAAATGCGACTCGCACCTCGAAAGTTTGTTCCGTTGTCGGAAAGGATGCGTCTTGGTACTCCACGTCGACTGATGAACTGCTTTAGCACAAGCAAAAACGATTCCGTTGACAGCGATGGTGAAATTTCTATGTGCACCGCTCGAGTGGTGACACACGTAAAAAGCACACCCCATCGCTTTTCCCGTCTTCTACCGACCACGATATCCAAGGGTCCGAAATAATCTACGCCGGTATAAGTAAATGGCAGCGTGAATGGTGTTAGTCGCTCTGCAGGAAGGTCACCCATGCTGGGGAGAGCTGGCTTTGCTCGGCGATTTCGGCACAGTTGACAGATCTTGGCAATTGAGCTGACCAAACTTCTGAGGCCACTGATGTAAAAGCGCTGCCGTATTTCGTTAACCACGATTTCATTGTGATGGTGATGATATTTCCGATGGTAGAAATCGATTATCAAACGGGTGACTTGATGATTGCGTGGCATGATGATCGGGCGTTTGACACTAATCTCAATTCCCGGGGCACGATCAACCCGGCCTTTCACTCGCAGCAAACCGAATTCATCTACGAATGGAGAACATTTTAATATGGAACTTTTACGACTCACCCTGTTGTTTTTTGCTCGCAAACATTCAAGTTCTTCAGAGAAGGCATCTTCTTGACAAATGCGGAAAAGAACTAATTCGGCACCATCGATGAGAATCTTTAAGAGAATCTGATGCAATCGGTGGTTTTGTCAGCAAACGGAGAAACTTCAGTGCAAATCGTTGAGCATTGCAAAGTTATTCCCATCTGCTGAAACGATTAGGCTCAGGAGATATTACGGTTAGATTCGAAACTGGCTTCGCGCTTATTTCCACGTGGTAGACTACTTCGGACTCGAGATCTGCAGAGTTATTGAAGGTTGTTTCAGGCCACTCGCATTCGGGCGTAGACAGGAACTGTGGACCGGTGAACCAGCGAGAGTGTGAGTCGAATTCAGAGTTCTTACTCCATTTTGTTCCCTCGTTAGCTACGTTAAGGGATGTCGGTACCCATCTCCACTCATTGACATCGGAACCTTCCAGAATCTCGCCTATCCGCAATGAAACAAACTGATGGAACTTCCTCGCATCTGATCTTACCCAGTACAAAACATTTTTTGAGTCAGTCCAGAATAGCCGACGGCTGATAGGTATTGACATCTCATTAGCAATATGTTTTGCTAGACGAAGTCCCAGAATGGCAGCCATGAGTTCCAACCTTGGAACCGAAACGGGTTTAAGTGGTGCTACCCGTGTTTTTGACGCCACTAAAGAACAGCTTGTTTCTCCTTCCTTGTCACCTCGCAAGTATGCTACTGCTGCGTAAGCATTTATGCTGGCGTCGACAAAGACGTGTAATTGGATGTTGTCACTGGTACTTACGAGCCCATAGCATCGAGGTATTTGTATAGTGCTTATTAAAGGAAGCCGTCGAATCCAACGCCACCACTCTTCTCGTTCATCGTCTAGAACTGGTTCATCCCAGCTCACTCCAGAACGCCAGATGTTTTGAAGGATAATCTTGGCATGAATCACGTAAAATCCCAACAGGCCAAGAGGGTCAAATATCGTCATTACGATCCGCAGAATCTGTCGCTTGGTTGGAAAGGTACTTTCATCGAAGATGGTCTTGTCGAATTTCTGAATGAATGTAAACTCATCTGTGCCAGGACGCCACCACAAACCTAAGACCTTTTCGTGGACAGCGTTGAATTCTTCAATACGTTTGTCGTCTTGTGTAGTTGATCCCGTTAGATTTGCCAGAACAGTTCTGGAATTCGATGACCAATTTCGCATTTCGAACCCTCCTTCATTGTGGATGTACCTTACTGCTACTTCCAGTTCTGTCATTTCCTCCTCTGTGTCGACGCTTTGCAACCAGTCATCAACGTAGGTATTTCTTATGATAGCACTCACAGTCGCCGGGTGCTCTTTTTCCCATCGAGTCGCGTTTTTGTTTTTGATATAGTTTGCCAACGTTGGGGAGCATGAGGCTCCGAAGGTCATAACCAACATCGCGTAAACATCGGGCTCCCTCGTTGAATCACCCTCACGCCATAAGAACTGTTGAGCAATCTGATCTTTTTTGCAAACGAGTACCTGGTGAAACATCTCTCGTATGTCGCCACAGAGTGCAACTGACCTTTCACGAAAACGAATGAGTACACCTACCAAAGATGCTAGCAGGTCGGGCCCCTTCATCAAGAATGTGTTTAGAGAAATGTCATTCACCTTCGCCGCAGCATCCCAAACCAGCCTCCTTTTATTCTTGTTCGTATTCGTCACAGTAAAAATTGGAATATACCATGACCTGCCGCCTGATGAAATTTCTTCCTTCATTAATTTTCGTACGTAGCCTTTCTCTTCATAGTTGCGAATTGTTTCCAGTAAATATTTGTTAAGATCTGGATCACGCTTCATTTTCGATTCCAAGCACTCAAGTCTGCGCTTGGCCATTGGAAACGAATTCGGTAAGTCAACGGTATCGTATCTCCATAGCAGACCTGTTTCCCATCTCTTTTCAGTAGGCAGATATTTTGATGATATGTCCATGATGCGTAGTGCCCGTTCATTCTCCTTGGATTCGAGAGTAAGTGAAGTTGCTTGAATACCATCAGCATCTCGTCCATATTTTCTCCAGAGCTACAGGTGCAAACGTGCAATACACTCTGAACCGCCGAATTTGAATAGCCATCACGGCCATAGACAGCCCATCCGATTCTGCTTCTTGTAGCAATTAATTCATAACCTTCGGCCTCTCTTGTTTCAAGAGGCATACCGATCTTTGCGTTGTCCAGACCGATGAGTATTCTCGCTTGTGCATCTTTATATGGCTGAATAGGCAGCTTCCGTAGATGATGATGATCTTGAAGCACAGAAATATCAAGCGACTGCACTGGCAAGTCCAAGCTCGCAACGGTGCGAACATTCCACAGATTAAATCGTTGTGCGTTGACGTCTCGTGACGAAATACCCAGATTTACCATTTTGGAACTGGCCTCGCTGTGAGTGATGTCACCCGTCCACTTTAAACATAATTCCATCTCTGGACCGTTTAAACCAAGCTCAGAAGCGATGCTATTTTCCATGAGTGTACATGCAGATCCCTCGTCTAGGAGTGCGTAGGTATTCAGGGTCTTATCACCGCCATACAGAGTCACTGGAACATAGCGAAATATTGCCCTTTTCTGATCTTTGGAGTGAAAAAGTACAGAATCACCGATGTTACTCCCTTCAGAATGGCCATTTCTCACCTGATGATTTCGATCCTGAGTAGCTGCGTGAAGAAGAAGGTTATGGGGCAACTTACACCCGTCTACTCCGCATTGTTTTCTTGAGTTACACCGTCGCAACAGGTGCTTTCTGAAGCAGCGAAGGCAAAGCCCTTTATCTCGAACAAATTTCCACCGTTCATGTGTTGTCGAAGAACAAAACTCGCTGCAGTCTGCCAGACGATGAGCTCGATTGCATTTTGGGCAAGGGTGTTGTTGCGAAGTTGAACTTGTCTGATTCTCGATGACTTCGTGCATCAAAATCCTCGGCTTTGGCTGTTTTCTTGTCTCACTACCACTTGTTGTTGAAGACAGTCCAATAGTTGTCACATAGCTAGCGCATGTAGCGAGACCAAATAGCCACTTATCAAACTCCCCCATGTCAACACGAACAAGTGACATTTGATGACGACCCCAATCTAGCTTCAGGTCACTTGGGAGTTTGCTGACTAAGTCGGCTAGCAACACTGGATCGTTTAAGTACTCCATAAATCCGACGGCTGGAATGGTTGCACAATAGTTTTGGACAGACAGTGAAAACTGAATAAGGGATTCCAACTTATCTGATTTCACAGGTGGTTCCAGTCTTAATTTGCGCTGCATAGACTCGTAAATAACATCTGGTCGACCAAAAAGCATTTTCAATGTTTCAATTGCAGAGGAAACAGTACTGGGCATCATAAGTTTGCCACGTACTGCCTCTAAAGCTGGACCTTTAAGACACTTCTGAAGTCGGAGCAAGTTTTCCTTATCGGTGAATCCACATCGTTCGGTTGACTGAACGAAGTTGGTAATAAAAAGTGGCCACTCCTCGGGCCTGCCAGAGAAAAATGGCAATACCTTCGTGATAACTTGCCGTGAAGCAATTTGCGATGATGACAAAGTAATGTCAGGTGCCGTCGTATATATGTGCGGCGGACTTGTGTGTGCGTACGTCGCACCACCTACACTGCCATGAACACCTGACGTCATTCCGTTTGACTGAATAAACGGAACTACAACGGGCGAGGGCATGGACATATTCGACGGATAACCACACCATGCACTGCTTGTTGTAGGTGCATACAAGCTGGCTGGCTGTGATTGTGTTACGGTGCTTCCATAGACGTGGGTGCCGCTATTCACCATCGAAATCGATTGCGGCTGAGCTTGAAGATTTTGATGTGGAATTGCTCGGGTCCAAACCGGGATTGTGCTGCTGATTGGATGAGTATTCATACCATAATTGATGCAATTCGCATTTCGGTTGAAAGTAAATGTCTCAGCGGTATGAAATGGATAAGCTGCACGAGGGAATGAATGGGATGGCTGACTGACATCGAACATGGTTTGGTTTGCGTCGATGACATTGTTTAGGACTGTAGAATGTAGCACATTGCTACCGCCGTTGTGTCCTCGGCTGCAGTCATGGGCGTATGTGGTTGGTAAATATCGCGAAAGTGGCGACTCATTTGTAACTTCCAAACCTGCAGTAATTGAATTATTAGGGTTTAACATTGACGTGCTGGCTCCAGGTGTAGAATATGGAACGGCTAGTACGTTTGCAGCGGGTTGAATGGTTGGCGTTTGCAATCCGGGCGGCGGCGTTTGATAAGTTGTAGTTGTTGCGTCGATTGCAATGGAAACTGTGCCATTTGGATTGATATTGCCATGCGCATTCGACTCCAAGGAGCCCGATGGGCGTGCTGTAGACGCAGATTTATCTCCACACATAATCAGACACGTGCGAAGCGAGTGTTAAACTAAAACCAAAGTTATTTTAGAATGTTGGTACGTCGGGCCGGGTGCAAGAAAAACACTTATTTTAAGATTTGGTGTGCTTTATTAATCCACTTCAAATTCAATATACCAATCTAAAATCTTTAAATCAAAATTTATAAAATTAGTTCATATAAATGTACATATATGTATGTAACTTACAACTGTGCTTGGGCACCACCCGGTCTCCTCAACAGATAAAATGAAAAGAAGGAACAGGAAATAATTTTCCAATGTGTCACTTAATTCTGACAGGTAATAGTTTTGACAGGTGCTGCCTAATTTAGTGAGGAGTCCGTGTGGTGCCAAATAGCATCACAACATATGATATAAAGAAAAAAATAAAAAAAAAATAAATAAAAAACGAAACAAATGAACGAAAAACTTAAACAAACATTATTATAAAATTAAGCATGCAAATAAATGAGGAAAGGGGTATACTTACCGAAGCTTTTAGCAAATCTACAGTAAGTGGAGATTAGGGCATATTCAAAAAGTGTTATTGACCGTGTCAATCCTTCTTCCTTCATTTGCCTTATTAATTCTTAAAATAACTTATTAATTCGAACTAAGAAATCCATAGATACCATAAAAGCAATAGTATGCATACTGTTAAATACTAATTTAATAGTATATTATATGCATAATAATAGGATACATACTATAAAAACCAAATTCAGTGGCATATCACATGAAAAAGCAATATGTATTATGCATTTGTAAAAATGTGCTCAATAGCATAAAAAATACAATAATAATAATAAAAAGCAGAGCAATAATAAAAAAAAACTCACCTTTTGCACTTATTTATCTCACAAATTTATTATAACTGGAATTTTCACAAAACATTGAAACACACACTTCTACGTATACAGACAGAATGAAAGACGCAATCCATCCAAAGAATGTCGACGAATAGATTTTCTTCAGAAAAACATCCGCTTTTTACAGTTTTTTTTAAACGCTTTGCAATTTCCACGCAAATATTGCAGTTTAATGTTATGATCATATTACTTCAATAGTATATTTTTTTTATAACAGAAAGCAAACGTGTTCCAATATTGAATGAAAAGTTTTTCAAAGGACACATCTTATTAATAATCAATAAGATTGTAGTATTCAATATATTATTAGAATACCATTAAAATAATAGTAAATTCGCTATTAAATTAATAATGTATCCTATTAATTCAATGTGGATATTTTGTTGAGCAATCAATAGTACAAAAAACCATAAGAACTATTGAAATAATAGGAAAAACGTATTATTTCGCGTACCATAAAATTAATAGTCGTACTATTGATCCATTATAGGATTTTTTTCTCTGAGTGTACTTAAGTTCTGATGTTAGCGATGATGATCTTATGACCGGTGGCAGTTTACTTTTCAATTCGCTTAAAACGTATCGGAAGCCGATTTATTCAGCCTGAAGTCTGAAATTTTTGATAAAACTGACAAATAAATGATAATAAAATGCAAAGGAAAAGACATAGTTTGCTCCATCATTTACTTACTGAACATCAGGTAAATCCAAAATATTTTGAGCTTGACTTCGTATGCAGTATCTTTTCTGCTTACTGCATGTTGGAGTTTCATCCTCCAAATCCAAAAAAAAAAACAAATGAACCCATATTTTTTTAAATTTCTTTATTCTTCACTCACTTTTCACAAACAAATTATTATTTTACCTGAAATAAGTTGATAGGATGTCAAATTATGACAGCAGATGACTAATGTAATTTGCGGACCGATGAAGCAGTTCATCCGACGGTTTCCACAATGGATCTGGGATGAAATGCGGATCGGTTGTCCTCTCGAGGAGAACGATCCGCCGAATTCCATAATTGGCATGATTAATCATACACCAAAATGATTGTAATTGTATACTGTTGCATACGTAAATATGCATACCCAACAACTTTTCTTTTGCAATCGCATATTTATTTGTCGTAAACGTAAATATGTTTATCTTACAATTTTTCTTTAATAAAACGCGATCGCATTATTATTTTGTCTTTCCCATAAGCAAACTATTTGCATATGGTGTCTTATGACAAATGCGTTTCGCATATCTTTTAATTTTCCCTGTGCGAACTGGTCGCAGCCAACGTTCCCAAAGGTGTCAATTATCCTCTTCAAGGTAATGGCACAAATGCATGTTCGACGGCAGGGCAGACAATTTTGGAAAAAGAGTTCGATATCAGAAGTTGTTGGAAAATAGTTGTGTTTAAGACGTGGTGCCGTACAGACTCACAGTTGATAAGTTCAGTATAGATAAGTTTAAATAAGTGTTTATTAAAATAATAAAATAAATAAAAATCAGCTTGTTTTTCAATTTTATTTCCAATCCGTCACTCTGCTGTATCGTCGTTGTCTTGTCGAATTGACTGTTGTAAAGTACAACGAACATCGAATTCTCCTCGTGTGATGAGGTCAGTGCAAAAAAGCAAATAAAAACAACACAAATACATATAACATACAACCATCAAATTAAATTTAACAATACTATGCCAACAACGCCGACGACATCCGGGTTAGATAGAAAATAAATATCATAGAATCTTTTTTAGCAGCTCATTTTTAAAATTATAACGCGGATATAATAGAAAAAAAAATAGAAAAAAATCGAACTCTCACGTGAAAAAATACTATCATACGTAGTGAAAAGTGTAAGAATACATTATTGCATATTTTTCTTGTGTGTAGTTATTTCATCACCTTGAATGAACTTTTTGTCTATAAATAATGCCGTGCTAAGCAAAACAAATCTATGTTTAATGTAGCAAAATTTTGTAGTGAATGATAAAATTTGAACAAGAGACCCAAATGGAATCAGTCTATATGGTATGGGACCACGTCACTCATATTTCTTAATATTTTGAAACTTTTACCTGTTAATGTCTGCTGATCAAAATTTTGTATCTTTTAAGGATTTTCAAAAAATCTGTCGTTGCTAGTTAATTTAATGTGTGACTAGCACACCTTAACTTACTTACTTACTTACACACATTAACTGCTTCGGTAAAGCATCTGCAGTTGGCTATGGCGTCGCAGGTTGCAATATTATCTTCATCAGAATAGTATTCATCTAGATTCGTTTTGGGAGATTTGATATACTTTTGATCCCGCAACTCCTTGAACGCTTTTACGAAATTTGAACCATAATGTAACTACATATATTCATATGAATTAAATTAAAACATGCTTTGATATCCGAGATCATGTCTGCTACTTTATCTGCCGGATGAGTGTCACTAAATCGTTTACACGCCAGTTCTAACGACTAAATTCGTCGTCGATCCAGTGACAGGTCGTAAATCCCCAAAAACTACGATGCCTTCCAGAGAACGAATATCAGTAGTTGTACAAAAATATTTTACGGACGGCACAACTGCATTAATTTTTGCTATAATTTACTTAAGCTATAATTTACTTAGCATCGAGAAGCTTCAGAGTCCGTGGTCGGCTTATAACCGACAGCGCTGTTCTCTGGAAGAGTAAGAGGTTGACAAATGATTTTCTTTCCACAATTAAAATAGCTGAAGCTGAGTCAACTATAAAATATATCAATATGTTATTAAACTTTTTTTAAACCGACTTTGTTTCCCTAGAACTTGTGAAATTATCAGTATCTTTCAAATATCTTTTTTCCTTGATGTCAAAGTTTTCGTAGCCATCGACGTGAACTCTTTAAGTGTTTTTTAAAATTGGAAGTAACATGAGATGATCCTTTTATATTTTTATTGCACTGCTGACAAGTTGCCGAAATGCCAGCTTTTTCATTATTTAACTAATGAAAGCACGAAAAAATTTAAACTTTTCACATAGGAACCTTAATTGTACCATACCATACGCACTACTGGTTCACATGTACATTGTACATACATACACATATGTAATAAGAAGAATAAGATACCTATTGAACATAACCAAAACATTCTCCATTAAACAATAACCTTCATCTTATGTCGCTATCCATCTTAATTCTTTTTGTATCTTGTCCAAGAATCTGTTCATCATCGGATAAATTGAAAAGCTTGAAGATACCCTTCATCTCTTAGCGATACTAATTGGTTGGGACGCTGAATCAGCGATAGCTTCCGGTCGCCTAACTTGACATCCCTCAAAAGTTTTTGAAAATGCACCTCTTCGCTGTCCATTAACCGACTTAAAATCGTAGCGTTTAAGTTTTCATAGATTGTTGTCGGGCGTATTCAAAGTAACGTCTCCGATCACGTTGAATGATCAGCGAATCTAGTAACCCGAGTGCCGTAAAATATTTCGTATTATAGGATCTGACCTGAGACACACTGAACTCACCCTCTAATAAGGCAGCAACAAAGTCCAAAAATACAAACAGCAGTGATGATGTTTACCTCACAGCCCAACCAGCTCTAATTTTAATGAAAAAATACAGCAAAATTTATAAACGAAAAAAATTTCCGATTTTGCTTATCACCCGACGCCGAAGACTGGTTTGCTTATATTCTCGTCACTTTCTTCGATTAATTGTATACTCATAAGTTGATTCCAGATGTTGGACAAATTATATAACCAAAATGTACTGTTTCTACAATTCAATTGAATTATTTAATATGCAAAAGTTTAAATATACAAGAAAGGTTAGTTAATGCGTTGATGAAAAAAATTAAAAAAAAATCTTTTTTCGTCAGCAGAAGCACCCCAATCGAACTTCAAATCCGCGAAATATCTTCTTTCTCCTGTGGTCTCATTGCTAAAACACAAAAAAAATCTATACCACAATTCCCCAAGGGGCAACTTTGCTAATTTCAAAAACTGCACCGTAGCGCAAGTGTTTAGTGCGTCGGACTACTGAGCCAGGGGTCTTGGGTTCGAATCCCGCCGCAAACACCTAAAAAGTTTTTCACAGTGCCCACCTCTTCCGAATGCCTGACAAGCATTCAAGTGTATCAAAAACTTGTTTTCCAAATAAAATATACATACATATATACAGTATTTTTTTTAACAAAAACATTATTTATTTATCAAAAAAGAACAACATAAACAAAAACTCAAACTTAATTTCAGATAAATTCACTTTTTAAAAATCAATTATTAATAAATAGTTAATTCTGTCTTAGAAAAACTTATATTCATTATTTGCATAGGCTTGGTATCAAAAAAACATCCACTAAATTCAATTATCACATGTTCGTAATATCTTGTATAGTATGTATATTCTTAAAAGGTAATAAAATTAAAAAACTGACTCTAAAATTGTACTTTTTATCCCTTTGTGCGCATTTGATAAGAGTCGCTTGTTTCGGGTCTTTCTGTCTGTCTCTCGTTCTCGTCCTTAATGTGCTCACGCTGTGTGTAAACATTATAAGGGTATTCATATCCCCTTTAGCGTGTGTAGATTATAAAAAAAAAATTAAAAATGGCTCGATTGCAGCACATTTTACATTTATATTAAACCCAGTACAAAACTCAGCTTTTACAAGATCAATTCGCATTTTATTTCCATCGTCCCTCCACACGGACTGCATTATAGAAAAAACTCTCTCTACATATGAATTGCTCACTGGAATACTCAACGCTTTTCTACCAGCCAACTACTTCCTTATTTCTAAAAATTTCGATCCAACTTTCGATCGTAGTGATGTCGTTCTTTTTAAAAGTATCTAGATAACCGTTGATGAGGTTGATTTCGTCGCACAATTTGTCCTTGTCAAGGGACACATTTAAAATTTCTGCTAAATTTAATACAGCACGGTAATCAAGTTTTCGATTCCTTTTATTGAAGCATGAAAAATATTGCATGGGATTCATCTCAAAGAATTAATACTCATTTATATAGCTTAGCGCCTGTTCATATGGACACTTAGCTTCGGAGATAAACTTTTTCTTCAAATTTTGGGAAAGTTTCGGCAACGCGCCATTTGCTTTTGAACCGAAAAAGTTGTCCTGAATTCGATTTAATAATTTTACTTTCAAACTTTGCATTATATCATGAAGTTCTGGCGGGGAAATTGTTTCAGACTGAAGAGCAGTTATGTATTCAGTTAACAAATTTAAAAAGTGAGAAGCAAAGTATAAATATATTCATGAAAGGAAAGTTGCTGCAAATCGTCCTCAATTTGGTTTGCCCGATTTTCACAATTTTCTTCCCCAAAATTTATAAAATATAATTTTATAGCAGGCCACGACAAGGTTAATCTAACTTCGGCTTTTGTCAGACTTAATCATCGTGTGGGAATATTTCTAATAAAAGGAGCAAACTCCATTTGGAAGAAGTCAGAACAACCCTGCAATTCTCTACTGTGAACAGTGTTACAACTAAATTCTGAATAGATTTTGTTAACCAAAATGTACTTATTCACCCCTGTAATGATTTTCGGTCGAAATTCAATCCGTTACGTTTTCGCAGTTTTGGTGTGATGATTTTCGGATTTCTTCGAATTCGAACGAATTAGGGGTGTGCTGAGAATCGGTCGGAATTGAAAAACGCAAAGAAATTGACGTTTTCAATTCGTTCGGTTTTGTGTTGGTGAAATTGAATCCGGTAGACTCAAAATGAATGTTTTAGAAGATTTAAACATAAAATATTAATTATTTCTACCTAATTTAGGGGATAACATACAAATGTCAACCAAAATCAATCAATCAATGATGATGGACAAATTTTTTTGTCGGTGAAACAGAATAAGAGATTCTAGTTGAAATTCGTAGGGGAACAATTTCACCTAGCACATGTTAACTTAAATGTTTTGTTTACTTTTTAGAGTAGAACAAATCTAATTTTTTTTCTTTAGTTTATAAGGCAGGATTTTTTTTCCATTCAAATATTGACCAGACGTATAATTTTCCAACATCTGAGTATTGCTAGGGGCGCGAATTAAAGATCGAACATCGACCAATTAATAAAAAATATAATTTATTTAATGTTTAGGGTTTGACATCTGAATTACAACTGAGTTCTCTTACAAATTTTATTAAACATGAAAAGGCTAAAAGTTATTCCCAGAATTACGCCGAAAATATGCCAGACTTACTTCTTGGAAATAACCTTTCACAATTTTGCTGATTACTAGAAATAATTACAATTAATTTGTTTCGATATAAAAAGTGCAAATGTAATTTAATTCTTTTTACAATATTGCTGATTGTTGAAATATGGAAAATACAAATGTGACTTTGAGGTCACTGAATTATGTTTATGCTGACGATGTGACTCCTCCCCCATTGGAATAAAGCGAAGGCCACAGAGAATTCGATGGGGCTGGAGCGGTGAAATCTATGTCCTTGATGGTATAAATTAAATTATGCTACGTTAAATTGTTATAAAAAAAACAACTTTATTTCACTGAATCCAACTTAAGACTAAATTACACAAAATATTCTAACTATAACTTAACCTACGCTTATCGTATTGCATCAGCCAGGTTGACGACCGCCAGGTGCAGTATTGCATTTCGTTGCCCTGGTTGGAGCCAGACGCTGAATCGGCAAAACGGATGCTCGTGTCGAAATGTTATATTATGTGCCGTTAACTCCTCCCTTCTAAGAATGATGCGTCCTCGCGTCTTTTACATGAATGGAATATTGTAAATGCTGGGATACCTTTGTGCGGGTGCTGGGTGAATGACCTCGGATTGTGTCGTCATTGCAATTATAGGTGGTGCTGTTATTGTCTTGACGGAACTTCTTCTGGCAGTGTACCCAATTGCTGTTATGGCTAGAACTAGTACTGCGAATGTTCCATATGTTATCATCTGGTGCATCTTCTTTTCAGTTTGAAGTTTTTCGAGGTGTTTAGTGTTTCTTGTATGTAGCTCTTTCATAAGTTCCAAGGAAAGAATTTCTTCGACTGCCGAATTTTCGTATGTTGGGTGTAACATTGGTGGCAGGACTTGCAATCTCACGATCTGCTCGGAGATGTATCGTTGATTATTTATCACGATGCTTTCATTGGTAAATTTGATGACAAATGTTCCTTTTAATGACTGGGTTCTGTTGCGAATTTCTATAGTTCCATTAAACTGGTTGAGCACGATGATTCCTGATGCTATCTCTTCAACCTGAGGGATGTGTTGGCTGTTTGTGGCGTTGCACGATGCATTCTTATTTTCTAACAAATTGACGATACAATTATCTTTACTTATATCTATTACCTTTAAGCGTTTACATAGAGACAATTCATCGATTAGCTTACAGCTATCTTTAAGTCCAAACAATGATTTATTTTTTCTTAAAATATTTTTGAATTCTAATTTGTGGATAATCCCATTATTCTTCTTTATTGGTACTAATAATAGTTTTCGTATAATTCCTTTTTCGTTTTTGGAATATCGATTATGTAAATTAAACTTTTTGAATTAGAAGCAATTTTTATTTCTGCAAATTTAAGTGCTTGTTCTATATTTGAATACGGAATTACATCTTTTTCTAAAGTATCTATAACTAAATCTAGTTCGTTCTTAGCAAGAATATTTGAATTAACAATATTGGCTTTAGCTAGTTCAATAGCATATATAATATTACTTAGTTCTTCTTTAATTAATTTCAGTTTATATAAAAGAGTTACATTGATTTCATATTGGATTATACCATCCTTTTTAATTGTATTAAGTATTTCATTAGTTACATTTGTAAGTGCATTAATTCTTTCTTCGTACTGTTTATTTATAATGATTTGACTGTTGCCATTATCGATTACATTATTGATTTTATTTTGAACTAATTCAAAGTCATCATGGTCGGGATTTCCGGCTATCCACTTCCATGCTGACCCAATGAAATTTAGAGATCTTTTCTCTCTGTTTACCTTTAAATTTTGAATGTATTTCATTACTTGTTGAATTTCGAACTGTAGGAGCGGGAAGAAGGGATTGGTTCGGGGAACTCGGGTCTGTATGATGGGAAGAATTTCTGCAATGAATTTCTCGTACGGTGCTATTTCGATGACATGCATGAGTTTTAAAGAGCCTTCCATGATTTTTGCCATTCCATTATGTAAGACGATCATCGGGGAGTTGGTATAGTCAAGAACATTTACATCTCCTTGACTAGTTCCAAGCAAGAATCTGTTGGGTTAAAAATGAATGATTTAATTCCGAATGTTTGCTTTGTGTACGATTTTGCCTGACTCTGTTACTACGGTAGTAAATTTGTTTTCCTTAACTATCTCTTTTTTATACCTGGCTGATAGTTTGGAACCTAATCTTTTGTTAACTTTAATATAGATTATATCTCCTGGAGAATATCTATTGACAGAAGGTCTATTTTTGTTGTGGTATGCCAAATCGGCTTCTTGTTTCGATTTCAATTTTTTTGTGTTGTCCAAACGTGCGTTTTCGATTTGTGTAGGATCTGTACCTATATTTCTTCCAAAGAATATGTCAACGGGTTTTTTGTTGGTGACTGAATGTACTGAGAAATTATAAGCATGAACAGCTGCTTCTAAAAGTTCTGCAAAGGACGGGTACAATTTTTCTCGTTTCAAACATCTCATGATTTCGGCAAGGGTCGAGTGGAAACGTTCTACTTGTCCGTTTGAGGTACTTGTGTAAGGAGGTGTTGTGAATACTTGAATTCCAAGTTCATTTTCAACCATGAAGGTGATACGGGATGAATTAAAGGATTTTTCGTTGTCGAAAACTAAAGTTACTGGGACTCCGTAGGCGAAGATGATATCCCTTAATGGTTGCCTTATGTCTTCGACAGCTTTTGATTTTACTATTTTGGTGATGGCGTATTTAGAAAATTTATCAATGGCGGTGAGGACTAGTTTTCCCTCTGTGGAGAAAATATCAATGTGAACAATCTGACCTGGATAATTAGGAATGGGTGTAGCTTGAATTTCGACTTTGTTGGGATGACGGTCATACTTGTTTTCTTTACATATTAAACAAAGTTTAACTATTCGCTTAATTTTTCTTGACATTCCAGGGAAGTAATACTTTTCTAAGATCTGAATTTTATTTTCTCTGTCGTTTCTATGGGCACGGTTATGGGTCTGAATTATTAAGTTTTCCTGATCTTGCTCGTTCTTTACATCGTCAACCATTGCTTGTGTAAAACGTACGCGGTATGTACTGAAGTTTGTCCTGTAAATGTTTTGGATCATTCCCATTATAGGTTCAGCTGTTTTGATACAATTTGTAACTGTTGGATTAAGACGTTTTTTCAGAATTTCGACTAGTTTTTGTTCATTATAAAAGGGTTCCGTGATAGTATGTCTGTGGATAGTTGGGAATACGATTTCGAATTTTTCAGAGGATGATGTACCTACCAGAAGGAGAATTTGATTTTTAAATACGTTGATAGGACATTCAACGCTGCATATCAGACCGTGAGCTGAGCTCTCATCGCTATGAGTAGTGGGGGTCATTGAATTGATTTGGCTGTACTGTGGTGGTCTAGAAAGCGCGTCGGCTACTACGTTGCTTCTGCCAGGTTTGTACTTGAGCTCATAGTTGTAATCTTCTAGCATAGCTTTCCATCTCTTCAGTTTGGGGTTATTGTTTTTGCTACTAAGGGCGTAAGTGAGGGGTTGATGGTCAGTGTAAATGAGAACTTTCGTCGAACCGTATAGGTAATTCCTGAGGGAGTTCAAAGCCCATATGATGGCTAGCATCTCCTTCTCATTAGCGGCGTAGTTCTCCTCGGTTTTACTTAATGTTCGCGAGATGAAGGTTATGGGTTTGGTTTCTTGCGACAAAACTGCACCTAGTGCATAATTTGAGGCGTCTGTGGTCAGTTCAAAGGGTTTTTTGAAATCTGGGTAAATTAAGATTGTATCTTCTGATGCAAGTGAGTTCTTAAGTTTTTTAAAGGCATCTTGTGCTTCGTCGTTTAGATGTATTAGCTTCTTGCTAGAAAGATTCTTGGACACGCGTCCATCCTCCCCTCTTAAGAGGGATGTCAAGGGTTTCGCGAGATTAGCGTAGTCTCGAATGAAACGGCGATAATACCCTGACATGCCGAGGAACGATCTCAAGTCTTTCAAGGTTCGAGGAGCTGGAAATTTCTGGATTGCCTTTACCTTTCCGGGGTTGGTTTTAATACCTTTTGCGGATACAATAAATCCAAAGAATTCTATTTCTTGTTTGAAGAACTCGCACTTATCAAGCTGTACCTTCAAGTTAGCGTTACTAAGAGTTTCAAAGACTTTTCGAATATCTTCTAGATGTTGCTTTGCATTTCTGCTATAGATGATTATATCGTCAATGTAGACGCGGCATATTTTGCCAATGTGCTCACGCAAGACATCATCTAATGACTTCTGAAAAGTTGTAGGGGAATTTTTTAATCCCATTGACATTCTGGTAAACTCATATTTAGCGTGGTTGATTGAAAAGGCAGTTTTTTCCATATCTGATTCCTTGAGGGGGATTTGGTAAAAACCACTTTTTAAATCAACAACTGTAAAATACTCGCTTCCACCTAATTCAGATAAAAGTTTTTCTATATTTTCTAGTGGGTATTTTTCAGGGATAGTAACACTGTTAAGCTTACGATAGTCTATGACTATCCTATATTTCTTTTTTCCGGAAGCATCAATCTTTTTCGGTACAATCCACACGGGGGCATTGTACGGGGATCTCGAAGGCCTGATTATCCCATCTTTTAAAAGTTTCGTGATTTGATTCTCAACCTCGTCTTTAAGAGACATTGGGTAGGGGTAAAATTTGGCGTAGACAGGGGAATCTGTAGTTGTTCTTATTTCTGCCTTAACGTTAGTGGCACAGGTTAACTTATTATCGGGATCGTCGAATAACTTAGGGAATTCCTTTACAATGGATTGGATATGTAATTTTTGGTCGGTTGTCATGTGATCGGTTCGGATATTAATAGAGTTTACTGATTGTGTGACCAGCTGTTTTATTTTTACTTTGATGTTATTGTTAATTACCATGTAGTTGTCTTTCGTGTGAATGACAGCTGAAAGATCTGATAGCGTATCATTGCCCAAAATGGCATGAAAAGATTTTAGTTCTGGCATTAAGAAAAATTTAATTCTGATGTTATTGAGTCCGAAAAGACTTAAGAATGTATGGTGACTGATTTTTAAGTTGCCTCCCATGGAATTGGCATAGAAAGCCTTCTCATTTAATTTAGGATTTTTAATAAGAGTGGGTTGTATGTAATTTTTATTTGATCCAGTGTCGATCAAAATTTTTAAGACTTCTCCGCTCTTCGTTTTACATTCAATGTACGGAAGAGAGGAGCAGTTTAATCTAAAAAATGGATATCATTAAATTCAAAAGGTTCTTCTGAGTTATCATTGTCACACTGCTGTTGAAATGATTCAGAATATTCCTGAAGACTCTGATCATATTGATTGTCTTCGGAGCGAATCGCTTGCTCGTATTGGTTCGTATCATCAAGTGTACTTGGAGATTGTTCAGGTTCGATGGTGTTTAAATGGAAATTCCTCTGCATCTTGTTTGGATGAACTTGCTGCGATGTTGAGGCAAACGGCCTTTTTGGTGCGGATGGCCAGTTCTTTTGCTGAGGTCTGTTCATGTAGTTTATGTTGTTCGTTCGGATAGTGGACGTTTCCATAGGCGTTGGTGGAGATTTGGATGGGTAATTATTCTGCGGCGGATTGAAAGGAACGAAGGGTCGTTGAGGCCTTGGGGGAACCATTGGTCGGGGGTTAGAATTCATTGGAGGTCTTGGGTAAGGGTTTGTTGGGTACTGATTGTTCCAACTCATAGGATTATGGAATAGCTGCGGGAAAACTTGGTGTCTATATTCAGGATGTGGATGGTGAACTTGCGGATGACGTTTTGGTGGGATAGCGGGTGGTAATGGATGCGTTCTTCTATTATGTTGATTATTGGCATTCGCGTACTGTGCTCTGAAGGTTTGGTTTTCAAGCTTCAGGCAGAGGTGCAAGGCTTGGGGCAAATCCACAGGTTCCCGGATACCAAGAAGCCTGGGTAAATCGCCTCTTAACCCTCGGACGAAGGTGTCGAGTGCCTTGTCTCTATAGGTATGCATTAATAAATTTAGGGCTTCTTCGCCAACATCCATGCAAGAAATTTTATTCAGTATGAGTGAAAGGTGAGAATAAACCTGTTGGTAAAACTCTTGTATGGAGAGGTTACCTTGTACCAATGATGTGAGTTGGTATTCTAGTGTGCCTAGGTCACGTTTATCTGCATAATGCAGCGTGAGGCATCGAGCAATACAATTCCAATTTAATGGGGTGTTGTACGACTCTAGGATGTGGTCCGCATGGCCCACAATCTTGTTTCGAATCACATTGATAATGCCGAAATATTTCGGTGATCCTCTAATAGATTCGTAAATACGGAGGATCCTTTCAACGCTTTTCCGCCAGGAACTGAATTCTCCTGGTTGCCCAGAGAATTCTCTTAAACTGCGAACAACATCCGGAATTTTATCTAGTTCCGATATGTTGGCTTGCTGGTCCTGGTTAATAATTTGATCCGTTCCTGCAAACTGGTCTGCGTTAGGGTTTAAAATCGATTGAACGATGCTCCTTCCCTCAGTTTGTAGGGCATGGCTTACGATTGAGGAGATTAAAGCTTGCAATGCAGGATGAGATATCGGGGCGGCGTTTGGGTTTTGTTGCTCTTGGGGACCTTGAGGGTTTAGGACTGGAAGTCGGATATTAGGGTTAGCCATTATTACCAGAAACTTGGAAATGTGAAAATTCAATCAAGTAATGCGGAAACAACGAAGGAATGTTTGTCGCGGCAATTACAGCGGTTACAGACGAGAATTGATTTTGAGTAAAAAGAAATTAACGTTCTACGTAATGGTGAAAATTAAAAGGAATGAAAATCACGATAATTAGCGGTGGCAAAAGTCAACTAACTAACATGATATGGTCACATACGATTTATGAGAAAAATTTAAAATGATTTTTTAGTGATTTCTTTTTTTAATTCACAATTTTAGCTCTTAAATTTCTAATATTCTATTCAAACAAAAAATATCTTATTTGCACTTTCTTTCTATATATTCGTAACACTAGATCTTTTGGCACTTTTTATTTAAATTTTTAATTTCTATTTCTTTAATTAATAAAATTTATTTCTTTAATTCTTAAAGGTAATTCTTTTATTGGATTGAAATTTGAGGTTTTAATTTTTCTCTTATACTAACTTACATTACAATAAGTATCAGCATTCCTGCGGCACTCCTTTTGAGGACTCTTGATACTTGATGGTGTGGGCAGCGGCTAGTACTACGTACTTCCTGTTCCTCCCTTTATTTGAAAGGGTTACTTAGGGGCCTCGTTTCTGCACAACCGGGTTCGTGGGACCGAGAGGTTAAGACGGCACTGTTAGCACTATGTTGTTCTGTTTTTACGCGGGCACTACTTTAGGGCACTGGTAAATGTTACTCGGGCACTACTTCAGGACGCTGGTAACGGGCACTTAATTTAAGGGCACTAATCGACAACAATTAAAACACTCCCGGTCCCTGCTCGGGCGCCAATTAAATTATGCTACGTTAAATTGTTATAAAAAAAACAACTTTATTTCACTGAATCCAACTTAAGACTAAATTACACAAAATATTCTAACTATAACTTAACCTACGCTTATCGTATTGCATCAGCCAGGTTGACGACCGCCAGGTGCAGTATTGCATTTCGTTGCCCTGGTTGGAGCCAGACGCTGAATCGGCAAAACGGATGCTCGTGTCGAAATGTTATATTATGTGCCGTTAACTTATATCTGGTCCTTGATTTAAAGATGTATGTTGATGTAATGGTGATGAAAGCTCCAAATAGTAGAAGTGAGGCGAATACGTAGTTGTCTCTTGTAAATGTCTCCGATCGTAGATTTTCGATTTCCTGTTTGTTTTTGAAGTAGTATTCCTTCATCTTCTCGATGTTTAACTTTTCGATTGTCGTTTTGGTTCTGATGTCATTTTTTGTAAAGGATGTAGGGAGTATATGGATGTCGTCCCAAAAAGTGTTGGTAGTGTCTCGGTAAATGATGTCATTGATCTCGACTTCACAATGATTGTATTGAATTAGTATAGTGCCTTGAACTGTTTGTGGATTTTTACTGCAAGTATAGTTAACTAAGGTTATTGGTACATTAATAAGTAATATGTTATTTGGTTCTGGTTGGATAATGGTTTGTATTTTCCCGACGTCGTAAATGGTACAGTTTGCTGGTTCGTTGCTCATCAGACGGCCAATGCATGCTGAGTCTTTCGTTTTCTCTTCATATGTTGATGCTTTACAATAATACACGCCTTCTATTTTTGGGCATATTTCATTAAAATACTGAACACTTTCTGAATTATGGATTAAATATGGTTTTGTTTCAATCTCTTTTGTTTGGTTTATAGGGAGTGGGATAACATGATATAGGGAGAAGTTTTGATGGGAGAGATTTGGAATTTGGATGTTGAATATTATTTTAGAACCGTTATAGTTGTTGGCTTGTTGATCTAATAACTCGTAAATGTGCTCATCAGATTTAATATCTATTGACTGTTCTCTAAATGTTTCATATATTTCTTCTATTTCTTTAGGGTTAAGTATTAATTTTGAGATAATGTTGAGCCTTGCAAGCAAAATAAATGTGATTTGTTAAAAGATCAATATTGTAATTAATTTGGTTAAGCTGTTGTGTATATGATAGAATGTCTTCACTAAACTGGATTCGGTTTCTAACAGATACTTGAAAGTTCGTAAGGAATTTTTCAATATTATTTTGCTCATTATTGATGTGAATGGTCAGGTTGTTGAATCTTTTTATCATTTCTGAGTTTAATTTCATTTGACCTGTCATCATGCCTTTAATATTACCATTTTCAGACGTAAGTTTTTCTATTGCAATGTTTAATTTTTGTGCGTCGTTCGCGTCCATATTGCCTGTAATGCATTTTATTGCGGTGCCTAGTCCGTCAAAAAGTCCTCTTTTATTTCTTTGTCTTGGGGAAAGTGAGTTTAGTTTGTTTTCTAGTTCTTGTAGTTTAAGTTTAGTTATTTGGGTCAAGTCTTTAGTTATGCTATGTTTATCAAAGAGTGTTATTGATTTTTTTATCTGTTCGACATTGTTTTTATATAAGTCCAAGTCAATTATATGTATAAGTTTGTTATAGTAGTCTATTTTATGTGCCGGTCCAAGTTTGAGTGGAAGAATGGGTCCATTTCTTTCTAAGTCACGTATTTCTAGTTGGCCTAGTATTGGGAGTATCCTAAGGATTAAAAAAAAAATATTTATTTTAGTTCATTATTACTACCTAGCGGGTTTTTTTCTTAATTCTACCTTTATGTACCTTTTTATTGTTCATTGTAATTAATGTTACTTTATTATTTGCTTTAACTTTGTGTTTTGTATACCTTGGGGTAATTTTATTTCGTTTGCATTCTCTTCTAAAAATGGTTTCGTTTTCATTCCTATTTGTGGGTTCTTCCCTTGTTTCGTTAAGTTTGTCTATTCTTAAACTAGTTATTTTTTCAACATTTTCTTTAATAGATGGGTATAAAATTGTTTGAAATTCGTTAAGTTTTTGGAGATAATCATGTTTGTTGTTAAATGTCGTGTCTTTATCGAATTTGTACGTTCTGCCAAATAGGAGTTCGTAAGGGGTGTATTTGGTCGTTGAATGAATAGCGTTATTGTATGTGATTAATGTTTCCGAAATAATGTCATCATGGTCTATTCTTAGTTTGCTTTCCTTACGTTTAGATAAAATGATTCTGTATATTTCAGTGAGGGTAGAATGTAGGCGTTCTACAGGAGAATTGCTAGATGTTTGTTGAAAAGAGGTGAAATGTAGGATAATTTTATATTGCTCGCAAAAATCTTTAAAAATGTTTGCTGTGAACTCTGATCCTTGATCACAGACAATTTTTTTTGGAATGCCGTAAAGGCTCATAAAGTTTCTTAAGGCTTTAATTACTTCTAAACTATTTCTTGTAAGGAGAGTGAAAGCTGAGGCAAATTTAGAAAACTTGTCAATGATGGTTAGTATTTGATGGTTGTTAATGCTGTAAATATCAATGTGAATTATATCTAGGGGCTTTGAGGGGCTTTCGGGTTTTTCGTACTTTATTTTTGGGGGATGTCTGTCGTATTTAAGTAGTTGACATTTTTCACAACGGTTAATGGTTTCCGTTATTTTGTTTTTCATAAATGGAAAATAGAATTCTCTTTTGAGGTGCAAGATCGTTTCGTTAATACCTCTATGATTGTTGGCTTCATGATATTCTTTTATTATTTTATCTTGCTCATCATTTTCTGTGATATCTTTTAGGATCTCTGTACATCTTATTAAACGGAAGAGTTTATTTTGTGCAAAGAATTTTGAATAAACTGACTGGACAATACGGAAGGTATTATTGTCGGTAAAGATTGCTGAAAGTTTATTGGGTGGTGTATATTTTTTGAATATCTCTATTATTTTTGTTTCTGTAAATTCGGGCTCTTTAATAATTCTATTTCGAAAGGGTGTTCTTACGCTTACTGAGGGATTTTGGTTGGATTTTTCTAGGATAATTTGAAGACTGAAGTCGTTTAAGGGTTTTTCTGAAATATAAATTCCATCGTCGAGATTTTCTGCGGCTGAGTGAACGGTAGTGCCAGAGGTTCCATGGTTAGAAATGTTGTCGTTTGTATTGATTTCGATGACGTTACTATTCTTTGGCTCGTTAATTTTGATTCTGCTTAAGGCGTCTGCATTTGTGTTAAGCTTACCCTTTTTATAGACTATTTCATAGTCGTATTCTTCGAGTTTACGCCTCCATCTAACCAGTTTAGAGTTAGGCTCTTTCAAACTCATAAGCCAGGTTAATGGTTTATGGTCGGTTATTATCTTGAACTTGTGACCGAAGAGATATGGCCTGAAGTATTTGGCTGCCCAAACGATTGCTAATAGTTCCTTCTCAATTGTCGAATAGTTGATTTCAGAGGTGGTTAGGGTTCTACTTGCGAAACAAATGGGTTTATCGCTTCCAATAGGGCCTTGAGATAATATAGCACCGATTGCGAAGTTACTTGCGTCGGTAGTTAGGTTGAATGGCTTGGAGAAATCGGGATATTGCAAGATGGGTTCATTAGTAAGGAGGTTTTTACAAGCTTCAAAGGTTTGAATGTATTGGTCATTGAAATTTATCTTACGGTCTTTTTTTAGACATTCGGTTAAGGGTTTGACGAGTTTCGCGAAGTCTTTGATGAATTTACGATAATATCCAAGTAGACCGAGGAAAGCTCGTATATCTTTTTGTGTTCTGGGGAGGGGAACATTTTTTATTGCATGAATCTTATCGGGATTGGGCTTAACTCCTTCAGTTGAAACCACATGTCCTAAAAACGCAATTTCTTTTCTAAGGAAGTCGGATTTGTCGAGTTGAACTTTTAAATTTGCTTCTCTCAATTTTGTGAAAACCTTTTTGAGATTTTCTAAGTGTTCCTGAAGGGATGTGGAAAAAATTATGATATCGTCTAAATAGACGAGGCAACATGTTCCTATAAGATCTTTGAGGATATGGTCCATTACTCTTTGGAATGTACTTGGTGCATTTTTGAGACCAAATGGCATGCGTAAGTACTCGTAGTGACCGCTGTCAACTGAGAAAGCTGTTTTCGGTATGTCTTTCGGGTCCATCTCAATTTGATGGAAACCGCTCGCTAAGTCGATAGTGGAAAAATACAAACATTTGCCAAGCTTGTCAAGAATTTCTGTAATATTTGGTATGGGATAACGGTCTGATACTGATTTCTCATTAAATTTTCTATAATCTATTACCAGGCGCCATTTTTTTTTTCCGCTGGCGTCCAATTTCTTTGGAACTATCCAGACTGGTGAGCTCCAAGGTGAGTAGCTTTGCCTTATTATTCCTTGTTTGAGCATTTTGTCTATCTGTTGTCGAATTTCTTCTTTGTGGCAGTATGGGTAACGATAGGATTTTGTGTAAATCGGGAGGTCATCTGTTGTTTGGATTTTGTGTTTGATTTGGCTGGTGAAACTTAAATTTTGTCCTTCTTTGAAGAATATGTCTTCAAATTCCTTGCAAGTTTTAATGAGGCTTTTTTTTCTTCATGGTTGAGATGTGAAGTACGTAAGAGTTCCGCTATGTTAAATTCTGATGGTTGGTTATCATAATTTACGTTAAAATTGTTTATTTCTATGAATCTGGAGGATGAATAAAGGTATACTTTTAAGGGTTGTTCGGTAAGTTCTGGTCAAAGTTCGGTTGATTATTGTCGAAGATTATTGGTTGACTGTTAGTAGGATCCGTATTCAGATTGTGGACTTCCTCGATTGTATACCTAGGATATCTGGAGGATCTTGATTGATTGCTGGTATTTGAATTATTATTAAGTGTTGGTTGACGCAATTGTGTCATTGCTGATAGCGTATCCATCGGTTCAGGAGGTGTGGAATAGTTTTGTTGTATGTTAGGTAGGGTATTATTTCTACTAAATTGGTTGCTTAATCTAGTATTAAATGGGTTATTAATGTTTCTGTTAAAAGGATTATTAAATCGTGTTGTTTGGTTGTTATTATTATTATAATAATTTAAATTATTTGGGGATAAGTAATTGTTATTGTAATTAAAATTATTTCGGGGTAAGTTATTGTTAAGTTGGTTAAAATTACTTGCAGGTGGTTTAATATTATAGTTAAAGTTATTTGGAGGTAAGCTGTTATTATAGTTATTTGAATTAATATATGGTCTGTGGAGAGTGTTCTGTTGTGGTATATTTCGTTTTGGAAAATTATTGGACATTCTGTTATGCAGTTGCCATGGTTGAGGGCCTAAAATTTGAGGTTGTCTAAATGGTTTTCTAAAATTTGGTTGAGTTGGTTCGGTTTTCATATAAAAAATATTTTGCTCCTTAATACAGTAGGAGAGGGCTAGGGTTAGAGTGTCTGGCCTCATGGCTCTTATACTAGAACCAAGTGGTTCTCTTAATCCTGTTAAAAAGTTATTTAAGCACATTTCAGCAAAAAGTTCTTTTTTTGCTTGAGTCACCTGTATGTTAGATCAGTATGTTATTGTACAATGAAGATTGAATTTCGACTATTTCGCTATAGTAAGATTCTACCGGTTTATTTCCCTGTCTTAATGAATGCAAATCCCTTATTAGTGAAGTCTCGGTTCGTTTGTCCGAGTAGTGCAATATTAAGTTTGTCTTTATGCTGTCCCAATTAAGTGTCGTTCCGTACATATTAAGTACTTCGTTCGCTTCACCTTCGATCTTATTTCGAATTGCTCGAAGAAGTATTTGTGCGTGACGTGAACCGTCAAGAATTTTAATGTGCGAAAGGATTTCCTCCACGTTGTTCAGAAACTCATATAGCAATCTGGGATTGCCATCAAATTTCGGCAAATCTTTTATCGCGTCTGGAATTCTGAGGGTGTTCAAAATGTCTGTTATGTTTTGAGTCGCAATTTGATTTAAAGCATGCGCATTGGTTGTTTATGTGGATCCCGAAGGAAGCGAGTTACTTTGATTGTTCATCTCGAAATTGCTAATATTAGGCAGACTTAGGTGTGGTGAAATTAAACTTTGGTTTTCGTTTTCTAATATAATATTTTCAGGAATCAGAAAATTCTTAGGATATGGGAAAATGGATTTCTTCTTTCTTGTGTTAGGGAACATTAAATCCCTAATATATTTAATCTTAAAACAAAGTTTCATTATTTTAACTTACATATACACGTGTATTAATATCAGGCAGTATATCATCCTTTCTGCTATTTTTATTTTGCTGTTGAGTTCTGTCGTTGATTTTATTGCTGTATTTATTGTTCTTTCACTTTTTTCTTTTTCTTTTATGTTTAGATTTAGTTCACTAGTTTGTTAGATTTTTCTTATATGCAAAAGGTTTGGATTTAGTTTACGGGATTGTTAAATTTTCTTATATGCAAAAGGTTTGGATTTAGTTCACTGGTTTGTTAAATTTTCTTTACAATACACTTAGGTATGTTGTTTATTCCAGAGATTGGAATTCTCACTATACTTGGTGCCACTATTATCGATTAATCCTTCGATATTGACAATTTCAATTCACGATATTCTTTCGTTTCAGAACGCCACAACACCAAGGTTTTTTTTCTTTTTCTTTTTGGTTCTTCCGGTTTTAAGAGATAGAAATCCGACGGTAATTGATGACACTATCTATCGATTAATCCTTCGATATGACGAATTTAGCGATATTCCTTCGTTTCAAAACGTCGCGACATCAAGTTATATTCGGTTCTTTTAATTGAAAATTACACTTGTTTTTCAGTAAACCGCTGATTAAAGTCACTTTTCATATTAAGATACCGAAACCGAAACCGGGACTACTCGACTGCGCCAATTAAAGATCGAACATCGACCAATTAATAAAAAAATATAATTTATTTAATGTTTAGGGTTTGACATCTGAATTACAACTGAGTTCTCTTACAAATTTTATTAAACATGAAAAGGCTAAAAGTTATTCCCAGAATTACGCCGAAAATATGCCAGACTTACTTCTTGGAAATAACCTTTCACAATTTTGCTGATTACTAGAAATAATTACAATTAATTTGTTTCGATATAAAAAGTACAAATGTAATTTAATTCTTTTTACAATATTGCCGATTGTTGAAATATGGAAAATACAAATGTGACTTTGAGGTCACTGAATTATGTTTATGCTGACGATGTGACTCGCGCGCAAGTACATCTTCATGACCTTTGCTTTTTCCGTATTTTGCCACTTATCTTATTCCCGAATATTTAATTACAAACGCCTTCGCACAAAGTATGCATTTTCCAGTTCTATTGTTTTCTTTTCGCAGCAATTTTTGAATTCAGGGTGTTTAAGCCAGTTGTCTCGGAAGCTGCACAGACCGATTTGTTTTCAAATGCGTGATCTGAACTTCGTTGTCTGAGTCTGAGCTTGTGTGATCATCATTAAACATCTCTTATAGAAACCATCTAATAAGATGTAATAATAAAACATAAAATAAAAGTAAATAGAGACTTACATTTAATGTTTGGTAATCAAAATTCTCAAAAAATGTCTACAACTTAAATTCCGCAGCACAGAACAAGCAGCAAACACACGAATGACGTTAAATTAGTGCACCAAGAATGACACATGCAAATGGCTGAACGAATGTAGTAGTTTCGCTTTTAAAACGATTAAGAGTGCGTTCACATCGCACTTTGCTATGTTTTTTAATAAATTTATTTATTAATTGAGTTTGGGACTGAGAAATTATAGCGAAGGACAAACAACAAAGAAACGTTAAAAAGAGGAAGTCTGTGTCCCAAACGTCCCGTGTTGGCAACCCAGATCATAAACTACTGTATCGAAGAATTACGATAAAGTCATTTCACAATACCGATTTGGCTGTTGCTTCCCCACATAAATTGTGTCCCTGAAGTGCAATCGAGTTCATTGGTGGCCAAGTGAACAACCGAGCTATGCCAAATTGTTGCTTCTACGCAACAAGCATTCAAATCGAGAAACTTCAGAATTTGCTAGTAGGTATGTTATGTATTTCACTTTCGTGTATATTTATTTTTACCGAAATGAAGGGAAAAAAACGTATAACAAATTTTCTTTAAATAATAGTTAAATAATAATTGCTAAACAACAACAAATTTACTGTACTTTTAGTATCTTTTCTCTTCTTCTTCAAGATGCGACTTCATCCGATTTGTTCTTTTGATGTGTTTTCTTGATGTGTTCTTTTAACCGTTAACTAAAATATCACACTGACACAAACTTGTCCGAGCCTCACTGTGTTCGATGTCTATGGCGGCGTTGCCAACACCAATACTTTAGCTTAAGCGATTCCAACCAAATTAGACACCGGAATACCTTTTTCAAATAAATTAGTTTTAAATTGAAGATATACATATGTATGTATACGAGTATTTTGAACGCTAACGGATCTTTTGCATCAAGTTCCATTATATACAATAGCTTGTGTTATTGAAAAATAATCAACTTCTCACACGTAATGAACTAAAGTACACAATTTGTTTTTATTAGCATATCTGTGCTTTCGTCTATCAGAATGGAATAATAAAGTAAAGACCACAGCTGTACTCTGAAAATCATTGTTTAGTTTCATCTTGTTCCGTACTTTTTAGTTGGTTTTTCCTGTAGTCGGGTTTTAGTTTTTTAAACTCAATTTTTTTTATTGATGAAATCGATAGGTTAAAGTCAATTAAACGGACATTCACATTATACGAAATCATTAATCCATTAATTGAGGAAAAACGACCGTAGTTTGTACGAGAGTGTGCTACTCTAAAGAATCTAGAGCTTCGAAGATTGAGTGAAGGAACGTTTGAGTTGAGAAGGTCAAGAATTTCTGTAGACTCAATCTCACCTATTAAAACTCTATGAATAAAGACAACTCATGCCACCGTTCTCCTCACCTCCAGTGATTCTAAATTAATTAATTTCAACCTGGATAAATAAGGAGGTAAGTAATATGAGTTCTGCCAAAGAAGTCCCCTAAGAGCGAACCTAAGAAATCTTTTTTGAATTGATTCAATTCTAGATATATGAAGTCTATAGTATGGATACCAGACAATTGAGGCGTATTCTTATATGGAGCGCACAAATGCAACATACAACGATTTAAAGACATACACGTTAGAAAACTCACAAGCTAGCGCCTAAGCATTGCCCATGTTCTGTTCGCCGTGTTTGTGATGCAATCAACGTGATTGTTGAAAGATAGTTTAGTATCTAATAACACACCCAAATCTTTGACTACATTAACACGAGGAATGACTACACCATCAAAGGAATATGTATTCATGAGAGGAGATCTACAACGAGAAAAGGTAATGACGGAACATTTACTAACATTTAAAGAGAGATAGTTTTTAGAGCACCACAGATAAAATTTTTGAAGATGAGAGTTTAAGAGGTGAAAACAATGCTGATCACTGCCCGACATATAAATCTGCAAACATTAACAAGGAGCACTCCGGGAGAAATTTTACAATATCATTTACAAACAAGATAAAAAGAAGGGGTCCGATATGACTGCCTTGGGGAACTCCAGAAGTGACAGAAAATTTGTCAGAAATATTGTTACGAAACCTTACATGTTGGAATCTATTGCTGAGGAATGAAGAGATCCAATTTAAAAAAAAAAGATAGGAAAACCCAGTCTCGTAAGTTTGCATAGCAAAATTGTATGGTCAATTCGATCAAAAGCTTTGCTAAAATCCGTATAAATAGCATCAACCTGGTTACCTTTACCAATCTCTGAAATCGCAAAATTTGTGAACAATATAAGATTAGTTACATTCGACCTTTTTTTTACAAAACCATGTTGATTATTGCAAATTAGAGATTTGCAAAAGAAGTTTAATCTTTCGGTGACTAGCGAATCAAATAATTTAGGTAGAGAAGATTGCTTACATATATTTCTATAATTCTCAATTTTATTTTTCCTACCAGACTTAAAACTAAGAACTATGAGCTAGTTTTCAAAGGTAAGTTGAAGATAAGTCATATGATTTTGTGTACAGGATAAGCACAGTTCTTGAGAAAAACAGACGGTAGGCCATCAGGACCAGGGCTTAGGCTGGAGTCAGAACTAGCTAACCTATTCAAAACATCGTCCTCAGGAAATTCAATGGTATTGAAAAGAGGAGTGGGGAAGTCGCCAAAATAGTCAAAAAAAAATTTCATCAATCGTCGAGTCGTGATTCGAATATACTGATTGGAAAAAACAAGCAAAGTTATTACAAATACTAGCGGAAGAGTCCGCTAAATGTCCATTAAAAGAGAGCGTGGCTGGAAAATTGTCACTTTTTGTCTTAGAATTAATAAAGTTCCAAAATTTATCCGATCTCTATTTGAGGCTATTCTGGATATCATTTAAATACTTTAGATTTAAGCCTTTTAAACACAAGGTAGTCTACATCCGCCAAACTAGAACGCCATTTCCTATAAGCACGATTTTTAAAATTTTTTAGGTTACGAATAATTTCATTGTCCCAGGGACAGGAATCAATTATATTTTTGACGCGAACTACAGTGACAAATTTAAAAATAAGAGAATTCACCTCGTAAAATTTGGAGCAAATTTCATCGATTTCTAACGAAAGATATGGACCCCAGTCATAATTGTTAAGCTCTGCACAAATATTACTATAATTAGCATTTTTGAACTCGAATCTAAAGGAATCACATATAAGAGTATCATTTAAATTTAATATACAAAAAGGTTTAAAGAAAGATGATACAAATCTCCCGGAACGAGAGGAGTAAGATCCCTGGATACAAACGTTTCGTCACTGTTTTTAGTGAAGATGAGGTCCAAAGTACGACCCATGTTGTTTTTAACTTTATTCACCTGGCGTTGACCAAGTGAATGGAGCGTATCCACTATCTCAGCTCCAAGTGTAGACAAAGATGTATCGGGATACGTACAATCAGCATCCCCCGATGTCCAGTTAATGTTGGGTTAATTAAAATCACCAAGTATGTATATTGAATCCGTGGAAGATAAAATACTCACAATGAAGCGAATTGCATCTATATACCTAGTTACGACATCTGATCGGGCACTAGGTGGAATGTAGACACAAACAATGTACAGCTTGGCTGAAGATGTAAGATAAAAATAGCTGCAGCAAATTTCAATGTCTTCATAATCGTTGCGCTCAAGAACATTCGCCTTATAATCGTTTTTAATGGCTATAAGCACACCACCAAAGCGTTTGAAAATACTATTAGCCACTGAACGATCACAGCGGCTTACATCAAAATTGGAAGGAAAAATGACGGTATCACTGAAACTTTCATCTAATCCAGTCTCCGTTAGCACAATAATATCATAAAAACAGCTATACACACTCATCAAGAATTTAGTGCACTTGGTTCTTAGTCCCCTTACGTTTTGATAGAAGAGGGCAACTTCTTTAAGTTTTTTGAAGTAGAAGATCTTGAATTAGGCCTGTTTGTAAACATCTTAACAAGTATGTCATTCGGCCAGAAATCCGGATTTAAAAGTATTTCTTACTTAGTTGGCGCTACAGCTCGAGGTGAACCTGGGCCTGCTTCTCGCAACCATTTGTGTGTGCGTGTTATATTTTTGCACGAATGGAAGGGACCTACAGTTTTTTGCCGACTCCGAACGGCGAGTTGAGAAGCTCAATCGTGACAAATGATACTCTTTGATGCTTGTCAGACATTCGAAAGAGGTGGGCACTGTGAAAAACTTTTAGGTGTTTGCGGCGGGATTCGAACCCAAGACCGCTGGCACAGTAGTCCGACGCACTAACCACTTGCGCTACGGTGCCCACAAAAGTATTTCACCCATTGATATATTGGCATCAGAATTAGCGTTATCAATCCCATTGATCTGATTTTCAGTGATAGGAGTAAGTGAAATAAGTGATGTTTATATCAACGGTAGGAGGAACCAAATCAACCGATTGTGATTGTGAATAAGAGCGCAGTGCTCTTTTTTGTTGAGGAAGCTCAAGATTAAGTTGTAGTTTTTGCTGTTGAGATCTATGTTATTGCTGCTTTTGTTGTTTATACTGCTTATGAAGGTTGTTTAGTGCTGGTGTTTCATCCTGTTGAAGATGTTCTTTATTCAGTTCGTGTTGTTGAATATCATGTTGACAGTGTTTGTGTTGTTGTGACTGTAGTTGTTGCTCATATACTTGTTGCTGTTGATGTTCGCTTATAGGCTGTTGTTGTTGTTGTAGACAATCAATATTTTTGAAACCATCCAACATTTTTTCTTTATTTGAGTGATCAAAATCAAGTGCCGCCTGAAATTCCGAGAACATGAGCTTTAAACTGTTGAAAATTGTTTGCATCTTGGTTATCTTCTAGTGCAAGACGGCATATGATATACTGCGATGTTTATCGCAGTAGAAGCAGAGGCCAGCGGTGTTGAGACAATCTTGTCAATATCTTTCCCTTTAATATTAATACATTTAGCATGCACACTAACATAGCAAATTGCGCAAGAAAGTTTAATATCGTTCGCTGTTTTTTTTGCATATATAGCATTCCAAATCTCTCATGATTAAATGTATTACATATGTAATATGTATACAGGAAACAATTGAAGCACGAAGCTGGTTGCAGTATTAGAAAATGGTGGTTGCAGTATTGGATGGATGATGGTTGCAACATGAAATGAGTAAAACAAAATAGTACGTGTAGAAGCTACGCGCGACCGAAGTGAAACTTCTTAGCTACATATAATCGTGGACAAAGAATAATGAGTTTGTGACGAAAGGAAGAGACATTCATACTATTTTCGAATTTATTGGATATTCAAAAAATATTCTCCGTTATTTCTTCTCAAAAAATCGTTGAAAAACTTAAGAAATGGGGTATGTCGTATGTCACATAATTACATATGTACATATGCTTTTGAATGGAATCAAATTGTTCGGGTATCTATTTAACCCCACACTCGAATATATGTTCGGGTGTCCGGTTTGTGCCCAACCCCATTTTGGCAATATGCATTCCTTAACAAAAAATTGTTTAATTTCCATTTTACCACTTATTTACATTGGGTGTTCAAATTCATTTTGGAATGTGTTCATTAAAAATCATCGAATGAATTTAATTTGCATTCATCGACTGTATTTTGAGACTTCAATAAAAAGAATGAAATCACCATTCATTAAGCATTCAAAAGATTGCATTCTATTTTTTCTAGGTGCCTACCGTTTAATTGAATGCCATAATTAATGATTACATTTGCATTCTTTTCATTCATTTGCATTTTTTGCATTATTATTTTGCCTTAACTGTATTGGCGCCATATTGACTATGGCGATGGTCCTACTGAGCCCGTTAACCAATTTTACTTAATGACGAAAAAGTAAAAGTCCAACATTATTCTTAATCTGTCAAAATGGAGCACTCACTTAATAATATTTGTGTCTCAGGTTATACTGATCATAGAATATGATCCTCGATTCAACTTTAAGACTAAAGTTACTATCATGGTTGATATTCTGAAGAACTTAGTGAAATGATCCTTAGAATTCGTTGTTTTGGACAAGTTCTTAATCGCCCTACCATATCACTACTAAAATAAGATCTGTACCATACTAAACTACTATTAAAAGTGATGTCCAAACTTTTTCAGTATTCGACTATTTCAGAAGCGCGGGAACAAGCTTCAATGGGAGTTACCTCTGATTTATCGACACTCCTCCCAAGACAATATTCCGTCCACCCTAAGCCAGCGTTAGCACTGCCAGCGTATTTAGTAATGGATTTCAAAATCTTAGAATAAAATTTGAGACTTTTACGAAACCCAAGGGGATGGCACCGGAAAGACTTAAAATTTTTAGTTAATTGTGAAGTAATATTTAAGATCTGAAATCAAAAATTATTTTCCTTCTTTAAATATTGGTAAAGTAATGAAGCTTTTCCAATACAACCACCCTATCTATATTTTTTAGCCTGTTTTTCATAAATTTTCACCAAGTGCACTAAGAAACTCTAAAACAAAAAAATGTAATTATGGCGCCCAACGCGTAGCCACATCCTTTTACTCAAACTTTTTTTTCTTTCACCACTCTGTGGTTATAATTTCCATCATTTAAATGCGCAATTAAATTGCAGTGAATTTCTTCAACATTTTTCTCATTTCGATTTCGAAACTTTGTCGCACTAATTTTTTTCTCTTATGCGTTAAGTAAATCAAGCATTCTACTCACAATCTGGATTCATTTTCACTCAACCTTAACAATATTATCCAACGCAGTTTTGAAAATATTGTAGCAAAGTTTTCTTTGCAAAAAAAAATAAGAAAGATAAAAATTTCAATTAGGTAAACTTTTACTACTTTTCATTCGGGGAGAATAAAACTTTCCTTTGACGCACACCAGAGGAAAGAACACCGGGGAGAAGCACTCTCCAATGTTTCCTTCTCTCATTTTCTTAGTTAATTTTAATCCTTTGCCTCCGCACTCACTTCTGATTGCTTTGCCCTTAGTTTCAAAATATATTTGAGTATACACATGAACGTTAGAAATATGAGATTTTATTTTTTTGTCCTTGGAGAGATTGCGCCTGATTTGCTCGGTAGGTAGCTAAATTGGGTGTGTCAGAGGAGCTGATAGAATATTCATCTGATTAATAGGAAAGAATTTGTTTTTGAATTAATCATTTTCCGACGTGATTTCAGTTCAGATTCACGAGCACCTACAAAATTTCTATTTGATAAATTAGCTCTTGAAGTCATATGGCGGATGTTTTTTGGTTTTCCCCAAGAAATCAAGAGCCCAAAAGAAACTCACAATCAATAAAAGAATAAGAAGAAAAGTTTCATATTTCGCAATGGGGAATGCCTGGCGTTTTAATGAACGTAATTCCGAGACCAAAAATAGCAAAATACACTCTTACGGAATTGAACTTCGTTAATTCCAACACTGGCACACTTAAATGAGTGGTTCAAATCTCAATGGGGGGAAACGAATCCAACAATAGAAGTGTGGTTCCGAAGAAGAGATGCGAAATTAACTCAAGTTGCCACCGTTATCGACGTATTCGAACTTTTATTCATTTAATTAAGAATCATGCTGGCAAAAGTTTAGATACCGTCAAATATGAGTTAACCATTATTACAAAGGGTCATAGTCTACAGACGGTGGTGGAGTAAAGCGAAACGGGTAATTGTAGCGAATATCTAGATTCTGATTGAACAGTGAGAACGAAACGCTATAAAAGAAACGATAAGCGAGCGGTCTAATTTACGATATTCTATACCTTTTGGGCTTTTTTCATTTACCTAAAGATGCCTTGAGGGTCTAGGAATCCATAAACAATATTTTGTTTAAGCTTAGATACGATCTTTGCAGATATAATGCATCATGTGTAATAAGATTTAGCAAAAATATTTAGATGTTGGCAGAGAAGAGAAGTACGCCTTTATAAATAGCGACGATCAGAATGATGTCGAAACACATGTATGTATATTGGTCTGTTTTTAGGGTTCCGTACCCATATGGTAATACGGAACCTTTATAACGAACCCCATCCTACATTTTTGAGCTTGACAATGTAAGCGAAGTTAGCTCACTGTTGTCCTCAACGCAGCGTCTTAAAAATACAGGAATCTACATCAATAAAGACCTAACGTACCGCGAAAGAAAAGAGAAGTTCCACCTGCGGCAAATTAAGAAGCATTTACTACAAGCAGACGCCAGCTTAAAGATTTAAATAAAATTTTGGTCCCTACACCTGCACCATCGTCAGTATAAATGTAGCGCAGAAGGAGAGATCACTGCATTTAACGATGGCGATCGTGAATTTATAGCCAAGCTTTTGCACAAAGTAAATTCCAATTACACTGTTACTGTGAACCAGCGCAAACAACAAGAACAAGTTTCATCCGATCCCACCCAGTAGCAACAATTTGCCTGTCAGGTCTTATCGTATAATATAGCTGGTCTTGTTAATAAATCTATGTTATGTAACTTTTTTAAATTTGTCTGTAATTACGAAATATTCTTTTTGTATGAAACCTTTGTTATGTCTGAAAATACAATGAAATACGAAAAATTCTTTAGTGGGTATGATCTTATGTGGATTCCTGCAACGAAAGCAAAAAGCCGTGGCAGAGCAAGCGGAGGATGCCTATTTGGTTACAAGAGGCGCATCAAGTCAAAATACCAACTTAACTTCATCAAGTGCAACGACTCTGTAATTTTACGAGGTTTTTTCTCAGGATCTGTTCTTAACATTATACCAGTTTACCTCAATTGTAGCCATTGGTGTCGAGATTTTGAACAACTTAAGAAATTATTTGATGGAGCAGATCAAGATAAGTTTATTTTGTTAGGCGACCTTAATGTGAGGACAGCAACAAGAGGAACGATTGACGTCCTACTGGCCCGCAATTCTAATTTTACCGAAATAAGGAACTCGAAAGACACCACTTATGACAGTAACTGCAATGCGTTTACAGACTTCTTGGAAGATATTGGAGCGTTTATTCTAAATGGCAGGGGTTTTGGTGACAAGTCTGGCGAGCATACATTCGTGAGCAGTAGAGGTTCTTCAGTTATTGATTACTGTTGTCCTTCTTATAGCGCAGTTTATATGATCAAAGAATTCAAAGTAGGCTGCGAAACTTTCTCCGATCACATGCTTTTGATTATGGGACTGCAATTAGCTGAGTGTAGGGACATGTATCCTCTACCAAAACTTCTACCACGCCTGAAGTGGGCTGAAAACCGTAGTCTGATGTACCGCCAAAAGCTTAACTTAGCTATATACCAGAAAATAACGCCACACGACTCAGTTGAAGATCGTTGCCTCGCAATAAAGGAATGCGTATACGCTGCAAACTGCACAATCACTAACCAATGTACACACTTCGAACCCAAAAAAACCTTGGTTTGATTTAGCATGTTATTTTGCAAGAAAAAGTGTTTTTATGCACTTAAAAAATTACAGGAAATATAACCTACATATTTTCCGTAACCACTATCATGCATCAAACAAAAAATATAAAGCTTTGTGTCTCACCAAACAACGACAATATTTTGCAAATATAGTTCACCGGCTTACAACAGTATTGACAACCAAAGATTGGTGGAAGCTAGCCAAAACAATACGCGACACCTCTACTGGGACAAAAACTGACATCTCCGCATTCGAATTCATGAAACACTTCCAGTGCCTACTCGCTTATACACCTACATTGAATACCCCACGTGCTGTAATCCCTGAAAAATATATTAATACCCTGGACCGCGAAATTGAATTAGAGGAAATCAATCGTGCTATTACATCGAGTAAAGATAACAAGGCTCCTGGTATCGATGGGATACCGTTCGAATTTTATAAAAATGCCACACCGAGCTTAGTTGCCGAAATACATAAGCTAATTAGTGATGTATTCAGAACTGAGACTATGCCTAGCTCTTTCAAAAAAAACAATAATATTCCCGTTGTTAAAAAAAGGAGACCCCAATGTTGTCACCAACTACCACGGTCTTTCGTTTTTAGATACAATATACAAATTATTTACAATCGTGCTCCTGTACAGGCTTAACACGTGGGTAGAAGAAAACGGTATCCTTAACGAATTTCAAGCAGCATATAGAAACAATTATTCAACTGTAGACCAGATTTACAATCTCTCTTGCCTTATTCAACTCCAACTATGCCAGAAGAAAAAGTTATATGTGTTTTTTGTAGACCTTAAAGCCGCATTTGATAACATCAATAGAGAAGCCCTGTTCTATAAATTATCGCTGCTAGGAGTTTCCACAAAGATGATTTCTGTTATCAAAGCACTCTACCAAAACACAACTGCAACAGTTTGGAACGGGAAAAACACGAGCGACCATTTTCCCATCAACAAAGGCGTTAAACAAGGATGTGTTTTAAGTGCTCTGCTCTTTATCTTATTTCTAAATGACCTTCACTCTGAACTTCCTGATGGAATAATTGTTGACGATCTGACAATAAAGATGTTACTATATGCTGATGATATCGTAATACTTTCTGACACTCCAGCTTCTTTGCAAGTTGCCATTGATAGCTTCATCACATACTGTCAGAAATGGAATTTAGTGGTAAACTTGGATAAGTCAGAGATAGTCATATTCCGGAACGGGGGTCGCAGGGCTGCTGACGAAAAATGGTCTTTTAACAACACCGAAATAAATGTTAAAAACAATTATAAATACCTAGGAGTAACTTTTACCCACAACATGTCTTCGTCGACACACCTATCCGACAGGCTAGCAATGGCAAAAAACTCAATAAATGCCACATGGTCCAATTTCATCAATGAAAAAACAATCCTCCATTCGGCTCAAAACAAAATTTACCAAGCGGCTGCCAAGTCGATCATGAACTACTGCGCTCAAGTGTGGGGGTATTCTGAACGCATTCAAGCCGAGAAACTCCAGCGCTTCTTTATAAAAAGGTGCTTCCGACTCCCAAAAAACACACCAAACTGTTCTTAACATCGAAACGGGCCTCGCGAAAGCCTTCCTCACGACATTGAAACTCAATTTTTGATATATTCAGCGAGCGGTTGGCCTCCCTGAAAACCGACTACCAAGGAAACTATCGGACGCGATAATACGCAATAAGATCTACTGGGCAAGAGAATGGTCAACGCTCTTCGGGGAAAACAGAATGGTGTTCAACTGGACGATGAAGTCGGAATGGAATGAATCGCTCAATATACTTCTCACTAAACTAAAAAAATACCACTGGTCAGAATTTACCAGCCATGCCATTCAATCTCAGTTTCATGATGAATATTGCAACTTATCGTATGTTGATGTTCCCAATTACTTTGAAGACACCAATCCAAGGGATATGATCAGCTTGGTTCTGAAGTCTAGATGCGGTCTACTCAATCTGAACGCCAGAGCTTTTAGAAACGACACAGTTGGCCTCTGTACGATCTGCAATCTTGATTCTACCGAAAATACTTTTCACTTCGTTGGTGTATGTCCCATACACTTATGCTTATGCGACCTTGGTTTTAACACCTCAAGTTCATCGTCTTCAATCTATTTGCGCGAAAGCCTAACGCAACAAAATAAACAATTATTACAAAGCGCTCTGCAGTTGAAACGTCAAAAAAATATCTCCTCTGCATATACTGTACGCGGAGTTGTTTATATTAAATGTCGCTCTAATCAATCAGCTGTATTAATCGACTCGTATCAAACATTGGAAGCAGCTGTCAGCCGATCATTAGAAGAGCCCAGCGAAGGAATTGCCAGCAGTGCAGAACATGTTTAATAATATAATTATATACATCAAACTCCTATTTTCTTTTTTTCTATATATCTCTATTTTCTTTTTCTCTCTCTTTTTCTTTATTAGTCTATTTGCCTAAATTAATACTTATTTAATTAATTAATTGATTATTTCTTAAATTATACTATGTCTTTTGTAAATCAAAATAATTTTCTTCCTGTAGTAAATAATATTGGCTCTTCTTGTGCCTTTGATAGTGAAATGTTACTTAGTGTTCTTTATAATAACCATGAATTTTCTAATAGCTTCTTTATCATACATCAAAATATTCGGAGTCTTCGTAAAAATTTTGATCTCTTGCTACTTCATATTCAGTCATTTTTAAATAGGCCAGCTCTTGTTTTTTTTGTCTGAAATCTGGATTTTTGATAATGAAAAAAATGATTTCAAAATCCCGGGCTATGAATTTTTTCCCGCATGTAATAACTCATATTCTGCTGGTGGTGTCGCCGTGTTTGTCAAGGATATTTACGTTAATGATTGTGAAACTTTTAACATCAACTTGAAATCTTCTGATATTATTAAAATTATTTTTGATCTTAATAATGAGAAACACTGTTTTATCTGTGTTTATAGACTTCATGGCAGTGGTGGAGATGTCTTTCTCGAAGAATTAACCTCTTTATTACTTCTTGAAAAAACCAAAAATTTAGTTCTTCTTGGCGATATCAATATTGATCTCCTTTCTAAGTCTAGTTTGGTGGATAACTATTTGTTGATGTTGGCTTCAAATGGTTTAGACTGCTGCATTAGCGAGCCTACACGCATTAATGATACATCGAAAACGTGTATTGATCATATTTTTTCTAGAAGGAGCAGATCTCAGAATTTTAGGTTGGTGAGCTCTATAGCAGATTTTGACATCACTGATCATTGCATGACTAGCCTCTTTTATTTGGATATGGTCAGTAAACGTGATGTAGCAACTACTAAGCTGAACTCTCTTCTTCGTTCTGAATTTTGGGACAATGTTTATAATGAACCAGACCCTTCCAAAGCTTATTATAATTTTATTTCCAAACTGGGTACTTTCCTTGTCAGTTGTACTTCTTGTTCGATCAAAAGTAATAGTAAATCGAATTTACTTAAGGTTTGGATGAACTCGTTTCTTTTGCAAAAAGTAAATAACAAAAATAAATTGTACAAAAAATGCAAAAAACATCCGAATAACACGCAACTTAAAGCTGCATACAAGATTGTATGTAAGGAAGTTTCCAAGGAATTAAAGATGTGTAAGGAGAGCTACTATCTGGGTCAGCTTGGAAAAAATAAAGGTAATGTTAAAGGCGAATGGAATGTTGTCAATAATATTTTGAATCGTAATTCCCATAGTAAAAGATGTCCCTTATGGGGTCATCAAAAAAAACGCGAACGCCAACTTGGAGTTGGCCCAACTGTTCGACTTACAAATGAAACGACAACGATTAAAGGTTTTCAAGGTTTATTCTAATCCGTTCTACTTCAGGTCTCAATTAAGACTAACAATCCAAATAGCTTAATCCTAACTTAACGTATGGGCTGCGCGTGCAAGGGTAGTGCAGAGTCAGCATACCCGACTGTGGGAAACGTCGCTGCGTCGCAGTCGGTATTTGAGACGATCAAGTTTCTGCACGCGCATTGGAAATGTGCTGGCGTGTGCAATGCATTTCCGTTGGCATGAAAATGCATCGTGTTAACTACCCTCTCCTCGAAAATCTACGTCCCGTAGATCTCAATGTTGCAGGACGATATTTTGGGGATGTATCCCCGGTTCTGGCAGATGAATTCTAGGTATGTCCACCTTTCTGTTGATCCTGCACCAGATGGTCAAGCCCACAGCAGCTACAATAAGGAGAATAGTAACATCAGCAACCGCTGATGATTTCATTTTGTTGGTAAGTTCTCGAAGGATCTTGATATTGCCCATGCTGATGTCGTGCACGTACTCGATGTCGATCTTGTGTCGAACTGCAGTGATGTTTGCAAGGACAGGCGGCAGAGCCTGAAGTGAAGTTGCGACGAGACTTTCAAATGTCCTGTTGTTTAGGTGAATTGTTTCGTTATTAAGGTGAATCAGGAAGGTGCCAGATAAGTTTCTTGAACTATCTCCGCTGGTAAGTTCTCCGTTGAAGTTCGTGACGAATATTGTATCTTCTTTGATAAGTTCGACGACCTCCGCAGTGTTCGAACGGAATGTGCAACCAGCGTGACCTCCTTTCAGCAGGCGGGCGATGCAATCGTCCTCTTGCAGCTTCTCCAATGAATTCCTTTCGCACACCGTCATGTTGCCCATGATGGGGCAGCGTGATGACACCCCATACGTTTCCTCGTGGTTTACTAAAATCCTTTCGAACTGCAGATCAACCTGTTTTCCATTGATTATCGATGATCTCGTCAGCAGAAGATTGTATTCAGATTTGCTAACCTTTGGCATAGATAGGACGCACAGCAGCAAGGACTCATTCGTGAATACGGACGGTGTACCATATTGCAGGGCTTCCACTATGTTTGAGTACGGCAGGGTTTCGACTTCGCTGATGACTCTGTTGATTTCTTCCTGATCTAGAAGATTAGTATTGACTATACCGCTCCTTGCCATTTGGCAACCACGAACAATTTCGTTGACCTCTTCTTTAATCACCATGATTTCGTTGATGATATCCTGTTCGAACTTCGCTCTGTTTGATGACGTAATTTGGTTTGCTGTATTACCGATTACCCAGTTGATCTTCTGTGTGATGTTCTCGGCTATTTTCAGGACCCTCTTGTTGATTTGATACTGTTGGTTATTATTTTCGATCAGGTCTTGCTCGTTGCGGAGCACCTTGTCCCAGTCGGCTGCATCGGGGTTCCCTGCCAACCATTTCCAGGCGGATCCAATCCAGTTGATTGACCTAGGCTTCCTCTGAGCTCTTCCCTTAAGTGAGTAGAAGCGTTCATAGACTTGAGTCAAGTGATGTTGTGCCACTGTTTTCCTGTCTCCTCCCGTGATCTCGCCCTTTACTGCTTCCGTCATCTTCTTCAGCAATTCTTCGAATTGTTCCAGACGAATGATGTGTACGAGCTTGAAATGTCCATCGACGATCCATCCCTTGCCTTCTTTAATAGATATTAATGGGGAGTGATACTCGAAGATGCTAAACCCTTGCACGACCGTCGTTAGTAAAAGGCTGTGTGGTACATTTAAAAGGTAATATAATAATAACTTACAGTAAAATAATGAAAAAGGATATACAATATTGAAGTATAACATTTTAATATAGTTGTACATTGTAGAGGCAAAATCAATTGTGAAAAAAGAACAATTTTATACAAATGGAATTTTCTGAATTGTTTATCTTAGTCTTAAGATTAAGTGTTAAAATTACATTAGATTTCAATGATGATTTTATAATTACTTAATAATACATAGAATTACAAAGAACGGTAAAAAGAATTAACTAGATTAAGATTACTTAGCTTACATTATTAATATTGTATAATTTACTTAGGAAAAAAAAAAAATAAAAATAAAAATTTAAGTCCTGTGTGCTTGGATCCGTGTGCTTGGCTGGTGCTTAAAGTTACGTGTGCTTTGTGCATATGTGCTTTGTGCTATACCCCCTTTTTTTTTTTTTTTTTTTTTTTTTTTTTTTTTTTTTTTTTTTTTTTTTTTTTTTTTTAATATAATTTTATATAATATTGATAAATTTAAGTATTTTTTACTTGTGCTTTGTGTATTTTGCGTCCTGTGGACGTTAGAACTGTTACCTTGTTATTTTTTGCCACAACTTCCTTTCGATACAGGGGCTTATGCTTGCCCTGAATCCTCTTGAATGAAGTGTAAATTATATCTCCTTTCTTAAAATTTTTAGGTACCGACTTCCTTTTATTATACCACAAATTCCTATCTCTTGCCTTCTTTAGTATTTTCTCCCTCAGCTCCTGGTTAACCTTCATTCGAAAGTTGGCCATATTCTGAAAGTTAAACCTATTGCTTCGATTGAAGAATATATCGCATGGTTTTCGCTGCGTCACCGAGTGAATCGTATTGTTATACCTGTCGACCGAAATATTTAAGAGCTCTTTTAATTTCAAATCTTTATATTCGGCTTTCAGGCATCGGTAGATTTCTAAGATCGTGGAGTGAAATCTCTCGACCTGCCCATTAACTTCACTACGATTCACAGGTGTTTGGTACATTCTTATGTCCAGCATTTTGATGAAATTGACCATAATTGGGCTGAGGAAGCTTCTCTCATTGTCGGTGACTAACATCTTCGGGACAGTGAAATAGTGAAGAATTTTAATGACCTTATCTCTGAGGTGAAACGAAGACTTATTCCTTATATGAAATAATTTTGCGAATTTTGAAAATTTATCAATACAAGAAATGAATCTTTCCCCTTGTATTTCCATAATGTCCATGTGTAGTATTTCACATGGATAAGACGGAGTCGGTGTTGGCTGGAACTCAGGGGTCGCTGGGTGTCGATCATATTTGTTAGCGAGGCATACATCGCAGGAATTCGTGTATCGTTTGATAAGGCTGCTCATTTTCGGAAAGTAGTATTTCTCGAGAAGTTGTTCTTTGTTTTCCCGAGCATTTCTATGTGCTCGCCTATGTTCCTTGCTTATGAGATCCCACACCCGATCTTCGTTGGTGACATCCTCTACTATTTTTTGAGTTAGCCTTATCTTATAGTTGACAAAACTCTCCAAATATACGACTTGCAGCAATTGCATAAGGCATTCGTGCACCTTAAGGCCATTAACGATATTTGGTCTAAGGTTTGTCTTAAGAATTTCGGTTAATTCTGGTTTATCTATGAATGTCCTCGCAACAAAGTGTCTCGAGTAACCGGGGTGTGGTTCCTCATACCTATTCGGTTCTTTTGCAACGTTTATTACGAGCTGATTTCGGAAGACGTTGAGTGGTGTCTCCACGTGTGGAATCAGGTCTGTTGAGTCTTGAACTGCACTATGCATCGTCTCACTGGCAGATGTAGTGGAATTCGCGTCTGCGTTGGTAGGTTCCGTGGAGGATTCATACTCTGCAGCTGTTTCTGTTGTTGGTTGGGCGGTTTCCGTGGAGGAATCACCTTCCGAAGCAGTTTCCGTTGAGGAGTTATTGTGTAACGCATTAACTTGGCATTCCGCTTCAGCATTCACTGAGGTGGTCAAGTGCTGCTTACCAATTTTGAGTCTTGAGAGGGCATCGGCCACGACATTAGATTTGCCTGGTCTGTAGACCAATTCGCAGTTATACTCCTCTATTCTTGCCTTCCAACGTTTTAATTTTGCATTATAGTTACGATTGCCTAAGGCAAAGGTTAATGGTTGGTGGTCGGTGAATATGCGAATTTTCTTAGCCCCGTAGAGATAGGATCGAAGATTATCTAAAGCCCAAACTATCGCCAACATCTCTTTCTCGTTAGTGGCGTAGTTTTCCTCGGTCTTGTTGAGGGATCGTGAGATGTAAGCGATGGGCTTGTCGTTGCCCATTTCACCCTGTGACAACACGGCTCCGATTGCTGTGTTTGACGCATCTGTCGTAAGGTTAAATGGCATGCCAAAATCAGGGAATGATAAAACTTCTGCAGAGGTAAGTAATGTCTTAAGATCATTGAAGGCTTTCATTCCATCTTCGTCAAGTTCAACATGGATGTTTTTCGATTGATTGGCTTTCACCTGAGCATTCTTCCCTCGAGTTAGATTAGTCAGAGGCTTTGCAACTTTTGCATAGTCCTGGATAAATTTCCGATAATAAGATGTCAGTCCGAGGAAGGATTTAAGCTCTTTCAGATTTTCGGGAGGTTGAATGTTTCGAATAGCCTCGACCTTTTTCATATCTGGGCGTACGCCATCAGGGGTAATGACGTATCCAAGGAATTCTACTTCGGTGTCCATAAAATGGGTCTTCTCTAGGTTAACCTTCAGGTTCGCCTCATTCAGCCTGTTCAATACAGTATCGAGGTTCTTTAGGTGATTTTCTTGGTTATCGCCGAAGACGATTATGTCATCTATATAGACATAACAAATCTTACCTATATATGGCTTTAACACGTCGTCAATCATGCGTTGAAAAATAGCTGGGGCGTTTTTCAACCCAAAGGGTAACCTCAAGAACTCGTATTTCCCATTCATAGTGGAAAATGCTGTTTTGGGTATATCCGAGGGTTTCATCGGTATTTGGTGGAACCCTGAGGTTAGATCTAGAGTTGTAAAATACTGGGCCTTGCCAAGGCTAGCAAGGGTGGAATTTATGTCAGGTATAGGGTAAGCATCCGCGATGGTCACACTGTTCAGCCTTTTGTAGTCAATGACCATCCTGTATTGTTTCTCACCATTTGGCTTTGGTTTTTTGGGGACTACCCAAATTGGTGAATTGTATGGACTTCGGGAAGGTCTAATTATACCTTCCTCCAAAAGTTTGGTTATCTCATCTTCTACTTCTGCCCTGAGGCAAGCTGGATAAGGATAGCTTTTCGTGTAGATCGGCTCATCCGTGTTCGTCCTAATTTCTGCCTGAACAGAAGTGTCAATCACTTCATCGATACTGATTGGACCAAAAAGTGTGTTGTATTTCTCGATTAACGAATTTAACTCCTGTTTGATTCGTGAAGGGAGGTTTTCATTCAAGATTATATTAATCTGTCTAGATAGTTTCTCCTTCAATTGCAGCCTAATATTTGGTTTCAATGTTAAAATGTTGGCCTTTCGGTCAATAACGGCTTCAAGCTCTTTTAGCGTATCATCGCCAATGATGCCGTTGAACGACTTAAGTCCTGGTAGAACATAAAATTTCAACAAGGTATCATTGCCAACTTTCGCGAAAAACTTTCCTGCCACATATTCCGAAATTGCTGTTCTTCCAGCGGCAGAATGCACAAAAAAGGGTTTTTCGAGGGGAACGGTGGGCTGTTTTATTTCTGAGCTAATGAAGTTCTTGTTGGCCCCCGTGTCAACAAGAAATTCCAACACGGCTCCATCCTTCGTCACATATTCTATATATGGTACGCTGGATGGGCGTCTGTCATAAAATTTAGCTCTTCACACGCGGTTTCCTCCGCGACTTCAGAATAATTTTCTTCGCTATTTTCGGCTTCCACATGGTACAGCCTTTGCTGTTTGTTCGGGAAGTTGTCTGACTTAGCCCTGCGCTTGAACGGATTTTCCACCTTCGAGCGGTTCATATAGTTTACCTGTCGAGACTGAATACTCCGATCGACATCCATTTTTTCAAGGGGTTTTGGGCCAGGTCTTGGTGGATGAGCAGCATCGCGAGAAGGAGAATTCCAAGCAAATTGCTTAAATCTTCCTGGATGACCTTGGAAGGGCCTTTTCGGTAGCATGAAGGGTGCTACTTCTGAACTCCTGAACGTCTGATTTACAGGCGCCGTGATTGAGTTCGATCCGGTAGACGAGTGGATTGTATTACTCCTGAAATTCAAATTTTGAATCTCTAAACAGGCAGAGTACGCCTCCGGAAGAGTTTTCGGCCTTTGAATTATCAGCATCCTCGAAATATCGCCGTTAAGGCCGCGCACAAAAACATCCAGGGCCCTGTTCCGGTATGTTTCCACTAAGGCTTTTACTGTTTCCTCGCTAAAGGATTCCGTCTTTAATTTATTAACCATCAATGACAATTGATGGTTGACGGCCGCGTAAAATTCATCCAGCTTACTGCCCCTTTGGCTGAGTTGATTAAGCTGATGCTCAAGGGTTCTCATATCCCTCTTATCTGCGTAATGCAGGGAGAGACACTGTTTCATGTCAAGCCAATCGCTATCAAAAATATTATAAGATACCAGAGCAGCGTCAGCCGACCCTCTGATCTTACCCCGTACGTGCTGAAGTATAGCACGGTATATGGGCTTTCCCTTTACAATATCAAAATCTTTAAGGATGCCCTCCACTGCATGTACCCAGGATACATACTGCGTGGGGTTTCCATCAAACACCTGTAGTTCCTTTACGCAGTCGGGAAGGCGGCTGATCTCCCTCAACTCAGCCTCAGTTTGTGGAGGACACAGTTCGATAGTTTGCTGTGCCTGATTCGTCTCAAGTGCTGGCATTATTTGCGTCGGCTTGCTTTCAAGCGACTTTAGACGCGTGTCTAGTGCCTTGATCTGAGCAAGTATACTATTCACTGCCCCGGTCAGTTCGGTTATGGACTTAGTCATTTGGTCCATCTTAGTTGGAAAAACGAATTCTTGTTGGAGGAAATATAGGAAAAACGCTTACCTTGTGGTTTCTTAATTTCGATACACTTATCACACACAATTAGCACAGTTTTCTTTCTTTTTTCTTTAATTATTCTTTATTTTTCTTACTTATTTTTTAATTTATTTATTTTTCTTCTTTTGGCTTTAAGCCCTTGGGTTTTCACAGCACGCACACGTTCACACAAAATTGCCTTAGCACACTTTTCGCACCAACACTTTCTTTTTATGCACACTGCTTTATTGTCCTGTCACTTACAGGACGCTTATGTTCATTCTGGTTCGATTTTCAGAGGATGATTCTAGTGATCTGGAAAAAACGAAAAGAATTCAATAAAACCGAACCGAACCGAAACGAACTTTTTTATTTTAGGGCACCGGCCTTGGAAGGTTCGTGTTCTCCCTTTTGGAAGCCTACGTTGAGATTGTAGGCGACCTACTCGCGGCACGAATTACTTCACAATCGATCTGTTTATCCGGACGATCTCCGCGCATGTTCCCATGGGTATGCCGGAATTTGTTACATCAGAGTTAGAGTAGTTAGCTGTGTTCCCATGGTAACAGTAACTTGCACTCAGATAGAGCGTACTAACTCGTTCGTCCTGTATGAAAGGACCCGTAACTATCGACCAATGAAAAAAACAGATCAATTAGTAGGCCGGTCCCTGCTCGGGCGCCAGTAAAAGATATCCCTTATGGGGTCATCAAAAAAAACGCGAACGCCAACTTGGAGTTGGCCCAACTGTTCGACTTACAAATGAAACGACAACGATTAAAGGTTTTCAAGGTTTATTCTAATCCGTTCTACTTCAGGTCTCAATTAAGACTAACAATCCAAATAGCTTAATCCTAACTTAACGTATGGGCTGCGCGTGCAAGGGTAGTGCAGAGTCAGCATACCCGACTGTGGGAAACGTCGCTGCGTCGCAGTCGGTATTTGAGACGATCAAGTTTCTGCACGCGCATTGGAAATGTGCTGGCGTGTGCAATGCATTTCCGTTGGCATGAAAATGCATCGTGTTAACTCCCATGTTGCTAAACAGATAGTTATTGCAGATAGCAATAATAGAATTTCCGATCCGGTTGAGGTAGCCAATATGTTTAATGAATTTTTTGTCTCTGCAGCGTCTAATCTTACCAGTGATGTTTTTTGTAATGGCAGCGCCTCTTCTGCTGGAGAGGGAATAATATGTGAGGATTCCACGAGTGAAAGTTTATTTTTAGATTGTATCACCTCATTTGAACTATTTAATATCATCAAGTCACTTAAGAACTCTAATTCTGTAACATCTGATGGTACTTCTAACATAATTTTTAAGAAGATTGCCTATAACATTGTCGACGTTCTTGCGCATATTTTTAATAAAAGCGTCTATGGTGGAGTCTTTCCTGATGATCTTAAAACTGCTGAAGTGATTCCTCTTCATAAAAAATCAAACCCAAAAGACATGAACAATTATAGACCGATTTCCCTACTTCCTGTCTGTGCTAAAATTTTTGAAAAGGCCATGAAGAGAAGAATCTTGGGCTACTTAAAAAAAATAACCTTTTTTTAACAACTGCCAGTTTGGATTTCGTGCTGGTAAATCGACAGAAGATGCTCTTTTAAAGTTCTGTACTGAAATTTATGAAAGTACTAATAAAAATCTTTTTACTGCTGGGCTTTTTATTGATCTAACCAAAGCATTTGATTTAGTTGATCAAGCTATTCTACTCAGTAAATTGTATAATGCAGGTTTGCGAGGCTTTATTCACAACTGGCTAGCATCTTATCTTTCAGATAGAAAGCAAAAAGTTAGAATTAACGACAAATACAGTAGACTAAGCAGTATTTCTATTGGTGTACCCCAAAGATCGGTCCTGGGTCCAATTCTTTTCTTGGTTTTTATCAATTCTATTTTCATACAGAATTTCAAAAGTAAACTTACGGCTTTTGCGGATGATATGGCGTTTTCCTATGGTTGCAAATCTCCACTGGACTTGATTACTGACATCAATATCGATCTGGATATCTTAAGACGCTGGTTTGCTACACATCATATGATTTTGAGCAATAAAACGAAATTGATGTATTTTAGTTTGACGGGTTACTCCGCCTTCCTTGATTGCAGTGTTTTCTACCATTCTTTTGATTGTCGGAAGCTTACTTTTAATTTAAACGTAACCGATTGCAATTATATATCTGAGACATTTGTTTCAAGTGAACCCTGTTCTAATAATTGCTTTCAGATTGATTTTGTTGATTCTTTTAAATATCTTGGCGTAATCTTGGATAGCAAATTGAATTGGTTTGATCATACTCATGCATTAAAAAAATATTTATTGTGTTGTTCTAGGCAATTTTTTTACTTCCCTTAAGACATCTCTACTATTATAAAGTTCTTAAACTGTTTTTCATACGGAGTGGTTACCTTTCTACTAGAAGATGTGAGTCACATAATTTACGTGTTAACTCTGATAGCTATGTTAATGTACCCACTCATAAGAAAATGCATTTCAGAAAGTTCTTTTCTATAGTAGCACCTACTGTATTTAACAAATTGCCCGACTCCATCAGACGTTTAAGACTATTGTCAGCTTTCACACAAAAAATAAAATCTTGGCTTATTAACCTCGACTTCAAACAAATTGAAAATCTAGTCAAAGTACATGGTTAAAGATAATCCTAATTAATATCGTATATGAATCTTTTAAATTTTCTTTTTCTCCTTTTTTTTTTCTTATCTTTCTCTTCTTTTTATGCACTCGCTACTAGCTTTAGCTTTAAGCTTGGCTAAAGAGTGATTCTAATTTATTTATTTATTTATTTTTTTTTAATTTTAAGTCTTTCTGAATTGTTCTTATCATTTTTGTATATCTATATTACCTTAAAAAAGAAAAAATTAATAAAATACAATACAATACAATACAATATTCAAATCATACAGGAGAAAATTTCTTGGAAGTGATGAGCTCGACCGCGCACAGTTTCTAAATTTTTTAAACGGACAGGACTATAAACAACTATATATTTTCCTAAAACACGCACTCAAATATCGCAATTTATTAATTAATGAGTTCTCTTAAATATACAATCCCCTCTTAGCTTAATCTATTAAAACCGAAAAAACGTTTTTAACCTGACAGGCAACTTTAAATTATTGTCAAATGATTTATAAATTTTGAATTACCACAAATACTTTGTTTTTGTAAAAAACTTTATGAAGAAATAAAGTTATTAAAAAAAAAAAATAACGCTCTTACTCTAAAATGTCTGTCAAGATAAAAACATCAAGAACCGTTCTTCCTAGAAACTTGAAATTTGGCACACTTATATATTCCGGTGGTCCACAAGTAGATATACAGGGTGAGCAAAATGTAAACTCAAAACAAATGTATCATGTGGGTTATCACTCCAAAGGGCTCGAAACAAAGATTCCAAAAATATTTTTCTCTTTTTTTTCTCCGAAACTACTGAAATAAATAAATATGAAAAAATCATAGTTTGTAGATGATTGGCTATATATTTAAAGAAAACTATAGCGATTCGCATAAGTTGCATAGTTTTTGAGAAATTCACATCGAAAAATGTAATTTCTCAACTGATAAACTCGTAAACTACTGGATATCGGTTCAAACGAAATTATTGTCCCTATTCCGTAAGACAACTTTTGTTAAGTTGAGTTGAAATTTGGTTGAAATTTGAAATTCGGTATTACTGAACACAACTCTGAGAAAAAGAGTTGCCTGTCAACATAAAACCAAGATGGCGAATCCTCTCTAGAGTTGTGTGGGAATTTTTCTGGTATTATGGTAGACAACGCAGTTATGTTTTGGTTGCTAGAGCTGTCAAAAACTAACAACTGGGTTTAAGCAGTTGTTTGAGAGTAAATGTTGAGATACGAAAGATGGAAAATGGACAAAAAATACGTATCGTACAAATGAAATAATGCAATATTATTAATAACGTCATTAAAAAAATGTGTGCAGCTTAAAAGCATATAGTTCACATCAGTTGGAGAAAATAGTTTTACATCTTCAGCACTCGGAACTGGTAGTGGTATTGCAATTGCAATCGAGCGTCTATGCAATTTTAACAAATCTTTGGTTTCGATTTGAACGAAGCAAAATGCTTCTGTGTTCAGTACAAAAACACTTGTAAATATTTAAAAATAACATAAGTAATTTACACATTGCAAATGCATATTCTTTACTTAGCATTTTTTCTAGTTGGAATTGGAATATGTCACGGATAGATTTTCATATGCGCACAACAATAACAATATTATCTTCATCATTATTATCATTAAAAAAAACAAATCAAAACTTCTTTTCATTTTGTTTTTATTGAATAGGTATTGAGTTTCTGTTGGCAAAATTATTTTCTACTTCGACCACCAGAGGTCAGATTTACGTTAAATAGTCAATTTGTAGTTGTTATTCGCATCTAAAAGTATGCAATTTTTTTTACAATCACAACTGAAAAAGGTTGTTTTATGTAATATGAAAAATTCGTTGAGTTGCGCAAAAGTGGAGTTGAATGACAGCCAACTCGAATAAATTGAGTTGTGTTATGGAATAGGGGCATATAACTTTCGATCAATAATTCCTTAGGAGTATTATAGATATTCCGAAGTTGCACTACAATATAAAAATTAAAAAAAAAAACCGTGATTTTGCTGCGACTCAACCTCCAACCTCAGTGGTCCTACGCATGCTTTTAGGAGAGATTAAGGAAACGAGAGCACACCTTACAAATCTGTTTCAAAACAATGTAATGTATGTACAATATGTACATCTGTTCATGTTCCAAAAAAAAAGTAAATCATGTACAGCTGCGAGCAAAAAAATAGCAGTGCCGCTGAAGAAAAGGCATTAATCAAAAATACAACAAATTAAGCAATAGTTTTTAAAAAATTTTACCAGTAGCCTAAAATGCTACTTATAATATCTACATTTATTAGTTTTTGATTTAATTAAAATAAACTAACGTAAATGCATTTTGTCGAAAAGAACTTTAAAAAAAGGGCGAGCAAAAAAATAGCAGTGCTCTTCCTTCACCGTAAGCTGGTTGATCAAAAAAGTAAAAAAAAAATACAGAATTTAAATAAATTAGTATGAGGTGTTTTTAACGATATGTATATTAGTCCTTAGTGGCATGGCCTTTATTAATTACTACAGCTGCGCAAAGCCGTTTTACAGAGTCTACAAGTTGCTGGCACCTTTCGGGTGATATGGATCTCCAAGACTACTAAACTACCCCACACAATTCGTTATTTTTAGGTTTTCTGTGCAGTACATTATCTCTTTTATATAAGGCCTATAGATTTTCAATCGAATGGAGATCGGGATATTGAGCAGGTCACTCCATGAACTCAATCATATTATCCTGAAACCATTGTTTAGCTGTTCGGCTAGTGCTTTTCGGGTCGTTGTCCTGCTGGAAAAACGGTTTTTGTAGCATTTCGTGTTCGGCATATGACAACATGATGTTCTGCGATATATCAACGTATGAGTGCTGGTCCATTATACCTTTATACCAATATATTGGATCCATACCATGCTATGAAAAGCATCCCCAAATCATGGTACTAGATCCACCGAGTTTTTTAGTTTTTATTGTGAATCTAGGATCATATTTTGTACTGGGTGGATGCCTGACATACAGCCGAGGTACTTTTCAACCATACAGAAAGGTTTTGGTCTCATCAGTACATATTATATTCCTCCACTTCTCAGGAGGCACGACAAATCCTTTTTCGCAAACCCCAGCCCTTTTGATGCATGCATTTTCTGAGAATTGGGACTTATCGTGGACTTCGAGCACTGAGATTGTATTCCCTCAGGCGTCTTCTAAAAGTGTGAATACCACATGTCAAGTAAAACAAATCCACCATCTGAGTAACTGCTGCAGAAAGATGTGTCCTATCTCCAATTGATGTGTTTTACACGTTGTCCAAAGCAAATAAGAAGGAGGCTTTCCAGTAGTATGCAACAACCCACGCATTTTGGGTGACATGAGTACATACATACGTATGTATTAATTACCGAAACTGAACAAATGTTCTCAGAGAGCTGAGCTGTACATTAAGTTATGTACAAGTTATTAAGTAATAAATAGCAAAGAAACCGTTTTAATGCTGTGGGAGATGTTACCGCCGTAGGGTATTATGCAGGCACCTGCTAAAGTTATAGAATTACATTCTTCTCGGAAAATGCCGGAAGGTACCTATCCCTGGTGTGCACCAAGGATTAGGCTCCTGCTATTATGTGAGAGAGAAAGAAATAAATATTAGTATTTTAAATACTTTATGGGTAAAGCAAAAATAATATTAATAAATTCCTAGAAACGTTATTTCAGTTATTTTCATTGTATTTCACAAATTCTATACATTTCCTTTTAAACATTCTAAAACAATTTTCATTTTTAAAATAATTAGGTAACCTATTGTAAAGCCTTAATCCCTTATACATAAGAGTATTTTGTGAAGATGTTGAGACTTGATGCCGTAATCTAAAGTCGTTTGCATTTCTTAGTTGATATGGCTGGGCGTTACCAACTTGTCTAACTTCATTTGTTAGATAACTGGGCGCATCGCCATACTTTATTTTAAAAACGTATAGTAGCGTATTAAGTTCCAGTTTTTGCTTAATGCTTAGCCACATTAGAGCTTCCAACATATTCCGTATCGGTGTGAGTTTATTACATCTAAGTATGCTTCTCATTGCTTTATTCTGTAGCTTTTGAAGTCTTTCGATTTGTCCCTGGTTGCAGCATGTAAATAATATTGTCGAACAGTATTCAAAATGCGGTTTTATCATCGTATTGTATACCATAATTGATGTCATTATATCCAAACGTTTTCGAATCTGTTTAAAGAAACCAATTTTTTTACCTATTTTTTTACATATGTAGTCCACGTGCTCATGCATTTTTAATTCCTTATCGATAATTACTCCTAGATATTTTATACTTTTTACATTTTCAATTTGCTGGCCATTTATTTCGATTATTATTCCAGTGTTTAGATTTATCTCCATTAGTTTTGTTTTCTGTTCGTTTAATTTTAATTTATTCATCTTGAGCCATACTACATACATTAACTTAGTTTTGCATTCTTCTGAGTTCATTCCTTCTGCATATATCAATGTATCATCTGCGTATAAAGCTATTTTGCAGTATTTCAATATTTCTGGCATATCGTTTATGTAGATTATAAATAGAAGTGCTCCCAGAATTGATCCCTGGGGCACTCCTTGTTTTACCTCAATGAAGTCAGACATACTACTATTTACTTTTGTTCTTTGTGTTCTATTTGTTAGATATGATCGAAACCAATCTAATTCTTCATTCTGAATTCCATATCTATACATTTTTTTCAAAAGTATTTCTCGGTCGATGGTTTCAAATGCTCGTTTAAAATCTAAGAAAATCGCCATTGTCTTTTTCCGGTTTCCACCATCTTTCCATTCGTTAACTATGTGGTTGACTGCTGCCTCACATGAATAATTTTTACGAAAGCCTGACTGATATTGTGATAAAATATTGTTGTGTTCCATATATTCCATCAGTTGTTGTTTAACCACAGTTTCAATTATTTTCTCAGTCATTCTTAATGTATTAATTGGCCGGAATTCTTCGCTTTTATTCGTGTTTGGTATCTTTTCAACTGGTGTAACCATCGAATCTTTCCATGGACTCGGGAATTCACCTGCAACTAATGATTTGTTCACTAACTGCAGTATTGTCTGTCCAATTAAGTCCCAGCTATCAATTATCATCTTTGGGCTTATTTTTTCAAAATCCGATTTATTTTTTAAGCTTTCGCATGCTTTTCTCAGGTCACATATTGTTAATTGACGAAATTTAAATGAATTTACGGTTTGAGGTAAATGGTTAACAAATTCTACATTTCCAATTGATTCTCTTATCTCATTTATACTTCTTATGAAGAATTCATTGAATTTGTTGGCTATTTGCGATTCATCTTCATATTCTATGTTTTCAAATTTAACACTTTTAATTTTCTTTGTATTCTGCCTTAGTACCAATGTTTTAATTTCTTTCCACATTTGTTTTGGTCCATTTGCTTGCTTTATTTTGGTTTTTATGTAAACATTTTTAGCGTGAACAATTTTTACTTTATATTGATTTCTTGTTCTTCTATATTCATGCCAGCTAGCATTATCGTTTCTACTTTTTGCTATTAGGTATTTGCTGTATTTCATCTTTTTAAAGGCTCTAAGCTCGTTACTAAACCATTGGTTGGTTCTGTTGTCGGTCTCAATTATTTTCTTTTTAAGAAATTTTTTTGCCGTATCCCTGAAGATTGTATTTGTTCTCATTGCATTTTCGTGTAAATCACATTCTGTTTTATATTTCATATCAAGCTTACTCAGTTCACGTGTAAATTTATCCTTATTGTACTTAATGAACTCGACTATGTTCTTAGCTTACGTTTTATTATTTGCCTCATTTATACTTATTTCTATGTTTTCGTGGTCGGATATCTTATTCTTTGAATCTGCATATACCATTATATTCTGCATATGTGTAATTACATAATCGATCGTAGTTTTTGAGTTTGCTGTTATTCTTGAGAAGGTTTCCATTTTTTGTTGTAAGCAATTATCGTTTAAAATACGCTCAATCTCACGTTTATACAGGTGGTTTTTACACCAATCAATATTAAAGTCCCCGGCGACTAAAATGTTTTTGGACTTATCCGTAAAACATTCAATGTTTTCTTCGAAAAACTCACAGAATTCCCTCTCGGAGCTATTTGGTGATCTATATATTGCAACTATAAACATTTCGATATTATTGAACTTTCATTTGCATGCCAGTAACCATATTCGAAAATCTATGGATTTTTGTACTATATCTGACATTTTCCAATGGTTTCTTATGTAGATTGTGACACTCCTCCAGTTCTTGTTGAATTGGAAAGACATGATATATTATTAAATCCGTTTATTTTTATATCATTTTCATCAATATTCTCAGTAAGATGTGTTTCTGATAGAATCATAAAGTCATACTGTTTATTGTCCGCCAATATTTCCAGTTCTTCGAAATTATTTGTTAATCCTTGGATATTAATGTAAATGCCTTTAGTGGCATTTGATTGCTAATATCCAATTCTCTTTTTTTTTTGTTATCCAGTTTATTTAAGTAGACTGGGCACATTCTGCTGAGTGTCGTGTGATTATCGTCAAGTCCTAGGTTAAGCTTTTCGTTAGCCCTTTTGCAGTTAATGCATTTTATTATTGCTTCTTTATTGCATTCCCATCCAATACTCAGCCTTTCTGCTTCTAATACTTTTGGAAATTAAATAAAAAACATTAAATTTAAAATATTAAAATCAACTACAGAATTTACTAATTACGTAAGAAACATAAATGAATTGTCATGTTTTTTCTTAAACATAAGATCGCTAAGAACAAATTGGAATACTTTTTTATTAAACTTTAATGAAATATTGAGAGATATTGATTTATTTGCTTTGGCAGAAATAAATACAAAACCCGAGGAAAACAGCTTTTACAAGGTGGATGGCTTTAATACAGAATATTTTAATAGAAGGAATGCAAGAGGAGGAGGAATAGCAGTTTTTATAAAAAATAATATTTGGTATGAAATAGTAGAAGGAGAATCTATCTCTTACGAGAGCATTGTACTAAATATTAAGAGACAAAATCTTGAAGGAACGATGATATCAGTATACAGACCTCCCAGCTTACGTGTAAATCAGTTTATTCAAGAGCTAAGCGATACCATAGATAAAATTGGTAAGAAAATAAACCTTATTATTATAGGAGATATAAATATTAATATAATAAACACAAACGACTCTGGTGTCAGTAATTATCTTTCAATGATATCTTCAAAAGGACTTACGAACACCATAATGTCATATACACGAGTAACTAAGACATCCAAAACATTAATTGATCACTGCCTATTTCAAGCGCAAAACAATGAATATATATCTGCAGTTACAGAAATTAAAATATCCGATCACTATGCAATATATAGTGCGCTTGTGGCAACCCATATAGAACCTAAACTAAGTGATGAGCAACAACAAATATCAAGTCGTACTCCATCCCAACAAATTGATATCTACAATCGGGAAAACTATCATAATTTGACCGATGTAAATGATGTATACGAACATTTTAAACATACTTTTAACAATATGACTGAATCATCAACGATTTTAGCAAAGAAGAAAGAAAGAAAAAATTAACATAACTGGATGACCAACGAACTACGAAATGCATGCAACGAAAGGGATATATTATATAGACGATTTAAAAATAACAGAAGAAATCAAGAATATGAAAGGGATTTTAAAAGATTTAGAAATGAGTTAAATAGAAGGATCAACCAAGTAAAATCAAGATACTATAAACAAAAATTTTATGAAGCAAAGACTAACCCCAAAGAAATTTGGAGACTGGTTAATTCAATATTAGGGAAGAAGGCATATAGTCTAGATGAAGTCATATCAAAGAATTTTGTAAACACAGACAATTTCGGAGATCTTGCAAATAAGTTCGCGAAAAAACTCTCTTCAGAAATAGCATGCACCATACATGAATGCAACTATAGAACCTTTCATGGCCCTACACATAGCACAGAATGCTCAATTTTTATGGAGGAAGCTACGGTAAGAGAAATAGAAAATATTCTGAATTCAATGAAAGAAAATAAATCAGCAGGAATCGATGACATAAGGCCTAAAGATCTAAAAAGAAATGCAAGAACGCTGGCCCCAATAATAACGCAAATTGTTAATAAGAGTATTGAGCAGTCCTCAGTTCCTAAGCTGTTGAAAATGGCAATTGTACGCCTTATACACAAAGGCGGTAGGAAAGATGAAATAGTAAATTATAGGCCGATTTCCATCCTATCATCGATAGATAAAGTGCTTGAGGAAGTGGTTTCTAAAAGACTGTATAAATATTTGGAAAAATACAAACTGTTGGAAAGTAACCAGTTCGGGTTCCGAAAAAAGAAGAGTATAAACCAGTTGCTTGGAGACTTTACGGACAAATTAAACGCAAGTCTGGATAAAAATCAGAACTCAATAGTACTATTCATCGACTTTAAGAAAGCTTTCGATACTCTTAGCCATGTAAATATCATAAGGCAGCTGGAAAAAGTTGGAGTACGAGGCCCCACGCTGAAATGGTTCGAAAGCTATCTAAAAGAGAGAAAGTTTAAGGTCAAAATCATGGACAAGTATAGCGAAGAAGAGGAAATTATGTATGGAGTCCCACAAGGATCAAAGTTAGGCCCACTGATTTTTATAACATATGTGAATGACTTACTCTCAGTCCTTAAACAAAGTACGGGTTATGCATACGCAGATGATACAGCAATCATAGTAAGTCATAGAAAGATTGAAATAGCAGAACAAATATTGCAACAAGAATTTGATGCTGTTATGAAATGGTGTCATGATCATGGTCTAGTAATAAATGTTCAAAAAACTAAAGTCATGCATATTCGCCCACCACACATTATGAAGTACAAAATTAAGATAAAAATCCACGAACTTGAATGTCTGCATACAACACGGGATCATCTTCATCTACCTAAGGAGGACAACTGCTCAGCGATAATTGAAAACGTATCAACATATAAATACCTCGGAGTTACACTCGACTATAATCTGAAATGGAGCTACCATATTAAGGCGCTGACTATCAAACTTCGACAGAGCGCATACGCTCTCTTTCATCTCAGCTATCACTGTCCAGCGGATGTCCTACGTCAGAGCTACTTTGGACTCGTCGAATCCCATTTAAGATATGGCATACTTGCATGGGGGAAGGCACCTCAACTTACCTGCCTTGAAAATATACACCGCAAATTACAAAAAATTATATATAGCGCCACATTAGGACAACAGTATGATAGGCGACGAATTGACAACGATAAAAAACTACTGAGCATATCGCAGTTATACAAGCTAGAAGTAATATCAAACTTCCATGATGATAATACATACAAGGTTCCCACCCAACAAATTTGCAATACGAGAAGAAGGCACCAAAATCAATATGAAATTGCGAGATTCTGGAATGAATATGGGCGAAGACGATACGGCGTTGCAGTCCCAACAGTATTCAATGAGCTTCCTAACGAACTTAGAAATCTTCCAAAACCAATATTACTTAAAAAAGTCAAAAAAATTTATTTTAATCAAGATACTTAAGAAAAAAGAAAAAAAAATATATATATAATTATTGTTGCTTGAACTGTTAATCGAAAAGAATCATAAAAGTAAAGAACTCAAAATCAAAACTATATATTTTTGTACACAAGCCCATAAGGCTTTGCAGATATTAAACAAAATAATGTAAATGTTTGTTATGAATAATTATTAATAAATCTGAATCTGAATCTGTAAAGACTGAGCATCAATTTCAATGATGGCATTGTAGCTGATTATGTTATTCTTTTTATTCTCAAAATACTTAATTAATTTAAGCTTACTATTTGCGATTATAGAGTTCTGTTTTTGCAATTTATTAATAATTTCATTTTCATTATTTTTGAATTTCATATTTGCAATATGGATTCTCAGTTTGATTTTATCTGGCACCTTTATTTCATATTTTTTTCGATTGCATTTTTTATTTTATTTCTTTCTTCAGAATTTTCGCTTTCTATAATTACAATCCCGCTATGTGCACTTTCAATATTCGATATTTTTAAATCAGCAGGATCCACTTTATTATTTAAATCCTCCCTTGTTTTAGTACTATTCTGTTTTTCTTTAGGTTAAATAATAAGTGGCATTTCTTTTCGAATTATTGGCATCACTTTTTCTTGGTTTCTGTCACTCACTTTTTTGACAATTTCAGCAAATGACATTTGTTCTCCCACCAATCCTTGGTTATTGCTCACAATTTGTTTAACTTCATTGCATACAATGTTATTGTTTCTTCATTCATTACAGATTTTTTGACTTTCCTCTTTAAAGCCTTCGGTTGCGTTACACATTTTTTTCATTTGAATAACACTATTTTTGCAAATTTCCTGTGCCTTTTTTATTTCTTCTAGCCTTTCCATATATCGATTTTCGATTGCCTCCAGTAGTGATTTCATTTCCATTTCGTTTTTTCTGAGTGAGTTTGCAAATTCCTCTTTGTATTGTTTCAAATAGCTTGTGTTTTTACTCACGTTTTCTTGCATCTCCCTAACTACCAAATCTACATTCTATATATACTGAAGGCAATCTTCACACATAAATCTTACCATATTTGTTGTTAATAATACACCGCTTGTATAGCCATCCAAACCTGAACATTTAACGGTTGAGTGATACACTTTGTTACATACCCCCGCGCAGCTTATTCCGGTTTCACCGGAGATAATTTTTTTGCATTTACTGCAGTCGGGCATTTCGGAAATAACACTTTCACTTCACCTTATTGTTTATCTCACTTAAATAGTTGTTTGTGATAAGAAAAAATTACATTAAAGCCCTTTTTTGTATCCAAAACTTATTTATTTCCCGCACTGAAATATTTTGTGTTCCTTTGACTTGAACTGTCAAACTGCTAACTGAACATTATGTAAGAACTATGTTAACTGAACATTATGTAAGAGAACCGCTCGATGCGTGCAAAGTAGTCTACAATGTGGTCAGAAAATTAAACAATTAACTGATTTTACAAATACATAATTGCAAGACATGAATTTAAATTAAATAATTTTGAAGTGAATAGAATGTTGTTGTTGATAAGTCTCAAACAAAAATACTTGTCTTCAGATTATTGATTATTTCAAAACTAAAAATCTTAGACCCATAATTTTTACGTCATAAGAAAAACTAGTGTGCCCGTGCGAGAACTCTCGCAAGAGAAAATCAAACCTCCAAAATCCAAACTGCCCATCCCATCCATTATCTAAATTCCCTATATGATTTCCATCTATCAACTCATGGAAATCCCATGGAAACCATATAGAAAGTATTTGTTTTTTTTTTGTAAGCTTAATTTCGGTTGATATACATATTATGTACTAGTTGAACCCGTGCTCGCCTTGCTTCGCATTCTAAGGGCTTTCTCATGCATTTCATAGTTCTCAAAAACTGCACCGCACCGTAACCCGTCAACACTTCCGCCTATACCAGATGTCGTTGCAGAATTGTAACTCCAGGTCGGGTGCCGTTACATAGTCTAGGCGGGCTCAAGAATCTTAGAGGAATAGTAGGTACACCCACTTTTAGTTTTAATTTATGTGATGGAAGCCCTGGATGGAGCAGATAGAGAATTTAAAAATTCGGCCAGAATGCTGGTTGTTACTTTTTGGTCCCGGTTGATTGAAACACTTACATTCTGCACTTTGACCATCAACACGTGAAAATATCTCGCTATTAATTGCTGGAGCTTGATCATTCCGAGGCAACAAAATAGCTCACTCACGGTTTGTTAGTTGTGATATTATATCACCGTAAAAGCATGAGATAACTTCGTCGGTAGAAGACCCTGTTTTCACAAATAATGTGATAAATTTACTTTTCCATTTTCTTCCAGAAGCATTCTCCACCAATTTTAAGTAACATATAAGAAAATTATGTGCGTTTTGATTGCCGCCTGTTCGTACCCGTATATTGACGGTCAAGTGCATTTGAGTAACATTGGACCCCAGAGACTTGACTTTTTCAGACAGCCATTTACTTCGTCAGCTTTTTTGCCTCGTGGTACTACCGATAACGTTTGCCAAGCTTATCCTGTTAAGTCCTGTTAACGATTTCCACTGCCTTACGGTGCATTCATCCCACACAATTAGACAACAGACACGGAAAACTCGCGCTTTATCACTATTCCGGGGAATAACGTAGCTACTAACCCTGACGACGCCACAGCCAAGGGCAATATGACCTTGGCTTCGTATCAATGAATAACCAATACTTCCCTGATGATTAATTATGTGATTATGATATGTATACATATATACATACATATGAACCAAAATTAGCTCTTAAAGCAAGAAGAATATTTGAATATTTGTTTTTCTTATCGTTTTTTTTTTTAATTTGTTAGTAATATTAATAAACTGAAAATGTAATTCACTGCTCTAGACAATTCTCTTTCTTTTGACATCTCATTTGTTAAGATTGCTTGAGTGTGAAAGCCGCAAAGGGTTGTACAGCACATTGAAGTGCAAAGCCATATGATCACGATAGAGCGCGTACACACACTATTGCAACGATACCCACTGCTGCCCGGCTGCTGGCAGTGGTCACCACTGAAGGAAAATTGTGGGTGATTCTTTGAATAATTGTTTTGTGCTCAGCTACAGAACAGCGCAGAAGGATGTTTTATATCTCAAATGATTGAGGGACGAATCTACTAATTTCACCTATTTTTTTGTTTTGCAATCCGATAATAGTTCATTTTGGGTAGAATATTTGTTTTAACTTGAATGTACTAACAATCAGCTTTATTTGATACCATACCATTCCCATTGATATACGCTCTTGGCCCAAAAGTGCCCCATCTCCTTTCACACCCATCGCCCAATCTATTTCAAGAAACTCATTAGTAGCAAAAACATGCGGACGAAAGTCCTCCGTGATTTGAAACGGACTATAGCATCTCCCTGATATAGAAAAAGTGGGTTGTCAAAAAAGAAAGAAATATGCATGCCAAACTACAAATTTGTGTTTACAATTGTTTTTTAACAAAATTTGTAAAATATTTGGTTAATGTCGTTTCACCAAACATTTGTACCGTACCCGAACGAAAGGTACAAATTTGTAGTTTTTATTTACAAGTACAAAATTGTGGCTGTAATTTATAGTTGGTGAAATATCTCAGAACGGCTTTAAACTTAAAAAACTTGATATCGAATAAATACATATTTTTATACAAAATAGATTTTATTATTCATTTAATGAATATAGCATTTGCTTTACATGAGTAGTGATTGTTGTTTTTGTTTTCCTTTTAACTGATTGGCATCTTATAAAAGCTTAATAAAAAATTATACTCTCAAGGTCAATTTAGCGAATAATTTAATAAGGAACGTATTTAAAAAAAATCTAAAAACCAGTGGAATAATAAGACTAAAATTAATTAAAGTTAATATGTATGTATTTTAATTTTATTTATAAAAAGACGATGTTTCTTTTATTTTTACCACCTTTTTAATTAAATGTCATTCATATGACTAAAAATTGTCTCTAAATTTACCGAAATCAATATTGGAATTTTTTATTCATTGTTAACAAAAATGTTAATATGTAGAGATATTATTATTAAAATTTATTTATTTAATAGCATTATTTTTATTTCCCTTTATTTATTTATTTTGACCACTAAAAAAAATAGAAGAAAAAAAGATATGACATACTAAGAATGAAATGAACAATGTAATTAATGTGCATATAACTATCGAAGTTCGTATAGCAAAAGAAAAACATACAGAGATTAATTTTAACAAATACTGAAATACGAAATGTATCCACTGCTAGCTATATTATAGTCGACTTTCTTTAAATAACATTCAGGTAATACTTATGTATATTAGGTAATATAATATTTCATTAAACTTAAGACATATATACATTTTTTTGTGATTTGATTTTAGTTTAGTAAATAAATCCACCGTAATTTAGGTTGATTCTGGAAAAATTTCAAAAAATAATTGGATGTTATTTAAATTGATGTAAAGAATAATAATAAAAAATATGAAATAGTACCTGTACAAAGCTTTGTATAAAAAAATATGTATAATTATACTCTTGTGTTAGGTATACATAGTGTACATAATAAAATATTCACAAATTATTACAAAAAACTTCTTTTGAATTTGTCTTTTATTCCAAATAAAAATTTACAGGAAAAAAACCAAATTTAGATCCTCGAAGTTTAAAACTTAATGAGCAGTTAAGGTGTCTACATTAAAAAGAAAGTATCAGTAGAACCTAATCACACGTAAGTATAAAATAATTCACATTTATAGGTTTTTTAATAGTATGGTCATTTTTTTTTTTTTTTTTTTTTTTTTTTTTTTTTTTTGTTTTAAAGTAAAATTTTATAACTAAGAAAAAGCTTAAACACTAACTTTACAGTTCTGGTATGCGCACGCGTGTATTGTATTTGTATTTGTATTTGTATTTGGAGTTATATTTTACATTATACTACAAGATATTAGTATCTTTTAGAAGTATTAAATTTAAAGTTACATTAATATATATTTAAAAAACAAACAAATCCTTTTTTTAATTTATAGCAGTTGAAATTAACATAGAATATTTGAATTTAAGACTTATAAACTATTTATGTGAATAATAAGAAAAAAAAAACAAAAAAACAAAAAGAAAAAGAAGATAAAATGTCAAATTGCGAAACTGATGTCAGACAAAAAGATGAAAAGTTTCTTCTGAAATTTTTAGACACTTTATTTGCCAGTAGCACTTAATTTGCGTCAAAAGTTTATGACATTTATACAGCAACTAGTCGTTCCCCGCGCACTAAAACATGCGTATAAAGCAATGTGTGAGTTCATAATTGTAAAAAAAAAACAGCAACAGTCACGTCGCAGCCGTCCAGAAAAATAAAATAAGCTGCAAATTTGCACAACAAAAACGGTAATTTGGGAATTGTGACCACAAGTGGTGCCGGAACGTTTGCACTGATAATGTAGTTGTCAATATCTGTATTGCTGCGGTTCTTTTTTTAAATTATGAACTTACCCAATCACTATATATTATATTTTTCAACTTAACCCATTAGTGCATGAAGTTAATTTGAAGTTTTTTTTTACATTTTGTCGTTTGTTTGCAGTAAAACACTCTTTTTAAAAAAAAATAAAATACGAAATCAGAACATTTTGTGTTTTTATGAGTAGATAGAGTGTTTCCGTTTAAACGGACTCTATGCAAAGAAAACATTGCAAGTTTATATTTAGATGACGTCCGTTTAAACGGACCATATGCACTAATGGGTTAAATTCCCATTTCTTAAAAAATATATCATTGTAAAAATTTCTAATGTCAATATACCTATAAGTACTTTTCTTATAAACCTAATAGATAGATGACACGATGACAAAACATTATATGAAAATGTAATACGTTTATTTTTTGTTGGACTTTTCTGTTTTCTATATCCGAAAGATAATTTGAATGTTAAAAGTTGAAGTAATTTTTTGTACATAACGCCAAAGATGTTAGGCTTTGAGGCAAGAATTGAACTCATCTGCTGGTCTTGATCGTAGTCCACTTGCATCACCAACTAATAAAATCGTTGCCTCTCCTAATGGTTGCTCGCCTAAAATAATCTTTTCAGTCGTGTTAAAAAAATAATTGGAAATGGTTTTTGTCCACATACGACAAAAATTTCAAATTTGCTTTATTTTTTATAAATTAATAGTTATCGTAATGAAAAAAAATGTAAAGAAAAGAATATGTACACCATTTGTAATTTGTAATTTATTTCACTTATAAACATGTTAACACGTAGATACAGTAATCTTTAAATGTACAACAGTATGTGGATTTAAGAAAAATTATTAAATATGTTTGATTAATGAAAATTAACAATAAAACAGATAGCGAAAAATGTACAGATCGTAAATAAGAGAACAATTAGAAAAAAAATAAGATTCAAATTTTAAATTAAGTGGCGACCCATCAATGAAAAGTTGAGGTAAAGATAGAGTATCTATAGGTGATCGGCTAATAGCAATTGCCTGACTCTTGACTTCAAATCCTCAATAAAACGCTCAGTTGCATCTTCCACTGGGCCCAAAGGATAGCTAAGATACAGTTGAAGGTCATCCGCGCACATTTGAACCTTGCAATATTTTAGCACCGACGGAAGGTATTTGTTAAATAAAGTAAATAGTAGAGGGCCCATTATTGATCCTTGTGGGACTCCAGCCTTAGTTTCAGGGAAGTTTGATAGCTTTCCATTAGCATATGTATACCGCTTGGGAACGATCTTTTAAGTAGCTCCCTATTTATTTTAGTGCTATTGAGTCGAAAGTGAAGTAGTTTTTAAGTTTAAGTATGAGTATATCATGTGGTACTGTTTCAAAATCTTTAAGAAAATCCCGTACTCCAGCGTTGCTTAGTACAGCTATACTTTTGCCTGAAGCCAGATTGAAAAGGCGTAAGAAGACCAAACTCGATAGGGTACGAGTTGATTTTTTGGCTCACTAACTTTCCAAAAACATTGTATATAAATGGAACTATAGAGATGGGACGGTATTCTTGATTTTGTTTGGTTTTATTTGTTGGTATAGGAATTATTTTAGACTAGCTGACCCGTGCTCGCGTTGCTTCGCCCCCCTGCCACTGTTAAGGCAAAACAAATTGTATTGGAGATGAGTGCAGAATTATTTTTTCGAATTCACCCACTTAGAGGTGGGATTACAAAAAATACTCTCTAAGTGGATGTTTATGTTATTATAGCAATGTACTGCCCTTTAGGTCCATCGGTTTGGTCTGTGCGTTGTCTGTCAGACAGTCAGTGAACTGTTTTATACATAGAGATAGCTGACCCGTGCTCGCCATTCTTCGCCCATCTGCAACTATTAATAGAAAAAAAATTGTTTTCTTCTAATACATTTCTATAGCATAGGTACAGTTGTTGCCCGCCTGCCATTGCCCGTGCACTTCTTTAAAATTTGAATTTGCTTTTACAATCATATTTATCGTAGTAGGCCGGACACAATGCATCAGTAGAATAGAATGCTATTTCAGTAAATACGCAGAAATTCAAATATGCCACATACACACACCATGACGTCACCCACTGCTGCATGACTGTTGGCTTCGGTCTCCGCTGATGGAAATGATTTCATGAATTGTTTTATGTTTTTAAAATAGTTATTTATTTATTTCTCAGCATGTACGTAGAGTTAAAAAAAGATTAAGGTCTTAAAATTTGCGTATATGTATTGACTTTATGCAAACATTTTTGTTTTGCCGATTCGTTTAACTGGTTTAAAGTTAGGAGTTAATATGTGGGACAACCTCAAAAAAAATGGGTATAAAAATATAAAAAAATTACATTTTCTTAAGAGCAAACAATATTTAAACAAAAAAAAACATAGCCTAACTGGTTTTAACGAAAATAAAGATTATTATAGAATTTATTTCACGTTAATCGGTGCTGTATTTGCGGAGATCATCGGTAACAAAGTTTCTTGAAGTTACGTATTTATATAATAGTAATGATGACTTCCAGAATCTCGGATACCTACAATATGTGATAATGTTATTGAAGATAAACGTTAATTCGGGCAGTACTCCAAGACTACTACAGTAGTACTACAGTAGGTGTATCCATATGTCATTTTCCTAGAGATTTGCCAGTGCAAAATATGCATTATTTAGTACTGGTGTTAGTTGTTAGGCTACGCTACTTTACAACACTGCCACAAGCAATAAATAAGAAAAATACATATACATTATTAGCATTTATGTGCGAGGGACTACATTAGGCAATACATCCTGTTAAGATTAAAGTCAAGAAAGTTTACATTTAAATTATAAATTTTACTCATGCGGTTAATAGGCTCCCGTAATTTATTCTATGATGAGGAACATGCAGTAACTCTATACTACGCAGGTAATGCGATCCCACACGAAAGTTTAATCCTAAACAGGGTAATAGGTCAGGTGCATCAATCAGACTTGAGCTGAGATCAGTTGATGCATAAAAATGATATCATTATTGACCATTCTTTGAGCCAAAGGTTGCATTTGCAACAGTTTCATCCGATGCAAATATGGAGGGAGGTTAAAAGGATCGTCCCAGGGAAGACCTTTCAATACGACACGAATGAAGCTGGGCGGCTTCAGTACGAGTATTGAGATTTTTCTGATAAGGTGTCCATACTTGCGAAGCATATTCGAGGTGAGGACGGACAAGACTGTTAAACAGTGAGAGAGTGACAGGGATTGTTAAATTCTTTACACCATCTTTTAACGAAACATTAAGTTTGATTTATTCACAATGTGGTTTACGTATATGCTCTTTAAAATCAAATTCAGGGCTAAAATAAACACCCAAGTCCTATAAACTATAAACCCGACTGAGAGAGTGATTCGATATCAAGTAGAATGCCATATACTGTACTGAAGTTATCAATGTCTGATTGCAGAAGTCTACAGTCATTTATGGTTGTAATTGCTTTACTAATCTTCATATCGTCGGGAAATATAAGAATGTTGATTTGTTTAATGATTGATGGAACATCATTGATAGCAAGAATAAAAAAAAAGTGGACCTAGGTGGTCCTTGAGGAACGCCAGATCCTGCTTAGAAGGAGTCTGAAAGAAAACCTCTAAATTTAACCTGATATGACCTCTGGTTGAGGTAAGAGCCAACCACCCACGAAACAAATTATGGGGGAAAAACTAAGGCCTCGAGTTTGTAAATAATTATGTCATGAGAAAGGTGATCAAAAGCTTTGGAGAAATCAGTGTAGACACAGTCCCCCTCATGACCATTTTCTAAGATCTAAGGCAGTTATGAGAATGTAAACAGATTTGTGACAGTAGACCTGTTTCTGACGAACCCATGCTTTTATTTACGCATGCTGCTCGGGTTCTATCCCAGAAAAAACACCTTAAAATTTTTCACGGTGCCCACCTCTTTCGAAGGTCTGACAAGCAATCAAAGAGTATCATTTGTCATGAGAAGCTTTTCAACTCGCCGTTCGGAGTCGGCAAAAAACTATAGGTCCCTTCCATTTCGTCGAAAAATAACACGCACACACAAATGGTTACGAGAAGCTAGGCTTGCCCCCCTGTTCTGCATTTCGAGTGAAAGTGGATTGAAACCGAAATTGAAATTCACTCGGAATGGAATTCAGTGTTCTGCATTCCGAGTGATTTCGAAATTTTGGAATCCACTTCGAATTCATTTGTTTGAAATGTCAAACACAGCCGTCAAATCATCTCAAAATCATTGGAGATTTTCAGTTCTTGGTTTTTGTTTTGTTTTTTTTTTTGAATTAAACATTTAAGAAAAAATATATTTTATTAAAAAAATTGGAAAAAATGGAGAACAACATTTTTAAATGATTGGTGAAAACCGCGAAGAAAACCGAATGGAGAGAGTTCGCAGGAAGATTTTCCGAGATAAATCTAACATTCTGGATATTCCCGAAGTTAGACAACTGAAGAAAAATAATTTATTTAATGATTTTTGCATTTTTAAAAACAGTTTTAGGGTGAGTAAGAAAATATTTGTTGATATCCTGCGAGAAGTGGAGTCAGAGAAATCTTGATCTTGGAAAATCTTGATTTTCTTTCATGTAATTCAAGAGAATACTCTCTTGCCTCTAATCTTTGTGCTGTACTATATTTAACAAAGGAATTATTTTAATACACTAATGGAAAGTCTTATTATTCTACTCATATTTTTCAAAATGATTCTGATCAACAAATTAATTAATTAATTCACTTTACAACGGCATGTGAATTCAATTCACGTCAAGAATCTCAAGTGAATTCAATTCACTAAAATCACAGGCTTTTTGGAATGCAGAACACCAAAATATTCACTTTCGAACATACAATCCACAATTCATAGTTTCGTTCGGAATGCAGAACACCCAATTCCACTTTTGGTGGTTGAATTCACTAAAAATGGAATGCAGAACAGGGGGGTTGGTCCTGGGGGCCTATTCCTGTACACGAGTGAGACTCAATTTCATGTGACAGTGATGAAATGGTATTCCTGAACACGAGTCACTCAATTTTGGTATTCCTTTACTCGAACTCAGACGTCAGATTTCACTCGAGTGCAAATGTAGGTATTCCTAGAGGCGATAATGAAAGTTTTCATGTGACAAATTGCTCGTTTAAGAATACTTGTCGAGAGTCGCTGTCACATGAAGTAGCTATGAGTACTGCGAAAATGTAAGTATTTTTTTTAGAATTGTTGAAGTATTTTGTTGTATGCTAAAATTATTTAATATTTGTATTAATTTTAGGGTAAAAATAACGACGATGAGACAGTATGAAGTGTTGGTGGATTTTTTAAAAATACACCCCAATCTTGCAACAGGCCGTATTCAGTTTGCGGAAGCAAGGCAGAAATCAAGCGAATTGTGGAAGAATTACAAATTCGGGTTAATGCAAGTGGACCACCTGTAAGAGATGTGAATGGGTGGAAAAAGGTAGTTGCATGATACGCTTATATTATAATTTAAAACCATAAAACATTATATGTATTTATTGATGTTTTTGTATTGTATTTACAGATTTGGTGTGATTATAAAAATAATTTAAAAAAAAACTATCGCATAATAAAGCGCACAGCCAATGAGCCAATGTACTGACTGTGGGAGGACCGAAAAAACAATATAGTTTCTCGCCAATAGAGGATGAGTCATAGAAATCTTCGAAATTAATGAAGCTGTGGATGGCATACCCAGCACTTGTGCATTTGGTGGAAAATCACCCGCGGAATCAAGTCCACTTGAATCCGTGATGGAGAACATCGCACCAAGTAGTAGAGGAGAAGAAACTACTACCAGAAGTACACCACGGAGTATCCATAGACAGAGGGAAAGAAAAGGATTTTGGGAAGTTGAAGCAAACCAACATTCATGAGCAGCTTTCACAAAGATATTTCAACTTTACTTAAAAGCATTGAAAACCAAAATCAAAAAGCGATTGATATTTACAAATGAATGCTAAGGATGTACGAAAAAACGTACGAGCTTCAAAAGAAAAATATTGAACACTAGCTCAAATATAAGGTAGAGCGACTAGAGCTGCAACAAAGAACGTTGGCTTTGAAGAGCCAAAGTAGTGCTCTCAATGAAGACTCGGATCAATTTATTTACTCTATTTTTTCTCCTTTTTTGTTTTCTTGATCGAATAAATGTGATTTTCAAGTTCAGTTCTATGAACTTGAACAAAATGAATTTTCCGTTTTATCTTTTTTAAATGAAAAAATGTATCAAATGTTTTGTGAACATTTCGTTTTTATTTTTTATATGAAAAAAATGTATCAAATGATTTCGGATAAAAATTTATCATATTTTTTAATCCAATGTATTGTGATATTAAATTCAAATATGTACCTAATTCAATAAAAATAAATAATTAAAATAAATTCCGTAGTGTATTACGTACTTGCCTTGTTTTTTTTTTTTTTTTTTTTTTTTAAACGTTTATTTTATTCCACTTAAACTCTAACAGATTTTGTTTGTTTAAATAAACTTAAAATAACAATAATTATAATTATACTAAGCTTTTTTCTAGGCGGCCAGGTATGGGCTTTTAGGGTAAAGTTTTCGGACGATCCCTACTAGTAACCATTACAAGAAGACTCACTGCCTCCACGCGGCGGCCGCCGGGCAACGGTCGCTATGCCACTTCCTATGGCTTCCCCCTTCCATTCAGTCCTGTTTCTGCGTTGTGCTCTTACAGGTTGGATCGGTTGGTCGCGGCCGAGGGTCTGTGTCAAGGCTTCCGGCCAAAGTTGAGCAACGAGGGGAGTAAACCCTATTTAACAAATCCCTAATCCACGGTGGAACAGCATACGCTAAAGGATGCATGGCTAAGAGGGAGCTTAGTCTCGAGTCTGCGAACTCCGGATACCTGGCGTCCTCTGGTTTCAGTTCAGCCTTCCCACGGCATACCGGGCTCTGCCGTGGGCGACCTCCTTTCCCGGACACTCGTGGGAATAATTGATTCAACAATAAATATTAATTCACAGACAGATGCATCTATAAACGCATCATCTTCTGGTGTAGCTAGCGAGCAACCAGTCGTACCACCCTCCCGAGACGCTACTGTGCCCTCAACGGAAACCACTCAAGCTGCTTGTGTGCACACAGTGGACCCCAACCAATTGACTGCGGTCGAGCAGCCAAACCCCACTGTTGGTATGGAAGGCGATGTCATAGGGACCCCTTCTATTACCCCCAAAAGAGCCAGAAGTGTAGAAGTTGACGCTATGTCCTCCGCCTCTGACTCCGACATCGCCCTATCACAATTCGACACCTGTAGTGTCATCTCGGAAAAATCCGGTTGTACCGCCATTGGTGTAAAAATTGGCGAGATGATCATCTCCGAAAGTGGCTTTGTCAAACTCAGCGCAGCTGAACGTAGACGCTTCAAGTAAGCTCTAAAGAACGGGGAAACTAGAGAACGAGCTCTAGAGTTGGCTAAGGTAGCCCCCGCCCCGAGACAGCCAGAAGCAAAAAGGGGCCGGTCAGAGGACCACACCCCACCTGCTAATATCGCCAAGAAGGCAAAGATCGTCCCCAATCCGGACAAACCTAGTTTCAGCCAGGTTACTAGTTGCGTCCGAATTGGTGTCGTTCCTACCGACTTGGCCAACTGCCCTCTCTCCCAAGAACAAATGGCTCTGTTCGAGGAGGCGGTCATCGACATCTCGATAGAGCTGTGCGAAGGCGATGTCAAGCCCCAGTTCGCCAGCTCTCTCCGTAAATCGGGATGGTTGCTTTTCATTTGCTCGGACAGTGTTACTGCCGAGTGGATGCGCAACTTTTTCAGCAGCATCAAAGCTAAATGTGGTCTGGACGTGATGCTTGTGGAAGAGGGATCCTTCCCGAAACCACACGTCATCCGAGGGTTCTTTCCACAGAGCCTAGAACTGTCTGACGAGAAGATCCTTGCTACCATCCGTGCACAGAACAAGGATCTGCCTACCAAATCCTGGAAGGTCGTGCACCGCATCGAAAAGGACACACTCCTCCACCTTGTCCTCTCCATCGACGATGCGTCCTTCAATAGGCTCCTCGCCCTTAAGGGCAAAATAGCCTACCGCTTTAGCCACGTTAGGTTGATCCTTAAGAACACCGACAAGGTTTCAACAGGGACTGGCAGCAGAAAACCTCCTCCACCCATGGTGGCCAAAAACACGCAGCTTGCTGCACCCCACGATCGCCCTTCGATGAGCAGCGCCGCCGGGTATGTTAGTCCCAGGGTTGTGGCGAAGCAAATCAACTCGCAGCTTGCTGCACCCCGCGACGGACGGGTGCGTCCGCAACCCTTAGCAAGCGGTTCGCCGAGGAGGAAATAGCACTGGGTTTAATTCAGGAACCCTGGGCTATTGGCAGACTTATACGAGGTCTCAAACAAAATGACTGTAAGTTGATTTATAAGCTTGGGGAGCAAGTGCCTAGGGCAGCTTGCTTAGTTAACAGCCTTACTAACTTTCTTCCCATTCCAGAATTTATCAGCAAGGACTTAGCGGCCATTATCGTCGAGATTCCGACGGTCAGGGGAACACACAACATCGTGTTTGCTTCGGCATACTTCCCCGGAGACTCGGACCAAATTCCAACAGTAGAGGTCCGAAACTTGATCGACTTCTGCCGGGCAAACAATCACCACTTCATCATCGGCGTGGATGCCAATGCGCATCACACCATTTGGGGAAGCAGTGACATTAACAAACGAGGTGAGTCCCTTTTAGATTATCTAATGAGTAGTCATATTGATATATTAAATAAGGGATCAAAACCCACCTTCATTAACGCGATTCGTGAAGAGGTATTGGACCTCACCCTCGCGAGTCCGTTTATCGCAAACTCTGTTATAAACTGGCATGTGTCTGATGAGGCCTCGTTGTCTGACCATCAACACATCAGATTTGACATACCTGGTCAAATGACTCAGGCACCTGCCAGATTTATTCCTAAACTAACCAACTGGGACAGATATCGTGAAAACGTTATCATAAACTCAGAAATGCTAGTTACGTCTATCGGTTCTATAAGAGACATTGACGAAGCTGCATACCAATTAAAAGATGTGTTATTGACCTCCTTTCAAAGCAGCTGCATCACAAAAACCAGTACGAACAGTCGCAAGGTTCCCTGGTGGAATGACCAGCTTAATTCGCTTCGAAAGAAAGTCAGGAAACTTTTTAATCGTGCTAAACGAACGAAAAGGTGGGAAGAATACAGGTTCACTCTCACACTTTATAATAAAGAACTCAGAAGATCTAAGCGAGAGTCATGGAGAAGACACTGCGAAAACATTACTGACATGCCGGTAGCAGCCCGACTTCATAAAGCTCTAGCTAAGGATCACACAAACTGTGTAGGGTTACTTAAGAAAGCTGATGGTACCTTCACAACGAACCGAACAGAATCTCTTGAAACCTTGCTTCAGGTCCACTTCCCCGGATCGTCCATTAATAGTTTAACCACAAATTCTATCCTTACAGATCATAGGGTCGCTGTTGAGAGTAGAACAAACAGTTTATCTGGCAGGTTATTTAGCCCAGATAAAATTAAATGGGCGATAGGCTCATTTAAACCTTTTAAGGCGCCCGGTGGAGATGGTATATTCCCAGCACTTCTCCAAAAAGGGCTGGAACTTATACTACCTGCACTTGTCGCTTTATTTAGAGCCAGCTACAATTGGTGCTACATCCCACTCTCTTGGAGGGAGGTTAATGTAGTTTTCATTCCTAAGTCAGGTAATAAACCAAGCGAGCTGTCTAAATCCTACCGTCCTATCAGTCTAACCTCCTTCCTTTTAAAGGCCATGGAAAGACTACTGGACATTCACATTAGAGGTACGTTAGATAGGTCTTCTCCTCTACAATCTAGTCAATATGCGTACAGAAAAGGTAAATCTATAGAGCATGCTCTCCACCATCTTGTCAATAAGATAGAGGGGGTTCATCGCTCTAAGGATATTGCCCTCTGTGCTTTTCTTGACATTGAAGGTGCCTTCGACAACACTGGCTATGACTCAATTTCAAGAGCCATTCGCCAAAGAGGTATCGAAGAATCGACCAACAGCTGGATTAGGACCATGCTGGAAAGTCGTATTATAAAATCGACTTCAGGAGATATTTCGGTGGCGGTAACGGCAATCAAAGGCTGCCCACAAGGGGGCATCCTTTCTCCTTTGCTATGGTCCCTCGTCATCGACGATTTGCTTGCTGAACTACGCAACTCGGGATATGAAGCTATCGGCTACGCTGATGACCTAACGATCATAGTGAGCGGTAAATTCGATTCCACCATCACGAGTGTGATGCAAAGTTCACTACAAATCGTTTCAGAATGGTGTAACAGGGAAGGGCTCTCAGTTAACCCCTGTAAAACCGTTCTAGTGCCTTTCACGAAGAGAAGAATCATTAACTTGGGTCCAATCATCCTGAAAGGCACCACACTTGAGTATTCCAATGAGGTCAAATATCTGGGAGTTATCTTAGATAAGCGTCTCACTTGGAATCCTCACCTCAACTCTATAATAAACCGTGCAACTAGGGCCTTATGGGCAAGTCGTCGACTGTATGGTAGAGCTTGGGGTCTCAATCCAAAAATTATACACTGGTTGTATACCATGATGGTAAGACCCATCATTTCGTACGGAGCCTTAGTTTGGTGGCCTAAGGTTCTCGAAAAGACCACAGCCAAGAAGCTTGATAAGCTTCAACGCATGGCGTGTCTTGGTATAACCGGTGCCATGCGCACCTGCCCTTCAGCAGCTCTAGAAGCTATAATTGGCATATCGCCATTACAGATCTTCATTAGGAAGTCAGCCGCTAGAAGCGCTATTAAATTTCAACTTATTCGTAAGTACAAACCAGGTAGCCTTACGGGTCACCTTAATATTATCAACAACATTCCCGATCAGGACATGCTTTGCACTGTCGCTGACTTTATGATAAGTGAATATTGCTTTGGCAGAAAATTCGAAGTTCATATTGGGGAACGTACCACGTGGTCAAACGGAGGACCCACGATAGACCCAAAAAGTCTAATATGGTACACAGATGGATCAAAAATGGCCTCTGGCGTTGGCGCTGGGGTTTTCGGGCCCAACGCTAGAATCTCCGTCCCTCTGGGATCATTTCCCAGCGTGTTTCAAGCTGAGGTACACGCCATTGAGATCTGCGCCTTGATTAACCTACAAAGAGGCATCAAGGGAGCTAACATAAATGTCTTTTCAGACAGCCAAGCCGCACTCAAAGCTTTGAGCTCCTATTCTGTGGACTCAAGACTGGTAAAGTGCTGCTTCAATGCTCTCCAATCTCTAGCTACCCACAATAAGGTTAAACTTTGGTGGGTGCCTGGTCACAGAGGCATTGAAGGAAATGAGATTGCGGATGAACTGGCCCGATCAGGCTCTACTGCTAAATTCTCAGGTCCAGAACCCTTTTGTGGCATAAACTGGGCAACAATCTCAGCATTAGTTAACAATTGGGAACACAATCTCCGACTTTCTCATTGGAGAAATGTCCCGCGGCTTAGGCAAGCCAAATTGTTGATTAAGCCTTATACCCATCACAGGGAACTTCTAAACCACAATAAGAAAGATATTAGGTATCTAACAAATTTCCTCTCCGGTCATTGTCATTTACGATACCACCTGAACAAGTTAGGCCTGTCTAGCGAGACCGATTGTCGACTCTGTTTGGAAGAGGTCGAAACAGCCGAACACGTCCTTTGTGATTGCCCGGCACTTTTTGGGGTCAGACGACGTACCCTACACAAAGAACTGCTTAGACCTTATGAATTAAAAAATGCGTCAACCAAGGACTTACTCACCTTTATCAGAAAGGTGGTTTGCCTCTTGGGCTAATTAGTATCCTACGATACAATAGATCTTTCAGGTCGCAGTATCAGCCTTGGGGCAGGATCCAGATATAAAAAAAAAAAAAAAAAAAAAAAAAGCTTTTTTGTATGACTTTATTGGTTCTCATTACTTACTTTATTTACTTACGTCTACGGTGTATTTTTTTGTGTATATTTTTTTTTTGTTTTCAACAATTTCCTCGGTTTTTGTGTTAAGGGAAAATGTGGCTAAACCTTGTACAATGGGTGTCTTTTTTCTGTTTCTTAAAATTACTACACTAAAAATAAAAACTAAAACTAACTTAATATAAGCTAAGCCTAAAATTACTACCATAAAAATAAAACTAGAACTAAAATTCAAACTAAACCTAAGAGAATGGTAGGCCCCGACACATGGTCTTTATTCCGCCAACTCACAGGCCAAGTGACTGAGAGAGTTCAATCACTTAACCAAGTTGTTGGCAGATTAAAAACCACATGCCGGGGCCCATTCTATGCTAACCTAAATGTTTGCAGCAGCCCAGTCGAGCCACCAAAATGTATCTCTATTTAGTGTACTTTTATTTTCTATGTCTTTTTCTGGTATGCTAATGCAGTATCTCAGATTAGCATTTCCATCCGCTGATTGTACAGGTATATGCAGAATTCTCTTGTCTGTTGCCCTTCTAGCAACATGATATATAATAGGTACGTTCGTCGAATCTGATAAATAGCCATGTGCATCCAGATACAAAAATGCCTCAGGTGGTATGTGTCCACTTTCTAATGAATTTCCGAAATACCTAGGATTAGGATAAAATATTCCCGAAATAAGTTCGTTTTCTGTAACATTTGCCGATCGCGCAAAATGATTCCTCACAAGATCTAGAATAAAGTTATCAATTCTAGATACTCCGGAAGCATCCAGTAGTCTCTTGTTAGAAACGTAATGCCGAAAGTCGGAATGAGCGCTTCTGTATATCTGCATACAGGCCCGAAGACATTTTCTCTCAAACATACGAACTTTTTCCATATATGAAGGGCTTATGTTCCGCCATATTGGACACGCATAAGTCAAGATTGGACGGACGAATGCTTGGTAACATATAATTTTTACGTCAGAATTTAGATGGTTAGAGTAGAAAAGGCGTTTAAGAGACATAAATGCCGCCCTTGCCTTCTTTAACTGTATATTTATGTGGTCATTATAGTAAAGAAATTTATCTAGATGGACGCCTAGATATTTCACAATAGTTTTTGCCTCGATTTGATGTCCGTTAAAATCTGTTACCTGCAAATTCTTCCAGTTACATCGCAAATCTGAATTACCGTGTCTTAGTGGGGTGCGGAACAATATGGTTTCACATTTGGAATGGTTTATTTTGAGTTTCCATTCTTGGCAAAAAGTTTGCAGTCTGTCGAATTGGACTTGGAGCTGCCTCTGTATCCCTTCGATCTTTGGACCATGAGCATACAAGATGACATCATCAGCAAATGCTAACGAATCGTTCATAGCCCCTAGCATTTCGGAAATATAAATATTGAATAATGTTGGTGCTTGTTGCACCTTCACTTGTGTGTAAATAATAGACTTGACTTTTTAATTCATAGGAAATAGTTCATTTATTAATATTATGTTCAGTAACTTAAATGTACAGTTTGGGTTGAGAGAGTAATTATAATTGGAGTGTTAACTCATTCGTGGTTGGCAATCGACTGCCTTTTATGTTGCTATACACATGACTCATACTAACGCATGTTAGTATGATTCTTGTATATGTCTCTTATATACTTCATTAATACATAACAATCTTCCCCACTTTAAATAAGTCATCCACTATTTCAATAATTAACTTTCCCCAATTTCTTTAACCGTTCAGATCTTCTAAGTTTGTCATTTACTAAGTGTTTATTTCTATTCAATTTAGCATATTTCTTTTTTATACGTGCTGAACTTTTTATTTCAGCTTTATTGTTTAATGATGAGGATGATATATTTAAACTTGGAGAAGACAGTTTATCTTGACTTACATTAGAATTTTCATTTACATTTTGTAAATAAGGATTACTATAATATGTATTATTTTTTCTGTTTACACATTTTTTTATTTGGTTAAAATGAACAAATCGAACTGTACCCTCTATTTTTATCAAACAAGTTAAAGCACTTAATTCTTTTAAAAATGTGCCTGGGATCCAATTTACGTAATCGTTTTTAAAAACATTTTGAAACAAAATCTTTTCTCCCTCCAGGAACTTAATATTTTTAAATGAATTAATTGCTTTTAAACCAATTTCTGGTTTGATTAACATTTTATTGTCTACTTTTTGTTCAATTTTAGGAATCTTTTTACTACTATCTTGTTTTTTACTATTTAAGTTATCTAATAAAATTTTTGGTTTGAAGGCGAAAATCAGTTCCGAAGGTGTTTGCAAATTTTTATTTATTGGAGTATTACGTTGGTTAAAAAGAAATTTGGAGATTATTTTCTGCATATCCATGTTTTTATTTTCTAAAAAATACTTTTTTAAAACTTTCTTTACCGTTTGTACATTACGCTCAGCCAAACCATTGCTTTGTGGATGATATGGAGGAGACTTACTAACCTTAATGCCAAGGCTTTTACAGAAATTGACGAATTTAAATGACCCAAATGGTGGGCCATTGTCGGTGACTATTTCCCCTGGAAGACCAAAGGTCGCAAAAAAATTTTCCAATAATTTAATCAAATTTTCCGCCGTGTTACTGCGAATGGGTACCACATCTGGAAATTTACTAAATGCATCCACGATTATTAAAAATTGAAATTTTGAAAAATAGAAGAAATCCAAATGGATACGTTGAAATGGATATTCACACACGTACCACTTTGACTCGACCTTTTCCTTTGGAGTGTTCATTGTTGACTGGCAAATGTTACATTCTTTTATAAATTGTTCAATGCCTTTTTCAATACAAGGCCACCAGACGTAAGACCTTGCAATTGACTTCATTTTAACCATGCCTACATGGTTCATACTGTGAAGTAATTTCAGGACTTCGTTCCTTAACTTCATAGGAATGACTAACCTATCTCCATAAAACAACTTATTCTCCTCTGAAGAAAGACTACTTCTGACTCTAAAATAATTTTTTAATGGGCTAGGTAGTTTATTTGGCCATTTGTTACTTTTGACACAATCATATATCAATGATAAAACTTCATCCCGAACAGTTTCTTTCTGCACAAGTTCTGTATCAATGATTAATTCATTAGGCGACTCTAAGTTCACTGAGTTAATTAAGCATACACTATCCACATTCGTTGACTCGGTAAGGGGCAAGCGAGATAGAGCATCAGCATGTTGCATTTGTGAGCTTTTACGATATTCAATGCTGTAGTCATACATGGACAGAATTACAGCCCATCTTTGCAAACGTGCAGCTGCAACACCCGCTGTTCCCTTACGTGGACTTAAAATTTCTCTAAGCGCTTGATGGTCAGTGTATATTTTAAAAGGTTTCCCAAAAATATATTTATGAAACTTTCGGACGGCAAATATAATTGCTAGAGCTTCCCGGTGAAGCTGTGAATAATTTCTCTCAGCTGGAGAGAGTGAGCTCGATGCAAACAATACTGGTTTTTCGACACCATCAATCAAGTGTGAAAGAACCGCACCCACACCGTATGGGCTCGCATCGGTCGCGACTATAACAAGTTTGTTTGGATCAAACAATTCTAAGACATTATTCTTTGTAATTAAAAGCTTGCTGGTTTCAAATGCTTTTTGACACTCTGTTGACCATATGAAATCAGTGTTTTTCTTTAAAAGAAAATGAAAATCTTTTAAATGCGAAGATAGGTTTGGTATAAACTTACCATAATAGTTTAATAATCCTAAATAGGATTGGAGTTGTTGCAAGTTAGTAGGTGCTGGAGCATCCACTATTGCTCGAACTTTTTCGGGATTTGGAAACACTTTCCCGTTTGACAATATGTGGCCCAAATAGGGTACACTTTTCTCAAGGAATCGGCACTTGCTTAGATTAATTTTGACATTATACTCATTTAATTTCTTTAACACCTCAATGCAATTCTGCTTGCATTCTACTTCGTCCTTACCCCCGACAACAATATCATCCACAAAGCAACGCGTATTTTTTAAATTTTTTAGAATTTCATCCATTGTACTCTGGAACGCAGATGGTGCCATTGAAACACCAAACGGCAACACTGTGTATTGTAATAATCCTATGTGCGTATTAATAGTTAATAGCTGTCGACTAGCCGGAGCGACTCGCAGCTGGTTGTATGCACCTGACATATCAATTACACAAAACACATTGCAATTCGCGAAGCTTGCGAATATTTCCTCTGTTAGAGGCAATGGATGATAATATGATTCAATGAATTTATTTATTGTCACACGGCAATCCATGCAAATTCGTATGTCTCCGTTTGACTTCGGGACACAAACTATGGGACTTGCCCACACACTAGACTTGACCGGAATCAGGATACCATTTTGAACTAAGCGGTATAACTCTTGTTCTACCTTATCCTTAATTCTTAGTGGCACTGAATATGCTTTGTGAAAAATGGGCGAAGCATTTTCCTTAAGAACGATACTTATTTCGAAATTCTTAATTGTTTCATTTGGCTTTGACGTAAGCACATTCGGAAAGTTAGTTTTAATAAAATCAACAAATTTTACCTCGACTTTGTGTACTGAACCTGGACAATCTCCAAATAACTTTTCTTTCCAACACGGTGTTAAAATTTGTAGCCACGCTCGACCCATTAATGGTATGAAATTTTGGGGACTTTCGACCACTATCAGCTCTAAATCATATGTGTGTTCTTGAAACTCCACTCGGACTCTGATTTTCCCTTGAACATCCAGTTTTTGACCTGTAACAGTAATAAGAGTATTTAATTCTGGTTGCAATGTTAAATACGAAAATTTCGATTTATATTCACTAAGACTTATTAGACTATGACAAGCTCCAGTATCTAGTTCCATTGCTAACGGTTGACCTTCGACAATAATGTTCCGAATGACACATTCAGACTCGACTTTCGCAATTGTTTTGATGACTTTAACTGTGTTAGACTTTTGATGAGTGCAGACCACGGATGTATGTCCGATTCGATTGCAATTATAGCACTTCCAATTCTTCGCTGGACAAGATTTGCAATCATGATGACGACCACACCTTTGACATTTTCCCCATTTACCACTATTATTGTTGGACCTTGACTGATGACTTTCGCGATGATGTTTATGCTGCGGACTTGATGATGATGTTTTGACAGAAAATTGGTTTGAGACTCTCGGATGTATCGCCTTGGATTCTTTCGTGGACATTTCCATAGTGAGCGCCACATTGCAGCATTTTTCAAAATTGAGTGAAGAGTCATTTAATAAGGCACGTTGTATTTCTTCATTCCTTATACCTGCTATAAATCGATCTGTCAGGGCGTCATCCAACGCAAACGACTTTAATTGTATTGGTTTAAATTCTTCCATATTTTCACAGCACTTTGTTCTAGTCAGACTAATTTCCTTTGCGAAATCTCCAAAACCACATGTTTGCGCAACTTCTTTAAGGTGAATGATAAACTCCTGTACACTTTGCCCTTCTTCTTGAACGATTTTATTGAATTTGTAGCGCTCCGCCCGAATATTTAATCGCGGTGCAAAATACTTTTCAAGAGCTTCGATTAAATAACTGTAAGAGCACTCTGATGGACTTTTCGGTTGCACGAGTGATTTGAGTATTTTAAATGTGTTTTTGCCGATCAGACTCAATAAAATGAGAGCTTTTTTGGTATCTTCAATACCATTTATTTTGAAATAAATTTCTAGACGTTCTCTGTACGTATCAAAATCTTCACCCGGCTCAAACTCTTCTAATTTACCCATGCTGTGACTATTAGACATCGTGCAACTGTATTTTGAGGTTATTAATTTTTTGACATTCACGTGCTTTTTTTTTTTTTTTTTTTTTTTTTTTTTTTTTTGTTTTTCCTCGTCGCCACTTTGTTGCACCTTCACTTGTGTGTAAATAATAGACTTGACTTTTTAATTCATAGGAAATAGTTCATTTATTAATATTATGTTCAGTAACTTAAATGTACAGTTTGGGTTGAGAGAGTAATTATAATTGGAGTGTTAACTCATTCGTGGTTGGCAATCGACTGCCTTTTATGTTGCTATACACATGACTCATACTAACGCATGTTAGTATGATTCTTGTATATGTCTCTTATATACTTCATTAATACATAACAGTGCTGAGACCGTGCCCTGTGGTAATCCGTTAGTGATATTAAAAACTTTAGTTGTTGTGTATTCTCTATCAGTTACAACGAATTTCTTCTCATATACCATTGAGGTAATCACCTTTATAAGATGACGCGGAAATTCATATCGTATTAGCTTATAAATTAACCCGTCGATCCAAACCGTGTCGAAGGCTTTTTCGATATCCACCAGGCAGGCGCCGGTACATCTTTTGGCGTTCAGGTTCCAATTTACATCTGATATCAGTTTTGTGATAGCATGCACTGCCGAGTGGTGTCTTTTGAACCCAAATTGGTTCCGCGGTATAATCTCCTTTTGTTCGCATGTGAATAAAATTGATTTAGTTATAACTACTTCGAATACCTTCCCGATGTTAGGCAGGAGACTGATTGGCCTATAATTTGAGGGATCAGAAGGATCCTTATTTTTTTTTATTATTGGAAATACCTTCGATGTTTTCCAACAACTCGGGAAGTAGCAGTTGTTTAGCAAATTATTAAATATGATACAATACGGCCGTATGATTTCGATTGGGATATGTTTAAGTACGATATTAGGAATGTTATCTAAACCGCTAGATTTTTTATTATTCAGTTTCCTGAATATGTCAGTGAGTTGTTGTAATGTCGTAAAGTAATTGTTCGTCTGTTCGGTTATCAGTTCGTCAGCTTTTAAACTATTAGAAAACCTCAGTAGAGCTGTATCTTCGCTACTGCGGAAATGCAGCAATTCATTACTAACTTCGTCAGTTCTGTGGCTTGGGAGATTTCTATCGTGAATTGCCTCGAATTGAGCACCAATAAGATTTAGCTTATTTACTCCATCATCAACTTGCCTTGCATCTTGCTGTGTATCCAAACTTTCTTCATCATTGTTAGCTAATTCCTCAGCTTCGTCGGCAATATTTTCAGCAGGCTATTGGACTTCATATGTAAGTTGCACTCAAATTGTGCAGTGCAACACAACTATTAAGAATTTGCGTACACTTCGGAGGAGTGCAATAGTGCAGTACTCTTTCCTTACAGCAGCAGCGAAAGCGTGATTTCAGAAGGCCAATGGTTCTTTCCACCAAGCATCTTGCCTTCGAATGAATGGAATTGAAAAGAGCTTCTCTGGTTCTCTCTTCAGTTGCTCTATATGATGTTATAAGCCACGGCTCGACGGGATAACCCGAGTCGCCTGTTAACGATATAAAAGGGAACAAAGTGAAATTAAAAAGAAAATGATAAATGCATATAGTGACATATAGTCTTACCGCAGCAAACACGGGGAGTATTTTCTGAGATCAGCAACTAGCCCGACGCGCCGAATGGTTCCCACACAGTGCTCTGAAATGTGGAGTAACAATCCAACATGCGACAACAAGATCGTCTTCATGCAAGCGTTCCAGCACGTACGACACCATTGTCGTATCAGCATTTCCTTCATTTGCCCCAAAACAACAACGGGTACAGCTGCTTTTAATAAAGAGTTTTATTCCACTGTTCATTTTTCCGTCAAGACGTATTACCTATTTCTAAAGTAGTATTAAAAATTAGTAATAAAAACTATTGTAATATAGAATCGCGTGCTTTTTTCTTTCAACGGCTACACATAACTATATACCTAACAGCCAAGAATTTCTATCGCCTGCATTGTTTCTTTCTGTCAAATACTGTTTGATTCCAAAATGTCGCCAAACAAAGGAATATTTTCATAAAATATTCCTTGGTTTCTTGCAGTTCTCTTTCTGTTCTACGATATGAAACCCACTTGGGGCAAATCTTGTCTTTCATTAGGTCGACTACTTCCGTAAGGACTTTGGATACAGTAGACTGAGATAACCCAAGGTCTGAAATAGAATAAAAAAAAAATTAAAAACCCACAACAAACCTAGTGGTAAAAAGGATCGGGTACGTTCAGTAACCGCGCACCACTCTCATATCCGCGTGTCCTTCGCAGCCTTCCCTCTCCCACGCTACCCTTGGAACCCAAGGCCACAGGACTCCTTGGGCCCGTCTGGGTGTTCGACTTTCTGTGGCTGGAAGCATGCTTGCTCCGCCAAAAGCTAGCTCGCCGGAATGGGGGGTCCTTGTTACAGAATCTCGAACGGTGTTACGCTGTATCCATGCCAGAGGAAGGTGGTATTCCTCTAAAATATAAAAGAAGGGGGGACCCGAAAGGTTGTGATGTCGGTTTTGTATTCCTCGTTCTTCGACCGCCTATAAGGGGGTGGGAGAGAGCAAAAAGGTGTCGTCCTGAGGAGGTACCCGCCCCAGTATCACTTCGCTCCGGCGTGATACAACCTTAAACACCATGTCCTCAACTATTGATGGTGGCCCCTAACTAAAACCATCCAACCCTCAGCGATGCCCGATCCTCGCCATCCCTTTATGTACCCCCGGCGCTGTCACTTACCATCTTTAGGTCTTTAATCCAGCATCATCTTGAGTTATCTATAAAATACAGGAAGAAAAAAGAATCTCACTTCCCCGGTTCCGCCTAAAATCTTCAATCAGGTGAAAGAGGAGAACCATAAGTAAAAAAAATTCAAATATATATTTATTTTTTTCTCAAATAAATCCCTTTATTCTAAACGCTAATTTCTTAACTAAACATTTTACTTTGGCCTTACGTTTGTCGTAAGTAGATGAAAATTTCTTATTTACAAAAATCATTCAAAAAAAATAATAATTATCTAAACACTTTACTTTATTCTTACGTTTATCGTAAGTAGATGAAAATTTCTAAATTTTTTAAATGATATATGAATTCTACGCGGCCATTCCCTTTCGGCGGGTACACTTCACTTTGACAAAAGGATCCTATCTTTTCGTAATTTTATTTTAAACTTTTTTTTCTTTCAGGCACTTTGTTTCACAAACATAAGCAGGGGGGGGGGTAAAATTGGGATACTGAACTAACAGAAATAAAACTATAAACAGCGGTCGATGTTCTGGTAGGTGGTTAAAGATGAGATGGCTGCTGCTGGCGTCTCTCGAACTGCTGCTTTTCGTTTTTTGATTTTCTCAGTTTTCCTTTCCTTTTTCTTTATTGTTTTATTTTTTTGTTGTTGTTTTTTTTTTTGTATCTTTTCTCATGTACACTTTATTTTCTTTTCACGGGGGGTAATTTATGGATCTTCCATCTTATCTAGGTGCGCGCATATCGCATCGCAGAAGAACTCGCCGTGGTGCACATAAGTTGCCTCTTCAGGGCACCACTTTCACCAGCGTTTACGTTTGGTGGCGCAAATTTCAGCCTCCAACTTCCTCACCTGCTCTTTCAGCTGGGCCACTTGAGCCTCCAACTTCATTCGTCGGACGCCTCCCAGCGGACATAGAGCTGAGGCTATCGATAAATCGTTTTGTGCCTGTTGGAGCAAGTCGGCGAGTTCCGAGCGAGTCGTTTCGTCCATATTTTAATGGATTACAGAGGAGGCGTGGGTTCTTATTTTGCACTTTTTTTTCTTTTTCGGCACTTTTAATTTTCACCTTTTCTTTTTTTTTTCTTATCAGATGATCGCGTGGGTTTTGTTTTTTTTGTTTCTTTTTTATTGCACTCTTTGTTTTTTTTTTTTTTCAACTTTTCTGTCTAATTTCAGGTGGCACGTGGGTTTTTCTTTTTGCACTCTTTTTTTATCTTTTTTTTCTTTTCTACACTTTTAGGTTTTCCCTTTTTTTTCTTTTCTTCTACCGCACTTTTTTAGTTTCTTTACGTTTTTCCGTCGCCACTGGGGAGCGTGGTTTACACCTTTTTTTATTTTCTTTTCCACCTTATTCACGACCGCCACGTTTAACAACTTACGATCCTCATCAAGTAACAAAAAAAAAAGCGAGTCAAGTGTCACACGACGAGATGAGAATCTCCTGACACTTCCAGCCTTCCCAACTTTCGCCCCAACTTAATCAGGCAAATTCCAATTTTGGGCTCAAAAATCGAATTTGAATTTTTTGAGTATAGGTGTGAACTAATAGAATTTTCCCAATTAAATCCAGCCGAAACGCGAAAGTCGGAAATCGGCCATAATTTATTCTGACGACACACCTCCTTGGTGTGGGTGACGAAATCGAGCCACGTTTCCTGCCTTCAGTCAGGGGTCGAATCGCATCCTCCGTGAACGGATCGGCAATCGTACGAACAACAATTACGTGATCCGTCATACGAACGAACGTATTGAGATTGTGTCATACGAATGCTCACGGAACGTAATTTTTTAATTTCACGTGGTAGTTGTAATAGAATAAAGTTAAAATGGTAATAGTCCAAACGTCAAACAAATATCATTCCGAAGTAAAATTTCGCAAAATAAAACTTTTTTAATTCTGAAGAGATAACTTTAGATATATAGACATCAAACATTGCCTATTTAATACGTAAAATTCATTTATTTTTAATTTCCGAAACATAAGTATAGTTAAACCTTTTTTGATAAAATTTACATAAATATTTAAATAATAAAAAAAAACAAAAATAGTTAATCGCACTTCATATTCACGACTTATTTAATATTTGTACATGTGTCTGTCTTCACAATCATTGCCTTGTTCCCTGCGACTGTCTGTTGGATAGCCTTCCAAAAACAATCTAAGGGACCCACAGAATCTTTGGAAGCAGTACTTATTGGCGTTGTTGAAGTCTTAGCTTTTGACTCGAGTGACTGGGGACTACCAAATGTCTTAGTCTTTGGAAGTCCCTTAACTGATGCTTTCAATCCGGTTGCTTCAATCAACAAATTGTCTTCTTCCGTGAGATGTTTCTCTTCATATGGTCCACCTCCTGTTCTGTTTTTGGATGTTTGTTATTTTTTTATTTTTTTTATTTATATTTTTTTTTTTTTGTTTAAAACTTTTAGTCTGCAAAAACCTTAAACAACATTTTAAATAATAAGTAGAGATTTAGTAAATTAAATGTGTTTTCCAACCTTTTCCCACGCTTTCGATTCTTTAACCGGAGGTCCTACAGCATTTAATTGTGTGCTCAAGCAATCTCTCATGTACTCTGCCAAAACGATCTTCTGATCTTTTATTTCAATTTGTCCTAAAAATGTATTTTTTTAAATGGATATATATTATCCATTTGGTTTCGATTTAGAACCAGGGATTCTAATAAGAGCGCTAGGCTAATGGTCTAACGCGGTGGCAAATTCGCATGACGGTGAAGCCTACCCTGGGTTCCAGCCCCAGAATCACTCTTGAAAAAAAAATTTTTGGACTCCCACTTTGCTTTTGCCAATTCCTTATCTTTCCCTTTTTCTCTATTTTTATAATGGTTCAGATTTGTATGCTTTTCCCTTTTTAATTGTTTTCTGTGTTTTGTGCATTTGGCATCTAGTGGCCGAAGACTTTCGCACTGATCTTCGAAGAAAGAAAACATATGTCAGTATGGGTTCGTGTACTAGACGAAGCTTTCGTATAGTTCTCGTACGTTGTGGTACGTACCCGAACCAGTATCGATAAGTTCTCCACCTCTATAGCATGTATCCACCCCCGTGTCAGATCTTCTGAAAATAGCTCAGCCACCACTGACTTCTAAACTATGCCCTTTTCTAATCTCGTTACAATGCTAAAATAGTATAAAAAAAAAATTCCGACGCCAGATTTCCCAACAGTGTTGTCTTGCCCTACTCCGGATTGATACGAACCTTGAGCAAAGAATATCAGAGCAGCTGCAATCTTTAAAATGGGTGGCATCGCAGACGATCTGCTGGGGCTTTTAAAGCATGGTGTCATTATTTGCAGTAAATAATCTTTATGTATCCTAACTAACTCCTGAAATCTGTAAAATATGACACAAAACATTTGAAATTAATTGCTTTTATCGTAATGTATTTACTTACGTGTTAATTGGTAATTTCAAAGGATCTGACGCATCGCTTATCCTTTTTAAGCTCAATCTACGATCATCCCCACTATCACTGTCATCAGAATAAAACATTTCGACACTATTAATTTCGATTTATTTCTTAATTTATAAAAAAAACAGCTCAAACTATTAAGCGAACAATATTATTTTTTCAAAATAAAAAAGTTGAAATGAAATGTCATTGTGTTCAAATTGCACTCGAGTGAGAGACAGTCGATCTAGTCCAGGAACACCAAAACGTACTCGACTCGACTGTGAGCTCACTTCTGACGTCTCACTCGACTTCTGACGTCTCACTCGACTTCTGTACAGGAATAGACCCCCTGTATAGGACTGCTGATGCCGTATATTTATTTTTTTATTCTTTCAGACAGTTGCTGATAATTACTTACTTACTTACTTAACGGGCTCCCGACCCGTGAAGAGTCTCTGCCTGAGACACGGCAGCCTTCCACTCTCTTCGATCCAGGGCACGCTGCTCCCAGTCATCTAGACCAAGCGCACTGGCATCCGCGGTAGCTTGGTCCTTAAACCGGAGGTTCGGTCTTCCTTGTCGTCTCGAACCTGGGGGCTCTGATTCGAAGATCTTTTTTGCTGGAGCATTGTTGTCCATTCGCTCGATGTAGCCGAGCCAGTGTAGTCGACGTGTTTTGGCTTTTCGGACTACATCCACATCTTGGTACAGCTCATAGAGTTCGCGGTTGTATCTTCTCCTCCATTCGCCCTCCTCGCATACGGGACCGAATATCCGACGAAGAATTTTTCTCTCGAAAGTATTCAAAATCTGCTCTGCTTTCCTGCTTATCGTACAACACTCGGCTCCATACAGCAGAACTGGCAGGATCAATGTTTTGCAGAGCATGCATTTTGTCTTCCGAGTTAGGAGTTTTGAACCCATTTGTTTTGCCAAACCGAAGTAGCAGCGGTTTCCTAGGGTAAGTCTTCGTCGAATCTCCACTAAAGTGTCATTCGTGAAGTTGATGTTTACTCCAAGGTAGGTAAACTCCTTAACCACTTCGAAGTTACTGTTGCCAACAGTGACGTTTTGTCCTAGGCGGTGGACAGATGTTTCTTTGTTTGTTGACAACATGTACTTGGTTTTGTCCTCATTCACTTCAAGGCCAACTCGTTTCGCCTGTTCTTCAATTGCCGTAAAAGCCTCTAAGACGGCGCGCTGGGAGCGACCGATGATGTCGATGTCGTCCGCGTATCCCAGTAGCTGGACAGATTTGTAAAAGATAGTGCCTTCCGTGTTTACACCTGCCCTGCGCACTATCTGTTCCAGCACAAGATTGAAGAAGTCACATGACAGCGCATCTCCTTGCCGAAATCCGGTGCATGTTTGGAATAGTTCGGAGGAACTGTTTCCAAATTGCACGTTGCACCGCGTGTTTTCTAGCGTCACGCGGCATAGCTGGATCAGTTTAGCCGGGATCCCGAATTCAGCCATCCCCTTGTAGAGCTCAAGACGATGAATGCTATTATATGCGGCTTTGAAGTCGATGAAGAGATGGTGAGTCTCGACTTGAAATTCGTTGGTATTTTCCAGGATCTGTCTTAGTGTGAAAATTTGGTCGATCGTCGATCTGCCGGGCCGGAAGCCACACTGGTACGTGCCGATTAGTGTGCTGCAGAAAGGTTTCAGACGTTCACACAGTACGTTGGATAGGATCTTATATGCGACACTAAGCAAGGATATGCCTCGGTAGTTTTTACAGGACATAGGATCGCCTTTCTTGAAGACGGGGCATATAGAGCTGATATTCCAGTCATCGGGCATGGCTTCCTCCACCCATACTTGGTTGATGACTTGGTGCATGCACCCTACCAAAGGATCACCTACATATTTGAGAAGCTCCGCTGGTAGACCATCAGAGCCGGCGGCCTTGTTGTTCTTCAGCTTTTTGATAGCTGAGCGGACCTCATCAAAACTGGGAGGGGGGATGGATTCTTCACTGACTGGATGCGGGTTCTCTTCTTGCCCTATCACTCTCTCTACCTGATGCCCATTAAGTAGCTGCTGGAAGTACTGCTTAAACACATCTACTATTCCCTGCGCTTCGGTGACTAGGTTTCCTTCACTGTTTCGGAGAGCCTGCGTTCCGGGCTTGAAGCCTGCTGCCAGTTGCTTGGCTTTCCTATAAAACATCTGGATGTTGTTCCTGTCGCGCGACTCTTCGATATCCTTGAGCTGGGAGACTGCGTGAGCCCTTTTCTTCTTACGCAGGATCTTCTTCTCCTCCCTTCTTCTGGCTCGATACTCTTCTCTCGCTGCTCTTGTTTTCCGCTGCAGCGCTTGCACGTGTGCATTTTCTGTCACCTTTTTCCGACGCACGCATTCATCATCATACCAAGGGCTCTTTTTGGGTGGCGGCTGGTAGCCTATGGTGGTCTCTGCCACCACTTTGATGATGTCGCGATACTGGTTCCACAGATTGTTGGCGTTTGTGGATGGTGAATGCACAGCGGAGAGTCTCTTGCTCAGGCTCAGTCTCTCTGTAGGCTCTGGCTGCTCCATTCGTGCTAAGGCTTCCAACATTGAATTTCTTTTTCTGGGCGGTTCGCAGCTTTTTATCGTTGGATAGTCGAGCTCTGAATTTAGCTGCAACAAGATAATGGTCAGAGTCGACGTTTGCCCCTCTGAAGGTTTGTACATTCAGAATGTTGGATGCGTGTCTCGCATCTCTTAGCACGTGATCGATTTGGTTGGCAGTTCGACCATCTGGAGAGCGCCAGTTTGCTGTGTGGATTCGTATTCTTGGAAACCTAGTGCTTCTTATCACCGCATTACGAGCTGCTGCAAAATCGATTAGCCGGAAGCAGTTGTCTGTGGTCGTGTCGTGGAGGCTGTACTTTCCAACTAATCCGCCGAAGAAGATTTCCTTACCGATCTTAGCATTGAAGTCCTCGAGTATGATTTTGACGTCATACTCCGGACAGACTCCGTAGGCTCCGTCCAGGAGGTCATAAAACTCCTCCTTGATAGAGTCTTCAGTTTGGTTGGTAGAGGCGTGTGCACATATTATGCCTTCAAGGTCAGGCAAAGGACAGTTTATCATCGAAATACTGTCCGATTTAATCTGAAATGTATAAACCACATATATGTATATGATATACCTACACCACACGCAGAAATTTTTTTTTCAATTGGAAATAAGTTCCCGTGCTAAGTAATTTTTTTATGTCATACCCAGAGGCGTGGGTATGTACGTTTTTTTTGTTTAGCTTTTTCTGAGATTTTTGTAAGTGTAAAATTTCGTTTCCTCCGTCGCGTTTATTCGGTCGCGTTATTTTTCTTACATTTTGTTTTTTTTTTTTGTGGACCGCCTAAACCCTAAACCGAGCTCGTTCTAGGTAGGATCGTCGTGTCGTGTGTTCTCGCTCGCGAGTACATAAAGGTACTGTATTGGTAGGGAAAGTTTTTCGTATTAATATTTGTTTGGGTTTTTTTGTTATATATTAATAAACATTGTTTTTTATTTATTAAATTGAATAAAGTTCATAACATTTGTATACGCCATGAAAAAAAAGGAGGAGGAGGAGGTTTTGTTCATGTAGGTTGGTTGTTTACGGGGGGCAAGAACCACCCCAATTCCGGCGAGCGGAGCCGCGCATCGCAAGCGTGCCGCGCTCCTCGTGAACAACCCTCTTTCCTTTCCTGTCATTTCCTATCCCAACATCCCATCCACATCCTCACTTCCGTCCAATTTTTCAACTCCTAACTCCTCCCACTCCACCTCCTACATAACAAGGTGTTAGACCCGGCCAGGAGTTGAACCCGGGCAGCATTGCGTGGTAGTCCAACAAACTAACCACCACGGCTACGGTGATATAGTTCCAAGTGTTTATAAAAAAAACATTTTAAAGACGCACTAGAAAAGAAAAGTGAATAAACAATTTAATTAAAATATAGTGCGTCAGGAGAAGAAGCAGACACTGAAATGTGAGTTCACTGTGCTAAATATTTCTAAATTGGTTATTAAAAAAAAAACTATTTTTATTTAAGAAAAGCGCGAAATGGAGCATTCTAGTGCCGGGTTGGCGTGCAATGTTCCCCCAGAACATTTTACAAAGCTCAAGCGGGTAAGTACGCTTTTCACCCAGAAGAAAGAAAATAGAATTATCTTTATGTGTACATATTTGCAGATAAGGAATATGGGAACAAGTTAATTGAAGAGATGAAAGAATCTATGGGAGGCGAATTTTTCTCCAATTTGTCTTCGAAATAGCCGCTCCAGTTGGAGTCGGTAAGTACCATTTTATGTATGTTCCGGCATTGCCCATGCAATAAAATTAGTTACTTGTTGAATGTGAAAAATGAAGTTGTAAGAAGTAATTTATAGTCATAATACTAATTATAATCAATATACAACTATACTATTATTTATAAATTGAACTTAGTGGTTGTTCCATGTAGATGAAACGATTGCATAATAATTTGATGGAAATGTAATGTACAAACCTTTGTCTATGTACGTACTCGTATGTATGTATTTTATGTGACTAGCAAAAAATGGTACTTTCTGTTTTCCTATATCCAAGAGTTGTACTTAATGTTCGCATTTAAAGTAGCATAATGTACAATTTTATGTTAATAATAGATAGATAAAAATTACAATAAAATACATAAATTTTAATAAATTTAATTATTCACCCCAATTATGCAAGTCGTATTTGAGAGTCACATACGAACATAGTCGTATTTTGTTATTATGGAAGTCGTGTCACTACGAACATACTCGTACGCTAATGACTTTCAACTGTCAAAAGAATCGAATGCCATCGCATACGACTTTCGGTCTATATCAGCTACTATGCAAGTCGTATTAAGTCGTATTTTCAACGTTTTTAGGCGTATTTTCTTCGGCTGCGATTTCTTAAGTGACTCTACACGAATTTCGCAAAAACATGGAAAATAAACAATTGTAAGCTCTTCAATGGAAACGATTTAATGTTCTTCGAAGTTATTTTACTACTTAAATTACTTTTACTTTCTAAAAAACTTAAAAACAGTGTTGCGGGTCAATGCACCCGATTTGACCTACTTTATGTGCAGCTAGAAAGAAGAAAAAAAAGAAAAAAACAAAAACAAAAATTAGAAACGAAAGCACACGATAAACGAAATGAAATTTCTTGAAGGTTACCACTGGGAAAGACATATACAAACATTCCCAGGAGGCAACCTCCATCACCATTACCTGCACTAAAGTCCAGCCAGTGTATCGTTGTACCTGGAAAAGAAAAAGAAACAACGAAATACCTAAAAATAATAGTGTAAAAGATTGAAACAAGTCTTACCTGGTACGGGCAGCAAAATTTCCACTTATTTACATTAAAGTTTTTTGTGCGTTTGACATTTCAGCTGTCAGTACGGCTGCGTATATGAGTTGGGATGGGCATGAATTAGAACAGTTATCCAATATCACACCCTCGGTACGGTAAGGTAGGTTCGATAAGGTTCTGATCCCAGATACACTCTTCGGAGTTATTTCAAACTTCGATTATCGATGTTATTAATGTTAGTGAAAGCTATTTATTAAGTATTTATGTTAGGTGTATTAGATGAAGTATATGTATTGTATTAGAATAAGAAATATATTAGTATAAGAATATGTTAGAGTATTAATAACAGAGACAAAGACTGGAAATACCCTTGGTCAAAGACAACGACTGCAATAGCGAAAATAGTTTCAAACTTTGTGGTAGATTAATTCGAATTAGACGTTGGACGTTTTTTATCCGAAGAAGATTTTTTAAAGTGCACTATCTAAATAATATAAAAGCTATTATTATTAAAGAAAGTGAAAGCCTATTTGAATAAAAGAAAAAAAAAAGTAAGAAAGGAAATTGGAACTAGAGACGGGTAAGACCGAATGATAAATTCTTTCATATAGATATATATAGTGAAGTGATTGATAAATTGTTACAGGTGAAGTGGAAATAGAAGATAGTGGCAGGAGCTGTTATTAAAGTTAATAGATACAGTGGACATCAGCAGAGGTAGGTTATAACTTAAGTACAGGATAGACGGTAAAATAAACTCTAACTCTACTGATATAGGTTCTGGGTCCAAAGTTCAGTTACACTCTGACTCAGGCCTCTGCCCGATTTGTGGGGTTTGGTGGGGACAACACGGCATAGCCGCGGGCCATTAGGTTCAAACTCCAACAAGGACCGATACCTAAGCACAATCACAACACCGACATCCACTCCCACTACTTCAAGTTCAACCCCTTCGACAAAAGTACAACAACATTACGAACAGATCCGGGTGCTACGCCACCCACAACGACGGCATTGACAGGGTGTTCCGGGGGACAGTGTTTCGCTTTCGTATAGTTAATATTTGCGGGAAATATATGAATTCCTTTTTTTTTTTTATTTGGTGTGCTAGATGTGCTAGCATTTTCTTTGAATTTCGTTAGTTTTAAATTTTTATTTTTTTATTTTAAGATTTATCTCTTTTTGTTTTAAGTTTTCTTTTGAATACAGTGAATTATTTAAAGATTGTGAAATAACTTCTTTGGTGAATTGTTTAGTTCTGCCCTTAATTTAATTCATTGAGAGTGGTTGATAAAAATAGTGCTAGAATTAAGCAATACTTCGTCGCTTCGTGTGCTGCCGGCAGAACAACGAGGGACCAGAAAACAGTAAGTTATAGATTTTAAGACATTGAAATATAAATTTTAGGTTAAGAGCAGAAGATAAACAATAGTTAATAACTTAAAGTAAAGATAGAGTCGTAGAGTTAAGAAATTGGCTTAATGATAATAAATCTGGCAAAGCCCAGAATTGAATTTTTAAAGGAGGAATGAATAATTTTACTATGGATTGAGAAAGTATCTGTTTTGGTGTGTGGAGAAATGGGACGGGCCGTCCTTCAGTAGTACAAGACAACAATGACTTAACAGGACAGAAGACAAACATAGACGACAGGAAGTGATGACAAACATAAACATCCACTACATGACTTAACTTAGGCAGTGACTGGAGGTCAAGTTAAGGGGCTACCTCTATTACATCGGCCAAAGAGGTAGCCATGGTTGTCTTCGGACATTAAGGGTGGGTTGGCCAGACCTGTGCCAATGACACCAGGCATGTCTCGGGTTCCTGACGAACCTTTACCTTAGAGAGATAAAGGAAGGGAGGAGATTCGACCTAGGGATAGTCACAGGTAGAATTAAATTAGTATAGGTTTAGCATAGGGTTTATTCATAAGATTTAGGTTTAGATTAGATTAAGTTAGACTAGCTAGGTTTAGTTTCGCGGCTCCTTTCCTCTCTTTCTCTTTGGTATTGGCATAGGTTCTTGGATTTTCTTCTCTCTCCTATCCTATTTTTAGGGTCCGTCCGTGGTCTGATTAACGTAGCTTTCTCTCTCTCTCTTTTATTTGTATAATGTATTTGTGTATGACCAGGTGGTGTATGGTGGGGTTGGCAAGAACTACCCCCGTCCGACGAGCTTTAGCCGAGCAACCGCGAGCGTGCCGCCGCCCTCCACACCTACACCTAAGCTGCCCCTGTGGCCTTATCCTGCCTCATAACAATGGCGCCCAACGGTACTTTTACCAATTTAACCGGCCAGAGGCCGAATTGCGACTCCAAGGGGACGATTTTCAATTTTCGAAAGTCGTTGCCTTGGACTTGTAATAGCCTCATATCGCGAATTTTAGTTTTTTCTTAAAATTTTACTTTTCGATTTCTCAAATCCAAGAACTGTTTAGGCTCTGTGTCTTGATTTAGATTGGAGACGGCTGTCCAATCCGAAGGCCAAGCGTCAAAGGATCTCGTGAGGTAGTCGAGGGTCTTTATTAATACACAGAGCGGGACGGGGTGGAAAAGCCGAATTGCTGACTGCTGCCTAAGGATCTAGGTATTTTGCCCGATCCTTCGTGAGGTGTCAGCGTAGGGTTTGAAGCCTTGTCCGTGTTGGAATATGTCCTGGAAGTTCTGGCCAGCCTTACATTAGGTTTTACCTGATGGAAAGTAGTGGTAGGAACAGAAGGGATAGGCTACAGCACTCGTCAAGGACCAGAGACACCAGTCACAATCGGACAAGGACTGATGACCAACTCTACACTTGACAAGTACAAACCAAAACAGACGAAATCTACTGAATGGCTGCTGGATAACCTGTCCCAGCATCCGCACACCAAAACACATTTAATTACATATTGCTTGTATTCATTTTTTTGATTTCTCTAATTTTTTTTTATATCTTTAAACTACTTCGAATTTTCTATACCACCTTTTACTTTAATTTACAATTGTTCTATAAACAATTTTGAATTCTTGTCTATGATACTATTTTATCTTTTATATACTTTTGAATTTATTCACTTATTTTAGTTTTATACTTTTTCTTTCCTTTATCTTTGAATTACTATCTATACCATTAGGGTTTTGAATTTTATAGTACTCTCCTGGATTTTTTTAATTTTTTTTAACCATTTGAACTCATTTTGTTTTTAGATTTCCCCTTTTCCTCCCACCTTTGCTTTGAGTTTTTTTATTGAATTGCTTATTTGAATTTTTGAAGATGCAGGATGAGGAAAGTAGAAATCTAGGCGCGGTCCCTAAGAGCACCCAGCCCGTTCCCGAAGACACATCGACAGTACGGATGACTAGGAACGCGACTAGACAGATGGGACTAGCAGTAGGATAAACAGACAAGACAAAGACCACAACAAGGAACGTAGAAGACCAGACTCAAACGACAAACGAAACCCTTCTCAATGATAGAGAACAAATACTACAGACGACTAGAGAATTAGAACAGGAAATACAAAACGTTGAAAATGACCGACACGCTACAGAAGCGGCAAGACGTTTACTTACAGACGACGACGAAAACGAGGTACTTACATTACGTAAGGAAATAATGGAGACGAACATAACCCGACACGTAAACTCGGTGGTCTCACATGCTATCCGAGAGAACCAGGTTACAATGATGACTATGTTCACGGACTCAATGAAAGAGATGTTGGTGACCTTCCATGAGAACATCAGGGTCATCAACGAGAAAGTCTCAGGGTTGGAGATCTCGGTAGCAGGTAGTGGGGAACCACCACGACAAGACAGGACCCAACGAAAGAGAGACTCCTCAACCACGCAAAAACGCCACGACCACAACTCAACGCTACAGGACCAACAAGAACGAATCCCTCCACAAGAGAGTCATAGACGGGTGGATGTACATAAGTGGGGAATCAAGTTTGACGGGTCACCAAAGTCTATGTCGGTAGAAAGTTTCATTTTCAGAATTGAAACACTACAGAAAAAGAGTGGGTTAACTGACGAGCAGCTTTTTGCGAACTTTCATCACCTAGTGTCAGGGCCAGCAGAGAGATGGTACTGGCAATACTTAGAAGAGAACCAAGCGGACGAATACTTAAATTATTTTGATCTGAAATCCGAGTTATTGACGCAATTTAAAAATAGTAAAGGTGACCATGAAATCTTAAGGACAATTATGGATAGGAGACAGCTACCTCATGAGACCTTCGACGAATTTTACGAGGACATTAGGGCATTAACATTGCAAATGCGGACGAGACCAACGGAAAGAGATTTAGTGTCGATTTTAAGACCGAATATTAAAGATAGGGTAGCGACGCTGATCTTCGGATGTTCAATTAAGGACATCCGAGATCTAAGAGAAGAATGCAGACGCGCTGAGAAACACTTAGCAACTAGAGAGGCTAAATTTAGGAGAAACGTTAGCGAAGTAGAAGGTCAGGAGAGTTCCCGGATGAGAGACTCTGAAAGAGACGTAGAAGACGAAGAACTGGAAGTAGCAGCGCTTCAACAAAGACGACCTAACAGACCGACGACATACTCACATACGGACAGACAAACTAATACTAATAAACAAAAGGGTACTTATAAAACTGAACATACCGAACATACCAGGACTGAAGAAGCGCTTCCAATATGCTGTCCATCGAATTTCCACTGCTTGACGTGCTACAGTTGTGGCCAAGGAAACATTTCCTTCAAATGCGCGGCCTGTCAGGGAAACTTGAAGGTCAGCGGTGCTTCCGGGAACAACTCGCTGACGACGAAGACTCTCCCGGGATCTCCAAACCTAGAAAAATAAAAATATTAGAACGTGACAATTCGAGAGAAGATACTTACATTAAGAAAGATTTGACCCCACGCAAGAGCTTACATCAAAGACTGCTAGAATATGACGCAATCAGAAAGCGAATTTTTGGTGAAGAACTGACGACTAGAGAGAAGAAGAAGCGAAACTATTTAAAAATACTTAGGATTAGGAAAAAGATAGCCTTGACTAGACGACGAAAGAGGAGGATAGAAGCATCGGTGATAACTACATCTGACGATAATAGGCCCTATACAAAAGTGATCATCGAAAATGAAGAGATCCTGGGTCTATTAGATAGTGGAGCTTCAGTTAGCTGCTTAGGGAAAGGTGCAATAGATTTTATGACTAGGAAAAATATTAAGATGACAGAGATGAAAACAGAGATTAGGACAGCTGACGGTAATCAACAACGAATATTAGGACGATTTAAGACAACTATCTCATGGGGTAGCAAAACCCAAGAAATAGAGTTGTATGTTGTTCCCAATTTACAACAGCGACTTTATTTAGGGGTAGATTTTTGGAGGGCATTTAAGGTCGCACCCAATATTATTGACGAGTTAGACGTACCATTACCGACGGTAGACCTTTCTCCTGCCCAGGCACTTTCACCACCACAGTTTCAACAGCTGGAGGGCATCAAGCAGTTGTTCCCCTCGTTTGCGATGAAGGGATTGGGTAAGACCAGCCTAGAAGAACATGTAATAGAAGTGGAAGACGAAAAGATACCCATAAAACAAAGGCACTACCCAATCTCGCCCGCCATACAAAAGCTCATGTACGAAGAACTCGACAGGATGCTTTCGTTAGGTGTGATAGAGGAGAGCAACAGCCCATGGAGTTCTCCGGTTGTTTTGGTGAGGAAACCGGGAAAAAACAGATTGTGCCTGGACTCAAGAAAGGTAAACGCGGCTACTAAAAAGGATGCATACCCGCTTCCACACATTGAAGGTTTGCTCAGCCGGCTACAAGATACCAGATTCATCTCTGGTATCGATCTCAAAGACGCATTCTGGCAGATTCCTTTGGAGCCAAAATCAAGAGAGAAAACAGCCTTCACAGTCCCTGGGCGACCGTTATACCAGTTCACGGTGATGCCGTTCGGATTGTGTAACGCCGCTCAGAGAATGTGTCGGCTGATGGACAAAGCCATTCCCTCTCGGTTGAAGGAAAATGTCTTTGTCTATCTTGATGACCTCTTGGTTTGCTCTCCAGATTTCGAGTCGCATTGTAGATTGCTAAGGGAAGTAGCTAAGTGTCTCATGGATGCGGGTCTGACCATCAACGTCGAAAAGAGTAAATTTTGCTATAAAGAGATAAAGTATTTAGGGTATATCGTCGGTGATGGTTGTCTACGAACCGACAAGGACAAGGTATCGGCGGTCGAGAATTTCCCAGTCCCTGGGACCCCCAAGCAACTCCGTAGGTTCCTAGGCATGACAGGCTGGTATAGGCGTTTTATTCCCAATTTTGCGTCTATGGCAGCACCCATGACTGACTGTCTTCGAAAAGGACAAACTTTTCAAATGACAGATGAAGCGCTCTCCTCATTCGACAAACTCAAAATGAGTTTGGTGACAGCACCGATACTAACGAACCCCGACTTCACGAAACACTTTTACATACAGTGCGACGCTTCAACTTCAGGTGTAGGGAGTGTTCTCTTTCAGATGGATGCGGAGAAAAACGAACGGCCGATAGCATTCATGTCCCAGAAGCTAAACTCCGCTCAACGGAACTATAGCGTTACGGAACTTGAGTGCTATGCGGCGGTTTTGTCAGTAAAGAAGTTCAGAGCCTATGTGGAAGGGCTACCTTTCACTATAATAACCGATCACGCAAGTTTGAAGTGGCTGATGACCCAAAAGGATCTATCAGGCCGATTGGCTAGATGGAGCCTAAAACTTCAAGGGTTTGACTTCGTGATCGAACATAGGAAAGGTGTCCAAAACGTAGTCCCTGATACTCTCTCACGTGTCCATATGGATGAGCTCACGACCGATAGTAAAATGCTAGAAGTTGATCTTAAATCACCATACTTTTCCTCGGAGGAGTATGATGAGTTAAAGAAGACCATAGACAACAACCAGAACAAACTACCTGACATCTGTGTTTCAGACGGCTACGTATACAAACGAACTGACATACGAACTGGAGACGCGCTTCAAGAAGACAGAGCATAGAAGCTTTGGGTCCCTGAGGAGTTGCGTGAGGGTCTTATAGGCGCTGCACACAACTCCACTGCGGCAGGCCATGGCGGTATAAATAAGACGTTGTCCAAATTAAGACAGAAATATTATTGGCCAGGAATGACCGCTGAAGTCCAAAAATGGGTTAATTCGTGCGAAGCCTGCAAATGCAGCAAACCTCTCAATCAGATATCCCGACCGCCGATGGGGCAACAGACGATCACGGAAAGACCATTTCAAAGACTATATATTGACTTCTTAGGACCATACCCACGAACGAAAAACGGTAACACACACATATTTATAGTATTAGATCATTTTTCTAAGTTCGTATTTTTAAAACCTATTAGAAAAGCAACGGCAGCTGAGGTAGTAAAATACTTAGAAGAAAATATTTTTCATATCTTTGGCGTACCTGAATTCGTCCATTCTGACAACGGCAGACAGTTCATCTCTGAACTGTTTGCCAGCTTCTTAGCTAAATACGGGGTAAGACATGTTCGTACCGCGATCTACTCTCCCCAAGCGAACGCTTCAGAAAGAGTCAACCGATCAGTACTGTCCAAGATCAGATCATATCTTAAAGATGACCAGAAGACATGGGATCAACATGTCAGTGGTGCGGCGTTCTCATTGAGGAGTGTAGTGCATGATGCGACTACGTTCGAACCCTATTACTCCGTCTTCGGTACCCACATGATTCAACATGCAGGAGCGTACGAAGTACTGCGCAAATTAGACGCAGTAAAAGATATGACCACAGAAGTCATACACCAAAAAGACAAATTAGAATTGATCAGGAGTAAAATCTTTGACAACCTAAGGCTAGCTCATCAAAAAGCAACAAAAATATACAACACTAGGAGCAGGGACATTAAGTACAAAACAGGACAAATAGTATACAGACGAAACTTTAAACAAAGTAATCAACCGGACAATTAAAACGCTAAGCTAGGACCAAAATTTATAAAATCCATCGTCCTTAAGACGGTAGGAAATTCCCTATACGAGATAGGCAATTTAAGAGGCGACAAAGTCGGAGTTTTCCACGCAAAGGACCTCCACACTTAACACAGGAATAGCTTTAGTTAATGCCTTCAGGCTGTCGTTGCTGTTTAAGTACGTATGTGATATGATATGACGTGTAGTCAATTGCAACTACGAGATAGTCTATGTATCTTTATGTTTATTTAGATATTTATTTATTTATTTATTTATTTATCCATATATATATGTATTTCTTGTCCGTATTTATAAGTATATTAGTGAGTGTTCCATTTATATAGATTAATTATTCGTAGTTTATTTATTTATAGTTTATTAATGCATAGAATCTATTTATCTATTCATAGTTTATTCATGCAGATTACACAATAATGCAACAAAAACTCACCCAAATTGCGAATCACCCATATCCAATTGAACAAATAATGCCTTAACCTCACCTGTGATAAAAATCATAATGGGAAATAGCCCAGCGGATAAAGAGCGTAACTCAGGGAGTGGGCCCTTGCCACACGATAACTCCACGAGTTAAGATTCGACCCAAAGGCCACAGGGAATTAATCAAATATTCCTCTGAACGAGCGCATTCCCTTTTTTACGAGAGCGTTCGGCTCACGACCACTCACCGAACGACGTCGATCCTGTTGCGGGTCAATGCACCCGATTTGACCTACTTTATGTGCAGCTGGAAAGAAGAAAAAAAAGAAAAAAACAAAAACAAAAATTAGAAACGAAAGCACACGATAAACGAAATGAAATTTCTTGAAGGTTACCACTGGGAAAGACATATACAAACATTCCCAGGAGGCAACCTCCATCACCATTACCTGCACTAAAGTCCAGCCAGTGTATCGTTGTACCTGGAAAAGAAAAAGAAACAACGAAATACCTAAAAATAATAGTGTAAAAGATTGAAACAAGTCTTACCTGGTACGGGCAGCAAAATTTCCACTTATTTACATTAAAGTTTTTTGTGCGTTTGACATTTCAGCTGTCAGTACGGCTGCGTATATGAGTTGGGATGGGCATGAATTAGAACAGTTATCCAATATCACACCCTCGGTACGGTAAGGTAGGTTCGATAAGGTTCTGATCCCAGATACACTCTTCGGAGTTATTTCAAACTTCGATTATCGATGTTATTAATGTTAGTGAAAGCTATTTATTAAGTATTTATGTTAGGTGTATTAGATGAAGTATATGTATTGTATTAGAATAAGAAATATATTAGTATAAGAATATGTTAGAGTATTAATAACAGAGACAAAGACTGGAAATACCCTTGGTCAAAGACAACGACTGCAATAGCGAAAATAGTTTCAAACTTTGTGGTAGATTAATTCGAATTAGACGTTGGACGTTTTTTATCCGAAGAAGATTTTTTAAAGTGCACTATCTAAATAATATAAAAGCTATTATTATTAAAGAAAGTGAAAGCCTATTTGAATAAAAGAAAAAAAAAAGTAAGAAAGGAAATTGGAACTAGAGACGGGTAAGACCGAATGATAAATTCTTTCATATAGATATATATAGTGAAGTGATTGATAAATTGTTACAGGTGAAGTGGAAATAGAAGATAGTGGCAGGAGCTGTTATTAAAGTTAATAGATACAGTGGACATCAGCAGAGGTAGGTTATAACTTAAGTACAGGATAGACGGTAAAATAAACTCTAACTCTACTGATATAGGTTCTGGGTCCAAAGTTCAGTTACACTCTGACTCAGGCCTCTGCCCGATTTGTGGGGTTTGGTGGGGACAACACGGCATAGCCGCGGGCCATTAGGTTCAAACTCCAACAAGGACCGATACCTAAGCACAATCACAACACCGACATCCACTCCCACTACTTCAAGTTCAACCCCTTCGACAAAAGTACAACAACATTACGAACAGATCCGGGTGCTACGCCACCCACAACGACGGCATTGACAGGGTGTTCCGGGGGACAGTGTTTCGCTTTCGTATAGTTAATATTTGCGGGAAATATATGAATTCCTTTTTTTTTTTTATTTGGTGTGCTAGATGTGCTAGCATTTTCTTTGAATTTCGTTAGTTTTAAATTTTTATTTTTTTATTTTAAGATTTATCTCTTTTTGTTTTAAGTTTTCTTTTGAATACAGTGAATTATTTAAAGATTGTGAAATAACTTCTTTGGTGAATTGTTTAGTTCTGCCCTTAATTTAATTCATTGAGAGTGGTTGATAAAAATAGTGCTAGAATTAAGCAATACTTCGTCGCTTCGTGTGCTGCCGGCAGAACAACGAGGGACCAGAAAACAGTAAGTTATAGATTTTAAGACATTGAAATATAAATTTTAGGTTAAGAGCAGAAGATAAACAATAGTTAATAACTTAAAGTAAAGATAGAGTCGTAGAGTTAAGAAATTGGCTTAATGATAATAAATCTGGCAAAGCCCAGAATTGAATTTTTAAAGGAGGAATGAATAATTTTACTATGGATTGAGAAAGTATCTGTTTTGGTGTGTGGAGAAATGGGACGGGCCGTCCTTCAGTAGTACAAGACAACAATGACTTAACAGGACAGAAGACAAACATAGACGACAGGAAGTGATGACAAACATAAACATCCACTACATGACTTAACTTAGGCAGTGACTGGAGGTCAAGTTAAGGGGCTACCTCTATTACATCGGCCAAAGAGGTAGCCATGGTTGTCTTCGGACATTAAGGGTGGGTTGGCCAGACCTGTGCCAATGACACCAGGCATGTCTCGGGTTCCTGACGAACCTTTACCTTAGAGAGATATAGGAAAGGAGGAGATTCGACCTAGGGATAGTCACAGGTAGAATTAAATTAGTATAGGTTTAGCATAGGGTTTATTCATAAGATTTAGGTTTAGATTAGATTAAGTTAGACTAGCTAGGTTTAGTTTCGCGGCTCCTTTCCTCTCTTTCTCTTTGGTATTGGCATAGGTTCTTGGATTTTCTTCTCTCTCCTATCCTATTTTTAGGGTCCGTCCGTGGTCTGATTAACGTAGCTTTCTCTCTCTCTCTTTTATTTGTATAATGGCACGAGATATTTGTGTATGACCAGGTGGTGTATGGTGGGGTTGGCAAGAACTACCCCCGTCCGACGAGCTTTAGCCGAGCAACCGCGAGCGTGCCGCCGCCCTCCACACCTACACCTAAGCTGCCCCTGTGGCCTTATCCTGCCTCATAACAACAGCAACTAATTCGTTGGTTTGGTATATGCTATAGAGAATAATGTTGACATCACAAGGGACAGATGTGTGGTGCACGTTGATCTAAAAGATGGACAAATGGTTGTCAACAGAACAGTTTAATTAAACTGCTATGGTCAATTATTTATTTAGTTTAAGAAAATTGTTATTCAAATTTCGGAAAATACATCCGAAAAATAAATTCACATGTACACACACATGTACATACACATAACAATGAATTTGGCAGTTATTGCGTTTCAACTATCTCTTAACAATCTGTGAATATAATTCCTTTTAACGATATTCCTTCATGTGCCCAAAAGAATAAATCTATTTAGTTTGTGGTGACATCTTTCGGGAGCAGCTGTAATAAATCATCTCCTTGACCTCGCCGGCAAGGAAACCAGTACTGACAGCAAAAAGTTCAGTTTGAAGTGCGACGTAATGCGCTGTTAACACGCAGCAACTTATAGGGAGTCGTACTCAACGCATACGACTTGCATAATAACAAACAAAATACAATACGATGCGAGTACGACTTGAAGTGAGATACGAGATACGACTTGCATAATTGGGGTGATTATTTAAACTATTTTACAGATGAATTCGCCCAGCAGCATGACATTTTTTTTGACGAAATGGAAAATGTTGGTGTTGCTGGAGACAATGCTGCTGAAGGCACTTCATTTATTGAAGGAGAACAAGAAATTATTTGGCTTGAAGCGCCCACAAAACTCTTGCTTGTGCTCCTCGACAAGTACCAACCTCAAGTTGGGAAAAAAGTCGAGCTGAGCAGCAAGAAAAAAATGTGGAAGCTCATAGCCTGATCTATGCTGAGCCATGGATATGCCTTCACCGAAGGTCAGATCCAAGGCAAGTATAGAAGCCTGGAGAGGCATTACAAACAAATTAAACTGCACAATATGAAAACTGGACGGAACAGGTTGTCCTCCCCCCCACCAAATGTACGTACGCATTTATATATTATATTTTTAATTAAAAGCAATTTTTATTTCAGTAAATTAGATGCTGTCTTCGGCCACCGTAGAGGTGTGTTTCCAGAACACACTCTTGGTAGGAACCGTGGCGAAGGTATATTCCAACAAGAGAGCATTATTGCTGCCGGCATAAGCGAGGCAAGCGCTCATATCCAACAGGCATCTACCTCAGGTGCAAGCGAGGCAAGCGCTTATAGCCCACAGGCCTCTACCTCAGGTAAATATAATATATATGTTTTTCTTGGTAGAGATGTCAAACCGGTGGAAATTCGTTGGTAAGATGTTTATATTTATTATTTACTAGTTGAACCCATGCTCGCCTTGCTTCGCATTCTAAGGGCTTTTTTATGCATACAAATATGCAATGTCATTCAATGTGTAACTTTCAGCCCCTAACTGCAGATTTCATAGTTCTCAAAAACCGCACCGCACCGTAGCCCGTCAACACTTCCGCCTCTACCAGATGTCATTGCAACATTGTCTCTAGGTCGGGTGCCATTACATTATTTAGGCGGGCTCAAGTTTCTTAGAAGAATAATAGGTACACCCACTTTTAATTTTAATTTATGTGATGGCAGAGAAAGCGAGAGTTTAAAAATTCGATCAGATATCTGGTTGTTACTTCTAGGTCCACAACCCGGGTGATTGAAATACATTCTGCACTTTGAGCATCGGCACGTGAAAATATCTCGCTGTTAATTGAGCTTATTCATTCCGAGGCAACAAAATAGCTCGCTCACAAAGCTAAGAATTCTTACGGTTTTTTTAGTTGTGATGTATCACCTTAAACCTTGTGATAAATTTACTTTTCCATTTTCTTCCGGAAGCGTTCCTCCACCAATTTTAAATAACAAATCAGAGAAAGGTTGTGCGCTCGGATGTGCCTCATGGCACTTATGATAACGTTTGCCTAAAGTCTCGGTAAAATAGCACTGTAAACCAAACATCCCAGATGACTTCCACATAGCAAATACATATGTGCATACATATATGAACCAAAATTAACTCTTAAAAATCCAGAAGTTCACTTTGGGTAGAATATTTGTTTTTGATCGTTTAAACTGATCGAAATGAAAATGCAATTCACTGCTCTAGAAAATTCTCTTTCTTTTGACACCTCATTTGTTAAGATTGGTTGAGTGTGAGAGCCGCAAATGGTGAAAATGATTGTAGCACATTGAAGTACAAAGCATATGATCATGTTAGAGCGATGTTTTGAATAATTGTTTTGAACATTGCTCAGCTTCAGGATAACGCAGGAGGATGTTTTATATCTGAAATGAATCAGCGACAGATTTACTAATTTCACCTATTTTTTTTATTTTCAATCCGATAAGCCATTATTGAGTTAGGGCTGTATAATGATAATATTCCTCTCCGATATACACAATTGCAATCTGGCAGTCAAGCAGTGAAGTTCGTTACGGATATTGTCGTGGTGTCAAATTGCGTTTTGTAGATTGAGTGCAGAAATTTCAAGGAAAAATACCCGTTTTTGTGAAAATGTTTGTGTGCGCGGAAAAATATTTTTTTCTTTTTGTCGGTACCTGAATTCCGGGAAAAGTCCCTTTTTCATTAGTGCCGTGTGTGTTGGCAATAAAACTTTAAGTGCGGACAAGGGTTCTTTCCAAGAAAGGACCGAAGCCATTTGGTTTTATTGCATTGTTGCGTTGTGTTAAGTGTGTTAGTTGTCTGTGCTGGTTGTCCCTCGCGAGTGATTAGTTTATTACGGTCGGTTTTTCGCGATTGTGCGTGGTTGGTTGCGGTCATTTTTTCCTATTACGGTCGGTCTTCCCTAAATTAATTTCCGTGTACGTTTATTGCGAAAAAAATGGTGAACAATAGATTTGTGACGTTAAGTGACGATGAGGAGTTCAGGGGAAGCCCCCTGGACGGGATCTCCACTGGCGTTAAAAGGAAGAAGAGGGAACTATATATGAAGACCTCTGATGCTGAAAGCGAGGATCCCCTAGCGTCGAAAGTCAAGAAGAGTAAGAAGGATGAGAAGAAGAAGGCCAGGCAGGCCAGGAAAAAGGCTGCTGAATCTGATGAGGCTTCGGAGCCAGGAGTTGCTCTAGTGGCAGAACCGCCTCCGATGGCCGAAGCACCAGCGGAACCCAAGAAGAAGGTCGAGGAAACAGGGAAAGGAGAAAGGGTGATCGACCAGGAAGCTGGTAAGCCGGTCACGAAAAGGTATGCTTTTGATGTTGCTAAGGTGGTGGATATATTGGCCGACATAAAGGACAAGAGTTTCATAAAAACGATTTCCTTTGTTAAAGATCCATTGCTGCGGGAAATGGTCCTTAATAGGGTTGGGCGGTTTGAAGCTCTCATAATGAGACTTAGCGGAGAGAATGAACGTCTGAGAGGTCGTCTTGAAGTGCTTGATAGCAGGAACGTAGGTGTTGTTGCCCCCTTTAGTTGTTGCTAGGTCTGTTAACTCTGGTGTTGTTGCCCCCCCTTTTGTTGTTGCTAGGTCCGATAACTCTGGTGCTGTTGCCCCCCCTGGTGTTGTTCCCCAAGTTGTCCAAGTTCTTCCCAGGCCAGTTTTATGTCCGTCAGCTGAGTATCCGGTTTTGCCAAAGCCCGTCGACACATGGGCTATTGTTGTAAAAGGGAAAAAGAATGAGTCTAGTGCAGATATTCATAAAAGAGTAGTAGATGAGATAGGGGATGTCCGCGTACATACCATAAAACCCATTCGTGGTGGCGGGTTGTTAATTAGGACACCATCGTGTCTCGAGAGAGACAAGATGGTAAGTAATGGGAGGTTTAAGGAGCTAGGGTTGTCTGTCGAGAAGAGTGGGAGCCTGGGCCCGAGGATTGTTGTCCAAAAGGTCCCTAAGACCATAACTGTAGAGAAGTTTATGGAGCAGCTTCATTCGAAGAACCTCTGTGAGTTATTGTCAGTTAGGGAACTGGAAAACGAGGTTAAAATCGTTAGTGGTTCATGGTCTGGGGAAGGTGACTCAAATGTGGTACTTGAGGGCAGTGAACGCGTCATCTCGCACATTCGCGCTGAAGGACGGGTCTACCTCACCCATTACTCATGCACTCTGAGGGAGTATTCGCCAGTGAATACTTGCTACAAGTGTCTGAGTATGGACCATAGAGTAGCACAATGCAAACAGACGGATACTGTTTGTCGCCGTTGTGGGCAGACGCGGGCACTTTGCTCGTAGATGTGTCAATGCCATTAAATGCAAAAATTGTGCACACCACAATTACGCGTCGGGGCATTTAATGTTGTCAGCTGACTGTCCCATTTACAGGGCAGCATTGGCTAGGGCGCAATCCAGACACTGAAAATGGCTGTACGCCTAACTCAGTTAAATTGCCAGGGTTCGTACTCTGCGATGTGCGATTTGGGGGTTCGACTCTTGAGTTCCCAATGCAGTTTTACATTGGTTCAGGAGCCGTACACCTCAAAAGGTATAATTAGGGGTTTGCCGGGCGATATGAGAAGAAAGCGCTCTGGAGCTGAAGACTTGACTCAGCTCAGCACTGCCTATAGGCGGGGCTTAGCTGAGTACAAGAAAATGCTTGTCAGCGTGAAAGAGGATGAGTGGAGACTTTTCGCCGAAAGGCACAGAGATGACCCATGGGGTCGACTCTTTAGAGTCTGTAGGGGAAAGTCCAGCTCAACTGATGTGAGTGGTATCCGTGAGGGAGACATAGTTCATACCACATGGAAAGATTGTGTTAGGGCTCTTATGAGGTCGTTTTTCCCTAGGACTGAGCATCAACCTGCCCCGTCGGCTGGCGGGCATGTTGATGCTCCTAGGTTAGATATAGGAGAGGTTGGATATGCAGTAGGGCGACTCAAGTCGAGGAGGTCACCGGGTGTTGATGGATTGACTGGAGAAATGGTGAAAGCCATTTGGACAGCTGTCCCTCAGTACCTGATGGCCCTTTTCTCGAACTGCGTGCAGGAGGGATATTATCCCCTGGAATGGAAGGTTGCGAAGGTTTTCGTGCTGCTCAAGTCCCCGGATAAGAGGATAAGGGATGTGTCAGTGAGTCCGACTCCAAATATGTCTTAGGCATATTTGTTGACTTCAAGGGCGCATTTGACCATCTCAAATGGGATGTAGTGCTAGATAGGCTAGGTGAAGTTGGTTATCGGGACATTGGACTCTGGAAAAGTTACTTTTCCGAAAGGAGGGGTAGTCTCTTTGGCGCCAACAGTTGTGTGAGTGTGGATGTTGAATGAGGATGCCCTCAGGGGTCTGTCGCGGGTCCATTTATTTGGAACCTACTGATGGATTCCCTATTGGGACGCCTCAATCAACATTGTGAGTTAAGTGCATTTGCTGATGACCTGCTTATCCTGATTCGGGGTCAGTCTCGTATTGACCTTGAAGCAAGGGGCACGGAGGTTATGGCAATGGTGTGTGAGTGGGGCACTGGTGTGGGCGTTGGCGTGTCAGTGGAGAAGACGGTGATCATGCTCCTCAAGGGCAAGCTATCATCTACTCGACATCCTACAGTCAGAGCTGGCGGAGTTAGCCTTAGGTATAACACGGAAGTCAAGTACCTGGGGATAACCATTGGCGAAAGAATGAACTTCCTTCCTCACCTTACACTGGTGAGGGAGAGGCTCATGTCTGTAGTCCCCGTGACAGCCAGACTACTCAAGACTAAATGGGGCCTTACACGGAGGGCGGTGCGCACCATATACGGCGGGCTATTTGTTGCTTGTGCAACTTTTGGTGCGCCGATGTGGGGTGATGTCGTCAAGACTGTGACCGGACGCAGCAGGATTCTCTCCTGTCAGAGAGTAATCCTGCTGGGTTCGCTCAAGGTCTGCCGAACCGTGGCCACTGATGCCATGCAGGTGCTGTTGGACCTTGAGGTGACTCGTTTACGAATTGCCTATAGGATCAAGAAGGGTCTTCCTCTTGCATCACCTGACTGGGTTGAAAGTGGGCAGGTATCGGCTCTCAGTGCAAGTGAGTGGAAGAAGTTGCTGAGTGAGCGTGTGTTATCCGAGTGGCAACTCAGATGGAACACCAGTGAGACGGGAAGGGTAACTTTTGAGTTTCTTCCCGATGTCTCAGTGGCTGCAGGTAGGATTGAGCTAGGTTTCTCGCTCTACATGGGCTACCTCATGACTGGTCATGGTTCTCTAAATGCATTTTTGCATAAGAGACGCCTGGCTAGTTCCGAGGTGTGCATGTGCAGTGAGCCTAGTGAAGACTGGGAACACGTATTGTGTTGCTGTCCGCTTTATGCTGATATCAGGGATCTCCCTGCTATGGGCATTGAGTGAGGAGCTGACACTCGTGATTTCAGCAGTGTCTTTTCTTCTAGGGACTCTGTTGAAAATTTCGGTAGGTTTGCTGAAGAAGTTTTTAGAAGGCGCAGAGTGGCGCCAAGTTTGCTAGTAAGTTAGGTTTATAAGTAGGTTGTTTTTGTTGTGTTATCCAGAATATAGGTAGGCATTTTTGCTTGAGGTTGCCAGGCCTCGGACTATAATGAGTCCATCTGGAAGTGACCTTTACGGTTGCCAAGCTCCACCGGAAGCTACAGTGGCGAGCATATAAATAGGGAAAAACAACCAAAGACAGTAATTTCTGTGTGTTTTGCTAAAACTTTAAACAACTGGAAAACTATCAATTTTATTTTTTTAGCAGTATACATGTTAGGTGTAATATTATTAGGTATCTTATAACGTCAGTTAGAGGAAAACTTGAACTTAACAGATGAAGAAAAATCCTTATGTCTTGGAGAACTTTAAAACGCCACTTATACGTTCTTCGCAAGCGGACATGTAGCCTTGCGATTTTTTTACTTATAATCGGTTTTTTCTTAATCCAAATACCTTTTAGCGACGTCGTACTGTGTGTACACTCACATTCAAGTCTTCTTGGGCCGAAATTTCAGCGTGAATTTCAACAGCGGTCCTGAAACGATCTTTTTTCAGAAAGGCGCTTCATCATCCAATCAACACGCGGTGTAGTTTTTCGTGGTCTGGGAGCGCGAGGTTTATTAAAACTGCTACCGTAGCGTTTGACCTGTTCCAAAGCTCGATGACACACATTAATTGATATATTTAAATGTTTCGATATCGCAGGGAGCGTAATATCTTCACTTTTTAAAAGACAAATTTATCGCCGCTGTTCAGCCGTTATGTGTTTGCCCTGTCCCATTCCTATAACATCACAAGTCGAGTTATTATAACTAGGCAATAACAAAGCAATATTTATGTAAACATTACATACTGAAAATTAAACATTTTCACACAGAAGTTGAGTACAAACTAAAAACAATATAATTTCCCTATTTATGTGCTCGTACCAATTTAACACTCTGCACGGTATTTTGTACCTGTACCGTGAAACGTAGACCAAAATATGTTATGCATATTACAATTAGTTTTAAAAAATCTGTTTTGAAGATAAACTTCGCATTTTAGCCAAGCTATTTCCTTAAGTGCCGGTATATGGTGATTTGAACTATGTTGACTGAATTTTCCTATTTATATGCTCGCCACTGTATATTCTGGTACCACGGGGGACAGGAGCCCCTGGGTCAGGTTGATTCTCTGGTGACTTGTCACCAGTTCGGCCTGGCACAGCCTGTCGACGAGGTAGGCCCCCTAGTGGGAGTGTCGTGGTGTCTGTGGTTGCCCAAAATCACGGGGACGTAAGTGTTCTCGAACACAAGAGGCGTTAGATAGGCCTCGCTCTCGAGCAAGGAGTGTAGTTCATGCCTTATACATGACTATAAAATTGTACTGGGGTGGTACTTGTGCTACCCTGGGGCGTTTGTTAACGCTTTTCTCATGACACAATAGTTTTCTCCAGGACCACGACGAGGACGTAAAGTAAACAAGGCCAACAAAATAGTTTATTAAGAACGGGACAACCACACAATCAAAATGTTCCTTCATAGTTAAAAAACTGAAAATGTCTACTAAAAGATTTACTTTTATTTTCCCCCTTACAAATCAAATCCGGAAGAGACGGTGTTGGCCTTCCAGAACTAATTATTTCCAGTTTTTCTTCCGAATTTAATTTAATATTTAATATGGTTTCTCCAATCATTTCTCAATAGCGCATCGACAGGTCATATTTTTCTCTTATATACTTTGGCTTAAAAGAAGGACATGCACATCTTACTACTGCCAAATTGCGAATGAACAATGATTAGTAGGCGTGCTTTTTTTTTTGTAACCCGTATAGACTTCGAAAAAGATTTCAGAGTAAAAATAAGACTGGATATTTATCCAGGCTGTATTTAACATGGTAAACATGCTGCTGAAAAATGTTTAGCCTATATAGGCTTGCAAAAAAAAAAATACGACTAGTGTTGTGTTGCTTTTTGCTTTCGCTTCAGTCGATATGGAGAATGGAGTTCTACAAATATAGAGCACATCGAAATCGAACAAAAACTAATATCAAGAGAAAAGAATCGAACAAAATTCAACCAAACCAACGTTAACATGCGAAATAAAACAGAGTATGAAAAGCAACATAATACCCACAGCTAACATCACCATTCGCCATCGCTAAAGAAAAGGGTAGAAATGTGTTGCATCGATTCTGGGTGCGCAGTTCTCTGGAGAACCCAAATTCATGTTTTTGTACAGACGATTGTTGGGACTTTGAATGTGGTAGAATTTTTTTTTATATGGATATTTCCGTTGGGTTGGTGCGCTAGTAAATGAAGAACAACCAGGCGAGTCAAACACATAGTACCAAATTTTAAAAATAAAAACCAGGCAACTGCGGATCGTTTTATTGGGAACTTTTCACTTCACTATTTATAAGTTCCCAATAAAACAGGGCTAATGTCAAACTGAATTTGTTTTGTTGGTTGTTGGCGCCGTTCGATTTACTTACGAAAAGAGGAGAATATTTTGTTAGACGTCAATTTGTATTGAATGGTTTATATACATTTTGGTATTGGGATTTTGACTGCAGTGTTTGGTTTGGTTGATTTGGCTATGACGCGACGGTGCGGCACAACAGAGTGAACAGAAGTGGATGTTAAAGCAGTGTTTTTAATTGAACATTTTTGAATTATAACTCAACTAGATATTGTTAGTGCATGTACATAAACAAATAAATTTTTCATAAAGATGGATTACGTTGGGGTGTGCGGAGAACACCTGCGCACCTTAGAATAAACGTCACTGATACATACATAGGTTTTTCTTGGTAGAGATGTCAAACCGGTGGAAATTCGTTGGTAAGATGTTTATATTTATTATTTATTTATTATTATTATAAAGAGGAAAGGTTTGTATATAGGACCTAATCTCTGGAACTACTGACCGGATTTCAAAATTGTTTTCACTAATAGAAAGCTACACTATCCGGAAGGGCGATAGACTATTTTTTTTTTTAGAAAACATAAATTAAAAAATTAATTTCTACACTTATTTTGTATGGTTGGCCCATACATTCATTCCTAACATGCAAGCAGTTATACGAATTGCGAATAAAAAAAACTGTAGCATTAAGTCAATATATTAACGGAAATTTGAAGCCCTTAATCTTAAAACATGCATTATTTTCATTTGCTTACATCGACGACTTCGAACTTATTGCAATGACGAGACGAGGTTGTGTTGCTACTGTGTGTTCCATATTTCAACATCATTCCGCTCTCATTATATTTCCTCTTTGGTATGATCAATTGCATTGTATGTATTGTATGTATACTATGCTTTCTTTTCTTTACTGCCTCCCGCTTCCTACCCTCTTGCTAATAGGAAAAATTTTGGAGGACGAAAGAGGAGATACCAAATCGCATTGGTGTTTGCAAATCGTAATGAGCGCGAAACATCATGTGTAGTAAAGCATTCGCGATGAGCGGTAAGAAAGAATCTCTTTTTATTTATATTGTTTTATTAAAAAACACAAAATATAAGGAATAACTTTGCAAACAAGATTGTACGAATGTATAAATTAAAAAAAAAGACCCTACACAATTAATTTGTGTTGAAAAAAATTAATTTAGCCATTTAAATATTTTACAAATATTAAATATTAAAAAAATGTACCTTAATCGAACATGCCATCGAATAGTATAATGTCAACAACAGCTGTGAGTTGTCACAATGCACGCCCTAGTAGAAAGTAGTTCTACTCGGCCGTTGCCCAGAACTTTACGATATCTACGATATAACGCCTGAAGTCACATTTAAGAGCACCCCATATGTTTGCATTGTTTCTACTTTATCTGTCAACGCGAGAGCGCCCGAACGCGACATTGTGAATTGGGCTTTATTGGGCTTATAAAAACTTCACTGAAAGAGGATCGCGCTGAAAGAAATAAATAAAAAGGGACAACAATATCAGATGCTCTGAATAAAACAGAGTAAAATAAATCCCTTCAAAGAACCAAGAATGAATTCTAAAGTGGAGAAGTATTAAAGAGGAGTAGAGAATAACAGATGTAGAAGTGGAAGCAGTATACTCTAGTCGAGGACTGTATTATTGAAGTTATTGAACGAAGAATGAATTGACGTACATATTTTGTAACAGCAGGGTTGTGGACATTTCTTTTTTCCTTCTTCGCTCCAACCGAAACTCAGGCTGAGAAGTATAACTCCTTCTCAGATCTAATTAATTTAAAAACAACAGCCCAATGCATTTGGAATTTTTTTTTCCCGCCCAAATCAAAAAGAAAAAGCAAAATTCTCCACTCATTGAGATGATGTACTTTTCCATCCCTCTTTTTGGTTTGTCCTACCGCTAGCGAGCGTATTTTGTGCATTCGTTAAGTTTTTGCATTCGGAGAGTGGATGAGCAAAGAAAAAGGTATTATGGATATGGGTTACAGGGGGGATGGATCATGCGTTGGGGGCGAGGAATGGCAAGATATACTTGTAGATATACTCGCACCAGAAAACCGCTCGCCATGCTCCTGGAAGAAGGGAATGGTCAGGTAAAAGAGTCGCGAGGGTTGTCACCGGCTACAAGACGTCGCGAAGTGGTAGAAAGCGCGTCATAGAAGGTTTGCTTTTAGGATAGAGGAGAAAGATAAAGTTAGTTCTCGAAAAGCATCTAACAAGCTCGGTAGCAACGTATTGGAACCCAAAAAAAAAAAAAAAAAAGAGAACATTTTGTTTTTGAATTCGTTTGATCAGTAGGACAAACAGAATTATTAAGAAAAAAAAAGTTAATTAGAAAAAGCGTGAGGTCGAACGACAAAACGAAAAATTATTCAAAAAAGGGGAAACATTTATTTAAAAAGTGCGTGCGAAAATATTACCTAAAATAGTTAACTGGCAGTGTATTAATATCCGCGCTCCTCCGTTAAACCCCTATCAACTTTCTCCGCTTTATTCTGACGAAAACCCCGTGACCTGCTCGCAAATCGCAGTGAATTCATCCCCCGTGCAGGTGAGTGGCAAGACCACCGATTATCTGAGGCATTCAAGAACCTCCAAGTAATAAACTCCCTACGTCCAATACCAACCAAGAAGAGCAAGTTCAGCACCAAGGTGCATAAAAAAAAAACTAAGACCGTGAGCGACAGGTGTGATCAACGATCCAGCAGCCAACGAAGTCCATCCCAGCCCCCTCACTCTAGAAGCAGTTGTGTGTTTGTGCTTGTTTCTACCCTTTCCATTAAAAATAAAACTACCCTTTTCTTTGCTAAACTGAAAATAAATTACCCTTTGAAATTAAAATAAAATTACCTTTTTGTGTAAGAATCCATTTTGCTAAAGAAAAATTATCTTTTTTGCTCTGTAAAAAAAAAAATATATCGTTTTGTTTAAAATTAAATACGTACCTATTATTAATAACTGTTCATATTCATATATCGCCGGTATGTCTGTGTCTTTCCTTTCCTGAATACCGAAAAGTGATAGTGGTTGGTCATTTACCGTAATTTTGAAATGTACATACTTGGAATTCTGTGTGGTTTGAAAAAAAAAAAAAAAACTTTTTCTATTATTTTATTTTGTGGGTGGGTATATTTAGCGTCGTCATCTGGATTCCTCGTCGACAGGCCTGACGAAGCGGATACCAGGGTAAGTCCACCAAATTTTTTTAAAGTTTTTTTTTGTGATACCGACACGCGGGTTCCAACCCTCAATTTAAAAATTGCGGCCAACCAATAGATACATAGCTTAACTATTTTTATTTGTTTTTGTTTCGTTTTAATTTTTTTCTATTGACACATATCCACCATTGATTAATTTAAAATTTATGAAGTTTATTAGACTATGAATTGAATACGGAATTGTAAAGTTAAAATCCATCATGCCCCTTGGCATACATTTGAATTTAATAAAACGATGAAATTTTATATAATGTGCTAAAACAAATTTCGTGTCTCATTTTGGTAGTGATGCTGTGGTCCAGTATATAGAAAGCACAGGGCTTTCGCAAGGGTGTCGGTAAGATATTTCGGCGGTAATCGACACATGGTAGGGAGGGTATTGACTCGCACAGAGGACGAACATCAGCTCCTCAGGTGGTAACTGTTTTTTCTTTTTTTTAGAGTTTCATTCGGAACATTTATAGAGACCTTGCATGCAAATTTTATGTAGTGGTGTTTTCTCCGGTACTTGGGTGCAAGAACCCACCCTCCGACGAGCGAAGTCTGAATCCGCTAGGCATGCAACCGCACTACCGAGTCCGGATTTCCTTTTTCTCTCTCCTTTCCCTCTCACCCCTCACGTTCCTTATCCGCTTCCCAGCAAATTTCATCCGTCTTTAAGGACAATCATTCTCCTCTGCTTCCTCTATTCCTGCAAGCACTAGCTACCATTACTCTATTCCTGCAAGCACTAGCTACCATTACAATTTACACGTTAAAACATTTCACCTACGCACGAAAAAAAAAACAAAATAAAATCAAATCAAAATACTATACTAATTCTATACTTTGTCTTAAAAGTGGCAGGCGGGCGAAACAAGGCGAGCACGGGTCAGCTAGTATTTTTTATTATTATAATATTTATTATATTTTTAACATATGTTGTGTATTTCTAACATGAATTCATATATCAGCGGTTGGTGATGGTATGATGACATGAAATAATCATACATATATATACATATTTTAATGTGCTTGTTTCTTTTTGTATTTTGAAGGTTTGGCGAAAGGAAAGCAAGGCAACCTCATCCAGCGGTGCTATTAAAGCTGGTTGAGATTGCTAATGAAAAAGCAAACATTTTGGAATTTTTAAAAGAAAAAGAAGCAAAAAAAAGGAAGAGCGAAGAGAGCGGTTTGAGATATCACACGCTCAAAAAGAGGAGCATGCTAGGGAGCGACGAGAACATGCTCGAGAAAAAGAAGAGCGCGGCCAAACAAAAAAAAATACTGCTGCTAGAAAAGTATCTCCAAAAACAATAAGTTAGTATCTTATAATACTTGTTTTGTTTAATTTTTTTTACTGCCTTTATTTTATTTATTATAATTTTAGTTTAAAGAAGATTATTATTAATTTTACTTATTACTAATTATTTCATTACTTAATTTTACTTCTTATTACTTAATTTTATTTATTACAAGTTACTTTTCCTTGCCAGTAATATTGATTATTAAAAAATTAAAACAAATATTTGGTTTCAGCAGTCCTAGGTAGAACCAAGCCTAGCTTCCCGCAACCATTTGTGTGTGCGCGTTATATTTTTGCACGAATGTAAGGGACCTACAGTTTTCTGCCGTCTCTGAACGGCGAGTTGGGAAGCTTTACATGACAAATGATACTCTTGAATGCTTGTCAGGCATTCGGAAGAGGTGGACACTGTGAAAACTTTTTAGGTGTTATTACTTATTGCTAATTTTATGTAACAATTACTAAAAATTAACAAACCATTTACTAAAAATAAAAACTAAAATAAACTCACATTGTCATTGATCCGCCACAACTGTACTGGCTTTTAAATTATGATAAACATTTTTATATTTGCATATTATTTAAACAATGTTTTGCTGGTTAATATTATTAAATATTTAACGTGTAAATAAAAATATACTATACAATTCAAATCAAAATATGCTTACCAATAACTACAATTATTGGCAGCCCGATATAACTATTGGCACCCAAAAAATTGTGGCAGTGCCAATAATTGTAGCTCAATACGATGTAATTATTGGCACCCCCTGCCAATAATTCAACCGTGCTTTTATTTGGAACCAATTACTGGCACCCTTTTTATTAATGCATGCATGTCGTTCTTTTAAGCCAAAGAGAAAAATATAAGCTATTGATGCGCTATTGAAGAATTTATTGGAGAAACCATTTTCTCAATTAAATTCGAAAGAAAGACTGGAAATAATTAGTTCTGGAAGGCCAACACCGTCTCTTCCGGGTTTGATTTGTAAGGTGGTAACTTAAAGTAAATCTTTAAGTAGACATTTTCAGATTTCTAACTATGAAGGAAAATTTTGGTTGTGTGGTTGCCCTGTTCTTAATAAATTATTTTGTTGGCCTTGTTCACTTTACGTCCTCGTCGTGGTCCTAGAGAAAACTGAGAATAGACGTTATTATCTAACAAAAAAAAAAAGTAGAACAAAAAACATTAGAACATCACGGCTCGTCCCTGATACATACGTACACCATTGCTTAGTAACAACAATTTTCAAGATGGTATCTGAATACTGCCATTACTTCTTGGTTCCTGCTGGGAGTGAACTCAATCAACCATACACACACACACACAGACTAGAGAAGTCAAAAGAGAACACCATGATGTACTTAGGGGCGTTCTCTGATAACATTGTTAAACCAGTTTGGAACATCTGAAAATAACTTTTTTCAGCCATTTTGGAATGAGTCTTCATTTTGAAAATTGGGAAGGCGGAGTCTATTAAAATTTAGAATTGTATTGCAAGGGAAGACATTTTTATGTCCATGCGTACGAAACCAATAAAAAAGGTTGAAACTAGAGATTCTCCATTCGGTGCACAGTGCTTGCTTTATAAATAAATAAAAAATAAAATGATTTTAAAAATACAACGATTCAAAGTGTAGTTGATTTGTTTGGTAGTTTTAAATTAATTTAAATTTAGAAAATCAACTGGAACACTTTTCCCAATATGGAGTTTTTTTTTTACATTAATCATACACTTATTTATAAAAAGGGTTACCAAAATGCCTTTAAGCTGGGAGTAGTATAGATTTACCAATTCTGGCACACAGGGAGCAGGGAGCCAGGAAGTGACGTCATCAAGAATAATAAACAAAGGGTTAAAATCATAAAAAACACGTGTTCTTATCGGGAATATCAATAAAAAAAGAGTGTTTATCGCATGCGGTCAGGAAGTGACGTCATCAAGAATAATAAACAAAATGTTGAAAATGTATGTTTGAGAATACATATAACAAAATTGTTGGTAGATCAATTTACATATATATCGATGATAAAGCTGACGTAATCAATACTGAGAGGGGAGCGATGGTGAGGGGGTCTACTCATCCAGATGAGATTGTTTATTTTGACTGTTGGCTGAAATGGGGAAGCGGGGGCAAAACGGAGTTTAATGCTCATCCAGAATCCAAGGTCATTGTTATGTTATCTTATATATGTGTGTATGTATAATATGTCATTAGAATCCAAGGTCATCGAAGGTCCATGTTTGTTTATTTTGTTTGGTAGCATAACTGGTGGGGTAGCGGGGGCAAGCGGGGTTTATGATCAGATTGTTTATTTTAGTCGTTGGCTGAAATGGGTAGAGGGGATAATACTCATCTAGATCAGATTGTTTATTCTGGTTGCTGATGAGAGGGGATGAACGGTTTCCAAGGTCTACTCATCCAGATCAGATAGGAGTGCTGACTACAATATTTCAAGGAAAATTATTTTGACGTAGAAATTGGTGGGGATATTCATGTTTCGTCATGTTTAAAAGTCTTGGTATCTTTATCTTTCGACCACATTTTTTTCATGAAATTTGCTGACGGATATGAATATGTTGTTCATTTATCTTTTGTTTTCTATGGAATATACCTACGTTATTTTTGTTGTCTTTGCTGTTGCTCTCGTTCACTGACCATGATATTTTTATACAAAAATTGGTGCAGGAATATTCATGTTTCGACATGTTTAAAAGTCTTGGTCTCTTTATCTTTCGACCATTTTTTTTTTAATGAAACTTGCTGTTGGACACAAATATGTTGTTTGTTTATCTTTTATTTGCTATAGGATATACCTATGTTGTTGTTGCTGTTGATATTGTCTTTGCAGTTGCTCTCGGTCGCTGACTATGATATTTTTATACAAAAATTGGTGCAGGAATATTCATGTTTCGACAGGTTAAAAAGTCTTGGCTCTTTATCTTTCGACCATTTTTTTTATGAAACTTTCTGACGGACACGAATATGTTGTTTGTTTATCTTTTATTTTGTATAGGATCTACCTATGTTGTTGTTGTTGATGTTGTCTTTGCAGTTACTCTCGGTCGCTGACTATAATGTTCTTATACAAAATTTTGATGCAGAAATATAGTATTATCAATACACTATGATTTTTTTAATAGCCCTGTACACATACATGGGGACCGAGGTTGTGTTAGAAAGAGCTTTTTGTGTTCAGTACTACTACATAATACGATACTATAGACAAATACTTAAATTCATACAAAAAATGTCATCCATTATATAATTCACAGTCAATTCTTGCACTCGATATCATAAGACTCAGGTATGATATGGGAAGTTTTCAGTACGAACTTATACGTTGCGCTGAGTAGTCTACTAATAAAATCCGTTGAATATAATCGCAAAACTTTTGATTGTTCTATAAGAGCTTTATTGTTTGATTTATTGTGTGGTTTATTGTTTTTTTTAGAAAATGAAGTGTTTTATATGTGACATATGTGAAAAGGAATTTTCCTTAAATAAGAATCTAAGGAGACATGTTTTAAATGTACACTCAAAGAAACTGCGATGTGATATTTGTTATAAAACATTAAACAGAAGTGATGCTCTATTATATCATAATATAAAATATCATAATGTTCACTCAAAGGAAAACATTACAACTTTAAATTTAAATGGCTCTAAAAAAATATCATCTAAAGATAAACCAACTACTTCTTCAGTGTATTCCTCAAAGAGTATCAATACGAAAATATGTACAGATTGTGAAATAGATGTTCCAAAAGATAATTGGTCTTCACACATTAGAACGAATTTGCATAAACATAATAGTGCAAAACCATGTGAAACATGTGAAGAATTGCAAGTGGTTAAAAGCACATTTAATGACCGGATTCAGACATTAATATACGTGAACAAAAAAGAAGAAATAATAGAACCCAAAGCATTTTTAAAGGATTCTGAAAGTGTTATTTGTGAAAATTTAAAACATCTTTTAAATAAACATTCCTCTTTTAAATTTAATATGGAATTGTTTGGTGAATACATGAAAATAAATAAAAATGATGATGATATGCAAGTGTCAATAAAATCATTTCAATCAAAAATGTGTCTCGTACAGAATGAGGAAGAGTTAAAAATATTGTACGATAAAATGTGCTCGAACATTGTGGGAAAAATGGAAGAATTTCAAGAAAATGATAGTGGATGGGCATTAATAAGAATTATCCATATAGAGATAAATATGAATGAATATCGACCAATTAAAGGATCCCAATACATGGAACTTCCAAGTTTTTTATTAACTAAAAAAGCTTGTATTAATATACAAAATAATGATGAATATTGTTTTAAATGGGCGGTAATCTCAGCAATAATACCATCAAATATTAATCCACAAAGAACTTCATCCTACGGTATAAATGATATAACAGAAAAAACAATTTTGCTTAAAAATGGAGTGTCACTAAAATTTGAAGATTTAGAATTTCCCTTCAAAATAAGTGATGTCAAAAAATTTGAACAATTGAATCCGAGCATAAGTGTTAATGTTTTCGGTTACGAGGAGGAAAATAATATGATTGTCGGACCTTACTATAACACGCCTGAAGAAAAACCAGCTCATATAAATTTGTTATTATTACAAGACATGGAACGATTCCACTATGTTTGGATTAAGAATATTTCAAGGTAAGAAAGTCTAATTTATTTTCATATCTACTTTATTATAACTTTTTTTTTTGTTTTTTTTGCAGATTAATAAATACTCAAATAAGAACGGATGGACATAAGGTTTTTATCTGTAATAGCTGCCTTCAATATTTTGGTAACGAATATAATTTTAATAAACATAAGTTAGAATGTAAGAAAATTGTTACTAAGATGCCAGACCCTGAAAAGGCAATTGTAGAGTATTATAATTATGAAAGACAGTTGGATGTACCATTTGTGGTATATGCAGATTTTGAATGTATCCTTAAAGCTGTAGATACTTGCATTCCAGAATCAAACATACCATCTACTACTATAGTTCAAGAACATGTTCCTTGTGCCTTTAGCTATTTTATAAATTGTTCATTTAACAGTTCATTGAATAGGTTTCGACTTTATAAGGGCTTAGATGCATCACGAAAGTTTATTGAGGTTTTAGTACAAGATGTGCAAGATATCAATGAAAAATATTTATCTATAAACAAACCGATGAATCCTCTTACAAAAGATGAAATCATATTCCATAATGAAAGTAAATGTTGTCATATTTGTAAACAAACTTTACATGGTGGTCGTGTAGCAGATCACTGTCATCTGACAGGTAAATACAGAGGACCAGCTCATAACAAATGTAATTTAAGATTTCAGATTGCAAAGTTTATTCCAGTATTTTTTCATAATTTCTCAGGCTATGACAGTCATTTGTTCATTAAAGAATTTTCAAATATTCCAGGCAATATAAATGTGATTGCAGTAAATAAGGAAAGGTATATATCATTAAGAAAGACTATCCCACTTGAATTTTATAATTCAATTGAGATTCGATTCCTAGACTCTTTTAAATTTATGGCATCTAGTTTAGATGCCTTGGCTAAGAATTTGTCAAGAGAAGATTTTAAAATTGTTAGATCGATCTTCAAGTCTGATGAAGAATTCAACTTAATGACTAAAAAGGGAGTTTTTCCCTATGAATATATAAATTCGTGGGAACGATTAAGTGAAAAAAGTCTCCCACCGCTTGATAAATTCTTTAGTTCAATTAGCAATTCTAGTTGTACTGCAGAACAACATGATTTTGCAAAGACGGTATGGCAAACATTTAAATGTGAAAGTCTATTAGATTATTTAGAGTTATATCTAAAAACAGATGTCTTATTACTAGCCGATATATTTGAGAATTTTAGAAAAGTTTGCAGAAATATCTATGGGCTGGATCCCTGTCAATATTATACAGCACCTGGTTTATCATGGGATGCTATGTTAAAAGTAACAAAGATTAGACTTGAATTACTTACTGATATAAATATGTTTACGTTTGTACAAAGAGGTATTAGGGGTGGTCTTGTGCAATGCTGTTGCAGACACTCCAAAGCTAATAATAAATATATGAGTGACTTTAAAAGTGAAGTACCTTCTGAATACTTGACGTATTTGGATGCAAATAATTTATATGGCTGGGCAATGTCTCAAAGTCTACCGTATGGTAAATTCGAATGGATAGAAACTGATAATTTCAATGTATTCAATGTATCACCAAACTCTCCATCTGGCTACATTTTAGAAGTTGACTTGGAATATCCAGAACATCTTCATGATGAGCATAGTGACTTCCCATTTTGTGCAGAAAATAAAAAAAGCCCAAACGCAAAATTTAGTAAACTCATAGCAGACTTGAACCATAAAACAAAGTATATCATACATTATAGAAACCTTCAACAGTGTGTTAAGCACGGAATGAAAATTTTAAAAATACATAGAATTTTAAGTTTCAAGCAATCATGTTGGTTAAAACAATACATCGATTTAAATACACATCACCGTAAATTGGCTAAAAATGAATTTGAAAAGAATTTCTTTAAATTATTAAATAATGCTGTTTATGGTAAAACGATGGAAAATGTTGATAAACGAAAAGATATAAAGATAGTAACAAATTGGGAAAGTTGTGGAAAACATTTAGGTGCTCGAGCTTGGATAGCAAAACCAAACTTTCATAGTTCTACTCAATTTACAGACAATATGGTTGCAATTCAAATGAGTCGCGTTCATGTAACTTACAACAAACCGATTTATTTAGGTTTTACTGTACTCGATTTATCAAAATGGAAGATGTATGATTTTCATTATGAATACATGAAACCAAAGTATGGTGACAATTTAACTTTAAATTATATGGATACTGATTCTTTCATATATTCTATCAAAACTGAAGATTTCTATAAAGATATACTGGATGATATTGATATGAAATTTGATACATCAGATTATCCCACTGATAATCGATATAATATTCCAAATAAAAATAAAAAGATAATCGGGATGATGAAAGATGAGATGAATGGTGAAATTATTAGAGAATTCGTTGGGCTTCGATCTAAAATGTATTCCATAGATATCGAAAAAAGAAATCAAATTAAAAAAGCTAAAGGTGTTAAGAAAACAGTACTAGATGGTATGAATATTGATGATTATAGAGATTGTTTATATAAAAAGAAACTTTTCTATGGAAATATGTTTATAATTAGGTCAAAGATTCATAACATATATACACAATGTATTAATAAACTAGCACTAAGTTATATAGATGATAAGAGATATATAATGGAAAATGGTGTTAATACACTTGCCTGGGGTCATAATATTATAAAAGAATAGTGCTATTATATAGGTTAGTTCAAAGATAAATACGTATAATATAGTTATAAAATAAAAAAATTAAATGTAAATTAAATATTCCAAGTTTTCAATGTCCTAGTACCGCTCTTTATAAATGATAAAAAAAAAATGTTTATAAAATAAATACTAAACAGAAGACTGTATGTTTTTATTTTCACTCCATTTCGCTTTTGTTGTTGCTGTTCTTTTTTTCAGATATTTTTACCATACCATTCGTATTTTATTATGAACTGCATGTTTACTGAATGAATAAAGAAATGTAATATTTGATCATCAAGATGGATTTACGAATGGAAGATCTACTTCAACGAATCTGGTACTTTTTTAAAACTATGTCGTGAATCATTTCAAACTTGATAGGCAAACTGATGTAATTTTTACTGCAAAAGTCTTCGATAAAGTTAGTCATCGTACCCTTACTCAGAAACTATCGAATATAGGATTCCATTCTACCCTGCTTAGTTGGTTTAAGCTTTGAGTGATACATACTCGTAGTTGGTAGGGTTCAATATGTTAAAATTGATGATTATCTTTCGGCTCCTTTTAGAGTTACATCTGGTATTCCTTAAGGGAGTCACCTTGCGTCATGACCAGATATACTCGATATTCTATCGTTTTATAGCACTTTCTTGTTACGGCTGCAGTCTCTGCACCAACCGAAATATAAATATCTACGGCAACTTGTAAAATCCATTCATGGAATACAATGAATTTTCAAATTATTGTGAAATTATTGCACCTTCCGAAGCAAAACGAAACTCAGTGTTTATATTTGATGATGTAGCTTGTGATAAACAAAACAACATTCGAGAATATGTTTGTATGGGATGACACAACGATGTGGATAGTTTCTACTTATGTCAATTTTATACACGCATACCAAAACATTTGTTTCGGGACAACGCAAACTACATAGTTATTTTCAAGCAAGACGAGCTAAATCTGAATCTGATCATATAAATTCCGATACGACATTCAATCAGTTTAAAGAACCGTGCACAAACTGTTGGAAAGATGCATTATTTCTGATGGTCATCAACGACCTCCCACTAGTCTTCAAATATTCTGAGTGTCTTCTTTTTGCCGATACTCTTAAATTATTTCGCTCCATTAAATCTGAATATGATTACGATTTATTATATCAAGATGTCGCCGCGGTCAATGATTGATGTGAGCGGAATCACCTCCTTCTAAACGTTTCTTATTGTCCTGCTTACTGCAATCCGCTATCCGCTAACTGATATCCGCTAACTGCTATCTGTAACCGACCGGTTAGCAACCGCCCTGTTTGGAACCGACCTGTTTGGAACCGCCCTGTTTGGAACCGACCTGTTTGGAACCGATCTGTTTGAAACCGCCCTGTTTGGAACCGACCTGTTTGGAACCGATCTGTTTGAAACCGACCTGTTTGGAACCGACCTGTTTAGAAGCGGCGACCTTAAGGTGTATTGTGCCCCCTATCAGTCATAGACGCGCATGCCACATATTCGTATGTATGTCTGTACATATGTACATCGGTGTTTTTGTTTTGTTTATTGGATGAAGGAAGTAAAACGGAGTGTGAGTAATTAGTTGTGGCGCCATATGAGTGAGAGCGAGAGGAAAGATGTGCAAGTGGTTTATATTTGGTGGTGGAGAGGGAAACAATGGTGAGAGGGGGGGTGAATGATTTCCTGGGTCTGGTTTCCTGGGTGTACTCATTCAGATCAGATTGTTTATTTTGGCTGTTGGCTGAAACGTGTACTCATCCAGATCAGATAGTTTATTCTGAGTGGGATATTCATGATCAATAAGGTATTGTTTTGGCTGATAATGGTCAAGCGTATGATCATCAGGTATTCAAGACCATTGTTTATATATTTCTGTTTATTCATTAAGAACTGTGTGTGTGTCAGATAAATAATTTTAGCAAAAGGTCACTACATCGCTAATATCAAAATTTAATCCAATGGTCCATAAATTCTTATTTTATATTTAGTCCAAATCAATAACTCTTCTTTATTGTTGGGCAAGCGAGCAAGATATCGAATGTTGTTCTTTGGACAGTACACTCTAAGCATTTCTCTATTTCCATGATTCTTTTTCTGATGACTGTATACTGTAAGTAATATTCATTCAGATCAGCTTGTTTATTTTGGTTGTAGACTGAAATAGACCCAGGAAACCAGACCCAGGAAATCATTCACCCCCCCTCTCACCATTGTTTCCCTCTCCACCACCAAATATAAACCACTTGCACATCTTTCCTCTCGCTCTCACTCATATGGCGCCACAACTAATTACTCACACTCCGTTTTACTTCCTTCATCCAATAAACAAAACAAAAACACCGATGTACATATGTACAGACATACATACGAATATGTGGCATGCGCGTCTATGACTGATAGGGGGCACAATACACCTTAAGGTCGCCGCTTCTAAACAGGTCGGTTCCAAACAGGTCGGTTTCAAACAGATCGGTTCCAAACAGGTCGGTTCCAAACAGGGCGGTTTCAAACAGATCGGTTCCAAACAGGTCGGTTCCAAACAGGTCGGTTCCAAACAGGTCGGTTCCAAACAGGGCGGTTGCTAACCGGTCGGTTACAGATAGCAATTAGCGGATAGCGGATTGCAGTAAGCAGGACAATAAGAAACGTTTAGAAGGAGGTGATTCCGCTCACATCAATCATTGACCGCGGCGACATCTTGATATAATAAATCGTAATCATATTCAGATTTAATGGAGCGAAATAATTTAAGAGTATCGGCAAAAAGAAGACACTCAGAATATTTGAAGACTAGTGGGAGGTCGTTGATGACCATCAGAAATAATGCATCTTTCCAACAGTTTGTGCACGGTTCTTTAAACTGATTGAATGTCGTATCGGAATTTATATGATCAGATTCAGATTTAGCTCGTCTTGCTTGAAAATAACTATGTAGTTTGCGTTGTCCCGAAACAAATGTTTTGGTATGCGTGTATAAAATTGACATAAGTAGAAACTATCCACATCGTTGTGTCATCCCATACAAACATATTCTCGAATGTTGTTTTGTTTATCACAAGCTACATCATCAAATATAAACACTGAGTTTCGTTTTGCTTCGGAAGGTGCAATAATTTCACAATAATTTGAAAATTCATTGTATTCCATGAATGGATTTTACAAGTTGCCGTAGATATTTATATTTCGGTTGGTGCAGAGACTGCAGCCGTAACAAGAAAGTGCTATAAAACGATAGAATATCGAGTATATCTGGTCATGACGCAAGGTGACTCCCTTAAGGAATACCAGATGTAACTCTAAAAGGAGCCGAAAGATAATCATCAATTTTAACATATTGAACCCTACCAACTACGAGTATGTATCACTCAAAGCTTAAACCAACTAAGCAGGGTAGAATGGAATCCTATATTCGATAGTTTCTGAGTAAGGGTACGATGACTAACTTTATCGAAGACTTTTGCAGTAAAAATTACATCAGTTTGCCTATCAAGTTTGAAATGATTCACGACATAGTTTTAAAAAAGTACCAGATTCGTTGAAGTAGATCTTCCATTCGTAAATCCATCTTGATGATCAAATATTACATTTCTTTATTCATTCAGTAAACATGCAGTTCATAATAAAAGACGAATGGTATGGTAAAAATATCTGAAAAAAAGAACAGCAACAACAAAAGCGAAATGGAGTGAAAATAAAAACATACAGTCTTCTGTTTAGTATTTATTTTATAAACATTTTTTTTTTATCATTTATAAAGAGCGGTACTAGGACATTGAAAACTTGGAATATTTAATTTACATTTAATTTTTTTATTTTATAACTATATTATACGTATTTATCTTTGAACTAACCTATATAATAGCACTATTCTTTTATAATATTATGACCCCAGGCAAGTGTATTAACATCATTTTCCATTATATATCTCTTATCATCTATATAACTTAGTGCTAGTTTATTAATACATTGTGTATATATGTTATGAATCTTTGACCTAATTATAAACATATTTCCATAGAAAAGTTTCTTTTTATATAAACAATCTCTATAATCATCAATATTCATACCATCTAGTACTGTTTTCTTAACACCTTTAGCTTTTTTAATTTGATTTCTTTTTTCGATATCTATGGAATACAGTTTAGATCGAAGCCCAACGAATTCTCTAATAATTTCACCATTCATCTCATCTTTCATCATCCCGATTATCTTTTTATTTTTATTTGGAATATTATATCGATTATCAGTGGGATAATCTGATGTATCAAATTTCATATCAATATCATCCAGTATATCTTTATAGAAATCTTCAGTTTTGATAGAATATATGAAAGAATCAGTATCCATATAATTTAAAGTTAAATTGTCACCATACTTTGGTTTCATGTATTCATAATGAAAATCATACATCTTCCATTTTGATAAATCGAGTACAGTAAAACCTAAATAAATCGGTTTGTTGTAAGTTACATGAACGCGACTCATTTGAATTGCAACCATATTGTCTGTAAATTGAGTAGAACTATGAAAGTTTGGTTTTGCTATCCAAGCTCGAGCACCTAAATGTTTTCCACAACTTTCCCAATTTGTTACTATCTTTATATCTTTTCGTTTATCAACATTTTCCATCGTTTTACCATAAACAGCATTATTTAATAATTTAAAGAAATTCTTTTCAAATTCATTTTTAGCCAATTTACGGTGATGTGTATTTAAATCGATGTATTGTTTTAACCAACATGATTGCTTGAAACTTAAAATTCTATGTATTTTTAAAATTTTCATTCCGTGCTTAACACACTGTTGAAGGTTTCTATAATGTATGATATACTTTGTTTTATGGTTCAAGTCTGCTATGAGTTTACTAAATTTTGCGTTTGGGCTTTTTTTATTTTCTGCACAAAATGGGAAGTCACTATGCTCATCATGAAGATGTTCTGGATATTCCAAGTCAACTTCTAAAATGTAGCCAGATGGAGAGTTTGGTGATACATTGAATACATTGAAATTATCAGTTTCTATCCATTCGAATTTACCATACGGTAGACTTTGAGACATTGCCCAGCCATATAAATTATTTGCATCCAAATACGTCAAGTATTCAGAAGGTACTTCACTTTTAAAGTCACTCATATATTTATTATTAGCTTTGGAGTGTCTGCAACAGCATTGCACAAGACCACCCCTAATACCTCTTTGTACAAACGTAAACATATTTATATCAGTAAGTAATTCAAGTCTAATCTTTGTTACTTTTAACATAGCATCCCATGATAAACCAGGTGCTGTATAATATTGACAGGGATCCAGCCCATAGATATTTCTGCAAACTTTTCTAAAATTCTCAAATATATCGGCTAGTAATAAGACATCTGTTTTTAGATATAACTCTAAATAATCTAATAGACTTTCACATTTAAATGTTTGCCATACCGTCTTTGCAAAATCATGTTGTTCTGCAGTACAACTAGAATTGCTAATTGAACTAAAGAATTTATCAAGCGGTGGGAGACTTTTTTCACTTAATCGTTCCCACGAATTTATATATTCATAGGGAAAAACTCCCTTTTTAGTCATTAAGTTGAATTCTTCATCAGACTTGAAGATCGATCTAACAATTTTAAAATCTTCTCTTGACAAATTCTTAGCCAAGGCATCTAAACTAGATGCCATAAATTTAAAAGAGTCTAGGAATCGAATCTCAATTGAATTATAAAATTCAAGTGGGATAGTCTTTCTTAATGATATATACCTTTCCTTATTTACTGCAATCACATTTATATTGCCTGGAATATTTGAAAATTCTTTAATGAACAAATGACTGTCATAGCCTGAGAAATTATGAAAAAATACTGGAATAAACTTTGCAATCTGAAATCTTAAATTACATTTGTTATGAGCTGGTCCTCTGTATTTACCTGTCAGATGACAGTGATCTGCTACACGACCACCATGTAAAGTTTGTTTACAAATATGACAACATTTACTTTCATTATGGAATATGATTTCATCTTTTGTAAGAGGATTCATCGGTTTGTTTATAGATAAATATTTTTCATTGATATCTTGCACATCTTGTACTAAAACCTCAATAAACTTTCGTGATGCATCTAAGCCCTTATAAAGTCGAAACCTATTCAATGAACTGTTAAATGAACAATTTATAAAATAGCTAAAGGCACAAGGAACATGTTCTTGAACTATAGTAGTAGATGGTATGTTTGATTCTGGAATGCAAGTATCTACAGCTTTAAGGATACATTCAAAATCTGCATATACCACAAATGGTACATCCAACTGTCTTTCATAATTATAATACTCTACAATTGCCTTTTCAGGGTCTGGCATATTAGTAACAATTTTCTTACATTCTAACTTATGTTTATTAAAATTATATTCGTTACCAAAATATTGAAGGCAGCTATTACAGAATAGTTATAATAAAGTAGATATGAAAATAAATTAGACTTTCTTACCTTGAAATATTCTTAATCCAAACATAGTGGAATCGTTCCATGTCTTGTAATAATAACAAATTTATATGAGCTGGTTTTTCTTCAGGCGTGTTATAGTAAGGTCCGACAATCATATTATTTTCCTCCTCGTAACCGAAAACATTAACACTTATGCTCGGATTCAATTGTTCAAATTTTTTGACATCACTTATTTTGAAGGGAAATTCTAAATCTTCAAATTTTAGTGACACTCCATTTTTAAGCAAAATTGTTTTTTCTGTTATATCATTTATACCGTAGGATGAAGTTCTTTGTGGATTAATATTTGATGGTATTATTGCTGAGATTACCGCCCATTTAAAACAATATTCATCATTATTTTGTATATTAATACAAGCTTTTTTAGTTAATAAAAAACTTGGAAGTTCCATGTATTGGGATCCTTTAATTGGTCGATATTCATTCATATTTATCTCTATATGGATAATTCTTATTAATGCCCATCCACTATCATTTTCTTGAAATTCTTCCATTTTTCCCACAATGTTCGAGCACATTTTATCGTACAATATTTTTAACTCTTCCTCATTCTGTACGAGACACATTTTTGATTGAAATGATTTTATTGACACTTGCATATCATCATCATTTTTATTTATTTTCATGTATTCACCAAACAATTCCATATTAAATTTAAAAGAGGAATGTTTATTTAAAAGATTTTTAAATTTTCACAAATAACACTTTCAGAATCCTTTAAAAATGCTTTGGGTTCTATTATTTCTTCTTTTTTGTTCACGTATATTAATGTCTGAATCCGGTCATTAAATGTGCTTTTAACCACTTGCAATTCTTCACATGTTTCACATGGTTTTGCACTATTATGTTTATGCAAATTCGTTCTAATGTGTGAAGACCAATTATCTTTTGGAACATCTATTTCACAATCTGTACATATTTTCGTATTGATACTCTTTGAGGAATACACTGAAGAAGTAGTTGGTTTATCTTTAGATGATATTTTTTTAGAGCCATTTAAATTTAAAGTTGTAATGTTTTCCTTTGAGTGAACATTATGATATTTTATATTATGATATAATAGAGCATCACTTCTGTTTAATGTTTTATAACAAATATCACATCGCAGTTTCTTTGAGTGTACATTTAAAACATGTCTCCTTAGATTCTTATTTAAGGAAAATTCCTTTTCACATATGTCACATATAAAACACTTCATTTTCTAAAAAAAACAATAAACCACACAATAAATCAAACAATAAAGCTCTTATAGAACAATCAAAAGTTTTGCGATTATATTCAACGGATTTTATTAGTAGACTACTCAGCGCAACGTATAAGTTCGTACTGAAAACTTCCCATATCATACCTGAGTCTTATGATATCGAGTGCAAGAATTGACTGTGAATTATATAATGGATGACATTTTTTGTATGAATTTAAGTATTTGTCTATAGTATCGTATTATGTAGTAGTACTGAACACAAAAAGCTCTTTCTAACACAACCTCGGTCCCCATGTATGTGTACAGGGCTATTAAAAAAATCATAGTGTATTGATAATACTATATTTCTGCATCAAAATTTTGTATAAGAACATTATAGTCAGCGACCGAGAGTAACTGCAAAGACAACATCAACAACAACAACATAGGTAGATCCTATACAAAATAAAAGATAAACAAACAACATATTCGTGTCCGTCAGAAAGTTTCATAAAAAAAATGGTCGAAAGATAAAGAGCCAAGACTTTTTAACCTGTCGAAACATGAATATTCCTGCACCAATTTTTGTATAAAAATATCATAGTCAGCGACCGAGAGCAACTGCAAAGACAATATCAATAGCAACAACAACATAGGTATATCCTATAGCAAATAAAAGATAAACAAACAACATATTTGTGTCCAACAGCAAGTTTCATTAAAAAAAAAATGGTCGAAAGATAAAGAGACCAAGACTTTTAAACATGTCGAAACATGAATATTCCTGCACCAATTTTTGTATAAAAATATCATGGTCAGTGAACGAGAGCAACAGCAAAGACAACAAAAATAACGTAGGTATATTCCATAGAAAACAAAAGATAAATGAACAACATATTCATATCCGTCAGCAAATTTCATGAAAAAAATGTGGTCGAAAGATAAAGATACCAAGACTTTTAAACATGACGAAACATGAATATCCCCACCAATTTCTACGTCAAAATAATTTTCCTTGAAATATTGTAGTCAGCACTCCTATCTGATCTGGATGAGTAGACCTTGGAAACCGTTCATCCCCTCTCATCAGCAACCAGAATAAACAATCTGATCTAGATGAGTATTATCCCCTCTACCCATTTCAGCCAACGACTAAAATAAACAATCTGATCATAAACCCCGCTTGCCCCCGCTACCCCACCAGTTATGCTACCAAACAAAATAAACAAACATGGACCTTCGATGACCTTGGATTCTAATGACATATTATACATACACACATATATAAGATAACATAACAATGACCTTGGATTCTGGATGAGCATTAAACTCCGTTTTGCCCCCGCTTCCCCATTTCAGCCAACAGTCAAAATAAACAATCTCATCTGGATGAGTAGACCCCCTCACCATCGCTCCCCTCTCAGTATTGATTACGTCAGCTTTATCATCGATATATATGTAAATTGATCTACCAACAATTTTGTTATATGTATTCTCAAACATACATTTTCAACATTTTGTTTATTATTCTTGATGACGTCACTTCCTGACCGCATGCGATAAACACTCTTTTTTTATTGATATTCCCGATAAGAACACGTGTTTTTTATGATTTTAACCCTTTGTTTATTATTCTTGATGACGTCACTTCCTGGCTCCCTGCTCCCTGTGTGCCAGAATTGGTAAATCTATACTACTGCTGGGCATCCAACATCATTCTTTAAAGCCATTTCCGGCGTGTTTTTTTTTTTCGCAGACTAGGTATCCACCTTCATTCATGAATGGCATCTCTCTTGCAGAGGAACTGTGTTTAAAATACCTCGGCATTAATTAATTTAATTAATTTATTCAGATACAAGATTTTCACTGACAGAAAAAAAAGCAAACAGCTCCGGCATTTGTTTTTCTACATACATAGAAATCAATTCTCGTCCTCGGCGACTACCATTTCCATATGCACATTGCACACGTCGACGGTCAAGTACAAAGTGAGCAAATAATGACACTTATCGCCATCGACTACCATGCGGAGTTCCAAAATGTTTGAGTTCCTTCGGGCATGAACGTGCACTCTGACACGCAAAACCGACATTCATGAGTGCGCAAGCGTGGAGAATGACATTCATGAATAATGGTTGATGCCGAGCCTTAGATTTATAAAACGCACCTGGAGGTACTAGAAAATAAAATATAAGTAGAGTCCGTGTCGCGCAGGGAGATTAATTAAATACGTCCGTTTCACGCAATGGTATATTTATTTTATATTTATTATTTATTTTGCCAAAATAAGACAACATTTCTAACAATATTTATTATAAAATGAAAAATAAAATTAAATTACTATTACAATAATTTTTTTTTTTTTTTTTTTTTTTCCCGAGGGTAGGTGAAAATCTTCCATAGACACTATGAGAATAGCAAGCGCGTGCTCATAGTAGTGTCAGATTCTTACTGACCAAAAACACCTCCCTTCGATATAAATTTGTTAGATACTGCAACTAAGTTATACTACTTATCAAGCAATTTTTCTATCACGAAATATAAACGTTTGGCAGGTTACTTTCCAATGAAAGATCCTGCATATTCCGCAATTTAGATGCGGTTAATCCTTATCTCGCCAAGTCGAAAGGTTTTGTCCTTTGTAGTCGGCGCAATAAATTGCTCTCATCCAAAATAAGTAGGACTGTATTATTAACATGTCCGATTAGTCGGTTTCTATGTTTTCGCGCGAAGCTTCTAGTTTCAGCTTCGATTGTCGGAATTCCGAGATCCCTGTGGATATCGTCGTTTCTAGCATACCACGGTGCTTGGACAATTTCTCTAAGCACTTTATTTTGAAAGGTCTGTAAAATATTGGCATTTGTTTTCTTGGTACAACCCCAAAGTTGTATACCGTAGGACCACACCGGCTTTAGCACTTGCTTGTATAAAAGCAGTTTGTTCTCGGTACTGAGGTGGGAATGTTTCCCGATCAGCCAGTACATTTCTCTATATTTGATTTCTAATTCTTTACGTTTCATTTTCACGTGCGAATTCCACTTCAGCTTTGCGTCAAGTGTCATTCCCAGGTATTTGGCTTCATTTGCAATGGGAATTCGGGCCAAATTTATAAAAATTGGCAAGTCATTAATTTTTCTATAAGTGAAATTCACGTGAACAGATTTAGTTCCGTTAAGGGCGATCCGCCAGTCCTTCGTCCATTCATTTACTTTATTCAATGCGTTTTGCAGTTTGGCAGTCGTTTCCTCGATTGTTTTACCTACTGCTAGGATAGCGGTGTCGTCGGCAAACGTAGCAAGCATAGTGCCATCTTCTTTCGGTATATCACGAGTATATAACAGATAAAGAAGCGGCCCCAGAACGCTTCCTTGCGGTACGCCGGCCGAAATTTTTTTGAGCTCTGAGTATTCGTTTCCATTTCTAACACGGAAGAGTCTATTTCCGAGATATGAATCCAAAATCTCGTATAGGTACACGGGGAGTACTTGTCGTAATTTGCATTTCATGCCATCGTGCCACACCTTATCAAAGGCTTGCGAGACGTCAAGAAATACGGCTGAGCATATCTTTTTTTCTTCTAGTGCTTTTTCGATTACGTTATTAATTCTATGCACCTGGTCAATTGTCGAATGCTTACTTCTGAACCCAAACTGGTGGTCAGGGATTAGATTATTTTCTTCTATAACCGGTTGGAGACGCCTTAGTAATATCCTCTCGAAAATTTTTGATACGACTGGAAGAAGCGAGATTGGTCTGTATGATTTTACTTCATATGACGGTTTTCCTGGTTTTAAAACCATAATGACTTCCGCAACTTTCCATTGGCTCGGCACGTGTTTTAATCTGAGTGCAGCATTTATAATATGGAGAAGCTTAATAAATGCTCTTCTAGGTAAGGCTTTGAGAATTTCTCCGGTAATCAAATCATAACCAGGAGCTTTCTTAGGTTTTAGTTTCGCGATCTCACGTTCGAGTTCTCTAAGCGTTGCAGATCTGCGCGTTAAATCGTCAGATGGTGGAACTACCATCCTTGTGAGGTTGATGTTGTCATGAACCACTTGACCATCGTTCGGTTTAAAGGTTTCTTCCAAATGGGCGGCAAAAATATCCGCTTTTTCTTTATCTTCCCTTGCCCATTCATTTTGATTTATTTTAAGTGGCGGCGCGGGGATTTTGGGCCTTTTGGTGCCTTTTACGGCTTTCCAAAGGGAATAGTTGGAATCTTTTTTCGCTGTTAAACTTTCAAGGTAAGAGCCTATCGCACGATTTTTAAAATCCTTAATGCTATTCTTTAACAAATTGCAGAGACGATTCAGATGGGTTTTATGCTGTGGAGCACGACTTTGTTGCCATCTTTTACGCGCTTTTCTTTTTTCCCTAATTAATTCCTTTATTTCAGCAGGATATCGTAGACCGTATTTGTCTGGCGTTTTTCTTGGATTATGCGTATTATTCCAAGAGGCGAGCTGTACTATCTCAACGAAGCGATCGACTTCAACCTCAAGTTCATAGGGTGTCGTAAGCGGTACGCTCAGTTCAACATTTACTTCGATTTCGTTCCTAAAGCCTTCCCAGTTAGTTGTTCTGCCGGTTAATTTCGCTGGCTCTCGGTTAAATAATAGTTTTTCGCTCAATGTCAAAATAACTGGGGAATGATCAGACGACAGATCAAAGCTTTCTTCAACTTTTATGTGGTTGTTAGATATTCCTTTCACCACGAAGAAATCGATCAGGTCAGGTATTTTCAAAGTATCAGCTGGCCAGTAAGTCGGTTTGCCCGTCGAATGGAAATCACAACTGTACTCCATACCTGCCCCATAGAGCATTCTACCTTTTTGCGAGATGTATCTAGAGCCCCAGAACGTATGTTTCGCGTTAAAATCGCCGCCAATAATGAAATTAGGTTTCAGCGATTTAAATAAGTTAGTAAAATCACTTTTTTCAAGCGCGGAACGCGGTGGACAGTAAATAGATGAGATTTTAATAGTACGCTGACTATTTTTAACTCGAATTGTACACTATTACAATAATAAAATAGGAAGTGAAAGTACATAAGTAAAAAAAAAGTGAAAAGTTTAACAAAATAAATTAAAGATTGTAGGAGCACTTTTACTCCTTGGGGATTTTTTTTGTGTGGGGGTGTCTGCGAGGGTTGAAGGTTCGCAGCGACAATCCTCCGTTCCACCGCTCATTCGTTTTAGACAGCTACTTTGTTGAATTCTCTGCCGCGTTTATACTGTCCGAAGACCGTAGTAAACGTTGAACAGGCAACCGAACAAAGTTTACACAACAATTAAATAAAAAAAAAGAAAACGTTCTGAATTTTAAAAAAAAGCTTAGTAGCACAGATAATATAGTTACATAGATATCGCACGCAGAGTAAAAAAAAATGACCACATTTTTAGCGACAAAAATTACTCGCAACCTAAGGATTGTTGCATCAATCCAATAGATTCGATTCAAACCATTTTAAATTGTATAGTCGTACGAGTCAACCGTTCTCCAGTGGGTTGTAACTTCGGTATACACACATTTTTTTATATTCCATTTTGCTGCAACCGTTAATTTCGTATTTCCTCTCTATCGAACGGAACGAACGAACATATTTTTATTTCCACATTTCATTTTCATTCGTCGTCAACCAAAATCATAATGAGAAATTGGATAGGAATTTCGTATTGGGGCTGTGGCTCAGTATATAGCGCATCGGCTTTTCATCTTGTGGGCTCCAGGTTAATTTCTCGGCCAAGGCAGTTTAATTTTTTTATTTTTTTTGTTTTTTTCTTTTTTATTTTTACCCGACTAGGCAAAAGGAAGGGTTTTTTATGATTATGATTTTAACAGGCTGGGTTTGTATGTTTGTCTGTTTGTAAGGATGTCTATGGACCGGATTTCCTTGGATTCGTCTTGATCCGGAGAGTCTCCTAGGTCATGTGACGTCACAGAAGGATTCAATATGGCGGGCGCACCAAGCAAGATGGCGGATTACCTCTTTTTTCTTTACAACCGCCAGGATACGGGTATCAAATGAAAGGGCTTGGCAAGTAGAATACAATACGATATGATGTCATATCGGTAAGACTATGTTGGGTGCCCGGTCAGTCTGTTGTAGAAAGCAACGAGTTTGCCTATGAGTTGGCAAGGAAAGTAGAGGAGCTGTCGACTACGGGAAAAACTAACTCAAAAGTACGATACAAGATGAAATGAAACGATGATGTTGAGAGTAGAGCCCGCAACGGCAAAGCCATTGCTTAAATTGTACTTTTTATGTAATTTTGTATTTTAAATTAGAATTAAATAAAGTACACTATAACTATAACTAACTAACAAGTAGAGCCCGCTCTCAATTTTTCTCAAAATCCTTTACCATTATTTTAATAAATGATGTTAAGAAAATAACTACAAACTTAAACAATTTCTGTCTTACAAAAGCAATACATAAGTATGTACATATGTATGTTCCTACTAGAATCTACTAATCCTCCAAGAAACGTTTGTTTAAAAGGAATTTGGAGAGAGAGTAGAGAGTAGTTGAAGTGATCGGTTGTGTTTTTTCTTGAGCTCTTTGGTTTTCTAGTTATTTTAAAATTTTATACAATAAAGATCTCCCATCATTCGATGGATGGTTTTTGTGGAAAGTGTGACCGTGGTGTTGGCCGCGATGATGCTCAACTGGTGCCATGCAGCGGAGTTTGTAAAAAAATTTTTCATCGAAAGTGTTGTGAGGGTCAAATAACTGAGTATGAGGTCGGTCTTTTGAAAAGAAACCGTAATCTCGGTTACTACTGCAATGAATGCGTTTTTTTACCCAAACAAATTTTAAAGCAGTACGAGTCTTTGGTGGGATCCAATCAATCTAAGCATGATCTTTTAATCGAGTTGATGAATAGAAATACACAGATGGTGGCTGAAATGCAAAGTAACATGAAAGTGGAATTTTTAAAACTGTTCGACAGAGACGAAAAACATATTCAAGAGAGTGTTAAATGTGTTACGGAATCAATAACGGAAATAAAAAGTCAAATTTCAAAGAATGTTAGTGGTCTTGAAAGAGATGAGAAATTGAAAGAAAGTGTCAATCATATATCGAAATCAGTTACCGCGCTAACAAATGAAATAAAAAAAGGGAATAACAGTCTGGTAAAGGGAAAAGGAGATAGATCATTTGCGGATGTTGTGAAGAAGAGTGAATCGTCTGTCCTTGTTTACCCAAAAAAGAAGCAAGAGTCTAACGAAACGAGGAAACAAATAAAATTGTCAATAGATCCGACTAGTATAAATATAAACAATGTGGTGAATAAGAATAGCGGCGGCGTTGCCATTAAGTGTGGCGATAAACAATCCTCTGAAAAACTTAAAAATGAAATTGAGAATAAATTAAAAGAAGAATATAATGTAATTGTCCCGAAAATGTCTAAACCAAAAATATGTGTTATGAATTTAGAGAGTGACGAAAATGAAGATGAAATCGTTAATAAAAGTAAAAAACAAAACTTGGAATTAAACAATTGTGAAATAAAACTAGTGAAGTGTTTTAAAAACAATAACAAATGGAGAAATTTAAATGCAGTTATTGAAGTAAATGGTGATACGTTTAATAAAATAATGGAGTTACAGAGTTTAAAGATAGGATGGGTTAAATGCTTTGTTAGAGAATACTATAATTTAAGAAGATGTTTTAATTGTCAAGGTTTTAATCACAAGGCGAGTGTTTGTAAAAATAAAATAGCGTGTATTAAATGTGGCGAGGAACATAGTGTCAAAGACTGTAGGAGTACTGAATCAAAATGCATAAACTGTGTTAAAATGAATGACTCCTTAGAATTAAATGTTAAATGTGATCATGAAGCGAATGACAAGTGTTGTCCTGTTTTTATGCGTAAAATCAAAGTGCTTAAAGAAAGAACCCAATATTAGCAACTAACGAAACTGTCCTATTGGAGTGTTAATGTTCAAGGCCTTAGAAATAATTTTAACGAAATCGAGTCTTTAGTTGATGATAATGTGTCTGATGTTCTCGCTTTTAGTGAAACCCATTTAACTGATCAAATTCAAAATTGTGAAATAAGTCTAACGAAGTATAATACAATCGTGCGCTGCGATAGTACGAGTAGCCACACCGGTGGCGTAATCCTTTATATAAGAGATGGTCTTCGGTATAGGATGATTAATGAAATAAATATTAACATGATGATATGGGGTATATGTGTTGAAATATATTCAAACACGTTTAGCCAAATTGTTGCAATATTTTATAGATCTCCGAGTGGTTCAGAACGTGAGTTTTGTACTGTATTTTCGGAATGGATTGATAGTGTGCTGCATATAAATCCCAATGTGGTTGTTCTGGGGGATTTCAACATAAATTTACTGTATACCAACTATACCTATTCAAAAATGTTTAATGAAATTTTGGTAATAAATAATTGCCGACAAATTATAAACAAACCAACAAGGATTACGGAATTCTCGAGAACGTTAGTTGACTTCGTAATAATATCCGCGGAGAGAAATATTTTGGCAGATACGATCCCTGAATTAAAATTAAGTGATCACGAGTCAATTGTGATAAAAGTACCAATTAATTATAAAAATAATAGAACAGACTTGAGGTTTGTGGATATATTTAAGTATCGAAAAAATAGATTCAGAGACTTGATCAATCGTAAATGTGCTCGATTAATTTGTAACCCTGACTTTAACGTGTTGTCCGTCTTATTACAAGAAAACTTCATGTTATGTGTAAAAGAGCAAACAATAAAAAAGAGAACTAATATCTGTGATAATAAATGGTTTACCGGTGAACTCAATCTTTTAAAAGTTAAAAAAATTCAGTGTTTCAGAAAAGCATGTGTGATGGATAGAGCTACTGATTGGGATAGTTATAGAAACATCAGAAATATATATAAAAATAAACTACAATGGACCAAAAGAAGATATATATGTAAACAAATTGAATCGTGTAGCAACCAAAAATCTATGTGGAAAACTATTAAAAATTTGGTATTAAAAGAAAAAAAGGTTGAAATTAGTGAAGTTTTATTTGATGGTAATCTGGAAAACAATGAGTTAACAATTGCCAACAAGTTTAACTCATACTTTATAGAAAGCATAAATGTAATTAGTAGTTCTATTCCTGTAAATAACTGTTCATACTAATGGATTTTCAGTGCGTGTTTAAATTTAGACAAATCGGCATAGATGAATTGCGAACTATATGTAAAAAAATTAACAACAAAAGTGCCTTTAATATCAATATTGGAATGGTACTAGATTGTTTTGATATTGTCGGTCCAATCATTCTAAGAATCGTAAACGAATCTTTTCTAAATGGGGAATTCCCAAAAAACCTAAAAGAATCGACGGTTATTCCAATACCTAAAGAATCGGGAACAAAAGCTTGCGACAAATTTAGACCAGTAAACATGATGCCAATTTTAGAAAAAATAGTAGAAAAATGTGCCTTTAATCAATTCTATAAATACGTGTGTGATAATGAAATCCTAATTGAAAATCAATCCGGTTTTAGACATAACCACTCGTGTGAAACGTCCCTTAATTGGTTGGTGATGAACCTTAAAGAACAAAGGCATAGTCAAAACAAGATTTTATCACTGTTTTTGGACTTTCAAAGGGCGTTTGAAACAATTGACAGAGATCTATTAGCTAAAAAGTTATATTTATATGGCGTTAAAGGCCCGGAACTTAATTGGTTTAAGTCTTATTTATCCGACAGAACCCAAAGAACAAATATCAAAAGTGCAATATCAAGTGATAGTAATACATGTTTTGGCGTACCACAAGGAACTATACTCGGTCCTCTGTTGTTCTTATTGTATATTAATGATATATGTAGAGTGTTAAAGAAATGTAAGATGTCCCTGTTTGCTGATGACGCTTTAATGTTTGTAAGTGGGAAAGATATGTGTGTGCTTAAGGAGTCTATGGAGTCTGATCTTAAAAACCTGTGTGAGTGGCTACAGTTCAATAAACTCAAAGTGAATGTAAATAAAACTAAATGTATGGCTATAAATAGTAATGAATGTATCAACTTAAGAATAGACGGTCAAATAATTGAGCAAGTGGAAGAAGTAAAATACCTCGGTGTGATACTAGATAGCAAAATGAACTTTAACAGTCACATGACATACATAACAAAAAAAATCGCTAAAAAAATTGGTTTCCTCAAAAGAATCCGAAAGTTTATAACCACAATTTGTGCTGTCAATATATATAATACCATAATCAAACCTCACTTTGAATTTTGCTCAACAATTCTCTTCATGGGAAATAATGAACACATAAATCGTCTGCAAGTGCTACAAAACAGAGCAATGAGAATTATTTTAAGATGTAGCTTTCGTTCCCCTACTACATGGATGTTGTCCTGCCTTAAATGGTTGAACGTCAGGCAACGTATTGTCTTTAATGTCTTAACGTTTGTGTTTAAAATGAAGTTCAACATTGTGCCGGAATATCTGTCATCAAATTTGCTGTATATAAGAGATGCTCAGCCATATAGTTTAAGGTCCAATTCTGACTTCCGACTGCAGCTTTATAGAGATTCAAGAACTCAAAATATGCTATTGTACCGAGGCTTAAAATTATATAATGAATTGCCTCTTGAATTAAAAAATGAAACCATATTACAAAGATTTAAAAAAATGCTAGTTTTATATGTTAAAGAAACAGTTACGTGAATTCATATACTTATGTAAATTAACTTTATTATGTATTATTTAATTGTTACCTGAACTCATATATGTAAATTAACTTTGTAAATAACTTTATATACATTAATGATTGTTATAATAGTTTTAATAACTAAATAAACTATACATACATACATACATAATTGAACAGACAATGAACGGCGTTATTACCAAGATATGATTTTCAAATACACCATTCTCACTGTTTGACAATAGATGGCTTCAGCAGTTAGTACTGGTAGATTTTGACAGATCCAAAACGTCATGAGCCGAGCTTAGACATATGGTAAACAAACCGTTTTGACACATTAGTAATTTTGTGCTGGCGTCATATATTTTTGGTTGTTTGAAGGATCCTCGATGAGGATCCGTGCCGAACGCAAGAACAACTTTTATCGACTCAATTGATGCGATTGAGTCGAGTACTGCGCGAAAAACGGCCACAGTACGAGCAGAGGCACGAAAAAGTGATTCTACAGCATAACAACGCTTGGCCTCATGTTGCCAAACCCGTTAAAAACCTACCTGGGAATGCTCAAATGAGAAGACCTACCCCACCCGCCATATTCCTCCGATATTGCGCCATCCGATTATTACTTGTTCCGTGCGATGGCACATGGTCTGGCTGATCAGCAGTTCCGCTCATATGAAGACATCAAAAAATGGCATGATTCGTGGATAGCCTTAAAAGATGAACACTTTTACCGTAACGCTCTTTCTACCTCCGCCAGGATGGAAAAAATTTGTAGATAGCGATGGGAAATACTTTAAATGATTCATTTGTAACCATTTTTTCATATTAAAGATGCATTTTCATCGAAAAAAAAAACAGCGCAGCGCAAAACAGTTGCGCACCTAGAAGATATCTTGGGAAATTTATTTTCCATTATTCGCAGTAAAGGTGTTAATGGCCTTGGAATGTAAAAGATTAACAAACATCAGAGACTCAGACTGGGTTGATGAGCAAAACTCATACTCTGTGAATCGCAAATAACTTTTTTTACTTTGCTTGTTCTCTTACGAAAACACTGTGCCTGGAAAATACAAAAAAGTTTTACCTACATAATTATGTAGGTACCAGTAGAAATCAAAAAAATGAAATTCTGTCGGAAAACTAAAATACAAAAAAATATAAAGAAACTCCTCGCATTGAAAGGCAGGGCGATGACGAAAAATTCTCAATAAAAAAAAAAAAACAAAAACAAACACAAAAGAAAATAAAGCGAATGAAAGGAAAATAAAAAATAAAAACATAAGAACAAAACAAATAAGCAAAAACCAAAAGCAACTTGTTGAACCAACAAAATTTGGAAGAACATCATGTCTTTGTATGATTCGAGCAAATTCGATCAAACTGGGGCGTAGTAGTAAGTCCCATTTGACTGAAAATGTGTAATTTTTTTTCCTATGGCGTGCGATATCTATGTATACTATATTATCTGTGTTAGTAGTCTATTTTATTATTTTTTAATTAAGAAAATTCTAAAGCCAGAGCTACATCGGAACAAAAGTGATAAAAAGTACAACGAAGTCAAAACAATATGTTGTACTCCTCCATCGCAGGCAAATCTGTATCATTTCCTCTCAAATAAATAAAACTCACCGCGGCTAAGTCTAGAGCATGCTCTAGCTTTCGCCGCGTTGATGTTGCACAAAAGCTTTCCAGTAGTTCTTCCAACCAAATACTTAAACCAATTCCAGTAGTTATAATTGAATTTTGTATAAAATGCTCGACAATAGAAGGCGCTTCTTCACTTTTTTGCATACCAGCTGATTTCCGATGAAATTAAAAGATGATTTTAGACGTATATTCACGAAAGCAAATACCGATTTTATTATTCCCGTACATTTTTGTAGAATTTTAGGCTTGAAACCAATTTTCCTTTTTATTATTCATCCACTATTAACGAATAAATGTGCATGGTTGCGGAGAAATACATTTCCTGGAGCTTTCAAATGTCAAACAAATAATAATTTCATCCGTTAATGGCGCTGTTGGTCAGTTGGAATTGAGTGAGCTTTCAGTGTGTGCACACTTCTACTTTATATCACTTTTGTTCCGATGTAGTTCTGGCTTAAGTCTAATATTTTATGACAATTAGTAATTTTTCTTGTGTGATATTTCTTAAGACGGTAGCTAGACCTTCGTTAATGGAAATACCAAACGTGAATGATTTTAGATATCCTAGGACAACCTTTTATATGCTTCCTGAGTTTTTTCTAGGATCAGCTTTTACATTAGTGCCGTGTGCACAAAGCTTTTCCCCTCGCATATGTACATAGGTGGTTGTCTTAGCTTAAATTGTACACTAATAAACAAAATTATTTTCAATAGAAATTAAATTGAAATTGAATTGAAAAAATTATGATAAATTAATAACAATAACTAAACTTATTGTTACATTCTCCCCCTCTGGCGCAGAGATCGTCCCGATGATGCGACAGGATGCGTAGTTGACTGCGCTGGTCGCCCTCGTCGGTGAAGAGGCATTACTGGTTCTTCATCTGCACTCTTAGCTGAATGTTTATATTTAGTGATTGCTGAAGAGTGATATGTCCCCAATGGAATTGTGAGGTCATCTTTGGAGGCAACTTGATATTCTGTGGATCCAACTTGTTTGATGATGACGTAGGGACCGTCTCTTCTTGGCATGAATTTTGAGGTTTGGTTTTTTAAACCTTTGCTAAGAAAGTGGGAAGTTATTAATACTTGGTCACCCACTTTAAGGGTTGTTTCTGGTCGTCTCTTTTTGTCAACGTAGGTTTTATTATTATCCTGCATCTTCTCTGTTGCTTCTTTTGCGTTCTTCAAAACGTCGGATAATTTAAGCAGTGTAGGCGTAATTTACGGGATGCAGTTTTCAGATTGTGCAATAGTTCGTAAATCGTGATTGATATCATCAATGGTTCGAAGTTTGCGACCGAATGTAAGATATGATGCGGTGAAACCAGTGCTTTGACATTTAGCTGTGTTGATTGCAAACCTAATTGATGGGAGATCATCTGCCCATAAGGTATGGTTAAGGCCTACCAGTATGGCGAGTTGTGTCTTCATGTCTCTGTTTTTTCTTTCGACTGGGTTTGATTCTGGATGGTAGACCGGCGTAAGTGTTTGGTATATGCCGAGACAGTGCGTCAGCTATTGCATTATTGCAGAGACAAACTGAGATCCGTCGTCGGTATGCAAACGACGTGGGAGTCCATAGCGAAGGAATACCTCATTAAGTAGCGTTAGTGCACATTTTTCAGCTGTTGCCTCTTTAAATGAAAAGATTTCAATCCAGCGGCTGGCAAGATCTTCAGCGATGAGAATCCACTGATAACCGTCTTGCGTTATAGGTAGTGGACCAAATAAATCGACCGCCAGTACTTCGAACCTCTGATTACTAGAGACTGTCTGAAGAAGTCCAGTTGGTTTCATATTACTAGGCTTGTACCTGCGACAGGCGAGACAATTTGCAATGTGTTTTGTTATATCGCTTCTCATTCCCGGCCAATAGTATCTTAAGGCGATTCTAGGAATGGTACGCTCTACACCGTAATGGCCTGCGGTAGCGGTATCATGATAATTATAAAGAATAGATTCTCTTTCTTTCGTTGGTATAACGAGTTGAGCATTATCGGAGTCAGATTCAGAAGAGGACCTGTAGAGTATTCCATCATTAAGGAAATATCCGCGGGCTGTCTAACGAGTGATATTTTCATCATTGTTTTCAAATGATTCAATGATTGAATTTAACTGGTCGTCTTGTAGCTGCGATTTTCGGATCTCTTTTGGTCTTCTTGTGGGTATATCGATGTGAAAATTGCAGAGTTTACATGTGTTATCCGAGTGCTCTTTGTTCTCGCATGGAGGTCTTGATAACATATCTGCCACAACGTTTGTTCTTCCTGGTGTGTACTCGATTTTAAAATTATATGGCTGAAGCTGTAGTGCCCAACGAGCAAGTCTACCAGTTGGAGATTTAAGGCTCATAAGCCATTTCAAGGGTTGATGGTCGGTCATCAGTGTGATTTCACCTCCTTCTATATATCCTCTAAATTTGTTAACAGCCCATACAATAGCGGGAGCTTCTCTTTCTGTAGTGGAGTAGTTTCGTTCAGCCGACGTAAGAAGTCTTGAAGCATACTCGATAGGGTGTTCATCAGACTTCTCCCCCTGGACCAAAACTGCACCGATAGCGTAGTTGCTAGCATCCGTCTTTAAAGTAAAAGGTTTACCATCACAAGCTTGTTTGAGAATGGGCGCACTTGTAAGCAGGGTTTTAAGAGTGTCGAATGAAGACTGTTCTTCATTGCCCCACTTCCACAAGGCATTCTTCTTTGTTAGGTCACTAAGCGGCTTTGATTCTTTTGCGAAATTTTGGATAATTCTGCAGTACCAGGAACAATTCTGCAAAAATGAAAGGATTTGCTTCACGTTTCTTGGCTCTGGGCGGTTTTGAATGGCAGAGACTTTTTCTGGGTCTACTTCAATACCATGATTGGTAAGAATATGCCCAAGGTATTTAACTACTGAACTGCAAAAATTCCTATTAACTTTTAGTTTAAAAAGCCTAAGGCGCTCGAAAACAAGGTTAAGGTCTTGTAAATGTTTATCGAAGTTGCTGGAACACACGATGATGTCATCTATATAAACTAGTATCAGTACACGGGAAGAGCAATACGGAATCTGTCCATCAATCTTTGAAACGTGGCTGGAGCATTTCGTAAACCAAATGGCATACGTTTAAACTGGAACATTCCAAAGGGTGAAATGAATGCCGTCTTATCACAGTCTTCTTCTGCTATTGCGATTTGATAGTATCCGGATTGTAGATCCAGCGTTCTTTTAAATAAATACAACCGTCTTTTTGGGAACCAAGACAACAAGTGCTGCCTAAGGGGATTCGCATTCTTCGATTATTCCATGTTGAAGCAACTTATCCAATTCGGTTTTTAGTTGATCTCTTCTGGTTGGTGATAGTCTGTAAGGTGTTACAGCTTGTTATTGTTATTAATCCAGAATATATTAATCCTATGTAGGGCAAACGGGGTTGGAGCTTGTAGTATATCAAATACACTTTGATGTTGAGCCAAGATTCTGTTAAGCTTCTGTTTACAATGTGTGTTTAATTCGATCGCTTCATCACATCGGAGCTCGAAATCGATGGTATTAATTTCCATGAAATAGGAATCAGGGTCTTGGAAACAGGTTTTCCTTTTTTCGTTTCCGCTCTGGAGTAATATCGGTGTTCCTCAGAGAGTCACCAAATATATTTTGTATTGAGTGTGGCGAATACTCGTTACTCCCTTTAGATGACGTGTTCCTGCTCTTCGGCGGTGAATTTTGTTCAAAATGGATAACTTGAATTGGCTCAAACCAGGATAGGAACGCAGAAGTACGTTTTATCAATTTTTTCAGCAATTGATTATTTTGATCGATGAGTGGACTACCAGGTTTTACTGTCCTACTTGATGAAAGGAACTCTGGTGTTTTGGTGAGTGGTGAAATTGATTTAAAGCTGTCAGGTATCATCATGTTTCTTTCATCATGATCTGGTGTGGACTTGCTTACAACTATAGTGTGATTTGTATCGAGAAACTCGAACACTTTTTCTGGTTGGTCCGCAAAATACCACATTCGTTGGCCTAAATCTAGGACGACCCTATTTTGTTCCAGGAAGTCTATTCCTATCAAAGTCCTACTGTCGGTTGCTTTACCAATGAATTTGATTGGACGCAACCGATTGCCAAATATAATTTTGGTGTCTGCTATATAAATTTCTTGTGCGGAGGACTCTCCGTCAGCAATTGTAACTGTAGCATCGGCGCTGTGGAACTTTGTACCGTTCCGGAGGAGATGCAGGAATAGTTCTCTTCCAGCGACGCTTGTTCTAGCTGCAGTGTCGATATATGCTAGTCCGGTGTCACCATGAGAAGCAATTGGTATTGTTGGGAGATCTGTGCCCAATGTTGTTCTCATGCAATTAAAGGATACCGTAGATGGTCCTTTCGGTAGATCTTTACAGGTGGGACAGTTAGATCTTACGAATCCCGGTGCTTTGCACTTGTAACAGTGAAGTTTGGACTCGGTTGTTACTGGAACAGTTGATTTCCTTGTCAGATCCAATTTTTGTTTTTTTCGACATTCGTTAATGGTGTGCCCTGTATATTTGCAGAAATTGCATCTCTTGTTTGTGAGATCTGGTGTTGGTTCATGCTTAGCTTGTTTTTCCAAAAGAGAAAGTGCAACTGACCGTGCTTTGGATAACAAGTCTTGAAATGTGTTGATGCTTTCTCGAGATACTCCGTTACGGATTGAAAGACTGAGTAGACCATATACAAGATCTATCATCATGGGTTCTTTTGGCGCTGGCTCGGGTATTTTCGCCAATAAAGCCCGCTTCTTGCAAATGAAGTCATCGGTTGACTCCTTAGGTTTTTGCTTTTGCGCAAAAATGTCCATATATATGCGATATGCTGGTATAGCTAATGCATACGTGCTCCGTAGTAAGGCAGTGACTTGGTTCCAGGTCGTTGCTTCTTTCTGAACGCCTTGCCACCAATTAATAGCGCTATCTGTTAATAGCAGCGAAAACCTTTGATTGCATTTCCGTCATTGATACGCTCGATATCTTTATGGACATTAATTGTGGCAATAAAACCTTCAACGATCTCTGCATTTCTGTCACCCTTGAATCTTGCCGTCCAGTTACTGAAACTACCTTTCTTCGGCTGGCTTTGTATCGCTGCCATGAATTTCCTGAACTGCGGAGTTTTCTTTGATGTGATGCGTGTGCTCCTACGCAATACGCTGTCTTCTGTAGCAGGAAGAGATGGCGGTTGCGGGGAGTGCCCCACGTTGGGCGCCAATTGTAGGAGCACTTTTACTCCTTGGGTTTTTTTGTTTGTGGGGGTGTCTGCGAAGGTTGAAGGCGGAAGGAAGCGACAATCCTCCGTTCCACCGCTCATTCGTTTTAGACAGCTACTTACTTACTTACTTAGGTGGCGCTACAGTCCGGGGTGGACCAAGGCCTCAACCAACAACCTCTTCCAGTTAGCCCGGTCCTTAGCTAACCGCTTCCAGTTGCGCACTCCAAGTTGGTTGAGGTCTTGTTCTACTTGGTCGCGCCACCTTAGGCGAGGTCGTCCTCTGCTGCGCTGACCCTCCGGGTTAGAGTTGAATATTCTCCGAGCCGGAGCGCTGATGTCCATGCGCTCCACATGTCCTAGCCATCTTAAACGCCCAATGTGCAGTTTTTTGACCAGGCTGATGTCGCTGTATAGCTCGTACAGTTCGTCGTTGAATCTTCTCCTCCAAAACCCGTCAACGCAAACGGGACCGAATATCCTACGAAGGATTTTTCTCTCAAAGCGACCAAGGAGATCTTCATCCGCTTTCGATAAAGTCCATGCTTCAGCTCCATATAGCAAGACTGGGATGATAAGGGTCTTATATAGAGTCTCCTTAGTCGATCGGGAAAGGACTTTACTGCTCAATTGCCTTCTTAGCCCAAAGAAACAGCGGTTGGCAAGAGTAATCCTTCGTTTGATTTCCGACGAGATGTCATTTTTAGATGTTATGGCAGAGCCGAGGTAGACAAAGTCCTTTAATACCTCAAAGTTGTAGCTGTCTATTGTGACGTTCTGTCCAATTCGTCGATGTTGGTTGTCCCTTTTTGTTGACAGCATATACTTAGTTTTGCCCTCGTTTACCGCTAAACCCATTTTGGCCGCTTCCATTTCTATACTCGCGAACGCGCCGGTGACAGCTCGCTGTGTTCTACCAATGATGTCAATATCGTCGGCGTATGCAAGTAGTTGAACGGACTTTTGAAAGATCGTTCCTTGTGTGTTGGCTTGTGAGTTTCGAACAATTCTTTCAAGTATGATATTGAAGAAGTCGCATGACAGCGCATCACCTTGTCTGAATCCTTTTTTGACATCGAAGGTCTCGGTGAGGTCATTACCGACCTTGATGGAGCAGCGAGCTTTCTCCATCGTCATCCTGCACAGACGGATGAGTTTGGCAGGGATGTCAAAACTAGACATGGCTCTTTACAGTTCATCCCTCCAGATGCTGTCATAGGCGGCCTTGAAATCGATGAACAGGTGGTGGGTATCGATTTGGACTTCTTGGGTTTTTTCCAGGATCTGCCTGAGTGTGAAAATTTGGTCTATGGTGGACTTTCCTGGCCTGAAACCGCACTGATAGGGCCCAATCAGGTTGTTGACGAAAGGCTTCAAGCGTTCACACAATATGGCAGATAGGATCTTGTAGGCGATGTTCAGGAGACTGATGCCTCTGTAATTGGAGCAGTTGAGAGGGTCTCCTTTCTTATGAACCGGGCAAACGATGCTGAGATTCCATTCATCTGGCATACTTTCATCTGACCAAATCTTAGAGATGAGTTGGTGTATGCTCACTACCAAGTCATCTCCAGCTGCTTTAAATAGCTCTGCGGGTAAACCGTCAGGTCCAGCAGCCTTGTTGGACTTAAGTTTGGATATTACTATCCGCACTTCGTTTTGATCAGGTGGATGGGAGTTTTGGCTATCATCATCTAAGTTGAATGGTTCATTCTGCCTGAAAGCGGAATTTTGGTCGTCATCGCCATTGTACAGTCTGCAGAAGTAGTCTTTTCAAATTCTCAGCACCGACTGTGTTTCTACTACGATGTTTCCATCCGCGTCTCTACAGGTTTCTGTACGGGATTTGTTTTGCTGGCACATTCTTTTTACCCTCTGGTAAAACTTCCGTACATTGTTCCTGGAGTAGCATCTCTCAATATCCTCGAATGCACGCTTCTCGTGCTCTTTCTTTTTCCTTCTAAGAAGCCGATGTTCTTCCCGTCTCTTTTGCTCGTAGAGCATGCGAGCAGATCTAGTCCTTCTTTGCAGCGCCGCTTTATACGCTTGTTGTTTTTCCGCGTTAGCTAGTCTGCACTCTTCATCAAACCAGGGGTTTCGTGGTGGTGGTCGTGTGAAACCCAGCACATCATTCGCGGCACTTATGATGGCTTGCTGGCACTGTTGCCACTGGTCTTCTGTACTAGCTGTTGCTGCGGTAGGACTCGTAGCAAGAGATCGGGATATGCGTTCTCTGTAGGCTCTGGCGGTGTCTTGCGATTGTAGCTTTTCGACATTGTACTTTCTCACAGTATTTCGTTGTTGTGGCGCTGTGGATATCCGCATTCGTACCTTGGCTACAACAAGGTAGTGGTCCGAGCCAATGTTGGCCGCCCGGAAGGTTCGGACATCCATAATACTGGAGGCATGTCTGGTGTCGATCGCAATGTGGTCGATTTGGTTGACGGTTATTCGATCCGGAGACCGCCATGTCCCCTAATGGATATTGAGATGTGGAAACTGTGTGCTTGCTATACTGACACTTCGCCCCGCAGCAAAGTCAATCAGCCTTAGTCCGTTTTCGGACGTGGTGTCGTGTAGGCTGTGCCTTCCAACCGTCCTATCAAAGATGTCCTCTCTTCCTATCTTGGCGTTAAAGTCGCCCAGTACGATTTTAACGTCATGTCTAGGGCATTGCTCGTATGTTTGGTCGAGGAGCTCGTAGAAACTATCTTTCGTAGCGTCGTCTTTTTCTTCTGTGGGGGCGTGAGCACATATAAGGCTTATGTTGGCGAATTTTGCCTTGACACGGATTGTCATAAGACGCTCGCTCACGTGCCGAAAGCTCAAGACTTCTTGCCTAAGTCTGCCGCGTATGACAAATCCGCATCCGAATAAGCGCTGTTTATTTTCTGTATAGCAGTCACCGTAGTAGATATCACAGTTTTCCATTCTTTTTCTGCCTGGCCCATTCCATCGCACTTCCTGGATGGTGGTTATATCTGCCTTGTAGCAGTTTAGGGCCTCTGCCAGTTGTTCGGATGCACCGTCGCCGTTCATTGAACGAACATTCCAGGTACATATCCGAACGTCGTTGTCCTTATTTCGTTTAGCGTGGTTGTCAACAGTAGATCCGTCCTTTTCCGAGGCTTTTGGTTGTTTCGGAACAAATTTTTTTTTTACGTGGTTAGGTAGTTAGCCTCACGCACAACCCCCAACCTGGAGGACCAGATCCTTGTATACCCCTAGGATAAGGGGCCGGGTACACCGGTGTCAGTAACCCACTACGGGGGTGTGAGCGCTGCCGTTGGCCCACTAGGGGCTCATCCGCCACCAACTCTTTTCCAAGACCCTGACTAGTACTTGGAAATCCTTATCGACCTAAGCTCCGAATATGTCGGAGTAGCTCAGATAAGGTTTTGTTTCCGTTCTGGAAATTTTAGCGCCACCGTTGGTTCCATTGATGGAATTCATCCGCTGTCGTGAATTATAGTGCTGCTATTTTCCCTTGCTCAGCACTCGCGCTTATAAGTTTAGCAAGTCGTGCCCGGATGGGCAGCGACCACTACCCGATGGCTACCACTTGGAGGTAAAATAAGCACAATTGATGTGTAGTAACAGTTACAACACTGGGCTTAGCCAAATTAAAGCCAATCAGTGCCTACCCTATTTCTACAACATCCAACCACCTGTTTTAGACAGCTACTTTGTTGAATTCTCTGCCGCGTTTATACTGTCCGAAGACCATAGTAAACGTTGAACAGGCAACCGAACAAAGTTTACACAACAATTAAATAAAAAAAAGAAAACGTTCTGAATTTTAAAAAAAGCTTAGTAGTCTATTTTATTATTTTTCAATTAAGAAAATTCTAACTGTAATATTTTATGACAATTAGTAATTTTTCTTGTGTGATATTTCTTAAGACGGTAGCTAGACCTTCGTTAATGGAAATACCAAACGTGAATGATTTTAGATTTTTAACGATTTAACGATTTTTATTGAACAAAATATACATATGTGCAATTGTCTTAATATAAACTTACAGCTATAAGGTACATTGATAATACAAATTTGTTGGCACACTGGGGGCCTAACCTTATACATTGACTTAGAAATAAAAAATATATTTATATATTGTACATGTAAACTTAAAATTTAAAGTCGGTTGACTTAGATGTCCTCGGGGTGTTCCGTCCCGGTTGTCAGCGAAATGATTTTAGATTTAACGATTTAACGATTTAACGATTTTTATTGAACAAAATATATATACAATTGTCTTAATTTAAACTTACAGCTATAAGATACATTGGTAATACAAATTTGTTGGCACACTGGGGGCCTAACCTTATACATTGACTTAAAATAAAAAATATAATTATATATTATACATGTAAACTTAAAATTAAAAGTCGGTTGACTTAGATATCCTCGGGGTGTTCCGTCCCGGTTGTTAGTGGCGAGTTTGGTGTGGGTTGTGAGGGGGGTTGGCGTTTAGCCACGGCGGTGGGCTGACCCTGTGTCAGCGTAGAATACAACTGCTTCCTCGTTGTCGATTGGGGTGATGTCTTCATCCAGGGTGTCCAGGGCGCTGAGGTACCACGGCTGGGGTAGTCGCTGTTGGGTTGTCATCCTTCTTATTAGCTGGTTCGGGTGGCTGGCTGCGCTTCCTACTAACTTCTTAGCCAAAAGTAGTAGGTACTTGTCGATTGGTATTATCTTTGCTTCTGAGTACAGATGGTCATTCCTGCAGTATTTTTGACGCTGTCGGTCGAAGAATAGTCCGGTGCAGATCCTCAGTATCTTCCTTTCAAAAACTTGGAGTTGTCTCATGGCTGTCTTCGAGATGGAGAACCAGACGGGAAAGCTGTATCCGATGACTGGTCTCAGGAGTTGCTTGTACATCAAGGTCTTGGTTTGTTGGCTAAGTCCGGTTCTTTTCTTCATCAGTGGGTGGAGACGATGGAAGGCCCAGTTGGCTTTTTTTAGGACGTTCCTTGCGTGAGGGTTGAACCTTAACAGCTCGTGAAAGTGGATCCCCAGATACTTCACTTTGATTTTATGAAATGATTTTAGATATCCTAGGACAACCTTTTATATGCTTCCTGAGCTTTTTCTAGGATCAGCTTTTACATTAGTGCCGTGTGCACAAAGCTTTTCCTCTCGCATATGTATATAGGTGGTTGTCTTAGCTTAAATTGTACACTAATAAAAAATATTATTTTTAATAGAAATGAAATTGAAATTGAATTGAAAAAATGATGATAAATTAATAACAATAACTAAACTTATTGTTTCAAGATAAATTAAAAATTAAAAAGAAACTTCAGCCATCATTCGAGCAACTATTTTATTCTTAAAACTAAAACTTATTGCACCGTAGCGCATGTGGTTAGTGCGTCGGACTACTGAGCCAGCGGTCTTGGGTTCGAATCCCGCCGCAAACACCTAAAAGTTTTTCACAGTGCCCACATCTTCCGAATGCCTGACAAGCATTCAAGAGTTTCATTTGTCACCACTGAGCTTCTCAACTCGCCGTGCGGAGTCGGCAACACACTGAAAGTCCCTTCCATTCCTCCAAAAATATAACACGCACACACAAATGGTTGCGAGAAGCAGGCCCAGGTTCACCTCGTGCTGTAGCGCCAACTAAGTAAGTAAGTAATCTGCAAGATTAGTAGTTGTAGATCTACCCTTGAAGAAACCATGTTGATGCTCACTTATGACCGACTTCAGCAAAACACTTAAATGATCAGTGATCAGTTTTTCAAAAAGTTTGGGTATAGCCGACAAGATTGCAATACCACGGTAATATACAATGACATATACAATGATACTAGGAATTTTTCAATGCAATTATACGAACATTTTTCTTGGTTGACAGGAGTGTCTGAAAACAATAAAATTTCGATTGAAAAACGATTGTTAAAAGAAATGGCAAATTTTATGATCAAATCATAGATAATTTTGCCTCAAAAGAAAGAAGGATAAATTTAATGTACAAGGCCTAGTAACCTTTTTGATTCTAATTTACCTTTATAAACTATAAATGGAAAAAAGTGCAATTAAAGCGATATTATCTAAAATAAAGGACTTTAATTTATTTAGTTTTAAATTGGGTGCTTCGGTTGCCGAAAAATTCACGCCTCGTGCCTGGTATATACGTATTAATCTATTCTTCATATTATTTATTAATTTATCCATAAGGTATTAAATTATTACTTTATGTTATTTATTTATTATAATAATTCATGAATTTTTCGTATGAAGCTTACTATGTACTTATTCTACGCTAATTATAAAGCTCAAGACTCACGTGTATCAGACAGATGTAATTGCTGGTTCGCCGAAAAACAATCCCAGTAGTCATTGAAGGGAGAAATCGTCACCTGTAAGAAGAAAACACAAATAAAAGCACTAGGCCACCGACACTTGTTTTCTACTTACCGATCGGGGTCACAGGTACAATTACATTACACTTCCAAAATCGGGTCTGAAATTTATTTATGTTTGCCCGAGTAGTCAGAACCATTAAGTGGGTTCTTCCCCACGTTTTCAGGCCCTTATTAAATCTAAATATCAAGTGTTATAAGCTGACTAGTTTTACATATCAGTTTTTTGCTAGTCCAAATTCACACGTAACTTTTATACATATGGCTCAATTGGTAGAGTTGTATTTTGTTGCATCCATCGCCACAAGAGTCCGTTGCCTCCGTCCTTGTTATCCAAGGTTCTCCAGCAAGTCAGGAGGTTTGCTACGTCCACCTGAAAGTAAATAAAATTAATGTTTGTGGAAAAAAAAATACAAAAATAAACAGAGAATATACGAAATGACGTTCACCAAACAGCTGCTGGGTTCTCTTCTACTTGGCAGTCCCGTGTCTGTTCCCTGAAGGTATTGTATGACGAATCCACTCAGTGGTTCGTACCTATGATATGGGATATTTTTATTCCCAATCTGGGGTCCAAACCAAAGGTAATCGAGGGATGGCTAGGATAGAAAGTAATGGCCAATTTAGAGAAACCTTTCAGGATTGCATGATCTGGACGAAGGTGAGTGTGCGGATGCTCCGTTTGGTGGTTGGTGAACGGAAACCAAAAGACAGTGACTTTCAATCGACCTACAGTGGGTGAAACAACATAAAGTCTGTCATAAGTGCAGTGCAGTGCAGTTTTTGAGAAAAGCCCTTATATACCTACATATTATACATATATAGGCAGGTTATGTAATTTGTGTATTAATTTAAAGTCAGTTAACTTAATAAGGGTGAGTGATTCTTTTTGTTATTTTATAATAGTTATATAGGAAGTTTCCTTTGTTGTTTTTTTTTTATAAAGTGCAATTAGGCGTTCACAAAAACTCCACAGCGGGATCGTGGCCGCCTCATCTTTAAAGTCCTACTTCACATCAATTATTATCAATTATTATAATATAAAACAAACAAAAAAAAACATACATTGGTTATATATATCCAACTTAATTTTGGGTTGCGATCGGAGTACAAATAAAGCGCGCCCATCAACTCTAGTGAAGGGGATCTTAAGGTCGAACACCATTGATGACTCACGGCCGCAGTGTTAAATTTGATATGTATATGCAAAGAAACACCAACATCTAAAATAATTGTGGTATTACACTAATATAGACATACGCCTTCAAATGGATTAAGTTTAATTAAATATAAATAAAATAAATACGTAATATTATTTACACACATACATATTATGAGAGCAAAAAAAGAAAAAAATAAAAAAAAAGTGCGTGAGAATCTCGCGCGTTAGAAGTGAAACTTCTTAGGTTCTATACTCTGGTCCACAAAAGTTGTCAGTACAGCGAAGATATTTGCCTCTCAGAATTGTTACAACAGCTTGCATAAATCTGTGCCTCTTATAAACACTCACTGGATTACCGTTGACAATAAATATATTTATTTCTGTGGTAGTAGCATGACCAATCGCCGCAAATCGGAGAGCAATCCCCGTAGGGCTACCATCTCCTGATTTGAGAACAACACAATTCGTCGAACGAAATAAAGATAATTATGCACAAAGTGGATACCACTTTTGGCATCGATGCATATGGTTTGGTTAGGTTAGGTTACATCATACAAACATTTCATCAAAATCGAGGTGTTATCCATTTTGCACACAATTACCGAAATAGATCTTGTATTGCAATGTGCATTGCACAAGAAAGAAGTCTTATCTGCCACCAAAAAACTATCGAAGTATCGAAATATTCAAAAGGGTATTGCCAGCTGAATTTTAAGTTTTGAATTAAAAACGACGTTATTTATTCTTCATAATTATCCTTAGGAATAAAACCAAAGAATATACAAACCCAAAAGAAGTCGCATTTCATATAAAATTTTTGTATGAAAACATTTTTGCCGGCAGAAGAAATTGTATACATAAACCCCTTTTCACTGTGGTAGTATTTTTTCGGAGCAAACTCCGTAGAAGATTTTCAGTCGTTTTTACCGCAGACCTTAACCCTCATCCTGTATTTTGGGCAAATTTTGCCCAAACGCATTTTGAGACATAAAAAACTCCTGCTACCAAATGTAACAAATGTAATTCAGTTATGTGTATAAAACATTTACGGAAATAAATTGTAAAAAGTGCAAATAATGCAATAAAATTGTGCTAAGAACAATTCGCCCAAAACAAGAACAGAAACAAGTCAAGATGAGTTCTTTCTGTTTCTGCCAGCAACAGAAAGAACTCATCTTGACTTGTTTCTGTTCTTGTTTTAGCTGATCCTAGAAAAAGCTCAGGAAGCATATAAAAGGTTGTCCTAGGATATCTAAAATCATTTCGCTGACAACCGGGACGGAACACCCCGAGGACATCTAAGTCAACCGACTTTAAATTTTAAGTTTACATGTACAATATATAAATATATTTTTTATTTCTAAGTCAATGTATAAGGTTAGGCCCCCAGTGTGCCAACAAATTTGTATTATCAATGTACCTTATAGCTGTAAGTTTATATTAAGACAATTGCACATATGTATATTTTGTTCAATAAAAATCGTTAAATCGTTAAAAATCTAAAATCATTCACGTTTGGTATTTCCATTAACGAAGGTCTAGCTACCGTCTTAAGAAATATAACACAAGAAAAATTACTAATTGTCATAAAATATTACAGTTAGAATTTTCTTAATTAAAAAATAATAAAATAGACTACTAAGCTTTTTTTAAAATTCAGAACGTTTTCTTTTTTTTATTTAATTGTTGTGTAAACTTTGTTCGGTTGCCTGTTCAACGTTGAATTAAAAACGACGTTATTTATTCTTCATAATTATCCTTAGGAATAAAACCAAAGAATATACAAACCCAAAAGAAGTCGCATTTCATATAAAATTTTTGTATGAAAACATTTTTGCCGGCAGAAGAAATTGTATACATAAACCCCTTTTCACTGTGGTAGTATTTTTTCGGAGCAAACTCCGTAGAAGATTTTCAGTCGTTTCTTACCGCAGACCTTAACCCTCATCCTGTATTTTGGGCAAATTTTGCCCAAACGCATTTTGAGACTTAAAAAACTCGTGCTACCAAATGTAACAAATGTAATTCAGTTATGTGTATAAAACATTTACGGAAATAAATTGTAAAAAGTGCAAATAATGCAATAAAATTGTGCTAAGAACAATTCGCCCAAAACAAGAACAGAAACAAGTCAAGATGAGTTCTTTCTGTTTCTGCCAGCAACAGAAATGCCAATATTATCGTACACGCTTGCTTGTACTTTTGATATTTCGTGGCTCAATATGTAGATATGTGTATTTTTTTTAGAATTTATTTTACTGCCTTTAGAAGTTGGAGAAGGGGAATCGTTTCACTTTTTCGTCTGATTCAGGCAAATTTGCCCTACCGCGACTAAAGAAGTTTCACTTCAAAAAAATAGTCATAATATATGTACATACAGATGTATATAAAAACAAATCAAAAAAATCAAAATAATCAGATTTTTTGTTTGTTTACATATTCTTTTAAATTTAAGTTTCCCGTGGTGTAAAAGTTCGTTCCCTCCATCGCGATCATAAACCAGAATAAGCATTAAAGGCTTTTAATAATTCATGGCACCGTAGCACAAGTGGTTAGTGCATCGGACTACTGAGCCAGCGGTCTTGGGTACGAATCCCGCCGCAAACACCTAAAAAGTTTTTTCACAGTGCCCACCTCTTTCGAATGCCTGACAAGCATTTAAGAGTATTATTTGTCATGTAAAGCTTCCCAACTCGCCGTTCGGAGACGGCAGAAAACTGAAGGTCACTTCCATTCGTATTACGCGCACACACAAATGGTTGCGGGAAGCTAGGCTTGGTTCTACCTAGCAGAGCACTGCTGAAGCTAAATATTTATTTATTTATTTTTGATAATTCATGGCATACTACCTACATTGAGCTCAATTCAGGTAGGGCCCCAATAATTCTACTCGCGTGTATAGAAATGTATGCATAGATTAAGAGGGAAGGATTTTCTGTTTGATTTTTATTTTTCGTTTAATTTTGCACTCAAAAATTATTTCGAGCCTCGTAACGTATTAAGCTTTAATTTTCAGGGGAGTGTGTTGTTCTTCTGGGTAACTGGCCGAACACAATGGTAAAGCTGAAGTGGAAGTAGAAAGCTGAAGTTGGCTGAACTTTGCGCTTCACCATACAATTCATACTGCAGCAGCAGCTTCGTATTATGTTCGCGCTATAGGGCTTACGTGGATTTTAGCTCTGACAGCGCTGCCTACTTCCACTACAGCTTCGCCATTGTGTTCGGGCAGTAATGGAATGAGCTGCTGAGGCATCCGAGATTTCCAGATTGGGAGGGATCACCACCAACAGCGCCCCTCAGTGTGGTATATCCGTCCGTCCGATGTAAGTGAAAAGGTAGCAGAATATTTGTCACGATATATGTTTTTGGGGGGCAAGAGCCATCCCATTTCAGGCGAGCGGAGCAGCGCATCGCAAGCGTGCCGTGCTCCTCGTGAACAACCCTCTATTCTTATCCTTCCCATCCTTTCCTTATATCGCTTCCATGTCCTAACTTCCTGTTCAACTTTGAACTCCTAACTCCTCCCACCGTCCACTCCAATATTACAAATGGCGCCCAACGTCCTGTGTTCGTTTTCTGTCCTCTATGTCGTCCTAAGTCCACAATTGCTCTTGTTGCCACCACCTAAGGAATTCGTAAGTCCTCATCTGGAAAGCCTGTTGAATTGCCATGTTGAATTGCGACGAGGTCATTGGTGGTGACAACAGAAACAATTGGAACCTATTTTGTCTTCGTCTTCTCTATTCTCTTATCTTTTTAATGTTCCTTAATCTTTCCTGTCTTCAAGTTTCATTTCCATCGTCTTGTTAGTTGTAGTAATGGGTACTGTGGGTGTATTTTGTAGTTTAGTTTAATTTAGTTACTTCTGGGGTTTGTTTTGTGTGTTGTAACCGTCTCTGATCCAAGTCTGCCACCAAAAGTCCATTTAGAAACTGAGTGGTATTGCGGGATGGAGACAGATACAACGGAGTGTGTCCTTGTTACTTTTAGTTTTTTGTTTAGTGAAGTTCACCACCTACCTAACATTGGGAGATTTAAAAAAATGAAGTCTGTCTGCAGTCCACATTTTCGTCGCAAGATATTGGATGTGAAAAGCAGCTAAAGCCTGTCTACATCGCCCACAATTCGCCGAAGACAGCCACCTGAAACACCCCCGTACGTGTCACAACAAACAAAAACACAAATAATACATACGCATGTGTGTACATAATAAACAAATATAAACACTTATTTGCACATATCTTTTCTTTGATTAAGTTATTTACATTCTCATATTTATTTACATTTTCGTCTTGATATTTTTTTTGTTTTTGCCTTTTTCTAGGTGTCAATTTTTTTTTTTACTCTAGTTTACTTTTTTTTCTCCAGGTTACATATTTTTTTTGCGTTTATAGTAGTTCATAGGTTTTTGCTTTACTTAGATATACCTATATGTATGTAACATACATCTGTCCCTAATATTTTGTTCTACATTTACAAATGGTTGGATGTTGTAGCAATAGGGTAGGCACTGACTGGCTTTAACTTGGCAAAGCCCAGTGTTGTAACTGTTAGTACACATCCATTGTGCTTATTTAAACTCGGGCACTGGTCGCTGCCCACCCAGACACGATTTGCTCAACTTATAAGCGCGAGTGCTGACCAAGCGAAAATAGCAGCACTAAAATACACGTCAGCGGACGAATTTCATAGATGGAACCAACGGTGGGGTTAAATTTCCAGAACGGAAACAAAACCTTATCTGAGCTACTTCGACATATTCGGAGCTCAGGTCGATAAGGATTTCCACGTACTAGTCAGGGTCGTGGAAAAGAGTTGGTTGCGGATGAGCCCCTATTGGGCAGCGCTCACACAACCGTAGCAAGTTAACGAGACCGGTGCACCCGGCCCCTTGTCCTAGTGGTATACAAGAATCTGGCCCTCCCACCTGGGGGTTGTGCGTGAGGTTAACTACCTACCGCTTAAAAAAATATAGTTCCGAAACAACCAATAGCCTCGGAAAAGGACGGATCTACTGTTGTCAACCGTATTTACGTATTTAGCTATTTAGTTTGTACATATCTAAATCCGGATACATCTTTATCTGCAATTGGGGCTAAGATAGTGGATACGCTTGGTCAACTCCAGGTGAATCAAGTAAAAAACAACAGGTCGTATCTCTCTCCTCATCTTTACCAACAACAGTGACGAAACTTTTGTATCCAGAGATCTTACTCCTCTCGTTCCGGAAGATTTATATCACCCTTCTTTAAACCTTTTTTTTAAATTAACTTTTATTGATATTGCTATATGCGATTCCTTTAGATTCGACTTCAAAAAAGCTAATTATGATAATATTTGTGAAGAGTTTAACAGTTATGACTGGAGTCCATATCTTTCATTACAAATCGATGATATTTGCTGTAAATTTTACGAGGTTATTAATTCTGTTATTTTTAAATTGATTCCTGTAGTTCGCAACAAAAATAGAGTTGACTCCTGTCCCTGGGACAATGAAATTATTCGTAACCTAAAAACTTTAAAAAATCGTGCTTATAGGAAATGGCGCTTTAGCTTAGCGCACGGGGACTACCTTGTATTTAGGAGGCTTCAATCTGAATTTAAATCTTCTCTGCACAAGGCTTACTTTGTGTATTTAAATGATATCCAGAATAGTTATTAGTTCCAAGTTATTAATTCCAAGAAGAAAAGTGATGGTTTTCCAGCCACGCTCTCTTTTAATAGACATTTATCTGACCCTTCCGCTAGTATTTGTAATAACTTTGCATTTTTTTTCCAATCACGACTCGTTGATTGATGAACAATTCTTTGACTATTTCGGTGACTTTCCTACTCCTCTTTTCAATAATATTGAACTTTCTGAGGACGATGTTTTTAATAGTTTAGCTGGTTCTGATTAGGCTGGTCCTGATGGCCTACCTTCTGTTTTCCTCAAGAACTGTGCTTATCCCTTACACAGAATCATATGCCATATCTTCAACTTATCTTTGAAAACTAGCTCATTCCTATCTGTCTGGAAAACCTCTTTTATAGTTCCTATTTTTAGGTCTGGAAGGAGAAATAAAATAGAGAATTATAGAGGTATATGTAAGCAATCTTCTCTACCTAAATTATTTGATTCGCTAGTCACCGAAAGATTAAACTTCTTCTGCAAATCTCTTATTTGCAATGATCAACATGGTTTTTTAAAAAAAGGTCGACAGTTTCCAATCCTATATCGTTCACAAATTTTGTGATTTCAGAAATTGGTAGGGGTAATCACGTTGATGCTATATATGTACATGGATTTTAGCAAAGCCTTTGATCGAGTTGACCATAAGAATTTTGCTTTATAAACTTAAAAGATTAGGTTTTCCTCTCTTCTTTTTAAAATGGCTATCTTCCTTCCTCAGCAATGGATACCAATATGTAAGGTTTCGTAATAATATTTCTGACAAAATTTCGGTCACTTCTGGAGTTCCCCAAGGCCCCATTCTTTTCATCTTGTTTGTAAATGATGTTGTAAAATTTGTCCCAGAATGCTCTTTATTAGTGTTTGCAGATGACTTTATAATTTATATATCGGGCAGTGAGCATCATTGTTTTTACCTCTTAAACTCTCATCTTCAGGAATTCTATCTGTGGTATTCTAGAAACTATCTGTCTTTAAATGTTAGTAAATGTTCCATCATTACCTTTTCTCGATGTGGATCTCTTCTCATGTTTACATATTCTTTTGATGATGTAGTCATTCCTCGTGTTAATGTAGTCAAAGATTTGGGTGTGTTATTAGATACTAAACTATCTTTCAACAATCATGTTGGTTGCATTACAAACAAGGCAAACAGAACATGGGGAATGCTTAGGCGCTATGCATGCGAGTTTTCTAACGTGTATGTCATTAAATCGTTATATGTTGCATTTGTGCGATCCATATTAGAATACGCCTCAATTGTCTGGTATCCATACTATAAAGTTCATATACAGTTGCTTTCAAAATTGAGCATACACCCATCATCCAAACACATTTTTCCTTTTTTCAATATTAAGAAATACTTTTCAAAATAATTTATTTACAGAATTCATATTTCACATACTTTGAGCGTACACTGTATTATAAAGTAAGTAAAGACAACTACAAAAGACAATTTATGTAAAATATAAAAGTACATACTTATGTATTAATATTTAGTATGACCTTTTTGAGCATTTTTATCTGCTTGGAAGTGCCGTGGCATGGATGCCTCTTACTTGTTTGTGACAAACGAGGATGTATATTCACAGGTTCGCTTGACCTTGTTTTTTATCTTATTCTTGTTTGTACAATTTCTATTTTTCAGCTGGGTACTGACTTTCTGTCGCAAATGATCGATAGGATTTCGGTCCGGTGCTTATGGTGGAGTTTTGAGCTGTTTTGAAATATTTTACAGCAGCTATTTGCTTACCTACAGTGAGGTATTTTCTGGATCGTTATCTTTCCGAACATAAAAATCTAAAGGCAAGTTCAGATACTCTGTGGAATTGTGTAGATCTTTTTTGGGAATATCGAAGACTTTATTTTGTCCATTCTGGTCTCAATAAATTCCAAAATTCCCGGTTAACGGTTTCTAATGCCACGAGTTCCTCGATATCCATAGAAACTCCCAAAGTTAACTTTGGAACGCTGGCGTTTGGATTGGACTTAATTTTTTGAACAATAAATCGTTCATCATGTCTCGATAACATCTTTTGCTTCTCCTTTCACCTGTTTCCTGTAGCGTACCTTCGTATATGTAGATGTTTATAATTTTTTGAACAATAGAATGTGTTCACCCAGTAAATTCACCAATTTTCCGCAAAGAATTTCCTTCACAATACAATCTAACGACAAGTTTTTTTATGCTCTTAAGGTATACTGGCTAACGCAGATTATGAAAATTTCACATACAAAATCGCCCTACTAATGATCAACAACATCCTTACTTACATTTTCTATATTTTAAAATAACGGTAAACGTCGATTTATTCGTATCCTATGGTATTTTCATACGCGTGTTCATGGGTGTACGCTCAATTTTGTGTGAGCAACTGTATCTAGAATTGAATCAATTCAAAAAAGATTCATTAGGTTCGCTCTTAGAGGACTTCCTTGGCAGAATTCATATAATTTACCTCCATATCTATCCAGGTTAAAATTAATTAACTTAGAATCACTGGAGGTTAGGAGAACGGTGGCTCGAGTTACCTTTGTTCATAGAATTTTAATTGGTTAGATTGAGTCTATGAAAATTTCAGACCTTCTCTACTTAAATATTCCTTCAATTAATCTTCGAAGCTCTAGATTCTTTAGAGTAGCACACTCTCGTACAAACTACGGTCGTTCGTCCTCAATTAACGGAATAATGATATTGTATAATTTAAATGTCCATTTAATTGACTTTAACTTATCGATCTCATCAATAAAAAAAATATTACTGGATAGTGTTCAGTCATAATTGTGTGCCCTGTTTTTGTTTTTTTTTTTTTTTTTTTTTTTTAGCTTTGATAGTTCATATGTACTGTGTATATTTATTAATTTTTGTATTTTTTTTTGCTTCTGTCTATGAAAGTTGTGATCTTTGGTGACAAATAAAGAAATAAATAAACGAAAAAAGGATAATGGCGCTCGGATCTGCACCTGGAATCTTTGTACACTGAACGGTGACGGTGCATCCGAACAACTGGGAGAGGCCCTAGACTGCTATAAAGCAGATATGACCGCCATTTAGGAAGTGCAATGGGATGGGCCAGGCAGAAAAAGGATGAACAACTGCGACAACTACTACGGTGATTGCTATACAGAAAATAAACAGCGCTTATTCGGATGCGGATTTGTTATACGCGGCAGACTTAGGCAAGAAGTCTTGGGCTTTCGGCACGTAAGCGATTGTCTTATGACAATCCGTGTCAAGGAAAAATTCGCCTACATTAACCTAAAATGCGCTCACGCCCCCACAGAAGAAAAAGACTACGCTACCAAAGATAGTGTCTACGAGCTCCTCGACAAAACCTACGAGCAATGCCTTAAATATGACTTTAAAATTGTATTGGGCGATTTTAACGCCAAGATAGGAAGAGAGGACATCTTTGGTAGGACAGTTGGAAGGCACAGCCTGCACGACACCACGTCCGAAAACGGACTAAGGCTGATTGACTTTGCTGCGGGCGAAGTGTCAGTTGCCCCATCTCAATATCCGTAAGGGGACATGGCGGTCTCCGGATCGACTAACCACGAATTAAATCGACCACATTGCGATCGACACTAGACATGCCTCCTGTATCCTGGATGCCCGAATATTCCGGTCGGTCAACATCGGCTCGGACCACTACCTTGTTGTAGCCAAGGTACGAATGTGGATATCCACAACGCCACAACAACGAAATACTGTGAGAAAGTATTATGTCGAAAAGCTACAATCGCAAGGCAACGCTAGAGCCTACAGAGAACGCATATCCCGATCTCTCGGTACGAGTCCTACCGCAGCAACAGCTAGTAGTAAGTAATTCATTCATTTATTTTTTTTCGTTATTTTGGATACATTGTTTATAATTTTTATGAATTTTGTAGCTATGGCATTGCCGTCAGCTCGGTTAGCAAATTAAATAAATAATATTATTGGTATGAATGACATTTTTAAATGAAATTTAATGAAATTTAGTCAAATTCAGTTATAAGTAACATCCTATATTTATATGTGGTTTTCAAAAAAGAATTGAGTTTTTTCCAGTCAATTTCGTTTAGTACTGTGATTGTTTCTTGCAGTGTCATAGTTTCTTTTCCAAATATACCTTTTCTGTAGGCAGCAAAAATGGGACATATACTCATGAAGTGGAAGCAGTCTTCTTTTGCACTCAAATTACATAAAGTGCAAAACTGGGTAAAACTGCCGTTGTATGGTGATCCGTTTAGGCCAAGGACTTCACATCTTGTTTCGAATATTAAAGATATTTCTCTGTAAAAGATCAGTATAGTATAGAAGACCAGTGACAACACTGCCAGATTTCCGCTCTGTCAGTACTGAAAGTCCTTTTAGTGATTGTTCTACATCTAATTGGAACTCAACAATTTTGACATCTGGCGTTAATATACAAACCGAGCTCCTGACCTGATAACCTGTTTAACAAACATGTCCCTATTAAGACTCGCCTGATCAAATCCCATAGCTGTTTTTGGCTGTCTTATGACATTCTCATTGCCATCCAGAGGAGAGTTCGTGGGTGACCTTGGCGTAGTGGTAGTCGTAGTCGCTTGTCACGCTGAAGGTTCACGGTTCAAATCCAGATGTCGGCGAAACATTTATTTCCTACGAAATAAAAATAAGTTGATCAGTTTTAGAAGCTAATATCAAAACCAACTGCGAAGGCATAACACTGGCAGTAGGATAGTGATATGGCTGAAGAAATTGATCACACAAATTATAATAGGAAACATTTGGAAAAAACTTCTGTTAATCATAAGCAATGGCATAGCTTACAAATAATACACAACTCTCCAGTTATCTTGGACACTACCCATAGAGTTCGTTGAAACCTAACATCAGAGTTTCCTATCACTACGTCGATCTGTCTGTCTCTCGTTCTTATTCTTCATGTGCTCGCGCTGTATGTAAACATTATAAGGGTATTCATATCCCCTTTAGCGTTTCATACAACTTTACCTACACAAACCACTGATGGTTCCCATATGGCTGTGAGTTGTTTTCCGATCCTTATTCACATTCGCTTAGAAAACTCAAAGTTGCTCTTAGTTTGGTTGTATTCAATCGTCGTATCTCACCTGAAGCTCGTCAGCTCCGAGGATGTGGTTTTGATGCTTTCTTAAAATATCGGTGCTGTGCTATGCCCTTCAAACTTATTCACAGGAAGGAACCAAAGTCTCTATTTAATATACTTAACTTCTGTTCATCAAATCTCTATATAGTATTGCGACCTTTAACCTACACCTGTCTAACTGCACGTGGACAGTTTTTTTTATTTATACCGCAAACTCTGGAATAGTCTACCCATTCATGTGAAGTCTAGGATCCTACCCAGTAAATTTCGTTCAGTCTGCTTGGAATACTTTTCCAGTTTGAACTGAGCGTTTCTCTAACATCGGCATTCCTTTCCGGAAGTGAGAGTCTGGAAGGCTGAGAAAATATTCATCTACGGCCCTCTCATCTTCTTCGCTGGAAACAGATTTCCTTTCAGAAACAATTTCTTCAAGTTTGGGAACAGATGGAGGTCTGAGGGTGCGAAATCAGGACGAGCAAATCGTATCCCAAATCCCGCAGTTTTGCCATCGCCAACGTATCCTTGTGTACAAGTTTGTCCTCGTGAAAGATGACTTTTTTCTTCTTCAAATCAGGCCTCCTTTCGCGAATTTCGGCATCCAGCTCATCAGGAAGGTTGGAGTAGCATTCGCCTGTAATTGTTCTTCCTGTTTTCAATGTAATCAATTAACAGGAAAACCACGCCAGACGTCTACTGCAAAAATTTGTGTAAACAAACTACTTGACAGAACAAGCTCAAGCTCTTGTCATATGAACTAATGACATGTGCACCCTAGCAGGACTTATAAATTGTTGCTGATTAGAACGCCGCCTCTTCTGTCAGGCCGAGAAATTTTCACCTCACCCCCGTATTGTATGTACTTTTTTAATTTATTTTTTTTTCTCAATCCATACTTTATGTTTTATTAAATTGTAAATTTCTTTGTATTTTTGTATCTTCTTGCATTTTATGTACAAATTGTCCGTTTCTTTTTATGGATTATCCTGCACAAATTATAAGTATCCTCATGTACAGCGTTTCTAACCAATAAATAAATAAAAAAAATGTATGTACTGTACTTACCTACCAATGAAATAAATAAAACTACTGTGCTCGTTTTTACTTACCTTCTTTTAATATTCTTTTTCAATCTGTAAAAACTTGCTGCGGATGTAAGAATATAATTTTAAATAAAACGCAAAGGCAGTCCAGATTCTTTTTTTGTTAATTTATTGTCAGAACTCAATTATAAGAATTAAATCCATTTCTTAGTAAATAAACATTAATATTTACTATGTTTTAATTTTTAAGTAACTACAAATAAATTGAAATAAGACAATCGTGATAAAATATTATACAAAAACAAAAATTGAATACATTTTATTATACATATAATAATATTATAGAATGCGTATACAGTTTTATTTTAAATGTTCATGTTTATATCATTCAGTTAAATATTATTAGACTTAAATATAATTTTTTGATTGGTATAATAAACCTATAGTTTAATATTATTTTGAATTTTTGAAACACACGACAAATTGTAGAAAACTATGTTGTACTATGCACATGTGTAAGTTTGAAGATATGCGAAATTGTTTGTTTCATAATGTAATACATTTCGAATAAAAAAAATTAAATAAAGAGTTAATTCATTTCCTTTGTAATTTATATAGGTACTCGAAAAAAAAAAGTTGTTTTTACAAATTGGCAAACAAAACAGAAGAAGAGTCAGTTACACCAACAGATCTATCATCTATCAATAATAATAATAATCGACCTATTCTTTAAGACTTGACAACAGCTTTTACTCGTTAATTTCACGAATATTTTTTCAAATTCATATTCATCCAGATCCCTACTGAAATAGGTAACAGGGCTAGTGGGGTATCGGAGGGGTATCGGATATAAACAAATTCAAGATTATCGTTATGTTATATGTGTGCAAAAGAGTTATTGTGGTAAATAGAAATGAAAAAAAAACTAATAACCTTGAATACCATGCAACTAGTGAAATGGAAAGAGACTTAAGCTCCACATTCGCTGACCCCTATTTTTGAGTGTCCAAAAAGTACGCGTGTTAAGCACCTTGACGTATATCCAGAATCTGGTTGAAGGTTAGGCAAGCTCAACAACCTACCGAAGAGGAATTGGAAAGCATGGCCATAGCCCGAATAGTCAAACAAATACAGGAAGGATCAGAAGGAACGGGCCGTTCTTCTTAAGAAGGAAGGGAGTTAACACATGGTGAGCCATCACATACAGATGTATGTTATTTATAGAGGATGACTGCACCTAAACAAATAATACCGGGAACACATTCGAAGATAACGAGAGAAAACATATGTTATCAATCCCAAACACATTCGAACCAGATAAAGAGAGAAAACATATGTTATCAATCTCAAACATATTTAGGACCACACCCAAACAAATAGAGATATATGTATACACTGCGCGAAATAACTATATCGAACAAGCAAAAAACTTAAAAAAAACATATTTATTTTATTATTATTTTAAGGACTATATTTTTTTTAGATTATAGGCATAAAACTAGAAAGAAATACATAAAACAAATTCAAGTTGTTCATTAATTAGAAAAACAGAAGGTATATTTTGTATAACTTCGAACGAAATAAGTATAACAGACAAGATCTTAAAAGTCAGTTCTGCTGTAAAAATGTAAGTAAAATATTTTTTAAAAATAATATTTAAATATTTTGTTCTTCCTCCTTTTTTGGTTAACACTACTACTAAGCGTCGAGGCATTGAATCTAGTAAATTTTGTAGTGTGGATATGCCAATTTGTAGGCATTCTTCCTGGATAGCGGTTTTTAGCTGCAAAAGTGACTCGAACTGGTCTACACCTGAGTAAACCCGCATCGACAGTATGGCCCATGATTTCTCTATGGGAGTCAGAACTTACTGTAGGCCAACAAAGAGTGGGGATGTTATGCAACTCAAAGTAGTTGTTTGTATATGCCGATGCATGTATGGCAGCGTTATCGTGCTGGAATGTCCATTCTTCTTCCCACAAATTTGCACCAAAATCAATAAGAACATTGTCCAGCAATTCCACATATTTTTCCGAAATTATTTACGGGAAACAAAACAAATTGGAGTCTTTCCTCTGTACCCAAAACCAGCCCATACTCCCAACCATCCTTGGAAGTGCCGAGTTTCACGATCTCGGTGTATATCTCCCCAATACTTGTGTCCTTCGTCAGGAGACCATCCATATTAAATTGCTTTTCATCACTAAAGATGACAGATTGCCATTTTGTGATATAAAACTGATGTTTCTAAACAAAACATAACCTTGCCTCCTTATGCCGTAAGAGAAGCTTAGGTGTCAGTAAGCGCTATTGGTATATAATGGATTTATCGTCCTTTAAAAGTTATTGGACTCTTCTTGTTGTTACTAGAATACTGGAGCCTTATTTGGGAAGGACTGATTTGTTTATTAATGGCTAAGCGTTTAATTTGCCTTTTAACTCTTTCATCAACTTTTGCTGGACGACCAGATCTGCTTTGTTTCCCATAATTACCGGGATCCTTTAAGAAGTTTTAGACACTGTTTTTATTCCTACGTATTTTCTCCACTATTTGTCTAACGGCAAAAGCGTTTCTTTGAAAATTTGGGATTCCCAGCCTCTCGTCCACAGACAGTGCTTTTCCCCGGGACATTTTTTGTTGGTTGCAAAAGAAGGTGTATTTGACTGAAACCTTATTTAACACATTAAATGTTTTCAACTGCACACCGATTTATTATAATTTTTCAGCTTAAAATTACTTTCGCCCCTTAAACGTGCGACTAAAACTCGTGTCTGCTATATTTATTTCGCACCGCAAAACTAATAACACATGAAAGAACAACCCGAAACAAGAATATAAGAACATTGAGAGAGTTAAAAGTACCGCTATGTTTTACTTCAAACACTCCATTTTTCAACACAATGAAAAAAATTATGTGTTAGTAAAGAAATTTTTATTGTTTTTTGAGAAAATGCAAATGGAAACGCTTGTCCGATATAGTTATTTCGCGCAGTGTATATACCTAGATGCCGTAGACAGGAACAAACACTTGCTGATGAAACGCCGCGCTGTGCAGTCGATAGTAATTAAGCTAGAAATTTATATGACAGTGTAAATAATAAATAGTTTTATATAAAAAAAAAAACAAACTAATTAATTTGCGTGTAACACCTAATGGAACCTGTAGTATTCCGCTTCATGCGCCACACACTGTAACCTAATCCATTCGCGTACCACAGAAATACAATACAAGACATTATACATTTCCAGTTAATAAAAACCAATAACAATAACATAATGCTCTCACACTGATGCCGTTAAACACCATGTCAACATTGACAGGATCATAAAACGCATTATGTCAGTGAACTATGTATGATAAGTACAGATATGCTTAGGTAGATCCGCGATGGAAACTTAGGAGGTATAAAAGGAGTGGTTGGAAAGGGAACAGGATAAAACTAACACCCAGATTTGAACAGCATGAGGACATCGTATTTTAAGATCTAATTATTTTTACCAATCTCATATGTATAATTAATAAAAAATACCCAAACCAAGAAATCAATGATCTCTTCCAGGAAATCATCAACACCACCGACAGATACTTGAGCGATCATCGATCCCAGATTTGAAGACATCATGCATAATGAAGCTACACCGTTCTACATAATCGCCTAATCGGGAACAGGATATAATTAAATTCAGAGTGTATTCATAGAAGGTCGCCGCCACGCAAAAGATAGCGGGCCTCTCTAGAATACAATAAGAAAGTATTATTAATAAAGAAAACCAAAGGTTGGAGCCTCGCTTAAGACAACGGACCTAAGAAGGAAAAGTTAATAAGAAAATAACTTTGTATTATACTTATATCAAGCCCTTAAAGGAAATCATCTAAAATGTCAAAACGGACAATGATCGAAGTAATAAAACTGAGATAAACTCAATTGTGGAAGAGTTGCATGAATGCACATTGACTGCTCAGACCAAGAGTAAACGACTTTCGTGCTACAAATACTGGCAGCATTTGTTGAGGTTATCGATTTTCTAATATTTGCATTTGTTAAAGTGGATCGGAACGGAGCTAAACAGGATTCTAGTGTGAATAATTTCAGTATGCAGCTTTTAGTAATCCTTTATAACTATCATCATCATCATCAGAACCTAAGAAGAAAGAAACGTTCCACACTCTTCACTTGTGACACAAGGAAGAACGGTGTCCAAACGTAACATTTGGTGGCAGCGGTGGGATCTTATCAAAAAATCCGCTAATAACTATTACTAACACAAGACCACATAAGAATCTTGATGCGTTTCTGTGGCTATATGCCAGAATAAAAATAAAAGTGTTTTTTTTTTTGTGGAAATAATGAAAATTTAGTAGTCCGATAACAGTAAGACCTTGCTAGCATTAGAAGCGGCAGACCATAGGCAGTGATAAAAGACCAGGCTAAAGAACTACAGGACGCCAAGTCCACTTGGCATCGTCAAAAATAACACTCGCACATCAATCGGAACACACCGCAAAAAAAAAACAACACAAAGATATTTTAAGGTTAACTTATAACATAATAAGATATATTTATGTACCTATGTACATATAATATGTTATGTTTGTGAGGGAAGTTTTTTTTTTAAATAACTAGAATAAGTATGTGTTGATTAATAAAACACTTCAATTATTTCATCAATTATTTCATGGTTTGTTTTATGTCATCTTTCAATTTTATATATAATAATATTTTATATATGTATATATTTTTTTTAATCGATTTTACAATTCAGAAGAGGGATCACTGGTCGTGGAGAGGAATGGCACTTCTATGGAACTATATAAGGATTTATATTATGTATATTTTAAAAATATGTTGTTAATCTTTTTTATACACTTACGAATATATATTTAGATAACTATGTTTTTTTTATTTGTTTATTCTTAATTGGTTGTCTCTATTTTTCTTATTGCACGATTTCGTAGAGATAAAATAAATACGTCGAAATAGAAATAAAATAGGTGGACATAGGCGTCATCATAGGAATAGTAGTAAACGCAGGGATCCAGTGCCAAATCTGTTCCTATAGAAAGAAAGAAACATCGTCGTCAAAATAAATCCAGGTCAAGGCAAAGAGACCAAAGTTGTTCTTAGAATCGCTCATTAACATCGATTGATCGCTTTACTGACGTGGTTAAAGAGTTGTTGCATAGGACGAGCAGGGTAGATTATGAGAACGGTAAAGGCGATTCAATTACTGAGTTTGATCCCGAAAACTTTAAGCAGACGATACGCAAGTAGTGTGATCAGGTTAACGAACTAAAAGAAATGTATGGTTGGTCTGAACAGGCAACTATTTACAATGCACTGTCCAAGCTACGAGGACTAGCAAGAACTTGGTACAGAGGTCTGCCGAAATTGAAGTTTTCATAAGAGGAATGGAAGTATATACTGGAAGAATCGTTCCCGAGAGAGCGGGATTTTTACGAACAACTTTGTGAAGTAACCCGTCGACGTATGAGACCAAATGAGGGCTACATGAAATATTATCATGAAATGATGTCATTGCTTAATGCCTGTGACATTACGCGAAAGAAAACTGCAGCCTGTCTTATTGGCGGAATTGACGATAGCGTACTAAAGTCAGGAACAAGAGCTGGACGGCTTAATACACCTGAAGAGCATTACTACTTCCTAAGTAAAAACAATGACGTGCAATGGAGACGTACTCCAAATCAAATTATTTCCAATCAACCTGGACGCCCAAAGCCACTCAAAAGGAAGGAGACGACTCTTATGAAACCTGGACCAAATACGGAGAATGTCGTCTGCTACAAGTGTGGAAGAAAAGGACGCATGCCCAATGAGTGCAATGCGAAGCCGAATAAACGGTGTGATTTATATAGAAATAACTATCAAGATACTTCAATTTGCAGAACGTTTTGCTAGAGGAGACCCTGGAATCAATCAATTTGATGAGGCCTGCCACGATCCTGCGTATGCTAATTATAAAAACTTATCCGATCGACACATTGCTGATAAGATTCTAACTGAAAAGGCCTGGCAGAGGGTAAAAGCAAACGCTTCATCTTAATCTGAAAGACTAAATAGTCTATTAGTCACAAACGAAATCGCTCCTCAAAGTGCAAGAAAATTAATCTATTCAAGAAAGGGGTAAAGGAAGCAAAAAATGTTTTAAGAGAACCGGGGAGTGAAGATCCCAATACAAATGCAATGGCGGCTTTAAAAGCAGCTAAAATGGTTTTAAAGAATAAATACGTAAGAATATTAGAATTTCCCGAGTAATTCCGCTGCCAAAGACTGGAGGATTCTTACCATTGCTACCCATCTTTCCTGGACTATCAGCACTCGGATCTCTGCTGGAGGAGCTGCTGCAATTAAAAAAGCAGTAAAAGATACAAAGCTTGCTGCAAATCAATTGGAAGAAAATAAACGACATAATCAGACTATGGAAGCGATAAAAATCCCTAAAGGTAAAGGGCTTTATCTCCAACCACACAAAAAAGGACTTGGACTTTTTCTCAAATCACAAGATTCAAAAAACTAATGAGAGTGCCACCTAATCGCCCGCTCACCAATATCCATATAACAGCTTTTGGAAAACCAATATACCAGATTTCATTTCATCATTGTTGTTTTGTTTACTCTTGACTGGAGTTGTGCCGGTAATACAAAAAAGATTAAAATGTTAATTAATTGTGCAGTGATGTGACCTGATGTGCAGGTAAGTGAATATTGTATTTTAATTTTATAATTACGAATTTTACGTATGCATGGTATTTTATTTATTTGATACGGTGTATGTCTTCAGCTGCTATTCAACAAGTCCATGTTATTATTTTCGCATATGGAGCTGTTTACCATTTTGTAATTTGTTAATTAGTGACAAATAAAATAGTGTAATTTTGTTTTTGATTTTTTGATATCAATAATCGACCTGCTCATATACTACATGAATTCTCGGTTAACGTTAGTCCAGGATATAAAATAGTTCAAGTTACTCACAATGTCATCTATTTACCAGTGAACGCTAAGAGGATAAGTTCAATAGCATTGAATCTCTTGGATCAAGACGGAAATCATATAAATTGTCGAGGTGAAACCATAACAATTCGATTACATCTTAAGCTACAACAATAATTATGATATTATATAATAATAGTAGGCATCTTATTATTCAAATTATAAAAGAGCAGATCGTACTATTAACTGCATTAATATACAATCAGACTCTGATAGAAGAACATCGTCAAAACTTACGAGACGAAATCGGCACACAAACACAAAATATGTTGAATATCTTTGAAGAACCCCGAATCGAGGAGAGTATCACAAAATTGGAATACCACACATACTCACCGTATTTGAATAATTTCGATAAAAATGATATTATTCAAATTTGTATACAACATCAAAATCTTAATATTTCACCTTCAGAAAGTTACATTTATGTATATTGAAGATGCTCTATCGGATGCTAAGGGATCACAAACTGACAAAACGAAACTTGTAAACAATGCAATAGCGGTCTTATTCGATGAAATTCGTTATGAATTAAATGGTGGTGATAAAATTCTACTTAATTATGTTTGTTAGGGTTATCCTCACTATGGATAAAACAAAATAACTTTTTTTATCAACACACATTCTTTTGTTATCACCTCATGCGTACAGGATGTAACCTGAAAAGAACATTACGCTTGAAGAAAATAATAATATTATTTTTTTTTTCTACAAAAAATCATGTTTATAGAATAAGAAAAAAACCATATGTAAAGTGATGTAATAACATTGAACTTAATTTCATATAAATAAGGTCTTAGAGAAGGAGAAATTTAGTATCGTTCCGTTTTTAGAGAAACCAATACAATATATTTTTTATTCAACAAATCAATATGGACCCAGGATTTTTCTTTAACATAATCGAGGAGCATTTGAAGAATATTGAGAAGCACTGCTGGGAGTATGCAGAACTAGTTGATAGCTTGAGAGCTATCAACAAAGACAGAGCTAAGGAGCTGCAGAAACTTCAGGCGTTAATAAGAATGCTGAAGAATTTCATAAGTTTGCTGAAGGCGGATGGATTTGATGTTCCACAGCTAGATGTTAATCTGAAGGCGCTACTCAACGTTAAATAGAAAACAAAACAAATTTAAAATCAATAAAAATAGTTTCATCTATGCACTCCGTAAATGATAGAACACTCATTGTTTTTTATGTGTGGGTATAAATAAGTTATGTTCTCTTACATAAGATTATAACACAAGGTTTGATGATGTGTGAATCATCACCTCAGTATGGGTGTGCATTCAAAACGAAAAAACTCAAAACCAAAAGAAATCGCTCCTCCAAGTGCAAGAAAATTAATCTGTTCAAGAAAGCGGTAAATGAAGCAAAAAATGTTTTAAGAGAACCGAGGAATAAAGATTCCAATACAAATGCAATGGTGACATTGAAAGCAGCTAAAATGGGTTTAAAGGATAAAAAACGTGAGAATATTACAATTCCCCGAGTAATTCCGCTGCCAAAGACTGGAGGATTCTTGCCATTGTTACCCATCTTTGCTGGACTATCAGCACTCGGATCTCTGTCTGGAGGAGCTGCTGCAATTGCAAAAGCAGTAAAAGATACAAAGCTTGCTGCAAATCAGACTATGGAAGCGATAAAAATCCCTAAAGGTAAAGGGCTTTATCTCCAACCACACAAAAAAGGACTTGGACTTTTTCTCAAATCACAAGATTCAAAAAACTAATGAGATTGCCACCTAATCGCCCGCTCACCAATATCGATATAGCAGCTTTTGGAAAACCAATATACCAGATTTCATTTCATCGTTATTGTTTTGTTTCCTCTTGACTGGAGTTGTGCCGGTAATACAAAAAAGATTAAAATGTGCGAAAAGTGTTTAAATTATAATAATTAATTGTGCAGTGATGTGACCTGATGGGCAGGTAAGTGAATATTGTATTTTAATTTTATAATTACGAATTTTACGTATGCATAATATGGTATTTTATTTATTTGATACGGTGTATGTCTTCAGCTGCCATTCAACAAGTCCATGTTATTGTTTTCGAAAATAATACCAAACGGACGTTATGATTTAGTTATAACACGTTCACGCACCGATAGTAATTCATTAATAACAGAAAGCGATGAAAAAGCAAAGATAAATCTACATAAAGTACAATGGAAAATTCCTCACATTACATTATCTGATTCTTATAAATCAAAGCTAGGTATACAAACTTATTAACAATGGTCAGACTATAAAAATTGCTTTTCGAAACTGGGATCTATATGAATATCCAGCATTGCCCTCCACAAATCTTCATATTTGGAATGTGAAGACAACCTTTCAAATGGAGAAGCCACGCTATATTATCGTTGCCCTGCAAACCAACACACGTGATTCATTGAAAACAGAGCCAACTAATTTTGATTATTACCAATGTGAAAGCATATTTAAATTCTGATGCTTATCCATGTGAAGATTTAAATCTATCATTTGAGAAAAATAACTACAGTTTACTATACAATATGTATTGTGACTTTCAAAAAACCTACTATAATCATCTAGTTGCTGAGCCATTATTATCACGAGATGTTTCTAAATCCCGGACGCCAATATGGATAGAAGATTGTAGACATCAAAGTGAACTAATCAAAAACGGTCCAGTTGATATTCGAATCGAATTCAAATCGGCAACATCAATTCCTGAAAAAACATCAGTATACTGTTTAATGTTACACGATCGCATTGTAAACTATAATCCTTTGAGTCAAATAGTCACTCGAGAAATATAATCGATTAGTTCATTGTTAACTTTTATTGTGAAAACACACGCGCGTACGCACACGCACACGCACAGACGCCCACGCAGGCAAGCAAACAACAGACAAAATGTATTTTTTTTATAGATGTCCAGGGATTTAGAGGACACAATAATAAATTTATGTCAAAGGAAATAGCTGTATTGCATAATCATTTCATCATAAAACCACCATTCAACTCTCATCAACTGTCACCATCACTGATGAGACAAGCTGAATAGCTCTAGCATAATTATCACGGTTTAATCTGGGATGGAGGATTCATAGAATTTCGAGAAGTTAAACGATATCTTCGAGAAAACATTAAAAATACTACTGTTTATGTTAAGGGTCTCGAAAAACAAAAATGGTTGAAAAATTACATAATGATGATGACAATGTTGAAGTAATTAACATTGAAGAAGTCGCATGTCCTAATCTAAGTGAATTGAAGCGTTTGCATCCTAATAAAATAAAATTATTATCGCATAGCAAACGCTGTGCATTACAAAATGTTTGTGTTTTATTATCATCCTTTATTTCTCATTTTATTTGGTTAATCAAGAAACTTTGTTCTTAGGATGACAACATTTATATGTAGATTTTCATCATTTCCTTTCTCAAAGAACTGAACATGTTGAAATTAAAAAAAAAGAATCTCATGTGTGTAGTAATTAACCAAAACAGATAACTTTGTTCGAAGGATGACAACATTTGTACGCAGATTTTCTTCATGTCCCTTTTCAAAGAGTTGAACATGTTGAAATTAAAAAAAATTGTATGCATACCTATCGAAAGTAACCAAACTCCTTCAAAGTGTGGTGATAAGATTCAACTTGAATTCGTATAGATAAAACACAACAAAGAACAAAATATTCAATAGCGTTCACTTAATTCATCATCATGGATAGCATTTTCAATAATTAATTGAGGAGGAGTTGAAAGCACTCGAAGACATGTGTTCGGATTACCCAACACTAATAGAAAACCTAAGAGCGTTAAACAGAGAGGAGCATCATAGCTTCAAGAAAATGCAGGCTGTGAAGGGACCACACCAGCGACCGATTGTAGGTTTAATATTTCAGTACAACAAGTACAATCCTCGCTTCGAAACTTGAACTCAGATGGCACCCGCCATAAATTATGTCACAATACTTCAAACGAACATACATATGAATACCATGGGTAATTAGAGCCCAAAGTGAAACCACTTGCCTGCATGCGAAACGCTAAAAAGATTTGTAAATAAAACCCATAAGTGGAGCGACGGCGGTCATTCCCTTTTTAATAGCATAAATATGTCGAGTGGACATATTTGTATGTTGAGTGACGTCGGTCGTTCTATTTTTGGTTCTGCCGAATGGGCAATAATCGATAAGGGTTCAATATTCCAAGTGCAGCGATTTGTGCTGAACATTCAATTGTAAAATAGTATATAAGGAAAGAATTAAAAATAAAGTACTCAATTCTTATCTAGAAGTCATAAGAAACACTGTTTTTGTATTAGCAACACGCTAGAAATTACTTTGTTTCTCTTTCTCGTCGGAGGAGGTCAGAACGGCTTTTTAGCTGGACCAGTCGAGGGTCATCACATCCAGGTATCCCACAACCTTACAGGTGTCGTCTCCAGTTACACCAACTTTACATGGCGATCCTGCCAGGAGTCGAGAAGAAGACGAACCGAAGAAGACCAAGGCAATTCTGAAGATGACCACCCAGCTAGGAGACCACTAGGAGTCCCGAAGAAGTCCGGTGTCCATGACAATCGACCCAGAACGGCTGGCACTCGCAGCCTACCACCTCGCCAACGCAAATAGTTTGCTCGAGACATTAGCGCCCATCCAACTCACCAGCACCCTCCAAAAACACCGAAAGAGGATCCTAGACCTATATCGTTTGGTGAGTATACCAAACCAGGACCCCACCACTAAGAACGAGTTTCTTAACGACTGATGTTCGCAACCGCAGTATTAGTAGGATTAGTGTACCTGGGCCTACAACACTTCCGGAGAAAGCTGATTGCAGATGTCATCAAACACCTGGAATCTCTTTTAGAACTTAATTATTTTAGAGCTAATAAAACTATTGCTTTGTGTTGAATATATTAAATAAATACTAAATACATGAAAATATATATATAAATATATACAATTATCGCGGTAACCAACAACCCCGCCAAAATTACCAACGCGGTAATATATTCCAGACCCATCCTCAAAATAATCCCTCAGACAATGATAATTTTAGGGCTAGACAACCGTATGAAAAATTGTATTTCAAAAATAATTTTTTGTTTTTTTATTTTTTTTTTTGTTTTCAAGATTAATAAAAAAATCATTTATTTAAAAAATTATTTGCTTTTATTTTTATTTATTTTTTTCGATTTTTTCCACTATTTCGAGTGCTACACTTTTATCATGGGGCCACTTGTAGATCAACATAAAGTTGCCTTCGTTAAGTTTTAATTGTGCTTCAGCCGACAGTCTTCCGAATCTTGCTGATAGGAATGGAACACTCTCCGGAACCTTCAACCTCGTTAGGTTTTAAAAATAAAAAAGGAAAGTATACAGTGTATGAACGCTGTTTAATCTGTGAAGAGCATGTTGACGAAACGAAATGGAGTCAACACCAAAGAAAAAATATTCACAAAGATAGGGTGAAGCAGGTCTTAGCCAAAAATGTGAGTTTTATTAGGGAGCATATAAGAATAGAGTGAAAAGTTTTTCAATAAAAAACAAACACGAATCCATTTTAAATATTGATGTGATTTTCGAAAAAAATATGGCTGTAATAGTGGAACTATTAAAAAGTGAACTGGAAGTGCTGCAAGCAATAACATTTAATATTGAAGTGTTTTGTGAGTTTGTGAAAATCGATGGTGATCAAGAAATGATAATGAATTTAAAAAGTCTGCAAACCAAAATGAGGGCTGTCTTAGATATAGATGATATAGATGATATTAAAGTAAAATTGGAGGAATTTCAAGAAAAAGATAGCGACTGTTCACTGGCCGCATTTGTAAGAATTGAATTGAATATTAATAAACATCAACCACTTCGAGGCTCTTCATACTTTAAATTGCCCTCAATAATTGAGAATAAAAAAGCATGTATTAACATACGAAATCATGATGATTATTGTCTTAAATGGGCTATTATATCGGCTCTAGATAAAGAAGTTGTACGTGATCATCAGAGACCATCAGTCTATAAAATACATAATATAAAAGAGGATACAATAGAAGTTAAGACTAGTGTGAATGTTTTTGGTTATGAAGTGAATACAACAATGACTAATTTAAACATAATTGGACCCTATTATCACACGTTTGAGCAAAAGAATAAACATATAAGCTTGCTTTACTGTGAAAATTATGAGGCAGATCGCACTATGTATACATCAAAAACATGTCACGGTTGTTGAGAAATCAAATAATTAAACACAGAAAGCAATTGCATCTCTGTAACAGATGTTTACTGCAGTTTAACAGCGAATCAAACTTGGAGGAACACAAAACTGAGTGTCGCAGACTAGTCACGATAATGCCTGACAAAGGGGAGAATAACATTAAATTTGAGTATTATGAAAGAAAGTTGCAGGTTCCATTTACTGTATACGCCGACTTTGAGTCCATCCTAGCTCCTGTGAGTCATTGTGCCCTAAATCCACAAACTTAGTCGCAATAGATGTACAACAACATATACCATGTGCTTTTTCTTACTACATCAAGTGTTCGTTTGATAATAAACATGACAAACACAGAATGTACATATGTTGGTAAGAAATTAAAAATAAAAAATATAAAATATCGTATATAAAAATATACTTATTCAATTACGTTTTTTCTTTTTAGGAGAAAATGCCCCAGATAAATTTGTTGAAAATTTGGTGGAAGATTTGACATTCCTCCATAAGGAAATTATAGTGAATCCATTGCCGATGAACCCATTGACCAGTCTTGAAAACTTCATGCAGAATACAGCACCCCAATGCAGTACATGTAAGATTAATTTTAACCAATCAGAAGTAAGAGTTAGGGATCATTGTCACTTCACTGGTAATTATAGAGGACCTGCATATTCAAAAGGTAATTTGGGATATTGAAAGTGCTTTATCGGATGCTAAGGGATCGCACAAACTGAATTTAAGCTGAATGTTATCACAATACTTTACGAATGCTTTTTTTGTTTTTTTCTTACTTTCTATACATATAATATGAAAAAAAAAAAAAAAAAAAAAAATATATTGCGCGTGAGGGTGATAAAATTCCCTAAGCCGATTTTTTCTTCATTTCCGTTCTCAAAGAATTAGATTTGTTGAAATTTATAAATAATGAGAAAATACTAAATTATGTGTTAGGGTTGACCACAACACTATGGAGAAACCGAAACAATTATGTTTTTTTTTTATCAACACATTTTTTTTTATTGTAATCATCTTATACGTACAGGATGTTGTTCTATTGTACTTGAACTAAAATTTTTTGGTTTTTTCTTTTTTTTCATATTATATGTATAGAAAGTAAGAAAAAAACAAAAAAAACATTCGTAAAGTATTGTGATAACATTCAGCTTAAATTCATATAAATAAGGTCCTAGAGAAGGCTATATTCAGTAACATTTTGAATCTTTTTTAACGATACGTTTTACTCTTTGATTTTTTTTTTTTTTAAATAAAATATATCGAAAAAATGGATCTAGGATTCTTTTTCAATTTGATTGAAGTTCATTTGAATACAATCAACAAACTGTGCTGGGACCACCCAAACTTAGTCGAGAGCCTGCGGAGTATTGTAAAAGAGCGTCCCAAGGAGTTGAAGAAGCTTCGAGCGCTTATTCGAATGCTGAGAGATCTCACTAGCTATCTACAAGCGGATGGATTTGACATCCCACATATTAATGAAAATTTGAAAGCGTTGCTTTCAATTAAATAATGAAAAAAAAAAATAAATAAAAAATAAAAAATTGTATTTTAAAAATTATTTTTTTTTTATTTATCTATTTATTAATAAAAAAAAATTGTACATATTTCAAAAAATTATTTGCTTTTGTTTTTATTTTTTTTTTCAATTTTTTCCACTATTTCGACTGCTACACTTTTATGATGCGGTCCCTTGTAGATCAACAGAAAGTTGCCTTCGCTAAGTTTTAATTGTGCTTCAGCCGACAGTCTTGCGAATCTTGCTGATAGGAATGGAACACTCTCCGAAACCTTCAACCTCGTTAGGTTTTAAAAATAAAAAAGGAAAGTATACAGTGTATGAACGCTGTTTAATCTGTGAAGAGGATGTAGACGAAACGAAATGGAGTCAACACCAAAGAAAAAATATTCACAAAGATAGGGTGAAGCAGGTCTTAGCCAAAAATGTGAGTTTTATTAGGGAGCATATAAGAATAGAGTGAAAAGTTTTTCAATAAAAAACAAACACGAATCCATTTTAAATATTAATGTGATTTTCGAAAAAAATATGGCTGTAATAGTAGAACTATTAAAAAGTGAACTGGAAGTGCTGCAAGCAATAACATTTAATATTGAAGTGTTTTGTGAGTTTGTGAAAATCGATGGTGATCAAGAAATGATAATGAATTTAAAAAGTCTGCAAACCAAAATGAGGGTGGTCTTAGATATAGATGATATAGATGATATTAAAGTAAAATTGGAGGAATTTCAAGAAAAAGATAGCGGCTGTTCACTGGCCTCATTTGTAAGAATTGAATTGAATATTAATAAACATCAACCACTTCGAGGCTCTTCATACTTTAAATTGCCCTCAATAATTGATACGTGCTTGATAATAGCAAATCGCTAGTAGACCGTTTATTTTCCTCCCCTCTGACATGGTCGTCATAGCGCAGTAGCTAGACTTGTCACGGAAAACAGGTAGTATTTCAGATAGACGGCGAAGACATTAGTTAAAGTCACCGAACCGGCAGACTTTACATGGCGATCCTGCCAGGAGACCACTAAGGAATCCTGAAACGGACCACGGCATCCTGAGAAGAAAAGAAGAAGAGATCTCCCGATCTCCAGGTTCGAGCTCCAAATCCCAGATCGAGTTACATCTTATGACGACCGACCCCGAACGGCTGACCCTTGCAGCCCGTCACCTAGAGAAAGTCACCAACCTTTTGGGAACCTCGAAACCCATCTCTCTACACAGCGCCCTCCAAAACCCCTGATAGTTTTCGGCCGTACACTAGAACAGCACAACAAACATTTAATTGAAGTTTTCCAACGTCTCAGGGAAGTTAACCTGAAAATACATCCCGGAAAATGTTCTTTCCTGAGAAAAGAAGTGTTATACTTGGGACACATTATTTCTGATAAAGGCATTGTGCCCGATCCATCTAAGTCAGAAGTTATGAAGAAGTTTCCAACACCAAAGAATGCGGACGAAGTAAGAAGGTTAGTGGCGTTTGCAAACTATTACCGAAAATTCATACCAAACTTTGCTACTCTTGCAATCCCGTTAAATCGACTGCTACGAAAGAACGTAGAATTTAGTTTTGGCGAAGACTGCATAACGTCCTTTAACCTACTTAAAGACTTCTTGACAAGCCCGAGAGTCCTACAATTTCCAGATTTTGATAAAGAATTTATCTTAAGAACAGATGCGTCCGGATTTGCCCTTGGAGCAGTTCTATCGAATCACGATGATAGACCAATTGCGTACGCAAGCAAAACTCTTAATGCCGCCGAAAAGAATTATAGCACCATCGAAAAGGAGTTTCTTGCTATCGTGTGGGCAGTGAAACACTATAGACCGTACCTGTTCGGAAGACGTTTCAAAATCTTAACGGACCACAGACCTCTCGTGTATTTGTTCTCACTTAAAGAGCCATCAAGCAGATTAACAAAGTTTAGACTACTATTGGAAGAATACAACTTCTATGTCGAATACTCACCAGGAAAAGACAACTGTACCGCGGACGCTTTAAGTCGAATAACATTCAATTCCGAAGACTTCAAAAAACTATACGTGTGCGTAACCACCAGAGCACAAGCAAAGAAAACCGATCAAAAACAAACTGATCAAAAGAACATACAAGAACCAAGTAATAACCAAATTATAATAGAACTTTTAAAACCACCAGAAAGTGGATTGAAGATAGTCGAATTAAAGATCATAAATAGTTTCGAAACAGAAGAAGAAGATCTTGCAAAAATTAAAGGAGAAAAGGTATTAGGTCCACACCGAATATTGGGATATGTCCCAGAAAGCAACTGTTTAATTTTGAATCGGTCGAAGATTAGCACTATTGCCCGATCGACATCATTTGACAAAATGTTGTTGAGGGATGTGCAGGAGAATCACGAACCGCTAATTAAAAAAGAAGGATCCAAGGACAGCACTACTGCCCGATCGACATCATTTGACAAAATGTTGTTGAGGGACGTTCATAAAATTTGCGGACCTCTTTCAATTACTAAAGTATATATCACTAAAAGTGAATTAAGAAAATTATCGGGCGGCCGCCACAATGAAAAATTAAATGTATTAAAGAAAGGATTAAAGGAAATATTTAAAGAAAGTCAAATAGCAGTGCACATAATGAATAATACAATTGAAATAACGGACCCTTGCAAAAAGAAACTAATACTAAATGACTATCATATGTTACCAACAAACGGATATGCTGGAATAAACCGCATGTTACGAAATATAAGAAGGAAATATTTTTGGACAGGGATGCAAAACGATGTGACGACATACGTGAAGCACTGCCCAATATGCCAAAGGAATAAACACATTCGACCTAGAAAACAACCACTGGAGATAACGACTACTGCCGAGTCATCCTTTGAAAAGATATTCCTAGATCTAGTAGGACCACTTGATGAATCGGAAAACGGTTCGAAATACATTTTAACTTTACAAGACGAACTAACGAAGTTCATAGAAGCCATACCACTTCCTAACAAAGAAGCTAACACAGTAGCTAAAGGACTAGTAGAATGTTTCATCCTGAAATATGGAGTTCCCGCTACTATAGCATCTAATCAAGGTACTGAATTTATCAACAAAGTATTTAAGGATATATGCAAATTGTTAAAAATCGAACAATTGCAATCCACAGCCTACCATCACGAAAGTATAGGAGCATTAGAAAATTCGCATAAAGTTTTAGGAGCTTACCTTAGGAATTATGTATCAGAAAAACATACAGATTGGAGCGCATGGCTGCCTTATTATGTTTTCTGTTACAATACGTCAATACATTCCGAAACAGGGTTTACACCTTTCGAGTTAGTATTTGGAAAACAATGCAACCTAGCTTCGAATCTAACCAGAAATGTAGACCCGGTATACAACTATGAAGATTATGTGATAGATCTCAAACACAAACTACAAATTGCTCATAGAGATGCTAGAGATACTTTAATAGATAAGAAAACAATTAGGAAAAATAGGTATGATACAGATGTTAGGGCAAAGACCTCAAATTTTAACGAAGGAAGTCTAGTTCTGCTAAAAAATGAAAACAGGAAGAAACTCGATCCAATTTACACAGGACCCTATGAGGTCATATCTCAGAATGGGGTGTACTGTGAAATCAAATACGACAATAAAAAAATGAATGTTCATAAGAATCGGTTAAAACCATTCTTCTGTATATATTTTGATGATATAGAATTATGAAAACTAATTGTATTTTATAGATACTATAAATTATCTTAAAATTATAATAAATGTTTAAATAAATGTAGTATATAGTTTGATTTATAATGCTTAAATAAATGTTCTATAGATCTTGAATTATAATAGATGTTTTAACAGATGTACCATAGATTTTGAAATTATAATAAATGTTTAGTAGAATAATTTAGAACTCGCGAATCAAGGCGTAATGATAAGTAATAAAACCGGTTTAACATTAAGATTTAAAGCTAAGAATTAACATTAAAAAGTAACTACTCATTATAAACTTACTATTGAATAACCGTTAAGATTTAGCCATAAGACTCAATAATTATATATACTTATCTAAAATTATCTAAGAAAACCGATTGTAAATTGATAATGTAAACTAAATGTATCAGTCAAAAAAAAAAAAAAAAAAAAAGAGAAATAACTACGCAATATACATAACAAAACATTTAATAATAATTATAAATTTAAGTAGCTAGTCATATGACATATTCATTCATACAAAAATAAACATTTTTTTTCTAATAATATTATTTAAACAATCATAATACCAAAAAAAAAAAAAATAAATAAATAAATATAATAAAAAATAAAAATTTCTTCTTTTATGCTACTAATAGTATGTTTAATCAATTTAAATAACAATAACAATAACAACAATAAAAATTGTTATTTTAATAATATGTTTAATAAATTCAAATAACAATAATGATCAGATCCCTATTTTGTAAAAGAGGCGCGGAAAAGAAGAAATCAAGACAGGTCATGATTTCTCCTTTTTCCCCAGGAAGGGTGGTGTGAAGGGACCACACCAGCGACCGATTATAGGTTCAATATTCAGTACAACATGTACAATCCTCGCTTCGAAATTTGAACCCAGATGGCACACGCCATAAATTATGTCACAATACTTCAAACGAACCTACATATGAATACCATGGGTAATTAGAGCCCAAAGTGAAACCACTTGCCTGCATAAGAATAGCGACAAAGCAGAGAGCAAAAATATGCTTCGGTTTCATTATGTTCGTTTGAAGTAAAACATAAACAAACAATTTGTAAACAAAACCCATAACTGCGACGACGGCGGTCATTCCCTCGTAACAGATTAAATATGTCGAGTTGGCATTATTGTGTGTTGAGTGACGTCGGTCGTTCTAGTTAGGGTATGCCGAAATAAGTAATTAATAATGTCAAGTAGGGTTCAATATTCGAAGTGCAGTGATTCCTGCTGAATAATCGATTGTAAAATAGTATATAAGACAAGAACGAAAAATAAAGACTTCACTTCTACTTTAGAAGGCAAAACAAATATACGTGTTTGATAATAGCAAATCGCTAGTAGACCGTTTATTTTCCTCCCCTCTGACATGGTCGTCATAGCGCAGTAGCTAGACTAGTCACGGAAAACAGGTACTATTTCAGATAGACGGCGAAGACATTAGTTAAAGTCACCGAACCGGCAGACTTTACAGAATAAAAAAGCATGTATTAACATACAAAATCATGATGATTATTGTTTTAAATGGGCTATTATATCGGCTCTAGATAAAAAAGTTGTACGTGATCATCAGAGACCATCAGTCTATAAAATACATAATATAAAAGAGGATACAATAGAAGTTGAGACTAGTGTGAATGTTTTTGGTTATGAAGTGAATACAACAATGACTAATTTAAACATAATTGGACCCTATTATCACACGTTTGAGCAAACGAATAAACATATAAGCTTGCTTTACTGTCAAAATTATGAGGCAGATCGCACTATGTATACATCAAAAACATGTCGCGGTTGTTGAGAAATCAAATAATTAAACACAGAAAGCAATTGCATCTCTGTAACAGATGTTTACTGCAGTTTAACAGCGAATCAAACTTGGAGGAACACAAAACTGAGTGTCGCAGACTAGTCACGATAATGCCTGACAAAGGGGAGAATAACATTAAATTTGAGTATTATGAAAAAAAGTTGCAGGTTCCATTTACTGTATACGCCGACTTTGAGTCCATCCTAGCTCCTGTGAGTCATTGTGCCCCAAATCCACAAACTTAGTCACAATAGATGTACAACAACATATACCATGTGCTTTTTCTTACTACATCAAGTGTTCGTTTGATAATAAACATGACAAACACAGAATGTACATATGTTGGTAAGAAATTAAAAATAAAAAATATAAAATATCGTATATAAAAATATACTTATTCAATTACGTTTTTTCATTTTAGGAGAAAATGCCCCAGATAAATTTGTTGAAAATTTGGTGGAAGATTTGACATTCCTCCATAAGGAAATTATAGTGAAACCATTGCCGATGAACCCATTGACCAGTCTTGAAAACTTCATGCAGAATACAGCACCCCAATGCAGTACATGTAAGATTAATTTTAACCAATCAGAAGTAAGAGTTAGGGATCATTGTCACTTCACTGGTAATTATAGAGGACCTGCACATTCAAAAGGTAATTTGGGATATTGAAAGTGCTCTATCGGATGCTAAGGGATCGCACAAACTGAATTTAAGCTGAATGTTATCACAATACTTTACGAATGTTTTTTTTGTTTTTTCTTACTTTCTATACATATAATATGAAAAAAAAAAAAAAAATATATTGCGCGTGAGGGTGATAAAATTCCCTAAGCCGATTTTTTCTTCATTTCCGTTCTAAAAGAATTAGATTTGTTGAAATTTATAAATAATGAGAAAATACTAAATTATGTGTTAGGGTTGACCACAACACTATGGAGAAAACGAAACAATTATGTTTTTTTTTTTATCAACACATTTTTTTTTATTGTAATCATCTTATACGTACAGGATGTTGTTCTATTGTACTTGAACTAAAATTTTTTGGTTTTTTCTTTTTTTTCATATTATATGTATAGAAAGTAAGAAAAAAACAAAAAAAACATTCGTAAAGTATTGTGATAACATTCAGCTTAAATTCATATAAATAAGGTCCTAGAGAAGGCTATATTCAGTAACATTTTGAATCTTTTTTAACGATACGTTTTACTCTTTGATTTTTTTTTTTTTTAAATAAAATATATCGAAAAAATGGATCTAGGATTCTTTTTCAATTTGATTGAAGTTCATTTGAATACAATCAACAAACTGTGCTGGGACCACCCAAACTTAGTCGAGAGCCTGCGGAGTATTGTAAAAGAGCGTCCCAAGGAGTTGAAGAAGCTTCGAGCGCTTATTCGAATGCTGAGAGATCTCACTAGCTATCTACAAGCGGATGGATTTGACATCCCACATATTAATGAAAATTTGAAAGCATTGCTTTCAATTAAATAATGAAAAAAAAAAATAAATAAAAAATAAAAAATTGTATTTTAAAAATTATTTTTTTTTATTTATCTATTTATTAATAAAAAAAAATTGTACATATTTCAAAAAATTATTTGCTTTTGTTTTTATTTTTTTTTTCAATTTTTTCCAATATTTCGACTGCTACACTTTTATGATGCGGTCCCTTGTAGATCAACAGAAAGTTGCCTTCGTTAAGTTTTAATTGTGCTTCAGCCGACAGTCTTGCGAATCTTGCTGATAGGAATGGAACACTCTCCGGAACCTTCAACCTCGTTAGGTTTTAAAAATAAAAAAGGAAAGTATACAGTGTATGAACGCTGTTTAATCTGTGAAGAGGATGTTGACGAAACGAAATGGAGTCAACACCAAAGAAATAATATTCACAAAGATAGGGTGAAGCAGGTCTTAGCCAAAAATGTGAGTTTTATTAGGGAGCATATAAGAATAGAGTAAAAAGTTTTTCAATAAAAAACAAACACGAATCCATTTTAAATATTGATGTGATTTTCGAAAAAAATATGGCTGTAATAGTAGAACTATTAAAAAGTGAACTGGAAGTGCTGCAAGCAATAACATTTAATATTGAAGTGTTTTGTGAGTTTGTGAAAATCGATGGTGATCAAGAAATGATAATGAATTTAAAAAGTCTGCAAACCAAAATGAGGGTGGTCTTAGATATAGATGATATAGATGATATTAAAGTAAAATTGGAGGAATTTCAAGAAAAAGATAGCGGCTGTTCACTGGCCTCATTTGTAAGAATTGAATTGAATATTAATAAACATCAACCACTTCGAGGCTCTTCATACTTTAAATTGGCCTCAATAATTGAGAATAAAAAAGCATGTATTAACATACAAAATTATGATGATTATTGTTTTAAATGGGCTATTATATCGGCTCTAGATAAAAAAGTTGTACGTGATCATCAGAGACCATCAGTCTATAAAATACATAATATAAAAGAGGATACAATAGAAGTTGAGACTAGTGTGAATGTTTTTGGTTATGAAGTGAATACAACAATGACTAATTTAAACATAATTGGACCCTATTATCACACGTTTGAGCAAACGAATAAACATATAAGCTTGCTTTACTGTGAAAATTATGAGGCAGATCGCACTATGTATACATCAAAAACATGTCGCGGTTGTTGAGAAATCAAATAATTAAACACAGAAAGCAATTGCATCTCTGTAACAGATGTTTACTGCAGTTTAACAGCGAATCAAACTTGGAGGAACACAAAACTGAGTGTCGCAGACTAGTCACGATAATGCCTGACAAAGGGGAGAATAACATTAAATTTGAGTATTATGAAAAAAAGTTGCAGCTTCCATTTACTGTATACGCCGACTTTGAGTCCATCCTAGCTCCTGTGAGTCATTGTGCCCCAAATCCACAAACTTAGTCACAATAGATGTACAACAACATATACCATGTGCTTTTTCTTACTACATCAAGTGTTCGTTTGATAATAAACATGACAAACACAGAATGTACATATGTTGGTAAGAAATTAAAAATAAAAAATATAAAATATCGTATATAAAAATATACTTATTCAATTACGTTTTTTCATTTTAGGAGAAAATGCCCCAGATAAATTTGTTGAAAATTTGGTGGAAGATTTGACATTCCTCCATAAGGAAATTATAGTGAAACCATTGCCGATGAACCCATTGACCAGTCTTGAAAACTTCATGCAGAATACAGCACCCCAATGCAGTACATGTAAGATTAATTTTAACCAATCAGAAGTAAGAGTTAGGGATCATTGTCACCTCACTGGTAATTATAGAGGACCTGCACATTCAAAAGGTAATTTGAGATATTGAAAGTGCTCTATCGGATGCTAAGGGATCGCAAATTGACAAAACGAAACTTGTAAAGAATGCAATAGCGGTCTTATTCGATAAAATTCGTTATGAATTAAATGGTGGTGATAAAATTCTACTTAATTATGTTTGTTAGGGTTATCCTCACTATGGATAAAACAAAATAACTTTTTTTATCAACACACATTTTTTTGTAGTCACCGTACATCCTGCGTACAGGATGTAACCTGAAAAAAACATTACGCTTGAGGTTGGGGTGAAAGCAAATAATATTATTTTTTTTTTCTACAAAAAATCATGTGTATAGAATAAGAAAAAAACCATATGTAAAGTGATGTAATAACATTGAACTTAATTTCATATAAATAAGGTCTTAGAGAAGGAGGAATTTAGTATCATTCCGTTTTTAGAGAAACCAATACAATATATTTATATATATATTTTTCTTTAACATAATCGAGGAGCACTTGAAGAATATTGAGAAGCACTGCTGGGAGTATGCAGAACTAGTTGATAGCTTGAGAGCTATCAACAAAGACAGAGCTAAGGAGCTGCAGAAACTTCAGGCGTTAATAAGAATGCTGAGGAATTTCATAAGTTTGCTGAAGGCGAATGGACTTAATGTTCCACAGCTAGATGTTAATCTGAACGCGCTACTCAATATAAAATAGAAAACAAAAAAAATTTAAAATCAATAAAAATAGTTTCATCTATGTACTCCGTAAATGATAGAACACTCATTGTTTTTTATGTGTTGGTATAAAAAAGATATGTTCTCTTACATAAGATTATAACACATATACAACACCATGAATTACATAGTTTTGTGTTATTAGTGTAAAAGTATCAAATAAAAGGCAACCGTTTCAGATATCATACATCAGTAATCATCAGGTTAACAGTGAATCAAATGTACAGTCGAATGGTTTTTCGGCTGCTCCTTTGGAAAATTTACTTCAGAATTGTTGCAGGAATTTTCCTCGGATGAATTTAATAGCGAAACTTCGATTTCAAATAAAACGACTATTTGTTCTATGTTTTTTACTCGAAAGAGCCCGAAAACCAACTTGGTTAAATCAGAGCGACGAAAAGCGAAACGACGAAAGAGCGAAACGACGAGAAAAGAAAAAAGCTTTGCTGCTTAGCTAGTGCCAATTACAAGTCCAAAGTGAGACTGATTTTTATTTCCAATTGGAGTTTAAAAGGAGAGTTATTTAGTACATTGATTTCAGTTTTAGTACAACAAGTAATTTCAAAAATATGGCGAACATTGGTTTTTTGGCGCTAAATTTAAATGACTTGAATTCACAAAATGTTCAATTGAACTTAATAAGTACAATACATTAATTTAACAAATAATATAGAGAACATTTTAAAGTACATTATGTATGTAAGTTAATAAATCCATTTGATTCAAAATTCAATAATAATAATAAAATAGTGTTTGGTGTTCTTCTTCTGTTTGGTGTGTTGTGTGTGATCCAACATCAAGTAAAAAAAATGGATAACTTTCAAATTCTGCAAGGTTTGATAATGTGTGAATCATCACCTCAGTATGGGTGTGCATTCAAAAACGAAAAAACTCAAAACCAAAAGAAATCGCTCCTCAAAGTGCAAGAAAATTAATCTGTTCAAGAAAGCGGTAAAGGAAGCAAAAAATGTTTTAAGAGAACCGAGGAGTGAAGATCCCAATACAAATGCAATGGCGGCTTTAAAAGCAGCTAAAATGGTTTTAAGAATAAAAAACGTAAGAATACTACAATTCCCAGAGTGATTCCGCTGCCAAAGACTGGAGGATTCTTACCATTGTTACCCATCTTTGCTGGACTATCAGCACTCGGATCTCTGTCTGGAGGAGCTGCTGCAATTGCAAAAGCAGTAAAAGATAAAAAGCTTGCTGCAAATCAATTGGAAGAAAATAAACGACATAATCAGACTATGGAAGCGATGAAAATCCCTAAAGGTAAAGGGCTTTTTCTCAAATCACAAAATTCAAAAAACTAGTGAGATTGCTAATTTTACAAAATTCGAATATTAGAATGAAAACAAATCGATTTCCACCTATGTGTCCATTTGGAGATGTGGATAGCATGACTCGTGAGAAACTTATCTAAATGGAGAGCGATAAAGCAAAACCCCGAAAGCCTAGAGAATAAGTCCCACCCAAAATTGATATAAATACATAATTAATCATTTCATCTTCATTAATTTATTAGCTTCAGACCAAGCTATATCTACAAAAAAAATAAAAAATAAAAAAAATAAAAAATAAAAAAATGTTGGTTGCATTCTTCAGTTTTGCATTACTTACAGTAATACGTTTTGCTGCACCTACACCACCAAGAGTTCAATTAAATAATAATAATAGTTCATCGAATCTTGAATTTGAAATTGTTTTACCAAATCAGGATCGTGTTCAGATTGATTTATCATTCCTGCTTTTGACACATACGAATTATTCAACATTGAATACAACATTAAATACAGAATTGAATACAACATTGAATACAACAACGGATACCACTACTACTACTACTACTACTACTAGCACTCCCACTTTATTATCGGATGCAGAATATGATGCTTCTACTTTTAAGTATATAACTGTGGCAGAAGCTATAGAAGGATTCAGGCAAGATTTAAATAAAAAGGAACTGGATATTGCTGGTTATATTGAGAGTGATCATATATTTTACAGACATTTCAAGCTAGAATTCGATGAAGATAAGGAAATAAAAATTCGTTGTTCTTACGATAGTAACTATGCGAGAAAATCATTAGCAATCAAATGTTTTGAATATCGTGAATATGAAACTGAAAGAATTTTAAGCAGTGGTGAAATCGAACACGTAACAAAAATTGATACAGATTATAAATCTAACTATGAATTGTTAGATATGAGAAAACCAAAACAAACATATCATATGAATATATCTTAGAAAAAATGATTAAATAAAAAACAATGTAATTTTTTTTTAATATATGCGTTTTATTTATTATTCAATATTAATTAAATCAATATAACCATGACTTTCTCTTATAATTTTACATTTAATTTTTTCATTAACAAATGGACCATAAATCCTTCTGTTGTAATTACTCCAAATCAATAATCTTTTTCCATTTCCATATTGAATTTATTATTTCTGAACTCTGTTCTCAACTAAAGTGTGTACCTCGCAACAGCTGACTCTTATCTATCCAGGAATTATGATCGTTTGAGAATCCAAGCCACTTTACATATGCTTTGTCACCCTCAGATTTCAATACTTTTTCCACTAGAAATACATCTGGATGTTTGGTTTTTTGTAGTTCCATTTCATAGAAAGAACCATGGATGGATTGTCCTTCAAAGTCGGCTAGTAAATATGTGATAGGATTAGCCATATTAATTTTTCTTATCTAGAATATTTCCGTTGTCCAATTGGGTGTGTAGCCCTTTGCGAAAGCATGTTTAAACTTGCTTATTCGAACTTGATCATGAATTCTAAATTTAGCTTTGGGAGCGATTTTAATTCTATTATATACCGTTGATAATAGTTCTTTATTAATTTGTTTATTCACATCGATTGGTCGCATTTTTATTGTTCTATGCACAGAGTGATTATATTGATGAAGCAAGTCTTTTAAAATATGAAACCATTTGTAATTACCATTAGAACTAAATTCACGCCACATTTTCTCTTTAAGGGTTCTGTTGAAGCGTTCAACAATTGATGCTTTCAACATACTATACGTTGAATAATGATTAATATTTATGGTTTTCATCAAATCCTGAAAGGTTTTATTGAAAAATTCTTTACTATCATCGGTTTGTAGATTTTTTGGATTTCGATGGGAACTATCAAAAATTGCTTTCATAGCTTGTGTAACTAATAAAGCAGTTTTACTTTTCAAGGGAACTGCCCACGCATACTTTGAAAATGTATCGATCACTGTCATGATGTAGTTTTAACCATTGTTCTGCTTACTGTGTGGTATCATTTCAACCAGGTCCGCTTGCCACAAGTCATCGAATCCTTTAATGATGACTCGTCGTCTAATGAAATTTCTTCGTGCAGGCTTGTGTAATTCCTCAACAACATTCCTCTTACTCATATAAAAAGAGAATGAATAAAAGACCAAAGAAATTTATATTAAAAATATTTATTTTATTTAAATCTATCATAAAATGACATCAAATTCTTAATTCAAATTAGTCTGCATTCAATCATATAACACGAACAAGTATCTGGTCCTTCCTTGCACATATTTGATGACCAGAGACAATTGATGAAATGACAGCCATGTATAGATTTTTTACTGGACACGTTTTCAAATTTTCTTAGAAATGTTATACAATCAATAAATTCATTATGATGATCCTCATGTATAATGTGTTTGTTGGTTTTAAGAAAATTTAAAATCTCGTCAAAAACCAAGGAAGTATTCAAGTCAGACATGTTTACGGATGAACTTGCAAATTTATACTACATAATTATTTATTTTAAATTCGGGAAAATCTATTTTTATTAGTTTATCTTTATTGTATTCATCAAACTTATTTATCACATCGAGGAAATAGTTTCTGAATTTCTCCAACTGATCGAGGGTAATCAAATTTTGTTGATCAATATATGCCCTTAATGTTTTATTGTTATGCTCTAATTTCTCATTGACGATGTCAAGAACATACTATTTAGTTATTGTTACATCATTAGTATTTATACTATTCATGAGAACCTTATAATTACTATCAACATACTCTCTATGGTTTTGTCTTGAAAATCTATGTTATCATCTATTTATTCTCTATTGACCGCTTGATGAGATAAAACAGGTTTTCCAATATTATTTATACACTTTCCTTCAATATCAAAATCACCACTAGGTAATAGTTTAAATCCTTTACCAGGAGGACCTTGAGGACCACCTACCGACTTATAAAAGCGATTGAAGCTTCTTCCGAACTTATCAACATTCATTTTATTTATGATGATATACATTGTTAAAAAACCAAGAATATATGATATTCGATTCACGCAGCTCCTCAACAGTTGAATTTATCTCATTCTGAAGATTATTATTACCAGCTTTTCAAAATGCGATTAAAAGTCTTAGTCTATTAATGAGATCATTGGGGTTATCCCAATGCACATATTCGATGGGATTATTAGAATAGCTCATACGCATACCATATAAATTATTATCGTTGTATTTTCTTTATGACTTTCTGCGTTAGATGTTGAAGTAAAGGTTGAATAACATGCTTATACTTGTGTCCTCTATTACCTTTAACTTGTGACGTATTATCATCGTAGTTTTTCAAGTGTGCTTTTGTTTTCTGTAAAATCTTAAGATATTGCTCCAAGTCTTCATTGTTATATAGAGTTTTTCTGGGGATTTTCCGAAAAATTAATTCATAAATTCCATCTGTTCCGTAGAAGATTTCATCGTCAATGACGAAATTTTTTTGATTATTAATTTCAAAACTTGATTTGGCTAATTTTGTTGAATTTGATCGTACATCAAAGTATGGACCATAGATCTTATCACGATTTGAATCTGATGGTGATGATCGGTTGAATGGTGTACTTTGATTGGAACTATCAATAGTGAAATTTTCGGGTGTTTTAAATGTCGCATCTTTGTCTGATTGTTGAAGAATGGTTGATGATTCTTGCGGTGAACTTTGGAATTCTAACCGTCGTCGTCGTACACGTTTTTTTTCTTTATTATTTGCAAGTATATCGCTTTCTTTTAAGGGTTCAACTATTGGTTTAAAAGTATTTTCGAATTCGATTTCCTGCACCAGTTTTGAGAAACATGTATTTTCTCTTTAGATCTCTTTTAGTTTTTATAAGATCTTTAAACAAATTTTCATTACCATCCATTTTTGTATGTGTATGTGTAAAACAGATCGCTATAGCGGGCAGCAATTGGCGGATCGATTTTCAAAATATGTATGTTCACAACAAAAGCTATTTAATGACAGGACTGCTTTACATATTTACGATTTCTTTAAATGATTTATTATACCGTCCTTTCTCTATACTACAATCCTTATTAATAACCAAGAATCCATATGCATCTTTCCAATATTTTGAGCACAATTCTCTGAATTGATTAAATGTCATATCGGAATTTATATGATCATTGTATATGTGCTTAAGATTAAGTTCGTCTTGTTTGAAAATAATTATATAGTTTGCATTGTCCCGAATCAAATGTCTCGGTATATGTGTATAGGATTGACATAAATAAAAACTATCCACATCATTATGTCGTCCCATGCAAAAATATTCTCGAATGTTGTTTTGTTTATCGCAGGCCACATCATCAAATATAGATATAGAATTTCGTTTTGCTTCGGAACGTGCGATAATTCCACAATTATTTGAAAATTCATTGTATTCCATGCCTTTAATTGCGTTTATTAGCTTTTTCAAGTATGTATACTTTGGTTGATGTAAAGACTTTGAGTATATGTAAATGTTTTCAAATTTCAAACCATTCAGATCGAGAAGAATGCTTAACATAACATTTGTTTTGCCACAATTTGATGGACCCACAATTATTCCTCGAATACTATTTGGAAATAATGCTCCATGTTTACCATGTTTTTTTTTCTTTAAGTTTAGTATCAAAGTTCTTGACCTTAATAATATCCAGTTGTTGTTGTTTTATGAACCTCATTCTACTATTGAATGAAACTAATCAATATAAAAGGAAATGTTTTATAGATAATCAGTCATAATTATTCAACAGATATTAAGAGAAAGTTCTATAAAAATGAAAGACCATCAAGTAAATGCCATCAGTCGAAAAAAATCATTCCGCGGATACGGTCTGATTTATTCGTTAATCAATAAATTACCATTCGAATTACATCTCCCCTCATATAATTTCTGTGGTCCGGGGACTAAATTTAAACAACGTCTTGCTAGAGGAGATCGTGGAATCAATCAATTGGATGAGGCCTGTCGTGAACACGATATTGCATATGCTAATTATAAAAACTTATCCGATCGACACATTGCTGATAAGATTCTAACTGAAAAAGCTTGGCAGAGGGTAAAAGCAAAAGATTCATCTTTATCTGAAAGACTAAATAGTTTATTAGTCACAAATATGATGAAAACTAAAACTAAGCTTGGCATGGGCATACCATTAAAAAAACACAAAAGCAAACGAAATCGCTCCTCCAAGTACAAGAAAATTAATTTATTCAAAAAAGCGGTAAGGGAAGCAAAACATGCTCTAAGAGAGCCGACGAGCGAAGATCCCAATACAAATGCAATGGCGGCTTTAAAAGCAGCTAAAATGATTTTTAAATATAAGAAACGGAAGAATATTACAATTCCCCGAGTAATTCCACTACCAAAAACTAGTGGATTCTTACCATTGTTACCCTTTGCTGGGCTATCAGCGCTCGGATCACTGTCTGGAGGAGCTGCTGCAACTGCAAAAGCAGTAAAAGATACAAAGCTTGCTGCAAATCAATTGGAAGAAAATAAACGACACAATCAGGCTATGGAAGCGATAAAAATCTCTAAAGGCAAAGCGCTTTATCTCCAACCATATAAAAAGGGATTTGGACTTTTTCTCAAACCGCAAGATTCAAAAAACTAATGAAATTGCTACCTAATCGCCCGCTCACCAATATCGATTTAGAAGCTTTTGGAAAAACCAATATACCAGATTTCCGATGTGTTTACATGAGAGATACATTACCAAAAAAATCCATTCAGCAAAGAATGTGGGATTATCAACTTGGATAATAATAATAATAATAATACCAAACAGACGTCATGACTTAATTCTAACACGTTCACGCACCGATGACAATTCCTTAATTGCAGACACTGATGAAAAAGCGAAGATAAATCTGTTTAAAGTACAATGGAAAATTCCTCATATTACATTATCTGATTCCTATAAATTAAAGCTATACAAACCTATTAGCAATGGTGAAACTATGAAGATTGCTTTTCGAAACTGGGATCTATATGAATATCCAGCATTGCCCAACACAAATCATCATATTTGGAATGTGAAGACAACCTCTCAAATGGAGAAACCACGCTATATTATCATTGCCCTGCAAACCGACAAACGCTATTCATTGAAAGCAGATCCATCTAATTTTGATCATTGCGATGTTAGCAATGTGAAAGCATTTTTAAATTCTGATGCTTATCCATGTGAAGATCTGAATCTAACATTTGAGAAAAATAACTACAGTTTACTATACAATATGTATTGTGACTTTCAAAAAACCTACTATAATCATTCAGTTGCTGAACCATTATTATCACGAGATGTTTTTAAATCGCGGGCACCAATATGGATAATAGATTGTAGACATCAAAGTGAACTAATCAAAAACGGTCCAGTTGATATTCGAATCGAATTCAAATCGGCAACATCAATTCCTGAAAAAACATCAGTATACTGTTTAATGTTACACGATCGCATTGTAAACTATAATCCTTTGAGTCAAATAGTCACTCGAGAAATATAATCGATTAGTTGATTGTTTATTTATTGTGCAAACACACGCACACGCCCACGCTCACGCACACGCACACGCACACGCACACGCACACGCACAGACGCACGCATCCAAGCAATAGATAAAATGTATTTTATTATAGATGTTCAAGGATTCAGAGGACCCAATAATAAATTTATCTCAAAGGAAATAGCTGTATTGCATAATGGTCACCATCATCATTACATCATAAAACCACCATTCAACTCTAATCAACTGTCACCAACACTGACGAGACAAGCTAAATGTCTCTATCATAATTATCATGGTTTGACCTGGGTTGGAGGATTCATAGAATTTCGAGAAGTTAAACGATATCTTCGAGAAAACATCAAAAATACTACTATTTATGTTAAGGGTCTCGAAAAACAAAAATGGTTGCAAAAAGTACTCAATGCTGATAATGATGAGAATGTTTGTGTTATTCATATTGAAGAAATCGCATGTCCTAATCTATCCGAATTGAAGCGTATCCATCCAAATGGAATAAAGTGTTTATCACACAATAAACGCTGTGCATTGCAAAATGTTTATCTGATGAAAAAATTTTTAAGTGAAAGCTGACATACTATATATAACTAAAAAAAAAAAAAAAAATATTTCTAAGTGAATGCAAATATCAAACAAATAAAACAAAATGATTTTTGTATTCAATTGTATGTGTATGTTTTTTTTTTTTTATTTTTTTTTTTGCTCATTACATTGGTTAAGAAAAATTCGAATTTTGTTTGAGGCAAATGTATATTATTATTTAAAATTAAAGTTAAAATTGTATTATTTATTAAAGTTGCTGGTTTAAATGTTAACTCATTAAAGGTACTGCAATCTACGATTTTCTGATATGATGAATCCCACTCGAATTGATTCGCGATAAATTTATTCAGTGATGTATTTCTATCAAAGAAGTTAATCCACTCGTCTTTAGCGAAATCCTTATCCTCAGGAATGGAAAATTGTAATTTGGCTGCAATCTTTTCTAACAGCTCATCAAAATGAAAAGTGATATTAATATCGAAAAAAAACTTCGTTGCAGAAAAGATCCATGTTTTTGCTTCTTTTGTTTTTTCTTTCTTTTTTATTTTTTTTTTTTTTTTGTAAATACTTTACACGCACACGCATGCACTCAAAAACAAAAAAAAAAAAAAATGATGACTGTATTCCAATGATTTTGAATTTCTATTGAGAAAATTATGATTTGAAAATGTCTTTTTAAAGGAGATTTTTGTTTTTTATTTTTTAAATCACACACACACACACACACACATTTGGGCGATTGAAAGTGTACAATAAAACATTTTTTCTATTGTTATCATCTTAGGCATACAGGATGTAACCCAAAAAATATATCACACGCGTGCGGGGTGATAAGAAAATACTAATTATATATGTTACCCTCACTATGGAGAAAACAAAATAATTAATTTGTTTATTACCACATTTTTCTAAAATTGTAATCATCTTAGGCATGCAGAATGTAATCCAAAAAATATATCACACGCGTGAGGAGTGATAAGAAAATACTAAATTATGCGTGTCACCCCCACTCACTATGGAGAAAACTAAAGAATTTTTTTAAGCCTACATTTTTTCTATTTTTAAACATCTTAGGCATACAGGTTGCACCCCCAAAAAATATTACACACGTGGGAATGATAGGATCACCCTCCCTATAATGAAATGAAAAAAAAATACCTCCCCTAAAAATATCACGCGTCATGTTGATACGTACAGTTCTTATGGGGTTGTACTTAAAAAATTAATTTTTTTTTTTTTTTTTTTCATATCACAAATATGTATAGAAAGTAAGAAAAAAAACAATAAAAGGTTCGTAAAGTATTGTGATAGCACTCAGCTTAAATTCATATAAATAAGGTTCTAGAGAGAGGGATAAATTCAGTAACATTTCAATTTTATCACGACACATTACTCGTGTTCTTGTTTTCCAATAATCAAAAATAGCTATGGATCCTTCATTTTTCTTTAACATGATCGAAGATCAATTCATCATAATGGATAAGCTGTGTTGGGATCACCCAACTTTTATTGAAGGCCTGCGGATGATTGTTAAGAAACGCCCAAAGGAGCTGAAGAAGCTGCAGGCAGTAATCAGAATGTTGAGGGATCTCACCAGCTTTTTACAAGCTGATGGATTTGATATCCCACCAATTAACGAAAATCTAAAAGCGTCGCTGTATATTAAATAAATACAAAAATAAAAAAAAAAAAATTATATGAAAAACTATTTGTAATTTTTATTATTTTTCCAAGTTTCATAATAAAAAAAAAAAAAATAAATAAAAATTTTATTTTTAAAAAAATTATTTGCTTTTATTTTTATTTTTTCTTTCTACTTTTTCTACAATGTCGAGTGCTGCACTCTTATGATGGGGTCCCTTGTAGATTAGCATGAAGTTTCCTTCGTTGATTTTTAATTGGGCTTCAGCCGTCATTCCTGCGAATCTTGCTGGTAGAAAGATCTTAAAAAAAAAAAAAAAAAAAATTCACCTCGAATTCGCCTAGATCGGCAATCATCTTCGATCCATATTTTGTTTCAATCAGCCTTAAAGATTTAATTTCGTATGGGTGATCTTCAGTCAAGCTTTTTATACTAGTTGCTGGAGTATACCCAGTAGTTAGTTTTGTTAATTCGTCAATAAACAGAGAATCAGACATTTTTTATTTTTTTATTTTTTATTTTTTAAACACAAAAAAAAGGTTTTTAAAAAGAAACTGTACGTAGCTTTTAGAGTTGATTAATGAAATAATCTAGCGCTGATGTCGAGTATTTATACAAAATTATTTCTTACTATAGCATACAAAGTTCTATGTATACGGATATAAAAAACAAATGTGTGTATGTAATACTTATCGTTTTTTTTAATTCTACCAATCAAAAAACATGTTGACACCCACAAACAAAGCTGTGGTTGTTGATATAATAACACAGTAGATGATACATAGTTTTATCTATATACTCTGTAAATGATAGAACTGTCACTGTTTTCGTGTGTTGGGATATACAAAAGTGATGTTCTCTTTCTATATATATGATATATATTATATAGGTAGATAAGAATACATATACAACGGCATGAGTTACATAGTATTGTATTATTATTATTAGTGTAAAAGAATCAAATAAAAGGGAAGCGCTTTAGATACAATACATTAGTAATCATCAGGTTTAAAGTGAATAAAGTTAAAATATGGATAACATTCAAATTCTACAAGGTTTAACGTTTTGTGAATCATCACCTCAGTTTATAAATCTAGAGGATCCTTCACCCTCCCTATGATGAAATGAAAAAAAAAATACCTCCACTAAAAATATTACGCGTCATGTTGATACGTACAGTTCTTATGGGGTTGTACTTAAAAAATTATTTTTTATTTTTTTTTTTTTTCATATCACATTATAGAAAGTAAGAAAAAAAACAATAAAAGGTTCGTAAAGTATTGTGATAGCACTCAGCTTAAATTCATATAAATAAGGTTCTAGAGAGAGGGATAAATTCAGTAACATTTCAATTTTATCACGACACATTACTCGTGTTCTTGTTTTCCAATAATCAAAAATAGCTATGGATCCTTCATTTTTCTTTAACATGATCGAAGATCAACTCATCATAATGGATAACCTGTGTTGGGATCACCCAACTTTCATTGAAGGCCTGCGGATGATTGTTAAGAAACGCCCAAAGGAGCTGAAGAAGCTGCAGGCAGTAATCAGAATGTTGAAGGATCTCACCAGCTTTTTACAAGCTGATGGATTTGATATCCCACCAATTAACGAAAATCTAAAAGCGTTACTGTATATTAAATAAATACAAAAATAAAAAAAAAAATTTTATATGAAAAACTATTTGTAATTTTTATTATTTTTCCAAGTTTCATAATAAAAAAAAAAAAAATAAATAAAAATTTTATTTTTAAAAAAATTATTTGCTTTTATTTTTATTTTTTCTTTCTACTTTTTCTACAATATCGAGTGCTGCACTCTTATGATGGGGTCCCTTGTAGATTAGCATGAAGTTTCCTTCGTTGATTTTTAATTGGGCTTCAGCCGTCATTCCTGCGAATCTTGCTGGTAGAAAGATCTTAAAAAAAAAAAAAAAAAAAAAAAAAAAAAATGCACCTCGAATTCGCCTAGATCGGCAATCATCTTCGATCCATATTTTGTTTCAATCAGCCTTAAAGATTTAATTTCGTATGGGTGATCTTCAGTCAAGCTTTTTATACTAGTTGCTGGAGTATACCCAGTAGTTAGTTTTGTTAATTCGTCAATAAACAGAGAATCAGACATTTTTTATTTTTTAAACACAAAAAAAAGGTTTTTAAAAAGAAACTGTACGTAGCTTTTAGAGTTGATTAATGAAATAATCTAGCGCTGATGTCGAGTATTTATACAAAATTATTTCTTACTATAGCATACAAAGTTCTATGTATACGGATATAAAAAACAAATGTGTATATGTAATACTAACGTTTTTTTAATTCTACCAATCAAAAAACCTGTTGACACCCACAAACAAAGCTGTGGTTGTTGATATAATAACACAGTAGATGATACATAGTTTCATCTATATACTCTGTAAATGATAGAACAGTCACTGTTTTCATGTGTTGGGATATACAAAAGTTATGTTCTCTTTCTATATATACGATATATATTATATAGGTAGATAAGAATACATATACAACGGCATGAGTTACATAGTATTGTATTATTATTATTAGTGTAAAAGAATCAAATAAAAGGGAAGCGCTTTAGATACAATACATTAGTTATCATCAGGTTTAAAGTGAATAAAGTTAAAATATGGATAACTTTCAAATTCTACAAGGTTTAACGTTTTGTGAATCATTACCTCAGTTTATAAATCTAGAGGATCCTTCACCCTCCCTATGATGAAATGAAAAAAAAATACCTCCACTAAAAATATTACGCGTCATGTTGATACGTACAGTTCTTATGGGGTTGTACTTAAAAAAAATTTTTTTTTTTTTTTTTTCATATAACATTATAGAAAGTAAGAAAAAAAACAATAAAAGGTTCGTAAAGTATTGTGATAGCACTCAGCTTAAATTCATATAAATAAGGTTCTAGAGAGAGGGATAAATTCAGTAACATTTCAATTTTATCACGACACATTACTCGTGTTCTTGTTTTCCAATAATCAAAAATAGCTATGGATCCTTCATTTTTCTTTAACATGATCGAAGATCAATTCATCATAATGGATAAGCTGTGTTGGGATGACCCAACTTTCATTGAAGGCCTGCGGATGATTGTTAAGAAACGCCCAAAGGAGCTGAAGAAGCTGCAGGCAGTAATCAGAATGTTGAAGGATCTCACCAGCTTTTTACAAGCTGATGGATTTGATATCCCACCAATTAACGAAAATCTAAAAGCGTTGCTGTATATTAAATAAATACAAAAATAAAAAAAAAAAATTTATATGAAAAACTATTTGTAATTTTTATTATTTTTCCAAGTTTCATAATAAAAAAAAAAATAAATAAAAATTTTATTTTTAAAAAAATTATTTGCTTTTATTTTTATTTTTTTTTTTCTACTTTTTCTACAATATCGAGTGCTACACTCTTATGATGGGATCCCTTGTAGATTAGCATGAAGTTTCCTTCGTTGATTTTTAATTGGGCTTCAGCCGTCATTCCTGCGAATCTTGCTGGTAGAAAGACCGTAAAATAAAAAATAATATAAAAAAGAAAAACGTGAGATATATATATATTCACCTCGAATTCGCCTAGATATACTATATGTTGTGGGTGGTGTATTAGATCTGGTTGTGTGTTTCTATTACTTACCATCAGTTAGAGCTGCTGTTGTCGTTAGGCGGATAGTATGTTAAGAACACTTTTAAGCTATGTTTTGCACGAGTAGAACAAAAGAAATTGATTTTCAAACAACAACACAAATCATCATATTTGGAATGTGAAGACAACCTCTCAAATGGAGAAACCACGCTATATTATCATTGCCCTGCAAGCCGACAAACGCAGTTCATTGAAAGTAGATCCATCTAATTTTGATCATTGCGATGTTAGCAATGTGAAAGAATTTTTAAATTCTGATGCTTATCCATGTGAAGATCTGAATCTAACATTTGAGAAAAATAACTACAGTTTACTATACAATATGTATTGTGACTTTCAAAAAACCTATTATAATCATCCACTTGCTGAACCGTTATTATCAAGAGATGCTTTTAAATCCCAGGCACCAATATGGGTAATAGACTGTAGACATCAAAGTGATCTAATCAAAACGGTCCAGTTAATATTCGTATTGAGATCAAATCGACAAAATCAATTCCTGCTAAAACATCGGTATACTGTTTAATGTTACACGATCGCATTGTAAACTATAATCCTTTGAGTCAAATAGTCACTCGAGAAATATAATTGATTAGTTGATTGTTAACTTTTATTGAGAAAACACATACACACGCATCCAAGCAACAAATAAAATGTATTTTATAATAGACGTTCAAGGATTTAGAGGACACAATAATAAGTTTATCTCAAAGGAAATAGCTGTACTGCATAATGATCACCATCATCATTTCATCATGAAACCCCCATTCAGCTCTAATCAACTATCACCAGCACTGATGAAAGAAGCTAAATGGCTCTATCACAATTATCACGGGTTGACCTGGGATGGAGGATTCGCAGAATTTCGAGAAGTTAAACGATATCTTCGAGAAAATATCAAAAATACTACTGTTTATGTTAAGGGTATTCAAAAACAAAGATGGCTGAAAGAATTACTTGATGATGATGACAATGTTCAAGTAATTAACATTGAAGAAGTCGCATGTCCTAATCTAAGTGAATTGAAACGTATGCATCCTAATGAAATAAAATGTCTTTCGCATAGCAAACGCTGTGCACTGCAAAATGTTTACCTGCTAGAAAAGTTTTTCAGTGGAATCTAATAAACTATATTCTAAATAAAACAAAAAAAATGATTGTACTCAGAATTCCACTTGAATAGAGAGATAATGAAGCTTTTGAATGAAAATTTCATATTAAAGAATTCCTCCCAATCCTCGTTTATACCAACTAATATACATCCTTGTTTGATTAGTCTCTCTTTCTCTTATACTTATACTTATCATCTGGAAACGAAAATCCTAGTTTTAAGGCAATCTTCCCCAGGAGTAGCTCAAAATAAAAATTGAGGATTAATTCTAGGAAACTCTCTTCCCAATCCTCGTCCATATTACGTTTTTTCTTTTTCAAATAATAATAATAACTGAGGACTTTAGAAAAATCACATTCCTATTTAAATGATTTTGAATTTGTATCTCCCCTAAGAAGAAACAAAACGAAAAAAAAAAATGTTCTTCATTTCTTTTCTCAAAGAGTTGACCATGTTGAAATTTAATAAATTACATTTACATGCTAGGGTCAACCCCAGCATGAATAATCAAAATTAATCAATATCCACATATTTTCTTTTTTTTCTATTGTAATAATCTCATGTATGCAGTAAGTAAACCCAAAGAAACTTTGTTCTTAGGATGACAACATATACATACAGATTTTCTTCTCCATTTCCTTTCTCAAAGAATTGAACATGTTGAAAATAAAAAAAAATAAAAATCTCATGCGGGTAGTAATTAACTATAAACGTTATGCGTAGGATGACAACATTCGTATACAGATTTTCTCAAAGAGTTGAACATGTTGAAATTTAATAAATTATGCTTACTAGGGTCAACCCCCCTATGGATAACCAAATAAATTATAAACCAACATATTTTTTCTATTATAATAATCTCATGCGTGAAGTATCACAGCTGTTCATCCGCACTTTTAAAAGTTACTGATGATCTGCGAGTAGAGTTGGACGGGGATGCGATCACATTTTTGACACTTTTGGACTTTTCTAAGGCTTTCGACACAGTTAATCACCAGCAATTAATTAAAAAACTCATATCAAGTTTCGGCTTCTCATCATCTGCTTCCAATTTTATTAATTCATACCTCCAAGAAAGAAAACAAGCAGTATACTTGAAAAATGTTAAATCTGAATTTTTGAATACTACGTCCGGTGTTCCACAAGGATCTATATTGGGTCCTTTGCTATTCGTCATTTATATAAACGATCTTCCATCTATCATCAAGAATTCAAATATTCATATGTATGCAGATGGTGTGCAACTCTACATAAGCTGTAAGCCCGAATTTATAGATGATGTGTCTTCCAAGCTCAATGATGATCTCACAAGAATTTTACGTTGGTCTCAAGAAAACTCGTTGAAGATAAATCCTACTAAATCCAAATGCCTAGTAATCAGCAGGAATATGATCAACGTGGATAGTCTTCCTTCCATACTGCTAAACAATGAACCGATTGACTTCGTAGATAATGCCAAGAATCTCGGTGTATGGTTCAGTACAAGGCTGTGTTGGGATCATCATATTCGCACAGTTATAGGCAAAATATATGGGTCTCTCAGGAACTTATCAGCTTCTCGTAACTACACCCCTTTTACTACCAGACTTAAATTAGTAAAAACACTGCTTGTTCCCATTATAACATATGGTTGCGAGATCTGCTGTAGCATCAGTGCAGACATGAAAAGGAAACTCAATGTGGCATTTAATAATATCATTCGCTATGTATACGCTTTAAAACGATATGACCATATCACTCCGTACGCAAAAATCATTCTTGGGTGTACATTAAACCAATACCTCAACTATTGCATAATCAAGTGCCTTCATAGGATTGTAACCACCAAACAGCCACCTTACCTCTTTCAAAAACTTAATTTTTCACAATCTAACCGATCCTTTAGTTTTATCACACCACGTGCTTCCTTCTCCATTTCTGAGCGTCAATTTTTTGTTCGTGCCACTCGCATTTGGAATACTATTCCTCTCAGCATAAGAAGGCTCTGTAATTCAGGTTGTTTTGATAAAGTTCTCTTTCAGTATTGGCAGGTAACAGAATAAGATTATACATAGTTTAGTTTTAACTCACCTACGGATTGTATAAATAAATATAATATATATATAATATCATTGAATAGTTTAATGAGATTTGCTAAAGGGGCATGACAGGTTAATAATTTATTTAATTAATCATTATTATTATAAGTACAATATTTCTTTTTTAATGTTTATCTTTGTTCTTTTCTTGTTTATTTTGATAAAATTAATTGTTATTTATTTCTCATTTATAACCTAAAGATTATTTAAGTCTATTATAAATGATGTTGCATAATAAATATGAATATGAATATATGAATAATATTAAGCAAAGAAAAACTTTCTTTGTAACATGAGAACATTCATATGCAATCTGCAATCTTTATGTCCTTTCTCAAAGAGTTGAATATGTTAAAAAAAAAAGAAAACAATCGTATGCATACCTATCGGAAGTAACCAAACTCCTTCAAAGTGGGGTGATAAGATTCAACTTGAATTCGTATAAATAAAACACAACAAAGAACAAAATGTTCAATACCGTTCACTTCATTCATCATCGTGGTAGCATTTTCAATCAATTAATTGAAGAGGAGTTAAAAACACTCGAAGACATGTGTTGGGATCACCCAACAATAATCGAAAACCTAAGAACATTAAACAGAGAAGTTCATCATAACTTCAAGAAAATGCAGGCGTTGCTCCAGATGATCAACGGGTTTCGTAACTTTTTGTGGGAGGACGGTTTCAATGTGTCGCCATTGCATCCATTGCTGATTGGATTACTTAATATTAATTAACAATAAAAAAAAATTGTATTAGGATTTAATAAAAAGTTAAAAATAAAATATATTATATGGAAATTATTGTTTTATTATTATTATTTTTCTATTGTTGTTGCTGATGTCGTTAAGAGCTATTTTATTTAGAGGAAACAAATAGAAATGAAGTACACATTGTTTTCTGTTTTGATTGTATTTATTGATTCAATGCAAAGCAAAGAAAAACTTTCTTCGTAGCAGGAGAACATTCCTATGTAGATTTTCTTCATTTCCTTTTTCAAAGAATTGAATATGTTAAAATTAAAAAAAAAATCTCATGCATGTAGTAATTAATCAAAAAGGTTTATTATGCAGTATGCAGATTTTCTTCATTTCTGTTGTCAAAGAATGTATACAAAGTATACAGATAGAGAACACAACATTTATTCATGGATGATTACATGTTTAGAATTATCGAATTTAAAACGATGAGTATCTATTACATATATATACTTACCCCCACTATAGAAACCATATATCCACAGATAGAACTTTAGCTGATACTCATCCCCACTATAGAAAGCATATACCTAGACATAGAACTTTAACTGTTCTTTCATTTATAGAGCCTTCTATGTTATATATCAACGACTACAGCTTTCTTCGTGGGTAATTCTTTGTTTGGATTGGTTGAATTTTAAACGATAAGTATTATATACTTATTACATTATATATTTTAGAACACATAATTTTTTATATATCTACACATAGAATTTCATATGATACAAGAAGAAATAACTGTATAAATACTCAACATCAGTGTTATATTATTTCATTAGTAAGCTACGAAAGATATATATACTTTCTTGTTAAAAAATTGTTGTGTTTTGCTGCTTAAAAGAAAAGAAAAAATGTCTAATTCTGTTTTTGCCGAGGAATTAAAAAAACTAACAACAGGGTATGCTCCATCTGTGAATATAAGATCTTTAACCGAAGGACAACAACATGAAATAAAAGCAGTAAAGGTGCTATCGACGAAATATGGTTCGAAGATGGTTGCTGATTTAGATGAATTTGAGGTAAATATATATATTTTTTTTCTTTTTTCTCTTTTTCATAATAATATTTTTTTCTATTCTTAAAGGTATTCCTGCCAGCAAGATTTGCAGCAATTAGTCCTGAAACGCAATTGAAAATCAATGAAGGCAACTTTATGTTGATCTACAAGGGAGCACATCATAGAAGTGTAATAATTGATATCATTGAAAAAGTGGATACAAAATAAAATACATAAAATAAAAATATGTAGATTCTTGTTTTTATTACTTTATAAATTTTCAGTCTTTTGGATTTCTTGGATTTGATTATAAAAAGAAAACTTGGTTATTGATGTTGTGGTTGATTACATAACTGTTTTTTCTCTCTCTTAAAAAGTATATGTATATATATATATATTTCTCTATGGTTTATATATAGGTATATTTTTGAGGAAGGTTTTAATGCTTTCAATTTGATACATAGCATGAGTTTATAAGCTTTACAGACATATGGTAAGCAACGCATTGACAAACATCATATCGTTAAGAATGGAACACTCTCCGGAACCTTCAACCTCGCTAGGTTTAAAAAATAAAAAAGTAAAGTATACAGTGTATAAACGCTGTTTAATTTCTGAAGAGGATGTTGACGAAACAAAATGGAGTCAACACCAAAGAAAAAATAATCATAAAGAAAGGGTACTATACAAGTGTTAACGGAAAATGTGAGTTTTATCAGTGGAGCATATAAGAACAGAGTAAAGAGTTTCTCAATAAAAAATAAAGACGAATCCATTTTAAATATTGACGTGATATTAGAAAAAAATATGGCTGTAATAGTGGAACTATTAAAAAGTGAACTTGAAGTGTTACAAGCCATAAAATTTAATATTGAAGTGTTTTGTGAGTTTGTAAAAATCGATGGTGATCAATGATCAAGAAATGGTTATGAATTTGAAAAGTCTGCAAACCAAGATGAGAGTTATCTTGGATATAGATGATTTACCAGAAGTATTAAAGATGATGGCTTCAGATATCAAAGTAAAATTGGAGGAATTTCAAGAAAAAGATAGCGGTTGGGCACTGGCTTCATTTGTAAGAATCGAACTAAATATTAATAAATATCAACCTCTTCGAGCTTCATCATACTTTCAATTGCCCTCAATAATTGAAAGTAAGAAAGCATGTATTAATATACAAAACCATGATGATTATTGTTTTAAATGGGCCATTATATCGGCTCTAAATAAAAAAGTTTTATGTCATTATGAGAGGCCGTCAGATTATAAAATACATGATATAAGAGAGGATATAATAAAAGTTGATGAAACAATAATAAACTTTACCTATTTGAAATTTCCTCTGGTAGTTAAAGATGTCAAAATATTTGAAACCAATAATCCGGAGATTAGTGTGAATGTTTTTGATTATGAAGTCAATACAACAATGACTAATTTAAACATAGTTGGACCCTACTATCACACGAAAGAGGAAAAGAATAATCATATAAACTTACTTTTCTGTGAAAACGATGATGGTAGATCGCACTATGTATACATAAAAAACATGTCGCGGTTGTTGAGCAATCAAATAACTAAACGCACAAAGCAAATGTATCTCTGTAATGGATGTTTACTACGGTTTGCAAGTGAATCAAAATTTGAACAACACAAAACTGAGTGTCGTAAGCTAGTTACAATAATGCCGGGGAAAGGGGAGAATAATATTAAATTTGAGCACTATGGAAGAAAGTTGGAAGTTCCATTTACTATATACGCCGACTTTGAATTCAACCTAGCTCCTGTGAGTCATTGTGCCCCCAATCCACAAATTTCGTCAACAATAGATGTACAACAACATATACCATGTGCTTTTTCCTACTACATCAAGTGATGATAAACATGACAAACATAGAACATATGTTGGTAAGAAATTTAAAATAAAAAATATAAAATATATAAAAATATACTTATTCAATTACGTTTTTTGTTTTTTTCCTTTTAGGAGAAAATGCTCCGGATAAATTTGTAGAAAATTTGGTGGAAGATCTGACATTCCTCCATAAGGAAATTATAATGAAACCATTGCCGATGATCCCATTGACCAGTCCTGAAAACTTCATGCAGAATACAGCACCCCAATGCAGTATATGTAAGATTAATTTTAATCAATCGGAAGTAAGAGTTAGGGATCATTGTCACTTCACTGGTAATTATAGAGGACCTGCACATTCGAAATGTAATTTGGGATTTCGTAAGAAAGAATTCTTTCCAATCCTATTGCATAATTTTTCGGGATATGATTGTCATCTTTTCGCGAAAAGTCTTGCTAATATTAGCGGAGACATAAAAATAATACCACAAACCAAGGAGAACTATATTTCACTCTCTAAATATATACAGTTGAATGATCAGTCTTCATTTGAAATGCGATTTTTAGATTCGAACCGATTCCTTCAATCTAGTATAGATTCATTGGCTAAAAATTTAATGAATGATGATTTAATTCATACGAAGAAAATTTTCACAGATGATGAATCATTTAAATTAATGTTGAAGAAAGGTGCATTTCCCTACGATTTTCTCGATTCGTGGGAACAGTTTGAGAAGTATTCTCTTCCACCTATTTCTAAGTTCTTCAACAAAATGACCAATAAAGAGTGTTCTGAAACGGATTACAATCATGCGCAAAAAGTATGGGAGCATTTTAAGTGTAAAACTTTTAAGGACTACCTGCTTCTATATCTGCAAAGTGATGGTCTATTACTAACAGATATTTTTGAGAATTTTCGTAAGGTTTGCATTAGAATTTATGAGTTAGACCCTTGTCATTGTTTTACAGCTCCTGGTTTGTCTTGGGATGCAATGTTAAAAATTACAAACATAAATTTAGAACTCTTAGTAGACATTGATATGTATAACTTCTTCAGACAAGGTATGTGGTGGTTTATGTCTGTGTAGTCATCGACATGCTTTGGCCAACAATAAGTATGCTGCTACTTATGATTCGAATAAATCAAATGAATATCTTATGTATTTCGATGCCAATAATTTATACGGTTGGGCAATGTCACAACCCCTTCCTTATGGTAATTTTAATTGGCATGATTCTGAGATTTATACACCTGAATTTATTTCAAAATTTAAAGAGAATGATGTTGGCTGTGTGTTGGAAGTAGATTTAACTTATCCAACAACAATTCACAGTTATCATAATGATCTTCCATTTTGCCTAGAAAATATTATAACTCCGGGAAGTAAAATACCTAAATTAATAGCTAGTTTATATTCAAAGAAGAAATATATTATTCGTATAAAGAATTTAGAACAATGCCTCAAAAATGGGTTAGTTCTTACAAAAGTACACAGAGTGTTGACATTCAGTCAATCTAAATGGCTACAGCAATATATAATGCTCAATACTGAACATAGAATGAGAGCTGTAAACAAGTTTGAGAAAGGTTTTTTCAAGTTAATGAATAATTCTGGAAAATTTAGAAAAACGTAGAGATGTTAAAATAGTAACAATTTGGGATACTAATAGAAACCAATTAAATGCTAGAAGTCTCATAGCAAATCCCAATTTTCATAGTCGATCTATATTTTCACCAAACATGTGCGCCATTGAAATGAAAAAGGGAAAGGTAAAGTACGATAAACCCATCTATTTAGGTAATGTTGTATTAGAGCTATCAAAGTGGTTAATGTATGACTTTCACTATGATTATATAAAACCAAAGTTTAATGAATCAGTTCGATTGAACTATACAGATACTGATTCATTTATTTATTCATTCATAACTGATGATTTTTACGCTGATATTTATAACGATATCATTGATACGGAGAAATCTAGGTTTGACACCTCAGAGTATCCCCCAGAAAATTCTCATAAATTTCCGCTAACAAATGGTAAAGTACTTGGCAAATTTAAAGATGAGAATAATTCTCGAAAAATGTTGCAGTTTGTTGGGTTAAGAGCAAAAATGTATTCGTTTAGCGTCGATACCGGTGAAGTGATAAAAAAAAGCAAAGGGTATCAAAAAATCTGTTACTAATAACTTAGATATAAGAGATTATCATAAGTGTTTAACAAAAAAACAATATATTTATAAGTCAATGTTTGTATTTAGAAGTAAGATGAATAACATTTATACACAAAATGTAAATAAGTTAGCTCTAAGTTTTAATGATACTAAGAGATATATACTATACATATATATAGTGATGGAATAAGTACTTATGCTTGGGGTCATTATAAAATACCCGCAAATTCTCTTAATCAATAAATAAATAAAATAAAAAAGATGTAAAAAAAAAATTAATGCAGTGGTTTTTTTTCGTTTCCGCAGTGGTAGGTAAAACAAACTTTTATACAAAAACTATTACACAACATACAGTTCATCTAATGATAAGCAGCAGCAGCTCCGACTAATGGTAAGCAATAATCATCTAATAGTAGTCAATACTACAACCCACCAACCACATCTCCAATCTATGATAGTCAATACAAAAACCCACAATATATCACACCTGAGAGTAGATAATACAAAACATTCCTACATATAAAGTTCAATGGTAGGCAATACAATCTGATTCAGTCATTTTTTTGGCCGCCACTGTGTGTCAATGGTAGATAATCCGCCCGCCAACCACAGCTTTGATAGATGGTACGCAATACAAACAGTCAATCGCTTATATAACGCCTCTATGATAGGCAACACAAAAAACCCTTATATAACACACAGCCTGTGGTATAGAATACAAAAAAAATCCATAATTATTGTAGGTAATACAACAATATATGTAACTCCTAAAAGTAGGCTACAAAAAAATCACTATATATCATACCCTGCGGTAGACTACAAAAACTAATTCGGTTCACTTTTTTGGGGTGCGACTGTGTCCCAGAACAAACATATACCCTCTACTACCTCAGTTAAGCAATCTACTACTTTGGGCGATTGACACGGACGATCTAGCAGCTGAAGGTCCTGCCAATGAAATCGCCCGTTCTAGCGTCCAATGAGATTGCTTGTTGTATCGAGGTATGATTTGACGTAGGAGATGATATTCATTAATGTAGTGAACGCTGAAGAAAAGAGTTAAACTCTTAAGAAACTATTTGTAATTCCTTTTCTTTAAATAAACAAAAATAAATGGTTCAGATTATACTAGGTCCAAATAAAAGTTTTGAATTGCGTTTCAGTAGCTCCGCAGAGACTAGGTATAGGTTCCTACAGAAAGCAAGAGACCTAATGAAGGTCATACCAAGCCTTTTTATTTGTGCAGAGTAAACTTTCGATACAAGCGCGAATTTACTTTTTAAAAACGTCTTGTATAAAAATGGCGCAGTCGGGGCGGATTTTTCAAAACATTCCTATAAAGTATGCGAAGAAATTGCGAAGAAATTCGAAGTGTTAAAAAAACAAAAATTTGTAACATAAAACCTACAACTCGCGATCATTTACACGACAATTGAAAAGTGAAACTTGTGTAGTGCCATTCATCCCTTAACATAAATAATTAGATCAATGACACATATTTCCCGTATGGTCCCAGACAATTTGAATTTGAATTTCTTTATTGAGACTTTAATAGATATTACAATAGAGTGAACATTTCATTTGGAGAATAAGAAAAATTGCGGCTATAATGTATTGCCTCCTCTATCAAGTAAAATTTGGAATGCCACATGGCTGTCATTAACATTGGTTGGACTGCTCTTGCTCATGAGCGATATATATGCGATAACCTATGACTGTTGTCATGAGTAGATACAATATTTTCTTAATCTAACTTAACCTAATACAAAAGAGGAAAGAGTCGATTGTATACGTGGTATACGTATGGTTTCCTTCTTTTGCGAAACGAAACAAAATGATTATTTTCTTGTGGTTATCTTTTGTCTTTTGTGATGGTTTTTTTTTTTTCCTTTTTTTTTTAAAGGGCGAATATGTACTACATTGAATACATATAATACTTTTATAACACAAAATGTGTTTGAGTTTGTTTACATAAATTGAAACATGTAACATTGAACAATTAGGTTAACTTAACAGAGTCTCTTAGTTATAGGTTTCTGTGATTTTCTAATGATTATCTTTAATTTTTTATTTTTTTTTTTTTAGTGAATCGAATGAGAAATATGAATTTATACACTTGTGAATTGAGTTTATGTTTTTAAATCGAGTATGCTGTTTGTAAAGTATAGTATGTTAAATAAATATATATAAGTATATATCACAGAATGTGTTTTTTTAAATTTGTATACATTGAATTGATTCTTTAACATAGAACATATGAACATATAAACATATATATAAGATAAACTTAGGTCTCTTAGTCATAAATTAAATATGAGGAAAGTACGGTCCTCCGATAATTATGAATTTTGTTTATTATCTAAAGTCGTTTTACTTTTTTTTTTTGTTTGATTAGTTTATGTCTTTTTTTTTTTTTTTTTTTTTTTTTGGAGTTTGTTGCTTCACAAGTAAGTCTGGTAAATTTAAAGTGATAAAAGAGAGATTAGCTAAGCTTAGTTAAGCGTATTTGTATTAACCACGATTTTACCCTGAAGTAGTTTTCAGGTAAAACGGGGGAGGAATGTTATCGGAAGCTGATTCGAGATCTATCAGGGAAATACCGACGGGTGAGGGATAAATTTCATTATCCCACGAGGAACCTGCCTGGGAGTCTGGGATTTCTTTCACCAGGTCATTTTCAATACAATTAAGTTTCGAGATATTTTTCTTCATGTGGGATAAAACGTACCTCAGAAGCGGAATGATGTTTGTGTCATTGTAGATGAAGGAGTTCGAAAAACGTTTGGTTCTGGATATGTAATTTTTGTTTGCGCATAGCCGAAGAATTTTCCTCTCCAGTACTTCCATTTCCAGGGCTACTGTGGGGGAAATTGCAAACCAGATAGGGAAGGCATAAGTCAAAATTGGCCTTACTAGGGTTTTGTAAAAGAGTAGCTTTGTTTTTTTACTAAGCGATCTGTGCCTTAGAAAAGGCGTAAGCAAATTGGAAACTTTCCTAGCTTTTGCTAAGGTCAGTCTAGCATGGTTATTGAACTTGAATAAGTTGTTGAAGTGTACACCTAGATATTTTATGTTATTTTTAGCCTGAATGACACAATCATTGATTCGCAATGAAAGATGTTTGCTTACCCCAGCCACACCTGGGGGGCCTTTCCCACTAGCATTGCGGAAGCAAATCAACTCTGATTTCGGTTTGTTGATTTTTATGCCCCATGTGCTGTAATAATCGTTTATGAGTTTGATGTGCTTTTCAAGGTGTTGAAGCGCCACCGTTGGGTGTTCGTGGCTGGTGTAAGCTATATAGTCATCTGCATATAGCAATCCTGTAGAAGCTAGATTTCCTTCGGAGAAGGTGTGTGGAAAGTCGTGAAGAAATATGTTATAAAGAGGTGGGCCCAATATAGAACCCTGAGGGACACCACTGTCACAAGCACTGATATCTGATTTGGTACCCTGGATCTGTACGAAAAATTGTCTATCATTTAAGAAACTGTAGAGTAGGTTAATAATATGTGGGGGTAAATTGATAGCCGCTAGTTTCGTTAGAAGACCATCTCTCCATACACTATCGAAAGCTTTCTCGATGTCTAGTGAACACGGTACAACGTTTTTCTCTTAGATTCAGGGTGACGTCGTTGTGAATTTTGAGTAGTGCGTGCACCGTGGAATGACCTCTACGGAATCCAAATTGGAAGTCCGGTCCGATAGGGTTTTCGAAAGGAGAGCTCATATTCGCCAACATTATCCTCTCCAGGATCTTGCCTATATTGGAGAGCAGGGAAATGGGTCTAAAATTATCTATGTCATGTACATTTGGTTTTTTTATGATAGGAATAATTTTGGCGATTTTCCATACGTCAGGGAAGTAACCATTGTTTATGCAATGGTTGAAAAGTACCGTCAGAAAACTTATGGCCGAAGTAGATAATTTTTTGATCATAAAGTTCGTTACCCCGTCAGGGCCAGCTGATTTTTTAGGCTTAAGAAGGTTGATAATGCAAGAGACTTCTTCTATGTCAGTATAGAGATTTGCAACTACAGGACGAAAAGCTGTATTTGTTGAGTTAAAGTGAAAAATGTGATGTGGTATTGAATGCTTAATCACCCTCGCTGACTGTTTAACATTTTCGGTTAAGGCTTGATTAAATCTAGGGGTCTTTTCTTTGTAGACCTCCTTGAAATGGGTTTCAAATGCTTTGACAATATTTAGTTCATCAGTGAAGTTAACATTGTTGACCGTGAATTTTCCACAGCAGAACTGTTTTTCTTTCCCCACCATTTTAAAAACTTCTTTGAAAGCCCTAGGACCAGGGTTGATTTTGGAAAGTCTTTCGCTGAATTGTCTGTAGTAGTGAATATATATAGGTTCTAGCGCACAGTCGCGCCCCAAAAAAGTGAACCGAATTATTTTGTAGTGTGTGTCATTGGGGGGTTATATATGACGATTTTTTATAGTATACTTTTAGGAGTTACATATATAATGTTTTAGTATTACCTATAATTATGGATTATTATTATATTGCATACCACACAGTGTGGTATATGTATAAGGTGTGATATACATATTGTGGTTTGTGTATTGAGTACCATTAGATAAATACTATATGTTGTGGGTGGTGTATTAGATGTGGTTGTGTGTTTCTATTACTTACCATCAGTTAGAGCTGCTATTGTTGTTAGGTGGATAGTATGTCAAGAACACTTTTAAGCTATGTTTTGCACGAGTAGAACAAAAGAAATTGATTTGCAAACAACTGAAGTTGTAGGAGAGGATTCAAATCATATTAAAAAAACTAGAAAATATTTAAAAGAGCATATATTATCGTTTAAGGTAACTTTAAACCCCATACGCAAACTGTTTCTTACCCTGATAAGACCGTGCCGTTAATTAGTCATGTTTTGGTGTGAAAAATTAAGAGAAGGAGAAAATCTATGTACCTGTGAAGCTGGTTGGAATGAGTTAAGGTTTTCAGATCTAACATTTTATAGAGCAATATGTGAATTGTATGCAACACCTGAAGATGGAAACACTTGTCTAATTTTTCGTTTAAGAAATGGTGAATCAATGTCTTCAATTACCAATCATGTACTCCACATTCAACCTTTTCAACATATCAAATTAAGAGTGGTTGGTGGTGAAATAACTTTATATGGAATAATTTTACAAAATGCAAATGTCAGGATGAAAACAAATCGATTTCCACCTCAATGCCCGTTTGGAGATGTGGAAAGCTTAAATCCTGAGAAGCTTATCTCATTGAGAGTCTCAAAACAAGACCCCGAAAAACCACTCTCTAAAAAAATTAATATAAATACATAATTAATCATTTCGGGTGCATTAATTAATTGACTTCAAAGCAAACAGTATCTACAATATAACAGGCAAAAAAATAAAAAAATGTTTGCTGCATTCTTCAGTTTTACATTACTTACAGCAGTAAGTTTGGCTGCACCTACACCACCAAGAGTTCAATTAAATAATAATAATAGTTCATCGACTCTTGAATTTGAAATTGTTTTACCAAATCATGATCGTGTTCAAATTGATTTGTCATTCATGCTTTTGACTCATACGAATCATTCAACATTAAATACAACAACAACAGATACTACTTCTACTACTACTACTACAAGTCCTACTGCTACCACTACCGCTTTATTATTATCGGATTCGGAATTTGATGCCAGCACTTTTAAGTATATAACGGTGGAAGAAGCTATAGAGGGATTCAGGCAAGATTTAATTCGAAAGGAGCTGGATATCGCTGGTTATATTGAGAGTGAACATATATTTTACAGACATTTCAAACTAGAATTCGATGGAGATACGGAAATAAAAATTCGGTGTTCTTACGATAGTAACTATGCGAGAAAATCATTAGCGATAAAATGTTTTGAATATCGTGAATATGAAACTGAAAGAATTTTAAGCAACGGTGAAATCGAGCATGTAACTAAATTTGATACAGATTATAAATCTGATTATGAAATGTTAGACATGAGAAAAGCAAAACAAACATATCATATGAATATATCTTAGAGAAAAAACGTTTTAAATAAAAAAAACAATGTAACTTTTTTTTAATATCTGTGTTTTATTTATTATTCAATATTAATCAAATCAATATATCCATCAATTTCTCTAATAATTTTACATTTAATTTTTTCATTAACAAATGGTCCATAAATTCTTCTGTTGTAATTAGTCCAAATCAATAATCCTTCTTTATTGTTAGGCAAGCGAACAAGATATCCTATGCCTGGTGATTCTATGACAGTACACTCTAAGACTTTATCCATTTCCATAGTGATTTCACAATTTTCTTTTTCCATATTAATTTTATTAGTTTTGAACTCTGCTTTCAGCTAAAGTGTATATCTCACAACAACTGTCTCTTATCTATCCAGGAATTATGATCGTTTGAGAATCCAAGCCATTTTACATATACTTGGTCACCCCTAGTTTTGAGCACCTTTTCCACTAGAAATACATCTGGATAGCTGGTTTTTTGCAGTTCCATTTCATAGAAAGAACCTTGGATGGATTGACCTTCAAAGTCAGCTAGTAAATATGTAATAGGATTAGTCATATTAATTTTTCTTATCACAAATATTTCCGTTGTCCAATTGGGTGTGTAACCCTTTGCGAAAGCATGTTTAAACTTGCTTATTCGAACTTGATCATGAATTTTAAATTTAGCTTTGGGAGCGATTTTAATTCGATTGTATACTGTAGATAATAGTTCTGAGGCATTTCTCTTATTCACATTGACTGGTCGCATTTTTATAGTTCTATGCACAGAGTGATTATATTGATGAACCAAGTCTTTTAAAATAGGTAGCCATTTGTAATTACCATTAAAACTGAATTCACGCCACATTTTCTCTTTAAGTGTTCTGTTGAAGCGTTCAACAATCGATGCTTTCAACGTACTATACGTTGAATAATGATTAATATTTTTGGTTTTCATCAAATCCTGAAAGATTTTATTGAAAAATTCTTTCCCATCATCGGTTTGTAGATTGTTTGGTTTTCGATGGGAGCTATCAAAAATTGATTTCATAGCTTGTGTAACTAATAACGCAGTTTTACTTTTCAAGGGAATCGCCCACGCATACTTTGAAAATGTATCGATCACTGTCATGATGTAGTTGTAATCATTATTCTGCTTACTATGCGGTATCATTTCCACCAGATCCGCTTGCCACAAGTCATCGAAACCTTTAATGATAACTCGTCGTCTGATGAAATTTCTTCGCGCAGGTTTATGTAATTCCTCAACAACATTCCTCTTACTCATTTCGCAATAGAATGAATAAAAAACCAAAGAAATTTATATTAAAAATATTTATTTTATTTAAATCTATCATAAAATGACATCAAATTCTTAATTCTAATTAATCTACTTTCAATCATATAACACGAGCAAGTATCTGGTCCTTCCTTGCATATATTTGATGACCAAGGACAATTGATGAAATGACAGCCGTGTATAGATTTTTTACTGGATACGTTTTCAAATCTCCTTAGGAAGCTTATACATTCAATAAATTCATTGTGATGATCCTCATGTATAATATGTTTGTTGTTTTTAAGAAAACTTAAAATCTCTCCAAAAACCAAGGAAGTATTCAAGTCAGACATGTTTACGGATGAACTTGTAAATTTATACTATTTATTTAATTTAAATTCCGGGAAATCTATTTTTATTAGATTATCTTTATTGTATTCATCAAACTTCTTCATCACATTGAGAAAATAGTTTGTGAATTTCTCCAACACATCCATGATATTCAAATTTTGTTGTTCAATATATATCTTCAATGTTTTATTGTTCTGCTCTAATTTCTCATTGATGATGTCAAGAATATACTTTTTAATTGTTAGCTCATTAGTGTTTATACTCTTCATGAGTGCATTATAATTGTTATCAACATATTGTTGAAGACTTTGTATGGTTTTATATTGAAAGTTCATGGCATTATCTATGTATTCTCTATTGACCGCTTGATGAAGTAAAACAGGTTTTCCAATATTGTTTATACACTTTCCTTCAATATCGAAATCACCACTAGCTAATTGTTTAAACCCTTTACCAGGAGGACCTTGAGGACCGCCTACCGACTTATAAAATCGATTGAAGCTTCTTCCGAACTTATCGACGTTCATTTTGTTTCTGATGATGTATGTTGTTAGAACTTGTTTTTAATATATGATATTCGATTCACGTAGCTCTTCAACAATTGAATTTATCTCATTCTGAAGATTATTATTACCGGCTTTTTGAGATGCGGTTAAAAGTCTTAGTCTATTAACGAGCTCATTGGGATTATCCCAATACACGTAATCGATGGGATTATTAGAATAACTCATATCATACAAATTACTATTATCCTTATATGATTTTCCGATTTTCTTTATAACTTTCTTTGTAAGATGTTGAAGTAAAGGTTGAATAATTTGTTTATACTTGTATCCTTTATTACCCTTAACTTGTGAGCTATCGTCAACATAATTTTTCAAGTGTGCTTTTGTTTTTTGTAAAATCTTAAGATATTGCTCCAAATCTTCTTTGTTATAACGAGTTTTTCTGGGGATTTTCCGTAAAATTAATTCATAGAGTCCCTCTGTTCCGGAGAAGACTTCACCACCAATGACAAAATTTTTTTGTTTATTAATTTCAAAACTTAATTTGCCTAATTTTATTGAATTTGATTGCGCATCAAAGTATGGACCATAGATCTTATCACGATTTGAATCTGATGGCGATGATCGGTTTAATGGTGTACTTTGATTGGAACTGTCAAAATTAAAATTTTCGGGTGTTTTAAATGTTCCCTCTTTGTCTGTTTGTTGAAGAATGGTTGATTCCGGAGATGAAGAAGTATCATCATCAAAACTTTTCTTTGGAGACAGTTTTTCTCTGGTTGAACTTTGGAAATCTAGACGTCGTCGTCGTCGTCGTCGTAGAGGTTTTTCTTTTTTATTACTTACAAGTGTATCGCTCTCCGCAGCAGCAGCAGCAGCACTAGTTTTTCGAGTATTAGCACTTGTAACATTTTTCACAATTTCCTTTAAGGGTTCAACTATTGGTTTAAAAGTATTTTCAAATTCGATTTCATGTATATTTTGATCAGTTTTGAGAAACATGTATTTTCTCTTCAGATCTCTTTTAGTTTTTATGAGATCCTTGAGTAAATTTTCATTAACATTCATTTTTTTATTTTTATGTGTGAAACAGATCGGTTGCAAACTGCTCGGTTGTGAACAGGTCGGTTGTGAACAGGGCGGTTGCAAATAGGGTGATAATGATGTAATCACATAAACAGATGTTCAATGACTGAGCAGCTTTACATAGATACGATTTCTTTAAATGATTTATTATACCGTCCTTTCTCTATACTACAATCTTTATTAATAACCAAGAATCCATATGCATCTTTCCAACATTTTGAGCATAATTCTCTGAATTGATTGAATGTCATATCGGAATTTATATGATCATTGTAGATGTGTTTCAAATTAAGATCGTCTTGTTTAAAAATAATTATATAATTTGCATTATCTCTAATCAAATGTTTTGGTATATGTGTATAGGATTGACACAAATAGAAACTATCCACATTGTTATGTCGTCCCATGCAAAAATATTCTCGAATGTTGTTTTGTTTATCACAGGCCACATCATCAAATATAAATATAGAATTTCGTTTTGCTTCGGAAGGTGAGATAATTTCACAATTATTTGAAAATTCATTATATTCCATACCGTTGATTGAGTTTATTAGTTTTTTCAAGTATGTATACTTGGGCTGATGCAAAGACTTTGAGTATATGTAAAGGTTTTCAAATTTCAAACCATTCGGATCGAGTAGAATGCTTAACATAACATTTGTTTTGCCGCAGTTTGATGGTCCCACAATTAATCCGCGAATACTATTTGGAAATAATATTCCATGCTTGCGTTTTTTTTCTTTAAATTTAGTATCAAAGTTCTTAACTTTAATACTATCTTGTTGTTGTTGTTTTATGAACCTCATTCTACTGTTGAATGAAACTAATTAATATAAAAGGAAATGTTTTATAGAAAAATCATTTATAATTGTACAATAGATATTATGAGAAAGTTCTATAAAAATGATAGACTATCAAGTAAATTCCATCAGTCGAAAAAAATCATTTCACGGATACGGTTTGATTAATTCGTTAATCAATAAATTACCATTTGAATTGCATCTCCCCTCGTATAATTTCTGTGGTCCGGGGACTAAATTAAAAGAACGTCTTGTTAGAGGAGATCGTGGAATCAATCAATTGGATGAGGCCTGTCGTGAACACGATATTGCGTATGCTAATTATAAAAACTTATCCGATCGACACATTGCTGATAAGATTCTAACTGAAAAAGCCTGGCAGAGGGTACAAGCAAAAGATTCATCTTTATCTGAAAGACTAAATAGTCTATTAGTCACAAATATGATGAAAACTAAAACTAAACTTGGTATGGGTATGCATTCAAAAACGAAAAAAAAAAAACTCAAAACAAAAAGAAATCGCTCCTCCAAGTGCAAGAAAATTAATCTATTCAAGAAGGCTGTAAAGGAAGCAAAAAATGTTTTAAGAGAACCGAGGAGTGAAGATCCTAATACAAATGCAATGGTGGCCTTGAAAGCAGCTAAAATGGTTTTAAAGAATAAAAAACGTGAGAATATCACAATTCCCCGAGTAATTCCGCTGCCAAAAACTGGAGGATTTTTACCATTGTTACCCATCTTTGCTGGGCTATCTGCACTCGGATCTCTGTCTGGAGGAGCTGCTGCAATTGCAAAAGCAGTGAAAGATACAAAGCTTGCCGCAAATCAATTGGAAGAAAATAAACGACATAATCAGGCTATGGAAGCGATAAAAATCCCTAAAGGCAAAGGGCTTTATCTTCAACCACACAAAAAAGGACTCGGACTTTTTCTCAAATCACAAGATTCAAAAAACTAATGAAATTGTTACCTAATCGCCCGCTCACCAATATCGATATAGAAGCTTTTGGAAAAACCAATATACCAGATTTCCGCGGTGTTTACATGAGAGACACATTACCATCAGGAAAACCATTAGATAAAGAATGTGGGATTATCAACTTGGATAATAACAAGGGAACGGGAACACATTGGGTAGCATACATTAAACAACAGAAAAATGTCAAGTATTTCGATAGTTTTGGTAATCTGAAACCGCCATTAGAAGTCGTTAAATATTTGGGTAAAAAAAAAATGATTTACAATTACAACAACTATCAAAATTTCAATACATTTATATGTGGACATTTGTGTTTACGATTTTTATTAGAGCAAACAAACAAATAAATAATAAAACAAATCAAAAATATGTTTCATTTCTATTTCAACAATAATGTCGTTAACACTAACGTTAAGCGGTAACCAATCGACTCTCACTGCAGAGTACTTTCCTCCAATCATCCTAAATTCTGATTACGTATGTGGTTTGGTTGACTTTCAAACCTATAATTCTATACCCAATGTAGATGTATTCAATAATATGCTGCATTTTGGTGAAAACACATTTACATTTCCTACTGGCTCCTATGAGATTGAAGATATAAATAATTGTATACAGGAGGTTATCAAATTGCATAATAAGGAGGATCGCAACAAAATAAAGATTAAAGTAAAAGCAAATAATAATACTTTGAAATGTGAAATTTATAGCAGCATAGAGATTGATTTCTCACAACCTAATTCTATTGGTTCGCTTTTGGGATTCAGCAAGAAGAAGTTGGTTGCAAACAAATTACATGAATCAGACCTTTACGTTGATATAAATAGAGTGAATATTGTGCGAATTGAATGTAATTTAATTGATGAGACATATATCAATAATCGACCTGCTCATATACTACATGAATTCTCTGTTAACGTTAGTCCAGGATATAAAATAGTTGAAGTTCCTCACAATGTCATCTATTTGCCAGTGAACGCTAAGAGGATAAGTTCAATAACATTGAATCTCTTGGATCAAGACGGAAATATTATAAATTTTCGAGGTGAAACCATAACAGTTCGATTACATCTCAAACCACAATAGTAACAATGATAATATATAATAATAGTAGAGCATCTTATCATTCAAATTATAAAAGAGCAGGTCGTACTATTAACCGCGTTAATATACAATCAGACTCTGATAGGAGAACATCATCATCATCATCAAAACTTACGAGACAAAATCAGCAATTTCTATTATCACTGGGCTACAAATTGAAAAAATAAACACATACACACACACACACACACACACACACACACACACGCACACACACACGTCGTCAATATGTTGAATATCTTTGAAGAACCCCGAATCGAGGAGAGTATCACAAAATTAGAATACCACACATACTCACCGTATTTGAATAATTTCGATAAAAATGATATTATTCAAATTTGTGTACAACATCAAAATCTTAATATTTTACCTTCAGAAAGTTACATTTATATTGAAGGTGCTCTATCGAATGCTGAGGGATCACAAACTGACAAAACGAAACTTGTAAACAATGCAATAGCTTTCTTATTCGATGAAATTCGCTATGAATTAAATGGTTTTGAAATTGATAGCAATCGTAATGTTGGTATCACAACAACGATTAAAAACTATATATCGTTAAATAAAAACGAAAGTGATATGATGCTTAATGCATCTTGGTCTCCTAATGCTTCAATCAGTGTGAATAATTTCTACTTTAGTTTTTGTATCCCTCTAAATAAAATACTTGGATTTGCTGAAGACTACAAGAAAATAATACCAAACGGACGTCATGATTTAATTCTAACACGTTCACGCATCGATAATAATTCCTTAATTACAGAGAGCGATGAAAAAGCAAAGATAAATCTACATAAAGTACAATGGAAAATTCCTCATATTACATTATCTGATTCTTATAAGTTAAAGCTATATAAACCTATTAATAATGGCCAGACTATTAAGATTGCTTTTCGAAACTGGGATCTATATGAGTATCCAGCGTTACCCTCCACAAATCATCATATTTGGAATGTGAAGACAACCTCTCAAATGGAGAAGCCACGCTATATCATCGTTGCACTGCAAACCGGCAAACGTGATTCATTGAAAACAGATCCAACTAGTTTTGATCATTGCGATGTTATCAATGTGAAAGCATATTTAAATTCTGATGCTTATCCATGTGAAGATTTAAATCTATCATTTGAGAAAAATAACTACAGTTTACTATACAATATGTATTGTGACTTTCAAAAAACCTACTATAATCATCCAGTTGCTGAACCATTATTATCACGAGATGTTTTTAAATCGCGGGCACCAATATGGATAATAGATTGTAGACATCAAAGTGAACTAATCAAAAACGGTCCAGTTGATATTCGTATCGAAATCAAATCGGCAAAATCAATTCCTGAAAAAACATCAGTATACTGTTTAATGTTACACGATCGCATTGTAAACTATAATCCTTTGAGTCAAATAGTTACTCGAGAAATATAATCGATTAGTTGATTGTTGACTTTTTATTGTGAAAACACGCGCTCACGCATACGCACACGCACACGCACACGCACACGCACACGCACACGCACACGCACACGCACACGCACACGCACACGCACACGCACACGCACACGCTAACGCACACGCTACCGCACCGGTACCACAACCGGTTCCATACGATGACCACGTCATCAGATACTTGAACCATTAAAACCGAGCCCAGTAAGGTTTTAATTATGGCATACTGGAAAAACGAATCTGAACAGAAGCTATGAGGGCTGACGTCTGCAGTATTCTGTTACCTGAGTAAGCAAGAGTGAAATTTTGTTGAAATGGCTTTCAGGCTAATGCTGTAAGCGCCCCCGTCCCGTTAAAACCCTGGCAGGCCTCAAAGTACGTTCACTGTTACGTCGCCATTAAGTTGGTGGTATAGGTACAGATGTAACATTCCTGTTTAGCACCGATCCGGCTCTGGCGAAAGACCTCATAAGGGCTTGCGCCAACCCTCGCATGGCCTCCCTGCTTGCATAGATAACCATGGGATCCTAGGGTGACTACACATTCGAACAGTGATAGCGGCTTTGAGTGGGGACCCAATCGAAATGAACACAAACCCAACAAACGAAAAAAACATAACAAACGAAATAACTAAAAAAAATGAAAAAAACCAAAAAAATGAAAACAACGGAGAATTAATAGAGGAGGAAGAGGAGAACTTTTTCCTGCGGAGCTCAAGAGTGCTGAGGTCACCAGTTGGCCAGGGAGTAGCAGTACAAAGGAGCATACGACGTGAGTCACCTACAATACGAAAGGTGACGGTCGAACCAACGACCGACAGATCTGCTTTCCACAAGCTTGGTGAACAAATCAGAGCCCTGGTTGAAATGCAAGACGATGGGAAAAGACGTTCAATCCACCAACCAATGAGGGATGCCATCGAGAGCATCAGAGCTCTTTACGAGTTGTCTGCAATCCAATCGCATGACGAGAGAGCAAAGGAGGTAATTAGGAAGAACACCTCCTCCCAAACCTCCCCCTGGATGAAAGCAATTCTAGACCCAAAGAGAAAGCAGACTACGGACGATGAGACCCCAGAACCGAAGCGAAAGCAGAAACACCCATCGGCTGGGAAAACCGGAGTAAATGAGGCAGCGACATTAGAAGTAGTTGAAACCCCAGCAACTAAGGAAAAAAATATCAACGCCCTCAATAACAAAAAACAAAAGATAAGAGAGGGTGAGCTATCAAGAATAGGCCTGGAGGTCGCAAAGAAAATCAAAGACGCCGCCGCTACCAAGGAAATCACCCAGAAGAGGCACGAAACCAAAAAAGCAAGACCCGACGCTATTGTCATCGAGGCAAAAGGGGAACTCTCCTACGCGCAGATATTGCGAAATGTCAAAGCTGACCCCAAATTGGAAGGAATTGGTAAAGCAGTATCAAGGATCAGGAGGACACATAAAGGCGAACTGCTGCTAGAACTCAAGGATACAGGGAGTAACACATCTGAGTTTAAGAGCGTCATCAGTGAAGCACTAGGAGAGCAGGCATGTGTAAAGACCCTCACACAACGTATTGCCGTCGAAGTCAAAGACGTAGATGAGGTTACCACAAGGGAGGATATATGCGCGGCTATTAATGGCCAGCTTGGAATTGAAGGTGTTTCAACAGCTGACGTTTTGTCTCTGCGAAAAGCATATGGTGGAACCCAAACCGCGACGATAAGCCTTCCCGCGGAAAAGGCAACCAAGCTCCTGGAAGCAAGGAAAATTAGAATCGGCTGGGTTATTTGTCGAATTCGCGAGCGAACCTTATTAAGAAAGTGCTTCAAATGCCTTGAGTTTGGTCACCTAGCCAGAAATTGTAAGAGCGAAGAAGACCGTTCTAAATTATGTAGGAGGTGTGGAACAGAAGGTCACATCGCAAAGGACTGTGATAAGGAGCCTTCATGCATGTTTTGCAGAACGGATAACACAAAAGATGCAATGCATGTAGCCGGTAGCAGCAAATGTCCGGTGTTCAGGAGAGCCATTACAAGCAAGCAACCATGAAGATAATACAGATTAACCTTAATCACTGTAAGACAGCTCAGGACATCCTGGCACAAACGGCTAGAGACGAGGGAGCTGACATAATTTTAATCAGCGAGCCGTATAAACATCTCGACAGCAATATCTGGATCTGCGATAAAACAAAGCACGCCGCAATTTGGACATGCGGAAAACATGCCTTTCAAGACGCCAGTAACCAGGCAGATGGCTACGTACGCGCAAAAATAAATGGGATCAACTTCTACAGCTGCTACGCGCGACCCAGCTGGACGATAACTGAATTCCAGGCAATGCTAGACAGCGTAGGCGTAGATGCACATGAAAGAACTCCGGTGATAATAGGCGGAGACTTTAATGCCTGGGCAACAGAGTGGGGTAGCAGGCTCACCAATGCTAGAGGACGTATCCTATTAGAAACATTCGCATCCCTGGATGTAAGCATTGCAAATAATGGTCGAGCAAACACCTTCAGGAAAGCGGGAATGGGATCCATCATCGATATAACTTTTATAAGCAACTCCCTCATGCGCAACACAAAATGGCGGGTCAGCGAAGAATATACCCAAAGCGACCATCAGGCGATAATAATTGACATCAAAGAGAAAAAACCCACTCCACGGCCTAAGCTAGCGGGTCCAAAATGGAAAGATAAACTCTTTGACAAGGATACGTTCGATGAAATGATGAATACCAGCGAACTAGCTGACAGTACAACTGCGGAGAATCTATCGCGTCACCTCACTCGCACTATAACCACAGCATGTGATGCAGCAATGCCCAGGCGAATACCCAGTAAAAGAGGTACACCGTGCTATTGGTGGAGCGAAGAAATAAAAACACTCAGGGCAAATTGCTTACAAGCCCGACGCAGAGTGCAGCGTTCTAGAAGGAGAGGCGATTTTCAAGAACGCCTGGACACACTCCGACTGGCAAGAAGGAACCTAAAAAATGCGATCAAAGAAAGCAAAGCAAGATGCTTCAAGCGCTTATGTGACGAAGCGGACATAAACCCCTGGGGAATGGCGTACCGAATGATAATGACAAAACTGAAGGGCTGTAGATCCCCACAATTATCATGTCCGATAATGCTAAGGTCTATTGTAGAGCACTTATTCCCACAGAGACCATCGACTCTGTGCAATATAATCAGAGAACCCAGCACAGAAGCAGTTCCAATAATAACACCAGGTGAACTTCTCACTGCATGCAAGAAAATAGGCACCAACAAAGCACCAGGACCTGATGGGATCCCAAATATGGCAGTGAAAGCCGCCGTTCAAAAGAGACCGGACATGTTTATAACAACAATGGAGAAGTGTCTGAAAGAGGGGGTTTTCCCAGAACAATGGAAGCTGCAACATTTGGTACTCTTACCGAAGGGAAACAAACCACCTGGAGAACCAGCATCATATCGCCCAATATGCCTACTGGACACACTGGGAAAAATACTTGAGCGGATCATATACGATAGATTGCTTACTGTGGCAGAGGAAAAAGGAGCACTATCAGTCCACCAGTTCGGGTTCAGAAAATCGCGCTCTACCGTGGACGCTATAAAAGCGGTTGTTGACACAGCAGCCGAAGCAATAAATGGAGAAAGATGGCGATGGGGAACAAAGGAATATTGTGCAGTGGTGACGCTGGACATCAAAAACGCCTTTAACTCAGCAAACTGGTCATTCATAAGAAGATCACTAGCCAGAATGGATACGCCATACTACTTACGAAAGATTGTATCCAGCTACTTCACCAATAGAAGGCTGAGATATGAAACCGAAGAAGGAGAAAAGTACTATAACGTCTCCGCGGGAGTTCCACAAGGATCAGTACTGGGCCCCCTACTCTGGAATATCATGTACGATGGGGTTCTGCAATTGGCACTGCCACCAGGAGTAAAAATAATCGGATTTGCCGACGACATCGCAGTTGTTACGGTTGCAAAGAACATTTGCGAAATTCAGTCAGCTACAAACGAAGCAATTAAACTCATCAAAGACTGGCTAACATGCGCCGGCCTAGAATTGGCAGACCACAAAACGGAGGCTGTCCTAATAACAAGCCGGAAAAACGTGGAATACGTAGACATAAGAGTAGGAAACCAAACTATCAGGTCGAAAGACTTTGTAAAATACTTAGGAGTAATACTCGACAATAGACTTAGCTTTAAGCCTCACATCGACTATTCGGGCAAAAAGGCGTCAAAGCTTCAGGCAGCACTTTCTGGAATACTGCCAAACATCGGAGGGCCCGGATATGCCAGAAGAAACCTAGTATCCAAAGTAGTAAGCTCTGTCCTTCTATACGCTGCCCCAGTTTGGGTGGATGCCCTGGCGATAAAGGAAACAAGGCGAAAATTATCGTCAATATATCGACTTAGCGCACTAAGGGTAATCAGTGGGTTCCGGACGATTTCGGACGAAGCAGCCCTTGTCATTGCAGGAATGATCCCCATCGACATCCTTGCGGACGAGATGCAAAGAGTCTATAATAGGAGAACCTCTAGTAACCAGGAGGCGACGGTCATCAAAAGGATCAAGGAAGAAGAAAGAGTCGCTTCAATGACCAGGTGGCAAGCTCGGTGGGAAACCACCACGAAGGGCAGATGGACCTATGAATTAATTCCAACCATAGACGTTTGGACAAACCGAAGGCACGGAAACTGTAACTACCACCTTACGCAGTTTCTATCTGGTCACGGTGGGTATCGAAAATACCTACACCGTTTTGGGCACGATACATCACCTTTTTGTCCCACTTGCCCCAATCAGGAAGAAGATACAGAGCACGCAGTATTCCACTGCATACGCTTTCTGGGATGGAGAACTGACATACGAAGTCCACAGACAATAATAGACCAAATGCTGCGGTCAGAAGAAAATTGGTTGGAGATCTGCACACTTATAACAAATGTGCAAAACGAGCTGCGAAGAATAGAAAAAATAAGACGTGCAGATGAGCAAATATAGGAGATATAGCATAGATTGCTTACCAGCCCCGCGAAGTAATACCTAACGGCAGTCCCGCGGGGAGAGTGGTCGAAGAGTGGAGGGTGTGGGTTAGTACGTAGGCGTATTCCTGGAATCGAGCAATCAGGTCTACGAATCGTGCATGCTAGTAGCCCGGGCTACTAGTATCTTTCGAAGATTACACATCCATTGGCGCAACCAAAAAAAAAAAAAAAAAAAAAACACGCTACCGCACACGCACACGCACACGCACACGCACACGCACACGCACAGACGCACGCATCCAAGCAATAGATAAAATGTATTTTATTATAGATGTTCAAGGATTCAGAGGACCCAATAATAAATTTATCTCAAAGGAAATAGCTGTATTGCATAATGATGATCACCATCATCATCATTACATCATAAAACCACCATTCAACTCTAATCAACTGTCACCAACACTGACGAGACAAGCTAAATGGCTCTATCATAATTATCATGGTTTGACCTGGGATGGAGGATTCATAGAATTTCGAGAAGTTAAACGATATCTTCGAGAAAACATCAAAAATACTACTGTTTATGTTAAGGGTCTCGAAAAACAAAAATGGTTGCAAAAATTACTCAATGCTGATAATAATAATAATAATGATGAGAATGTTTGTGTTATTAATATTGAAGAAATCGCATGTCCTAATCTATCTGAATTGAAGCGTATCCATCCAAATGAAATAAAGTGTTTATCACACAATAAACGCTGTGCATTGCAAAATGTTTATCTGATGAAAAAATTTTTAAGTGAAAGCTGACATACTATACATAAGTAAAAAAAAAAAAAAAAAAAAAAAAAAAAAAAAAAAGTGAAAACGAATATCAAACAAATAAAACAAAATGATTTTTGTATTCAATTATTATCAATATGTGTGTATATGTTTTTTTTTTTTTTTTTATTATTATCTTTCTTTTTTTTGCTCATTACATTGGTTAAGAAAAATTCGAATTTGAGGCAAATGAACATTATAAATTTTCTCATTATGTCGTATATTTTTTAGATTTAAAAATTCTTTTATTGTACATACGTTAATTTCTTTGTAATAAGTATTATATTCCATTACTAGTTTTACATATATAATGTAAATTTTACTAAGATCAATGCCCATACATATTTTTAAATTATCTTCATTATCTATAAACAATTGTATATTATTATTTAAAATTAAAGTTAAAATTGTATTATTTATTAAAGTTGCTGGTTTAAATATTAACTCATTAAAGGTACTGCAATCTACGATTTTCTGATATGATGAATCCCACTCGAATTGATTCGCGATAAATTTCTTCAGTGATGTATTTCTATCAAAGAAGTCAATCCACTCGTCTTTAGCGAAATCCTTATCCTCAGGAATGGAAAATTGTAATTTGGCTGCAATCTTTTCTAACAGCTCATCAAAATGAAAACAGATATTAATATCGAAAAAAACTTCGTTGCAGAAAAGATCCATGTTTTTTCCTTCTTTTGTTTTTTCTTTCTTTTTTATTTTTTATTTATTTTTTTTTTTTTGAGTGAATGCGTATGCGTGTATAGTATTTACAACAAAAAAAAAAAAACAAAAATTATGACTGTATTCCAATGATTTTGAATTTCTATTGAGAAAATTATGATTTGAAAATGTCTTTTTAAAGGAGATTTTTGTTTATTATTTTTTAAATCACACTACAGGATGTAACCCAAAAAAATATATCACACGCGTGGGGGGTGATAAGAAAATACTAATTATATATATGTCACCCTCACTATGGAGAAAACAAAATAATTAATTTGTTTATTCCCACATTTTGCTAAAATTGTAATCATCATCTTAGGCATATACAGGATGTAATCCAAAAAAAAAAAAATATATCACACGCGTGGGGGGTGATAAGAAAAATACTAACTATATATGTCACCCTCACTATGGAGAAAACAAAATAATTAATTTGTTTATTCCCACATTTTTTTCTAAAATTGTAATCAACATCTTAGGCATATACAGGATGTAATCCAAAAAATATATCACACGCGTGGGGGGTGATAAGAAAAATACTAACTATATATGTCACCCTCACTATGGAGAAAACAAAATAATTAATTTGTTTATTCCCACATTTTTCTAAAATTGTAATCATCTTAGGCATGCAGGATGTAATCCAAAAAATATATCACACGCGTGAGGGGTGATAAGAAAATACTAAATTATGCGTATCACCCTCACTCACTCACTATGGAGAAAACTAAAGAATTTTTTTAACCCTACATTTTTTTCTATTTTAAACATCTTAGGCATACAGGTTGCACCCCCCAAAAAATATAACACACGTGGGGGGTGATAAGAAAAATACTAATTATATATGTCACCCTCACTATGGAGAAAACAAAATAATTAATTTGTTTATTCCCACATTTTTCTAAAATTGTAATCATCATCTTAGGGATATATACAGGATGTAATCCGAAAAATATATCACACGCGTGGGGGGTGATAAGAAAAATACTAATTATATATGTCACCCTCACTATGGAGAAAACAAAATAATTAATTTGTTTATTCCCACATTTTTCTAAAATTGTAATCATCTTAGGCATGCAGGATGTAATCCAAAAAAATATACCACACGCGTGAGGGGTGATAAGAAAAATACTAAATTATGTGTATCACCCTCACTCACTATGGAGAAAACTAAAGAATTTTTTTAACCCTACATTTTTTTCTATTTTTAAAAACATCTTAGGCATATAGGTCACAAATCACAAATATGTATAGAAAGTAAGAAAAGTATTGTGATAGCACTCAGCTTAAATTCATATAAATAAGGTTCTAGAGAGAGGGATAAATTCAGTAACATTTTCAATTTTTCACGATACAATACTCGTGTTCTTGTTTTTTTTTGTTTTAATAATCAAAATATGGATCCTTCATTTTTTTTCAACTTGATTGAAGATCAACTCAACGTAATAGATAAGCTGTGTTGGATCACCCGACTTTCATCGAAGGCCTGAGGATGATCGTGAAGGAACGCCCAAAGGAGCTGAAGAAGCTGCAGGCAGTTATACGAATGCTGAGGGATCTCACCAGTTTTCTACAAGCTGACGGATTTGATATCCCGCCAGTAAACGACAATCTGAAAGCGTTGTTACATATAAAATAAAATACAAAAATAAAATTTTTTTTTTTTTTTCGAAAAACTATTTGTAATTTTTTTTATTTTTTTTTTTTTCAAATTTCATAATAAATATAAAAAATAAATAAAAAATATTTTATTTTTTTTCAAAAAAATTATTTGCTTTTATTTTTATTTTTTTTTTCTAATTTTTCGACAATATCGAGTGCTACACTCTTATGATGGGGCCCCTTGTAGATTAACATGAAGTTTCCTTCGTTGATTTTTAATTGGGCTTCAGTCGTCATTCCTGCGAATCTTGCTGGTAGAAAGACCTTTAAAAAAGAAAAAAAATAATATAAAAAACGTGAGATATATATATATATATATATTCACCTCGAATTCGCCTAGATCAGCAATCATCTTCGATCCATATTTTGTTTCAATAAGCCTTAAAGATTTAATTTCGTATGGATGATCTTCAGTCAAGCTTTTTATACTAGTTGCTGGAGTATACCCAGTAGTTAGTTTTGTTAATTCGTCAATAAACTGAGAATCAGACATTTTTTATTTTTTTTATTTTTTATTTTTTAAACACAAAAAAAAAAAAGGTTTTTTTTGAAAAGAAACTGTACGTAGCTTTTAGAGTTGATTAATGAAATAATCTAGCGCTGATGTCGAGTATTTATACAAAATTATTTCTTACTATAGCATACAAAGTTCTATGTATACGGATATAAGAAACAAATGTGTGTATGTAATACTTATCGTTTTTTTAATTCTACCAATCAAAAAACATGTTGACACCCGCAAACAAAGCTGTGGTTGTTGATATAATAATAACACAGTAGATGATACATAGTTTCATCTATATACTCTGTAAATGATAGAACAGTCACTGTTTTCATGTGTTGGGGTAGGTATACAAAAGTTATGTATTCTTGTCTATCTATATAATATATATCATATATATATATAGAAAAGAGAACATATACAACAGCATGAGTTATATAGTATTGTATTATTATTATTATTAGTGTAAAAGAATCAAATAAAAGGGAAGCGCTTTAGATATAATACATTAGTAATCATCAGGTTTTAAGTGAATAAAGTTAAAATATGGATAACTTTCAAATTCTACAAGGTTTAACGTTTTGTGAATCATCACCTCAGTTTATAAATCTAGAGGATCTTCAAGAGCAACACCAACACCAACAACAAAAACAACAACAACAACAACAACACTGTGAAGAAGAGCATGAGATGATCAACGAAGAGGTTGAGATGAACGATATTTTGAAACGTTTTAACAATCACAACCCATGGGACGAGGCACTTCAATTTAAGGATATACTTGATATAGATAGCATAATGTTTAATTATTATTATAAAGTTGAAAAAATTAAAATATTACAAACTAGAATTGGAACTCGACTTGTTGTTGAATTTTCAACTACACAATTTTTCCTTCCTCTTCATATGGCAGATATATATACAGAAGAAGAAGTTAAATTTTTAAATAAAAATAATTCATTATTATATTTTGTTATATCAGAAGATGAAGAAAAAAACATAATTTATCGTCTTGTAAATACGGACTTTAGTTCACAAAAAAGACTTGCATTCAATCAATAAATATAATAAAAAAGTATTAAAAAAATTTTTTCAGTCTTTGTATTTCTTGGGTTTGATGCTAAAAAATGGTTATTAACGTTGTGGTTGATTATATAATTGTTTTCTCTCTATCGCTTTCTTCATAAATTCATATACATATATATATATATATATATATACATATATATATATATATATTTGGAGGGCGGAATTTTTAATTCTTTCAATTTGATACATAACACGATTATATAAACTCTACAGAGATGTGGCAAGCAATGCATTAATAAATATTATGTCTCGAAGAATGGAACACTCTCCGGAACCTTCAACCTCGTTAGAGTTTAAAAATAAAAAAGTCAAGTTTACAGTCTATAAACGATGTTTAATTTGTGAAGAGGATGTTGTTGAAACGAAATGGAGTCAACATCAAAGAAAAAATATTCATAAAGATAAGGTGAAGCAAGTCTTAACAGAAAATGTGAGTTTTATAAGTGGAGCATACAAGAATAGAGTGAAAAGTTTTTCCATAAAAAACAAAGACGAAAGCATTTTAAATGTTGATGTAATTTTCGAGAAAAATATGGGTGTAATATTGGAATTATTAAAAAGTGAATTTGAAGTGTTGAAAGCAATTAAATTTAACATTGAATTGTTTTGTGAATTTGCGAAAATCAATGGTGATGAAGAAATGATGATTGATTTAAAAAGTATTCAAACCAAGATGAGTGTTGTCTTAGCTGTAGATGATTTACCGGAAATATTAAAGACGATGAGTGCAGATATTAAAGTAAAATTAGAAGAATTTCAAGAAAAAGATAGCGGTTGGGCACTGATATCATTTGTAAGAATTGAAGTGAATATCAATAAATATCAACCTATTCGAGGTTCTTCATACTTTCCATTACCCTCAATAATTGAAAATAAGAAAGCATGTATAAATGTGCAAAATCATGATGAATATTGTTTTAAATGGGCTATTATATCTGCTATAGATAAAAAAGTTGTACGTGATCATCAGAGACCATCTGTCTATAAGATACGTGATATAAGACAGGACGCAATAGAAGTTGATGGAAGAATAATAAACTTTGCTAATATGAAATTTCCATTGCTAGTTAAAGATGTGAAAATCTTTGAAGACAATAATCCTGAGATTAGTGTGAATGTTTTTGGTTATGAAGTGAATACAACGATGACTAATTTAAACATAATTGGCCCCTACTATCACACGATTGAGCAAAAGAATAATCATATAAACTTGCTTTTCTGTGAAAATGATGATGGTAGATCGCACTATGTATACATCAAAAACATATCGCGGTTGATGAGATCTCAAATAACTAAGTTCGGTAAACAAATGCATCTCTGTAATGGATGTTTACTACGGTTTTCTAGCGAATCAAACTTGGAGAAACACAAAACTGAATGTTGCAAACTAGTTACGATAATGCCGGAGAAAGGCGAGAATAACATTAAATTTGAGCATTATGATAGAAAGTTGGAAGTTCCATTTACTGTATACGCCGACTTTGAATCCATCCTAGCTCCTGTGAGTTATTGTGTCTCAGATCCACAAACTTCATCAACATTAGATGTACAACAGCATGTACCATGTGCTTTTTCTTACTACATCAAGTGTTCATTTGATGAAAAACATAACAAACATAGAACATATGTCGGTAAGAAATTTAAAATATAAAATATAAAAATATACTTATTCAATTACGTTTTTTTCTTTTTTTAGGAGAAAATGCCCCAGATAGATTTGTTGAAAATTTGATAGAAGATCTGACATTCCTTTATAAGGAAATAATAATGAAACCATTGCCGATGAATCCATTGACTGACCTTGAAAACTATATGCAGAATACAACACCCCAATGCAGTATATGTAAGATTAATTTTAAGCAATCCGAAGTAAGAGTTAGGGATCATTGTCACTTCACTGGTAATTATAGAGGACCTGCACATTCAAAATGTAATTTAGGATTTCGTAAGAAAAAATTCTTTCCAATCTTCTTGCATAATTTTTCGGGTTATGATTGTCATCTTTTTGTAAAGAGTCTTGCTAATATTAGCGGAAGCATAAAAATAATACCACAAACCAAAGAGAACTATATTTCACTCTCTAAATATATACAGTTGAATGACAAAAATTCATTTGAAATGCGATTTTTAGATTCGAACCGATTCCTTCAATCTAGTATAGATTCATTGGCGAAAAATTTAAGGGCTGATGATTTGATTCATACAAAGAAAATTTTCATAAATGATGAATCGTTTAAATTAATGTTGAGGAAAGGTGTATTTCCCTATGATTTTCTTGATTCGTGGGAACAGTTTGAGAATTGTTCTCTTCCACCGATTTCGAAATTCTTCAACAAAATGAACAATCAAGAGTGTTCTGAAAAGGATTATAATCATGCACAAAAAGTATGGAAGCATTTCAACTGTAAAACTTTTAAGGACTACCTGCTTCTATATCTACAAAGTGATGTGCTATTATTAACAGATATTTTCGAGAATTTCCGTAAGGTTTGCATCAGAATTTATGAGTTAGATCCATGTCATTATTACACAGCTCCTGGTTTGTCTTGGGATGCAATGTTAAAAATAACAAACATTAATTTAGAGCTGTTATTAGATATTGATATGTATAACTTCTTTAGAAAAGGTATACGAGGTGGTTTATGTCAGTGTAGTCATCGATATGCTTTGGCCAACAATAAGTATGTTGCTACTTATGATTCAAATAAAACAAATGAATATCTTATGTATTTCGATGCTAATAATTTATATGGTTGGGCAATGTCACAACCCCTTCCCTATGGTGATTTTTGTTGGGATGATCCCAAGATTTACACACCTGAGTTTATTTCAAAATTTAAAGACTATGATGTTGGTTGCGTATTGGAAGTAGATTTAACTTATCCAACAGCCATTCATAGTCATCATAATGACCTGCCATTTTGTCCAGAAAATATTATAACTCCGGAAAGTAAAATACCCAAATTGATAGCTAATTTATATTCAAAGAAGAAATATATTATTCATATGAATAATTTACAACAATGTCTCAAAAATGGATTAATTCTTACAAAAGTACATAGAGTGTTGAAATTTAAGCAATCTAAATGGTTGCAGCAATATATAATGCTAAATACTGAACATAGAATGAGGGCTGTAAACAAGTTTGAAAAAGATTTTTTCAAGTTAATGAATAACTCTGTTTATGGAAAGACTATGGAGAATGTAGAAAAGCGTAGGGATGTAAAAATAGTAACAATTTGGGATATTAATAGAAATCAATTAAATGCTAGAAGTCTTATTGCAAATCCCAATTTTCATAGTCGATCTATATTTTCACCCAACATGTGCGCCATTGAATTGAAAAAGGGAAAGGTAAAGTACGATAAACCCATTTATTTAGGTTTTGCGGTATTAGAACTATCAAAGTGGTTAATGTATGACTTCCATTATGATTATATGAAACCAAAGTTTAATGAATCAGTTCGGTTGAACTATACAGATACAGATTCATTTATTTATTCGTTCACAACAGACGACTTTTATAGTGATATATATAATGATGTCATTGATATAGAGAAATCTAGATTTGATACCTCAGAGTATCCTACAGATAATTGTCATAGTTTTCCTCTAACAAATGGTAAAGTGCTTGGCAAGTTCAAAGATGAAAATAATTCTCGAAAAATGTTAGAATTTGTGGGATTAAGAGCAAAACTGTATTCCTTTAGCATCGATACCGGTGAAGTGATAAAAAAAGCAAAGGGTGTAAAAAAATCTGTAACTAAGATCTTAGATATAAGAGATTATCATAAATGTTTAATAAAAAAACAACATATTTATAGATCAATGTTTGTATTTAGAAGTAAGATGCATAATATTTATACACAAAATGTAAATAAGTTAGCTTTAAGTTTTAATGATACTAAGAGATATATACGTAGTGATGGAATAAGAACTTATGCTTGGGGTCATTATAAAATACCAATAAATTCTCCTGAACAATAAATAAAGAGTGTGATAAAAAAAAATGTAGTTGTTTTTTACATCAACTTTTTCCTATCATTAATATACTCACAGCAAATCAACTTAACCTTAACTTCCAAACCATTTCCGTTAACAAACAAAAAACTATTACACAACATACACTTCATCTGATGATAAGAATCCAGTCCAACAACAACAGCTTCGACTGATGGTAAGTAATAGAAACACACAACCACATCTAATACACCACCCACAACATATAGTATTCATCTAATGGTACTCAATACACAAACCACAATATGTATATCACACCTAATTGTAGACAATACAAAAATCTCTACATATCAAGTTCAATGGTAAGCTATACAAACTGAGTCGGTTCACTTTTTTGCACCGCGACTGTCTATTAATGGTAGGCAAACCGCTGCTTTGATATATGGAAGATTGTATACAACATAAATACCCCTTGTATACCACACTGTGTGGTATGCAATATAATAATAATCCATAATTATAGGTAATACTAAAACATTATATATGTAACTCCTAAAAGTATACTATAAAAAATCGTCATATATAACCCCCCAATGACACACACTACAAAATAATTCGGTTCACTTTTTAGGGGCGCGACTGTGCGCTAGAACCTATATATATTCACTACTGTCTGTTAAGCCCAACTCGTATTCTGTCCTGAATAATTTTGTTTAGTAGCGAAATTCTTAGAGAGAGTTCTCTATAGAGGGGGCTAACTCTATTTTATTGGGAATGAAATATATTTTTTAATCTTCTTTGCCATTGGTGTTTTGTTTTATAGAGGAGCTCAATATCTCTGGGGATGTTCTTATATTTTTTAAAGGAGGTTCTTACCGAGTGCCGAGTGCCTTTCTATTGTTCCGTGGAGAGCTTCATTAAAGCGACCAATGTAGCTATCGATTTGCGAGTTGGAGAGGCACTGAGATTGAAGGGGTTGGACATTTAAAAGTAATAAGTCTAGGTCTTCCCTGAAGGCTTCCCAGTCAGTGTCCTTAAATGACCTCGAGGGAGATGTATCCTGGGTGCATAAATTAGCTTCCTCTATATGAATATTAAGCATACGAGGGAAGTGGTCTGAAAATGAAGGAAGTGTATTCACGGAGAAATTCTGATCAATATGGTTCAGCAGGTGATTTGAAACTAGAAAGTGGTCCAGAAATGATGAGCTCGTCGGGAAGGTTGGAGTCTGCGAGGTGATATTAGATACAGAGGGGTTTTGAGAATGTAGCCAGGCTTCCACAGTTCTGCCGTTTAGGTTCAGCATGGAATCTCCCCATCGGGGACTTTTCGCATTTAAGTCACCGCCGATGATGGCCCCATCAAATGAGTTGGCAAGTGAGTCGAACTTGGATAATTCAGCAGCCATGGTTCTGGTAGGACTGTTTGATGGAAAGTAGACTGACCCCAGGAGGATTTTGTTTATAGAGTTATTTATTTTGATATTGATGCTTATGAAGATACTTGGAAACTGGGAAGGAGCCCATTCTACAATATCGTATTTAATGTTTTTTCTCACCGCAATGGCAACACCCTGAAGTTGGTCATTCCGAAGAAAGTTAAAGTCATCTATACAGACCTTGTGATGACTATTTAGGTGTGTTTCTTGGATAAATGCAAAATGTGCGTCACTTCGTTGGAGGATCTTAGAGAGCTCCAACCTACGAGAATGATTTATTAAGGACGAAATGTTAAATTGAAGGATCTTTAATAGCATTATATATCACTAACTATTAACTGGTTGACCAGTTCCAAGAAAGCCACCCTTTTTTGGGCAACAGAGGCGAAGTTATCCAGATTGGCCATAAACCTTTCAATTTTTCCTATAAGTGCATTCATTTCCACTCCAAAGAGATCCTTAGACAGATCCAGGAATTTGGTAATTACGCTAGTGCTGTGTTTTGGTTTAGAGGGGAGGTTCCGGTTGTAGGGCGAGGTGTTAACTTCATTAGATGCAGGTATCTTATTGAAATGACTTGCGAAGGTTACACCGGGAGTGACTACATTCCCGTTTGAAATAAAGTTCGAGAACACTCTGGCGTTGCTCCTTCTTTCTTTTGCATCCCTTAGGATGCTTTTTCTTTTCAGATCATAATCCTTGTATGCACTGCACCCTCTGAAGTTTGCAGTGTGGTTTTCCCCGCAGTTCACACAAACCGCCTTGCTCCCCTCTACCATAACTACAGGGCAGCCACCCGGCTCATGTCTGTTGTTGCACTTAACACAGTTATAGTTGTTTGCACAATTTTTTGCAAGATGGCCAAACTGTTGACAACGCCTGCACTGTAGTGCACCTCTGTTGCCTCTGGGTTTTTCCCACTGAATTTTTGTATTGAAAAGATATTTTACCTTTAGAAGTTCCTCGGAACTGGTCCCCGGGAGGAGTCGAACTAAAAAAAGATTGTATACCAATTTGTCCCTTTTGGAGCGAAGGGTCTCAAATCTGGATACTTTGTCTACGTTTTGCACTATGTTTCGCAACTCCTCCAGGATCTCAGTCTCTGGAAGGTCGGACGTTAAGCCCCTTAAGATAACGTTCGTGGTGCGGTTCTCCTTCATAGTGAAGGAGTACGCCTGCACCTCGTCGGAATTTCTGAGGATTTCCATCAGCTTCCGATGGGCTCCACTGTTGTCTATATATAATCTACTAGTATTTCCTCTATTTATCACTTTATAAGAAAATTTAGCCTCAATTCCTTTCAGGTCTGATATAAATTTACGTATATTTATATTCTTCATAATTATAGGAGGGTAGTACTTACCCCTTACAAGCTTGGATTGTCCCTCTGAATTGGTGTTAGTTATGTTGTATTCTGCTGCATTGCTGGAATCCTTGTCTGGTCGCTGGGTGCTGGGTTTGCCGGTGTCTGAGGTGGCGTCAATGGAGGAATGCTGCTCCGGTTGTTTGGTTGGGTGAATTATTAAATTGCTCAGTATTTCAAACTGATTTTCGTTGTTGGTGATTGATGAAGTGTCCATTGAGGTGTGATGGTTTTCGGTTGCAGTGTGCCGCCTGTCAGGTATAAGCCAACCTTCATTGGATTGGTCAGCAGGAGCACGTGGGTGCGATTCGTTGCACTCGAGTGCAATGGTGTTGGGAAGGTGCGGTGTATCCGCACTTGGTTCAGCATTAGCTTTGCTAAGTGTGAGGAGATGTTGTGCTGCAGCCACTCTTCTTGGGCTGTTAATAATGTTTGGCACATATTTAAACCTGCCAGCGCCTTTGTTCTTGTGTGTGATTTCAGCCCTTCTTGGACTGGCTGAGTTAATTGCTGCGTATTTAGAGCTGCTTGCTCTTTCGTCATTGGGTAAGTTTGCGTTGCTCATTTTACGGCATTTTGGAGTCCCTTCCGGTGTAAAAGAGCGATGGTGCATTGTGTGGTCTACGCCACGAGGTGAGACTGGATTAAAATCCAGTTTTAACCTACACAGATGTGCACATCCACACTTTAGTGCATGTGGATTAGAAAGCCAATTGTTGTGCGAGTTTAATCCCGATTTTATTTTTAAGAAAAAGAAACCAGAACTTTATTTAAAATTAATTTTTAATTAGATCAAATTTAAACTTTGGAATACCAGTGAAATAAAAGCGTGTGCCTTCGCCGGCTGTCAACTCCAAAAAAAAGGGTCCCAGACAACTAACATACAGATACCTAGTATCATTTATGCACTACGCACAAACATTGAAATACATTCAACTCGACACCCGATACATGACAAACAGTTTTACGACTCACCACAAAGTTGAGGTCACTTTGAAGTGCGTTATGATTTAGCTGCACATTAACCCAAAGTAATAAATTGTATCAGATTTCATTTGAATTCTTATCACCGAAGTCTGCACACATATGTGGACATACTTTGTATTATATTATCTTATATGTTTAAGGATATTTTAGAACTAAGTTGTATATAAGATTTTGTATAAATAGGATAAGAATTATGAAATACAAATCAATTGGAACATCGAACTCGTCGGCTCCAGTAGCCTGTTCTTTCTTATTCTGCTCGGCTCCTTAGCCGTTAAGTATCAGTGCGGCTTTTTAGCCATCACCTTGTTCGCCTTGGGATAACCTTTATTAATCCCCATAGCTTGGTAGGAGAGGTAGGGAAAAAGTAGAAAACCTGCAACATTTATTACAAGAAAACCCTACATTGTTAGGGGGCGATCGTAACGTAAATTTAACTAGGATAAATAAAATTGGAAAATTATACAGAACAGTAAATTTAACTAAAAGTGTTCCCAGCACGCAAGCAAAAACTCCCACTATCTGTATGCAACAAACAATGTAAAAAAAAAACTCATGTTAATCTTTTACGACGAGAATTGATTGACTCAGATTAGTGCAAATAATCCATGTCAATATTTCCATAGAGGAAACAATTCCTAGAAAAAAAAATTAATGAAAAAGAAAATACAGCAGTAGGTATATAGAAGAAGGGACACGAGAGTGAAGTCCCAACAAGATTTATCCAAGTAAGGAGACAACCTATGCCGAAGATCACCGAGAATACCAGGACGTTAAGAAGGACACAACAATATACATTACATCGTCAAAGCCAAGAGGAAAATGAAATGAATGCAGGACAGCAACAAGCCGCCGCCGCAGCAGTAGCATCAGCACCAAATTATTAATCCAGGTAACACAGGTATCAATTTAAATAGTGATCCGTTAAAATATATCGATCAATTAAGACATTTTAACGCAGATACTAACGACCTAAGTAGATTTTTTAACGAACATAGATAATATAGTCCTGCGGCTACGATATATTTATATACTGAGCTTCGTCACAAAATCGCGTGCGACAAAATAAAAGATAAACTAGTATGAGGCGCCACATTAGCAATGGAAATTAATTATAATTTAAACCATTGGAAAGATATTAAACAATGCTAAGGATTTTAAAAATGCAGCAAAATTATGCAATGAAATGAGAAAGGTAGAATATAAAGGCAATCAAGTAATTTCTATAAAAAATTATCAAGTGCACTGGTAGCATTAAACAAAAAGTTTGTAGGAGAATGTAAAGAATTTGAAATAGCAAATCATGCAAAGCGCGTGCTATAGCTACGCATGCGCATGCTGATTAGTTCACCCTACATATACAGTGGCGAGCATATAAATAGGGAAAACCAACCAAAAACAGTAATTTCTGTGTGTTTTGCTATAACTTTAAACAACTGGAAAACTATCAATTTTATTTTTTTAGCAGTATACATTTTAGGTGTAATATTAGTAGGTATCTCATAGCATCAGTTACAGGAAAAATTGAACTTAATAGATGAAGAAAAATCCTTATTTCTTGGAGAACTTTAAAACGCCATTTATACGTTCTTTCAGAAACAGAAATGTAGCCTTGCGATTTTTTTACTTATAATCGGCTTTTTCTTAATCCAAATTCCGCTTAGCGACGTCGTACTCTGTGTACACTCACATTCAAGTTTTCTTGTGCCGATATTTCAGCGTGAATGTCAACAGCGGTCCTGAAACGATCCTTTTCAGAAAGGTGCTGCATCATCCAATCAACACGCGGTGTAGTTTTTCGTGGTCTGGGAGCGCGTGGTTTATTAAAACTACTACCATAGCGTTAGACCTGTTCCAAAGCTCGATGAAAAACATTAATTGATATATTTAAATGTTTCGATATTGCAGAGACCGTAATATCTTCACTTCTTAAACGACAAATTTCTCGCCGCTGTTCAGCCGTTATGTGTTCGCCCCGTCCCATTCCTATAACATCACAAATCAAGTTATTACGACTAGACAATAACAAAGCAAAATTTATGTAAACATTACATACTAAAAATTAAACATTTTCACACAGAAGTTGAGTACAAACTAAAAACAATATAATTTCCCTATTTATGTGCTCGTACCAATTTAACACTTGGCACGGTATTTTGTATCTGTACCGTGAAACGTAAACCAAAATTTGTTATGCATGTTACAGTTAGTTCTACAAAATCTGTTTTGAGGATAAACTTCGCTTTTAGCCAACCTTCTTCCTTAAGTGCCGGTATATGGTGATTTGAACTATGTTGACTGAATTTTCCTATTTATATGCTCGCCACTGTACATATGTACATATATAGTTCGTAGTTACTTTGGATTCCAATCCCATTAGAAACGTTCAATGCGAAGTGAAACAGTGCGGTTCTTTAATACGGTTCTCTAAGTAAAGTTTTCTAAGTAATACGGATGTAAAAGTTGTTCTCTAAGTAAAATGGTTCTCTTAGTTGTAATACGAATGTAAAAGTAATTTTAATAAATTGCGTTTGCCGTATAACAACATTTTGCGTATAATTCTTTGTGTATATTCTCTGGACGATCTGTGTATTTTCGTAGGCTATAAAAAAATCCGTATATGTTACACCCAATGGCACACAGTACAAACTGATTCGGTTCACTTTTTTGGCCGCGACTGTGGGCCAAAACCCCCATAAACCCTCTACTCCTGGTGTAGCATCCCGCTTTCAGGTTACGAAAATCTGGTTACGTTAAATATGCACCAATTCACGTGTGGTTCACACATCTTAGTAACTATGGTAAGTGCGCAGCTGTGTAAGTGGAAGGCAGATATTGAGCAGCACATGGACACACGCATCGACTATCCAACCTAGGTTTCTTTGTAAAATAAATGTTAGAGATAATGTACATATGCGAGTATATGTACATATGTATATATACAGGAAGGATATTAGAGATCTTACAGAAGACTTTACTATACATATCAATAGAACATGTGTGCCCAAGTTCCTACATATGCACAAAAATTATACAGATTAGCATCGATTTGGTTTAAAGAACTCAGCAAGCGTAACCATTTGAGTACTGATCTAAGTGAATCAATATTCACTTAACCCATTTATGACCATGGTTGCTTTAACGCAACATCGAAAAAATATGTTTTGTAAGAACTAAAAACTTAAAATTTTTGATGCACTTTAAGTTTTACTTCATTTATGGATATCTGAACATTTAAAATATTTCTTTAATGTTGCGTTAATGCAACAATGGGCACAAATGGGTTAACTGACAAACAATCGGATAAACAAATTCGATATAAATCGGGATTTAGAGGTCTCAGATTCGGAAGGCGAAAACTAGTTGCAGAATTTTTCAAACAAATTGTCGTTTTTTTCGCCCGGAAATGAAAATGTTCCCCCACGAACAAGCAGCTAACACCAGAAACCCGATAAGAGCAAAACCATTTGCTAACTAGATAAGAAAAAGTAGCAATGTTCTCTGGAAAGGAAACAGATAATGATATCATGGATCCCGCATATGGACTTCATGGCAGTACAACAACACGCAGAGTATGTACGTTTTATGATTTTTGTGTGTTTTACCTCAAGTTCTTAAGCTTCAGCCACAAAACAGATATCGACTCAGATAGAGAGCTGACCTGTTTAGCTGTTGTTTCACACCGCAACTCAGAGGATTTACACTTTTTATTAAGTTCATTTTGAGTCACTTGTAAACATATATATATGTATCTCTCTCCTTTATTCTTTAAAGCTCGGGCTGGATTAGTAGGACTTAATGCAAATAGTCATCGGGAGAGTTTGCGCAGAGATTGCAACCTATGCACGAGAGGAAGAAGATGTTCTTCATTTCATAGAAAGATGCTCAATACTTAAACAAATTCGACGAAAGTTCTTCGGAAAGCAGGTACTGCAAGAGGATGAAACTATTGGTATTCTCAACGGAGAAACGGAAAGCTGCTGGGAAACATTACACAAATATATAAAAGAAGCTTTCTACCACGAAAAAAGCCTAACAGATGAGTACAACTCATAAAATGCACATTAGCTCTAGTTGTTATATTTTTATGATTTTAATTTTGAAAAGTAAATTTTAAGGGTCACCCCACCCTTTTTGAACTTTTTATGTTCCATTTTATAAAGCCTTTGAAGTGGCATTATCTCTATTCTTTTTATAAGAAATACCTATGTCACTATTATTTCTCTTTGATTTATTAATGTAAAAAAAAATTATTGTAATATGTATTTGAATTTCAAGAAATAATAAAGTCAATTTTTCTATTTGTCTCTCTATCTGTCTAAAATGTTTTTTAAGTAATGCGATCAATAAATCACCAACTCTAAAAATAATAATCCAGATGAGGAAATAAAATAAAATGATTTTGCTTCTTCAAAACAAATTCCTTCTTCAAATAAATCAGCAATTGTTCGCAGTTTAAACATAATAAGAAAAATCAGCTGAAAATTTCAACAATTTTTTTTTTGTCAAAGCGAATCTTGTATAATAAAAGCTACGCTTAAAAGAATATATATAAAAAAAAACACAGCCTGGGTGACTGACCAAACTCGATTTTTTCACTTAGGCAACTTGTGATCTACTTCAAATAAATTAATTATTTTTTAACAAAATAAAGTGGGTCCTAATAGTTCTTTTTTTCATTTAATAAATTTGAAATTATTCACGTATAATGAAATAAACAAATCGCGCGGTTTTTGTTATTTATGGACTTGTACTAGATTCCATTTGTATTTTTTTTAACTAATCGAATTATGTTCAGCTACAATTTGTCGTGTCACTTTCTATACATCACTTAAAAATTATTACTTTATTTTTTTTAAACTTGTTAAATATTAATTGTTAAACTTATAAAACTATTTTTTTGTTTATTTAAAAACAAAAGCGGGAGTAGATATATCTATGATTATAATAACTCGTACATACTTGTATAACTTTTGGTTTCTCGGCAATTATACATAGATGCATGATGATTGAAATGAAGATTCGTTTATCAATGGAGGTGGTGTTAATCTGATGATACTCGTACTTGTGGAAATTCACGTTCAAACACAGCAACAAACTTTGAATAAGGTTTTAACACTTTTTTACTTAAATTATTTTTTATAGGTACTCGTATATTTGAGATAGCGAAAACCTTTTATTTTAGATTGTAAATGGAAAAACTAAACTCGAGAAGCGAGCGCACACACAACAAATATTTATGAGCACTTTTATTTCTTACGATCCAATGTATGATTTTTATTAATATTTAACTACTTTTATTATTTACTTTAATCACAAAAGTACACAAATTACGTGAGCTGGAAGTGAAAAGATTAAATAATTATTAGAAACAATATAATTTTAATTTTTCTTACCTCTTTAATTTCGGACTAATATTGCAGGAAGTTTCCTCTGAAATATATGTATATCTTAATTTTTTTTTGGTATGCTTAAACAAATGGATTTCATAGTAAGAGTATCTCCTGCTTCTTATTTCATATAAAAATTGTCTTCATAGTGCGGGGAATATACCAATTTTAAATTCAAATCACAGAGTGGATGCTAGGAGAAGAAAAATTAAAAAGAAAAATTTAAAATAAAGATCGTTTTAATTATAATTTAATTTTTTTTGAATACATCGCAAAACACTATTTTTAAACTTACTTTTTTTAATTGTTTTTAATCAATATTATAATATTTATTATTTTAATATAATATACATATGTATATTATATACTATAATATTTTATTAATATTTTTTAAGTAAGCACTTATATATAAATAGGTACTTAAGTTCACTTTTACAACATAGTTCGTTGTTAAATATTACGAACAAACAAATGTTTTTATCAAATTTCCGCACAAATTAAAGATAGTTGTGTTCCCAGGGACAAACATCGAGCGAATGTTAGAAAACATAAAAAGTAGCAGGTTTGAAAAATATGTTCAGGCAAAAAAAATAAACATTTTCTTATCTACACGGACACATGTTTTCAAATCACGACCAGCTTCAAGTCTGCTCTGAAGAACTAAGTATGTATGACTGTTCCAACTCACACATGTTTTCACTTTTCTAGTGATCCTCTCTTGTGTGCACAAAAAAACCTACGATCATCATTTCATTTCATATTGTTTCGTACTTTTCAGGTAGTGCGAGGCAGAGTATATCTAAGGCAGAGCATGTCATCATAAGATATGGTGTGGCCGAATTTGCTGCTGTGAATTTGGTTTCATTTATGATTTTTTTCATTTGTTTTTTATTAAATAGGATTAGATATGGATCTCTCAAATATATATTTCAATGTTTAATATGAAAATTAACATTCGTACATTACAATAAATTCTCTAAAGCTCCTATTATTCTTATATTCTACACTTTTCAGAAGCTACATTTAGCATAGCACAGCATAGCATCTTGTCACACTACTTGTGTAGTCACATTGGGGTGGGTTTTGTTTACATTTTTTATGCACGTATTTTAAAGGCGACCCGACCCGACTTGGGTTTTTATCAGTTGAGCGAAAAACAGAAAACAGGAAGAGAAAGGGTTTGAATTAAGTACATGCATGCGGCAAATTATAAGTACATAAATGGTATTATGGTCAGGTATAAAAAAATAAAATCGCGATCTTTGTTTTCGGGATTTCCTATTATGATGAATGAAAATGCACAGCCGCGAAATTAGGTAGGTAGGTAGATAATGACTAGGAAAATGCAGAGTAGATATGTTTTATTGAGTGTATGCTTATGACGGTAGAATAAACAATGTCGTTTTCTATTGGGTTCTTCAGATTTCGGATTTTTCGTGCTGAATGAATATCAATCTCGTATAACGAGATTTATACAAGTAAGGAGACAACCTATGCCGAAGATCACCGAGAATACCAGGACGTTAAGAAGGACACAACAATATACATTACATCGTCAAAGCCAAGAGAAAAATGAAATGAATGCAGGACAGCAACAAGCCGCCGCCGCAGCAGTAGCATCAGCACCAAATTATTAATCCAGGTAACACAGGCATCAATTTAAATAGTGATCCGTTAAAATATATCGATCAATTAAGACCTTTTAACGCAGATACTAACGACCTAAGTAGATTTTTTAACGAACATAGATAATATAGTCCTGCGGCTACGATATATTTATATACTGAGCTTCGTCACAAAATCGCGTGCGACAAAATAAAAGATAAACTAGTATGAGGCGCCACATTAGCAATGGAAATTAATTATAATTTAAACCATTGGAAAGATATTAAACAATGCTAAGGATTTTAAAAATGCAGCAAAATTATGCAATGAAATGAGAAAGGTAGAATATAAAGGCAATCAAGTAATTTCTATAAAAAATTATCAAGTGCACTGGTAGCATTAAACAAAAAGTTTGTAGGAGAATGTAAAGAATTTGAAATAGCAAATCATGCAAAGCGCGTGCTATAGCTACGCATGCGCATGCTGATTAGTTCACCCTACATATACAGTGGCGAGCATATAAATAGGGAAAACCAACCAAAAACAGTAATTTCTGTGTGTTTTGCTATAACTTTAAACAACTGGAAAACTATCAATTTTATTTTTTTAGCAGTATACATTTTAGGTGTAATATTAGTAGGTATCTCATAGCATCAGTTACAGGAAAAATTGAACTTAATAGATGAAGAAAAATCCTTATTTCTTGGAGAACTTTAAAACGCCATTTATACGTTCTTTCAGAAACAGAAATGTAGCCTTGCGATTTTTTTACTTATAATCGGCTTTTTCTTAATCCAAATTCCGCTTAGCGACGTCGTACTCTGTGTACACTCACATTCAAGTTTTCTTGTGCCGATATTTCAGCGTGAATGTCAACAGCGGTCCTGAAACGATCCTTTTCAGAAAGGTGCTGCATCATCCAATCAACACGCGGTGTAGTTTTTCGTGGTCTGGGAGCGCGTGGTTTATTAAAACTACTACCATAGCGTTAGACCTGTTCCAAAGCTCGATGAAAAACATTAATTGATATATTTAAATGTTTCGATATTGCAGAGACCGTAATATCTTCACTTCTTAAACGACAAATTTCTCGCCGCTGTTCAGCCGTTATGTGTTCGCCCCGTCCCATTCCTATAACATCACAAATCAAGTTATTACGACTAGACAATAACAAAGCAAAATTTATGTAAACATTACATACTAAAAATTAAACATTTTCACACAGAAGTTGAGTACAAACTAAAAACAATATAATTTCCCTATTTATGTGCTCGTACCAATTTAACACTTGGCACGGTATTTTGTATCTGTACCGTGAAACGTAAACCAAAATTTGTTATGCATGTTACAGTTAGTTCTACAAAATCTGTTTTGAGGATAAACTTCGCATTTTAGCCAACCTTCTTCCTTAAGTGCCGGTATATGGTGATTTGAACTATGTTGACTGAATTTTCCTATTTATATGCTCGCCACTGTACATATGTACATATATAGTTCGTAGTTACTTTGGATTCCAATCCCATTAGAAACGTTCAATGCGAAGTGAAACAGTGCGGTTCTTTAATACGGTTCTCTAAGTAAAGTTTTCTAAGTAATACGGATGTAAAAGTTGTTCTCTAAGTAAAATGGTTCTCTTAGTTGTAATACGAATGTAAAAGTAATTTTAATAAATTGCGTTTGCCGTATAACAACATTTTGCGTATAATTCTTTGTGTATATTCTCTGGACGATCTGTGTATTTTCGTAGGCTATAAAAAAATCCGTATATGTTACACCCAATGGCACACAGTACAAACTGATTCGGTTCACTTTTTTGGCCGCGACTGTGGGCCAAAACCCCCATAAACCCTCTACTCCTGGTGTAGCATCCCGCTTTCAGGTTACGAAAATCTGGTTACGTTAAATATGCACCAATTCACGTGTGGTTCACACATCTTAGTAATTATGGTAAGTGCGCAGCTGTGTAAGTGGAAGGCAGATATTGAGCAGCACATGGACACACGCATCGACTATCCAACCTAGGTTTCTTTGTAAAATAAATGTTAGAGATAATGTACATATGCGAGTATATGTACATATGTATATATACAGGAAGGATATTAGAGATCTTACAGAAGACTTTACTATACATATCAATAGAACATGTGTGCCCAAGTTCCTACATATGCACAAAAATTATACAGATTAGCATCGATTTGGTTTAAAGAACTCAGCAAGAGTAACCATTTGAGTACTGATCTAAGTGAATCAATATTCACTTAACCCATTTATGACCATGGTTGCTTTAACGCAACATCGAAAAAATATGTTTTGTAAGAACTAAAAACTTAAAATTTTTGATGCACTTTAAGTTTTACTTCATTTATGGATATCTGAACATTTAAAATATTTCTTTAATGTTGCGTTAATGCAACAATGGGCACAAATGGGTTAACTGACAAACAATCGGATAAACAAATTCGATATAAATCGGGATTTAGAGGTCTCAGATTCGGAAGGCGAAAACTAGTTGCAGAATTTTTCAAACAAATTGTCGTTTTTTTCGCCCGGAAATGAAAATGTTCCCCCACGAACAAGCAGCTAACACCAGAAACCCGATAAGAGCAAAACCATTTGCTAACTAGATAAGAAAAAGTAGCAATGTTCTCTGGAAAGGAAACAGATAATGATATCATGGATCCCGCATATGGACTTCATGGCAGTACAACAACACGCAGAGTATGTACGTTTTATGATTTTTGTGTGTTTTACCTCAAGTTCTTAAGCTTCAGCCACAAAACAGATATCGACTCAGATAGAGAGCTGACCTGTTTAGCTGTTGTTTCACACCGCAACTCAGAGGATTTACACTTTTTATTAAGTTCATTTTGAGTCACTTGTAAACATATATATATGTATCTCTCTCCTTTATTCTTTAAAGCTCGGGCTGGATTAGTAGGACTTAATGCAAATAGTCATCGGGAGAGTTTGCGCAGAGATTGCAACCTATGCACGAGAGGAAGAAGATGTTCTTCATTTCATAGAAAGATGCTCAATACTTAAACAAATTCGACGAAAGTTCTTCGGAAAGCAGGTACTGCAAGAGGATGAAACTATTGGTATTCTCAACGGAGAAACGGAAAGCTGCTGGGAAACATTACACAAATCTATAAAAGAAGCTTTCTACCACGAAAAAAGCCTAACAGATGAGCACAACTCATAAAATGCACATTAGCTCTATACCTAGTTGTTATATTTTTATGATTTTAATTTTGAAAAGTAAATTTTAAGGGTCACCCCACCCTTTTTGAACTTTTTATGTTCCATTTTATAAAGCCTTTGAAGTGGCATTATCTCTATTCTTTTTATAAGAAATACCTATGTCACTATTATTTCTCTTTGATTTATTAATGTAAAAAAAAATTATTGTAATATGTATTTGAATTTCAAGAAATAATAAAGTCAATTTTTCTATTTGTCTCTCTATCTGTCTAAAATGTTTTTTAAGTAATGCGATCAATAAATCACCAACTCTAAAAATAATAATCCAGATGAGGAAATAAAATAAAATGATTTTGCTTCTTCAAAACAAATTCCTTCTTCAAATAAATCAGCAATTGTTCGCAGTTTAAACATAATAAGAAAAATCAGCTGAAAATTTCAACAATTTTTTTTTTGTCAAAGCGAATCTTGTATAATAAAAGCTACGCTTAAAAGAATATATATAAAAAAAAACACAGCCTGGGTGACTGACCAAACTCGATTTTTTCACTTAGGCAACTTGTGATCTACTTCAAATAAATTAATTATTTTTTAACAAAATAAAGTGGGTCCTAATAGTTCTTTTTTTCATTTAATAAATTTGAAATTATTCACGTATAATGAAATAAACAAATCGCGCGGTTTTTGTTATTTATGGACTTGTACTAGATTCCATTTGTATTTTTTTTAACTAATCGAATTATGTTCAGCTACAATTTGTCGTGTCACTTTCTATAAATCACTTAAAAATTATTACTTTATTTTTTTTAAACTTGTTAAATATTAATTGTTAAACTTATAAAACTATTTTTTTGTTTATTTAAAAACAAAAGCGGGAGTAGATATATCTATGATTATAATAACTCGTACATACTTGTATAACTTTTGGTTTCTCGGCAATTATACATAGATGCATGATGATTGAAATGAAGATTCGTTTATCAATGGAGGTGGTGTTAATCTGATGATACTCGTACTTGTGGAAATTCACGTTCAAACACAGCAACAAACTTTGAATAAGGTTTTAACACTTTTTTACTTAAATTATTTTTTATAGGTACTCGTATATTTGAGATAGCGAAAACCTTTTATTTTAGATTGTAAATGGAAAAACTAAACTCGAGAAGCGAGCGCACACACAACAAATATTTATGAGCACTTTTATTTCTTACGATCCAATGTATGATTTTTATTAATATTTAACTACTTTTATTATTTACTTTAATCACAAAAGTACACAAATTACGTGAGCTGGAAGTGAAAAGATTAAATAATTATTAGAAACAATATAATTTTAATTTTTCTTACCTCTTTAATTTCGGACTAATATTGCAGGAAGTTTCCTCTGAAATATATGTATATCTTAATTTTTTTTTGGTATGCTTAAACAAATGGATTTCATAGTAAGAGTATCTCCTGCTTCTTATTTCATATAAAAATTGTCTTCATAGTGCGGGGAATATACCAATTTTAAATTCAAATCACAGAGTGGATGCTAGGAGAAGAAAAATTAAAAAGAAAAATTTAAAATAAAGATCGTTTTAATTATAATTTAATTTTTTTTGAATACATCGCAAAACACTATTTTTAAACTTACTTTTTTTAATTGTTTTTAATCAATATTATAATATTTATTATTTTAATATAATATACATATGTATATTATATACTATAATATTTTATTAATATTTTTTAAGTAAGCACTTATATATAAATAGGTACTTAAGTTCACTTTTACAACATAGTTCGTTGTTAAATATTACGAACAAACAAATGTTTTTATCAAATTTCCGCACAAATTAAAGATAGTTGTGTTCCCAGGGACAAACATCGAGCGAATGTTAGAAAACATAAAAAGTAGCAGGTTTGAAAAATATGTTCAGGCAAAAAAAATAAACATTTTCTTATCTACACGGACACATGTTTTCAAATCACGACCAGCTTCAAGTCTGCTCTGAAGAACTAAGTATGTATGACTGTTCCAACTCACACATGTTTTCACTTTTCTAGTGATCCTCTCTTGTGTGCACAAAAAAACCTACGATCATCATTTCATTTCATATTGTTTCGTACTTTTCAGGTAGTGCGAGGCAGAGTATATCTAAGGCAGAGCATGTCATTATAAGATATGGTGTGGCCGAATTTGCTGCTGTGAATTTGGTTTCATTTATGATTTTTTTCATTTGTTTTTTATTAAATAGGATTAGATATGGATCTCTCAAATATATATTTCAATGTTTAATATGAAAATTAACATTCGTACATTACAATAAATTCTCTAAAGCTCCTATTATTCTTATATTCTACACTTTTCAGAAGCTACATTTAGCATAGCACAGCATAGCATCTTGTCACACTACTTGTGTAGTCACATTGGGGTGGGTTTTGTTTACATTTTTTATGCACGTATTTTAAAGGCGACCCGACCCGACTTGGGTTTTTATCAGTTGAGCGAAAAACAGAAAACAGGAAGAGAAAGGGTTTGAATTAAGTACATGCATGCGGCAAATTATAAGTACATAAATGGTATTATGGTCAGGTATAAAAAAATAAAATCGCGATCTTTGTTTTCGGGATTTCCTATTATGATGAATGAAAATGCACAGCCGCGAAATTAGGTAGGTAGGTAGATAATGACTAGGAAAATGCAGAGTAGATATGTTTTATTGAGTGTATGCTTATGACGGTAGAATAAACAATGTCGTTTTCTATTGGGTTCTTCAGATTTCGGATTTTTCGTGCTGAATGAATATCAATCTCGTATAACGAGATTTATACAAGTAAGGAGACAACCTATGCCGAAGATCACCGAGAATACCAGGACGTTAAGAAGGACACAACAATATACATTACATCGTCAAAGCCAAGAGAAAAATGAAATGAATGCAGGACAGCAACAAGCCGCCGCCGCAGCAGTAGCATCAGCACCAAATTATTAATCCAGGTAACACAGGCATCAATTTAAATAGTGATCCGTTAAAATATATCGATCAATTAAGACCTTTTAACGCAGATACTAACGACCTAAGTAGATTTTTTAACGAACATAGATAATATAGTCCTGCGGCTACGATATATTTATATACTGAGCTTCGTCACAAAATCGCGTGCGACAAAATAAAAGATAAACTAGTATGAGGCGCCACATTAGCAATGGAAATTAATTATAATTTAAACCATTGGAAAGATATTAAACAATGCTAAGGATTTTAAAAATGCAGCAAAATTATGCAATGAAATGAGAAAGGTAGAATATAAAGGCAATCAAGTAATTTCTATAAAAAATTATCAAGTGCACTGGTAGCATTAAACAAAAAGTTTGTAGGAGAATGTAAAGAATTTGAAATAGCAAATCATGCAAAGCGCGTGCTATAGCTACGCATGCGCATGCTGATTAGTTCACCCTACATATACAGTGGCGAGCATATAAATAGGGAAAACCAACCAAAAACAGTAATTTCTGTGTGTTTTGCTATAACTTTAAACAACTGGAAAACTATCAATTTTATTTTTTTAGCAGTATACATTTTAGGTGTAATATTAGTAGGTATCTCATAGCATCAGTTACAGGAAAAATTGAACTTAATAGATGAAGAAAAATCCTTATTTCTTGGAGAACTTTAAACGCCATTTATACGTTCTTTCAGAAACAGAAATGTAGCCTTGCGATTTTTTTTACTTATAATCGGCTTTTTCTTAATCCAAATTCCGCTTAGCGACGTCGTACTCTGTGTACACTCACATTCAAGTTTTCTTGTGCCGATATTTCAGCGTGAATGTCAACAGCAGTCCTGAAACGATCCTTTTCAGAAAGGTGCTGCATCATCCAATCAACACGCGGTGTAGTTTTTCGTGGTCTGGGAGCGCGTGGTTTATTAAAACTACTACCATAGCGTTAGACCTGTTCCAAAGCTCGATGAAAAACATTAATTGATATATTTAAATGTTTCGATATTGCAGAGACCGTAATATCTTCACTTCTTAAACGACAAATTTCTCGCCGCTGTTCAGCCGTTATGTGTTCGCCCCGTCCCATTCCTATAACATCACAAATCAAGTTATTACGACTAGACAATAACAAAGCAAAATTTATGTAAACATTACATACTAAAAATTAAACATTTTCACACAGAAGTTGAGTACAAACTAAAAACAATATAATTTCCCTATTTATGTGCTCGTACCAATTTAACACTTGGCACGGTATTTTGTATCTGTACCGTGAAACGTAAACCAAAATTTGTTATGCATGTTACAGTTAGTTCTACAAAATCTGTTTTGAGGATAAACTTCGCATTTTAGCCAACCTTCTTCCTTAAGTGCCGGTATATGGTGATTTGAACTATGTTGACTGAATTTTCCTATTTATATGCTCGCCACTGTACATATGTACATATATAGTTCGTAGTTACTTTGGATTCCAATCCCATTAGAAACGTTCAATGCGAAGTGAAACAGTGCGGTTCTTTAATACGGTTCTCTAAGTAAAGTTTTCTAAGTAATACGGATGTAAAAGTTGTTCTCTAAGTAAAATGGTTCTCTTAGTTGTAATACGAATGTAAAAGTAATTTTAATAAATTGCGTTTGCCGTATAACAACATTTTGCGTATAATTCTTTGTGTATATTCTCTGGACGATCTGTGTATTTTCGTAGGCTATAAAAAAATCCGTATATGTTACACCCAATGGCACACAGTACAAACTGATTCGGTTCACTTTTTTGGCCGCGACTGTGGGCCAAAACCCCCATAAACCCTCTACTCCTGGTGTAGCATCCCGCTTTCAGGTTACGTTAAATATGCACCAATTCACGTGTGGTTCACACATCTTAGTAACTATGGTAAGTGCGCAGCTGTGTAAGTGGAAGGCAGATATTGAGCAGCACATGGACACACGCATCGACTATCCAACCTAGGTTTCTTTGTAAAATAAATGTTAGAGATAATGTACATATGCGAGTATATGTACATATGTATATATACAGGAAGGATATTAGAGATCTTACAGAAGACTTTACTATACATATCAATAGAACATGTGTGCCCAAGTTCCTACATATGCACAAAAATTATACAGATTAGCATCGATTTGGTTTAAAGAACTCAGCAAGAGTAACCATTTGAGTACTGATCTAAGTGAATCAATATTCACTTAACCCATTTATGACCATGGTTGCTTTAACGCAACATCGAAAAAATATGTTTTGTAAGAACTAAAAACTTAAAATTTTTGATGCACTTTAAGTTTTACTTCATTTATGGATATCTGAACATTTAAAATATTTCTTTAATGTTGCGTTAATGCAACAATGGGCACAAATGGGTTAACTGACAAACAATCGGATAAACAAATTCGATATAAATCGGGATTTAGAGGTCTCAGATTCGGAAGGCGAAAACTAGTTGCAGAATTTTTCAAACAAATTGTCGTTTTTTTCGCCCGGAAATGAAAATGTTCCCCCACGAACAAGCAGCTAACACCAGAAACCCGATAAGAGCAAAACCATTTGCTAACTAGATAAGAAAAAGTAGCAATGTTCTCTGGAAAGGAAACAGATAATGATATCATGGATCCCGCATATGGACTTCATGGCAGTACAACAACACGCAGAGTATGTACGTTTTATGATTTTTGTGTGTTTTACCTCAAGTTCTTAAGCTTCAGCCACAAAACAGATATCGACTCAGATAGAGAGCTGACCTGTTTAGCTGTTGTTTCACACCGCAACTCAGAGGATTTACACTTTTTATTAAGTTCATTTTGAGTCACTTGTAAACATATATATATGTATCTCTCTCCTTTATTCTTTAAAGCTCGGGCTGGATTAGTAGGACTTAATGCAAATAGTCATCGGGAGAGTTTGCGCAGAGATTGCAACCTATGCACGAGAGGAAGAAGATGTTCTTCATTTCATAGAAAGATGCTCAATACTTAAACAAATTCGACGAAAGTTCTTCGGAAAGCAGGTACTGCAAGAGGATGAAACTATTGGTATTCTCAACGGAGAAACGGAAAGCTGCTGGGAAACATTACACAAATCTATAAAAGAAGCTTTCTACCACGAAAAAAGCCTAACAGATGAGCACAACTCATAAAATGCACATTAGCTCTATACCTAGTTGTTATATTTTTATGATTTTAATTTTGAAAAGTAAATTTTAAGGGTCACCCCACCCTTTTTGAACTTTTTATGTTCCATTTTATAAAGCCTTTGAAGTGGCATTATCTCTATTCTTTTTATAAGAAATACCTATGTCACTATTATTTCTCTTTGATTTATTAATGTAAAAAAAAATTATTGTAATATGTATTTGAATTTCAAGAAATAATAAAGTCAATTTTTCTATTTGTCTCTCTATCTGTCTAAAATGTTTTTTAAGTAATGCGATCAATAAATCACCAACTCTAAAAATAATAATCCAGATGAGGAAATAAAATAAAATGATTTTGCTTCTTCAAAACAAATTCCTTCTTCAAATAAATCAGCAATTGTTCGCAGTTTAAACATAATAAGAAAAATCAGCTGAAAATTTCAACAATTTTTTTTTTGTCAAAGCGAATCTTGTATAATAAAAGCTACGCTTAAAAGAATATATATAAAAAAAAACACAGCCTGGGTGACTGACCAAACTCGATTTTTTCACTTAGGCAACTTGTGATCTACTTCAAATAAATTAATTATTTTTTAACAAAATAAAGTGGGTCCTAATAGTTCTTTTTTTCATTTAATAAATTTGAAATTATTCACGTATAATGAAATAAACAAATCGCGCGGTTTTTGTTATTTATGGACTTGTACTAGATTCCATTTGTATTTTTTTTAACTAATCGAATTATGTTCAGCTACAATTTGTCGTGTCACTTTCTATAAATCACTTAAAAATTATTACTTTATTTTTTTTAAACTTGTTAAATATTAATTGTTAAACTTATAAAACTATTTTTTTGTTTATTTAAAAACAAAAGCGGGAGTAGATATATCTATGATTATAATAACTCGTACATACTTGTATAACTTTTGGTTTCTCGGCAATTATACATAGATGCATGATGATTGAAATGAAGATTCGTTTATCAATGGAGGTGGTGTTAATCTGATGATACTCGTACTTGTGGAAATTCACGTTCAAACACAGCAACAAACTTTGAATAAGGTTTTAACACTTTTTTACTTAAATTATTTTTTATAGGTACTCGTATATTTGAGATAGCGAAAACCTTTTATTTTAGATTGTAAATGGAAAAACTAAACTCGAGAAGCGAGCGCACACACAACAAATATTTATGAGCACTTTTATTTCTTACGATCCAATGTATGATTTTTATTAATATTTAACTACTTTAATCACAAAATTTTTTACTTTAATCACAAAAGTACACAAATTACGTGAGCTGGAAGTGAAAAGATTAAATAATTATTAGAAACAATATAATTTTAATTTTTCTTACCTCTTTAATTTCGGACTAATATTGCAGGAAGTTTCCTCTGAAATATATGTATATCTTAATTTTTTTTTGGTATGCTTAAACAAATGGATTTCATAGTAAGAGTATCTCCTGCTTCTTATTTCATATAAAAATTGTCTTCATAGTGCGGGGAATATACCAATTTTAAATTCAAATCACAGAGTGGATGCTAGGAGAAGAAAAATTAAAAAGAAAAATTTAAAATAAAGATCGTTTTAATTATAATTTAATTTTTTTTGAATACATCGCAAAACACTATTTTTAAACTTACTTTTTTTAATTGTTTTTAATCAATATTATAATATTTATTATTTTAATATAATATACATATGTATATTATATACTATAATATTTTATTAATATTTTTTAAGTAAGCACTTATATATAAATAGGTACTTAAGTTCACTTTTACAACATAGTTCGTTGTTAAATATTACGAACAAACAAATGTTTTTATCAAATTTCCGCACAAATTAAAGATAGTTGTGTTCCCAGGGACAAACATCGAGCGAATGTTAGAAAACATAAAAAGTAGCAGGTTTGAAAAATATGTTCAGGCAAAAAAAATAAACATTTTCTTATCTACACGGACACATGTTTTCAAATCACGACCAGCTTCAAGTCTGCTCTGAAGAACTAAGTATGTATGACTGTTCCAACTCACACATGTTTTCACTTTTCTAGTGATCCTCTCTTGTGTGCACAAAAAAACCTACGATCATCATTTCATTTCATATTGTTTCGTACTTTTCAGGTAGTGCGAGGCAGAGTATATCTAAGGCAGAGCATGTCATCATAAGATATGGTGTGGCCGAATTTGCTGCTGTGAATTTGGTTTCATTTATGATTTTTTTCATTTGTTTTTTATTAAATAGGATTAGATATGGATCTCTCAAATATATATTTCAATGTTTAATATGAAAATTAACATTCGTACATTACAATAAATTCTCTAAAGCTCCTATTATTCTTATATTCTACACTTTTCAGAAGCTACATTTAGCATAGCATCTTGTCACACTACTTGTTTAGTCACATTGGGGTGGGTTTTGTTTACATTTTTTATGCACGTATTTTAAAGGCGACCGACCCGACTTGGGTTTTTATCAGTTGAGCGAAAAACAGAAAACAGGAAGAGAAAGGGTTTGAATTAAGTACATGCATGCGGCAAATTATAAGTACATAAATGGTATTATGGTCAGGTATAAAAAAATAAAATCGCGATCTTTGTTTTCGGGATTTCCTATTATGATGAATGAAAATGCACAGCCGCGAAATTAGGTAGGTAGGTAGATAATGACTAGGAAAATGCAGAGTAGATATGTTTTATTGAGTGTATGCTTATGACGGTAGAATAAACAATGTCGTTTTCTATTGGGTTCTTCAGATTTCGGATTTTTCGTGCTGAATGAATATCAAACGAGATTGATCTGTTTTTCTGTATCTGCATTCGTGTGTCATTTGACATTTTCTTCGTAAAATTAAAAAAGGAAATAAAAAACAAAAAAAGAAAAATAATAAATACAATTTTAAATACACTTTCTTTATATTTTCTAAATTTTGTATGGAGTTTCTTATAATATTTGTGTTGATTGGTAGAATTTTTATGTGCTGAGTTTCGATTTCGTATAAAATGTTTTGGTGTAAGTGCAAGTAGGTTTGAATCTCGAGTTGGAATCGAGATTCACGAAAGTTGATCTTGAGCAAAAAACGCTTTTTTTGTTCTTCGGAAAATGAAAATTATACTAGAGCGATAAAAACTCTTCGAGATGGAAAAAAAGTGAATTTTAAAAATCAAACCATGCGTAATAATTTTTCATAAGTGCTTGGCGGTAAGAGAACTAAAATTCACGTGTAAAATATTTTAGCGTACCGAAAAATTGTGAGATTTAAGCAAAATTAAAAAAAAAATTAAATAGGTACATAATTGTAATTACATGTGTGCATACGAAAACTTTATCGTCCTTTTCCATTTTTTGGATGAGGGAAAGTTGTTCCACTGTTTTAAGAAACCACAATTTTAACATAAACAAATTTCGAGGGACCAAAGAGGCATTTCTAAAAAAAAAACATGTATGCATTTCAAGTGTTGGAATTATTCGGGTACACCTGATTTGGACATTTAAAAAAAAAAATAGCTAATATTTATAACAGAAGGTAAAAACGAAGATCGAAAGGCAAAAATGTATACAAATATTTTTTAACAATAATGTATTACAAATTCATTTTTTCGGATTTTGAAAAGAGCGCCCTGTTTCAAAATCTGAAATAATTTTGCTTCTTTTCTATCTCTCTTTCACGACAACACTTCCCTTTACCGTCTATTTCTCCGTGGCTGTGTGACTGAAAATGGAGCTGATAAGAAACACGTTGAGAGTGTTCCTACTCATTATTAGATATACTCTGGTGCGGACATCCAAAAAAAGTTACATAACACACATACATACATTGTATATTTTTGAAATGGAAATAAATAAAATAGCCTGTGAGAAACATAGTCTTTTCTTTTGGCCTTACCATATGCTGGTAAAAATATTGACATTACTTATTCAGTGAATGCACTGTCAGAAGTAACACCGCATCTCCCTCCCGTCGAGAAAGGGACAACGCGCAATTCTCGCTTTAAAAGCAGTGAAATACTCTACGGAAATACCATAGAATGAAAATCTACCTACCCAACCAGCATCTTCACTCTACGGAAATACCGAAGAATGAAAATCTACCTACCAAACCAACTCAGCGCGACATGTTAACCCAACCGAAATACCCACCGAATGAAAATCTACCTGCCAAACGGCCAAATGTCAGAGAAAAATCCGACTGACATTGCGGACATGTTTTTAGTTTGGACAGCAAATTAGGGGTCCCCACGAGACATTTGCATGTCAAGTCGAAGAACATGTCTTGGGAAATGTCTCGTGGAGTATAAAGACCGAATCGGTACGCCCAATCTATTATAGGCACATACTCGTACGGACGTTTGAGACTTCTATTAGCCTCCTCGAAAGTCCGACTCAGAGGCTCTTATTTATTAGTTTGGTGAAACAATATTCAAACTGCTAAAACATCTTCTTCTATACATAGTATAAAGCAAAGTCCCGATCGGTGTTATATTACGTTTGTAGTAAAGGATCTCAAGAACCGCTGAATAGATTTTAACGATTATTTTGGTATAAGATTACTAATTTCTCGGAAAGGGTTTATCAATTAGCTTTGAATTAGATAAATTTTTAGTTTTAGAGTTTAAGGGACTTCAAATGAGAAAACGAAATATCAATTTAAAACAAACGGCTATTACTTCAGAACAGCTTCTTCCATGTAATTGATATTCATTCTCAACTTAATTGCATTCAATACGCAAACTTAAAGACCTAAATCATATCTGTGTAGTTACTAGAAGCTGAATAATAGTACAAAATGCATTCCAAAATCATTTTTGTTTTAAATTTTTTTTTCAAGCAGAAGCTGAATCACAGCACTCAGTGGCAATCGTGTGGAGTTGATGATGAGTTTTTTTGATGTGTAAACATCTTAGCTCTCGGTATGGGCAAAATTTTCGCCGTTCTCCGTCACGCGTAACCAAACTTGGTATTAGTGCGTTGTCTGTATATGATTCTCCTAGTACTGTAGATTAAAAACTGTTTGAACGCGCATCACGCAGGACCCACTGGACGGATTTTGATGAAGCATTGACATAATGAGTACTTCAGTTCCTCCTCAAAACCGTTTATAATTTTTATCCCGGAAAATGGCATGGTTTTTAGAAAATAGTGAAAAAATTGCATATTTGAAAGGCAAATTATAATCATTCAGCCCTAACTCAATAATGGCTTATCGGATGGAAAAACAAAAAAATAGGTGAAATTAGTAGATCTGTCACTGATTCATTTGAGATATAAAACATCCTCCTGCGTTGTCCTGAAGCTGAGCAATGTTCAAAACAATTATTCCAAGCATCGCCCACAGCAGTGGGTATCGTTGCAATAGTGTGTGTCTGAGTATATGTGCGGGCTTTAACATGTTCATAATGTCTTGCATTTCAATGTTCTGCAATCATTATCACCATTTGCGGCCCTCCGACTCAACCAATCTTAACAAACGAGGTGTCAAAAAAGGATTTCCTAGAGCAGTGAATTGCATTTTCAGTTTATGAATATTATTAATAAATTAAAAAAAAAAACGATCGAAAACAAATATTCTACCCAAAATGAACTCCTGTTGTTTTAAGAGTTCATTTTGGTTCATATATGTATGTATTTATGTATGTATATGAGTTTGCTAAATGAAAGTCATCTGGGATAAGTATTTGTTGTTCATTAGTACGAAGCCAATGTTATATTGCCCTTGGCTGTGGCGTCGTCAGCGATAGTAGCTACGTTTAAAAACTTCTAATGCAATGTTTAAAAGGCCCATACAATTAGACCACTGAAAATCTAGCTTACAACATTCCCATAGTGATAAACATAGTGACTCGGGTTTTACGTGACAGTTATCTAATTCGGACGAATGCACTATAGCATACCGTAAGGCAGTGGAAGCTGTTAACAGAATCTTACAGGATATACGACAAAATGATAGCCCGATGGGTGGCATTACAATACTATTTTGTGGAGACTTAAGGCAAACGTTATCAGTAGTGGCACGAAGTACAAGAACTGACGAAGTAAACGCCTGTCTGAAAAGCGCAAGTCTCTGGTCTAGTGTTACTCAAATGTACTTGACCATCAATCCAATCGCACAATATTTCTCTGATTTGTAACTTTCAATTGGTGGAGGAACGGTTCCGGAAGAAAATGGCAAAGTAAATTTATCACATTATTTGTTCAAAACAGTGTCTTCTAGCGAAGAACTTATCTCATCCGTTTACGGTGATATATCGCAACTAACAAACCGTGAGAATTCTTGGCTTTGTGAGCGAGCTATTTGTCGAATGATCAGCAATTATGTTAATAGCGAGATATTGGCATGTGTTGATGGTGAAAATGCAGAATACATTTCAATCAACCCTTATGGACCAAGAAGTAACAACCAGCTTTCTGGTACAATTTTTGAATTCTCTATCTGCTCCAGTGGGCCCACTGGAGGGCTATTTTACAAATTTGTATGTACAATTTTTTTGATGTGTAAACATCTTAGCTTTCGGTATGGGCACATTTTTCGCCGTGATCCTTCACGCGTAACCAAACTTAGTATTAATGCGTTTCCTGTAAATAATTCTCTAAGAATTAGAGAGATCTGTTTATCCGCCATCACACACAAACGTATGTTTATACATCGAATTTCACGAGTACCTGGTACTCAAGCCATTTTTTTTTTTTTGTAATTCTCTCATTACACTCGTACACGCGTACGTGTAGTGGGTTTTTGATTTTTTTTTTCAAAGCATACTGAGTGACTTTCAATGTGTATCACAGACACAGCGGATAGCACACAGTGGCAATCATGTGGAGTCAATGATATATTATTTTTTTTGCAATGATAGGTGGCGCTGGATTAAAGTTATTAGATCAATATATAAGAAAAATCATTGAACGATACACCTTCCTGTCGACCGTTAATCCTACTTTCACTTGAAGGTTTCTTTTCTGTACAGTGAAACCTGTCTAATTGGCCACCCTTGTAAGTTGGCCACTATGTATGTAACTGCACTAAGAAAATTGCATACAAATGTTCCTCAAATTACTTTTATGTGCTGGAAACCACGATGTCAAAAATTGTAATAGTAGCAGCGAAAAGTGTGTAAACTGTGTTAATGTGAAATCCAACCTAAATATGGATGTAGACGAAAATCATACGTCCTTTAACCCAAATTGTCCCGTGTTCCTGAGAAAGCTAAAAATAGCTGAAGAGCGCGTTGATTATTAGCAACTATTTCCATATAGGTTCATATATATGAACATACAAAGGTTATCCAATAATTTTAGCGAATTACAGTGCCTGGTCGACAACGAAAACATGGATATAATTTGTTTATCAGAAACACGTGTAACAGGTAATACAGATCTTAGTGGACTAAAATTGGATGGTTATTATCTTTATAACTGTGTTAGCGAATCAAGTCATACGGGGGGAGTTGCAATATTTTTAAAAGACGAAATAAAGTGCACATTAATAAAGAAAGTCGTTATCCGGATGGGGCTTTGGGGCCTAATTGTTAAAATTAAATGTAATAGCAATACTGTGATAAATATTTGTGTCGTTTATAGATCGCATCTTCTGCCGAAGAACATTTTTTGTGACGAATTAGAAAACATCATAGACTTTTTACAACAGTGCAATATTGACTTTGTATTAGTGGGTGACCTAAATATAAATTGGTTTGACTATTCCTGTACTTATCGTAAGCGCGTGGCGGAAATGTTAAACAATAACAATTTGTGTATGAAAATATCTGAACCTACAAGAATATCGCCAAGTTCCAGAACATTTATTGACTATGTTATAGCCAGCAATCCTCAATCTGTTAGTGCAAGTACCTGTCCAAGTCTCAATATAAGTAACCATGAAACGATTGTCGTGTCCATCAAATGCCCTAAAAATCGCAGTATAAATAAAAAGCGGATAAAGCTTTGCAAATATGACCAGCAGTTATTTGTCTCAAAGTTAAGTGTTAGTCCTGTGTTCTCATGTTACGACGAAGATCTACCCTATAATATTAATTATTTAAGTAAGCACTTTGCGACTGAACTAATAAGTATAACTAGATCCATGTTAAAAACCAAACATATACCTTTTGAAAATTCCGAGTGGTTCTCCCAAGAGCTACTGCATGCTAAGTCCCGCAAAATAAGTCTACATAAAAAAGCTATGATTTCAAACAACTCTTATGATTGGAATATCTATCGGGTTTTCCGGAATGCGTATAAGGCCATGATAAAAAATGCCAAATCATCATTTATAAGACGAAAAATTGACGGTGCGATTACTCAAAAAGACATGTGGAGACAATTAAAGAAATATATACTTGGGAAGTCCAAAGACAACATAGTAGAAGTGCAATTTAACGATGGGTCCAGTATAACTGATAGTGCAATTTTATGTGAGAAATTTAATAAATTTTTTGTCCAAAGTATAATAAACTTAAACCAATCTGTGATATTTTTAGACTACGTTAATTTAATCGATGAGTGCAATATAGACTTTAAGTTCCGTCCAATACATGTCCAAGATATAATGAGTGCAATAAAACTTATAAACCAAAAAAACGACTATAATTTCTTAAATGTCAATATGATAAAAGATGTCCTATGTGTAATCGGTCCTGTGCTTGTGCGTGTAATAAATTCGTCTTTAGTCGCGGGAATCTTCCCGGAAAACTGGAAAGAATCGCTTATCGTACAAATTAAAAAAGTATGTGAAGCAAAATTGTGCTCGGAGTATAGACCAATTAATATGATGCCAGTTTATGAAAAAATCCTTGAAAAAATAGTACAAGTGCAACTCCAAGAACACCTGGATAATCAAAACATAATAAGCCCCTATCAATCCGGCTTCAGATCTAACTATTCGTGTGAAACTTGTGTTAATTACGTGTTAAGTGACTGGAAAGACTCGGTCGACAAAAAGAAAGTCATAGTGGCGGTTTTCTTGGACCTTAAGCGAGTTTTTGAAACAGTAAAACATCCTATTCTTTTAAAAAAAACTTTCAAAAATTTGGTGTAAAGTCAATTGAATTAAACTGGTTTAAAACTTATATTACCGGAAGGACTCAGCGTACGAAAATAAACGAAAACATATCTGCCCCATTAAGTGTTAACATAGGCTTACCTCAAGGAACAATACTTGGTGTCCTTCTGTTTCTTATATATATAAACGACACAATAAAAGTAGTAAAGCACTCGAAGCTTGTCTTATTTGCCGATGATGCGCTTCTGTATATCTGTGATAGTGATGTTGCTAAATGTATAAATAATATAAATAATGACTTAAGTGCAATAAATGAATGGTTAAAAATGAATCAACTTATATTAAATACCGACAAAACCAAGTGTATGTTTTTAAACAAAAATTCGTCCGTAATGGTGCCAAATGTTGTTGTTGATAATGTTGAAATAGATGTAGTAAATAAAGTTAAATACCTCGGCATAATTCTAGATAATAAACTAACATTCAAAGACCATGTAGATTATACTTGCAACAAGATATCAAAAAAAATCGGTGTATTGAGAAAAATTCGGCAAAATGTATCTACGAACTGTGCAATTGAAGTATACAACATACTAATAAAACCGCATTTTGAATATTGTGGAAGTGTGATCTTTGCATGTCCCCAATACCAGAAAACAAGACTACAAGTACTGCAAAATAAAGCTATGCGGATTATATTAAAACGCAATAGATATACCAATATAACCTTTATGTTAAATTCCTTAAACAGGTTAAATGTTAATCAAAGACTGTTCACAAGATAAAAAACAATACATGTCCCACCTATCTGCGCGAAGGTGTTTCAATCAACGATGGACAGTCTCACAATTTAAGGAGCACCGGAAACCTCGCGATTCCTAGAGCAAGAACCCTAAGAGGGCAACGAACGCTGCACTATATTGGCTTCCAAGTCTTTAATCAATTGCCTAGTAATCTTAGATTTGAGTCCTCTATAAATATATTTAAAAGAAACTTAATAGAATATATAAAAACCAATGTTAGTTAATAATGTTACCTAAAGTATGTTATCCTTTATTTCTTTTTTCACTTTCTGTAAATATTATGTAAATAACGAAGCAATAATGTAAACTAATATAAATAGCTATTCAATGCTAAATAAAATCAATCAATCTATCTATCTATCTATACATGTTATCCACCTGCCTATCTTAAAGTTTGGCCGCAAATTTGAAAACTCTGTCTCAACTCTCATATTAAGTAACCTGCAAAGATTGGCCGAATCAGAGTTCGAACGTAGCAGGTGGCCCGGTTTATTTGCTGTCTAGTGTAGAGCAATGATATTCGAAAATGACTTTTCCAGTGCAAACCTAAAACACGTAAATAGAGGAAAAAGAAAATATCAACACTGCGCCTATGCGCAGAACGAAAGGGAAAGATTAAGCGATGGTGATGGAAATTAATGCCAAAGTCAAAGAGCATAATATCAACACAAGCAACGCTCTCTCAACAGACTCACTGTCAATGACAATGGTTTACCGATGAAAATTCGACAACCTCCTCCGACCCAAGCTATGATATAATCACTCATAGGGCTTTTTTGAGAGTAAATTTCAACCTTAAGAAAACTGGGGTAGGGTTTCCGAGAAAAGGGTGGTATCATATATTATACATTGGGTCTATATCGTACAAAAAAATTATTGTTTTTATTTATTTTGTTTGTTTATTTTGAAGATACAAAATTGTATATTAAGTTGTGTAAACAAAAGAAAGAAAGAAAGAAAGCAAGAAAAAACTGCTAAACTAATTTAAAAATATAGTTACCTCTTCTACGAAATTCCACAACGACAGATGGCTGAAAACACAACTTTGAATTATACACAAGGCTGTGCAACATTAAAAAAATAAATAAATTTTCCCACTAATCAGGACATATCTCTGTATAAATGTTACCTTGGGCTTCCTTCATAATATTCGATTGGACACCGAAAACAATTGAATCAGCCTAGGTATCATATATGATACCAGGGTTCTGAGGAGGTCAAGAAATTAAGGAATTATAGTTTTCCCGATTCACCCCCTTACATATGGAACTTCAAAAATGTATCTCTTGGTGGATGTCTATGTCATTATAGGAAGGAATGTACCTACTGTCCAAACTTCAGCCCTTTAGGTCCAGCGGTTTGATGGGTGCGTTGTCTGTCAGTCAGTCAGTGAACTGTTTTATGTATGTAGTATGTGGTACATTAGATCTTCTAGGTCGCGGTGCCCTCCGCAGCTGGCTGGTCAGTATCCCTTAAAAAAAAAAAAAATTCAAAAATTCAAATATCAAAAATTTTCTTATCATCACTACTTTTATAAAAGGAAGTCTAAAAAAAAGTATGTATGTATGTATGTGCCGCAAAAAAAAAAAAAAAAACTACTGAGAAAAGTAATAACCGGGGATAGGATTTTGCTAACTTTGCCTCTTTTTTTTTGCTATGTCAGAAGATAGTATCGACTTTACACAAACACGTTTCATGTCCTCCTGATTCCAAATATATGTATATTTTTTTCTGCCTTTTTTGCATACTTTGCTTTTTTCTCAAAGTTTGTTCGCTAAAAAAATAATGCTCGTATGTATGCATGTTCATCTTTGCAAACATTATGCTTTTTCCTCACAATACGTAATACGCATACTTACATTCCTAGATGCATTACAATTTACAACCTCTAGTCTGTGGGAGAGTCAACATGGAACAACATATCGTACACTAGCGAATACCCTGCATGCGTTGCTACGCTTTACAAAAAATACATATTAACAGCATTGCCGCCACCAAAAGTGTCCCTGCGCTGCGATCACTGATCTATAAATGTATGTTTGTATGTTTGTACCCGCTTTGGTTTGAAAATTTGTATTGGGTGCATTTATAAATTTGCATGTACACGTATTCCGACAAATCTATGTTGGGCTAGAACGAGTATAAGTCAAAATTTGTTCAAAATGAGATAAATACATCATTCGATTGCAAATTTTATATATCATGTTTGGTAAAAGCTGTATCGGTCTATTGCACACACAAATGGTTAAAAAAAAGCAGTGCAAAGTAGCCTTACTGTATGTGACATAGTAGAAAGTTTATTTAGTTTTTTCCCTCTACTGAAAAATTTAAATTTTCGACTTATACTCGTGCTACCGCCCACCATAGAAATTGAAAAATATTCTCCAGAATGTACCGTCAAACATTGATCTAAATAATGTTGAAAGCTTTAAATGGGCTCCACTCGTTTCAGCGGAAGTAGAAAGGTCGTTTAGCTCCTTCAAGGCGCTTCTAACACCGCGTCTCCACGTGCTATTTCAAATAGCAGGATTTCATAGCAAGCTAAAAAAAAAGAGAGCTGTCAAATTTGTGTGTGGGCATGGGCAAATTATAGCTTGATATTTCATTTGTTTTAGATCCAAAAACTTGTACTCAGCACTTCTATAATTCCACAAACATGAAAACTGCCGAAGATTGTTTATTAAATTACTTATCTCTTCTTGTGACATCTTCCAGTCGGTCTTAATTATTTTTTTCTTATTCAAACGCATCGAATGCAACCAATTTTCACTCAAATGTCAGAAATTAGCAAGATGTCTTTAGCTTGCTAAATATCCTGCTATGGATAGCTTGCTATCTCAATTATCTTGCTATTTGCCGTCTCCATTAGATATTTGATTTGCATGCTAATTATAGAGAAAACCGGAGGAGATTATTACCAGAAAATTTCAAAAAGCTCTTGGTTGTTCAATGCCTTTTTTTACTTTTTTAGGTCAACAAAATCCTATCCCTGGAAATAACAAAGAGAAATATTGTTTGTATGCTTTCGCAGCGTATATGCGGTGCATGCGTGTAGTATACGTGATTTGGATTGTTTCGTGTTAACATTTATATGAATTGTAATTGATCGGTCATCTCTAATTCAATAACTGGATAAATTTGGTTGCAATTTTTTTTATGATAAGAAGATGAAGGAACAGATACAGATATGTGTGTATTATGTTTTGACGCTTTGGCGATAAGAACGTGCTGTATATTTAAGAAAGCGGAAAGCGAAGCGGGTATCAGCTAGTTTCTTAATAAAATAACATAGATTTTTTTTTTAAAATCGATTTATTCGTTTATATTTTCCATTTTCTTGAATTTTCTATAGTTATTGTTCAGATATTTCATTCGGTCATAATTTCTCATCACAAGTCTTTTGTTGTTCACGCATTATTCGTACACGGCACAACGTATTTTGCAAAGTTTCGACAAACAAATTAATTAAATAATATTGAAAACATTAAAGAAAAAAAACCAAAATTACATGCAAATAAAGCTCGCTGGGATCACAGTTGGCGGCCATCTTCTAGAATTTTTGACAGATGCGCAAACTTGAACAAAAATGAACACTCTGATTATACAGTGCACGCCGCTTAATATAATCACGGTTAATGTTATCATTCGTATAATATTATCACTTTGACACAGTCCCAACAATTATATACAATTACAATTACATAAATTTCGTTTTTTGTAATCAGCACATCTGTTATTGTTATCATTTTTTATTCATTTTTGCCACATTTTTCTCTTGAAGATCCACACCCGGAATGTTTGTATGTCAACAGTATTTGTGTGTCTCGACTCTCAATACAATACACATTGGTCGCCGGCTTTGCGCGGGGGTTAAGGGAATGAAAATTTTCGCGCAATACGAAATCGCGCAAAGCTAAACCGTTCAAAGCGAAGTATGAATTTCATGTAATTTAGGGTGTTGCGCCCCTGAAAAATTAATTGTAAGCATTTATTAAAGCCGAATCGAATTTTGGTAGACAAATCCATTTTGCACAAAAGTGAAACCGCGCAAAAAGAAGTCGCGCAAAGCGAGGGACCAGTGTATTGCGAAACGACGCATCGTATGTAGGTACATATGTATGTGCGGAAATTTTAAGAAAAAGCGGTGACAAAAGGGTTTCCTTGCGTTTCTGTTCTTGTTCCGTTTATTTCAAACACAGCAAATGGGAGTTTGCACGGCGGCGGTATTGTTTCTGTATGCATGTATTAAAATCCTATTTTTTGTTAAATACATACATACGTATGAATACATACCTACCTATAAAATACACTTTTTATGAGTTTATTTTTTTGTTACCCATTGCCTTCTACATCGGTTATTGTTATCAATTTAACCAGGTCCCAAAGTGATCACATTAAGCGGCGTGCACTGTACTACCTTAGATACGTGTATTGTGATCATTAGGTAACTTCGTTGCGGGACCCTCCGTCCCGTTCGTACATTCTACCTACTGAGAAATTCAGTCTTCCATTTAAGATAATCGGATTGTTCTTTGGCGACCCCTCGTCTCTCCTCTGAGGGACCTGCTATTAATTCAATTCAATTCCAATTCAACATGCTAGGAAAGTTGGCCCATGGTTGATGAGGCCATAGCTGCCCTCCACTTTCCCAGAATCTTAAAGAGGCAATCAGTAAATCAAAAGTAAGAAGTAAGTGAAGGAGAATGCAAAGGGGCGACTCTTGTTGCAGTCAAATTTACCTTAACATTATTGTCCTGTTAAAGATTACAAATTTTGTGCGGAATCGCATTACCTGCGTGTGCGTAGTTTAAGGTTACTGCATTCTCCTCTTCATAGAATAAATTGCGGAATGCATGAGCCAATTAACTTTTTGAAAATTTTATTAAAAAAAATAATACTTTGGATTATTGTACAAATAATAAACGTTATCTACACGACTCGACGATTGGATTTTCTTATTATAATAATATATTCACTCGCCAAATTAATGACTGATATCAAATTAATGACTCATATCAAAAGAACTTCGAAAACTTTCGTTCGGTTGAGCACTATCTGTTTTCAGTTTTTCCACATGCTGCTGCATCAAAATCATAGCAATCTGTCAACAAGCAAGCTATATATATCTTGCTAATTTTTGTCATTTGACTGAAATTGATTGCGTTCGTTGCGTTTGAATAAGAAAAAAATAATTATGGCCGACTGGAAGACGTCACAAGAAGAGATAATTAAATTAATAAACAATTTTCGGCAGTTTCCATGTTTTTGGAATTATAGAAGTGCTGAGTGCAAAAGGTTGGATTTAAACAAAAATGAGATATCAAGCTATAATTTGCCCATGCCCACACACAAATTTGACAGTTCTCTTTTTTATAGCTTGCTATGAAATCCGGTGACCCGGTGTTACGTTATTGGCAGCAGATGACGTGTTCGAAAACGGTCCATGTCACGCTGAGCTGGTTTGATAGGTAAATTTTCATTCTTTAGTATTTCCATAGAGAAAATATGCCGGCGGACTGGGGTCTTTCTTAAAAGATACAATCGCTTTTATTTATTGCCTTAGCCTAAGCAAGGAATCCCTGTATATTTTATATATCAGATATTGATCCCTTTTGAACGAAGGTCTTCAAAATGAATACCCTTAATTACATGCCGCCGTGTGTATTTTCCTTAATTGCCTTAGGTTTTTTTTTTTATCCACCAGCACACCGAACACTACGTTCTCTAGTGTATACTCTCAGTATCGCTTTTACACAATTGTTGTTTGTTGCGCGACTAAGGATCATCTACCGATTTTCAATATTATACACTACTTCAAATAAACAATATTAAATCAATCAGAAGTCAATGAAAAAACGCAGTTTCTAAATTCTGCTCGTGATAAGCAAAAATCAATTTCGTTGCATAGTTTATTGAATGTGTTTATGCACCTTGTAATAGGCTCATTAGTACCATAATTGATTCTATGCCTTTAGAAAAAACAAGTTTCTTAGAGGAATACCACATGTACAGTTGCGAGCAAAAAAATAGCAGTGCCACTAAAGAAGTGGCATTAATCAAAAATACAACAAATTAAGCAATATTTTTAAAAAAAATTTACCAGTAGCATAAAATGCGTTATGTTCTTATAATATCTACATTTATTAGTTTTTGATTTAATTTAAATAAACTAAAATAAATGCATTTTGTCGAAAAGTACTCTAAAAAAGGCCGAGCAAAAAATAGCAGTGCTCTTTCTTCACCAGCTTACTTGATCAAAAAAGTAAAAAAAAAACACTGAATTTAAATAAATTAGTATGAGGTGTTGTTAAGGATATACTAGTCCTTAGTGGCATGGCATTTATTAATCATTACAGCTGCGCAAAACCGTTTTACAGAGTCTACAAGATGCTGCCACCTTTCGGGTGATATTGAGAACCAGGGACTTTGTCTGTTTGCATTTTTTACTCATATTTCCTTTTTTGCCTTTTTTAATCCACACTGCATTTTTTGCCTTTTTGGTAATATTTGTCAAACTAGCTGTACACTTTCTTCTTAACCATACGATTAAACGGTGCCGTGACATTGTGCCAAGTGGCATTATGAGAATTTGGCATTATGGCGCTTTTGAAAGTGACATTAAGCCGAATATTAACATTTGGCTTAATGTCGCTTAGTTATCATGAGGCCAAACCAGTTTGTGACATTAGGCCAGATTTGGCCCTATGACGCTTTGTAGAAGTGACATACAGCCAAATGACACTAATAAGTATGCCCGAGACTGTACACACTTTGCTTGTTAGCTAAATCTGTTTTTTTAATCATCTGTTTTTACAGTAAGACTCTGTCTAAAGCCTAAGGAATATTTACTTAGTGACATTTAACAGACTCCCACGCTTATTATTCGTAGAGCGCCGGCCGCTTCAAACGCAACGTGGTAAAATGGCAGATTCTAGTGATGTGATATATAGTTTCGAGTTTTGTGAACGTTTGATTAGACTCTAATCTAATTTTGTTGCAAAATTATTTATTTATAACGATTATCCCCGACGGATAATTATACTTACACTCCACAACTGTCAGCGAATGGGAAATTCGCTGCGCCGACGGCTGCTCAGCTGTGGTGGATTCGTGAGTGGGTAAATGGGAGAAAGGTGGGTTAAGGGCGCCAACCCGGAAAGTTTCAAAATCAAAGAAGTTTACTTCCTCTTATCATCAGAGGAAGTAAACTTCTTTACATTCCAGAGATTAAATATTTGTATAGATTCAAAAGTAATTCTAAAATGTGTAAGCGATACGTTTGTTATAACAAATTATGTCGCGGTAGTGCAGTTATCGATTTTGAAAACACAACTTTAGCCCGAATTCCCAAATCTAGTCCCGCGCATAACCATCCAACTAACGAAGACATTCGAGAAAAATTGAAAGTAGTTAGTGAAATTAAGAACAAGTGTGAAAATGTTTCACTTAAAATAAGTGGAATCCGTGAAGTATTTGATAAAGTCTCTGCCCAGAACAAAGCAGAGGCTCAACAAGTCAGATGACCTCTTACGTATTTTGTATATGATCGTTTTCGTCGTCGTCTTTTATGTACAGTGTGACCCAACATTTCTTGGAGCTTCCCAAGTATAAATAATTTTTTTTACATTTTTCGTCGTTAACCTTTTTAGCAGATACTATTTGGAAAAGTACGTAGGAAACTAATCAGAATTCGAAACAAGGCATTTCCAAAAGCTCCAGGTAATGCAAAAGACGCGTTGGAATTGTTTAGAAATGAGAGTGTTATGAAAACTTTTGATATGCCCCGTTACGAAAATAGTGTACCATTTTATAGGAGCACAAAAATTGAGGATAACTTTAGTTACACTATATTTTTATCCCCAACTATTACAATGGCAATACAAAATTTACCTGAGGCATCTAATAGAAACTATCTTTTAAATGGCACTTTCAATATGGTGCTATCTTGCGGCTACAAACAGTTTTTGACTGTTCACATTTCTCATAACAACCATGTAAGTAAACGAATTTTTAACTATTACTTTATCTTATGCTTAGAAACTAAAGATTAGATTTAAAAATTGGATATTCAATTTTTGAGCATTAGATAAAGTAATAGTGAATAATTCGCTTCCTTAACCAGATGACAAATCAATAAAATAATCTAGTTACTGAAGAGGCTGCAAGTTTAGATCTTGTGAAAATACACGAACTATTCTCCTGCAGCCGTGCAACCATTTCAAACTTTGTTTGAATTGCTATACACAGCTGGCGGAGAAATATACAGCAAACAAAAATCCGATTCTGTGCCCAATTTGAAGGCAAATTGTTAAAAACAGCACACGAATTTATTGTTAAAATTTATTTTATAAGTTATTTTTCACATTTGTATGAATATATTATGCAGGTACATAATATGTACATAATATGTAATATAACCAAACAGAAAGTTCATAACAATTTCATTTAAATTTCAATAAAATAATTGAAAACATTGAATTGTCAAACTTTTGCTAACTTTAAACTTTCAGATTGCCAAATAAAGCGTAAATACTATGATGGTAAGAAATATCACAAAACCCAAAGTGAAATAGTGCCAAATTGGCCATATGACGCTTTATCTAGGCGACATTATGCTAAATGCTAATATTCGGCCTTAGGCGGTGGTTATATAGCAAGCGTGTAATACAAGCGCGAGCAAGCGCTTTCAATTACAAGCGCGAGCACGCACTAGCTTAAGCTTGTCGTGTGTTCGATTAAAATTGAGCTAGTTAACGCTTCGGTCTCTGTTTGGTTCTAGTTAAGTGCACAACAAGTCGCTATTTTTAGAGGAAAAACTTTTATTTTTATTTTACAAACTGGCATTTAAATTTAACAATTGGTACGGTGACACTAGGTTTTGGAAAGTGTCGCTATCATGCTTTGAAGTCTGTGATTTTAGCCTAAAGTGAGTTTAAGCGGTCATTTGGCGACATTCCTCTGAGCAGATGGACCGGGGTAATGCAATTTTAGTCTTTTGTCGAGCGTGGGGCAGTCACAAGACGGTCTTCAGTTAGAACACAGGATTTCGACCCAGGACTTATCAGCTAAAATGGTAATAAGCAGACAATTATGCACAAAGATTTGAGCTTATATCCCTAAAAAAAAAAAAGCAAATTGAATCCAGCAGATTTGCCGATTCGCTTGGAAATTTCGCAGAAGATCATTCAAATGGTGGAAGAGGATAATAGTAATATGTTGAACTTCATTTGTATACCTGATGAGGGCCCTATTAATTTAAACGGCAATGTAAACCAGTATAATTGTCAAGTATAGAGTCACTCTAACTGCATCCAGCTCGAATCACAGAATGGTGTGCAATTTTCTCAAGCTGTATAATTGCCGAGACATTCTTTTTTGAAGAAAACGTTCGCACTGAAACGGTCAATGGAGACCGTTATTTAAAGATTTTAAGGAAGTCCCAGAAATTACCCAAAAGAAAATCCCTTTCAACTCTGCGTAGTTTCAGTAAGATTGTGCAACACATAGCCAGGCCTGTTATGATAGGATTACATCGAAAATTCCCAAATAAAATAGCTGATATCAAGGTCTCTTGATTTGACGGCACCTGATTGTTTTACTATACCCATTACTTTGTGGGTGGCCGTGGCGTAGTGGTAGTCGTCGTCGCTTGTCATGCGAAAGGTCCACGGTTCGAATCCAGATGTCTTCGAAGCATTTATTTCTCACGAAATAAAAATAAGTTGATCAGTTTAAGAAGTTAATATCGAAACCCTACTGCGAAGGCATAACACTGGCAGTAGGATGTTGAATATGGCTGAAGAAATTGATCGCACAAAACTATAATAATAAGAAACATCTGGAAAAACTCCTGTGAATCATAAGCAAGTACAAAAAATAATACACAACTCTCCAGTTATCCTGGGCACCACCCATAGAGTTAGTTGAAATTGAAACCTATCATCTGAGTTTCCTACCACTACGTCGATCTGTCTGTCTCTCGTTCTCGTCCTTCATGTGCTCGCGCTGTGTGTAAACATTAAAAGGGTATTCATATCCCCTTTAGCGTGTGTAGATTATAAAAAAAAAAAAAAAAAACTTTGAATTAATTGAAAAATAATTTAAGCAATTCCCGCAGAAACCCTTCAGGCAGTAATGAACGACTTTTTAATAAGATGCCGCGCTTGCATCAGCGAGCGTGGATACCATTTGAAATCAGTCATTTTTAAATGGCATTAAAAAACATAATAAAAATAAATTATTAAATTATTTTATATAATATTAAATTGAACTAAATATAAATTGAAAAAAAGGTATTTGACTTTAATAATGCAGCAATATTCATCAGCAACTTTGTATACAAAATTATACAAAAAGAAAAAACCACAAACAACGCCGTTTCTGAACTTCGATTATTCATTTTTCACTATCCATCTTCGGTTGGTATCAATTTTCGATTTAACTCGCGCTTGCAATTGCAATTCAACTCACTGCAATTTTACGAGCGCGTGCTCGCACTTGCCCGTGCTTAATCGCGCTTGTAAAATTGTGTTACATAACCACAATGCTCTGATAAAATGCATTTTATTTAAAGCGCGAGCTCGCTTGCTATATAACCGCAGCCTAATGTCACTTTCTCGTGTGAACATGCACATGATTGCACCTGTTCCTTACACTAGCGCGCATAAAAAAATATTCATCACACCAATACAACCCTAAATACATTTTTGTATCAAAGTATACATGCGTTTCTTCTTGTGTTGTACGTGCAATCTTAGGAATTCGCTGCAGTCTTATTTACAAACCTTTCATCTGAGAAAAACCGTTAGACATCCGCGAAGTATTTTGTCATAAGTGTGCGCCTTTTTATCTAGCTTCATATTCGATGACATACTGGTCATACTTAGTGCTAGTCTGTTGAATATTGCGTGTGCTAAAATGTGTGTTATTCCTAAAATATTGTTGTTGCTTGTCATTGAAAGTGAAAATGCGCCAAGACCTAGTAGTAGGTGTACTTTAATTTGAACATTTGATTTTAGTGCAGTGCGTTATATTTTGGAAGGCCTATTGAAAAGGTATTAAAGGCTTTGAACGGGATCGAGAAGAAATTACAATAAGCTAAAGGGAAGATGTGATGAAAAAATTGACACCGTTTTTCCAGCAAATGAATGAAATGGCGCAGCAAACTCCAAATTGGACTCAAATATTGAAGTCAATGACCGACAACGACCACTAGCCTCTGCCCATGTTCAGAGGTCCTTCAGTTCAATCAAGCCTTTCCTGAGAGATAATCATAGATTGTTACCAGTTAACTTCAAAATGTTTTTGGCTATACAGTGCTATTTCAATATTTATAATAATTCATACAAACCTTAATTATTATTAATTGCCTTTTTGTATAATTTTGGCTTTTTTTGGTCAAAAAATCGGAGTTTGGTTAAAAATTGGTCGACATGGTGTGAAATTCATTGAAAATATGAGAAGCCTCCGTTGACAAGTATGAAAACCGAGTGTAGAGAGAATGCGTAAACTATGGATTTTTTTTTTTTCAGTGAACATGGTAATGACTATTTCAATTTTTCAAGTTCCAAGTGATTTGGAACAGCCTTTGACCAGAGTATATCTAATAATGAGTAGGGACACTCTCCACGTGTTTCTTATCAGTTCCATTTTAATTCACACAGACACGGAGAAATAGACGGTAATAAGAAGTTTTGTCGTGAAAGAGAGATAGAAGAGAAACAAAATTATTTCAGAATTTGAAACAGGGTGTTCTTTTCAAAATCCGAAAAAATGAATTTGTAATACATTATTGTTAAAAAATATTTGTATACATTTTTGCCTTTCGATCTTCGTTTTTACCTTCTGTTATATTAACTATTTTTTTTTAAATGACCAAATCAGGTGTACCCGAATAATTCCAACACTTGAAATGCCTAAATGTTTTTTTTTAGAAATGCCTCTTTGGTCCATCGAAATTTGTTTATGTTAAAATTGTGGTTTCTTAAAACAGTGGAACAACCTTCACTCATCCAAAAAATGGAAAAGGACGATAAAGTTTTCGTATGCACACATGTGATTACAATTGTTTAATTGTTTTGTAATTTTGCTTAGATCTCACAATTTTTCGGTACGCTAAAATATTTTACACGTGAAGTTTCGTTCTCATACCGCCAAGTTATGAAAAATTATTACGCGTGGTTTGATTTCAACTTTTAAAAACGAACTTCAGCTTTTACTTTACTTTTTAACATTGCTTTTATTTGAACTTATGTGGTTTTGGATTAGATAAAAATGCACTTTTTTCCATCTCGAACAAGTGTTATCGATCTGTTATAATTTTCGTTTTCCAGAGGGCAAAAAAAGCTTTTTTTGGTCGAGATCAATTTTCGTGAATCTAGATTCCAAATCGAGATTCAAACCTACCTGCACTTACACCAAAACATTTTATACGAAATTGAAACTCAGCACATAAAAATGCTACCAATCAACACAAATATTATTAGAAACTCCATACAAAATTTACAAAATATAAAGAAAGTGTATTTAAAATTGTATTTATTATTTTTCTTTTTTTCTTTTTTTTTTCCTTTTTTAATTTTACGAAGAAAATGTCAAATGACACACGAATGCAGATACAGAAAAACAGATCAATCTCATTCAGCACGAAAAATCCGAAATCTGAAGAGCCTTTCTATTGGGCGACATTGTTTATTATACCGTCATAAGCATACTCTCAATAAAACATATTTACTCTGTATTTTCCTTGTCATTATCTACCTATCTACCTAATTTCGCAACTGTGCATTTTCATTCAGCATAATAGGAAATCTCGAAAACAAAGACCGCGATTTTATTTTTTTATACCTGACCATAAAACCTTTTACTTATTTTGCCACATGCATGTAATAAAAGTATCACCCTGTCACCCTGCGGTTTGCTGTCTCTCGCTCAACTGATAAACACTCTGAAGGGCACGTATATTAAACTTACTTACTTACTTAGTTGGCGCTACAGCTCGAGGTGAACCTGGGCCTGCTTCTCGCAACCATTTGTGTGTGCGTGTTATATTTTTGCACGAATGGAAGGGACCTACAGTTTTTTGCCGACTCCGAACGGCGAGTTGAGAAGCTCAATCGTGACAAATGATACTCTTTGATGCTTGTCAGACATTCGAAAGAGGTGGGCACTGTGAAAAACTTTTTAGGTGTTTGCGGCGGGATTCGAACCCAAGACCGCTGGCACAGTAGTCCGACGCACTAACCACTTGCGCTACGGTGCCCACACGTATATTAAACTACGTGCATAAAAAATGTAAACAAAACCCATCCCATTACTTGCAGACTTTGATCTCACAAAAACGAAAATGAGTTGAACATTTTGAAATTAAAAAAAATAGCATAGTATGCATTGAAAAACAAACATTTAAAACGTCAGTTTCTGTTGACAGTCGTTACATTGTTTCTTAGTAAAGAATTTTCAGTCCAAACGTATTGTAATATTTTAGTAAATACGTTCCTCATATAAAAAGGTACCCAGGTACCTTGTCACACGGTTTAAGGTGTTTAATTTTTTTTGGTTCACAGTGATCTTCCCATTCGGTTTACTTACTTCCATTAATTAAAATATGTAGCAAACATAAAGTTAGGAGCTCTCATAAACTCACGTGCATATAGCTGACCATTAAAGTAATGTAATTGGTGTTTGAAAATTGAATAGGTACCCGGGTTAAATATTTGTTGTTAATTTATGTATTTACTTACTTTTTCTTATTAAATTTAGGTTGTATTTTCTATAATATGAAGGTATGTATATGATTAATAATTATGTACCTACATACATTTATTTATTTCATTTATTTCCATAAAGCATGCATTTTTTTTTTTTTTTTTTTCCGAGGGTAGGTGAAAATCTTCCATAGACACTATGAGAATAGCAAGCGCGTGCTCATAGTAGTGTCAGATTCTTACTGACCAAAAACACCACCCTTCGATATAAATTTGTTAGATACTGCAACTAAGTTATACTACTTATCAAGCAATTTTTCTATCACGAAATATAGACGTTTGGCAGGTTACTTTCCAATGAAAGATCCTGCATGTCCCGCAATTTAGACGCGGTTAATCCTTATCTCGCCAAGTCGAAAGGTTTTGTTCTTTGTAGTCGGCGCAATAAATTGCTCTCATCCAAAATAAGTAGGACTGTATTAGTAACATGTCCGATTAGTCGGTTTCTATGTTTTCGCGCGAAGCTTCTAGTTTCAGCTTCGATTGTCGGAATTCCGAGATCCCTGTGGATATCGTCGTTTCTAGCATACCACGGTGTTTGGACAATTTCTCTTAGCACTTTATTTTGAAAGGTCTGTAAAATATTGGCATTTGTTTTCTTGGTACGACCCCAAAGTTGTATAACGTAGGTCCACACCGGCTTTAGCACATGCTTGTATAAAAGCAGTTTGTTCTCGGTACTGAGGTGGGAATGTTTTCCGATCAACCAGTACATTTCTCTATATTTGATATCTAGTTCTTTACGTTTCATTTTCACGTGCGAATTCCACTTCAACCTTGCGTCGAGTGTCATTCCCAGGTATTTGGCTTCATTTGCAAAGGGTATTCGGGCCAAATTTATAAAAATTGGCAAGTCATTAATTTTCCTATAAGTGAAATTCACGTGAACAGATTTAGTTCCGTTAAGGGCGATCCGCCAGTCCTTCGTCCATTCATTTACTTTATTTAATGCGTTTTGCAGTTTGGCAGTCGTTTCCTCGATTGTTTTACCTACCGCTAGGATGGCGGTGTCGTCGGCAAACGTAGAAAGGATAGTGCCATCTTCTTTCGGTATATCACGAGTATATAACAGATAGAGAAGCGGCCCCAGAACGCTTCCTTGCGGTATGCCGGCCGAAATTTCTTTGAGCTCTGAATATTCGTTTCCATTTCTAACACGGAAGAGTCTATTCCCGAGATATGAATTCAAAATCTCGTATAGGTTTGCGGGAAGTACTTGTCGTAGTTTGCATTTCAAGCCATCGTACCACACCTTATCAAAGGCTTGCGAGACGTCAAGAAATACGGTTGAGCATATCTTTTTTTCTTCTAGTGCTTTTTCGATTACGTTAGTAATTCTATGTACCTGGTCAATCGTCGAATGCTTACTTCTGAACCCAAACTGGTGGTCAGGTATTAGATTATTTTCTTCTATAACCGGTTGGAGACGCCTTAGCAAGGCGTAAGTATTGAGGACTCATAATTGGGCGACGAACAGTTGATTTGCTGGCAGTAACCACAGCTAATGCCCTGATGTTGTTTGTAGAGTGAGCCTAATTGGATGCTGACCTCTGAGTTTTCCCACTGTCTTGATGCGTTAACACTGTTTAAATTCTTTCTGTGTAATTGCTCCCATAGGAATCGCGTTTATTAATGTAATTTCGCACAGCATAGTCACATCGCTCTATTTCCCGGGCTATTTCGCGGTTTGAAAGACCTTCCGAATGGTAAGCATCTATTTTTGCTATTTTCTCTAAGGTTAACAGTTTTTTTTTTTTGTCCATTTCTTTCTTAAATAGAGGACAAACACTTCCTCTAATTAACAATAAATATTTTACTGCAGTTTGCTCCATTACTCTTTGTCTATTAACTAAATTTGCCAGTGCGTCTAATCAAGTGAACCGAAAAAATGCAGCAGTTTTGACATGTTTGAGGAAAAAAGAGTGCAAAAGTACCGTTAGGTGCCTCTCACCAAAAAATGTTTTATGTAATTTTACAGAGAAATTGCTAACCTTTCTGCTGAATGCAATTGTTCGCTTATTGATCCAAATTAGGGGAAACAAATCAAGATTTAAGGAAACAAATTGTGTGCGTCTAATCAAGTGAATCGAACTGTATATATAAAAATGAATTGGTGTCTGTTTGTACAAGCATAACTCGACTGAACATTATCCGATTTGCATCGGAATTTTTCTGTTGGATTCGTATTGAACCAGGTAAACACACAACGGAGCCGAAAATTTGAAAATTTTAAAGAAAAAATGGAAAATTCAGAAAAATCGATTTTCCATACATTTTGTATGTGAAATTTTCTTTTTTTTCATTCGGATCGTAATATTGTAGTTCAAATGGTTGCAAAAGTTCTAAACTCGGAAAATTTTCCCAGAAAATCATTTTTTTCATTTCGACAGTGAAAATAATTGCCAGAGCCGCAAATTTGGAAAATGCATTCCTGTTTTGAGATTCTATCCCTTCTAAATAACTTTAATTTTTTATACAATTTCAAATTTTAATTATCGAACGAATTGACTATTCATTCAAATCTCCAAATAAGGGTGATTGATGTTTTTCAATTTTAAATCGACCACAGTATTTTGTTCGTAGTTGTGTAATATTGTTGTCACACCTACGGTTGTGATTATTAAATCCGCCGGATACACTACTTTATCTACATTGCTTTTTATGTTTCAAAATCAATGGTTTTCTGATTTGACATTTGAAAAGCCGATTATAAGTTTGAAAAATAATTCAAGAAATAAAGTATAATACAGCTACATCAATAATTTCTGACAGCTTCGAACTTAATAAGACTTCTTTCAGATCCAAAGACTTATTCAGCTTATTCATTTAACAGCTTTTAAATAATCATTTATGCGCACAACAACCAAATCCGCACTAAAATAGTTGCGGATGTCAAATGTATGGGGAGATACGATCGGCTCGTTTCTAATCATCAGGTGAATCTCATTCACATTACCGACAAGTGGACGATTCTCTTCGAACGAGTTTCTGAATTTTGGTGAAGCGTTCCCCCCGCTGGATTTAATAATAGGGGTGAATATTTTTAAGTATTTTGAAAGAATTACAAATACAAGTCCCGATACTATGTAATATGTATTTGAAATTTTTAATATTATATATAATATTGGCCGAGAATTAATGTTTGGTGCGCCCAATCGAAGACCGGAATCAGACAGCCTTTTTTTTGTGAAAATTGCAAAGGAAAAGCGATAAATAAATACTGAATTTTTTGTTAGTAAACATTTCACACGAAAACTGATCAGCTGCTTTAGAGACGTCCATTGGTCACCGACGCATTCAGGTTAGGTTAGGTGGCTATCCACATACTTGGTAGGATTCACTTAGACCAAAGAAGGTCAATTGTGTTGCCACATGAGCCTCATCCATGCAGCTGTGACCGAAGTCATCGGTGAGGATTCCCAGCCCGCTGGGATGTCTGCCTATTGCGTAATGACCTGTCAATACGGCAACTAGAATGCCGATATGTGCTCTACTAATTTTTAGCAGGCTGTAAGTTTTACGTCGTCGACACCGTGGTGTAGTGGTAAGTGCGTTTGACTACTACGCAATGATGACCGGGTTCAATCCCAGCCCGGGCCCAACATTTAAACGCTTTTTTCACGGTGCCACCTCTTTCGAATGTCTGACAAGCAATCAAAGTGTATCATTTGTCAATGAGCTTCTCAATTCGCCGTTCGGAGTCGGCAAAAAACTGTAGGGACCATCCGTGCAAAAATATAACACGCACACATACAATGGTTGCGAAAAGCAGGCCCAGATTCACCCCGAGCTGTAGCGCCACCTAAAGTAAAGTAAAGTTTTCGTCGATTTAGCTGAGGTCAAGTCTACCTGGAGTGGCTACACGTATCAAGATTAATCTTTCATTAGCCTGTTGCAGTGCTTGCGTAGAGATTTTGTGTTCTATTGTTTTTATTGGTACATGGGGTTCACTTTCTGTGATAAAATTCCCCAGTTTTGTACCTTTTCGTCTGCTTTACAGTTACATACCTGCTATATCACTGTGACCAGAAACCCAGCACTGCATGAGCATGCATCTGCTCCATAGCTCATTTAGAGATTTGCGGCAGTGCCGAACCAATTTTGATCTTATAATTGGTGATTCGTGTGCTGCTTGGCTATCGGTGTAAATGAAAATGTCGCGATCGTACATCGATCTCATCGAAAGCTACTCAGCAGCTTCAGGAATAGCCCTCACCTCCGCTTGGAAGACACTACAGTGATCTGGAAATCTCAAAGACAAGTTCAGGCTGAACTGACCCGATAAGATACACACTCCTATACCATCACCTGTCTTGTAACCATCCGTGGAGCTCTCGAATTTGTCGTTTTTACAGATATTTCCTACCCATTCCAGCCGGCTTGGAATATTAATTAGTCCTTTAATTTATATTGAAATCTAGGAGCGGAGTCATATAGTCCGTAATTCCTGAATATAGATTATTCATTGAGAGTATTCTGGCGTGCCCTTAGTTAGAAGATTCCCACTGTGAGGTTTCTTTCAGTTACAACGCCGTTTTTGTTGCTATGTCCCTGCCATAAATGTCCAACATATTTAACATTGTTTCAAGAGCTGCGGTGGGGCTGGTTCGCATAGCTCCAGTTACGCAGATGCAGGCCGTTCTTTGGATTTAATTTATATGTTTACATAGCTAACTTTGTCTAGTGCTGTCCACCACACTACAATTCCGTCCAAAAGTAGGGGTCTGACCACCGCAGTGTAGAGCCAGTGCATAATCTGAGGACGGATTTCACATTTGCAGCCTCAGGCTTTATTGCACGAATACAAAGCGGCAGCGGTTTTTTTCAGTCTTTCGAGTGCGTTCAATTTCCAGCTGAGTTTCCTATCTAGACAACCCATTTAGACGATATCATTTTCAAAAGCGGATCCACCCGCTTAGATTAACTGAACTTCCTCGGGCACCAACTTCTAGATCCCTTAGTTAGACCTAGCATAGGTTTTGAAAAATGAATCCGTATTCGCTGCATATTTCCAATACCTGACGATCTTTCCCATCCAAAACCATTTATTATTTTCGAATCGGTGTGCTTCAATTCAAATAAACAAAATATTTCAAATGTAGAGATATTGCCTCTGCGTTAACATGATGGTTGAATCTTACTTTATGCCTTGGTGAATAATTTTATTTAATTGCTAAAGACCATTTCTGTTTTCGAATAAAACACCCATGTTTTTTTTTTATTATTTTGTTATTAATTTTATTAAATACATGTAAAGCATGTATTATACTCTATACATATGTTTGTATTTTCATATACTTTAACTAAATTTGACAAATATTAAATCATTTTATTAAGTCCCTAACACTTAGTTATATTTATTTTTTAGAATTTATATGGACGACAAATCCGTTCCACTGCTTAATTTTTTAAATAAAACAATTATGTAAGTTAAGAGTACATTTTCGTTTGAAATATCTAAAATATTAAAATAGTATCATATTAGCTAATGTACGTTCTCTCATATTATAGTACAATAAATATGTATATTATACCAATTATAAAAATAAATAAATCAATAACAGCCTTTTTTCTGTACATACTATGTATGGTAGGTTGTTTTGATAAAAAATAAAGTCTTGTTATTATTATGTATATTGTCCTGTATTATATTGGAATTGCAAAATAATAATTCTTTGATAAATAAATAACATATAAACATCTTATTTTCTAAATTATAGAAATAAATCCTAAGAAAAAAGTGCACAAATTGAGGTTATAGTAAATTATGCTACAAAGAAATTTGTTTCATACAACATACATGTATATTTTTTTATACGTTTTTTTTAATAAATAGCTCGGAGAAGACAAATTATATAACTGTTTCGTTTGTTATATTCAAATAATTATCATTCCTTCTTCAGCGGCAGGTATCTTGTATGTACTACTTAACCCTCCGATTGGCGAGAAGGTCCATAGGGACATTTCTTGAAAAATTATACATAAATGCCTCAAGTCCCTAGGGACCTTACAGCTTGTATATTGCTATCGGGACTGTCGCTAATCGGAGAGTTAAACTTTTGTTCTCAACAGACACATATCTTTACTGATATTACATTCTTCTGCAGTGTGTAGTATATTTTAGCAAGTTTAGTTATGCGAACACTGACACCACAGCAAAGGGGATGGGGTCTTGTTGGGCCAATGAAATTGGTGTTAAAATAAAGCTGAGCTTCAGTGCATTAAAATTATGAAGTTTCTTAAAATCGTATGTGGGCATTTTGATTTTTTTGCGTGAAGTTCGTATTGCGGATAGATCTTCTGATGACTTTGTCCCTCTTATGTGAATTTAAAATCATAATATCATAAGAAGCATAAGACACACATATGTATGTATATGTATTTAGTATCAAATGGAAGGTAATTCTACTCCCTTTTCTATGACCTAAAAATCATCATTCTAAAGCTTTCAGTTTAGAATAGTTATGAAGACTTGAAAAGTTTTTTTTTTTTTTTTTGAAAATCACTAATATCTGAAAATTCTTCAGCGACAGTGTAAATTTTTTTAACCGTTATGTGAAAGAGGGGCCCCTATTGTGAGTTTCGATCAACGATCGTCACGACAATTGTCGACTGCGTCGATTAATTTTGGCTTTGCTATTGTGTAACTCAATCGACGGAAGAATAGATTATTGTGAATAAAAATGTGAATATTGTGAATACATCATAATTTTGACAGTTGCTTGGCTATTGTGTTCATATTTATTTTTGTTAGAAGTAATTTAATTTTTTTTATTTATTTTCGTCAATCAAGTTTCATACAACTTTTAAGAGACTACAGAATAAAAAAGAAAAAAAAGAAAAAAATAGCAATCATAACAATTCCCTAATAATATTCTTAAGAGTTAATCTATTAATATTAACATCTATAGCATAATCGAATTGATTATAGGTAATACAAGCAGATGTAATTGGATTATTTCTCGCATAATTTGTAAAATGGTAAGGAACATGTAAGAAATCAAACTCTCTTGGTCGTAAGCTACGAGATGGTGCATAAATTTTAAACATTGAAAGTAACAGCGGACAATTTATTTGACAATTTAAGACATCAAAGGCAAAAAGTATCAAATATAATTTTCTTCTTGAGACCAACGGTTTCAATCCAATTAATCTACATCTGATCTCATACGTAGGAACATTTGAATTTCTGAAAATCTTTCGCAAAGCAAACTTCGTAAATCTTTTCTGAACTCTTTCAATTCGATAAATACTAGTTTGATGATAGGGATTCCAAATAACGCAGCAATATTCAAGAATAGGCCGAACAAGCGATAAATATAAAGTTTTTAACGTGTACGGATCTTCAAACTCCTTAGAATTTCTAATCACAAATCCTAACATTGAGTTTGCCCGGGAAACCATATGGTCAATTTGTAAAGAGAAATTCATTTGAGAGTCAAAAATAACTCCAAGATCCCTTTGGCTAGTTATCCTTTGCAAGACATGATTTTCAATTTTGTATTGGAAGCAAATGGGACTGAAAATCTTTGAGAAGGTTACCACACTACATTTACTAGCATTAAAATGCAAACCGTTGCGATTACACCAATCAACTATAGAGTTCAGATCGGTTTGAACTTTAGTTGCCTCTGATAAAGAACTTATTGAACTGAAAATCTTGAGATCATCAGCATACAGAAGACACTTCGCAAAGGACACCTGAGACGGTAAGTCGTTTATAAAAAGAAGAAAGAGGAGCGGTCCAAGGTGACTGCCTTGGGGTACACCCGAAAAGTTTATAATTTCTTCAGACAAAAAATTTCCAATTTTGACAAACTGTTTGCGTCCAAGTAGATAACTTTTTAGCCAATCAAGAAACTTAGAATGAAATCCAAGCAGCTCAAGCTTTTTTATAAGGATATTATGCTGTACACGATCGAAAGCCTTTGAAAAATCGGTATAAATAGTATCGACTTGTAAGCGATTTTCTAAATTATTAAGACAGTAATTACTGAAAATGGATAAATTAGTAGTGGTAGATCTACCACTTACAAACCCATGTTGGTACTCTGAAATATGATTTTGTACAATATTGTAGAGTTTCTTTTTAACGATTGCCTCAAACACTTTAGGTATTAGCTGGAGCTTAGCTATAGGTCTGTAGTTATCTACAGAACCTTTAGAACCAGATTTGTGCAAAGGAGTTATATACGAATGCTTCCAACAGTCTAAAAATTTGCCTTGTCGTAAAGACATATTAAAGATGAAGCAAAGAGGATTCGCTAAACTCATCTTACAGGACTTCTTAAATCCGGTGGAATATTATCTGGAGCAATGGAAATATTGTTATCTAGAGATGATAACATAGCCATTACTTCATCCTCATATAATTGAAGGCTACCGACATCCGTTATCGAGTTTACGCCAAAGCAGTTTTCACAATCAATCCTCATATCAATAAAATTTGATTGAAAAAAAGATGCGAAACTGTTACATATTTGGTTTAAATCATTTGTAGAAACTCCATTGTAGGTCATGTTAGATGGAATCCCAAGCGATCTACGTTTTTTATTCAAAAAAGCCCAGAAAGATTTAGAATTGTTTTTAATTTTTGATTCAAGAGACCATATGTATTGCCTGTATATAAATTTTTTCAGAAATTCATACTCCTTTCGTAATTGATAAAATTGTTCCCGAAAACAAACCGATAATTTTCTTTTTTTATGAAGCTTATTCATGACATTTTTAAGTCTGGATAAACTTCTATTAAACCAAACTGGTCTCTTAGAATTCTTAAAAATTTTCGTTGGGACAAAATTAAGAATAGCAGAATCTATAATGTTTCGAAACATTGTAAAAGCTGCATCTAAATTAGTACTATCGAATACATTTTGCCAGTTTACAGATTCAAAAAAAACAATTCATAGCAACAAAATCCGCATTTTTAAAATCATAAATTGGAGCTATAATGTTACTAAAAGAGTTTGATTCACTAAGAACAGAAAAGTTGAACATGACTTCAAGTGCCTTATGAAAAATAGTATTGCTTAGTAATGGAAAACTTGCTTCATCCAATTGCACCTCAAGATCTTGATCTATAAAAACCAAGTCTAAAATACGACTCATGGAATTACAAACATGATTAACTTGATACATATTCAAAGAAGTAATACCGTCAATTAAATTAACTTCAAAATCATGAGATACATTATTAGGCAAAATACGTTTTTCTTCATCTGAAAATATCCATTTCAAATTTGGTAGATTAAAATCTCCTAAAGTTACACAATAGTTATTTTCATCCAGATTTCTCATAATATCACTAATATTTTTTATGTGAGCATCATATATTGAACAATTAGAAGAAGGAGGAATATAAGAAACAAAAAAGTATACATGAATAATTCTATTATCAGCATACATAAGCAAATCCACACAAACACAGATTTGTTCAATCTCAGGAGATGAATTAGGTAAAATAATTTGCCTACTCTTAAAATTAGAACGAACCGCAAATAAAACACCACCACCTCTACTTAAACCAGCATGATCGTAGCATCGGTCCTTCCGGATGACATCGAAATCAGATGTAAGCAATTCCGAGGTAAGAAAATTATTGTTCAACCAAGTTTCAGTGAGAACGATGATGTTGTAAGGACAATCAGCAGCAGCAATAAAGAAGTCGTGTATTTTAGTTCGCATTCCCCCTACATTCTGATAGAACATAGAGAGAGATTCATTGGCCGCAGCAGTCACAGAGGCATCGGCAGATTTTATGTTTGGTCCCCTTGTTGAACAGGTGCACCGTTTTTTGGACGGCTTAGAAACTCCTTTATCTGTACTCCGACAGGCCAAATAGACGGTTGAAGAGCAGCATTGAATGAGCCAGCTGCGATACCAAGTTTAAAATTTATAAAACGAAGAGAAGTTATATCTGTTTCCCTTTTTACTAACTTGGAGCAAACCATGCTGGATGTAGGCAGATTAAGCCTGCGTGATAAGTAATTCATAATATCGTCTTCGGTGACTGTGTTACACAGACGAGATAAATGTAGAAAACGCAATCTTGGTACAGATGGTAGGTCAGTGACAGCTTCAATATCAGAGCCAAACAGCTGTTTGTGTTTTTGCTTTTTGTTGCGAACAACAGACCATACAGGTGCCGAAATACCATCAGCGGCGACATTCTCCAGGCATACAGTAGAAACATTGGGACCAATGACATCAGTTTCTAGAGTAGCAACAGCAACAGCATCAGTCGGGCCAGCAACAACAACATTGGGACAAGCAACATCAACAGCAACATCGGCGCCAACATCGTCAATAGAAACCACAGCAGCAGAAGCAGGTGGAGTAGAAACATTAGCAACATCGCCGGCAGAATCAAACGAGAGAATAGGAGACGATGATGATCTTGTCAGTTCTATTGACTCCGGTGCAACAACAACAGCCGTGGCGTTAGAAAGAGAGCAGGTTGAAAGTTTACGGTGCTCTGAGGAAAGACGAACAGATGGAGTCGATGACAATGTAATTGGAACACGCCGATCAGCGGAGGTGGACAGCCGTTTGTTGGGTTGATTGACCGATGGGATTCTTTTTGCTCGAGTGGAATCGCGAATATTATAACGGCCCGAATTCGCAGGCAATGTTTTTGCAAGCAAGCTCTGGGAGGAAGAACTTTGAGAGCTGCTTTCCAGCAAGTACACTGAGAGCTCTCTCATCTTTTGAATGCATGCTTGCAATGGAATATTAATGCACTTTTCACACTTGTAAAATAAATTCACATAAGAGTTTATAGTTTTTATGTCTCTTTTGTTGATATTGCAACAGTCGAAATGCGAGTTTAAACCACATAAGCCACATGATAAAAAATTCTTATCAGAAATTAATTTAAAACACTTATTGCATTTAGAATTCATGATAAATGGAAAAAATGGCAAAACGCGCGCGTATACGATGAAAGCAGTCGACGGACTTAATAAAAGAGTTCAATTAAATTGTGGTTTTGTGATGGACGAGGAATAAGGGAGTGCACCATATTATAGCGAAGAATTTTCTGGAAACGAAGAAGCGGTAGAAATCTGGAATAATATTCCCAAATCCTTATAATTTATGGAATAAAGCAAAAAAAAAAAAATAATTAAAATTGCAACTTATTTAATTTTATTGCATCATATTAAACTGATGAGAATAAGCTGAATAACAATTAATAATTGTCTTTTTCCATCGACCATCTGCTTGGGTTTTTGCACAAACTCCCTTCGCGATATCAGGATTTGTTTCCATAAATAATACCAGCTCCAATTGATTTTTCTTTGTAACCTGCTTCGCACTGCATTCGAATTAATAATTAAGTGTTTTCAACACATCGTTTTTATTAAAACTACAGTGGAAGCCGCCTATAACGACCTCGCTTATTACGACCAATCGCTTATAACGACCATTTTCCTATCAATTGGTTGGATTCTTTTTATTTTAAGCTATTCTACCGTCGGATATAACGACCAATTTTCGAGAAAAAAAAATCGATTTCGTCGCTTATAACGACGAAGTGAGAGAAAATTTAGAAAAAATTACATACCCATTCACGTATATGCATATGTATGTATATGTGTACGTTAATTTGAATATTTCTTGTTCATTCCAGTGATTTTACACAATTTTTTAGTGTTTTTTTGCGGCGCCGATGATGGTCGTTCTACATTTTGCAGCTGTGTATCTGTTGCATATTATTATTATCGCCAGGATAGCTGATCTTAGCTCTAGATTTTTGTGTATTTATTTGAGTTAACGCATTTTACATAGTGATTATAGTAGGATATTAGTTAGGAGTTTATTGATTTTATTTTCTTATGCGGCCATGTGTTCTAGAAAACGTAGGAACTTTTCTGTAGAGAAAAAGGCAGCGATTTTCTTCCGTTTGGAGTCAGGTGAAAAAATAGCGAATAGCACAGCACACGAGTTTGGAGTAATTTATTTTGTTAAACTTAAAAAAAAAATATTATTTGTTCATGAACTCTGTATAAAAAAAATAAATAATAAATATTTGGCTTCAGCAGTCCTAGGTAGAACCAAGCCTAGCTTCTCGCAACCATTTGTGTGTGCGCGCTATATTTTTGCACGAATGGAATGGACCTACAGTTTTCTGCCGTCTCCGAATGCTTGTCAGTATAATGTCCTTCATAATTTAAAAATAAAATGAATTAATTTTCTGTGAATGTTTTTAAGTTTTCTCTGAATACTTATGGAGGGCAATCGGATATAACGACCGCCGGTTATAATGACCACATTTGCTCGGTCCCTTCACCGTCGTTATAAGCGACTTCCACTGTACTATCATTTCATGCGCACAAAACTCTTTCACATTTCTCAAAAAAAAAGCATCGACCACAAATTCGTGATCGACTACCAGCGACTGTCAAATCGACAACTACCGATCACAATCACAATATACAATACCGAATTCTGCAATCGACGATCGATGATCGTTAGTTGTCGATTATCGATCGTCGATCGACACTCACAATAGGGGCCAGGATCTTGTAGGCCTTAATTTGATGTATAATAATATAAGATTCAACCAACGTTAACTAAGAAAAACACTTTCAAAATCGAAGGTGGTGCGAATCAATCACCAAAGCTCCTACTTTTTTTTATTTTTACAGAAAGTTGAAAAAAAAAACGTTAAAATTGCTATGCAAGCTAACAACGAGCACATTCAAAATTCCTAAACATCCCACACTGTATTTCCCTTCCCAAGTTTCCTTTCCATCAATAACACATTCAGCAGCTTCCCATAAAAATAATTGTCCACCGTCTAGACATCTCACCTTGCTTTCCGAATTGGACACCATCCACCTGCACCGCATTCCTTCACGTTCTATTAATTTCCTCACGATATGCAGTTTTATACCCCTATGCCCTATTATGGTTTGCGAATCGAACATTCGATATGAAGCGAACTCTTTTGCGAATCACCCGTATCGTGGTGTTATGTTCGCAACTGTCATTTGATTTGTTTTTTGTTGGTGCAGCAGTTTTTTCACAGGCGAATGACACATTCGCTAACCATAGAACCACGATAAGGGTGATTCGCAAAAGAGTTCGCTTCATATCGAACGTTCGATTCGCTAACTATAATTGGGCTGTTAGTCTTTTTAGCGATTAAAAATATTTTCTGTTAGAAGTAAGTTAATCTTAATTTTGTAAATATTTGATTAAAGTGGAGGCTTCAGCTCAATAAATACAAAATATTTATATGTGGTAGATAACAGACAGTGATAAGTTATGTGCGTACCTTATAAGCTTTTCGCTTACATGGCGAAACGTTGCCTAACATATCTTGCAGGACAGTACAACGGCATTTTTCCAACTTTAGGAGCTGCTTATCGAGACAGTTCGTACCATGCTACTTGGGCTTGGAACATATGAGTGTTCCATATGTTTATATCTAAAAGAGCTCTAATTACGTATTTCAAAAGCAAACGTACAGTTTACATAAATATCAGAATTTGGTTAAACCATTTCTTATACCGTACATACTGTGATGGATATATTTTTCGAGTATTGAGTCCGTATAGTGCCACTGATTCGGATGCTTCAATAATGAACAGGTTCTTCAGAAGCGAAAGTAGAGCGATGATTCAATAATTATAAATGTGATCGCATGGCAGGGCCTGGTCCTAGACTTTTAGATGTAAGTTAGTTTTAATTAGTTTTATTTAGTATAAGTTAGATTTAAGTTCTTAATTACAAATTTTATAAAAAAAAATATAATACCTTGAAAGAGGTTTTTTTAAAAATCTTCCTAAAATCAAATCAAAAATTAATATTTAAAAAAAAAAAACAAATGACGTAGATATAATAAATTATATAAATAATTCACATACACAAAAAAAAAATAATATAAGTATTGAATAAAAAAAATAATATAGTTTTTAAGTTCATTACTTACTTACTTACTTAGTTGGCGCTACAGCTCGAGGTGAACCTGGGCCTGCTTCTCGCAACCATTTGTGTGTGCGTGTTATATTTTGCACGAATGGAAGGGACCTACAGTTTTTTGCCGACTCCGAACGGCGAGTTGAGAAGCTCAATCGTGACAAATGATACTCTTTGATGGTTGTCAGACATTCGAAAGAGGTGGGCATTGTGAAAAACTTTTAGGTGTTTGCGGCGGGATTCGAACCCAAGACCGCTGGCTCAGTAGTCCGACGCACTAACCACTTGCGCTACGGTAAAGTTCATTTAGACTAAAAAAATGTAATATTGTTTGAATAAAATAAATAAAGACTTGAAAAAAAAAAAAAATTATTAATGTGGTGGTATTGTGTCGGTTAAAAATATTTTGAAATGGAATGTAATTTATACAGTTAGAACAATATCCAAATTTACCCCATCTTTTTGAGTAGTTCAATTGTAAATGTTTTAAACAATTTTCCTGGAGCAATTGACAAGATCGGTGTTATGGTAACAGACAATGCTTCTAATATTAAAAAAGCTGTAACCGACAATTTAAAGAAAACTCATCACCCACGTGTAGCTCACAATCTCAACCTATCAATACAATAATCCATCGGATTAAGTGGCTTAAAACATTTGTTAGAAAAATGTAGACAAATTGTTAGACACTTTAAACAAAGTAATGTAGCTGCATATAAGGTCAGAGAATTACAGGAGCAAATGCAATTATCGCTGTTTAAAGTAAATAAGGATGTTCCGACAAGGTGGAACTCCATTCTGTTTATGTTGGAGCGGCTATCGCAGATAAAAGCCCCTCTTTCAGTCGCTATGAGTAGTTTGGCAAATGCTCCGCAGAATTTGGATGCAATGGACTGGGAAATTATCGGGAATGTTATACCACTACTCAGACTATTTCATATAATGACAGACGATTTGTCTGGAGAAACATATCCCACACTATCTAGGATACTCCCTCTCATAAGAGGGCTACAGCCTACATTAAGAAATAAATACCCGAGTACAGAAATAGGGCAAACCTTAGCAGACTCCTTATTAAATGTATTAAATAGAAGACTTGGTTGTCTTGAAAGCTTTAAGTCTATAGCGAAGAGTACGATCTTAGATCCCCGCTTTAAAAAGGCTGGTTTTGGAGCTCATGAAAATTCAGAAGGCTCAACACTGGTTAACGGAGGAGTAAGCGACACTTATTCAATACGAAGCCAGTCGATCAGATTGTTCTACTACTGCTACTGCCACTGAAGGAACTAATAGGTAATCAGTAAACGTTCTCATTTGAGGAAAATAAATAAATAAATAAATAAATAAATAATTGCAGCGTTGCTGAGAATGATCGTGTGCATGACTTGTGGAGATATTTCGATGAAAAAGTTTCCAGCGAAACGTCATTAGCAACACCAAGCACATCAGCGATATTGCAAATATGTAAGACAATATTTAGAAATACCACGACTAAATAGAAAAGAAGATCCATTTATTTTTTGGAAATCTCATTGCAATACATTTCCCCGTCTATGTAAACTGGCATTTAAATATTTATGTATTCCTCAGAACGTACTTTAGACTTACTCCAAAAAAAATGCATGACATTTTATTTATTAACAATAATTTGGATTTATAAATTTTGTTTTTAAACGTATTTTGTTTTGTTTTGAGTTAACACGTCACACATCGTTCACGCGCCATTCGAATGGATAACGAATCGGCACGAGTCGCTGACTCAACACATCATGATTATTCAGGTGCGAATCTGTTCCCACAGTGCAAGTACGGAGGAATCATGTTGCAGATGCACCGAACCGGATGCGCGTGTGAAACCGACGGGCAACTTGCTGACTCGACAACATGAACCACTGGGGCGTCGAATGATTGGAGCGGGTTAAGGTATTTTTAAGTTAGTGCTAAGTAGAACCTGGTTACGTGTGGTAGCAAATAGAAAATATACGATTCAAATAGATTAATACGGAGTTTTATTTAAAAGCGAACGAGTTGGACCAACCTCAGGTTGGTGTTCGGTTTTTTTTGAAAGAGTCCTAAAGGACATCTTTAACTGGCGCCCGAGCAGGGACCGGCCTAAAAATCGTTCCATTTTTTCATCGGTCAATTTGTTGAAAGTCCTTACATATAGGACGTGAATAGGAACGCTTAATCTAAGTGAACGTCTCTGTACCCGTGAGAACACAGTTGACTAATCCAATCTCATAGCAACACATTCCGGCATACCCATGGGAACATGCTCGGAGATTGACCAGATAAATGGACCGATTGTGAAGTCATTCGTGCCATGAGTAGGTTGCCAACAATCTCAACGTTGGCGACTAAAAGGGAAAAACACGAACCTTCCAAGGCCGGTGCCCAATAAGAAATATAAAACGGTTTACGGTTTTTATCCGATTTCAGATCCCCGAGAACAATCCTTGACATTTAAAAAGAAGAAATTTATTTTAACTATGAGAAACCTCCTTATGTGAGTGATTGTGAGAAAAGTTGAAAAAAGAAAAAAGAAAAGAAAAAAGAATAAGTGCAAAAGGTTTTCCTTTCTTAAGTGTAACTTGCCGTCCCTTTTTCAAAAATAATTTAGAGGAAATAAAAGTGTATAACTGTGCAAAAAATTGTGAAATAATCGTGCTTAAATTGTGCAACGAATTTAGAAAAAATGTGCGTAATTGTGCCCTCTGAAGGTGTGTGCCGAATTACAAAGATAAGTTTTAACAAATCACGCTTCCGAATCCAGGTGAGAGTTTTTATTTCCATATATATTAAGGAATAAATAATAAAGATGGATGCAATGACAAAGTCGTTAACTGAGCTGACAGGTGCCATAAATACAATCATAGCTCAGCTGAAAGGGTTTGAGCATCGTATCAAATCACTTGAAAATATCCAGGCGCAAGCATCTGAATCCGCATCTGACGAGAATCGTGTTCCACTTGTCGCGCCACGGAATGAGGCAGATTTGAAGGATATCAGTAGGTTGCCCGATTGTGTGAAGGAGTTACAGGTTTTCGATGGTAATCATACGCAGTATGTATCGTGGGTGCATGCTGTGGAGGGAATCTTGAGAGACTACGATATATTAAAAGCGAAGCCAATTTACAGGGCTATCCTTCAGCACATTCGCGGCAAGGTTAGGGGTTCCGCGGACGCTGCTCTCGTATCGTATAATTTATTTGATTGCGAATGGCAAGAAGTAAAACAATGCATTTCTCTGCACTACGCAGACAAGAGCGACATGAGAACGTTAGAACATCAACTAAATCAGCTGTCACAAAAGAATAGTAAATTAGACGAATTTTACGCAGCGGTCAACCATCAGCTGTCGCTGATGATTAACAAACTCAAAACCGAATCCTTTGGTCGGAAAACGGTTAGTGCCCTGGTAGAAACCTATAGAAATAGGGCTCTCGACGTCTTTGTCCGCGGCCTTAACGGCGATTTATCTAAAATGCTGATTATACTAAAGCCAAAAACTCTACCAGACGCTTACTTTGCATTTTTAGAGATCCAGAATCTCAACTATCGTAATCATTCTATCCATTCCGCTACCGGATCGAATACGATAACTGCACCGGTCAACCAAACATTTAAAACCGAAAGGAAACCAGCCTTGCCATCTAAGAGATTTATACCTATGTATTTGAACAAGTTTAGACAGCAGCCAGGCTACTCCCCCCCTCGCGATAACGGCCCTCCCCCGAGGCTCGGACCGAAACCCAGCGAGAGAATGGAAGTAGATAGGTCAACCCAATCTCGGCAGGTAAATTATATGAATCGCCCCAGGGGCAACAATCCGTTCAAACGTCAGGTTAGGTCCGACGTCTATCCCAATAAACAGCAGAGGTTGTACAATGTGGAGGTAGTTGACGAGCAGTCGGAAGAAACCTATCATGATGTCGCAGGTGACGCTATAGGCGATGAAGTAAATTTTATGACGGACGCCTGTCCAGCGTACCATATATAGAGTACGTCACAAAAGACGGGACTATACTAAAATTCCTGGTTGATACGGGGGCCAACAAGAATTTTATTAGTCCTTCAGTAAAACAAACCACATCCCGTCTGCCCAAACCATTTCGTGTCCAATCTGCTGCTGGGAAGATAGAAATTTCAGAATGTGTCAAAGGGAAGTTTTTCAAGAAAATGGGTAATGACACGCTTTTAACATTTTATGTCTTACCCGGCCTTGAATCCTTTGACGGTATCATTGGAGACGACACATTGAAGGAATTAGAAGCAGTAATCGATAGAAAAGAAAACATATTGAAACTTCAGTCAGATATTAAAATACCTCTGAAAGAAAGAGTTTCCGAATACGTCAATACAACCCTCGACGAAAACCTCTCACAAAATGTCAGAAAAGATTTACATGAGCTAATTAGGAAATACCAACCGCTTTTTGGTCCCATTAACGCTAGAGAAGTAATCGACACCTCCATTCAGGCCGAAATAAGAACAAATACCACAGAACCAATTTACAGCAAAAGCTATCCCTATCCGGCGTGCCTTAGAGAAGTGGTAGAGTTGGAAATAGAAAGGCTTTTGGACGAAGGTATCATTCGTCCTTCCAGGAGTCCATACAACTTACCTATTTGGGTCGTGCCAAAAAAACCCAAGCCGAATGGTGAAAAGCAATACCGTATGGTGATCGATTATAAACGATTAAACAGCGTGACAATAGGGGACGCGTACCCGATTCCTGATATAAACTCGACCCTTGCCAGTCTGGGTAAGGCAAAATATTCTACGACCCTTGACTTGACCTCGGGATTCCATCAAATCCCGATGAAACACTCGGACATACCGAAGACGGCGTTCTCAACCATGAATGGGAAGTAAGAGTTCACTAAGCTGCCCTTTGGTTTGAAAAACGCCCCGGCGATTTTTCAACGTATGATAGACGATGTACTGAAACCGTACATAGGCAAAATCGTTTACGTCTACATCGATGATATAATCGTCTTCGGGGACAGTCAGGAGAGCCACTTGAAAAACCTCGATACCGTGCTAAACAGACTCGACCAAGCTAAACTAAAGGTCAATTTGGAAAAAACTCATTTCATGAGAACTGAAGTCGAGTTTCTTGGGTATATAATTACATTCAACGGTATCCGACCCGACTCGAAAAAGATCGATGCTATCCGAAATATTCAACCTCCGGTGAACCTAAAGGAACTAAAATCCTTTTTGGGCCTGACGTCCTACTACAGGAAATTCATTCGCGACTACGCGAAGGTAGCTAAGGCCCTGGCCAACCTAACTAGGGGGGGAAACGCCCAAGTTAAAGCTAACCAATCTAAACACATCCGCATCGAACTCGATGAAGGTGCGATGAAAGCTTTTAACGACTTAAAAATACTATTAACTTCCGCTGAAGTCTTGTCCTTCCCTGATTTTGATAAGGCTTTTAACCTCACGACAGACGCCTCGAACGCAGCTATAGGGGCAGTTCTCTCCCAAGGCGAATTGGGGAAAGACAAACCGATCGCATATATCTCTTATTCCCTCGACAAAACCGAGGAGAACTATGCAACAAACGAGAAAGAAATGTTAGCAATTGTTTGGGCCCTGGACAATCTTCGTTCTTATCTATATGGTGCAAAGGAAAAAATTCGTGTGTACACAGATCACCAGCCCCTCACATTTGCTCTGGGCAATCGCAATTATAACGCCAAACTGAAACGCTGGAAAGCCAGGATAGAGGAGTACAGCTGCGAATTGATTTATCGACCAGGTAAATCCAATGTCGTAGCCGATGCTCTCTCTAGACTAAAAATCAAAGGAAACCACTTGACCGACTCAGCGCGTACTGGGGCGAAAAGCCAAGTGAACGTACTTAAGAACAAATCCTCAACGGAAATAGCTACTGGGCGCAGATCCTCAACGGATATAGCCCATTCGGTGACAGACACAGTCACAGAGCACGGATCCTCTACGGAAACAACCAGTGATGATGATGGTTCCACTGATACGGCGAGTGAGACTGTCCACAGTGCAACACAGGACGCCACGGATCTCATTCCACACGTCGAAGCCCCCCTTAACGTCTGGAGGAACCAGATCATCATCAAGCTGGGAAAAGGCCTAGACATATATGAAGAACCGCATCCCGGTTATTCTAGGCATTATGTAGCTGCTGAGAGTCTAGACAAAACCCAAATTGATCAACATCCTCAAAACACGATTGAAACCTAGTGTTATAAATGGAATGAAAATTCCCGAATCCCATATAGGATTGTTGCAAGAGATTTACACTGCCGCTCATCTGAATAGGTTCACAATTTATGATCTTACTTCTCCCGCCTCTCTTAATGTATATTAAAAGTACACAACTTTGGTTAGTACATATAGCAAGATTATTTATTTATACTTAATTTGACAGAGAAAAACCAACGAAAAAAATAACCGTTATTGTGTTATGCTGCTTTGATCTTATACTTCGAAAAAAATATACGAAATTTTTGGCTCATCAGAATAGGTTCAGTAGCAATAACTTCAGATAACGTTGAGATAAGCTAACAAATCGTAACGGTTTTTTGGTATTCGATAGCTATAATTATTTTCCACCATTTGTTTTGAAAATGGGTCGCGATAACCCTTTAACGTAGGACGGAAAGGACCAAATCAAAGCGTTTAGTGAATCGGGCCTAAAATACCGTAATTTCGCAAAATAAATAGGACGAATTCAAAATTTTGTTAGCAATTATTTGTAAAACGTTTTAAGCAACGGGAAAAATATGAAGGGAGGCACAAATAACACAACTACAGAAACAGATAGGAGAGCCATCATCAGAGATGCGTCCAATTCTCACGTCGCTAATTCGAAAATAAAGGAAACAACCGGTGTTAGCCCTTACTTGGCTATGGTAAAGCATGTTATACCAACTGCTAAATATCTTAAGAGGTTGAAACTAAAAAAAAACCAGCAACTTATTGCCACTCGTTAAAAAATACGCCTTAAGTTCTGTCGTGAATATGACTTGGAAAACTGAATGGCAACGTGTCGTTTTTTCTGACCAAAATTAGTTCAATTTGGTGGAGCCAAATGGATATAACTATTACTTCCATGACTTGTGAAGAGAAGAACATCATTTGAGTCATCTCCTTAGCTGTGAAGGTAGTGTGGTGGTGTGGGGAGCATGTCCTACTATGGAACTTGCACGCTTCAGTTGCTCACATCAGGAATAAGCGCGTATTTTTTAACGAGTGGCAATAAGTTGCTGGTTTTTTTTTAGTTTCAACCTCTTAAGATATTTAGCAGTTGGTATAACATGCTTTACCATAGCCAAGTAAGGGCTAACACCGGTTGTTTCCTTTATTTTCGAATTAGCGACGTGAGAATTGGACGCATCTCTGATGATGGCTCTCCTATCTGTTTCTGTAGTTGTGTTATTTGTGCCTCCCTTCATATTTTTCCCGTTGCTTAAAACGTTTTACAAATAATTGCTAACAAAATTTTGAATTCGTCCTATTTATTTTGCAAAATTACGGTATTTTAGGCCCGATTCACTAAACGCTTTGATTTGGTCCTTTTCGTCCTACGTTAAAGGGTTATCGCGACCCATTTTCAAAACAAATGGTGGAAAATAATTATAGCTATCGAATACCAAAAAACCGTTACGATTTGTTAGCTTATCTCAACGTTATCTGAAGTTATTGCTACTGAACCTATTCTGATGAGCCAAAAATTTCGCATATTTTTTTCGAAGTATAAGATCAAAGCAGCATAACACAATAACGGTTATTTTTTTCGTTGGTTTTTCTCTGTCAAATTAAGTATAAATAAATAATCTTGCTATATGTACTAACCAAAGTTGTGTACTTTTAATATACATTAAGAGAGGCGAGGAGAAGAAAGATCATATATTGTGAACCTATTCAGATGAGCGGCAGTGTATGTAGAGAATTTGATAAACTATAAGATAAGAATTACCCAGAGAATCGTGGAGGATGTCAGAAATGAAGATAGGATATGGGAACTAATAAGTAAAGAACACAGAAGAGCCCATAGAAATGCCAGAGAGAATAAAGAACAACTATTAGAAAATTACTTTTTCCCTGGAATGAACAGCCGTATCACGAACTATACAAGAACATGCGAAGTGTGCTTAGAAAACAAATATGACAGACATCCGGCAACTCCGGAGGTTCAACCCACTCCTGCGAAGTGCTACACATGGATATCATGGAAATACAGGGGGAAAAGTTCATTACCTGCCTGGACAAATTCTCAAAGATCGCCAAACTGTTTCATATTAAAAATAAATCATCCCTCCACTTACGAGAAAAGCTCATTAAAATCCTGCAATATGTATTTTATGAGCATCAAATAATGGTACTTTCTGGTTTCTTGTCTCTAATAGTTGTGCTTAATGTTCATATTTAAAGTACAATAGCATTATGTAAACGCCAAAGATATTCACGTCTATCACAGAATCCGTCGTATTCGGAATTTCATTACGAACCCCGAAAGAACTATCACAGAATCCATTGTAGTGGACATTTTTGCTACGAATTTTGAATTTCGTAGAAAGTGGTAAGTTGTTAAGTGCGGCAATGCACATTTGGATTCCACTACGACGGATTCTGTGATAGTTCTTTCGGGGTTCGTAGCAAAATTCCGTGTACGACGGATTCTGTGATAGACGTGATTATTTCACTGTACCAAGGGTACTGGTCACTGACAATAAACGGAGCTTCCTTAGCCCGATCATGGTTAATTTTATCAGGATGCTAGGTAATAGAATGTATCTCACACCCTTGAACCGCAGCGAGGTAAACGGCCAGGTAGAAAGATTTCATTCTACAATATTAGAAATTTACCGATGCCTGAAGGCTGAGTACAAAGATTTGAGGTTAAAAGAAATTTTAAATATCGCTGTAGACCGGTATAATAACACAGTCCATTCCGTGACAAAAAGGAAACGGACTGATGTTTTTTTCAATAGAACCAATAGGATTAACTTTCAGAACTTACTAAATTTTCGATCAAGGGTTAATAACGACCTCAGGGGGAAAATCGAAAAGAGGCAGGAAGCGTGTAACAAATGGCGAAACAAAAAGAAATCTGCACCTAAGGTTAAGGGGCCACTATCTACACTCCCTTTAAAAGGATACAGGGCAAGCATAAGCCCTTGTTCCGGAAAGAAATCATTGCAAAAAACAACAAGGTAACGGTGGTAACAACCACGGGGCGGAAGATACATAAAGCCCACATCAAAAACGTGTAAAAGCACATATATCATTAGAATTATAGCACAGCACACATACAATGCACAAAAAAAAAAGGATGGCACAAGCACAAATCAGCACTTCTTTGACTGAAATTAATGAATAAATTAACTAACTAATGAGTAAGGAATAAGCTAGATGAGAACTTAGGAAAATACGGACAAGAGTTAAATTGTTACATTGTTACTTTCAATAAAATATTAGAATTATTACCTTCCGTAAAAATATTAGAACGGTACATGAAGCGTCAAACGAATAATTCAATCACAAGAATCTTTAAAAATACGTATTAGAACTTGAGAAGCATCATGTATGTCCCATCTATAAGCATGCCAAACGAAGTACCCGAACCAGTAGCTGAGGAAAGACAACAAAGAGTTCCTTGACCTCGCTTAACCCAAATTTGGTCCTCTAGCTCTGACTCTACGGGACGTAGATCTTTGAGGGGGGAAGAGTTAACACGCCACACATCGTTCACGCGCCATTCGAATGGATAACGAATCGGCACGAGTCGCTGACTCAGCACATCATGATTATTCAGGTGCGAATCTGTTCCCACAGTGCAAGTACGGAGGAATCATGTTGCAGATGCAGCGAACCGGATGCGCGTGTGGAACCGACGGGCAACTTGCTGACTCGACAACATGAACCACTGGGGCGCCGAATGCTTGGAGCGGGTTAAGGTATTTTTAAGATAGTGCTAAGTAGAACCTGGTTACGTGTGGTAGCAAATAGAAAATATACGATTCAAATAGATTAAAACGGAGTTTTATTTAAAAACGAACGAGTTGGACCAACCTCAGGTTGGTGTTCGGTTTTTTTTTGAAAGAGTCGTAAAGGACATCTTTAACTTTTTGTTTTACCGTAGGTATTTTTTGTTTGTACTGAATGTTTGTTTATTTTTGTTTTTCAAATAAAATTGAATTAAAATCATTTTATTTTAAATATCAAGTTTTGCATGCATTCAGATTTCAAATCAATAATCACACTGATACTACGATGAATAAATCGAGAATCACATTTCTACAATCGACCAATAGTATACCCGCCATTCTCTCGATTGCCCTTTGTAATGAAATAAATTCTCTAGAATACGATTCGATTGTTATTCGATTCTTTTCTGCTGAAACCGAATAAATCGACAATCGAATTACATTTTCAGCAATTGTCAATTTATTCGATTATGAAATTCATTCGCAATCGCCCATCTGAATCTAAATCCATGCAAACGGGGTATAGTGAATGTAGACCAACTTTTTTGTTTAGTTTATATATTTGTTGCTTTCTTTTGTTTCAACCGCATTAAGTAATTCTCGGAATTTACACATTATGAACATACTAGCTGATGTACCCGCTTTGCTGCGCCTACAAAAATATTCTCCTTGTATGTAGATACGTGTATTTGTAATAAATTGTATACTGGAAGGAGACTTCCAGCTGAATGCTACACTTGTTCTTGCACCTTAAAAGTTGGCATAAATACTTGCTTCACAATTTGCTTAGCACCAAATGACTGAAGGAAATGCTTGGATAAAGGATTTTCCATAGCCTATCAAAGAAAAAACTGACGCAGATGGGTTAGGAAATTCTTCCAATCTAAATTCTCCGCTTTCTTAAATATTACAGCACGTTCTTACCGCCAAAACGTCAAAACGTAATACATACATTTATCTCTATCTGTTCCAAGCCCAGCATATACTTATCATACAACAAATTGCAACCAAATTTATCCAGTTATTGGATTAAAGTTAATCGAACAATTACAATACATATACGTTAGCACGAAGCAATCCCAATCACTTATACTACACACATGTATCGCGTACACGCATACCCGCTGCCGCTGGTCCATTGACGGTGGCAATGGTCTCTGATCGTTTTCGCGAAAGCATACAAACAATATAATATTTATAATATAATATTTCTTTATATTATTACTTTTCTCATAGAAAATGTACAAAGAAGATATATAGGTATATCAAAATCTTTGTTGTGAAATAATCTAAGAAAATATGTAAATTTTATTTTAATACGTTTTTTAAGAACTAAGACAGAGCGAGATAAATGCCCAAAAGTAAAATATAAACTTTTCTTTTTCTCATTTAGAAGTTTTTTATTGAAATATATTGATTTTTTTTTATCCATTTTATAGATTTAATGCAACCAGAATCGATTGCAAAAAACACATTCAAATCCGTTCAGTAGTGTTTTTGTTTTTGCGGCACATGCATACATACTTTTTTTTAGACTTTATTTTATAAAAGTAGTGATGATAGAGTGAAATACAGGAATTCATTCGTCATTTCTCAATCATAATTCCTGGTGAATGGTGGTGTTGCAACTGCGTGTTAATTTTTTCTTCTTTGAAATACTGAATAATAAAATGTCTAGTACAAGTGTCGTCTGGAAATACTTTGAAAAGAAAAATACGGATATTTCACGATGTAAACTCTGTTTTAAAAATTTAAAATCATGTGGAAATACATCAAATTTATATAGACATTTGTTGTAGAAAAACATGCTAAACCATAAAATACGATCGAAAACGTAGTTGAAAATTCAATGAGTAAAAATAAAATAGTAAACGTAATTCAAGAAAATATACAGTATAAACATACATAACTTTGTTTGCAGTGATTCAAAGGATATACCAACAAAAAAGAAGAAGGATGAGTTGATATTCAGACTAGCGAATAAAGCATCTACAAGTTAATCTGATACGTTTGAAGAAACCGGCTGTGGTCAAGAACATTTTGAGACGTCAACTAGTATAATGCCTACCGGGTCTGTCTTCAGCAAATTTGATAAATCCTATTAGTAGATTGTTTGAATCCCATTCCGCTATCCAAGAAGGTATGCTGTCATCACCAATGCAGTTTTATATTATATTTGTGTCGATTACAAACCTTTTTATACAGTTAAAACAAAAGAGTTTTTAAAATTAATGAAAACTGTAGCACTAAGTTATAAAGCAGCATCAGATACTTATATGAAAAACTGATGTCTGATAAATATGTTGTACTGAAAAACATTTTGAAGGAGACGATAAAAAGCCAGGATCCTTTTTGTCTCACAAGTGATATATGGACAGAGACAATGACCATGGCAAGTTTTTTGGGTGTGACTCTACACAAACTTGAAGGTATCACCTTGAGATCTGCATGCATTGCTACTGTTATAGAATATATTTCCAAAAAGCTTTCTGAGATTTTGATGAACTGAAATATACAGGAAACTAATGTAAAGGCAATTCTTACTGACAATGGTGCCAACATGGTAGCCGCTGTAAAAAATCTCTTTCATTGCTCGGGGAACATTTGCCCTTGGTTTAGTCAGCTACAGTCTTTGGACATTGCTTTAATTCCGCCGACGACTTCCTCGAATGTTTCAATAATGTCACCGGTGCGCGTCTTCGGGAACAACATTCGCAAATACCTTGCTCATCTACATGTATCTATACATTGCCAGAAACAACACAAGCACAAGGGTTTACACCATCTGTGCCTACACCAAAAGCAAGGAAGCGTGTAAAACAAGTTATGACCCGTATGAAGTTGGAAAAATAATTAATTATTTACAACTGAAAAAGCAGCCCGCGGTTGATAGCGCCGATCATCTATTTAAGAGCTACGCTGATACTTTCAAAAAGTGTTCACCTAAATTTCAAATAACACTTATACTCCAACTTGCTAAATTATTTGCAGATACAGAGTTAAAAGAATTAGAAGAACTATTCCAGCCAATATATTCTTCAACCCATTCTATTTTAAGATCTGACTCTCAAATATCTCTAGAAAATTTTATTTCGGCCGAACAAAACAATATACAAGAAACCCTCCAAAATCCAAGCTTTTCCAAAATACTATATCGTCGATCTCACCTCGAGCCTGAATGGACTTAAATTCAGCCGAATCGCAATGCAATCCTGGTCCATCACATTTAAATGAAGTACATAACATATACAGGTTACATATCCCATATGGAACACGAGCCTCTCCATTTCTGCACCTCAGAAGTAATTTCAGTTCATTTATCTTTTCCCACATATGTGCAGGCATAATAAAGCTGAATCGGCGGATTGCGCTACGGGATCCGATGCCCCATAATAAACCAGTGTGAAACCATATTTAGCTGAGTTAACAACGTAAGGTAGACTTTAAGAAAACATAAAATTTATAAGTGAGTTTAGTTAATAAGGCATAACGAAATAAAGCAGTTGTATTTGCAAAACGAAAATAAAAAAATAGTTTTTTTTTTTCGAGTAAACCGAAAGAGAATAGTTAAGTTATATATATGCCTCCATGACTGATAACTAGAGATCGGATTATATGCATTTGCATGTTTGCATATGCATTTGCATATTTTGACCATTTTGCCCGGTTGTTGCATATTTTTGCATATTATGCTGAAAATCTAGTGGAGATGCATATTTTCGCTACAAACCTACTTGGCGGCACCACGATTCACGCGGAAAAGGGTAGGGCAGACATACATAATACATAAATCCAGTGACTAGTTATCGCATTTTACGGTTTTACCACAAATGTGACAATTACCCAGACGCCTACTGCGACAATCTTTCCTCTAAACAATTACGCATGTTATATTTGACACGCTCCTCTTTTGCATATTCAAATATTTGAATGTGTACGTTACCATGCCTCCCGCAAAAAATGCACTCGGCTGGTGCATACACAAAAAGTAACAACTTTTTTGATTTTCCTCACTCACTTGTGGTAGTATACATATATAGAATAGATATCATTTCCCGTTACACTCGCGTACTGCGAAACTTTTCCATGTAGTCTAGGCAATTAGAACTACGCCTGTTGCATCAGTTTATTTTTTTACTTATTTGTGAAAAGTTGAATTTGTTGCATCAGTTTATTTTTTTACTTATTTGTGAAAAGTTGAATTTGTACCATGCCTCTCGAAAAAAAAAGTGTATCGTCGTGGATAGCTGAATATCCTGGAGAAATTACGTACGACGGAAAAGTTTTATACTGTCGAGTTTGCGATAAAAATATTTCATGCACAAAGAAGTTTCAAATAGACCAGCATATCAAGACAAGTGTTCATATTGCAGGATTGCAAAAGAAAGGCCCACGACAGAAACTTTTAACAGCGGCAAGTAGCAGTAACTCCACTTTCACAGACCAACCAAAAAACAACTTTAACATGGATTTATGTGAAGCATTGGTTGCAAGTAATATTCCTCTTCACAAACTTACGAATCCTACCTTCAGAGCTTTTCTGCGAAAATATTGCTTAAATCAAAATATACCAGATGAATCAACATTGCGTAAAAACTACATTCCAACAGTTTACCTTCGCGTTTTGGAAGAGATACGCAATGAACTCAAGGATAGCATTATTTGGATTTCAGCTGACGAAACTACGGACAGTTGTGGCCGTTACATTGCTAATTTAATTGTCGGTGCGTTAAGACTAGAGCCTTCTTCTTCCTATTTGGTGGCCTGCAAAGAGCTTGAAAAGGCAAATCATTCTACGATTGCCAGATTTGTGAATGATGGTATCAAACACATTTTTCCTGAATCATCTGCAGATGAAAGAGTGTTTATATTTCTCTCAGATGCTGCTCCCTATATGATCAAGGCAGCCAAAGCCCTTCAACTTGATCCATGTGACATGCTTTGCTCACGGAGTACATCGTCTCGCTGAAGAAGTACGATCAACGTTTGCTAATGTAAATAAACTTATTTCTTCGACGAAGAAAGTGTTTCTTAATGCACCTGCTCGCATTAAAGCCTTTAAAGAAAAGCTACCAAATGTGCCTTTACCTCCTGAACCAGTGATAACTCGATGGGGAACGTGGATTGAGGCTGTGCTATTTTACAGTGAACATTTTGAGGACATTAAAGGCGTAATTACTGACCTCGATAGTACGGAGGCTGTAGCAGTTTGTCAGTCCAAGGAAGCGTTTAACGGGCCAAGCATAAAAAAAACATTACTCTGATTAGCACTCATTTTTCCCACATACCTGCGAGTATTAAAAAGCTCGAAACTCAGGGTATGGCGTTAATGGAATCTGTTGAGTTAATAAACAAAATCCGCCGAATGAACTCCGCATTGCCAGATGTATTCCCCGCTAAACTCAAGGAGAAATATGAAAAAATTTTGAGCAATAACCCAGGCTTTCAATCTTTGTGTCAAATAAATAGTTTTATTAATGGGACGGGTGAACGTTTGCCAGAAACTATAAGTGCTAACATAGCACCCCAATTCAAGTACTGCCCAGTTACCTCAGTGGATGTGGAACGATCCTTTTCCACTTACAAAAACATTTTGAGTGATCGGAGACACAACATTACCACCGAACATTTGGAGCAGTACCTGATTGTTTGCGTTTATAAAAGTAACAACTAAATTCAAGAATTGTTAATTTCATTCATTTTTATACTATTAATTAGTAGTTCTATTACTAATACCATGCTGAATTAAAAATAAAAATCTTAAAACTAATATTTTTTTAGTTTTTAATGTTGCATATTTTGACACTTTTCATGCATATTTCAGGTATTTTTCATGCATATTTGCATGCATATTTCAAGGTTTTTAGGTTGCATGGTTGCATATAATCCGGTCTCTACTGATAACATATAAATAACTAGCTGACCCGTGCTCGCCTTGCTTCGCTCGCCTGCCACTATTGAGACAATGCATAAAATTAATAATTTTTTTTTATGTTCATTTTTTTGCTTTTTTTTATTTTTCTTTTGTTTTGTTCTTTTTTTTTGTTTTTTTTTTTTGATTTTCTTTTTTGTGGTATAAACTTAAAAAAAGGATGGAGATAGGTTTTTAAATGTAAATGTTAATTCAGAATTCGATCAGGAACATAATCAGTACATCACATCAAGGCTTCTTTGTATATGTACTATGTTTACTATTCTATTGTTTTCTGGCAGCAAAATATATTGAGTTTCGGGAGATCCCACTCGAGATAAGCCAACATATAACTGGCCATGGGAAAAGCACTCCTTTCTGAAGTCAATATCTACCAGTAAAACTGTTTGTCCCTGGGACTTATTTATTGTGAGGGCAAATGACACTTTCACCGGAAACTGCAAGCGTTTGAAAGATATAGGTAAATCCGTCGGTATCATCGGAATACGTGGAATGTGCGCTAATTATCCGGCTGCTGGCCCAGTGAGAATGGTCGCTACGATTAAGTTATCTCGCAAGTCTTTTATTAATAATCTTGTGCCATTACACATGTTAGGTGGGCTTAGATTTCTTAGCAGCATGATGGGGATACCGATCTTTAACATCAGGTCGCATGGTGGCAGGCCACAAGGATTTAGGGAATTCAAAAATTCTTGTGGGTAGTTAACTGTATCTTCGATATTGTTAACTGTATCAATAGACTTTAAATCTTTTATTTGGCCTGGAACTTTTTGTAAAATAAAATTATTTATTTCATTTACTGTATCGTTTCTGGGTGATATTATTACTCTTGAACAAAGCCAATGATAATCTTTTTGTAGAAGATTTTCAATATCAGGATATATTGCATCTATAAGATGTTCCAGACTATGGACTATGCGACCTAATCTTTTGTCCAATTCGATTTCAGCGCTACTACCATTAGTGTTTGGAGAAATTCAATTTCGTTCTCCAAGTTTAAGAAGCTGATTTGGGAAATCGTCATCGTTATTTTCGCTTAAATGGGCTCTCATATTAGTGCGCAAGTTGAGCGTTTGAATTGAACCCCATAACAGAGAGGATTTAAGACATGCTTTAATAATATCTACACGTGTTCCTTTCGCTATGACTGGAAGTGTTTGTCGAAAATCACCAGCAAAAACGAAAGTAACTCCACCCATAATGGCATTTGAATTTCTGAGATCGTTAAGCGTTCGGTTCACTGCTTCAACATGAGCTCTATGACTCATAGTACATTCATCCCAGATAATTAAAGATGTATCTTGTAACAATTTTCCAAGTGGTCCATTTTTACGTATAGAACATATCGACTGTTGCTCCAAAGATACAGTTAATGGTAGTTTAAAGGTAGAGTGCGCAGTTTTCCCATCATTTAAAAGAGTTGCAGCTATTCCAGAGGAAGCGACTGCCAGTGCTATTTTTCCAGATTGTCTCACTTTTGCCAGTATTAAATTGGCAAGAAATGTTTTTCCTGTGCCTCCTGGGGCGTCAAAAAAAAATAACTTACCTCTATTATTTTCTACGCTATCAATTATTGCGTCATAAGCCTGTTTTTGATCTGTGACTAACTTTGGTAAATTGTCATTGACATAAACTGACAACTCATTAATATCGTACGCATGTGTTGGTATTGTGTCTATTGTATCGTTACGTGATCGATTAGGAGAAGGTAAACCGAAATCGCTTAAGCTTTTGTCGTTCAGTTCTAAAAGTTTGTTCTCTATTTGTATCAAACCTGTATTGTAAATTTCATCATTGCAATCCAAAGTTATGTCCTGATTCTGCTGCCCGATTCTATGCCTAATATCTTCACATAGATCATCTTTGAAACTATGCCACAGTTTGAGTGGTTCAGAGGGGTGACAAAGTAAAAGTATCACTACAAACAACTCTCTCAGCTTTAACGGACATTGGGAAACGGAAGCTTCTCTCAAAGTATTATTCCATTGGTCATCATTTTCCAACAAACCTGGCAAGCTGCTTGATATGTTTCTTTGACAATCCCGTCTACGGTTTTTAAGTATTGGAATGAGGTGGGACCACATACGTGATGAAGCAACATTCTTAGATAGAAACACTCTGACTGAGAAGGATGAATACTATATACTCTTCCTAAAGCAGCATCTTATTACGTAAGTTGTAATAATTTTCAAAATTCAAAACTCAATTTCGCTAACGTCCGCAATACAGCCAATACTGGAGTGTCGTTTACGCACGAATGATTCAATTGAAGAATCAGTCACTTCACTCTTGTGCAATGTGCTTTTTTGAATCCCCACTTCTTTCTCCTCTTCACTTTTTTCTAGTCACTACAACTACACTATCGCTACACGAAAGATCGTATAAATACTTGAATTCATTCTCCCTTCATTAATAAAGTCTACTACTGCTTTCACGTCTACATCTATTATTCTCTACCCCTCTTTTATATTTCTCCGCTTTAGAATTCATTCTTCTCTTGGTTCTTTAAGGGGATCTATTGAGATGATATTTTACTCTGATTTTTTCAGAGCATAATATTGGTGTCCCTTTTCATTTAATTATTTCAGCGCGATCCTTCTCAGTGAACTATATATAGAAATGTTTTCCTCTGACAGGCACTACATAATGTATTAACGAATCTCCCCTGGTATGTATGTAATTGAGCAAGCAACACAACCTCGTCTCGTCATTGCGATCGAATCGAAGTCGTCGATGTAAGAAAATGATAATAATGCATGTTTTTAGATTCGTTTTTTATTTATTTCTCAGCCTGTAGGTGTAATTAAGAAAAGGTTAAACTCTTAAAATCTCCGTAAGTAAATTGACTTCATGTTACAGTTTTTTTATTTGCAATTCGTATAACTGCTTTAATGTTAGGAGTGAATGTATGGATTAAGCATACAAAAATAGTATAAAAAATATTATTTTTATTTTATGTTTTCTAAACAACAAAATAGTCTAAAGCACTTCCGGATAGTGTAGCTTTCTATAAGTGAAAGAATTTTTGAAATCCGTTTAGTAGTTCCAGAGATTAGCGCCTACATACAAATGTTTCCTCTTTATAATAATATATATAGTAAATATAGTATATATAGTAAAAGATTAAATAAATAAATAAATATGAATATACTAGTTAACACAATGCACTTAGGCCACGCGCTAAGTACATGCCAGCGAATCACACGAGATTCGCTGAGTCAGTTTTGTTCAGGTGCAAACATATTGCACCGCACCGGATATACCCGCCGAGATGGAATAGATGACTTAGCACATTGGACGCTGGGAACGACGCCTTTGGACAATGGGAACGACGCCTTCCTACGGGCATGGATTAAATTTAAGAATTAGTCTTTAGAATTAGTCTGTTAGATAAGAAAACGGATTTGTAGTGCGTAAGTCGAACGGTCGGGTCACTTGGTTAGCGTTCGCGATTTTTTTAAATGTCGGACGTGTGTTACTTACTGTTTATCTTAAACAAATTGCTAGTCTTTCTCTTGTGGAGATGGGTTTCCTCCAGTTTTTCATTTGTTTTGAAATTTTAGGAAGAAGTAATTCATGCAGTTCTACAAAACAATCTTGTGAAATGCGGAAATACGAAACGATCTTCGTGCGACTCTAGCTCTCGACACAATCGGTGGTGTTCCTCTTATCTCTCTTTTTGTTTATTACAAGTACCCGAAATCTTTTTCTTTGTCATTGTGCATGTAGTGTGAATAATAATTACAGCTCTTCGTCCGAGCTACTTGACATTTTGTAAGGGAATGAATTTACTTTGGTTCAAATAAATAAATTGTTAAATAATTTTTACGCAGCGTAAAATAAAGCGTTATGTTTGATGAGGCAGTTACGTCGGAGACATCATTCCCCTTCCGTTACAATCGCCTTTCCCACCCCCCTCTCACCATAGCCGTTTTAAATATCCAAACCTAACAGTTTCCGCCACTTCCCCATATCCATCCACCAACCATCCCATGCGCATCCAACGTGATCCACTACACACGCCGCCCAATGATGCACACGTATGCACTTCCGCCACGCGCGATACCAGATCCCACAATTCAGGAAAATAATAAGAAAGTCATGATACCTGTAAGCTGTAATTGTCATAACTGAATGCAGTGTCACCATTCTACGAATTAATGCAAGCTAACAGAAAAGTTCATGAAGAGATATGTTTAAGTTAATTTCAGCACATAGTCGATTGTGAACCTTGGTGCGAATAAGAAGTCTTTATTTTTGATATTCAATAAAATTAAATTAGAAAAATAAAAAATTGTTTTTTTTTTTGCTATTATCAGTCACTGACTAACTCTCGAGCCGATAACATCGTTCCTCAGTTTACTTGGTGTTGTAAGAAGCACTCTACAATTAATTACTAAGCAATCAGTAATCAGTCAAGTTCTAGGCAATCAGAAGTCATGAAATCACTTGGTTACTTAGCAACTATACTTCAGAGAACTCTAAAAATTAGTATAAAAGAAGCCCCTCAAAACTATATACTTCACAATTCAGTTGGCTGCCAGCACGAACGTTAAATATTTTGTCTGCTCCAATCGAATTGGAAACATTTATAAATAATTTTATATAATTTATGAATCAATAAATGCAGTTATAACGTTTTAAAGAATTTGCCTTATTATAACTGGAGCCCAACGTGGGACGAATCCTAAACATTTTGAATTACTTCATCTAAATCGCACCATACAATATAATCAAATATAAAAAACGTTTGCACCTTGACTGACATTTCTTTGCATTATCCACCACGGCCGCTAGAATAAGCGCACGGATTCAAGAACAGAGAATGAGCATCGTGCAAATATCCGACGAGGAATTCCGTGCACTGATTTCAAATTCAGTCTCGGCGGCTCCAAATGAAAACTTCACAAACTGCACCAGTCGCTTCAATGGCGAGCGTTCGAAAGTGAAGTTGGACGCGTTCATAGCTAGCTCCACCATATACAAGGATGTCACAAATATGTCTGACAAAAATGCACTAACTGGACTCCAACTGTTATTGGAAGATATGGCATCCACTTGGTGGCAGGGTGTGAAGTCACAAGCAAAGACATGGAATGAAGCAATGACCATGCTAAAAAACTCTTTTATCTCCAATAAAAAACAGTGCACCAAAACACCAACAGACGTCTTCAAATGCGAGAAAGGGTCACACGACTAAGCCCAACAGATATGTAGATATGGTTTTAAGACTGCTAAGTAGGGAAATGAGCAGTTCGTTTGATACCTCAGAACTCATAAACTAAGTATCCTATTGAGCTGAAACTTACACTATATACTTTTTCTGATATTTGAAGTGTTCGTACATCAAAAAATTTCAAGTTTTCCGCTAGATGGCGCTGGAACTCAAAAATTTTTAAATTCATCGTACGATTAAGCTGAAACTTACACAATATATTTGTAATGAATTGAGAGATGTTCGTATATCAAAAGTTCTCAAGTTTTCCGATAGATGGCACTGGAACACCAACATTTCAAAACCATCAGTTGTCATATATGTAAGTAGTTGTAGGTGGCCAAAATCTCAAAATTATTACTACAAGAATGCACGGTGACAGCTAACAGCTAACTTTTGATCTACGTTACGTGCACTTCTCGATTCATTACAAATATGTTCTCTAAGTTTCAGCTCATACGGATGGTAAGTTTTTGAGTTTTTAGGATATTATTGTTTGGACAGTATTCTTAAATCCAAGTAGAGTTGTTGGAATTTAATTCTCCACCAGAGTCATTACTATTCACAAAAAGTCACTCGAAAAAATGTCATTACATTTATGACATAAACACTGTTTTCAATGGGTGTAGCGAAGCGCTAGTAAGCTACTAGTAAGAAATAAAGTAGAAAAAAACAACATCAAGACGTTCGAAAACCTCCTCTGTCTTACACGTAGAGTCGAGGCGAATCTTGAAGAAGAAAGAAAAGAAGAAACGTTCAAGACAAAAAATGATGAGAAAAGGCAGAGTCAGAAAAGAATAAAATGTGCATATTGCTCAAATTTTGGACATATTATGGAGGAATGTAGGAAAAAGCCAACAGGAAGTAAGGACCGAGATACTCACTACAACTCTCGCACTGTTCTAAATTGCTATGGCTGTGGTATACCAGGGTACGTTAGGAGTAATTGTCCCAATTGCAACCAGTCCAAAGAGCCGACAAACATTAGTTTCTGCTCGGTTGATATACCTTCCCAAGAAAAACCTTACCACCACTCCGTCAACGACCCTCAGTTAAGATAACAATTGGTGGGCAGAAGGGAGTTGCCCTTATTGACACTGGTGCCAGGATGATTAAAGTTAGTAATCAGCTATGCACACAGATTATAAACCTTGGCTACTGGTTCACAGCATACCATGCTCAATTATTCTAGCTGACGGGATCAAACGCCTACAAGAGGTCCTAGTAACTAACGCGATGGTAAAATTAGAAGGACGCCTTATACCAAAAATATTCATGGTGATTAAGAGTTCCTCTGACAACAGAACGCTCCTTGGAATCGACTTTGTCGAGGATGCTATGATGGTCAAGAACTTGCCTCAACGCATGTGGTATTTTGCCGACACTCCATCGAAAAAATATGATTTTTACCAGACTGAGACGAAACCATTGATGAACTTAGCACCGTCACTTCTGACTCCACTTGAGGATAGAAAAAATTGTGGTATAGACACATCAATCACTCCACCCGAGTTAGTAGGCAAATGCTCACAAATCCCAAAAGCCAACAGCCCGATACAGAATACGCCACTACGTGATATTTCTAATCAATTATCACGTTATTCGAATCAATCTTCTGACAAGCTTTTCACTGATCAACAAAATTACTCACCAGATGCTATAGATAGAATCTTCGAAGACGTAATTCCAAAACACTCAACGCTCTCCCACCTCGAGCTACCCCTATATGATCAAGAATTTGTATTTTTGGAGTAATTTCGAGCCGAAAATATAACGCTTAAAGATAACGAAGGTCCGCATCTAGAAGCTGCAAAAAGGTCAGAGCTTAACAAACTTTTGCTCGAACACAAAGACTTGTTTCAGTTTTCGGGTAAACCAGCCGCTACCGTTGAACACACCATACCAACTGGCAATCACGAACCCATTGCAGTGCCCCAATACAGATTTTCAGAGCAAAAGAAGAAAGTGTTACAAGATGAAGTTAGCCAGATGTGAATCCGTTTGGGCTTCACCTCCTTAGGGACTATTACCCAAGGAGGATGGAAGTATACAAGTTTGTATAGACATAACCTGACAGTTATGCCGCAAGAAAAGCCGAAGTAATGTCAACCATTGACCTTATCTCAGGCAAATCAAAATGAAGGAAGAAGACAGGGACAAGACAGACTTTATAACTCCATTCGGTGTTTATCGTTTTCTCCGACTGGCTTTCGGTTTACGAAACGCCCCAGCCACCTTCCAACGGCTGATAGATAGGATCAAAACATAATGATTTGCTATTAATATCGTCATCTTTTGAAGAACACTTGAGAGATCTCAATAATGTTTTCAACATTCTTTGGCAGTACAACCTTCGGATTAACCGTCAAAAGAGTTGCTTCTCTAGAACCGAAGTGAAGTTTTCGGGTCACATCCTAACAAAAGATGGTATAAACCCAGATCCTGATAAGATATCAGCAATAAAAAATCGAAGCGCTCCAAGAAACCTAAAAGAAATGATATCTTTTTTGCAAACATGCTTCTGGTTTCGAAGATTCATTCCAGACTTTGCGCTGAAATCGCTCGACCACTATCCGAACTCACAAAGACGAATGCAAAGTGGACGTGGGAAAATGTATAACAAGACGCATTCGATGAGCTCAAAAATTGTCTCGTTACTGCTCCAATCCTCATACAAGTAGATGAAACAAGGGGAGGGTCCAGACGAACGACTTGAAGAATACGCCAGCCGACTTCTATCGTCAGCTGAAAGGAACTACAACACGATGGAAAGAGAAGCATTAGCTGTCGTTTGGGTTATCCACAAGTTCCAAAGCTACAGAGGAGGTAACAAAATAAATGTTGTAACCAATCACCAAGCCTTATGATAGCTCGTGACCCTCAAATCTCCAACCGGACGGCTGTCAAGATAGTGCTTGCAGTAACAACCACTCGACATCCATATCCAGTATACACCAGGGAAAGCTAACGTACTAGCTGATATGCTGTCCCGTCCGCCCATTACTGAAGACATACCAACTTTAGAAAGTTGTGTCATATCCATCGAGTTTCCTCATCGAAGTATAAAGGCAGCACGTGACCGCCAAATTGAAGATCCTAATCTTAAGAAGATAATTGACGATCTGGGATCTTTCGCACCAGAACAATTCACCTGCTGGACTTCACGAGGTTACCTGCTTCATGATATAGTATTATATCGGTATAATCAAGATGATGACAACGAGGAGGCTCAGCTTGTTCTTCCCAAAACAGAACGAGAGCAGATAATGAGCTTCTAACATAATGAAGCTACCGCCGGACATTAAGGGTCTGAACGCACTCTTCAGCGAATCTCAACTCACTACTTTTGGCCATGCATGCGAAGAGACATTGCAATGTATGTCAAGAATTGCATCCAATGTCAACGATATAAGGTAACCAACCTAAAACCTGCTGGACTTTTACAAACTCCAGTACAGAACCAAAGATTCGAAGTTCTTCCCATTGATCTCTCCGGGTCAATTCCACCATCTAATGAAGGTTTAAAATGGATCTTTATTGTAGAAGATGTCACAACACCTTGGGTCGAATTATTTGCATTGGAAGAGGCAGCAGCATATGAATGTGGTAAGACGCCCATCAACGAAATGTTCTTTCGTTTTGGTCTCCCAAGAAGATTATTAAGCGACAATAGAACACCATTTATCAGTGCGGTTATGCAGCATATAACCCACTGCCTGGGAATCACCCATTATTTTATTCCCGCAAGCAAACCCGGTGGAACAAAAGAACCGCGATCTGAAAACACAGCTAGCTATCTAAGTTGGGAATGAACATTTCAGCTGGCCGGAAAAGATTCCATTCATCAGATTTGGCATGAACACTGTCAGATGCCAAGATACAGGATATAGTGTAGCGTTCCTCAACTTTGGACGAGAATTACGCGCTCCCGATGAGGTTCAACGTGATTTTCGTGCCATTATTCAATCCGAAAACTTCGTCCACTGCATTACACCGTATTTGAGTAAAATGACAGATACTCTAAAAATCGCCCGCATAGTTAACGAAAAGGAACGAGACCGTCAAAAGATAAATGCTGAAAAAAAAGACGTCCTGATCCAATCTACTCTCCAGGAGACTATGTTTGGGTCGATACCAAAACACACAGCAAAGCTAACAACCGCTTCACATCAAAACTAGCTCCTAGACGCGATGGACCATACATCGTTCTAAACAATAAGGGATCCAACAACTATGAAATAGCTGGTAAAAAAAGCAGCTGAAGAATACGATCTGAAAAGAAAAATTATTTCATTTTGCGCAGATAATGCAAAAGCGAAATGTCTATTTCAAAATGAAACAATGTTTACCACATCGTGCACAATGCTCTGAAATACGCATGTGATGTATTTCCATTTGATGTCGAATATATTGTCGTCAAAATATATTCATATATTTATATTTATACAACACACGAAACAGCATTGAAGGACTTTTGCGAAACAGCCGGTGTTAAATATTTAAAATGATTGGGATATGCGAAGACCCGATTCTTAGCTCTCGATCCGGCGATTAAACGCATTTTACATCTTTTTGAACCTTTGAAAGCGCTGTTCGTCGGTTTGCCGAAAGGAGAAAGAATGTTAAAAGATTTTTTCAATGCTCCTATATCAAAATTTTGGCTACTGTTTGTTCAAGAACAAGTACGTAGATGATATCAGTTTTGTAATCAGTCATAAATATTTTTAATTTGCTTCAATCCTTTTCATTCTCTAGGCTGAGCTGTTTGCAGAATACGTCCTGAAAATCGGAGACGTCGGCTATTGAAGTTGTTAGTATTTGGACGAGTTAGAAAGTGCTTTGAAAATGAGAGAATAAGATGGTTTCTTATCGGTAAAGGCAGCTGCAAGAAACAAAGTCTTATCGAAGATGGCTATGATTCAGACATTTTTTCCAAAACCTGTAAAGAATTTTTCGGTAAAATGTTATCCTCTCGAGAAACCGTTTAATACATTGATAATAATTTGAATTTTTCTTTCAGTGGATGCCGTTCATTACATCGATTTGTGGGCTGCACCAATCATGAAACTGAAAGTGTTCTCATGGGCAACGCTGCGCAAAGTACCAGTTTGGAGAGATATCGAAGCGATCATGCAAAAACTGGACAAAATACATTTGTACGATACAGACGAACATACACCAAAGCTGCACACTGAATTGCAGTGAATTGTATGAAAAAGTATTGTTCTGAGAGTAAAATTAAACAATGGAAAGATGAAAAAGTTCCAGTCCCGAAACGTTGGGTCGAGATATGCAATCATTTCGAACATGGACCGAAGAAAAACCCGACTCAAAGTAGAAACTGTCAAAGCAATTCTTACGGTCAAAACTAACATAAAAATGTTATGCCTACAATTTTACAAATTCCTTAAAACGAACCCAGAGATGCTTCGCAAAATTGCATCCAATCAAAAATATAATGTACGAATAAGTGAAAGCACCGAACGGATCAATAACGATTCATATGACGACGGTTAGAATTTGGACTCGAAAAATGACAAATCCAATATAATTGGTTTTTTTTTTTCAATAAATAAATAGTATGCGTAAAATCTATAGCAAATAACATCTAAGCTTGTGAAATGTTGCCGCGAAGAGCTTAAGGTTCTTGGCACGCAGCACAACGTAAAACTCTGCTGGGTCCCTGGCCACAGCGGGATACCGGGCAACGAAGCCGCGGATGAATTGGCCAGAAAGGGCTCAGCCCTGGATATAGAGCCGGCAGATTACACGGTTAAGCCTCCACTCTGCAACCTCAAGGCCAAAATCGGAAAAAAAACACTATCTGAAGCTAATAGCAGGTGGAAATCACTAACTACCTGTGAAATATCAAGAAGGATGTGGCCAGAGTACGATAAAAGCAAAACCAAAAAACTTCTACAGAAAGATAGGAAATCCCTGTCAATACTGATAGGAGTGTTAACTGGCCACAATATGCTAAGATATCACACGAAAAAATTACGACTCAACGATGATGACTCATGCAGAGGATGCGGTGACGAAGAGGTTCACGAGGACACAACCCATTTCCTCTGTCACTGCCCTAACCTCGCCAACTAAGAAATAGAACCCTAGGAAAAAAAAATGTTTCTTCGAACACATCGACGAGCTATCTGACCGTTCACCGTCAGGTCTGCTCAAGTTTGCCAGGAGATCCGGATGGTTGGGATCAAGCCACTGATATCACGGGTGGGAAAACACTATGGGTATCACAATGGGTACACATGAACCTAAGTGTGATGAGGATCTAACTATCCTCATCAGCCCGCTTGCCTAACCTAACCTAACCTATGCGTAAAATCTTGAAAATATCTGTTTTTTGTTAAAACGAAAAATCCTGTTTTGAGCAAAATAAATCCTGTAAAATGGTGAAGTTTGGTAATTGCATCCTGTATTTTGAATAAAAGGAGATGGGAGCATTAGGTATACCCCAATAAAACCAACACCATCTTTCGGTGTGTGCGCGTGCGTGTGCCCATTGTAGTGCAGTGCGAAATGGCCCCCGGGCCAAAGCAGAAAGGTGGTCGTTTCGACGTTCCCGATACCGACTCCGACCCCGATCTCCAACCACAAAAAAAAAAACAAAATATAACACAATACCCCTTAACATGTTTCCAGATCTTCCATCACATTCCAGTGCAAAAAATACACGATCTATTTTAATATCTCCGAAAAACAGTGAAAGGCCCATCTCATCCCTTAGCCCATTTCTCCTAAAAAAAGCTATAGATAATATAAGCAAAGACTACGAAAACATAAGCCAACTACGCGACGGAAACCTGTTGATCTTTGTGAAATCACAAAAAACCGCAGACATTTTCTTAAAGGCTTAAGATCTTGCTGGAATCTGTCCAGTAACGGTAAAACTGCACGATCGCCCTAATCAGTCTAAAAGAATAGCCCATGCTCCCTGCCTTATTAACGTATCCGAAACTGAAATAATCACCGAAATGAAACCGCAGGGCGTTACGGAGATTTATACATTTTTAAAGAAAGGCAATGATGGAAAGCAGAGACCAACATGTCTCATGCTCTTCACATTTGACCTTTATGAAATTCCGGTTTCTACACTGCCAAAGTAACTGAATATATACCCAATGCGCTGCCGTAATTGCCAACTCCTCGGCCACGCAATCAACCGCTTCAATAGCAGCACCACATACCAGAATCATGCACCCGTATTATGTGTGCAAACTGTTCCCATCCCCACCCATCATCTTCCAAGGTTTCCCGACATACAAACAAGCAAAAGAGATTATTACAATCGAAACGCAAAAAAATGCACAATGTCAGAGGTAAAGTGAATTTACAGTCAACAGAACACACTTCATACCCTACCACTAACGGACACATTTCCTTAGACGACAAAAAAAATGTAAACGCACAAGTCCAAAAGAATAATATTCAAGCCCCCCACTCCCCTCGCAAAGCAAACACAAAACACGAAACGACAACAAAAACAGTGCCACTAGGCACAAATAATCAGAAAGAAAACCCCAACACAGAATCAAGAACCACAAACATAAATAAGCCACAACTAACACAATCAATTTAAAAAAATGATGCGACTGTATCCAACAGTCCCGAGCTATGCGTAAACATCACGCGGATGGGGTGTGTAGCTCCACTTCAATGGAAAGAAAGTAAATTATAAATAGTCTATGTTCGATAAAATTCATGCCCATCGCATATATAAATCGCATATATAATACTCATGCAGAGTTTATTGCTGCACCGATTTCAATGATTCTAACACTTCATCAGTATAAAACATTTTGAAAAACAGCATATGAATAAAGTTATTATGGAAAAACATTATTTCAACGTAACATTCACAAATGAGGTGTCTAAAGAAAATAATGTTTTGGAGCAATGACGAAATGCACTCTGATTTTATTAATATAAACAATTTGTTTACACTTAATATTTATCAGGATCTCTATCACGAAAGGTAGCTCTTATTTTTTTCGAACAAGATGCCACTAGGACAGTAGAGGGTAGAGGCCAGTAGGTAGCCATTTTATTCGTTAATAGGTTGTAGGTTTTCTACATGCGAGATTGTTAAAATCCTCTTTCTTTTGACACCCTCCTTTAAGATTGGTTGAGTGGGAGAGCCGCAAATGGTGTAAATGATTGCAGAATATTGAAATGCAAAGCATTATGATCATTGAAGAGCGCGCACACACACACACTATTGCAACGATACCCACTGCTGCCCGACTGCTGGCAGTGGTCACCACTGAAAAAAAATTGTGGGCGATGCTTTGAATAATTGCTCAACTTCAGGACAACGCAGGAGGATGTTTTATATCTCAAATGAATCAGGGATAAATTTACTAATTTCACCTAGTTTTAGGTTTTTGAAACCAATAAGCCATTATTGAGTTAGGGCTGTATAACTATAACTGTCCCTCCCAATATGCACGATTTTCACTATTTTCTGAAAACCATGCCATTTTCCAGGATAAAGTGTATATATAAAAGTTGACCAGGAACATAAGCAATCACTACGTCAATATTTCATCGCGCTGCTATGACATTTGAGTTACAAATTTCGTAACCGTTCGGAATTCCGTCCCCGAAAACACGGAATTACTCCCCGAAATCACGGAATTACTCCACTAGAAATTTTGCTAACGCGCGCTTAGATGTTTACACATCAAAAATAACGCACTCAGCACCCAAACTTACAATTGCATCGTCAAACACAAACCTACCTTCCAATCAACTCAAAACAAATTTAGACAAGAACCAACATACTACCACTACCACATCTTCAAATTCAAACACACCCATCTCCCAATACTCTCAGTCCATCACATCACAACATTTAACTATAAATGAATAACCTATTTATTAAAATGAACTATAAAATAATGAACTACATAATAACCATAATAATTTTAATGCACTCTGTATTATAGCATAACATTGTATAACTTTCTCTTTCTTTTAATTTCAATATTACATTTGCTATAACATTGTAACCACATTGCTTTTATAACCTAACTTACTTCACTTGAAATAAACGCTTTGGATTAACAACTCCAAATACAAAAAACAACTTCAAGCCCCCTTCTGTACCCAAACGCACACCTATACCAACCGCACGTTCACCTATGTCAGCTGTTACCCAAGCACTTTTTGAGAACAACGAATATTATATTACCAATAATTCAAAAACGCACGATGTCGAGATGCAATTGTAAATATAATAACCACAATAATGACTCCGACTCTGCTACCCGGGAGTCGAATCAAATAGGCTCCATCGAGAGCCTGGATGCTTCAACACCAGGGCCGCAGAGTCGAAGCCCTTTAACCGAAAGAGATACCACAGCCTTAATGCTCCGAGTTTGATGGTAAGTCGAGTCTAAAATATAACAATAATATTATAATAGATTTGAGAGCATGAATACTGGATAACAGAAGTGAACGCTCAATGTGGAGGTGCAGAACACGATTAATTTATATAGGAGCATTCCGATCAGCGCAGGTTTTGGAGGATCAATTCCGTATGAATGGATCTAAATACACTTGGCTGTTAGTAATATTTTCATAATGTAATAAATTTATTTTGTTAACAGTGTTAGGTGATTCTGGATACCCCCTCGAACCATGGAGGCCGGTTGAAGGTTCAAGAGATTCATAATTCAATGATGCACATTCCAAAGTTTGCTGCATCATTGAAAGACCGATTGGGATTCTTAAAGGCCGATGAAAAATACTAGGATATGTGAAGGTTTGTTTTGGGTGAAAAAGAATTAGAGTAAAAATTAAGCACATTCCACTTTCTTGTTTTGTTTCTGAACATAGTTTCGATTATAATCTGACTTTTTTTCCTGTCGATCTGAATGATTTTTTTATGAGATTTTATGAGCACGCTTTTAGGAGGTCTAATAATAACCAAACATACTACCATATTTAACACAACATGCGACATGAGTAGCGGAACACGAACCATAAACGGGGCATCACTTATCAAATTCAACAATTGCAGCATCGAAATACTATAAATGGAGTGACCTACTTCAGTGAATCAAAAATATTTTGGGACTCCACCGAAACTATCTCTATGCTTCATGATTAAGTTAACAACAGTTCCTAGTTCTTCCTCTTCATCGTCGAGAGATTTTTCAAGTAATTAAAACTAACTCATTTATTTTAATGTAGCGCATTCTATGCTAACTGTTATTTTTCCAAAAGGTGATGATTTAACCCTTAACTACAATATAAATGTGCCTAAGAATATGCAATTTCAATAATACCAACAATTTGAAAGTTGGTCGTGTCATATAAGCAGACTGGACAAAGACCAGAAATTACTTTAAAATATTATTTGATTAAATTTTATGAATCCGGTTTCAAAACTATACTAAATACTATGTTTTCATTTTCCCAATATTTTTTCTTTCGTAATATACCTTATATCTCGTATTTAAGCTCAAAATGTAGCCCTAGCGCCCGTTTGATCGAATTTGATGTATACCACAATATCCGCCTCCACAGGCAAACAACGCAACGAAATACATTATTTAGTACGCAGAATCACTTTGAATGTTATGTCATCTTCAAGTAATTTACATATTTCATTAAAAAAATAAAAAATTGGGCCGTTATGGGTTAAGAGCTGATCCAAATTATTCAGCTGACAGTTTTAGTTGTGACAGCAACACCCCAAGAACGTCAAAAACAAATAAACATCAAAGCAGTCAACAAAACTTACTCTATGAAACACAAGTAGTTGACAAAAACTAACGAAGCTCCGATTTTAATGATTCTTAAAGTTAGATATTTTGTCCTTAAAAGTAAAACGTGATAAGAGGACCATAATTTCCTTTATTTTTCAGAAAGTGGAAACACATCTCCAAAGCCTTCATGGAAAAGATAGCGTCATCTAGAATTGTGGAAATCTCAAATACGAAAAAAGCTCAGAGAATCGGGTAAGTCGTATACAACCACCGACAACAAGGGAATTCCTGCCAAAGGTCCGAAAGCTGCATGCAAGAGTTCGTGTTTCTACATAAATGCACAAAAATCTTTACTGAATCGGAGAGATTGGATATTTTTAATTTATTTTGGAGGCTGTCAGACGAGGAAAATTATCATTTTTATTTCAAATTCATAACTCGAAAAAAAGTAAATCGTCGAAGAGCCAAGAAATCAGAAAATAAAAAGTACACAATCAAGAACTATTCGTACATTTATTACTTCGAAAATTCCATTCAAAGTAAGCAACGCGTCTGTCGAACATTTTTTTATGAATACGTTGTGCATGAGTCAAACAAGAATATATTACTGTTTTTCGCATTTTACAAGTCCAAAAACTAGTGCATCAGTGCCAATAACCAAAGGCAAAGACGTCAAACGTGTCACTCACACTGAAAGACTAATAGATGTTCGTGATCATATGAACAGTTTCCCCACGATTGATTCACAGTATTGCCGCGCAACTTCAAATAAGAAATATCTGGAAAGCAATCTCAACTTAACTTCGGATGCACAATCTTTATGTTGAAAACTATCCAAATCCAGTGAATCAGAATATTTACCGATCGGTTTATAAATACCGAATTCAACATTTTATTTCACAAACCTAAGAAAGATCGATGTGACAAATGCGTTTTATTTAAAACTAGTTGAACCCGTGCTCGCCTTGCTTCGCATTCTAATAGCTTTCTCATGCATACAAATATGCAAATATGCAATTTCAGTGGGAGCGAAAAAACATCAAAGTATTTGTCTAAGTCCACAAAAGTGTTTAGTAAATTTTGTTGATTAACTGCGTTTTATCAAAAACGTTTCAATATGTAACTTTCAGCCCCTAAGTTCAGATTTCAAAGTTCTCAAAAACCGCACCGCACCGCAGCCCAGCAAGACTTCCGCCTCTACCAAATGTCGTTGCAGAATTGTAACTCTAGGTCGGGTGCCGTTACATAATTAATGTGGGCTCAAGTTTTTTAGAAGAATAATAGGTACACCCATTTTTAGTTTAACTTTTTGTGATGGAAGCCCTGGATGGAGCAGATAGAAAATTTAAAAATTCGACCATATAGCTGGTTGTTACTTCTTGGTCCACAACCCGGTTGATTGAAATACATTCTGCACTTTGACCATCATCACGTGAAAATATCTCGCCATTAATTGCTGGAGCTTGATCATTCCGCGGCAACAAAATAGCTCGCTCACAAAAATAAGAATTCTCACGGTTTGTTAGTTGTGATACCATATATCACCGTAAAGGGATGAGATAGGTTCTTCGGTAGAATACACTGTTTGGCACAAATAATGTGATAAATTTACTTTTCCATTTTCTTCCTCCACCAATTTTAAGTAACAAATAAGAAGATTGTGTGCGTTTGGATTGCCACCTGTTCGTGCCCGCATATTGACGGTCAAGTGCATTTGAGTAACATTGGACCCGAGAGACTTGACTTTTTCAGACAGGCATTTACTTCATCAACTTTGTGCCTCGTGGTACTACTGATAACGTATGCCTAAGGTTTATCGTGTTAGGTTCTGTTAACGATTTCCACTACGGTGCATTCGTCCCACACAATTAGGCAACAGTTTCGGAAAACTCTAGCTTTATCACTATTCCGGGGAATAAAGTAGCTACTTACCCTGACGACGCCACAGCCACGGCCAATATTACCTTGGCTTCGTATCAATGAACAACCAATATTTTCCAGATGATTAATTTATGTGATGATGATATGTATATGTACATATATGAGCCAAAATAAAGCAATAGTTCATTTTGGGTTGAATATTTGTTTTTGATCGTTTTTTTTTTTTAATTTGTTAATAAAATTAATAAACTGAAAATGCGATTCACTGCTCTAGAAAATTCACTTTCTTTTGACACCTCATTTGTTAACATTGGTTGAGTATGAAAGCATCAAATGCTTGTGATGATTGTAGCAAATTGAAGTGCAAAACAAATGATCACATCAGAGCGCGCACATATACTCATACACTCACTATTGCAACGATACCCACTGCTGCCCGGCTGCTGGCAGTGGTCACCACTGAAGGAAAAATGTGGGCGATGCTTTGAATAATTGTTTTGAAAATTGCTCAGCTTCAGGACAACGCAGAAGGATGTTACTCTATGAAACACAAGTAGTTGACAAAAACTAACGAAGCTCCGATTTTAATGATTCTTAAAGTTAGATATTTTGTCCTTAAAAGTAAAACGTGATAAGAGGACCATAATTTCCTTTATTTTTCAGAAAGTGGAAACACATCTCCAAAGCCTTCATGGAAAAGATAGCGTCATCTAGAATTGTGGAAATCTCAAATACGAAAAAAGCTCAGAGAATCGGGTAAGTCGTATACAACCACCGACAACAAGGGAATTCCTGCCAAAGGTCCGAAAGCTGCATGCAAGAGTTCGTGTTTCTACATAAATGCACAAAAATCTTTACTGAATCGGAGAGATTGGATATTTTTAATTTATTTTGGAGGCTGTCAGACGAGGAAAATTATCATTTTTATTTCAAATTCATAACTCGAAAAAAAGTAAATCGTCGAAGAGCCAAGAAATCAGAAAATAAAAAGTACACAATCAAGAACTATTCGTACATTTATTACTTCGAAAATTCCATTCAAAGTAAGCAACGCGTCTGTCGAACATTTTTTTATGAATACGTTGTGCATGAGTCAAACAAGAATATATTACTGTTTTTCGCATTTTACAAGTCCAAAAACTAGTGCATCAGTGCCAATAACCAAAGGCAAAGACGTCAAACGTGTCACTCACACTGAAAGACTAATAGATGTTCGTGATCATATGAACAGTTTCCCCACGATTGATTCACAGTATTGCCGCGCAACTTCAAATAAGAAATATCTGGAAAGCAATCTCAACTTAACTTCGGATGCACAATCTTTATGTTGAAAACTATCCAAATCCAGTGAATCAGAATATTTACCGATCGGTTTATAAATACCGAATTCAACATTTTATTTCACAAACCTAAGAAAGATCGATGTGACAAATGCGTTTTATTTAAAACTAGTTGAACCCGTGCTCGCCTTGCTTCGCATTCTAATAGCTTTCTCATGCATACAAATATGCAAATATGCAATTTCAGTGGGAGCGAAAAAACATCAAAGTATTTGTCTAAGTCCACAAAAGTGTTTAGTAAATTTTGTTGATTAACTGCGTTTTATCAAAAACGTTTCAATATGTAACTTTCAGCCCCTAAGTTCAGATTTCAAAGTTCTCAAAAACCGCACCGCACCGCAGCCCAGCAAGACTTCCGCCTCTACCAAATGTCGTTGCAGAATTGTAACTCTAGGTCGGGTGCCGTTACATAATTAATGTGGGCTCAAGTTTTTTAGAAGAATAATAGGTACACCCATTTTTAGTTTAACTTTTTGTGATGGAAGCCCTGGATGGAGCAGATAGAAAATTTAAAAATTCGACCATATAGCTGGTTGTTACTTCTTGGTCCACAACCCGGTTGATTGAAATACATTCTGCACTTTGACCATCATCACGTGAAAATATCTCGCCATTAATTGCTGGAGCTTGATCATTCCGCGGCAACAAAATAGCTCGCTCACAAAAATAAGAATTCTCACGGTTTGTTAGTTGTGATACCATATATCACCGTAAAGGGATGAGATAGGTTCTTCGGTAGAATACACTGTTTGGCACAAATAATGTGATAAATTTACTTTTCCATTTTCTTCCTCCACCAATTTTAAGTAACAAATAAGAAGATTGTGTGCGTTTGGATTGCCACCTGTTCGTGCCCGCATATTGACGGTCAAGTGCATTTGAGTAACATTGGACCCGAGAGACTTGACTTTTTCAGACAGGCATTTACTTCATCAACTTTGTGCCTCGTGGTACTACTGATAACGTATGCCTAAGGTTTATCGTGTTAGGTTCTGTTAACGATTTCCACTACGGTGCATTCGTCCCACACAATTAGGCAACAGTTTCGGAAAACTCTAGCTTTATCACTATTCCGGGGAATAAAGTAGCTACTTACCCTGACGACGCCACAGCCACGGCCAATATTACCTTGGCTTCGTATCAATGAACAACCAATATTTTCCAGATGATTAATTTATGTGATGATGATATGTATATGTACATATATGAGCCAAAATAAAGCAATAGTTCATTTTGGGTTGAATATTTGTTTTTGATCGTTTTTTTTTTTAATTTGTTAATAAAATTAATAAACTGAAAATGCGATTCACTGCTCTAGAAAATTCACTTTCTTTTGACACCTCATTTGTTAACATTGGTTGAGTATGAAAGCATCAAATGCTTGTGATGATTGTAGCAAATTGAAGTGCAAAACAAATGATCACATCAGAGCGCGCACATATACTCATACACTCACTATTGCAACGATACCCACTGCTGCCCGGCTGCTGGCAGTGGTCACCACTGAAGGAAAAATGTGGGCGATGCTTTGAATAATTGTTTTGAAAATTGCTCAGCTTCAGGACAACGCAGAAGGATGTTTTATATCTCAAATGATTGAGGGACAGATCTACTAATTTCACCTATTTTTTTGTTTCTCAATCCGATAAGCCATTATTGAGTTAGGGCTGCATAATCATAATATTCCTCACCAATATACAGTTATTTTGACTATTATGTAAGAACCATTAGGCTGAGCAAAAAAATACATAGCTTGTGATCATCCCGGGTACTTAAGAAGCATTTCAAAAAAAGTTTCATCGAAATCTGTCCAGCGGTTTCCACGCCATTAGGTAACCAACAAAAAAACCTCTACAGTTTTATAATATTTATAGATGTATAGATTATAGATTAATGAAAATAATCTGACAGCGGACGAAAAAGCTAGCTTTGAAGAACACATAAAAGAGAAAAAGCTTTTGATAGCCGACCGAGATTTAAATAGAAGCAATATGGTTTATAATATTTATAGATTAATGAAAATAATCTGACAGCGGATGAAAAAGCTAGCTTTGAAGAACACATAAAAGAGAAAAAGCTTTTGATAGCCGACCGAGATTTAAATAGAAGCAATTTGGCTGCAACGAAATGTGTAATAAGCTATTACTTACAAAGTGTAAGTTATGGTAACATTACACCGGCTGTCAGTCACCGGGTCAACGTACCCCACATGCACATACAGAAGAAGCTCGAAAAAGTTGATCGAAATGTCCCAGAGCTTGTCAACTTTTCCGAAAAGTCAACTTTTCTGGACAGTTTTCAAAATCTGTAGAAAATTAATATTTTGTCCATAAATAAACTTATTTTATTTTGATTAATTAGTTTTATTTTATTAAGAGCAAAAACATAAACAATATTAGCGATGTTCAACTGGTTTGAAGTAACTGGAAAGAGTAGTTTGCTTCTTATTTTTTGTAAAATGAGTTTTTACAATATTTGTACGTAAAATCACCAGGTTTGGCATATGGTGGGTTTCGTTATTTTCTGCGCACCATTTAATCAATGCATTCACGCTTCCAATGGCTTCTGGATAAGAAATTTTTGTCGCTTCCACTGTCTCGATATCTGATTCGTCGTTATGGGTACCAACTTCCTCTATCTCGTCCTCTTCTTCAATTGAGTCCGTATTCCACTCTTCAATCTCTTCCAAAGTCAAATTCGAACTCAATCCTATTTTCGACAGTAATGTATTGACTTCTTGAATTTGGTCATTGTAGGAATGATCCGAAGCAAACAAATCGAACAGAGGAATGTTATCATCAGCATCAAATTCATTGTCATCCCAATATTTAATCTTTTTACATGCGTTTTGCAGAACACGTTGCGGAAGTTCATCCCAAGCAGATTTGAGCAACAAAATGCTATCGCGAATATTATGCTTTTTTAACAAAACTTCTATTGGCATATTTTCTTGGGCCACAACATTGCACAATAGCTTAATTTGACCAACCTAATGGGATTCTGGTCCATGGGCTGCAAAACTGCTGTAACATTTGGAGGTAGAAGAAGCGCTGAAATGTTACCATCGTCAGTTTTAAGCAATTCGATAAGTTTGTGCGCTGTGCAATTGTCAATCATTCATCATTGTCGCTTTCGACGACAAATTGTTTTCGGTTGAAAATCTAAGAACCTAAATAAGAAACGACATATTGATATTGAATTTGTAAAACTGACACAAGTCCGGTTTACCTCTTTTAAGAACGAACCATGAAACCATTCATAAAACAGTTTTGATGTCATCCAAGCTGATGGCGAATTAGTGTAAATTATCGGATTTTTGAAGCCTTTAAAACAGCGCGGATTTGCAGATTTACCAATGACCATTGGGCTTACTTTGTGTGAACCCTCAGCGTTTGCACACAACAAAAATGTGACTCGCTCTTTTGGGGTTTTTCGGCCAGGTGCTGTTTTTTCAGTTGCAGCAACGTAGGTTTTCTGAGGTAACAAGCGATAATATAAACCTGATTCATCCGCATTGTAAACTTCAGCATCGCTAAGTCCAAGTTCACTAATCATTCCTCTCAATTTTCTTATAAACGGTGCGACTTGCGATGTGTTGCTCGAAAGAATCTCACCACACACTTTAAGATAACGAATTCCATGCCTCTTTTAAAATTTTGCCAACCATCCATCGCTCGCATTAAATGAATTGACACCTTTTTCCGGATACATTTTTTGGAATAAAAACTTAGCTCTGGCCTTGAATACTGGACCGGTAACAGTACAATTTCGAGTACGCTGATTTAAGAACCATTCGTATAATTTGCTCTCTACCTCAGGATATTCAGCCTTATGAAGAGTTTTTGTTTGAGCATATTCGAAGTTGTCGAATGCTGCTGCGATAAGGGTTTGACTTGATTTTTTTTTATCTTGGAAATTGACTGCTTTGTGACACCATATTCGATTGCCAAACGACCGCCGCGAACACCATTGTCAAGTTTGTTTAACATTTCTATTTTTTGTTTTAAATTTAATCGAACTTGTTTTCGTTTATCATGTTTGTTTGCCGTTTTTTTGCTCAAATTTAGTTAATTATCGGACAGCAAATAAAATTCAATGTGCAAATGAACAATACGTAAGAAAAAGTCAGTAATAATCTAAAACAACGGGATTAAAAATACATAATAAGGCATGCATTTGCTATGGAAACATACATTTTTTCGGAATGCGTAGCTGCTGTGTTATGTTTTTTACATCGTTAAACCGAATGCAAGTAAAAAAGAATCACGCTCTAAAAAGTTGACCGAAAGTCAACTTTTTAAGGCAACGTATGCTAGCTCAAATTTGATCAACTTTTCTGTAAAGTAAACTTTTCTGAGAGTCAACTTTTCCGAACTTCTACTGTATTAACTTACCCTAGACGCGCAACAGGAAATTCCGTCGTCCCAGCAACACATCAAGTCAAAAAGAATCAACATACCCTTCATGCGCAGCAACAGCTGCGTCAACTCAGCGCATTACCAGTTCAAGCGGATCAACTTACCTTCCACACGCAATAGCAGGTTTCGTCGTCTAAGCGAATTCCTATCCTCACTTAGGGCTAAGTATCAATTCATTGTTAGAAGTAGAATTAGTTCGTAGCGGACTCCAAAATAAGCAGCAATAAAGTGTTCAAACAATAACAAGTTGTCTTTAATTAACTTGTATTCAATTTATCAAGAGGAAATGCATCCGCATTTTACTACGCAACAGTTGCTAACCCTGGCATAAAAAGATTTACTTACTGCGTGGTTGGGACAGAAGCTCATAGCGGTCGCTCGGGAAACGATATTGCAAGTGCATTAATAAAAATTTTGGACAGGCTTATCCAAGTATACCCCCACTTTAAGATCGACCATATTATGGAGTGATTCGTGCGTTCCGCAGAATAGGAATAAAATTAATTCCACCGAATTAATTAATGTAGACATGGCTGTCCAAAGATATTCTGAGCCAGGACATTCCTTAATCATGCGGCAATTAATATGTATTTAAAAAAAACGTAGAGATTCATAGTCCACTTTACCTTGTCAAACTTTTAACAAGCATGAATACCGCGAAAGTTGAACTTAAAATCATTCAAATGTTTCCAGAAGATTATAAGGCGTATTCAATTTCGGCTAACAAAATTGACTTCAGCAAAGTATTTTTTACCAAAGTAAAAATATTACTTTATGAAAAAAGTTTCGAGTTTGAAATAAGATATAAAAACTCGACTAAGAAAAAAGAGTTCAAAACTGTCAGTTTAATTAAGGCAGCCACCAACGGTACACTGCAAACACCCAAAAATTTGCTTTGTGCAAAATTAACAAATACCTTTAAGACACCGATATCAAAAGAAAAGAAAAGATTTTCAAGACTTGCCTTCGATTATTCCGATAAGCAATATCTTAAGACGTTGCTAAAGCTTTAGTAACGAAAAGTCTGTTTATATAATGTCAATGTCAATTAAACTTATTGTGATAGCAGTAGAACTGCTTTTATTTCTTTTATATTTTGTGTTTACCAAATAAATATGTAGTTAAGTGTACACACCACACATTGTTCACGCGTCAGGCGGATGGATAGCGAATTGGCACGAGTTGCTGACTGAACGTATCGTGTTTGTTCGGGTGCGAATCTGTTCCCACAGTGCAAGTACGGACGAATCACATTGCAGATGCACCGAACCGAATGCGCGTGTGGGACCGACGGAGAACTTGATGACTCTGCAACTTCAACGACAGGAGCGGCGAATTCTGATGTAGCGGAAAAATGTGTTTCAAGTTAGTTCTAGGTTGAACCTGTAACCGTGCGGTAGCAATAAAATAAATATAGGCTTTGTAATAGAATTGTACGGAGTTTTTGATATAACGCGAACGAGTTGGATCAACCTCTGGTTGGTGTTCGGTTTTTTTTTAAAGCGAGTCCTTGAGGATTTCGTTAACTGGCGCCCGAGCAGGGACCGGCCTAAAAACTCGCTTTTCATGGGTCAATTTGTTGCAAGTCCTCAGACATAAAGGACGAGAATTCGAACGCTTATTCTAAGTGCACGTCTCTGTACCAGTGAGAACACAGTAGACTAATCCAATCCCAACACATTCCGGCATACCCATGGGAACATGCTCGGAGACTGACCAGATAAATGGACCGATTGTGAAGTGATTCGTGCCATGAGTAGGTTGCCAACAATCCCAACGTTGGCGACTAAAAGCGAAAAACACAAACCTTCCAAAGCCAGTGCCCAATAAAAAAATAAATAGTAAAACGAATCGGCTAATACGGTTTATGGTTCTTTTTTTCAATTTCAGATCCACGAGAACAATCCTTGACATTTGAATAAAAAAAAAATTATTTTAATTATGAGAAACCTCCTTATTTCTTTGCTGGCGACGGCTACGTAAATATACCAGATATTCAGCTATCGAAAACCTATTGTCCCAATCAAAGGGTTGGATAATAGATGGACATTTCAAGTTCTTGCACGTCGTAGACTTGGAACAGTCTCAGCACCTGATCAAAACCATCGCCAAATCACTGAACGAGAACGTGAAGGAACATGAGAAGAGAACTACAATTGAATACCACTTGTTACGCATGAGCGATAAGTTGAAGTTACTCTTAAGGTGAGCCAGAAAGAAGGGCGAGGTCAATAGACTGGTTGGATTCTGCCTGGAAATGGATAGCAGGTAGTCCCAACGCGGCAGACTTGAACGAGATTCTCCAGAGCGAGCAACGGATAGTGGACAACAACAGCCAACAATATAAAATTAACAGAAACCTCTTTAACGTCATCGAAGATATATCAAGAAAAACTAACAGGATGATCGACCAAGACAAAAAAGTAATCAAGACGTCTAACGCCAGCGTCTATGTGCAGGATCTCCTGAATAGCGTCCTGATTGTCAAGGAAGAAATAGACGAACTAGTTCGCGCCTACCAGGTGGCAAAAAGCGGGCTCATCAATACAAATCGGGGAATACAGCGGGAAATCAATATAATCAATTTCGCTACCATACGCAAATGAAATCTAGGCCATAGAATATGGATGGATACCGAAAGTGAGAAATTAGGAGTTTAACCTTCTTGTGATAAGACCATCAATTATCAACGGAGCCCAGATCGACTTATATTTCCGCAGGATGCTTGTGAATTTTAAGGAAACTTTTGGCCTTGTGGGAAATTGTTTTTCAATAAATAATTCAACGACATGCGACGAAAAATCACTGAGGAAACTTGACCATAATGGCTGAATAGCAAAGCTACTAAAGGGAAGCGACACGACATGTACCTTTCGACGAAATAGCGAGGAGATAAGCGAACAAATTTTTTTTTTTTTTTTTTTTTTTATTTTTAATTATTCATTTTTACAAAAAGCTAGTGGCTTAACAGGTTTTCAAAATACTAACATTTTTTTAAAATTAAGAATAAATGAATAAATGGACATCATTCTGTAGCACTTTGGTGACTAGAGGCGAATGACATTTCAAGTAAATTTAATAAATTAATTTAATGTTATGTGGGGTACATGTGGGGTACATCGAAATTTAGTTACAAATAAAAATCAATTCATTAATGACAAGTGATAATTGAAATTAATAGACAATATATAAAATACTATTATTAAAAACCAATGATTACAATTAAAAACAATGATAACAATTAAAAAACAAAGATAACAATTAAAAAACAAAGATTACAAATTATAAAGTTGTGCTCAAAAAAAATTTGACTGTCGAACTATCCATACTAAAAAGGAGTTTTCTAACTTCGCTTAAAAATAAAGTGGGTTGAACTATTGACCTTATCAGCAATGGCAATTTATTGAAAAGCCTAGGTGCTGCCGTAGTATAAAAGTTCGAGAAGTGCGTTTTTCTAGATAGAGGAATATTTACAAATGACATACCATTGGCTCTCAGTGCGTATGCATTTGAGCTCCTGAGAGTAGTGCTGTAACCGCTTCGCATGAAAAAAAACTTTCAGAACTTTAAAGATATATAGGTGCTTTAATGGTAGGACACGTAGCTGGGAAAACAGAGGCCAACTACTTGCTAATCTAGAAACTTTGCAAATAATTCTTACAATATGTTTTTGAGCAATGTTTAGTGTTTCAATGGTAGTGTTGTAAGTTCCACCCCAACTTGCGATTCCATATTGTAACTTAGAATGTGCAAGTCCATAATAAATCATTAACAAAATTTTCTTTGAACAATGTGGTTTTAGAAGATACATTTTACGAGTAACAGATAACATATATTTTTTTAACTCATCCACGTGCGCTTTCCAATTTAAATTTTTATCGAGTAACACCCCAAGATACTTATAGTTTTCAACACCGCCTATTTTGAAACAATTTGAACTACACACTGAATCTTCACAAAAGTTTTTTTTGTCACAGGTATGAACACATAGAGACAATTTCGAACAAGAAGTGGCATGAAAAGAAACATCGCAGTCAAGTGGACAAGGACCTTTTAAGTTACAAATCATAATTTTTGTTTTCTCGCTTATAAGCAACTCATGCTTAGCGAACCATTGTCGTAGTATAAATAAATCCATATGCGGTTTTACTGTTGACTCAAACAAGTTGTTATCTGAATATGTAAAAGCTATATCGTCAGCAAAAGCTGTAATACGGCTGTTAAATTTTTGATTAAACACAGAGTTTATATATATTAAAAATAGAATTGGGCCCAAAACTGAACCTTGAGGTACACCAACGGTAATTTTTAACTCGTCGCTGAAGATTCCATCAAGTTTTACTTTTTGACTTCTATCTGACAAGTAAGAAGAAAACCAATCATACATCACCCCTCTCAGTCCAGCCTTGTACAATTTATCTAAAAGTATACCATGATTGACCATATCAAATGCTTTTGTCATATCTATGAAGAGCACCATACTTGCATTTTTATTATTAAAACTGTCACAAATCTCACTGCATAATTTAAGTATCGCATCTTCAGTAGATCTACCCTCTCGAAATCCAAATTGTTTGTTACTGAAAAAGTTGTTTTTATTCAAAAATGATACTATGCGTACTTTTATCAGTCTCTCAAAAAGTTTACTGAACGTTGGGAGTATAGAGATGGGCCTATATTGCGTCATTGACCTCCGGTTACCTTTTTTAAATAGAGGAATGACTTCAGCACATTTTAGAGACGAAGGAAATACACCACAATTCACACTTAAATTGAATAAATGACATAACACATCGACAATGAACAGTGAAATTCGTTTTAAAATACAGTTAGTAATATTATCGGAGGTACTGGAGTATTTATTGTCAAGAGACATTATACACTTGTGGATTTCATATGGTGTGAATGGATTAAAAACAAAACTGTTACTTTGAAATGCATCTTCAACCACATCAGCAAATAAATCACAATGACAGTTGTGTTTTGGAGGATATGGTTTGGATTTAGCTGCGACAGATACAAAGAATTTGTTAAAATGATTGGCAATGTCTATTGGGTCAGATAATATTGCACTTTCAATTTCAATTTTTTTGATTTTGTCTTTATCATTTGGCTTACTTAGGATATTGTTTACAACTCGCCATTCTTCTTTTCTGTTTCCTTTACAATTATTAAGTTTACTAGCGTAATATTTATCGCGACTAATTTGTACCAGGTTTCTCACGTCTTTATTTAGTTTTAAGTAGTATCTTTTTAGTCTTAGATTAGAAGGATGGCGTTTGCATTTTTTCCGGATTAAGTTTTTTTTAGCTATTTTAGTTAATAAATCTTTACTTATCCACGGCCTGAGACGTTTCAAGATTGAATTTCTTTTTTTTACAATACCAGTACAATTTTTAATATGAGACTTTAAAATATTAATAAAAATATCATACGCCGTCGAGGGATTATTTTCTTCATAAACACGTTCCCAGAATTCAAACGTTAAGCACTCAACTAATTTATTCTGATCAATTTTCCAACTATCTCTGAAAGGCACATATTTATCAAAACCATTTGCATGAATGTTTTCAATATTTAGATTAGTCATGCAATGATCAGTAATTTTGTAATCTAGGACCTCACCAGATAATTTATGAATGAAATTAGAATTTAATCTTACAAAAATATGATCAATGCATGTTTGTGATTTGTCCGTGATACGTGTTGGTTCCATAATAAATGGCTCCAACCCATATGATGACATTAAGACCAAATAGTTGTCCGTGTCTGTGTTATTTTTCAAAAGATCTATGTTTAAGTCCCCTACAACCAATAAATTCTTCGTTTTTACATCTTTTAGTAGAGAATTTAGTTGTTCTATGAAAACATTTTTATTCAAGTTATTTTCATGCAGGCGGTAGACACACAAAATGGTAAACTTTTCATTACAAATAAGGCAATTAATTTTTAAAATATCGGCACTAATCATACTAATTTTTATTACTTCGCATTCATAATCTTTTTTTATGTATACTACGACGCCACCTGAGCTATAAGAATTATTGCAGTTAGCAAAGGGTTCATAACCAGGAATATTATAGCTGGATAGCTCATAGTCGTACAACCAAATTTCAGTTAAAACAATAAAATCTGCATCGAAATTATGAGCATTGATATGAGCTAAAAAGGAATTGAAATTTGTTCTCATACTGCGTATGTTTTGGTGAATAATTAGTGTAGAAATAGTCGGAGCAGCATAAGTTCTTGCGTAGTTTGAGTTATTTTGTTTCGTTTTAATACTATGCATTTTATTTTATAATTGATTGAGGTCCTCAAGGCACCTCACTTTTATTACAGAATCACCCTCATTCTTACGCAAAAATATTATGCTGTTCCGCATCCACATATATGTAAATTTCTTTTCTATTTTTATTTGTTTTGTTGCTTTAAATAATGCTCTCATGTGAGATGTTAGGCAGTCTTTGATAAATATTTGTGAACCATCCTCCTGATTGTCGTTAAGCAGCTTCCATGTAAGTTGTTGTTTTCTCTTTACCTTCATTCTCATAATGTTCTCCTTTATTACGTGACGAGTAAACTTGACAGATAATATATTGGTGCAGGCATTTCTCTTCGTTTTAATTTTTTTGATGTAAAGAGAATCGATGTCACTCTCAGTCAACTCGTAACCCACACCATCACGAATAATCTGCAACGCAGTTTGCAGTGAGTTTGAATTGTCAACGTTTGGCACATTAAAAATATCAATTGCATTGCTAAGATTGGATTGTTCCAAATAATTGATGCGGTCTTGCAATACACAAACTGCTGTTTTAAGTTCGGAGTTTTCATTTTTTAGCACTGTGATTTCAGATAAACAGTCTTGATTCACTTTTTTTAGATCATTGATCTCATTTTTTAGTTCATGAATTACATTAAAAACCATTTCAATTGTTATGTTGTCGTTTGTTTGTTTTTCATTTCGCGTTACCGTTGAACTCTTATGAGAAGCCATGAGAGGGGTATTATCGTCACAGAAAGAGTTTCTCCGCGACGAAGTGCATTGAGAGCACCTCCAGATTTTGCGGTTTTTTCTCATAAATTCGAGATCGGTGGCTAACACATTCACACACTTTGCATGGAAAAGTCTTTTGCAATCATCACACTCAACTTTGGCGTCATTTCGTTCGACTTTTTTAGCACAAAGACAAATCATTTTGAATTGATTTAATGTTAATTGTAATGAGTTTTTATTTTTTCGCTTTATTTCAGATTTTATAAATTGCACTATTGTGTTTCTGAAGTTAGTTTATCTTTAAGAGAAATTAAAAATAAAGTCTTAGAAATTCCCGATACATGTGTACCCCACAACACACGTATAGCACATCAACGCGGACACGATTTTCCTAACAAATTTCACAGGGCAATCGATCTCCGAGAATTCCTCAACACATCTCAATGGCACCTACGTTATCCGGTTAGACAACGAGACAACAAAGCTGAATAACAAAACATATTCCAGTTTGTCGACTACAAACCTTCAACTTCTGCCCCCCTGGCCTGATGGATACTACGAACCGAAGTCAGAAAATAGACCTAGAACACGTGCATGGAATAAGTGTTATGAACATAAAACGACTCAGTGATCTGGTCCAAAGGATCGAAATTTCCTCCTTTACGGACGGTTCCATCATCATCATTTTAGGCGTGGTCATCGTCTGGATACTATGGCGCAAAATGAAATTGGATTCCAAGATTTCACCTATAAGCATACCGAACGAAGGACCCGAACCTCGCTTAACCCAAATTTGGTCCTCTAGCTCTGACGTCGTCAGCGATCTACGGGACGTAGACCTTTGAGGGGGAAAGAGTTAACACACTACACATTGTTCACGCGCCAGACGGATGGTAGCGAATCGACACGAGTTGCTGACTCAACATATCGTGTTTGTTCAGGTGCGAATCTGGGGCCCTACTCTGTATTTCGTTACGAAAGTCAATCCTATTCGAAATTGCTTTTCGTTTCGCTTTTGAATTGGTACTCTATAACACTTTCGGAATGTAAAAAAATACTACTAGATGATTTTCCCACTTAAGGATTTTTTTTTTGTCGAATCTCGATATATTTCTTATGAGATATGTCAAATCAATAAACCGAGAATAGGAGGAATAATATTGTTGTGAATTTTAAAGGAAGAATTTAATATAATAAAAAAGGAAAATGTATTCTGTTGCACTTCGGATGGACGAAAAAACAAGTTAAGAACGGATTGAGTGGAAAATTATACGGGATAAATCAAATATTATTGAAAAAGGTGATAAAAGGTAAAACTCGGTTGGTACCAAGGATTCATATCACCATTACTTATCATTTATTATTTTAGTTTTGTTCAGAACTTTCGTCTTTCGAAGGATGTTTTTTTGTATGTTTTCAATTGCATACGAGATGAACTTCCTTCTCCTTTGGGATCCACTGGAGTCCCTCTAAATTTAAAATACCCGATGATGCATCATCAATCAGCATTGAACAGCAACATGGAGAACATTGCAAAGAGAATACGGGAGCAAATCAAAAATAATTTATTAAATCAATAAACACAAAAAATAAAGCACACATGAATGACTTGCTTGTTTAAATTGTTATCATCACTAAAATTTTCTTAAAAATCTTGCATTTGCAGGTACTTTTAAATCCTTCCGTTAGCGAATTAGTTGTAGAAATAAATTTTCCGTTTTTCAATGCTTTTGACATTAGGAAACGAGTTACAGAGTATCAAAATTCCACTTTCGGAATTGTAAATCCGAAAGTAGTAGATTTCATTCCGCTATCGAAATAGAGAGTATAAAATATTCGTTTTCGGAAAATTTCCGTTTCGAAACGAGATACAGATTAGGGTCCCTGGTCCCACAGTGCAAGTACGGAGGAATCACATTGCAGATGCACCGAACCGGATGCGCGTGTGGGACCGACGGGAAACTTGATGACTCTGCAACTTGAACGACTGGAGCGGCTAATTCTTATGGAGCGGAAAAATGTGTCTTAAGTTCTAAGTTGGACCTGTAACCGTGCGGTAGCAATAAAATAAATATAGGCTTTGTAATAGAATTGTACGGAGTTTTTGATATAACGCGAACGAGTTGGATCAACCTCTGGGGCCCTACTCTGTATTTCGTTTCGAAAGTCAATCCTTTTCGAAATTGCTTTTCGTTTCGCTTTTGAATTGGTACTCTGTAAAACTGTCGGAATGTAAAAAATACTACTAGATGCTTTTTGCACTTAAGAATTTTTTTTGTCGAGTCTCGATATATTTCTTATTCGATATGTCAAATAATTAAACCGAGAATAGGAGGAAAATATTGTTATGATCTTTAAATGAAGAATTTAATATAATAAAAAAGGAAAATGTAACATAATCATTCTATTGCACTTCGGATGGACGAAGAAACAAGTGAAGAACGGATTGAGCGGAAAATTATACAGGCAAAATATTATATTACAAAATATTATTGAAAAATGTGATAAAAGGTAAAACTCGGTTGGTAGCAAGGATTCATATTACCATTACTTATCATTCATTATTTTAGTTTTGTTCAGAACTTTCGCATTTCGAAGGATGCTTTTTTGTATGTTTTGAATTGCATACGAGATGAACTTCCTTCTCCTTTTGGATCCACTGGAGTTCCTGTAAATTTAAAATACCCGATGATGCATCATCAAACAGCATTGAACAGTAACATGGAGAACATAATGATGCCTACTCCAACATTATTAAGAGAATACGAGAGTAAATCACAAATAATTTAATAAATCAATAAACATCAAGACACAAATTCATTTAGATTTAATAATTCCTAAAAATTAATTGTCCTTTGGCTAAATCGGGATGTGCGCACATGAATTGCTTGCTTATAATTGTCATCATCACAAAGATTTTCATAAAAACTTGCATTTTCAGGTACCTACTTTAAAATCCTTCCGTTAGCGAATTAGTTGTAGAAACAAATTTTCCGTTTTTCATTGCTTTTGACATTAGGAAACGAGTTACAGAGTACCAAATTTCCACTTTCGGAAATGTAAATCCGAAAGTAGTAGATTTCATTCCGCTATCGAAATAGAGAGTACAAAATATTCGTTTTCGGAAAATTTCACTTTCGAAACGAAATACAGAGTAAGGCCCCTGGCTGGTGTTCGGTTTTTTCAAGCGAGTCCTTGAGGACTTCGTTAACGAGTTACGATGTAACAAGCTTTTTCAATAAGAAACAATATATTAATGATAATAAGAAATAAGATAAACAATTAGTAACTTTAGTAGATAAGTTTGATTAGATACTTGAGTAGATAAGTTAAAAATCACAAACAATAGACTTCAAAAAAAGTTTAAAGCAATTCAAGGAGTACAGTTTGGGTATAGATAACAATCATACACATCCTCTTCTTCATTAAAGAAAACAAGAAAGCGCACTATACAAATTTCGCCTTCGATTAAACTATTATCAAAGGCAACAACGGCTACTAGTGTTGGGAATGAAACTCATTATCTTGATCAGAGTGTCTTTGAAATCCCATTTTTCCGAAAATCATTTAGCACAGCTAATAACAAATCTTATTCCCGCTTTCAACGGGAAACATAATACCAATTTCCTGACAGAGTTACAGACTTTCCTCAACTGTTGCAAAAAAACCAGACCAGGAAACCCAATTTCGCCAATTAATACTAAAAACCAAGCTGAGAGGTAATGCTTTGTAAGTGCCTAACGCAGAATATCAGCTATGTACATTTTGAGGAATATGAAAAACAGTTAAAAAGTTATTTTATGCGCAGGAAGTCGTACATTCAGATATCACAAATTGACAATGTAAGTAGTCTCCGACAGAAATTTTTAATTCATTTTTACTCTACACCAACGATCTACCAACATCATCCTTCACCAAGATTGCAACCTTTGCCGATGATACGGCAATCCTGGCAGTGGGAAACACTACGCTAGACACGACGCAGAAACTACAATCTGCTACAGATCAAATAGTCAAGTGGACTCAAAGGTGGAGAATAAAACTTAATTCGAGCAAATCTGTACACAATGACTTTACAAATAAGTCTGCCTCATACTCTCCAATAGTAATAACAGGCACGGTAATACCATATGCTAACTCTGCGAAGTGCTTAGGTATGACCCTAGATGCCAAGTTTCGTTGGAAAGAGCACATCAAAATCAAAAGAATAGAATTAGACATTAAATGGCGAAAAATGGAATGGCTTTTAGGTAGGAAGTCAGATTTATCAATTAGGCCCCTATTGCGAGTGTCGATCAACGATCGATAAGCGACAACTATCGATCGTCGAGTGCTGATTTTGGTACTGTATATTGTGATTGTGATCGATATTTGTCGATTTGACAGTCGCCTATAGTCGATCACAAGTTTCTAGTCGATGCTTTTTTTAGAAATGTGAAAGAGTTTTGTACGAATCAATCGACGCAATCGACAATTGTCGTGACGATCGTTGATCGACACTCACAATATGGGCCTTAGTAACAAACTTCTTCATAATAAACAGGTACTAAAACCAGTCTGGAACTACGGCGCTCAACTCTGGGGATGGGCCAGCCCAACCAACATTGCAATCATTCAACGTTTCCAAAACAAAGTCCTCAGAAGTATTGTGAATGATCCATGGTACATCAGAAACAGCGACCTCCATCGGGATCTAAGAATTCCTACCGTTCTGGAAGAGATAAACCTCAGGGCCAAAGCACTGAAAAAAGACTTCAGGAGCATGTTAACGAAGAAGCAACAAGTCTTCTTATCGTTCATGGCGGGAGACGGCTGCAACGCACAAGACCGTTGGACCTTGCCAGGCAACGAGATAGTAACAGAGCGACAACAACGAGCGAAATGTGGCGCTCGGAGTGAACTTAACCTCCAACGCTTTGGATGGATTAAATCCCATCTGTGCTCCTGTTACTGTCATTAAAAGATTAAGACATTCAATAATTTTATAAATAGATTAAAACATTCAATAATTTTATAATTATAATGTATTTGAAAAATAATAAATTGTTAGCCATCTACTTGCTCTCCCTTAATCATTTTGAAAAGCAAACTGCTCGTTAGTTATTCAACTAGTCGCAGTGTAAACAAACATTTGTTATTCTATAGCTTATTATGTTTGAAAAAAAAAAAAAATAAATAAATTTACTGCGACTTAATAATACAAGTTAGCAGCATTAGAGCAATTTCCATCAGAAGCATGGAGCATTAACTAACGATTCTGAACTAGCTGCCACATACTCCATAAAATCGGGGGTGATTAGTCCAATAATAAGGCAATACCTGCTGACGGCAAAAGAAACTGATTTGAAGCAATTGTGATTTAAAGGATCGAAAAGGAGAGTGCCAGAATCCTTTTAATATATCGTACAATCATCATGATAGTCAGAACATCCAAGAAAATACATGTACCCATTCAGAAAATCCCAATTTCCTACCATACTCCATACCCCATAACACAAAATTCGAATTTCTTACCATATTCCAGCATGTCGGCCTATAACTTTAGTCCACAGATGCATCAGTGGCATCAACAAGTCCCTTCGTATGCCAATAACAAATTCTCACAAGATCACCATTTAACATACATAATATGTTAAGCTTATGTAGCTTAAGCATCAGTGGACGTCCGTAGACAAAACAGCCACGAGGGAAGTTGGACAACCCAAGTACCCAAGTAGTTCAGCAAAAAGGACCACTAACGGATTCCACAGAGTGGGATGACTAACGTACTTAGTTTAATGTAAGCATTAGAAATAAGAAACTGAAAATTAGAAGTAAAGATAAAATAAAAATAAACATAGAAAAATATTAAGAAAAGTTGAACTAAAAATACTAGAACTACAAGTAACTACAAGAAAAGTGAAAATTTAATAGAACAATCAAAGGAAAATATTGAGAAAAATTGACGACAAAACAGTGAATAAATTTATTAGAAACTAAGTTTAAAAGTAATAAAGTGATAACTATAGAAATGAATAAGAAAGTTATAATTACAACAATTCCAAAAATAGTTTTATTGCGATCAGGAAACGTCACCTCGGAGGAGAGCGAACAACCTGGTCCTGAATCAATTTTTTTTTATTTTGGCGTTTGTTTTAGCTTATTTTTCCTTTGTGTGATCGGGTGTGCTAATTAGTGAGCCAGCACTGTATTGTAAACTAGTATTGTAATAAAGAATTGTCAATTGTTAAGCACACGAGAGAGTGGTTCTTTTCATTTCTTACAATTTGGTATACTGGTTTATGTGCAATTGCATTGCAATCCATTTGGCGAGTTTATGTGCTTCACGAATTCTATTCTGGGGACCAAAATATCTAGGTTCTCACAAACAGTTAGTCTGTTCAACAAGTGAAATTGAAAAGAAAAAATTGTGCAAAACATATAAAATCGACAAAGATTAAAGTGTTAATGTGGTAAAAAATTGAATCTTAGCAAGTTAAGTTTGAAAATAAATAAATTATGAAATAAAAGCAGAACAAAGCACATGAACAGAAACCAAATCCATGATTTTAACCGCAGAATGGAGAACGACCAAGAATTAGTAGCCGAGTTGGAACGCAGGACCCAACAAATGGAACAGATGAGATTAGCATTTCTCGAACTGCATCAAAGGGAAAACAGAGAATACAGAGACAGATTACTAAAAGAAGTCCGATACATGAGATCATTCACGGGACAAGGAGACGTGTCTATTAACACATTTTTGAACAACGTTGAGTATCATCTAAGCCAAACACCAAATGAGGAACTGCAGAGGACAGCAGCACGAGCTATCTGCCATGAGAAGATACAAGGAGAAGCAAAGGCGAGCATCATAAAAATGCGAAGGAACGATGACTGGACCGACATAAAGGGAGCTCTGAAGCTAAGATATACGCCGCTGCTGCTCAACATTGCTTAAAGGCATTGTTGGAATTGCTGCCGACATTCGTGATATGTGAAAGGACTTGCCATCACCTAAAAAATATATCAAACAATCTGCAAGCGCCTGACCGAAGGAAATGACACGGCTGTGTTTAGAGTTGGTGCGGAGAATTTCAACAATGAAGTCACTCAATATCAAATAGGACGCTATGTGAGCAGTAACGAAGCAATTCGGCGCATTTTTTCATTCGCCATTTGTGAAAAACATCCCACTTATGTTCACTTGCCTGTATATCTGGAAAACGATCAAGGCGTATACTTCACTGCGGAGAACGCATTACATCGAGGTGAATGACCACCATCTACTTTTTTTTGAAATGTGCCAAAATGATGACTTCGCCTGAACGGTGCTATACTCCGAAATGGCAAGATATTATATATACAAAAAAAATAATTCCACGACTGAAACAAGGAAATACAGTTCCAGGTTACCCACATGTAGTGATGTAAAAAAGTCGTTACTTCTGAGTACTCATACTCAATCGTTACTCTGGCACAAGTAATCACTTAAAAGTAACGAATACTTTGTACTCATCGGTACTTGTTGCCTCTTCTCTATCTGTCGCTAGTTGGTGTATGTATAGTCCATTCCAAATCACGGTGGCCTTTTGGAGGATTATACTTCTCTCTCTTTCCATGTGGAATTTTGTTTATGTTTTCTGGTTTTTGTGGCGTTGCACTGCGGTTGCCAATTATTCGATTTATCGATATGGTAATTATTAATTTAAATTGATAATATTTTAAAATACTAAAAAAAACTAACCATTTTAAAGGTATAATCGTTTGCACATATATAAATATGGAATTTGAAGCCCGAAAAAAAAGCGCCGTGTGGCTTAGTTTTAGCCACATTAATGAAACTACTGCGCGGTGCAATTTCTGCAAAAGCCATTTGTCGTTTAAAGGAGGCTCTACATCAAATTTAATGAAGCACTTGCGTGCGAAGCATTTGGCAGCATGTCATATCGACGTGAGTAAGGTTAAAGATAAAGGTGCTCAGGCACCAGTTGCAGACGCAGTGGAAGCTGTAAACGATAAAGAAGTGAAGCCAAAAAACATCCAAACATCCCTTCAGAGTTTTATAAAGCAGCCCATAAGTGTTACCCGGCAAAAAACAATTGATGCGTACATATTGGGAATGATAGTTAAAGATTTTCAACCATTCTCAATCGTGGAAGACAAGGGTTTAAGAGATCTTATAAGGTTTGTTTGTTTTTGTTTTTATTTATTTGGCATTGAGACGAATTTGCTTCATATTACCTATAGATATTTGGAACCAAACTACGACATCATTTCACGGTACCGACTCACAACAAGCTTGCTGCCACAAAAATATGAAGCTATGTGCTCATTGTTAAGGGATGAGCTGAGGAGCGTTGCATTTGTCGCAATAACAACAGACTCTTGGACTTCCAGTTCGATGCAAAGTTTCATGGCCGTTACTGTTCATTACATAACGAAAAACTGGGATTTGAAGAGTAGGCTTTTGGACTGTTTGTACATGCAGGAATCACACACAGCCGAGAACTTGAGGACAAAGTTGATAGAAGTGCTAGCAGGATGGGATTTGCAGGAAAAAGTAGTGGCTGCAACAACTGACAACGCAGCGAATGTTAAAGCAGCAATACGACTCACCGGTTGGGACCATATTCCATGCTGTGCACATACTATTAACCTAGTAGTGCAGGAAGGTTTAACAAATATAAAAGTTTTACAACAGAAAGTGAAATCTGTTGTGGAGCACTTTCGCAGAAGTTCAGCCGCAACGGAAAAATTAAATTTGGTGCAGAGGCAAATGAATCCATCGAACCAGCCATTAAGATTGATAATGGACGTCATCACGAGGTGGAATTCCACATTTTATATGCTCGAGCGCTTTGAAAAATTGAAGGAATGCATCAGTTCAACCCTAGGAGCTTTGTACAATCCAGTCGAGAACCTGGACAGTGAAGAGTGGATAAATCTCCATCAGGCTGTAAAAGTTTTGAAACCCTTTGAACTTCTCACCAAAGAGTTTAGCTCTGAACATTTCGTTTCTAGTTCAAAGGTGATTGTTTTAGTTGACGGTGCTTCTAAAAGAGTTGATTATATCGAGCTCCACAAATGAATTCGGAAGGAATCTAGCTATTTGCTTAGACCAATCACTTCAAACTCGATTTGCTCCAATTTCCTTGCGAAATGTTATCCAATATGCAACAACACTGGACCCACGTTTTAAAACAAGAGTTTTGTCTGCAAACTCGAAGAAAAAAACCAAAGAAGACTTGATTGAGCAACTGAAAAAGTATACCAAAGAAGACGAAAAGCATAGTGCACATTGTGCAGAAGACCAGTCCAAGACCAACGACGAAGCCAGCTTACTATGGAATTTCTACGAATCCAGCATGTTACAGTCACAAGCTGCAACAACACCAACATCAAGTGCAATCGTAGAGTTCAGGCAATACAATGGAGAGCAGATGTCACCAAGAAAAACTAACCCTCTTGAATATTGGAAAGCGAGGGAAATACTTTACCCCAGTCTTTCTCAGCTTGCTAAAAAATATCTCTGTGTAGTGGCTTCTTCCGTGCCAAGCGAACGAGTATTTTCTAAGACAGGGCAAATACTTAGCGACAGAAGATCGAGACTTTTACCAGAACATGTAAAAATGCTCGTATTTTTAAACATGAATACATAATTTTATTAAATATAAAGTCTAGCACTTATGTGCCCTTTATTTTCTTAACGTTTCTTACCAACAGAAGACTGAATTTACATTGTTTTTTTTTAATTGATATTATGTTTTTTTTTTTTACTTTTATTACGTAATGAATTTTTTACTCTGATTGTTTCTTTGCCTTTATTAAAAAATAAATAAATAAACTTAAAGTACCTATTTGCAACTTTATTTCATTATTCTCATTCAGGGTAAGTATATGTACATAGGTAGTACCGACTAGATGTTGGTGTACTTAAAATTATTTGACACCGCTCTAATAAATGAAAAATCACAAAAAAGTGTGCATTCAATATCTATCTATTCGTCTCAGTCAACACTTTGACTTTTGCCAAACATATATCATCTTGGTGGTTGTCTGATATAATAAAGAAAACGAATAAGAAATACATGTGTATACCATTGTCCCCCATTACCCCGTCGACATTAATTATCACTTTCTGCTAAATACTGATGAATTTATCTGCTCCATTTGTCTCTCTCTTTTGCATTGCGGCGGTTAATTGTATTCGATGTGAGATTGAGTTATTCATTTGCTTAAGACAGTCGACATCGAACGAGTGAGTGAGTACGTGGTAGGTAATCAGTTACTGCGAGTACATTCATGTATTCGTTACTTTGTAACGAATGAATATTTTTTTTACACCACTACCCACATGTATTTTTTGACCGATGCATACGGTCGCATTTACATAGTCCATCCAAGCAACGACGAGTATTTCTATTTGCTTTTGCTATTAGTCAACGTTCGTGGCCCAACACAATTCCAACATCTAGGAACTGTTAATGGTGAACTGTGTGGCACATATAGAGAAGCCTGCCAACGTTTGCGATTGCTAGAGAATGACACTCTCGAAGATGTTGTGACTTCGTCAAATGCTCAGCAAATACGAACATTGTTTTCGATAATTAACTCAACATGCTTCCCATCGAAACCGATTGATTTGTGGACCAAATGCAAAGATGACACGATTGAGTATTTATTGATCATGTGACTGATTGATCAGATGTGTACTAGAACATCAAATCCAGTTTTGCAAATGAGCGATGAAATTCACAACGAGACATGGAATAAGACAATACCTCAAATAGGCATAACAGCGCAGGTTGCAAGAAGTCTGCGATGGTCGAAGTTTTGCAGCAATGCAAGTTGATCGTTTGGGAGGAGTGTACGATAGCGCATAAAAAGTCTTTGGGGGCATTAGATCGAACGATGCAAGATAGATTGATTCTGTTGACAATGGCAACATCCCTGCCGACATTATGGATGTGATTAATGCTTCAGACGTTTGTCGGCGTTTCGTGTTCTATACAAATATTGGTCGTAAAGAGCTAAAAAAAACTTCGAAAAAATCGATTTCACAGCAGAAGTAAAGAATCAAATTTAAATAATTGACAATTTTCTAGATTAGTTACTATGTAGTTGTAGCGATCAGAAAAATGCATACATAGATAATATATATAGTTCCATAGTACTGGTATGTAATATGTATACATTTGTAGCGCTATAAGTAGTGCCTTAAGCTTTTTTTAATATTCACATTTGTAAATTTGATGTTCCTTACCTACTGAGGTATTTTTGTGTATTTTTTTGTATAACCAACCTCGCGCAGGTTACGTCGACTTAACCGTCAACGCAAGCCAACACAAACTACACTCTACCAGCATAAGTTCAAGCAAGTTCATTTGAGTTCAACCAAGTACATTTGAGTTTGATCAAGCAGTCACAACAAAATCTAACCTCAACAATCAACGTTGCAGCCATCAGTTATTAGTTAAAAAGGCATTTCTCGTACTGAACAGACCGACAATTACAATTACAATTTTTCTTTATTAAGACTTAATAATCAATACAATTATTTTTTTGTACTTAAAATTAATTGTAGCCGACTTTTATATTATATGCCTGGCTAGGTTAATTAAGGAATATAGCTTGTTAAGCATTTCAATAGTTGTTAATGAATTATTTAATAATTACAATTTTTCACACGGTATGCTTGCTCCCGGCATACTTAAATCAGTTTGTTAAGGACTTAAATTAATGACTAGATAATGAATACATTTAAACAAAAACAAAACAAGAGAAAACAACTAGTGCCATGTGCAATAAATTAAAATATTATTTCAGAGTATGTATATAATTTCTCTGCTCTAGTATACATTTAAGGTCAGTCTGCTTAATTGATAATATATAAGTTCTTATATACTCAAAAACAGCACCAACCGTTAAACTTGAAAAGGACTTTACATTATTTACGTATATACAAATAGTGCGAGCGTGCAAACAGGCCATATTTTCCGGTCTAAGTAACAATAAAGTTAGCCTCTCAAATTAGACCGTGACGCTTTATTATAAAAAGGTACCAAAAGGCCTCTACTAACATCTTGTTCGATATGGGGGCGGGATCTTTCATTGAGGAGGTTAAATGGTGAAAGGTAGTAATTGTCGCCTAAACTATCACATTTGTTTGAGTCCAACAAAGATTTAATGAGTGCATTTGGGTGAAGGTCAATGCGTTGAAGTTTTTTAAGTGTAAGGCCCCTATTGCGAGTGTCGATCAACGATCGATAAGCGACAACTATCGATCGTCGAGTTCTGATTTTGGTATAATATCTTGTGATTGTGATCCATATTTGTCGATTTGACAGTCGCCTATAGTCGATCACAAATTTCTAGTCGATGCTTTTTTTGAGAAATGTGAAAGAGTTTTGTGACAATCAATCGACGCAATCGACAATTGTCGTGACGATCGTTGATCGACACTCACAATAGGGGCCTAAGATTGATAAGGTATGCCATAAGAGGTGTTATCTTGCACGTATCATACAGTAGTTTATTTGGATACCATTTCTTATCTGGTCTTCTATATTTTCCACAACAAAATCTCAGTATTCTTCTCTCAAATTTTTCCAATTCCTTTGCCGTTGTGGGAGAGATAGTGAACCATGCACAGAATCCGTATACCAATATGGGTCTAATAAGAGTTTTGTATATGAGTATCTTATTGAACCGCCGACCTGTTAAGACGTGCTTTAAACTCGCTCCGCGAATTTTTCATTTCATTTCCATTTCTATAAATTCGCTTATTACTGCTACTTCTGTTTTGTGCAATAAATAATTGACCTCCTTCTGTCGCCAAATTTATTTTACCTACATTCAAATATATCGCTGACGCGCTCTTACATCATCGACTCACAAACTGTTTATAAAGTGCAATTTATAAAAATGGAGCAAGTGTGCGGTAATACCAACTGTGCTGTTGTCGTCAGAAATTCTGAAAAGATAGCGTGCAACGGAATCTGCGGTAAATCATTCCACGCGCTTTGTACTGGAATAACCAAAAAATCAGCTATCTTCATTAAAGAATTCTCGAACTTCTTGTTTTTCTGCGACGAGTGCCGGAATATTACAATGTCACACATCCTCCTCGCGATACAGTGCCACAATGATTCGTCCAGTTCAGAGTTTACTGTTATTAAATCCGCATCGAAACAAATCTTGGCTCAACTTTCTAAACTGGATGAGCTTACCAAATGCGTGGACGATCTCAGCAATTCGGTCGACCGCGTTACTGAAGTTTGCAAATCCAAGTTTAAAAATCTCGAGAAACTCTTCTCAATGCTCAGTGAATCCAACACAAAAAAAAACAAAGACACTCTTACCAAAACATTTCTGAGCTCCGAGATGTCAAAAATAACGTGCTCCGCTGCTAGTACAAACCCCCAATTCGATGAGTTAAAGCTATATCTGACCCAAGTGTTAGAAAAAGATAAGACACTCATCAACGAGTCGCTATTAACCCAAATTACCTCAATCAACTCTCTCGCTACCAAAACGGCTGATCACCTGGAACGCATGGATACGATAGAATCTAAATTACACTCCCTTATTGGCGAATCAGTTTCAACCAAACTCGCCTTCAACAAAATTCTGGATGAACTGAAGTTCGCCTCCAGTAAAATGGAGTTAATATCCCACGACAGTCAGCCAACTTTTAATAAGTCTTTACACGAGGAACTGCTCGACATGAACTCTACGCCTCCTTCACCGTTAGTAACTGATCCACCTGCTGCTACTTCTCAAACCAACTCGAATGATCCTGCTCCGTCTTCTACATCTTCTCAGCTCAATGCAACCGATGGTGATACTCCTTCACCGTTAGTAGCTGATCCACCTGCTGCTACTTCTCAAGCCGACTTGATTGATCCTGCTCCGTCTCCTACATCTTCTCAACTCAATGCAACCGATAGTGATACTCCTTCACCGTTAGTAGCTGATCCACCTGCTGCTACTTTTCAAACCGACTCGACTGATCCTGCTCCGTCTCCTACATCTTCCCAACTCGCTACAACCAGATCACCTGCTCCCGTCGAAAAGACTATATCCAGACTGGGCGCAACCTGGACTGATTCAGAATGGAACAACCGAGTTGTTAAACTTAAAGGACTTAATCACTCTACACCACCCACATCTACTTCCTACCTAATCACTGGCGCTCCACGAACTGTAGATGTGCCCTGGCTACTTACTATGTTCGAACAACAGTATTGCATCTCTGCCCTTAAGTGCGAAAAGAAAACTACTGGCTGCTTCAGAATCGACCTTCCATCGAAATATAGCTGGCTTTTTCCAAAATCGCCGAAACAAGTTCTTGCTGTTGGAAAAATGAAGATGTTGCGCTGGACTGATAAGTTAAATACAAATTCTATTAAACCTTACTCTAAGCCTAGCCCTAAATATAGTTCCAAGTTTAAAAATAAGCCTATCTTAAATAACCTTAACCATAAGACTGCTTTACCTAGTTCGTTGTCCAAATTCGACCCTAATTGGAGCTTTAAAACGGGAACATTCCCTTATTTCTCGCCACAATTACACCGACCAAATCCCCCTCCTATCATCGCCCCAACCCCTCCCGAAACTGTACCAAAAAATAACCAACGTAACCGCGTTTCGTTGAAATTACTATCTGATACCCCGCTCTCAACTAGCCCCACCCCGGCATCCGGTACTCCCCCCAACTGTTCTTTACCAACCCAATCCCCAATCTCCATTAAAAGTTCATCAACTTCCAATGACAATAACTTAAATTACTCAAACTTCATTCGCTCTCATATACTCAACCCTGCCCCATCCACATCTTCAGCGGCTCTTCGTAATCAAAATGTACCCACATCTTTTCTAGACCCAATGCTTCCACCCACAGTTAAACTAACTAAACAACTAGCAGATGCCAGCGACGATAGTCGGTATGTTTTATCTCGTCTCAGAGATCACAGAATCTATGAAAACGTCCGACTTTATCTTGCCTATCTACATGACAAACCGGATTCTATCTGCATAGACGGTAAAACTAAAACCAATATCATGGTGTCCATCCATCAAGAAGGCCTCCCCATTGACCCTACTGAACTGAAGCAAATCTTTATCCGTTACCACGAAGGTTTTAACATTTCACCCAATAACGTAGCTAACGATCTGTCCACATATGCTTCCCATATCAACTCCAAACGTCTCTTACATCTTCAAAGAACTCGTTCAAACTTTAAAAACTACTACTGTTCCTAACCCAATTTCCGAAACAGCTGCCCGGCATCCCACCCCAAAATGAACTTCTCCCAAATGCTTATCCCTCTACTATCAGAATGTAAGAGGGTTGCGTACAAAAACCTCGACTGTTTTACTTAACTCCCAAAAGCTCCCCTTTGATATATTTGCCCTGACCGAAACTAACCTATCCCCCGACTTCAACAATAATGAGCTATTTACCTCTGATTTTTCAGTATTTCGTGATGATGGTCTTCAGAAAGAGGATGATTCCTCTGGTCGTGGTGTTCTCCTGGCAATACATAACCGTCTGGACTCAACACTATTTAAAACATCACACACAGCTGACTTTGAATTCATTTGCGTAAAGATATCCATATCAAAACGCAACCTCTTCTTACTTTGCTGCTACATCCGCCCTTCTCAACCGATACAAGGCTACCAGCTTGCCATTAACGCAATTGACTCTTTATGCGAAGTCGTAGATCCATGCGATGTTGTCCTAATTTTGGGAGACTTCAATCTTCCATTTCTGCAATGGGTAGAATCTGACGACTTGTCGCACTTCATCGCCACAAATCCCACATCAGTGAAAGAAGCGATTTTCGTTGATAGTCTCTCCGACTCTGGTCTGTACCAAATGAGTGGCGTCACTAATAATCTCAATAGACAACTCGACCTAATATTTTCATCTGATGCCGATAACTGTGTAGTCACAGAGAGTAATCATCTTCTTTCCACACTAGACCGCTTTCATCCCCCTCTAAACCTTACATTTTCTTATGAGAATGACAATAAAATCTTACATTCTGAAACACCGTTCTGCTTTAATTTCCGTAAAGCAGACTTCACAAAACTAAATAACCTCCTATGCAATGTTAACTTTAGCCCTATTCTAGATAACACAAACATCACTATAGAAAATGCCCTCGACGTTTTCTACGCCGAAGTTATCACCTGCTTCATAAAATCAATCCCGTATTTACCACAAAAAAAATCTTCATCTTCACCTCCTTGGTACAACAAAGAATTACGCTCACTACGCAACCGAAGAAACAAACTATGGCAAGCATACCTCATATCTCAATCTAACTCCGATTATTCCAGCTACCAACGCGTTTATATCCATTTCTCGGAACTCTGTGAGTCCCTGTACCTCGATTATCTTTCCCGGATGCAATCCAATTTACTTTCCGATCCTAAACGCTTTTACCAATTTATAAACACCAAAAGGAAATCGGACAGCTATCCATCTACTCTAAATTATGTTAATTCATCTTCAGCAGATCCTAAGACCGTTGCAGATAACTTTGCACATTTCTTCAGTCAATCATTCATCGACCACTTTCGTGAACCAGATAATGATTACTTCTCTTACATGAACAACTGCGCCCATACCTCATTAGCCTCCATTGTTATAACCTTGCCATTGGTTGTTCAGAAAATAATTAATCTGAAGGATGATTACTCCCCCGGTCCTGATGGTTTACCCGCCATAGTTCTAAAAAAATGTGCAAACTACCTCGCCCGACGGTCGTAAGAATGAAATATCGAACTATCGTCCCATAGCTAAACTTTCTTGCATACCCAAGCTGTTCGAAAGCATTGTCTATGACACAGTTCTTTTTCATTGCAAGCCCATATTTTCTCAAAACCAACACGGCTTTCTTAAAGGTAGATCAACCACCACTAATCTAACTGAATTTGTGTCAAAGACCCTGTGTGCTCTGGAGGAAGGAAAGGAAGTGGATGTTGTTACCACTGACTTTAGCAAGGCCTTCGACAAAATCTCACACAAAATAATCATTCTAAAACTTAAAATCCTCGCTTTTCCCCCGTGGTTTATAACATGGATTAAATCTTACCTGGAAGACCGCCAATACAAAGTCCTTTTTAGATCTTCCATATCAGATCCATTCAAAGCTACCTCTGGTGTTCCCCAAGGAAGCCACCTTGGACCGCTGATCTTCATCTTGACAATCAACGATGTCGACTGTATCATCAAAGACTCCTATATTTCTGTCTATGCTGATGACATGAAAATCTACAGGCACATTTTATCCCTCGCCGACTCGCGCCCACTTCAAGAAGACTTAAACAGGTTTTCTATCTGGTGCCAAAAAAACTTCCTGGTACTCAATGTGAACAAATGCCAATCTATCACATACTCTCGTAAACGTCTTCCACCACCTCCCAGACATTACTTTCTCTGCAACGAGCCCGTGCCCTTGGTCACTTCATTACGTGATTTGGGTATTATCTGTGATAAAGAACTCACCTTCCAGTCCCACATTGATGGCATTATTTCCAGAGCCAACTCTATGCTTGGTTTTGTTAAGCGTTGGTCTAAGGAGTTTTCGAACCCCTATGTCACTAAATCCCTATATATTACCTTTGTTAGGCCCCTGCTTGAATATGCCAGCCAAGTATGGTCCCCTTATTACGAAGTCCATACTAAACGCATCGAAGCCGTCCAGCGTAGGTTCATACGGTTTGCCCTTCGCGGTCTTCCTTGGGTTGACCGCTACAACCTTCCACCCTATAGAGACCGATTGAAACTGATCAATCTTCAGTCTCTCGAAAAACGTCGTGATGTTGCCGATATACTCTTTATTCAACAACTCTTAGTAGGTAACATCGACTGTCCCGCACTCCTTCAAATGATCTCCCTCTTTCATCTTGTCTTTCATCGTACCAATTATGGGTTAAACGAACCAATGTCTAGAATGCTGCAAAAGGCCAACAGCATCCCAAACCATTTTAATTTTCATTGCAGTAAATTAACACTACAGAACGCACTTTATACCTCCTCCTGATCTCCTGATCTTACCGCCTTACCATCTTACCCTCTATATGTTAGTTTTAATCTTTAGTTTGTGTAAGTCTAAGTTTGGTTAAGTCTAAGTTTGCTTAAGTTTTAGTTTGTTTAAGTCTTAGTTTTTTTAAGTCTTAGTTTGTTTAAGTTGTTGCTTGCATTAAGCTAATAGATATATTAAATTAAACTTTGTATTTGGGGGCAATGATTTTGACTGAAGTAACGGCTTTAACGTAGCGGTAACGGCTTTAGCTTTCGCTAATGCTTTTCTAGCATGGTTATTAAAAAGAAACCGATTGTGAAAGTATACACCCAAGTATTTTAGTTCTGACCGCAGTGGGATGAAATGGTTATCGATCTGCAGACTCAACATTTTGCTTTCTTTCACAGCTAAGCGATGTCCTTTCCCACTTGCATTGCGGAAACAAGTTATACCACACTTCTCTGTATTTATTTGGAGCCCCCACTTTTTAAAGTAGCCTAACAGCAAAGGGAGCTTTTCTTTGATTTTATTAAGAGCATTTTGTGGCCTCGCATCGCTAGCTAGTATTAATGTGTCATCTGCATAGAAGATTTCGCCAAATTCTTGTTCAGCGGTTAATGTATATTCAGTTACCCTAAGAGTATCATGAGTTTGAGGACGTAATTTTGGCTAGCGATACGTTGCTGGAGCTTCATGCTTCGCTTTGAAATAAACGTAATTTAATTTATACACTCTCTCTCTGTTGGAAGCGTATTAAATATAACTGCTGATCTATGGCGGCAAGTGAAAATGGCATACATACTGTTTGTGAGTAGTTTGTCTAGCGCTGATAGTCTCAAAGCATCTCTTGGCGCAGCGATGGCCAAATATCGGTGCTCGTCTGATACTTACATGACGTGCTCAAGTGAAATTTTAGGTGACATGAAGCATTTTGAGTTGAGTTTTAGGTTAACACTAATTAGTGTACAATAATTGTACATAATCACCGTACACTGCGCCAGGCATGCCCGGAACACCTGTATAAATAAGTGCAATCCAGCACTTTTGCACTTAATAGGGCACAATTAATGAATTTATCAACTAAGCATATTGCACAAATTTGGTAGACGTAGACGAAGTAGGCAAGGGAGGATCGAACATCAAAGGCCCTAAGGATGAAGACCAAAAAAGAAGGATGAAACGTCAAGAAGCCCAGAAGCAAGGGTTCCTCAGGTCTATAGACAGGATGGAGCAGACGCAACACACAACGAAGGCGTATTATGCCCATAAGCAACAGGCAATACCAAGTCAATGGGTGAGCCTAATCGAAAAACACAACGATATCATGGAAAACGAAACAGAAACGGACGATATTGAGGGCTACGTGAACGAGCACGAAGAATCGGAACAACGATACGAAAGGGTCATGGTAAACCTACAAGAGAAGATCGACGGATTCACGAACCAGCATTTAACCAGGAGTGCAAAGCAAGACGAATCAACAGAGAACGCACAAAACGAGCTGAAGCTACCGGCTCTAAAACTACCAACATTCGACGGTAACTATAAGCAGTGGAAGCCATTTTTTGACCTGTTTGAGCAAGCCATACACAACAACGACAAGCTTGGAAAGGTTCAAAAAATGCACTATCTGAAGACAAACGTGACGGGCGAAGCAGCTAGGATCATACAACACCTACAGATCACGGAAAAAGCCCACAATACGGCGAGGAAAGCGCTGATAAATTGGTATGAGAACACCCGAATGCTAGTGAATGCGCAAATCCAAGCTTTGATCAACCAGAATGAATGCCAATGTGAATCAGCAGGAAATCTGAGGAGAATACACGATACTACCATGGAGTGCGTCAACGCCCTGAAAGGTCTAAATATTGACACAGAAAGCTGGGACCCCATAATCTTGTACATCATCTCACAAAAACTGGACGGTGAGAGGAAGGCCTACGAGCAATCTCTGGAACAACCGAAGGAGTTTCAACCAATGGATGAATTCTTGATGCTTTTGGAAAACAAGTTCCATGCCCTGAACAATTTGGAAGAAAAGAAAAAAAAGGTTGACAATCCCAGGGACCAAAAATTCAACAACTGGAAAGGATCGCCAAAAAATTACCACACGACGACTACTCTATCGTGCAAAGTATGTAATGGCGCATGGCTTCACGCATGTAGCAGATTTTTACAAATGCCAGTGATACAACGAAGAGAATATCTTTCGACTTACAAGCGAGTTATTTGATATTTTCACTGATATGCTATCCCCCTACCCAAAGTAAGGTGGCTGTCAGAACAGTTAGCTTCTCAGGCCAATCCTCCAGCCAACTCCAACCCCAGTGACAGTGTCGTTTCAAATCCAATGCCTATCCATAATATCAAGCTCCCCCCTTGCGATACGGACATTTTCTACGGAATTTATGTGGACTGGTCCACATTTAGGGGTATATTTACCGCTGCTTATATCAAACACCCAAAAATAAGTCCGGTGCAAAAACTATTACATCTGCGTACAAAGACAATGGGGGATTCGTTGTTCATATTTAAAATCATTATCAATCAAACTTCGACAAGCAATATCAACATGCCCCCAGAGAATTGCAACCAAAACAACTATAATCATTTAAACTGACAGAATCGTAGTCCTCAAGGAAATAATTCAAACAAAACAAATCGGGATAGCTCAATGTTATAGTAGAGAACGTAATCACAACCGAAATAACGATCGCGAAAATAATTCAGGTAGTCATAGGAACGGGATAGAACCAATGGATACTTTGTTTGCAAGTTATGCGAGACAAATTAAGAACATAACGAACAATTCGGATTTCCAGGCAAGAAGCCTAAAAGAGCCGGAAAACTACTATCGTGATGACATGATCAGACATTTTTCCTCATATTCTATACTTTGTAACAAGGTGTAAACCTTGTATTCGATTTCACATTCGCTTTCCAGCAAATCAGCAGGTTAACACTATCTTACAGCATGCGCTTACTTGCTGAAAAGCTGCGTCATCACTTTCCCACAGTGCAAGTTGTTTGTTCGGCACACACGCCGGATACTCTACATGCCCGGATATCAAACACCTGACGCAGCTAATCTGTGGACTGCACTTGACCCCGCACCGGTGCATCGGGGAACATTTTGGCTTTGCGGATCGGATATAGAGCGTGAACGAATAAAGATCTAATTATTTCATAACGTGGAATATTTTAGTTTCATTTTGGTGAGGGGAGTTCACCAGTTCCCAGATAAAAACCATAACGCTTGTTTTATTTTTATAGAAACGAGAACGTATAGCGGAAAAATATCCTGAACTTTAAAAGAAAAATCTATTTCTGATTCCATTTGTTTGTTTCTTCACTTTCAACGTTCAAAGTTCTTGGCAGTAAAAAGAAATGCTAGCCAATCCCACAGCAAAAGCACCAGATCCGCAACGATTCTTTCGCGGATCTAAAACGTCAAACTTTGTATGGAGAGATTCGATCCGTTCGTTTTCAATGATCAAGTGAAAAGTTGTTCACATTACCGACAAGTGGACGATTACCTTCGAACGGATTCAATTATACCGATTTTCGAATTTTCGTGAATCATTCCCCCCGGCGGATTTAATGATAGAGGTGATTATTGTTTCAATATATTTGTGGACAATGTGGCGTATACGTAATTTTTTTTTTCTTCTTTTTTTCATTGTTCGCTCTTTCTCTGACGCTTTTTCTTTCTCTGGGCATTTTTACAATTTTGAGGCCCTGGATGCAGTTTTTTTTGGGTCGGTTTGTTTTGCACTTTTTTTTTGTCCTAATCAATACCTATAACTTTGCTGAAGATATAGCCATATACGTTAGGCAGTCAATCTGGCAAAACGAATGATGCAGAGTTTCTAGTTTTGGTAAGTACTTTCAGGATCAATTCTTAAATCTTAGACCCGAGACGATGACCGGAAAAATGGCACACAGTGTTATTTGATGATCAATTTCTATTGAAGTACATATTTATTTTTTATTTTATTTTTCATGTCCCTTAAAATTGTTGAAATAATCCCTTCCATCTTTCAAACATAAAGAAGAACTTAAAACATTTATCGGTGTTTAATTTCTGACCACACCCTCAAACCAGACATAGTGAACATCCCCAAAAATCTGGTAAGACATATTTTTCAATTCAACGAAACAATTCCCAGGAGGCGCACTCACTGAAACTGTAATGGTTCCTTTAGTTATTAAAACCCAATTGCAGGAGTTATGTTAGAGGAACACAACCCCGTCGATAATCATATCACTAGTAACAAGACACCAACAGATGAACAATTGTTTATCTAAAACACACAAACTATGTGAGATAATATACAACTGCATCATTAAACGACCAAAGTCTTTAATCAAAAGGCAAAGCGGCTTAAGTCTATTTTTTTTTTCTTAGTAATCAAACACCACCAGATGGACGATCATCTATCAAATAACATGAAAAGCACAAGTGTCCACAGCTGCAACTAATAAAACAAGTGAGCTATTACGGTGTAATCTCCATCATAAAACCAATAAGTTACGATGGACGCCGTTGGACATCATCTGCAACACATCAAATAGAAAAATTTCAATCTTGGTTTGCCAACCTAGGTCCTAGATGAACAATTTAAATAAATTATTCTTTTTTTTTTTAATCTAAAACAGTTTCATATAAATTGGCGCACATTTTGACCGTCGCCTGCAATGGGTTGGTCAAACCAAAAACCTTCGCTACACCCCACGTCAATTTGAAAATCAAAATCGGTTGCGTGTGTGCCGTGGTGTTGAATTTCTTCTGCATGGTGGTGAAATATATGCAAATTGTCGGTTTCGCACCGTGAGTGGGATTTTGAACTCGAAGCGCAACACATCGGATTTTTAAAAGGGAAACCGATAGCAAATACTCCCGCAAGGAAAGTGAAGTTTTTGTTTAAAGCGGTATATTTTTACTCATATCATATTGAATTTTGTTGAAATGTAATGATTCGGATTTGGTTTACTGTGCACCGATTTTCTGAATTTTAAATTCCGCAGGGAACACTGTTCATCGTAGTTCCCGTGTGTACTACGAGTTTATTTTTTGTCCAGACCCTTTAAAGAGGTACATAATTGTCGGCCAGATCACACCTCCGCACAGTGTTTCGTCTAGTACATGCTAACTGGACAAAATTCATTGTCGCGATTCTAGTTAAAATTGATTGCAGATCATTACAAAAGCCCCACGAACTCGTATAATAAAACTGGTTTTCCTAAAACACCATTATTATTGAGTAAAACAATGTCAAAGTTGAGTAGTACGGTTAGTGCATTTTCATATGGTCTTTCATCAGCTACAATAAGCGATGATATTGTATGAATTTTTTTTAGTATTTGATGGGTAAGTGCTATTTGTGTCTGAAAAAAAAGATGAAAAAATTCTTTCTTAAGTGTTGTAAACAAAGTGTGAAGTAAGGATTAGGAATAAGAAACTGTTCTTATGATTTACCAGCTGACCCGTGCTCGCCTTGCGTATATAAATTAACACAATGGGTTCGCAACAGCCACATACCGCTGATCTAGCAACTCCATAAGCGGTCATCAACATCGAATATCCACATACAGCTGCCTTACACAACATCGGATTTCCTTACTCAGCTGCTTTGCAAACATTCGTCGTCGCCAACGACGATCAACGGAAGCGGGCAACTTAATATCTTGCACGAGCTGCATAGTCAGCACATCATTGAAGTGGGGAATCGTAGGGACTGAAGCTTAGGGTAATGAAATTGTATTTTAGTTTTTCATCGAACTCACTTAACAGCAGCACACGAACGGTGCTTAATAAAAATTAAATTAAAAAGGAATTTAAGTTCTTCTTACTTATTTTAAGTTAAAAGTTTTCAGTGGCGCCCAACGTGGGGCATTGTTGAATTAAAATAAATAAAAACCATTAAACATTTTTGTGTCACACGACAACTATAAGGAACCAGAACCCATTAGAAGCATCGCCATCAGAACAACGTAGACTACGACGAAATTCACCGAAGCAATCGACACGGACTGTGGGCGACGCACACGACTACAAGCCTCAGCAATTGACACCAATAAGATATCAAGAAATAATCTAATCATTTTTGAAATGGAGAAATTGTAAGTGATTGCTCATTAATTATTTCTCATTATTAAATAAAATTACTTAAATAAGTTTTGTGCCAAGAATTGTCGTGTTATTCATTGCCCATTATTGATTCAAAATTAGAAAATATTGTTACTGTGAAATATTTTTGCAAGCTAAAGATAGACCCAAAGGTTGCGGTGTTCGTTAGCTGGGTAGTTTAAAGATTAATGAGTGATAGTGAATGTGAACTGAGTCGAGTGCTGGAAGACCTTAGGTACTTGAGTATTAGCGAGATAAACAACGAAAATAAAATAAAAATGAATGCTGTAGATTTGCAGGTTTTAGTAGAATCCGCGGTGCGCGGCGCACTCCAGACTCAAAGGTTAGAATTCGATAAGAAATTAGATGATGTAGCCAAAAAACTTTCAAGCGCAAGCTTGAACGAGCCAGTGGAAGTGGAAGTATATCAGGAAGCGAAAATAGTTGAAGGTGTTAAATGTGATGAGCCTCTCGACATAGTCAAGTCGTTACCGGAGTTTGATGGCAAGCAGGAAATCTATGTATCCTGGCGACAGGCAGCACACTCCGCCTACAAACTTTTCGAGAAATACGACGGTAGTTCAAAACACTATCAAGCAATAGCTATAGTAAGAAATAAGATTAGGGGTCCGGCCGACGCCGTTTTGGCCTCGTTCAATACAGTTTTAAATTTTAAGGCCATCATAGCTAGGTTAGATTTTACATATGCCGACAAGCGGCCAATATACCTGATCGAACAGGAATTAAGTACTCTGAGACAAGGCAACCTAACTATCATGCAGTACTATGACGAGATTGAGAGGAAGCTTACACTGCTAACAAACAAGACTATAATGACATTCGACACCACATTAGCCAGTTCTATTAACGAGAAATACAGAACAGATGCACTTCGTGTGTTTATATCTGGTTTAAAGAAATCATTAAGCGACGTCCTATTTTCAGCCCGTCCGTCCGATTTGCCAGCCGCTCTGGCATTGGCTCAAGAAGTTGAGTCTAACCACGAGAGGTACATGTTCGCAACGAACTATGCCAGGAATTCTGAGGAGAAAACACAGAGGTTTGAGTACCAGCGATCACAAAACCGACCGCAAAATAAAACCAATGTCAATATTAATAGGTATAATAGCCAAACTATCACCCCGGGCAATCAGGGAAAAAACCCCTATTATAGTAGACAACATGGTTATGACAACCAAACAAGAGGAAATGATTATCGTGGCCCTAACAGGCACGAGCCGGTTGAAAAAATGGATGTGGATCCCACATCGTCGCGTTTCCGACAGCCTACCGACCACCAACGCCAAAGCTACGGTAGTAATGCCTACAATCAGAGACAGGGATATAGATTTAAGAGATCTAATAGCTCGGAAAGGCATTCGGGGCAAAGACGTCAAAGAATTAATCATATGTCGCAGGAAAATTCCTCACGAGATCAAGAAGGGTATGACTATGAAGTCTTGGCTGAGTCAGAAGCAGCCGAAGCTGAAGCAGACGCATTTGCCTCCGATTGCGTACATTTTTTAGGGGAAACTCCCTGCTTCCGTTCATACAACGAACTATAGCGGGGAGACCTATGAGACTTTTAATTGATACTGGGGCTTCAAAAAATTACATCAAACCGCTGCAAGAGATAGGAAATATCGTTCCTGTTGACGCCCCTTTCCTCGTTAAGTCAATTCATGGCTATAATAATATTAGATACAAATGTTTTATAACTGTGTTCGGAAAGAACAGTCCTTTTTTCATACTTCCCGGTCTTACGACCTTTGATGGAATAATTGGCCTTGATCTGCTAACGCAAATCAATGCTACAATTTGTTTAAGACAAAATGTAATTCGCTTCGATTCTGGATCAGAAAGAATTCGATTCTACAAATGCGAGAACGTAAATTTTACAAGAATAGACGATATAGAGGTCCCCCCATCGGTAAGGGCTGATTTTCAAAAAATGATGAGTAATAGAGCTAAGGCATTTGCAGACTCTAACGAGTTGCTGCCATTTAACACAGGCATTGTCGCTACTATTCGCACCGAAAGTAACGATCCCATTTACTCAAAACTATACCCATACCCTATGGGTGTAGCTGATTTCGTTAATAATGAAGTAAAAGATCTTTTGAAAAATGGCATAATCAGACCATCTAAGTCCCCTTATAATAACCCCATCTGGGTTGTCGATAAAAAGGGTACTGACGAGTTGGGCAATAAAAAGAAACGTCTGGTTATAGACTTTCGTAAGCTCAACCAAAAAACAATAGACGACAAGTATCCCATTCCTAACGTTATGGTGATTTTGTCAAATTTGGGTAAAGCAAGATATTTTACGACCCTAGACCTAAAGTCAGGGTTTCATCAAATCGAACTCGCAGAGCGAGATCGGGAAAAAACTGCGTTTTCCGTAAACGGCGGGAAATATGAATTCTGCCGACTCCCATTCGGGTTAAAAAATGCGCCCAGTATTTTTCAGAGGGCTATAGATGATGTTCTTCGCGAGCAGATCGGAAAGACCTGCTACGTTTACGTCGACGATGTAATCATCTTCTCTGAGACTGAGGCGGACCACGTCAAGCACATTGACTGGGTTTTACGAAGTTTGTACGAGGCCAACATGAGGGTCTCACGAGAAAAGTCAAACTTTTTCAAGGAAGATGTGGAATACCTTGGTTTCACAGTATCAAGAGGAGGTATCAAAACGAGTCCGACAAAAGTGGAGGCAATTCAAAATTACACAGAGCCTTCGACACTGTTCGAGGTGAGATCCTTTTTAGGCCTGGCCAGCTACTACAGGTGTTTCATAAAGGATTTCGCATCCATAGCTAGACCCCTGTCTGACATCTTGAAGGGTGAAAACGGCAAGGTAAGTGCCCACCAGTCTAAAAAAATTAAGATCAAATTTGATGACAAGCAACTACAAGCCTTTAACAAATTGAGGAACATCTTGATATCGGAAGATGTTACGTTATTATACCCAGACTTCAGGAAGCCTTTTGACCTAACCACGGATGCTTCGTCTCATGGGCTGGGAGCGGTCTTGTCCCAAGATGGGAAACCAATAACAATGATTTCGAGGACACTTAAAGACAGGGAATTGCATTTTGCGACCAACGAAAGGGAACTTTTGGCCATTGTGTGGGCCCTGAAAAATCTGCGTAACTACCTCTATGGAGTAAAAACTCTAAACATTTTCACTGATCATCAACCCCTCACATTTGCGGTTTCAGACCGAAACCCGAATGCAAAGATAAAGCGCTGGAAAGCATTTATTGACGAGCATAATGCTCACATATTCTATAAACCAGGAAAAGAGAATCATGTTGCTGACGCACTGTCACGACAAAACATTCATGCTCTAGAGGATCAAGCAGATTCCGACGTTGCTACAATCCATAGTGAACTATCCCTGACTTATACTATCGAGGCAACGGATAAACCAGTAAATTGTTTTAGAAACCAAATACTTATAGAAGAGGCAGCATTCGCCTCAACTCGCAGCTTCATAATCTTCGGGGAGAAAAGTAGGCACTTCGTGTATTTTTCAGACAGGGACACACTTATAGAAACAGTAAAGGATATGGTAAAACCAGATGTGGTCAATGCAATTCATTGTGAACTTCCAATTTTGGCCCATATTCAGCATAGGCTCGTCGAGTTGTTCCCAGCAGCAAAGTTTCGATATTCTAGGGAATTCGTGGTAGATATTTTCGATAAAACTGAGCAAAAAGAAATCATAATTACAGAACATAATCGGGCACACAGAGCTGCCCAGGAAAATGTAAAACAAGTTTTACGTGATTACTTTTTTCCAAAAATGACCAAATTAGCAAATGAGATTGTCGCGAACTGCAAAACATGCTCAAAGGCCAAGTATGACCGACACCCAAAGAAGCAACTAATCGGCGAGACGCCAATCCCATCATATGCAGGCGAAATGCTGCACATTGACATATTTTCCACAGACAAAAAATATTTCCTAACTTGCATCGACAAGTTTTCCAAATTCGCTGTGGTCCAGCCGATATTGTCCCGTACGATTGAGGACGTGAAAACACCAATTCTGCAGCTAATGAATTTTTTTCCTCAAACAAAAACAATTTTCTGTGACAACGAGGCATCATTAAATTCCGAGACTATAAGGTCAATTTTACTGAATCATTTTAATGTCCATATAGTCAACGCCCCACCTTTACACAGCACGTCTAATGGTCAAGTGGAGAGGCTGCACAGCACTCTACTAGAAATTGCAAGATGTCTTAAGCTAGAAAGAAAAATCGACGACACGGTTGACCTGATATTACAAGCTACTATAGAATACAATAGGACCATCCATTCAGTCACGGACCAAAAACCACTTGATATCATTCACTCGGCTCCAGCCGAGTTTAGAGAGGAAATAAAAAATAAGGTTCAAAAGGCACAGGAGGCATTATTGCAAAAGCACAATGAGTCAAGGCAAAACAGGATCTTCCGAGTTGGAGAAAAGGTATTGGTAAAGACCAACAGAAGGTTGGGCAATAAACTTACCCCACTGTACGTGGAAGAAAGAGTAGAAGCTGATTTGGGGACAACAGTTCTCATTAAAGGGAGGATGGTCCACAAGGACAACCTAAGGTAGGATAGGATAGAATAGAGTAAATCTAAGGTAGGATTGTATAGAGCAGGGAAATATCCCCATTTTTTATCATTTGTTAGACCCGCACAAGTGTCGCATTAAGGGAAACAAAACATTTTTTTTCAGGATCCTACTCATGCTGCTTTCAATCTCGACGACAGTAACTGTAAGACTGACGGACTACACTCATTCGGACTATATTCCAATCTTGGACGGAGGTGTCATAATCTGGCAGGACCATGGCTACCTTAGGCACACAACTAACTTGACTGCGTACTCCGAAATTATGGACGAGACGATCAACATGACTGACCTTTTCCCGCAAACACACATGAGGAAAATTTTGGAAATAGACGCCAGACATTTGGGGACACTCTTTGCAGCTATAAACATACACCATAGGCACGCGAGAAGTTTAAACTTTTTAGGCACGGCTTTAAAGGTGATTGCCGGGACTCCCGACTTTGATGACTTTGAGAGGATAAAGTTCACACAGACTCAACTCACTGAATCAAACAATAGGCAGGTATTAATAAACACAAAAACTCAGGAGCAAATTAATAAGCTTACAGACACCGTAAATACCATACTGGCAAGCTCTAAAAAGGAGCACATCGATACCGCTCACCTTTACGAAATATTGTTGGCTAGAAATAGAATCATGATCACTGAAATAGAAAATTTAATGCTCTCAATAACACTTGCTAAAATTAACGTAATTAATCCGACAATTCTTGACGACAATGACTTAAAATCAATAATTAATGAGCAATTCACAAATATTAGTGTGACAGAATTAATGGAAGTAGCTAGTATTAAAATCTTACAAAATGATAATGTCTTGCATTTCCTTATAAAGTACCCTAAACCTAAGTTAGTATGTAAGAAAGTTAGCATTTTCCCCGTCTCGCATGGCGGAACGATTCTCCACCTCACAGATAACAACATAGTAGCAGAATGCGACAACCGGGTGCTTGCGGTTGACGATTGCAGCCCAACAACGACATCAACATTCTGCAAGGAGGCACCAAATAAGACCTGCGCCCAACAACTGTACTCTGGCGGCGTAGCACACTGCAACACTCAACCTAACCACCTGGATCCTGTAGTAGTGGTTGATGACGGTATCATCATAATCAACGACAGTCCAGCCAAAGTTAAGGAGATTAATGATGTTGAGAGAATTATCACCGGCACATACTTACTGACGTTCGACGATGAGGTCTGGGTCAATGGATCCAGATTTGTTAATCGCAACAACATTCAGAGGAGACGTCCAGGTACCACCTCAGTAGCTCTATTAAATATCACTGGTCACCAAGAAGTACTGAGCCTACCATTTCTGCATAAAATGAATATAGAAAACTTGCGCTACATTGACGAAATGAGGACGAAGATAACAACACAACCAGTTCTGGCCTGTTGCGTAACTCTCGCATTAATTGCGATCTGTTATGCCACCCTCAAACTAAAACAACATCGAAGGAAAAAACGACAACAGCTTGACCTTCAGAAGGTAGTCGAGGCCCTGGGAAAGACCGAGGACGGCCGTCACTTAAGCAAGGGAGGAGTTAACACAATGGGTTCGCAACAGCCACATACCGCTGATCTAGCAACTCCATAAGCGGTCATCAACATCGAATATCCACATACAGCTGCCTTACACAACATCGGATTTCCTTACTCAGCTGCTTTGCAAACATTCGTCGTCGCCAACGACGATCAACGGAAGCGGGCAACTTAATATCTTGCACGAGCTGCATAGTCAGCACATCATTGAAGTGGGGAATCGTAGGGACTAAAGCTTAGGGTAATGAAATTGTATTTTAGTTTTTCATCGAACTCACTTAACAGCAGCACACGAACGGTGCTTAATAAAAATTAAATTAAAAAGGAATTTAAGTTCTTCTTACTTATTTTAAGTTAAAAGTTTTCAGTTATATATTGACTTTATGCAAAAGTTATTTTATTATACCTCAATAAAATAGGTATAAACAAATAAAAAAAATACATTTTCTTAAGAACAAACCACATTTAAACAATAAGAACATAGCCTAACTGGTTTTAATGAAAATTACGATTATTATAGAATTTATTTCACATTAATCGGTGCAGTATTTGCGGAGATCATCGGTAACAAAGTTTTTTGAAGTTACGTCTTTGTATAATAGTAATGATGAAGTTTACTAGACTTTTTTTTTAATGTACCCTCATGTACCCAGGCTAAGTTTTACATATTTGATAGCTTCATCAATAAACTTCATATTAATGCTTGTCGCAGCCTGCACAACTCAGTACAAGTTTTTTTTTTCTTCCTTAGGTACCAGTACCACACGTGCGATTTCTAAAATCGAATTTCTCAATGAATGGGTGAAATAGTCAAAAGAATTGAGGAATACTGAATTGTTTCAGTACAGGTATATCAATGAAATTTCATTTGCATGATGTTTCAGAAGAACTATTGAGAAACATCCATTTAAAAATTCCTAGTTTTTATGCAGAATTTGAGAAAAAGTGGTTGTGAAGTAGAAAGTAAAAAAAAAAGCATAAATGCAAGCCTCATACTAGGAAGCGGTCACGCTATGCCACAAATTATGATTTGTTAAATATGCTACTGATTACATCCGAGCCTTTTATTACTAATTTACGAGAAATACCCAGAAAACAGTTTGATCAGTTTTCTCAAGATCTGCTTAACCTGCTTATGCCGCCTTGTAGACTTGTAGTCCCTCTAATAGTCGATTAATACCGGTTAGCGAGGAGGATAATATAGCGGACTCGACAGATCATTATGATTCTGATACAAATCAGATGATTTTTTTTTACGTAATGAACATTTTTATTAATTGTTTGGAGTTTTCTAGTTTTCTTATATTTTTTTTGTTTATTTATGGATTTTTATTTCTGTTTTTTGTTAGTTTAAAGTATAAATGTTTTATTACTACTGTTAAAAATATTTAATTTATTGATGTGCATAAAATAAAAAGAAATTTTACGCTTTTGAATTTTTCTGTTCAAAATTTTAATTTATCATTCAAATTCAATAATATTATTTTTTTTTTTATTAATTCGATTATAAAAAAGTGTAATATGTATATTTCAGAAAAATACGAACATTAAAACCGATAAACACCAAAAAATAATTTTGTCCAGTTAGCATGTACTAGACGAAACACTGTGCTCCGGTGTGAGTCTGGTTTTGCTTTTCTGGAATCCACGAGGAGATTATTGGCGTTCCACCCACAGCTTTACAGACGCCATCTAATCAAGGATCTGCAGCCATGCCGGCTAAAAAACCGTTTAGTCGCTGCCATATTTATAAAAATAAGATTCTTTTCTATCCAATTTTTAACTTAATTTCTGAGTTTCAATTTTGCCGCTAAATTTCTTTCATGTCAGTATAAGGAAAACCAAGTACCCACGAGGAGAAGACGGGATTTTTTTTGCATTTATACAATACGATAAGCATATATTTGACAGGTATATGGTCGAAGACGAATCGATTGAACCAGATGATCTAAGCATTAAAGTACATCCGAAAGAATCTATGTCATACCTCGCCGAAAAAGTAAAAGTAGATACAGTGGTTTTTCCGTGACAAAAAATTGCAATTTACGTTTAACATTGAATTTTTAAATCCTTTGCGGTCGTGAATCTAAAAACAATCAAGTACTTGGACTAGTTCAGTTGATTTTGTACCTTTAGTGAACAAACACAAAAATTATTTTTTTAAGTAAACGGTTGTTTCAATTTCATTAAATCGTTTAAAGGCGCGAAAATATGTATACTTTCCTTTTTTGCTACTCAAAATTAATACAATTATTTCCTCTTTCACTGAAAACAATGTCAAAAAATCCCATCGAAAAATAAATCGTTGCGAGAAAGAATGGTCCGGACCATTTATTTTCTCGCTGTGGGAAAGAATGGTTTCTCGGTTTCTCAGTGATGGTGCGAGAATTTGGGCATTTTATGCTACGATTATTTTTCTCGCAACGATTTTTGTTCTGGAAATAAGGGGCTTTAGTGAAAAATAGAAAAAAAAGCAAGCATTGCTTATCAAAAAATAGTATCTACCAAGTAAATTGTTTTAAACTAATTTAACCTTTTCCAGATACATTTCGTAGAAGAAGCCATAAAAAAAGAAACAGAAAAAGGAACATTGATATTTACTTCGGGGGTGTTAAATGTAACAATACACATCAACAATACACATGTAACAAGTCACATAAGACACTTACAATATTCTCGTATTGTGTTACTGATAAGGATAACCAATTACTCGAATATATTATAGATCTCAAGAGTCATATCTCCACATAGTATTATAAATATTTGGTAAGGACATATATAAAGTGCCTATCATAATAATCCAAATATAGATGAGAAAGGTAGGAAGAATCAACCGGTTTATTCAAACAAAGGTGAGGAAGCATATCCGAAGACTGTAAGGGGAAAACATGATAAAAAAAAAGGGACAACAATAACGAAAGTGTTCCTATCAACCCACATTAACTCGAAAATACTTCACAGGCTGTGGGATCCAGAGGAGATAACCCGGGATATGTACAACAACATTACACTCAGAAAAATAACATGTTTTGTGATGTTTAAAACATCTACTAGTATCTGCTTAAACGGAATTAACAACTGTAAAAAGATGCATAGTTATGAAACCTAATTCAATCTGCCTATGCAGATGGATTATATTACAGGATGTATGTCACAATTAATGGATCGAATGCAAGCAGTAGAACGTGGCACTGGTACTGCTTTATTGGGATTTGGGAATAAACAATATACTACTCACTCATAATTAAGACCCATTAGCAATGGAGCCGAATCCTAGAAGATCTCGAAAGAAAGAAAAAAGGCAAGTTCGAGCAAGAAGTTGTCATTGGGTTAGGAGTGAGAGATCCCAGGCAGGAACACCAATGACCACTGATTATAGACCTCCGATAGGTAATAATGGAACCTATGCTGAGGCACCCATATATCCACAATACATTTCAAAATATTTTCCATACCATTCATACATTATCCATAGAAAAAATTTAATAGAAATAGTTTTAATAATACATACCACTAACCAAACAGACAGGCAATTGAGAAATGTGGACTCAGAGAGGGTTGGCAACTATAGTAATAATAGATCATGGCAAAATTAAAACTGAGTACAAGTAGGCCAGCATTTTTATTTTAACAGAAACCAGAATCACATTAGACAAGATAGAAATTCCAACAATAGATCATGACAGTTCAGAAATTCTAGCAATAACATATCAAGACAACCGAGACAACATTCTTTCCAGCAAGCTAGGAATAATTATCAAAACTCACAGCTGATGGAAAGAAATATTTAAGGAGCCAATACCCAATACAGTTAATGAAAATAGAGCTAGTAGTTCAGCCACATGAACATTATGAGGATATAAATAGTATAGAGCCGGCAGATTCTCAGAACTAAGCCTCGAGAATAAAATATTCTGCGACTTACGATAGATAGAATAAAATACTCCAAAATGGCAATAGTATCTACATACCAAGTAAATTGTTTTAAACTAATTTAACCTTTTCCAGAGAGATTCCGTAGAAGAAGCCATAAAAAAGAAAAAAGAAAGGAAAGTTCGAGCAAGAAGTTGTCATTGGGTTAGAAGTGAGTGATCCCAGGCAGGAACACCAATGACCACTGATTATAGACCTCCGATAGGCAATAATGGAACCTATGCTGAGGCACCCATATAAGTTAACAACAAATAAGTTCATAGCAAGCAACATCCGGCGAAACACATAATTCACCCACTCAGCACCTTCTCAGGTTCACAACAAGTTCACCAAATGCACTTTCTCATGGTCAAGTCAACGACAGGTGCAGTAGCAAGCTAGAAGTCAAGTTCTATTTCATTAGAAGTCGAATGGATTCTTTCTGCTGACGCAATGTCTGCGATAGTTTGCCACAGTTAATAGGAAGATTTAAATATAGGTTATTATTTGTAATTTCTTTGAGTTATATTTGAACGAATAAATCGGACGGTTGTCCCAAGTTAAATTAAAAATTGTTTTTTTTCGTCTACACCGCGGAAGTTTACTTAACTGGCGCCCGAGCATAAGAAATAAAAGTCCGGAGCAGAATAAAATAAAAGTACCGTGCAAAATAAAATTAAAATCCGCTTAATACACTTAAATTATATAAAATTGAAAGTCGAAGCTAAATTATAATAAGCTAGTGTCGTGAAATAGAAAAAGGAAAATTATTTTTCATTTCCCTCCACATTAAAAAATTAAATAAGTGTCACGGAAAAAATATATTTTTCACATTGTGGAAAAAAAATTCACAAGGTGAATCGAAAACAACTGTGAGTGTAGATAGTGAAAATCAAAATAACTCCCTGGAGAAATTAAGGCCCCCCAGTAGCTGCGACCAATTCACATAGTGAACAGCAGAGGAAAAGGAGACAGCAGATGCTGCCAGCCGCTCCAGTATAACATGGAACTAATTACTTACTTAGTTTGGCGCTACAGCTCGAGGTGAACCTGGGCCTGCTTCTCGCAACCATTTGTGTGTGCGTGTTATATTTTTGCACGAATGGAAGGGACCTACAGTTTTTTGCCGACTCCGAACGGCGAGTTGAGAAGCTCAATCGTGACAAATGATACTCTTTGATGCTTGTCAGGCAATCGAAAGAGGTGGGCACTGTGAAAAACTTTTAGGTGTTTGCGGCGGTATTCGAACCCAAGACCGCTGGCTCAGTAGTCCGACGCACTAACCACTTGCGCTACGGTGCCCACATGGAACATGGAACATGGAACTAATTATTATATACTTAATGTAAGCTAATATTTAAGATTCCTTTTTATTTGCGTTGAAAGAAAATAACAAAAAATATTAAAGACAAAAATAAATAATTCTTAAGAAGTGAAAATTAAAATACATAGTAGAAAACTTCTTATATAGAGAAATTGTAAACAAGTCTTAAAATAACCTAAATAATACAAAGAATAATTTTATAGTACAAAAGTGACTTTATAATCTAGAATAGTAAGGTATCAAGGCCATCTCTTAATTTTTTTTCTCCTTTCTCGTTTGACATAAGAATTTAAAAAAAAAACTAAAATCATGGCTAATCCCAATAACCTCATTCGGCCCCCCGTCCTTAATATCCCACAACCTGAAAATCCCGCCCAACCGGAAAACCTTGTCCAACAACCACAAGCCCCATTACGACCAGTCATTCCATCTGCCCAGCTTATAAATATAGTATCAGAAATTGTCAATTCAATAATTCACCCAAATGCTGATGCTGCGGCTGCTCAAGATCAAGTCATAAATCCCGAGTATAGAGATAATCTTACTGATTTAGATAAAATCCCAGATGTTGTTCGTTGCCTCCGCGATATACCGGACAACCCGGAGAATTCAGCTCTTGGAGGAAAAGCGTAGAACGCATCCTACAATTGTACGAACACCTTCAGGGAACTCCGAGGTACTACGGTATCCTCAGTGTAATAAGAAACAAAATAACAGGAAATGCCGATGCAGTGTTGGAATCGTACAACACACCATTAAACTGGAAAGCCATTTCCAGATATCTAGTGCTGCACTACGCAGACCAAAGGGACCTTGGTACACTAGAGTACCAGATGACATCCCTTATACAGGGCAATGAATCCGTTCAAAACTTCTACCAAGCAGTTTACACACATCTATCCCTTATTTTGAATAAAATACAGTGTATGGATGTGGGAAATGAATCATTGTCAGTACTCACCAGTACGTATAGAGACAAAGCGCTCGATACGTTTATTCGAGTTTTAAACGGCGAAACCTATGTTTAAAGCTATAAAATCAAAAATTTAGATCAAACTATGCCAATAATACACTCCATTTCATAACTATAAAGCCACCTTAAAATCTTTACTTATAGTATAATAACGGTACTTATTTGCTTATATTTTTATTTTAAAATAATTATAGAGCAAAAATATTATCTTTTTAAGATATAAAGTATAAACATGAGTTCAATATTCGAAGATATTCCCATAAAAACACATTTTTAGCGTTTCATAACTATATAGCCATATATAAAAATTAGATCTGATTTAATTCTGCTTCCATTTGTGATCGAAGTTTTATGCTGAAAATATAAAAAATAAGTTAAGTGAACAATGCCACGCGGAAAATACTTGTCCGAACAGGAAAAAGGTAAAATTTTGGCGTTTAAACAAGAAGGTCTCACTTTGCGGGAAATTGGTCGAAAAATTAATCGCCATCATTCGACTGTGTCAATTTTCCTACAAGATCCAGACGCGTACGGATCACGCAAAACAGGGGGACCAAAAAAAAAAATTGTCTGAGCGGCAGGAGCGACATCTGGTGAACACGGCGAGTAATTCAACGAAGAGCCTCAATCAATTAAAAGCTGAGCTGGACCTTAATGTGTCAAGAACTACTGTGCACTGGACAATTTTAAGGTCTGGAATTTTAAAGCATTCCAAATTAAAGCAGGTGCCAAAACTTAGTGCTAATCATAAAGTAGCTCGACGAGAATTCGCGCGGATAAACATAAACCGCGACTGGAATAAGGTGAGCAAAAGAGTCTTGTTATGTTTAATCTTTACATTCAAAATTATAAATTATTTATTTTCAAGGTCATCTTTTCTGACGAAAAGAAGTTTAACCTCGATGGTCCAGATGGCTTCCAGTGCTATTGGAGGGATCTACGGAAGGATCCGATGTACTTCTCAAATGGTTTGGGGTGCATTTTCATCCCTTGGAAGACTCTGATTAGCTTTTCCGTCAACAAAAATGAACAGCGCAGAATACATCGGAGTTATTCAACAGAATTTGGTACCATTTTGGCAACAACATCGGGAAGTAGGCCTCATATTCCAACAGGATAACGCGTCAATACACAATAGCAGGGCTAGCAAACTATGGTTCGAACAAAATCAAATTGAAGTTCTTGACTGGCCAGCGTGCTCACCGGATCAAAATCCGATAGAAAACCTATGGGGAATTCTGGTCCATAAAATTTACGGAAATAACAGACAATATTCTTCAGTTAAGCACCTTAAAACGGCTGTGGAAAGAGCTTGGAGAGAAATTCCGCAGCAAACTCTCCAAAACCTGGTTGACAGCATGCCAAACCGATTATTTAGCTTGATCGAAAATCGGGGTAGTTCAACAAAATACTAATTTAATTAATTTTTCTTTTTTTTGGCTAAAAATCACATATTTGTTTAGTGGCTGTATAGTTATGAAACACATAAAAATTAGTATTATGTGCATTTTTTGTAAATAAACAAATTTTGTTTACTAAATCAACTCAAAATATTTGTTTTATTTGATTTTCTAAAATTTGGTTAAAATATATTTTCATTTTTCTCCTTTCCAACGGTTTTAATTGAATTTTTGACGGTGGCCATATAGTTATGAAATGGGGTGTAGGAACTCTTTTACGCATAAATTTAATTCACCTCCACTACAACGCAATAGAAATACACAGCAAATTGCTCCCCACAAGTATTCCAAAGACAAAATTCGTATCATCCACCAGTATATCCACGGCAAAACTCTTATCCTCAACAAAATTTCCCTCAGCATAACTTTAATTTCCAGCAACCACAATTCGGTTACGGACAAAATAATCCTCATCAAGCCCCTCACAGGCCAAATGCACCTAAGCCACAACCAAGGCCGGAGCCGATGGATACCTCAACGATAAGGACGAATGCGATCAACTATCAAAACAGGCCACCACCATTTAAATATGCTGGTAAACGTCCACCGGGAACTTCAATGCAATCCCCCATTCCAAACAAGTACCAAAGGAATTTCCATATCAACGTCGATTCAACCCCACCAGATTTTGTTCTACAACCAACAGGATATGTCTCTCCAAATGATTTGTATGCATTTAATCAACAAAATGATGTAAGCGAGGCGGAGCATGATCCTGACCTTAAAAACTACATGCTCGAACAAGCCGAATCAAAAGAAAGAGACGATAACCAACTCCAATACGATTTTCAAGAGTTCAGCGATATCAATTTTTTAGACTAACTGACTCTTCGTTGCCTTATTTCCAGGTAAAAACGAAGAGCGGAACAATTTTAAATTTCTTAATAGACACAGGCTCAAGCAAAAACTACATCCAGCCTGGCCTCATAAAAAAACCCCTTACAAATGAACAAACCTTTTTTGCAAAGTCAATCGCTGGTGATATTCAAATAACCCAGCACACATTTCTTAATCTTTTCGGTCAAACGAACATTAACTTAGAATTTTTTCTCCTCCCAAGCCTGAAATCTTTTCACGGCATCATAGGAAATGATAGTCTTAAATATCCGCAGTCATTCACACAAAAGATAGTTTCATCACTATCCTCGACAAAGTCAAAATTAAAATTAAACAACTTCAATCCCAATCAGTAAATTCGTTAAAAATAAAACTAGAGCATATGACTAACCCACAGAGAATCTCTATTAATTCTATAACAAGGAAATTCCCATCTTTATTCTCAGAACCCAATGAGAAACTAACCTACACTACGAAAGTAGTTGGTGAAATTCGTACCAATTCAGGTTCACCCGTTTACTCCAAGAATTACCCCTACCCCGTCTCCCTTAAAGATGAAATAGACAACCAAGTGCAGAAACTTCTAGAAGATGGTATTATCCGCCCATCAAGATCCCCGTACAACGCCCCTGTAGGGATTGTTCCGAAAAAAACGGATTCGGAAGGGAACAAACAATACAGGATGGTTATCGACTATAGGAAACTGAATTCAGTTACTATAGCCGATAGATATTCGATCCCCGAAATAAGCGAGGTACTTTCACAATTAGGACGAAGCAAATTCTTCACGGTCCTCGATCTAAAAAGCGGTTTCCACCAGATTCCCTTGAAGGAATCTGACACGGAGAAAACAGCTTTCGCAATCAATAATGGGAAATACGAGTTTACTCGGCTCCCATTTGGATTGAAAAACGCACCGTCAATATTTCAGCGTGCGCTCGACGACATACTCCGTGTTCACATTGGTAAAATATGCTACGTCTACATAGACGATATTATCATTTTCAGTGAAAATGAGGCTGACCATGTGAAACACGTTGAGCAAATTTTCAAAACACTAAGTGAAGCTAATATGAAAGTGCAGCTCGACAAGTGCAAATTCTTTGAACAAGAAGTTGAATTTTTAGGTTTCGTTGTATCCCAATCAGGCATAAAAACAAATCCAGAGAAAGTAAAATCAATAGTTAATTTTCCCCCTCCAACAACCATTAAAGAATTAAGATCATTTCTAGGCCTCTCAGGCTACTACCGCCGTTTCATTAAGGATTATGCGAAACTGGCTAAACCTTTAACGTCACTCCTAAGAGGAGAAGAAGGTCGAATTTCAAAAACTAAATCAAGCAAAATTCCGATTTCTTTATCAACTGAGGCACACGAAGCCTTTAATAAATTAAAAAACTCCCTCACTTCTAGAGACCTCATACTAGCATCGGGGTATATTAATAAATGTTTTAAACTAACTACTGACGCGTCGAACTTTGCCATAGGTGCTGTCCTCGCCCAAGAAGGCAGACCTATCACGTTCATTTCAAGATCCTTAAGTAAAACCGAAGAACATTACGGGGCGAACGAAAAAGAAATGCTCGCGATCATTTGGGCTCTTAATGCTTTAAGGAATTACTTGTATGGCGCTGCACAAATAAAAATTTACACAGATCACCAACCGCTGACGTATGCTTTAAGCAATAAAAACAGCAACTCTAAGATGAAGCGCTGGAAAGCGATTCTCGAGGAGTATAACTACCAATTGCAATACAAACCAGGAAAGAGCAACGTTGTCGCGGATGCGCTTTCACGCCTGCCAGGAAGTTCTGAGGTCAATACGCTAACAATGACCCAACACAGTGACGAAAGCTCGTCCCACGATCTAATTACCACTGTCGAAAACCCTATTAATGTGTATAAGAACCAAATATTTCTCCTCATTGGCGACAACCAAAATTATACATTCAAAATTCCTTTTCCCACCTACCATAGACACACATTCATTCGATCTGACTATAGCACAGAAGACCTTATCACAATACTCAAGAGATATCTGAATCCTATCGTCATTAACGGTATATATACCTCCGAAGCAATTATGGGAAGAATCCACTTCATTTCCGAACATACAAAACTCGTTTCACGCAATATAAAGTAACAGACCTCGTAAATCAAGCAGAACAAGTAGAAGAAGTCCTCAAAGAACACAAAAGAGCAAATAGAAATAGTAATGAGAACAAAATCCAACTCCTACAAAAATTCTATTTTCCCAAAATGAAAGCACGTATTCACGATATTGTGAAACAATGTCGAATTTGCAAAGAACAAAAATACGAACGTCATCCTAATAAACCTAAGATAGCAGAAACCCCAATCCCACAGTTTCCTGGACATATAGTCCATTTTGATATTCACGCAACCGACAAAAACTTAGTACTTACAGCCTTAGATAAATTCTCGAAATTCGCCCAAGTAAAAATTATAAACTCCAAAGCAATAGAAGACATTAGAGAACCCCTAAGACAGCTAATCTTCGCCTTCGGTGTTCCGAAATTAGTAATATTCGATAATGAAAAGTCATTTGATTCCGCGACAATACGATTTATGCTACATGATTAACAAAATATTGACATTTTCACAACTCCTCCATACAGCAGCACAGTAAATGGACAAGTGGAGAGATTCCACTCTACCTTGTCTGAAATTATGCGTTGCTTAAAAGCAGAAAGACCAACTATGCCCTTCAGTGAACTTTTAGATTGCGCTGTCTATGGATATAACTATTCAATACACACAGTCACTAACAGGAAACCAATAGAAATATATTTCGGTAGAACAGTCAGCACAAACCCAGAGCAGTATGAGCAAGCAAGACAGGACAACATTCAAAAGTTAAAGCTAAAGCAATGTAAAGACATAGAAAGCCATAATAAATCGAAAGATTAAAAAATATTCACCAGGAGAAATAGTATACATTAAAGTAAATAAAAGACTAAGGACTAAACTATCCCCAAGATTTAGGAAGGAAATTGTCAAAAAAGACAAATCTACCACAATTTTAACCGAGTCTGGAAAAATAATTCACAAAAATAATATCCGAAATTAATTTTACAGATGTTTTTTCACTTTGGGTACCAGTGAAGTTCAAATCCTGGACTACTCAAACTCTAAAATCGTTCCCTTAAACATTGGCATGGCCAAAATCCAATCCGGCACATTTAAGATAATTCACATTATAAACTTGGAAGTCTACGAAGAAATACTTGAAAATCTTCAGCACCGAACTCATAGGTATGTTAACGAAACCGATCCCAACCTCATTATCCTTTCCGACCTATCATCCCAAATCCTAAAAAAGCTAAAAAATTTAAAACCAAAGAGAACTGGCAGATCACTTAATTTTCTAGGAAGCGCGTGGAAATGGCTTGCTGGAAGCCCTGACCACGATGACTTCAAAATTGTAACAGATCAAATGACAAATGTATTAACAAACAATAATCAACAAGTTATAATTAATAAAATGTATGAAAGCAAAATTAATGAATTAGCAAATGTCACAAATGAGATATTGAAATTAATCAAATCAAATAATTACATAGAAATTAAATACATATTAAATCTTAAATACGAATTAGATACTATAAACGAAGAACTAAGTAATATAGAATATGCCCTACTTTGGGCTAAAGCAGAAATAATAAATTCATTCATTTTGTCAAATTCTGAAATTGAACTAATAAACGATATATTTGAAAAAAATAATATGAAGCAAATAAATGTAGAAGAGGCACTCGAATTTGCCACGATTAAAATAGCTTCTAATCATTCCACAATATTATATATTATTAACTTACCTATTACCGAATATATAACATGTAACAATTTACTCATAAAACTCATTAAATATGATAGAAAAATAATCAAAGTTAAGCATAACAATGTTCTAGATTGTAATAATGATGAATATATGGCGTAGGAAAAAATTGTAAAAGCCACAATAATGTAATGATTTGTAACCAAAACGAAATTGTAAAATTGAACGAAGAAAATTGTGTAAGAAACTTATTAAAAAGCAAACAAAGGAAGTGTGACGAGGTCAACAACCAACACGTCCCAGCTATTGAAAACATTCACCCAGGAACTCTCCTTCTCAACCAGTTCAACGGAACCATTCTTATTGACAACGAAAATGTGAACCTAACAGGAAGCTTCATCCTGCGATACCATAACGCGTCGCTAGTGATAAATGGACAAAAATTAATCTCGAGAGAAGTCCCCACATCAAAGCCACTACCAGCGATCCTACATTCGATTTCATCAAGCAACACATATGAAGAGCTCCTAACATTAGAGGCAGTTAGAGAACTACACGTCAATAACACAATACACATAGACCAGCTGAAGGAAGAAAACCAAAGGCACCTTATTACGAACTCTACCTTCCTAATCATAGTAATCATAGCCCTCTTAATTGTCATCATCAAAGTATTTCCATTACAAAAAAAGATCACGATTCACGCCAAACAAGACGCAGAAGCTGAAACTCCGAAAACAAATAAGGAACCAGAAAAACCAATAGAAACAAATCAAATTCCAATAGTCTACATGTTGTCGAGTGAGGACACTCGAATTTAAGGAGGGAGGAGTTAACAACAAATAAGTTCATAGCAAGCAACATCCGGCGAAACACATAATTCACCCACTCAGCACCCTCTCAGGTTCACAACAAGTTCACCAAATGTACTTTCTCATGGTCAAGTCAACGACAGGTGCAATAGCCAGCTAGAAGTCAAGTTCTATTTCATTAGAAGTCGAATGGATTCTTTCTGCTGACGCAATGTCTACGATAGTTTGCCACAGTTAATATGAAGATATAAATATAGGTTATTATTTGTAATTTCTTTGAGTTATATTTGAACGAATAAATCGGACGGTTGTCCCAAGTTAAATTAAAAATTGTTTTTTTTCGTCTACACCGCGGAAGTTTACTTAACTTATATCCACAATACATTTCAAAATATTTTCCATACCATTCATACATTATCCATAGAAAAAATTTAATAGAAATAGTTTTAATAATACATACCACTAACCAAACAGGCAGGCAATTGAGAAATGTGGACTCAGAGAGGGTTGGCAACTATAGTAATAATAGATCATGGCAAAATTAAAACTGAGTACAAGTAGGCCAGCATTTTTATTTTAACAGAAACCAGAATCACATTAGACAAGATAGAAATTCCAACAATAGATCATGACAGTTCAGAAATTCTAGCAATAACATATCAAGACAACCGAGACAACATTCTTTACAGCAAGCTAGAAATAATTATAAAAACCCACAGCTGATGGAAATAAATATTTAACCCTTTAATGCATAATTTTTTTTTATTGTTTGAAACACATTCTTTTAGATGTATTTCGTTGCAGTGATTTCAAATATGGCCAAATTTTTGAAAAATATTGAAGCGTTTTCGAGATATTGAGCTATATCTATAGATTTCGTAAAATTTAAAAGGCCATTATCTTTTCAACTGTCTCTTTTTTAAACTTAAAATTTAAACAAATTGAAAATATAACAATATTTTCACAGAATAGCAATAAAAGTTTTGTGCTGACATTCTGTAATTTATTAAAAATAATCACAAAATAAAATACTTAAAATAGCAAAAATGCACACACATGCACACACGTTGCCCCCGCAACCAATTTTTGAAATATAACTGTATTTTTAATCAAAAGAAATCTGCTGATGGCGGTTAAATTCAAAGTGTAATATCATACTTAGGTTATTACGCTCCGACAGTTGGAAATTTTCTTTTTGAACGGGTGGAAAATACTTATTTACTAGAGCATATCATATATGATATACCATGCAATAAAGGGTTAAGGAGCCAATACCCAATACAGTTAATGAAAATAGCGCTAGTAGTTCAGCTACATGAACATTATGAGGATATAAATAGTATAGAGCCGGCAGATTCTCAGAACTAAGCCTCGAGAATAAAATATTCTGCGACTTTACGATAGATAGAATAAAATACTCCAAAATAGTAATTGTATCTACATACCAAGTAAATTGTTTTAAACTAATTTAACCTTTTCCAGAGACATTCCATAGAAGAAGCCATAAAAAAAAGAAAAAGACAAAGAAGAACCCGCCCAGCGCAGCGAGTCCATATGGATACACTGGAAGTCGGTTTTGTGCTGTATTGCCAAAATAACGGTTTATTAACGGATTTCTACGAATTTGTGTGCGTTAGTTTCTTAAAATGCATATGTTATAACTAGAACCATTTGTGCTTCATTTATTTTTTTTTATATGTAGGATATTTGAATTTTCGGTTATTTTGTTACATTTGCGATACAGTTTTTGCCGGTGGGCTAGATTAGGAAAACATGACTAACACATGACGTGACGTACATTTTTAGCTCAAATTGTTTACTTATTTTGTTCCATATTTGTGCTTGTCGTAATTTTTACGGACGCTGAGTGCACAAGAAGCAATCGACTATTTAAATGAGCTTTGTGGTGAAGAGGAAAATGATACGGTGACAGCGTATTACATTCTACCGCCGGAAATAGAAAACGATGCATTCAGTGGGAAGGATGATGCTGATGAGGACGATGTCGGCATGCCTGAAGATATTTGTGTTGGACAACTTATATCATCATGTGAGCTTGTAATAAACAGTGGCAGACGTATTAGTTATTTGGAAGGCACTTCGATGGATTTTAATACTGAGAGTGAGGATGAATTAGCTTTGAGTGATACAGTGTTAGCTGACATTTTGGAAAATTTAATGAGTAATATGGAAACTAGTTTACTCGAAGAATCGAGTACGATATTCACTGATAGGGCTTCGTTGTCAAACAAGTTGTGAGTCGTTTACGTAAAGTACGTCCAACAGTATCGATGGTGAAACTTCCAATGTCAAACAAGCATACAAATTTTACTCGGACGAAAGACTGCAGTAGCCATGGGTCCAATCTTTCCTCAAGCAAATTATAAAGATTGTGATGATTTGAAACCTCATGAGCAATTTGAAAAATTTTTTGAGGAAGATTTGCTGAGACACATTGTCGATGAGTCTGAAAAATATGCAGCTTTTATTGGTAAGCCAAACCCACAAATCACCATTGATGAGCTAAAAACTTACATTGGCATTTTGTTGGTAAGTGGCTATGATGGTTGTAATAGTTATAGATGACGATGATTTGAGAAATTGTATGGTATATTTGGCAATGCGCAGAAATCGCTTTCAGGATATTTCAAAATTCCTTTCTTTGGAAGAAAGTGGTAAAAAAGTGACCGATGGCGATAAATTGTGGAAGTTACGACCCTTAACAGATCGCCTGAAAGCAAATATGTTGAAACATTTCCACCCAGAGCCGAATCTTTCTTTTGACGAGAGTATGGTCTCTTACTTAAGCAATTTATAGAAGAAAAACCATTGCGATATGGTTATAAAGTGTGGTCTTTGTGCACGACATCTGGATACATGGTAAATTTAGAAAAATAAAAAAAAAACAGCTCGGGGGTACTGCGAATCAATAAAAATGAAAGAAACAAACATTGTCCTTACTAAATGGAATGACAATGCTGTTGTCAATATTGCTTCAACATCGCATGGCATAAATCCAATTTTCAATGCTCCACGATATTATAGGGAACATAAGAAGAAAATAAATGTTGCTCGACCATGTACAATAAATACATGTGCGGTGTAGATCGAATGGACCAGAAAGTTAGCCTATATCGGATTGGACTAAAAGGAAAGAAGTGGTGGAGCAGAATTTTCACATGGTTTGTGGATGTTTTGGTACAGAACGCATGGCAATTACACCGCTCAGCTCACTGTGATATCCCACATTTGTGATATTGCCAGATACAACTGCAAACTTTTTGGTACAAAACCAAAAACGAGTGGTCATCGCAAAAGGAAGGTAGAAGAAACGGGCAAAGAAACACTTCGGTATGATAAAACAGATCGCTTTGTTCGTCCTTTTACAAGACGACGATGTGCAGGTGATTATTTTTCTGGCATCGGACGCACTGAGTGCTCAAAATGCAATGTTGGTCTTTGCATCAAATGCTTCGAAAATTATCACACCCAAACTTATGAATAAAGCCAACATTTTCATTTTAAATTATGTATTTGTTTTTATTTTCATTTCTAGTAAAAATTATTTTTCTCAAACCTCACCTGTACCCAGCGTAATCATATGGACACACCTCATATCTTGACTCACAGATTGCGCAGGAAAAAACGGATAGCATATTTGTAATCCTTAAAGCCTACAGAAGGCCGCCTGTAAAATATTTCCGGAAAATTCGAAAAAAAAGTTCTAGATTGATTCGGGCTAATATCCACTTCGGGTGTTTTAAATGTAACAATACACATCAACCCGGAGAATCCAAACGTAGGGAAGCTGATATGGAAGTGTATTGTACAAACTGCAAGAAGAGTGGCCACCAAAAACTGCAGTGGATATCCAATCTATAAAACAAAATTAGCTGAGAAGGCAAGAATCACAGCAACAAAAAAAGGCACATCAAGAATTCTCAGCCAAATCAGCATGCACCATCTCACGACCATCACTCTGCTTTGCAGCAATGGCCAAAATGGGAATACCAAATATTCAACCAGCAGCTAAGAAGTTAACTGAAGTTCCACTAAAGAAAACGACACCTCCGTCAAAGAAGATACATACCAACTCTAAGCAGCGAAGTTCAACGTGTTTTCGGTGCAGATCTACCCACCATCATGTAGAAAGCCCGAAATACGGTTCATAGAATCTACTCCAGCATGAGTGAGACAAATAAGTCCGTGGGACTGGCTTCTTTTATATTTCAACTATGCAATGTCTGAAAAAACTGGGGATAGTTGCGTTTACAGCATCAGCCGAAGAACTGCATTTTACCTGTTCTTGAATACGCGCCAAGAAGACATCGCACTCATTAGTGAAGCCAACCTCACAACCCGAAATAACCTGGACTTAGAGACTACAACTTCTACAGTACGATAAAACGGAAGAAAAACGATGAACAGCCATTTTAATTAAGAAGACCATTACTGCCGCAACCACACCAATATCTGCCGGTTTTCGAAGCTACAGCTGTTTCCATCCAATATAGCCAAAACGAAACACCTTTGGTCATCAGCAGCCACAAGAAATTCCAGTCCAGCAGCGCAGACATCAAACACGATCTGAATATTATTCAACATATTGGTTCAACACACGTATTAACTCGTCGGAGGTGACTTCAACGCAATACATCTTCTGTGGAAAGACAGCATGTCCAACGACCAAGGTAATGCCATTGTCAACTGGATGGGGAACAACAATCATCAGCACTCTTTGGTCGTTATATTACAGCCCAGACTTTTCCAAGCACCCCTTTATAGCTGGACTTCTTTCTGGTGACGTCCAACAGTAGACATGATCTCTAGACTTGTGCTGAAAAACTTCCGAACACCGTCATGATCTTTTTGGTAATCATCATGATCAATTGACACTTTCCCACGAAATGGAAAACTGCAAATATTGTAGCAGTCCCAAAAAAAGATGACCGCAACAGTATCGCAGGCCAATTTCACTCCGCTGCAATGCTAGCAAGATCATCGAAGAACTCATACGTAAAATAAGGGAGTTCTGCAGCGATTGGAATATCATACCAGACAACCGGTTTGGATTTCGCGAGAAACACTCTACACTGCATTCACTAATGAAAATCAAAAGTGATGTCAGTAGCGCCCTCAATAACCACCAAGTCACAGTCGCTTGCTTTCTGGACGTCGAGAAAGCCTTAGATACTGTATGGATCAACGGACTGATCCATAAATTAAAACGGCTAAGTTTTCCAGCATGTATAATCAAAATGACATATAGCTTCCTCCATTCCAGGTCATTCCTCGTTCAAGTTGGAAACAACCAATCAACAATAAGGACAATCAGAGCAGGTGTTGCCCTAGGATCAAAACTCGGACCAATACTTTTCAACATATTCATGGCAGATCAACCGCAATTGGAGAATTCAACAAAATACTGCTTGTACGCTGACGACTCCCTCATCTACGCTAGCTCTCTATCACCAGTCATAGCCGCATGGAAAGTTGAATCCCACATAAGGAAACTTTATGTCGACTACCAAAAATGGGGCAACTCCAGCAAAACGGAACTGGTCTGTTTATGAAGGACAGCCAGCTTAAGATGCAGATCAGCATCCAAATGCCACGGTGTTACCATAGGTCTACCTGAGGCATCATCGCTGACAACAACCAACAACGTAAAACACTTAGGAATCCAACACAACGAGAGCCTGCACCTCAATCTTAGAAGAGCTAACTTCGCCTTCCATGGGATATATCCACTGATGCGCACACGGAATGGACTCAGCAGAAATGGACTCAGCTGAAAAACCAAGCTGCTTCAAACAAAGGCAACGAAACGTCAAGAACTCAATGCTGTTCGAAGAGGCACGCATCATTCCAATCGAGAACTACTTCATCCTGCTGTCCAAAAAGGTGATCCAGAAGATCGCCAGTCACCCAAACATCATAATCCTCACGTGCCCCAGTGGAAAACAAAACAAAAAAGAAAATCAAAAAAATAAAAAAATGGTACATACAATTAGTGCAAGTGCGAATTACGTCAACGCCGAACATTGCCTCCTAAAAAGGATATGCTCCGATACACAGAAAATTTAATGAGCGAGCATCGCGTTCCAATGCAGTCAATAGTTCAATGCTCGAACATTACAAACAATAAATGAAAATACTTACGAAATGTTCGGCGGACGGCACCTGTCCAATAAGAAGTAAGAAGAGATCAGTAATAAAAATATCTCTTAAGAGATGTTGTGTTTTATTATTCCTAAACAAATGAATGAAACAGAATCCACTTAAGTTGCGTGTCGCCCCGAACAACTTCGTACGTACGTAGACATACATATGTACATATGTATGCCCAGCATAGTTTGTAAAAACAATGTTCTTCTCGAAACCCTTTTAGAAGTAAAATTAAGTTAAAATTAATAATTGTTGAACTTAGAACTTAGAAGAAAAGATATCGTACGGCGAAAGGATAATGCTTTTTTGGGAGTGCAGTTCAGTTTTGTTTGTTTTTCAGATCCATAGCTCATAATGAGTATTTTTCAGGTAACTCGAGGGGGAAGTGACAGCGCCACGGGAGTTACGTTATTAATACACTCCCACAGTTCTCCACTCCAAAATGCTGACGCTCCAGGCATGAGCTAAAATTTTCTGCATGCTTCCCAAGACTTTGAGCTGATCAAGCAGAAGTACCAAGTCAACTCGGGTGTCGACTCAGGTATTGGTGCAAGCATCGTACCGTGAGAATGGAATGTGGAACATTATTGATGACGTGGCGACTTTTATTTTGTAAGGTAATTTTTTGTAAACTAGAATTAAGAAAAGTAGTTCTTAAGAAGTCGTCACTCCGAAGAGTCGGCACACCAAACGTTTAATAAATAAAAATTCTGATAATAATAATAATTAGTTTTTTTTCACTCATCTAACAAAAGAGTATAATAATATTATAAAATAAAAGTAGAATAAAAGTGAACATAGTATCGCTTATATATAACATTATTGTATACTAAACGTAAGACAGTTCTGTGTGCGCAGAAAATTAAATCAACTTTTCTATCAAAATCGAGGTTTAAGTGAATCAGAAATGGATGATCTAAGAAAAGAAATTCGTCAGCTACAACAAGTTGTTTTGCAACAAGAACAACAGTTTCATCAATACCAAAAACAGGAACGAATTAAAACTAAGCGTAATCTATACCAAGCTCAACATGCTCAGCAACAAGCTCAGCAACAGTCGATCCCAACCGAGAGACTTTCGCTATTCCCGGATCCAGTCCTAAATCAATTTAGACATTTAAAGGCGTTCAACGGACGACGGGATGGTTATTCCCTATCATCATACATCAAGTCAGTGCAAACGATTTTTTCATTATGCGGGCACAACACCCAATTATTGCATTATGGTTTGCACATTGTGGTGCATGAAAAACTTCAAGCAGAGGCAAGCATATGCATCCGGACCCTAGGAGACAATCCAACCTTGAACGTAATTGTGGACAGATTAATGCAGCATTATCAACCGAACCGAAGCTACGCAGAATATTTTAACTATGGCAGAGCGGTTAAGGTAAGCACTTTAAGTGAACTGTTTGATGTGTTTAGAACCTTAAGTTATAAAATAAATGAGTGGTATGATTTCGATCCGAAGAAACCTGAAATTTATTCGCCTCGAAATGTAGACAGAGATTTAAGGGATATTCTGATTGAAAAAATAGTTCGGAATATTAGAGCTCATATCGATGAGAATGCAAGCATTGTTGAGATACATAACAAATACGGTAAACGGAAATGTTGGACGATTCTAGATGCATAGATGTACATCATAGGAAAAATAATTATCAGAAAAATAATTATAATAATATGAACGTTACATTTAATACAAAGACCGGGAATAATTTAAATATGGTGTTGTTTCATCAAATACGCAGTCTGGCGTATAACGTTACACTCAGGTGTACTGTGTACGTTATCACAGCCAGACTATAAAGTACTTAATCAGCATAATCGACATCGTGTGAAAACGAATTGTCCCACGACGCCACTGCTGATTAAAGTTACAAATGACTTCGTTGGGTCTCATTCGTCGCATTCATCATTTGCCTGCGAAATTTCATTAATCGTCGAGGAGTGTAACAAGAGTTAGAAGCGACAACGGCACAAATTTGATCGGAGCGCAAAAAGTACTAAAAAAGGACGAACCACTTTTAGATACAGATCGTATAAGCGATGACGCTACAAGAAACAACATCGAATGGATCTTTAACTGCCCTACTAACCCAAGTTCCGATGGATGTTGGGAACACCTGATTAGAATCGTAAAACGCCTGCTCTAGAAAACGTTGCACGACACATCGCCACGTATGGAAACTCTTCGAAGTGTGTTAATAGAAGCGGAGAATATCATTTTAATCACTTTAAACAGATCAAGATGAGCCACTCACGCCTAATCATTTCTTGTTAGGATGTGTGAACTCCACGAAGACTCCGTATCCGGTCGATAAAAAGATATGCCTAAAAAAGCAATGGAGAATTTCTCAAAACCTAAAGGATCGTCGATGGGAGAGATGGGTAGTGGAATATTGGCCACGACTTCTGCAGCGTTCTAAGTGGCACGAGAAGCCAGCACCAGTTCAAGTTAACAATTTGGTAATCGTTTGTGATCCCAGCCAGCCACGAAGTCAATGGAAAAAGGGGCACATTACTCAGGTCTTTCCAGCCAAAGATGTCCAAATTCGCATTGCCGAAGTAAAAAAAGCCAATGAATTGATTCGACGTACTTACTTACTTACTTAGTTGGCGCTACAGCTCGAGGTGAACCTGGGCCTGCTTCTCGCAACCATTTGTGTGTGCGTGTTATATTTTTGCACGAATGGAAGGGACCTACAGTTTTTTGCCGACTCCGAACGGCGAGTTGAGAAGCTCAATCGTGACAAATGATACTCTTTGATGCTTGTCAGACATTCGAAAGAGGTGGCACTGTGAAAAACTTTTAGGTGTTTGCGGCGGGATTCGAACCCAAGACCGCTGGCTCAGTAGTCCGACGCACTAACCACTTGCGCTACGGTATTTCTTACGCATAGATATATTCGTACCAACATATCTTTCCCTAGCAGCGCCACATCCACTCACCCAACGCACGAAGTACGGCCGACAAGTGTAAGTCCTGGCCGAAGCCATGGAGCACATATTTTGTTTTGCCACGTGCCACATTCCTTTAGTTTGCATCTGGGTTTTTTCCATCGCCCGTTTGCCAATTTCTCTTGTCTTTCCCTCATCAGGCCACCGTCCCGATATGTATGTACTTCTTCTATCCCGAAAACCAAAAACTTCTTTGGCATGGGATCGGAGGGGTACAATCATACGAAAGAGAAAAGAGATTGGATTCACGCCGCCGCGGTGGTGACCTACGTGACCACAAGACATACACACACACCCGTATCGAAGTTGTTTTTCTCGTCAGCACAGCAGCCGGCTGTGGCAATGCAATACGAAAAAGGGTGGAATGAGAAAACGAAAAACCAGTTTTTTTCTGCCCGGTATGAAATTTGGACGAATGGCAGGCAAGCATAGTTGTGCTTGGTACGAAAAAATGTAGTTAGAGTTGGATTTTGGCAGCGTAAGGAGTCGGTCGACTCCTCGGGAGAGTTGGTATTTTTCTCGTCGCAAAATGCGGTTGTCTCATCTGCCCCAATAGAAAAAAAAAAGCGATCACAAGATCGTACCGGGAAAGCACCGCGGTAGAATACAAAAAGTTAATTTTATTTTTTTTGTGAATCTTCTATTACCCCGCGAAAACCCTGTGCGTACCCAAAAAAAAAAAACCCGACCAACCTCATACCGCTGGTAAAGTTTCGACGTGACCCCAACTCAAAATTGAGTGCAGTCCCCAACTAGCCTGAGTCAAAACCTAGTGCGGTTAACCACCGGTACGAAAACTCACGTGCTCCGAACCAAAGTTAAGTGCGTGTCCCCTTCCTGACCAAAGAATCCACCTGCTCCAAGCTTAGAAAATGTGTGACGCGCGCGCTCCGATGAACAGGGAATTGCAGTAATCTCACCTGACCGATCATATCACTTGCGAAGATCTCACGTGCCCTAACCCAGAGTCAAGTGCAGTTCTCACACCACTTTCGCACTTGAAAGTAAGTGTGTTCTTCCACCAGTGCGAAAATCTCAAGTGCTCCAAGACAAGGTTAAGTGCTACTTTCCCCCTGATCACAAACCACCTAACTAAATCGTAATCAGTGTAAACTCCGACGGCCACAGATCCAAAATCAAGTGCCGTAATTTCACCTGCCCGAAATTCCTCGTGCACCGAATTCATATCAAGTGCACTTCTCCCAGCTGATCTTAAGCCGGAGCACCTTTTTCCCGCTCTAATGCCCCGACTGTTGTACCGGTTCGTCCCAAATCACCACCTGCGGATAGTATCCCGGTAAACAAGCTGCCAACAACCCATCATCTCCAAGAAGCGGAATCATCAGCAGCAGCATCTTACTAACCAGCAAAACAAAGCGATAAACGTCGTAATTTTTTAACTCAGCTGGCCATACAAATGGTTACTCCACAAATGGAAGTTAGAGCAATGAATGATTATGTTTCACGCCAACCTCGCATCAAACAAGCTGTTAAGTAAAATAGAGTAAAATACGATATTGTTATTGGCATATGTATATTTAAATAATTTAACTTGGCAACTCTTTACCTCACTGGAAATTATAACACTTTGTATATATTATGTATAATAAGTTCAAACTACGTATGCTAAATAAAGTTTAAGTTTTGTCCCCTACTTCAATGAAGTCGGTCGTCTTTTTCTTTGCTAAATTTAACAGGTTATGGGCCCAGATCGCGCGACTTTCTAAAGGACAAGTAAAAGTCATTGTAGAATAAAATTTTGAAATCCCGTTTGACCTTTTTGTAAGCCCTTTCGTTTTAAAGCCCTCTCGTTTTTTTTATCGAATCATTTAAACTCATAGTCCACCGGTCGCTAATATAATACAATATGGATAACGAAGTATTTAAAGTTGATAAACTACAAAATTCGGAGCACTATTCTGTTTGGAAGTTTCAGGTGAGAATATTACTCAGTGCTTCTGAACTATTTGGTCATGTGACTGGTGCAAGTGTTCGGCCTGTAAAGGGTGAATCTGAGACTCAGGCCGTATATGATAATCGTTGTGCAGGTTGGGTGAAAAACGATTGTAAGGCTCAGCGCATTATTGCAATGAGTGTTGGTCCGACACCGCTTCGCCATATTGTGAATTGTGCGACGGCGATGGAAATGTGGGGAAAGCTTCAATCGGTGTATGAACAATCATCACAGGCAAATGTTCATATGCTACTGCAGCGGTTTTATGCCTTTGAGATGGAACCGGAGGATGACGTAGCAACGCATATCTCGAAGTTAGAAAACATAGCTAGGCAGCTGCGGGATATTGGGGAGGAGGTTACGGAAACCATGGTTATCACAAAAATTCTGATGACCCTTCCAGAAAGCTTTAAACATTTTTTTTCTGCGTGGGAATCGACGAGCAAAGACCAGCAGTCTTTGGAGAATTTGACGTCACGTTTAGTCATGGAAGAAACACGAATGCTCTCAAACTCATCGGTTCCAGGCACAAGTACTTCAGCCTTAATTGCGAAACGGAGAAATTGGAAGCAGCAAAAAACCAAAGCTTTCAAACCTGGCAAGTGTTTCAGGTGCAATGAAGCGGGTCATTGGAAGAGAGAGTGTCCCAAAAAGCTATCTGAACATAGAAAGACTGAAAGGAGAGGTGGAGCGAAAACGGGAGATGCACTAATGTGTAATGCTGAAAACGGCGGCGGTGATCAAGTGAAAGCTGCGAGTAAAAGCGAGGTAGCAGCAAAGAAGAAATCAACTTTAGCAAACGGTAATCGTATGAGGAATGGAAATGCAGGCGAAACAAAGAGGGGAGAATTAAGCATGTACAATGCATTGCTGGTGAATGATGGTAAAATAAGCGACAATTGGTACCTTGATTCAGGGGCAAGCGACCATATGACTTGCCGAAAGGATTGGTTCGCAAATTATGAATCATTTTCTGTCCCAATTGATATTCGAGTTGGAAGCGGTCATACAATATTAGCGTTGGGCATGGGTGATATTAATATTTTGTCATTCAATGGAAAAAGGTGGTCTGAAAAATATTTATCTAATGTTTTGTATGTACCCAAGATCTCGGTTCATCTTTTTTCACAAAGTCGTGCTTTGGATAAGGGATTAAAGTTTGTCTCTGATAAGATGAGATGCGAATTCATTAAAGAGGACGGAGCTGTCGTAGCAGTGGGAGAGCGAGAAGCGCAGCTTTTCAGAATGTGTTTTAGTGTCCAGGATTCAAAAAAGCCGACGGCAAATTTGGCAAATACCAAAGCGTTGCCATTGAAGGTATGGCATGAAAGAATGGCTCATCAAAACATAAAAAAGGTACGTGCTCATCTGAAAGAAAATAATATTAATTTCATTGATACCCAAGATTTTTCGTGCGATGCGTGTGTTTATGGAAAACTTCATCGAATGCCATTTCCAACGAGTTCTTTTGAGGCAAGTGAACCAGGCGAACTTGTGCATGCTGACGTATGTGGTCCCATGGAAGAAGCATCATTAGGAGGGGCCAAGTATTTTGTTCTTTTTACGGACCACTTCTCACGTTTCAGAGTAGTGTTTTTTCTAAAACAAAAATCAGATGTCTGCTCTTCTATTGAAAATTTTTTAGATCTTGCTAATTGTGAAAGTCACCACCCAGTAAAAACCCTTCGTACTGACAATGGGTTGGAATTTGTTAATGAATCTGTGAAATCGCTTCTCAGAAAACGCTCTGTTCATCATGAAACCAGTGTTGCATATACCCCGGAGCAAAATGGGAGCGTTGAACGAGAAAATCGCACAGTAGTCGAAGCAGCTCGAACGATGCTGAGTGCAAAGGATTTGGGCAAGAAATTTTGGGCTGAAGCTGTAAACACGGCTATATATGTTCTAAACCGTACTGTGGACAGTACTCTGGGAGGAAAAACCCCCTACGAGATGTGGTGTGGGAGTAAGGTTAGAATCGATCACTTTAAAACTTTTGGCATTGACGCGTTTATGCACGTCCCTAAGCAAAAACGCAAGAAATGGGACAGAAAGGCGGAGAAAGGGTTGTTCATGGGGTACTCCAATACATCCAAGGGCTATCGCATCTGGATACCAGCAGCACGAAAAGTGAAGACTGTCAGAGATGTCACATTCAGGGAAATGGAGCAGGAGGGTCGACAAAAGGGGCTGAAAAACCGAATTGGAGAAAAAAACATGACTCTTCGGTAAGGATTCTGATTGATCATACAGAAGGAGAGGGGCAAGACGATGCCAATCATGACTTCAGAGGATCTTCGAACACATTGGAGGATGGGCAAGACGATGCTCATCAAGACTTCGGAGAAACTTCAAACACAGGTGTTCTCCTTGGAAGTGAAAACCATGACATTTCAGTAAGAATTTCGATTGATGATACAGGAGGGGATTGCCAAGTCGATACTGATCAAGGCGCAGGAGTTATAGTAGATGAGGATGAATATCAGTCTGCCACTGAGGTAGAAGACGAAATGGAAGTGGATCATGACTCTAACGTTTCTATTCCTCTGAAGGCTCGATTACGCAAAAGGAAGGAGACTGCACCTGGAATTTGTAATTTGGCAGAAAAACATGTGTTTTTTATGCAAGAAGAGCCACAAAGTTACAAAGAAGCTATTTCTTGCAAAGAGGTGGTGCTATGGAAGAAAGCAATGGCAGATGAGATGGAAAGTCTTCACAAAAATCACACATGGGACATTGGACATGGGAGGAAAATTATTGGCAACAAATGGGTTTACAAACTTAAGGATCTGGGAGCAGGAAAACAAAAGTATAAGGCGAGACTGGTTGCACAGGGTTACACACAGGAATATGGAATCGACTATGGAGAAACATACAGTCCGGTGGCGAAGTTCACTTCGATTCGTTCGATTCTTGCCATTGCAGCTAACGAAGGACTTGTTTTGACCCAATTTGATGTCAAAACTGCATTTTTGCATGGCGATCTCACCAAGGAGATATATATGCATCAGCCAGAGGGTTTCGGTGACGGCACAAAAAAGGTTTGCAAGCTGCGAAAGAGTTTATACGGACTCAAGCAAGCGTCCCGCTGCTGGAACCAGAAGCTGACCGGAGTTCTCAAAGATTTCAAGCTGAAGCCGAGCAAAATGGATCCTTGCATTTTTTTACCAGAGGATAATGGATGCAGAATTATACTTGCTGTATACATCGATGATGGGTTGGTAGCTACAGAGAAGAAAGATGATGCTCTTCAGTTGGTGAATTTCCTGCAAAAATATTTTGAAGTTACGGTATTGGAAGCTGGTTACTTTCTTGGGATGGAAATCTCAATCAAACCCGGAGGAGAAATTTATGTGGGCCAATCGCATTACATTGAGCGCTTATTAAAGCAATTCAACATGAGTTACTGCAAGCCAGTATCAACTCCGGCGGAAACTTTATCAGCAGTGGAAGCTGTGCCCTCGGTGGCGGTGAAATTTCCTTACAGAGAAGCAGTGGGTTCTCTTATGTACTTGGCGGTGGCAACTCGGCCTGACATCGCATATGCAGTGGGAGTTGTCTCCCGATACCTGGATGCACCAAATAACGACCATGTTAATGCTGTCAAGAGAATTTTGAAGTACATCAGCGGGACCAAACGAATGGGTATACTTTACAAAAAAACTCAATGTAACTCTTTAGTTTGTTTCAGTGACGCTGACTTTGCAGGAGATCCTGTCACCAGGCGCTCTACAACAGGGTTCATTTTTATATATGGCAATGGGCCCTTGTCTTGGTCATCTCAGAGGCAAAAATGTGTTTCTCTCTCCACCACCGAGTCGGAGTACGTGGCAGCTTCACAGGCAGTGAAAGACATGATTTGGCTACAACAACTACTCTCTGAGATGGTTCCAGCTGGTATTGGCGATTCGGTGCTAAACATGGACAACCAAGGAGCGATTCGACTCGTCAAAAATCCAGAGTTCCACAAACGAACGAAGCACATAGACGTTCGTTATCATTTTATCCGCGAGCGATATGAAAGAGGCGAATTTCTAATTCATTTTGTTCCTTCTGAACATCAAAAAGCTGACATTTTAACTAAAGCTCTTAAAAAAGACAAGTTTCAAAATTTAAGATTTTTAATTGGAATTGGAAATATCTGAATAATAGTCTTTTGTAATAAATTAATGAATTTAATGAATTTCTAAATTGAATCTGTTTATTTTGAATTGAAAATATGTGAATAATAGTTTTTTTTGTAAAGAATTTAAAGTAATTAAAGGGTTAAATTATGTAAAAGTGGGAGTGTTAAGTAAAATAGAGTAAAATACGATATTGTTATTGGAATATGTATATTTAAATAATTTAACTTGGCAACTCTTTACCTCACTGGAAATTATAACACTTTGTATATATTATGTATAATAAGTTCAAACTACGTATGCTAAATAAAGTTTAAGTTTTGTCCCTTACTTCAATGAAGTCGGTCGTCTTTTTCTTTGCTAAATTAAACACAAGCAATAGCAAAGTTCGATGTTATTGTAAGTTCTTACAGTTGCAGCACATCATAAAAATATTTCTACCATTCATTATATCTTTCAGGCACCAATCTCAGCTACACCAGTTCGGCTTGCTTTATACAAGAGGTCTGCATTAGCTGCATCGGCATATACCGTTCCAAAAAAAATTGATGCCTAAGGCAAACGAAAATGGCGATTAGTAGTAGACTATCGTAAGCTTAACAATAAGACTATTAGTGACAGTTACCCACTTCCGAACATAACAGACATCCTGTACAAATTCGGACGATATAACTATTTTAAAACTTTAGACCTTGCATCCGGATTTCATCAAATAGAAATCGATTCAAGGGATATAAGTAAGACGACCTTCACGGTAGACCACGGACACTACGAATTTATTCGCATGCATTTCAACCTGAAGAATGCACCGTTCACCTTCCAAAGGGTTATGGACAATGTTCTGAGGGACCTACGAGGAGAATTTTGCATGGTTTACATGGACGACATAATCATATTTTTAAGTGGAATTCAAATCCAATAATACAGCTAGATAAATCTGAGTTTTTAGGGAAAGAGGTAGCATTCCTAGGCCATGTAGTAACACCACAAGGCGTGAAACCTAATCCTGAAAAAATCTTAGCAATACAAAATTACCCGATCCCCAAATCTCAAATTCAAATCAAGGCATTTTTAGAATTGTTCGGTTATTAACGAAAATTCGTAAAAGATTTTGTTTGAATAACAAAGCCGTTGACGTAATGCTTAAAGAAAGGAAACCAGTAATTGCTCAAAGCATTGTAAAGATATTCTCATGAATGATCTGCTGCTTTAGTACCTGTCATGAGTGCACCACACTCACAATCCCCATAGCTCCTACTCGTCTTTCCCGTTGATGTCAACATCTTTGGCGGTGGGTGTTCTCTCACGACGCGGCGCATAAAAGCTACGATAATAAAAGAACCTGCGGAATTTGTTTACGGACGCTGGAATAAACAAGCGACCGGACATTGAAACAAATTATATTTTACGAGTCACACATCCGACGAACTACATACGTTCGATCTGCTGTGTTGACGAATCTGCAAGCAACAATGTAACATAAACAGTTGCCTCTTGTGTTGTTTACTTCGTTGACAACAAATGCAAGCATCTGCTGTGTTGACAAATTAGCCAGCAACAATGTTGTATAAAGGGTTGAACTACGGATTGTTTATTCATTGATAAGGAATGCGAGTGTTGATCGTGGATTCCATATCGAATGATGAAATATGTGTGTGCTTTGGAATGAATGAATGGACGGGGTAGGGAAACACTTGTCGCTGGAGAGAATGACAAACACGAATGGAGATGAAAGGATGAGCTTTAATAAAGAAATGCTTACTTGGTCGGCAGTCAAAGGTTAAAGACGTGTTCTATAGTGCGGAGGAAATAATAAAATAGTTTTCCCTTAAATATATTTTAAATTGTTTTATTTGTTCGACGAATAAGCACCGTAGCGCAAGTGGTTAGTGCGTCGGACTACTGAGCCAGCGGTCTTGGGTTCGAATCCCGCCGCAAACACCTAAAAGTTTTTCACAGTGCCACCTCTTTCGAATGTCTGACAAACATCAAAGAGTATCATTTGTCACGATTGAGCTTCTCAACTCGCCGTTCGGAGTCGGCAAAAAACTGTAGGTCCCTTCCATTCGTGCAAAAATATAACACGCACACACAAATGGTAGCGAGAAGCAGGCCCAGGTTCACCTCGAGCTGTAGCGCCAACTAAAAAGAAGAAGTTGTTGTAACGTCGCTTGACCGTGCTTGCTCGCTTGGTGCGAGAGAAGAGTCGAGAAACAGAGAAATTCAATAAATAAACAAGTTTAAGTTTTTAGTTTTAAATCTATATTTAATTATCTTTCGTTTGTTTTATATATTAAAAGGCCCGCTGTCTTCAGCTAGGCTGCGATCTTTGTAGAATGGAACTAGAATCAAGTCTACCCTTTCTTGCCTCATCGATCTCCTTTTATAGTCGAATATCGTCATTCTGGTAGTGTATTTCCCAATAATTGCTTACCACATGTGGCCAATATTATATGACACACATTAGCCCTATCCATTCATCCACTTGAGATGGCCGATATTCAATAAACGCATCATCAGCATTGGGCTCACTGGCGTTTATTGTTACCATATGGTCGTTGCCGTTTTAGGTGCACTCGCAGCGTTTTCCCATTTTGTTTACCTTTTGCTATGACCTGTGTGGTGCTATGCGGTAGGTTATTTGGGCACTTGAGTTGTCGCGCGAATCACATCGTCAGCATAAACATAATTCAGTGACCTCAAAGTCACATTTGCATTTTCTATATTTCAACAATCAGCAATATTGAAAGAAGAATTAAATTACATTTGCACTTTTTATATCGAATCGAATTAATTGCAATTATTTCTAGTAATCAGCAAAATTGTGAAAGGTTATTTCCAAGAAGATAGTCTGGCATATTTCCGGCGTACTTCTGGTAATAACTTTTAGCCTTTTCATGTTTAATAAAATTTGTAAGAGAACTCAGTTGTAATTCAGATGTCAAATCTTAAGCATTAAATAAAATTAATTTTTTTTTATCAATTGATCGATGTTCGGTCTTTAATTGGCGCAGTCGTGTAGTCCCAGTTTCGGTTTCGGTATCTTAATATGAAAAGTGACTCTAATAAGCGGTTTACTGAAAATCAAGTGTAATTTTCAGTTAAAAGAACCAAATATGTATAACTTGATGTCGCGACGTTTTGAAACGAATGAATATCGGTAAATTCGTCATATCGAAGGATTAATCGATAAATAATGTCATCAATTACCGTGGGATTTCTATCTCTTAAAACCGGAAGAACCAAAAAAGAAAAAAACCTTGGTGTTGTGGCGTTCTGAAACGAAAGAATATCGTAAATTGGATTTGTCAATATCGAAGGATTAATTGATAATAGTGCCACCAGGTACAGTGAGAATTTCAATCCCTCGAATAAATAACATAAGTGTAGTGCTAAGAAAATTTAACATATTAGTGAACTAAAGCCAAAACCTTTGACATATAAGAAAAATCTAACAAACTAGTGAACTAAATCTAAGCATTAAAGAAAAAGAAAAAAAGTGAAAGATCAATAAATACAGCAATAAAATCAACGACAGAACTCAACAGCAAAATAAAAAGATCAGAAAGGAAATGATGATATACTGCCTGATATTAATACAAGTGTATATGATACTCCCAATACTAGGCCAACTAGAAATACGTGACTTAGAAAGAAATGGACCCATTCTTCCACTCAAACTTGGACCGGCACGTAAAATAGACAACTGTAACAAACTTATACATATAATTGACTTGGACTTATACAAAAACAATGTCGAACAGATAAAAAATTCAATAAAACTCTTTGAGAAACGTAGCATAACTAAAGACTTGACCCAAATAACTAAACTTAAACTACAGGAACTAGAAAACAAACTAAACTCACTTTCCCCGAAACAAAGAAATAAAAGAGGACTTTTCGACGGACTAGGCACCGCAATAAAATGCATTACAGGCAATATGGACGCGAACGACGCACAGAATTTAAACATTGCAATAGAAAAACTTACATACGTCTGAAAATCGTAATATTAAAGGCATGATGACAAGTCAAATGAAATTAAACTCAGAAATGATAGAAAGATTCAACAACCTGACCATTCACATCAATAATGAGCAAAATAATATTGAGAAATTCCTTACGAACTTTCAAGTATCTGTTAGAAACCGAATCCAGTTAAGTGAAGACATTCTATCATATACACAACAGCTTAACCAAATTAATTACAATATTGATCTTTTAACAAATCACATTGCAAATATAGCTGAAGCTATTTTGCTTGCAAGGCTCAACATTATTTCAAAATTAATACTTAACCCTAATGAAATAGCAGAAATATACGAAACATTTAGAGAACAGTCAATAGATATTAAATCTGAAGAGCACATTTACGAGTTATTAGATCAACAGGCCTACTATAACGGTTCCAAAATAATATTCAACATCCAAATTCCAAATCTATCCCATGAAAACTTCTCCCTATATTATGTTATCCCACTCCCTATAAAACAAACAAGAGAAATGGAAACAAAACCATATTTAATCCATAATTCAGAAAGTGTTCAATATTTTAATGAAATATGCCCAAAAATAGAAGGCGTGTATTATTGTAAGGCATCAGCATTATGAAGAAAAAACGAAAGACCCAGCATGCATTGGCCGTCTGATGAGCAACGAACCAGCAAACTGTACCATTTACGACGTCGGGAAAATACAAACCATTATCCAACCAGAACCAAATTACATATTACTTATTAATGTACCAAAAACCTTAGTTAATTCTACTTGCAGTAAAAATCCACAAACAGTCACTATACTAATTCAATACAATCATTGTGAAGTCGAGATCAACGGCATCATTTACTGAGACACTACCAACACCTTTTGGGATGACATCCATATACTCCCTACATCCTATAAAAAAAAATGACATCAGAAACAAAACGACAATCGAATAGCTAAACATCGAGAAGATGAATGAATACCACTTCAAAAACAAACAAGAAATCGAAAATCTACGATCGTAGACATTTACAAGAGACAACTACGTATTCGCCTCACTTCTACTATTTGGAGCTTTCATCACCATTACATCAACACACATCTATAAATCAAGGACCAGATACACCATCAAGGACATAAATTTCACCGCTCCAGCCCCATCGAATTATCTGTGGCCTTCGCTTTATTCCAAGGGGGGAGGAGTCAGATCGTCAGCATAAACATAATTCAGTGACCCCAAAGTCACATTTGCATTTTCTATATTTCAACAATCAGCAATATTGTAAGAAGAATTAAAATACATTTGCACTTTTTATATCGAATCGAATTAATTGTAATTATTCCTAGTAATCAGCTAAATTGTGAAAGGTTATTTCCAGTGTACGTGTGTTACATGTAATATGTGTGTATGGAATGTATACATATAATGTGTGAGAATGTGTAATAATTTGTATAACATGTGTGTGAAATTTATAGTATGTATAATGTATATGTGTGTGTGGTTATAATAATTTTATCGAACAATTTGTATTTAATTAGTTTGTTAACTGGGATAATGGATTTGACCTTATATTTTGTGTATCCCTTACAGCAGGATAGCACTAGGACAAAAATAATGAGGATACAGATTAGGAAGTAGTGGTGTATATTGTGCCGGTCTTATGTTATTGGGGGAGTATGTTCCTCTAACTATAGGGACCTTATACTTCCGGAAAGTGTTCTTAGTGTTGTAAAGTGTACCACTTCACAACCATCCAACTGCCTCATACTCTATCTCAATACCTATCCCATCTTATCTCACCCCATTCATCTTATAACGTCATAATTCCCATTTCCACTTCGAGTCAATACACTTGCGATCAATTACCTTTACGATCAGTGTCGCAACTTCCTCTTGTCCCATTTAAACTTCCCTTCTTTATTGCTTACTTCGCTACGTCAAATACACTCTTTTGACCTAAGTAAGCATTGCCCAACTCTCGAACATTGAACTCCCATATCAACGTTTGGGCATAAAATGCTGATATCACATTCCTTCGCAATGACATTGCATTAATAATTCATTGATTCGTAAGTGGGTCATTCTAACTTTTCTTTCTTTTTGTCTTCGTTCGATATTCTTGGATAGGTCAAGAATATGAACGTCGAACATTATGAGGCGAGATCGACACACTCATTTTCGGGGCTTCAAGTGAGACTGACTGATTCTAATACTTCTATATCTACTACATCTTATAAAGTGACGTGTTAGCTATTCTAAATCCAATATATATTATAAAGTATAGTGCTAAATTCTTACTAACTTTTCCAACTCATTATTACTAAATTAAAGTGTAATAAACTCAATAAAACTGTTAATACTAAATTAAAGTGTAATAAACTCAATTAGATTATTATCATGAAATAAAAGTTATAAAGTTATTATTATTATTTAAAGTGTAATAAACCTAGTAAAATTATTATTATTAAATAAAGCAAGTTAGTATTAAACTTCTGTGGTTGTGTTATTGTTGAACTCACTAAAACATACACTAAAACAGGTGACAACCCGACTGAGAGTAGTACCTCTCAGTATAAAAGACAAAAAGTACAACATAAATTTGGTGTCAGATGTGGGGTTGTTACTAAAAAGTTAAAATGATTCAAGTACCAGTGAACATTTAACAGAACCAAAGTGCAGTGACAAACAAAAACAAAAATATACACTCAAATATAACAAAAGAACAATATCAGTGAAAAAAAAAATCAAACAACACTAAGAACGATGTCAGTGCAAATATAACAAAAAAAAAAAAAACACAAAAAAAACACAAAAAAAAAAAAAAATCAGTGAAGAGAAATTATAACTGAAGAGTCTCACAGAGGAATCATTTGCCTGTGAACGTAAGAAGGAAGACGTGCCAAGCCGAGGCACAAGCAGACATCATCAACCAAGCAGATCATCAGCCTAGCAGATCAACAGCCTAGCAGTCTCCTCATCAAAACTCATATATATATTTTAACACTTAGTAAGTCAAATTTTTTTTCTCTCTTCGTTTTTTGTTAATGTTAATTCCAAATTTTGTACAATTTGTATCCTAAGTTTATATATTTTTTTTTGTATTACTATATCATTACTATACCATATCACTTATAGATATATTTTTTGTATTACTTTATTTTTATTGTTATAAGAAACCATATGTTCACTTTCTATATCTAACCTTTCTATCGTTCTGACTTATGTCCCTGGAAGATAGTCGTGTTTCAATCTCAGACTCAGAAGGCTCAAGTACTATCACTGATTCTTCCGTATCAGAGCCATCTTCTATACTCGATTTCAACATGCCTCCCAAACTCGACAGATCCTTCGCCTTCAAACTAATTCCTGAGTTTGATGGTAACCGCGCGACCCTACATAAATTTCTTAACGCGTGTGACATGATAGCAAACGAAACAGCCGCTTCCGAAATACCCTCATTATTGACCATAATTAAAACTAAATTAAGTGGACCAGCATACAATATTGTCAAATCCTCAGAATTCGAAAAGTGGTCAGACCTGAAGACCAAGCTACAAAATCAGTTCCTAGAAACAAAATCCTTATCCCAATCACAGGTAGAATTGGTCCAAGCTAGACAAAACCCCGCTGAATCCGTAAGATCATTTTCTAGCAGAATAGAACAAATACTGACTGACCTAAACGATGCTTGTATAGCCAGTGAAGGTGAAGACAATGCAGAATGCATTCAAAGTTTTAATTCGAAGACTGCCTTAAAATCCTTTGAGAGAGGTCTAACTCCCCGAATCAGCCTCTTTATAAAAGCCTCTAGGTTCAAATCTCTTACTGAGGCCATTGAAGCAGCAGTACAAGAAGAAAAAAGTTCTTCCTATTATTCCCCTAATCCTAGCCCGTCCTCGTCGTTCTCTTCCAAGAAAACCTCCTGTAGTTTCTGTAAAAAATCAGGGCATACTATCGACCAATGCTTTACCAAGAAAAATAGAGACTCACTCCCTACATTTAAATCGGAAGTGAAGACTGTGTCCCTAATTTGTAGTTATTGTAAGAACCCGGGACATCACATAAATGAGTGTCGTAAAAGAGAATATAACAATAAAAAGAAACAGCAAGCGAATTCAGATCTTAGACCAAAAAACTTCAATGCCAGGACGAACTCGGAAAACCATTCAGAGGCCGGAACCAGTGGCAGGATCCGGACCGAAAAATAATTTCTCCACGCCACGTATTCCAGATAAATCTCAACAACAAAGTAAGTCGTGTTGATTCTATTGAGATTTCGTCCGGAACCTTGATCCCTCAATTCTCTAAGTTCCTCATCGATGGCGGTAGTGAAATTTGTCTTATAAAAATTGATAAATTGAACACTGATATATCAATCGACTCCAATATAATTCATTCCCTATCTGGGATTACTAACTCTGAAATCCTAACTAAAGGAGTCGTTCACCTTAAAATAAATCTCCCGGAAAATGTTACTATCTCTTATTCCTTCCACGTTGTAGACAAAAACTTCCCCATCATTACCGACGGAATCATAGGTAATAATTTTCTAGATGATCATTTGGCACAAATCGATTACGGTACTAAATTACTAACTCTTTCTTCGGGAAAACACATTATCGAGTATGATTTAATTCCTTCCACTGTCGTTAAAATTCCCGCTAGAACCGAAATTCTACTTCCTGTCCTCAAAGAAACCAAAGTAGATAGAATATGTCTCGCCCAACAATTTGCTAATGGGTTATACATTGGAAATAGCATTACTCCAGCCAACAGTACTATTTCTTTCTCATCGGAATCTCCCGTCGAATTCAATACTGACGCATTAATTTTCGATGAAGTTTCTAACTACAACATCTTCCAAGTCCAACAATACCCTGTCTCCTACAATCGAATTCAAGCTATTAAAGAATTAGTCGCTACAGATCACATGACTGGTGACGAAAAGGACTCTATCTTAAATTTATGCGTTCTGTATAGCGAATTATTTCACCTAAAAGGAGACAAGTTAACCCATACTACATCTGTTCAGCATTCTATCCTTACTCCTGACGCTACTCCGACTTATATCAAACCATACAGGTTACCTGAGGCCCAGCGACAAGAGGTGAATAAACAAATTCACGAGATGATGGACGATAATATTATCCAACCATCGAATAGTCCGTGGAATTTTCCTCTTATCGTTGTTCCTAAGAAGCCTGATAAAAATGGTAATAAGAAATGGAGGATTGTCGTCGATTTCCGCAAGCTCAACGACAAAACAGTCGGTGATGCTTACCCTTTGCCCAATATAACCGACATTTTAGATCAGTTAGGGTGCTCTAAATTTTTCTCTACCCTAGATCTCGCAAGTGGATTCCATCAAATCCAAGTTAAGCCTGAAGATAGAGAGAAGACAGCCTTCTCCTCGCCGTTTGGTCATTATGAATTCGTTAGAATGCCTTATGGATTAAAAGGTGCTCCTGCTACCTTCCAAAGGTTAATGAATAACGTTTTGACTGGTCTTCAAGGTATAAAAACTTTTGTTTATATGGATGACATTGTAGTCTACGGTAAAACTTTGGAAGAACACAATTCAAAATTAGCAGAAATTTTCGATCGATTGAACCCGATAAATGCCAGTTTTTGAGAGCAGAACTGACCTACTTGGGACACGTTATAAACGAATCTGGAATCAAACCCGATCCCCAGAAAATCGAATGTGTTAAAAATTTCGCTCAACCGAAAAATGCCAAAGATATAAAAAGTTTTCTAGGTCTTGCTGGTTATTATCGCCGCTTCATCGTTAAACACTTTCGTCCCTATTTGTATGGCAGAAAATTCCAACTTTACACTGACCATAAACCACTCATTTATATTCACAATTGTAAGGACATAAGTTCCCGACTTATGAGATCACGCCTTCAATTGGAAGAATTTGACTATGAAATCATCCACAAAAAAGGTGTTCACAACACTAATGCTGACTGCCTTAGCAGAATTGCTAAAATGACTCTTAGATCATCTACAAATTCTTGTGCCAATCCATCTGCTAGTTCTTGTACCAACCCATCTACTAATTCTTGTACCAATTCTTCTACTAATTCTTGTGCCAATCCATCTACTAGTTCTTGTACCAATTCATCTACTAATTCTTGTGCCAATCCATCTACTAGTTCTTGTACCAACCCATCTACTAATTCTTGTACCAATTCTTCTACTAATTCTTGTACCAATCCACCTACTATCTCGTATACCAATCCTTTTTCTACTGACCCTTGTACTAGTTCGTCTACTAAATCGTCTGCCAAATCGTCTAAATCTACTGAATCGTCTACCAAATCGTCTAAATCGTCTACTACAGCGCCTCTTACATCGTGTCCTACTTCATCTACTATGTCATCTACTAAGTCGCCTCATTCGTCTACAATTCCTAAATTAGCTACTAATTCGTCTGTTACTAGTTCCAATTCGTCTATTATTCCAACCAATACCTCGTTTCTAGATCCTTGTACTACGTCTTCTATTACTAATTCGCCTACCAATTCGTCCACTACCCGTGAACTTACTCGTGATGAAATAAATACCATTCTGAAAGAGTTTCATTTAAATCCTATCGGAGGACATTGTGGAGTCAACCGAACGTTTAAACGTATTAAACTGTACCACAAATAGAAAAATATGTTCTAAGACATAAAGAGTTATATTAAAAATTGCGAACTTTGCCAGAAAAACAAAGTTACAAAATACACCCTAGAACCTATGGTCATAACTTCAACAGCCAAATATCCTTTTGAAAAAATTTCCATTGATATCGTTGGCCCATATCCTACTACTCCTAATCACAATAAATATCTCCTAACTTTCATCGATGATCTAACTAAATACACTGATGCTATTCCTTTACCAAACCTGGAAGCCAATACTATCGCTGAAGCATTCACTAAAGAAATAATCTTTCGCTTCGGTACCCCTAAATACGTTCTAACCGACCAAGGTCAAAATTACCAAACTTCAAACTTGTGCTTACAGACCGCAATCAAACGGATCTTGCGAGAGAAGTCATAGAAACTTTGTTGAATATCTCCGCAGTTATATAAACAAATCTCAAGAAGATTGGGATTCTTGGATCAAATATGCTATATTTGTACATAATACTACCCCGAACACTTCTACTTCATTTACACCCTTCGAACTAGTATTCGGAAGACAGGTTGTACTCCCTACTAGTGTAACTAAAAACCCTGAGGTATGCTATAACTATGATTTGTATGCTAACGAACTTAAATCTCGCCTACAACACGCCCACCAAATCGCTAGAGATAACCTAATCAAAAGTAAGGAATCTTCCAAAGTCCAATACGATAAAAACCAAAATCCAGTGATATTCAATGAAGGAGACTTAGTGCTCCTAAAAAACGAAAATTGCCCTAAAAATAAAAATAAAAAATTACTTCCCATATGGAATGGTCCATACGAAATTATTCCCTCTTCCGGAGTCAACTCCATACTAAAATATAAAAATCGAACACTTAAAGTTCATAAAAAAAAAATTCGTAAAAAACATTAAGAATTCTGCCTCGTCATCGATTCCGACGCTCATTTGCAATGACATTCCAGCTGTCAGCTCTTTGGACAAAGCCAATCTGCTTGCTGCACATTTTGCAGCTAGCTCAACGCTTTCAGATTGAGCTTTGCCTCCGCCTGTTCTTGAGAGCGTTGAATACTCCATGGGACAAATCCACTTTCGCACTCGTACAGTTGCAAGAGTACTTAAAGATCTTAACATTCACAAATCCGCCGGTCCAGACGGTATATCCCCAATAGTTCTGAAGCGGTGTTCTTCCACGCTGGCAAAAACATTGCGTAAGCTTTTCTATCTTTCCTACTCCTCTGGGCTCTTTCCGAGTAGATGGAAAACAGCCTTTGTCCAGCCCGTCCCTAAAAAAGGCGAATCTTCTTCTCTCGCCAGTTACCGACCCATAGCACTTACGTCCCTCCTTTCCAAGGTCATGGAAACTCTGATAAACCGTCAGCTAATGAAATATCTTGAATCACGAAAGCTTCTCAATAACCGACAATACGGCTTTCGTAGCAAAAGATCCACTGGTGATCTGATGGCATATCTCACCGAAAAGTGGAACAAATCCCTTCATAACTCTGGTGAGTGTAAGATTGTTGCACTTGATTTCAAAAGCATTTGACAGAGTTTGGCATCAAGCTCTTTTGTCGAAAATGCGTGCATATGGCTTCGATGAATATTTTCTTCAATGGATTAGAAACTACCTTTCGGGCCGTTCAATACAAGTTGTTTTGGACGGTTTCAAGTCTGCAATTCACCCTATAAATGCTGGTGTCCCCCAGGGCTCAGTTTTGTCTCCGACACTCTTTCTTATTTTCATAAATGATCTCTTGTCCGCCACATCTAATCCAATACATTCCTTCGCTGACGATAGCACCCTCAGCTTTACATATTCGTTTACAGATTCCCGTCCCTGCTCTTCGGCTGTGGAACTGGAACGGTTGCGTATGTTAAGCTCATTAAATTCCGACCTTGACAGCATAACCAAATGGGGTATAAATAATAGAGTGGAATTTAATGCTTCAAAAACCCAATGCTGTCTTCTGTCGTTAAAGCGTAATCTTACCCAACAGCCATTATCCATGAATGGCTCTTGCATCGTTGAAACCGAAAAGCTTTCCATTCTCGGTATGTGTGTTAATGCCAACCTACGTTGGAATGACCACATATTCGAAGTCGCCAAAAATGCCGCGAAATGCCTAGGTTTCCTCCAACGATGTAAGAAATTCTTCACCCCTTCTGATCTAGCTACAATTTATAAGGCGTATATTCGCCCCAAGCTCGAGTACAATGCTCATATCTGGTCGGGTGCTCTAAAAACATCACTGCACCTGATCGATAGAATACAAAAGCGCGCGATAAAACTAATAGGGGATAGAAACATCACTGAGTCAATTGACTCTCTTGAACACCGTCGTAATGTTTCCTGTCTTTCCCTGTTTTATCGCTTTTTCCACAAACAGTGCTCCAGTGAAATAGCCAGCTGCATTCCTCCCCTTCATCAATTTTCCCGCAACACACGTCTCGCAAGGAATGCCCATCAGTTTACCCTTAAGCCCAACTTCGGACGTGCAGTAAAATATAGAGATATTTTCTTTAACCGCTCAACACGAATGTGAAATGCTTTACCAAACACGATTTTTCCCTCCCGTTACGATCTACAGGCATTTAAGACCAATGCGCATCGGTATCTCCTCTTTCATCCTCCCTAAATTTCCCTTGGCCCGCGCTGTGCAAGACATTTTAAGGGTATTCATAACCCCTTTAGCGCGCGTGAATTATAAAAAAAAAAAAAAAAAAAAAAAAAATAATAGGCTCAAACTGTTTTCTCTCCAATAATCTTCAGTATCTGTATCTTTTTAGATATGGCAGAAATCCACACTATAATGATGAGAGCTTTCCCTACAAAAAACACTTTACTATTGTTTATATTCTCTTGACCGTACTCTTTACTTTGATGATCTTCATTATTGTCTTACTAAAAAACGTATTTACTACAAAAAAGGAACACAACGATCCCATCATTTCTGACCCTATACCCATACCTAAACCACGTCAATCTTCATATCTTTCCCGTTCTCTTCCTCTTACAAATACCAGAAAAGAACCACAAGCTACGTCTTCAGTCGAAACTCGCACCAATCCTAGGTACAAGTTTCGTTCTTAAGGGGGGAGGTGTTGTAAAGTGTACCACTTCACAACCATCCAACTGCCTCATACTCTATCTCAATACCTATCCCATCATATCTCACCCCATTCATCTTATAACGTCATAATTCCCATTTCCACTTCGAGTCAATACACTTGCGATCAATTACCTTTACGATCAGTGTCGCAACTTCCTCTTGTCCCATTTAAACTTCCCTTCTTTATCGCTTACTTCGCTACGTCAAATACACTCTTTTGACCTAAGTAAGCATTGCCCAACTCTCGAACATTGAACTCCCATATCAACGCTTGGGCATAAAATCCTGATATCACATTTCTTCGCAATGACATTGCATTAATAATTCATTGATTCGTAAGTGGGTCATTCTAACTTTTCTTTCTTTTTCTCTTCGTTCGATATTCTTGGATAGGTCAAGAATATGAACGTCGAACATTATGAGGCGAGATCGACACACTCATTTTCGGGGCTTCAAGTGAGACTGACTGATTCTAATACTTCTATATCTACTACATCTTATAAAGTGACGTGTTAACTATTCTAAATCCAATATATATTATAAAGTATAGTGCTAAATTCTTACTAACTTTTCCAACTCATTATTACTAAATTAAAGTGTAATAAACTAAATAAAACTGTTAATACTAAATTAAAGTGTAATAAACTCAATTAGATTATTATCATGAAATAAAAGTTATAAAGTTATTATTATTATTTAAAGTGTAATAAACCTAGTAAAATTATTATTATTAAATAAAGCAAGTTATTATTAAACTTCTGTGGTTGTGTTATTGTTGAACTCACTAAAACATACACTAAAACAGGTGACAACCCGACTGAGAGTAGTACCTCTCAGTATAAAAGACAAAAAGTACAACATCAGGTCATCTTGGCTTGAAAATTTTACGATGTCGTTTCGGATGTCTTGTTCGGTTTTCATTCAGTATGATTTGTTAGGATGGTTGAGATGTTTAAAGATGGGGTGAAAGCATTATGGATGTATGACTCTTTTTCGTTATTAGGACGTATAGTTTGTTCTTTTGTTTTAATGTAACAGTTGCCTGAAATTTCTAGGGTAGAATTGGTTGTTAAGGAGTATGTTGTAATTTTATCTTGGCATATTTCGTCGAACGTGTATTCTTTTGTAGTTGAAAATAGCCAAATGTTAGGGTGAGATATAGTTGGATCCATACTGTGGGGATGTTGGATACTATTATGTCGCAGTTGGAGTGTTTGATCTTTGGAGTATTTGGATCTCTCATGGGGGTTGTTTGTGTTAATGTTAAATAGCGGGTGAGCCATTGTGCATAGGAATGTGTTCTCTTGGGTTTTGCACTGTTTTAGCTCTTCGTCGTCGAGGCCATAATAGTGCTCACGTTTGTAGTCAATGAGTATGTATTTTAGTGAGGGTTGTGTAAACACGAAATTGTTTTTGTGGAGAGTAGGGAGTGGTATTGCTTTGTATATGTGATAGTTTTCGATGGATGGAGTTGGGATAAGGATTTCGTAAATTATTTTGTGGTCTAGTATTGTGGCACTTATTTCGCAAATCTTATATAGGGGGAGTACGTCGTTGTTCTCTATTAATGACGGGAGTCTCATGTCGTTTGGTAGTATTTGTTTAATGTTTGTTAGCGTTAATTGGAGTTGTTAGGGACTGATGATAGATGGGTGTGGGGTACCGTTTTTGGCGTTGGTGAGTATATCTAGAATGATAGAAATTGTCCTCTCATACCGTATTATCAACAGGGTTACTAGCGCGGTTAATGATTCTAATTTGATGAGCGTATTTTGGTCTGACGTTTGGTTTATTAGGTTTTCCAGCAAACCGTTGACATCTTTACTTTTAGAATCTATTGCTTGAAGCTGATGTTCCATGGTTTTTCTGATCTTTGGAATATGTTTGACGTTGTTTCCAATATTATGCTTTATTTAAGCAGATGTTTCTCGTTTGACCTGATTTTATCTATTTGCTCATCATAATACTTCGCGTCGTCGTCGTCTAGTGTGCCAAACAATGTTTTGCTTAGCGACCAGATGGCGTTGATTAATGCACGTTTGTTTCTATTTCTGGGGTGTATTATGTTGCATTTGAACTTGATGTTGTCTATTAGGTTTTAGGTGGTTTATCTCCGTCACTGAACTGTTGCATATTATTTCGAAATTCGTCATGCCCTGTAGCTGTACACATAGGTTGTTTATTTCGTACACATAGTGATCTGCGTGTGTTAGTGCTTATGCGAATTGCTTCCACTCATCGGAAAAGAGTTCAGCTTTTCCTAGTTCTTCGAAGTATATCGCAGAGTTTTGTTGTACAGGGGTCACCTTGAAGTTAGCGCTCTTCATTGCGATCAGTTGTAGTAATTTGTACGTATGCATGGTCTCGAATGTTAAGTAGTACAAAACGTGAGAGGTGAACTGAAAAATTTTGTATTTAGGTGCGATTCTTGCCGGTGGGTGTGCTTAGATTCATATATGGTTGTTTTAGTATCCTTCGGGGTCGTTGTCAGAATTGTCGGGGGAACTATTGGTTGTTTCGGCTCTGTAGTCATAGTCCGATCTATGCGGTGGTGTGTGTGTTGATGGGTTACACATATTGTTTCTCGGGTGGTGCCTTAGTATGTAAGTTGGACATAAGCCTAACTCGAAGTGTTTTTCGGCTATACCGAAGCTTATTAGATCGCCGAATTGGATGTTTACGAGGTTGAGGCCTATTCTTTCCCCATTTACGTAAGTCCCGTGTGAGTATGGGCAGTCTTTGAGTAGTACTTTGTTCGTTGTCTACGTATATGACTGCATGTATTATTGAGGCTAGGGGACTGTTGATGCTGATTGGATTTGGGTATCCGTTGTATATAATTGTACTGGGATTTGTTAAGGGTTTGGCTGTTTTGGAAAAATCGGAAATTAACCTTCTATTTATAATACCCAACAAAACCGAGGAATGACTTTCCTTTCATATTTTTCGGCTGTGGATAGGTCGTAACTGCTTTTATTTTTCGGGATCTGGATTTATACTATCCTCGGAGATCACATGTCCCAAATATGTGAGTTCTTTTCTGACAAAATTTCATTCTTCAGGCTGTAACTTTAAGTTGTGTTGGCGGAGTCGATTTAGTATTTTAGTGAGTTTTTCGTTGTGCAGGTTGTGTATACCACAATATCGTCAACGTAGACAAAGCATTCAATTCCTTGCAAACCCATGAGAACATAACTCATAAGTCTCTGAAACATCGCAGGGGCGTTTCTCAGTCCAAATGGCATACGATTGTATTCGTAATGTCCGAAAGGTGTACTGAACGCAGTTTCTGCTTTATCGTTCTCGTCAACTAGGATCTGGTGGAAACCTATCGCTAAATCCAGCGTGCTGAAATATTTAACTTTCCCCAATTGATCCACTATATCCGTGATATTTGGTAAAGGATATGCATCGCCAACTGTTAGCGCATTACGTTCTGCTTTGGATTTTCAGGTATGCAGTGCAGGCAACAGTTTACGTTGCACATGTAAGTCACGAATATCGTATCGTACACTCCCATAAAAGCTTGTTAGTCATATCTCATAACACGAATCGATCGAGTAGTTAGTTGATGGAGGCTCAATCAATCGGTGGTGCGTGGTCGCGGACTTATAACTAAAATTAAACCTAATTAAACAATATTGCGAATTTATAGAGTAAATTAATTTAACACAAACTTTTATAAATAATTAAAGATGTATTTAATGAAATAAATTAATTAAATAAATATAACTATAAAATACGTCAATTAGTGACCCCGAGTTAAGAACGGTAAAATACACACACAGCGTTTACAGAATGATCATAAATTCCAGTGTTCGCCTCTTTAAGTAAAAAAGATATAAGTCTCCCCAAATTCTCCGAACACCACAAACACAACCTAAAAACTCAACAGTACCAAGCCGGCTCTACAAAAATAAATCAACATGCAATGCATGCGCATCCAGCCAATGACATATAACAGGATAGTCCAGCAAACTCGATATCGCAAAAGAGTTCCTCACGAGCATGACATCACAAGGAAGATCAACAGAAAATTTCACAGCTATTTATTAAATTACAGTGGGTGATCAAATTATTACGGCCACCTTAAAAAATAACTTTTTTTCACGATTTAGTGCAAATAAATGCATAATATAACCTTAATAATAGATTTATTTTCTTTTAAAATGAATCTGTAGGTAATAAGCTTTGAAAAAGTAAAAAGTGGTAACACTTAATAGTGTTTATTTTTGTGGAAGTTATCTTTTTAAATGGAAATCTCAGTTTGCTATAGATTGGGCTTTATGTTTCTTGCGCTTTTTAACGGTTTATTTCGCGAAATGTCAAAGCAAAGCAAAGAGGTCCTAAATGCAATTTTAGGAGGAAAGGCGCACCCTCTAGAGACAGCAGTGCTGTTGCATTTATGATGGCGAATGGGAATGCTGAACAAAATGTTTGGTTGTTAGACTCAGGAAGTAGACGGCATGCAACAAATGATTTGGAGGCTTTGACTCAGGTTCAGGAGCTGGAGAAGTATTTGGTAATTAGTACCGCTGAAGAGGGAGGTGCAATGAAAGCAACGCATAAGGGAGTGCTGAAGGGATACACTGTAGTTGATGGAAGGAGAATATTAATCGAAGTGAAGGATGTGTTGTATGCAAAAGAGCTAAGAGTTAACCTTCTTTCGATAAAGGCACTCCAAGAGAAAGGTCTCGAAATTTATTTTGTTCGTGGACACAAAGCTTTGATTAAAACCAAGGGAGTTACTGTTGCTGTGGGTGTATTGTCGAATGGATTGTATGAGTTGAGGTTATATCCCACAAAAGCTCAACTCAATCTGTGTAATATTGATGACATATGGCATCGCAGGCTGGGTCACGTGAATGACTCATATTTGGAGAAAATGAAGTATGGAAACATGGTCACAGGTTTGGAAGCTGGTGAGGAGAAGGTTTCGTGTTATCCATGTGCTAAAGGAAAGCAAACAGAAATGCCCTTCTCAAGGCAAAGGCCGAGGACTGCAAGAGTTCTTGAACGAATTCATACCGATGTGTGCGGTCCCATCCCGCCAAGTACATATGAAGGTCAAAGGTACTTTGTGACCTTTATTGATGACTATAGTCATTTTGCTCAGGTGTTTTTGATACGACGAAAATCGGAGGTGTTTCAGTGCTTTAAAAAACTTGAAAGTCATGTGACAGGAAAGTTTGGGTGCGGAATAGTTTACCTGAGATGTGACCAGGGCACTGAATATTTATCGAATGAACAAAAGAAATTTTATATGGAGAAAGGCATTCAACTGGAACCTACAGTGGGTTATTGTCCATAGCAAAACGGTGTTGCAGAGCGCTTTAACCGAAGCGTGGTAGAGAGAGCTAGGACTATGATGATGGATTCTGGCGTGAAGAAGGAAATGTGGGGAGAAGCAGTACTAACTGCAAATTATTTGCTGAATAGGAGTCCATCGAGGTGTATTGTTGGCAAAACTCCTGCAGAGGTATGGTTTGGCGTAAAACCGGATGTTAGAAAGTTACGGATTTTCGGCTGTCAAGCATTTGCACATGTACCCAAGGAAAAGAGGGCCAAATTTGATGCTAAAACCAAGCCGATGATGATGGTTGGGTACGGAATCAACGGTTATAAGCTGTGGGATTCAGATTCGCGAAAAATATTAATTGCGAGGAACGTTAAATTCGACGAGTCAAGTTTTCCGGCGAGGGGCGGAGACAACGAGGAGTCAAAGACGATATTTGTTGCTGCGAGGGGGGAGTCAGTTCAAGAAGGGGTTTCGATTAAATATGAAGCTGCTGTTGGTGATGAAGATGAGGATGAAATAGTCGAAAGATTTGTGAAGAACAGCGAGGAGTCAGCTGATTCCAATTTTGAATCTGCGGAGGAAGACTTAGAGGAAACGGTGGTGCAGGATAGCGAAGAATCGACTGATTCCAATACAGAATCTGTTTCTGATGACGGACCACAAATGGCGCTCCGGCAGCATCCATCTTTAGTTAATCAAAGGCAAAGCTGTCGAGAGCGCAAAGCTCCAGGCAAGTTAACATATGGCAATAATTTTGAGCAAATAAATCTGTCGGAGTTTAATTTTTCAGCTGAACCGAACAATTTTAAGGAAATCGATTTGAGGCCTGACCGGCAACAGTGGAGAGCTGCTGTTGTAGATGAACTGCGTTCTTTGGGAAAGAACGAAACGTTTGAGCTAGTGGAGAGGACACCTGATATGAAAATAATCAGCTGTAGATGGGTTTTTAAACTGAAGACCGACAAAAATGGTAAACCCCATACATACAGAGCACGACTGGTAGCAAGAGGATGTAATCAAGAGTATGGCATTGATTACGACCAAACGTACGCTCCCGTTGCAAGGTTGGCGGCTATACGGACTGTGATGTCATTGGCTATACACAGAGGCTATTCTATTTGTCAAATGGATGTACGAACGGCCTTTCTCAACGGCGAATTGAAAGAGTGTGTATACATGCAAGTTCCTGAAGGCATGAATGCTAAACAAGGTATGATTTGTAAATTAAAGAAATCATTTTATGGACTGAAGCAGTCCCCTGTCTGCTGGTATCGCAAGTTCCACGATACAGCGGTAAAAATTGGTTTTGTTAGATCACAACATGATTACTGCGTATACGTACGACACCGTAACGGAGATGTTAGTTATTTAGTCTTATATGTGGATGACTTATTGTTGATTAGCGGAAACAAAGAGAAGTACAATGAAGTAAACAGTATGTTGACAAGAGAGTTCGAGATGAAGGAATCAAAAGAACTTAAACAGTTCCTTGGTATAGGAATTACATATAACGCTAAAGAGTCATGGTTAAGTATGAGTCAAAAGAAATCTATTAAAGATTTACTTCCATATATGAATATGAAAGATTGCAATGGAGTGTATACTCCGATGGATCAATCAACAAAGTTAAAGAGAATTGATAATGATAATATGAAAATTATTGTGCCATATAGAGAACTCATTGGGAAGGTCATGTATATGATGCTCTGTAGCAGACCAGATATATGTATGTTTTGCCATATCTCAGCTGAGTCGTTACCAAGACTCTCCAGGTGTAGAACATTGGCAGTGCGGAAAGAGGTTGGTTCGTTATCTTAAGGCTACAATGGATTGTGAGCTGGTTTATACGAAGAATGCAGGAGAAAAACCTTAAATGGGGTTCGTAGACGCTGATTATGCCTCGGATGAAACTGACAGGAAGTCAACAAGTGGATTTCTATTCAAAGTTTTTGGAAATATCGTCAGCTGGACGTCGAAGAAGCAACAGGTTGTGGCTTGTTCAACTACCGAAGCAGAATACGTTGCGTTGGCGCTTGCAGTACAGGAAGGTGTTTGGTTACGGGGGTTGTTGGCTGATTTGCTTATTGATGTTGACAGTGTACCCATATTTGAAGACAACCAGAGTTGCATCAAAATGGCATATAATATGGAGAACAAAAGGGTAAAGCATATTGATGTCAAGCATCATTTTATTCGGCAAAAGATCGAGGACGGTGATGTTACGTTGCAGTATGTAAATACAAAAGATCAAGAAGCAGATATTCTTACAAAGTCTCTGCCTAAACCACAGTTCCAGTACCTGGCAGAGAAATTGGGACTTATGCATCGAGAAGGGGTGTAGTAGATTGTGTTGACAATAGAACCGATGCATTTGTTTAGTTATATAAGTATAAGAGAAAATAGAGGTAAAAGAAAAAGAATAAAGAAGAATTAGAGCCAGAAAGAGATAAGATGTAAATGAAGTAACTAAAGAAAAATGAAAGTTAGTCTAAGTTCAGCATCCATAGAAGAATAAAGTCTGCCGTATTATTTAATATTATTTGAAGACCGCGTTTTATTTAATTGATTCAGATTTACAAAAAAAAAGGGTCGTACCATACTATCTTTAGATTAATCGTGGCAACCAGTAATTTTTTTTTCTAAAACAGAAAGTACATACATACGTTAATTCCCTTTCTTACGGTTGATTTGGTATCAAGGTGCGGTTAATTTTGTTAATCGGGTGCCTATAATTTCTCCGTTTTTTAATTTCGATTATTTTTTTTTGTAGCATTTGGTCAACTCAGTGAGTGGTAACGTGTAATATACGTGATTGGATCCCTCGAGGTCAACAATCCTCATCCAAGGAGACGAGTTATATAGTGTATTCTAATAAAAGGAAAGTCCACCACATCCTGGGTAAGCGATTTCTCCTTGGGGGAGGAATTCCACGGAGAATAAATAACGGGAATCGCAACATCTATGATCGAGCCCCTAGCCACAGATCTTTCCCCGATTAACCATATCGTAGCCGAACACATCTAGAATCCTGCTTCGTTCCGGTTCATTCCCCCCATCGAAGGACTTAGTCTGTATCTCATATATACGGTATACATATTTCACAAAGAAAATAAAAGTTTTGATGTGCTCTAAGGATACCTGATCCCGAATTGATTAGCTGCATAGAGGAGCGGAGTGTGTTTTTTTTATTTACTAAACTAGGTCATACAACATATCGACGGCGGCGCGGCGGGCCCCCCTTCGAGAGGATTTCGATTGGTAAAAAACCAATAAAAAAGTCATTACATATATTCACCCTAATATTTCCTTTCTTGGTGAAAGGAATAATACAAGTTAACGGCACATAATATAACATTTCGACACGAGCATCCGTTTTGCCGATTCAGCGTCTGGCTCCAACCAGGGCAACGAAATGCAATACTGCACCTGGCGGTCGTCAACCTGGCTGATGCAATACGATAAGCGTAGGTTAAGTTATAGTTAGAATATTTTGTGTAATTTAGTCTTAAGTTGGATTCAGTGAAATAAAGTTGTTTTTTTTATAACAATTTAACGTAGCATAATTTAATTGGCGCCCGAGCAGGGACCGGGAGTGTTTTAATTGTTGTCGATTAGTGCCCTTAAATTAGGTGCCCGTTACCAGCGTCCTGAAGTAGTGCCCGCGTAACATTTACCAGTGCCCTAAAGTAGTGCCCGCGTAAAAACAGAACAACATAGTGCTAACAGTGCCGTCTTAACCTCTCGGTCCCACGAACCCGGTTGTGCAGAAACGAGGCCCCTAAGTAACCCTTTCGAATAAAGGGAGGAACAGGAAGTACGTAGTACTAGCCGCTGCCCACACCATCAAGTATCAAGAGTCCTCAAAAGGAGTGCCGCAGGAATGCTGATACTTATTGTAATGTAAGTTAGTATAAGAGAAAAATTAAAACCTCAAATTTCAATCCAATAAAAGAATTACCTTTAAGAATTAAAGAAATAATTTTTATTAATTAAAGAAATAGAAATTAAAAATTTAAATAAAAAGTGCCAAAAGATCTAGTGTTACGAATATATAGAAAGAAAGTGCAAATAAGATATTTTTTGTTTGAATAGAATATTAGAAATTTAAGAGCTAAAATTGTGAATTAAAAAAAAAAAAAAAAAAAAGAAATCACTAAAAAATCATTTTAAATTTTTCTCATAAATCGTATGTGACCATATCATGTTAGTTAGTTGACTTTTGCCACCGCTAATTATCGTGATTTTCATTCCTTTTAATTTTCACCATTACGTAGAACGTTAATTTCTTTTTACTCAAAATCAATTCTCGTCTGTAACCGCTGTATTTGCCGCGACAAACATTCCTTCGTTGTTTCCGCATTACTTGATTGAATTTTCACATTTCCAAGTTTCTGGTAATAATGGCTAACCCTAATATCCGACCTCCAGTCCTAAACCTTCAAGATCCCCAAGAGCAACAAAACCCAAACGCCGCCCCGATATCTCATCCTGCATTGCAAGCTTTAATCTCCTCAATCGTAAGCCATGCCCTACAAACTGAGGGAAGGAGCATCGTTCAATCGATTTTAAACCCTAACGCAGACCAGTTTGCAGGAACGGATCAAATTATTAACCAGGACCAGCAAGCCAACATATCGGAACTAGATAAAATTCCGGATGTTGTTCGCAGTTTAAGAGAATTCTCTGGGCAACCAGGAGAATTCAGTTCCTGGCGGAAAAGCGTTGAAAGGATCCTCCGTATTTACGAATCTATTAGAGGATCACCGAAATATTTCGGCATTATCAATGTGATTCGAAACAAGATTGTGGGCCATGCGGACCACATCCTAGAGTCGTACAACACCCCATTAAATTGGAATTGTATTGCTCGATGCCTCACGCTGCATTATGCAGATAAACGTGACCTAGGCACACTAGAATACCAACTCACATCATTGGTACAAGGTAACCTCTCCATACAAGAGTTTTACCAACAGGTTTATTCTCACCTTTCACTCATACTGAATAAAATTTCTTGCATGGATGTTGGCGAAGAAGCCCTAAATTTATTAATGCATACCTATAGAGACAAGGCACTCGACACCTTCGTCCGAGGGTTAAGAGGCGATTTACCCAGGCTTCTTGGTATCCGGGAACCTGTGGATTTGCCCCAAGCCTTGCACCTCTGCCTGAAGCTTGAAAACCAAACCTTCAGAGCACAGTACGCGAATGCCAATAATCAACATAATAGAAGAACGCATCCATTACCACCCCCTATCCCACCAAAACGTCATCCGCAAGTTCACCATCCACATCCTGAATATAGACACCAAGTTTTCCCGCAGCTATTCCATAATCCTATGAGTTGGAACAATCAGTACCCAACAAACCCTTACCCAAGACCTCCAATGAATTCTAACCCCCGACCAATGGTTCCCCCAAGGCCTCAACGACCCTTCGTTCCTTTCAATCCGCCGCAGAATAATTACCCATCCAAATCTCCACCAACGCCTATGGAAACGTCCACTATCCGAACGAACAACATAAACTACATGAACAGACCTCAGCAAAAGAACTGGCCATCCGCACCAAAAAGGCCGTTTGCCTCAACATCGCAGCAAGTTCATCCAAACAAGATGCAGAGGAATTTCCATTTAAACACCATCGAACCTGAACAATCTCCAAGTACACTTGATGATACGAACCAATACGAGCAAGCGATTCGCTCCGAAGACAATCAATATGATCAGAGTCTTCAGGAATATTCTGAATCATTTCAACAGCAGTGTGACAATGATAACTCAGAAGAACCTTTTGAATTTAATGATATCCATTTTTTAGATTAAACTGCTCCTCTCTTCCGTACATTGAATGTAAAACGAAGAGCGGAGAAGTCTTAAAAATTTTGATCGACACTGGATCAAATAAAAATTACATACAACCCACTCTTATTAAAAATCCTAAATTAAATGAGAAGGCTTTCTATGCCAATTCCATGGGAGGCAACTTAAAAATCAGTCACCATACATTCTTAAGTCTTTTCGGACTCAATAACATCAGAATTAAATTTTTCTTAATGCCAGAACTAAAATCTTTTCATGCCATTTTGGGCAATGATACGCTATCAGATCTTTCAGCTGTCATTCACACGAAAGACAACTACATGGTAATTAACAATAACATCAAAGTAAAAATAAAACAGCTGGTCACACAATCAGTAAACTCTATTAATATCCGAACCGATCACATGACAACCGACCAAAAATTACATATCCAATCCATTGTAAAGGAATTCCCTAAGTTATTCGACGATCCCGATAATAAGTTAACCTGTGCCACTAACGTTAAGGCAGAAATAAGAACAACTACAGATTCCCCTGTCTACGCCAAATTTTACCCCTACCCAATGTCTCTTAAAGACGAGGTTGAGAATCAAATCACGAAACTTTTAAAGGATGGGATAATCAGGCCTTCGAGATCCCCGTACAATGCCCCCGTGTGGATTGTACCGAAAAAGATTGATGCTTCCGGAAAAAAGAAATATAGGATAGTCATAGACTATCGTAAGCTTAACAGTGTTACTATCCCTGAAAAATACCCACTAGAAAATATAGAAAAACTTTTATCTGAATTAGGTGGAAGCGAGTATTTCACAGTTGTTGATTTAAAAAGTGGTTTTTACCAAATCCCCCTCAAGGAATCAGATATGGAAAAAACTGCCTTTTCAATCAACCACGCTAAATATGAGTTTACCAGAATGTCAATGGGATTAAAAAATTCCCCTACAACTTTTCAGAAGTCATTAGATGATGTCTTGCGTGAGCACATTGGCAAAATATGCCGCGTCTACATTGACGATATAATCATCTATAGCAGAAATGCAAAGCAACATCTAGAAGATATTCGAAAAGTCTTTGAAACTCTTAGTAACGCTAACTTGAAGGTACAGCTTGATAAGTGCGAGTTCTTCAAACAAGAAATAGAATTCTTAGGATTTATTGTATCCGCAAAAGGTATTAAAACCAACCCCGGAAAGGTAAAGGCAATCCAGAAATTTCCAGCTCCTCGAACCTTGAAAGACTTGAGATCGTTCCTCGGCATGTCAGGGTATTATCGCCGTTTCATTCGAGACTACGCTAATCTCGCGAAACCCTTGACATCCCTCTTAAGAGGGGAGGATGGACGCGTGTCCAAGAATCTTTCTAGCAAGAAGCTAATACATCTAAACGACGAAGCACAAGATGCCTTTAAAAAACTTAAGAACTCACTTGCATCAGAAGATACAATCTTAATTTACCCAGATTTCAAAAAACCCTTTGAACTGACCACAGACGCCTCAAATTATGCACTAGGTGCAGTTTTGTCGCAAGAAACCAAACCCATAACCTTCATCTCGCGAACATTAAGTAAAACCGAGGAGAACTACGCCGCTAATGAGAAGGAGATGCTAGCCATCATATGGGCTTTGAACTCCCTCAGGAATTACCTATACGGTTCGACGAAAGTTCTCATTTACACTGACCATCAACCCCTCACTTACGCCCTTAGTAGCAAAAACAATAACCCCAAACTGAAGAGATGGAAAGCTATGCTAGAAGATTACAACTATGAGCTCAAGTACAAACCTGGCAGAAGCAACGTAGTAGCCGACGCGCTTTCTAGACCACCACAGTACAGCCAAATCAATTCAATGACCCCCACTACTCATAGCGATGAGAGCTCAGCTCACGGTCTGATATGCAGCGTTGAATGTCCTATCAACGTATTTAAAAATCAAATTCTCCTTCTGGTAGGTACATCATCCTCTGAAAAATTCGAAATCGTATTCCCAACTATCCACAGACATACTATCACGGAACCCTTTTATAATGAACAAAAACTAGTCGAAATTCTGAAAAAACGTCTTAATCCAACAGTTACAAATTGTATCAAAACAGCTGAACCTATAATGGGAATGATCCAAAACATTTACAGGACAAACTTCAGTACATACCGCGTACGTTTTACACAAGCAATGGTTGACGATGTAAAGAACGAGCAAGATCAGGAAAACTTAATAATTCAGACCCATAACCGTGCCCATAGAAACGACAGAGAAAATAAAATTCAGATCTTAGAAAAGTATTACTTCCCTGGAATGTCAAGAAAAATTAAGCGAATAGTTAAACTTTGTTTAATATGTAAAGAAAACAAGTATGACCGTCATCCCAACAAAGTCGAAATTCAAGCTACACCCATTCCTAATTATCCAGGTCAGATTGTTCACATTGATATTTTCTCCACAGAGGGAAAACTAGTCCTCACCGCCATTGATAAATTTTCTAAATACGCCATTACCAAAATAGTGAAATCAAAAGCTGTCGAAGACATAAGGCAACCATTAAGGGATATCATCTTCGCCTACGGAGTCCCAGTAACTTTAGTTTTCGACAACGAAAAATCCTTTAATTCATCCCGTATCACCTTCATGGTTGAAAATGAACTTGGAATTCAAGTATTCACAACACCTCCTTACACAAGTACCTCAAACGGACAAGTAGAACGTTTCCACTCGACCCTTGCCGAAATCATGAGATGTTTGAAACGAGAAAAATTGTACCCGTCCTTTGCAGAACTTTTAGAAGCAGCTGTTCATGCTTATAATTTCTCAGTTCATTCAGTCACCAACAAAAAACCCGTTGACATATTCTTTGGAAGAAATATAGGTACAGATCCTACACAAATCGAAAACGCACGTTTGGACAACACAAAAAAATTGAAATCGAAACAAGAAGCCGATTTGGCATACCACAACAAAAATAGACCTTCTGTCAATAGATATTCTCCAGGAGATATAATCTATATTAAAGTTAACAAAAGATTAGGTTCCAAACTATCAGCCAGGTATAAAAAAGAGATAGTTAAGGAAAACAAATTTACTACCGTAGTAACAGAGTCAGGCAAAATCGTACACAAAGCAAACATTCGGAATTAAATCATTCATTTTTAACCCAACAGATTCTTGCTTGGAACTAGTCAAGGAGATGTAAATGTTCTTGACTATACCAACTCCCCGATGATCGTCTTACATAATGGAATGGCAAAAATCATGGAAGGCTCTTTAAAACTCATGCATGTCATCGAAATAGCACCGTACGAGAAATTCATTGCAGAAATTCTTCCCATCATACAGACCCGAGTTCCCCGAACCAATCCCTTCTTCCCGCTCCTACAGTTCGAAATTCAACAAGTAATGAAATACATTCAAAATTTAAAGGTAAACAGAGAGAAAAGATCTCTAAATTTCATTGGGTCAGCATGGAAGTGGATAGCCGGAAATCCCGACCATGATGACTTTGAATTAGTTCAAAATAAAATCAATAATGTAATCGATAATGGCAACAGTCAAATCATTATAAATAAACAGTACGAAGAAAGAATTAATGCACTTACAAATGTAACTAATGAAATACTTAATACAATTAAAAAGGATGGTATAATCCAATATGAAATCAATGTAACTCTTTTATATAAACTGAAATTAATTAAAGAAGAACTAAGTAATATTATATATGCTATTGAACTAGCTAAAGCCAATATTGTTAATTCAAATATTCTTGCTAAGAACGAACTAGATTTAGTTATAGATACTTTAGAAAAAGATGTAATTCCGTATTCAAATATAGAACAAGCACTTAAATTTGCAGAAATCAAAATTGCTTCTAATTCAAAAAGTTTAATTTACATAATCGATATTCCAAAAACGAAAAAGGAATTATACGAAAAACTATTATTAGTACCAATAAAGAAGAATAATGGGATTATCCACAAATTAGAATTCAAAAATATTTTAAGAAAAAATAAATCATTGTTTGGACTTAAAGATAGCTGTAAGCTAATCGATGAATTGTCTCTATGTAAACGCTTAAAGGTAATAGATATAAGTAAAGATAATTGTATCGTCAATTTGTTAGAAAATAAGAATGCATCGTGCAACGCCACAAACAGCCAACACATCCCTCAGGTTGAAGAGATAGCATCAGGAATCATCGTGCTCAACCAGTTTAATGGAACTATAGAAATTCGCAACAGAACCCAGTCATTAAAAGGAACATTTGTCATCAAATTTACCAATGAAAGCATCGTGATAAATAATCAACGATACATCTCCGAGCAGATCGTGAGATTGCAAGTCCTGCCACCAATGTTACACCCAACATACGAAAATTCGGCAGTCGAAGAAATTCTTTCCTTGGAACTTATGAAAGAGCTACATACAAGAAACACTAAACACCTCGAAAAACTTCAAACCGAAAAGAAGATGCACCAGATGATAACATATGGAACATTCGCAGTACTAGTTCTAGCCATAACAGCAATTGGGTACACTGCCAGAAGAAGTTCCGTCAAGACAATAACAGCACCACCTATAATTGCAATGACGACACAATCCGAGGTCATTCACCCAGCACCCGCACAAAGGTATCCCAGCATTTACAATATTCCATTCATGTAAAAGATGCGAGGACGCATCATTCTTAGAAGGGAGGAGTTAACGGCACATAATATAACATTTCGACACGAGCATCCGTTTTGCCGATTCAGCGTCTGGCTCCAACCAGGGCAACGAAATGCAATACTGCACCTGGCGGTCGTCAACCTGGCTGATGCAATACGATAAGCGTAGGTTAAGTTATAGTTAGAATATTTTGTGTAATTTAGTCTTAAGTTGGATTCAGTGAAATAAAGTTGTTTTTTTTATAACAATTTAACGTAGCATAATTTAATTTACATAAGTTATATACATACATATATACAGGTGAACGTTTACATACATACATAACTGATAGATTTGAATAATTGGAAAATCAGTAATGTCGTTATATTCAAGCAGCGCTATTTACTATTCAATTGTTGATATATTGGTAGTTGCGTTTCGTTTTTGACGCTTATATAGTTAAAAGGATTACCTAGAATTACAGCAAAGTATTGTTATTAATCTTTTACTCCGTCAATAAAATGTTTATAATTGTATCGAATTCAATCGGGCGGTTTAATTATTATAGCTTGGCCTACGTAAGCTTTCTCTCGGTTCAGCAACGTAAGTAAGGGTAACACCTGGGGAGATAGACGCTAGATTCCCGTGGACATCGGGTCTACTCAGGTTGGGAGGGCTACCTAAGCTGAAACACCTATGCTTAGAGTTAGAATTTGATTATTAACAGGATAAATTGTCACCTACTGCACGTTAAATAAGTTTTGTAGAAGGGGGAGAGTTAAGGAAGGAAGCGGTCAGACGAAGAACTACCCCACCCACTGAAGCAGCTGGAATTTATAAAATGCTATCCGTCTGCCTCCGCCCATCCACCATTTTATTTTTCTTTAATTACATTTTATTTTCATACGTAAATATTACGTATACGCCCTGGTAGTAGTTTGATTCTTTTTGATTGCTTTAGTTTTTTTATTTTTATTCTTTTACACCCTACGATCCCGCCATTCTGTTACATAAGCTGAATCCGCCTCCTATAACCCAGTGCTGCAGCCAAACCGCTATGCGGTCACAACTGCTACGTCAAAGCAACCAACATCAATGCCGGCGTTCCTCTCAATGGTGTTTTCCAAATGGAGTGATGTTCGTACCTGGTGCGGACGTTCAGCCCTTTCCAACGACAGTGCCGTCAGGTACGGGCTTACCACCTCTGCTACATTCTTTAACCCGTCAATAACAACGCCTCTTCCCAACCTCACAAGATCAACAAACATTTCCGCTGAATTCAACGAATAAGCAACCAGATGTCTTTAACGAGATGCAGCTTAGGAACATAATGAGGTTTCAGCCAAACCAATGCGAGCACGGACCGTCGGAGCGTGCGATACCAGACATGGCAAATATTTCGCTGCCTCAACGTAATCAAGTACAAAGTTCACAACCTACCATTCATCCTCAACTAATCCTAAATGACTCAGCGAATGCCTTGAACAGAAACCAAATAGCTGCGCGCCATCTCATGTGACGTGATCTGCAGCCATTCGGAGGGAAATCGAAATCCATGCGAACTGCAAAAAAGGTACGATCAGCTAAAGGGGCTCTCGTTTGAGGCATATAGCAATGGGACGCCGCGACTCCTAATAGGGCTTAACAATATAAGGCTCAGAGTTTCGCGTGTGCTTGAACGTAGTTAGTTCAAAGAGAATTTAATACAGTGTCGAAAAAAATATTATTATTATTATTAGGCGTGTTTTTTTTTTAGCCTATATAGGATATATATAGGACTAGTTGAACCCATGCTCGCCTTTTGTTCGCATTCTAAGGGTTTTCTCTAGGTCGGGTGCCATTACATTATTTAGGCGGGCTCAAGTTTCTTAGAAGAAGAGTAGGTACACCCATTTTTAATTTTAATTTATGTGATGGCAGAGAAAGCGAGAGTTTAAAAATTCGATCAGATATCTGGTTGTTACTTCTTGGTGCACAACCCGGGTGATTGAAATACTTTCTGCACATTGAGCATCAGCACGTGAAAATATCTCGCTGTTAATTGCTGGAGCTTAATCATTCCGAGGCAACAAAATAGCTCGCTCACAAAGCTAAGAATTCTTACGGTTTTTTTAGTTGTGATATATCACCTTAAACCTTGTGATAAATTTACTTTTCCATTTTCTTCCGGAAGCGTTCCTCCACCAATTTTAAATAACAAATCAGAGAAATGCTGTGCGTTCGGATGTGCCTCGTGGCACTACTGATAACGTTTGCCTAAAGTCTCGGCAAAATAGCACTGTAAACCAAACATCCCAGATGACTTCCACATAGCAAATACATATGTGCATACATATATGAACCAAAATGAACTCTTAAAACAACAGAAGTTCACTTTGGGTAGAATATTTGTTTTTGATCGTTTTTTTTTTTTAATTTATTAATAATATTTATAAACTGAAAATGCAATTCACTGTTCTAGAAAATTCTCTTTCTTTTGACACCTCATTTGTTAAGATTGGTTGAGTGTGAGAGCCGCATATGGTGATAATGATTGTAGCACATTGAAGTACAAAGCATATGATCATGTTAGAGCGCGCACATATACTCACACACACACTATTGCAACGATATCCACTGCTGCACGACTGCTGGCGGTGGTCTCCGCTGAAGGAAAATTGTGGGCGCTGTTTTGAATAATTGTTTTGAACATTGCTCAGCTTCAGGATAACGCAGGAGGATGTTTTATATCTCAAATGAATCAGCGACAGATATACTAATTTCACCTATTTTTTTGATTTTCAATCCGATAAGTCATTATTGAGTTAGGGCTGTATAATGATAATATTCCTCTCCGATATACAGTTATTTTGACTACTATGTAAGACCCAGTAGGCTGAGCAAAAAATTACATAGCTTGTGATCATCCCGGGTACTTAAGAAGCATTTCAAAAAAAGTTTCATCGAAATCTGTCCAGCGGTTTTCACGCCATTATGTAACCAACAAAAAAACCTCTACAGTTTTATAATATTTATAGATGTCATGACAATCCTTTAGCAGGTCATATGGGGGTGAAGAAAACGTTTGCTAGGATAGGAGCTCGGTACTATTGGCCTAAGATGCGGTCAAGTTTGCCAAAGTGTGAAACCAGTGAACGAGAAGCCAGCTGGTTTGATGTTCGAAAGGAAAGGGATTTCGAATCCCTGGGAAATGATCTGCGTTGATTTAGTAGGTCCTCTTCCAAGGTCGAGTAGGGGTTTCGTTTACATCCTCACCGTCGTTGATTATTTTACCAAATTCCCCTTATTATTTCACTTAAGGTCCGCGACAGCGAAATCCATCTGTAAGGAGATGGAGGACAATGTTTTTCTGCTCTTCGGCGTACCAAAGTGGATCGTCTGTAACAACGGTCCCCAGTTCCGAAGCAAGGAACTGAAAACGCTTTGCGAAGCGTACGCGTCACGGTTAAGATTTACGGCTCATTACCACCCACAGGCTAACCCAGCAGAGAGGATAGATCAGATTATTATCAAGACCACCCTTCGTGCCTATGTGTTTGAAAATCACAGAACTTGGGATTCGCATTTGGCGAAGGTTGCATGTTGCATCCGCACATCCCAACACGACGTTTTAGGAGTTTCCCCTTATTATGCCAATTTTGGAAAGGAGATGGTTACCTATGCAACTAGCCGTGCATTCTTACCTAAAGATAGAGATAAAAGAGAGAATAGAGATAGTAGAGATGATAGGGACATACAGTCAGGAGGCAGAGATGAGGAATTAGAGGATGGACCAATAGACATGTCCGAAGTAGGGAAAAGATTTAGGGAACTTAGAGAAGATATAGGCAAAAAGTTAGCAGCGTCAACCAAGAAGGCGTCGAAAGCATACAATCTCAGGCGGAGAGATGTACAATATCTCCCAAATGAGCTCGTATGGCGAAGAAATTTTGTACTTTCAGATGTAGCTAACTTTTACGCGGCGAAATTGGCACCAAAGTATGTTGGCCCCTTTAAAATTCGAAAAAAGGTATCCCACTGGACATATACCCTAGAAGACGACACCGGTAAAGAACGAGGAGCGTGGCATGTAAAGGACTTAAAGCCACACCACGACGAGAGAGATGACCCATAAATGACAGCGATACCCTTGGCCTTTTCTTACTGGTCGGCCTCGGTTCCATGTGTTTATTTTCTAACCTTTCACTAGGTTCCTTCTTACCCTGCGAAATGTGTAGGCACATTTCCTTGGAGGTAAGGGTGGGGTATGTTGCGTTCAAAAATCGCACCAAAAGCTCCGTTCCGTTCCATCTCTCCGCTCCCACCTTTTTCTTCTTTTTCTTCACTCCGCTACCTTTGGGGAGCGATGCGCTTGTGGAAAGTTCCTGGGCTTCACGCCCGTACTTTCGCTTTCGCACGCTATTTGTAGTTAGCAAAGCAGGTACCCCGGATTCAGAGCCAGTCGGCGAACTGGAATCTCTAAGGGATGGACCGTCCCCAACGCCCTGAAGACGCCCCATGAGAAACCCCTTCATCAATCGAAAGGCCTGAACCCAACCTAAACCCTATTGTTTGCTCTTTAAAGAAATTACATTTTGTAAACCCCAATTTTTCAACAAACTGTGAGGTTAAGCAATGGAAGCGAAAGGAAAAGAAATTTGTTTAAGTGAGCGTGCAATCATAATTAAGTAGTGGAAAGAGGGCAAAAGCTATAGAGAAATTGGGAAAACAATTAATAGGGCACATTCATCTGTCCAAAAAGTGATAAAGAATTTCCAATCAAGTGGAATTTTGCTTTCAAAGCCTCGTTCAGGTCGCCCTTCAAAGCTATCTGTTAGAGAAAGCCGCAGTCTCATCGGTTTCGTGAAGAAAAATCCTAAAATAACCGCGTCACAAATTGTTAATAATATTGAAGAACAATTTAAAAAAAAGATTTGTGCTGATACAGCGAGGAAAATTTTGAAAAGAGCCGGGTATAAAGGTCGTGTCGCACGTAGGAAACCCTTTATATCAGTCATAAATAGTCAAAAAAGACATGCTTACGAGCATTTAAATAAGCCAATAGACTTCTGGCAGCGGGTGATTTTCAGCGACGAAAGCAAATACTGCATTTTCAGCATTAAGGGTCGCAAGATTGTGTGGAGAAAGGCTAGTACTGCATTAAATAAAGAAAATTTACTTCCAACTGTAAAGCATGGTGGTGGTGGAGCAATGGTTTGGGGATGTATAGCGGGTACTGGCGTAGGACAATTGGACTTTGTGGAATCCACTATGGATAAATATGGGTATTTAGACATTCTAAAACGAAACCTCAACCAAAGCGCTGACAAATTGGGTCTTAATCACGGGTATTATTTCATGCATGATAATGACCCCAAACATACTTCCCACATTGTCAAACTCTGGTTGCTCTACAATGTGCCCAAACAGTTGCATTCACCACCCCAATCACTGGACTTAAATCCCATCGAGCATTTGTGGGATTGGCTCGAAAAGAGAATTCGCCAGAGAACCATAACGTCAAAACAAATGCTCAAAACGGCCTTAAAAGAGGAATGGGAAAAAATCACTCCTGAGGAAACTTCAAACCTAGTCAATTCGATGCAAAACAGGCTAAAGGAAGTCATCAAACGAAGGGGCTATCCTACCAGTTATTAATTCAATTGTTTTTTATGTCTTTTTGTTGCAGTTTATATCGTTGCAACAATTGCATTTAGTCTAAAAAACCCAATCATGTATAACTTACCCTATCTTTAGTACTGAAATTGTATAACACTTTAAATGTCAGTGGAAAATGAAATATGTTAAAGGTTAATAGTGTCAAATAAAAGACATTCCGAATTTTATAACGTTGAAGAGTGGTCGCATTTATTCTTTCATTTAATCTTTGTTCTTTTACATATATTTCAAGAAACTTAGAAAATTAATTACAGTCCACTTGCTGCAATTACATATATAGTTAGTTGCAAATTAAAACATGGTCCTTCGACGCCTAAGTAGAAATCAGTAGTGTGATAGTTTAATTAAACCAATCAAATACATTTCAAACATTATTCCAACTTTATTCTAATTAATTTCATTTTAATTAAATTATAATCACTAAGTGTGAAATAATTGGACAAAGTGAGTTTTTTTTGCAAGTGCAAATCGGTTTTCACGCGCCGTGTAATAAATTATTAACATAAACCCAAAAAGGTGTAGAATTACATTACACAATTGCTGTGATCGTGGGAGTCTGTGCACCGTTTTTTCCTGGAACCTGTGCACTGTTCCGTTTTGTTGGGAACCGTTGGATTTCAGCACCGTTGGACCGCTACCCAAGCCAACGTAGCACCGTTGCATACGGTACAGTGTGCCGTTGGAATTATCTGCAGTCCTCATTAAATTATTTCAAGTTGTTTCTGAAATAAAACACAAATTTATAAGTAAGTACAGTGAGTCAAAATTAAATTCTTACTTTTCTTGGTGATTTTTCTGGATTTTCTTTCAACTTTTTTTCGGATTCGGCGGCAAAATGTCATCGCTGGAAAAATTACAAAGGAACATCTTAGGCCAGCTGACAAAGGATGTCATCAATTTTGGAAAGCGGTCACCAAAGGAAAGGACAAAAAACTACTTACTTAGTCGAGTAAACGTGCTCGAAAGTAATTTTGAGAAGAGCACTCAACTCAATGCAGAAGCTGTAGCAGAGCTGGAACCAGAACCCCTCGAAACACTGGAGAAGTTATATGATAAAATCAAAGACGCCTACTTTGATTACCGAGCACAACTAATGGACTGTCTTGATGTCCTTTCAGCGAACAATCAAGAACCGCCGGTAAGTCCTGTGAAAAATAAAGTAAAGTTAGATAATACTGAATTACGGCTCCCCAAAATAAATTTACCCACTTTCTCTGGGGACTATGAAAACTGGAGATCTTTTCATGATTTGTTCGATTCCTTAATCAACACCAACACATCTTTGTCTGAGATTCAGAAGCTGCACTATCTGAAGTCAAGCGTTGCTGGGGAGGCAGATCGCCTACTTCAACACCTAAGAATAGACAAAGGAAACTACAAACAGGCATGGGACATTCTCAAGGCTAGGTACGACCATACTCGTGTGCTAGTAAACACCCAATTTAATCTTTTTTTTGGCCAACCTGTCTTGCATCAGGAATCATCGATGGGGTTAAAGACTCTACTCGATACATCGACTGAATGCAGACATGCCTTGAGAAATCTTGACCAACCAGTTGAACATTGGGATGCTATTCTAATTTATTGCATGGTGAAGAAGCTCCCATCAATAACACAGCAACTATGGGAAGAAAAGCAAGGGTCAAAAAAGGATTTGGCAACGTTTAAGGAATTTTGTGATTTTTTAGAATCCAGGTTCAGAACATTAGAAGCAGTAGGGCAAGAAACGCAAAAGGGTGTTAGTGCGACAAAAGCGAGAACGTTTTTTATCAATTCCTCGACAGGTCAACGATTTTGCTGTAAGGTCTGTAGCAAAGGCCAACATTCTCTTCGCACTTGCAATCGCTTTCTTAAAATGGAAGCCAACATGCGGAAAACCATGGTAAAGAAGATAGGTGTTTGCGAGAATTGTTTAGCTTATAGCCATGCCGTTCAACAGTGCCCAAGTAAAAGGCGTTGCTATTTCTGCCAACAGCCTCACAATTCACTCTTGCATACCAATGTCTCCATGAATCTCAATTTCAGTCCCAACACTCAAAATCATCCTCACACATCTCAACACCACACTACACCCAACACTGAAACTCACACTCACACGACACAACCAACATACACACAGTCAACACCACACTCTTCCACAATCACACAGAACATAAATCCTCCACCACACTCACAGGCATCAACTATGCCCACTCATGGTGCACCAGTCAACCTAGCAGTACAATCGCAGGAGAAGCCAACTCATCAGAATGAGCTTAACAATTTCCATACTACACAAGGATCTCATCCAGATGTGTTATTGGCTACTGCTCTTGTTCAAGTCGTAGCCTCCACAGGTTTACCGATACAATTAAGAGCCTTAATTGACCCAGGGTCTGAGGCAACATTTGTCACATCCTCTGCAGCACAGCTTTTAGGATTGAGATGTAAACATACGTTAGTCAATGTGTCAGGGCTGGGGTTGGTCAGTAGTGGATCTTGTCACAACTATATTGACATATCTCTCGGGTCAATATACTCGACCTTTACGACGACCACTCGTGCTTTTGTGTTCAAATCACTCACTGGGCTTCTTCCGGCCAACAAACTGACACCTCACCATTGGGATCACATACAAGGGTTGTCTCTCGCTGATCCAACCTTTTACATTCCAGGTCAAGTTGATCTTCTCTTGGGGAGCGATGTCTTTTGCGACATAGTGCTCCCGGAAATTGTTCGCGGGGAGGAAACCATATCCCCCATAGCACAAAACACCCAACTAGGTTGGATTCTTATGGGCAAGGTGCCGAATCAATGCAACACTTTAAGGAGTTTTATGCAAGTAGTTGATGTCGATCAGCAACTTCGAAAATTCTGGGAATTAGAGGAAGTACCCTTTAGATCGCATCAAACTGCAGAAGATGCCCTCTGCGAAAAACAGTTTGCGGAAAAAACAAAGCGATTGATGGATGGTCGCTACCAAGTATCGCTACCATTTAAGGAGGGAAGAAAACCTGCGTTTGGATCCTCGAAGGAAGGAGCCTTGCGTAGGTTTCTTCAACTGGAAAGGCGGTTTAAGCAAAACCCTACACTACACCAACAGTACAAACAGTGTCTAAATGAATACTCACAGCTGGGACATATGACGGAAGTTGACATGACCGCAGACGAAGTTCTTCAGACTCGGCAACATTACTTCGTTCCACACCATGCAGTCTTCAAAGACTCTAGTACAACAACCAAGCTGCGAGTCGTCTTCGATGCTACGGCAAGGACAGCTGATGGGAGTTCTTTAAACCAGCATTTGTTGACAGGTCCTAAAATCCTAAAAAACATTATAGACATTGTCTTGAGATGGAGGAAACATAAACTTACATTTACGGCAGACATTGAAAAAATGTATAGGCAGATCCGTATGGACCCTCAGGACTCCTACTATCAATTGATACTCTGGCGAAACAGTGAATGCGACCCCATCAAGACATTCCGTCTGGAAACCGTCACGTTTGGCACCACCAGTGCTCCATATTTAGCAATAAGGACTCTACACCAACTAGCCTCGGACGAAGCGACGAAGTACCCATTAGGTTCACGTATGGTCGTCGAGGACATGTACGTAGATGATCTTATTTCCGGGGCCGACTCAATACAAGAAGCACTGTTGAAAAGAAAGGAAGTTAAAGAGTTATTAGCTGCAGGAGGATTCAACCTACGCAAATGGGCAAGCAACTCTAGCGAAATTTTGGAAGATGTTCCTTTAAATGAGCGAGAGGTTGATTTTTCTTTACCAATTAGTTCTAGCGATCATGTGAAAACATTAGGAATCAAGTGGTTCCCATTAGATGACAGCTTTTCGTTTCAAAACATACAATTCAACTTAGAAACTCCAACGAAACGAACGATCCTCTCCACAACTGCCAAATTGTTTGACCCGCTAGGGTGGATCTCGCCGTGCGTTATAAAAGCGAAAGTTTTTTTGCAGCAGTTGTGGTCCAGCAAATTAGATTGGGATGATCCCATTTCATCTGAACTCGCAGTGGAATGGACCACCTTTTGCAAGGAACTGCCCAACCTCGAAAAATTTCGAATTCCACGCTGGATTCACTCACATTCATCTCAGCAAAATGTGGAACTCCATGGATTCTGTGACGCCTCTCAAAAGGCATACGGGGCCGCCATCTACATTAGGGTGCTTAATGCCGACAACAAAATCCATGTTCATCTGCTAATTTCCAAAACCAAGGTTGCTCCATTAAAAACCATCACACTACCACGACTGGAGCTGTGTGGAGCTGTGATATTAGCAACCCTTATGGAGTATATAACCAAGGTGATGGAGTTAGAAGGAGTGAAACAATATGCTTGGACCGATTCAGCCATTACACTATCCTGGATTGCATCTCCGCCGTCCAAATGGGTGACCTTCGTCAACAATCGCGTCGCCGAAATCCAGAGATTAACCACATCCGACATTTGGAAACACGTTCCCACCAAACTAAACCCAGCTGATTTAGCATCCAGAGGTATCTGTCCGTCCGCCTTGGAAGAAAATACACTTTGGTGGCACGGTCCGGAATTTCTTCGCGAAAAATGGGACTTTCAATGCCCACATCAACCAAACGACCTGCAAACGGAGGAAGAACGAAGGTCAATTCGAACACATTGTCTCATCCAAGAAACTAATCCCATTACAAATCTTATTATTAATCACTCAAAACTTCTAAAGTTAATAAGAATAATAGCCTTTTGTAAACGATTTATTTCAAATTGTAGAAGCTCAGCAGAGTCTAGAGTATTTTCCATTCTTTCACCCATAGAAATTCATTTAGCCACTCTAATTGCAGTCAAGGTAACCCAAGAAGAGATGTTTGGCTCAGAAACCACAGACATTCAACGCAAAGTAAAGGTAAGGATTTTAAGTTCTCTCAGTCCGTTCATCGACTCCGACGGAATCTTGAGAGTCGGAGGCCGTTTACACCACTCCGAGCTGCCGTATCAACAACAGCATCCGATGATCCTCAAAGGTAATCATCATTTCACAAAGCTACTTATTCGGTACGCGCACGAAAAAACGCTTCATGGAACTTTACCACAAACCATCGCCTACTTAAGGCAGAAGTTTTGGATCCTGCAGATAAAATCGCACGTTAAAAAATGTATTCATCTATGCAACGTATGTTTTCGACAGCAAGGTAACACATCATTGCAGGTAATGGGCAATCTACCTACCCCTCGAGTACGAATGTCAAAACCTTTCACCCACACAGGCGTAGACTACGCTGGGCCAATAGAGGTAAAAGCTTGGAAGGGACGAGGCTCCAAGAAATACAAGGCATATTTCTCGATTTTCGTGTGTCTGGCTACGAAAGCGATACACATCGAGCTAGTCAGTGACCTCACGACTTCCGCCTTCTTAGCTGCACTACGAAGATTCACTTCGCGACGAGGTCTATGTGCACACATGTACAGTGACCACGGTACCAACTTTGTTGGAGCCAACAACGAGCTGACCAAAATGTTGAAAGCAGCAAAATTCTGTTGGTTGGAAGTCACCGAAGAGATGGTGAACGACGGAATAAAATGGCACTTTATTCCTCCAGCTTCTCCGCATTTCGGTGGACTTTGGGAAGCTGGAGTGAAATCAATTAAACGTCATCTAAAAAGAGTGATCGGCCTTGAGACATTCACTTTCGAAGAGCTCAGCACACTTCTCAGCCAGATAGAAGCGTGTTTGAACTCCAGACCACTCTGTCCCATGACCGACGACCCCAACGATTTCGCCATACTCACGCCCGCACACTTCCTCATCGGACAACCACTCAATTTGGTCCCAGAACCGGACCTAATCAACACCAAAGTCGGATCGCTCGATAGATGGCAACGGCTTCAACAACTCCAGCAAACATTTTGGAAGCAATGGAGTTCTGAGTACCTATCACGACTCCAACAAAGACCCAAATGGCTAAAAGAAAAGTCGCAGCCAAGAGTCGGTGATTTGGTACTCATCAAAGACGAACGCTTACCACCAGCAAAATGGATTCTCGCGCGTGTGACGAAAACACATCCAGGAGCAGATGACTTAGTCCGTGTCGTCACACTAAAAACTCAGCACGGAGAACTCAAACGCCCCATAACAAAAATTAGTCCACTTCCATGCAACGAAACTTTAGACGACATCACTGACATCAACAATCATCCACAAATAAATAACTAATCATCAACTTCAGCAAATTTAAATTTACCAATTTAATGAAATAATTTTCATCATCATTCAACCCATACCAAAAGTCAAAAAATTCAATTTGCCGACGGCAAAACAACATGTAAAACATCCATTCGATTTCACACACACATACACATGTAAATATAAGCACCAACAAAAAAAAATCCATTTCATCATATCAAATTTCACTACTCTACACTATCAAAATTATCATCACAACACAAGAAATGAATATGAAAAATATGAATCATAACAAGACACAATATGAAGTAAAATAATAATAATAATATTCACTCACCCATTTTCCAATTGCCAAAACAGAATAATTAAATTATTCATATTTCAGCATATCCCTATCACACTACACGCACTTTGTAAACAAACGATTATCAACAATCGATTTGTTACAATCACTCGACACTCTTCACACAAATTATAAATTATAAAATATTGTCATCTCCCCTTCACTTCGACGCGAAAGGAGGTGACATTATTCGTTTTCGTTGCGTTCGTATTTCCGCCATCATTCTTTACGCACTTATCTTTCTCACATTAGACAAAAAAAAAGAACAAAACAATTTTTTTCTTTTAATTTAAAACTAATCCAGTGTCAAGCTTTTCATTCACAGAACCTTACCACAGCACTTACATACGCTCGACACTGGAACCACTTAAGAAGACGCGAAAGACGAACGCAAAGAAAGGACAAAAACTACACACGGACCCGCTATGCACTCATGTATGAATGCAGAAAGCCATTCTATGATATACATATTTTGAATTTGGCTTATCATCACTCACCGTTTGCACACATATATTTTTTTTCTAAATCACTTGCACAATTCAATACTAATAAATGAAATATTTACTTTATTTTACACTACACAGTCAAACAATTAATGAAAATCGATTGGCGATCGATTACAACGTAAACACGACGCGCAGCCGAACTAACAGAGCGAGTATATCACTGGCCTGGTGTGGTATAATCATGGTGTCTTCTTCTACCCTGCAGTAACTGCTGGCGGTGTTGCCGCAACTAAAGACATTATGGACATCGAGGAAAGAGGTTGCACGAGCAAACTCTAAGGGACCCCACACACGGACAAATTTTGTTTTGCATCTGGCGCGGGAGTATGTTGCAGTTTATATCGTTGCAACAATTGCATTTAGTCTAAAAAACCCAATCATGTATAACTTACCCTATCTTTAGTACTGAAATTGTATAACACTTTAAATGTCAGTGGAAAATGAAATATGTTAAAGGTTAATAGTGTCAAATAAAAGACATTCCGAATTTTATAACGTTGAAGAGTGGTCGCATTTATTCTTTCATTTAATCTTTGTTCTTTTACATATATTTCAAGAAACTTAGAAAATTAATTACAGTCCACTTGCTGCAATTACATATATAGTTAGTTGCAAATTAAAACACTTTTATTGTTTTTTTTTAAAGTGTACGCAGACTTTTTCGCATAACATTTCTTACTTTTATGTTTTGTTTTCTTTTTTTCTTACTTATTTTTAAGCCTTTGTTCATCTTAACAGTATTGAAGACGTAAGTCGCAATCAACACGTTGACTCATGAGTCGCGACTCTTTTCTATTTTCTGTTTTCAACTGTCATTCGGTGAGGCGCTTGAATCCACACGTTGACTTTTGAGTCACGACTCTTTATAATTTCTGTTTTCGTAATTTGACAATTCTCTTTTATTTTTTTCTTTCGCTTTTGAAATGGTTACAGCTCTGTATTTATTAGTTTCTATGAAGATGTATTGCTTACATTTTGTTATTTTCCTAAAATAGTAACTATGAAGAATCTGTACTAGTTGTTATACAAATTTATATGTATTCCATACATGCATAATCATTTAAATCATCAATTTTTGTTCGTCAAATTAAATTCTTTCGTAATTTTCAAGGCAATTGCGTTCTACGCGCAACGAAAATAAATGAAGCGAAATAGCAAAATAACGAACAAGAAAAAGAGAAACGTCAAATAGAGTCTCGGAAAATTCTGTCCGCGACTCACCGGGCAGCTTGCTTTCTATCTCATCGTTCTTCTCTTTTGTACTCGTGTGAGTTGCGACTCATGAGTCAACGTGTGGATTGGGACTAATTAAGCTTACCGAATATGATAGCAAATAAATTTTTTGTTTCTGAGTTAAAAAACAATGTTTTTTTTAATAAAATTAATGTGATTTATTACTGTACGCAGACTTTTTCTACTGAGTGTATATATATCGGTGGCCAACGGAATAGCTTCCGATTACCCTTAGGGTTCGAACTACGGTTTTAAGACAGTTCCAGAGTGGAACGGGTCGCGAGTCGCTAATGATAGCAGATTTTTTTGCTGCCGTTAAGTGAGCGTGACAAGGGATGACTTCTAAACTTTCCTACGTTCTACGGAAACTCTATCAAACATTTCTATACATTTTAGGTGCAATATTATTAGGTATCAGTTACAGCAAAAATTGAACTTAATAGATGAAGAAAAATTCTTATTTCTTGGAGAGCTTTTTAAACGCCATTTAAACGTTCTTTCGCAAACAGAAATGTAGCCTTGCGATTTTTTTTACTTATAATCGGCTTTATCTTAATCCAAATTCCGCTTAGCGACGTCGTACTGTGTTACACTCACATTCAAGTTTTCTTGTGCCAAAATTTCAGCGTGAATGTCAACAGCGGTCCTGAAACGATCCTTTTCAGAAAGGCGCTGCACCATCCAATCAACACGCGGTGTAGTTTTTCATGGTCTGGGAGCGCGGGGTTTATTAAAATTGCTACCATAGCGTTTGACCTGTTCCAAAGCTCGATGACAAACCTTAATTGATATATTTAAATGTTTCGATATTGCAGAGAGCGTAATATCTTCACTTCTTAAACGAAACATTTCTCGCCGCTGTTCAGCCGGTATGTGTTTGCCCCGTCCTATTCATATAACATCACAAATCGAGTTATTATGACTAAACAATAACAAAGCAATATTTATGTAAACATTACATACTGAAAATTAAACATTTTCACACAAAAGTTGAGTTCAAACTAAAAACAATATAATTTCCCTATTTACATATGTGCTCGTACCAATTTAACACTTGGCACGGCATTTTGTATCTGTACCGTGTAAAGTAGACCAAAATATGTTATGCATGTTACAGTTAGTTCTTAAAAATCTGTTTTGATGATAAACTTCGCATTTTAGCCAAGCTATTTCCTTAAGTGCCGGTATATAGTGATTTGAACTACTATGCATTTTCCTATTTATATGCTCGCCACTGTAAATATATTTCTATTATATTTTTCTTGTCTGTGGTTCAACCAAGGTCTACCTACCGCTTCACGTAGAGGTCTTAGGTTAGCATGCGGAAAACGATTCGTACGTTCAATTATTATTATTATAAGTTTATTGACAAGGAATAAAATTACATTGACATAAAATAACACGTTAATTTCCAAAGATACATTTTTTTTTTTACTAAACCGTGAACCAAGAACATAAGTGGCGCAGTCGTTCGGTTGAGTTTCGCGTGTGCTTGAACTAACTACCTAAGGATTTAATACAAAGTGTCGAAAAAAATATTATTATTATTATTATTATAAGTTTATTGACAACAAATAAAATTACATTGACAATATATATTTAGCTTGAGCAGCTAGGGCTTTCAGCTAGTTGTACATGATTGGTTTTATCTTTTATAGATTTTCTAAATTGAGTGCTGTCATCAGTCTATACACAATATGTCTTTACATTATCATATGTGATTTCGGTTAAAAGATCACCAGATGCAATAAAGGATCTTTCAAAATTTGATGGAAATCCCAGACTTTTGCATGAATTCATTAAAAATATAGAAGAGATACTTCATCTCATGAGAGCTGTCAGTCGTACTCCGTACGCTAACATAGTACTTAGGGCAATAAGAAAAAAGGTAGTAGGAGAGGCCAATAAGGTACTCAATATGTTTTTTGACACCTCTCGATTGGGCAGAAACTAGGAAAAAATTGATACTTCATTACTCCGACAAAAGAAATGTGACATCTCTTATTAGAGATCTACATTCTCTTGAACAGGGAAATGAAACCATTGAACAATTTTATTCGAAAATTGTAGAAATACTTTCAATACTAAATAATCATATTGACATACACGAGACTGACGATAGTGTCATAGAAGCAAAAACCCAATTATATTCAGATATGTGTCTTAATGCCTTTTTAGCATCAATCAAAGAACCAACGGGATCAACTATTAGGGCAATGAAACCCAACAGTCTCCCGAAGCGTCCAGTTTTTGCATCAAGGAACAGAACACCTTTTATATGAAATATAATGCGATGAATACGAGGATACCTAGTACTCCTCAGTTTGTATCAAAAATGAACAATTTTTACCAAATTCCGAATACAAATTCACCTATTCATCCCCATCCACAAATAATTTCGTAAATAACTTTAGACCTAGACCTTTGTAACGTGCAGCTAGAGATGTGTCGTCTTTTTTCCTTCAATTTTTTTTTACTCCGATTGCGTGGTAAATAAAAATATCCAGTCATCAACCCGTAAAAATTTCAACCACCATCCATATATGAATATCGTGTTTACGAACTCACCCGAGTGTTTCGATAAAAATAAAAAAAAATTAAGAGTTTACGTTCGAAAGGACAGAGTTTGCTAAAAACTTCTTTCGATGTAAAAACCATTCACTAACCAGATTCCCGAAACTTATCGATAAAAGGCTGACCGCCATGTTTTTCATCCCCTTTTTGCTGTCTGATTAGAAACTGGTTAAAACGTGTAACGCGTGTGCGGGCTGCTAAAAGCTGAATTTTTGAGTTAGATTGCTTAATAATTGTACTGGATGGAAAAAAATGTTGCATCTTGCAACATTAATATTAAAAGTTATTCACTCTAAGTAAAGGAAAGGAAGGAAAATCTAGAAATAGTAGTGAAAACGGACGACGTGCTATGCAGATGGTCAGGTAATATCTTTAGTTTTGCTTGAGTTAACGAACGCGCATAGGTCTGTACTGAAATAGATTCCACATTCCTTACAGAATAGCGATACTGCGTTAATTGTCTCGATCACCGTTTCATGACCACAGGCAGACAGGCAATCCACCCGCGCATCTGGCTTGCTATGTCACATTTTCATCCCTAACGTCCACCGCTCTATGGCAGCAGGTAGCAACTCACCAAAAAGATCATCCGCACACGTTTTTTTACCCTCATGTCCAGCAGTTCCACCCAAGAATTGAAGCCAAACAGTAAGCAGAACACAAAGCAAGGAAATAAAAATAAATAAATTAAGAATTGCTTGATCATATATTTTTTTGATGTTGAGACAATCATCGAAACTGCAGAGATTTTAAGTTCAATTCAATTAAAGTTTGAAGATACCAAAAAAAAAAATTTTGATGATACAGTCAATTTTACTAATTCAAAACATTCATTCAAACACAAACACATAGAACAAATAGAAAGGAAAATTTATATATATATTGTAGCGTACCCCCTGCAAATCTTTATTCTTTATTTTTACAAAGTTCAATTGTATTAATTTAAAAATAACAGCTAAACATTATGTACACTACATATGGCGCCTACCCACGCCAAAGCCGCTGTAAACAACCGAATCGTCACTCATTTCACACCGGAGATAACATTTCACCAATCTATAAAAAGCCATGTGCAACCGCACTCAATCTTTTTTTTTACTTGGTGTCAGTCAATGGAGGCGTGAGCTTGAGCGCGAAATCCCGCGAAATTAATCACGTTTAATTTTCTTTTTTTTATTGTGCGTAGTGCATAAAATCAATATAATTCCTGTGCAGAATAGTTTTTTTTTTTTGCACGAAAATAGACTGACTCGATGGTAAGATTTGTTTTAAAAGAAAATTGGTGTAGGATAATTATCCAGTGTATAATTTAAATTACAGTGCTCGATATGCCAGGTGGGGACAGGAATTTAAACCTTACCACCACCTGCGCATCATACCACCTACCGCGAAGTGCTCTGCTCACAAAGAAAAGACCAAAAAGGCAAGCAAATAAATTAGGCTTGAAAGAATTAAAAAATATTCATAATTCGAGAAACGCCTTCGTCTCTACATCGTCTCCATACACACACACAAGAAAAAAAAAGGCTCGACGCACTTAAATCAGTACGCACGGAAGTCTCCCCAAAATATTCGTGAAAAACCACCCCTGGCGCTCCAAACTACAACTACTCAGAGCGAATGCACACGTGGCAGAAAAACTTTGGTACACCCCGAGGCCAATGACCCATCATTTGTCATTCTGCATATGCTGTAAAGCACGTCACCCGCAAGGCGGCAAGATTCGCCGTGAACCAGCATTTGCCTCTTTCGCAGCAGCTGATCTACGGATCACACCAGCTAAGGAGAAGATCGTGACCCAGCGTACACATATACCGAACAGACAGAACACCAGTGTATTTTTCCATTCCGAATGTTAAGTAGTTAGGGATATGTATTATAGGTTAAGTACAACTTTATTTCTTTTGTCACATGTTTAAAGTAAGCCCAACACAGCTTGATTAAGATCGATCCGACATACGATTTGTGCGCACAAAACGGAGTCCCCTCATCTATATACGAGTACATAAAACCATTACGCATATACATACAACTAATTTCATCCTCGCTTTTGTTTCAACGCATCGCTATCACTCAAACATACGTAAGTGCTTGATACAAGTGTAATTTCATTTGGCATAATCCTAAATTCACCTATGTATCTAGTTTTCTTAGTCTTACCTAATTTTGAATGAACCATTTTACTTATACAATTACATAGATATTAGAGAAAGATTTGGCTCATCTTGCGTTATAAGATTTAATTGAATTTATGCTATCGGTTTTTTTTTTTTTCTGAATTTAGACATTAATTTTTCCTTCAAATTGCGTTCTAAGGGTTAGAATTTAGTAATAATAAAGCTGTGTGAATTTGAAAAAGAGTAAGTTTTGAGTTTTGAATGGCAGTAATGACGGCTATCATAATTTGGCAACTTTTATAGATTTTCTTGGCGAGGGCAGGGTGCGTCTAGTGACGAAGGGATGAAGTCGGCGTAACATATTACATAAAGGGGCTACCCTAACATTTTCCGGCGTACGGTAGCCACGGAGTTGTTGATAATTCTCAACAGACAAGCAGGGCAGGTCACCGCCAACCGAGCGTACAAGATTTACAGGAAGAGCCTATATTTCTTTATTGTTTTCTTCTTAATTGCATACATGCATAAAATCTTTCCACATTAACCAGGAGGTAGAATTACAATGCGTTTTTTTTTTCTTCTTTCCCGCTATTCATCCTTTGCATGCAAAATAAATTTCCCGCTCTTACTTTAAGAGAGAATTCTATGTTTTCATATACAAGTGCTACTTGTTCGGTTTCTAAGAGAATTTTGATACTTTATTTCGTAGATGAGAAATCCCATACATATGGCGGAAATAAAACCTGCACATACGTGAGGGAACTCTTTATAATATGAGATATCTGATCGGGATTCTTTGGTAGAACGTAGATGTATGTGCAAGAAATATATGTACGTACCTACTCGAACAGGGTGGGAAATTTTGCGATTAGGTAGCGCGTTAAGAAGTGAACTTGCATAGGTCTAGGGGAAATTTTTTTTGCGTTATTGTGAGATCGATTCTCCATGAAGTCCCAACGTTGCTAGTGATGGAGTAACGTGCAAGAAATAATTCAGCGCAGGGTGAGGGATGTTTAGAGCTTATTTCGAACAATTCTTTTGTTAGAAGGCTAAGGGCAAGATTTGTTCGAGCGCGATAAAATTAATTTTTCTCACTCCTAGCCAAGCCCCCGGTGCCTACGCACTTCTCGCACCAGTGGTTGGTCCGGCCCAGCGGATAAGGGTGGGTATAGCCGAAGATGCAGCTGGAGCATAGTCGCTGCATGGTCATCAACACCTGACCACCTTTTTGTTCACTTGTCTCGTATGTTCTCGGTTAGAGATCCCTTTCGGTATTGTGTTACCTTTCGTGTTTATTTTATTTCTTCTTTCTGACTGTAAACCCGAACGGTTTACAACCCTTCTTCGGACAGGTTAAGGACGTTGAGTCACAATACAGTGACACCCTTTTTATGTGTCCTCGTGATACATGGCACGTATCTATTTATTTGTAACCAGGAAAGTAGCAGAAAGATCCCCCCCCATCCGACGAGCTGTCGCCGTGCAAACCGCAAGCGTGCCACCCACTGCTACAGGAGAAATTAACCACCTCTTTTTCCACTGGTGAACCCGTCCATGTATGGGGTTCCTTACAAATTGGCGCCCAACGTGGGGCACGAGCAATGATAACTTTATCAAATTGACCAACAGGTGTAGGCACAAAAGATGATCACCTACCAAAACTGACTTCGGGTAGGCCAGCGATGGAAGCGGTACATCAGCTTCTCACATTTGGGTTTTTTTTGAGGAAATCATTGCCACCCCATACGATAAACAACTTACAAATAAACAGCAGCAATTAACATCTAGCCAACAGTTGTGGATACGAGTATTCTTGTGGACACTCGTGTGTAAATCGCTGCAAACATTTAAACGTCTCTTTCTTTTTTTTAACATCTTTTGCATTTTAATATTTACGTCAGAACCTTTAATTATTTCAAATTTTCTAGGAGTCCTATTCTTGTCAGATTTCACATCTTAAGATTAGTTGCACTAGAATATCACTCGATTTCAGAGTCGACGTACTATAACCACTTAGGAAGATCATCTATGAGTCCTGACATTCACAGCGATTAAGCTTATGTTGCAAGTTGCCATAGAAAGACGCCTAAGTATTTTATAGTCTCTTGCGCACAATTTCGCGCAAACAAAAATGCATTTTACCTGTTCATTCCTTCAAACATTTTTTCTTCTATCGCTATATGTTACGCCTAACCCTATTTCATTCATGTCACCAAGATCGCCTGAATATCGCCATAGTATTATCATTAAAACACAAATAGAAATTCATTCATAATAATTTGAGTCTTTATTTACACTTCATTAATTTTTACTACATTTACCTTTCGGTTATTATTTTTTTTTTACTCTTTGAAACCAAAAGAAATCAAGGAATATGACTGCCAATGAGAATAGCGGAGCTATCCCAAAGCAAAAAAGAAATACAGCTTTCGATGCCAACCGAAACATTCAAACTCGCTCTCAGGGCAAACAGAATACTCGTACAAACGGTGATACTCCCATTACTCTCAATCGTTCAATTAATAACCAACCCATACGTCATTCTCCTCAACAAAACAACAACACAAATTTTAACGTTATTCGATCTCCGAACAACTATGATTTAGTCTACAATAGAAGTATGAATCAAACCATTAATGGAAATTTGTTGGAGAATGTGACGACAGATGTCACACCCAGAAATTCCATTTTTACACAAGTTACGACTTTACCTGCTATTACAACTACTACCGTTACTTCTTCAATTCCTATTATGTCTCTTTTCGCTGACGAATCAGCTGATCTAACAAATAGCAATGTCAATGCCACTGCACGTCGAGTTAATGCAGACGATGCCAATGCACGGCAAAACCCTCAACAGCTGTACGCAAATGGTCACCTGCATACGCACATAAAGAGAGTAGTAGAGTCTAGTTTAACAGAATTGCAAAATTCGCAGTTTAAAGATTTACCAAATTTAATTAAACAAAATGTGGAGCAAAGCATGAAACATATTCTAACGCAAAATGCTCCACAGAATAGAATTACAAATACACAGTCTGAATCAATTGGATTGACATCTGTCAGATAACTGAGAAGTTTGTGTTTTTCAATAGCTCTCGTAAAAAAGCTAATAAGTTACGTTTTTTCTTATAATAACATAGTGCTGGAAGTAGCTGAAACTCAGAAAAGAAACATTATACGAAATCCAAGTGAGTCTTTAGAAAATTAAGGTTCTTTTGTTTGCTTTGCAAGCTTAAACGTACAAGTATATACATAACCTTACAAAAAATAGATATACTATACATCTATATGAACAAGCGAAAACTTGAGGAAACATCCCCTAAAACGTTTAACGAGCAGAAAAAGTCGCAAATCTGTGAGATTATGTCTGAAAAACTAGTTGGATCCATGTCCAAAGTCGATTTAACAGAAATGCTAAGCAAATTGCTCGATATAAAGTTGCAAGACACCGCAAAAAAAAGTGACATCGAAGCAATCGCCATTGTAAACAAAAAAATCTTAGACCAGAATATCCAACTATCAACTAAATTAGCTGCACTGGAGAAAAAATACGAGCACTTAGAAAATCAAATGGAGGAATTGCAGAGAAAAAACACTGAGAATAATCTCATGCTGAGAGTTACAGCCCAAAAGGGAAAAGATGAAAACGAACTGGTGAAAAGTGTCTGCGCAAATATTATCCAACCACCGATAGATAGCTTGCGAATACAGGAAGTACGTTCTGGGAATCCTAATGTAAAGAACTTTATAGTCAAACTTGAATCAAAGCAACAAGTCATTACAGCACTAAAAGCATCAAAAGTCTTAAGGAACACGGGAGTCACAATTTTTAAAGATCTTCCGATCGCGATACGACAGAAGCGAAATCGATTATTAAAGATAAGAAGTCGGCTAATCGAAATTAATCCAGCGATTAAAGTATTTGTAAGAGACGACAAAATGATTATCAACGAAAAACACTTTTGCTGGAGCCAAACAAAGGGACTTTTGGTTGACAATACTGCAGATGGAATTTCAGAATTAAATAATCTGTATCAGGCAGATCTAAGCAATCAGCTGTGTTTCAACCTGGAGGAGGCGGAGACCTGCCAAAGCACAAATGTAAACAAACCCGGTCAAGCGACACCTAGTGGTCAATCTGGAAGCGGCTTAGCAAGGACATCAACCAACAAGTCACTTCTTGGTGCTGAATTAGCATAGGGTAAAGACGCCGTCTGCCAAAATATAAATAAATGTAAAAGTAAATTCAAAAATATTAAAATATTAAGTTATAATATATCAGGCCTTAATAATAAGTCTTTATATGGAAATTTTTATGATTTAGTTAATGAGTATGATATAGTTTTTTTATTCGAAACTTTTGTAGTTGAAGAAGATTATGGATTGTATACCAACAAATTTAAAAGTTTTAATTTTATATGGATCCCAGCAGTTAAACAGAGTACGAGAGGAAGAGCAAGTGGTGGGTGCTTTTTTGGGTACAAAAAATCTATGACCGACTTCAGCTGTGAATTTGTTTTGGAAGAAATCCATTTCCTTAAAATCATCATAGATGCAACCAAATACATAATCATCCCATCATACATTAACTGCAATCACTGGGAGAGAGATTTCGGTGCACTAAATGATCTCTTAGAAAGAAATGATACTATTAATATTATGATAATTGGTGACCTAAATGCGAGAATCGGAAAAAAAGAGGGAAGAGAAAATATGTTTGCGGGAAAGGCGAGAGAATCAAAAGATGAAACTTTAAATTCAAAAGGAACAAAATTATTGGAACTATGTGATACATTTGGTTTTAGCATTTTGAATGGTGTGTGTAATTCCGATAAATGCGGTGAATATACTTTTGTGGGACAGCAGGGCTGCTCTGTTATAGATTATTGTCTAGCAAGAGATGACTGGATTTCTTTAATAGCCGATTTCGAGGTTTTAAGTAAGCCATTCTCAGATCACCTACCTATAACGGTTGTACTAAACCCAGCTTTAACAGCACAACAAGAAACGAGAAAACTCCAGCTACCTCCGAGACTGCTATGGAAGGACACTAAAGGAATGGAGTACAGAATGAATCTTGAGCGCAAAATGCGAACAGGATGCGAAATAGGTATCGGCGATATAGAATCCTTAATCAAATCATCATATCCGGCAAGTACGCAACTGCATACAACTAGCAGAAAAAATAAGGAGAAATGGTTCGATGAGGTATGTTAGGTAGCACGAAAAACAACTTTCGGATGGCTTAGAGCCTTTCGAAAACTCAACAATTCCTTTTTTAAAAATTTGTACATCGAGGCGAACATTGCCTACAAAAAACTATGCAAAGAAAAGAAAGCTAAATTCTATGAAACTGAGGCATTAAAACTCACTCACTGTAGAGACTCCAAGGAATTTTGGAAGGCAGTCAAGAATTTAAATGGGAAAAAACTCGAGATTAGTATTGAGCTCACTGCTGATTCATTACGGGCACACTTCCAGAAACTTTTGAACCCAGCTAATATTGCACCGCCTATTCAGTATGCAATACCGTCGTACTCTAATCATATATTAGATACTCCTTTTACGGAAGATGAAGAACGCTGGATAACTAATAAACTTAAGGACGGAAAATCGCCAGGAACAGATAGAATTGCTGCTGAATTCTTCAAATATGGCACTGAAGATCTTACCAGAGCACTTACATTTACCTTTAACAAAATTATGGAATCAGGCGATATCCCTCAACAATTTAAAGAAGCCATTATATACCCGATCCACAAAAAAGGAAACATAGCAGATCCAAACAATTATCGTGGAATATCCCTTCTCAACGCTTCTTACAAGATTTTTACCTCCCTATTAAGTCATCGACTGTGCAAATGGATAAATAATTGTAAGAAACTCAAAGAATTTCAGGCCGGATTCCGCAGTGGATATTCAACCATTGATAATATTTTTATACTACAGAGTATCGCCGGAACATTCCTTGACCAAAAAAAGGCAGCTTTTGATACAGTCGACAGAAGAGCCTTATTCTACAAGCTGTACAATGCTGGAATGACATCCAAATTTGGAAAGATTTTGGAGAGAATTTATGAAGGCAATCAATCTGCCGTATGGAATGGTGTGGAAATCTCAGAATGGTTCGAGACAAAAATGGGTGTAAAACAAGGATGCCCCTTAAGTCCATAAAAATAAATAAAAATAAATAAAAAAAATTTGCCGACGATGTTATTCTTTTTGCGTATTCACCCGAAATATTGCAACTTATGATCAATCGACTTGAGGGGTACTGCAGGTTGTGGAATTTGACGGTGAATCTGAGCAAGTCAAAAGTTATGATCATAAAAAAGGGGTCTGGTAGAATGTCTACAAGGGAGAAATGGTACTTCGACAGAGAACCAATCGAGATAGTGAGGGATTATAAGTATCTCGGTATTAAAATAACCAGTAACCTAAATATGGAAAGTCACCTAAAGGAAAAACTGATGAAAGCCAAAAGTGCGATTAGTGCAACTTGGAAAAGGTGTTTCACAAACAAACTTATATCACACGAGGTTAAATATAAAGTTTTTGTATCAGTGGCTGAATCTGTGATGATGTACGCAGCACAAACTTGGGGATACGAAAAGTATGGAACTGTAGAAAAACTGCTAAGGTACTATGTTAAAAGATGCTTTCAGCTACCTAGAACTGCTCCCAACTATATGATTATAATCGAAACGGGGCTATCACCACTCTTTATTAAAACCCTTAAGCTACATGTGGATTACCTACTAAAAGTTTTTGATATGCCAAACGAAAGATTGCCGAAGACTCTAGCATTATATACTATAGAAAAGAAGAATTTATGGTTTGGGAAACTAAAGGAGCTTGCAGACTACTGTGGCCTCAATTTTGATTTAAACCTGCAGGAGAGTAATGGACAGGACAACAGAGAAGCGCTTTATAATCTTGTTGCAAAAGTAGATGAGAAGTATAGATTAGACTGCATTAGCACCGCTAAATCTTCAGTGCATAGAGCAATTTACAGCCATCTGCAGCATAATCTATGTGAACGGAACTATTTTCACAGCAAAAATAGTCAAAAGGTAATTTCTGCTATATTCAGAATGAGGGGTGAGTTAGTAGAATTGAACTTCATACCACATCGTGAGGATTTAAGTATCTACTGCAGTCTTTGTAATCTGTCTGTGAGGGAAGATGTCGTTCATTTTATTGGGAAATGTCCGATCCTGAAAGAGATACGGAGAGCTTTCTTCGGCAGTGATTCGAAAACTGAGGCGGAAGTATTGCAGATCCTTAACTGTGAAGGAGATTTAAAATTGCTGTATAATTTCTATAGGGCTGCATTATCATACAGAAACCAGATTTTAAACGAAGCTTTTTAAGAATATCTATTAATTATTAATTATTACTATAAAAAAACTGTTGAATTTTCAATTTTCTCTTATTAATTTATTGATTTATAATAAAAACACAAAGTGCAAAAACAAAATGTCAATCGGGCAGACGGCATAGCCATGCTTAAGCAATTTTTGTAAACCTATATTATGAATTGTATGAGAAGAAAACAATAAAAATCTATTCTATCTATCAGTCTGAATCATTTCAACCTATTTCGAGTCAACAAATCCCACATGACAATTATTTTATTTATCTAGAGAATAATTTGTCGGTTAGCTCAAGATTTAATAATTCACAAAATCAGAGAAATGTCATAGCTGAAGAACATTTTAATTTTCATAATCGTAATGGAAATGATACACGCTTTGCTAATTTTGATCATCAAGTCGATAGACCAAATCACCGACGTTTTGAGTTGGACCGTTGGGGTATTCGATTTGATGATAACCCTAAAGGAATGTCCATTGAAGACTTTGTCTTTCGTGTAGAAGTTCTTAAGATCAATTACAATTGCCCCTGGGCAGAAATCATTCGTAACTTTCACCATTTGTTGTCCGGATCCGCTCAAGATTGGTATTGGGAACATCTAAGAAGTAATCCTAGTGCTGATTGGCCATTACTTCGAGGAGCCCTATTGAAACAATTTAAAGGCTTTGAGAATGATTTTGAAATTATTAAACAAATTATGGATCGGAGGCAAATGCCGAATGAATCGTTCGATGAATTCTTCAAGGCAATAATACACCTCAAAAGCTAATTAAGAGATACGATGCGAGACCAAGACCTAATAAATATTTTGAGAAACAACATCAATACTCGTTTGATGAATTTCATCTATCCTATGAAGATCGACTCATTGGAACATTTTGGAGACGAATGTAGACGGACGGAAAAGATGATTCAGTTTCGTTATGTGACGCAACATCGCGCAAGTAACTTTAGAAATCTTCACGAATTGCATTGTTCTGATGAAAATCAACCTGACGTACATTCCGATTTATGCGAAAATATTTCAGCGGTCTCTTTTACAAACCGCTCGAATAATGCGCATGGTCGTGAAAAACCTGGTTGTGAGAATGTAAAATGTTTCAACTGCAAACAGTTCGGACATATTTTTATTAATTGTACCTCGACAGTACGGAAATTATTTTGTTACAAGTTGGCACCGACAATTATACCGTCTTGGATTGTCCTAAATGTAATTCTCATAAGGGAAACCTGAGGACGAACGTGACGAAATCTGGGGAATCTCGTTCGACTCAAACATACCCAGAATAACAAAAAAAGATGCTTCTACAAACACCTCAGACCTTCCAAAACAAGAAATAGTCAGACCCAACGATGTAAGTTATTCAGAACATACTACTAGCATGTGTACCTTACCAGACATTGAAACAAAACAAAAATTTATACCGTTTTATAAAAGATCTTTTGAACAAAGATTAATCGATTATCGAAAGATTCGTAATCGGATTTTTAACGTAGAAGAAATCAAACAACCCAGACTTTCAAGAAAACTAGTTAAGACAAGACAAAGACATAGGAAAAGACATGCTTACCGGAAGCTTATTAATGAAACCTTTCTTGGAGCAAATGTGGACCCTAGGCCATTTGCAAACATACTACTAAATGGAAAAGAAATCAGAGGATTGCTAGCTAGTGGTGCATCGATTTCATGTTTAGGAAACGATTGCATGAATGTTGTAATGGAACTTGGGATTCAAATTGTCAATTTTCATTCGGAGGTAAACACTGCTGATGGAAAAGGACAGAAGATAGTTGGACGTATCTCGGCAACGGTCGAATACAATAACCTGGTTAAAATTTTGGACCTCTATCTAGTTCCGGATCTTGTTCAACCTTTGTACCTCGGCATAGACTTCTGGTCCAAATTCCTAATCGCTCCAAATATCATTAGTGAAATTTCTACTGTTTTAGACAGTAATCAGAATACCAAACTTCAACCACCGATGCATGTACTCACTATAGAACAAGAAAAGAAGCTACAGTCTGCGATTTCAAAATTTCCTTCATTTGTAGAACTAGGTTTAGGAAAAACTACCGTTGAGACACACGTTATTGACACCAATGACGCTGACCCGGTAAAACAACGTCATTACCCGATGTCTCCTGTAATTCAACAAATAATATATAAAGAGCTTGATCGTATGCTCTCGATGGGTGTAATCGAAGAGAGTCATAGTGCGTGGAGCTCGCCCGTAGTCCTTATCAGGAAACCTGGGAAGAACCGGCTATGTTTAGATTATCGTAAAGTGAACTCTCTTACGAAGAGAGACGCCTATCCTTTGCCAAATATAGAGGGTCTGCTAAGTCGACTTGGAGATACACATTACATTAGTAGTGTGGATCTGAAAGACGCTTTCTGGCAGATCCCTCTAGAAGAAAAGTCAAGAGAAAAAACCGCATTCACTGTGCCAGGACGACCTCTTTATCAATTCACCGTCATGCCTTTTGGATTGTGTAATGCACCCCAAAGGATGTGTCGGTTAATGGATAAAGTGATCCCCAGTGTACTTAGGGAAAACGTGTTTGTGTATCTTGACGATCTTCTTATTATTTCACCGGACTTTAACCACCACATATCCGTGTTAGAACAGGTAGCTGAATGTTTAAAGAAAGCAAACTTGACGATAAACGTTGAGAAATCATTCTTTTGCTTCAAGGAACTTCGCTATCTGGGCTATATAATCGGACAAGGACATATAAAACCCAATCCAGAAAAGGTATCCGCAATCAACGACTTTCCCCTTCCATCAACTCAGAAACAGGTCAGGAGATTTCTAGGTCTTTGTGGATGGTATCGGAGATTTATTCGAAACTTTTCAGCAATAGCAACACCCTTGACCGATACATTGAAAAAATCGAGATCTTTTACACTGTCTGCCGATGCTGTCTCCTCTTTTGAAGCTTTAAAAATAGCTTTAGTATCTGCACCTCTCTTAAGCAATCCAGACTTTGCAAAAGCTTTCGTCATTCAATGTGATGCATCGTCAAAAGGAATAGGAGGTGTATTATTTCAGCTTGATGATGAACAAAACGAAAAGCCGATTGCCTATTTTTCTGAAAAATTAAACTCCTGTCAACAAAAATATAGCGTCACCGAGCTCGAATGTTTCGCAGCCTTAAGAGCTGTGCACAAATTTAGACCATACGTGGAAGGTACTTCATTTACCATTATCACAGACCACGCAAGCCTAAAATGGCTTATGGGCCTAAAAGATTTAAGTGGTCGTCTTGCTCGTTGGTCTTTGAAACTTCAAGCGTTCACATTTAATATCGAACATAGAAAAGGTTCGCAAAACATTGTGCCAGATGCGTTATCAAGGGCGTATGTGGAACAAATCACTTCAACCGATTTTACTAGTAGTTCACCTGTCTTAAGTTCACCGGAATTTAAATCCGCTGAGTATTTAGATCTTTTATCGAATATAAGAAACAATCAAGATAATTTGCCTGATCTTAGAATAAAAGACAATTTAGTGTTCAAACGAGTGTTAGCAAGTGGTAACGACAGCATGAATACTCAGTACCATTGGAAACTTTGGATACCCACAGGTCTAACAAATTCGATAATTGAACAGAACCACAATCCACCCAATTGTTCCCACGGAGGAATTCTCAAGACATTAGAAAGAATCAGAGAAACCTTTTACTGGCCGAATATGGTAACACAAGTGCGAGAATTCGTTACCAAGTGCGCCGAGTGTAAAGAAAATAAATCACCCAACTTCACTCTTAGACCACCTATGGGGGCACAAATGAAGATGGAAATGCCTTTCCAAAAGATTTATGTAGATTTCATGGGACCTTACGTTCGCACAAAGAAGGGTAACCTATTCATTTTCGTCGTCTTAGACCACATGTCTAAATTCGTTTTTCTTAAAGCAATGCATAAAGCAACCTCCAAGTTGGTAACTGTCTTCTTGGAAGAAGAGATTTTTCAAAAGTTTGGTGTGCCCGAGTTCTTACATAGCGACAACGGCAAGCAATTCGTTTCGCAAGAATTCAGCTACCTTCTTTCAAAGTATGGAACTACTCATATCAAAAATACGGTTTACTCACCACAAGCAAATGCATCGGAAAGAGTAAACCGATCTATTTTGTCTGCTATAAGGACATATCTGAAGGAAGATCAGAAAGAATGGGATATCCACTTGTCTAAAATCCAACAAGCTTTGTGTACTTCGGTACATCAGTCAACTGGAATGTCACCATATTTTACATTATTTGGTCATCATATGATAACGCATGCAAATATGTATAAGCTAGCGAAAAAACTAAAAGCGGTAAGTGATGGTGAAGTGGAATACCTAACCCATTCTGACTACCTACAGCTTGTAAGAGAAAAGATGAGGGAAAATTTAAGAAATGCATACAAGCGTAATGAAAAATCTTATAATTAAAGATCATCTGTGCGAGTTTTCAAACCAGGATCCGAAGTGTATAGAAGAAATTTCGTGCTAAGCAATGCTTCTAAACAATTCAGTTCAAAGCTATGCCGAAAATTCGCAAAATGTCGTATTGTTAAGCAGATTGGTAGATCGTTGTATGAAATTGAGAACATGCAAGGTAAATCCATCGGCGTTTACCATGCAAAGGATTTAAGGCATTAATCCAATTTTTTTTTATGTTTCAACAACTGATCTGTCTATTAAGCTTCAATACCTAACATCAGACATTGGAAAAATAACAGGGTCATGGGTCGAGCAAAGCAAGAACATCTGATAATACCATCGGTATAAAACAGATTTCCAGTGAGTCGGTCTTCATGTCTTTTGCCAACACCTGTGTTTACAAAATTCATGACTTTGTAGCGTACCCCCTGCAAATCTTTATTCTTTATTTTTACAAAGTTCAATTGTATTAATTTAAAAATAACAGCTAAAAATTATGTACACTACATATGGCGCCTACCTACGCCAAAGCCGCTGTAAACAACCGAATCGTCACTCACTTCACACCGGAGATAACATTTCACCAATCTATAAAAAGCCATGTGCAACCGCACTCAATCTTTTTTTTTACTTGGTGTCAGTCAATGGAGGCGTGAGCTTGAGCGCGAAATCCCGCGAAATTAATCACGTTTAATTTTCTTTTTTTTATTGTGCGTAGTGCATAAAATCAATATAATTCCTGTGCAGAATAGTTTTTTTTTTTTGCACGAAAATAGACTGACTCGATGGTAAGATTTGTTTTAAAAGAAAATTGGTGTAGGATAATTATCCAGTGTATAATTTAAATTACAGTGCTCGATATGCCAGGTGGGGACAGGAATTTAAACCTTACCACCACCTGCGCATCATACCACCTACCGCGAAGTGCTCTGCTCACAAAGAAAAGACCAAAAAGGCAAGCAAATAAATTAGGCTTGAAAGAATTAAAAAATATTCATAATTCGAGAAACGCCTTCGTCTCTACATCGTCTCCATACACACACACAAGAAAAAAAAAGGCTCGACGCACTTAAATCAGTACGCACGGAAGTCTCCCCAAAATATTCGTGAAAAACCACCCCTGGCGCTCCAAACTACAACTACTCAGAGCGAATGCACACGTGGCAGAAAAACTTTGGTACACCCCGAGGCCAATGACCCATCATTTGTCATTCTGCATATGCTGTAAAGCACGTCACCCGCAAGGCGGCAAGATTCGCCGTGAACCAGCATTTGCCTCTTTCGCAGCAGCTGATCTACGGATCACACCAGCTAAGGAGAAGATCGTGACCCAGCGTACACATATACCGAACAGACAGAACACCAGTGTATTTTTCCATTCCGAATGTTAAGTAGTTAGGGATATGTATTATAGGTTAAGTACAACTTTATTTCTTTTGTCACATGTTTAAAGTAAGCCCAACACAGCTTGATTAAGATCGATCCGACATACGATTTGTGCGCACAAAACGGAGTCCCCTCATCTATATACGAGTACATAAAACCATTACGCATATACATACAACTAATTTCATCCTCGCTTTTGTTTCAACGCATCGCTATCACTCAAACATACGTAAGTGCTTGATACAAGTGTAATTTCATTTGGCATAATCCTAAATTCACCTATGTATCTAGTTTTCTTAGTCTTACCTAATTTTGAATACCATATAAAGTAAAGATATTAAGATATAAGTAACATTTGGACAGAGACATACGTGTTAATTTTTTTTTTGAATTATTTTTATGTAACCATTCGATTACAGTCAGCAAAAGGCTTACGTAAATACAATGAACCATTTTACTTATACAATTACATAGATATTAGAGAAAGATTTGGCTCATCTTGCGTTATAAGATTTAATTGAATTTATGCTATCGGTTATTTTTTTTTTCTGAATTTAGACATTAATTTTTCCTTCAAATTGCGTTCTAAGGGTTAGAATTTAGTAATAATAAAGCTGTGTGACTTTGAAAAAGAGTAAGTTTTGAGTTTTGAATGGCAGTAATGACGGCTATCATAATTTGGCAACTTTTATAGATTTTCTTGGCGAGGGCAGGGTGCGTCTAGTGACGAAGGGATGAAGTCGGCGTAACATATTACATAAAGGGGCTACCCTAACATTTTCCGGCGTACGGTAGCCACGGAGTTGTTGATAATTCTCAACAGACAAGCAGGGCAGGTCACCGCCAACCGAGCGTACAAGATTTACAGGAAGTGCCTATATTTCTTTTTTGTTTTCTTCTTAATTGCATACATGCATAAAATCTTTCCACATTAACCAGGAGGTAGAATTACAATGCGTTTTTTTTTTCTTCTTTCCCGCTATTCATCCTTTGCATGCAAAATAAATTTCCCGCTCTTACTTTAAGAGAGAATTCTATGTTTTCATATACAAGTGCTACTTGTTCGGTTTCTAAGAGAATTTTGATACTTTATTTCGTAGATGAGAAATCCCATACATATGGCGGAAATAAAACCTGCCATACGTGAGGGAACTCTTTATAATATGAGATATCTGATCGGGATTCTTTGGTAGAACGTAGATGTATGTGCAAGAAATATATGTACGTACCTACTCGAACAGGGTGGGAAATTTTGCGATTAGGTAGCGCGTTAAGAAGTGAACTTGCATAGGTCTAGGGGAAATTTTTTTTGCGTTATTGTGAGATCGATTCTCCATGAAGTCCCAACGTTGCTAGTGATGGAGTAACGTGCAAGAAATAATTCAGCGCAGGTGAGGGATGTTGTTATTTAGAGCTTATTTCGAACAATTCTTTTGTTAGAAGGCTAAGGGCAAGATTTGTTCGAGCGCGATAAAATTAATTTTTCTCACTCCTAGCCAAGCCCCCGGTGCCTACGCACTTCTCGCACCAGTGGTTGGTCCGGCCCAGCGGATAAGGGTGGGTATAGCCGAAGATGCAGCTGGAGCATAGTCGCTGCATGGTCATCAACACCTGACCACCTTTTTGTTCACTTGTCTCGTATGTTCTCGGTAAGAGATCCCTTTCGGTATTGTGTTACCTTTCGTGTTTATTTTATTTCTTCTTTCTGACTGTAAACCCGAACGGTTTACAACCCTTCTTCGGACAGGTTAAGGACGTTGAGTCACAATACAGTGACACCCTTTTTATGTGTCCTCGTGATACATGGCACGTATCTATTTATTTGTTACCAGGAAAGTAGCAGAAAGATCCCCCCCCATCCGACGAGCTGTCGCCGTGCAAACCGCAAGCGTGCCACCCACTGCTACAGGAGAAATTAACCACCTCTTTTTCCACTGGTGAACCCGTCCATGTACGGGGTTCCTTACAATATTAGTGGAACAAATGCGCGTAGCTACGTGGAAGCAGATACACGCATCAATCTATATTTATAAAATTACATAATAGATAAAGATACGATCATAAAAAGAAAAATTTAAGTCTTGTAAAGAGTAAGATAGTTTTAAGATGTTTAAAAGTGTAAAACAACTGAAGTTCAGGTGCGCACCTCTAAAAACAAAAAAAAAATATATTATATTGCTAATATTTAATAATTAAGAGAATAATTTCTTTAGTTGATATGTTGAACTTTAATTAAACATATAGATAGATAATTCAAAAATAATTGAAGGAATGTTTCAGGATTAAGTGAGGCGAAAGGTGAGATCAGTGTGGTGAAATGGAGTGGTAAAATAATGTAGATCTTTGCGTTATCTGCATAAATAGAGTGTAGAGGGACGCAGGTAACAAAGGCGGGACAATCCTTTTTTTTTGTCATACGAGGCCGGCATCCCTAAGATGGCATTCACATCTGCGCCATCACTATGAAACGGATAAGTGTAACGGATAAGTAAAAATTAGGGCATAAATAGTAGTAGTAGTAAACTTTCCATTCTTAATTCGGTAACATTTTTTATTTGGCACGAATTTTTTTTATTTGATAAGTGGTGTGAGACAAAGAAAGTAGCAAGAACCCCGACCATTTCGACGAGCTAAGTCAAGCCTGTGCAAGCGTGCCATACTGCTACTCGGACATAGGATATAAGATCAATCTGACCTATCATATTTTTTCGCCACAAACAGCACTTACACCTTTTGATAAAATCCAACCTCGACCTACACCAATGTCAATAGCAAGTGCTAGTGGAAACACTCGAAATACCCATCTCCCTAATAGACAGACTAACTCGGAACAATTACCGACCACCAAACCAAAACTACAGTATAAGAGATGTCCATAACATAGATAGAACTCCCATCTATCGTAAGGAACTCCACCCACCTAATGACTTTCTGGAGCTCGATCGCTTTCTACTCCAAGGAAACGAAAACGATGAACTATTCCTACTCATTGAAGGACCAAAATTTTCCTCAAAAAGCCTCGGAGAACAAATTGGATTCCTAGATATTAATGAGCATTCTTCCAGCACACTACCCTATAGTAACATAACGCTTTGCTCAGGCCGAACACTTAAATTTCTAATTGATACAAGTGCCTCAGCGATTTTTATAGACCCCGAATACACAGATCCCAAACTTCACCAATCCATGAGTCCAATCACAATAACCATAATATTAAATAGACATGAACTCGATAAAAAAATAACGTTACCGGTATTTAAAAAATTTAACATAAGAGACGATTTTGATTTCCTCATATTCGAATTTCATAGTTACTTCGATGGCCTAGTTGGATTAGGAATTTCGAACCAGCTTAAAGCAAAAATCAACCTTAAAGACAACTTATTGGAAACAAAGAACTACATCTTAAACCAAACTACAGATCTCGAGTTCATGACATCCCTCCTAATGCAAAATGATCGTAAAAATGCCAACAGACATACAGACTGGCGATGTATACATACCAGAAACAAAACTAATAAAAACACTAAAAATTGCAGAAGAAATCTCAGAAGCAACAAACTTGTACTGCCAAGCAGAAGTTACCAACTTCACGAATCAAAATCAAAAATTCTTTTTAGAGCAACCGCTTAAGGTAACAAAATTCACAAACTTCCAGGAAATCCATAATTTAAATACACAATATGTCTCAGACACAATAGAATCAATAGGAAACCAGGACATTGTAATATTACTTGGAACTGACCACTTAAATACTGAAGAGGTGAAACCCCTCAGAAAACTCTGTAGACAATTTGATGACATTTTTTTTAAACAAGGACAAAACTTAACATTTACAAACGAGGAAAAACATCGCATACAAACAACATAGGATTTATCCATTTACACAAAATCTTATCGATACCCGAAAATACATAAGACCGAAATCCAATCCCAAATTCAAGAACTACTAAAGCAAGGTTCAAGCCCAATTTGGATTGTTCCAAAAAAAAATCGATGCCTAAGGCAAACGAAAATGGCGATTAGTAGTAGACTATCGTAAGCTTAACAATAAGACTATTAGTGACAGTTACCCACTTCCGAACATAACAGACATCCTGTACAAATTCGGACGATATAACTATTTTAAAACTTTAGACCTTGCATCCGGATTTCATCAAATAGAAATCGATTCAAGGGATATAAGTAAGACGACCTTCACGGTAGACCACGGACACTACGAATTTATTCGCATGCATTTCAACCTGAAGAATGCACCGTTCACCTTCCAAAGGGTTATGGACAATGTTCTGAGGGACCTACGAGGAGAATTTTGCATGGTTTACATGGACGACATAATCATATTTTTAAGTGGAATTCAAATCCAATAATACAGCTAGATAAATCTGAGTTTTTAGGGAAAGAGGTAGCATTCCTAGGCCATGTAGTAACACCACAAGGCGTGAAACCTAATCCTGAAAAAATCTTAGCAATACAAAATTACCCGATCCCCAAATCTCAAATTCAAATCAAGGCATTTTTAGAATTGTTCGGTTATTAACGAAAATTCGTAAAAGATTTTGCTCGAATAACAAAGCCGTTGACGTAATGCTTAAAGAAAGGAAACCAGTAATTGCTCAAAGCATTGTAAAGATATTCTCATGAATGATCTGCTGCTTTAGTACCTGTCATGAGTGCACCACACTCACAACCCCCATAGCTCCTACTCGTCTTTTCGTCTTTCCCGTTGATGTCAACATCTTTGGCGGTGGGTGTTCTCTCACGACGCGGCGCATAAAAGCTACGATAATAAAAGAACCTGCGGAATTTGTTTACGGACGCTGGAATAAACAAGCGACCGGACATTGAAACAAATTATATTTTACGAGTCACACATCCGACGAACTACATACGTTCGATCTGCTGTGTTGACGAATCTGCAAGCAACAATGTAACATAAACAGTTGCCTCTTGTGTTGTTTACTTCGTTGACAACAAATGCAAGCATCTGCTGTGTTGACAAATTAGCCAGCAACAATGTTGTATAAAGGGTTGAACTACGGATTGTTTATTCATTGATAAGGAATGCGAGTGTTGATCGTGGATTCCATATCGAATGATGAAATATGTGTGTGCTTTGGAATGAATGAATGGACGGGGTAGGGAAACACTTGTCGCTGGAGAGAATGACAAACACGAATGGAGATGAAAGGATGAGCTTTAATAAAGAAATGCTTACTTGGTCGGCAGTCAAAGGTTAAAGACGTGTTCTATAGTGCGGAGGAAATAATAAAATAGTTTTCCCTTAAATATATTTTAAATTGTTTTATTTGTTCGACGAATAAGCACCGTAGCGCAAGTGGTTAGTGCGTCGGACTACTGAGCCAGCGGTCTTGGGTTCGAATCCCGCCGCAAACACCTAAAAGTTTTTCACAGTGCCACCTCTTTCGAATGTCTGACAAACATCAAAGAGTATCATTTGTCACGATTGAGCTTCTCAACTCGCCGTTCGGAGTCAGCAAAAAACTGTAGGTCCCTTCCATTCGTGCAAAAATATAACACGCACACACAAATGGTTGCGAGAAGCAGGCCCAGGTTCACCTCGAGCTGTAGCGCCAACTAAGTAAGTAAGTAAGTAGAATAAGTTTGAACCCATAACATACCCAGACTTCGCGAAACCATTCAACTTAACCACAAATGAACGCGAACGGATCACAAACCACTCACATGGTTATTTTCGCTGAAAGATGCAAATTCAAAACGCATCAGGTGGCGACTTAAATAAGAGGAATTTGACTACGAGGTAGTCTATAAAAAAGGAAGAGACAATACAAACGCCGACGCGACGAGCAGACAAAACGTTTTTTTGTGACTGTTGAAACAACAGTACATTGATTCTTATGAGACAACACACACCAAAGCAGGCAAAACAAAAAAACCTGTATTTGTTTCGATGCGCTTCAATACTGGCTGTCGATAATACATGGCTTTGCATACGGCCAACACACACTGAATGAAACAAAACTTTTACAAACCAGCGTCGTTGTCGATTTTAGCACACATGCTTATGGTGCAACACACACCGCATGCGGCAAAACAAAAAAAACAAGGCGAAAGAGAAAAACATGTTTCGTTGTCGATAGCTGAACATTTGTTTTTCAGAAACAAAATTACATTGTTGTTGTTTTTTGCACTGGCGTTTTATTTATTTTAAAGTTTTCGGTGAATTGACGTAGATGCAGAGAAATTATTATTATTATTATTGAGCAAAGAAGCCCAATACATAATAAAAAAGATAAAAGCCATGCTAATAAAAATACTATCGAAAAGTCTCAAAATCAGTTTTGATTTTTCTCAACACACATCAAACGAAACAGAAAAGTAAAATGATTTGTTTTGTTACAACGTGTTTCGGTTGGTGTGTGTTGAAATATAAAACGTTTTCTTGCGTTTTCAGCCTTAAGCAGAGTAAAACCAGAAAATGATAAAAACATTGAAATCAACATCAACGAATCAGTTTCCAAGAGCAACTGGTGGATCAACAGTCAACTCAGCCGAGGAAAATCTAAACGATGGAATTCTAATCTCAGAACAAACCGTTAAATGCGTTTAATTCCCAACTAATAATCGAAAAATTAAGCCGAACCCCACCAATCTCCCTTTTTATCCCATTTCGTAACAAACAGAAACGCACAATTAGACTACCAGACTTTACAGAAGACAATATCGCGAGTATCTTTAAGCAATACATGCCACCCAACAAAACCACTGCAATTTACACAACGGATGACAACGTTTTTCATATTATCCAAAATGTGTACTCCAAATACTTTTCCTAATCCCATTTTTTTTTTTAATTATTACGATGCAAAGAAATCCTAAAGGACATAGTAAACGACGACGATCAATACAAACTAATTAACGATTATCACTCGAATTCAAACCATCGAAGGATAAACGAAACACTCGAATACCTAAAACGAGGATACTTCTTCCCGTTTATGAAAAATAAAATAAATAAGATCATTAATAACTGCGAGGAATGCCAAACCTCAAAATACGACAGAAACCCGCAAAAAGTAGAGTACCAAATTCCAAAGAATCCCGAAAACCGCTAGACATAGGCCATGCCGACCTTTGTAGTATAAACAATAAACAAATCCTCACCATCATCGATAAATTTTCCAAATTCGGTGCCGGCTTCACGCTTTCTGATAGAAACAGCATAACAATCATCACGTCTTTGAAACACTTTATGAGCCTCCACGGCATTCCCACAAAATTAAATACAGATCAAGGTGCTGAATTCACTTCAATTATTTTTAAGGAACCCTGCTGCACACAATTCGTTGTACGACACCACATTACATCCTATCATCAAAATGACCCCTAGATTTAGCAAACAAGTATTCACAAAAAATAATAATTACCTTAATTACTTCTAAAAACAAAAAATTACAAAAATCAAAAACTCAACGGAAACGTATATTTCAGATTCCTGTTAGCAAAAGCACAGAAGACAGTAATACCAGATCTAACGAATAGTAAGGGTCTCTTACCACTCAATTTAGGACCAGCAAGACTTATTGAAACACATACAAACCTACTACATATTATTGACTTAGACCAATATGCAGGAAACATTCACAAAATCAGTAAATCTGTCGAAATAATTAATAGAAACAAAAATCTTAGCCTAATGATCGAAATAACGCATTGCAAATTTAAAGAATTAGAACGGCAATTTAATATAGTTTCACCTAAAATAAGAAATAGAAGAATATTAATAAACGGCATAGGCTCAATAATAAAGAGCATTACTGCAAACATGGACGAGAGCGCTGCAATTGAGGCTCTTGAATCCAACCAGAAAACATTGAACACTTTATCAACACAACAAGCAGTGATTACTTACTTACTTACTTAGTTGGCGCTACAGCTCGAGGTGAACCTGGGCCTGCTTCTCGCAACCATTTGTGTGTGCGTATTATATTTTTGCACGAATGGAAGAGACCTACAGTTTTTTGCCGACTCCGAACGGTGAGTTCAGAAGCTCAATCGTGACAAATGATACTCTTTGATGCTTGTCAGACATTCGAAAGAGGTGGGCACTGTGAAAAACTTTTAGGTGTTTGCGGCGGGATTCGAACCCAAGACCGCTGGCTCAGTAGTCCGACGCACTAACCACTTGCGCTACGGTATTTCTTACGCATAGATATATTCGTACCAACATATCTTTCCCCAGCAGCGCCACATCCACTCACCCAACGCACGAAGTACGGCCGACAAGTGTAAGTCCTGGCCGAAGCCATGGAGCACATATTTTGTTTTGCCACGTGCCACATTCCTTTAGTTTGCATCTGGGTTTTTTCCATCGCCCGTTTGCCAATTTCTATTGTCTTTCCCTCATCAGGCCACCGTCCCGATATGTATGTACTTCTTCTATCCCGAAAACCAAAAACTTCTTTGGCATGGGATCGGAGGGGTACAATCATACGAAAGAGAAAAGAGATTGGATTCACGCCGCCGCGGTGGTGACCTACGTGACCACAAGACATACACACACACCCGTATCGAAGTTGTTTTTCTCGTCAGCACAGCAGCCGGCTGTGGCAATGCAATACGAAAAAGGGTGGAATGAGAAAACGAAAAACCAGTTTTTTTCTGCCCGGTATGAAATTTGGACGAATGGCAGGCAAGCATAGTTGTGCTTGGTACGAAAAAATGTAGTTAGAGTTGGATTTTGGCAGCGTAAGGAGTCGGTCGACTCCTCGGGAGAGTTGGTATTTTTCTCGTCGCAAAATGCGGTTGTCTCATCTGCCCCAATAGAAAAAAAAAAGCGATCACAAGATCGTACCGGGAAAGCACCGCGGTAGAATACAAAAAGTTAATTTTATTTTTTTTGTGAATCTTCTATTACCCCGCGAAAACCCTGTGCGTACCCAAAAAAAAAAACCCGACCAACCTCATACCGCTGGTAAAGTTTCGACGTGACCCCAACTCAAAATTGAGTGCAGTCCCCAACTAGCCCGAGTCAAAACCTAGTGCGGTTAACCACCGGTACGAAAACTCACGTGCTCCGAACCAAAGTTAAGTGCGTGTCCCCTTCCTGACCAAAGAATCCACCTGCTCCAAGCTTAGAAAATGTGTGACGCGCGCGCTCCGATGAACAGGGAATTGCAGTAATCTCACCTGACCGATCATATCACTTGCGAAGATCTCACGTGCCCTAACCCAGAGTCAAGTGCAGTTCTCACACCTCTTTCGCACTTGAAAGTAAGTGTGTTCTTCCACCAGTGCGAAAATCTCAAGTGCTCCAAGACAAGGTTAAGTGCTACTTTCCCCCTGATCACAAACCACCTAACTAAATCGTAATCAGTGTAAACTCCGACGGCCACAGATCCAAAATCAAGTGCCGTAATTTCACCTGCCCGAAATTCCTCGTGCACCGAATTCATATCAAGTGCACTTCTCCCAGCTGATCTTAAGCCGGAGCACCTTTTTCCCGCTCTAATGCCCCGACTGTTGTACCGGTTCGTCCCAAATCACCACCTGCGGATAGTATCCCGGTAAACAAGCTGCCAACAACCCATCATCTCCAAGAAGCGGAATCATCAGCAGCAGCATCTTACTAACCAGCAAAACAAAGCGATAAACGTCGTAATTTTTTAACTCAGCTGGCCATACAAATGGTTACTCCACAAATGGAAGTTAGAGCAATGAATGATTATGTTTCACGCCAACCTCGCATCAAACAAGCAATAGCAAAGTTCGATGTTATTGTAAGTTCTTACAGTTGCAGCACATCATAAAAATATTTCTACCATTCATTATATCTCTTTTTCAGGCACCAATCTCAGCTACACCAGTTCGGCTTGCTTTATACAAGAGGTCTGCATTAGCTGCATCGGCATATACCGTTGCTGGCAACCAAAAAAAGAACGGAAAGACTGTGTGCATTGTAGGGCCAAAGGTGAACCGCGTCGGAAAACATTCCATAAATGTGTTTTTTGTAATGAATTTATGTGCCTCACACACAGAAAAGTTGAAACACGGACTTCGTGCAATGCCTGTAATGCCAATACTTTTTACTTCTACATATGTGCATACTTTTCATTTACGAGTACATTATGCATTCAACCTGGCTAAACAATGAATTTATAAATAAACTGATACGAAATCCGTCCTTTTTTTAAATCCCCTTTTCATATTATAATCTATACCAACGGCAAACGAGCCTTGATAATATCCTGGGCTTTTCGAGGCCCAGCAGGCTATGTTACCGCCGCACAGTGGTTCAGGATCGGAAGAAAGTCGATTTTATGAATGTTAAATATAACGCTATTTTTCATTCTAATTTTATAAAACAATAGTTGGAGCATCAAGTCCAATAAAAAATTTCTAAAAGTTCCGTTATATTTAAGAAAAATTTTGACAAGCAACTGAGAGAAAAGATAATGTGCGATTTTTGGCTAAACACACGTTATGATTAAAATATTATTTGGTGTATAAAAATGTATTTCTTGAGAAAGAAAAAATATGTATAAATTTTGACAAGCAACTGAGAGAAAAGATAATGTGCGATTTTTGGCTAAACACACGTTATGATTAAAATATTATTTGGTGTATAAAAATGTATTTCTTGAGAAAGAAAAAATGCTGTATGCTGTATGCTGTTAATTATGAAACAAGTACTTAGTTACGTAGCAAGAATTATTCATATCAGTACACATTTCAGTGAGAGGCAGCCTTTAACATAGAGGTATTTTTTATCAATAACAAAGAGCTTTGATAGCTGTAAATCTTTTGCGCCAGAAAGCGCCAAGCTGAAATGTAATAGATTTGATGCATTGAACCTTCAGCTTCACAAACAAAAATAAATTAGCTGCGGTAACTTGCGGTTCTTGTTTTGGCACGCAATTAACGTAAACTTTTACTATATTTTTTTTAAATACCTTCTCATGAAGGTGGTAAGATGCATCAGTGAACTGAACTGCTCAAAGTGGTATTTTCTATTACTTCAGGCTCCAAAGAAACCATTATGAACAACTAACCAGAATATTTTCTGTGAATTTGGAGTTGGCGAATGAAAATGTCAAAAGACATTAAAAAAAGTTTGCTTTAAAAAAACAAAAAAAAATTATTTGTTTTTTACTTTTAATTGTAATGAAAAAATTCAAATATTTTGGTGCAAAATTCATCAAAATCGGTCCAGTACTTCAAGAATTATTTCTGCGCTTCCATACAACCTAAACCACTGTGCGCCGCCCATCCTATCGTTAAAGGCAAATCGAGTTCCCACACCCGACGAAAAAGAGATTCGCTTTGAGCTATGTGTTGGAAGATCTTCAGACAGAGGGAGTTCTTGTAAGTTTTGTATCAATAGAACTCTTCAATATTACAAATTCGTTTTTAATTTTTCAGAGTCAGCCAACAACAACTTTAAATACTCAATTCAAAATAAAATAAAATAAAATTATGAAACAATCGATAACAACAGAAGGACAAGAGTCCGCCAGTGTTGCACATTTCCAGGAACTCATGGAAGATTTGTTTAGAACGCGGCCAGAAATAACAAATTCCCACACCAATAATCTTTACGGAACACTTATTGATGCGCTGCCAATTCCAGCAAACGAAAGTCCGGGGGGTTTTCATGGTAAGAGCTCTTGCATCAAACAAAACGATAGTTAACGAATCAGTCTTTTGCAGTTCAGCTGGCGTGTAAAAGCCATCTGCAGTCATCATCACCCCATAATTTTTGTAATGCTGTTGCTTCAAAATAAAGCTTAAAAGCCGTGTATGAAAATGAAAAGTAGCTATAAAAACGCCAAAAAATTAAGAGCTTTATTAGCACATCAATGGATACTCTTCGTTTTTATTTCAATTCGTTCGCTAAATTTGCTTGTAATCATTATTGCACAGTGGGCATATTTTATCGCGTAAGTACCAACTCGAATAAAACTACAACGAAGGAAGTAGAGATTCGAGGTTGAAGATTCGAAAAAGGCGTCAATCGTTCAATAATATTTAATGAAAGATACTGCAATACCTGCTTAATGTTATAAGAATAAGAAAGTGGCATTAACTCTATCACTCTATAAACTCTATCGCCTCAACGGATATCAACAAAATATGGAAATTTATCCAACTTTCAAAATGGTTCCAAGAGCACCGATAAGAATCGGATCACGTGGCATCATAATGGACCTTCTTTAGACTAAGTAAATCCTACCGAGTACGGTGGATAGCCACCCAACAATAATTCTAAGAAAAACGGAAAGACTTGTTGGGAGCTTTTATTATATGATTGACATCTGGCCTGGAAGTTTCGAATCGTTCTTCTTAACCTGGACATATTTATAAGCTCTTCGTCATCTTCTTCAAATAATAGTTCGTAATTGCTATGTTCACTTGATATTTTTGTTTCTCCCTTCATTCGTGTGTGTTTGGAGGTGGTTGCTCCGTAAGTTTATTTTTACTATTATGGCTACACCGTGTACTTTGGGAAACATTAGGGAACATTTCGTTCAATTCTGACATAAGCTTGTTCTTCCGCACAACACGAACTCAGCCCTGAGAACACAAGAATAAAACATATCTACGAATACAAATACGAAACAAGATAAAAGAAAACACGCAAAAATCGCCTCGAATCCGCTACCCTCCGCACTTTTCATCTCCCTTTCCATGACTTCGATTGTCGGTCGAGTTTTCTCCTCCCATGTAAAAGTTGACAACTTTTTCAGCACTTGTTGGTAGCCAGCTTCTTAAAACAGCCTCTCACTATGTATACACTAGTTATTGTTTTACCACCACTTGAAACGGTCTGCCGTCCGATTATGTCAAACAGTTTTTAAATTAAAATCAGTTTCATTTAGTCCTTAATACTGCTACTTACCACTTTGGTAACACAATGTGATTTTTTTAATGATTAATGAATAACTAACAAATTAATAATACTAGTCGCAAATGAATCAAATACTTCCGAACTGGCCGATTAATCGTTATTCTGTAATCTAATTAGACTATCTTTTATAAAATACTTTTTTTACTCTTGGGATTGAAAAAAAATATAAAATAAAATTAATAATTCGTAGGGCAAACATTTTCTAAAATAATGGGAAAGAAGGGTTTTTTGGAACCGACGTAGGCACTTTTTAAAAAGTATGTAGGTAACATCACTGAATTATTTATATCTACATTGCGACAATTTTTTCTCCCAATTTGAATAGTAACAAAATCAAAGCAATTCAAAATTATACTTTCACAACGATTAAATAACCATACGCTTCCCTAATATGAGTAAAGATTTGTGTTTGTAACTGACTATAAATCACAGCTTAGTTAGATATTGTTTTTTCTCTGTTAAGACTGATTTTTGGAACATAATTGGTATTTCCTCATTATTAAACAAAATAATAATGAGCAGGATGATTTATTTAATGGTGCATAAGAAATATATGCTGCCTACTTACTTAAACCTCAATTTGCCAAATGGTATAAAAATGCACGCTTAAAGCTAAACTGGGTAAATAACAAACATAAATTACATACTGCAATAACTGAACAATTAAATAAATTATTTTAACTGACATACGTTTGAGATATGCACCGCCATAGCATCTACTTCTAGTTGAATAGTTTGTCAAATGTAGAACGCCATAAGAGCAAGAATTTCTTGATGGGGTAGCAGCTAAGCTCTGCGCTAGTAATGTTGTATACTAGTTCACTTCTGAGATTGTAACATGGTATGTCTTAACACTGATAAGTGAGCCCATTTTTCACTTATTTTGTATCCGTTTGCATGACTAAGCTATGTCATGAAATAACTAGAAGAAAAAGACTAAATTTATTGTAAGATATTAGGCATTGTGGGATGATTCTTACCTCGTTTACTTTGATAGTGTTAAGGTCATCTTCGTTACCTAAAATTCCTTGCTGGTCTTTTAGCTTATACCGTTAATTTCAATTTCAATGCGTGATTTGAGAAATCATAGAAGATTTATGGAGACCAAGTAGGGTCTTTATTATAAATCAGCATTATATAAAATTGGCAACAAACATTTGAATTGAGACGACAATGCTCATCTGAAGCTGAACGTAATGAAACTTCGTTTTGGATACGTGTTTTGTTTGGTTTCGGAGGGCATACAGTAAGCGATGTTTTAATGTAGTTTAGGCTGAAAAGAAACCAATTATATCGAGAATTATATACATGAACAACAAGTTTAAATGAGTACAAAAAACTTCGATTCAACCTACGAAAAAAGGATTAATGATTTTGGATCAACAAAAGATATTCTATTGCAACATGAACCGATCATAAGAATTTCGTTTAATTTTTTGGATATTTATACAGCGTCAGCACTTCAGCAGGCAAAGCAATGGATACTTAACATACCTTCTATTGCCAATCGCCTTATATTCGCAGTGGAATTCTTATTATTTAAATCTTGCCTGAATAGTTTGATATACCCGGCATGCACTTGCCAAGCAAAATACAATACACACAGAAGCAAATGCACAATTGTTTCACATAGCAAATAAACAGTCGGCAAACTTTTATTGAGTGCAGTCGCAGTGGGATGGGAAGTCTGATAAACTGACCACCGGCGAACGACCGGCTGGGGCTAGTAAGCACAACAAAAAAAAAAAAACAGGCAACAGGCCGAGTTCGAAAGCAGAATGTCATTTCGTGCCAGCATTGCCATTTCGAAATCTAAAACTAATTATTTTTCTGTGTGTTGCCGCTGAGAAAATGTGGAAAAACAGGAGATCTTCTGTTGGACTTACAAAAGTAACAGGAGATTTCAAATTTCGTCCAAAAACCTATAAAATACGATGTTGTACGATGCTAATGTTCTCCTTGCATAAGGAAAAAGTTTTTTGGCACTACTTAATTTGCTGTTGCGCTGACTTAATTTTATTGATATGTCGTTTCCCTTCAGCATGTCGTTTAATAGTCCACTTTTGTCGGGTTAATAGAAAAAATGTAACAATTTTCAAGTAAAGGAACAGACCTTTTATTTTATTTAAATTGTGAAATAAAGGTCAAGGTCAATGTCACTAGGTCCGTTCGGGTACTTTTGCATCAGATATGTGTTTTATGTGAAATTCTCTCAAAGATAGGAAATTTACGAAAAAGGGAACGAACGCGTTGAACAACAGAAAATGCAAAATGTATGTGATATGACAGTTTTCGTGTAATCTGCCCAAACAAATTTCTTGTGCCAAAATTCGCAGTGTCCTGAACGCACGACGAAGAGAAGTTTCGACTTCAGAACCAGATGGCGTTGCCGGTGTTTTTTGACAGCGAGAGCAGACATTTTGAAAAGAGAGAAAAAGCGAAATAGAAGCAAAGGGGAAACTTTTTCCACTAAAAAGTAAATATCTAACTATATAATAATATAATAAATGTAAAATTTAATTTTGAAAAATAAAAACAGAGCTATTGATCCCGAACTGCTAGAGTTATATTTGATATAGTATTCTACTCAGTGGGAAGATTTGTCGGAGTTTGCGACAGCTTTACTTTTTATTCATACATATAGATATATGTATGTAGTATATCATTAACAAAGTTTTCCTTTTGCCTATTACGCATAAGTAATACATTTAAAATATTCTGACGAAACGTTATTGCGCATGAGCAGAAGTAGTTCACGCAAAACAAAAGGAGTCTTACCAGGTCATTTAAAAGACTACATCGTATATCAAACGAAGATGTCGAGTGACGAAGAGGATGTCGTAAACCTGGATAAAACTTTGGAACCTAACACCAGTTCTGCATACCAAACAGATGATCTAGCAAGGCGATTGACTGCGTTGGAGAAGGCGTACAAAGATACGCAGACGCAGTTGAAACAGAGCGAACAGAAGTGTAGGAATCTCGAGCATCAACTTGAGTCTTGCCACGACGTCAAGGAATTTAGTCAGCCGAAAACCATTGCTTCTGTTGCTCAAACATCTACGACTACAATTTTGCCAGCTACGAATGCGTCCGTTCCAAGCAATACGTTTTTGGATTTGTACCAGCCAAAACATACTTTACCAATGCAGTCAGCCGCATTGCCATCACCTACCTCGTACGATGGCCAAACATTGGTATCGTCGGTTTCATGTGCTTCAGCGTCACAGGCGACATATGCCGAGCCGTCTGTGCCGCACTTCACGGCCTTTCAGAAAATTCCGTCGATGACCAATGCAACTATTTTGACACAAGGAGGACATGCCATCCCATCTGCGACAAGATGGTCAACGATGGTAAATAATCCGTCGCAAAGTGGATACGGGTTTATGCCAACAACTTCGAATCCAGCGACAATACCAACCGCTGTACCACAACCACGTTTGTGCAATTGGATGGCTACGTCTGGGGGTGCTAATGTGTTTCCCAACAATGTTTGCCAAGATAGCCGAAAGAGACTTTATGATTTGCCAGATTTTAATGGTCGGCCTGAGGATTGGCCACTGTTTATATCAACTTTTGATGAGTCAACAAATGCTTATGGGTACACAAATTTAGACAACACCATACGACTTCAAAAATGCCTCAAAGGAGCCGCAAGGGAAGTAGTAGAGTCTCTACTGATTCATTCCAGCAATGTTCCGCACGTTATCGAACAACTAGCGTTTAGATTTGGGCGGCCAGAATGCCTAGTGCGAAGCCAAATATTGAAATTAAGATCGTTGCCAGTCATTGCTGAATCGGAGATCGAACAACTTATCCCATTCGCAACCAAGATTCAGAATTTGGTGGCATTTTTAAAGTCAGCAGGTGCACTACCACATCTCAACAACCCAACCTTATTGGAAGATCTCGTCCAGAAACTTCCTCTTAGCAAACGACTGGAATGGGCGCGATATGCATCATTGGTCGGGCCGTATCCAACTGTGGAACATTTAGGGCAATGGGCGAATAAAAACGCCAGGCTTATTGCAACTATTCTGCCAGTCACGACTATCATAGACGTTCCAGATTTATCGTCACCTGTTAAGGGGGAAAAGAACAAACAGATATTACATATTGCTCCGGATGTCATTTGTCCAAAGTGCAAAGATAATCATCGTTTAGCGGAATGCTCATCATTTAAAAATATATCCACGCAATCGAAATGGGATTTCGTAAAACAAAACAGATTGTGTTTCTCGTGTTTCCGACCTGGACACACGACACTTCAATGTCGAAGCAGAAAGAAGTGCGGTTTGGATGACTGTCAACGCCTACATCATCGCATGCTACACGACGAAACGAAAAGGGAAGAAACAAGTGCTGTAGACAAACCGTTGAATGCAGGTAAGCCGACGACTTCTACAAAATCAATCGAAGAATCAAAAGAATTTTTTAGTTGCTGTAAGACCGATGAATCTGTCAGTCTCTTCAGAATCGTCCCGGTTAGACTTCATGGCCCAAATGGTGAGGTCGAAACATATGCTTTGCTAGACGAGGGTTCGTCTGTCACCTTATTGGAGGAGGATTTGGCGATGGAACTGGGAGTCGTTGGTACTGAAGACCCACTGACGCTGCATTGGATTGGAGATCAAACTACGAGTGAACGTTCCTATCTGGTTGACGTCAAGATCAGCGCTTGGAATAACAAGAGTCGTAAATACCGATTGAAACATGCTCGGACTTTGAAGAAGCTTTCTTTACCAACTCAGACACTTCAACTTAATGACTTACAAGCCAAGTATAAACACCTTCGGAACCTGCCAGTGTATGACTACGTGAGAGCGACGCCGAGAGTGCTAATCGGCACTAACAATCGCTATTTGGGAGTATCTCAGAGAACGGTCAGCCGGCAGAAAGGACCAGTTGCTGCGAAGACGAAAATGGGTTGGGTCGTCTACGGACCAACAGAGGACGACTCCACATGTGGAAGGACTATATTCCACATAGCGCATACTCAACTCCAAGAGTTACATGATCTTATCGAAGAACACTTTAGGATAGACGAATATGGTACAGAACGACCGGAGAACCTGGTTGAGTCTGCTGACATTTCACGAGCACGTCAAATACTAAGCTCTACTACACGCAGACTCGACTCTAATCGTTTTGAGACTGGCCTGTTGTGGACTAATAATCCACTCGTCTTGCCAAACAGTTATTCAATGGCTCTTCGCCGACTTGAAGGCATTGAGAAGAAGATGAAAGCCGATGAGAAATTTGCGAAGGAGTATGAACGTAATTTAATGAGCTATGTGGAAAAGGGCTATGCAAGGAGGATGCAACCAGAGGAGGCAAACAGAATTGGAGCGAGAACTTGGTACTTATCTCACTTCGGCGTAACAAATATACATAAGCCAGGCAAGCTGCGAATTGTCTTCGATGCAGCTGCTACAGTACAAGGTACATCTTTAAATACTGTTTTGTTAAAGGGACCGGACTTAAATCAGCCATTGCTAGTCGTTCTTTTTAAGTTCCGAGAAGGTGCGGTAGCGGTCTGTGGAGATATAAAAGAAATGTTCAGCCAGGTACGGATTCGAAAAGAGGATCAAGATGCTCAACGCTTCCTCTGGAGACATGGGGATTCATCTAAGCCAGTCGAGACATATTTCATGCAGTCTATGACATTTGGTGCATCGTGTTCCCCATGCAGTGCCCAGTTTGTGAAAAATCAAAACGCCTTACAATTTGAAGAAACGCATCCAGTTGCAGTTAAGTACATTGTTGATCAGCACTACGTTGATGATTTCGTCGCGAGTTTCCGGAATGAGGATGAGGCTGTTAGTGTAAGCAAAGCGGTCAGAGAAATTCATCGGGTCGCTGGATTTGAGCTGCGTGGATTTATTTCTCATTCAAAGTATGTGGAACGGGAACTTAACAACCAGGAGAGTAGCAGCTTAGGAACATACCTCGAACTGGACAAGGAGTCAGCGCTTACACCAGAAAAAATCTTGGGCATGTACTGGGAGACCTCTTGCGATGAGTTTGTATTCAAGATTAGACATCACCAAATCGCTCCAGATGTTCATTTATTCAAGCGTAAGCCAACGAAGAGAGAGGTTCTTAGAATTGTGATGTCAGTGTTCGACCCTTTTGGATTACTGGCCAACTTTGTTATATATTCCAAGGTAATCATTCAGGAGTTATGGAGAGAAGGAACGCTATGGGATGAAGGTCTGCCAGATCAGTTATTCGTCAAGTGGAAGCAGTGGTATGAAGAACTCAAAAATATTGAACGCCTTCGAGTTCCCCGTAACTACTCCCCGATGATGCTGCATGGGTCGAGAAGACTAGAGTTACATGTATTTGTCGACGCAAGTGAGGTGGCATACGCTGCGGTTGCTTATTGGCGTTTGGTGGATGAAAACAATATCGTGGTCTCATTCGGGGCTGGAAAGGCTAAATGCGCTCCGAAAAAGTTGTTATCCGTGCCTCGCCTTGAACTTACTGCAGCAGTACTTGGAACTAGGCTAAAGAACTCCATACTGGCTAGCCATTCCGTCGTTGCCGACAGGTGTATTTTATGGACTGACTCAAGAACTGTCGCAAGTTGGATCCAATCTGAGGCGAGGAAATATAAACCATTCGTGGCTCATCGCATCGCCGAGATTTTGGACTCCACTAAAAAAGAGGATTGGCATTGGATACCAACAAGTCAAAATGCTACTGATGAAGCCACGCGAACGAAGTACCCGCCGAAATTTCTGCCAGAGTCTCGGTGGATTAATGGATCTAATTTTCTGCGGAATCCGTGCGACTTCCTCCCTATTTCAAAAGTAAACAACATGAAAGAAGAAAATGAAGTCGAACTTCGCTCAAGTTTTAGGCTCCTGCATATTAGAAAGATAGATGATATCATTCGGCTGGAACGCTTTTCGGACTACCTTCGACTTAAGCGCACTGTGGGATGGATTTTACGATATGTATCTAATCTAAAATATTTGGCGTTTATCGTTAAATGAACAACTAACGACTGGAGAGCTGTCTTCTGAGGAACTTTTCAATGCCGAACGAATCTTGTGTCGAAGCGTTCAGGAGTTTACATATGCGGACGAAATCCACGAATTGGAGAATGGACAACAAGTGGACAAGACCAGCTCAATTTTCCAATTAACACCATTCCTTGATGAAAATTCAACGTTGCGACTGGGAGGAAGAATAAATGCCGCCGTCTGCGTTCCTAAATACACAAGGTGTCCAATAATACTGCCACGGGAGCACCGATTGACATATCATAAAGACATATCAGCTAGATATCATAAAGATTATCATCATCAAAATCAGGAATTAATAATTAATGAAATACGTCAGCGTTTTTGGGTACCACATCTCCGTAGTTTGGTGAAGAAAGTCAAGTCCGATTGCCAACTGTGTAAAATCAACAAAGCTGTTCCGAGGCAGCCATTAATGGGACAGCTCCCTATCGATCGCCTGACACCATTTGTTCGACCGTTTAGCTATGTCGGTCTTGACTACTTTGGTCACATGGAGGTCACGATTGGACGAAGCCGTGTAAAGAGATGGGCAGCACTCTTTACGTGCCTTACAGTGCGAGCCATCCATATCGAATTGGCAGTCAATCTTTCTACAGACGCATGTTTAATGTGCATCAGAAATTTTATTAATCGGCGAGGAGTGCCTGTGCGGATCCGTAGTGATAATGGAACCAACTTCGTGGGTGCGAATCGAGAGTTACAGAGGAACCGAGAGTTCTTTGATTCGGATGCTATCTAAGCCGAACTATCATCAAGGGGTATAGAGTGGCTATTTAACTGCCCCTCAAATCCCAATGCCGGTGGTTGCTGGGAGCGGTTCGTGCAATCAGTGAAAAGGGTTCTTGCACAAACACTGAAGCAGGAGGCGCCTAGACCGGAGACATTGCAGAGTTTGCTCATCGAGGCCGAAAACATAATTAATTCCAGGCCTCTGACGCATTTACCGGTTTCATCGGAAGAAGAGGACCCACTCACACCGAACCACTTCCTGCTAGGAACAACAAATTCTACACAAACTCCTGATGAAGATGAGCGTCCAGGCCTTCGTAAACAATATCAAATAGCCTTGCAATTAAAAAAACGCTTCTGGAAACGCTGGATGTTCGAATATTTGCCAACTATGACACGGCGTACGAAATGGTTCCAGCGTGAAACAACAATTAAACTTGGAGACTTAGTGCTGATTTGCGAGACGGAGCATCCACGAAGTCGGTGGCGCCGGAGTGATTATTTGTGCGACTTATCCAGGGAAAGACGGCCACATACGAGTTGCAGATTTTCAAACGAGCGGAGGTGTGCTTCGAAGGCCGACATCTAAATTGGCAGTGCTCGATATCGAAAGTGGTGAAACACCGGTGGAGTTTCACGGGGCCGGGTATGTCCTGAATGCACGACGAAGAGAAGTTTCGACATCAAAACCAGATGGCGTTGCCGGTGTTTTTTGACAGCGAGAGCAGACATTTTGAAAAGAGAGAAAAAGCGAAATAGAAGCAAAGGGGAAACTTTTTCCACTAAAAAGTAAATATCTAACTATATAATAATATAATAAATGTAAAATTTAATTTTGAAAAATAAAAACAGAGCTATTGATCCCGAACTGCTAGAGTTATATTTGATATAGTATTCTACTCTGTGGGAAGATTTGTCGGAGTTTGCGACACGCAGCATGGTGAGATTTATTACTCTTTCGTGGGTACTTTCTTTTATGAAAAACTACGACATTTTTGCGTAAGCGAACGGGTTTTCGTAACTATTCATATAGATTTTCATAGTTTCATAGTAGCGTACGCGAATGGACCTACTCACATAGACTTGTAGTGCCAATCACCAAACAGGAATGTTATTGCTATGGGTTTACCGTAGATTATTTGTTTTTTTTTTTTCATGTATGTAAGTTTTCCATTTCGAGTTTTGTTTTCAAAAAACAATAAAGTAAACTAACAGGAGAAACTGTCTTAAAATTGTCTGGGAACAGGAAATAGTAGATTTCACTTTTTCGGAGCTAAATGACAGTAGACTCCTGTTATAACAGGAGAAACGGCAACAGTGTGTCAGTAGGTATGCACTTTTTTTCTTTCGTTTTTAGCGTAGTAAGCTGCAGATGGAAAGCGAAAAATAGGTACCATACAAAAGTGATACAACAAATCGAAAACGGAAAATTTCGTTCTGATTTTCGTTTTGCATCACGCTGTTCCACTGCAAAATTATACTGATGGTGCTTACATTAGATAAATGTCTCCACTCAGTTTCGCACACAATTTATTGAACGGTACCTACATTACTTCGTTGCGAAATTTTGAATTTTTGTATTTATGTCGTATTGTATATTTTCGATCTCGTGTTTGTGTTTTGATATTTCGTTTAATCTGTGCTGTTATTAGAATATGGAGTACTACGAAGTGGAATATGATAGTTTTTTTATAATCCAACTAGCTGTAACCCGGTGCGCTTCGCTCCACCTATCTTTTCAAAATTTGCCGCGCACATAGTTATTTGGGTATGATAGAAAGGAAGTACATAGTAGGAAGCAATCACTGCTGCTTTTTTTTCAACTTCGATTTCCATTTCTGTCTGTCTGTCTATGTATCTATCTATCTATCTACCTATCTATCTATCTATCTATCTATCTATCTATCTATCTATCTATCTATCTATCTATCTATCTATCTATCTATCTATCTATCTATCTATCTTTCTATCTATCCATCTATCTATCTATCTATCTATCTATCTATCTATCTATCTATCTATCTATCTATCTATCTATCTATCTATCTATCTATCTATCTATCTATCTATCTATCTATCTATCTACCTATCTATCTATCTATCTATCTATCTATCTAGATAGATCACAGGGCTAAGCTTAGGCTACTGTGGGGGTCAGCAGGTGGCGGATCGCTGAACGGCCTGTAGTGCACAGGTTAACTGCGAATAACAAATAAGCAGTCCCCGACCAAAAGCGGCATAGAAGGAGGGCGAGGCTGAAAACGTCTCAGAAACCCTATGAATTCTGTGTGACAGGACGAGTCGGTGCCGTCCACAAATAAGTGCCCCCCACTCCAAGGAGTGGCATCGGGGGAACTCATGAAGTCTACACAAGAAGTAATGCATGTTAAGCCTATAGGTTAGGCATTAGGACCGAGCCCGGTAAGGTCTTAATTACGGTATACCGGACCATCGATTGGACTTGATTGCTGTGGGCTGACGGTTGTAGTATTCTGTTACCTTAGTAAGCTAGAGTGAAATCTGACTGAAACGGCTCTCAGGCTAATGCTGCAACCGCCCCCGTCCCGTTAAAACCTTGGCAGGCCTCAAAGTACGTTCTACGTCACGTCGCCGTTAAGTTGGTGGTGTATGTTCAGATGTAACATTCCTGATTTGCACCGATCTGGCTCTGGCACAAGTACCCATAAGGTCCTGTGTCAACCCTCGCATGGCCTCCCTGCTTACATAGATAACCATGGGATCACAGAGGTGAATACACATCCGGACGGAGATAGCGGCTTTGAGTCGGGACCCAAAAGAAATGAGTACAAATTTAAACATAAACAACCAAAACAAGCAAAACAAAAAAAATACACCTGAAAAAAATCAGAAAAAAAATAATAACAACGAAGAAAAAGGAGCGGAGTGTGACTTATCAACTCCGAAAAATCCGTTCCAGAGGAGTTCAGTTTTAGTGCGATCACCACCAAAAGTGATCTTAGTAGAGGAGTCGTCAAGCTCGAAGCCACCTGAGATAGCCGACCAAAATCCAGAAGTGAGGGAATGTACACCCAGCGTGGAAGGAAGAAAAACAGCAGACCCCAACGAAGAAAAGGCTGAAAGTGATGCCATGAACATCCTCGGCCAAAGAATTGAGGACCTGATGAACTTCTACAAGGGCAAAAACAATGTTCATCATGAGATCAGGAGACTGACAAGTTTGGTTCGCTCAGCCTATAACAAGATAGTTGACGCAGGATATGTAAGACCTACACGAGATGAAAGTGGCCGTGCCCCCATACCCGCAACAAAGATGACGCAAACAGCGGAGGGGTTAGAAAACCGAGTACTTTGCCTGACCAATAATCTGACAGCAAAACGGCCCGTAAACCATCAGGGGGAAATATGCGACACACCAAAAAGGAAAAGAGATACAACACCAAAGAGTGCATCGCGTTTGAATATGTTGGCTAAACAGCTCCCACCATCGAAAAAGAAAAAGGCGTCGATGGAAAAAGGTGCGACGAAAGATAAACCACAGGAGATTAAGGAAATACCAACCCAGTCGCTGGCGGAAGGCAACAAAACTGAGCCTGACTGGATCAAACAAAGACCACGGGCAAAAGATCGGAGAAAACCAACCCGCCCCGACGCGCTGGTTCTAAGAACAAAGGGCGATATGACATATGCAGATATGCTGCGAAAGGTCAAGAGCAATCCTCAACTAAAAGAACTTGGCGAAAATGTTAACCGCATCAAAAAAACGGCGAAAGGCGATCTACTCATTGAACTGAAAAGATCTACCAACTCGCAGGCCACTAAATTCGAGGAACAAATTAAATGTATCCTGGTGGAACAAGCGGAAGTGAAGACGCTAACACATGAGACACTGATTGAGGTGAAAGATCTTGATGAGGTCACCACGAAGGAAGACGTGATAAATGCCTTAGCAGAGAACTTGGCAAACACCAGTGCCATAAAAGCAGTGACAATTAAGTCACTTCGGAAAGCCTACAGTGGTACCCAGACGGCAACCGTGAGCTTACCAGCAGAAGCAGCCAAGCAGCTCATTGAAGCAGGCAAAGTGCGCATAGGATGGGTTGTGTGCCGAATACGCGAGAAGCTTATCCCAATTAAATGCTACAAATGTATGGAATTCGGGCATATAGCCAGAGCTTGCAAAAGTTCTAGTGACTGGTCCAAACACTGCCTACGGTGTGGTAAAAATGGTCACATAGCGAAGCTATGCAACGAGGAGCCAAAATGTCTACTCTGCCAAGGCAAAGAGGGTATCGACAGTAACCACTTTACAGGAAGCCGTAGATGTCCATCGTACCAACGAGCATGGAGGGAGCTGCTGCCGAAACAATGAAATTACTGCAGCTAAATCTAAACCACTGTGAGGCGGCCCAGTCCCTTTTAACACAAACAGTTCGTGAACTAGATATTGATATCGCAATCTTAAGCGAACCGTACCGGCAATATGATAACACTGTATGGATAGCGGACACGACAGGCAAAGCCGCAATATGGACTTGCGGTAAGCGACCCTTCCAAGAAACAGAGGTGAACCCTGGTACATTCTTCGTGCGTGCCAAAATTGATGGCTGCTACATCTACAGCTGTTACGCTCCACCGAGTCTTACCATCGAGGAATTTGATAGTTTTCTGGATAGATTGACCATAGATGCTAGAGATCGAAGCCCGACTATCATAGCCGGAGATTTTAATGCATGGGCCACAGAATGGGGCTGCCCAAGGACGAACACGAGAGGATGCAAACTACTAGAGGCTTTAATGGTCCTTGACGTAGTGCTCCTAAACACTGGTAATGAACATACATTTAGCAGGAATGGGGCGGGTTCGATAATCGACCTAACCTTTGTAAGCAACTGCCTTGCTCCGAGAACAACATGGAAGGTCAGCTCACACTATACTCACAGTGATCACCAAGCTATATTGTATGAAACAAGGAATGAAGAAAGGCGACGTCAAAATACATCCGCGAGAATAACTAACAGATTAGGGTGGAAGACAAATACATTCGATGAAGAAGCTTTCGCCCTTATGATCGCGGATGCTACGTTGACGGGTTCGGCTAATGAGAAGTCTCTGCAACTGATTGCGCACATTACAACGGCCTGCGACGCATCTATGGTAAGAAGAACGACGAATATACGCTACCCATCAGTCTATTGGTGGAATGAGGACATTGAACTACTGCGCGCAAGATGTCACCGCGCAAGGAGACAGTGCCAGCGCAGTAGAGGAAGAGACGATTTCACCGAACTCCACCATCGGTATAAAGTAGCGCGAAAGGAGCTGAAAACGGCAATAAATACCAGCAAACGTCGGAGCTTCGCCGAGCTATGCAATGGAGCAGATGAAAACCTCTGGGGAAGAGCGTACCAAGTGGTGATGAAAAAGCTGAAAGTTTTTCGAGCCCCATCCCCCACATGCACAGATGTATTGGAGCAAATAGTCGAAGGCCTATTTCCAAGGCAACCGGAAATTTTACTGGAGAACGAGTCATCTTTAGCAGCTCAACAAATTCCTAGGATAACTCCAGACGAGATCCTTTTGGCAAGCAACAGGTTTGGAAATAAAAAAGCCACTGGACCGGATGGGATCCCAAATATAGCCCTGAAAGCTGCGATTAGAACCAGAATGGACCTGTTTGTGGATATTTATAATGCCTGCTTGAGTGAAGGAGTTTTTCCCGATCAATGGAAGAAACAGAGATTCGTACTACTACCGAAGGGAGGTAAACCGGCAGGAGATCCATCAGCCTACCGCCCGCTCTGTATGTTGGACACCGCGGGAAAAGTTTTGGAGCGCATTATCGGTAACAGGTTGGAAGCGGCGATTGAAGAAGCTGGTGGACTATCAACACATCAGTACGGATTTCGAAAAGCACGCTCGACAGTTCATGCCATTAAAGAAGTGGTTGACACGGCGAAAAGGGCCATAGAAGGAAGAAGATGGAGAAAAGGCGCAAAGCAGTACTGCTGCGTCATAACACTAGACGTTAAGAATGCATTCAACACCGCAAGCTGGAAACATATCCTTGAGGCGCTTCGAAATATGAGAGTACCAACCTGCATCAGGGAAATTCTGAAAAACTATTTCCGACAAAGACTGTTGCTCTATGAAACAGATGACGGCGTAAAGCAATACGCCGTCACTGGAGGAGTCCCCCAGGGCTCAGTTCTGGGACCAATACTATGGAACCTCATGTACGATGGCATCTTTCGTCTTCAAATACCAGGCGAGGCAAAAATAGTGGGATTTGCGGACGACATCGCAATAGTTGTAACTGCAAAACTCCTGGAAGAAGTTGTTCAAATTAGCAATGAGACCATTTCAGTAGTTCAACGATGGCTAGCATCAGTCGGCCTCGCGCTAGCTGAACACAAAACAGAAGCGGTACTAATAACCAGTAGGAAGCAGCGAGAAACCATCACGCTCGCTGTAGGAGAGCATGACATAATATCAAAACCAGCTATCAAATACCTTGGCGTTATGATTGACTCAAAGCTTACATTTAAAGAACACCTGGAGTACGTAAGCAACAAATCTTCCCGTGTGGGTGCCTCCATTGCGCGGATTATGCCAAATATAGGAGGGCCAAGATACAGCCGCAGACTTCTCTTAGCTAGAGTAGTCACATCCGTAGTGCTTTATGGATCACCAGTTTGGGCCGAAGCTATGAAAGTGACTTCATACAAAAGAAGAATCATAGCAGTAAATCGACTATGTGCACTAAGAGTTAGTAGTGCTTTCCGCACCACCTCGGACCACGCAGCCTGCGTCATCGCAGGAATGCTACCAATCGATATACTGGCGGAAGAACTGCAGAAAAAGTTCCTAGAGAGCAGACAGGACCGGCGGCTGACTTACAGCGAAGCGGACACCAGAGAAAGAAGCACAGGATTGATAGAGTGGCAGCAACGCTGGAGCCTTTCTTCCAAGGGCCGTTGGACTTACCGCCTTATCCCGAGTATAGAGACTTGGATAAACCGCAGACATGGTGAAGTTAACTTCTTCATAACGCAACTGCTCACGGGACATGGTTGTTTCCGGTCATATCTTCACAAATACAAGAACGATGACTCTCCCACTTGCCCATCATGCAGTGGTACCCCCGAAGACGTAGAGCATGTATTCTTCCACTGCCCACGATTCCAACTGCAAAGGGATGCACTTCAAACAGCGCTGGGAGAAACACCAACTCCGGAGAATCTAGTACATCACATGCTAGAATCGGAAGACAGATGGAACGCAGTGAGTTTCTATGCCAAAGATGTATGCCAGGAGTTGAGGAGACTAGAGCGAGAAAGAAGAAGCCACAGAGTGGAAACGAGCGGTAACGCTGCTGTGTACCAAAACTCACCTACGCAAAGGCACAGACAGGTGGACATACGAATATACATGCGCTCACAGAGGGACGCAGACGTGTAACAAATTAACTGCGGCTACAACGTGGAAATGCCGTTCAGGCAATAGCTCACACAACAGGACCTTCAAACCGAACTTCAAAGACATGAACGTATACGGAATGACACACACACGAACTTACGCATACACCATACGAAACTAACGAACTAGACTAGACCCACACGTACTGACATATACATAAACGAACAATACCCTTCAGAACAGTTTCAGACACATTGACAAAGACCTGTGAAGATGAGGAAAAGCTACGGCTGAAGTCCCCCCCATGACGAAATACTTACAGTGGTACCGTGGGGACCAGGGAACAGAGGCAGGAGGTGGTTTTAGTGGATTAAAGTCCCACACACAGGCTTTTGATGCTTTCCACCTTTCTTACAAAAAAAAAAAAAAAAAAAAAAAAAATCTATCTATCTATCTATCTATCTATCTATCTATCTATCTATCTATCTATCTATCTATCTATCTATCTATCTATCTATCTATCTATCTATCTATCTATCTATCTATCTATCTATCTATCTATATATCTATCTATCTATCTATCTATCTATCTATCTATCTATCTATCTATCTATCTATCTATCTATCTATCTATCTATCTATCTATCTATCTATCTATCTATCTATCTATCTATCTATCTATCTATCTATCTATCTATCTATCTATCTATCTATCTATCTATCTATCTATCTATCTATCTATCTATCTATCTATCTATCTATCTATCTATCTATCTATCTATCTATCTATCTATCTATCTATCTATCTATCTATCTATCTATCTATCTATCTATCTATCTATCTATCTATCTATCTATCTATCTATCTATCTATCTATCTATCTATCTATCTATCTATCTATCTATCTATCTATCTATCTATCTATCTATCTATCTATCTATCTATCTATCTATCTATCTATCTATCTATCTATCTATCTATCTATCTATCTATCTATCTATCTATCTATCTATCTATCTATCTATCTATCTATCTATCTATCTATCTATCTATCTATCTATCTATCTATCTATCTATCTATCTATCTATCTATCTATCTATCTATCTATCTATCTATCTATCTATCTATCTATCTATCTATCTATCTATCTATCTATCTATCTATCTATCTATCTATCTATCTATCTATCTATCTATCTATCTATCTATCTATCTATCTATCTATCTATCTATCTATCTATCTATCTATCTATCTATCTATCTATCTATCTATCTATCTATCTATCTATCTATCTATCTATCTATCTATCTATCTATCTATCTATCTATCTATCTATCTATCTATCTATCTATCTATCTATCTATCTATCTATCTATCTATCTATCTATCTATCTATCTATCTATCTATCTATCTATCTATCTATCTATCTATCTATCTATCTATCTATCTAAAGGGTGATTTTTTAGCTGGTTTGGTTTTGGCAACACTGGTTTTGACAGCTGACGTGTGTTTAGTACCTTGTGTCACTGTCAAACAGCTTCAGTTTGGTTTGCAATTTAACCATGGATCGTCTTACAAATGAACAACGCTTGCAAATTATTGAATTTTACTATCAAAATTCGTGCTCGGTTCGAAATGTTCATCGCGCGCTGCTTCCATTTTATGATCGGCATTCTCGACCTTCTGAGCAGTCTATTCGGAAGATTGTGACCAAATTTCGCACCAAATTTACTTTGTTGGACATTAAACCACCAACACGTTTACGTACTGTGCGTAGTGAAGAAAATATTGCGGCCGTATCAGCTAGTGTGACAGAAGACCGCGAAATGTCGATTCGGCAGCGTTACTGTCAATGGTGAACGCTACCGAGCGATGATAACAAACTTTTTTTTGCCCGAAATGGAAGTTCTTGACTTGCGTGATATGTGGTTTCAACAAGACGGTGCCACATGCCACACAGCACGCGAAACAATGGCGCAATTGCGAGGCGAGTTTGGTGAACAGTTAATTTCACGTTTCGGGCCGGTCAATTGGCCGCCTAGATCGTGCGATTTGACACCATTAGATTATTTTTTGTGGGGGTATGTCAAGGCTAATGTCTATAGGGACAAGCCCGCTTCGATTGACGCACTGGAAGCCAACATCCATGCATTCATTCGTGAGATACCGGCCGATATGTGTGAAAGAGTATGCCAAAATTGGACTCAGCGGATGGGCTACCTGAGACGCAGCCGCGGTCAACATTTGCATGAAATTATCTTTAAACATTAAATTGCAAGGTTCAAACTATCGATTCAAATAAATATTTCACTCATTTTTTCGAATTTTTTGTGTTTTTTTTTTAAAAAAAGTTCTCAACCTCTTAAAAAATCACCCTTTATCTATTTATCTATCTATCTATCTATCTATCTATCTATCTATCTATCTATCTATTTATCTATCTATCTATCTATCTATCTATCTATCTATCTATCTATCTATCTATCTATCTATCTATCTATCTATCTATCTATCTATCTATCTATCTATCTATCTATCTATCTATCTATCTATCTATCTATCTATCTATCTATCTATCTATCTATCTATCTATCTATCTATCTATCTATCTATCTATCTATCTATCTATCTATCTATCTATCTATCTATCTATCTATCTATCTATCTATCTATCTATCTATCTATCTATCTATCTATCTATCTATCTATCTATCTATCTATCTATCTATCTATTTATCTACTTATCTACCTATCTACCTATTTACCTATCTACCTATCTACCTGCCTACCTACCTATCTGTCATGTTCTGTTTTCTCTGTCTGTCTGTCTGTTTGTCTGTCTGTCGGCCTGTCTATCTGCCTGTCTGCCCATCTGTCTGCCTGTCTGTCTATCTATCTGTCTATCTGTCAGTCTGTATATCTGTCTGCCAGTCTGTCTATTTGCCTGTCTATCTGTCTGTCTGTCTGTCTATCTATCTGTCTATCTGCCTGCCTGTCTGTCTGTCTGTCTGTCTGTCTGTCTGTCTGTCTGTCTATCTATCTATCTGTCTGTCTGTCTGTCTGTCTATCTGTCTGTCTGTCTGTCTATCTGTCTGTCTGTCTGTCTGTCTGTCTGTCTACCTTAATTGTCTATATTAATTGACCAAAATTATTAACATTTCACCTGAATTTTAATTTTGTATGTTCTGAACCAACATATATTTTGAATATGAGCTTTTTTGGTCTATAATAATAGAAGTTGTTAATAACTTGACTCCAGCGCCACCTAGCACAAACACAAACAATTTCATAAAAATCGGTAAAGCCGTTTTGGAGGAGTTCGACAACAAACACCGTGACATGAGATTTTTATATATTAGATTATTTATTTTTTAATATATTTTAAAAATTGTCGCCTGTTACTATTATTGTCAGTTTTTTCTTTTCGAAGCAGCTGATTGAACTCTCCATTTTCGTCAGTATTGCGCTAGCTTTTTGCACTCGATTTGGAGAATAGGGGAAAATGATCGCTTTGCATCATTAGCGTACTAGACTGGACAATAAATTGTGTGCAAAAACTGGTTATTATTAGGATAACTGTGGCGCAATGGTTTGAAAACGCTATTTTGTAGATCTTGGTGAAATAAGCACAAAATATGAATAAGCGTTGCATGCATCTAGGCGTAAAACTGAAAAAAATTGTTTTTTAAGAATTTAAGTTAGGACATTTTATAAAATTTTAGTTTTTGAGGATCAGACTTTGAAAAAAAAAAAATATGTGTGAGCCTCATCCGCATAAGCTCACGCGGGAAGTGAATACTTATCCAATAGAAAGCAGTTGTGTATGTGTAATGTGTAAGAGAAGAAGAAATTTGTCTAGTACAATCGATAGAAAATGTGTAATAAAATTTAGTAAATATGAATGTAAACATGACTATATTTTTGTAATACAAATTGTGGAAGGAACAGCTATTCAAAATTTCAGTAAATACAGAATTTGCTAATAACTCGACTCCAGCGCCACCAATCGGGTCCAGTTTTTGTAGTTTTCTCTTTTGGTACTATACCAACATAAATTGTCAATATGAATCATTTTGGTCAGTTAATAGAGAAGTTGCTAATAACTTGACTCCAGCGCCACCCAGCGAGCAGTTTTTTCACCTATGTCCTTCTTTAGGTCCCAGACTATCTCTTTGCTAAATTACATTATAGTTGGTTTAGCGGCTTAGGCATGAAAAGTCCTTCCTCAGGTCCCGACTATCTCTTTGCCAAATTGCATTACAATTGATTCAACGGTTTAGGCGTGAAAAGGTTTTGTTGATAAGTTGACTCCAGCGCCCCCTAGCGAGCGGTTTTCCTACCTATGTATGTCCTTCCTCAGGTCCCAGACTATCTCTGTGCCAAATAATATTTTAATTGGTTAAGCGGTTTAGGTGTGAAAAGGTTTTGTTAATAACTTGACTCAAGCGCCCCTTAGCGAGCGGGTTTTCCGCCTATGTCCTTCCCCAGGTCCCAGACTATCTCTTTGCCAAATTACATTACAATTGGTTCAGCGGCTTAGATGTTAAAAGGTGGACAGACAGACAGACGGACGGACGAACAGACAGACTGATAGACAGTCAGACAAACGGACAGACGAACGGAAAGACAGATAGACAAACGGACGGACGGACGGACAGACAGACAGACGGACGGACAGACAGACAGACAGACGGACAGACAGATAGACAGATGGACCCCGGTATGGAATCATTTCCCCGTTATCGAAACACATTTATCGAAATTTATCGTAACGCATTTATCGTAACTCATTTAACGTAACTCGTTTTCAAAAACAATACGTCGCTAAGGAAGTATTCACTTCAAAAAATAAAAATCAGACTGAAAAAACAAAACTAAAAAAACTAAACTAAACTAAAACTAAGATTTCTTAAATTTCTTTACTCAAATTTTTAAACTCCGATATCTTTTAAACTAAGCGATTAATCAATATTTTTTGTGAAATATTTTGTGTAATTTCATCGAGATCTACAAAATGGCATTGTCAAATCTTTGTGCCACAGTTATCGTAATAGTCCCGAAAACTGAGCTGAGATATTTATCTGGCACCTCCTGCAAAATGAAAATCACAATGAAATTTTCCGGTTTCAAATTCGTTGTGTCATTTTTGTATGAGATTTTTTGAATAGCATGGGCGGCGTACCTACATCTTCAAATTTATTTCTACACTTACAATTTATTACCAACCAAGTACCTACCTACATATAAATGAAAATAAAAATGGCAGCACTTGCAAAACTGACAAATGTGACAGGTGACAGCGCTTTATTTGTTTTGTTTTTGTTTTGTCGAACTTTTGAAGTGCGCCTGGTTATTTTCGAGCATACGGGATTTAATTTGTTTGTGTAGTTGTCAAATTAGAATGTTGGATTCTGCATATTTAAATTTTTACAATTTTTGAATAAGATAGAATGTAAATGTCGACATAACTTAGCTTTCGTGTTGTTGAATGTTTTTGTCCATTTAAGAACCAAGATTGGAGAAGTTTCGAAATTCGAATGGCTTAAAGATCGTAAACTTTATTTATAAATGGTGCCGCAATCCGAACCATAGAAGTTAATTGTTTTGTTCAGGCATAAAATGCATATTCTATATTTCGTTACCATGTGTTGAATTCCAGATAGAAATGCAGTTAATGCAAATGCAAAGACGGATGTGGACAAGATATTATGAAAGTGCGCATAAGCGGATATCACGGTCGAAGTTCTTTTGTCCGTTAAGGATAAAACAAAATTTGTAATCCTCTACAAACTAGGTATCCGTAATGTTTAGACTTTATGCTTCTTTCGTGTCATTAACATATTCTTTGTTCTTAGTTTCCACTATCATTTATATACTATCATTTCATCCAGTGGTTTTCTACGTATCTGGCATTCGGTTGTCTTTCATTGGAGCTGTTGCGGAAGATGGTTCAAACAAATAATTATCTATGATGGTTCATAGCTATTGAAATTCTTATTACTTATTACCAAAGCCAACGAATTCTAACTCCATATGTGTATTTAAAGGAAATTCTTATAAGTAAACACCATAGCATTTTACGCATTTTTATACCGTGCAATTTCCGTCCAAACAACCAATAACGAGTATGTATGTATATATTCAAGAATCAATCAAAAATCATACCTGCCGGAAAGAACAACATCAGAAAGTGGAAGACAAGTTTCAAAAAATTAACGGAGATTTACTATTGAGAAAAAGAGGTAAACACAATTAATATTCACAAAGTGTTCCAAATTGATTTCTTTGATTTTAGGCGACAGGCAAAAGGATTAATAATTTTTGCTTTACATGTAACATCATTTCTACATAACCACTATGTGAAAGTGTTAATAGAAATTCTTCGCAAGGTTAACGTAACTAACTCCTTGCAACGATCATCATCAGCATCAACGATGTTCATTTAAATGCTCACTCAAGTATGTCTATAAATGTTTAATTATTTATTCTTGGCATAAAGTAAATGCTCACATAATTTAACAACTATCAAGAAGACTCATATATTTTAACGGTTTTATGTCCATAGGATTAATTTATCTAGTCTATTAAGAATTCTTAGTTTGTAAAACATGAAATATTTGGCACGTTAAACGGTGATACACTTGAATATTCTTTTATAGTCCGCTTTTTTTGTTGCTAGGGCACTTAATGAAGTAGTCAAATGAAAGGGATTTTCCTGTTCTCGATATTAATGTCTTATAACCTTTTTCCAAACTTTTATCAATCTATGAAACCTAAAAGTATAAAACTTAAACGCATTATCAACGCTAAAAACAATACATGTGCGGTTCGACGATAGATTCTTTCAAGCCTCGTTTCATAGAATCCGTCGCAACGCAACCGTCGTATTCAACTGACAGGTGGAGACAATACACGCCTGCTTATGGAAAAACTTTATTCTTTATCTATTGAATCCGTAGTTAAGTTCAATCACCAACAAATTATATGCTGTAGAAATAAAAAAACGAAACTTTATTTAATTAAACTGTTTTGATTTATGGTTTAAATGACGTGCACATTGTTCGTTCGTTTTAAAATTGTTTTCCTCTACTCGTTGCCTACTTCTGCGTCCGCTGCCCTTAGTTCAATTCTTTGTCCTGTCGAAAAAATTGATGAAACTTCAGCCGGTGGCTGATAGAAGAAGGTTTCTCATTGGCCCGCCAATCTTGTCGTAGATTCTATATTTTTGTCCCTCTGGTGTTCGATCCTTGATGTATACTTATTTTTAGTTGTCACATTCCACCCTCTGTGAATCGTCGAAGAGTTTCACCACTTACTTCAAGCACGGCTAGCTTTGAAGCCGGGCGGCGAAGAATTCCTTTCGTAGTCTTGACCTCTGCGCTCCTGACCTGTCCGTCTTTCTCTGGATACACCTTCGTGATTCTGCCGCGTTGCCCGGCTTCGCATATAACGACCAGGGGCCTATAACACAGAACAACAAGTCAACAAGTCAACAAGTACTTGTTTAACTATACTTGTTCAACAAGTGAACATCATTCCTGTAACAGCAAAAATCGCAACAATTGTTGAAAATAAAAATTTCCCTCGACTTGTTGAAATACTTGAACAAGTGAAATGAGCTGGAGAATTAGCGAAGAATTCATATATGTAGTTAAAACGCTAGTGCAAGAGCTTGTGATTCCTCCTGAGAGTTTATTTATGCACCGATATCAATGATTCTAACACTGATCGAAAGCTTATCAACTGAACTTTGTTCATCAGTATAAACAATTTTGAAAAAGTGCATATGAGTAAAGTTATTACGAAAAAACATAATTACCTATACATAAACGGGTATACGGTTTCTACATGCGAGATTCCTCGCACTGGTACACTAGTCTGATCTTATAAGAGAAAACAAACATATTTTGTTTAGTGCTTTCTTTGGTTAACAAAAAAATAAATAGCGAGAGATGTTTGCATATACACAGTTTAAAAATATAGTTTCTTAAGAAAAAGACTGGACGTACATCAGGGATGAGTTTTGGCAAAATTGTAGAAAATATGCAATGGTAATTGTAATGTATTGATATTTGGAAAAATATCTATAGTTTTGGACATGGAAATCCGGATAGTCGGGAAAAACGCTTTAATGAGTTGCATACTTTTATTATCTTGGGAAACAGCAGATAGTATTTAAGGATTTTGAATTAAATGCCTTGATGATATGATTTTACTTCACTTTGATTCTAAGAATCCGAAAGCTTACCGGTAAGGAAAAATAACCTCTCGATAGTTTAAAAAGCACATGGCACGATAAACCAGGACAGTACTTTACACACATAGAACAGGACTAGACCACAGTTTCTGGCCACAAAGGTCTGTGGAGACTTATTTATCATTCATTAACATTAAGTATTACCTACTATTGTATTAGGTATTTGATTGTATTATCACATCGTTATAACATTTACATTCATACTTATGTCAGATTGCTAATGCGCCCAAAGTAATGATTTCTGAGAATAACGTTAACCTTTGCCAGTACTGGACGCTTCCTCTTCCACTTCGCTCGAAGCGAGCATGATTTTAATAGTTAAGTTTAAGTTGAAAGAAAATAACAAACGTGAATTGTATTGGAAATATTTATTTCATTCGTTGTTCCACTCGATCTCCACCACAGGCCTGTCTGGCAACGAAAAGGCTGACGAGCTCGACAGAAAAGTCTCAGCGTTGGATTCAGAGCAAGCTGATCCTACTATCGGAATCCTATTATGCATTCTCAAATTAGAGAAAGATTAACTCTTAGAAGCTAATAATAGACAAGAAATCGTAAACTCTTGCATGACAACAAAAAAAAGTCATGGCCATGCTAATATAAAAACAGAACTTCCAATATCCTGGTCAAGAATAGGGCCTCCTAATCAGTCTTAGTGGATATAATTACCGGGCACAAACCCATAAACGTCATTTATAACATGGTACTGAGATCCTGACCCAAACCAATGCAAGGCTATTATTTTGCTTTGCCTTTTGCTTTGCTTTTATTAGCTGGCGAACGTTATGTGTAAGAAAGACTTTCAGCAAGATAATCAACAACTTGTACTAAAAACCGATCGGACTCGATTTTGAAGTTCTTTCTTTAAAAATTTGTTTATTTCTTTGATTCTCACTATCGTTGTGCGATTCACAATCAAGTAAAATATTTTAAAAATCAAATTATTAACTAAGTAAATTTTAAATGACTCCCGGTATTATCACTTGGTAATCGTTGGTCTATTACAAATTTTTAAATCTAACCTGTTAACTTCTAACAAGTCAGTCACCGTCGGTTAGAATTTATTAACTTTTCAACAAGTCACAGTCTCTTTTTTTCAACACTTGTTGCTTCCAGTTACAGAAATTGTGGATTTATCAAATTTCCCACTTGTTTAAAGATTCTATAACAATTGTTGGAGTGCCCGCAGACTTGTTGTTACGTGTTACAGAAACTCTCAACAGTTGTTGAATTCCACTTGTTTCACAAGTACTTGTTGTTCTGTGTTATAGGCCGCAGATCGCCAACTTTGAGGGTTGGTACTGTATCATGCCACTTGCTATGTTACGTCAATATCGGAAGATACTCCAGGATCCACCGCTTCCAAAATCGATCCTTGAGTTTTTGCGATATTTTCCACTGCTTGCGGCTGCATATTGGTGTGTCATCGAGAGGCGTTTGCGTTGAGTTTGGAACCCCAATACGAAAATGGTTCGGCGTTAGGGGTTCGTCTTCTTCCGAATTCACCGGCGATTCCGTCAGAGGTCTCGAGTTCACGATGTTTTCTGCCTCGATCAATAAGCTTCGAAGGGTTTCATCTTCTGGTGCTTCTTCACGGAGTGTTACCAACAGGATCTTCTCTACTGATTGCACCATCCTCTCCCATACACCTCATTCGCTGGGATTTAGTGGGCAATTGAACCTCCACTCGATCCGTCTTGCTGTCATCTCACCTTGAATTGCGTCGAAGTCGAACAATTGGGCTCCTCGTTTAAGTTCTCGCTGTGCCCCAATAAAATTCGTACCATTGTCGCTTCGTATTCGGACCGGGTTTCCTCTTCTGTTGACGAAATTTCGCAGGCACAAGATCATGGCATCGGTAGATAAGTCGGCTGCTAATTCCAGATGAATGGCTCTGATGGTGAGGCACGTAAACAATGCCACCCACCTTTTTTCCCTTCTGCGACCGATAGCGACTTGTAGTGGGCCAAAATAGTCCAAGCCCGTATATGTGAATGGACGAATGAAGGGCGTCAATCGGTCTACTAGTAGTTGTTCCATTAACGGAATTACAGGTTTGGCACGAGCAGTTTTACATATTTGACAGTTTTTTCTTACCCTTTTTAATACTGAACGGATGTGAGGCACCCAGTAGTGATGAGCAAAAAATCACTACCAGTGAATTATTCACCGTGAACGAAAAATAACAGTCGCAGTCTGTTAACGATTTGGAAATAAACAGTGAATCGCTAAAACGTGAATAGTTTCACGTCACAGTTTGGAATTCGCAAATAACGATTTCACAACAAAAGTCGCGGTCGTGAGTATGAACGTGAGGTGCGAGGCAGTGAATGATACGTAGAACAAAGCAGAACGCGGTGAACGATATTGTGTATACTATACTGAATAATGCTGTCTTGCGCACACAAATATGTATGTATAGTGTGTTATGTATATTGTTCGCTGGGTTGCATTGAGAATTGCCGCTGAAAAAAGGGATGAAGGTTGAACTTCGTAGCGGTTGTAAGAATTTGTGTGAGCTAGCTTAGTTCTGTGCATGCGAAGATGGGATTTTAAGGAAATTTACATGCATTTGTTTGTTTGGTGTTTAGAATAATGCCGCCAATAACAAAGCGAAGAAAACTTTGTTTTTTGTGGAATTTCTTTGAATTAGACGAAAGATTCGCAAAATGTAATTTGCAATTTGAAAAGGCATATGGAAATCAAGCATCCGTTAATATCATTAGTTTCTGGGGTAAGTTTATTTTTGAATTATTGCCTCGAAATGTTTTTAACGGCACTAATAAGGATAGTATACATGCAAACGTATGTATGTATATGCATATTTACAAATTACATAGTCAATAATTCATTGTGTGTAAATTATATGTAGTTTTATAGTAGTCTATGTAGTTTCATAGTCGCATCGTCGTCAATTCACATTCACAGGTTATATTCACAGTGAATAAAAAATCACATTCACAGTTATACCTGTGAACATAAATTCACGACTTAGCCCTACTCTAGCACCCAATACCGCTGACGGACTTCAGTGATGATTAGGGCATCGTTTTGGTGATGACGAAGATGCTGGTAATGATAATCGATTAATTGTGTTAATGGGTGGTGTTGCGGCAAAATTACTGGACATCTGGCATCAGGCGGAAGGCAATGTGCTGCACTGATACGTCCACGAAGACGGAGTAATCTATCCTCATCTAAGTATGGGGTCAACTGGTATATGGTGCTGTTCCTTGTCACGGATAATCCCTTCTCCAAGCAGGATCTCTCTTCACAAAATTCATCTCTTTGGGCTTGCAAACAAGAACTTTTTCGGCTGCTGCTATTTCCGATGGCGTTAGCGTATTATTTAAGGGCGCTGGGTTTCTTGCTGAAGTACGTATAGGGCGATTGGTGGTCCGTGAATCAATCTTTTTTGCTGCAACTTCTGCTCTCACTTGGTTCAGCCATTTTCGACTTCGCAATACCCACAAGCCACAATCCTTCTTAGTTTACTAAAGGAAGAAAAGTTAGCGATATTTATTAATTGGCTACTTGCCTGGCCAATGTGAAGCATCGTCGGGCGGATTTCTTCTTGTAGTGTTTCTAAAGGGTGATTTTTTAGCTGGTGTGGTTTTGGCAACACTGGTTTTGACAGCTGACGTGTGTTTAGTACCTTGTGTCACTGTCAAACAGCTTCAGTTTGGTTTGCAATTTAACCATGGATCGTCTTACAAATGAACAACGCTTGCAAATTATTGAATTTTACTATCAAAATTCGTGCTCGGTTCGAAATGTTCATCGCGCGCTGCTTCCATTTTATGATCGGCATTCTCGACCTTCTGAGCAGTCTATTCGGAAGATTGTGACCAAATTTCGCACCAAATTTACTTTGTTGGACATTAAACCACCAACACGTTTACGTTCTGTGCGTAGTGAAGAAAATATTGCGGCCGTATCAGCTAGTGTGACAGAAGACCGCGAAATGTCGATTCGGCGCCGTTCCCAGCAGTTAGGCCTTTGTTACAGCACTACGTGGAAAATTTTGCGGAAGGATTTGGGCGTAAATCCTTTTAAGATACAGCTGGTGCAAGAACTAAAGCCAGCCGACCTACCACAACGCCGAATTTAATTTAATTAATTAATTTAACAGTTAATTTCACGTTTCGGGCCGGTCAATTGGCCGCCTAGATCGTGCGATTTGACACCATTAGATTATTTTTTGTGGGGGTATGTCAAGGCTAATGTCTATAGGGACAAGCCCGCTTCGATTGACGCACTGGAAGCCAACATCCATGCATTCATTCGTGAGATACCGGCCGATATGTGTGAAAGAGTATGCCAAAATTGGACTCAGCGGATGGGCTACCTGAGACGCAGCCGCGGTCAACATTTGCATGAAATTATCTTTAAACATTAAATTGCAAGGTTCAAACTATCGATTCAAATAAATATTTCATTCATTTTTTCGAATTTTTTGTGTTTTTTTTTAAAAAAAAGTTCTCAACCTCTTAAAAAATCACCCTTTAGAACTTGATCATCATGGTAATTCGGCCAATGCTGTTCGGAAAGTCGAAGAAATTCTGGTCCCGTTATCCATCGGCTATTCGTGATGAATCTTGGCGGGTACGTGGCTCTTGTGGCGTCGTCTGCCGCGTTTAACTCGGACGTACCAGTCTGCGGGTTTCGATGTGTTCAGTATCTCTACTACTCGGTGTGCGACGAAAGGTCGCTTAGAAGACCGAATCCACCAAATTGTTGTTTTTGAGTCACTCCAAAATACGACTCGTGAAATTGGCACCTTGTGATTTGCGCATATGCTGGTCTGTAGTCGGCTTCACAAAACTGCGGCTTGTAATTTCAGGCGGGGACTGAAAGCAGCTTTTTTGGCGCACATCTGGTCTTACCGGAAACAAAGGCAACGTCCACTTTTTGACATTGTATGCGAAAGTAGCCTACGGCAGCAAAGGCGCTTTCACTGGCGTCAGCAAATATGTGGAGCTCGAGACTTTTAGCTGATCACAGTCTCGGCGAGTAACAGCGAGCTTGTGATTCCTCCTGAGAGTTTATTTATGCACCGATATCAATGATTCTAACACTGATCGAAAGCTTATCAACTGAACTTTGTTCATCAGTATAAACAATTTTGAAAAAGTGCATATGAGTAAAGTTATTACGAAAAAACATAATTACCTATACATAAACGGGTATACGGTTTCTACATGCGAGATTCCTCGCACTGGTACACTAGTCTGATCTTATAAGAGAAAACAAACATATTTTGTTTAGTGCTTTCTTTGGTTAACAAAAAAATAAATAGCGAGAGATGTTTGCATATACACAGTTTAAAAATATAGTTTCTTAAGAAAAAGACTGGACGTACATCAGGGATGAGTTTTGGCAAAATTGTAGAAAATATGCAATGGTAATTGTAATGTATTGATATTTGGAAAAATATCTATAGTTTTGGACATGGAAATCCGGATAGTCGGGAAAAACGCTTTAATGAGTTGCATACTTTTATTATCTTGGGAAACAGCAGATAGTATTTAAGGATTTTGAATTAAATGCCTTGATGATATGATTTTACTTCACTTTGATTCTAAGAATCCGAAAGCTTACCGGTAAGGAAAAATAACCTCTCGATAGTTTAAAAAGCACATGGCACGATAAACCAGGACAGTACTTTACACACATAGAACAGGACTAGACCACAGTTTCTGGCCACAAAGGTCTGTGGAGACTTATTTATCATTCATTAACATTAAGTATTACCTACTATTGTATTAGGTATTTGATTGTATTATCACATCGTTATAACATTTACATTCATACTTATGTCAGATTGCTAATGCGCCCAAAGTAATGATTTCTGAGAATAACGTTAACCTTTGCCAGTACTGGACGCTTCCTCTTCCACTTCGCTCGAAGCGAGCATGATTTTAATAGTTAAGTTTAAGTTGAAAGAAAATAACAAACGTGAATTGTATTGGAAATATTTATTTCATTCGTTGTTCCACTCGATCTCCACCACAGGCCTGTCTGGCAACGAAAAGGCTGACGAGCTCGACAGAAAAGTCTCAGCGTTGGATTCAGAGCAAGCTGATCCTACTATCGGAATCCTATTATGCATTCTCAAATTAGAGAAAGATTAACTCTTAGAAGCTAATAATAGACAAGAAATCGTAAACTCTTGCATGACAACAAAAAAAAGTCATGGCCATGCTAATATAAAAACAGAACTTCCAATATCCTGGTCAAGAATAGGGCCTCCTAATCAGTCTTAGTGGATATAATTACCGGGCACAAACCCATAAACGTCATTTATAACATGGTACTGAGATCCTGACCCAAACCAATGCAAGGCTATTATTTTGCTTTGCCTTTTGCTTTGCTTTTATTAGCTGGCGAACGTTATGTGTAAGAAAGACTTTCAGCAAGATAATCAACAACTTGTACTAAAAACCGATCGGACTCGATTTTGAAGTTCTTTCTTTAAAAATTTGTTTATTTCTTTGATTCTCACTATCGTTGTGCGATTCACAATCAAGTAAAATATTTTAAAAATCAAATTATTAACTAAGTAAATTTTAAATGACTCCCGGTATTATCACTTGGTAATCGTTGGTCTATTACAAATTTTTAAATCTAACCTGTTAACTTCTAACAAGTCAGTCACCGTCGGTTAGAATTTATTAACTTTTCAACAAGTCACAGTCTCTTTTTTTCAACACTTGTTGCTTCCAGTTACAGAAATTGTGGATTTATCAAATTTCCCACTTGTTTAAAGATTCTATAACAATTGTTGGAGTGCCCGCAGACTTGTTGTTACGTGTTACACAAACTCTCAACAGTTGTTGAATTCCACTTGTTTCACAAGTACTTGTTGTTCTGTGTTATAGGCCGCAGATCGCCAACTTTGAGGGTTGGTACTGTATCATGCCACTTGCTATGTTACGTCAATATCGGAAGATACTCCAGGATCCACCGCTTCCAAAATCGATCCTTGAGTTTTTGCGATATTTTCCACTGCTTGCGGCTGCATATTGGTGTGTCATCGAGAGGCGTTTGCGTTGAGTTTGGAACCCCAATACGAAAATGGTTCGGCGTTAGGGGTTCGTCTTCTTCCGAATTCACCGGCGATTCCGTCAGAGGTCTCGAGTTCACGATGTTTTCTGCCTCGATCAATAAGCTTCGAAGGGTTTCATCTTCTGGTGCTTCTTCACGGAGTGTTACCAACAGGATCTTCTCTACTGATTGCACCATCCTCTCCCATACACCTCATTCGCTGGGATTTAGTGGGCAATTGAACCTCCACTCGATCCGTCTTGCTGTCATCTCACCTTGAATTGCGTCGAAGTCGAACAATTGGGCTCCTCGTTTAAGTTCTCGCTGTGCCCCAATAAAATTCGTACCATTGTCGCTTCGTATTCGGACCGGGTTTCCTCTTCTGTTGACGAAATTTCGCAGGCACAAGATCATGGCATCGGTAGATAAGTCGGCTGCTAATTCCAGATGAATGGCTCTGATGGTGAGGCACGTAAACAATGCCACCCACCTTTTTTCCCTTCTGCGACCGATAGCGACTTGTAGTGGGCCAAAATAGTCCAAGCCCGTATATGTGAATGGACGAATGAAGGGCGTCAATCGGTCTACTAGTAGTTGTTCCATTAACGGAATTACAGGTTTGGCACGAGCAGTTTTACATATTTGACAGTTTTTTCTTACCCTTTTTAATACTGAACGGATGTGAGGCACCCAGTAGTGATGAGCAAAAAATCACTACCAGTGAATTATTCACCGTGAACGAAAAATAACAGTCGCAGTCTGTTAACGATTTGGAAATAAACAGTGAATCGCTAAAACGTGAATAGTTTCACGTCACAGTTTGGAATTCGCAAATAACGATTTCACAACAAAAGTCGCGGTCGTGAGTATGAACGTGAGGTGCGAGGCAGTGAATGATACGTAGAACAAAGCAGAACGCGGTGAACGATATTGTGTATACTATACTGAATAATGCTGTCTTGCGCACACAAATATGTATGTATAGTGTGTTATGTATATTGTTCGCTGGGTTGCATTGAGAATTGCCGCTGAAAAAAGGGATGAAGGTTGAACTTCGTAGCGGTTGTAAGAATTTGTGTGAGCTAGCTTAGTTCTGTGCATGCGAAGATGGGATTTTAAGGAAATTTACATGCATTTGTTTGTTTGGTGTTTAGAATAATGCCGCCAATAACAAAGCGAAGAAAACTTTGTTTTTTGTGGAATTTCTTTGAATTAGACGAAAGATTCGCAAAATGTAATTTGCAATTTGAAAAGGCATATGGAAATCAAGCATCCGTTAATATCATTAGTTTCTGGGGTAAGTTTATTTTTGAATTATTGCCTCGAAATGTTTTTAACGGCACTAATAAGGATAGTATACATGCAAACGTATGTATGTATATGCATATTTACAAATTACATAGTCAATAATTCATTGTGTGTAAATTATATGTAGTTTTATAGTAGTCTATGTAGTTTCATAGTCGCATCGTCGTCAATTCACATTCACAGGTTATATTCACAGTGAATAAAAAATCACATTCACAGTTATACCTGTGAACATAAATTCACGACTTAGCCCTACTCTAGCACCCAATACCGCTGACGGACTTCAGTGATGATTAGGGCATCGTTTTGGTGATGACGAAGATGCTGGTAATGATAATCGATTAATTGTGTTAATGGGTGGTGTTGCGGCAAAATTACTGGACATCTGGCATCAGGCGGAAGGCAATGTGCTGCACTGATACGTCCACGAAGACGGAGTAATCTATCCTCATCTAAGTATGGGGTCAACTGGTATATGGTGCTGTTCCTTGTCACGGATAATCCCTTCTCCAAGCAGGATCTCTCTTCACAAAATTCATCTCTTTGGGCTTGCAAACAAGAACTTTTTCGGCTGCTGCTATTTCCGATGGCGTTAGCGTATTATTTAAGGGCGCTGGGTTTCTTGCTGAAGTACGTATAGGGCGATTGGTGGTCCGTGAATCAATCTTTTTTGCTGCAACTTCTGCTCTCACTTGGTTCAGCCATTTTCGACTTCGCAATACCCACAAGCCACAATCCTTCTTAGTTTACTAAAGGAAGAAAAGTTAGCGATATTTATTAATTGGCTACTTGCCTGGCCAATGTGAAGCATCGTCGGGCGGATTTCTTCTTGTAGTGTTTCTAGAACTTGATCATCATGGTAATTCGGCCAATGCTGTTCGGAAAGTCGAAGAAATTCTGGTCCCGTTATCCATCGGCTATTCGTGATGAATCTTGGCGGGTACGTGGCTCTTGTGGCGTCGTCTGCCGCGTTTAACTCGGACGTACCAGTCTGCGGGTTTCGATGTGTTCAGTATCTCTACTACTCGGTGTGCGACGAAAGGTCGCTTAGAAGACCGAATCCACCAAATTGTTGTTTTTGAGTCACTCCAAAATACGACTCGTGAAATTGGCACCTTGTGATTTGCGCATATGCTGGTCTGTAGTCGGCTTCACAAAACTGCGGCTTGTAATTTCAGGCGGGGACTGAAAGCAGCTTTTTTGGCGCACATCTGGTCTTACCGGAAACAAAGGCAACGTCCACTTTTTGACATTGTATGCGAAAGTAGCCTACGGCAGCAAAGGCGCTTTCACTGGCGTCAGCAAATATGTGGAGCTCGAGACTTTTAGCTGATCACAGTCTCGGCGAGTAACAGCGGCTTGCTTTAAATTGTTTGATCCTGTCCAACTCTGACCACCAGAGTATCCATCGGCGGTGTAGATCATATGGTAGAGGATCGTCTCAGCCAATACCAGCATTCCAGGTGTTCTTTAGTAGAATCTTCGAGTATATGAGAAAATCGGCAAGAAAACCGTATGGGTCGAAGACGGCCATCACAATACCCAATATTTGCCTCTTCGTCGGTGGTCTCGTTGCTTGTAAAACGTCTTTGGCGATTTTGTGGAACTTCAGACTAAAGCGGAACGTATCATCTTTGGTTTTCCAATATATTCCCAGTACCTTCTCCACTTCTTTGTCCGATTCTAGGCTGACCGATGACTGAGCGGGGCACGATAAGTCGTTTAGTTTGCCTTGAATTCTCTTCCTGTTGCTCACAAAGCTGCGAAGCGTGAAGCCACCCTCCGCATGAATCCTTTTTACATCCTGAGTAACTTGCTCGGCTTCCGATTCACTGGCAAAGCTGCAGACAAAGTCGTCCACATAATGATTGTACACTATTCTAGCGACGGCTGCCGGATACTCTTTCTCAAATTCCATGACGTTTTTATTCTTGATGTATTCCGCTGAACAGGGTGAACACGCGGCGCCGAAGATCATCGATGTCATAACATAGGTACCAATTGGACTGTCGGCTTTCCCATCTCTCCACAAAAATCTCTGGGTCACCTGATCAGCTGGGCGAATCTTGAACTGAGAAAACATTTCCTGTATGTCGGCGACCACTCCAACTATACCCCGGCGAAACCTGAACCGGACTGACAAGAGCGGCTCGGCTTGCTCAGGACCTTTGAGTAACATCGAGTTGAGGGAAGTACCAGTAACCTCGGCGGCTGCGTCGAAGACTATTCGAAGTTTCCCAGGCTTATGATGGCTAGTTACTCCAAAGTGTGGCAAGTACCATGTTCGGCTATTTGTAGTTTCTGCTTCCTCTGGTTGAAGTACTCTGGCATAACCCTTTTCCACGTAACTGGATATTTGCGATTGATACAGTTGGGCGAACTCCGGATCTCTCCGCATCTTGGCTTCGATGTTGTAGAGACGTCTCGCTGCCATCTTCAGGCTATCCGGTAGGACTATATCATTTTGGCGCCAAAGTAGGCCAGTCTCGAAACGTTTCCCATCTCGTTTTGTTGTCGATTCCAAAATTTGCCTGGCTCGGCTATCATCAGTAGACTCCAACACAATTTCCACCTTGCGGACTCCAAAACTTTCCACGGTAAAGTACGCCTCGACCAACTTGTTAAGCTCACTGAGTCCCTCTGCTTCCTTGCTGCTACTGTTGCTATTGGCGTGCTGGGGTCCATAGGCAACCCATCCCATTATTATCTTCTCCTCTTTGTCCTCGACTACTGCTCCGGCAACACCCAGGTGACAATTGTCCAATCCTATCAGCAACACACAACAGGCTTTGTTGTAGTTATGGACTGGGACATCTTTCAGGTATTGGAAACTGTCCTTGTTGAATGACTGGCTGGGTAGGCTCAAATCCTTTACCGATCTCACGTTCCTCAGAAAAAAAGCGTTGATCTCCTTTTCCTACACCTTGAAGTTCGACTGCTACCTTTCTTGACCGCTCCGTTACCACTTTGTCTCCATATCACTGTAGCGTTAGTGGCTGTGCTTGACCCTTGAGACCCAACTTGCCCGCCACTTCTTCCTCTAAAATGGTAATCGATGACCCTTCGTCGAACATCGCGTAGGCTTGCATCTCTCCTTGAGGCCCAGTCAGTGTCACTTGCAGAATCCAGAATAGTTGTCCTATATTGATTCCCGTTTGGAATGTAAGCATTATTGACGATGTCTGTGAAGTCGTTGCGTTGACGTCTACTGGTGCTCGAAGTGGCGCTGAAGTGACTTTAACTACCGATGTCTGTGCTGGCGACAAGTTAGTTTCCTCATGTAAAAGCTTGTGGTGGGATTTAGAACATCCATTTTCGTTGCATCTTTTCCTACTGCGGCACAATGCAGTCCCATGGCCCGGCAAGATGCACGAAAAACACAGATGTTTGTCTTTCACGAGCTTCCAGCGATCTTTAATGGCTAAATTCTTGAATGCACCACAATCGCTTACATGGTGATTGCCTCCGCAGCCTATGCACTGTCCCCTTGTTGTATTCCTAAATCCCGTTACAATCCGCTCGTTGGTGTTTTTTTTTTTTTTTTTTTTTTTTTTTTTTTTTTTTTTTTTTTTTCCGAGGGTAGGTGAAAATCTTCCATAGACACTATGAGAATAGCAAGCACGTGCTCATAGTAGTGTCAGATTCTTACTGACCAAAAACACCACCCTTCGATATAAATTTGTTAGATACTGCAACTAAGTTATACTACTTATCAAGCAATTTTTCTATCACGAAATATAAACGTTTGGCAGGTTACTTTCCAATGAAAGATCCTGCATGTTCCGCAATTTAGACGCGTTTAATCCTTATCTCGCCAAGTCGAAAGGTTTTGTTCTTTGTAGTCGGCGCAATAAATTGCTCTCATCCAAAATAAGCAGGACTGTATTATTAACATGTCCGATTAGTCGGTTTCTATGTTTTCGCGCGAAGCTTCTAGTTTCAGCTTCGATTGTCGGAATTCCGAGATCCCTGTGGATATCGTCGTTAACGACGATATCCGCTCGTTGGTGTGAAATATTCTTCTGGCATGTTGAACCTGGTTTCTGGCAACCACTGGATTGACTGATTGCGGCAAAAGTTGTATAATCTTCGCCTGCTCGTTCAGCCAAACATCAAAGTCCTTTATTGTCGCATATGGTGTTATGCTCAACGCTTTCTTAGCCCATTCGTACTTCCTGGAAATCGCAGCCTCAAAACTAGTTCCTCCAGCAGCATTGGATTAGTGAGATGCTGCTCGCATTTAGCAGCTACAGAAAAGGCGACAACATTTTGCACCATAGTAGTGAATGGGATCATCTGTTCCACCGTAGCTTCGACAATACTTGGAAATTGTTTTTTGGAGCGTCTGAATCGCTTGTTCCAGGTTACTCGGATGGATAAAAAGAGACAGAACTGACTCCTTGGCTGCTCCCTGAAGGCATCTCTGCAAACGAATTGTGTTCTCCGTCGCTGAATATCGAAAGTTTCTCGTAGTTTCTTCATAATTTGCCAAGAATAACGGCCAATCCTCTGGCTTCCCCGAAAAATTGGGCAATTCGTATAACTTTTTATATGGTTGAATAACTTCTGTTTCGGAAGTGCCGGTTGTCGATCGACTGCCAGGTGGTGTCATGGTTGACTGCGTTTCTTGCCTTATAGTGCGAGGCTCCAGGACGTTGGTTTCAGTTCTTCGGCTATCGATTGCCTCACGTAGACGTTGCGTTTCTGCTTGGTTCACTCCCGTGTCCTTTCGTAAATCATCCACTACCTGCTTGAGCGCTGAGAGTTGTGTCAACAGGTTAGTCATAAGCTCTTTATCCATCGCTGGTTGCTGCCCCTCCAGTACCGTTGTGTCGAAGAAATCCGCATCAGAATCTTCGGCACTTTCTGAACTTTCTGAATACACTTCGGCGTTGTCTATATATCTGGCTGGTGGCTTGCCTTCGTTGACACGACTGCTCCTGCGTGGCAGCGAGGACATTCAGTCACACATACGAAATTAACTGGAACTTTCTTCTTATCGATGGCCGCTTCTGCTTAGCGGCGACGACACTCAGGCGAACATGCGAAATAAAACTGGAAATTTCTTCTTATCGATGGCTGCTTCTGCTTAACGGCGACGACACTCAGGCGAACATGCGAGATAAAACTGGAACTTTCTTCTTATCGATGGCTGCTTCTGCTTAACGGCGACGACACTCAGGCGAACATGCGAAATAAAACTGTAACTTTCTTCTATCGATGCCTGCTTCTGCGTGAAGGCGAGGACATTCAGTCACACATACGAAAATTATCAGGAACTTTATTCTTAACGACGGCTGCTTCTGCGTGCCGACGAGGACATTCAGTCACACATCCGAAATTATAAGGAACTTTCTTCTTATCGACGGCTGTAATGGTCATTTGTCGGACAGCAGATGCTTTTATGGTAATGTATTTTTGGTACTTACCGCACCGCTGCAGCTCAATTGAGCGGCAGCAGAAAATTACGATGATGGCTTGACAAATAAACGTTGTCTATTGGCGGCTCCAACGTAGTCTGGTAGTTGTGTGGCAGCAAAGAATTATTTGGCGGCGGCTCCAACTGGCTGTGGTAGTTGCGTGGTAGCAAATAATTATTTGGCGGTGGCTCCAACTGGCTTTGGCTATGGCGATTTAAGCCTATATTATAATCTCAACAACTGTTGCTGGGCAGCGGCGCACTCAATAAAACAACTCGCGAAGTGATGTTTTAATAACGAATTTTAAAAATTGTAGAAATAAAAAAGGCTTTTAACAAAAAGAAACTTTATTCAATTAAACTGTTTTGATTTATGGTTTATTGATGAAACTTCAGCCAGTGGCTGATAGAAGAAGGTTTTTCATTGGTCCGCCAATCATGTCGTAGATTCTATATTTTTGTCCCTCTGGTATTCGATCCTTGATGTATACTAATTTTTAGTTGTCATTTTTTTGGCATCGTGTGACGTCACTTCTTGGCGATGACATATGCTGGAAATACATGTGCAGATTTTACCGTGCAGCGAAATTAGAATACACACGTTTATATGGGAGCGAATACATGTGAATTCTGCATGCGGCACAGCGCTGCATGAAGTCTCTATTTCTAATTTGCCAGGCAGCCCCGGTACTAGATCGCGAAAATAGTACAATTTTGATCATTTGGCATTTATTTTTTTTTCATTTGACATTTTTTGTTTTGTTTGCGACAGCCAACTCAATGGAAGAATTGTCAAAAAACTCTGCACATGTATTTCAGATGCAGATTAGGACGCGCCGCTGCGCGCAGCCTGTCTGCACATGTATTTCAGGCAATAGTCGTTGGATTCTATGAAATGTTCGCTAATGTCATCCAACTAACGATTTTTACTTTCTTTGGAATTCAAAAAAAAATTATTTGTATTTTGCTTATTTTATTTATAGATGAGACTGAATAAATACATGTTGCCAATAGCATTTATGCTATAATTTTGCAAATAGTTATTTATATTGTGAACAGATTTGGATATTTTTTGGCTTATGGAAGCTCCATGTATTCTTTAAACACAGTTATTTTTTTTAAAAAGATCTGCTTACCTTAGCTCTTATTTTTCCTTTGTACTTTTCGATTGATAACTCTACACTTTCCGAGCTACGCACACATATTTTCAATTGCCCACATTTCTTGGTATGGCAACGTACATAAGTGAAATAAAACAATTTTAGTTTAATTAAAAGGACAATCAATAACAGTCCGATTCTCCATTCTCACAACGGAAGTGTATCTTTTTAGTTCTAGTATGTATTAATGCAGAGTGTATTGTGCATTCATGAGTATCATATGTTTTATTATTTACTAGAAAAATCCAACGGCCAAAAATGTTCGCAATCTAGGAAAACGTTTTGTTTTGGGTTTGACCGATTGCAGCACTGACTGCCGCAAAAACAACAGTTTCTTTTAAAATTCAATGTGTTTGTCTATGCACATACCACACAACAATAATTGCTATTGAGTTAATGTATTCTGTCGTATGTGCGTAAGGCCATACACGTACGACAAACTAATAATATTTTTGTGACTTTTCATTATTTGTCTGACGTTTATTGACATTGATTTACGACAAAATAATACACAAGTAGAGTGCTCAGATTATACCCACAAATTATCGTATACGCCACAACATGGTAATTGCGACACTCCAATATTGAAACTTGCAAAATCATACGTAAAACAAATACAATAACCGGCTGGCTACAACTATTTGATTTTATCCGCAGCTGGCTAGGAATTTTGCGATATCTCATGGCAAGGTGGAGCTGAAAGCATGTTTTTTATTTATGGACGTTGGTGACTGTGACTGTTATCTTGACATTTGACAAGACAAAACTTTAAAAAGTTATAAGAATGCATCTTGTTTAATATTAGGTATTTTTGCTCCGATATCGTCCTTCGCTTAGTACCAAATCCATACATATTTAACAGATAAGTTTTATTTCGAATAAATTTAAGGAACGAAATGAAATATGTAAACTTTTAACGCGAATAGATAACATCAAATATCCTGAAATAATTGTGTAACTCCGAAGCTGTAACTGTCTTGTTGAATATAGAGCCCTCGATGTAGAACTCTGCTCTACGTTGTATCTGCATAGCCACAACATTGTTAATAATATATAAATACAAATCTTTGACGCATTCTAATGCAGTACGTTTCGGAATTGCTCGTGTTGTATATTTCGGTAGAGTGAAAATAGTGACCTTTTGTTGTGAATTTCGGTCAATTGTTATAAAACACTCACAGTTCTTATTATATTCTTCTTTATTATTTTTTAAACAAAAATTTATTTAGCTGTATGAGATTGCGAAACTCCGAACAAAAATACTAGCAGTAGATTTAACACACATTTATTATTTTCAAGTTCTATAGTACAAAGAGTGACAGATACAGATAGAACAGATACTTTATTTAGTACAAACAAAACTGAAGGTATGCGTATGACCCGATCCCAACAACTTCTGATATCGAACTCGTTTTCAAAATTTGTCTGCCCTGCCGTCGAACATGCATTTGTGCCATTACCTTGAAGAGGATAAATGACACCTTTGGGAACGTTGGCTGCGACCAGTTCGCACACGGAAAAAGATATGCGAAATGCATTTGTCATAAGACACCATATGCAAATAGTTTGCTTATGGGAAAGACAAAATAATAATGCGATCGCGTTTTATTAAAAGAAAAATTGTAAGATATGCATATTTACGTTTGCAACAAATAAATATGCGATTGCGTTTGGGTAAAAAGGAAAATTGTTGGGTATGCATATTTACAATTGCAACACTCGGATTAATTATTTGTGTCACACATGCCTCGAGGCATATTTTATTCATCCGGCTGGGAGATTTACTATGTGTAGAGCGTTTTGCTTCCCAGAAAAATACAGTGATATACTCCATCGAGCTGCTCTATATTAATGTATGTGGTATCGGCTAGACGGTCGTACCAGCACTAATTCTCCACCGTCGCTGTGGTCAAAGTCAACTTGGAGATATAATAAATCGGCTGGGTTTGGCTGGCTGGGAATCGCTTTAATAAACGACTGGCCAGCTACGTTTAAAAAACACGGCTTATGTTTGCGACGCTACGGAGCTGATCAAATATATTAGTTCCACTGGAGAATGCATGTAAAAGCGACGCTGATAATTCTTTCCAGGTACATCTGGTATCCATGATCCTCGTACCATTGTTTCCCCCTACCTAACAAATCAGCTTGGACTCTTGTTATAATATCGAAATCTAAAAGACGATCACGTCCACTTCCAGCATTGACGTCAGAGCACCACCTGCTTATGTCGACCCTGGAGTGGTCGGGATCAAAACAAGTAAAACCATAATTGCGTCGGCAGTGATAATCATATTTTGTTGACCTGCATCTGCAGCTAATATATAAATAGCTTTTCCCTATTTGTACTGATCCTTGAGGAGCAGCGGCTACCTCGTTATCGTTGTCTGTACTGTAGGCATCTCAAAATTAATAAATATTTCATACTGTTTAACTTTATTCAAAATATAGCCTTAACAGAAATCTAACTTAGATCTAAGACGCGGCTGATGATGTTGTTGAGTTGGTGGTTCTTCTCCGACTGCCTAGTCTGGTCTTCCTCGATGTCAAATTCGATGCCCGACTTCATATCATCGAGATCCACTTTAGATTCCTACGGGGAAAATATTAACATTTCGTCTCCGACTGGTCCCTACCAGCTACTCGTTGTTCCACTTGAGATTCCCACACAAAAAATGTACACACGATACTTTTGACCGTTAATAGTCGACAGGGTTCGTTTATACAATCCAATGAGGGGATGTCAAATAAAATGCTGAATATATTGATTATGATTTATATATGGGATATGATGTTTTAACTCCTCCCTCCTCCAGAAGACGATTGCCACAGTCGTTCCCATCTGAACTCTTCTAATTTTCTCTGAATGTTACGGTTAGTGTGTTCAAGTAGAAGTTCGAAGTTTCGATGGTCTCTCTGTTGTATCCTTGCTTTTTATACGGCTCCTAATCTATATGTTATAAATGCTGATATAATAATGGTTATATTAATTGTAAATCCCCATAATACCGGGTGTTCCTTTACTTTTTCTACATAAGGTAGTACATAGTCTATATTTGTAAATTTTAACAATTCATTATCTGATCTGATATATTCAACCACCTTAATGTCAGAATCTTGGTTAAATTTATTATATTTATCTATTGATGATTCTATGTTTACAAATAGTCGGTTATTTTTTTTAATAGTACCTGTATAGTGTATATTCGATTAATTGAGTACCGTAATATGTTTCGTTATTGATTACCTCACAAGAAGTTATGATATGATTATAATTAGTAATATTAATAGTTGGATTTCTTTCTAATACTTCAGTACAATTTGATTTATTTTTATTTAATATATTTGCTATACAATTTTTGTTTATTCGTCATAAAGTTACAAATAAAATAAAATCTGAACGCTGTTGCCACACAATTTGGCTCGAGTTATAAGATATTCGAGTTATCAAAGTTCGAGTTAATGAGGTGGCTCCCTGAAATTACGACCAAAAGTGTTTTGGAAAAAAGCCAAAAGAATTGTGGCGTAAGTTTTTTTTGCTCATTTGGGTTATGAGTATCACTAAAAACGCGCGTTCCGTCGCGCCGACACTTTGTAGAATTTGTACTGTAAAATTTGGCCAGCTTACATATTTAAAATAAAATAATTATAATAGCTTTTATTTGTTTCTATATACATTTATGAATGTAAAAACAATTCGACTGTACATATTGTTACATTATACGTACACCTGAGGGATATCTGCAACCATTTCCCAACAGCACGGGTATTTGTAATGGTCCTCTCCATCAGCCGCTGACTGGCTTTGTCATTTAATTTGCACTCGGAACATACCTTCATATTTTTGCAAAGCAACATTTGGTTGCAGGGCTTGATAACAACCTAGAACAACGTTTTAAAACTCTTCGCTTTTTGCCTGTTTTTCTACTTCGTCATTGTCATTATCATTCGAAAAATTTTCATCGTCTTGAACACCATTGGCGTAGTCTTTAAAAAAACGGAAACTTTTAGTTTTATCGGATGGAGTAAAGAGGAGAATCAGATTTACTTTCGAAAAGATCATAGTAGCTGTTCTTATTAAGGAACCGCCTGATCAGGTATCTAATAGAAGACTATAGTCTTTCCCGTTCACAGATATCATGGTATTATTTTCAGGGACCGCTATAACAACAATAAGTGTCACAACAATAACTAACTTTGTTTTTCTCTATTCTTTGTTTGGACCAACATGCGTCTTTGTTGTGACCAATCTTACCGCAAAACGTATGTACATTTGTCTTTTTTTTTTTGTTTTGGATTGAGTTTCTCCTGAAGTTTGCAAATCTTTTAACAGAGTGATTTTATGTGGACAATGCTCTGATGTGGCCTGTTTGCCCGCACCCATAACAGCGCTTGTCAGTATCAAAAGGAGGGCGTTTGATTTGAGTTGGTGACATTGCTCTTCTCCTTTTCGTATCGTAGGTAATCGCTAAGTTTCTTGCGTGGTCTTTCTCGAATGGGTGTCAGGTATTCTGTCAGGTCTTGAATAGAGTTTAGCATCACGTACATAAGTAAGTAACCAATTTCTCAAAGTAATATATGAAATACAGCCTATACATATTTTCACTGTCTTATCCTCTGGCATATGATTTAAAAGCCTCGCCTTCTATGTTTGCGACGCTACGGACCTGATCAATTATATTAGTTCCACTGGAGAATGCATGTAAAATCGACGCTGACAATTCTTTCCAGGTGTATGTATATCTGGTATCCATGATCCTCGTACCATTGTTTCACCCTACCTAACAAAGCAACTTGGACTTTTGGTATAATATCAAAATCTAAAGACGATCACGTTCAGTTCTAGCATTGACGGCAGAGCACCACCTGCCTATGTCGACCCTGGAGTGGTCGGGATCGAAACAAGAAAAACCAACTGTATCATTTCGTTCCTGCTGCTGTGTCGCCTGCAATCTTTTGCTAATTACGTCGGCAGTGATAATCATATTTTGTTGACCTGCATGACGCTGATTACACGACTCTTCTTTTTTGTTCGTTTCGTCTTTCGTCTTTTTGACAGGTACATACGTACGGTAGTGATTACACGGTTCCTATGATACGTGGATACTTCCATACGTGATAATGACGTTTACTCCCTTTCAAAGAAAGATTCGTGTAATCAGCGTCCATCTCCAGCAACCTTTTTCCCTATTTGTACTGATCCTTGAGGAGGAGCGGCGGCTACCTCGCTTTCGTTGTCTGTAGGCATCTCAAATTAAATAAATACTGGCAGTACAAATAACTAACCCCAGTAATTGTAATTTGTAATTTATTTACTTTATGAACATGTTTACACGTAGATATACAATTATCTTTAAAAGTAAAACAGTGATTAAAGGTTATTCAAATTATTAAAAGAAGATGTTAACAATGAACATATAAAAATACATTTTGAGTTTAATAGACAAAAATAATGAAAATTAAAGGCTTTAAATTTAAATAGTATTTTTAAGATTCATTGCTTAGATATTATTAATGTATTGAAACAAATATTTAAAAACAAAAAAAAAAAAAAAACAGAGTAACAGAATAAAACAAACCCTAAAACTCTTCAACAGAAAAACAAAATAAATTTCATTCTAAGTTATTAGAAATTTTAATTTTAAAGTCATAATTTTAGTTTTTATGTGCATAAATGTTGTTCTAGTTTTCTTTGGAAGTCGCTTATGCCTATTGATCTTCTTATATTAACTGGCAGCGAGTTCCACAGTCTTATGGCGTATACAAAAAATTGTTTTCTTGTTACGTTAAAATTGAACGTGGGTGCAATAAATGCACCACTCCTGACTGAGGATGCAAACTGTAATCTCTGAAAAAGATAATCTGGGGTCTTATTTACTTTAAGATTGAACAGGAAAGTCAATGTTTTGAAATCCAGATATTTTTGTAGGTCCATTTCGAAAAATTCCCTAACGCGGCCAGAAATATGATTTCTTCGACTCAGATTGTAAGCAAACCTTACAGTACTATTAATTGCGACTTTAAACTTCCGCGAGCTGTTGCTATCTAGGTCACAAAACACTGGATGGGCATATAAGGAGTGTCATCGAAAAAATTTACCCACAGAAAATTAACAAAAAATGTAATAAAAAGATAATTTCAAAAAATTAAAAATATTTGTTGGTATTTAGCTTTTAATTCAAAATTTATAAAAACTAACAAAAAAAAATTATTCCTTATTTTTAACAAATTTTCGAACTTTTTCCGGAACAGCTTCCATCATGGTTTTTATCGTCTCATATGTCACTTTTTTTGAGCTATTTGTCCAGATTTTTTTGAATTCCTCCATGGTGTTGCCAGTTTTTTTGGTGGCCCTTAACTCTCTTTTGACCAGTGCCCAATATCTTTCAATTGGCCGAAGTTCTGGCGAATTCGGAGGATTGGCCTCTCTGGGCACCACCGAAACGTTATTTTGCTCATACCAATCCATCGCCTTCTTTCCATAGTGACATGATGCAAGATCAGGCCAAAAGAGGGGGCGTTCTTGATGACTGTTGTAAAAAGGCCTTAAACGCTTCTGCAGGCACTCATTCACATAAATTTCGCCATTTATTGAGCCAGTAGTGGTGAATGTTTGGCTTCTGAGCCCACAAGAACAAATTGCTTGCCAAACCAGGAATTTTTTTGGAAATTTTGCTTTTGGTTGGGTTCGAAACTTTGCTTCAACTTTTCCCCTACCTTCGGCAGTGTAAAATGCCTGCCCCGGAAACTGATTAAAATCAGCAAAAACATAGGTTTCATCGTCCATTATGGTGCATGGAAATTTGGTCAAAAAATTTGTTTGCAAAAGTTTTGCCCGTTGTTTTGCATCCAAATTTTTTTTCGCGTTTCGATCTGGAACTTTTTGGACTTTGTACGTTTTCAAGCCCGTAGATTTTTTCACTTTGTGTACCAAAAAATTCGAACAATCTACTTTTTTTGCCAAATTTCGTTCAGAAATGTTCGGATTTTTTTCCAGAAGCTTCAAGATTTTGGTGACCTTATTTGGGTTCATAAAACCGGTTTTTCGGCCAGATCCCTCTTTTCTTTCAACTGAGAGATCCTCCTTATAAGTTTTGATAGCAGAAGCAACTGTTTTTCTGTTAACTTTTAGATTTTTTGCGATTTTTAGATACTTCGACCCTGTGTGTGCTAAGTGAAATTTTATAATATTTTTTCTTACGTCCAATTCAGATTCCATGTTGACTGTTTTAACTATCCGTCAGAAATGGCATACAAATTAAAAATAATATATGGAGTCCCAGCTATAAAACAAGAAGCATTTCATTGATTTATCGGTAGTTTTTGGAAAGTAAATTAAATATAAGAGTGGGTAAATTTTTTCGATGGCACTCCTTAAAAACATTGGTAGCAGCAGTGACCTAACTAACATCGCTTTTATTTTAAATGGGAGATAATTTCCAGCTTAATATAGGGCTCGTAGAGATCCATAGACTTTAGAGACTTTATTAATAACATGATCCTCCCAAGTGAGGCTTTGATTAAATATAACTCCTAGATTTCTAACGCTGGAGACATATGTAAGTGGCGACCCATCAATATAAAGTTCAGGGAGAGATAGATTATCTATGGGTGATCGGCTGATAGCAATTGCCTGACTCTTGCTTGAATTTAACAATAGTCTGTTATTTCGCGACCATAAAGCTATTGACTTCAAGTCCTCCGTAAATCGCTCAGTTGCATCCTCCATAAGTCCCAAAGGGTAGCTTAGATACAATTGAACGTCATCCGCATACATTTGAACCTTGCAGTGTTTTAACACGGACGGAAGATCATTATTAAATATGGTGAATAGGAGAAGAGGGCCCATTATTGATCCTTGTGGGACGCCGGCTTTTGTTTCAAGGAAGTTAGATAGCTTTCCATTAGCATATACAGCTTGGGAACGATCACTTAAGTAGCTATCTAATAATTTAAGTGCTGTTGAGTCGAAGGTGAAGTAATTTTTAAGCTTAAGTATAAGTGGTACCGTATCGAAAGCTTTGGAAAAATCGAGTAATACAAGCGATGAAAGATGGTTCTTATCCATTTCTATTCGGAGATCCTCTACAAGATTTAACAGCGTTGTAGTAAAGCTATACTTTTGCCTAAAGCCAGATTGAAAGGGTGTAAGAAGATTAAACGCGCTGAGGTACGAGTTTATTTGTTGGCTCACTAATTTTTCAAAAATTTTCGATACAAATGGAAGTATAGAGATGGGACGGTATTCTTTATTTTGTTTGGCTGAATTTTTTGGGATAGGAATGATCTTAGATAACTTCCATGTTCTCGGATACGTAGAATAAGTAATGATGTTTTTGAATATAAACGTTAATTCTGGCAGTACTTCAAGAATTATTATTTTCAAGAATTTCGGATGCATGTCATCCAAACCAATTGCATTTGACTAAATTGCTTTTAAGGCATTAAGTATATCATTTTCAAAAATTCTTTGAAAACTGAAACTTCTAGATGTACTGGAAGTGCGAGGTAGTACTACATTGGATATATCTATGTCATTTTCCTGTACATAAGAGATATTGGAGGCAGCGGCAAATTTAACGTTTAAATCATCAGGACTTACATCACTAACACAAGAGTTAGATACCTTCTGTTTACCAATGCCTAAATCTTTTACATTTTTCCAGGTTTTAGTTATACTCAAGTCAGGCCTAAACTTAGACGTGAAAAACCGAATCTTCGCCTTTCTTACTGCTTTTTTCGCATTGTTTCGCATTGTTTTGTAGTGATTGAAAAATTCAGGAATTTTAAATCTTTTCCATCTTTTAGGCTCTGCCCCTGAGTACAAGAAGTTGTTGAATGTTAGGATTTAACCACTCACAAATTTTGCTTCGGGTGTTAAACGTTTTTAAAGGACCGTGCGATTCAAACAGGCTGTTAAAGTTTGCGGTAAAGAAATTTACTTGTTCATAAATGGAAGCCATATGTCGAAGTCTTAGCCAATCAATGCTTAGTAAATCTCGTAACAGAGAAACATGATCTATTGCCCTAAAATCTCTGTACGCAACTGTTTTGACTTCACTCTTGATGCTCAAATCTAAATCGAAAAAAAGAATGATAAGGTCGTGTTCCGAGAAACCTGGGACATCTAATTGACCATAATAATTGGTTCGATCTGTCTGGTTGACTATGAATAGATCTAACAAAGTAGAATTGCTGTTACTGAAATGAGTTGGAGCGGTGTCATTTACTGCAAAAAGTTGTAAGGATTTTAAATTATTTACAAACCGATCAACACTGGGATTAGTTCTATCTAAGAGGTTGATGTTTAAGTCAGCACAGAGTATTATATGACTATATCGTACAGATATTCTCTCAACAAGGTTTATAATACCAGTGGAGTCAGCGACATTTGTCAAGTCCACATGCAATTTCAACAAACAGGTATTCAAAGTTATCATGTGCCGCAGAAGCGTCCAGCGGCCTACATTGTATGCAGTTCTTAATAAAAATTGCAACACCACCACCTCTTCTACCAATTCTGTCAGCACGATATGTTTTGTAACCACTAATTTCAATCGTATTTTTGCTTATACTTGGACATAACCACGTTTCTGACACACAAATAACATCGACTTTCCCATTACTGAATACTATTTTGAACTCGTCCAAGTGTTTAATTAAGCTTTGGGCATTTAAGTGACATACAGAAAGACCAGAGTATCTTTTAGAAAAAACATTTAGCATTAACCGGGTTTTGTGGATAGGATTTCTGTTACTACCATAAGGAGTGGAGAAATCGCTTTCAGATACCATTTGCTCTTCGTTCATCTAAGAGAATATAAAAATAATGTAAAAGAAGGTGATCAATAAACGGAAAGTGACAACCAAGTAACTTGCACATAAAAACACATAATTGCACAATGAAGCCATTATTTTCTAATATTATAAAAAAAGAACAACCTAAAATAAGAAAAAAAGTTGTAGAGTTTGTTTTATAACTAAAAAGATAACATTTAAAGTAAAATTTTAATAATGAATATGAAAACTTGAAAAATATAACATAGAGAAATAAAAGTTTGTTGGTAGCTGGAACTAGACGTTGATTTGAGAGCCATTGAGATTTGTTGACATTTGACTTGCTCCATTCCCATTATGGTGTTTAGCGGCGACAACTTCATTAAGCTTATCAATGCTGTCAATATGCACGCGGTTTGAAGTTGATGTTGTTTTGATGTAAATTACTCCACGCGACGAAAAAGCAGAGTAAATTTGTTTTGTGCGTCTATATTTGATTGCTTGTCGCATTAGAATTCGGTTGTGAGGTGTGAGACTTTCGTGTAAATAGATGCGTTGATCTGAGTTTAGTCCAGCATCACGTAAGCAGATTTGCCGCGAGTTATGTTTTGATTATCGTTCACAAGCACGGCTGAACTTGCGCATGCACGATTGTAACGAAGCTGTAACTTAAATAATTCTCAACGATTTTCTTTAAAAAAAAAAAACTTTCCTTATTAACTAAGACTAATTTCTGATCTAAACAAAAATATGACTTAATGGCTTGAAGACTAAAATTGCATTATGATTGTTTTCAACTCGGAAAGCATGATGAGATGTGTATGCAGTGGACTATTGTTTCATGGGAAATTGCTGAATGTGTAATTGATGGAGAAGAAACTTGGAAGAGGGAATAAATTGTGGGACATTACGAATTTCGGATGGCCGAGGTTAACTTATATTCTGTGTAAGACAGACTCGGTACAGGCTCATCAACGTTGATATGTACATATATGTGCGATTATAGTCAACAGCTAGTTATGCCACAATATTTTTTGGTTGACAAGCACCATTACGCATGGGCAACAAAATTTCAAACGCATAGATAACAGATCGACATACACACACAGACACACTCGGGAAGGAAAAAAACAAAAACAACATTTATTATATACCTAGGGCAAAGAATATTCCCTTTAACGCTCAACAGGTAGTTTTTTTTTCAAATAGAAACCTTTTTTTTCGTTTGCAAATTGTTGGGATTTACACCATTTTTCCCGAATTTAAGTGATTTTTTTTAAACGCGTTAATTCTAGGCTTGGATTTACATCCCACTTAAGATGATAGGAAAGACACGAATTCAATATCTGTGGTGCATCGATCCGCATGCCCATCTCATTTCGAAGCTCCGCAATTCGAACGAGATCACAGATTATTTATTCTATATTAATTTATACTATAAAGGGATTCCGCTCACTCGTTTCACTTTTACTCTTTCTATACTTACAGGATTAAAAACTTTGAGTACGTATAGTTGTAGTAGTATCTACTTAAGAGCATTCACTCTTTGGTATCCTCGTAATATAGATACTCTTCTTCATTTGGCTCTAACATACATGTAGGTCCTGAAATTAAAAACAACACTTTCCGTTCATATGTAATTAAAAGGATTTATTTTATTAAAAATATTTGTGTGTGTTAATATTTTTTGTTTTGTTCATTTTCTTAAAGGAATAATAAGGAAAAAAACGTTTCTATCTGCAGTTTAGCGCTTATTACAAAATTAAATTGTGATTCTTTAAAATGGAAAAAACAACTAAACTCCAGATAGGATGTCTTATGATGAAAAACCTAAAAGGCCTAACGACTTAAGTATTAGTTTTGTCAATAAAATCGTTTACAGTTGTTTTTAAAAAAAAAATAATTTTCAACTAAGAAAGAGTAAAATTATCTTTATTTTACTTTTTGTTTCAATGCAATCGGAGTTTCCAATCGCCCAATAGAGTCATTTGTAATTTCACGCGTTTGTCAAAAACTTTAAACTCCTCTCCTGAGAAATGAGTAAAACAGAATTTAGCTGTTTTTCCTTGTGACCACAGAACTAAGCCCCACTCACATTCTGAAGAATATATCGTACGGGATATGCATCCATCAACATTCAAGCAACATGTAATGGAAGGGAAAATTCACGTAAACACATTTGTTATAGTATATACTGGCGATTTCGGATGAATTGATGAATCCAGAATTTACTACAAGTATAAGGTTACCAGTACCGTAGCGCAAGTGGTTAGTGCGTCGGACTACTGAGCCAGCGGTCTTGGGTTCGAATCCCGCCGCAAACACCTAAAAGTTTTTCACAGTGCCCACCTCTTTCCAATGTCTGACAAGCATCAAAGAGTATCATTTGTCACGATTAAGCTTCTCAACTCGGCGTTCGGAGTCGGTAAAAAACTGTAGGTCCCTTCCATTCGTGCAAAAATATAACACGCTCACACAAATGGTTGCGAGAAGCAGGCCCAGGTTCACCTCGAGCTGTAGCGCCAACTAAGTAAGTAATAAGGTTACCGGTATAAACTTAATTTTATGCATACCAAATGAAGTGAATACTGTAAATGTTGGCTTCTACTACTAGTACTAGTATTTACTTTTACTTTCTACTTCTAGTATGTACTTCTATTTTATGCATATGGCCCTATATGTCTGGAGAAATGCAGGACTGTTACACAGTCCAAATGGGCAAAATTTGAATTGGTATTGTCAGTTTTCAACGACAAAACTTGTATATTTACGGAATTTTTCGGAAACGGGTACGTGGAAGAAAGCTTCAATAATTTTGTTATTAATGCGTCGATAATCGACACATACACTTTTTGATCCATTTTTCTTCCTAACGAGGACAACTGGACTAGCAAGCTCAGAATTACTGTTTTCTATTATTCTTCTTCTAGCCATAATTTAATTTGCGATTCGGCGTCTATCTCATGCGGGTGAGGTAATCGTCTTGGTGTGTCGTAAATCGGGGACTCATCTTGTAGGACAATCAAAATCTACATTTTCGTTTGCACTTTGCAAAGAAACAGATTGTTCGGATGCGTGGCTTCGTACAGAATAAACATTATCGCGGGGAGTATTTTGATAATAATTTACTAAACGCGTTTGTATTTCAGCCATGTTCTTAAAATAATTAATATCTCTTTCTTTTGGCAATATTCAGATTGATAATTTTTTTTATTACATTTAATTCGCCTTTAACTTAAATTTCAAAATTAACAATCATCCAAGATACTTATCGAGAAACATTGATCGCATGCGTATGAATTAACTGCTGACAGATGATTCTTCCTATTATTCTTTGTTTTTCAAAGAAGATCCTTCTTTTTCGATAAAACGTATTCTATTGAGTATTGATGTCTTCTGGTTGTAACCGCTTCTCCCTATCGTGTTGAGATACTTCTCCTTATCGTACTTCTGTTTGTCGTGTTCAGATGTTCTCTTTGGCGTGTTGAGATAATTCTCTTTGTCGTGTTAGGATAACGTGCTCAATCGTGTTTCATATACTACGTCACCGATGCTCTTTAATTCATAGCGTGTGCAATTTACCGTAGGTTTTTGCAACGATTTACGTGTTCAATTATGTTCACTTCTTATGCGTACTAGATATTTATCACTAATATTTATTAAGTTTTTTGCGAGGGAGACGTTTTTCTATAACTTAAATTTAATAGATAACTTTTACAATTGCTAGAATATTTTGATTGATACTTATTTTTATTTTTTTTTTTTTACAAAATTAGGAATATGTAGTAACTTTGACTTTGACTCAAAGAAAGATTACAAGGTTTAGCTAACAATTTTCGGAGCATTGTTACTGGAGGGGTCCATAAGTGACCTTTCCATCCCCAAGTTCGATTATCTCCTGGGCATTATTTACATGTCTACATGGCATGTCTTTGACTGTTGTTCGTTTATTTACCTTAAATTTTAAAATCAGAACTATTATTAAAAACATTGCAATAATTATTATTATTAAGGTGTTAGATATGCCATGTTTTACATTGTTTTCATATCTGAGCTCTTTTATTACTTGACGATTCTGAATCTGTTTCAAGTGTACATCTTCAAGTTCTAGTTTTGTGTTCAATATTTCTGGTTTACTATATGCTGGTATTAAAAGATTTTGGTTAACAGTAACTTGCTCGTTATTATAGATAGTATAATTGATTTTTATTTCACAGTTATTAAAATGAATGCGATTATTCCTGGGCAGTTGGTACATTAGGTTATTACATGTGTTCGTAAGATTTGTGGAATGCAAATTTTTTGTAAGAATTAATCCGCCTATTATTTCTATTATTTCTGGATCTTTAAGCAAATTTACATGAGTCAAAAGAATTTTTTAATAGATTTTGTAAACAATTTACACTTCTTTTAAGTTTTTTTTTATGTACATTTCATCGGTATAATCAAATAAGGGTTTGTTTTTAATATGTAGTAGTTACTTGATACTATGATCTCATATCCCTTTGTATTAGGCACTGGTAGTATCATTACTTTATCGTAATCCGTGGTAGGAAAAATTGGAACTTTAAGTAAAAATATTAACTGGTTCTCTGATTTAATTAAACTGCTTTTCATATTTTCTAACTTTTCAATGTTTATATCAAATCTTAAATTTTCTTCCTCTGTTAAGATGTTCGTTCCCAAAATTCCTAACTTCGAAAATACAATATTATCTTGGAGTTTTCCTATTTCATTATTTAAAAGTAGTATATCAGTATTAATTTGCAGCGATTGTAAATTTTTTGCCAGATTCTCTTGTTGCTTATCGCTATAATTCATGAAATTATTCATAATCAATTGATGTTTATTAATTCGACTAGCAAGAGTATCTAAACTTGTTTGCAGATCTGTGTTTATTGCAATTTGCTTATTTATTTCGGCAATGGAATTATGATTATTATTTTCCAATAATTGTAAATGACTTTGAAACTCAAGTCGTTCGTCATCATCTACAACGCCAAATAAGAAATTAAGTACTTTTACTCGTGTAACCTCTTTAATTTTAAGTCGCCAAATACCTTAAAATTGTTCAATATTGCTAAATCTATTTGCTCTATAACATTACTATAGCTTTCTAAATTTATTATATGGAGAATCTTATTGTAACCTTTAACTAACTGAATCTTTTCCTGCTTAACCATTATATACCCTGCTTGCGTGTTAATCTCTTCTAGTCTAAAATCTGCTTTGATTATGCTGGCAGATGAAAGTTGAATTATAATATTGAAGAGTTCCATTTTGGGTCTGTAAAAAAAACTAAATTAAAGTATTTAAATTAAAGTCAATTTTTAGTGAGTTTCTTTCATACATAACATACATATATCTAGGATTTGATTTCCTTGTTCTGTAATCAAATACAAATTTGAGAGGCATTGTTCATTAGATATAATTTTTAAAATTTTATAATAAATAGGATTTATCTCTAATTTTTTAATAAGGTTCTTTGTCGAAAAAGGGCTTCAGTCTGTTGTTATGGACTTTTTCCAGCTTTGATCCTCGTAAAATTGTAGTATTTACGTCGTTGTGTATTTGCTTAACTTCAAATGCACCTATATGTACAAAGAATATAATTTATTCTTTCTAGCCATGTCCTGAAGTAGCACCTTATCTCCTACCTTAAACGAATATGGGTGAATCTTCTTATCATAGTATTCCTTAGTCTTACTCTTACTTATATCTAAATTTGTTCTAGCTAGATGGTACGCCTTTTGTAATTTATGCCTTAATACCAAAAAATAATTCTCGGAGTCATAAATAGGGGAAGGCTGTTTCTTTAAACTATTTGGGATTTCAGAACTAAAACCAAATAACACATCCAACGGTGTTAGCTTTGTACTAGCATGAGGAGTGTTATTGTGGACATACATGGCTTGACGAAGCCATTCATCTCAATCTGCTGAGTTATTACTAGAAAATGATCTTAAATATTCTATTAAAGGACCATGAGTTTGTGGGTTTTTTATGTGTCTTTTCTATTTATTCCTTTAGTTTAGTTTTTGTTTATGGTTACTTATTATTTTTTAATCGTGAGGATAGGACTTACTCAAATTTAAAATGGAATTGTCATATTGACTATTGGAATTGTCAATGTGATGAAAGCTTGAAAGTAGATGTCATATTGAAAACTGAGGCTATCAGATTGAAAATCTCGATTTTCAAATTTAAAATGGAATTGTCATATTGAAATCGCAATATTCAATGGGACTATTCCCATTTTTAATGTTGTTAAAATGCAAGTTTTAATTATCAATATGATAAATGCAATTGTTGTTAAATGTGCGAAATTGGTCACTTTAAGTGATTGTACATTATAGTTAGTTGCTGCCAATATATTTATTATGCATGTACAAATCATTGTTTTCACAATCAAATGTGTCGACTTTATCGATGGGTTCTTTTTGCTTTTAAGTGTAACGTGACAGACATTTTGTTTAATTAACAATATTAATAATAATTACTCTTTTACTACCCACCTGGGTAAATTTTACCCATTCGGAATTGGCTCCTTAATGCCTAAACTAATCCTAATGCAAAATAATAGTTAATAAAATAGTTGAAAACAACAAAAATGCTTTTTTATTATATTTCGATTTCCTTAGTGCATGCTATTCACTCCAATAAAGATGGTTATTTATGCATTTTCTGAATTTTGAGGTTAAAAAAAAATATTTTGAAACATTGGGGAAAATTTACCCATGATATGTATTTGCGTGTATAAAAATATGGTGGGCAGCTGAGGGTTAATTTTAATTTATGAGGACTCTACGGTTACCGAGGCGCCAAGGCTTAAAAATGCCATTTTATAAATCTCGATGGAATAAGCGCAAAATATAAGGTAAACAAATTTGAGTAATTGAGTAAAAACTCGTTTTTCCTATGAAAATTCTACTGAAATTAATAATTATTTCGCCTGTATACAATTTTTTTAGCAGTTCTCTTTTTTACCGCTTATGATTTAGTTATCTTCAGAAGATTTGAAGTTGTTTTGTAGAAACAAGTAAGACAATAATTAATTATTATCAATTTTCCAAATGTGGTTCTTAATGTGATGGAATTCAATTACGTTCATCTTATTGACAACCGCAATTGTCAATTTGAATGACATGATTGTCAATGTGATTGTTTAGTCGAAAGTCCAAATGAATTTTAATTAAACGCAGATAAACTTTCTCAACTTCAAAAAAATAAAACAAAGACGTTGAACTATAAAATTGATGCTTTATTCATTGTGGTTGCAAGCCGACTGGCAGTTTATGTTCACAAACAAAAGAAAGAGCTTATGCTTATATACATGATACATGAATGCAGTACGTTAGGTGAATTATTGAGTGAATGTTTGAGTGAGTTAAATATAAGTTTGAAAAAAAAATGTAATTCACAATGATGGTTTAAAGAAAATTTAAAGTAAAGTAATTAACAATTCTATTTTTGATAAATTAAATGTAAGTAATTGTATAGTTCAAATTAAGTTCATGTATCTTACATATTATGTTTATGTATCTTAAAATATATATGATTTTGAATGTGGCGATCTGGCCCAACAGTGATGACTTCAAAACGCGATTATCACATTGAAAACTGCAATTGTCAATATGATAACTGCAAAGATGCGATAATCATATTGAAAATCTAAATTATCAATGTGATGACTGCAAAAATAAGATAATCATATTGAAAACCAAAATAGTCAATATGACAACTGGGGTTGTCATATTGATAATTTCTTTCATCATATTGAATACCGACAATTGAAAATCGAAAATGTTCATATCCGGTTTTCAAAGACGAAGCTAGTCGGGGATAATTTCATCATATTGATTATTTCTTTTATCACATTGACAATTTTCAGTTGATAACCGGCAATTGTCAATATGACAACGATATTTTTTTCAGTGCAATAGAAAGTATTGACAAAGAAGGTAACTCATTAAGATGGTTTTTAATGATGTCTAACCTTTTGACAAGACTGAGTCTATCTGAGGACACTGTTTCCCATATACTCAGTAATTCGATGGCAAGATCTGGTAAAAATATTGCTGATATTCCTTCTGTTAAATCATATTTCAATAGTCCAATAGCTCTCTTAAATTCATTCTCATAGCTTAAAAGGCAGTATACCTTGTTTAGCCAACCATTTATCGTGTCCCATCTAATATAGAGCTTTTGGATCTCAACAGTTCTCATCCTTTGTAGAATAACATCGATTTCTGATGTTTGTGAACTACTGATTTCTGTTTGACGAAAATTTCCATAAATACTGTTTTTTTCATAACTAAGTAGACTTTATTTGAAAAAATATTGCTCATCTAATTGATTACCTTTTAATTTTACCCATTAGATTACTTGAATAATAATTCAAAACTAGTTTGACCTAACACGCTTAGGATAAACATCAGCTCGCTGATGCTGTTACTTAATGTAGTGGCGTTCTTAATCAGCGGCTCTTTCGGCTTACGCTTTTCATTGAGCTGTACAAAAACCAAATTCAATTTATAATTGAAATATACATATGCATAGTTGGATATTTCATCGGCATTTGCAAATATCGCCGTTTGACTGAAAGCACCAGGAGAATCCTCTTACACTCCACTGCTATGAAATGTTCTAAAATGGGTTTGGAAATTGCATATAAATCTGATAGCATGATGATGTGGCGTTGCTTAAATGTTGCTTACCGACGTCGTTTTTGTGATGAGATGGGCATCATTAATGCCATGCTTTCGCCGAAATCCCAATCGATTGCACTTGCATCGTCCTCCAATACCCCATCTCCGTCAACAAGAGAACTATCTGCTTCGCTTCCTGACTTCTGCTTTCTTTCCTCTGTGGCATGGTAGCGCATGCTGTCTCGAAGAGAGCGCCACATTGCTTTGCAGGCGTCCGCTGGAAAAATACATGTTTTTATTATACATATAAACTAAACAAATTACCTGGTTTATTTAAATCCTTTGAAATACACTCCCAAATGCTGGCAGCAGCATTCTTGTTCCTATGCATTGTGTCGCTTAATTTCCATATTGGTTCGTTGTATTTTACCAACGAAGCCAATTTTTTTTTCAACAGAGCTAAATTGTGGTCTCTTGTTCATCTTTTTCTGCGGCACTGGAGCTGGTGTTAAAGTGGGTGGTATATTCTGCAGCATTCGTCTGCTTCAAATATGTATATCATCTTGCTCCAAAATTTCAACTTCGCAATAGCACAAAAAACAAATAAAATGAAACACAAACAAGAAATCGAAAATAATATGTATGAATAAAATACAAACGTCAAAATTTCGCAAGGAATTAATGTACCGCACAATAAATTCTGTGCAAAAACTGAGTGGAGAAATTTATCTAATACAATCACCATTAGTATAATTTTGCAGCGGAACAGCGTACTGCAAAACGAAAATCACGACGAAATTTTCCGTTTTCGATTTCGTCGTGTCACTTTTGTATGGGATTTTTCGTTTCGGATCAGCAGCGTACTAGGATTTAAACTTACATATACTTATTCAAAAAAGTTATTAAATTATTTAAAGGTTCGAAAATATCTGTTTTGTTTACTTTTATGTAAAAAATTGGCAAACATGAGATTTTCTACAGGCTTAACATGCAACCGATTTCTGCATTTATTTTTTATTATATTCATTACCGAAAACTTCCTTTCTGCTGCTGCACTGCTATGCGGTAAAATAGCTAGAACTAACATGAACCCTGCCAAATTTTTGAACATACATAATATGCATGTACTTCATAGGGTCTCCGGACTGGAAATAAAAAAAAATATTTTTTGGGAATATCTTTTTTTGTATTCTTCAACGTAGTCCCCACCATGAGCAATACACTTATTCCAGCGTTCCTCCAACATTTATACATTTTTGGTATTTTGGTATGGATTTGTCGAGCGCTTCAAAATAAGGATCTGTTTCCTTCTTGACCCCTTCATTCGAGTGAAATCTCTTACCCTGGACCAATCATTTCAAGTCAAAAAAAAAAAATACCCACTGCACTGTAGTTGACTTTAATTTCTTGTGGACGAAAGTTAAAAGCTCGCTCATACTCATACTCAGTACAGTTGATTTTGATTTCTTGTGAGGGAAAGTTCCTTACTTACTTACTTAACGACCCGTGAAGAGTCTCTGCCTGAGACACGGCAGCCTTCCACTCTCTTCGATCTAGGGCACGCTGCTTCCAGTCGTCTAGACCAAGCGCACTGGCATCCGCGGTAGCTTGGTCCTTAAACCGGAGTTTCGGTCTTCCTTGTCGTCTCGAACCTGGGGGCTGTGATTCGAAGATCCTCTTTGCTGGAGCATTGTTGAATATCCGACGAAGAATTTTTCTCTCGAAAGTTTTCAAAATCTGCTCTGCTTTCCTGCTTATCGTCCAACACTCGGCTCCATAAAGCAGAACTGGCAGGATCAATGTTTTGTATAGCACGCATTTCGTCTTCCGAGTTAGGAGTTTTGAACCCATTTGTTTTGCCAAACCGAAGTAGCAGCGGTTTCCTAGGTAAGTCTTCGTCGAATCTCCACTAAGGTGTCATTCGTGGAGTTGATGTTTACTCCGAGGTAGGTAAACTCCTTAACCACTTCGAAGTTACTGTTGCCAACAGTGACATTTGTCCTAGGCGGTGGACAGATGCTTCTTTGTTTGTTGACAACATGTACTTGGTTTTGTCCTCATTCACTTCAAGGCCAACTCGTTTCGCCTGTTCTTCAATTGCCGTAAAAGCCTCTAAGACGGCGCGCTGGGAGCGACCGATGATGTCGATGTCGTCCGCGTATCCCAGTAGCTGGACAGATTTGTAAAAGATAGTGCCTTCCGTGTTTACACCTGCCCTGCGCACTTTCTGTTCCCGCACAAGATTGAAGAAGTCACATGACAGCGCATCTCCTTGCCGCAATCCGGTGCATGTTTGGAATAGTTCGGAGGAACTGTTTCCAAATTGCACGTTGCACCGCGTGTTTTCCAGCGTCACGCGGCATAGCTGGATCAGTTTAGCCGGGGTTCCGAATTCGGCCATCGCCTTGTAGAGCTCAAGATGTTGAATGATATCATATGCGGGTTTGAAGTCGATGAAGAGATGGTGAGTCTCGACTTGAAATTCGTTGGTCTTTTCCAGGATCTGTCTTAGTGTGAAAATTTGGTCGATCGTCGATCTGCCGGGCCGGAAGCCACACTGGTACGTGACGATTAGTGTGCTGCAGAAAGGTTTCAGACGTTCACACAGTACGTTGGATAGGATCTTATATGCGGCATTGAGCAAGGATATGCCTCGGTAGTTCTTACAGGACATAGGATCGCCTTTCTTGAAGATGGGGCATATAGAGCTGATATTCCAGTCAGCGGGCATGGCTTCCTCCACCCATACTTGGTTGATGACTTGGTGCATGCACCCTACCAAAGCATCACCACCATATTTGAAAAGCTCCGCTGGTAGACCATCAGAGCCGGCGGCCTTGTTGTTCCTCAGCTTTTTGATAGCTGAGCGGACCTCTTCAAGACTGCGAGGGGGGATGGATTCTTCACTGACTGGATGCGGGTTCTCTTCTTGCCCTATCACTCTCTCTACCTGATGCCCATTAAGTAGCTGCTGGAAGTGCTGCTTAAACACATCTACTATTCCCTGCGATTCGGCGACAAGGTTTCCTTTACTGTTTCGAAGAGCCTGTGTTCCGGGCTTGAAGCCTGCTGCCAGTTGCTTGGCTTTCCTATAAAACATCCGGATGTTGTTCCTATCGCGGGACTCTTCTATGTATATCCTTGAGCTGGGAGACTGCGTGGGCCCTTTTCTTCTTACGCAGGATCTTCTTCTCCTCCCTTCTTCTGGCTCGATACTCTTCTCTCGCTGCTCTTGTTTTGCGCTGCAGCACGTGTGCATTTTCGGTCACCTTTTTCCGACGCACGCATTCATCATCATACCAAGGGCTCTTTTTGGGTGGTGGCTGGTAGCCTATGGTGGTCTCTGCTACCCCTTTGATGATGTCGCGATACTGGTTCCACAGATTGTTGGCGTTTGTGGATGGTGAATGCACAGCGGAGAGTCTCTCGCTCAGGCGTGACCAACCTGGAGGGCCAGTTCCATTTTTTGAAACCCCTAGGACGAGGGGCCGGTTTTAAACCGATGTCAGTAACCCGCTTCAGGGATGAGATGAGATTTTTTCTCTGTACTGGCAATGTGGAAAATATTTATCGAACTCTGAATTCTTGTAAAGTCTTCTTCGAGCAGATCTATAGGCATATAGTTAAGCAACCATAGTCTCAACTCATTTCCATTGTTTTATATGCTCTTTCCTTTACTAAAATAGAAGTATTATATTCTTGAACAATGTTCAGGTGAAAAGAGTAAAATTTTAACCTTTTTACTGCTGACAGTCGGTCTGAAAATGATAATTGGATCAATTGTGGACAAACTCGGAGGGGGTGATGACCTTTACAAAGCTTGAAATTGAAGGTAGTACCTACAGACTCGGTATGGAAAGAACTCTGATGTTGATTCTTTCTTTATTTGGCTGAACCTTATCTTTCGTAAAATTACTCTTCAACTTGGATGAAAACTTAATATCGAACACGGTTTCAAGTACTCGGTAACGATTGGACAAGAAGGTATCTATTTCTGTCCGCAACATGAATATTACACGGATTCTTGACCGATTGTTCCCATAAGTCCAGAGAATAGGATCCATGACTTTGTGTCCATTCCGTGGGCTTTAAGAAGTGATAGACAATCATTTATTTGTCGTTAGAGATCTTTTATACTTTTGCCAGATTCAAATGCAATTAATGACAGATTGAACAATGTTTTAAGGCGGTTATTGATAAAGATTATTTTATTTTTAAATCGATCGCTAAAACTTTTCACCGTGAGGGGTTTGGTTTTCGATCGCAAATGAAACAATTTTTGCACTGAACACAATTTTGGGTGATTCATATAGACTGCTGTCAACATGTCACGAAATTATGGTTAGGTTAAATAATAACCGTAAAAGTTATCGGTTTTTTTTTACTGGGATTTGTCAGATTTAAAACTCACATCGATTTCAGCACTATCTGTTTTAATAACTTTTAATTCTTTAATAGATTCTATAATCTCACTAAAACAGTTGATATGTCGGTATTCAAACACGATCGGTATTTAGATTTAATGATTGCTTTGTCATCCTTAGAAGGTGCATCAGTTTCAAGTAAATAGACAGAATACCACGATCACCAAACGTGATCGTAATTTGGAACCACTAGGGGATTAATCCTTTCCCAACAAACAGTGTTAATCGGATATAATTTACAACTTCAACATTTTAACTTTTTATTTAATTTGAATGCAGAGAAACCTGTTATGTTATACATATATGGTAGCATTCTTTTCAAGCATTATTGAACTTTCTGCGGGAATTGAGTGGTTCATTGATGTAAAGGGTTTTGTACACATGATCCTTTATTTGTTCTTATAATTGAAAAACTTCTTTCTTCGGGATCTTGATTTAGATGTGCTGTTCGTACAATTTATTGATTCCGATTTTGAGAGTCTAAATTAATCCTGAAAAACATGGAGGTTTTGCTATGCCACCCAACGAAATCCAGGAAGAAATCCAAACTCGACTATTGTTAAGGTTTTCTAATACTTCAGAATTATGGGTTATGGTATATGATTCGGGTTTAAAGAGTATTTTTAATATAAAATCGCCTATAGATTTTGCAACAATTGTATTGATTTTGAAACAGGCTATAGATACTGCTACATACATATATTGCCGTAGACACATTTGCACTGTAAAATTTGTGTAGCTAGCTTAACATTCAGCTTTTGAAATTGTAAGGGGCACGTATATGGGCGGGTACACCAGTGGAAAAATGGGATGCTAATTTTCATATATTGCCGTAGACACATTCGCACTGTAAAATCTGTGTAGCTAGCTTAACATTCAGCTTTTGAAATTGTTAGGGACACGTATATGGGCGGGTACACCAGTGGAAAAATGAGATGCTAATTTTCTCCTGTAGCAGGGGGTGGCACGCTTGCGGGTTGCACGGCGACAGCTCGTCGGACAAAATAAAAATATACGTGCCATGTATTCGAAGAAACATAAAAAGGGTGTCACTACTCGGTGACTAACACTAAACGTCGTCGACCTGAATGAATGTGTCTAGTCTATTATTACTTAAAGTCATCTTCTTATCTTATTTAAACTTGGCACTTTAAGGTTTATAGTATTTTAAAGGAATATAAATGTATATAATGTATGGTATGTATATGTCGGTATCGGTATATAATAAGAGTTATGCCATAGGAAAATACTTCTTAAGCGAACACTTACGTTACTTGCTGTATATAACCTCACGAAATGAAGGAGCGACGATGAAAGTTTGATGTTATATAGATATGTTGATATGTCATGATGACTCCATTTATGCGCACAAGCGTAGATCGTATATCGTTTAAGCTCTGTGAAAAAAAACTAGGATTATGTAAATGTTAAGATGTATGTTCCAAGATGGTATTACCTGTATTAATCTCTAAGTTATAACCAAAAACAAAAATTACTACAATTATACTTTCCTACGATAACCTTAAAATATAACAGTGATAACCACACGTGTGTTGCTACAGCGTCCCGTATTCACACTATTCGAGTGTGATCCGTAGATTCCTTGAGCAGAAGGCGGCGACTGGCTGGTTCTCTGGTGATTCGTTGGGGTTGATTTACGTTTTGCAGTTTTGCTGTTACATCAATGGTTGATCCTCTAACTGTAGTGCACCGAAAGAAGCGATGGCTTTTTACTATGCCGATGCATCGAGTACCTGCTGGGGTTCCAGGCCGTCGCTGAACTTCGGCACGCTTATCTCCGGGTCAAAACACTTGAGGGTTATGATACTTCAGTGAATACCTCGTCACCTAGATCAAAACGCTTTTGCTCTGTTTTAGTGTGTGTGGTCTTACGAGAAGGTGGCGATTCACGAAGTACGAAATAATCCTAATTATTACTGCGAAATTGGTTGACTTTCCTTGTTTGGTTTTGTGCTTTTGTTAGGGTGGCTTTAGGGAATTTGGTGTTACTATAATTATGTAGTAATTACGCTTGGGTTGAGTAAACTTTTCCCATCGTGAGCCGAGCGATTCGCGACAGTTGGACTCGATATCCCTGTGATGGATAGGGTTAATTTCTCTGCACTTTCAGCGCTGTTTTTTAACATTCACTAAATACTCCATTTACCACCCACAATTGAAATGAAATAAATCTTACCATCCGAAGTTATTTTTCTTGCACACAATATTAAATTTTTATTTTTTTATGCACCATATTTCGTGCGAGGAAACGGAGATTTTATTACGCAGGATATTTTTTTTCCCGCTCACACTCACGACTTGCCACATTTGAAATCAATCCAGAACAAAAAAAAAAAAGATCGTTGTCGGCTGCACATGGCTTTTTATAAGGTCTAGAAATGTTATCTCCGCTGTGAAGTGAGTAACGATTAGGGTGTTTACAGCGGCTTCTTGCGTGAGTAGGCGCCATATGTAGTGTAAATAATTTTCAGCTGTTATTTTTAAATCAATGAAATTGAAATTGTAAGCATGAAAGAATAAGGATTTGCAAGGGGTACGCTACAAAATGCATTGGGCGAGAGATGACTATCTGTTAACTTGTGAAGTACCTGCAATATATTCAATTTTTCAGACTGGTATACAAAATATTGATTGATATTTAAAATAAATTCAAAGTTAACACGTGTCCTTTAAGAGGACATAAAAAAAATCGCGAACACCAACCAAGGGGTTGGCCCAACCGTTCGACTTACAAATGAAACACCGTTTCTACTTTTTCACAATGTTCTATATTATTCCAAGTTATTAATTGCAACCGCACAAGTTTATGTCTCACTTAAGACTAACTTATTTTCCTAAAAACTATCACACCGCCAACCGATGTCTACTGTAACCAAAACTGCTGACTCCGTCCTATGGGCCGGCGCGTGTATCCGGTGCAACGGAGATGAAATACGATGCGTTCGTCCACAACTGTGGGAACATGTTTGCACCTGAATGAAGTTGAAATGTTGAATCAGCGAATACCGATCACGCTCCTCGATCGTGGCTCGTTCGCGCGGTATTAACTCCTCCCCCTTCGAAAATCTACGTCCCGTAGATCAATGACGTCAGCGTTTGATAGTTTGGCAAGTCCTAGTTGCATCGGACGATCTCACGACTGGGAGGTTCAGCCTTCCGCTAACTTTTCGCCATATGATACATGCTAGGATGATCATAATCATGATGATGAGCGGTCCGAGAGTGTGGATATCTTCATTCTTCTTGCTAGGTTACTGAGACGCTCTATATTCTGGAGACTTAGACTGTGAACAAATTGTAGATCCACTCTGTGCTGGAGATTTTTGACAAAGCTGGAGGCAGAGCTTGGAGTACCGTTGCACTTGAGCTCGTGAATGTTCTGTTTTTTAGTTGAATCGTCTCGTTCAGCTGAGGTATAAATGTCCCTTCTAGCCTTTGCGTGGAGTTCCTTGATGTAAGTTCGCCGTTGAAATTGGTCAGAAAAATGGTGTCATTTTCAATAAGTTCCATGACTTCGGCGGTGTTTGTGCGATACGTGCAAGTCGCGTGGCCTCCTTTCAATAATCTGGACATACAGTGGTCTTCTGGAATTTGTTACAGTGCTTCTTCCTTACAGATGGTGGAGTTACTAATGGTAAGGCAATCCTTCAGTACGCCGTAGGTAGATTTTTGATTGATCAAAATCCCGGTGAAGTCGACATTGACCTGTTTTCCATTTATGATTTATGGCCTCGTTAGGAGCAGGTTGGAATGCTCTTCTCTCACCTTCGGAATTGACAAAGTGTAGAGAAGCATTGAGCCATTTGTACATTATTACATACATTAAGATAAAAATCTTTTATAGTAGGTACTTAGATTTTCAATCAAGATTTAAATTAAACAATGTGCTAGTCTTAGTAAATAAGCTTAACAAAATATTATTTAAGAAGATAAAAAAGAGAAGGAGGATGAGATAGATTTCAAGCTAAGAGAAATGAAGAAAGATGGCACTTTTAAAGCGAGTGGCACTAGATATAGTTCTGATATTTATTGGTAGAGAGTTCCATAATTTAACAGCATAAATAAAAAATAAACGAGACGAATTTAGATAGTGATAACGTGATGGAATTAGACAGAGAGTTCTAAGGGAACGAGCAAAACAGAGTCTAACATATAAATACATTGGAGTCTTATTTCTTATAATGAAGAAGTGTAGAATCTTACTTATTTTTTCCCTGAGATGAAGAACAGATCTGTTTTTTATGTGAAATAATTTACCAAACTTTGAGAATTTGTCTATGCAACTAATGAATTTCTCATTTTGGATCTCAATTATGTCCAAATGAAGAATTTCGCAGGGATAGGAAGGCATTGGGGTTGATTGGAATTCAGGGTGAATTGGTTGTCGGTCGTACTTATTGGTGTTGCAGATTTCGCAAGTTTTGGTATAATTTTTCACAAGGCTGTACATTCGCGGGAAGTAGTAGTTTTCCAAGAGCTGTTCTTTATTTTCACGAGGGTTTCGGTGAGCCCTTTTGTGTTCCTTCATAATTAGTTCACATATTTCGTTAGGATCTGTTACATCTTGCACCATTCTTTGGGTCAGTCTGATCTTATTACTGGCAAAGCTCTCCACATATACCTCTTGCAGCAATTGCATAAGGCATTCGTGGACTTTGAGGCCATTGACGATATTTGGCCTAAGCTTTGTCTTGAGGTTTTCCGTTAGTTCCCGTTTGCCTATAAACGTCATGGCAACGAAATGTCTTGAGTAACCGGGGTGTGGTTCCTCATGCATATTCGGTTCTTTTGCCACTGTTATGACCAGCTGGTTACGGAAAACGTTTAGTGGGGCTTCCACGTGCGGGATCAGGTCAGTGCTATCCTGATCAGCACTATGGACCGTTTGACCCGACGACTGGACTTCGCTCGCGGATTCGGTTTCCCCACCTTCCTCTGCTTCATTTGCATCAACAGTAGCCGAATCGCTATCGCAGTGCTCGATGGATTCATCCGGTCTCGATGGATTCATCCGCTGCCTTTTCCACGTTAGATTCCGTCTCAACATGTTCTGAGTCGATGAAGTGGTTAACCTCGGTCTTAAGCCTAGAGAGCGCATCGGCAACCAAATTAGACTTCCCAGGTTTATATATTAGCTCGCAGCTGTATTCTTCAATTCGGGCCTTCCAGCGCTTTAACTTGGCATTATGGTTTTTGTTACCTAACGCAAACGTCAAAGGCTGATGGTCTGTGTATATTCGAATCTTCCGAGCGCCATACAGATATGAGCGGAGGTTATCTAAAGCCCAGACAATGGCTAACATCTCCTTTTCCTTGGTAGCATAATTCTCTTCTGTTCTATTCAGAGATCTGGAAATGTACGCTATTGGACGGTCTTTTCCCCATTAGCCTTGCGACAGAACAGCGCCTATGGCGAAATTAGAAGCGTCGGTGGTATGGTTAAAAGCTTTCTCGAAATCAGGAAAGGCTAAGACCTCGGATGACATGAGTAGAGTTTTAAGGTCGCTAAAGGCACGCAAAGCATCATCGTTCAATTCGATTCGAACGCGCTTAGATTCATTCGCTTTAACCTGTGCGTTCTCACCCCGGGTTAGAGCAGTTAGTGGTTTTGCAACCCTCGCGTAATCGCGTATGAACTTCCTGTACTAAGAAGTGAGTCCAAGAAAACTCTTTAGATCTTTCAATGTTTCAGGGGGTGAGATTTTTTGAATTGCCGACACCTTTTTCGGATCGGCCTGTATGCCCTCCGACGAAATTATGTAGCCTAGAAACTCGACATCTGTCCTCATGAAGTGAGTTTTCTCTAAGTTAACTTTCAGGTTCACTTCTAAAATCCTATTGAAAATGGTATCTATGTTCTTAAGATGTTCCTCTTCACTACGCCGAAAGACAATTATGTCGTCTATATAGACGTAACAGATTTTCCCTATAAATTCTTTCAGTACGTCGTCAATCATTCTTTGAAAGATCGCCGGGGCGGTTTTTAGTCCGAACGGCAATCTAACAAACTCATATTTCCCGTTCATCGTTGAGAATGCGTTTTTTAGAATATCGGAGGATTTCATCGGGATCTGATGGAGGCATTTACCTGCCCGGATACCTTAGCTCTCAGGGGAATAACGATACCTGGTTTAAGCGTAAGTGTATTCTGTTTGCGATCTATTACCGCCTCTAGTGCCTTAAGCGAGTCATCGCCGATGATTCCATCGAACGATGTTAACCCTGGGAGAACGTAAAATGTCAGCATAGCGTCATTGCCAGCCTTTTCAAAGACTTTTCCTGAGATTTTGTGATTAACAATTATGTTGCCGGCTGCGCACCAGTGATGGAAAATGAACTTGTTGGATTGTACTTTTCCCAAGATGAAATTGTAACTTTTAGGAATGAAATGTAATTTTCACTTTTGAGGTACAATTATAGTTTATGTACTTTGATGTGCAATAGGTACATATGTGGTAACAAAACATACATTTATAAATTTATAAATCACAGGCTGAAGAATGTGGTATCAAAAGTAAGACCTGTATGTACTTGAACATAAGATCATCGTATTAATTTTTAATGGGGCTTACTTCAGTCGAAAATTCCGAAATATTTGCATTTTTGAAAGATTTTAAGTGCTCTTAATCGGCAAAGGCGCGAAACTCACTATTAATGCAATCAATTTTTAGAGTTTTAAATACCTTAGGAGCTTTTTTCGTAATTGAAATCGTTTTTCCCTAAAAAAAAGTTATGAGGCGAAAAAGACTATACAAATAAATATGTACTTCGTCTTCGAAATTTATTCTTCCCCGAAGGTCCTCCACAAGCGTTATGTAGAAATGTTTAGCATTGAACTTTAGCGTATTTCATGTTCTGACACATTTACGGAGCAACAGTAAATTTCAAAGCCTGTCCCACAGAAAATCTGTTCAACAAAACTAGTTTCATTTATCACGTTTTTTTACCATTATTAAATTGCTGCAAATTTGCTTTGATAAATATTTTATATACGCGCCATAAGTACGTGTTTCTAGTCTCCTCCGATTGCATTGGATTTGATGGATGTTAATAACACTTTGTTGACAAAGCTATTGAAAAAAGTACCTAATAATCTCAATTTTTTTTGAAATTTTTTTTTATTGAGATGCACTTTGAAGGACGTACTCCAAAGTACCGTTAGGCTATTACTATGTTATAAAAAGAAAATTTGCATTTGAAGATGTTTTTAATTAATTATGATATTTTTCGAATACACAAGCTTTTAATAAAATTGAAGACCGAAATTACTTTCGTCCAAGTCTAACATGCTGTCAGAAAAACCGTTCTATCTGTGGCTAAACAAAGGTAAGCAAACAAAGAACAAATATCATTGAGGTAATATGCTACTTAAAAGTCTCGTTTGATCATAGTGTCTAAATTTGTTCCTATAAGGATTTCATTTGAAGTTAAACATACTGGTACAGTAAAACCTGCGAATAATGGAATGCTTCGGTGCACATTTTTTTTCCACTATTCGCAACATTTCTACTATTCGCATTTTTTTCCACAATCGGAAACCTTATTTCTTCAGAATGTGTACTTGCTGAATGTAGCCGCTGGTAGAATGAGACACACATGAAAAGAGACATTTGAAATGTCAAAATTCTCGGAAAAGGAAACGAAGCCGATAAAATGTTAATGAATTTTGGCGTATTCATATCTTGATTGTGTTATTGAAGAGTGAATTTTTATGGGGAAAAAACAAAATTCATTGAAAAATGTTCGCAGGTTTCCACTATATAAGAGTGAATTTGGATGAAGGAAATCAAAATTGGCATCCAAAAATGTCCACTATCCAGGTTTCGAAAGATTCTTTTATTCGCAGATTCCACTATTCACAAGTTTTACTGTACTTGTAAGTATCGTCGGTCAACAAAGGGTTAAAAAAAAAATAAGACATGGTATGAAATCCCAACATACGCATTTACTGTGAAATTTTTGTGTTGATGATGGATGAACTAGGTTAACCCTTAATGGAGTAAAACTAGAATGCATTTTGTTTTTCCTATTACAAATTTTGGATGTGTTCGTCAAGTATGTTTTTCATTGTATGTACTTATTTAAAAAGAATTATGACTGTGTAGTTTTTAAATGCAACAAATGTTTGTTTAATTGTAACTTTTTTCGGTGAATTGTAACTTTATTTTTTGATTGTATCCAAAAAGTTATAATTGTAACCACTTTTCCATCCCTGCTGCGCACTGCACAGCAATAGGCTTGTCTAAGCGTGTAGCTTTCTGGGCGATTGAAGGGTTGATGAAATTTTTGTTGGCACCGGTGTCTACAAGGAAACTGAGTCTGGTTCCATCCCGCGTCACATATTCTATATATGGAACACTGGAGAGGCCCCCGTCATAAAATTTACTGTATCTTCGATATTGTTTTCAACCAGTTGGTTGTACTCTTCTTCATCATAGTCGTCATCCACGACCTCCGTATGGTACAGTCGCTGCTGCTTTGGGTATGGATGGTGGTAACCGTCCAATCTCGCCATTCTCTTAAACGGATTATTGCCCTGTGGTCGATTCATATAATTGATACGACGCGATTGCACAGAACGATCAACGTCCATTTTTTCTGGAGGTTTAGGAACATTAGGTCTTTGAGGAACCTCAGCAGCATTCGGAATATATCGGCCCTGAAAAGGCGGCTGAAATTTCCTAGGCGGTAGAGCGGGTTTTGGTTCAGCGCTACCCCTTGGAGATCTGAATGTTTGGTTTATTGGTGCCGTCACCGTGTTAGACACATTGGGTTTATGGATTGTGTGACTACGAAAATTTAGATTTTGAATCTCTACACAGGCCGCGTAGGTTTCGGGCAGCGTCTTTGGCTTCTGTATGACTGACATACGCGATAGGTCGCCATTCAGACCACGAATAAACACATCAAGAGCGCGATTGCGGTAGGTTTCGACTAGCGCATTCACCGTCTCTTGCGTATAGCTTTCCGTTTTGATCTTATTTATGATCAGGGAGAATTGATGATTGATTGTCGCATAGAACTCATCCAGTTTTGATCCCCTCTGGGACAACTGGTTGAGCTGATGCTCCAACGTCCTTATGTCTCTTTTATCCGCGTAATGCAGAGACAGACAGCTTTTTATTGCTCCCCAATCATCGTCGTATATATTATACGAGAGAAGTGCTGTATCCGCACTACCCCGTATTTTTTGCTTAATGTGTTGTAAAATTGCCCGATAAATCGGCTTACCTTTTACGATTTTGAAGTCGTCCAGAATACCTTCGACGGCGTGAATCCACGAGATGTACCGAGTGGGATTGCCGTCGAAAATCTGCAATTCTTTAACACTATCCGGCAGTCGGCTTATCTCCTTGAGATCGGCCTCCGTGCTCGAACCCACTAAAGGCGGACCAGATGCATTAGCATTATTTGCCCCCGTCACAACACTTCCGGTCTCAAGCCGAGCGACACGAAATTCGACACTTTTCACCTGCTCTATGATACGGTTAACAGCACCGGTTAATTCCGTCAGAGCTTTTGTGATATCTTCATATTCGCACTTGGAATTAACTTCAAAAACTAAAAAACGACTTTACACTTTTCCTTCTTTAAAATATGCACAATATTTTCACAATTTAATATCGAATATATACAGGATTTTCTCCCTTTTTTCTAAAATATGCACAATATATTCACAATTTATTTTTGAATAAATACAGGATTTTCTCCTTCTTTTTTTTTATTATTATTTCCTTTTTAATCATTCAATTTTCCACTCAATTTCTCATAGCTATTAATAATTAGTAGTTATTATTCGGTTTTGATTAATGTTTGATTTTCCTAGAGAAAAGAAAATTGGATAGGACTGAGATAACTTTCGTCTTCTATAATGAACGTACGACTGCGTCGTTCTACGTGTTGTTTTCGTCCTCGTCTTATGTAATTTCTGTGTACATGTTCGTTCATGTTGCTCGAAATTAAACGTCGTCGTTGGTATATGATCTGTATGTATCGTCGTTGACTTCATTGCCAGTTGTCTCGTCTGTATGTAATATGTTGTTTTGTACATATGTCTCGTCATGGTTTCCTACAGTAATATGTTATTTCGTAGGTTTCGTCGCTGATTCCTACATAAATAAACAAATTTATCCTTTAAATGTCTTCGTAGAGCGTCCTTTTGCGGTTCGAAGATCTATTGGTCCAGCAAAATCAACTCAACTATGCCGGAAAGGTTTCGAAGGCGTTAGTCTCGGAGATGGAAGGTTACCCATAATTTGTGAAGAAATTTTTGCATTAAACCTTACACAAGAAAGACATTCATAGATGTGTCTCAATAATACGAGCTAAAGGCCATTTGCTTGCGGGATAACGCTCATCTTTCATCACGACAAGATCACCTTATTAATTAATCTCTGTCTGTTATAGACTTTCTCTTTGGCTCGTAAATGAAAACATTGCCACCAATTAGTTTTTTGAAGTCGATTGTTTTTCATAAATCTTCATCTAAGAGAATATCCAAAAAAAACTTGAAGAAGACTGTTGAATCTCTCTAACGCACTTGTTGTTCTACGATTCATCTTATTTACCGATTGGGCTTGTGATGCAATTGCAAAATGTCTTTCTTTAAAATATTCTCAGAATAAGCAAAAACAGAGAAAAGTACAAACCTGATTTATCCATTGTTTTTTAAAATATAAATTAAAACGTTTGAAAGGACTTTCAAAATCTTTATCAGTTACGAAAATAGCAGTGGAATCTTTCAACATGTTTAATGCAGTAATTAAATCCGATGGTTTTAAAAGTGGCACATATAGATACTTTCAAAAATGTCTCTTTGCTGAAGCATTTTTATTTAAACATTTTGTAAGACCAGGGATTTGCAATGCCTTTCTCCTAACTCTTTGCGTGAAATGGAACCAGCAAGGTTCTATTTTAGCTTGAAGGTTTATTGCTTTTTTTAAAGCTTTTTCAAAGTCTGTTTGAACCGTATCTGGCTTTAAATCAAATAAATTTGCTTTGATGAATTTCAAAGCAGCAGTATGAGCAGCTTCCGATTTATTAGACATTAGCTAGCATGTCAATGAAAGGAAATGTCTGAAATGTTAAAGAATATTTAATGAACAATTTTTAAATAGAAGAATAAGAAAATAAAGAAAATATATAGAAAACAACTATACTCAAGTTGTTAATAAGTACACTTTTAAAATGTAAAGCTGTTCCTCAAACCTTATGTACGCCACAGCCGCCATCGCATCCTGACTAGCGTCTACTGTGCAGACAGCTATCTATTCGATCCATCCGATAAGTGATATCTGGGATTGCGGATATCCTCTACTTTTGGCAACAGAACACGACAAGCTTCCCACTTGTCCTGTAGGTTATCGCTGATTACCTCATCCCAGTCAATGGTCGACATCCACACTTCTTGCAGCAACACCTTCAGCTTGACGAGATAGAAGGACAGAAAGTCCAGCGGCTCGTAGATCGCCATCAGCACTCGTAGAAGTTCTCGCTTTGTTAGTATGTATGTATATTTTATTTAGTAAATATTACTATTATAATTCATTTAAGTAAATACTTATAAGTAATTATACATTTTTTAATAAAGTATGTATACACGTAGAAAACTGGCTAGATATTAAATATTACAATTTAAAAAAAAAAAAAAAAAAAAAACTAACTAAAATACTTCTTATACAACTGTGTCTCTAATATAGGATATAAGCAATTTTTTAAATCTTAATAAAACAGTTTCATTCTTTATTTCTGGAGGTAATTCATTAAATAATTTAAGGCCACGATAAGTAAGCATATTTTGAGTTCTATGATCTCTATAAAACTGGAGTCTGAAGTCATTGTTGGATCTTAAATTATACGGTTGATTGTCACCTATGTAATTAAGGTTCGATGTTAAGTATCTAGGCACCAAGTTGTACTTCATTTTGAACACGAACATCACTGCGTTAAACATTATTCTCTGCTTGATATTCAACCATTTTAGGCACGAGAGCATCCATAATATTGGTGTGTATAAGCTACATTTTAGGATAATTCTCATGGCTTTGTTTTGCAGCACCTGTAATCGATTTATGTCTTCATTATTGCCTAGAAATAAAATTGTAGAACAGAATTCGAAATGCGGTTTGATAATCGTATTGTAAATGTTGACAGCACATATTGTGGTTATATTTTTGCGTTTCATCTTAAGGAACCCGATTTTTTTTGACACTTTTTTTTAGCTACATACAACATGTGATTATTAAAGCTTAATTTATTGTCCAATATTACCCCTAAGTATTTCATTTCATTAACTTGTTCAATAGTATTTCCCTCAATTGTTAAATGAATACTGTCATTGCTATTTATCACCATGCATTTAGTTTTATTAACATTGATTTTGAGTTTATTTAATTGTAACCACGAACACAGGTTGAGCAAATCTTCTTTAATGTACTCTGTAAGTTCACTCATGGTTTTACCACTAACGAACATCAGAGCATCATCAGCAAACAGAGTTACTTTTGAGATTTTTAGGCACTTACAAATATCGTTAATATAAATTAAAAACAGTAAAGGGCCATGTTGCCAATTTGTCGCAAAATTATTTATTTATACCGATTATCCCCGATGGATGATTATACCGACCGAACCGAACACTAGCGTAAACAAATAATTCCACAACTGTCAACGAATGGGGAATTCGCTGCGCTGGCGGCCGCTCAGCTGGGGTGGGTTCGCGAGTGGGTAAATGGGAGAAAGGTGGGTTTGGGCGCCACACAATTTTTTTTTGATATGGGGAAATTGCGAAACCGAGAAACAACGACCGAGTAGAAGTGAACAAGCTGAAATCTTAAGGAAAGAAAAAAATTTCTTCTTTTTATTTTGGACCACGTTATAAGTATAACGGCCGATTTATTGAGTAAAATAAATGAGTAAATGATTGAAAATTTATAGATGAGAAATTAAATTTACGCTGGGATTGGAAAAAATCCACCGAGGTGGATGAAAAAAAACCAACCCGGTTATCAAAATAAAAGATACCAAAAAAACGAAAAATAGCCGATAGAACGGCTCCGGATTCCCTTGCGGTAAAACGAATAAAAACTGTCCCAACGGACAATGGGTCGCGAAAGAAAGTGGGGTACCGGAATGCCTACGGTACAAGACGAATGGGACACGGAAAACTAACTCGACTTTTTAAGATGTGCAAACACAAACAACGCTACCTAAGGCTTTATTAGAATAAAATAAACACTTTACTTATCTTTGGGTTTAAAATGGTTTATCCTTCCAGTGGGGTGCGTGAGGCAACTGGGTCGTGGGGTTTGAGTGGCCGTGGTACTCCGCCACAGTCACTGGGGTCACTTTTTATTTTTCTTTCACCAAATTAATTTTCTTTCCACTATTTTTCTTTCCTTTTCAACAATTTCTTTTTTTTTTTTTTTTTTTTTTATTTATTTTTTTTTTACTTTGCACTCTATTCTCTTCTCTGAATCCTTCCTTTTGTTAAATTTTTCCTCCTCTTTTTTTTTCTTTTCTAGGGTGAACTCCTCTCTTAAATTCCTTTCTTTCTTCCACGCCGATACACGGTCAACCACATTGCCTTTTGGTTTTGAGCTGATTCAATTTTATTACAAATATAATTCCTTTTGGTGAGGTATAGCTTATTTTTGTATATATTTCGTATGTTTCTGTAACAATTCCAATCTACCTGTCTATTAAATATACTCGCTTTACGAAAGCACTGAATTTTGTTATATTTTAATGTTCTTAGCTCATCGGTAAACCATTTGTTGAAGTCATGAACTTTCGTTTTTTTAGTTTGTTTACTTACGCAATAGGATAAATTATCTTGAAGTAATGATGCTAACACATTAGAGTCACTACACAGATTAAGGGGTTCACATTTCCTACTAAGAAGAGCTTTAAATTGATTTTTATTATATTTGAACAGGTCAATGTATTTTGTATTGTTTTTAACTTTATTATAATTAGCAACGGGCACTTTTATAATAATTGCTTCGTGATCACCAACCTTCAACTCCGAATCTGTATCTGCATAAATATTTTTTTCTCTGGGGCATATAACAAAGTCAATTAATGACCTCGTACGCTCTGTGATCCTTGTTGGTTTATTAATCACTTGTTTTAAGTTATTTTGTATTAATATTTCACTGAAAACTTTGGTGTAGGTATAGTCAATATCCAGTAGATTTATATTAAAGTCACCAAAAATTACTATATAAGTATTTGTATGCAACACCGTGTCAAGCCAATTAGAGAATATTGTACAAAATTCACGTTCCGAACTACTTGGAGATCTGTAATATATCGCAACAGTTTCTTTAAAATCTTTTGCAATTATCTCACAGCACAAACACCATATCCTCATTGGAACATGCATTTCACTAATTATTCTGTAGCGAAGACCCTTTTTAAAATAAAGCAGTACACCACCTGTATGACTACTTGTACTATCGCAGCGCACTGGAGAACTGTAGTTGGGGAGATTTATTTCATTATTATCTATATCGTTTGTCAGATGCGTTTCAGAGAAGGCTATAACATCGAAGGTTTTATTATTCACTAAAAATTCAGTTTCATTAAAATTGTTTACAAGGCCCTGAATATTAGCACACCAGTAATTCAAGTCGCTTGGTTGCTAATATTGAGTTCTTTCCTTAAACACTTTGAGTTTTCGGAGGAATACAGGACAGTTCCGGTCATTCGCTGTATGGTCACACTTAACACTCATTCCTAATGCTTTATTTAGATCTGTGCAGTTTTTGCACATCACTTCTTCACTGATACAGTCCTTAATCTGGTGCTCACCCCCACATTTCATGCACGCAAGTTTGTTTTTACAGACACTTGATTTGTGGTTAAATCCCTGACACTTAAAGCACCGCGTAATATTAAAATATTCTCTTACTGGACATTTAACCCAGCCTATTTTTATACTTCCTAGTTTCATAACTATACTAAAGCTTGCACTATCCACTTCGAAAATTGCACTCAAATTTCTCCATTTGTTTTTATTTTTGAATATATGAACTAGTTTAATATCACTATCACTTAATTCGGGATTTTGTTTTTTTATTTTATTCACGATTTCATGTTCAAGTTAATCGTTTTCTAAATTCATGATGCAAACTTTTGGGTTATGTTTTGTAGGCACTATAACTTTATACTGGTCTTTGAATTTAGTTTCAATTTCATCTTTTAGTATTTCTGAGGATATTCTGTCACCACATTTAATTGCTACACCTCCATCATTCTTGTTCACAACACTGTTTATGTTTACATTTGTTGGGTCTATTTTTTCTTTTATTTGTTTTCTTGTCTCATTTGACTCTTGCTTTGTCTTGGAGTAGACAAGGACAGATGATTCATTTTTCTTCAATACATCACAATATGATTTATTATCATTGTTTTGGTTTAACATGCTGTTATTTTTCTTTTTAATTTCCTGTGTGAGTGCATTAACCGATTTTGTTATATGTTTGACACTTTCTTTCATATGATCGTCTGTTTTATTTTCACTATTTTGCGTTATTTGTTGTTTTATTTCCATTATAGATTCGGAGACTGTTGCAATTTTGGTGACCCCGTCACTTATTTTTTTACTTTGATTTTGTAAAGACTCGCTTATAACATTAACTTGGTTTACACTGTTTTCACATGCCTGCTGTGCTACTTTCATTGATTTAATTCTTTCAGTGTATCTCGTTTCGATAGCTTCTAAAAGCCCCTTTATTTCAATTTCATTTTTTCTTAAGGAATCCTCAAATTCTTTCTTGTATTCACTTAAATAATTACAGTTTTTTTCTACAGTTTCGTGCATCTCTTTTATTACAGTGTCAACATTTTCTATGTACATTATACAATCTTCGCATATGTACCTCACTCTTGCACACGAATCAAATATACCACTACTATATGTGTCCAGACCACTACATTTAAGTGTATAGTGGAAAACTTTACCACACACTCCCGCACATCTAATACCCGATTCTCCACGAATGGAGTTTTTGCATTTATTGCAATTATTCATTTTAATTTGAAAAAATTGATCAGACACATCGACTTCAAATTAATTGAACTTATGCGTCTACAAATTTTTAAATTAAATTTTCACACTATCTTTAGTTTTCGCTGTATACACTCGGATCGCTTTTTACTCGCTTGTCACTCGCTTGAATATCACTATCTATTACTATTTCTCTATTCACTATTTCATTGTTGTCCTTTCACAAGATCTTCATTGGCTTTCGTAAACCGTAGCGTGAAAGTTTATGTTCCATCACAGTCCTAGAACTTTCGCAGCACTTTTCGAGTTTTTCGGAAATTCTTGAAACGTTCTTCCCCTCAGCTCGAATTAGACAACCAGTTCCGTATGTTGAATCCACCTTTGGAGTGTATATACAGTGGCGAGCATATAAATAGGGAAAAACAACCAAAAACAGTAATTTCTGTGTGTTTTGCTATAACTTTCAACAACTGGAAAACTATCAATTTTATTTTTTTAGCAGTATACATTTTAGTTGTAATATAAGTAGGTATCTCATAGCATCAGTGACAGGAAAAATTGAACTTAATAGATGAAGAAAAATCCTTATTTCTTGGAGAACTTTAAAACGCCATTTATACGTTCTTTCAGAAACAGAAATGTAGCCTTGCGATTTTTTTTTACTTATAATCGGCTTTTTCTTAATCCAAATTCCGCTTAGCGACGTCGTACTCTGTGTACACTCACATTCAAGTTTTCTTGTGCCGAAATTTCAGCGTGAATGTCAAAAGCGGTCCTGAAACGATCCTTTTCAGAAAGGCGCTGCATCATCCAATCAACACGCGGTGTAGTTTTTCGTGGTCTGGGAGCGCGTGGTTTATTAAAACTATGATAGCGTTAGACCTGTTCCAAAGCTCGATGACAAACATTAATTGATATATTTAAATGTTTCGATATTGCAGAGACCGTAATATCTTCACTTCTTAAACGACAAATTTCTCGCCGCTGTTCAGCCGTTATGTGTTCGCCCCGTCCCATTCCTATAACATCACAAATCGAGTTATTACGACTAGACAATAACAAAGCAAAATGTATGTAAACATTACATACTAAAAATCAAACATTAAACACAGAAGTTGAGTACAAACTAAAAACAATATAATTTCCCTATTTATGTGCTCGTACCTATTTAACACTTGGCACGGTATTTTGTATCTGTACCGTGAAACGTAAACCAAAATATGTTATGCATGTTACAGTTAGTTCAAAAAAATCTGTTTTGAGGATAGACTTCGCATTTTAGCCAGCCTTTTTCCTTAAGTGCCGGTATATGGTGATTTGAACTATGTTGACTGAATTTTCCTATTTATATGCTCGCCACTGTATCTCCCCTCCTTCGCCAACCGGACTGCTTCGTCGATAGTATCTACACTGTCCAATAGGTCATCAACGTAATGGTGGTCGATGATCGCTTGCGCTGCTCGATGAAACCGTTAGCGAACTCCTTTGCGTTTATGTTTTTGACATACTATGCGATACTTGGTGAGCAGGTGGCCCCAAACGTCAGCACCTGCATTACATACACGTCGGGTTCACGATTACAATTTCCAGAACGCCACAAAATCTCTGCGAATGTTGGTCCTGATTGCATACACCTACTCGATGAAACATCTTCTCTATGTCGCCAGCGATGACAATTCGGCGCATTATAAATCCATATAGGACCTCAGTCAGGACTCTTAGCTCATCAACACACAGGGTGTGTCACTCAACCCTGTGTTGAAGCGGCCGCATCCCACACTAACGGAACTTTTCCGGGTTTGTTATGTTTCTTTATAATGAACGTTGGTAAATACCAAACCCTTGGTTGTTCTTCGTCGTTATCCTGTTGCGTTAGATTTTTGGCATAGCCCTTCGCCACCAGTTCACTGATCAGCCCATTGATTGTCTCAAGCTAAGGAGGGTCAACTGCCATCTTCTTCTCTAAGCACCTTAACCTTTTTAGCGCCATAGAGTAACTATCTGGCAAAACTACATTGTCATACCGCCATAACAACCCAGCACTATACTTATCGCCATTCTTATTTACAGCTTTCTCCAGAATGTATTTGGCACGAACTTCTTCCGCCGACTCGATGTATGCCTTTTCGCTAAACATCGTCAAATTCGGCTCTTTGGACTTACTGCTCATAGCCCAGTTTGATTTTATACTGGCTGGGAGCTTATCCACCAATTCTTGGAGCATTGTTGGGTTGCTCAGATGATTGTGTAATCCAGATGCGACCATTGTAGCCTGCAAGCTTCGAATCGAAAGAGCACAGCCTATAATTGTATCCAATCGTTCTGCCCTAGGAGGCGGCTCTACTCGTATATTTTTTAACATGATTTGAAGGATGTATTCTGGTCTACCAAAAGGCATACTTAGCGTACTTAAACCTCTAGAACAGTCGATGGCAGTTATAAGCGAGATCCCACAGCTTCCAATGCCCTTTCCTTAAGAGCCCTATGCAGTCGCAACAAATTCTCTTCCTGCGAGAAACCAGATAGCTTTGTGGTATTTTCGTAGCTGCTTATAAAGAGTAGCCACTCCTCTGGCCTTCCTGTGAACACTGGAAGTTCCTTTGTCAAAACTTGTCGTACTGATGTCTGACGGTGATTGAGTGAAATAGATTCTGCAGCTGCTGGAGGCAATATCTTACAAGGCAGCTTAACCGTGAGATCAGGCATAGAACTTGTAACTTGGTTGTTTACCGTTGTTTCCTCAATATATATTTTTTGCTTGCAATAATTATTCTTTTTTTAAAAAACTGTTTTCCAGTAGAAAGATATAACTATGTATATCACATCTCTGTAACTAAAATTATGTGAATTGTGCGATAACACATTGTAAATTATGAACGAAATAAATATTACTATTACTATTTTCGTCCTTAACTGGTGGCCCTTCTGCATTCAGCATTTCCGTCAGCTGCTACCACAATCTGACCGACGTTGCTTTGCCTTGTCGCCATTTAGGCACAGTATTCGTGGCCAGATCTGGATATCTGGCCATAAATTCAGACAGACAATTTTTTTTGGATTGTGTTGATTTTGTTGAGATTGGCCCTAATTAAATAATTAGATATTAGTTTATTCCAAAAACCACAAAAAATCCATTCTAAAATACTCACATAATTTTTTTTTGTTCGCACTCGACAGCCAGATTGCTTTCGAATAAAATGACACTAGTTAACATATGCTGTCATCTCAAATTTCGATACCGAGTGCTCGATATCGAGAGCGGTAATGCCAAATTGTCACATTTCAATAACGAATTACTCATTAACGGATGCGGTAATTTGGCCCCAGATTCGGGACGTACCTGCCCCCATCTTCCATGAGCTCACCAATTGTTGCTACGTTTTGTACAGTGGAGTTAAGTTCTGTGCAAGCTATGCATTCCCAACTCTTCTCCGCAAATGAGGAATCAACCCCCGTACAGCTGTAATGGGACCACCTCTGGCATTTATCACATTGCACCATGTCGTTTAAACTATTTGTCCTTGAACATGCAAAAGAAAAGATAAACCAATTCTTAAGCATGCAAGAATGAACAAGCTTTATTAAATTATAAGAAAAAGTTAGTTTTAAGAATAAAATAAATGAACATAAAATTCTACCTAACATTTTAAGGTTTTCTTCTTTTCTTTTCTTGATACCTCCGACTGTTGACGTCTGCATTGAAATTAATAATTTCAATTCGTTGTCAGTGAGATGCGTTTAGGTCTTAATCTTGGCCTTGGTGTTCAGCAACACTAACAAAGGGTTATAAAAACAAAAAAGCGTTTTCATATCATTCAGTGCAAACGAACAAAAACCAAAAAAAAAACGAAAAAACGAACAAAGGGTTATAAAAACGAAAAAAAGAACAAAGGGTTATAAAAACGAAAAAACGATAACGAACGGGTGAAGTCTATAGTGTATACATCGGGTGTGCGCGGCGGCGCAAAGTTTTCTGAAACCCCAGAGTCCTAAGAGCGAACGACTTCAACGACAATATTCAAAGCGGTTTACACATGCGCTTGTACGCGCCCGTTCGTTGGTAAAGTGTGCGTTTATTTTCTATTATACATATGAATTGCTCTCGGATAGCTGTTTAAATATCTCCAAGCGTTCAGGTTCTTGCCAGACTCGGCCGAACATGGAGAGCAACTAGCACCAAATGCCATTGCCTGCATAACGTATTCGTCGATCGGCTCTTCTTCAATCTCTCGCGAGAGGAAGCGCTGCAAATCCTGGTCTTAAGGCCGAACAAGCACCTGATGGTACATCTCTTGTGTGTCACCTGACACTGCTATGGGTCGCATCCGAAAATTAAATAGCACAGCAACTTGTGGTGGGCGGTCATCAGGCCCCTTCACCAGGAATGAATTCAGAGATTCGTTGTTGACTTTAGCGGCTGCGTCGAAAACCAAACGTATTTTTTAAGGTTTGTTTGGATTTCTCACCCCGAAGTGAGGAAGATACCAAATCTTACGATTCTCCGCTTCAGATTCCACCATCGAGAGCTTCCTGGCATATCCTTTTTGCACGTAACTTGCGATAATACCTCGATAGGCGGCTGCAAACTCCGGATCCCTCGTGAACCTCATTTCCAGGCCATGAAGACATAGTTTGGCCATGTCGTAGCTTTCTGGTACCCCGAACTCATCTTCCTTCAGCAGCAGTCTTGTCTGGTATCGATCATTTATCTTCACAGTCGTGTAGATTCGATGGTACGTAATGGAGCTCCAAGTCGGCAATGGTCAAGACCAATTAAAATTTGAGGTTTCGCATTCTCAAGTCGTCGACCGTCCTCACTTCTTTCATCTCGTAACGTAACGTCGTAACGTTCACAAATTTGTTCCCTTCTTGGCGGCATTACAACTGAGCATTAGCGTCTCCGGTTCCTCTGTACTAGTAGGTACTGATGTCGCTGGTGTATGACTTTCGTGCAGCGATGCATGATGATTTTTAGCACAACCACCAATTTCACATTTTTTCGACGACTTACAAAATCTCGAACGATGCCCATACCTTAGTAGACAGAAGAAATATAAAGGAAAAAGTACAACGACAGCTGATCGCCTGGAAGCCGTTGCGGCGGCCGCTCAGCTGGGGTGGGTTCGACGAACGTGTACACTGTGGTTAAAAAGTGGGCGCCACCCAATTCTTTTTTGGATAAGAGAAATTGAGAAACCTTTAAGTGAAAGAAAAATACGGTGAATTCGGAAACTGAATCAAATGAAAAATGGCGGATTTCTTTAAATAAGGAAAGAATTAAAAATTAATTCAGAAGAGAAAAAAGTTAAATTCATTTTACAAGCATTGGAAATGGAATATTTGTAGGCCAGACTTCGCGCTTTTGCAATTCTGTGGCTGTAATGCAGTTTGGAGCAAGTCACAAAATATTTAGCCAGAAGTGCCCCAAATAGTTGGCGTACCTTGGTGTTTGGTGCAAACGCATGATTTTCGTAAAAACACTTTAGCCGCTCTTATATGACGAGCCAAGCCGATTTAGACATTTTATAAGAAACACTGACCGTACAGATGCTCCACCGAGCACTTCTTTTATGGCCCCAATCCTCCTGCATGGCGCTTTAAAAAAATTAGTAACAATTAACTCCTAAATTGTTGCAAACACTCAATAAAATAGAATATTATTCACTTAATAATAAGTTAACACAACAATTAAATTCACTTGTATCACTCTTTAAAATTATTTCCATTTTTACGGTTTCGTGCAATAATTCGAAATTTCTGAGATCAACTATTTGAGGGTTTTCTTTAATAACTTTTTCTATGGCGTTATGTAGTGGTTGATGCAAAATATATTATTTAGTGAATGAAAGGCGGCAATCATATTTGCACCTCTGTCCGTTACTATAATGGACATGTCATTAAGGTCGCATTCAAAATCACATACAAGAAGGGTGACTTTGGGCTTAACATATAACAAAATTGTTTGAAATTATTTAAAATAATTTTAGAAATAACCTGACCAGGATTCACACTTCATAGATTTCAAGCCTAGTAGTCCGGTATTTAATTTTCCCTCCTTGACGTCGCGTATGGTTAAACAGAACACCAATATGATTTCTCGAGTTACATGTAATTTAAGTTCAAAAAATAACAAAAATTATATTAAAACTATTCAAAATAAAAGCTTTATTCAATTTAGCAATAAAACAGCGAAAAAAAATTAATCAAAACAAAACTAATAAATTTGTTTCTAATAAAAATTAACCATACTCCATGTTTTACGCGTCAAAAGTAAGTAAACATAAGCAATTTTTTTAAAAATTCATAAATTTCATATATTAGAAACAAAACTCAATGACTGCGGACGGTGAACGAGCTATCTTGGAGTCCTATAAAACCAAAACATACCTTAACGACCCGAGATATATTTTTAACAAATCAAAACACAAAAGCAATTTTTATTTAAAGTTAAGAGATTAAAAATAAAATATATATTGGAACTTACACTGTGAATATTGATATTAGACTGCCACTTACATATATGGAAGAGTTCTCCCAAATATACTCGTGGAGTTATTGTTACAGAAAAGGGGTGGATACAATGTATTAAATTTGGTCTCACACAAAAAGTCGTCAAATTTAATATGGTGCAGCTGTGTAAACAAACCTTAATCTTATTTTGTCGCGACACTTAAGTGGTCAGCGTTTTATAATTTATCTTCAAGGGATCGTTTTGTTTGCGACACTTTGTTGCGACACTTAAGTGGTCAGCATTCCATTACTTAAAATTTGTTTAGGTTTACAGTTTGATACAATGTTTATATTATGTAGATTGCGTATGTAGAGCAAGCATGCCGTGGGAAAAATTTTAATTATTAAATAATTCATTAATAACTATTGAAATGCTTAACAAGCTATATTCCTTAACTTACCTAGCCAGGCATATAATTTAAAAGTCGGCTACAATTAATTTTTAAGTACAAAAGATAATTGTATTGTTTATTAAGTCTTAATAAAGAAAATTGTAACTGTAAAATTGAAAATATGCTTGGGGTTGGAATGTCTGACATAATTCACGAGAGGTATGCTTAGGATCATTATCTTGCTAAAGGTTCCAATTCCTAGTCATGCCTAATTTATCCACGCTCGGTTGCATGTTTTTCTCTAGAATTTTCAGAACGTCTTGCTTGTTCATTGAACTTTCAATAAAGATCAGATTCCTGACCCCAGATGCCGCCATACACCCCCACAGAATCACCGAACCTTCCCCATGTTGTACTGTGCTTCTAACAGTTTGTTCACTAAATTCTTTTAATTTTTTTTAATTTGTGTTGTTTTTAAAAATTTTAAATTTGCTTTCGTCAGCAAATAAAATATTTTTCCAAAATGAAATGTGATTATTGATGTATGTATTTTTTTGCAAAGTTTAAACGCTTTTTTTAACTTTAGATTAAATAGATATCGGGCCAAATATCTGATGTATAAGTCCTCATCCGGTTCCTTTTACACTAATAATTTCAGCCTTTATAATTTTGAAGTACATATTAACTGCTCAAGTTTTTAATATTTCGTGAAAGCGTTGTAGGGTGCGGTAATAATTTATCAATGTGCACATTTTGTCCGTATTTGGAACCGATAGGAAATGTGTAAAAAAATGTATGACCCGAATCTTCTACAATTTTGAAACTTCAACAATTCTCTACTGCCCACTGTGTTATTACTCGTTAACTTTTTTTTGTCATCAGTGTCTACTACGATATTTTCGAGTGTGTTAAATGTATTGGTCTTTTTTTAATAAATAGCATTTATGTTTAACCGAATTTGAAGTGCTTTCTTGATTATATTTATATACACACACAAACAACTTCTGCATGCTACTAAATTTTCAACAGACCTTTATTAAATATGCTGTTCCATATATAGAATTGATCTAAATTGTCCTAAAGAAATATTTAAAAATATTATCATGAACGGAATTGTGTATGATTGAAGGCATTTATACTTATGTACATATATGTATATCTATATTATACTAGGAACATTAGCTCTAAGAAAGTAAATTATACCAATAATTGTACTTATAGACTATAAATAAATAAATAAAAAAAAAATAAATAAATTCTATGCGTTAGTTAAGTTAAGCAACAGTTAAGCTTCGTTTTGTTTCAGAACTATAGTGCGTGACGCTTGAAATCTGGAAAAATAAATATGTTTTTTTTTTAAAACGCATGAAAATTTAATTTTTTTACTCATTTATTAGATGATTTTATAGTATAAAACGAATTATTTTGAATCGTGCCAAAACGCACGAACTTTGCTGTTAACAGCTCTCTTTAAGTTTTGAACACCATCCTGTCTGAGCTTTGTCTGTGTTTGTCCTGGATCAGGTGTTGTTCAGCTTTAATAAAGGTGGTTGATAGATGCAGCCTTTTTTAAGTTTTTTTATTTAGTTTCCACAGTGTTGGTTGGTTGGTTGATTTCGTCGCTGTTAAATTGGATAAACATTTATTGGTGTTGTCATTATTATGTGTCTGTAAGAGTTTTTTTTTTAGCTCTTTTGTCGATTTGTTCAATTTGGCCTTGCCGAGTACGGATCTGCTGATTTGCCATATCTTTCGTAGTCTCCGTTTTTCTTTGATTTTTTGTTTAATTGATTGCGGTGTCGAGCCGTTAGATTGTTTGGTTTTAATTTCTGGAGTTAATGTTTTTGCTGCGAATTGGATTGTGTCATTTAGATGAATGATGGCATTTTGGAGTTCGTTTGATGTTTTAAGTGGTACTTGAAGCTCTAATCTATCGTCAGTTATTTCGTTTGTTTGAAATTCAATTATAATGGGCGAATGGTCAAAGAAGATAGTTCAAGGCACGATTTAATAGCAAATATTTCTGATTAATATTCTTAACTATGCAGAAGTCTATGAGGTCCAGTATTTTTCTAGTGTCCATGGGCCAGTGTGTGGGCTCCCCAATTTTGATGTGATTACAATTAGTTTTTATTATCGCGTCTAGTGGGTTTTTTCCTTTTTTGTAGCAGAGTCTGGATCCCCAGTCGGTATGCTTAGCATTACAGTCTCCCCCTGCGATGAATCGTGAACCCAGTATTTCGAAGTAGTCTGTATATTGAGTTGTATTGATAGTGTGTTTTGGTGGACAATATAGTGAAGATATTACAACCGGTCCTTGTAAAACTTCTATTTGGACTGTCGTAGATTGTATGTGTTCTGTTCTGTACTCTTGTGGTTCTATGTATTTAATATATTCTCTTACTATATTTGTCTCACCACCTCGAGCTCGTCCACTAGGGTGATTTGTGTAGTGTATGTTGTATTTTGGGATTTTCAGATAACTTTTATTTGTAAAGTGTGTTTCAGAAATCAGGGCAATATCAATGTAATTGTCTTTGTTGAACTGCTTCAATTCCAACGCATGTGCTATTACGCCATCAGCGTTCCATACAACTGATTTTATTTTTTTATTGTGTCTGTCCATTAATTTTCGTCATTAAAAGAGTGAGCATATTCATCATATTATGTTATGAGTTGTTTCATCATGATTTTTATTCCTGTAAGATCGTTAGATGTGTTTGCTGTGTTAATGTATGGTTGTTCGTTTGTGCTGGTGCTTTGTTTATTTAGGGTGGTGCCATGTGATGCAAACCTTGGAGGGGATGTATTCGTTTTGTTAGTTTGTAATTGATCGTTTATGGTTTGTTTGCTTTGTGCGTTTAGCCCCACCTCATTCGATGTGACTTGGGCATAAGTTTGGGTGTGATTTGCAGGTGGTTCACGTGTGTCGGCTGCTTCAGCTCGGGGGCTCTTGTTGTTGGTCGTCAGTTTTATTTCCCGTAAGGCAGGATATCTCTGAACCTTGAGAGCTTTGTATATTTCACAACATAAGACTGGTAAACACTTTGTGGACCCGATTGAATCTTTGCGAACTGAATATTAAGTGAGTCTGGATTAACATCTGAAGAATATTGCTGATTTTGGCGACCAACGCCTAACTCTCGAACGTATTTCCAGAGAGTTCGTGAAGGTAAATTTGGGTTTAATTTATTAAGATAAAAACGCCGTTTAGCTTCTCTTATTTTAAAAGTAAATTTATTTCTAAGGCTCCAAAAAATATTGTAATATGTACTCAGTAAGGTTGCACCGTTTCCATAGCTTATAAGCACAATCCTTTTATTGCCGCACGTATTTCTGGAGTGAACCATGAGTTATTTTCGGGCAAGCGAGTACTTTGTCTTAGTGGAACATGTCTATTAAAGAGGACTCTAATAGCGTCTTGAAGGAAATTAATTTGGTCGTCTGAGGAGTGTGTAAAATAAACTTGTTGCATATATACAATACATATATGCGAAATTAGGAAAAAGTGAAAAGTGTTAACTAACTTAACGAAAAGAACAAAATATAGTTTGGCCGTTTTGGTTGTCTTCATCAGTTTTGTTATTATCGGCAATTTGATCCAAATGCGTCATAGAGGTTACCAAAAGCGCTTCTTCTGCTGCGGTGCCCGGCCCAGTGCTTCGTCGTACATAAACTCTCTTATTACGTGTGTATACACTTGAGAGCTTTTTTCCACGCTTTAAAAGGAGGGCTTTTCGTAGAATCAGATGGTAGGTGGGTGTGAAACTTTAATTTATGTAGATGCGGCTGTCAGATGGTAATCCGACATCATGTAAACAAATTTTTTTTTTTGTCATTTATCCATCGACCATGCACTGCCCGAAGTAATTGATTTTTATCTGCATCAGAGGCAAATTTTATTACGATCGCTGTATCTTCAACCGTATTTCATCTTGGTTTAACGCGAAAGATGTTCTGCAAAGTTGGTGCTGGTATGCAGTTGACGGAATGGCAAAATTTCATAAGAATTCCCGCCAAGTCCTCATTTTCCATTTTGGATATTCCGCGTAGAACAGCAACATTTGATAATTTATCTCGTTTAAGTGGTCGCCGTGGCCGTGGTGGTTAGTGCGTTGGACTACCACGCAATGCTGCCCGGGTTCAACTCCTGGCCGGGTCTAACACCTAAGAGTTCTTTCGCGGTACCACCTCTTTCGAATGTCTGACAAGCATCAAAGAGTATCATTTGTCACGATTGAGCTTCTCAACTCGCCGTTCGGGGTCGGCAAAAAACTATAGGTCCCTTCCATTCGTGCAAAAATATAACACGCAGGCCACGGTTCACCTCGAGCTGTAGCGCCAACTAAGTAAGTAAGTTCATCAATGCGTTGGTTAAAAACAGATGTGCCGGGTGTGGCATTTAATTGGTTTGTTATTGTTTTTCCCTCCAACTCAATTCCCTCAATTTTATCTAGTTTTCGGGAAATCTTGTTATTTTCTTCTTTGATGAAATTGTTTAGTTCTTCATATTGTTTGTTTTGTTTGTTGTCGACTAGTGTTGCTTAAACATCGATAGTCTGATGTTTCGATAGTATGGATAGTTTTTTCCGAAAACTATCGATAGTTTTTGAAAAAAATTCTTACCTAACAAAAACTACAAAACGAAACCCAATCAGGTAAATAAAGTAACAAGTACAAATTTATTAAAATTATTCATATTTTACAGAAACTGATGCGTCAGTCTCTTCAAGAAACAAACAAAAATACATACAAATGTAAATATACTAAATCATATCGAAATCAAAAAGACCACAGTATCTGATGTTTCAAAAATAAAATGTTGTAAAATGTTCCGCTTTTAGCTTGTTTCGTTCTTGCGTTAGTACTTGGCTAGCTTTTGAAAATATTCGCTCACAAGGAACAGAAATTGCAGGGATACATATGTAGGTATTTAAATGAAATTTCGCGAAGCATGCTATTTGATTTTTCCCAGAAGGCTGCCGACGGTTTTGTTCTGTGATTGCGTCGCTGATCGGTGTCGCTATGTTTTCCTGGCAAGGCCTCATGTTTGACATGAAACGCAACTCGTCAATTTTAGAGTGTCCGGATATAGATGCTTGCGATGAGGCCACTAAGCGTATCATCCATAGTCGTGCTTTGTTGTTGCCTATCTTCGTATGCTATATATGACCCATATTCGTTTTGGAGAGCTTGAACAGCATTGTCAGCTTCTTGAGGGGTTCTAAAACCACTTTTAACTTAGGGTCCAATATCGTGGACAGCATAAGAGGCGTCCTGGTGTTGTACGGTTTCAATCTCTTATTTATAGAATCTACTAATGCTTTTAGTTTGCTACCGCTACCGCGTTTTATCTATAAAAAAAATAGTAAACAAATTGTAAAAAGGCCAATTCAAATGATATCACAACACAAAATGAGCTTTGGACGCGGACGCGGTTGAATTTCTAATTAAATGTTTTATATAACCGTTAGTGAATGTGGCTGTTGTCGCTTCGTTCATAGCATTGTCTTTCTAATTAAGTTTCACTGAATGAAGACATATGAAATTATTCAAACTGATCTAGTTGCATTCATATTTGGATGCATTCAGCAACAGTTGAACTTTAATGATGATATTTATTTATTTATTTTTTTTTGTTAACATTGAATTGAATTGATGTATATAAGTCAAAAAAAGAAAATCGATAGTTTTTTTTTTACTATCAATCAATGCATTCGATAGTTTTTTACTATCGATACTATCGATGTTTAAGCATCACTATTTTCGACTGCTCCAATGCTTTTAGAAAAGTCGTGTTAGTGCCAATTGCGGATTGCGAATTTTGTTGTTGGTTATTTACGGCTGCAGTCTTGCGTGTTTCACGATTGTATACTTGTTGTGATTCAGCCATTGCTAGGCAGCTCGCAAACGAATAAAACGGAGACTATAAAACGATATGAAACACATTCTTTTATTTAATACAACATTAATAGAATAGAAAAATGGAATCAAATGCACGATAAATATTTTGTGTTTAACTTGTACAGCATTATTTTCTCTCTTTCATGGTCACAAGCCACAACTACCCTCCTTTGGTGAACATTTTCTCCTTTTTGATTGCCCTAGGTTGAGTTATGTACTGCTTTACGTGCAGTTAGAAAAAAAAACACATTTTAATTCCGTTAATTTATTATTATATTTTTATTATTATTATTAGTTTTCACTTATTATTACTAAAACTTAGAGAAGCCGCTGTCCAAAGCGAGGCTGCACTTCTCTAAGTCAAGATCTTAACTACAACTCTCCTACCTTGGACTTTTCTACCTGTATATATTATCTCTAAATGCTATCGTTGCGTTTTCGTCGTTTGAGAAAAACAAAAGTGTCAAGTAACTGCGCGCGTAGCGGAAATGCAAACGTGTGCAGGATTGGACAGCGCGTGTAACGGATCGCGCTGGCTGTGCATGGGATGATTGGATATTTCTTAGGGGAAGTGAGGGGGGACCGTTAGGTTTCGCATTCAAAATGATGCTATGGTGAAAGGGGGTGGGAGAGGCCATTGTTATGGAAGGGGAATGATGGCTCCGACGTAACTGTTGCATGAACTTTCTTCAACTTGAAATAAAAGTATTTCATTGTATGTATCATATCACAAGTAACATATGTATGTACTTAAAAATTATCCTGCTCAGTGCAAGTGCAACGTGATCTGCGCACTGGCACTGTGGGTACATGTGTCTATTCGATTATATTTATGTTGATTCAGCGAATCCACAATGTGTGGCGTGTTAAGTCTTCCGCCTTCAAAAGTCTACGACCCTTAGATCGTGACGTCATTGTTTGATAGTTTGGCTACTATTTGTTTTGATCCGCATGAGGTGTCCCCTCGAGAAACAATTGGGAGCTTAATAACCCACGATAAATGAAACAACGAATATTTTTTTTTTTATTATTTTCAATATATTTTTGTCTTCGACTTTCTCGATCGACAGCCAAAATCTTACTTGCTAACTTAACCCTAACAGAAATTACTTTTACCCTTTGATAACGCTTAAAAAGAAAGAGAGCGGAAAGATAACATGAAGAAGAAAAACAGAATAGAGGAAATTAACACTCAATCACATAACAACATAAACCAAACTGAGTATCATGCAGATCTTTGGCACCTTGCCGTGCGAGAGATATGCATGTTTGCTTTTTAGATGACTGTACCTCCATTTAGCTGCGTACACTTGCCGAAAACAATAAGCTGCTTCTTTTTTGGCTTGGTAAACATGTGTACTTCTTTCAAAGTGTAAACATGTTACCGCTGCTATTTGGTTCGAAGTCGAACCGCGTACATGGTTGCATGTAACTCCTCCCGCAGTAGTATGGAGAGAACGTGTTGAATCTCCATAACAATGCCGTAGACGGCAAAGATGTGCAAATCTGTTGTGCTAAAATGTTGTTTTTGTTTTAAGGCTGCTTTATATTGCAATGCTCGGTGGCGTATGCGCACTATTTTATCTTATCGCTTTTTTTTCTTTCTTGACTTATTAGTTATTATTATATTTATAAATTTTTTTTTTTGTTCAATAGATGGTTTTAATAGTTCATTGTACGTAATGTTTTTTGTTATATGCTTTAACATTATGTTACTAATTATTTTCAACTTAGTAAATTTCATATTCTTACATATTAAATTAAAGAAATAAATATAATTCAATAGTTGAAATTTACAAATTTACAAATAAAGTACAACTGTACATATATACAATGTACATGGTGGCTTAGTACATCGAAATTTTTAACTATGTCTATAAATTAAATAGGGAATTGTTCTTACGTTTATGAATACATACAATTAAAACTATAGGAATTGTTGTTTTTTTTATATAATTATGGATATTTAGTTTATCTTAGTGTTCGTTCAGGGTTTCTCTTTCTGTTCTGTTGATATTTTCATGTTTGGTTAACTTATTTCTATTAGAATAGTCTCTTCCTGTAGATTTTGGATCAAATTTTATATTTCTTTTTGAATTTTGATGTTTGTATTTTCTTTTGACTATCTGCCTATCACGTTTGTGTCCATCTCTATCTTTAAAGTATGTTCTACCCTTTTCCTTTACATCTTTTATTACATAACGAGGTAAATGTTTAATATTATGGAAACCTAAGTTCTTAACAAGTTCTCGTTCTCTATAGTCTTGGGGAACTTTTCGCGTTAAGTTTAGTTTATAAATATGTTTTTCTTTTAAGTCCTGAACTCTTTTCCTCAAATTTTCCCATTCAGTTTTGGTCAGAGTAGAATGAAGAAGGTCATTGGGTTTATATTTCGTTGTAGAGTGAGTCGTGTTATTATATATTTTAGTAGCTTTCAAAGCCAAAGTTTTGTCGTCTATATCTTTATTTTCATGATTTAATTTAAAAAGTCGAATGTGCTCATTTAGTGTTGAATGAAATCTTTCTAGTGTGGAATTACCTGTGTGGGTGTTTGGAGATGTGAAATGGTAGAGTATGTTTTCCTTATTTAAACAATTTTTTATGTACGCAGTATTAAATTCGTTGTCAGCTACTAATTTATTTGGTTTGCCTAAAAGTGAAAATCTGTGTTTTAAAACGTCGACAATTGTTATGGAATTCCTGTCGGTTATTGGGTGAATAGAAACATGTTTTGTTAGTTTATCGATACAGGTCAGAAACATACTATTTTTGTTTAAAAACCATATATCTATGTGAACTATTTCGCTTGGTTTAAAAGGAGTCTCGGAGATCATTAACTTTGGTGCGATCGGGTTTCGGTCATACTTGCACATATTGCATACTATACAATTGTTGATGAATTTGTGAACTTCTAGTCTGAGGTTCGGATAGTAGTACATGTTTTTTAAATCTAAAAATGTTTCCTCAATACCTCTATGATTTTTATTCGATTAAATCCATCAACTTTTCGACGCAAGTGATGTCCTTCAAAAATTTGGTGCACCTAAGTATTTTCATATTTGGTGAGTTTGTGAAATATTTCACTATAGTGCTTTGAAACTTCAAAAAAATATCATAATTTTCACAAAAAACTCCTACTGTGCCTTTTACTAGAAAAAGTTCCCTCAAAACCTTAAGTACGTACGCTTCGTCATACTCTTTTAGAGAAATAATCGTCCTCCTTTTCTTTTTGTACAAAAATTTGTTTGTATAAAAACGGAAATTACTCTTTTCGGTTACCAATTGATTTTTATATATATTTAGTGGCGTCTCCGTTATATATATGATAGAAAAGTACTTTTAATCCCGATTCTGTGGCGCAGTCTACTCGCGTCGGCTGTCAGGAGATTTCTGCCAAACCTACCCCAGCACTCACAGATTCGCATATCCTTGTTCTTATTCTTATTCATATGGTGTCACCTACACCATCTCATATGTCTTACATACAAAATGTCTCTCCTTTATGTGCAGTCATAAAGCACAGTGCAACCTCGCAGTACACAAAACAGTGAGGTCCATCGCTGAAATACAGTGCGCTCTAACACGGCCTTCCTGCCCATTCATCGCTCTCGATGAAATAAAACAGCAGCACTTTTCATCAAGACAAACAATTTATTGAATATTAAATATTATAGGTTTCTTTGTAAGTAACGTAAACAAAAATAAAAAGGAATCTTCGGACTGATTCTCTATCTTTCGGCTTTCATCTTTCGCATAGAGCTTTCATCTTTCACATAGAGCTTTCATCTTTCAGGCATAGACCTCATTTTGCTGACGATCAGAACCTGTGAACACAGAACTGATCTATTATAACACACCAACGACACTGTTATAAATTTAGCAACAGTAAATACTACACTTGTTCGCTTTTCCCGACCAACTCCAGGACACTGTATCTCAGAGGCAATTATAAGCTTGTCTACAGTCCTCGAAATAATTTTTTATTTTATTCTAAGGAAAACGACTCAGAGGTGATAAATTCTTTAACTTTTTAATTTGAACCAATAGCTCAGAGGCTCAACTTAAGAACGCAGCTTGTTTGCAGCCTTAACCAAACCCACAGAAAATTACAGCTCAGAGGCGATATTAAGCTTGTCCGCATTAACTGAGAGCGAATGCAAGGGCACAACTCAGAGGCTAAGAACTAAAGCCAGCTTGTCTACGATCTAATAAAATACAACTACAGGCCCATAGCTCAGAGGCAATATTAAGCTTGTCTATGGCCTCATCTAATATAACAACAGATCCATAGCTCAGAGGCAATCTCAAGCTTGTCTATGATCTAATAAAATACAACTACAGGCCCATAGCTCAGAGGCAATATTAAGCTTGTCTATGGCCTCATCTAATATAACAACAGATCCATAGCTCAGAGGCAATCTCAAGCTTGTCTATGATCTAATAAAATACAACTACAGGCCCATAGCTCAGAGGCAATATTAAGCTTGTCTATGAGACCCTCATTTTGTCATTGTTTACAGTACTAACCTGCATCTACGGCAGCACCATCTTCATTGGTAATTAAACGAATTGCCTCTCTGGCAGCAATTATGACTGATCTACCTCCCTTCCGTTTTAATTTATATCGATCGTTCTTAAGTATCCCCACGACCTCGTACGGCCCACGGAAATGTACTTCTAGCTTAGACTTTCGAATTTGAGGACTCTTGTAGATAACTTTCGACCCAATCTCTAATCGAGTTGGTCGACACTTGCCCTTGTCGAATCTGGCTTTCATCCTAATAGCGTTTTCCTTGATTCGTTCCTCCGCCAAAGCACGTATTGATATGATATCTTCATATTGTGGTTCTATATTAAGTGGTGTAAGCAAAGCGCTCATTTCTGGAGTTCTACCCTCAATGCCAGTTAGTATCTTTAACGGTGACAGTCCGGTTGTTTTATTTTTTGTAGTATTTAATGCTAACTGTATACGACCAACAAAGCTCGTCCAGTCCATATTCACGTCCAAGTTTGTCCGCAGCAAATTAGCAACGGTGTCCACATATCTTTCCACCTGTCCATTAGCGCGACTAGCTCCAGGTGCGATGGTATGATGTTCTATACCATACGATTTACAAAAATTCTGAAATTCCTTGCTGGTAAAATTAGTCCCTTTATCACTTACAATCTTTGTTGGTGTTCCAAAGAGCATGACAAAGTTATTTACGTGGGACACAGTCTCGCATGCTTTAAGTGTTTTGCACGGCAGTAATAACAGGAATTTGGTAAACGCATCTACTAAAATCAAAAGATAGCGGCTAACTTCTTTGTTCCCCTCATTAAATGGACCCATACAATCAACGTGGATGGTGTGAAAGGGAATTGGTATTTTCTCGATAGGATGAAGTTCGCATTGCTTTCTTCCTGAAGGTCTTTTCGCAACCAAGCAGATTAAACAGGCTTCAACGAATTTCCGAACATTCCTGGACATTTTAGGCATCCAAAAATCTGCACGCATTTTCGACAACGTCTTATCCCATCCGATGTGGCAGTTATCCTCATGGTAACGTCTCATAAGAGCCAACCGACATGGCCGTGGAACGAACAATTTTTCTCCGTCGTCCGTTTTCCGATACAGTAGATTGTTTCTTATTACGTAACTAGCATTTGTCTGCACGTCTTTCTCGTTAATTTTGTCGATAATTTCAGTCACTTCAGAGTCGAGTGATTGCGTGATTTGTAGCCAATTTCCAGCGAGACTATTAAGTTGACCACATTGTTTTACCGGTGGGTTTCGACTTAAATAGTCGGCGTGTTGCATACAATTTCCATTTCTATAAACGATCTGAAAGTCAAAATCCTGTAAATATATCCACCACCTGGCAATCCGTGGTAACAAGTCCTTCTTGTCCTTTGTGGCCTTCAAAGCATTGCAGTCGGTGACAAGTGTGAAATGTATACCCAGCAATTAGCTTTTAAATGACCCTTCAAGCCACAATTATAGCAGGACCTATCCATATCGAGACGTGGGCGCTTATTTTGAAAGGAGTTTAATTCAGTTCTCTTATTAATTTGTAACTCGTTAAATTTCTTGCGTGGACGCTGGCGGATGGAAGACAGGTGATCTGTGAGTTCCTGTATTGTTTTCGGCATTACAAATGTAAGGGAGTTGCGCAAACTGATATCCGAAATACAGCCGATAACAATTCTTACTATCGTTTCTTCTGGCAAATCGAAAGATAGCCTATTCACTTGGGCCAACTTCTCCATAGCAAAGTCCGCGTAAGTGGTGAAAGTTTCGCTTTCCACATTGGCCACACTTCTCAATAGCTCAATTATATTTGAAGCACTAGAGAACGTATGTTTGAGCGATGCCGCCAAATGTGACCAGGTATAAATTTGGTAACCATGCTTATCATACCACACCTTACCTCTACCCATCAAAGCCGCCCTAACTCTTGGAATAATGTCATAATCAAGAAGATTATCTCTAGTCACTCTTGCATCGACATCATCACACCATTGATTTATCTCTACCCTGGAGTGATCAGGGTCAAAACACGGGAATCCGACTAATTCATCAGAATGGCACTGCTTTTTTAACACGGTTCCAAGAAGTGAGTTTAGCGCGTCGAGTGTAATTATCGGATGGTTGGCCTTGGCACTATTGGACGGAGCACCCGTACCGGGCACCGTTTCAGTTATTTCGGAGTCATCGTCATTTCTTCCTGTCACCTCATGGGGGTCGGCGACTTTCGCATCTTTTTCCATTATTTATAAAATAAAATGAAAAATATAAAGCTTACCGATCTTAAATGGCCCAGTCAAAAAAAAACAAACAAAAGCAAGACTTTCTTGCACAAAATGCGCAACCGTGTACATACACAAGCATACAATAGGCACCACAATACAGGGATTTCAAACGGATCAGACAATAAACACAAACCGGCTGCGATTCTAGGACAAGAAATTCTATGTAAATTTGCAGCTATGTACACCAAAGCCACAACGAATCAACCCTTCGCAACAACACACACGCACTATGTAACAACACGAGGGAGGGAAACAAGAAAAATTTTTCAAACAGGCACCGAAACTTTCCGTCTTACTGGGGTGGAACACGCACACTCACGATGATACGCAAAAACGCGATTGATCCTGTATGCAGTCGCCGCGCAGTCGCTGCAAACAAAAAGTACACAGACAAAACAAAACAAAAGAAGTGCTGCGTCGCCACACTGTTTCAATTTACTTCGCTTTTATCACTCCAATTATTATTATATTATTTTTTTTTTTTTTTTCACAAACACAGGAAAACATATCGCGACGAAAATGGAAATTTTTAAATGATTATTATGTATTATTATTTTTTTTTTTTTTTGGTTTATCCCACTTCTGATGATAGAAAAGTACTTTTAATCCCGATTCTGTGGCGCAGTCTACTCGCGTCGGCTGTCAGGAGATTTCTGCCAAACCTACCCCAGCACTCACAGATTCGCATATCCTTGTTCTTATTCTTATTCATATGGTGTCACCTACACCATCTCATATGTCTTACATACAAAATGTCTCTCCTTTATGTGCAGTCATAAAGCACAGTGCAACCTCGCAGTACACAAAACAGTGAGGTCCATCGCTGAAATACAGTGCGCTCTAACATATATGTTGGTCATTAAGATTTTCGATACCACTGTGTACCGTATTTCTTCGGTATCTATATGGTTAAGCGCTAGCCGACTAAGAAAATCTGCAACGTTGTTTTCCTTTTCTTTGAAATATTCAATATCAAAATCGAATTCGTTAAGTTTGATTTTCCAACGTTGCAGTTTTGAATTGGGCTCTTTTAGTGAGTTTAACCAAACTAATGGTCGATGGTCTGTCTGTACCCTGAACTTACGGCCGTACAAATATGGTCTAAAGTATTTTGTGGCCCACACTATGGACAAAAGTTCCTTTTCGATGGTGCTGTAATGCGTTTCATGACGGTTTAATGTCCTTGACGCAAACGCAATTGGATGGTGGTTTTGTGAGAGCACTGCGCCCAGTGCCGCATTGCTAGCATCAGTTGTTAGCGTAAAAACGTTTGTGAAATTTGGATATGCCAGAATAGGGCAAGTACATACAAGTTCTTTAAGTTTATTAAAGGACTCGATGTATTCCCTATCTTTGATGTTTATTTTACTATTTTTTTTGAGGCATTTGGTCATTGGAAGGGCTAATTTCGAGTAGTCCTTAATGAACTTTCTAAAAAATCCAGTGACTCCTAGAAAAGACTTTATTTTTTTGGGGGTATGAGGTATTTGGATTTCGCTGATCGCTTTAATTTTATTAGGATTGGGCTTAATGCCTTCTTTGGAAATGATGTGGCCTAAATATTCGGTTTTACGTTTTAAGAAGCTGCACTTATCGATAAGTTGGAATCTAGCAACTTGCATTGAGTTGATTGAAAGCATTTAAACGCTTAGAAAATTTTGCACAGCAAAAAAAAAAAACGGGTTAACCTCGTCGCCAAAAATTGTAATTTGAATTGCTGTTGACAATGATGAAATGGCATACTTTCGTGGAGTGAATTCGATGACTTTTTTCTGTTTTTGTTAATTTTTTCTTAAATAAATAATAAAATAATTTAAATTTTGTTCGAAATGAATGCGTGGTATATTGCTCTATTGAAATACATTCAGTTCAAAAATATAATATTTTCCGGTTGTGAATAACAACGTTGTTTCTCAGAGTTTCATCGCTGTACGCAGACTTTTGTGGAACACTGTAGGTAACAATTTCTCTTCCGCTTGATTCTGCCAGAATTGTCACGTTCTTCTTGATCCCTTACTGTAAGTTTTTCAACAGTCGGTATTACTGGGTGGCCCAACAATTCAACTATGTGATGGAAAATTTCGGATGATTTGTGCATTTCGTGAACGATTCTGGATTTCTGGCATGGCTAATTGTTCACTCAACCGTTGTAGGAACAACCTTGTTCGGTTTGTTGATGTCTTCAAGTGTAAATTATTTTCCATGTAGATCACGAATGCTGCAAATGCATCCAAATGTTATAAAAAAACCCAAATGCCGTCTCTTCGTTCTTCTCTTCGTTGTATATTCACCAAGGCATTTGTCCATATTGTCAAAACCTCCTTTGCTTCTGTAGTAATCGAGTATCATTTTTGGGTTTCTTTTAGGACCTTCAATTTTGATATTATAATAATGGAAAGTAGAAAGAAGCACAACCGATTTTTTTTTTGGAATATATGAACACATACATAGGCTAGGTGCACACATGCGATTGCAGTCGCACAACTATTCAGTCGCAAAAAATAGAACATATAGCTTTTAATGTAAGTGCGCGCACATGATACGTTGCGATTGATAGGTTTCTATTTTTCTATTTTTTGCGACTGAATAGTCGTGCGACTGCAATCGCATGTGTGTACCGAGCCTTATTTATGTTGCTGCTGAATCCGCAGATTGATCATTCCACTGCTCTTCCTTTTGGATTAGAAAAGCTTGACAATGAAGTCGCTGATTGATTCTCCGTCCTCCTGCTTTGCTTTTGCGAACGTGAACCGCTCTGCTCTCTTGTTATGCGTTGGCGCATAGTGCTGTTCTAGCAAAGCAATTAACTCGGGAAATTTTTTTGCACTGGGCAATGTGAGTGCTGATAGCGACTTCAACACCTTGTACACCTCTGAACCAACAAGTGTAATAAACACAGGTGTTTGTCGTTCACCCTCGATATTGTTGGCAATGAAATATTGTTGTACGCGGTCTTTGTAAGCGGCAAAGTTTTCTCCTGGGACGAATTCATTAATATTGCCTAGAAATGACATATTTTGCACGTGTTTTACTTGTGGCTTAAATTGAACACTGTCCTTAAACTGATCCTCGTCGTCGCTCATTGACAGAATCAACAAAATTAATTTTTATTTTTATTTTTTTTCACCCTAGGATGGGCAACTGGGCCTGGCCAGACCAAATTTGACTTTGTCGTACAATAACTTTTTTTCCATCCAATATTAAAAGTTTGTGGTAGAAACTTTTTTTTTTTACCTAATAAGGGGGACAGAGGTTTGTGTATAGGTGGGACAAACAGCATTTTGGTATGAAAAAGGGGGACGTCTGGTAACTCTAATGCTAGTCCGAGGAAGCTTTGAACCTGCTTCGCGTTCTTGTTAGGTGTCGGGTAATTAAGGATGGCTTTGGTCTTTTCTGGCCCAGGGCGAATCATTCCCTTTTCAACAGTATGACCCAGAAAGTTGATTATTTGCTTGATAAACTGACTTTTTTTCCAACTAATCCTAAGTCCATGATCTTGGGCTGTCTTTACTACGCATTTAAGAGTTTCGTAAACCTCCTCGATAGTTTTAGAACGAATGATCAGGTCTATGAAAATGAGGATGCGCTTGGTGAGAAGTAAAGGCCGAAATATAGCATTGATATATCTGGTGACTAGCTGATGTACCCGCTTCGCTGCGCATACAAAAATATTCTCTTTGTATGTAGATATGTGTATTTGTAATAAATTGTCTACTGGAAGGAGACATCCAGCTAAATGCTGCACTTGTCTTTGCACCTTATACTTGCATAAATACTTGCTTCACAATTTGCTTAGCACCAAATGACTGAAGGAATTGCTTGGATAAAGAATTTTCCATAGACTATTAAAGAAAAAAGTGTCGTAGGTGGGTTCTTCCAATCTAACTTTTCCGCTTTCTTAAATATTAGGGGAAGGTCATGTACCTTGGACCGGAATTTACTATTTTTACTGTAACTTTTGTTCGACGTAAATGTTTCCAATTTAGTTTGTTTATCTTAAAAGTGTATTATTTTGGATATCCAATAGTGTTAAAACGACATCTTAAGTATTTACCGTATGCCTAGAAAATGCTTTTTTGCAAGGAAACCTCAAACGTTCCGAGGTACATACACTGAATGTACCTCGGACTGTTAGTGTATGTACCTTGGACCGAAATTAATTGTGTTCATATAATGCAGTGTAAATACTATTTGATTTCATTAAAAAAAATTCAATTCATTTATTAATTCATAAAATAGTACATTTAAGTGAAAATAAAAGAACAGAGACTAAAAACAAAAAAAAACGTTAGAAATTTAATATTTTTTTCTGGCAGCTGTAAGCAACCCCGAAATCGACCAATCACTTTCGGTGTCGAAATCTGCATGATCATCATTTGGATCATTAGCATCTTTGGCGAGAAAGTCTTGTGCCTTTTGCTTTGCTGCTCTCGATTTTGGATGTCGTGCGATTCCGACAGCTGGGGGTTCGTTTTCGTTTTCTGAAGATGAAGAGTTATGGTTTACTATTTTTTTTTTTAACTTTTTTGGCTAATGTTTTCGATGTCTTCTTTCCTGCTTGATTAGCTAGAATTTCCTCTTTTTCAGGGGTATCTGTGAGGATTCTGCTTTTCCCCAATTTGCGTTTACCACCTTTGGCCAACTTTCTGGGTGCAGCTTTAGGGAATGGTCTTATTTGCACCGGCGAAATTACAACTTCTGAAGATTGTTCAAACGGCGTCTTACTAGAAAGAGCTACTGCAGATTTAGATGTTGAAGGTTCGATTTCGTATGGATGTGAAGGCGATGCAAGCGGCGAAGCATTTACAGTTGGTGTTAATAAAATTCCTGGCTCACTTGAAGGTTCAGTATCGAGAGGCCTATCAGTTACGTATGATGACAAAAACTCGTCATCACCGAAAATATTTTCATCCAGCGGCCAAATACCACTTACTTGAAAACCTTTCGTAATATTTTGGCAGGTAAAAGCTTTCGGGTAAGCCTTTCCAACTATTTGCGCTACATCGTAAATCGTTACTGGCTTTCCAGGATTAGACAACATCCAATCGTTTGCGGCCTTATTATAGAACGTTTTATAAGCTCCGAACACTGCCCTATCCAGTGGCTGCAATTTGTGGGAGGTGTGAGTCGGAAGTGTGAGCAAAATAACATTGTTTTTTTTTGCCTCATCTATTACCGAAATAGCGATATGAGTATCGTGGTTGTCCATTATTAAAAGCACCTTCTTTTCTTCTGTTGGTTTTGCAAATGAAATGAAATGTTTTAAGTATTTCAGAAATAACTGCTCAGTGGACCATCCACTGGGATTGGCACCTCCAATCGTTCCTGCAGGAGCTCCATTGATCATATGATCTTTGAAATTTACGCGCGGGAATATCAGCATTGGAGGCACGTGGTTCCCGATCGCATTCACTGCAGCTATCATAGTAACATTTAACCCTCGTTCTCCTGACGTTACACTTCCTATTTGCTTCGCACCTTTCTGAGCCAGAATTTTAGGCGGAACATGAACCGTAGAATTACCTATTAAATGAATAAACTGAAGCTGGAATCTTAATTAAGAGCTAAATAGTTACCTGTCTCATCTACATTGAATATAAGCTCAGGTGTAAAACGGTATCGGGATAAACAATCTTTGTAATTCTGGAAAAAAGTTTTCACGTTGGCTTCGTTAAAGCTGGTAGCTCTAGAAAGACTGGTTGCCTCAGGTTTTCGAAGAGCAATTGTTGGATGACGTTGGAGAAATAAGACAAGCCAGTTCCTACCAGCTGCACCCTGTTCAAACCAGTTTTTGGGAATGGTTTTGTTATTTTTTTCAGCAAAGTGAAAAGCCAATTTCTTTAATTCAGCCCTGGGTAGTCCGTAGTGCAGTTTGGAAGCCTGTATAACATACTTTGCTAGGAGATCTTCTTCTTCAGGCGAAAATATTTGGCGGTGGTTGATTTGACTTTCATAAACGAAACCAGACTGGTTTCTTGCTTTGTGTTTGGCGATGTGCCGCATTAAAGTGGTTTTGGCAACGTTGAACATATTTGCTGCGCTGTACATGGATTTTCCATTTTCCACTACTTCCTCCACAGCTCGCCGTAAAGCGTCAACATCAACAACTGGTCTTTTTACTCCTGACTTACTCCTTGGCATTTTTCCTGAGGAAAATGGAAAACAGAACTCTTAAAAAATTCGAAAAGCATGTACCTTGAACCGGTCCAAAGTACATGCATAGACATAGATCCAAGGTACATTCACTACACTTTTATTAAAAATACAAATTTTTAACACATGACGTTGTATAATTGCAGCAAATAAAATATTGAATTTTGAAATATATACATATACTTACACATTAAAACCAGTAACTCGAAACAAATATAACAACTCAATTAACAGAACACTTCAAAAAAAAATACTTTATAGTGTGTAATTTATATTACGTTGTTTTTTTTGCACGTCCGTGTTCTGCGACGAATGAAAACAAACTGAAATGAATCCCATAGACATGCTGGAAAATGTATGGAAGAACTTGTTGCAACACGTTCAGCCAATTGCCAGGAATCGGCACTCGGTTCAAGGTACAATCGGTCCAAGGTACATGACCTTCCCCTACAGCACGTTCTTACCGCCAAAACGTCAAAACATAATACAGTGGATTCCGCTTATTTGGGACACTTCGGTCCAGCAGCTGTCCCAATAATGCGATCAAGTAAAAAAACAATCTGTTCTGTTCTGCTCTTGACCATATGTCCCAGTTAAGCGATTATCCGCCGTCTCAGTAAAGCGGAATCTACTGTACATATTTTATATCTGTATCTGTTCCAAGCCCTTATCATAAAACAAATCGCAACCAAATTTATCCAGTTATTGGATTAGAGTTGATCGAACAATTACAATACATATACGTTGGCACGAAGCAATCCCAATCACTTATACTACGCACGCATGTATCGCAGACACGCATACCCGCTGCCGCTGGTGCATTGGCGGTGGCAATGATTTCCACTGATCGTTGTCGCGAAAGCATACAAACAATATTTCTTTATGTTATTACTTTTCTCACAGAAAATGTACAAAGAAGATATATATGTATATCAAAATCTTTGTTGTGAAATAATCTAAACAAATATGTAAATTTTATTTTAATATGTTATTAAAGAACTAAGATAGAGCGAATGAATGCTGAAAAGTAAAATATAAACTTTTATTTTTTTCATTTAGAAGTTTTTTATTGAAATATATTGACTATTTTTTATCCATTTTATAGATTTAATCGAACCAGAATCGATTGCAAAAAACTGCATTCAAATCCGTTCAGTAGTTTTTTTGTTTTTGTGGCACATACATACATACTTTTTTTTAGACTTCATTTTATAAAAGTAGTGATGAAGACTGCGGGACTAGTAGACTGTCCAAAAGGACAAAATCGAAATTGGTACTGGCCGGTGTCTTGACAAAACAGGTTTATTTTCGCGAGCTTTGTGCGATGGGTACGTGCAGGAATGCAGAAGTCAAATCAAGCGTTGTAAGGTACCTGGCGTCCTGTAGTTGATCTAGTTGTTCTTCAACTAAAGGGAAAGGGTCTTTTATGATCTTTTTTTTGATGCGTCGATAATCGATGCATAACCTTTTTGACCCATCCTTCTTACTGACCAGGACAACAGGGCTACCGATGTCGGCACTACTTTCTTCGATTATGCCGTCTTTTAGCCAAGACTGGATTTGAGCTTCTATCTCTATCTTATGTTGGTATGATACCTACGCGATGTGTCGTAAATAGGTTTTTCGTCCTGTAATATATTGTCATTTCTATTGGCGACTGTATGATTTTATTCGAAATATACTCTTCTACTAAATTTAAGATAGAGTCGCGAATGTTTGGCTGAGTAATGTGACTTAGATCGATTTCATTTTCTTCTAACGAGTAGCATCTTAGAAATTCGGTCTATTAACTACAATTGGCATTTTCTATAGGGCTGACAAATTTTTGTTGGACACAAAGCTTTGACTCATCCGAGTTCTCTTCAGGTGATACCGTAGAGGCTTGATCAGATACTTCATATTGAAGGATTCTTATTTTGACATATTCAAAGTAGACGTTGGCTTTTTGGAAAAAAATTGTTACCCAAAATAAGAGGAACTTTGATGAGTTCATTAGGGAAAATAAAAACTTTCAGCCGATGTATAAAATAATTGATCTCAATACTTAAGCTACATGAATCTATGGTGAAAGTATCGCCGCCGATTCCGGTGATAGGTATTTTTTCTCTTTCATAGGTTTTGCCTAATGCTTCGACAGTGCCTAGTCTTAGGGAAATGTCAGCTCCTGAATCGACTAAAGCATTCAATGGCGCATTGTTGACTTTAATGTCGATATGGTTCTTGCAAATGGACACCAAGCTAACTTCAGGCTCGTGGAGCTGTGGTTTCGGCATATTGCAGTTGGGAGCTTTGTGACCGAATTGGTTACATCTAAAACATTTAAACCCCTTAGCCTTGTAAGGACAAATGTCATTCTCGTGTTTTTTTTTTTCACCACAAATATGACATCTTTGTATCTTTTTTTTTTCGTTATTGCCTTGAAAACTTGAATAACTTAATTTTTCTTGTTGAATCTTTTCGTAGTGTCTGATATTTTCTTTTAATTGTACTATTGTATTCGCTTCATAAAGGAAATACGCTGCAAGTCCCCTGTCCCCTATACCGTCGATTATTTAAGTTATGAGCGCTTCTTCTTCTGCATTGCCCGCCAACGCCGACATCTTGTATATATACTCTTGGAAGGTTGCATCGGCTTTCTTTTTGCGTAGGGCCAACCTTTTGTGCGTGTCGGCACTATTGACCGACTTTTTGAATGCTTTGACTAAGTTACTTTTTAAAATTTCCAATGTGCTAACGTTAGGGATGCTGTTGATAAACTATCGGGCTGAGCCCTTAAGCAGTCGTTCAGCGAAGACAAACTTTTGCAAAGCGTTCCATCTTATGATAGTGCTCATCTGTTCGAATTCGGCAACTCATGAAGTAACATTTACCTCGTCATCGCCCGAGAAGGGGGAAATGGGTTCTTTCATGTCACGGAAAGTAAATGATGATAGAGAAGGAAGGGTTAGCTTGAGCGGAAACATAAGAAACGTGATCCAAACTCTGACTTCGGATCGATCGTGCGTCATCGTCGCCGGGTGCGTCACCCTGCTGGCCTATCAAACGTGCCTGCAATTCAACCTTGTTACCGGTTGCATCTAACTCTAATCTCGTCAATCTCTCCCTCAATTATTCCACATTTAAATGATAAGATACCAATCATATCCATCTCGTTGTTTTTTTTTTTTATCTTACCCCTGTTACAACGGAGACGTTTAAATGTTATTAATTAGAATAAGTAATCTTACAATAAGAGAGTTGAAAATGATTTTTGAATTAAATTTGTAAACATTAACAGTTTTTCTCTTTCAAAAAACCAATTACTTCACTTTTCTTCAAATTGTTAAGTTCAAATCAAATTTTAATTAATTTCTCAAAATAATACACTTGAGTTAATTTTAAGTTATCTTATTCCCTTGAATCAAAATTTTATTTCAAACCAGTTATGCAAATCAAAATTGAATTTCAATTAATTTCTAAACAAAAAAATTTATGCACATACTTTGAAGCGAGTGTTAAGCTTGCTGTGGTGGTGGTTGTAGAGCGGTTCTTTCAAAAATAACTTTCGTTAATATCGGTGACGATGAGCAGAGCCAGGCGACCAAAAAATTGTTCAGCCTGTCTACCGTTTTATGCTGCAATATGAAATAAAAACAATATTTCTAACTAGTCGTTGTATGTTTATCTATTTATTTCATTAAACAGACTACGATTATTTCTAATTTGATTCGGCCTTTTATACAAAAAAATATGTATGAAAGCCTTAATTACACAAATTTTATATTTGAAAAGTAGTTTTCATCAAATGAATCATTTACTTTACTTTACATTTGGTAAATCATCTAAGCAATTCAAATTTGTTATTATGTTTAGGATGGTTTTAGGATGGTTGTTACAATTTTAATTATTTCTTATTCTCTTAATTTCTCAACAAATAAGTACATACTTAAATTATTTCTTATTCTCTTAACGCTTATTCTGTTAAATCGATATTTCATTGCAAATTCAAAATTTTATCTTCAATTCATAATTCGCTTTCATAATTTTTTGTTATTGTGATTGTTAACGGGTGGATGCCTTTATCCGCACGTATTAATTATTTGAATGGTCGTAGGTACTTTAACCTAGGCCTTGTAGTAGTGGTCTAATCGATGCGTAAATCAATTAGCCGTTTGTGAAATATCAACCGTCTTCAGCAGACTCACTGAAGATATTATGCAAATAAAAGTCTTATGTTCGGTCGGTGAATGATAACAATCGATTCCGCGTTCTTTAATTCCATCTTCTTATTTATACTAAGTTACAATCAAAAAAGTGCTTACTTCATCTAAAACATAAAACGCTTAATACTACACAATTTGCAATTCGAGAATTCAATAACTAAAAAGCAATAAATGCAATCTATGCAATTCTAAAGGCAATGTACATACCAAGAGTGCAACGGCCCAAAGGTAAACAACCGGAGTGCCGTTGAACCCGTTGGTATGTTATGATTTGTTCAGCATATTGCTGAGTGGATTAAACTGAGGTTTAACATTCTGCCCCGCGTTGAACGGACAGTTCAATAAATATATATTTTTTTTATATTTTATATTTTATTTACTTAATTGTCAATTTTCGTAATTATATACAACAGTGGTCACTAATGCTAAACTATTACACTAAATCTGCCATGCTGTTGGTCTTCTTGCTGGGCTGGTCTTCTTGAAGCGGGTTAGTAGTAGATCTTCATTTTCTTGAATTCCATCAATCGTCCGGGATATTCCTTCTGCGTACTCGGAATCCAGTACTCCGAATAATGAATTGGCTATATTTCCAATAAAGTTCAGGGCTCCTCGTTTTTTCCGAGAATTGCTGGGGGGAACAGATAGTAGTTCGTTGTTCGTCTCTAGCTCTTCCTCGAGATGTTGTACCTGGTCCGTAATTTTGTTACATAGGTTCCTTAACGAAGAACTTGCGTTTTTCACTAGTTGTCGTTCTTGCCAATAAAGCTCCATATCATAGTATGCTATAATATTCCATTCACTAGACAAGATGTGGGCTGCTGCGATGTTTTCAAAATAAATTCCTGGGTGTGACTTAAATGGTTCCAATTTGACAGGAGATCCTTGGCTGATTGGAAGCGTCAGCAATATCACTAACATCGTTGCGAGAGTAGCACCCAGTGATTGCCTTATTCTTTTTCTTGGCACCACCTCATTGTTCGTATCCGGTTCTAGTGTCGTTGTGGAAGGTTTTTTGGGGTTTTTTTTTAAGGGTGGATCATCGTCCACTGGAAGTGGTGCCAGCTTATGCACTGGTCTCCTGAACAAACCCTTAGTTGTCCTTAGTTCTACCACTCGTATTAAATTGTCATTACCACTTATACAATTTATGATTCTGCCCAGCTGCCATTGCGTTGGTGGGAGGTTATCATCTTTTATGGCTACCAACATCCCAGGCCTGATGGTTTCATTTCGTTGCTTCCATTTGTACCGATGTTGCAGCTCATTCAGGTATTCATGTGACCAGCGTTGCCAAAATTGGTTCTTTATTGCGGTGATTGTCTTCCATCTGTGGTTCAAACTTGTGCTGAAGGGTCCCGCTCGAGCATCTATGGTGGATGTAAGTGGTTCTCCGACCAAGAAATGTCCCGGTGTCAAAGCCGTCAGATCGTTGGGATCAGATGACAGGGCGGTCAGTGGTCTCGAATTCAGGATGGCCTCTATTTCTATCATTAATGTTTCCAGCTCTTCATAGGTGAGATTAGATGAAAGAAGATTTCGTTGCAAGAAGTATTTAGCTGATTTAACGGCAGCTTCCCATAGGCCGCCAAAATGAGGTGCTCGAGGTGGAATGAAGTGAAACTCTATGCTCCTCGCTGTACAGAAAGATGTAATTTTTTCCTTTGCCGACGCTGAATGTATTGATTGCTCGATATCCTTTATTTGGTTGCTAGCTCCAACAAAGTTAGTAGCATTGTCGCAGTGGAGATTTCGACAATGTCCTCTCCTCCCTACGAATCGTTTAACAGCACCGATGAAGGCCTCCGTAGTTAGGTCTCCGACTACTTCAAAGTGTGTTGCCTTGGTGGCGAAACAGCAAAATACTGCCACATAAGCCTTCCGGGGTTGCTTGCCTCTTATTCGGAAATGAATCCACACGGGGCCAAAGAAGTCTACTCCTGCGTTCACGAATGGTCTGGCCGGTTGTACACGCATCGCTGGTAGATCCCCCATTATTTGCTCCATTAACCTTGGTCTCGCTTTAGTGCAACGAACGCATTTTTGAACCACTGATCTTGCCATCGTCTTCCCTTTAATGGGCCAGTACCTTTGACGTACAGCTGCTAATAATCCCTGCGGACCGACGTGAAGATTCTTCAAATGGAATTCTTCCATCAGCAATTTACTGAGTTCATGGTTGTAAGGTAACAAGATGGGGTGCTTGGCATTGTACTCTAATTCTGCTGCTTCTAGACGGCCTCCTACCCGAAGTATGCCTTCCTCATCCAAAAATGGTGCTAAACTGCTGAGTGGGCTCTGGCTGTGAACATACTTTTCCCTTGATAATTGCTGGAGCTCATCTTTGAAGGCTTGTTGTTGCACCTCTCTCATGATGCTCTGATTGGCGTTGTCGAGTTCCTTAGGAGAGAGAGGCCCAACATATCGATTGTCTTGGTTATTTGTCTTGCAATTATGTATGAGTCGTTTCACATATGCAATGATTCGCTGCAGGCGAGAGAATGAGTTATGGTGGTCTATTCTGCTGACAATACTGATTTCGACTGCTGTTGTGAGTACTGTCCTACCACTACTATCCCGCCAGTGAGTAGTATCGCCAATTCTGCACTTCTTTTTCTCGAGATCCGGGCTCTTGCCTTCAAATTTTCCAGGCCAGGTGGATTCTGGACCGTATAAGTACAGAGGACCATAGAACCACATGTTACAGGTTTTCAACTTAAGTGCTGATACTCCTCTTGACACAATATCAGCCGGGTTGTGTTTCGTTGGAACATGACGCCACTGATGGGGGGAAGTTTTTCCTTGAATCGCCTTTACTCTGTTTGCTATAAAGCTGTGATACCTTGAAGCATCTGCCCTTATCCATGCCAACACGATTTCGGAATCGGTCCACAAGTATGTTTCCAACCTTCCTAGCCTTAAGTCAGTCGTTACTCGTAACGCGAGGTCGGTAGCTAGTTTGGCTGCGCAAAGTTCTAAGCGGGGTATAGTGGTTGCAGCTCTTACCCTTTCATCTGTTTCTTGCTTGATTGGTGCTACTCTGGATTTCGAACAGAGCAGATGAACTGTTATTGTACCGTCGTTAAATGTAGACCGAATATAAATAGCGGCTCCAAAAGCCTTCCCCGAAGCGTCGGCAAAGGCATGTAGTTGACTCTGAACTGCGATTTTGTGGGAGAAGACATGTCTAGGGATCCTGATATCCTTAATTGCTGCTAAGTCCGTTCGAAAGTGGTCCCAAGTTGTATGCAAATCCATGGGGAGGGCAGCATCCCAATCAATTTTTAGCTTCCACAGCTGCTGGATGAAGATTTTTGCAGTAATAGTTATAGGATTGAGGATGCCTAATGGATCGAAGATGTGCGCGATTTCGGACAAGGCGATTCGCTTCGTGATTCTGTTGTTTGATTGTAGTCTGGAGTCGATGAAAAACTGATCTGTTTGTGGATTCCAGCTGACACCCAAGGTTTTTATTGTGGACGACTCCTTATCTTGGACCTCTGATTGCAGCGCCTGATCCCCTGCTGTAATATGCGTTAGGAGTTGTGGTGTATTACTACACCATTTCCGAAGGTTGAATCCTGCTGAACGTAGAATGTTACTCAGTTGGTTTTGCATCTCCAGCGCTTCCGACAGACTGTTAGACCCCGACATAACGTCGTCCATGTAGAAGTCCCTCTCCAAGATCTTCGCTCCCAATGGATATCGGTGAAAGTTATCCTTGGCCAATTGTTTCAGGCAGCGTGTGGCCAAGTAGGGGGCGGAGGAGGTACCGTATGTTACCGTATTAAGCTGATAACACTTCAGAACTTGATCCTTTGCCTTCCGCCAAAGTATTAGCTGAAACTTACGATCTTCTTTCTCCATACTTATCTGTCGATACATTTTTTCGATATCGGCTGTGAATGCGAAACGTGGTGTTCGAAAGCGTAGAAGCAGTGCGAAAATATCGTCTTGAATAGTTGGGCCTGCTAGCAGCAATTCATTTAATGAAACGTTCGCTGATGTCTTCATGGATGCATCAAATACAACTCTTAATTTAGTTGTACTGCTTTCTGGTTTAAGTACTCCATGATGGGGTAAGAAATAGTGTGGTGACCCTATGTTGGTCATGTCAACCTCTTCCATGTGTCCTAACTGAAGATACTCTTCCATAAAATTCGTATAGAGTTTGCTAAGTTCAGCGTCCTTGGCCAACCTTCTCTCTAATGCATAAAACCTGCGTAGTGCTACTTCCTTGGATTCGCCTATCTCGGTAGGATCCCTCGCGAAGGGTAGGCTTACAATAAATCGACCAGTAGAATCTCGCTGGCTTGTCTTTGAAAAGTGAGCTTCACAACGCTTGTCACCACTTGTGAGCTCTGGATGATCATCTGCTGGTTCTTCTAGTCGCCAGAATTTCTCCAATATTGTCCCAAGTTCTTCCGGTTTGACTCCCACTCCGCATGTGGCTGTAGTAGAGTGTCCCTCGTTCACTTGACCTGCTACGACCCAACCGAGTACGGTGTTTTGTAATATGGGTAGATCCTCTGCTAATTTTATCTGTCCTATGGCGAGTAACTGGTAGTGGAATTCAGCTCCTAATAAGAGATCGATCTTATCTGGACGATTGAAATTAGGATCTGCCAGTGGCAGGTTAGCAGGCAATTTCCAGGCAGAGGTATTCAACAGGTGGGTTGGTTGTTCCGAAATAATTGTTGGCAGCACAAAAGCTTCTATTCTAGCTGAATAATCGTTTAGGCGTGATTGAAGAAGAACGTTCGCTCTTTTGCTGGATTGTTGTTTGCCTTGGCCAATACCTTCAATATACAATGACTCCGTAGAGGTGGATAGCCCAAGTTTCTGGATGATTCGCTGGCTGATAATGTTTACCTGTGAACCGGAATCCAGCAGTGCTCGGCATTCGAGTATTTTACCATCGGCTCCACATAGTTTGACTCGGGCAGTGCCTAATAGGACCAATGTTCGACGATTATTCTTGAACAGTGCCGTTGCCGCAGTTGACGGGTCGACTGGACCTTGGGATTTGGTGTTGCCACTTGATTGGCCTGGCGTGGATACGGTACCACTTAACGATGGCGATTGGTTCCAGCTGCTGAGATGTAACAAGCTGTTGTGTTTCTTGTTGCATTTGAAACAGCTTCGAGAATTACAGTTGACCGCAACGTGTCCTGGTTTGAGGCAATTAATACACAGGTTGCATTTCTTCACTAATGACAATCGGTTGGCGGGGCTGAGTTGCAGAAATTCCTTACAGGTAAATAGCTGATGACTTCCCCTGCATGATGGACAGTTGAATTGGGATGAACCAGCAGTTGTTACCAAGGATTTTACCCCATCGCTTCTCCTTAGAGGATCTTCCCCAGACCTTCCCTTCTGTCCAAGTACCTCTAATGATTGGAATCTGCATTCCAGAAATGCCAGAAACTCCTTCAACGACGGTAATGCCCTTGGATTTTTCAGCGCTTGTTCATACAGGGTATGCGAATCCTTATCTAGTTTCTTCAGCAGAAGGTGGAGCAAAAGGGGGTCCCAACTAGTTGTGTCAACCTTCAGGCCTTCCAACCCGGATAGACACTCTTGGGTGGTATCATGTAAGGTTCGAATAGTGTTGGCAGTGCCAGTAGATGCATTCGGTTGTCCTAATAGTCTCGAGATCCACGATGAAACCAGCCACCTGGTATTCTGGTAGCGGTCGACTATTATTCTCCATGCTGAGGCATAATTCGCACCTGATCCAGATAGGTGACGAACAAGCTTCTCTGCCTCTCCTATCAGGCTGGTCTTAAGGAACCACATCTTCTGCGTGTCTGGAATGTTCTGGTTGTGAACCATTTCAGTGAATAGGTCCGAGAATTGTTGCCATTTAAGATAGTTGCCATCAAACTTCGGCAAGGAAATCTGCGGTAGCTTCATTGGTGCATCTCGGACCTCGATTGTACCCTTCGCAGCTGGTTCACAATGCTGCGTTGGGGCTTCTAGTATAGTCAGGAGTTCCATTATGGAAACCTCCACTTCTCCCTGCATCATAAAATACTGGCTTATCTCGTCTTGCGTTAATTCATCCGCCAGCTTATGGTACAGTGTTGTCGCTTCTTCCCAATTCTGTTCCAAGCTGCGGAGTTTAACCTTGCAAAACGCTGCATTTTTGTCCCTTACCATCATGAGGTTATCGGTACATTTTTGGATGACTTCCAAAATGAAATGGAACCGTTGGCTCAGACTAGTTTTGGTAGAGGATTCCTTCGACTGTGGATCATCCTCTTCTGGTTTCGGGGGTATCACCCCTTGCTTAATTAATGACGTCGGACCTGCAACTGATCGATCCTCAAATTGCTCTGTCTCGATGTCCTTTAACCCCTCCCTCTGCTTAGTTAATGGTCTTGAAGCCGCCATTGATCCGTCCTCAATTGGCTCTTCATCCTGTAACTTCGGGCCTTGGAGGCCTTGGAGACGCTGCTGAAGATCAGTCCTTAGGCGATCTGCGACCTTCCGAACTGCTTCGTAGTACTCCTTTTTGAAATAGGGATGGTCAAGTTGTGTCGCAAAGTTATTCTGGATAACTGAATTCCGTTCGTCGAAATCCTTCCATATCCTCTTCAGGTTCTTGAGCCTCTCTGCTAAGTAAGGTACAGTCTTTCGATCCTCACTGTCCTTACCATAGTTGCGGTTTATCCGAAGGATTTCCTCTCCTACTAATTGCTGCTGATTAGTGTAGGTTTCTAGATCCATCGTCATCAAATGTTATTTTACGTTTTCCGACAGTATGTTGATACCAGTGTCAGCCCTGGTACACGCTATTGATATATGTATATAAAAAAAAACCCGGCGGTTTTTACCCAGTGTCTAAGCCCTGGTAACGCTTTTTCTTCCGACGTATATATAAAATTACTCGGTGGTTTGCCAAGTGGACCTCAATTAAATGCTTCTTACCACTGGTGGGGGAAGCAATTACTGGTGTCCTGTCACGGTCGCCAAATGTTAACGGGTGGATGCCTTTATCCGCACGTATTAATTATTTGAATGGTCGTAGGTACTTTAACCTAGGCCTTGTAGTAGTGGTCTAATCGATGCGTAAATCAATTAGCCGTTTGTGAAATATCAACCGTCTTCAGCAGACTCACTGAAGATATTATGCAAATAAAAGTCCTGTCACGGTCGCCAAATGTTAACGGGTGGATGCCTTTATCCGCACGTATTAATTATTTGAATGGTCGTAGGTACTTTAACCTAGGCCTTGTAGTAGTGGTCTAATCGATGCGTAAATCAATTAGCCGTTTGTGAAATATCAACCGTCTTCAGCAGACTCACTGAAGATATTATGCAAATAAAAGTCTTATGTTCGGTCGGTGAATGATAACAATCGATTCCGCGTTCTTTAATTCCATCTTCTTATTTATACTAAGTTACAATCAAAAAAGTGCTTACTTCATCTAAAACATAAAACGCTTAATACTACACAATTTGCAATTCGAGAATTCAATAACTAAAAAGCAATAAATGCAATCTATGCAATTCTAAAGGCAATGTACATACCAAGAGTGCAACGGCCCAAAGGTAAACAACCGGAGTGCCGTTGAACCCGTTGGTATGTTATGATTTGTTCAGCATATTGCTGAGTGGATTAAACTGAGGTTTAACAGTGATACTTATCGTTGTACGTCAGCAACAGCAATAGTGGCAAAAGCAACGACAAAACAAGCAGCAGCAGCAACAGTAACGACAGCACAAGCAACAGCAGCAACAATGGCGTACGTGCGATGAATGTTCTTAGTATTTTTTATTATTTTTTTTTTTTTGTATAATTCACGCGCGCTAAAGGGGTTATGAATACCCTTAAAATGTCTTGCACAGCGCGGGCCAAGGGAAATTTAGGGAGGATGAAAGAGGAGATACCGATGCGCATTGGTCTTAAATGCCTGTAGATCGTAACGGGAGGGAAAAATCGTGTTTGGTAAAGAATTCCACATTCGTGTTGAGCGGTTAAAGAAAGTATCTCTATATTTTACTGTACGTCCGAAGTTGGGCTTAAGGGTAAACTGATGGGCATTCCTTGCGAGACGTGTGTTGCGGGAAAATTGTTGAAGGGGAGGAATGCAGCTGGCTATTTCACTGGAGCACTGTTTGTGGAAAAAGCGATAAAACAGGGAAAGACAGGAAACATTACGACGGTGTTCAAGAGAGTCAATTGACTCAGTGATGTTTCTATCCCCTATTAGTTTTATCGCGCGCTTTTGTATTCTATCGATCAGGTGCAGTGATGTTTTTAGAGCACCCGACCAGATATGAGCATTGTACTCGAGCTTGGGGCGAATATACGCCTTATAAATTGTAGCTAGATCAGTAGGGGTGAAGAATTTCTTACATCGTTGGAGGAAACCTAGGCATTTCGCGGCATTTTTGGCGACTTCGAATATGTGGTCATTCCAACGTAGGTTGGCATTAACACACATACCGAGAATGGAAAGCTTTTCGGTTTCAACGATGCAAGAGCCATTCATGGATAATGGCTGTTGGGTAAGATTACGCTTTAACGATAGAAGACAGCATTGGGTTTTTGAAGCATTAAATTCCACTCTATTATTTATACCCCATTTGGTTATGCTGTCAAGGTCGGAATTTAATGAGCTTAATACACGCAACCGTTCCAGTTCCACAGCCGAAGAGCAGGGACGTGAATCTGTAAACGAATATGTAAAGCTGAGGGTGCTATCGTCAGCGAAGGAATGTATTGGATTAGATGTGGCAGACAAGAGATCATTTATGAAAATAAGAAAGAGTGTCGGAGACAAAACTGAGCCCTGGGGGACACCAGCATTTATAGGGTGAATTGCAGACTTGAAACCGTCCAAAACAACTTGTATTGAACGGCCCGAAAGGTAGTTTCTAATCCATTGAAGAAAATATTCATCGAAGCCATATGCACGCATTTTCGACAAAAGAGCTTGATGCCAAACTCTGTCAAATGCTTTTGAAATCAAGTGCAACAATCTTACACTCACCAGAGTTATGAAGGGATTTGTTCCACTTTTCGGTGAGATATGCTATCAGATCACCAGTGGATCTTTTGCTACGAAAGCCGTATTGTCGGTTATTGAGAAGCTTTCGTGATTCAAGATATTTCATTAGCTGACGGTTTATCAGAGTTTCCATGACCTTGGAAAGGAGGGACGTAAGTGCTATGGGTCGATAACTGGCGAGAGAAGAAGATTCGCCTTTTTTAGGGACGGGCTGGACAAAGGCTGTTTTCCATCTACTCGGAAAGAGCCCAGAGGAGTAGGAAAGATAGAAAAGCTTACGCAATGGTTTTGCCAGCGTGGAAGAACACCGCTTCAGAACTATGGGGGATATACCGTCTGGACCGATTTATCCCATGGAGTATTCAATGCTCTCAAGTACAGGCGGAGGCAAAGCGCAATCTGGAAGCGTTGAGCTAGCTGCAAAATGTGCAGCAAGCAGATTGGCTTTGTCCAAAGAGCTGGCAGCTGGAATGTCATTGCAAATGAGCGTCGGAATTGATGGCGAGGCAGAATTCTTAATGTTTTTTACGAATGACCAACAATTTTTACTACCCTTGGGACACTGTAGTATTTTTTGCCTCAATTTTTGGTCATGGAAGAATTTCACACGTCGAATATGAGCATTGCAGTCATTTCTGGCTTGTTTAAACTTCTTTCGGTTATCCTCAGTGGGGTTGGCTTTAAAAGACCGAAAACTTAACTCCTTTATCGCGATAGCCTCTTTGCAGCTCGAGTCACACCACGCTTTTTCCTTAGGCTTGATACCCTTCATTCTGTTGGGAATAAAGGTTTTCATGCCAGAGAGAATAGTGTTTGTGATCATATCAGTGGCGGCGTCCAAGTCGCTATCGAGGAAACATAGCGACCAGTTAAAATACCTAAAGAAGCTGTTAAGGCCGTCCCAGTTGGCTTTCTGATGTATGTGTGTGTATGAGTCAGTGATTAATGGTAACCTAACGGATTTTTGTTTTGGCTGATCAAACATGCCACACGTTTGTCTTTTTCTTACGGTTCTTTTCCTTTGTACGTTTTCACTTTAAGTTTTCGTTTTTCCTTTTAGATTTTCACTTTTGGTTTTTCTATTCTTTACACTGAATTTATTATCAGCCCAATCACGAATATTTCCGGCGAATTTTTCCTCGAGAATTTTATTTTTCTCGAGAATTAAATCCTCCTATTCTAAATAAACGGAGAAATATTTTTCACTACGAATTTGAGAGGAATTTCGAAATCAGCTTTTTAGGAGAATAAATTGTCATTTCGCAAATTCTGTCAAGAATAAAAAGTAAATTGTTTGCATATTTGAACAATCTAATATATAAAAATCTCATGTCACGGTGTTTGTAATCGAACTCCTCCGGAACGGTTCGACCGATTTTTACGAAATTTTTTGTGTACATTTGGTAGGCTTGAGAATTCTTTGTTAAGTATATTTCATCCCGCTAGGTGGCGCTGGAGTCAAGTTATTTGATCTATATATATATAAATGCATGTATGTACATATGTATGTTCGTCTTTTATATACTCAATTACTAAGCAACCGATTGTGGTACAATTTTCGGAGTACGTTTTTCTTAATGTAGAATACAACATAGCATCAGTGCGGTTACTCAACAACCAGTGGTTTTGGTACCTGTCATACAAAATTTCGTAATTTCAGGTGAAATGTGAGTATAAAACATTTTGGTCAATTAATATAGACAGAGAGACAGACAGACAGACAGCCAGCCAGACAGATAGATAGATAGATTGACAGGCAAACAGATAGGCAGACAGACAGAGCATCCGATTCTTCGAACTAAATGACAATGTACATATGTATTGTAAGTAATACTATAGTTTTTCGACTCGGGCGAAGCCGGGCGGGACAGCTAGTAATCTTTAAAACTAAGTGGCAAAATGCGTATGTTTCTCTCTACCGGTTTTTCAAAAATGGCAAGGGAAGATGAAGTGAGCATCGTGGTAAGAATTGAGAGAGAGAAAGAGTATTCACCGAGGTGACTTTAACTTCTTCATCTATAAGTGTCCTCATTAAAGTTAATTCTGACATATCTTCTGTATCTTCATCTAAATTGAATGTCCTTAAATAATATTTTTAGTCTTTTACATTTGACTCTGTTTCTAATTCTGTTATGATTTCATTTATATAACTAATATTAATTTGTCATATGGAATAATGTTCCATATTCTTGATGAACTGCTGTATTACCGTTTTCAATAAGTAAATATTCACTCCTAGAATAGTCTATTATTTCTGATTTTATTAGGGTTATATTGCTTAAGGTAATTAAAATAAGTAGTTTGGTGGGGTCCATTTCGTGGAAAAAAAAAATATTTCCGATTTAATGTTATCCTTATGTATTCTACCTTTGCTAGTCAGTATTTTGAAATCGATTTAGATTTTATTCTTTTGATAAGGAATATAACTTTTTTTTTTCAATATCTTTATTATTTTCTATTTTAACGTCTCGACGTCTGTTCTCTTAAGTTTTCAATGAATTTCCTTTTTCAGATATCGCCTTCTTATCTTTTTTTTCTTTTCAAATTCAAGATTCAGATTACAAGTTTTTTAAAGTAACTATAAATAGAGTATTACAACTCGGCCAATCTGAAAATATTGATTGACCTCAATCAAAAGATAAATTCATGTTTTAATAAAATTATTCAAATAGTTCCTCGGAACTTTCTTCTACTTCGACTTCGGGTGGTATATGGTAATCAGTAATCAAACGACGCTGCTCGTACCGATCCATACTACGCATCGGTAACAGTGAGTGCTTCGGGGACATCGGTGACAGCGGGTACTTCGGTGGCATCGGTGGCAGAAGTTCGAATGACGGCGGCATGTGTAACAACAGAGGGTACTTTAACAGCAGTGACAGCAGGTATACCTCTTGAGTTGGTGGCAGCAAATACCTCGACAACAGCAACAGCGGATGTACCAATGGAATTAGCGGCAGCAGCGGGTTCTTCAGGAGAAATAACATCGACAGCAGTTACATTAGCATCTTCATATTCTTCCTCGGAGTCGAGGTTTCCGGCTATATTGAGTGCTTCTCTTATGGCTTGTTGGCGAGTTAATCTTGGCATCGTTTATTTCAAATGGGTAAATGTTGTGGTTACCCCACACCTGAGATGAAATCGCTTTAGATTTTATTCTTTTGATAAGGAATATAACTTTTTATTTTAAATAAGTATCTTTATTATTTTCTAATTTTCTTCTAATTTTCATTGAATTTCCTTTTTCAGATATCGCTTTCTTATCTTTTTTTTCTTTTCAAATGATCAGATTACAATTTTTTTAAAGTAACTATAAATAAAGTATTACAATTTGATCTTTTTTATCATCAGCTACTACTCATACAATTAAATTTCTTTTTCCGATTGTTTCTTTCACAACGTTGATTTTTCACATAAACTATTTGGTTTTTCCCGAATTCTCTACATTCAGGATTTTCATTATGTGTGTTTCTAGCATCTTAAATTGTGTTTCCTTTAAAATCTCTTTAAGATTATGTTTTACTTTATTGAATAGCACTTCCTTGGGTTTTAGACCTGTTACTGAGTGAACTGTTTCATTATATTAATGTGCTGCTTCTAACACTGCTTGTTTGTTGTCTATTATGTTATATTCCGTTTTAATACACGCGTTATTTCAATTATTGTACTTTGAGTGAGTTCTACTTGTCCGTTTATTGTTGAATGACTAACCGGTACGTAGTATATTTGACTTTTCGATTTGAACACGGATTCGTTATCACAAAAATAACATTTTTTTTCGTTAAGGAAAATGTTTAATATTTTTAGTACTTCGACCTCAATTCCAACTTTTGAATCAAGTGGATGTACGTACAATAGGCAAAGTTCAATCCCTATATTAGAATAACTGGTCACTAAGCCATACTTATTGGCAATTATTCAATGGCAATTAAGAAGTGCAATGTAATTTGCATTTTTGAAATGATTTTATTTGCTGTTTGTGCTCTAAACACAACTCGTTAGCATTGAAATCATCTTTGCAATCATATTAATGCGTCCTTGCGTCGAACATTTTTTTTAACTTTTATTTTACGATTTTCAGAGAATTCCGGTTTTACCGATTTTTTGCTGAATAAAAACACAGCTCTACTTGGTTTTTCCCGAAATAATTCCAAAAATCCACATAGTCCTGCAAGTGTTCTGATGCAACCTTAATAGCAACGGTTTTTTTAGCTGTAAAATGCGATTATCGTTGCCAATAATACTTCTAAGATAATCCCATACCCGACAAATAAATAAATAAACTCGAAACTAATCATTGTTGCAATGATTTTAGCTGAATGTTATGTATGTCCTCCTTTCATCAGTTCCTTCTGTAATGGTATGTAATGTTTTTATTATTTGCGCCCCCTGAGTGTTGCGCCCCTGGCAGTCGCCCGCCTGGCCAGCCCTTAGCTACGAGACGATGCTGGGTGTTGGTCATATAGGCACTATGATCGGTTTGCGATCGTATTTGTTTTCGTTTCATACAACGCGCGCCGGTTTGAAGCGATTTGTTTCTTCATATTTAGCCAATAGTATGTTGCTTTTATTTGATTATAGTGTTCAAGAGCTCCTCTGAGTGCTCTTTTGTGTGTATCAGTCACTATGTATAATTGAGCTTCTCTATTCGGTGTATCCTGTGCATATATACTTCAACGACCCTTTCGCCCAGAGGCATAACCGTATCTTAGTCTGGACCTGGTAGCACGCCTTGCTATGCCCAGCTTTAGCTCGTCGGATTGGGGGGGATTCTTAGCCCCGAATTTGATATCGCGGTCGCTCACAAAATGAAGAATTGCGTGCTAATTTTTAAGTGTTACATGGAGCCGTTATTCATGTCACCACTCATGGTATCTACCTGCTTCCCAGTACCTTGTAATCCATAATACCATTATCACTTTACCTGGAAAGACCTGATGGAATGTCCTTCCTCTCTTATTCCCTCCCTTCCTAATGCTTATCGACTCCGGCGATAGCCCAAACTAAATCTCGGCAACTACTTCTCACCCCACATGGTCCATAGGATCATAATAATAGACTCAATTTAACATGTTAGGTCATACATTTTATTCACAGAAAAGGAAACAAAATTTATTATCAGTGACTTCATAATTAATACTATTCTAATGTATAGTCTTTCAATTTACTGTATAATTATAAGCGCAAAAGAAACGTTACTTCATTAATATTAGAAATGTGAGGTAAGTATCACGGAATCTTGAAAATTTGCACATGTTTGGATATGTTTAAAATAAGTATTTCATTGGAAATCCTAACCGAAATTATGCTAACCCCTCGGGCTCAAAAATAAAAGAAATTAGAAAAAAAAAAACCCCACTCGAGTTTACGTTAAGGAAGAAATGCATTAACCGGTTATGGACAGATCATAAGTATCTCTGTACCATCAATACACGATAATTAAAATATGAATTAAAAAAAAAATATTACGCTAAATTCAATGATTTCATACTAATAAAAAAAACATTTATCCGACTTATCCATATGGGTTATGAGTTTGATATTACCTTTGCAGGTTAATCTCACCAACCGACGTGGATAGTATTGCACAAGGGCTCAACGCCAAGGAAATAATAGATTAGCATAATTAGAACAATTAACTAACTGGCTCTAGCTCTTATTGCTTTATCGCACTGGCGTATTAAATGAATATATTACATTTTTATGGCGGCCTTAATGCACAACCGTGAATACAGATTAGAGTTATAAAAAAAACGTAAGCATCAGCCTTTTCGCTTACATCGAAGATTGGCATTCCGCTCAATCGAGAAAGAAAAATTACAAAATTAAATCACTGATTGGCACTTCGCCCAATCGCAAGAAATTGGCCGTGAATTGAATTAATTATTGGCGTTCCGCCTTATCACGAGAAAAGAATGGTTAATTAAGATAATGATTGGCATTTCGCTCAATCGAAAAGAAAAAAAAAATGTTGTAAGTTATAGATGGTACTGGGCAATGTCCTGGCGGTTCACCACGTACACTACACCACCGTCTGAAGGATGACCCTTTTGGGCGGTCCAGGCTCGTCGGAGCCGATGGCACCGCTTTGGTCATGCACCACTTCGGTTCTTGTAGCGTCCTGGAGCCAGACCAGGCTTCGTCCCCCGGAGGTATGATCTGTCCTGCGGATAAATAACCTCTCTATACGGCCGAATCCAATAAAACAACCTTCTGAGGCACGTGGAGCGAACCACAGATTTTCCTGCGAAAAGGAAATTCATCAGACAACTAGGCCTCTTATTAAATCATTCCAAATAGTTACCTTCACTGCGATTATATTTTTAAGTGGATTAACTATTGTTTCTAGACTATTCTCAGTCCAAAGTGAGAAACAATTCCCTGCTTTGCGCGCTTCTTGCAGTTGGTGTGTCACGTCCAAAATCTCAAACCAAACTACCAAACTTATGTGCAACGAAAATTATCTTGCACTCACCACGCCAAGTACATAAGGCAATCTACATCAGGCGATCTTCCCGTTATCGCAACAAGCAACAGATGAAAGAGAAGGTAAACCGAAGGAAAAAAAAAAACAAAAAAACCCCATGTACACTGGTAAGCAGTCCCCTAGTTCTGCTACCTACCAAAACAACTTGCAAAAACAATATATCCCGTCAACCCATCTACATATATGTCTGTTAACATTCAGCCGGAAGAATTCCTCACCACGGCGCACTCACACATCCAGTACATCGGCCAAACCGGTTGAACACCATGCATATCAAGGGGACACAGCGAAATGTATGTATGTAGGGGCATGGAATGTGGCGCGTGCAGCCGTCGTTCCAAGTAGGTACGATGCTGAGACTACGTAGTAATGTATTACATACATAAGTAAATGCCAGAAAGATACAGCAAAAGGGTTAAGCGAGAATTGCCACATTTTACGTAAATAATACAGCGAACAGTATGTGCGGCAACGCAAGATCTGTTTGTGCTTAAGCATATACATAGCGAAGGGTTAAATTCTTTGTTTTCTTGGCTTATCTAATTTTCCTTCAGTTTGGGCGTAAGATATGTCCAAGGGTGTTTTACTGGGACAGCCCATTATAGGCAAATGAATGGGGTGTGCTCTGGCGTTGGATTAGGTGGAAAAGAGCCATTACAATACGTGATCGTAAAAATTTATTAGTTAATGTTTCGACGATTTTATTTTCAACTTCGTATAGGTCTTCGTCTGAAGCATAAATGCAGACTATCCATTGAACTATATATTTTTTAAATACAGTGATGATCTCATCAGTATTTGTGTATGTTATTATATATCTCTTTTTTATCTTTACCGGGTTTACATATAATTTTTGTTGCATGCTCTTCAATTATAGCATGCCAACGATCCTTTTTTGCATTTGGGTTTCTTTTTGATACTGAGTATGTAAGTGGTTGATGATCAGTATGTATTTCTAGATATACGACTCCGTACAAATAATTTCTAAGATTCTTCAAGGCATATATTATAGCGAATAGTCCTTTTTCATTGGTTGCATATCATCTCCCTTTTCTATTCATCGTCGTCTTGTGACAATACTCCACCGATTGCATTATTACTAGCATTTTCTTAGAAACTGGTTGTGTCAACCTTACATTTCCCATTAAATATTCTTAAAGTTTATTAAGCGCTGTTCTACCTTCCTCACCTATGTTTATATTACATTTCTTGCTTTGGTGTTTCGATATCCTCCCATTTTCACAATTTAAATGAATTGTTAAGGGTTTAGTTCTGAGCATAGTTTTGTATACATTTACGGTAATATCCTTTTCTTAGGTGTCTCAGGGTTTTTGGTTCTGGATATTCCTTAATTGTGGCGATTTTCTTTGGATCGGTAGTAATTATATTCTCACTGATAACGTTTCCCAAAAATTCAACCTCTCTTTGATAGAATTTCGATTTTTCTAATGATATTTTCATGTTTGATTCCCTTAATATTTTTATTCTTTTCATTCGGGTGATTAGTGTGTTCGTCGACATTTTTTGAAAGAACTATAATGTCATCAATGTATACATGGCAGGATTTTCTGATGTATGGTTTAAGAATATCATCCATGGCGCTTGGGAATATTGAAGGTGCGTTGTTTAGACCAAAGGGCATGCGTATGTATTCTTATTAACCATTGTTCACGAAGAACGATGTCTTTTGAGTATCAGATTCTTTAATTAAGATCTGATGAAATCCACTTTCCAAATCTATCGTGGAAAAGTATTTAGATTTACCCAAATTGCTGGAATTGGGTATTTGTCACTTATAGTGTGTTCATTGAGTTTCTTAAAGTCGATGACTTACCTGTTTTTAGGTGCTCCATCTTTGTTGAACCCTTTTTGGTACTACCCATACTGGACTTGAGTATAGACTTTTGCTTGCCCTTATTACGTTATGTGGCTGAGGATCCTAAGTCCATTGCTTCTGGTATCTGTTGAGTAGCCCTATTTATTTGTTGATATCTATGCTGAAGTTTTTGTTGATATTTTAATGTATTTCCTCTTTAATATTATTTTTCTGATTGTATTGATATAGAAATCTGCTTCTAGCTTTGTTGCTTTCTAAATCTTGGGCCTGAGCTAACGCATTGGGCAAATCTTCAGGTTTCATACTTAATACTGTATCGGACATTGGTTGATGAAGACCGTTTATAAATGCTATTAATGCATTTTTCCTATACGCTTCATTGAATCTCTCAGTGGGTTCACTATAAGTACCATTTGTCATTAAAACTTTATTTATTAACCCAGATAACCCTGAATTTCTTTTTTGAGATTTTCTTAGTTTGTATGTTATTAAATACTTCAAAATAGACCAAGTAACAAATTCCTGTACTTAAAAATTTTATTTTATATCTGGTGTTCTTGGAAATTACCATCATTCCAGAAAGATTGTAGGAAAATACATTAAATTATATAAATATAAAATTTTAATTTTTTATTGTTATCATTCCAACGAATAATAGAAATACCTGCAAGTGATAAACATACATATGTATAAGATTTCAACAACGAAATGAATAATAACCACATACTAAGTAATAAAGCATTATAAAATACCTGTATTCTCATCGGTAGCGCATTCCCAACATCCTCTTTTGGAAGATTTCATAATTTTAGAATCGGTGAGAGGACAGTTTTTTGAAATTCGGTTACTGCGGATCGTTCCAGACGCTTTTATGCCCTGCTTCCTCAGGTCAAACAACAAGTCGAAAGACGTAAAAAAGTTGTCACTAAAGATTTAGTACTCTATATTCCTTGGGAGAATATCTGCATAGGACATAACAACTGAGTAGCCCAATCCCTCCTCAGCATACTTCCTGCAAAATGTGTTTGCTCCTTGGTAGGGCTAGAGCCAATTCAGATAACAAGTGCTCGTCCCACCGCAAAAGAATTTAAAGCCAAACCGAATAGTCTTGCCTAAAAATAGCATAAGCATATTTAAACAATTTGATCGGGTCGACGAGAAGGGTTAGTAACCCTTACTTATATTTCATGAATTGCTTACATCCATGTCCTCCGAAGTAAGGAACCATAGATTCATCTACGGAATGAAATTCTTCATGTGGTTCGAAATCACGGAATTTCGAGTTCAAAATATTCAGTAATGGTCTTATTTTTGCAAAACGATCAGATTTGTCCAAGTAATCGTTATTACAAACATGCAAATTTGACATAATGAACTGGAAACGATCTCTTGAAAGTGCATTTGAAATAAGCTCATTATGTGCATCGGATGCTTTTTGCCAATACATGTTTTTTCTTGGAACGCGAACATATCCACTCAGTAGAAGAATTGCGATGAAAATAAGCATTTCGTTTTCAGAACAATTTACCATTTTTTTTTTTGCGGCATACTGATTCGTACTTTGCACCAACAAATTCAGAGCTTCATCATCCAAAAGCATTCGAATGAAATCAAGTGGTGACTTTCCTGGCTCTGATTTGCAGGACAAAATAGTAGGAAACTCTTCCATTGTCGGGGGTAACTCATTTTGTGTCCATTGGAAGGACCTTACAGCCTTTTTTGTTACGACTTTTCTTCTTTTCTTACACTCTGGAGATGAAGGAGATGGTTCTGGTTTAGGATTATAGCTTGGACGGGTACTTTTTACAAATTTACTGCAGCAAGGCTCTGTTTTTGAAGCAGTATCGGAACTGAAAGTTTAAATGTCTTCGTTGTCGTGATTGGCGAAACTGACGGCTACTTCCGAGTGAATTCGGCTTTTTGGTACATTGTCTATAATGGAATCATCTTCAGGACCCGAATCTTCATCCGTTAAATTATCATTCGCATTAACAGGTAGTAAAACTATCACATCCAAGCCATTAGGAGGTATTTGATCATCATGGGTTTCAAGGATATCAAGCAACTCAAAGAGCGACATTTTTTTTCTAAATAAAGTATGCTTATACTGTATTGTTCTACAATCCTTCTGGAATGATATCAATATTTACTGCTCAACAGTGTGCGGTAATATTGTGATGCTGGCGCAAATGTTTAAGAGTAATAAAGACCATCATATTTGTAGTCTATTTCCATCAATAGATTACCGCAACTCCAATTATATATCAAAGCTTACTTACCCATCAACAATCAATGTCGTTAAATCTTCCATTTTAAAAAAAACACACAACTTCGGTCAACACTCAAATGAAAAATAAAAGCCGATTTACACAAAATTGAAAATAATTACAGTAAACTGAAATGTTTTCAATGGCACACTTTACCGAGAATGTGGAAAAAAGAATCGTAAGTTTAGGAAAAAAAATATTTCTATTAGTATTAGTTCCTCTGAAATCCTTCTGGAATGATTATAGGGTTAACTGGGTTAATAATGTCAACTTTACTGAAACTTCGTTATAAAATTCTAGTAATGGCTTCTTGCCCTGTGTTATCATATTCAACCCCTGATTTGAAACATGTATCGGTCTTTTATCCGCGTAGGCAAGTCTAATCTACTTAAAATGGCTTCCAGGTTTAATACCGAACCGTGACTGTGGTAATGTCTTTTATACTGAGAGGTACAACCCTCAGTTGGGTTGTTACCTGATTTAGTGTATATGGTTTGGAGTCCAAAAGCAAACAACAAACACAGTATTACAGAGATTATAAGGAAGAGATAAGGATGGTTGGTTGTAAAGTGTGAGTGTTGCACTTAACAACACTAAGAACTGAATTTGCATGACCAACTATTTTATTTCTTATTATACTTATACTACCAGGGGCATGTACCAGAAAACTACAAGTCTTGTACAACAGGCGAATTTTAACAAGTAACAATGGATTCTGTACCACAAAGTTACAAGTAAACTTGACAATTAACAAGTGTACAAGCGAACATTTACAATTGGGAAATAAAAAATTTCCCTACTTTCTGTACCACAAAGCTGCAAGTGTAGATAAAATTTAACAATTACTTGTTACATAATGAAAAAATTTAACGTGTGAATTGAGAATTGTAAGGTCCTAACAAGTCAGGTTTTAAGAGGTTTCAAAAATGTATTTAAATCTTAAATAGCTCTTGTCTCATTGATGCACCAATTTTTAAATGAAAGCTGTATTTTCATTTGTATATTCAAGTGTGGGAAAGGGAAGTTTGTACTGAATTATTAGTATCAATATTTTTCACTTTCGTCAGTCTAGATTCATGTTTTTTTTTTGATTCGGGTGAATCGATTTATCTATTTATTATTATAAATACTGTTAGATATGTTGTCTTATTTTGGCAAAACAAGTGAATAAACAAAAAATGAGAGTGATGAAGATGAAGAACAACTTTGCTTATTTAAAATGTCTACATTGGCTTGGTTTTGGAGTTCAGTGACATGCATGGTGTTGGTAAGAAAACTGTTTGTGTAGTTGAAGTTACATCTGCTGGCCTGAAAATGTGAGCGACATTATTCAGCAATTTATTTGAAAAGCGAGACATGCCGGAAGCTTGCAGTACAATCGACGAAATTCTCATTAATATATGTACGAGTACATAGATGCGCCATCAACCAATGAGCCATCGTTTGCCGATCCCCATGGTAAACATTCTATAAACGGTATGGCAGTGTGCGGACCCGATCTCACATTCTATTATGTGAGTGCCAACTGGCCTGGAAGTGTCCAGACGCAAGGGTATTGTGCAACATCACCCGGTTTTAAAAAATGAAAAGGGGATGAAGGCCATTTCCTTATGCAGTTATTTTAGGGTATAGTGTTTAACTGTTTATTCTTTAAAAACTTGGCTTTAACCACCTACAGGTTCATCAAGTGCTTCTGCTGAGAGGTTGTTATACTTTATATTATTTTTTTTTTTTTTTGTTAATCCGTCTATTTGATTCTGCTGCTGAGCAGTAGCTTGTTGGACAGCTAGTTCAATTAGGTACTTGTTTTATATCAATTTTATTCATGTTCACACTTTTAATATCACTTGTTAAAAATAATTTCTTACGGTAGTCTTCTCTGCTTGAATTCCTCGAGTTGAATGCTGTTCTCCAATCTATCGTTGGATACAGGCTTTATAGAGTGAACGGGAATCACTTTGCTGGTTTTATCCTTTTAGTTCACAGTTGTTAACACTTTCAGGATACTTTGTTTTTCTCCTATTAATTAACACTTTCACATTGAAAGTTTTTATGTCCTTATTGTATCTACAAGTACTTATGCAGATTTGACTATATTTATTCATTTTCGCTTTTTACGTTGATAATGAGCTATCCCGGTTGAGCCCCCAGTTAGTGACTTAGTGGCTAGAGTTTTTTTTTCCAAATAAATCTGCAACTGAGTTCGGATATTTTAACAATTGTAGAGGGGAGACAAAATTTGGGAGTGGAGTAAGAGTCACAGAGTGCTTACTAAACTGCTTATGGAGTCAACAAAAAAAATCTTTATTGGGTGAATTTCTCAAAATACACAATTGGTAATGTTCTTCAAAGGCGGATGTGGTCGGCCATACTGTATCAAAGGTCCCAATATTATTCCATTTACACGACGCACGTTGAGATATCTTCGAACTCCTTTATCCAGTCTTCGTAGTAATGGCTTTCCTCATCAGAAAATCTTTCCAGGGACTTCTCGATTGCTCTGAATATGAAATTGTTCCTGTTGGGTTTGGTTCTCTTTCTCCTTCCTCGTTTGGTGCTAGGCATCATTCTTCTCCTTCTTTGTTTTGCACTATGCAGCCTTGGTTTGTCGCCGCGGCTTACACGTCGTTTACACTTATTTGGCCGTTAATTGCTTGGATACGTTCCACCAATTCCATTTTAACCTCGTACCGATAAGATACACCATTTTCCTTTAAGAATATTTGTAATTGCTTCACCGTGAGGGAATTCAAATATTCCATTAAACACTTCTCAAAATTTAAAATTCCAACTGTTAAATCCCAGTTGGTGTGCTTGAAATTAATTTTATGAAAAGAAAGAAAAGTATTTAACAAATTAAGTGGTTTTTTTTTATCATTCATATAAAAGACAATGCCAAATAATCAGTAATAAAACACATGTTAAATATATTCTTCAGTTTTACTTTTCAATTATCTTTTCGTTCACTACGACTTGTCAGTTTGAAAGTTCACAAAAGAGTAAAAAGTGAGGAGACAAGCTCAAGCAAGTTACATTCCTTCGTTGGAAAAAAAATAGATTTTTCATTTTCGAGGACTTGTGTCCTTTATTTTAAGAAAAGGAAATGCCTTTATAATAAAAGTTACAAGAGACGTTCACTGCGCTTGCTGTTTCGTAATTGCCGCTGGTTATTCAGATGTCTTATATATATGTGGATAACATCCTGGATGTGTTGTTGTAAACATCTGCAAAACATCTGCTGTGTATTTCTAGATGGTTATCTATTCATAACTCGGACACTCGATTATATGAGGTTATGCACTGACAAAAAATGTTTATCCCAATGGATATTTTTTTAAACTTGAGAGAACGAGAAGATGTCCTACACTTTATAGGAAATTGTCCGATACTTCAGGAAATAAGAATGCATGTATTTGGGAAAAATTATCTTACAGAGGATGAAACCATAAAAGTATTAAATGAACTCGATGTGTACAGTCTATTTAGATTTTCAAAATCCGCTTTAGCGTATAGAGAAAGAATATTGAGTGGGAACTTTTAAATTATATTTCCGCTTACAGTTTAAAATATAAACAATAGCCTATCTTTTACAACCATTAGGTTATTCATAACTGAATTATAATGTCAATCTGGCAGACGGCAAAGCCAAGCTCATTTGTTTTTGTAAACTTTTATGAGAAAACAATACTGTTTTAATAAAAACTAAACTAACTAACTAACTAACTAACTATTTTTTTAATTGAATAATTTTCAATTTTAAGTTCTTGCATCAAATTATGAACAAACTCTGCTGATTTTTGAAGTTATTTAATGAGAGGGGCAATGGCTTTAGTGACATTTTCCCCCGTGGACATGTCATCATCATTTCTACTGGTGTCAATAGCACTTAAAACATGCAGGGGTTGTCAGTAATTGTTACTCGATGAATCACCTTGCTTTGGCATTATTGAATTTTTTTTTTGTACTTTCGCCATTGAAAATCTAAGATCTTCGTTGATTATGCTGCACACTCGCTTCGTTTTTTTTTTTTGATCGGTTTGACTCGTTAGAGAAAGGAAAATACGTCTTATTCATCTAAGAGCGCAACGTCAACTGGTAGTTGTGGGTTAAATACATCGACATCAAAAACCTAATTTTTGCAAATTACATCATTTATACTTCTGTTGTTTTTTACAATATCATTATCGGAAAAGAAAAGGCCAATAGTGAAGAAGGTATCCCCTTCTAACTAACCCAAGAAAATCAGGATTACGAAACTTGTGATCGTCCTTCAATAAGAAATATTCCGGAAGAAGCCAAGGCCAAGAGAAAGGGAATCGCTTTAGCTATTTCTTCCTGAACTGTAAAAACCTGTCTTTGATTTAAAATTTATAACAATAAAACAGTTAAATAGATATTATTTTTAGTTTATATTTTGGTATTTTTGGAAGGAAAGTTAATAATCAAAGGTAGGCAACAAATACAAAAAAAAACAAATTTAAGCTATAAGAAAATTAATAAGTAAGTAAGGTTACATAAGCAGGAAATTATAAAATCAAAAAAAAAATGTAATCGTTTCAATCTTCCAGGAACCAAAACATTTCAATCTTCGAGTCTATCACACTTTTAATGTATTGTAAAAGTCAGGTGAGAATAACGAGGTCCTAGTCCGCCATTCGTTCCAATGCATTTTTAAGCGATTAAAAATTAGCCTTTGTTTTTCAATTTACAGTTTTTCCCATTCAACAGCAATGTTTTCATTGTGGCGCCTTTCATCTTCTTTGGCTTCTTTTTCCAAAAACTCCATTATTTGGTTGTTTGCACTTAAAATTTACTTTTTTCTTTTTTTGGATTTTTTACTATTTGCTCAATGTCTAATTAATCACAGTTTTCATCTCCAAAAAATATTAGCTACAAGCTGAGCGGGTTGTTCAGTATTGTATCGAGTTCCATAAGTTTCACCGAACTTGTCAAAAAATTCCCACGAAGAAGGACCTCTTCCACTTTCCTCGCTGCGCTTTTTGATACGTCTATTATTATTATTATTATTATTATTCATCTCTTTATTGGTATAATTTACATGATAGATATGTAGTACATACTAGTTAAGATAACGTAAAGAGAAAAAGCAAGGCTTTATATTGCCGTCTGCCGATAGTTTGACATTTCATGATTTGTTTCATAAATTAAAAATAAAGGATATAATTAAAACAATAAGCTAACTTGGTATACAACTCATGGATATCAAGAGAAAAATAATTCTGATTATACTTGTTTAAGTTACTTCCGCATTTGATATGTTATAATTTTTACAATTTTACAAATTCACAAAGCTATTACGATACTTATAGGCATGCATTATATATTTTGAGAGCAATTTCCAACTAGACAAACCGTTTAACAACTCTTTCGATTCCTGAAGTGTGAGAAAGCTCTTGGAGAATACGTCTATAAGACATCATTAAATTAACGAATTTCATTGCAATTTCTGCCTTATCGTGGGGAAAATAAGAGAATGTTTTGTAAAATTGCTGACAAAACTTTTCCCCAAAGGACTGATTTTGTTCTTATACCAGATGCGAATTCTGACTCAGATGCTAAGCGCACCGATACAAGGAGCTTTCCCTGAAAATAATAACAGGTGTTATTTATAATTTTCACGAATTTTTTTCATAAAATAACTCAAATCTATCAAAAATATTCTCATCCGTCCTAAACGTTCACATCGGTAAACTTTCTGCAACCAAATAAAAATTTACATCTTATATAGTAGTACGACTGTCAGTTTACATTATTGAACGCAAGTGTTGCCAAGCGTATACAGTAGTTTTACAGTTTTTATACAATAACAAACGCAATCTCTGCAGTGTTACTGTATTTTTACATTTATAAGCTCGATCGCATTTGTAAGAGATGTTCTACCCGTATGAAAATAACTTTCTTAAAAACGAATAAAGTAACGAAATATTCTTACATTCTCGATTCTCCATTTAATTAATTTTTTTTTTAATCATGATTGATGTCACTCTTGAATATAATGTTCAATGATATCTGTATCAACGATAGCTCTATAAACGGTAACTTTGCATATAAATAGCATAAATGCTATTAGATGATCGCCGTGATGAGTGCGCTAAGAAATAAAAAAAAAACAATTTGATTAAAATCAAAGTACCTACAATATGCAATGATCCTACCTATCGGTGTTGACAGGACTTCTTCTGTCTCATCCAAAACTTCAAAAATCGATTCATCTGCCAACGCGGATATAGGTGTTGATAAAACTTCTTCTGCGTTTTGTAAAACTTCGAGAATGGATTGTTCTACTTCATTGCTTCCAGATATTGGTGGCGGCATTGAAAAACTAACGTCCCATTATCGCGACAAAAATCGCTGAGCTCCATGGTCAAGTGTGACTTGTGACCATCGACCAGTAGTAATACTGGCCTTTTGATATTTCGTTTATTCACCCAGTCATTAAAACTATTGGCTATGTATTCGAAAAATGTTTCTGCACGCATCCATCCACTTCTAATCTCCCTAGTACCCATTCATCTGGCATACTTTTAACCACATCTAGAGGAGGGCGCAGATAGGGAAATACAATCATAGGTGGCAATGTTTGCCCATCAGCACTAAAAAGCAACAGTACAGTGATTGTCTCCTTATCGTTTCCACAACTGACCTTATAAAGGTTTTTCCAGCCCTTCGGAGCCAAAACAACACCTAATTTTGGTCATAGGCAGAATAACGTTTCATCGCCATTAAAAATTCTGGATGAATCTTCCAAAATATCTACTGCATTTATTTCCTCCAAATGTTCCTTTAACTCTCGGAACCACTTTCTTATTGATTCTTCAGTGACGATGGCTCGTCCTTTTGAAAGTCCCTCAGCCGATCTAAGAGACAGTTCCGGATGGCGCTTAAGAAAACCGTAATACCACTTTTTACCTGGTAGGTCATTTTTGAATGGTGCCTTTCTTTTGTCGTCCTGTATAATTTTTTGCATTGTATTTAATAGGTCCGTCGGTTTCTGTGAAAATCCGCATTTCGCCAGATTTATCAGCCAGTTTGTCAGGGTTTGTTCTTAAACTGCACTCAGGACTGGTTCGGGTCCCATTTTTCTAGGCTTTTCGGCAACTCTGCCATGTATGCGGTCTTGCAGAGTGCCTCTTGGGACTCCGAACTCCCGACTAGCTTTTCTTATTGACCACTTATTTGTTCGTATGTTATTCAGCTAGTGTCTCTTCAGAGTATTGATGAAAAGTACGTTTATTTCTTTCAGTGGAAACATTTATTTTTGAAAATACCTGAATTAAACACATTTTTAAATTGTTAACTACCACACATTTTTCGTTATTTAGATACGGCTGAGCTTAGGAGACGTGTCTTTTATAGTCAGCCACCTATTTCTTTATTATATGAACAGGGGGCTGACTACTGGAAAACAAAGGGAATTTTTCAATTTTTTTGCGAGAATTAAGAGAGAAATAAGTTTCCATTCATTTCGCATACTCAGAAAAATATATGGGCTGAGCTTAGGATAATTATAAAAATAATGTCTCCTAATTCGTAATTGTATCACTTTTTCAAATTCACTTCCACTACTTTTTTTTTGTAAACCTCTCGTATCCTGCACTTATGAAAACTACGCAGACTAATATTTTTTACGCGTGAAGTAGCACCTGGATTGTGCCAATTTTGTGCACACAGTGAGAAGAACTGTTAGCCAAGAGAGTAATATTTTTTGTTTGGAAGAAGGGAAAAAGCATTTGCTACTGCGATGTACTTTGTATGTCAGCGGCTGACTACTGGAGGGGGCTGAACTTAGGGGCCATCACCCTATATACACTTCGCTTTACTTCAATTAGTAAAATACAAATTCCTCCACAAAACTATGCTCTGAATTACATATGTACATACATTGGCAATTGATAATAGAATTCAATTCTCTTTTTACGCCTTCTCAATTTCTGCTGTTTTTTTTTTTTTTTTTTTTTTTTTTTTGTAAATACGAATGACGCTAACTGCGCATCCATTCGCCTGAAATCGGGTTTGGCCGGTAACATATATAATGAAATCCAATTTTCTTCACACAAAGTACATACATATGTCTTTATAATAACAAATTCACTTCACTTTTGTGCTATCCCACTTCTAAAAGTTTAAAGTTGAATTTTAAAGAAAGATACTTTATTTTATGTTTCGTTACCTTACCAAGGGACTTCTGCTCGTTCTCAACTCTCAACTTTAACTGCTTGTTCGTGTTGTCGTTGCTGAATATGCTGATACGATAATTTGTGTTAGTGTGTGCTTGACATTAGACTCACGTTACACGTAACATATCTATTAAAACAATAAATTGTAAATGTAAAAGACAAAAAAAAAACACATTTATTAGTTTGAATAGTTTGGTCACAGATGGGGCAGGTACACGATGAATGTAATTAGATATGTCAACATACTCTACTCATGGTTCATAATATCTAGTATCTCTAGCTTTGCAAACTTATCCCATATGTACAAATGCGCCAGCACTCCCAAACCAAGGCATCTACATCCTTCTGATGGCTCAATTGGCGCCTTGTTTAACGTGCACTCCTTTTGTTCATTGGTGCCATATAAATAGGAAAAATTCAGTATGTTGCCTATTACTTTCCCTTTAGATTAGCTATCAAACATACACCAATCATTTAGATTAATCTCAATTTTACGTCTTAATTCGCCTGCTTTTTTGAGAAGATTTTTTTTTGTGTGTTCAGCATGCCCCATATCATCATGAGCAGGCTTGATGATTCTCTACCGAAGTCCTCTTGGCACAACGAAAAGAAGTCCATGTTCTGTCTTCCGGTATAATCGTTTATCTTTGATGGTCAATTCATTGGCGATGTTTTTCTTTGCCCAGGTTATTGCTGTCTGATCTTGGAGGACACTGCGGATTTCGTTAAGTTCGGGATCTTTGTACTACAACGTAGCAATCCGAGAGTGCGATGGCCATTATTGGTAAACTGGCCTCCTCAGTTTCATACGACGGTTCCACCTGGTTCCTGCTGAGTGCGTCCGCGTGCATGTTTTGTAATTTTTCTCCGTGTCGGATGTCGAAATCATACCCTTGGACTTTTAGCCACCAGCGCGCATGTTTCGGTATCAAGTCGCATTTAGAATGACTAGCTTTAAGTGCATTGCAGTCAGTATAAATAATGAACTGTTTACCGAGCAAGAAGTATTTAAAGCGTTCCATGCTCTCGACGACTGCAATAACGTCCAGCTCAAAACTCGTCCATTTAGATTCTTGTTCGCTACAGCTTCGACTAAAGTATGCAACTGAGTGGCATTTCTCACCTTCCGACTGTTGCATTAGGATGCCAGATAACCCGAGGCTACTTGCATCGGTATGGATTTCATGATTTCCTTTAGGATCGTAGATGGCTAAGACGGGTTTTGAACAAAGTGCTTCTTTTAATTGGGTGAAGGAATGTTGTTCTTCTTGTCCCCAATGAAATTGGACATCCTTGCGTGTGAGATGATTTAACGGACTAGCAACGGAGGCATAGTTGGCAACGAATTTCCGGAAGTATCCGCTGAAGCCAAGAAACTCTCGAACTTCTCGAATGGATGTCGGCACTGGGAAATCTTTGACCACATTTGTTTTAAATGAAAGAGGAGTGATGCCGGCTGATGTTATTTCATAGCCGAGGTAGGTCACTTCATTTGCGAAGAACACAATTTTTTTCAGGTTAATAGTCAACCCTCAAAATTTTCAGGAAGTTTTTTTAGTACCTGGAAGTTCGACTGAATGTCTTTCGATGAAAGTATGACGTCGTTCATGTTTATATTCGCGTCAGTTGTTGATAGCTTCTTCGAGATTTCGGCCATAATTCGCATAAACACAGCTGGTGCGTTGGTGAGTCCGAACAGCATCCTCTTAAATTAGTGTTGACCATCGGGTGTGACAAATTATGTTAAATGCCTACTTGACTCGACTTAAGCCAAGATGAAGCATCCTTGGCCACCACGCCATTTGATTTCAGTGGTGGCCCCTAACACGACCCATTTCTTCGATCAAGTTCGTCGTTCTCTTGTTATGTCCCTATAATTCTAGCACATCCACCCTTGGACGACTTAAACGGTATTCATAATCTTGCCCAAATCCAAAATTCACCAAGAAATTCCATAACGCTAAGTTAAGCGATCACACGAAGAATTAATCTCCACCAAACTCATTAATTTTTAATACATAATAAAATTCAGTAGGATTATAAATTTCGAATGAATTAAAATGATCAAGATATGTATTGTGAAGGATTTTTTTTTTTTCCCAAACAAAATATGGATAGTTTTGAAATATTAATAAACATTCTATTCGATAAATATTTGTTGTAACAGTAGATATACTGACATATTTACTATTTCTGAAGGCCACTTTACAATAAGTAAGGGCATTGTAACACAATTCTTCATGAAAATGCTCAGATGTAAAAATGTAATGTAATTTGTAAATGTAAAAATGTAATGTTCAAATTGTAAATTTTTTTGCAATTAAAGCACTGATAGTCATCGCTTGGATTCAATCTATGAATGATCTTATAGTGCAATACATGATCATTGACTTTACTGTGGGGACACAAGTGGCATTTATAAATTATCCTTTTTTTTTAAATATCTAATAAAATAAGAACGTCAGTGGGAATTCTCTCTTTTGACTCAATTTCAAAGGAATACAAATTGCAACAGATTTTGAAGCCACTGGATATTTAAGATATAATACAAAAAATATTTTTTTGTATCTATTGCTGGTAGTAATGAATCAATCAATCAGTCCGGTCGAATGAGCAAAATATGTTTAAATGCTTTGGCCAAGTGCCCTCACATTAGTTGCTAGCCCATCTAATATGGGATTGCAATTTTTCGCTTCACTCACATGCAGGATCAAAGACTGCTGTGAATCCTTTATCGTTGGTTTATAAAACCTCCGCTTATTCGATCCCTCTTGACTTCGGATTGTGATTTGTCTAGCAAATGGAGGAAGCACAGCATGCCGCAAATCTACTATCAGAACATCTTCTGGTCCTGTGATCTTCTGAGAAGTGAGAAAAGCATTAAAAGAAATTCAGAAAGCCATGTGTATAAAAATATTACCTTTTACCAAAGTTTTTCTTATATAACAAGCTAAGCAGTTCTTGGCAGTGTTTTTCTTTTACCTTTGCATTAAAGACAGGTATTATTAACGCCTTAAACTCATCCCACCACTCTATTAGGCGGTTTTGCTTTTGAGGATATAATATCTCAAAATCGTTATTTATCTAGAAAATGTAATAAAGATAAAGGTTTTAAATTTATGATTTTAATTAGTTCCTAAGAAAAATCCCCAAGTTTCATATATTTACGGAAATAATAAAAAAGTAACAGTTAAGATGCTCACAAGTGAAACTCCAGCTGAATGTTTCAGCAACGGCCAATTACTTATAAAAGCTGAAAAGTCTAGTATTCGAGCATTTTTTATTGTCTCCGAGCAAATGTCTTCCCCCATTTGCATTTTATCTCGTCCCAGGCTTCCCTATGAACTCGGAGCCATAAAATGTCTGCCGAGCAATCTTCAAATTCTAGAATATCAATACTACTTGATGAAAGCATTGGTGATGGTTTCATACTACTAAAAAGTGACTTGGGGCAATTCTACGTCTTCAACCGCCAGTGTTATTACTATCAGCCACATTGATTAGTTTGACATATATAGGAGACTCTTGATGCATTTCATTATCTTTAGCAGAAGGATCAACATTTATGTTTCCTGCAATTTGACTTGAACTAAATAGATCTTCGTCTTCCATACTTTAAAACATATAAATCCAGTAAAAGAGATTTTTATTTATATTAAAGTATAATTAACTATCAAATAATCATATTTATGTACACTTCCGATTCTAAAGCGGCCCCTAGACGCTCAATATTATTGCGCAATATTATTGACCGTCTGTAGATAATAGTGCGAGGTTGTACAATATATTTCGCAAAATCAAAATCGGTTTGATTTATTGTGCAAGTTATTTTAGTACTGATTCTTCAGTCTACGACTGATTGTTTTGAGTTTTTTTATGAAAAAATGACTTTTCGGTTGCGCAGTCTATGACCGTCTGTCCTTTATTATTCTTATTTACTTAATTCTAACAATGTATTTCTTATGCTAAGTAAGGGAAATGGTTAGTGCATGGGGTAAAGTGGAAAGTGCTGACAGTGAATTTGATCAAGGTGAATGGTTGAATGGCTGGAAAGTGCTGACAGTGAATTTGATCAAGGTGAATGGGTGAATGGCTGGAAAGTGCTGACAGTGAATTTGATCAAGGTGAATGAGTGAACGGCTGGGAAGTGCTGACAGTGAATTGCATCAAGGTGAATGGGTGAATGAGCTTGGGGTGAATATATGGGAAAGGAAGGGAAGTACGGAGGTGTCCGGTGTCCGGTTATGTTGTGTTGGATGCTTGATGTTCGTGTGTGTTAACTCCTCCCCCTGATAAGATCGAGACGTCCTCGTTTCGACATTTGACTTGCGTAATTATTGAGTCAATTTGGTTTGAGGTGACTGTATTTTGCCTGTTGCGTATAAGGAGAATTAATATTATTGTGCAGCAATTATTGCCACTGACGAAATAGTGGTCCACCAGAGAAGTTTTTGAGTCGATATTTCTTCTCTAAGTGTTTTGATGTGGTTTGTGTTGTCGATATGAATATGGTGCAAATATGGAAGCGATAGTTTTTCTTCATGCTCAAGGTGCGTTATAGAAAGAGTCTTCGGTGGATGCGGTATGACATAGGCAGCTATTTTCTTTACCCGGTATAGGGTGTCGTTAACCCTTATTGAATCCGAAAATGTTAATAGATATGTTCCCTGGACTTCTAACTGAACCTGGTCGATGACTGTTGTTTTTGGTACATCGTTGAGGATTATAACTCCGTCCTCAATCTGTTGTACGAGGGGTACGTGGTATGCGTTTTGGGAGGTGCATAGAGCCGTATTGTTATTGAGCAACTGTGTGACGCATTCTGAAGTTGTAGGTTGGCAAATGTAGACATCTGGCGTATAAATGCATTCTTTTACGGGTAGTATGTAATCTTTACATCTTGCAGCCTGACTTCTATCTAGCTTAAGAATAGTTTTATTACGGACTACCGGATAAATTTCAATAAAATCACAAAAGTTTTCAATTTTAGGAATTTTCAATACATAGTGGATGACATCTGAATTTTGAAGTATTTTAATTTTAGCAGCGGAAAGTAAGTTACTTATACTTATCGGAAGGTTTTGAGAATCAATTAAGTGACTTATTTCTATATTATCTAAGATTAATGGGTTAATTATGTTATTTTTTCCTAACACAATTGAAAGCGCTATATTATTTAAATGGTTAATTACAAGATTATTTCTTACAGATAGGTATTCCAAAAGTAATAATTCTGATTCGGATGATTTACTTATATCACTATGTTGTGAAATTATTGCGTTGATTTGATTTGTTATTTCATTAATTTTGTCTTGTATTTGAGAATTTATTTTTGTTTGCCTATTATTGTTTTCAATAAGTGTATTTTGTTTCGTTAAAAGGAGTTCAAAATCGTTGTGGTCAGGTGTTCCGGCTATAAATTTTAGTGTACTTCCAATAAAGTCTATAGACCTTGCGAATCTTCTTGGGACTTCAAGTGTACTAATGATGTGCAATATTTCTTCAGACTGTTGATTTAGGATGTCGTTTCCTTTCTGCAGGGCCGTAATGTGAACGTGTTTGCTTTCGTAAGCAATGTTCCTATATTCAGAGAGGTTTGTGACATGGACAAGATATGAGAATTCGTTGAAGGTGACTGTTTTTCCTTTCGTTACCGCTATGAAGTGTGCATTTGAGTAATTGTGAATTTCGGCTATCGATATCCGAAGGATGATGAGTGACAAACTGAAAATATAGTATTAACGGAGGTTACTCTTATGAATCTTCTTGCCGTCTATTAAAACGGTGGTGCCTAAATCTTTTTCTATTACTTTTTCAATAAAGATTTTTTCAAATTTGTTTCCTAAGCGTCTATTTCTACGGACAAAAACTATTTCGCCGGGATGGTAGATTTTATTGGATGTATTTTTGTTTATTCGGCCAAGTGTTTTTTCTTGAGCAGTGGCTAGTTTTTTCCTTATGAACTCTAGCTTTTCTGTTTGATAATCATGCAGTATATCGGTTGGTTTTGCGTTCGTAATAGAGTGGATTGTATTATTATATTTATGAGTTGCTAAAAGCACCAGATCTACTGTATCACTTATTTGTTGTTGCGCTTTGATACAACGTGAAATTTCCAAAAGCGTTGAATGGAATCGTTCAATTTGGCCATTACTCTCACTATGGAGTGTCGGGACGAAAAATTGTTCAATAGAAAAGTGATCTCTGAGGAGCGTTGTAATAATACTTGATGAAAATGCTTTTTCGTTATCGGAAACTATTATTTTTGGACTTTTGAATTTTCCTAAGATTTGAAGTAATGCTTCTTTTATGTCAATGGAGGAACGTGAGGCTATAGGGACTACTATTACGAATTTGGAGAATTTATCAATGCATGTTAAGAAATGCTGCTTATCTGTAATAAAGATATCGATATGTAGGATTTCTCCCGGAAAACTAGGCAACGGTGTTGCGCCTATCTCGGGCTTAGGAGGTTTTCTTTGGTATTTGTTTTCCAAGCATATTTTACAATTCATAATAATAGTTCTGAGCATTTTCTTGATATCGGGGAAATAGTAGTCATTGAGAATTTGCTGAAAGTTTTCCTGAAGGGATCGATGTGCACGATTATGTTCCATTGTAACTGTCTCTAATTGGTCGTCTTTGTTTAAAAGGTCAATTACCAGTTTTTCAGTGTGAATAAATTTCACGGTTGGAAAATTTAATATTAGAGCATTTTGAATCTGGGCCAGAGTTGGAAGATCACATCGAACAGCATTAACCACATTAGGATTAACGCATTCTTGCAGATATTGCATTAATACAGCAGTAGTACTAAAGTTTATTGTATGTCGGATACATTTCTGAAATAAAATGTTTGTACTCTTATGGTCATGGCTACATCTGGATATTACTAGTTGGTTTCTAAATTGGTTAACGGGGAACTTTATTGTTTGAATTGTTCTGGTTAGTGAAATTTCGCTATGTACTGTTTCCGTTTCTGTGTTTGATTTAGAAAAGTTATGAATGAATTGTCTGGAAAGTGCATCTGCAACTTTATTTTCTTTCCCAGGTTTGTAATGGATTTTAGGCGAGAATTCCTCAATAAACGCACGCCATCTTTTGATCTTTGAATTTGGATTTTTGTCTGAAATTGCGAATGTAAGTGGCTGGTGATCTGTATAGATGTGTATGCCTTTTGTACCATATAGGTAATGTCTGAGATTCTGTAATGCCCATACTATTGCCAAAAGTTCGCGCTCATTGGTGGCGTAATTTTCTTCCGTTTTGGAAAGCGTTCGTGAAATCATGGTAATTGGTTTGCCATTCTGAGAGAGGACCGCTCCTAAAGCAGACGAAGAGGCATCTGTAGTTAGCTCAAAGGGCTTCCCATAATCCGGATATTGTAGTAAAACGTCTTCTGAAGCTAAGATTTTCTTAAGTTTTTCAAATGCTTGTAAGGCCTCTGTGTCAAATGTTATCTTTATATTTTTTGAATGATTAGTTCCTACATGACCATTTTCTCCGCGTAAGAATTTCGTTAAAGGTTTAGCTATTCTCGCATAGTCTTTTATAAACCTACGATAGTATCCTGATAATCCCAGGAATGAGCGTAATGCTCGAAGTGTCTCTGGTGTTTTATAGTTTAAAATGTCCTGAACTTTGTCGGGGCAGGTTTTGATACCTTTTTGTGAAACTAGGAAACCTAAAAATTCTACTTCGGTTTTAAAAAATTTTGATTTTTCCGTGGAAACACGCATTCCGGCTTGTTCCAGTTTTTTCAATATTCTATCTATGTGTGTAATATGTGTTTGCTCGTCTGGGGAGTATATGATTATATCATCGATATAAACATGACAGATTTTACCGATATCTTCTCTTAAAATATCGTCAATAGCTCTTTGGAAAATGCTGGGAGCATTTTTAAGGCCAAATGGCAAGCGACAAAATTCATATTTGCCATTATTCACGCTGAAAGCTGTCTTTTGTCGATCTTTTTCGGCTAAAAGAATTTGATGAAACCCGGATTTTAAGTCCAGGGTTGTAAAGTATTTAGATTTACCCAAATTTGCTAGTATGACCGATGTATCCGGGATGGGGTACCTGTCGGCTATGGTATTCTCATTTATTTTTCTGAAGTCGATGACCATTCGTAATTTAGGTTTGCCGTTTTCGTCTAAACCTTTCTTATTAACTACGTGAATTGGGGAATTATATGGTGAACATGATGTTCGAATGATACCATCACGCAGCAGTGACATTATTTCGGTGTTTATGAACTCGGTTGCTGAAATAGGGTATGGGTAACTCCTAGTATAGATAGGTTCGTCAGTTGCTGTGCGTATGGTGGCTTTAATATGCGTATTATAAGGTAATGCCCTGTCTGGCTTTGAAAATGCAGAGGCATTTTCTTGGATTAACTGTTTAAATTGTGTTTGCAGATAATCAGGGACAGATTTTTGGTCTGTAATAATTAAGTTAACCTGTTGACAAATGAGATGGTGTAGTTTTTCCTCGCCATGTTTATAAAATAAAATTTCATTTTTGGTATCGATTTTTGCCTCTATTTGCTTAAGGAAATCATATCCTATGATACCGTCGAAAGTACTCAACGAAGGGAGTAAAAAGAAGGTTGAAGTATTTTTTAAGATATTCATTTTGCATTTTTCTGTAATCAAGTTACTTCCGTTGAGGGACCTAACATGAAAGGAGCTTTCTACTGAACATACTGCTTTAAGAAAATTATGTTTTTTAATATAATTCTTGGAAGTTCCTGTGTCGATTAAAATTCGTATCTCTTGTCCATTTATTGCAGTTTTAGTAATAAATGGCAAGAGTGATTTTACCCTAAAAAATTGATCTCATCATAAATTTGATTATCCGACTGAACTTCGTAAGAATTATCCCAACATAATTCACTTCTTATTTCGGAATTTTCTATTGGCATTGCGTTAATTTTTTGTAATTTTTGAATAGGCGATTGGCTAGAATGTGTTCCATCGCGTGGGCGTTTAGCCATCGTGGTTTGTTGTTGGTCTACATATGTAAAGTTTCTGCTAGAATGCTGTTTTGGAAAATTATTTTGTGCGGGAGTTCGCTTTCTAAAATAGGAAGTACGATTATCTACTTCCATAGGAACTGGTTCATTTTTTTGGACACGACTATACTGTGGGTGATTGCGAGTACGTGGATCAGAATCTGTTCGAAACTGTGATCCGTTAATTTTTGTTGAGCTGCCTGCTGCAAACGTACGTGCGAATTCGTATCGTTTATGGTTTGTTTCCAGCTCTTGTGCCGTCGCAAGAGCTGTGGGTAGGTCTAGTGGGCGAGCAGAAAATAATATATCGCATAAGGGTTTTCGCAGACCGGAAATGAAAATACGTAAAGCATTCTCTCTAGCACGCTCGTTGAGAGCGACGATAACCTCGTTGTTACCACTATGTGTCATAATATTTTTATTTATTATAAGTGTCAAATTTTTATCGACTGCATCGTAGTACTCATTAATGGATAAGTTACCCTGACGCAAAATACTAAGTTCGTTTTCGAGAACATGTAATGGCCTTTTGTCCGAATACACTTGATCTAATCGAGCAATAATCGCATTAAAATTTAACACAGTATTAAAAGCGGATAAGGTTGCGTTTGCAGAATCTGTTATTTTATTTCTTAGAATTCCCATTGCAATATAATAATTTTCAGAGCCTTCGTGATAATAGCCCATGGCAAAATGTGCTGCTGTACGCCAGGAAGGATATGAGGCAGAGTCGCCTTTAAATTCGGGTAATGATTTTATTAAATCGAGACCACCACCACGATTTAGAACACCGCTTCGAATAGATACAGGCACATAAGTTTCAACACTAGGCGGTTGTAATTGACCGATTGCTGATGTCAAATCATTTATTTTTTCCGCGAACTGTTTCTGTGATAGCTCGACGGTAGCACGAACAAGTTCAATAATCTGTTCTTTTGTAATGCTCATTTTGGAATACCTTTACACTATTATTTACTATTCACCAATTTTCACTTTTTTTTTGGTTACTCACAAAAATTTCATTCTTATTGCTGTTTTTTTCGTTGGTTAATCCTTTTGGGTTGAGTCTCCTTCTTTGTTGATTGGTGAGGTCCTAAATAATCCTTATTGAGTTGCTTGTTCAGGTTCTTATTAAGTTGGGCGCCAGTTATTTTAGTACTGATTCTTCAGTCTACGACTGATTGTTTTGAGTTTTTTTTATGAAAAAATGACTTTTCGGTTGCGCAGTCTATGACCGTCTGTCCTTTATTATTCTTATTTACTTAATTCTAACAATGTATTTCTTATGCTAAGTAAGGGAAATGGTTAGTGCATGGGGTAAAGTGGAAAGTGCTGACAGTGAATTTGATCAAGGTGAATGGTTGAATGGCTGGAAAGTGCTGACAGTGAATTTGATCAAGGTGAATGGGTGAATGGCTGGAAAGTGCTGACAGTGAATTTGATCAAGGTGAATGGGTGAACGGCTGGGAAGTGCTGACAGTGAATTGCATCAAGGTGAATGGGTGAATGAGCTTGGGGTGAATATATGGGAAAGGAAGGGAAGTACGGAGGTGTCCGGTGTCCGGTTATGTTGTGTTGGATGCTTGATGTTCGTGTGTGTTAACTTGCAATATAAAAAATTGTATCGTCTGTAGGTAATATTGCACAATATTTTTTCATTAATTATTCAAATACTGTGCAGAAATGTGAGTGAGCACCGTGGTGGTAGTGATAAGTGCGTTGGACTACTATCCAATACCAGCCCGGTTTTTTCACGGTGCCACCTCTTTCGGATGTCTGACAAGCATCAAAGAGTATTATTCGTCAGTGAGCTGCTCAACTCGCCGTTCAGAGTCGGCAAAAAACTGTAAGTCCCTTCCATTCGTGCAAAAATAAAACACGCACACACAAATGGTTGCAAGAAGTAGGCCCTGGTTCACCCCGAACTGTGTCGCCACCTAAAGTAACTAACACCGCATGGAGCACTTCAACTTTTCTATCATATTTTTAAGGTCGATGTCCCCTCTTAAAATCTAAAAAATTACCTCAAAAGAGGTACAAAACTGGGGAATTCCCAAAAGAGAACTTCACATACAAATAGAAGCAATAAGGCACAAAATCTTTACGATAGCGTTATTCATACTAAACAGACTTGATCTCAGTCAGGGGCCCAACTATGTAACTCGATTCTACAATAAAAATGCTCGAATTCGCAAAATGCGTACTCTATAATTCTAAAGCAAGCCCTAGTATTTGAAAATCGAACGATTCTCGAACTTCATATTTGTTTTCGGAAATTCGATACTACCTAATTCTTTAAGTAAATGTCAAAATCGTTCGAATTCGTAAATAATCGTTCTAATGCAAATGTGCTTGCGAGCAAGCTGTTGGACTGTGAAATTTTCAAAATAGAACTATTAAAATATATTTTGTGCGTAGCTAATCAATTAAATGAGCAAACAAGACGTCTCAATTTGAGATTCTTGTGGAATATATACAAAGGATACTTGAGAACCCCGGAGGCTAGACGAAAATCCACACAGCAAATACAAAAAGGTATCTGTTGAAAGTTGGACATATTTTTTATTACATTAAAATTAAGTCATTTTATTACAAATGTTTTGATTATTAAATGTACATGTTCTAAACAAACACTTTTTCACTCAGCTCCATTATTGGATTTATGTCGAATTCGTCTGCTCAATTTGACCACTGCGATGCTGGTTTTCACCATGTTAATATACGAAAACTATTATTATTTCCTTGTTTCACAAATCACAATAAATAATAAATTACTTTAGTTTTCGTTTATCTGTCAAACACAAGGCGAGACTCGTTTGAAATTCGGAAATTTTGTGGGAAAAAGTTGGCATTACTAACGTTCGATTCTAATATCATACGTAGTACGGTACGACAGCAACTTTCGAATAGAATCGAAAGTAGAATCGAGTTACATGGTTGGGCCGCAGCTAATTCGACGCAAAGCTTACATCCCTTTTTTTTATAATTCACGCGCGCTAAAGGGGTTATGAATACCCTTAAAATGTCTTGCACAGCGGAGGCCATAGGGAAATTTAGGAAGGATGAAAGAGGAGATACCGATACGCATTAATCTTAAATGCCTGTAGATCGTAACGGAAGTGAAAAAATGTGGTTAGTAAAGAATCTCTGTATTTTACTATACGTCCGAAGTTGGGCTTAAGGGTAAACTGATGAGCATTCCTTGCGACATGTGTGTTGCGAGAAAATTGTTAAAGGGGTGGAATTCAGCTGGCTATTTCGCTGGAGCACTGTCGAATATGAGCATTGCAGTCATTTCTGGCTTGTTTAAACTTCTTTCGGCTATCCTCCATGGAGTTGGCTTTAAAAGACCGAAATCTTAACTTTTTATCGCGATAGTCTCTTTGCAGCTCGAGTCATACCACGCTTTTTCCTTAGGCTTGATACCCTTCATTTTGTTGGGAATAAAGGTTTTCATTCCAGAGAGAATAGTGTTTGAGATCATATCAGTGTCCAAGTCATTTGGTTCACACACCACTAGCTCATTTAATAAATTTTCATGAATAAACACATTTCTTTTTTTCTACCACTCTTTCATCCATCTGCGCTTTTTCTTTTCTTTTTTCTAAGCCCTCGTCCAGTACAATGGCCACACAACAAACTTCAGTATCACTCAACATGTTTCCTATACAAATATCAGCCGACTACTAAATTATTGGGAAACATATTGTGTCGTCTAGGGCACAAAGGAAATAATATTGCACAATGATATTGTGCGTCTAGGGGCCGCTTAATATAACGTATTATATATAGCTGATATCTATATTATGTTATTGTATTAGTACAGTAAAACGTGTATATAATGGAATCTACTAATAAAGGAACCTTGCGAAACCTGTATAGTGGAAATTTTTCGTTGCCAATTTTGATTTTCTTCACACAAACCCACTCTTATGTATTGGAAACCTGCGAAATCTGAATAATGAAACATTTTTCAAACGACTTTGTTTTTGCTTCATGCGCCTAAAATCAGTTACATTTTTTTAGCTTCATTACCCTTCTCCGAGAATTTCGACATTTTCTGGCGGCTACATTCAACACGTATGTACACATTCTCAGCTCTGTTAACAAAATTAATGGAAAAATAATAAAAGAAATGTGGAAAAAATTGCAAACAGTAGAAATGTTGCGAGAAAAAAAGAAAAAGTGCACCGAAGCATTCCACTATTCACAAGTTTTACTGTATTAGTATTTTATTTCCTATCGGTTTTTGTTTTGAACCAGATGCGAAAAATTATAAAATAAACTTCAAAAGTACATCGCAGTTAAAGCATCCAACAACCCCTTTAACGAAATGATGATGAATAGTGCGCAGTTTGCATGAATAGCGGTGGGCGAGATGCTTTGAATTGCGCATGTATGCATGTGTATAATGTATGAGCCATATAATATGTTCATATGTAGATTCCCTACTAGCACGTGTTTTGTGTTTCGTTGTGTTAGTGATCATTAAAAAAAAACCCCAAACAAAAAGAGCACAACAAAGGCAACCAAAAATGCACATACTGTTGAAAACCCGTAACTGAAAAGGTAAAGCGAAAAATGAAAACGAAACGATTCTTTGTAACGATTTATTTGCGAAGTATAGCAGAAGAAAAATTATAAGCACGTTTATTCCGGTCGACGGTTTAAAGTTAACTCCTTCGTCAAAGAAAGGAGATGAATGAAAATAAAGAAAATCGAATGAGAGAGAGACGGCTACTGTCTCTTAAGTAGTGTTGGTTTGTATGTATTTTTCAACACATACTTACTTTGTAAAATACTTAAAATTATTACTTACCAAATCAATAATTGTAGCACTTATTACACTATACTCTTATTCACAAAATAAACTTTTAAAACAAATTGAATTTACGTGCGTTCGCTTCCACTGGTTACTGATCAATTGAAGTCTGAAAATGTCTTACTTATTTTCACTTTTAGAAATGGAATTAAGCTTTAGTTTAAACACACAATTCTATTTGTTTTACAGAGATTTCGATTTATTATTATTTTTTGAATGAATCAAGTTCTTATGTTTAAACTTTGAACTAGGCTGGGGCACCTTTGAACTGCAGTTCTTATAATAAAATTTTTACCTGAAATAAGACTACACGCTTTGGTTTCTTTAAAAACAAATAAATTAGTTCTATTTTTTTAACAAAAAATTGATAACAAAGTTTAACATAAATAAACTAGAATTCACAAATCACTCTAATAAGGTGAGCACATATGTACATATAACAAAAACAGAAAACTAAAAATAGTTATACACAAACTATAGGTAATTTACAGATAACATTATTTATAAATCTAAATATGTATAACATATAACGAAACAAACAGTTTTTATATAAACAAGGAGTAGCCTCATTAACTTAACTGAAATTTAGAGAAGTCAAAAGCAAAAGTCATCATCGCACCTGTCCTCGATGTTTCTAGAAGAACTCCTCTATGGCTTTGCTGCCTGTTGCTATTACTATTGGAATAGTTTTGATAAATACGACGCGTTTGGGCACTAAAATTGTTATAATTTCTTCCCTGTCGACTTTGTGCACAAAGTGGTCCTCGATTTTGGAATGTATTTTGCATAATCCCGCTTGCTGTATTGAAGTTATTAAATCTACCTCCTCCATTATCTTCTCCATTTCTTATACTGCCTTCTACTTGCCTATTCGGTGGTTGATTCCGAAATCCATAGTTCGCGTTTCCATGACTGTTTTTAGGGGTAAAATGTCCCTTGTAGCTTGATCTATTATAAGATGTGTCATCAAATTCTTTTCTCAAAGCTCTACTATCAGGCTGGGACCGAAGTGTTGATGTTTTAATTCTAATATTATCTTAAATGCTTCATTTAGCTTGTTTGGATTACGCGAAATAATGATTGTTCGGGTTGGTTCAGGAAGGTTGTGTTTAAAGCATTCAAGCAAGAGCTATGCGGTTTATTTGATCATGCTCGCCCGCTCGCGTAACAGTGTATTATTTATTCTACTTAAATAATTATTTAATGTGTCATAAAAATCTTCTATCGTCGTTGTAACGCGAGCTGTTCTAATTTTATCAAGAATAACATTTTTAGCTGATCTCTCTCCAAAATTAGATTTTAATATTTCCTTAATTGCACTCCAACTGCCTAGTATTCTAGTATATATTGCCTAGTATATTATCTTTAATGTAACCTGTTAAAATAGTTCTTTTTGCTTTATTAAATTTTAATACCGTCGGCGCTATGGCATCGACTCTTTAAAAAAAACTCGATTAAATAATTTTCTTCCCCACTGAATATAGGGAGGCGAGCAATAAAATCTTAAATAATTTTGAATTTTTCGTATATCGAAAGATTCTCCATTTTAATAATTAACCTTACTCATTTAGTTGTTCACTTATTTAATAACTTATGTGTTTGTTAACTAACATTAATTAGCTTACGGTGATTCACTTTAGCTGGTATTCTTGGATGTAAGTGGTGGTTAAGCTGTTCCACGAATCTGTAGTTTTCACTGCACTGGTTCTATGTTTTGTAAGCAGGCTTTATCTTTTCTTTTTTTCTTAGCGATATCAAACTTGGAATTATAGATACATTGAAATCAAACTTTTAATGCTTAAAACTGTAGAAAAAAACTACAAATTCTCATGGCGAAAGAGTGAAATATGTTGATATAATATCAACTTATAAAATAGAAATAGTCAGCCAATCAATAAAGTACGTTGTGAAAATACTAAGGTTTGTGTCATGGGCTAAGGGTTGTGTAATGTACTTTGTTTTGTTGGATAGGTCTAACCTGGGTGAATTGGTTATTATAATTGAAGGGTGTGAAATTCTTGTATTGCTGGATGTTATATCGGGTGGGTTCTGTTCTACTTATTGGTCGTCTGTATGTGTTAGGTTGACTTTAAGGTATGAGATGTTTTTTTCTTTCATGCAGAACACAAAGGCTTCGCACAGGCTAGAAGGTTTCATGGCTCTTATGGTGGAACCCAGAGATTCCCTAAGGCCAGTTAGAAATATGTTTAGACACATTTTCGAATAGAGTGACTTTTTTGCTTCAATTACTTTATCGTTAGCTTTATGGATTTGGATATGCGTTAACATCGCTGCTTTAATTTTGATGACCTCACTGTAAAATTTGTCTTAAATTATGGAGGTCTCTTATGAGGTATGTCTCGTTTCTTTTATCTGCGTAATACGTTATGAGATTATCTTTTATGGATTTCCAAGATAATGGTATCCCGGCTTCGTTAGCCGGACCGTGGTTCACTTTTTACTTATTGCGCTTGCACTTATCATAGTCCAGCCATGACATTTTTTTTCACAGCATTTTCAATGTTTTGTCTTTATTTTAAGCCGAAAATCTCAAAGCTTCATTAATGTTGGAATAGTGAAAAAATTATTTGAAACTACCCTTCCCATGTGATCCACTCTGTACCATGGGTGTACACAGTGAATCAGTGCATGGTACACAGTGAAACAGGGATTTAAAATCAATTTGTTCAGTAAAAACACAAGTTTTTTTCATAACATATTTAGTACGTTTATTTTCGAAACAGTCCTAATTGATAGTGCAATTTATGGTAATTCTTACTCTCTAGGTGTTTTCGCTCTTCTGTCTAAAAACGTAATGGCCGAGATCCACCCGAAGTTGGCTGTTGTTCACCACTTCCATCAACCCGAAGTGAGTTTCGGTTCATGCCACTAGCTACGTTCAGACGGCAGCGTTCAGGCGGAGCATTTTTTATTTTATCTCCTAAATTAAATACTACATCTCGGCCGATCTGACATTTTGATCGACCCGATCAACTACATACAATGACTTATAACTAACTTAACTTGACTATGGCAGGCGTTGCCCAAAACATTTAGCATTCTCTCCATAGACGCATATTATTCGCTTCTACTACACCATCATACGGTAGCTGCGTAATTTGGCAGTTTTCGATGTCGCGTATCACATACCTATCGTGAGGCAAAACTCTGTGGACAACATATGGCCCTTTGAATTTAGGAAGGAGATTCTTGTTTCCACCGGTAGTCGTATCGATATTTCTTATTACTACGTAGTCTTTTTCTTCGTAAGTACGTGCAGGGTGATTACGTTCTTCGAAGTATTTGTGGTTGTACTCTCGAACTTTGTGCATCTCTTGAGATGCTCTCTCTCTCAAATTACTTAGATCCCTATCAGAAGTATTCTTACCTTCGAGGAATTCAGTCAGCTTATCTACTATCACACCCCGCTGATCAACCCCGAACAGAAGTTTACTAGGTGTAGTGCGCGTGGACCTATGCACGGTATTGTTCAAAGCATACTCAATGTGGCAAATTGTACGAACCCAGTCAGCGTGCTGTAGAGGTTCGCTGAGCTTTCCCAACATCGGCGTTAACACCCGATTGACCCTCTCTACCTGCCCGTTGGCCTGAGGGGATTGAACAGCGGTCTTGATGTGAGTGATGTTCAACTCTACCAAAAACGAGCTAAACTCGAGCGAGGTAAAACACGTGCCTCGATCCGTGATTATTCTCGTGGGCCTACTATAGTACTTAAAGAACTTCTTGAGCGAAGCACACACCTCTCTAGTGCTTGTTGATATAACGGGGTATAGCTTCAGAAATTTCGTAAAGGCGTCGACAACTACGAGAATATGCTTCCTCTTAGAACCTATTGTTGGGAGGGGACCGAGGTGGTCCAGGTGGAGGGTGTGAAACGGAAGCGGCTCCTTGGGTATACTAAAGAGGTTGCGTTCCCGCAACGTCACGGCGGCAGAGTATACGATGCACCGAATACAATTTTTTATGAACTTGTCTATTTTTTTCTGCATATTCGGAAACCAATAGTGCATACGGACCTGATCATAGGTCTAAGTAATTCCCAAATGTCCTATCTTTTCGTGAATATGCCTTATTACATTAGTTTCCATTTCTGAAGGAACATACAAGCTAAGTCTGCCAGCTTGGGTCTTTCTTAGAACGATACCATCCTGCAGGGCGTATAGGTCCGAATTCTCGGAACATAACCTTTCTCTTAAAGCGGAAATATTCGTATCTCGACCTTGGGAGGCTGGAAATCTATATCTTCTGAGTCAATCACTGACACCACATAACACCTACTCAATGCGTCAGTGTGGGTCATGTTAACTCCACTTCTATGTTTCACTTTGTAATTGTAATTCTCGAGTTCAAGTGCCCATCTCGCTATCCGGGGATTTACGTTTTTCTTACTTAAGGTTAAGGTGAGAGAACTGCAGTCAGTGACTATAGTAAAGGGAATTCCCTCTAAGTACACCCTGAATCGCCGCAGCGCGAACATGATAGCCAAGGTCTCTAGCTCGAAGCTATGGTACCTGGATTCCTGACTAATTGTACTTTTAGAGAAGTAGCCCACTGGATGAAACCGTTCGTCGTCTTGTCGCTGAAGGACGACGGCCCCGTAGCCTAGCGAACTGGCGTCACAATGGAGTTGGGTTTCTCGAGTTGGGTCGTAGATCGCCAGCACTGGCGAAGAAGTAAGGCAATGTTGTAGTTTCCGGAAGGCGTCTTCACATTCAGCAGAGAAGACAAAAGGTTTATCCTTTTTGAGTAGATCGTATAGCGGTCGCGCTATTTTAGAGAATGTGTTTACAAACCGCCGGAAGTATGAGCTAAGCCCTAGGAAGGAATGCAATTCCTTACTATTCTTAGGGATAGGATATTGCCGAGTCGCCCTTAAGTGCGAATCACTAGGCTGAATCCCTTGCGCTGTTACACTGTATCCTAGATATTCTATAGCGGAATGGGCAAAACGACATTTGGAGAGTCTTAATTCAAGCCCATTCCTTGAAAGACATTGCAGAACTTCACCGAGCAGTCGGAGGTGGTCAGGAAAATTACCACTTGCGATGACTATGTCATTCATGTATATGACAATGTCTCCAGAGTCGATAAATTTTCGGAAGATGCGGGATATAAAGCGCTGAAATACGCTGGGCGCTGGTGGAAGTCTCTTTGATGGCACCGACTAATCTCCTTGGCGCTTTTGGGCACTGCTCTTAAATGTGGCCTTGGCTGCCACAGCGGAAGCAGGATCCTGGTGGTCTTCTTTCTTTCGGGCAATTGGCGGCTATGTGGCCGTAGGTGGAACAGTTGAAGCATCGTATTTGGTTTTCGGCGGTTGCGGCATCTGAAGATCTCATTACGGAAGTTGTGGCTAGTGGTTGTCGAGGAACATTAGTCCTGGGTGCAGATCGTAATGACATCGATGATGATCTTTTTTCATAGCGTGGTAATAATATCTTGAGTTCAGAGAGGGTCTTTGCGGAATACAAAATAGACGCGTTCCCTGAACCGTCTGCTAGTCCATCGATGATGTATTCCAATAGATCGCCTTCTTCAACATCGGTCTGTGTGGCGATTTCTTGCATTGACAATGTGTAATGAAGAAGTGATTCGTCTCGTTTCCGCGTACGGCGGCTTAACTGTCTATACACATCCTGCCTGCTCAGCTGCTTCCCAAACTCCTCGATCAGAAGGCGCTTCAGGACGTCCCATGTGTCCACTCTGACAGTTCTTAGCAACAGCTTGGCCGTCCCCTGAAGTAATCAGCGGGCGCAAATGTATTTAAATTTTTCATCACACCCTAATGACTGCATTATTTCTTCGTAATCTTCAATCCATTTGCGGATGTCGTAAGGATTGTCGCCAGAGAATGGTTGGATCGCGTTCTCTATGTCCGTGAAGTCGATTCTCCTTCCTGATTGTGAGTCGGGTTCGGCTTCGGCGAGTTCTCGCCGGTGATCAGCGATGCGTTTACGCCGCTCGAGGCGGGCTAGCTCCCGTTCCTCTTCGGCATCTGAGTTCATTTGTGTGCTGCTGCTGGTACCACCGATTTTGTTGGTCTTACCCATAACACTCGTGGCGATCTTTGTTGTTGCTGAAGTGGCGGAAGTTTCAAAAGTCATCGCAGCTGAAGTCTCAGAAGTCGCCGCAGCTGAGGTCCCAGAAGTAGTCGGAGCTGAAGTTCCAAAAGTCGTCGGAACTTAAATTCCAGAGGTCGTCGGAGCTGAAGTTTCAGAAGTTGTCTCGGGGGGCATTTCGGATGTCATCGGAATAACAAAGGGCAATTCATCGTCCACAGTCGCAGAATTTGGTACCTCGATTTGCGCCGCTAAAAGTGCCTCCTGTAGTTGCGCCTTCGTTAACTTGCTCATCGTGGAATGTGTTTGGCAAATCAAATGATATCAGCTGTATAAATGTTCATCCACACAATATTTCGTTTAAGTTTTGTGTGGTACCCCACATCTGATGTTTTAGTACGTTTATTTTCGAAACAGTCCTAATTGATAGTGCAATTTATGGTAATTCTTACTTTCTAGGTGTTTTCGCTCTTCTGTCCAAAAACGTAATGGCCGAGATCCACCCGAAGTTGGCTGTTGTTCACCACTTCCATCAACCCGAAGTGAGTTTCGGTTCATGCCATTAGCTACGTTCAGATGGCAGCGTTCAGGCGGAGCATGTTTTATTTTATCTCCTAAATTAAATACTACACATATATATATTTATTAATTCGTTATAGGGATAAACAAAAGAAAAAAAAAATTCTTCAAGTATTAATACAAAAATAAATAAAAAAAATAACAGTTCTTGTCAGTAAGAATATCACTAGACGTTATTTTTTGTACGAAAATAAAAGAAAAATTAAACTGGTAATTCAGTTGCTCATAATTATTGCTAGCAAATCCATATTTGAAAAATTAACATGGATTGAATTCTGGAGCCTCGAACTGGTACCATGTTCATGATTCACTGTGTACCACTTTCAACTGATTCACTGTGTACAATGTTGTCATTTCACAAATAGATGTTAATATTTTATAAAATATTTCATCAAAGTAAACAAATCGACAAAAATACAAATATTAAACTCAAATGAAGTAACAATACGCACTTTTTTAATAAGATCAAAAATAAAACAGAAAAAAAAACTACTTACCTATGCAGAAAACACAAACACACGAGGATAACCACCTTCGACAATGCGATCGCGCAGACCGTTAGTCTGTTGCGAGGGGAAGTAAAAATGTGTTCTTTTCTCATTTTCAGATTCATTTTCAAATAAATCGAGACATTATGAGAGCTATTGATTCACTGTGTACCCTGATTCACTGTTGACACCTTTACCCTACTGTATTATCATTTGCCACCATTATGTTATTATTTATTTTATTTTTCCTATCGTTAATTTCTTTATTGTTTTCTTCTAATATGCAACTACTTTCTAATCTACAACAAAGTTCTTCTTGAGAGGTATTTACTTCGTTTAAACTAAAATTTATATCTTGTTCTTTTTCTTAATTCTAAGCCGGAGTCGCTTACAGGTTTTATTTTCTTTATTTTGTATTCTAATTTATGTCTATTGGAGTCTATCGTGTATGGCTTTTTCCTGAGTCTGGGATTTTTAGGATAGAACTTAAAGGGGAACATTTAGTAAATGACTTACATACATATGCACACAAAGTAAAGTTGTTTTCATGTTGCCTGGTCTTCACGCTGATTTACTGATCGATAAACCTTCGATGTACTCAATTCCTTATGGTGAACACTTAGTTTTGAGAGCAGTATTGCACGGTACAGTCACACTGATGATAATTTTGGTTGCAACGTATGAGTAAAGGCACAGATTTTTGATAAACGGTCGAATATTGTATGGTACAGTCACACTGATGATTTGTTATTGGTTTCACGTCACAGCACAAGCACACGTTTTCGATAAACCGTCGAATAATCCAGAGTATAGTTACACTGTCGAATGCTTAGATCGTATATTCCGAACTATTTCTTTTTCTTGAGGACACTGCATTTAATTCGATAAACCGTCGATTGAAGTATCCGTTTTCTTCTTGTTTGCGTAGGTTGCTTTAGACCGAGAATTCAAAACTTGCCAAGATATCCTTGTGTCCGTGGTCGACTGTGCCAGTTAAGGATATCCGGCAAAATAACACCGTCATTATTTGGATGGTTGGACTGAAATCTTGTTTCAATTTCATTGCAAACTGTATTGCTCCCTCCAAAACCGTGTTTGAAGATTGGGATTTATTAGTTTCCCAAGGGGAGGTGAGAGCTTTTCGAATCATGATCTCCTTGTGCAGTGACACGCACATTGTGAGATCGGTTGCCGTTATTGTTAATTTTATTGTTTTGTCCGTTTCTTCTGTAATTGTTGTTCTGTCTGTTGTTATTGTAATAATTGTTCCGGTTGAAACCACCACGACCTCCGCGATTAAGGTTGCCAAGGTAGTAACCATAGAAGTTTCCGCGAAATTGTCCATTATTTTGACGTCTATAGAACAATACCGTATCGGCTTGTCCGGTAGCCTTTGTGTAATTAGTTATAAATTTGGAGACAGCTTCGTTCATATTTGTGAACTTTCCTGCCTCCATTATAAATTTGACTTTTCCGATTAAACAATTCTGAGTCATTGCATTAACTGCCTGCTCGGTTGAATATTTGTCTGCTAGTTCTGAAGTCAGACCATCTGATATACAAGCGCCTTGAAGTACTTTGGTCAGTTGTTAAACTTCTTTAGTGTATTGGTTGGCTGTCTTGTTGCGCTGTTGAAAATTCATCAGCTTAGCAACCAAAACACACACAGCCATCAAAATCAGGCATGATATTGGATGCCGTATTTGAAAATTCTACCATGGTTTGAGGCATTTTGTCTTGTATTGGCACAATTTATAAGTCGTTTTCTGTTTCTAGGTCTTCCTCGGTACTGTCAAATTCTTGTTTTAATTTTAAATTTATTAGCTTTAATAATTTTTTTACTTTTTAGGTTTCCGTACCCATATGGTAATACGGAACCATTATAAGTTCGCTCTAACTCAAAAATATCTGTCACGATAAAAACATCAAGAACCGTTCTTCATAGAAACTTGAAATTTGGCACACTTATATATTACGGTGGTCCACATACATGGACAACATATTATTCAAAAATGTTGTGAAACAACTATACAGGGTGGGTAAAATATAATCTAAAAAAAAATAATTTCTGAAAAATATATCATGTGGGACATCATTCGAAAGGGCTTTGGGCGTTATTGCCAAAACTGTGTGAAAAATATCATAAAAAAAGCCCCCCACGGTTTTCTCGGAAACTACTGAAGTCAGAAATATGAAAAAATCACAGTTGGTAGATAATTAACTATATTTTTAAAGATAACTTAGCGAATCTCGTCAGTTGTTTAGTTTTTGAGAAATTCACGTCCAAAAATTTAATTTTATGTCGAAAAATTCAATTTCTCAACCGATTAACTCGTAAACTACTGGACCAATTTTGAAGAAATTACCACTATTCTATTGACAAAAATTTTGAGAAAATTAAACGCTATCCAAAACTGCTGCTATACAAAAAAAAAAAAAAAAAATAAATAAAAATACGAATTTTGCCAGGAAACGAACCTGGGACCCCTGAACTCAGTAGTACAGCGCAAAAAAGGTTAATGGATGCGCTACACACTCAGCCGCGTTTTTAATGTTTATATAATGGGGCCAGTAAGTTAGAGTAAGATAGTTAAGTTAGTTAAGCTAGTTTTAATCACTTTTGTCTAGCATTTCAGTTTAGCAACAGCTGCCGACTAAAGCAGTCCTTACAGTGTAGTTAAAATATCTTAGTTCAATACTAATTGGTTATTCAAACAACCAAAATCGCGAAAAGACGATCTTCCAGTAGTGAGGATATAACATCCTCAGCTAATAAAACAAGGAGATCCGATTCTCCAAAAATGTCTTCAACATCGGCTAACTATTGGAGTCCACTCCAATGTATCGCTGACGACGAAGGTGAAGGTGACCCCAATGTTCAAGAAAATCACTCAAAATCGAGGCAAACCATTCCACCAATTAAACTATTACAAAAAACTAGTGAATTTGTACATACATTATTAAAATCTCTAGATGTTACTGACTACTCGGTACAAAAAATCTCAATTGGTCTCAGAGTGTTCCGTGAATCAATGAATTCTTACACTAAAGTTATTAATGAATTAAATTCTAAAAATTGTCAATTCTTTTCCCATGGCCTACGTAGTGAGAGGTCATTCAAAGTCGTTTTATTTGGACTGGATTCTCTTGACACTGATTCTCTTAAAAACGAACTGATCTCGCTTGGCTTAAAATGCAAGGAAGTTAAAATGATATTTAAAAAACGTGAAATTTCACTGAAATATTTTATATTGTGTACCTAGAAAATGGTTCTATTCGGCTCGCGGACTTACGCAAAAACATTAAAACAATTTTCCACACACATGTAAGATGGGAATTCCAGCGTAAATTTAAAAATAAAATTACTCAGTATCACAACTGCCAAATGTTTGGCCACGGTGAGCGCTATTGTCATGTTAAAACCTACTGTTCCAACTGCTCTGGTTCCCATAAAACATCTGAGTGCGATGCTACCGGTATCTCCAAGTGTGCCAATTGCCAAGGCAACTATCGGTCCACCGATCTCTCTTGTGCCAGCCGTGCGAAGTATTTAGAAATGAGAGGACGCTCCACCAGTATAAAGAGAACATCTCCTCTCATTCAAAACAAATCATTTGCAACAACAAGTAAGCAATTTAACATAGCTTGTGTCAACGATTTTCCGTCGCTGCAAAGTAAACGTCAGCCCCAACCTCAGCAGCAGCAGCAGCACAATCATAAACAATCCATTCCAGCGTGGGAGAACTCGCCAAGTGGAACGAATGCAGCCAAAGAGAGTGAACTTTTCTCTGAAGAGAAAATCGCTTCTCTGACGATGGAGTTAGTCACTAAGCTAGGACAATGCAAATCCAAGTTCGAACAATTCAATGTTATTGCACAGTTAGCAACCAAATATCTCTACTCACATAATGATAAATAATACACAAAATAGTATGAAGTTAACATGTTGGAATGCCAGAGGTATTCGTAATAAGTGTACAGAATTTTTCAATTTTCTTTGTAATTTGGATGTCGATGTTTGTCTTGTGTGTGAAACTTGGCTCGATTCAAGCGTCTCATTTTCTAATTGTAATTATCTATGTCATAGATTAGATCGGCTGAATAGAAGAGGCGGAGGTGTTGCCATCTTAGTCAAAAAGAGTATAAAGCACTCCGTATTACCTAATATTAATACTAACTTAATTGAAGCAATAGGAGTAGAATTAGTACTTGAAAATTCCTCCAAACTTCAATTATATTCGGTTTATTTTCCGGGCGGAGCCTCTAATCCACATAAAATATATTGCTTTAAAAAGGACTTAAGGAAGTTAATACGCGGTAATCAATTTCTGATTGGTGGTGATTTTAACTGTAGGCATCGTGATTGGGGTTGTCTGAGAGCTAATTCTTGGGGAAATTTGCTATCAGATTTTACAATGAGATTCCCAGTTTCTATTATGTATCCCAATGCTCCAACTTATATCGCTGCTTCGGTTAGGTATTCCCCCTCTACGCTGGATTTATTCCTTACAAACGTGCCTAATTATTTTAGGCAACCAACTACAGCAAACGCTCTTAGCTCTGACCATCTTCCTGTACTCTGTAATATTTTACTTAACCCTAGTCTAGTCAATATTCAATATTTGGATTTTAAGAATGCCAATTGGAATTTATTTTGTTTGCACTTCATGTCAGCTGTTTGTAATCGTTCATTCAATGTTGAAAATGTCTTTGATTCTCAGCATATTGATGATATCGTAGAGTACCTTGAAGCGAAGGTCCTAGATAGTGTTAATGTATCAGTCCCTAAGGTATCACCTATTACAAGAGTAATTACACTTCCACGCAACATTTTAGACCTAATAAAACTTCGAAATATGCTGAGAAGAAGGTGGCAACGCCATAGATTCCCAAACGACCTCAGGCAAATGAATGCTCAAAGTCGTCTCATCAGTAAGGAGATCTCAAAATATAGAAACTTTCAATGGAATCAGAAATTAAGCTCGCTAGACCCTAATTCCAAGCCCTTCTGCAATATTTCTAAGATAATTAAAAAGGAACATTCCCTAATTCCACCTCTCGAATCATCGGGAAATGTGTCTATTACCAACGAAAGCAAGGCTGAGTTTACTAGCACACACCTTTGCGACCGTCCATAATACACCAAGCAATAATCTACCGAATAGTGCAATAATTAACAACACTGTTGCTGAATTTAACAGCAGACCTTCCCAATTGCGGAATCTCATTTCTCAAGCTTTTAGTAAATGCGTGCCTTAAGCTTCATTATTTTCCCAGAAAATGGAGAGTTGCGAAGGTAATTCCAATTTTGAAATCGGGCAAGCCACGTAATCTTCCAAGCAGTTACCGGCCAATAAGCCTCCTTAGTAGTATAAGCAAAGTTCTAGAAAAAGTAATCCGTATCAAACTAAACCTATTTCTCGAAAGCAAAAATATTATCCCTATAGAACAGTTTGGCTTTAGAACGGGTCACTGTACATCACAACAAATAGCTAGAATCACCAATCATATAAAGAACTGGAAAATTAAAATTAATGCTGATAACAGCCAGGTTACTTTTTTACAAGAAAGAGAAAGTCATGCTTTTTACCCAGCAGAAATATTCGCATCAACAGTCTTGAAATACCTTTGGTCAACTCGGTTAAGTACTTAGGTGTTTACTTGGACAAGAGACTGACCTTTGGTGAACATATAAAAAGGACCGCTGATAAAACAAATGTCGCCATCAAGCTACTCCACCCACTTATTAATCGCAGATCACTGCTTAACACTTCCAATAAGATCATTATATTTAAAGTCGTTTTTCAAGCAATTATTACGTATAGGTCACCAGTATGGGGAAAATGTGCAAAAACTCATATAAAACAGTTACAAATATGTCAAAATAAAATTCTTAAAATGATGTTGGCACTGCCTTGGTTCTTTTCCACTGTAGAATTACATAACAAAGCCGGTTTTGTCCCAATTGCAAGGAAAATAGAAATTCTTAATGAAATTTTTTTCACAAAATGTTATTATAGTGAACATGCTTTGATTAAGGAGCTATTGTAAAAATATATGTATAATATACTTGATTTTGATATTTAATTTATTTACTCACTTATTTATTTATTTATTTTTATTTATTTTTATATTTATTTATTTATTTATATTTATTTATTTATTTATATTTATTTATTTATTTATATTTATTTATTTATTTATATTTATTTATTTATTTATTTCTATTTATTTATTTATTTCTATTTATTTATTTATTTATTTACATTATTTTGTTTTCTGTTCATTTATTTAATCTATTTATTTTTTTTATATTTATTTATTACTTATTTATGAATGTTTGTTATTATTTATTTATTATTTGTTTAACACATTTGCTCATTATTTATTTATTTATTTTTTTATTTATTTATTTATTTATATATTTATTTATTTATTTATTTATTTATTTATTTATCAATTATCCTATTTATTTAATTTCATATATATATCATATATTTCTGAGTGAGTGTCGTGGGGTGAACATCTCATTTAGTTAACTTGCAATTTTAGTAAAATGAATTGCCAAGTGTGTGCCGAGAAAATAGAACGACATTCCACATCGAAAATATCGTGTGGGGATTGCAAGGGCTTATTTCATCCATCTTGCGTCAATATCTTGGAACAAGATGTTGATTATTTTAAAACAAGCGGTGTGTCTTTTCGGTGTGACAAATGTTCAGTGCTTAGACGCAGATCAATTCAAATAGCAGAACATAAAACAGCTTGCAACGACAGCAACGATCAGCAATCAACAGCACAGCTGAATTCACAACAAAAAGGCATTAATAAGCAGCCGATAACAAACGCTGCCGCTGCATGTGAGGAGATAGGTGATGAATTAACACTAAGAATGGTCTACCAAAAACTCACTAGCCTGGAGAAAATAAACAAAGAATTCCTTCTTTCTCTTAGCGAGTTGCGCGTCGAAAATGTCTCTCTGAAGACTAAAGTTGAAATGCTTGAAAATAAACTAAACTGGCAGCAGCAATACCAACAAAGCAATTCAATTGAAATAACGGGAGTCCCCAACGTCAACAACAAAACTGCGAAAGGTATAGCACAACGCATATTTAAAAAGGCACTGTCTGTGGAGGTTCCCGATGATAAAATTGATGTGTGCTATGTACGGAAAGTGCAGAGAAAGAATGGAGAAACCAGTGGCAGCTCTTCAAATGAATCATCGATCATCTGTTTAAAATTCTCTGATTCCTCTCTCAAGCAAAGAATAATGAAAGAAAAGTCGTTGAAAAAGAATATGTTGAACTCGAATGTGCTTGGGAGTAGCGGATCTAGTTCCAGTCCAAGTGGCAGTGGAGGTGACAACAATGGTGGTAGCGACAGAAATGGACACAGCAATGTGTACATCAACGATGCTCTCACTAAGTTTACGCGTGCACTGTTTATGAAGGCAAAAGAGGCGAAGAAGCAGAAGGGGTTTAGGTATTTATGGTTTAAAAATAACCAATTATTAATGAGGAATGTGGAAGGTGGAAAAATCATTGCGATAAGATCTTTTAATGATCTTGCACTTATTTATTACATTTTCACATTTGTTTATTTATTTTTGTTTTTTTTCCTTTAAATGAAATTTAATGATTTAAATGATTTTTCTACATACACTGTTAGAACTACAAATTGTGAAGAAGTATTTAATAACGAATCTTACTGCTTAAACAAACTCTTTTTCATTCACCAAAATATTAGAAGTTTGAGAAAGAACTTTTCATCTTTGTTATCACATTTAGATTCATTTGTGTGTATGCCTGATTTTGTTGTGGACTCTGAAATTTGGATTTACGATTTTGAGAAAGACGATTATACGATACCTTGTTTTAATTTTTATACAAGCACGAATGAGAATTATTCTTCAGGTGGTTTTGGCTGCTTTATAAAGACTAATTACAATGTGTTTGAGGTTTCGGAATTGGAGTTACAGAGTGCTGATATTTTAAAATTGTCTTTTAGAATCAAAGATGAAGTCTATATCATGTTATGTGTATATAGGTTTCATATGTTCGGTGTTTCGGTTTTTGTGGAAGAATTTTCAACTGTTTTGGATAGTATAAAATCAAAGAATTTAATAATTTTAGGTGATTTTAATATTAATTTATTAGAGAATAGCGAGATTGTGTCTAACTATTTGGATCTAATAGCTTCTCATAGACTAGTCTCTTTTATAAATGAAATTACCAGAAATATGTCGGGTATAATAACTTGGGAAAAAGTACTCGCGGAAGGTGATGTTTTAAAATCATATGATCTTTTTATTAAATCCTTATGTGGCCATATATCTAGCTGTACTTTCACATTTAACCCCAAAAAATCGAAAAAAAGGCTTAAGCCTTGGATAACAACTTACTTATTAAATTAAGTAAAGAAGAAAAACAAACTGAGAATAAAATGTCGGAAATCCCCAACTAACTATTGTTTAAATCAAAAATATAAAAAAATGTGTTCAGAACTAAAGAGCGAAATTCCCATTTGTCGAGAAAGTTATTACAATAGCAAATTTAACTCTGTCAAAGGTAATATAAGACACGAATGGCAGTTAGTCAATGACATTCTTAATAAAAAAAGCAGTCGTTAAAAGGCCTTCTGCGGTAATTTATAACGGTGATGTAATTTCTGACAAGCTGGCAATTGCTAATGCTTTCAATAATTATTTTACCACGATATCTGAGAGTATTCAACCGATACATATTTATCCACCATGTACTGTTTGTAGACCTTTATGTAATCCTGGCGAATCCTTGCAGAGACACAGTTTCTTATTCGAGCCGATAACTGGCTTGGAACTCTTAAAAATAATTGGATCGCTGAAAAATTCGAATTCTTCTGGGTTTGATGGCTTGTCAAATTCAGTTCTGAAAAATATCGCTTGCTATATAGTTGATGTTCTGGCGATTGTTTTCAATAACAGCATTTTTTCTGGAGTTTTTCCTGAAGCACTGAAATGTGCCGATGTTTTACCTCTATTCTAAAAAGGGTCTGCTGATGTATTGAGTAATTACAGACCTATCTCACTTTTGTCTTCAATAAGCAATATTTTTGAAAAAGTGGTAAAAAACAGGATGGTCAGTTTTTGGAATAAAACTAAATTTTTTAGTTCTTTTCAATTCGGTTTTCGAGAAGGCAGATCAACAGAAGATGCTCTGTTACATTTTTGCTCTTAGTTATTTGTCAATCTAGATAAAAAGAAGTGTACAGCTGCATTGTTCGTCGATATTACTAAAGCTTTTGACATGGTAGACCACGATATATTGCTACGTAAATTGGAAAATGCTGGCTTTCGGGGCTTTATCTGTGAGTGGTTTAGATCTTACCTGTGAAATAGGTCTCAAAGAGTAAAAGTTGACGGTACCAGAAGCGAAGTCAAGTTCCTTAATATTGGTGTACCTCAGGGTTCTGTCTTGGGACCAATACTCTTTCTGATTTTTATCAATTCATTGTTTAGTTTACCGTTCAAAGGATTATTGACAGCATTTGCGGATGATGTAGGTTTTGTTTATGGTTCAGATAGTGCATTGAATCTCACATCAGATATCAATTTTGATCTATTACGAATCTGGTTTGCAGAGCATAAATTGGTAATAAGCTCAAAAACTAAAGTTATGTTTTTTAATTTCGTAACACCAAAAAGTTTTGAACCCGAAGTTTACTTTCATGCAACCGATTGCAAAAAGTTGAGATTATCTTATTAAGTTTGTCAGTGTGTACTTTTTGTAGTTGCCTCAGCTGTAGCGATAATTGTTTTCAGATTGAAAATGTTAGCGAATTCAAATATTTGGGCCTTACCATTGACTCTAGAATGAGTTTTGATATTCATACTGACAATTTGAGAAACTATTTTCGCGGCACCCTCCGAAATTTCTATTTTCTGCGAAATACTTTCTCTATTGAACTATTGTTAAAGATATACTTTGGCATATTTCATTCTAGATTACAATATGGGATTACCTGCTGGGGAGGAGCTTACTTGAATAAAATTCAGCCTCTTTTTTCACTTCAAAAACACATTTTGAAAAAAATATATCGAAAATCACGTCTATACTCTAGTTTTCCATTGTTTAAAGATTTGAGAATTCTTCCAGTGCGCCACTTATACTGCTATAAAGTGCTAAAAATTTATTTTAAAAGATCAGGAAATCTTAATTTTAGACTAGTCAACAATTATAGTTTGCGTGGCATTTTTTTAAATCAGCTATCTGTACCCGACTTTCGCACAACCGCGTTCCGTAACTTTTATACTGTTCTCTCGTGTCGTTTATTTAATCAACTTCCATTTTCTATCAGAGCACTTCCACATCAATATGCATTTGACAAACAAGTAAAAAATTGGCTTTTTTCCTTTGATCCTCAAAGTATTGAATCTCTGCTTCAAGTTCTTATCTGACATTTTGGTGAAATGCTTCATTTTCCTTGTTATTGTTATAATTTTTAAGGCACTATCAAAATTTATTTTCAAATATTTGATTAAATTTTTCTTTGGGTCACCCCACCCATCTTTTCTATATTATTTAAGTTCGAATTTATGTAATAGCTTTGAAGTGGCATAGCCTCTATTTTTTTTTTTAAATATTTATGTCACTGTTATTTCTCCATGAAGTTTATCTCATCACCAAAGATTGTATTATGATTAATTGTAATGGATTATAAGAAATAATAAAATAATAATAAAAATAAATAATAATTTACATATTTACTTATTTACTTATTTATTTAGTCATTTAGTTAATGTAAGCTATTTCTGTGATATTAATGTTAAGAAAACATATAAATAATCAAATGGAGGTTTTTGGTCATAGTTTTCCTTCAAAAAATTGTTTCAAATTTATTGCTCTAAACTTTGTATTAAAATGAATTTTTCAGTAGTAAGATAAATTGTAAATTATCATATCTCTGCACTGCGCAATAACATCGCGAAAGCCAATGTAAACTATTTCTCTATGATAAAAAATAAAAATAAATGTAAACTGTCTAGCATTTAAGACTTTAAGATTTAAGACTCCCAAGACTGTGGAGTGAAAAAACAAGCCTCCGCAATCTGTGCTAATTGTAAGGGAAAGCACCCGGCAAATTATAGAGGCTGTGAAGTAGCTAAGGAGTTGCAAAAACGGAGAGATGCACTCCATAAGCCTCAAAATAAAATAACAAGACCGCTAACTAATGCAAATAGTAAGATAGGTCAGGGGAACGTAGGCAAACAAAAACCACCGGGTTCAGAGCGGAAAAAGTTGGTGACAGGAGAAAAGCCCTCGACTTCTGGCCTTAAGAGAAATGGTAATGAAAAGCCATTAGAAAAGACATCAAGTAATAGCCCTCGGACAGCAGGAGTGCAGACCTACGCCCAGGCTGCAGCATCCGAAAAATCAAAAAACATCGAAATCCCGACGGACCCTGCTTCTCAAGTTTTCTCAATTATTCTCGCGAAACTTGAAGAGCAAAGCAAAATAAATAAAATTATTCTCGATAGGTTGGTTAAGCTCGAGAGTTATTCACGGAAAACGCGTACTTCACCTAGAATATGAATGAAAAAAGAATGTTAAAAATATGTACTTGGAATGCAAACGGACTTTTGCAAAAACTTGACGAATTGGAAATATTCATGCGAGAAAAAGATATTGACATTTGCTTGATTTCTGAAACTCACGTGAAAAAGGAATCGCATTTAAAAATAAAAGGCTATACTGATTACCACGCTTGTCACCCTTCGGGAAAAGCAAGAGGCGGATCTTCCTTGTTTATTAAAGACTGCATTGAACAATGCGAAGACCTAAAGATAGAGCTTGAAACTCTGCAACTGTGCACAATTCGAGTTAAAAATAGTCAGCGTACTATTAAAATCTCATCTATCTACTGTCCACCGCGTTCCGCGCTTGAAAAAAGTGATTTTACTAACTTATTTAAATCGCTGAAACCTAATTTCATTATTGGCGGCGATTTTAACGCGAAACATACGTTCTGGGGCTCTAGATACATCTCGCAAAAAGGTAGAATGCTCTATGGGGCAGGTATGGAGTACAGTTGTGATTTCCATTCGACGGGCAAACCGACTTACTGGCCAGCTGATACTTTGAAAATACCTGACCTGATCGATTTCTTCGTGGTGAAAGGAATATCTAACAACCACATAAAAGTTGAAGAAAGCTTTGATCTGTCGTCTGATCATTCCCCAGTTATTTTGACATTGAGCGAAAAACTATTATTTTACCGAGAGCCAGCGAAATTAACCGGCAGAACAACTAACTGGGAAGGCTTTAGGAACGAAATCGAAGTAAATGTTGAACTGAGCGTACCGCTTACGACACCCTATGAACTTGAGGTTGAAGTCGATCGCTTCGTTGAGATAGTACAGCTCGCCTCTTGGAATAATACGCATAATCCAAGAAAAACGCCAGACAAATACGGTCTACGATATCCTGCTGAAATAAAGGAATTAATTAGGGAAAAAAGAAAAGCGCGTAAAAGATGGCAACAAAGTCGTGCTCCACAGCATAAAACCCATCTGAATCGTCTCTGCAATTTGTTAAAGAATAGCATTAAGGATTTTAAAAATCGTGCGATAGGCTCTTACCTTGAAAGTTTAACAGCGAAAAAAGATTCCAATTATTCCCTTTGGAAAGCCGTAAAAGGCACCAAAAGACCCAAAATCCCCGCGCCGCCACTTAAAATAAATCAAAATGAATGGGCAAGGGAAGATAAAGAAAAAGCGGATATTTTTGCCGCCCATTTGGAAGAAACCTTTAAACCGAACGATGGTCAAGTGGTTCATGCCAACATCAACCTCACAAGGATGGTAGTTCCACCATCTGACGATTTAACGCGCAGATCTGCAACGCTTAGAGAACTCGAACGTGAGATCGCTAAACTAAAACCTAAGAAAGCTCCTGGTTATGATTTGATTACCGGAGAAATTCTCAAAGCCTTACCTAGAAGAGCATTTATTAAGCTTCTCCATATTATAAATGCTGCACTCAGATTAAAACACGTGCCGAGCCAATGGAAAGTTGCGGAAGTCATTATGGTTTTAAAACCAGGAAAACCATCATATGAAGTAAAATCATACAGACCAATCTCGCTTCTTCCAGTCGTATCAAAAATTTTCGAGAGGATATTACTAAGGCGTCTCCAACCGGTTATAGAAGAAAATAATCTAATCCCTGACCACCAGTTTGGGTTCAGAAGTAAGCATTCGACAATTGACCAGGTGCATAGAATTACTAACGTAATCGAAAAAGCACTAGAAGAAAAAAAGATATGCTCAGCCGTATTTCTTGACGTCTCGCAAGCCTTTGATAAGGTGTGGCACGATGGCTTGAAATGCAAATTACGACAAGTACTCCCCGTGTACCTATACGAGATTTTGGATTCATATCTCGGAAATAGACTCTTCCGTGTTAGAAATGGAAACGAATACTCAGAGCTCAAAAAAATTTCGGCCGGCGTACCGCAAGGAAGCGTTCTGGGGCCGCTTCTTTATCTGTTATATACTCGTGATATACCGAAAGAAGATGGCACTATGCTTGCTACGTTTGCCGACGACACCGCTATCCTAGCAGTAGGTAAAACAATCGAGGAATCGACTGCCAAACTGCAAAACGCATTGAATAAAGTAAATGAATGGACGAGGGACTGGCGGATCGCCCTTAACGGAACTAAATCTGTTCACGTGCATTTCACTTATAGAAAAATTAATGACTTGCCAATTTTTATAAATTTGGCCCGAATTCCTATTGCAAATGAAGCCAAATACCTGGGAATGACACTTGACGCAAAGCTGAAGTGGAATTCGCACGTGAAAATGAAACGTAAAGAATTAGAAATCAAATATAGAGAAATGTACTGGCTGATCGGGAAACATTCCCACCTCAGTACCGAGAACAAACTGCTTTTATACAAGCAAGTGCTAAAGCCGGTGTGGTCCTACGGTATACAACTTTGGGGTTGTACCAAGAAAACAAATGCCAATATTTTACAGACCTTTCAAAATAAAGTGCTTAGAGAAATTGTCCAAGCACCGTGGTATGCTGGAAACGACGATATCCACAGGCATCTCGGAATTCCGACAATCGAAGTTGAAACTAGAAGCTTCGCGCGAAAACATAGAAACCGACTAATCGGACATGTTAATAATACAGTCCTACTTATTTTGGATGAGAGCAATTTATTGCGCCGACTACAAAGGACAAAACCTTTCGACTTGGCGAGATAAGGATTAACCGCATCTAAATTGCGGAATATGCAGGATCTTTCATTGGAAAGTAACCTGCCAAACGTTTATATTTCGTGATAGAAAAATTGCTTGATAAGTAGTATAACTTAGTTGCAGTATCTAACAAATTTATATCGAAGGGAGGTGTTTTTGGTCAGTAAGAATCTGACACTACTATGAGCACGCGCTTGCTATTCTCATAGTGTCTATGGAAGATTTTCACCTACCCTCGGGGAAAAAAAAAAAAAAAAAAATTTAAGATTTAAGAATTGATAAATAATAAAAATGAATTAAAAATCTTAATTTTTATCGAATTTCTCATAGTGAGTAATATTGTATTGTGTATTGTATTTGGAAGGGGGTTGTCTCCTTAGAGACAACAAGCACGTAGACCTGTAGGCCCATTGTACTTTGGTGAAGTACCACCCCATTCGCTGAGTTAGCGATTTGTTGCTGAGCTACATGTCGATCTAAATCTGCCCGTCGCTTTCGCAAAGCGAAGCAATAGGGCAAGATTGAGCTCCAGTAGATCAACGTCCCGTAGGACGTAGCTGCCTAGAGTGGCCTTTGTGATTCGAGCAAAGGCCGGACACTCGCTAATGAAGTGCTCAGCCGTCTCATCTTCTTCCAGGCACATCTCGCAGAGGCCCGAGCTTCTGATTCCAATTTTGTTCAGGTGCTCGTTTAAGGGAGTGAACCCAGTGACCAGTCCTGTGAGGATTTTGAGGTAATTTCTACGAAGGTGTAACAGAAACTTAGTTCTATTTGCCCTGGGCGCGTCTACTAACATTTTGGCCTGTCGGCATGACCTAAGTTCGTGCCAATGGTTGTAATGCTGTAGTCGCAGCAGTTCAAGAAGCTTGTTTTTAGCATAAGCTGAACTGCAGCCAATAACAGGCTGAGGACCGATAAAAGGGGTCGCTGATCCAGCTCTAGCCAGAGCATCAGCTTTATCGTTTCCCGGGATATCAGAATGTCCCGGGACCCAGAGCAGTGTGATCTTATTACATCGCCCAAGCTGATTCAGTTTGTTGACAGCTTCCTCAACAATTTTTGAGTTGATCAACGCTGCTGAACAGGCTTTGATAGCTGCTTGGCTATCAGAGCAGATGTAGATGGACTTGGATTTCCACCTCTTGTTAAGTGCAATGTGCGCTGTAGTAGCGATAGCATACACCTCTGCCTGAAAGACAGTTGTAAATCTACCCAGTGGAATAGACTGCTCAACGTAGCATTCTTCTGAGTAGACACCTGCTCCGGAGAGCTCATCCATTAAGGACCCGTCCGTATAGAAGACTATACTTCCTGATGGGAAACCAGACCAACCTCCGCTGTTCCATTCAGAGCGATCTGGAAGGAGACATTGGAACCTTCGCCCGAAATTTTATTTGGAGCTTGTGGTGTCCAGAGCTCCCCCCAAGGCTCCTGGTACTAAATCGAGAAGCTCCCCCACCCTGCTGCCTCTACTACCTTCACTGAAGGTAACTCGCCTTCCAAGAAGCACACCTATGCGGTATACTGCTTTTCTAGCTTCGTTTTCAATGAAGATATGCAGTGGAGGCAAGGCAAGAAGGATCTCAATGGCGGCGGTGGGTGTCCCTCTCATGGCCCCGGTAATGCTAATGCACGCTAGGTGCTGAAGTTTTTCAAGGCAACGTTTGAGAGGCTTCGCTTTGTACCACCAAGCTATCGAGCCATATACGACATATGGCCTGACTATACTCGTATAAATCCAGTAGACCATTTTTCGGCTAAGCCCCCATGATCTATTGAACATTCTACGGCATTACCAGAGTATGTTGGTGGCCTTAGTTGTTATTGCAACCAAGTGGTCTAGGAAGGTTAGTTTTGGGTCCAACAGGATACCCAAGTATTTCACCGTACTAGAAGGTTTAAGCTGGGTGCCTAGGAACGTAGGCCATCTTATAGGAGGCAACTTCCTTTTGTTTGTGAACAGCATCATCTCGGTCTTGGAGGGATTGTCCGATAGTGACTGCTCACGACACCATGCTCCAACAATGCTAAGAGCGGATTAGTAATATTACTTATTATAATATAAGTTGGAATATAGAGGTGGGACGTTTAAGTTTATTGTGTTAACGAAACGAAACAGTTATTTAATCAAAATATAACTATGTAGTTTTAAAATTACGGAACCCTTTGAGCGCGAGTCTGACTCGCACTTGGACGGTTTTTAGTTTATATTACACTGTGCAACCACTAGTCTCGGACCTAAGAACAAGAAAATCTGCATCATTCGTTTTGCCAGATTGGCTGCCGAACGTATTTTATTGCCTCATGAATATTTTGGCTCAAACCTTATTTTGAACACTTTTTGATTTGCTCATGGCTATATCTTTGTTAACCGTGGGAATTTTTTTTTCTGTCCTCAGCAAAGTTATAAGTATTGATTAGGAGAAAAAAAGTGCAAAACAGACTGACCCAAAAAAACTGTATATCCAGGGCCTCAAAATCGTAAAAATGCCCATTTTTTACCATTGTTTTAACTTTTTTAACCATTTTTGGTCCATAATTCGTTCGTATTTGCACAAACACCATCTATTGAAGAAAAATAAGCCAAAGCCTTTCCTTACATTTAGTTGAGAAACAAAAAAAACTTATTTTCTATGTAAAATGCCCGAGACGATGACCTGAAAAATGTCACACAGTGTTATTTTATTATTTTAATTGAATCCAATCTTTCTTTTGTTGTTAAACTATGTTTGTTCTTATTAATCAAAACGTTTACGTGGTGATAACTTTCTAACAGTATTTTATAGTGTTTATTAAAAGTTTCATTTGAAATATTTCCTTTTCTGTGCACTGATTTATAGGACCTAACAAATTTTTATTTACATAATTTTAATTCTTTTAGGACATTTGTCCATGACTCCATTTACAATGGTATTATACTTACATCATACTAATACATATATAAATCTCAATGTGATCTTACGATTAGATAAACACAAAAACTAATACACACACTGAAGTAAAACTTCTTATTCCAGTTCATTAACATCCTGTGCCTATTACTGGCCGATTTTTTTAATTTATTCGCAATATTATTTAAATTAATGCAAAAATAAAAACCCTCTAACTAATCCCACTTTCTTGCGAAATGTCACTTATTCAAACTACAAATACTTACAATCCACACTTGTGGATTGTATATATTGGTAGATTGCAAACATTGGGGTGCGTTCATTTGATTCTTCGAACTAAATGACAATGGCCCTTGGTAATAAACGAATTTAAACTCGAGTTTTACGTAAACTAGTGGGCACCGTAGCGCAAGTGGTTAGTGCGTCGGACTACTGAGCCAGCGGTCTTGGGTTCGAATCCCGCCGCAAACACCTAAAAGTTTTTTCACAGTGCCCACCTCTTCCGATTGTCTGACAAGCATCAAAGAGTATCATTTGTCACGATTGAGCTTCTCAACTCGCCGTTCGGAGTCGGCAAAAAAAACTGTAGGTCCCTTCCATTCGTGCAAAAAATATAACACGCACACACAAATGGTTGCGAGAAGCAGGCCCAGGTTCACCTCGAGCTGTAGCGCCAATTAAGTAAGTTTTACGTAAACTCGAATTTAACACGAAATCCGTAGTAATAAACAATCGATCTACTTCAAAAATCGAGAAATACTTAGTTGTGGTCCAGTCGTATCTAAGTCGAATTCAACAGTGACAGTCAAACGTTTCAAAATGAGTTTCGAGTGAATTTTATAAGATTTGGATATTATTAATGATACGGAAAATAATAGAACACGAAAAATATATATATATATTTTTTTATTTTTTTTTTTTTTTCCGAGGGTAGGTGAAAATCTTCCATAGACACAATGAGAATAGCAAGCGCGTGCTCATAGTAGTGTCAGATTCTTACTGACCAAAAATACCACCCTTCGATATAAATTTATTAGATACTGCAACTAAGTTATACTACCTATCAAGCAATTTTTCTATCACGAAATATAAACGTTTGGCAGGTTACTTTCCAATGAAAGATCCTGCATATTCCGCAATTTAGATGCGGTTAATCCTTATCTCGCCAAGTCGAAAGGTTTTGTCCTTTGTAGTCGGCGCAATAAATTGCTCTCATCCAAAATAAGTAGGACTGTATTATTAACATGTCCGATTAGTCGGTTTCTATGTTCTCGCGCGAAGTTTCTAGTTTCAGCTTCGATTGTCGGAATTCCGAGATCCCTGTGGATATCGTCGTTTCTAGCATACCACGGTGCTTGGACAATTTCTCTAAGCACTTTATTTTGAATGGTCTGTAAAATATTGGCATTTATTTTCTTGGTACAACCCCAAAGTTGTATACCGTAGGTCCACACCGGCTTTAGCACTTGCTTGTATAAAAGCAGTTTGTTCTCGGTACTGAGGTGGGAATGTTTCCCGATCAACCAGTACATTTCTCTATATTTGATTTCTAATTCTTTACGTTTCATTTTCACGTGCGAATTCCACTTCCATATATAAAACACGATTCAATGCAGTAGAATATTGCAGTGACGTAAAATGTTGGAGCGCGCTTAAGTTTTCATCCTCATCAACTGTGCCTTTAATTTCGGAATTGGTAAATTGACATCAATACTAGCCATTTCTTCGGCAATTTTATTTGTCTTTATTTGTCAATCAGAATTTCTCTTAAGACTAAGATACATTTTAGATATACATATACATACATAATAAAACAGACAAGTTTATACATGTTAGTGAGAATTAACAAAAATGAATTAAATTAAATATGACTTTTTAACACAGATAGAATAATGTGCTTAAATGCTAATCTAGAGCAATTACTAAACATATCCAAGAGTTGGCAAACGGAATTAGCCTCCTTGATGCAACGTGATATTGGTTCATTGCACCCATAATTGGTGCGATGAAAATGTTCATAAAATAGAACCCGTAACCTAGTATTTCTTGGGGGAATATGGAAACATAATTTTTCTAAAAGAAGTGGACATTTTATACGAAAAGTTAAAATATCACGAATATACATAATTGAGAAGTATTTACGGCGTAGTGAAAGATGATGAATGCCAATTAGTAAACATCTGGTATTATAAGAGGGAGTCTCACAGTTCCAGTTGAGTTTTAGGATCACATATCTGGTAAATTTACGTTGAACTCTTTCAATTCTATCAGAAGTGTTTTTATAAAACGGGCTCCAAATTGTTGAGCAGTACTCTAGGGCAGATCTAATAAATGCGAAGTACAGGGATTTCAATGACAAAATATCAGAAAACTCGCGAGTATTTCTTTTAACAAATCCCAGCATCGAATTCGCTTTGCTAATAACATAATCGTGATGAAGGTGAAATGTTAATTTACAATCTAGAATTACACCGAGATCTTTTATTTGGGTGACCCTAAGCAAAGTTACATTAGATACGTTGTATTCATATCTAATGAATTCGGTTTTCCTACAGCAAGTAAACACTTTACATTTGGATAAATTTAAATGCAGCGAATTGAATTCGCACCATTGCGACAGCTTTAATAAATCTTCTTGCAAATGTAAGCAATCTTGATGAGAGGCAATTTTACTATAAATTTTTAAGTCGTCGGCATAAAGCAGACAGTTAGAATATTTAAAAATTGAGGAGATATCATTTATAAATAGTATAAATAATAGTGGTCCGATATGGCTGCGGAACACCAGATGGTACAAGGAAACGTTCTGATAAGTAATTATTTATTTTTACAATTTGAACTCGATCGCTCAAATAAGACTGTATCCATTTCCATACATTGGAATGGAAGCCCAAGCATGCCAGCTTATGGAGCAGGATTTTGTGGTTTACACTATCGAACGCTTTTGCAAAATCCGTAAAAATAATGTCAGTTTGTAAATTACTTTCAAATTGTGATACTACGTAGTTAATCAAAACAGAGAGATTTGTAGTCGTTGACCTACCAGACACGAAACCGTGTTGAGAGATAGATATGTGTTCTCTAACAATAAAGAAAATCTTTTTGCTAATGATTTTTTCAAACAATTTGGGAATACATGAGATTTTGCAAATTGGTCTGTAATTCGTTATTTCCTGTTTTAAACCTGACTTGTAGATAGGAGACAAGAACGAGACCTTCCATCGATTTAAGAAATGGCCACAATCAAGAGATAAATTAAAAATATACGTTAAAGGTTCAGCTAAGGAGATAGCTGATTTATTTAGTAATAATGGGGAAAGCCCATCTGGCCCTTCCGACTTGGATGAATCAATTTCTTTTAAGGCCTCCTCAACTTCCGCTGTATCGATCCTTAGTGAGCCAATGCTAAACATCTCAGGAACAGTGGGTAATTCTTGAGAAGGTGCATCATCATTAGCATATACTGATTGAAAATATTTAGCAAAGAAATTGCAAATTTCTGAGACGTCGCTGGTTGATGAACTTAAGTAGTGCATACAGCTTGGAAACCCACTAGTTTTTCGCTTAGAATTAATAAATTTTCAATATTGTTTACTATCACTTGATTTTAGCCTCTGTCATTAAAATGTAGTTACGATATAAAAATTTGTTAAGAAAATCGAACTCACGTTGCAAGTTTAAGTACGTGTTACGCAAATTGTGATCCGTTTTATTAGATTTATACATCTTATAGGCATTATTCTTACTGTTTTTAATATGAGACAACCTCTTATTGAACCAAATTGGATTAGAATTGCAGATAGATTTATTTTTTGGTACAAAGCGATCAATAGTACTAATAAGATTTGTTTCGAATAAATTATACGCAGCGTTTAAATCAGATGTATTCAACATATCAACCCAAGATAATGAAAAAAGATAGGCATTAATTGCATCAAAGTCAGCTTTTTTATAGCAATAAACGTATTTTGTCTTAATGAAACTACTTTTTTTTATAAAACTCAAAAAGCTCAAACTTGCCTCTAAAGCGCAATGGTGAATGGAGTTTTGAAGCATTGGTAGCTCAGACTTTTCAATCGTTATGTTTAGCTCTTTATCTACAAAGACAAGATCGAGTATTCTATCGAGATCATTGGAATGGCTATTGCTTTGAACAAAATCCAACTGACTGAAAAAATCGGCTACACATGCTTCAATCTCATTTGTTATATTTAAAGGGACTAAATATTTGTCATCTGGATCAAAAGTCCATTTGATGCCACCTAAGTTAAAATCTCCAGCATATAATACATGCTGTGAGTTAGATCGATTTTCTATGATAAGATTACAATTGTTAAGATGTAAGTTGTATAAGTCTAGAGAGCTTCTAGGTGGAATATAGCTACAAATAACAAAGAGTTCTAAATTATTGTCTATTGTAACATTAATAATTAATTGATCAACGTCCACATTGGAAGTAGAAGATAAAGAGTCAGATGCCAGTTCGATGAGCCTACAAGATAGACCAGATCGAACCGCAATCAGAACACCTCCACCTCGTTCGAATCCGGTTTTCTGAGAGCATCTATCTTTCCTAAATACTGTATAGCAATTCGAATTACAGATTTCAGACATTAATTGATTTTCAGTTAGCCAAGTTTCAGTTAATACAATAATATCATATAAATCAGAAGAAAAAGACAGAAAAACTTGATCTAATTTGGTTCTAATACCACCTGCATTTTGATAATAAAAAGATAGATTTGAAGAATAATGAGTAGTAGCTTCTTCCGCGACAATGAGCACAGCGTTAACAGCAGCACCAGCATTGAGATAACCCAACGTTAATTGGCTGGGGGTATGTGAGAGGCAATATCCTCGTTTTTTGGCTGGTTGAAAAATTGTTTTACCTTAACAGCATATGGCCAAAAAGATGAATCATTCATAAGCATGTTGAAGTTCTCGGCGGGTACACACAGTTTAAAGTTGACATGCTTGACTTCCGACGGTAAGATATCTTTTTTGATAAGCTTAAAGCACTTTAAATGATTAGCAGGAATACTACATTTGGATGTGATATAATTGACGATGTCAGCAGTCTCAGTGTTTTGAAATGTGAATCCATTTTGAGTCCAAAATCACATTCAGTGAGGTGTTAATATCAGCTCCGACCAACACGGGACGAACATTTTGTTTAGATTTTGTTTTGTTGTTACGTGTGCGAGCAGCAGCGGCAGCAGTGTTATTGTCACCACTCTCATAAGCAGCGGCGAAAAATTCATCAACAGCTGACTGGGGCATATGATCAGATGAGCTGCATTTACTCATACATTTATCTGTTCCAGCAGATGAATGAGGAGCATTAGTCATATCAGTGTTGTCTCTCTCGATCATGTTATTGTTCGAAATGGCATGCAGAGGATGAGAACTGAAAACGACTGATGGATCTTCAATACGTCGTTCCATTTCTATTACGTCACCAGTAATTTCATTGCAGTCTGTGATTGTGACTGATTTATCCCGTTTGGCAGTAGATGAAGATGATGATGATGGAACTATGATAGCGGCGAAAACTTCTTCAACAGCGGACGGGGGCATAAGATCTGCTGTAGTGCATTAACTCATACATTTATCTGTTATGGCAGACGAAAGAAGAGCATTATTGATATCGATGTTATCTCTCTCAATCGTGCTATTGTTTGAACTGGCAGACAGAAGCCGAGAGTTGGTAACGGCTGATATCTGATACGTCATCTGTAACATCAATGCAGTCTGTGGCTGATTTTTATCCACAAATCTCTTTTTTTTGTTTTCATTGTGGTATTGTTGGCTTTTGAATCCACGATGTTCACATACGGAGCGATGATATCTTTGAGAAATTCTTTTTCCTCAATTGTCCAATTACGCTCCCTTTCACGATTCTAAATATTATAGTATAGTATAATAGATAAAATAAATTAATGAAAGTGGAATTTATTAATGAGCATTCGAATTTGACATTTCAAATAAAAAATCAAATTTTCAGTTTGATGTTCTGTCAAAATCTGCTGTGCTAGCTCACAATAGCGAATAGGTAAATTTGAGTCACAATGATTACGTTAAATTCGAGTTTTGTTAAAACTGATTTATTACTACGAATACTTAAAAGTAGCATAGCTACACCTAACAAAATTCGACTTTAGGAGCGACTTTACGAATTTCTATTACTAAGGGCCCATGTATGTAACACTATATTTTTTAGACACGGGCGAAGCCGGGCGGGACAGCTAGTACATTATATAGTATAATATTTACCTTGAAGTTTTTTTTTCTCTTTTTTGTGTTTCTTATGCAATGGTGCCTACTGAGGCAGCCGAAGTTAAATATTTACGTTTTAGTTTATTACTGTGCGTTTTATACAGTTTAGTAATTAAATTAAACGCATTAAAGTAAGGTTATTATTAATAACATAATATATGTGTAAGTCAAATCTGGCATGTGGAATTGTTCTTCTACTTTCACTTCATTGATGACGTCTGCGATTGCCTTCTCGTTTTTTTTGATGTTTTACCGTCCATTGTGTTGCGGTTTTTTTTCGTTCAGATTTTAACGGCTACGAACTATTAACAAATTTAAGTTTGGAAATACTTCGTTGTAGTTATTATGATATAAAGATGTATGATTTATTGCTGTGGATTTAAAGTTGTCATACTAAGTAGTTCACTCCACTTCACAGTCAAAAAGAAATTTTAATTTTAATTTTTTTTTTTTTCATTTATTAGAAATTATTGTAATCTTCTACTTCACTGTCTTCGTTTTTTTGTTTTGGTTTTCGAATTTTTTTTCATAATTAAAGAAAAAAAAAGTCTTTTAATCTACAATCTAGCACTCTGTTTAGATTTATTACGATCACGGTAATCACGGATCAGAGGTAGTAGGAAGCAATACTATTTTTATACAATAGTTTTAAAAAATTGTGAAGTCAATATATATATTACATACTATACTATTCTTTATAAATTGAGCTTAGTGGTTGTTCCCTAAAAAAAAAAACGATTGCACAAAAATTTCATGGAAATGTAATATACCTGTGTACACACACATGTACACACATATGTATTTTATGCGAATATCAAATAATGGTACTTTCTGGTTTCCTATATCCAAGATTTGTACTTAATGTTCATGGTTGAAGTAGCATATGTATGTAAACGGCTTTGATGTAAGCATTGAGCTCATCTATTGGTGTTGATCGTGGTATAACTGGTAAGGTCTGTCTGAAATCACAAACTATTTATTACTCTTAAAACTGAACAACCTCTACCAACACCTACTACAATATATGTATGTATCTGTGAATTGAGATAAAAGGTAAAACTTTATTTTGTATGTAGGTGTACTGATTTTTAACCTTAAGGCAACTTAATACCGATACAAAAGGTAACAAAAAAAATTGTAAGCGTAGTTGTTTGTTAGTGTTCCATCCAAAACGGAACTGTAGTTGTCCCTCGGGCCTTAATTACATAATCCAAATTTGGAGTGAAAGGATACATCAGATTCCTTACTATACTTAGCTTTAGCAATTTACATTAAATTTAATCTGTATACAAATCGATTACAATATTCCAATAGCCTTATGGGCAAATCAAAAAAAAAAAGGAAACAAATCAATTCAAAACAATCTCGACTGATTGGGTCCGAGGTTCACTGACCTCTCGTAAACTTTCGACTCGAAAATGGGACAAGCGGTCGGGTTTCTAATAACTTTACAAAATTTTATACACCAGCTGTGCCGTGACGTAATAAAGAAAATTACACAGCAAAAAAACTGTCCTTGAAGGTATTACTAAGTTACTTTGATTACAATTAGGTTCTAGGCTTTATCTAGTTCGCAAACAAAATATTAAGTGCATATAAGGTAATGGGGTATATGACTTACCGGCTGATTTGAACGACGTTAAACCTTCCTTCTTCCAGGTGGTGGCGATGGTGTGCACATCATTTCCATTCCCGGGTTGATTTCATAATAATATCCGTACGAACCATGCGTAGGAGACTTACATTTGACGACGGTAACTGTTAAATGAAATGGTATGTACTGTAATTTATTTGAGGTTTACAGCAAAAGTGAGAGTTGAGTGCCGGCTCTGCTTTTTTGACGTCTCATAGTTGACCAACCTTCTTCCTTCTTTCGTGCCGAGTGACACCTAGGAGTTGAAATTAAAAACAAAAGCAGGGTCGGCATCCAAACTACTACAGTACTTAAAAAATGTTGGGCGAACTTCACAATCTTTATCAATAAAAAAAACAATACTTAAATAAGGATTTCATAACTTAACTAATCTAATTTGTTTCTGGCTTCGGGTGCCTAGGGCAACGGTCCAACGGTGACGATGTTCTCCCTGGTGCTCGTCGAGGATGGATACGGCTGCTGTTGCCGTAACTCCTTGTAGCGTAAGCGAGGCGCAACCGTACACGTGGTTGTGCGCGCAGCGTTTTGTTTAGGTATCGTGTGCCTGGATCCTAACGTATTGATAGTCGGGCGCGTGCACGATTGTAATTGTGATAGGCACCAATCAATTGTGTATGAAAGGAGCCTATTTTGGTTGCTCTAAGTTTAATACGCTCGAAGTTATAATTGAATAACTGTTGGTACCTTTTTCCCTGAAGGATTTTTTTTAAACACCCTGTAGCTCAGTGGGTGTTCAAGATATACCGCCACTCCCGTACGATTTTTTTCATATCATTAACCAGTGAATCAGATCCCAAAACATATGTATCCCAAACCGTTATCTCGAAAACGTGACGTGATAGAGCAAAACGGATTGCAGATTCGGAATCAGCTCCCCCAAATAACTCTAACTGTTGTATTTGAATGAAAGACTTTACCACGTTTTATCACAAGCCACGTTTTATTCAGGTTGGCTGTCAAAATACAACTGGTGTAACTTAACTTATAACACTTGAGAGGCAGAGGAGATCAGCACGTTTGTCACGGTGTTGCCAGCATCTATACATCATCCTCCATCATTAGTTCCTTCTGCCCGAATACCAAACTTATAATTAAGCTGTATAAGCATATGTATGTATATATATATGATATGTATGTACTGCTTAATTCATTGATGTATATATAATTTAATAATAGATAGGATATGATATGTGTATATAATATGTATGTGTTACTTAATTCTCTTCTTTGTATATAACATATGTATCTATAAAAGTATATTATGTTACTGCTTTTTTTTTTCTTATTATACATATATGTATCATATATAATGGATATATATAATGTTTAGATAAATGCCTAAATGTACATGTTATAGATATAAATGTGTATACAAATTTCTTAAGAGTTGTATACATTTGTATAGTGTAAATAATATATTTAGATTCAATCACTTCATTGTGGCTTGATAAAATTCTGGCTTTCTAATTGAGCGACAATTTAGAGTGATGTATGCTGACTGTGCTTCCCCTAGGCTCTTTTCCCTATCAACTTCTTTTGATACACTTTTTTCAAATTGGATAGTGGGCAGATCGTTAGAGTCATGAATTTTTGGCGAGATACTTTCGTTGGGAGTCTGATCACAGGGCAATCTGAACTGAGGCTCATGCACAGACTTTCTTAGATGCATTGTGTTGCGGCGAACTATATTGTTGTTCTCATTTTTTAACCAATAAGATCGAGGTGTATCATGCTGTGCCAGTATACGCCCAGGTTCCCATTTGTCGTTATTCCTATACACCACGTTCTCTCCTTTTCTAAGAACGAGTTCCTTTCTTGGACGAGTAACATTCACCATTCGATTCTGCTTGTTTTCTAAAAGGTTCGGTATATTACCACATGTGACTTGTTTCAATTGTTTTTCATGAATCGGTAGTTTTGTCCTAAGTTTTCTAGATATTAAGAGTTCTGCAGGGGATAAACCTATACCTGGGATTGGCGTGGATCTATAGTCTAATAAGGCTAAATCTATATCCTCAACGCACCCAAAAAAAAACCTTGGTAAAATCAACTACAAAGCTTGTTTGATTTTGCGTCAACCATGGGTCATTGTTGATTCAACCAATGTGGCATTGTCAATTTTTTTTGAAAAACGCTACAATTTTCATTGGTTAAATCAACTATGGCATTGTTAGTTTCGTGTTAAATCTATCACAAAGCGTTGTTGCACCAACATTTTCATATTGAAGCAAACATATTCCGTGATAAATGAAACAGAGCAACCGTGTTGCTTTAAACACAAAAGTGTTTGTTTAAAAATATTTGTGTTTGCATATTGTCCTGTTCGCATTAACATGGGACAGTGATGGATTAAGTATGTACATTGTTGACCAACAATTAGAACATTGTACTACTTTCGTGCTTCTTTTAAAATGTCCATGCTTACATTAATACAAGCGAGTGATGAATTAAGTATGAACATTGTTGATTGACAATCAAAACATTGTACAACTTTCGTGCTTCTTTTAAAATGTCCATGCTTACATTAACACAAGCGAGTGATTGATAAACTATGAACATTGTTGACCAACAATTAGAGCATTGCTAATATTGTTGTGCTTAGTAAAGGATTTCACATCCCGTATTGTCAAAAAAAACCGAACGCCGACTTACATAGCCGGCCCAACTTGTTCGTATTAAGAAAAGACCTTTTGATTAAATTGTTAGAGAACTTTATTGAATGCAACCGTACTCGTCGAGTTCTAAATTAAATCTAACTTAATCTACCGAACCTAATCCGCCGCAAGGTTTCCTCACGCGTCCCATATCCATATCACCATACCGTGCATGCCTAATGCACGAGCCGCTGATTCAGCAAGTAGGTAACGGATGCGCGTGTACAGACACTGCACACTCGTGGGCTCTGGTACTGTGGGAAACTGCTGACTAAACATAATGCCACTTTACCTGGTGACACGCTGCTTCCTCGTGATGGATGTGCGGCACGTTAACTCCTCCCCCTTCGAAAATCTACGTCCCGTAGATCTTAGCGATGTCTGGCTACAAGGGCCGGATATTGGGTGGGTCCACTGCTTTATCCACAGCTTGTATAGGTGGTATAATGATCTTCTTATTAATCTTGCGCCAAACGGTGAATATAGCTGTTAGTACCAATAGGAGCAATGAAGCATCTACAACCACTGAGAATCGACTTCTATAGGTTAAGCTGGCCAGATGATGTATGTTATCCAAACTGATGCTGTGTACGTATCCAATGTCAACCTTGTGTCCTACTGAGGTAATATTCGTGAGGACCGGAGGTAAGACCTGTAGGGACGTACTGACTTTACTTGAAAAGGTTGTATTTCCCAGTTGGATGGTCTCGTTGTTGATCTGGATCACGTAAGTCCCTTGTAATGATTTCGTAACATTTTTGGTTACCAGCTTGCCTTTGAAATTGGTCAAAAAGATGGTGTCCTCCTTAATTAACTCGATGACCTCCTCGGAATTCGTTCGAAAGGTGCAAGGCGCATGTCCGCCCTTTAACAACCTTGCAATACAACTTCCCTCTGATAGTTTTTCCAGGTCCCTTTGTTTACACACAGTTGAGTTACTGATTAAAAGACACGCATGTGTTATACCATAGGTTTCTTCATGATTCACGAGCATTTGTTGAAATGGCAAATCAATTTGTCGTCCCTTTACAATCGATGACCTTGTCCATAGTAAGTTGTAATCAGTTTTCGTCACCTTTGGCATTGAAAGGACGTATATCAATACGGAGTTATTTGTATAAACTGATGGTGTCCCGTACTGCAACGCCTCGACTTCATTTGTGTATGGCAGCGTCTCAAGTTCATTGATAATCCTATTGATTTCCTCACGGTCCAAGAGGTTTGTATTAATTAAACCGTTCTTTGCCATTTGACATGCATAAACAATCTCATTGATCTCCTCTTTGATAATTGAAATCTGATTTAGGATGTCTTGCTCCAATTTCGTCAAATTTGCGGACCTTACTTCATTGTTCGATCTTTCGATTACCCAGTTGATCTTCTGTGTGATGTCCTGAGTTACGCTGAGGATTCTGTTATTGATTTTATACTGGTGGTTATTATTGTCGACAATGTCTTGTCCGGCTCGAAGAAGTTTATCCCAATCGGTCGCATCAGGATTCCCCGCTATCCATTTCCATGCGGAGCCTATCCAGTTGATTGACCTCCTTCCCCTTGGTGCTCTGCCTTTGAGCGCCGTAATGCGCTCCTTAATTTGACACAGATGGTGCTCAGCGACGATCTTCCTTTCGTGCTCCTTGATGTTGGCTTCAACTGCAACCACCATTTTTTCAGTAAGGCTTTCGAACTGACTCAAGTTGATGACGTGAACGAGATTGAAGTGTCCGTCTATGATCCATCCTTTCCCATCCTTGATGGAGACAATTGGTGATTGATAGTCGTAGATATGGAAACCTTGTACGGCTACAAATAATAGCCTGCAGAATATACGTAAATGGTTTTATTTTCCTCAATAGGATAGAATATGCTAGAATATGTAAGTATGCTATTTAGGTTACAATTAAGCCTAGTACATTTGAAGTAAAATTAAAATGGAATACGACTTATACATTAAGAAATAAAAAATAAAAAAAAAAAAAGAAATACTTATTTCAAAAATACACGCAGTACGGTTAATATAATTAAAATTATTATTAATACATCATTTGAACTTATTAAACTAAGATTGTGTTAACATTTTTAATGGTTATCTATCTCAAATTTATTAGCACATTTTATTAAACGAACTTAAAGGAACATTTCTCTTCATTGGTTCGGGAATGCTGTTTTGTAACTGTACATTAGCCTAATTAGATATAAGAAGGTTGACATGTGCATATCTTAGTTTAGAGATAATTAACAGGAGTATTCGTGTTTGTGCTATATTAGTTGATATGATATTCTGTGCCAATGAAATTAAGGTGCTTTACTTAAATCTTATTCTAGTGCCAGTTTAATATGTAATAACATAGTACTTAGATTTTTGTGCAAATTCTGTGTTCGTGCCATAGTAAAAAATCGTTTGCATAGTGCCTTAGTGCCATCCCCCTTTTTTTTTTTTTCTTTTTTTTTTTTTTTAAAAAAGCGTAGGATAAAGTGTTCTAGGCATTCCTTACATGCGTCTTATGAATCTTTCTTCCTGTGGTAGTGACCACAGTTACCTTGTTGTTTTTTGCTATAACTTCTCTTCGATACAGGGGCTTGTGCTTGCCCTGGATTCTCTTAAAGGAAGTATAAACTACATCCCCTTTTTTAAATGTCTTCGGTATCGATCTTTTCCTATTATGCCACAGGTTATTGTCGGATTGCTTTTTCTGAATTTTGTCCCTTAGTTCCTGATTGACTTTAATGCGGAAGTTGGCCATTTTTTGGAAATTAATCCTACCGCTTCTATTGAAGAATATGTCAGCAGGTTTTCGGTTTGTCACGGAGTGAAGCGTGTTGTTGTATCTATCGACAGAGATATTTAGAAGTTCCCTCAATTTCAAATCCTTGTATTCAACCTTTAAACATCGATAAATTTCTAGGATCGTCGAGTGAAATCTTTCAACCTGGCCGTTAACCTCACTACGGTTTACCGGCGTTTGGTACATCTTTATGTCCAACATCTTTATGAAGTTAACCATAATCGGACTGAGAAAGCTTCGCTCGTTGTCCGTGACTAAAACCCTTGGGACAGTGAAGTAATGTAAGATCTTTATTACTTTATCCCTGAGATGAAGAGCTGACTTATTCCTTATGTGGAATAGCTTGGCGAACTTAGAAAATTTGTCTATACAGGAAATAAATTTTTCCCCCTGAATCTCCATTATATCCATATGAAGAATTTCACATGGATAGGAAGGAATTGGAGTAGGTTGGATTTCGGGAGTTGTTGGATGCCGATCATATTTATTGGCGAGACAAATGTCGCAGGACTTTGTGTATCGAGTGATCAAACTGTTCATTCTCGGGAAGTAGTATTTTTCGAGAAGTTGTTCCTTATTTTCCCGAGCGTTCCTGTGCGCTCGCCTGTGCTCGGTACTAATAAGTCTCCACACGCGATCTTCGCTCGTGACATCTTCTACTATCCTTTGAGTTATTCTGATTTTATAGCTAACGAAACTCTCAAGATAGACTGTCTGTAGTAAGTCCATACAACATTCGGGGATCTTAATGCCATTGATTAGATTTGCACTTAACCGTGTCTTAAGAATCTCTGTCAATTCTTCTTTACCAAGATATTCGACGGATATGTAATGTCTCGAGTAACCCGGATGTGGCTCCTCATAAACATTAAGGGGTTTTGCTACATTTATAATCAGCTGGTTACGAAAAACATTTATTGGTACTTCGACATGCGGAAATAAAACTGTCGAATCTTGTGCTGCGCTGTGCATGGTTTCACCAGCCGATTGTGTAGAACTTCCGTCAAAATCGGTAGGATGCGTGGAGCATCCATTCTCGGCAGCCGTCTTCGTTATGGAACTGACGGATTCTGTGTAGGAATTATGCTCCGAAGCTGTTTCCGTTAAGGAATCATTATGTAGCACATTCACTTGGTCATCCGCTTCAGTATCTACTGAGGTGGTCAAGTTTTGGTTACCAATCCTAAGTCTCGAAAGGGCATCGGCTACGACGTTGGATTTACCCGGTTTGTAAATCAACTCGCAGTTGTATTCTTCGATTCTGGCCTTCCAGCGTTTCAACTTTGCATTGTAATTCCTATTTCCTAAAGCGTAGGTCAGTGGCTGGTGGTCGGTAAATATGCGGATCTTTTTTGCTCCGTAAACATATGACCTTAAATTGTCCAGAGCCCAAACTATGGCCAACATCTCCTTCTCGTTGGTGGCATAGTTCTCTTCGGTTTTGTTGAGAGAACGAGAGATGTACGCGATGGGTTTGTCCTTACCCAACTCTCCTTGTGAGAGCACGGCTCCAATGGCCGTATTCGAAGCGTCGGTAGTAAGGATGAATGGGCTGCCGAAGTCTGGAAAGGCGAGGACTTCTGCAGAAGTAAGGAGTATCTTAAGGTCATCGAAGGCACGCAGCGCATCCTGATCGAGAGTGATGCGGATGTTCCTCGACTGGTTGGCTTTCACTTGGGAGTTCTCGCCCCTAGTCAAGTTGGTTAGTGGTTTGGCAACCTTGGCATAATCTTGTATAAACCTCCTATAGTAGGACGTAAGTCCAAGGAAGGACTTGAGCTCTTTCAAATTAAGGGGAGGTTGGATGTTCTGGATTGCTTCGATTTTCTTCGCGTCGGGACGTACACCCTCAGGTGTAATGACGTAACCAAGAAACTCCACTTCTGAATCCATGAAATGGGTTTTTTCAAGGTTAACTTTTAACTTAGCCTCGTATAATCTTTGTAATATTGCGTCGAGATTTTCAAGGTGAGTTACCTTGTCCTTCCCGAAAACGATTATATCGTCAATATAGACGTAACAACTTTTCCCGATATAGGGTTTTAACACGTCATCTATTGAACGTTGGAAATTCGCTGGTGCATTTTTCAACCCGAACGGTAATCTGGTGAACTCATATTTGCCGTTCATCGTTGAAAATGCAGTTTTGGGTATGTCGGAGGGTTTCATCGGTATTTGATGAAACCCGGAAGTCAGGTCCAAGGTTGTGAAGTATCGAGCCTTGCCAAGGCTGGCGAGAGTGGAGTTGATATCCGGTATCGGGTATGCGTCCGCCACTGTAACGCTGTTTAGCCGTTTATAGTCAATGACCATTCTATACTGCTTCTCACCGTCAGGCTTGGGTTTTTTCGGTACAACCCAAATAGGTGAGTTGTAAGGGCTTTTGGAGGGTCTAATAATACCTGCCTCCAGAAGCTTGACTATTTCTTTTTCCACCTCTTCCCTAAGGCAAGATGGATACGGATAGCTTTTGGTGTAAATGGGCTCATCCGTAGTGGTTCTGATTTCGGCTTGAATAGAGGTATCAATTACTTCATTGACATCAATCGGCCCAAACAAGGAGTTATATTTTTTAATCAACTCTTGCAACCTTGACCTAACTTCGTGGGACAGTTTCTCACTCAAGACTAAATTGACCTGATGAGACTCTTTTTCTTTGAGTGGTAGACTGATTCCTGGCTTCACAGTAAGGACGTTATTTTTCCTGTTGATAACAGCCTCAAGTTCCTTCAAGGTATCGTCGCCAATGATACCATCGAAGGACTTAAGCCCTGGCAGAACGTAAAACTTCAAAATAGTGTCATTGCCGACTTCGGAGAAAAACTTCCCTGTGACATAATTACTAATTCTAATCTTCCCTGCGGCAGAGTGAACAAAGAAGGGTTTACTTAACGAGAGGGTCGGTTGGTCTATACATTGACTTATGAAATTCTTGTTGGCCCCCGTATCCACAAGAAATTTCAACACGGTGCCATCCTTCGTAACATACTCTATATATGGTACGCTGGATGGCCGCTTGTCATAAAATTTACTTCGTCGCTGACCGCCTCTTCCGCGGCGTCCAAGTAACTGTCCTCCTGTTCCTCACCATCCTGTTCGGTTTCTATGTGATACAACCTCTGTTGTTTGTGTTGGAAATTTTCTGACCTTGCCCTTCGTTTGAACGGGTTTGAAGACTTTGGACGGTTCATATAATTGACCTGACGAGTTTGAACACTCCGGTCAACGTCCATTTTGTCGGATGGTTTCGGTCCAGGTCTTGGAGCTGGACCATCATTTCGAGGGGGTGAGTTCCACGGGGCTCTGGGTCTTCCCGAGTAATTTGAAGAGTGCTTTTTCGGCGGCAAGGACGGACTAGCAGCCGGGCTACTAAACATTTGGTTAACAGGGGCCGTTATCAAATTTGGCACTGTATAGGAGTGAATGGTATTGCTCCGGAAATTCAAATTTTGGATCTCTAAGCATGTAGAGTATGCTTCCGGAAGGGTCCTTGGTCCCTTGATGACGAGTGTTCTCGATATGTCGCCGTTAAGGCCGCGCACGAATACATCCAAGGCCCTGTTGCGGTAGGTTTCTACCAATGCTCTAACCGTCTCTTCACCAAACGATTCCGTTTTCAGTTTGTTAACCATCAAGGACAGTTGATGGTTAACGGCTGCATAGAATTCGTCCAGCTTGCCGCCTCCCTGCCTTAACTGGCTGAGCTGGTGTTCCAGCGTTCGCATGTCCCTCTTGTCTGCGTAGTGCAGAGAAAGACATTGTTTGAGTTCCAGCCAGTCGCTGTCAAAAATATTATAGGAGACGAGGGCAGCATCCGCTGGCCCCCGGACCTTGCCGCGTACGTGCTGAAGGATAGCTCGATAGATTGGTTTTCCCTTGACTATCTCAAAATCTCTCAGGATGCCCTCCACAGCATGTATCCAGGAGACATACTGGGTAGGGTTTCCGTCGAAAACCTGGAGCTCCTTCACACAGTCCGGCAGGCGGCTGATGTCCTTCAAATCAGCCTCGTTCCGAGGAGGACAGAGTTCAATAATAGGGTTAGCCCCGCTTAGTTCAGCTGACCCTGCCAGTGGATGTTCCGGCCTATTCTCGAGGGATTTAAGTCGGGTATCCAATTCCCTGAGCTGAACCAGAATGGTGTTCACGGCACCAGTCAGTTCAGTCACCGACTTAGTTATTTGATCCATTTTTATAAAAAAGAAAAAGGAAGACGCTTACCTTGGCTCACAATTTATATTTAGCACAATGATACACGAGAAATTATATTCTCTTTTCTCTTTAAATTTGCTTAGCACAATAAATTTGCTTGGCACACTATTCAATCGGCCCTTGGCACATGAAAATTAATTTTACAAGGGATTTAGTTAGCACAATATATATTAGCACTTATGGCAAAATTCTTTGGCATATGGAACTTTTAATTTCACAAAATTTTTATTTAGCACAAATCAAACTTAGCAAGATTCCTCAGAATATAAGGATTAATTTGTTTCCTTTTGCTTTATTTTTTCTGTTTCGATTCTTTTTGTTATTTTCTTTTTGTTTGTGTTTTTTTCTTTTTTGCACTTACAGAATACTAATCTGCATTTCAAGAATTATTATCAGGAAATATCTAGAAAAGAAAATGAAAATTAGCCGAACCGAATTTAAACCATTTCTTTCTTTTGTTTTATTTTCCTGAGGAACCGGCCTGGGAAGGTTCGTGTTATGCCCTTTTAGAAGCCCACGTTGAGATTGTGGGCGACCTACTCGTGGCACGAATTGCTTCACTATCGACCTGCTTATCTGATCGATCTCCGGACATGTTCCCATGGATATGCCGGAATTTGCTACATCGGAGTTGGAGTGGTTACTGTGTTCCCATGGTAACAGCAACGTTCACTCAAGATAGAGCGTACCAACTCTTTCGTCCTGTATTAAAGGACCCGTAGCTATCGAACGACGAAAAAAGCAGGCCAATTTTTTAGGCCGGTCCCTGCTCGGGCGCCAGTAAAGGATTTCACATCCCGTATTGTCAAAAAAAACCGAACGCCGACTTACATAGCCGGCCCAACTTGTTCGTATTAAGAAAAGACCTTTTGATTAAATTGTTAGAGAACTTTATTGAATGCAACCGTACTCGTCGAGTTCTAAATTAAATCTAACTTAATCTACCGAACCTAATCCGCCGCAAGGTTTCCTCACGCGTCCCATATCCATATCACCATACCGTGCATGCCTAATGCACGAGCCGCTGATTCAGCAAGTAGGTAACGGATGCGCGTGTACAGACACTGCACACTCGTGGGCTCTGGTACTGTGGGAAACTGCTGACTAAACATAATGCCACTTTACCTGGTGACACGCTGCTTCCTCGTGATGGATGTGCGGCACGTTAACTTGCTTGTTTTAAAACGTCATAATAATATTATCATGTGAGTATTATTACTTTTCCACAGCCCTTTTAAATTTACACATACTTACTTTTACTTATAATTTCCCATCTGAAAGTAGAATTAAAAAATAATAACGCTATTTCGCTTTTAGTTACTATACATATTTTTTATTTTGTTGTTGAGTATTTAGATTTACATTATAATCAAAGTTTGGTAAACAAATTAATTTAAAAGAATGTACATTGAAAGCTTTCTAGTAAAATATTTGGATATAAACAAAAAGGTGGTCCATCAAATTCTTTAATTTTTAATACATAATACAATTCAGTAGGATTATAAATTTCGAATGAATTAAAATGATCAAGATATTCCGAACAAGCTATTTTTTCGCAAACAATATATGGACAGTTTTGATATATTAATAAACATTCTATTCGATAAATCGTTGTTGTACGAGTAGATATACTGACATATTTATTATTTCTGTAGGCCACTTTACAATAAGTAAGGGCATTGTAACACAATTCTTCATGAAAATGTTCATACGTAAAAATGTTTTGTATTTTACAAAAGTAAGATTGCTTTCTAATTCCCGCATTAGAAATCATTCTTTTACAAAAAACTAAACTTGATTTTATTCCTAAGGATAAAGGTAAATTTTTACGAGATGATGTGTTATTACAATAACTTTTAAGTACTTTATGCTTAGATAAATTTTTGAATGACCAAAAATGTTTCAAGGGCCCGATCATTTGCATAACATAAGGATAATGTATCATAAAATGAAATTTAGGCTTCAAATTCGTATTGAAAAGTTTAATATATAGATTATGGTGCTTGGATATAAGACATTCCAGAGTAAAGCCAGAACTACATCGGAACAAAAGTGATAAAAAGTACAACGAAGTCAAAACAATAGGTTGTACTCTTCCATCGCAGGCACATCTGTATCATTTCCTCTCAAATGAATAAAACTCACCGCGGCTAAAGCTAGAGCATACCCTAGCTTTCGCCGCGGTGATGTTGCACAAAAGTTTTCCAGTAGTTCTTCCAAACAAATACAAAAACCAATTCAAGTAGTTATAATTGGATTTCGTATAAAATGCTCGAACATAGATGGCGCTTATTCACTTTTTTGCATACCAGCTGATTTCCGATGAATTTAAAAGATGATTTTAGACGTATATTCACGAAAGCAAATACCGATTTTATTATTCCCGTACATTTTTTTAGAATTTTAGGCTTGAAACCAATTTTCCTTTTTATTATTCATCCACTAATAACGAATAAATGTGCATGGTTGCGGAGAAATACATTTCCTGGAGCTTTCAAATGTCAAACAAATAACAATTTCATCCGGTAATGGCGCTGTTGGTCAGTTGGAATTGAGTGAGCTTTCAGTGTGTGCACACTTCTACTTTTTATCACTTTTGTTCCGATGTAGTTCTGGCATAACTAGATCAATTTGTTGAAAACTAGATTTTAAGATAATATCAAGAATTTTGTTGAGAATGGTTAATAATTCCCAATGTTTATTTCCTTTGGGAACGAGATCACCAATGAGTATTGGCAAGAAACGGCAAAACGTCCACATTTCTTTAGCTGACATGTTTAATTTTTTTCTTTTAACATGCTCTGGCTTTATAACATTAGGTATGTTTCCATATTCAGAGTCACCGTACTTAAAAAATTGAGTTCTATTATTCAGAACATCTAATGTAAAAAAATTGTCGTGAATAACAAACTGAGTTATTGTTGCACCTTCACTTGTGTGTAAATAATAGACTTGACTTTTTAATTCATAGGAAATAGTTCATTTATTAATATTATGCTTAGTAACTTAAATGTACAGTTTGGGTTGAGAGAGTAATTATAATTGGAGTGTTAACTCATTCGTGGTTGGCAATCGACTGACTTTTATGTTGCTATACACATGACTCATACTAACGCATGTTAGTATGATTCTTGTATATGTCTCTTATATACTTCATTAATACATAACAATCTTCCCCACTTTAAATAAGTCATCCACTATTTCAATAATTAACTTTCCCCAATTTCTTTAACCGTTCAGATCTTCTAAGTTTGTCATTTACTAAGTGTTTATTTCTATTCAATTTAGCATATTTCTTTTTTATACGTGCTGAACTTTTTATTTCAGCTTTATTGTTTAATGATGAGGATGATATATTTAAACTTGGAGAAGACAGTTTATCTTGACTTACATTAGAATTTTCATTTACATTTTGTAAATAAGGATTACTATAATATGTATTATTTTTTCTGTTTACACATTTTTTTATTTGGTTAAAATGAACAAATCGAACTGTACCCTCTATTTTTATCAAACAAGTTAAAGCACTTAATTCTTTTAAAAATGTGCCTGGGATCCAATTTACGTAATCGTTTTTAAAAACATTTTGAAACAAAATCTTTTCTCCCTCCAGGAACTTAATATTTTTAAATGAATTAATTGCTTTTAAACCAATTTCTGGTTGGATTAACATTTTATTGTCTACTTTTTGTACAATTTTAGGAATCTTTTTACTACTATCTTGTTTTTTACTATTTAAGTTATCTAATAAAATTTTTGGTTTGAAGGCGAAAATCAGTTCCGAAGGTGTTTGCAAATTTTTATTTATTGGAGTATTACGTTGGTTAAAAAGAAATTTGGAGATTATTTTCTGCATATCCATGTTTTTATTTTCTAAAAAATACTTTTTTAAAACTTTCTTTACCGTTTGTACATTACGCTCAGCCAAACCATTGCTTTGTGGATGATATGGAGGAGACTTACTAACCTTAATGCCAAGGCTTTTACAGAAATTGACGAATTTAAATGACCCAAATGGTGGGCCATTGTCGGTGACTATTTCCCCTGGAAGACCAAAGGTCGCAAAAAAATTTTCCAATAATTTAATCAAATTTTCCGCCGTGTTACTGCGAATGGGTACCACATCTGGAAATTTACTAAATGCATCCACGATTATTAAAAATTGAAATTTTGAAAAATAGAAGAAATCCAAATGGATACGTTGAAATGGATATTCACATACGTACCACTTTGACTCGACCTTTTCCTTTGGAGTGTTCATTGTTGACTGGCAAATGTTACATTCTTTTATAAATTGTTCAATGCCTTTTTCAATACAAGGCCACCAGACGTAAGACCTTGCAATTGACTTCATTTTAACCATGCCTACATGGTTCATACTGTGAAGTAATTTCAGGACTTCGTTCCTTAACTTCATAGGAATGACTAACCTATCTCCATAAAACAACTTATTCTCCTCTGAAGAAAGACTACTTCTGACTCTAAAATAATTTTTTAATGGGCTAGGTAGTTTATTTGGCCATTTGTTACTTTTGACACAATCATATATCAATGATAAAACTTCATCCCGAACAGTTTCTTTCTGCACAAGTTCTGTATCAATGATTAATTCATTAGGCGACTCTAAGTTCACTGAGTTAATTAAGCATACACTATCCACATTCGTTGACTCGGTAAGGGGCAAGCGAGATAGAGCATCAGCATGTTGCATTTGTGAGCTTTTACGATATTCAATGCTGTAGTCATACATGGACAGAATTACAGCCCATCTTTGCAAACGTGCAGCTGCAACACCCGCTGTTCCCTTACGTGGACTTAAAATTTCTCTAAGCGCTTGATGGTCAGTGTATATTTTAAAAGGTTTCCCAAAAATATATTTATGAAACTTTCGGACGGCAAATATAATTGCTAGAGCTTCCCGGTGAAGCTGTGAATAATTTCTCTCAGCTGGAGAGAGTGAGCTCGATGCAAACAATACTGGTTTTTCGACACCATCAATCAAGTGTGAAAGAACCGCACCCACACCGTATGGGCTCGCATCGGTCGCGACTATAACAAGTTTGTTTGGATCAAACAATTCTAAGACATTATTCTTTGTCATTAAAAGCTTGCTGGTTTCAAATGCTTTTTGACACTCTGTTGACCATATGAAATCAGTGTTTTTCTTTAAAAGAAAATGAAAATCTTTTAAATGCGAAGATAGGTTTGGTATAAACTTACCATAATAGTTTAATAATCCTAAATAGGATTGGAGTTGTTGCAAGTTAGTAGGTGCTGGAGCATCCACTATTGCTCGAACTTTTTCGGGATTTGGAAACACTTTCCCGTTTGACAATATGTGGCCCAAATAGGGTACACATTTCTCAAGGAATCGGCACTTGCTTAGATTAATTTTGACATTATACTCATTTAATTTCTTTAACACCTCAATGCAATTCTGCTTGCATTCTACTTCGTCCTTACCCCCGACAACAATATCATCCACAAAGCAACGCGTATTTTTTAAATTTTTTAGAATTTCATCCATTGTACTCTGGAACGCAGATGGTGCCATTGAAACACCAAACGGCAACACTGTGTATTGTAATAATCCTATGTGCGTATTAATAGTTAATAGCTGTCGACTAGCCGGAGCGACTCGCAGCTGGTTGTATGCACCTGACATATCAATTACACAAAACACATTGCAATTCGCGAAGCTTGCGAATATTTCCTCTGTTAGAGGCAATGGATGATAATATGATTCAATGAATTTATTTATTGTCACACGGCAATCCATGCAAATTCGTATGTCTCCGTTTGACTTCGGGACACAAACTATGGGACTTGCCCACACACTAGACTTGACCGGAATCAGGATACCATTTTGAACTAAGCGGTATAACTCTTGTTCTACCTTATCCTTAATTCTTAGTGGCACTGAATATGCTTTGTGAAAAATGGGCGAAGCATTTTCCTTAAGAACGATACTTATTTCGAAATTCTTAATTGTTTCATTTGGCTTTGACGTAAGCACATTCGGAAAGTTAGTTTTAATAAAATCAACAAATTTTACCTCGACTTTGTGTACTGAACCTGGACAATCTCCAAATAACTTTTCTTTCCAACACGGTGTTAAAATTTGTAGCCACGCTCGACCCATTAATGGTATGAAATTTTGGGGACTTTCGACCACTATCAGCTCTAAATCATATGTGTGTTCTTGAAACTCCACTCGGACTCTGATTTTCCCTTGAACATCCAGTTTTTGACCTGTAACAGTAATAAGAGTATTTAATTCTGGTTGCAATGTTAAATACGAAAATTTCGATTTATATTCACTAAGACTTATTAGACTATGACAAGCTCCAGTATCTAGTTCCATTGCTAACGGTTGACCTTCGACAATAATGTTCCGAATGACACATTCAGACTCGACTTTCGCAATTGTTTTGATGACTTTAACTGTGTTAGACTTTTGATGAGTGCAGACCACGGATGTATGTCCGATTCGATTGCAATTATAGCACTTCCAATTCTTCGCTGGACAAGATTTGCAATCATGATGACGACCACACCTTTGACATTTTCCCCATTTACCACTATTATTGTTGGACTTTGACTGATGACTTTCGCGATGATGTTTATGCTGCGGACTTGATGATGATGTTTTGACAGAAAATTGGTTTGAGACTCTCGGATGTATCGCCTTGGATTCTTTCGTGGACATTTCCATAGTGAGCGCCACATTGCAGCATTTTTCAAAATTGAGTGAAGAGTCATTTAATAAGGCACGTTGTATTTCTTCATTCCTTATACCTGCTATAAATCGATCTGTCAGGGCGTCATCCAACGCAAACGACTTTAATTGTATTGGTTTAAATTCTTCCATATTTTCACAGCACTTTGTTCTAGTCAGACTAATTTCCTTTGCGAAATCTCCAAAACCACATGTTTGCGCAACTTCTTTAAGGTGAATGATAAACTCCTGTACACTTTGCCCTTCTTCTTGAACGATTTTATTGAATTTGTAGCGCTCCGCCCGAATATTTAATCGCGGTGCAAAATACTTTTCAAGAGCTTCGATTAAATAACTGTAAGAGCACTCTGATGGACTTTTCGGTTGCACGAGTGATTTGAGTATTTTAAATGTGTTTTTGCCGATCAGACTCAATAAAATGAGAGCTTTTTTGGTATCTTCAATACCATTTATTTTGAAATAAATTTCTAGACGTTCTCTGTACGTATCAAAATCTTCACCCGGCTCAAACTCTTCTAATTTACCCATGCTGTGACTATTAGACATCGTGCAACTGTATTTTGAGGTTATTAATTTTTTGACATTCACGTGCTTGCTTTTTTTTTTTTTTTTTTTTTTTTTTTTTGTTTTTCCTCGTCGCCACTTTGTTGCACCTTCACTTGTGTGTAAATAATAGACTTGACTTTTTAATTCATAGGAAATAGTTCATTTATTAATATTATGCTTAGTAACTTAAATGTACAGTTTGGGTTGAGAGAGTAATTATAATTGGAGTGTTAACTCATTCGTGGTTGGCAATCGACTGACTTTTATGTTGCTATACACATGACTCATACTAACGCATGTTAGTATGATTCTTGTATATGTCTCTTATATACTTCATTAATACATAACAGTTATAAGCTCACATAAGTCATAATGACATACTCCCTCAAATATATCGTGCATTATATCGACTGTTAAATTTTGAACAACATGAAAAGATGAAATGTTGTTGAACACTGATACTTCTCTTATGCCAGTATTTGTAAGTCTTTCACTTGTTTGTGTATAATTAGTAATATCAGAGTTATAATTTTGAATTGTTCTATGAAGGCTATTGTCATCAGAACAATTTTCGAAAATTTGAAATTTTGAACATTTGCAAATACGACATGGAAATCGCGAGTTAAAACTTTTTGTGTACCCTAAGATTGTATTGAGTCCAAGGTTGTCGCCTGTAATAACTCCCAATACAAAAAACAGCTGTAAAGATTCACCAGAAGGTAAATTTATTACAACTCCGTTTTCATCAAGCTTTTTTATTTCGTTTACAAGTTGGCAAAAAATAAGATTTTCACCGTGACATTTATATTTTGAGTAAAACAACATAGCTACAAATATGTTCTCTAAGTCCGAAGAAACCCACTGTGGAAGTGTAGGGAAATTATAATAAACAGCTCCAATAGAATGGCATCCCCCATGGGATCCTAATGGATTATTTGATTCAAAATCATCAAAATATATGTTGAAAGGAATAATTTTGTCGCGCTTGATAGCAGGAAATTTGGAGATTCTCTCTTTCCAAATTTTAGCCGTAATTAAATGTGGAACAGAATTCAAACGTATATTATTCATATTTTCAACAACAGATTCATATAGACCGGGTAGCTCAAAAAATTGTTTAAACTGAAACTGTAAGGGTAAGATGATACCATCGGATTCAATAACATCAACAGACGGTGTTACACCACTTATAACGCATACTTCATTATTAATAACGAAACTAGAGGGATTCCTATACAAATCATAGTCTGTTACAGTCTGAACAAATTTGTAAAATGTTTTCACGCTTTCAAAAGGATTTTGTAAAGCAGACAAAGTGTTTTTGAAATGTTCTAATGTCAGCGGGAATTCTATCTTTCGACTCAATTTCAAAAAAATACTTTTGTAAAAAAGTCCAAACAGATCTCGAAGCCACTGGATATTGAAGATTTAATACAAAAAAAATTTTCAAACATGTATCTAGCGCTGCTAATAATGATTCAAACTTATACTTAATATCGTTATAATATCCTATAAACGTACCGTCAAAAGAGCAAAAAATAATTAAAGGCTGCAAACTTTGGCCAAGTCCCCTCAAGCTTAGTTGCTAGCCTATCTAATGTTGGATTAAAATGGTTAGCTTCACTGACATGCAGGATCAAAGACTGCTGCGAGTCCTTTATTGTTGGCTTATAAAATCTCCGTTTGTTTGATCCCTTTCCGGTTCGAATTGTCGTTTGCCTAGCAGATGGGGGAAGAACGGCATGCAGCAAATCCACTATAAGAACATCTTCTGGTACTGTAATAAAAGAAGTGAGAAAAGCATTAAAAATAATTCAGAAAGCGATGTGTATAAGAAAAATTACCGTTGGAAAAGTTTTTCTTATTTAATAAGCTAAGTTGTTCTTTGCAGTGCAGGGATTTGAAATAGTACTCGATGAAAGCGTTGGTGATGGTGTTCGTGAAATTTCACTTGTTGTGGTACTTATTTTCATGTGCTCTGCCAATTTATTTTTGACGAGCTCTTCTACTAAGACTTTCATACTACTAACAAGTGACTCGGATGGATCTGATGGAACACTAATACCCTATAAATAAAATAGAACTGTATAAAGTGAAATATTTATAATTTGAACTTGACTTTATTTACGTTTTCTTTTCGCCATTGGCTAAGTTTGTGTTTGAATTCTATTCGAATTCCAATAGATTTATTTGCAAGTAGGTCCTTCAGATCATCATTATCAATGTTTTTCAAAGAATTGACGTTAATCTCTGAACTTTGGAAATAGTCATAAAAATTAACGAAGCCCCATGAAGACAGTAATTGGTACAGTTCAGCATCAACTTGTGGCAATTCTTCGTCTTCATGTAGGCAACCGCCAGTGTTATTACTATCAGCCGCATTGATTAGTTGCACATATATAGGAGACTCTTGATACATTTCATTATCTTTTGCGGAAGGCTCAACATTTATGTTTCCCGAAATTTGACTTGAAGTAAATAGATCTTCGTCGCAAAGTAGATTTCTGATTTCTTCCATTTTTTAAAGCAAATAAATCTAGTAAAAGAGTTTTATATTTATATTAAAGTATAATCACCTATCAAATAATCATATTTAGGGACACTTCCGATTCTAATATAACGTATTATATATTGCTGATATCTATTATGTTATTGTATTAGTACAGTAAAACTTGTGTATAATGGAATCTACTAATAAAGGAATCTTGCGAAACCTGGATAGTGGACATTTTTCGTTGCCAATTTCGATTTTCTTCACTCAAACCCACTCTTATGTAGTGGAAACCTGCGAGATCTGAATAATGAAACATTTTTCAAAGGACTTTGTTTTTCCGTCATGAAAATTCACTCTTCAATAGCAGAATCGGGATGTGAATGCGCCTAAAACCAGTTACATTTTGTCGTCTTTATGGCACGAGTACGATAAGTTTGGCGCAAGGATTTGACAATGCCGTTTTGTAGATCTCGGTGAAATAAGCACAAAATATAAAGTAAAAAATATTGATTAATCGCTTTGTTTAGAAGATATCGAGGTTTCAAAATTTGAGCAAAGACATTTATAGACATAGTTTTTGAGCATCAGACTTTGAAAAAATAAAATTAAAAAAATCGCGCGATGCTCAAAAATTAAAAGTTTATAAAATGTCTCTACTTAAATGCTTAACAACAATTTTGTTACTTTTACGCCTAGATGTATGCAACACTTTTGTCTGTACCGAAGCAAAAATAATTAATTTCAATGGAATTTCCATAGGAAAAAATTAATTTTTAAACCTCGATATCTCCTAAACTAAGCGATTAAGTAATATTTTTTTCTTTATATTTTGTGCTTATTTTACCGAGATCTACAAAATGGCATTGTCAAATCTTTGCACCAAACTTATCGTACTCATGCCGTCTTTATTACCCTTTTTCGAGAATTTTGACGTTTTCTAGCGGCTACATTCAACACGTACATATGTACACATTCTCAACTCTGATAACAAAATTAATGGAAAAATAATAAAAGAAATAGGTTGCCGATTGTGGAAAAAATTGCGAATAGTACGAAATGTTTCAAGAAGTAGAAAAAAAGTGCACCGAAGCATTCCACTATTCACAAGTTTTACTGTATTAGTATTTTATTATTATCCGAAACTAGTTTTTGTTTTGAACCAGATGCGAAAAATTATTAAATAAACTTGAAAAGTATGCATCGCAGTTACAGCATCCAACAACCCCTTTAACGATGTGATGATGAATAAATAATGCGCAGTTTGCATGAATAGTGGTGGGCGAGATGTAGGTGCATCCTTTGGATTGCGCATGTATGCATGTGTATAATGTATGAGCCATATCATTTGTTCAGATGTAAATTCCCTACTAGCACGTGTTTTGTGTTTCGTTGAGTTAGTCATCATTAAAAAAAAAACAAACAAAACAAATGAACACAACAAAGGCAACCAAAAAATGCACATACACACTCTTTCACTTGTAAAACCCTTAAAACTATTACTTACCAAATCAATAATTGTTGCACTATTACACTAATAACTTTTATTTATAAAAAATACTCTTTAGCACAAAATTCACTTTTAACACAACTTGAATAGCGTGCGTTCGCTTCCACTGGTTACTGATCAATTGAAATCTGAAAATGTTTGCAACACGCATGCAAGCAATACGATCAGTGGAAGACCCGCTATGCGGCGCGACGATTGTGGTTACCTAAAAAAACCAACCCAATTTGACTACATTCATTGTAGCTTAACAACGTTTGTGTTTCTTCAACAATGTTTATGCTAGATCGAAGTTAAACATTGTTACTTCAATATTTTCGTGATACATTGTCCACTATTTTTGCTTTTTCAACAACGTTTCTCATCGTTGTTGTAACATATTTGTGTTGCCTCAAAAAGAAAATGTGTTCATTAAACTATGTTCGTGATAGTTTCATCACGTTTCTGTTCCTTCAACAATATTTATGCTTATTTGAAATTAAACGTAATAACGGTACCAATTATTCAGGATAAATATTATGTTCTCTTGACAACCTTTGTGTTAAATTGTACAATGAACGTAATAGTCAACCACGAACATGTTAAATTTAAAAGAAAAATGGTTGATTTGTATTTATTGAACACGTTTGTGTTTAACCAAAAACACTTGAGATCAAATAATTTTTACAATGCCAAAGTTGTTCATTGATCACATTTATTATTGTTTAACAATGAAATCAACAATCGAATTGTATATTAACAATGAAACCATATTTGAAACAACTACAAATATGTTTAAATTAAGCATATTCGTGATACTTACGAACATTTTTATCAACAATGCTAAAGTAGTTGATTCAAATATGAAGCCTTGTTTGTTTTAATCACAAACGTATTTGATTTGACTATTTTAAGCCCATTTTGAGTTAACAATGAAACATGTTTGAATCAACCAAGGTTTTTTCTTTCGGTGCGTTTTTTATCTTTTTTAGCATGCTTTTCACAATATGGACTGCTTTCTCAGCCAATCCATTCGATTGAAGGAATCGTGGACTAGTATATATGAAATCAAAGTTCATATCCGAGGCAAAACTTCTTAGCAAAAAGGAATTGAAAGGCTGATTATCAGAAACTATGGACCTTGGAATCCCGTGAATAGAGAAGATCTTTCTTAAGATTTGGATCACACAAGTTGCACTCTTATCTTTTATTTCATAGAGTTCTATCCATTTTGAATAGTAGTCCATTGCTACAAAATAAGGCTTACCTTTAAATTCTAAGATATCTACTCCTATTTTGTGAAATGGCAGAGCTGGGATTGGGTGAGGTCGCAATGTGTGCTTTTTATTTCGGGGTCTAAATCTCTCACAAATTTGACACTTTGCAATAAACTTCTGAATATCGTCATCCATATGACGCCAATACATTATCTCCTTTGCCCTACTAATTGTCCGAGTTATTCCCATATGTGATTCATGCTAAATTTTCAACATTTCTTCAATCAATTCAGTAGGTACTATAACGCGATCATCAAAAAATATTAAGTTGTCTTCTTCGTATATTCTGTCCTTAAACTGCCAATAGGGTTTTAAATCATCACTTAATTTATCTTTGTTCATTGGCCAACCTTCCCTATAAATATTTATTAATCTTTGTAATGTTTCGTCTGATTTTGTCTTATTTTGAAATAGTTTTTTCTTTGCGTCACTCATATTTATGCTGTGTATTAGTTCTTGTAAAGAACTTTCGGTATCAATACTTTCATCATGCGTTGCATTTCTCGATAAAAGATCGGCAACATGCAAAAATTTACCAGGCACATATATGATACTCAGCTCATACCTAGCTAACTTAAGTTTCATGCGCTGTAACCTATGTGAGTGAATTTGATTGATCTCTTACTTCATGATGGATACTAACGGCTTATGGTCACTGTGTACAACGACTTTGCGTCCATATATATATCGATTGAATTTTTCACATGCATAAACAATGGCTAATAGTTCTTTTTCAATTTGTGCATAGCGAGTTTTAGTTTCGGTAAGACTTTTAGATGCGTACACCACGGGTCTATCATTTTGAATTAGACAACAGCCTAGCCCGGACTGTGATGCATCAGTTTGGATAATTGTTGGCAGACGGGGATCAAATGTTTGCAACACTGCATGAGTTTTCAGAATCTTTTTTAATTTGTCTAATATTTTGGAGTGATTCTCAGTCCATTGAAATTCAACATTTTTTTTTAATAGTTCGCGCAGGGGTGCGTTAAGTTCCGAAAAATTTGGTATAAAAGTACGCAAGTAGTTAAATGTCCCCATAATTTTTTCCAAAGCTTTTTTATCCACTGGATTCTTAATTTTTAGCATTGCTTCAACTCGAGCAGGATCAGGTGATATAGTACCCCCCGTGAAGATGTGTCCTAAATATCTAACTGTGCCTTTACAGTATTGCAGTTTATCCTCATTGAATTTAACATTAATCTCTCGTGCCCTGGCAATAACCCTTTGCACATTTGTACTGTGTTCACTTAATGTCTTGCCGCCCACTATAATATCATCAATGTAAATAAAACAACCGGGAAGACTACCGAAATACTTCATATTTAGTTTCTGAAACTTCTCAGGGGCCACTTTGACACCAAACGGGAGTACATTATACTGAAATGCTCCAAAGAGTGTACTGAACACTGTTAACTCTTTAGAAGCAGGTGAAAGGCCCACCTGCCAAAACCCTTCCTTTAAATCAAATACAGAAAAGTACTTCATTCCATTCATAGCATAACGAAAGTCATCTATTGTAGGAATTAAGAAATGCTCATCCTTCAACTGCCTGTTCAGTTCACCCGGATCTAAACATAATCTCAATGACTTGTTTTGTTTTTCGACGACAACCAGGTGATGCGACCATTCTGAAGGCTTATCTCGTTTACTTATTATTCCCTTTTCTTCCATTTCCAGTAATTTACTCTTAACTCTATCATAAAGGCCTATTGGTATACGACGAGGTGGTTTGTTAGCTGGTATAGCATTGGGTTTTAATACAAACTCACACGCCTCAGGAAATCGACCTGATCCTTCAAAAATATCTTTGTTCCTGATTAAAAACTCATTTTTTTCTCTATCCTCTATTCCATCTATTCTGCAGATCAAATTAAAATCTATACAAGATTTCAACCCCAAAATCGGTGGTGCGTAGCCTACAACCACAATATATTCCACGTCAATTACTTTATTTTTATGTTCCCATTGTATTTATTTGGAAGCCACCATACGCTTCTAATTTCGTTGAGACTGGTTGGATATCACTGTCTTTACCTAATCTCTCTACCAAGTTTTTTTGTTATTATATTGACTTCTGCACCACTATCCAATTTGAACTCAATGTTTAAATTCATAATTTTTAATTTTTGGAACCAACTTCTCTTACAATTTGAGGCAAAATTAAGCACACTCACCGTACTCACATACAACACCGAATTATCCTCAGGATCAGAGGAATAATCCTCGATATCAACTTCATTATTACTAACCTCGTTAATGAATCTTCGACCATTTACATTTTTACGATCCTTGCACACAATTGCGAAGTGATTGAATTTTCCACATGACAAACATCTCTTGCCTTCAGCTGGGCATTTTCCTAATACGTGTAAACGATTGCATTTGAAGCATGGTGTATTTGGCTTTCTACTTGTTTGATAACTCGTGTGTCTTTGCTGATCTCCTCTCCTTTTCTCGAATCTGAAATTAGAACTAGAATTAATAGTATTGACATTTGACATCTTGTCATCTCGTTCACTCGCATTCATTAGTGTTGTCACAACTGCTGCTCGTTCGTTCTCCATCCGTTTTGCTTGCATTCCGGTCTCTTCTGCCACACGACATATCTCCTGTGCCTTTGCCAATGTCAAGCTATCTTGTTTCAATAGCTGTAGTCGCGCATTGTGATCCGCTATACCAATGACTATACGATCTCTAATCATTTCTCCTTTCTGTGTATCGAATTCACAACTTTCCGCTAGTCTGGTGATATCCGCTATGAATTGCTCAAACGGTTCTCCATCATGCTGATGACGTGAAAAAAATAGGTAGCGATCATATACTACATTGCTCCGTGGTACGCAATATGATTGAAATGCGTTGATTACATCTCTGATTGAATTCTTGTTTTCCTCTGTTAGTCCCAATGTACGAAAGATCTCAGTTGCCTGTGCACCTGCACATGATAAAAATCTAGCCACTTGAATAGGTTCGGTTTCCGTGTTAGTTTTAGTGGCAACTGTATAGACTTCCCACATTGCGTTAAATTTTCTCCAGTTCTCCTTCACATTACCATCCATTGACAATGGACCAGGCTTTTGGTAATTCATTTCGGTCATATCTCCCAAATTGACTTTAATGTCTTCAGTATGATTTTATTGTTTCTATCACTGTCTATTCTATCAGTATTACTTTATTTTATATATCACTTTTGCAACTTCTCAGACCGGCTGCGCCATGTTGTATTTGAATGAAAGACTTTACCACGTTTTATCACAAGCCACGTTTTATTCAGGTTGGCTGTCAAAATACAACTGGTGTAACTTAACTTATAACACTTGAGAGGCAGAGGAGATCAGCACGTTTGTCACGGTGTTGCCAGCATCTATACATCACTAACACGAATTCATTTTGGTTATTTTTCAATGAGCAAGTACTTATGACCGCCTTTGTTCCAGAGTGGAACCACTGTGCGACGGTTGGCTCAGACCAGGAACCGTGGGATTTGGCGTCGTGGTATCAAACAATCACTCTCACTTACGGACCGCTTGTTCAGCGTTGTAGATGGTTCGGAAGAGATCTGGTGATGCGTCCCGGCATGCTTCCACACGCACGGGGAGTGTACCCGTAATTTTAATTTCATTTATTTCGCGATCGATTTTGCTTGTAATGTTTTCTTACATCTCAGACATTTTATTAAAGATGCATACACTTTGTTTACGCAGAAGTTCATCCATCATCTCCCTCATATTTTTACTGTCATCGGTCATTTTTGGCAGAGACATTTGCAAAGGTGATAACATGGAGCTTCGCGGCGAATCCGGCTTTGCAGATTTCGAACGGGTCCCAATTTGTTTTGGTTGTAGTGGCATGGCGAGATGTAGAGCTGAAGAACTATCGATAGTCATTCCCATCGATAGTTGACTTTTGACTATCGATAGTTGACTTTTGACTATCGATAGTTATCGATATATATCGATAGTTTTTTCCTTTTAATGATACCATTAAAAAAAAGTTAAATGCGCCATATTATATAATCTTTTCTCACTGAGAAAGACTAGATTCTATGTTTTAAAGAAATTCGGTCCAAATTTTCTACGTATAGACAGAGAGAATTGAGAGACCAACTTTTTCCTCACATTTATTATCGTAATGCTACTATTATCTGAAAGGATCTCGTCCGCCTTTCCGAAGAAAAGAAAATAAAAATAGACAAACTAAATTATTTAAAAGTTTTAAGTGATTAACCACTTGTTTTTATTTAAAAACATGAACATGTCCATATTTTTTGGTTTTATTCTTGAACGCATTTCGGTGATCATTTGTCCATTTACGAACATCATCCGAACTCAAGTTGTTATTGCAAGTTGGATGAAATCTTTTTCAGTGGTAATTTAAATTGCTGATATTGCCACTGGATAGATAACTATCTATCTACCTATCTATCTATATAATTAAATCGCTAGCGCAAGAGCTTGTGATTCCTTTATTAAGTTTATTTCTGCACCGATTTCAATGATTCTAACACTAATCGAAAGCTTATCAGCTGAACTTTGTTCATCTGTTTAAACAATTTTGAAAAAGTACATATTAGTTAAGTTACGAAAAAACATATACCAACGTTCCTTTTTTTTCATTCGAAAGCCGTAAACGGTTGTAGGGTTTCCGCATGCAAGATTTCTCGCACTGGTCCACTAGTATTCCTTACAAAATTAAACACTTCGCAAATTTACCGTCGGATGACTGCTTAAAATGATTCCACACCACCGAATTCGATTTTCTTTTGTTGCTGCTTTTTGCTTCTTCCTTTCCAAATTCTGAGTCTAGAACTATTTTTTTGGGAATTTTTGTTGTCTCTGTTGCGAAAATTATTGCTTGCAGCTTCTACGTAAACATATAAATATTAGACAAATAAATAATAATTTTGTCTATATTGTAACTTACAACAACACGTTTAAAACCTACGAATTTTTCTATTTTGCTAAGATTAACATTTTTTTTTTGTCGCTAAGAATGCGTGTTTATGCATTGAAAATTGAACAGAGAGTGAAAAAAAGAAACAATTATGCTCCTTTCTGCGTTCCTGACTCATAAAACGGGGAATCCCCTTTTTGAGTTAGGAGGAAGACTAACAATATTGCTCCTATTGCTACGTTGTTGACTCATAAAACGGGAAATTCCCTTTTTAAGTTAAAACAATTTTGACAGTTGGATTATGATCGGGTTTCTCTTATGTGTGTGTAGGTGGCGCTACGGCTCAGGGTGAACCTGGGCCTGCTTCTCGCAACCATTTGTGTGTACGTGATATACTTTTGCATGAATGGAAGAGACAGTTTTTTGCCGACTCCTAACGGCGAGTTGAGTTCGGGTTCCTCTTAGGTACCGGCCAGTTAAAGAAATTTTTGAAATTCTATATTAAAATGGCTATCGAAAACAATCGATAGTGGTCAAAAAGTATCGGTTGTTTTCGATAGTGGAAACTATCGATTATAATCGATAGTACAATCGATAGTTCTCCACCTCTAGCGAGGTGGGGAACACTGATATAGAACCCAGAAAAAGAACGCGATGGAACTGACACAACAAAGAAATATGTACGTAACATTATTAATTTTGTTTTACGTTTATTTATTAAAACTGTGTGAATTTGGGTGTAATCACTAATTTTTGCACAAGCCCGTTTTATTTAAACTAAGATTCGGTCAGAAAATTTACTTAGGAATTGCCAGTTGCAAGAACTGACATTATACGACATGATATATTTGTCCGAAGTTAAAAAAACAGCCTTTGTATTTAGCATAATAGCAAAGGCATATATTCTTGAGCTGCTCTCGAGATTGCTTTCTCAAAATCGAAATTTGTACGAAATTTTGAGCAAATCCTTACTATCATAAAAATGTATCTTTTTTCGACTGCAAATACTTTGTTCCCATTTGTCTTAATAACTACTGCACGAAATTGAATTCGGTTTTCACAGTTGGATTGCAAAATGTCAGGAATACAGGCTTAGGATATTTTTTATCGTTATCTACTATCCAGAAGCGGAGATCTAAGCTGATATCTGGGCAGAGAGTATTTTTATGAATACTTTCTAGCTCCTAGCTTTAGAATGCCTTGGCCGATGGGAATGGAATTTCTTTTATTATAAAGTTTAATTTTGTACAAACATTTTAAGATATAAATCATCTTCCTATGTTATACAAAAGTTGAACAATAAGCATTAAATTAAAATTAACAGCGAGTACGGGTCAGCTAGTCGTAAATAAATTTACTATACGACTCATTGAACTTGGGGTTCAATTAGCAAACTATGAGTATAATAATATATAATAAGTTTGCAGCCGTGAACTGAAAATAGCTGCTTCATAATAGATGTCACGATGTAGAAGGTGACGTCAATTAACCAGCATTTAACTTCTGAAAGGAGCTTCAAATTGCCGCGATTTCCCAGGATAATATTATTTTCTTCATTAACCCTCATCCTGTAAAGAAAAAAAATTA